>CM057454.1:1071362500-1076162500 GCA_016271365.2 Neoceratodus forsteri | reverse complement strand
TAATGACCTCCATTAATTGTGAGTTAATTATTAATTGGACCCCTATTAATTGAGTTTTTTGTGAATAAATGCATTAATTTTAATGCATTAATAATTGAATTAATGTAAGTTGTTTTTTTTTTTTCAAATTGACTACACTCTTTATTCTCTAGTTTCTCCCACTCTCTATTCTGTGTTGTAAACATGTTGCATAGGCACAACATTACTCAGATACAGCATAGCATGTGGATGAGCTCTCCCCCATAATAGTTTGTTTTTCTAATGGCACCCTACTGAACCAGTGTTCCACAACCGATCCACAACCTGCAATCTGCAAAAGCTAACCCACAAAAGGAAAGAATGGCTCACTACTCCTGTTCACTTCCCGTGTGTCGGCTGTCCATTTATACTAATGTGTTATATTTATGGCTGCCAGGAGGATTACTATTGGGAGGCATGATCGTGGTTCTCAGTAGCATGGGTCAGGGAGGAGTAACCGTGGTTTCAGCATGGTTCAATTAGAGAAGGAATGGCATCGTAGCATGGTTATGTTACTAAATAGAGCCACAGCAGATTACAGCCGAGCAAACAATTGTTCTACAACACGTTCCCCAGGTTTGTGTCTTTTTTCAAATTAACTACTTAATATCTCAATATAGTAATTCAAAATGCTGCCAGACTAACATAACAGGTGCTCGAGTATACATTTTCTGATTGTAAATAACACCCTGTATTCATCTTTATACCTGACAACATTGTGGAGATGATTGCTTCATACATGAGTGGACTTGAAACAGCTACAGAGGAGGCATACAGCTGACAACATAGCACACCATGTCGATGAAGCTATCATGGATTTTTGGTCTTTCTGATAATGTGAAATACATGGTTACTGAAAATGCAGTCAATATGGTCAAAGCTTTTAAAGTCTCACTACCTGAATTTCAAATAGCCTGAGGAGACTATTCTGCATTAGGCATTCTGAATGAGGAGCTGGAAACTGATGATGGAGTTGCTGATTCTAATGTTACTGCAATCTCAGGCGATTACTTAGACAACCTTATTGGACTTCTGCCTACGTGACTACCCTGTTTTGCTCACACCCTTCAGCTTGTAATTAAGGATGATCTTACACAGGCAACCTTGCTAAATAATACTCTGGACAAAGCTTCCTCTTGTGAGTGGTGTAAGATATATGACAATCAAGTCAGACGCTATTCGTGAAATGAAAAAAACATTAGTATGTTCAAATGCCACACACTGGAACTTTCAGGTCAAGATGATTCATTCCATTTTAGCACTCAGTGAAGATCAGCCAGACAGTGTATCAAATGTTAAACTGTCATCATACGAAACAGCTATGCTCAAAGAAATATTAGAAATACTAGAGCCATGTGAAGATGCTACTGACATGACACAAGGGAAAAACATTCCAACAGCTGTCTATGTAATACCATGCATTAGAGGATTATGGCACCGTGTCCAGTACTATACTTCACATTACTGTTCTCGATTGTTAAATGGACTAAAACAGTCACTGGAAAAGCATTTGATTAAATATGAGAGAAGAGAGATTTTTTGGTATGTTTGATACTTGACTCATGATTTAAGTTGAACTGAGTCAGCAATGAGATGGAATCAGCTGAAAAAATTGTGTTTGTTAAATTCATTTGTCAACACTGTATTCAGTCATCTGGCACTTTGGCAGGGGAAACTGCGGCTTCTCAGGAGGATGCCACATCCACCGAAGTGTTAGAGCCTCCAACAAAAAAATCCAAACTTGTTTCTTTCATGAGAAGTGGCACAGCAGCAAATAAAGAACAAAAGCCTCCATTTGATAACTTTTCCGGCATCTGCATAGAGCTTGACTGATACTTAACAAATTAAATCGCTCCAGAAACCTGTGACCCATCAAGTTTCTGGAAGGGGCAAACAAGCACATTCCCTTTGATGTCTACCATAGCAATGAATGTACTTTGCCTGACCACTTCCTCAGCTCCGGCTGAATGAGTTTTCAGTGTTGGAGGTAACATTTTGTCACCAGAGTGAAACAGAATACTAGATGAGACATTTGAATACCTCATATTTGTGAAATGCAGCAAAGCCTGCTGTTACTAAAAATAGCCAATTCAATGGAATGGATGTGTGGTTGATGTGTGATTCTTGGTGAGATAAATACAAATTAAATATGTCTGTTCTGCAAAATAAGTTTGTTGATAGCAGTTACCCAAAGACTTGTTTTTTTTTTTAATACCTCAGTTACTGAAAGATTTGGTGTGTAATTTATTAAATCCTATGTATAAGTATTCAAATATTGAACAAATTATATTATTATACATATATACATATTTAAATGTATATAAATATACAAATATATTTTGTAAATAATATACTATACAATGTATAGTAAAATATATGAAGAAATAGCTATTAATTATTTAATTATTAATTGGGGTAGCATTAATTTAATTTAATTAACGGGCTAAAATGATTAATTATTCATTTAATTTCATTGACCTAGGTGCTGAATTAATTTAATTTAATGCATTAATAGCATGTATTAATTGGTACAACCCTGCTGGTAATGCTCCGGGTCCAGATGGCCTTCCGGGGGACCTTTACTGATTGTGTTGGACCTTAAGGAGGAAATGGCTACGATTTTCACACATATGTTAAGATACTCAGAGATCCCTTTGGAAATGTCTAAAGGGAGTCTGATTTTTTTTATTTAAAAAGGGTGCTAGGCAATGCATAGAGAAATGGAGACCAATCAGTTTATTAAACAGTGATTTCAAGATTTTGGCAAAAATCATTCAAACCAGATTGTCAAAAATAGCATCATATCTTATTTGTTCAGCACAATTTTGTTCTAGTAAAGACAGATCAGTTACAGATATTTTGATTTTGCTGAGAGAAATTTTTGATTGAGGCAGAAAAAAACTGGTCAAAGGGGTCATAATGGCACTGGATCAAAAAAAGAGCCTTTGATGCAGTAAATCAGGAATACCTTTGTCTTATTTTGAAATCAAATGGAATTCCACATCATTTTGTACAATAGATTAGTACTCTGTACCGTATGGCTATAGTTATTCCTATGGCAAATGGCTGGGTGGGCCCCGTGATACCCGTAAGAATAGAAGTTCAGTAGGGCTGACCATTGAGCCCACTCCTTTATGTTTTTAGTATTAATCCCTTACTACAGCAGCTTAATAGTACACCTACTATCCGACATCCGCAGTGCCCAGAAGGGCTAGCACCATTCACGGCTACAGCTTATGCTGATGACCTCTGTTTAATGGTTGCAGATGATGTTTCAGCAGAAGCTGCTGTCATGACCTGGCAGGACTTTGAACATTTTTCGGGGGCTTCTTTGAACCTTGAAAAATGCCACAGTAAACGTTTAGGGGCATATGGTAATGAACTGGATTCCATTGCAAAAATCACCATTATCAATACTCCCGTTAAAGTTTTAGGTATTTGGTCTGAGGACTGTAATATCGAAGTTTTAAACTGGTCTCCAAAACTGGAACAAGAAAATCCTTGGTATCTCAGTGGAGTGTTGATAAAATAGCTAAGAAAAAATGGATATTTTTGATCATATTAAAACATTCCCGATTCCCCTTTTTTTATATATTAGTTATATTCCCCCCACCAAAGATGCTGGAAACCACTTTATATAGTATTTTTTTCAAGTGGTCTGGGGCAGTCGCTTAAACCCATTAAAGAGAAATATTTTATATTTGCCATTTAAAGAAGGTGGTCTCGGGATGGTGAATACTGTGGTGTTTTTTTTCTCAGTCTTTATGACCAGTAATCTCAGGCCCCTTTCGTTTCACACAGGACATTGCTGGACTTCACTTTTTTATGACTCAATATGCCCTTTGTTTAAAAAGTGGGACACAGGGAACCTAAGGGGCTTGGGGGCAACTGGTTTGGCTCCTCTTTATGTTTGGCATTTGTTTCTTAAAATTAAAGCATGGCAGACTATTAGTCAGACTAGTCTTGCTACAGGAACTAGAAAATCTCTATATCATTAGGTTATTTTATCTCATTTTACAGATCAGAATGTTTTTCCGCTGTGCCCCCAGACTTTTTTACTGGATCTTCAGACTGTGCTGACTAATGCGCAAATTCCTCCTAATGTTTGGGATGTCCACTGGCACTGTTGTCATGAGAGATTGAATGTCAGGGCAAACCAAAAACATAAACAGATGGCAGAAAGAATGTGTAGTAGGCCTTTATGCTTACAACTGCTTGAAGCCATGCATCATCTATTTTTTCCCTACTCTTATATCAAACACTTTTGGGTTTTTCTTTTGCAAATGAATGGCGGATGCCTATTTTTTGTACACTCGAACATGAAGAATTAATATATGGGGCTTATGGGTCTGCATGGGGTAGGTGGGATAAGGGTATTTTGCAGGTAATTTTTTCTATTGCTAGATGGCATATTTGGAATTCTAGAAGTCTGTACATGTAACAACAAAAAGATATGGATCATACAGAATTAGCTTCAAAAATTAAGTCTGACTTGCAAAGAATTTATTATGAGGAACTGAAATGTCAAGTGGTAAAGAATCTGCAGGTGAAGTGGCGTAATCTCCCATGGATCACATATAATGATGTTCTGATTACATGAATTCAGTGTTGTATAGTTTTTGCTGAGCCGGGCAGTTGTTGTTGCTTATTGGTACTGATTGGATTAATTTTTGTTATATTATTTACTGCCTGAAGCATAATTTTTTTCCGTTTAATTTTTCCCTCTTCCTTTTTGCAGTGGGACTCTGATACAATGTACCTATTATTGAATTAGTAACATACTAACATAGCTTACTAGATACCAGCAGAGTAGGCCTACTGGTCTATCAAGTCTGCTCGTTCTTCAGCAGCCTAACTGGGTACTGTAGCCCTCTATCTGTCTCCTTCCAGTGTTACTCCATCCCCCAGTCCTGCCCCCACCCAGGCAAACCAGCCTCTGCTTCACTCCTTGCCTATACCTGTCCCACCCTCTCTTGAATCCCTCCACCATAGCTACCTGTACCAGCTCCCCAGGCAGCACATTCCACAGTTCCACCACTCTCTTGCTGAAGTACCTCCTCCTCCTCCTCCTTCCCCCCGAATCCTACCACCCTCAATCTTCCAACTGTGTCCTCTGGTGATTCCAACCTCCTTCAGTCAAAATATCCTATTTTGACATACCTTATTTACTCCCCTGCAGTACTTGAAGACCTCAATCATGTCCCCCCGGTCCCTCCTCTCCTCCAGCGAGAACAGGTTGAGGTCCCCTAGTCATTCCTCATATGTCATATCTCCCAGGCCCTGGATCATTCTAGTTGCTCTCCTCTGAACCCTCTCCAGGAGTTGGATGTCCCTCCTTAGGTGCGGCCTCCAGAACTGCACAACAGTACTCAAGATGTGGTCTAACCAGGCTGTTGTACAGTGGCAAAATCACCTCCCTGTTCCTTATGGTAACCCCCCTAGCAATGCATCCCAGCATCCTATTTGCCCTGACTGCAGCCCTCCTGCACTGCTCTGAATTACTCATGATAACATCCACTGAGACTCCTAGGTCTCTTTGCCCTGCCATGGTCTGCAACTCATATCCCCCCAGGGTGTACACATAGTTGGGGTTTTCCCACCCTAGGTGTAGCACCTTGCACTTGGAGGAGATAAATTTAAATTTCCAGGTGCAGTACCACCTGTCCAGAGTATCCAGGTCCTCTTGCAGGGCCAATCTCCCCTCCTCCCCCTCCACTGCCACCCCCAGCTTAGAGTCATCTGCAATGAGACTCATTTCACACCCAATACCTTCCCTGATATCAAAGATGTAAGCATTAAACAGGAGTGTCCCCAGGACTGATCCCTGTGGGGCCCCACGTATGATCTTCCTAAGAGACGAGACCTCCCCTCTGACCACTACCCACTGAGTGTAACCTGAAAGCCAATTTCCAATCCACCTAACCATCAATGGGCCTACCCCCATCCCCCCCAGCTTCTCCCTTAGGCCAATGTGAGGGACCAAATCAAATGCCTTGCTGAAGTCCAGGAATATTACATCCATTGGTCTCCCCTGTCAAGTGCTGATGTCACCCACTCATAGAACTCTACAAGGTTTGTTTGACATGATCTACCTGGCACAAACCCATGCTGCTGGTCATCCAGGTAACACATGTCCTCCAAGAAACCTTCCAGCCTTTCCTTAAGTATGCTTTCCATTACCTTCCCCACCACCGATATCAAACTGACAAGTCTATAGTTTCCTGGCTCTTCTCTTGATCCCCCTTTATGGATGGGCACAACATGTACCTGCTTCCAATCCCTTGGCACCCTCGCTGTCTGGAGCGACAAGTTAAAGAGATCCGCCAATGGCGCAGCCAAAACATCTGCCAACTCCCTCAGTACTCTGGGATGAATAGCATCAGGCCCTAGAGATATATCCTTTTCTAGGGACTGGAGGGCTTCCCACACCCGACCAATAGGAATATCAGCATCTGTTCCCCCTCCAGGCAGCAGAACCAGCCTGATATCTCACCCCTGGCCTACCTCCCCCAGTGGCTTGTTCTTCAGCAGGTACCCCAATAGTTAGGTCTGCTGTGCCTTCTGTGTCCTCCAACTCCTTTTTTGGAAGATCCACAGCCTCCTCCCTAGTGAACACTGAGGCGAAGTACTCATTCAGTACCTATGCCTGCTCTCCAGTGCCTTCCACCCACCCCCAGCTGTCCTCAACCTACTGAGGTGGCCCTTGACCTTCCTCCACTCACCAATATACCTGAAGAACCCCTTTTCCCCATCCCATATTCCCTGCACCAGCCTCTGCTCTTTCCAGGCCTTTGCCCCTCACAACTCTGGTGACTTTCCTGGTTGCAATATATATAGTATAGGATGTTTCCAGTATAATTGTATTTAGTGAGCCATTTCACTAGTTTGTTTTCTTGTTTTTTTTGGTTTTTTTTGATGCCTGCATGAATGTTTGCTTTTTTTTTTTTTATGGTGGCAGGGTGAGACAGGATGGGTGGTTTGCTATGTGGGACTTTTGTACGATTATTAGTGAATTGTTACTGTATGATTTTTTTTCTTTCCCTAATAATCACCCCTACTCTACCAGTAGGTGGACTAACGGCCATCAGGATGGCCAGTGCAGAGGAGGTTCCATTGGGAATGGACGTCCAGGATGCAGAGGAGCTGGTCTCATCCTCTGCCCCCATTGCAATCGAGACCAACATTTTTTTTTATGAGGCCGGTATTGAAGAGCCAGCCCTGATGCAGATTCCAGATGAACAGAATGGATTAAAAGGCACCAAACAGAAAGACAAATCTCATGCAGAAATGAACCATGTAATAGCAGGACAATCTATCAACAGCTATAGCGGAGGAGCACATCAACAAGGGAGGAGCTGATTCAACACCAAACCTAAGTGCAAAATGATTTCATTTAAGTACTGTAGAAAAAAATTATTTTTGTTTAAAGGCAATACTGATAGCAATTTAGGGGTCTCACAGGGAATGGCAAAAATGGGCCTAGTGCCTGGCCTAAGACGAGACCCCACACGCATGATAAACGCTAACTTAGAAGATGGGGGCATTGCAAAAGCTTTAAAGGCTGCAGATCGGGAGAAAGACACAGGAACAGGCAAATGGGTGTCAGGTTCCACACCCATCCAAATACCTGGCAGGCCAATTACTATTCTTGAGGGGCAAAAAGAAATAATTCAAAATGGCTTTAGTTCTGAAATGAACAGCGTTAATACATGCCCTATACAACTGAGTCATTCCCCTCTTCAGATCCCATAGGGACTGCAGCTAACCCAAAACCCGCAACTAAATATACCACAAATTCCCCCCTCCAACCCATAAGGGAGAAATCTGGAACAACTGAAGCTGAAATTGTAAGGCATAATAATAACACAGCTTGCAAACCTGCTATAGTACAGGAAACGTCTGCCAACAGAACTCTGAATTACCAACAAACTCAAACTCTAGATCATATGCTTCCCTATTTCATGCCCCATTATGTCCTGCTAAGCGACATAGTGCTATCAGACTTATTTATAAAGGGGAGCCTTGATGTTTTTCTAAACCGCAGGTTTGTAGCAAGAACCTTATTAAAAAGTGCCGGCCCGTTGGTGCAGCGGTGGTATTTCCGCTTGCAACGCTGGCGACCCGGGTTGGGAATGGACCCAGGTCGCTGGAAGGTCAAGCCGGGGAGAAGATGGAGCGTCCCGCAGACCGCCTCCTTCTCCGAGGGGAGGGTGGGGAAGTGATTGGCATTTTGAGGACTCCCGGCGGAGGCTGGGGGATCTCACGCTACCGACGCTCACATTTCGGGGAGGCGGGGCGGATGCCAGTGTCATTGCACGTCCCCGCCTGCATAAGGAAAAAAGGCAGAAAATCAAGGCGGGCAAGGACCACTGTCTACATGAAGCCCTCCCTGGAGACCTCGATTAACCACCATCGCTGCAAAGTCCCCCGACTAGATACTGGTTCTGTGGTCATGGAAGTGGCCATGGCCCCACCCTCCGGAGGGCAAGCAGGGGGTGACTGGGGGACAATGGCAGCCATAGATGGTGGCAGAGGCTTCCAGGGGCCGTGACCAGGGCCGATAAATGACAGGGTCCTGCCAGGAAAAGAAGAAAAAAAAAAAAGAATCTTATTAAAAGATACCATGTATTTTACAGCTGCAAAAATTTATGCACGTATTCACATATCTGGAGAAGCCGTGTTTAATGTCAGTTTTAAATTAGGAAGTGGATTGCAAATGTTTTGGATATTATACAGCACTCTGAAAACAATGGCTGTTTGGATTCCCTTTGAGGTCATCCCACTAACTAAGCCTGCCCATAGAATCATCACTGTATTTTTCTGGAATGAGGGGGTTAGTGTTACTGACCTTGTGCACTGGGTCAAACTAAGGTGCACAGTGCAAGGACATACTGAACCCATTTTTGATTAAGACCACATATGGACTGGAAGTTGAAAGGTGCATGTGGTTCTAAACATGGATGATACGGTACTGCAACATCTCCTATATAGTTTCTTTTTGGGGAGAGAGCCAGGGGTGGCCTGTTTTATGCAGGACAGCCAAAAGCAAGTTACCACTGCGGATCAACAGGACACTTGAGTAGTCTATACGATAGACTAAAGTGTACAATATGAAATGAACTGGGTCATGTGAGTGCTCACTGCAGAAATGAGCAAGTTTGCAATCTATGTGATTTAAAAG
The DNA here is from genome assembly GCA_016271365.2 of Neoceratodus forsteri. Taxonomy (NCBI): domain Eukaryota; kingdom Metazoa; phylum Chordata; order Ceratodontiformes; family Ceratodontidae; genus Neoceratodus; species Neoceratodus forsteri. The sequence continues at coordinate 1,076,153,301 of CM057454.1, read as the reverse complement.
GTCATACACATCATACTTGCCCCCAAGCAGCCCATAGCCAACCAGAGCAAACAGATAGTGAAAAGCATTAGCTCCTAGTGGCCATTGTACAAAGAATGGAATCCAGGAGAGTAGCTCCCACCACATTACCACTACCAACACCCTCTGCTGTGGAGGTGAATGGAGCTGCACAAGAGGGTACAGATACAATATCATAGCAGCCCTAAGTAGTGACCACAGACATGCCCTGTGAAATTGAACCTACTATAGAAATGGAAACTGAGGGAAATGCTGTTCCTGAACAGACAGCAATGCCCTCCCCCATCACAACCACAAACTGTACATACAGTAGCAGTAAGAAGACACCTATCAGGCGAAGACAAGAGTGGAGCCAACCTCAAACAAAGAACATACTTCAAAAATCTTCAGGTCTCCCCCTTAATAACAGGTTTGCAATATTGTCCAAAGAGAAAGGTGCTTCAGGAGATGAATCTGATGACTCCTCAATATGGTTTTCTATCCATGATACAGGTTCTGATGCAGAAAGTTCCACTTCAGTAATAGCAACTTCAACTGCTCCCACCCACCCCCGCAGAATACCAAGGCAAAACAAAAGCACACAAGGGCTACTTGGAAATCCCACAGGAAGCCCCCTGATTTGTTCAGTCTGTAAAATCCCTTTTACATCTATTTCATGGAGCTCTCTATTCTCTTCTCTTACAATGTTAATAGCACACAAAAATGCCACTAAGAGATTAGCAGTATTTTCTGAACTCCAATCTATAACAACTGGTGTTTTCTTTCTACAGGACACATGCCTACACACTATTATTGAAGTGTAACAGGCCATAAGGAACTGACATGTAGGCCCATCTTATCAGTCCTTAGGGCAGAACAGATGTTCTATAATCTATGTCACCTTGGAAAACACAAGTAAAGCACCTAATGGACCAGGAAATTGGAAATTCAGCTCTTCACTCTTATTAAAACCAGATGCTCAACAAACTTAGCAATATTTTTTGAAGCAAGGAAATCAGCTATAGAACTGTATGATTCACCTGTTATATGGTGGGAATATACTATTTCTGACTTAATTACTCTGCTAAAATCTATGAGTAAAACAGAACAGAATAACAATTACTATGAATACCTACAAAATAGAAGTCAATTACAAAAACTGTTAACCCTCTCACATACTACATAACAGAATCTACAGTCACAAATATGAAACATAAAACAGCAGATGACAGCTTTTCACATGCAATAAGCTCAAGGAATACAGCACCAATTAAAATCTGGTACACAAGGGAAGAAAGGAAATATTTGCCCATTTGTTTATTTATTCATTACAAATCAGGTTTACAACCTTTGAGTCAGAGACTCATTTACAAAGGCACCTCATCGCAGGGAGGGGGCAGACATCAAGACAGTTATTACAGTGCAGATTAAAACAGAGGATACCATTACAGGTGCAGTAAAAGGAACATTTAACATAGATACACTTAGGTTACATAATGTAGTAGTTTGTATGTTACTTAGGTTACATAATATTACAAAATTGTGAGTTAAACTCATGGATATAGTAAGTCTTCAGAGAAGATAGCGGGTTACATCCCTGTTTGGACCTAGTAGGGAAGGAGTGGGTCTGGTGGAGGAAGAGGCTGTCCAGTGGACGTTGTCAAGCCAGGGGGCAAGGCAGGCATGTACCACAGGTTACAACAGGGGGTTAGTTGTACCTACAACAGTGGGTATTAAAGATATGGTTCTGAAGGGCTGTTTTGAAGGAGCCAATTTTTGGCAAGTTGGAGATGCAGCTAGAGAGGGAGTTGAACCAGGTGGGGACTCGGTAGAGAAAGGATCTCTGGGCAAGAGAGGTCTTGGTTCTGGGCACCTTGAAAGTGGCCTTAACAGAGCTACAGGAGGTGATGGACGATGATGACTGTTATAGGGAGGTGGAGACCCCGGGGGGAGAGTCCTAGCAGTGATTTCTTAGTGAGAAGGCAGGTCTGGTAGAGAAGTCGCTCCTCAAAGTTGAGCAGATTGATGGTAGTATAGAGAAGGCAGGTGTGAGTTTGGCTGGGGGCACCGGTCAGGAGCCTACAGGCCTTATTGATGGAGAGTTGGATTTTGGACAGGGCAGTGTTGTAAGCTGTGGCATAGATGGGCAAGCCATAGTCCATGAAGGACAAGACAGAGGCGGTGATGGCCAGCCTGAGGGCAACCTGAGGCAGGCAGCCCCTGTGCTGGTATAGCAGGCCAATCTGAGAATTAATGGTGGCTGACAGGGCATTAATGTGGGTGTGGAAGGAGAGAACAGTATCAAACGTGATGCCTAGGTACTTGCATGTGGTCACTTGTTCTAGCGGGTGCAGAGTGCTGGGGATAATCAAGAGAGGGGTATTAGCTTTATTTTGGTGATGGGAGAAGAGCATTGATTTGGTTTTCTTTAGGCTAATGACCAGTCTGTGGTCGCCAAACCACCCTTCAGCTTGGTTGTAAGCTTGTGGGAGGAATAATTGGAGGATAGGTGGGATTGGGATGTGAGGCAACAAGGACTGCATTATCAGTGTAGAGGAGCATTTTACCAGTACAGGAGCTGGGAAGGGTGTTGAGGTAGAGACTAAAAAGTATTGGACCCAAGATGGGGCCCTGAGGGACCCCAGAGCGAACAAGAAGAGTGCTGGAGAGGGAGACAATGATCTTGACATGCTGGGATCTAGCAGAGAGGTAGCTAGAGAACCAGGAATTTGGACCACCAGAGAAGCCAAGTTGGTGGAGAGAGTTGAGTAGAAGGGGATGACAGACAGTGTCAAAGGCCTTGGAGAGGTCAATGAACACTGCTCCTGCAAGGCTGCCAGAGTCAAGAGCAGCATGCAGGTGTTGGGAGAATTCCAGGAGAGCCATGGTTGTACTTTGTCCTGGGCAGAAATTGTGCTGCTCTGGGCACATAATGTTGTACTTGGTTAGGTATTCAGAGAGCTGGATCAACACCACTTTTTCAAGGGCTTTAGAGAGTGGGGGGAGGATGGAGATCAGCCAGTAATTGTTGGGGGTGGACAGGTCCCCACTCTTATGTATGGGTGTGATTTCAGCAGTTTTCCAAGCACTTGGGAACTGACCCAGGCATACAGACTGGTTTAGAGGGGGACTAGGACTTCGTCCAAGACCATACGGAGGATCCTGGAGTCGAGGGGGTCACTGCTGGGGTTATTGCTGCCTAAGGCTTTTAGCAGGTGTGGCCTGGCTTCATGGGGGGATAGGGTGCACAAGTAGAGTGGTGGGCAATGCAGGACCAGAGGGAGAGAGGTTGGGATTGGGTCAAAGAAGCTGCTGAGCTTAGGTCAGAGAAGGCAGTGTTAAGGCAATTGTCTAAAAGGAGTGGATCTATGGTAGGGGTGCCATTGATGGAGAGTTGAGATGGTGGGGGGAGTGGGACTTCCCATTTAGCTGTTCATATTATCCCAGAAGGTCTGGGCTGAACCCCAAGTGGAAGTGAGGGTGGTCTGGTAGTGCTCTGCCTTGGCCCGCCTAATGGCCCAAGTGCACTTATTGAGTTCTGAATTGTAGGCCTGTCTATCAAATGCCTTTACAGATTCTACAGCAATGTGCCAGAGATTATCTCTGTTTTGAGTCTCTGGAGGAGGGGTGGGGTGATCCATGGGGCCTTGCATTTTTTGGAGTGGATTCTGGTGAGAGGGGGCAAAAAGGTCACAAGCCTTACAGAAGGCATTTGTGAAGTGGTCAAGAGCTGAGTCAATGTCAGGGGTGCACTGGATGGGGGACCAGTCTAGCTGGGCTAGGTATTGTTTTAATTTTCTGAGGCCGACGGGGTGTAAACGATGGGGTAGAGTGGCCTGGGACACTGGCTTCAGAGTGGAGGATGACCAGAGACAGAGGACTGGGGCGTGATCGCTAAGAGAGTCGGGGAAGACAGTGACATCCCGATTTTGTAGGGGAGGTTAGATATAACAACATCTAGGAGAGTGCTGGTGCCAGTAGAGTGGTTGAATCTGGTGGGCTGGGTGACTAACTGGGACATATCCAGGGCAGCAAAGGAGTCACTTATATGTGAGGCAGTGGAGGTAAGCCAGTTAACATTGAGATTACCTAGGATGACTTGCTCCACTTTGTGAGGGAGAGATGTGAGGTAGTCAATGAGGGACTGGACCACTTGGTTTTGATTCATCGGGGGTACATAGGAGACCATGAGGAAGAAATGGCCTTGGGTGGGGTCAGGTGTGATTTTTAAGGTGAGTGCTTGGGCTCCATAATCAAGTTTAGGAGCTGGGAGTGCCTGACCTATAAGGGAGTCCCATACGAGTAGTGCGCAACCACCACCGTGTTTGCCTACTCAGTCTTCCCTGTAGATGGTATATCCAGGGAGGGTGATAGCAGAGTCAGGGGTGGATTTGGACAGCCAAGTCCCTACCAGTGCAATTATGTCAGGTTGATGTTGAGCGACCCAGCACTGGAGGGCAGCAGATTTCTTTAGGAGACTGCAAATGTTTAAGGATGCAAAGCAGAGGCCAGTTGCCGTACAGGGTTTAGAAGGGCTGGAAGCCATAGGTCCTGGGTTTGGGTGTACATTACCAGATAATAATAACTCAGGCTTGTTTAATACCAGGAAGAAATATCATAGAACACTTGATTCTGATTAGGGGACATTTTGAATTAAGCCACAGCAGCCTCAATGGGATGCAGAGGTCAAGGGTGCAGCCCACAGACTTACAGCTCTAAGAGAAGAGGCACAGGGCTCAGGGCAGATAGCAAAATCACACTACCTTAAAACCTCTCTCAAAGCTTTAATCAACTCTTAAGAAATCTCTACATCAGACTAAACATTACTTAAAGTGAGAAATCAAGAACATGTCAAGCAGAGGTCAGTCCTAGCATTAATTTCTCGCAGCAGTTCCTAGAAGACTTCTGGATTGCTGCACATAGAGTGAGAAACACTGGTAAACAGGGGCAAGTGCGATTCGTCCAGGGGTAGATGCCAACATTCAAAATTTGAAGGGTGTAATGCTAGAAACAAGCAAAAACATATGGAAGGCCTATTAGACAAAATAAACACAATACAGACTGACACACTCTGTACTACAAATTATTATACCACATACTTCTGAACTATTCAGATTAGTACCAGAAAATGCAGAACCATTAGACAGTTTTTTTGGATACTTGTCAAACCTCCTCTTTTCCTAAAGAGTTAGAAAAAGTCATAACATAAGATATTACAGCAGCTGAAGTAGAAGCAGCTATCTTATCCTTATCTACAGATAGAGCCCCCAGAGGCGATGGACTAACAAGTGAATTATACAAATTCATTGGGCAGTATTATGCACAGAGCTAGCACAGGTATTTACTAACCTTTTGGTAACATAATCTCCATTATTAAGGATGACAAATGGTCTATTAATTTACCTATATAAAAAAGGGAACATGCGTGATATCAACAACAACATATTACAATATGTCTCCTTAACACAGATTTTAAAATACTGGCAAAAGTACTGAATTCTACATTACTACTTGTAGCAAACCCCCCTCATTACACCAACTCAGACTTGTTTAATACCAGGAAGAAATATCATAGAACACTTGATTCTGATTAGTGGACATTTTGAATTAAGCCACAGTAATAACATTTCTGGATTCATAATGTCATTAGACCAACAGAGAGCATTTGATTCCATTAGGCACACATTTTTATGGGCTATATTCCAGAAATATGGCATACCAACAAAATTCATCACACGGATACAAGCCTTGTATAAAACAGCTACAGTCGCACCCATCGTTAATGGATGGAAGGCCCTATGATATCAATCTATAAAGTAGTTAGGCAGGGTTGTCCTCTAAGCCCTTTACTTTATGCATTTTGTATAGATCCTCTCTTATGCATTTTAAATTTCACTGCTGCTTTGCATCCAATCAGTAAACCAGATAATCTAAATATACATACAGCAATAGCCTATGCTATGGTGTATGTATCATGGTACAAGATGGTCCTTCAGTAGCAGAAGCACTTAGGTAATACACCAGATATGTTAAGCTTGCAGAGGCTACTCTAAATCTAAATAAATGTAGATGATATTAACTAGGACATACAGAACATAGGAAGGAGGCAGTAGCAGCAATACAACTTACAGAAGACCCTATCAAAATATTAGGTATTACCTTTGGACAAGGCAACTCAGATATCCTAAACTAGGAACCTAAACTCCAGCAAGGAAAACAATTAGTAGCACAATGGAACAGATGGCACCTTAGTAAAAAGAAAAGAATACACATGATTAAATCATATTTATTACATTTGTTTTTGTATATCAGTCACATTTTTCAATCAATCAATCAATCAGACACTCAATCAAAATCTTTATTTATCCAGGCGGACACCATTGAGCAAGGCTCATTTGCAAGGTGGACCTGGTTATGAATACATCAAAGCAGAGTACAGAAGCAGGTATACAAAAAGCAATAATATACAAGGAAGAAAAAGTATACCACCATGTACACTGGAAACTACACAGTTTAGTATTTTTTTTCAGGCAATTTGGGGCAGCAGGTTTAACCCAATCAACAATAGTATTCTATATCTACCTGTTACAGAAGACGAGCTGGGGATGGTGAACCCACTAATGTTTTATTATGACATATTCATACAAACTAATTTGAAACCTTTATTGTTATATGCAGGTCATAGTTGGACCCCACTACTACATAGCACTTGTGCCATATGGTTCAGACAATGGGACACAGGTGCATTAGAACCTTTAAGAAGAGCCATTAATGCCCCCACATATGTTAGAGAACGTTATGTCAAAATAAAAGAATGGCAAATCATGACTCAACTGATCATTACCAAACCTAAAAAAGAGGTCTATCAGTGGATCATAACTCATCATTTTCAAGAAGATATCACTTTCCCATTATGTCCACATACATATACAATATATATTTTGCAGTTTTTAAAAGAAAACAAGAATCCCTTGCAAAATGTATGATTTACACTGGTTGAGTTGTCACAGTACAATCAACATTAAAGGCAACCAGAAATATAAGACACTAGAAGAGCTAATATGTGGCAGATCACAATGTATCCAGCAATTGGAAACTATTGATCATCTTATTTCTCTCATGTACATACATTCAGCACTTTTTTTTTTTTAGCAACACACTGGAATGAACCTTGGTTCTGTTCTATAACTTATGAAATACTTATGTGGGTACATTATGAAGGTATTGGGCAGAAATGGAATAAAAGCATGTTGCATATTATACTATTAGTAATCAAGTGGTACATATGGAATGCCAGAAGTTTGTTTACCCTGCAACAGAAACACATATAACGCATTGAGTTGGTTGGAAAAATAACTTCTAAATTGCAGGACATTTATTTTACAGAAGCTAAAAAAATTAATAACAATCTCCTTAGAGTTCTTTGGAGGAACATGTCTTGGGTAACAAATACAGATGTACCAATAACATAACTTAATAACTGTAGAAAATACAGACTGAATAGGGGAACCCAAACAGCTGAGTTAAGAAAATGTCTGATGTTGTAAATATATGACAGTACTATATGGAATTCTAATATTTTCTGTTTAATATTACTTTTTTTTTTGTTTGCTTGTTTTTGTTCTCTATGTGTAAAATTATACAATTATTACCAGGCATCCTGCTTTATAACTCCTTTTCCCTATATGTTTTGGTTTTGTTTAACTACAAAAAAATTGATGTGTTATAGTTTGTAGTTTTGGTTATGGTTTTTGGTGATGTATGATTTGTTTGATTTCTTTACCTTAATAAACACCCCTATTCTTCCTGTAGGGGGAATACCTGGCTATTTTGGTTCTGAGTCAGAAGGGCTGGCAAGGAGGAAGGATGGTGTATTGCTGCTGTAGCAGACAGAATAGGAGAGAGGGTCTCCTCTCCCACGCCGTGCCCTTAGAGACCCAAACCTATGTTGCTAAACAAATGTCAGTAACGGGTACGGAGGTGGACAAGGTGAGCATTGCAACAAATTATTCAGAGAATCAAGGCATACAACTGATGACAGGAGGTATATCTTGTGAAGAGCAGGAAGAGCAGTTAAAATGGGCGTTAGAGGAAAAAACGCCAATTTACCAGCCCTCATGGCTGAAAGAAGAAGACAAATATTGTGAACGCTATCAGAAATTAAGTGAACTCAAACAAGGCGCAAGTGTGAGTACTGTTACAAGTAAAGTTTCAGAAGATATTCCATCTCATTTGTTTACCCAGATGCCAGCTGACAGCCCATGAGTTAACTCTGACAGTATCAATGTTCAAATGCCAAAACAGTGGAGTCTGACAAGCTAACTGCAGTGCAAAGCACACTTGGTAATTCTGTGACAGAGACTGTGGTGCCTGACTTCTCAGTCAGAAAAGAGTGCCAGCATGAGCATGAAAACCCAGGGGAGTCTGCTAGAAAGAAAAACATAAAAGCGACAGCATATAGAACACAATTTCACCACACAGCAGTTGCAAGAGCTGCAAGTAAAGGAAACCGAAACAGGTTTCAAGAAGACAGTGAGGTTCTGATGACATCCAAGGTATCAAGTTTTAACACACCAGGTTGAGCCCTGGGGCTGAGATGGGGAGAAGGGGAGCAATACAGTGCAGAACCAAAACAAACTGAAACGTCTTGGTCAGCAGAATTTGCATTAATAGTGGCTGGCTGGGTGAGAGGACCAGATGGAGTTTTGTGAAAGCCAAACAGTGAAGTGACTGAGACTGTGACTAATAACATGGATGCTGTGAGTAAAACTCTGATAGAGAAAGTGGGCAGGTGAAAACACACAGACCGTGGATACAACTAAAAGTAATGGTCAGTGTGATATATTTGAACAGAACAAAGTGAGGGAAGGAGCACAGATAAATGAAATGCTTCCCAACGGAACAGTCCCTAGAAAAGCTCAGAATAAGGCTGTGGACCAACAATGTACTTCTCCCAGAAAGACCGGAGCATATTCAGCATGATGCTGAGGATTGTATGACAGAGCATCAAATAAAGGAGGGTACTGATTCAGAGAGAAACTCAGACACTGACTCTGCCCTCCCTCCACAGCGAGAGCATACTGTACATTTAGAATGGCTGGCTTGTTCAATATGAGGAGAAAACCAGCACAGCGGCATAACACTGTCTGCATACAATACACAGGGCAGTCAGAATTTCCTCCTGTTATAGTGTTTGTTATAAGGAATTTGTTAAAAAACTCAGAGTTTTTTTCTTGCGAACTGTATGCTGCTATACATGTATCTAGAGAAACTATTTTTGAAATTAGCTTTAAAACTGTTAAGGCACTGGATAGATTTGGGATTAAATATGAAAAACTTAAAGATACAGACTTATGGTCTTCTTTTACAGTTATACTCCTCTCTAAACTGGCTATCAGAACAATAACTGTGCTATTTAGGAATGAGGGTGTTGAAATTTCAGATATACTATATTAACTTAAACAACAATGTGAGGTCTTAGATCTGCCAGTACCCATCACTGATTCTGAACAAGTGTGGACAGGGGTGTGGAAGATACGGGTTCAACTAAAACAAATGAACCTGAGAATTTATCATTTACTCAATAGTTTCTATTTGGGGCAGGAAAGAGGCTCATGCTTCTACCCAGGGTAGCCTCATTCTTGTTACAAATGTGGATCAAGATTACACTTAAGTCAGCATGTAATATGGAAAGATGTAACATGTGCCTAGAATATGGCCATTCAAGACATGGTTGCCCAAATCTTTGTAAGTGTAATGTGTGTGAGGAACAGGGGTACACATATTGGCAGTTCTCCTGAGCCTTGCAAAATAGAAGTGGTGATATTAATCAAGATGACCTTTTTTGGAAGGGACAGGCACAGGAAGTGGCTAAGGCCTCAGCCAGGAAAAAGATGGAATGACAGAAAGAACAGAATACACATAAGGAGGCACAAACCATGGTAACAGAAGTACATGTGGAGCCTCGGATTGTAGCAGATACATTAGTAACTGGACACACAATGTCAAAGAACTAGGGAAATCAGGAAAAAGAACACGAAACAAAAGGAGAGGGGGTAAGGGACAATAAGGATCACATGGTCACAGTAGAACAGAGTGATATGCTTCCTCCTCCCCAGAAGAGGAGCCTATGCAGATTGTGCAAGGGAAATTGAGGGGGTGGGAAGGAAGCATAAACAGAAATCATCCAGTCCTCTTGTGCTCAAGAATAGTTTTGAAGTTTTACTGAAAAAAACAGCAGTGGGGAGATATAGAGGAGGAGGAGGAGGGGGACTTGAAGGCCTCTTCTCTATCCTCAGTGAGAGGCATTCCATCTGAATATGAAGAAGTAACTTTAGGACAAAGGTCAGGTATGCAGCGTAATAGGTGTACATGAGCACAAGCCTGGAAAAGTGTCCCCCCCTTCCCGATAATTGGCTAACATGTGTATTGGGGTCACATTTTCTCCTTTAACAATGAATGTAAATAGTGTGAAAACACACCAGAAGAGAGTGACCACTATGGCTATTGAAGAGTCCCTACAGAACGATATTATTTTTCTACAAGATACTCAGATAAAAACAAAGTATGAAATAAATGCCATTAAAATATTATAGCCATATGGGCCTTCTTACTGGTCGCAAGGGATGATTGTTGTGATGGAGTAGCAATACTACTGAGAGGTTATGAATTTCAGGTTATAAGATTAATAGAAATTGAACCTGGCTGAGCCCTTGTCATAGATAATACAGTATAAGAAACACGCCTTTGATTTTATTAATGTATACACTAATCAAACAAAAGCAGCTAGAGTACCCATATGGAAAAGAAATATGTTTTAGATATATTTATAATGGTATATTTCAAATACGTTTTCAAACATATTTTCTTTATATGTCTGACATATATGCAAAATATCTCAAATTGGTCAATTTGAAATATTTGATTCATTTGCAGAATATTTGTGACAGATATAGTAAATATATATTATAAATATATTGTCATTACATATTTATTATAGGTTCATTATATATTTTATATATCTGCTAATATATATGGAATACATAATGGACTTCAGTGGAATAACACATTTATCTCCACTAGTGAATGGTAAGACCCATAACTCATGAGTGGCAAAGTCACGAGTTAGTTATAAAGGTCTTATCACTCATGTGTGGAGATAAAGGTGTTGTTCTACTGCAATCCATTATGTATTTGATATATACCACACCATTTGTAGTGTTTTTACTGGTGTTTTACCTTGTTTTAGCTTAAAACTGTCTTTCTTTCCATTGTAAGTTTTCTATCTGGACTATTAGCCATTATTTTCCATGTTCCATTTCCAGATTCCAAGTAGAGATAACATGTTCTAAGTTAAATACTGTAAATTGTGTTCTAAGTTATATAAATTGTGTTCTAAGTGAAATAAATGGTGTTCTAAGTGAAAATAAATATTTACCCCAAAATAACATGATTTATTTACCCAATTTATTCACCACTGGTGTGGTATATATCTTAAATATTTAATAGACATACTTTTTTTATATAGTTGACATATAATCTAAAATATTTTCTAAATATATGCATTGTAAAAATATCTTAAAACACCCAGACAAAAAAGCAATAGATTAATTTTGATGCAACATATCTTTAAATGTATATTTGGGATTCCTTTTATCATCATCTATATCTGGGTTCGGTGCCATTGTTGGCCTCCACTAGGATGTGAGATCTCAGCGTGATCCAGGATGAAAGACTGACACTTGAAGCTTAGGTGTAAGCTGTCATCCAAAGTGGTTTTTACCACTTGAGGAATATCACCAGGATCAAACCCCTGATTCCTTCTGATGACCTGCCCACCCTGGTGCATGTCTTCATGACCTCCAGGCTTGACTACTCTAATGCTCTTTACTTCAGGGTCTTTGGAGGTACCCTCCTCTGACTGCAACTGGTCCAGAATGCTACCACCAGGTTGCTGACTGGCCTCACAAGGCCTAGTCATGTGACCCCGGTGCTCCGTTCTTTGCACTGGTTGCCTGTCAGGTGGAGGGTTATCTTCAAGATGAATCTTCTCATCTATAAGGCCCTACACAGGCTAGGCCCTGGCTACCTGGCTGAGCTCCTAACACCCTGCACCTCGGTCCACTCACTCTGCTCCTTGACCAGGGGCCTCCTTGAGGTTCCCAGGACCATGCTGAGAACTTCCGGTGACAGTGCTTTCAGTATTGCCGGTTCAGTCCTGTGGAACACTCTACTTCCATCTTGTTGAGGCATTCAAAAGGGGTCTCAAGGCCCATCTTTCTGTCCTGGCCTTCCTGAGCAAAGTAGTCTGATCAGTGTTGTTTTATTATGTTGCTGATTTGATTTTATGGTATTTATGTATTTATTGTTATGTGTTTTTCTACTTGTCTCACTTACTCACTTTAGCCTTTGTTTTAATGTAAAGCACCCAGAGCCTCTGGGATTGGGTGCTGTACAAATAAAATTAGCCTTGCCTTACTAACCATTTAGATATCTATAGTAGAATTATCATTTAATGATGCAGTTTTAACACAAACTTAGATATTATACATTTAAGCAATTTAGCCCTCCAGGGTGTGGGTATACCGGAGGATTTACCACGGCTGGTGTGATTCGATCACAAGGCACAACCGAGTGACAGAACCATACCAGTCGTGTTAAGTCCTCCAGTGTACCCACACCCTGGAGGGATAAATTTATATTATACAATGGCAAATATTGTTTTATTTATTTTTTTTTTAGATATTTTGTAAGTAACTGAGGTCCATACAGTTGGAAGGAGGATGTCATTTTTTTAATATTTACCTCAGTCTTTTAGCGGAGCGGCAACAGGACAAATGGCTGCAGTTTCGATTAAAGTGAAAGTGACCGGACTGTCACGAGATAAGGTTGGCTGGCACTTTTTCCTGTGGGTACACTGGAGGATTTACCACGCTGGGAAAGGTACCAGCCACCCAATCAGGATGCAGCATTTGCCACTTTTGATTTACTCCATTGTATAATTATACTTAACACATAGGACTTAACTCTAAATCTCACAATTTATAAGGGCTCAAACTGGTATTTATACCACCCCTCTTTGGTTCCATTTTATGTCGGGGTGAATTCCTACATGTACTTGTGTTTTACTCTTTACCTTTCCCTCAGGTCTATAAGCTTATGATGTCAATACAAAATTATTTTAAAAATAGAAATTACCATGATTTTGGTTGATAAACTGTACTTTTGAAATATGCAAATTAGTTATGCAAATATGTTCACAGTACAAAAGCAGGCATTTACAGAAATATATTTGTCTTATATAAAAATAAAATATGTATTGTACACATACTGTATCTTACAAGCAGACAAGGTACATATTTGGTATATTTATAGGAGGCAGTGTAGTGGTCAAGGGCACTGAACAGCAAACCTGGATATCTGGGTTTGAATCCCATCAGCTCCCACTTGCATACTATGTGACCCTGAGCAAGTCACTTAACTTCCTTGTGCTCTGGCTTAGTGTGCCTTTCCTGGTTAAACAATTTCCCCTTTCCCTATATTTTACTCACAACAGAAGTTAGACAGGCACACACACACACACACACACACACACACACACACACACACACACACACCAGTCCAGGAGTTCCAGAAGGCACTTCTTGTATTTTCTATCACAAAGTTTATTTGTACAAAAAATAAAACATTGTAAAACTAAAGCCAAAAGTAGCAATATTAAAAAACAGACTTCCCCACAGGACCAACATTTGATACTGTTTTTGAAAAAGTGTGAGAACAGCACAAACTGTCAATCCTGTGGGGATATCTGTTTTTTACTATTGCTACTTTTGGCTTTGGTTTTACAACATTTAATTTTTTGTACAAATAAACCTTGTAGTAGAAAATCTATGAACTGTCTTCTGGAGTACCTGATCTAGGGTGTGTGTGTGTCTGTGTGTGTCTAACTTTTACCGTGGGTACTGTTTACATTTACATTGTGAGCGCTACTATATTTTTGAGCTGCTTCGATTTGAGATATATATATATATATATATATATATATATATATATATATATATATAGTAATATATATATATATATATATATATATATATTACTATAAGAATTAGAAATAGTGCATTCAATATATAGTTACAGAATGTAGTCTATATATATTATAAAGTTATATGTAACAGATATTCCAGTCATATTCATAAATTATAAAACATTTATTTGCTATGTAAAACATATATTTAAAATGTATTATCAGTTTATATAAAGGATAAATAACACATATATTACAGAAACTTTCTAGATGTATATCAGGCCAAACCCATTTTAACATATATGAAATATATCTCATAATATACATCTCTAATTTGAATAGCATACATCTATTGTAGAAATTACAGAGTAAAATTATGCTAATATAAAATTATAATAACTTTTCATTAGAGAGTCCATAAAAAATATTAAAAAGTAAAACAAAATATTTTCTTTAATAGTATAACTAAATATATACATTTAGGCCCAGATATTCAAAGGGTTTAGCCTGGCGCCTGGGGAATCTTGGCGCCAGCAGTGTGTCCTGGCGGGATATTGAAAAGGCTGCCTGGCGGCGCAACTCCGATGCACCAGGGCACAATGTAATGGTATGCAGCACAGATGCAAGGTGCGTGCTCATGCATATGTGGTACATCCCAATATTCAGCCCAGGATGTGTGGCACATATGCTGGCACAACCCTGCAGTCACGCCACACAGGGGGCTCAAAGTTGAGCCCTACACAGTAGGAACAACTCCTGGCCACCCAAAGGTGGGCTGCAGTACTGCAGGAGCAACACAGCAGCCCAGCTTTGGGTGGCCACCTGCCCACCCAGAACACCTTTCACAAGCACTCACTGTGCCCACCCCCCCCATAGCCACAATCACGTGGCATACATATTAAACAAAACCCTGGTAGTCTAGTGGCCACCCCAGTCCCTGATTCCCTGATGAATATAACATAAGACTATCCCTGGTGGTCTAGTGGTCCCCTCTTCCACCTGAGTCCTCGATGTCCCCTAACATGTAATGATGCCTGTCCCTGGTGGACTAGTGGCCCCCCTTCCTCCCTCCTAAGTCCCCAATTGTGGTAAAATGCACACACAGCATTCTCTGGTGATCCAGTGTCACCCCCCACCCCACTCACCCACACACACAGGGACCTCTTCCCCATCCCATTTTCCCCATCATCGGCAGGTGGCTGCATCCCACCCACATACCACCTGACCACCCGCTGAATGACCGATACAATATGGACTGTAAGCTCCATTGATCCCTGTGTGGACCATGGCTTGAGGCATATTGTGTTAGACAAAGTCCCAAATATGTGAATGATCCATTCACATATTTGGACTGTCTACTACAGTATGCTCCTGCAAGCCTCCATTGGTCCACACACTGACCAATTGGCTTACATCCCATACTGTATCTGTCATTCGCCAGCAGCCGGGCAGTATGTAGTAGGTGGATGCAACCACCCACCAATGATGGGTGGTGGAAGGGGGGCAAGGGTCCTGTGTGGGTGGGGTGTCACTGGATCACCAGGAATGCCGTGTGTGCATTTTACCATGATTGGGGACTCAGAAGGGAAGGGGTACCACAAGACCACCAGGGATGGTCATATGTTGTATTCATCAGGGAATCATGGACTGGGGGGAACACTAGACCACCAGGGATGTATTTTTACACTTCTGCCATGCGATGGTGGCTACAGGGTGGGGGATGCCCCAGGATCCCCACAGCACATGTCATGCTGTGCAGGGTGCCAGGTGCAAGTCACTGGGCTGCCCTGCGCAAGGCATGCAGATGGGGCCATAATGACATGCAAATGGCCCCATTTGCACCTTGCATATATTATGGCCTCATTTGCATGCTCCCTGCTGAATATGGTGTGTGATGTGCCTAGCATAACTGCACTTGCATTGGTGCATCCCTGTGCTCCCTAGCTGTGGATTGCACTGGTGCAGTACCACTACACCATGCACAATATGTGCACTGGCTCTGCCATATTCAACGGTGCTGCACCATGGCACATCCCCATTGAATATCACCTGGACCTGGCCCCAGTGCATCACAGTTGTGCTGCACCCAGGCTTGCGCCACTGCCTGGTACAGTCTGAATATTCGGGCCTTAGTATATCAATGCCAAGTATAAGACATTTCCCGTTGTATTCTGCAACTATCTAACATATATAACTGGAAAAATGCACATGTATCTGAGATATGTGATAAATTTAGGCATATTCAGATACAGTCTAGATAGTAAAAAAATATAGTTCTTTTCCATATGGGTAAAATGTAAAACTGTGTTATGAATATATTTTTGTGTTTTTTATATATTTAGCATCTTACAAGGAAAATCAAAAATGAAACCGTATCAGTAACTCAGACTATACATGTTGGATAGATTCAAAATATATCCTTGCCTAAAATGCAAAATATGTAGAAACTGCAATAATGTGCATGTACAAATAAGTATTTTTGATTTTACGTAAGGACATAACATTCAAAGAACAAAAACTTTAACTTTGAAATAGTATACCAAAATGTATCAAAGATGTTTCCCAAATATGATACATCTTGGATCATTCTGTGAATATCTAGAATATATCTTGAAATATATCTGGAACATATGACTGTATCTGACATATGTTTGAAACATATGTGGAGACACAAAGATATATTTTAGATATTAAAAAAATATAGACCTTTTCCATATGGGTAGCTTTATTCTGTGATGTCTGGCCTTGCCTACATACCAGGAAGTTTGTTATAATGGGTGTCAACTTTAACTGTGTTATGTCTCTAACAGAGGAGGGCAAACAATTAAAATATACAGTGATTTAGTATATTTAAAGGATATGGTAACAGTTGCAGGATTACAGGATAGCAGATTGTGGAATGCCTTTTCAACCTTTATTAGGGGTGCCCTCACCACTAGAACTGATTTTCTTTTTGTGTCGTACAATATTCAAGTTGCAGAAACTAGAACAGTGGCAATAGAGACCTCAAATCATATGGCAGTTACTTGTACTTGCAGGATAGGTCAGCATACTTCTCAGGTTCCTCCTCCATGGTGTTCAAATAGTAAATTATTAAAGCATCCAGAAATTCATGAAAAAAATGCCAGGACTTTTTTTATGCTAGACTATCTATTAGCAGCTTGTGATAATTTTTCACAATGGCTGGGGGATACCAAGAAAGATTTAAAACACCAGTTTCAATCACAGGGTAAACACCTCAAAATAGCATACAGTAGTATTTGAAATACTTACAATTAAGGAAAACATTTCACAGCTTGGTTTCTTGTCTGCAAGAAAGCAATTTAGATCTTACTGCTGAGACTGAGGAAGTCAAGACAGACATGAAATCGCTACATATAGTAGAGCAAGATCATTAGAACGAGAACAGAGGTTCAGCACACAGGGGTGTTCACAGCATTTGCATCAATTTAAAAGTTGCCAGGATAGAGTGCAGAAACGTTGGATGGAAAGTTTAATGTCACCCCCCAAGGGCCCCATGGAAATAGACTGGGAAAGCATGACAGAAATAATAATGAAACATGTCATTCATACAACAGGTGCCACACCTGAAGCAGATTGGGATCAGTAGCTTATGTCCTCTGTGGACATATCACAACTATCAGAGAATGACATTAACAGGTTGACAGATCCAATACTTAGGAGCAAAGTAGAGTCCATGATAAAAAGTTTGAAAAATAATATAACTCCAGGCCCTGATGGATTGCCTTCTGAAGTGTATAAAGATTTTGGATTTTTTGCCCTCATTTTACAAATTCTATATAACATTTTGACTGGGAAAATATTACCAGATTCCATGACCTCAGCTTTTTTGATCTACTTGTATAAACAAGGATAGAAAGAAGACATCACTAACTGGAGGACCCTGAGTCTTCTGAATACTGTACAGACCAAAAAATCTTGTATAAAATACTGATGAGTAGATTAGCAGGAATTGCACCAATAGTTTTGTCCCCATCACAAACATGTGCAATAAAAAGTATATCTAGTTATGATAATCTGGTATTATTAAGAGAAGTATTTCAGAGGGGTCGTATGGGGTTGGTTTCTATTTTTTTACTACCTGTTGATCAGGAGAAAGCTTTTGATTGAGTTCTTCATGATCATCTTATAAGGGTTTTGTGGCTTTATGGAATACCTGAGAAGGTAGTGGAATGGATACAATTATTACATGAATATGCAAATGTTATCCCACTGGTTAATTCCAGAGAATGTTCAAACGGTATGGTCAAACAAGGTGTTAGGCAAGGGTGTCCATTAAGCCCCCTTCTTTGTGTTTTTTTCCATTGATCCTTTGTTATGCATATTGCAGCAGATGAATAATATTAAGGGTACCAGTTATCTCAGGATGCCAGGGAGTTGAAAACATTGGCATATTCTGATGGTTTATATATTCTCCTGAGGAACTCTGCCTCAGTAATGGGGGTGTAAGCAGTTTTAAATACATTTTCCAATATGTCTGGATCAAAAATTAACTTTGAGAAAAGTAAAGGTACAGTAGTAGTGGATGCATATACCTCTGCCATGGGGGCATTCATATAGATCCTCTTCCTATTAGTTTGTTAGGAGTTGATTTTGGCTCTCTAAATGTGGATATAGTGAATTGGAACCACTGTTTTCATAAAGCAGAAACAAAATTATCCTTATGAAAAAATAGGTTGCTTTCCAAATCCAAAAGAGTATACTTGATAAGGACATTGCTACTGCCATGTTTCCTGTATGGGTGGCATTTTAGTTATGAACCCAATCATGTCCACAGACAGGCATAACCACATCATAAACATCACACCGACACACATACCTATATCCTTTCACTGAGCAACATGCTGCACATTGCTCCTGCCAGATTGCTGTAGTGGGATTGTAAACCAATAGGGATGGTGTGTGCACCCTCTCCTTATAAATATCTCCCTCTAGTTAGCCTACCAATTGGACCATGGCCAGTTTGCCACAAACAGCTTCAGCTGGGTCAAACTCTGGTAAGGAAACAGTAAAAGATACGCACAAGGTATCCTGGATAGAACAGGACACACTGATGTAACACTTGCACTGGTTAGGATGCAAGTTAACATACCCCAAGTTTCTTGCCGTCACTAACGAAAACCTTTGACAGGCCTTCACACATCCCAAAAGCCTGAGTCCTGAGCATTAGTAACACATGCCAGACAATACCATTTGGTCAAGTACTTATCTGGAATGAGATCAAGGAAACGTCCTGTCTCCACATCTGTAAGCAAATTAGTGATCAGTATAAGAACCTAATTGCCATAAGCTGCACATATTACTTCCTGGCACACCATATTTACTGTATGGCAGTTTACAGTGTAAAAGCCCCCCACCCCAACCCATTCCACCCCACCCCCCATTGCCTGTGAAAGCAATACAATGATTAGAGTATCAGAGGATAAAGGTTTGCATAATCTAACACACATATGCTAATTGGGACTGTGATCATATTAAACAGAAACCAGAACTACATGTGCAAGAATTGCATATTTTGATTATATGAATGGGGGTCATTGTGCAATGACTCTCAGTACTACAGGAAAAGTGAAGTTACCAGGTTTGTGTTTCACCACAGTCCCAAAATAGCATTGCTGTGTTTAGAAAGTGTTTTCTGTTGGGTTTATCTCTTTACATACATTAGATATCTAGGAGGATTTTTTTCTCTGAAATAAGATGAAGTAACTACACAGTACATAATGAAAATATCACATTGAGCCCCCAACCCCTTCATGGCACATTTTCAGTACAAGATGAGTATAAGCACTCCTTCAATATATAAGTGGTACAATTGCAAGAATAAAGAGATAACACATTTTCTTCATTTTGTCCAGGATAAGACAAAACAAGCTTTCCTTATAAAGTCCTTAATATTCATTGTGTTCAGCTTGTTGTGAAGAGCTGTTCATTATTTTTGTCAGTCCAAGTCCAACCAAAAAGGAGTGGAGGGTTCTTGGAGTTTTGTAGTCCTGCAGTGGAAATGTTTCTTGTCAGCTCAATGGTCCCAGCACATTTTTCAATCATTTGTCAGCTTGTCTCTTCTAAAACCTTAGAGAAAATGAAAAATACTAAAACACACACACACATTAGTACGAGCTATATCCATCAGTTTCCTTTGAACAGTTTTGTATATTTTCCTAATAAACCCAAATGGCTTCCTGCAATCATTTCAACAATGAGATTATATACATTTGCAATCCAAAGGATCCCAGTTTAAGATTACAAAAAGATCCTTGCTTTTAACTCTCTCTGCATAACGCATGGTGACATTCTGTTCACTAACTACTTGCCAGCTTTCATACAAGATTTAGTACTAGCCAAAGGTTGGGGTGGTGCCAGGAGATGGGTTTGAAAGGCAGGCTGGTCAGCATCCAGGTAGACAGTGACTGCATGCCTCACCAAAACATCAGCCCTCCCCCCCCCTTCCCGGCACAGTACCTTTGTCATTCCTTGAACCACGTATACATAATGACACAGGGAAATCCTCTTTGTGATAAAATTCAGGTTGCATGTTTCAGTTTTTAAATATGTGCACTTCAGTTTTCTGTTTAACCAAGGCTCTTTCATAAGAGAAAAGGGTGTTTGTATTTTCTCATAATACAATAAATGTCCTTTTGTCTTTGGACTGAATTTTAGCCAGCTCCTCCTTTTCAAGTTGCTTCTGACCTTGATTTTAACTGAGAAGTGGAGTTTTTACAGTTTAACCCTTCCATAGTCAGTTTTAGTTTAAGGTACTTCTTTTGGAAACCTGACCACCCCCCAGGGAGAAACATCTGGTTCACAGATTACATGGCTGCTCTACCCAAAGGAGTCAAGATATGGCCATCTCCACAGCTATTCCTGAGCTTGTTGGGCTTAAGAAGCATTATGGTACAAGAGGAAAAACTGGCTTGTAAGATAAAACAATAGGAGTATGCCATAAGTTGGGCCTCCCTTGAAAATGAGATGGCACAGATGTGCCAAGCAATGGAAAAGCTACAAATGACTCCAAATAAGTAAACAATATAATACCAGAAGGAGAACTTTTTTTTTCTTCCTGGCTGACCAGTATGCCTAAAAGCAAACAGTATGCCTATGTAATTTGATTCCCACACTTTAGTGAATGCTGATCCAGCCAAGACTGTTTGTGCCCCTCTGGACCTGCAGATAGCATAGTCTCGGTCCCTGGTAATAACTGTAATTTCTGTTTACACTTTTTTAAATGGTGAGCCTTCGGGTATCAGCTGCTGATTCTGTACGGCAGTTACTACCTTACTCAGTTCTTTGTCTTGTTTCTGTAAGCTGCTGAGGTCCATGGGCTCAGTTTGTTTTATTGTAAGACTAACTGGAGACAGGAAAAGGGGGCAACAGTGTACATTGGCCCTGACTGTGGGGATGGGAGACACTGGCATCAGGATACCATATAGTATTTCTAGTTATACACATACATGATGTATTTTCACACATAAACCCTCAAAGAACTGAATTTTATGAGTTCATACAGTACATGTTCCTGAAACAGCACAGTGTGGCAGACACAGGTTTGACAATCTGATATGAAAACAACATTGTTATCACATGAACATATTTATTAAGGCTACATCAAAGATACACTGCTTCTATGAATTAATGGAATGTAGATTTATTTTATATCCATTAAACAACCTTGTGTTATATAGCCAGAATAGAATACATAGTTTTGATGACAGAGAACTGACATCGCTGATACAGACAAGGTAATTTCTCAAATACATTTATTCATATCACTTCAGTTCAGCACTGAACCCCAAATGATCAACTGTTAATGAGAACAGAATGATTTTAAGCTAATCTCTCTAAACACAACCCAGATGGGTTAGTAATAAATTATGAGTGAAGACAATTAGCTCTACAGACTGCTCTAAATAAGAACTGCAACAGCCTATTTAGTTAATCAGGGGCTTAACTGCTGAAGCAGCAGGCTGGACAAGTCATTGCTCACTGACAGGAACAGAAACATCTTCACTGTTTCTTCATTGTTTTCAGTTAGTGCAGAGCACATTAACAGATGCTGATTTAAAGAAAACCACAAAACCAAACAGCATGATATTTTCAGGAAACACTAATCATGACAGAGGGATGTGAATTCAAGGAAATTCAAGCTTTTTATGGAATATGTGCATTTGATCTTTAAAGAGACTCTCAGATGAAGGACTTCCATTTGTTTGAACTGCCTGTGTCAAGAGCTATCCTGCACTATTTTGCTATTTTATTGTTATTGATAATAATAAAATGCTACTTGTGAATTGTATAACTTCTCCCGGTTAGCCTAGGTTTCTTGACCTATGCTTGGATGACAGGTATTAAATCTTTAACCAAAGACTTTATTTGCTATAACAGTAATAAGCCAGGCCATATTGCAAGAATCTGCCATAAAAATAAGGAGTGCAAAACTGGAGCAAATTTGGCCTTAGCAAACTGGGGCAAGTATTTAACAGATATCAAGGTGGTAGATAAAACTGTGAAGGGACTTATAGATTCAAGAAGCTGACAGAACTTGGTGCATGCTGAAGTTCTAACAAAAGACTGTGCAAAAGGAGCATGTACTGGGATCATAAGCATCCACGGGGACACTCAGTACTATCCCACCACCCAAGTGACTCTGAACATTAATGGTGTGTCACACCAAATGAAAGTGGGGGTAGTACCTAAGTTACCTGAACCTGTGATTATTGGACATGACTTTCCAGGATTTGCAATGTTACTCACCGGGTGAGTAAGTCCAGCTGTGTCAGCAGCTGTGATAACAAAAGCACAGGCAAAGAAAATCTCAGATGTTGGGGACTCTTCCAAAAGTGGCAGCAGAGCTTGCCAAAATTTCAGTAGGGTGGGCATACCTAAAGAGATTATTACTGATCAGGGTAGTAATTTTAGTGCTGCATTACCGAAAAAGCTGTACCGACTACGAGGTATCACTGCCATAAGAACCTCCCCTTCTCACCGTAAGGCAGATGGCTTTGTTAATCATTTAAATCAAATCCTAAAATGCATGTTAAAACAGTTTGTGAAAGGTGAAGGGAAAGACTGGGACCAATACTTACCTTATCTGTTTTTTGCTCACAGAGAAGTGATACAAGCATCAACAGGTTTTCCCCTTTGAAATGTTATATGATAGACAACTTACTGGGTCAGTAGATGTAATAAAAGAAACATGAGAAGATAACGCTGCTGAGAAAGCATCTATTATGTTTTATATCTGTGCACTGAGAAAGGAACAGGAAAAATATGTTGAAATTGCCCACAGTAACCAAGAAAAGGCCTGAAAACAGCAGACGGTGTTGTATGACCACGGGGGAAAAGAAAAAGCTTTTAAGCTAGGTGAAAAGCTCTTATAACTGTTGCCCACTACAGGCAACAAACTGTTAATGAAGTGACAAGGGCCTTATAAAGTGGTTAGGCATACTGGTACAGTTAACTATGAGACTGAGACCCCCTGAGGAAAAATCCTATTAATATATACCATGCTAACCTCTTGAAGAAATGGGTTGGAAAAACATCAAATGTTGCTTTGTTAGTAGTACCAGAAACTGCTAAAGTCAATATTGAGGATTAACCTCTGCCTGTCGTACTCATCACCATTTCAACTACCCGGTGAGTAACATTGCAAGGTGCCCTCTCCCACCTTAGGGTGTACCTCTCCACCTGTAATTGGGAGTCTGTTCATACTGCCCAATCCTTGGACACAGCGCTCACGGCATTTATTACCATTTTCAATGTGGCCTGAGACTTATTTGCCCCCTTCTCAAAGTCGGTATTAAAATCCTGGAACACACCTTGGATTACCCAGTCCCTCCTTCATATGATGCACCATAGGGATAACCTCTGGCACAGGGCACTATCATCACAGCTGCCACATGATAGACAGCTCTACAGAGAAGCACGAAATAAATGTACAAAGGCTATATGGCAAGCCAAGGCCACATACTATCAACAAGCCTTCACTACCACATGGAGCTCTGGGAAATCCTTCTGGAGCAATGTTAAGGAACTGTGTGGGAAAAACACTAACCCTAACCCTACCCAGCTCCTAGTTCAGGGCACCCTCTCACAAGACCCCACCACCATAGCCGATACCCTGAACAACACCTTCACTGACCTTAGTGATGTCCTTCCTCCAAATTTCTTTGACCCCATTTCCCGCTGACTACCAACACACCTTGTTCTCATACACACCCTCCTTTCAGGCTGCATAATCTCCTGCAATGAGGCTAAGCCTATCTCTCAAAGCCCTGCAAAGCGTGCGTTTTAGTAGTGACTCCTTGATCTTAAAATCCTTAGACTTATGCTTACTGAGACGCCACCGCATCTCACCAAACTCCTCAACTTCTCTCTCTTGCCGTGCCAAATCCCTACTCTATGGAAGAGGGGTATTATCACACCTATCCTAAAAAAAGGTGATCCAACAAACCCTAGCAACTATAGACCCATTACGATCCTCCCTCCCCTCTCAAAAGCACTAGAAAGAATTGTATCCGATCAACTCACAGAATACCTTGACAGATATGGACTCCTCTGCCATGAGCAACATGGTTTCAGAAAAGGGCACTGTACTACCACAGCACTACTAGATTTCACGTCCTACATTCATGAAGCACTCGATCAGAGGGCTGCAGTTGGAGCAATCTACGTTGATTTGACTAAGGCATTTGACACTGTCAATCATGAGCTACTTCTGCATGCCCTTGCATCCCTCAATATTGCACCCGATACTATCGCCTGGTTTAAAAACTATCTGACTGACAGATCGCAACAGGTAAAAATTAGAGAAACACTCTCCCCCAAAAAAACGGTCCTTGCTGGTGTCCCTCAAGGGTAGATACTTGGCCCCCTATTGTTCACTCTCTTTCTAAACTCACTCCCTCAAGCCTGTAGTGGAAAGCTACTGCTTTATGCCGATGATGCGGTGCTTTACTGGAAGCATACCAACCTCACCCACCTCCAAAATACTCTTCAAGGCTGCTTTAGGGAGCTGGAGGGCTGGCTCACTGAACACGGCTCTTACTTAACTATGATAAAACAAAATCCATGATGTTTGCCCATCGACAAAACCCCTCAATACCCGCACAGCTCTCCCTAACAAACATACTGGGCACCCACATTGAACAGGTCTCCTGCTTTAAATATCTTGGCATCACCCTTGACACATCCCTTACATACCATCAACATATTAAGATTCTCTCCACCTCTGTCAATACCCGTCTTGGCATCCTCTACAGACATAGACATTGCCTCCCCCCACAGGCCCTAAGGCTTGTGGTTACTAGCTCTGTCCTTTCATTAATTGACTATGGTATAACTATTTATGGCGCGGCTGACCAAATGGCACTTAACAGCATCAGAACAGCACTCAATAAAGCCTGCCGCTTGGTCACTAGCAGCTCTAGACAGACACATACCTGCTTGCTCTACTCTCAAGTGGGATGGCTTACCTTTGAAGGGAGGCTTAAATATCACACCTGTCTCCAAGCCAAAAAGATCCTTATGAAACTCACACCAGCCGAATTACACCGCCTAATCCAACTGGCCCCCAATAGGAGCACACCGAGACGGCTGGCCGGGACCACCTTCAAAGTCCCCATCTGTAGGACCTCGCTAGGACAAAGATCCTTCCGGTATCGTGCTCCCCTCTGGCTTAACAACATACCGTCTTCCATCCTACTCACCCCCACCCTAAGTCAATTCAAATCAGGGACCAAGTTTTTTCTCCTCAACTCTGTGACCTGCAAATGTTCCCCCTCTATCCCCTGGACTGGCTGAACACAGGGGCCACCTCTCCAGCTCGATCTTCTCAACCGCCAGATTTCTTTTAACCGAGCCCTGGCACTAACCATATCCTGTATTGTTGAACATGGTATTGTCCTGTTGGAAGCCTCTAACCGCCGACCTCTACTGTGTAACCCTACGATTTCCATTCTGACGAATAGCATTAACATATGCTATGATGTTTATCTCTGTCGTATTGTAATGTCACTGGTTTTTGTGGAATTCTTAACACTCTGTTGTTGTTATGTCCTGTCCTGAATGACGTGGAGCCTTTGCAAAGGAGTCCTTGACTCAAAGGTTGTAGTTCCCGAAATGTTCAATAAACAAATAAACAAATACATCACCAAACACCACCCCTTCGGGCTCACTCCTCTCCTTTTCTTTGCCTTTACCTCTTCAATCTCTAGGCTATACTCCTACCTACTGACTTCACCAAAGCCACAGCAGAGAATAGCCTAATTACCACTGCTAACTGCCTTTCCTTTCCCTTTGTCTCTCCCTTTCTAATTCCAAGGTAGGTTGGCTAATTGCCAAAAATTCATTGTACCAAAGATTATTTTTAAATCTTCTCTTCCTCATGATTTGTAACTACTGTATGCAGCTTACAGGCTAGATTATTTATTTATTTGCTTTTGTTTACCGGGTAAGCGCACTAGACAACCAAGTGCCTATTTTCAGGCATGACCCGGGAGGGTTACAATGGTACATAAACATGAACATCGGGCATATACAGGGTTAACATATAATAGGATCAGGCACATATGTAACATAAGAATAAGGTACATAGATTAAGGCACATATGTAACATAAGAATAAGGTACATAGATTAAGGCAAATATGTAACATAAGAATAAGGTACATAGATTACAACTGGATCAAGCATATTGATAGAGTCAGCAATGAGGTACGTAGAGTACTATATGAGGTAGCAAGTGGCAAAGTAGAGGAGTGGGTGACACTAGTCTCCCAGCAACCTGGGAGAACACCAAGGTGCAAAACATCAAGATCAGTCAGGTCAGGGTACAAAGACCATCTGGTAGATTAACAGGGAACAACATCAGAATCAGTCAATTCAGGGTACATAGAGCACCAGTCATGGTATGTCAGATGACACAAGCTAGACCAGCTGGGCAAAGTGCAGGCTTTAGCCACAGACTAGATGCCCAGTGGTTGATACCAAGTGATAGCAGCTCAGATACTGAGACAAGTTGAGGCCGATTTCAGGAAGCCCCATAGGGAGGCTTTGAAACAGGAATGTGATGGGGAGGTGCAAGTGCAGACTGGCAGGGAGTTCCACAGCTTCAGTGTGAAGGCAGAGAAGGCCTAGTCACCCATTCAGGCATGGGTTATTGGAACCAGGAGGACCTGAGAGTCGTTGGATCGTTGCTGGTGGGGGGAGCTGCAGGAGTGAGGGACAAGGCAAGTGCAGAAGGGGTGGCAGTTTGGATGACATAGTCAATAAAGTTGCCAAGGATGAAGGTGCAGTGGTACTCCAGGAGGAACCACTCCAGCATGGAGTATAGGTCACATCAATGTGTGAGGAGAGGAGCAGAGAGAGCAAAGTGGCATACATTGTTGTACGCTCTATCCCATTTAGAGAGACTGGTTTTAGGGTCGTGGGCAAAGGATACAAGGCCATAGCACAGTGTGGGTAGGAGGATCCCCCTGGCAAGGGCCAATCGAGCCACTGGGGTGAGGCACAATTTAGCTCTGTAGGCCAGGCCCAGCTTTCAGTTCATAGCTTTGCAGGTGTTGCGAATGTGCAGAGTGAGATCCAGCTGTGGGTCAAGGGTTACCCACAGGTACTTGACTGCTTCTGCAACAAGCATGGGGGATCCATTGGCTCCTGAGATTTTTAGAGGAGCAGGGCAGGTTTTTAACTTGGCTGAGGAGCCAAACAGCATGACCTGAGTCTTCTTGAGGTTAATGGAAAGCTTGTGGTCCTCGAGCCATGGTTAAAGTTAGAGTTTAACCAGGTGTTTATGGACATGGGATCCCAAGAGCTAGCCAGGATGACGAGGTCATCTGCATACAGGGTAAAGTGCCCGAAGCTGTGGCTGAGGGTAACTCATTTATGAAGAGGGAAAATCAGATGGGTCCAAGGATGGAGCCCTGGGGGACACCACAAGTAACTGCAGCTGGGTCAGAGAGGGCCTTGTTAAAGTTGGTATACTGCTGTATTCCCGAGAGATAGTGTGTGAACCAGGTGAGGGCGGGGGGGGGAGAAGCCCAAGGTGCAGAGAGTGGATCACAGAAGTGAGTGGTTGACCCGGTCAAAGGCTTTGGAGAGATCTATGAAGATGGCTCCAGTTAGTTTGCCTTGATTGGTGTGGACCGGATAGCAGAGGTAACCACTGCAAGGGCAGTGGAAGTGCTGTGTCCCTTTCTGAACCCGTGTTGAGCTGGAGAGAGATGCTCATAGCTCTGAAGGTAGTAGGTGAGCTGGGAGGCAACCAGTTTTTTGAGTAACTTGCTGATTACTGACAGGATCGCAATAGGACAATAATTATTAAGATTTTTTGGGTCCCCTTTGAGGACAGGGATGATCTTGGCCACCTTCCAAACATCTGGGATGGTGCCAGAGATTAGGGAGGCATTAAAGATGTGAAAGAGAGGCCAGGCAAAGAGGAGTGCCCCCAAGCAGAGCAGTTTGGGCTCAACACCATTGTGCCCAGCTCCCATGTGAGAAGAGAGACCCGTGAGGACCTTCTGACATGCTTATACTGTCTACCATATTATTTATACACAACATTTTGATCACCCTACATTGCACTATCTCCTGCCTATCCTTATCTTTCCTTAGATGAGGACTCCAGAACTGGGCACAGTACTCCAGGTGGGGCCTCACCAGTTATCTATAGCAGGGTAATAATACCTCCTTCCTTCCTTCTGCTGTGAAAACCCCTTCTTATGCACTTTAGCATCCTGTTTGCCTTACTGTAGGTCTTGTTACACTGGTTTGATTGTTCTAGGGGTAACTGATGATGACCCCTCGGTCTCTTTCCTCAGAGGTCATGCACAGCTTCACCCTCCCCTTCCATCCAATACTCTGTTCTTTAGTTTTTGTTCCATATGTGCATCAGCTTGCACTTTTTGGTATTGAATTTCAATTGCCAAACCACTGACAAATGTTTGAGCATTTGCAAGTCTCTTGCTGTCCCTCTCCTCACTGTCTACCATGTCACAGAGCTTAGTGTCATCTGCAAAGAGACATCTTGCCCTGGAGTCCTTCTCCCATGTTGCTAATGAACATATTGACAAGGACTGGACCCAGGACCAATCCTTGTGGCACCCCACTGGTGACCTCCCTCTTTTCTAATTTGACTCCATTAACCACAATCCTCTGCAGTCTCTCTTCCAACCAGTTTTATCACCCATCTACAGTAACTGTATCTTTTACTGTACACAGATCCTCTAGCTTCTTCAGCAATCTTCTGCTAGGCACCGAGATGAAAGCCTTGCTTATTTAGTTAGTCATTTATTTATTTACTTGCTTATTAGCTTGCTTATTTCTGTTTTTTCTATTATGACTTTTATCCATTTTTCCATGTGTTTTTTCCCAGCCCTTGTCCTGGCTGCACGTGCCTGTGGAGGCATGCACATGCCTCTGTACCTGGACGCCCTCCCGTTACTTGCCACCACCTGCCTACACTACCCTTGGACCTCAATCTGGGGGCAGTGGAACTACAGTGGGTGACAGGGTGCCTCCCTGGGAGAGGAGAGATGCCTTTTGGCTGCTCAGTCCTGCTCTCTCCCTCTCCCCATGCCGGTTCTCCAATGACCCAAGCACTTTCCTGAATCCAGGTCACTGGCACGATGCAAGGTAAAGAGTCCAGCACCTCAGCCCTCTGCATCACCAGGCCAGCACATTGCTTGCTTATTTCTAAACATTCCAGGTACTCTAATAACCAAAAGAGGGTGTCTCGTACTAATAGTTCTAAAATGCTGACATTCTAAGTTCAGTTGGCATAGTCCATTTCCCACACAGGGATTTCTCTCATTTTCATCCAAGTAAAACATTTTAATTTTAAAGTCAAATTCAATTTTTTTAAACAGAAATCATCAACATGATTATAATATGATTGTATGTACAGTTCCCGTGTCTCTTGAGGCTATAAGAGTTTCTTCTGAAGTCCTTTGTGTGCCAGAAGTGCTCAGCTTTGCTTCGCAGTTCTCTCACCCAAAGAACCTGAGAATGCACTCTTATATTAAAAAGAACTCAAAGGAAAGTAGCAAAACTCATATACAGCTCAGATATTCTACCTTATGAGGAAAGACTACAGTCGTGTGGGCTCTTTAACTTGAAGGATGGATGAAAGAGAGGAGCTCTGCTACTACTCTTCAATATTATAAACAATCCAGAACTCATGAATCAATGTGGACTGCAATTTAATTTTAGGTCAACACATTTGAGGTCACATAACAAACAATTCAACTTTCCTAGGGGGAACACCACTAAAATACTTAATTATTTCACAATCCGATCAACAAAAATATGGAATAAGCTCCCAAGTGATTTAGTTAACAAAGAATCTCTTGGAACCTTTAAGAAAGGGCTTGATGATTACCTTATGGCTAATAGAGGTTTACAATACATCCACTAGGAGTGGGAGACAATTCAATGGGCCTTTGGCCTCCTTTGTCTCATCATACCAAGTTACCAAGTTACATCTACAAGAGACATTGTAACTGTCCATATAAACATACATAGAGGCATTACTGGTTCAATGTCTGCTGTCTGCTCTTTCCCAGGCCTTCTTCCATCTCATCCATTCACTTTCATTGACAAAAAGGGACAGAATTAGGGAAAATCCAAAATAGAAAAATAATGGTCAAAAAACTGAGTAGAGGTTTGTGGAGGTGTTGTGGGATAAGAAATCGTAAAGGATAGATTAGGCTAAAAAATAGAACTGTTGCAACAGATTTAAGAAAAGGTCTGTCCTCAAGAGTGGCAGGGTCTCCCTGTCACATGGTTCACTTCTCAGTACTGTACTGTAGATAGAACTGGGTGACTAGCTCTATAAGACACTAAAGAAACATGCCAGTGTTTCTGGTTTGAAAGCTTCTCCATGATTTCCAGTGTTTTTTATCCATCTTGCCAAGATGGGGACTACGCCAAATATATTTTCAGATTTTCCAGCAATAACATCCTCATTATAGCCTGAAATAAAAGGCTGGAAGCTAGTACTGTACTTTAAGTGCTGTTCTTCTTGGAATTTGATGAATCATTTCAATTATTGTGAAATTGTTAAAGTACAGACAAGGGAATGAACCGAAAAGCCTGGAAAACGATTAACGTTATATGCCATGGCTGTAAAGACAATGATTTTAAAATATTTTATTTTCATACATACAAAAAAGCACTTGACATCTCAGAAGAAACTTTGAAAAGCACATCATATTTATATTCATTTCAGTTAATATTTCATGTTTTTTTCTTTATTTAGCTTCTCTTTTCCTATGTAACCATGCAGGATCACTACCCCATAGATCTTACCTGCTCTGGCTGCTTTACTACACCTGGAAGCACAGTCCTTTGCTTTTCACAATATGAGTGTTTCACATTAAGGTTTAGGGACTTTGTCCTGAGTTTGGAGGGGCAATTGGCAACTTGTACCCCCCCACCACCACCATTACCACCACCAGTGCCATTTTAGCACATGCACAAGCATCCATCCAGAATCTTGTTCTTTTGCTGGCCTCACTGATGACCTTACCAATTCACTGATACCTTTGTTTCTTCCACTTGCTGCCAGCTACTTTTCCTCCCCTATGCTACTCTCCAGCTCTTTCCTCCTCCTGCAAGCACCTACTCGACTGTCCCTGCTGCTCTTTGCCCTGCAGTGGTGCTTTGCTGGCTGCAGCTTATCACTTCCAGGTTTGCCCAGCTTGGTTTCTGACATTTGTGCCCTGCTGCAGGGTCCCACCTCCTGTTATAGCTTGTGTGGACCACTTTGCCTTTTGAATCTTTTCTCCTGGTCCTGCCCTCTGATACTGTAGGTACAGTCTCCCCTTGCTTCATTTCACTTCCCTAGTTCTCATCTGTGCAAACAGTATTTTCTCAATGCCCCAACAGCAATTCAGACTCAACCTTCTTTAACAAGCATATAGATTTTTTACATGGATATGGATTTGTAACATGAATATAGACTTGTGGCATGAGTATAAGCCTTGGTTGAAGAGGAATATGGACAGGCACCAGGTAGTCAGCAATGGTTAACAGGTCTCATAAAAAACAAGAGGGAAAAAAAGGGGAAAAAACCTGTCTGACTTCATAGGGAGGTCACAGGAAACCACCTGCTCTCAAGAGTAAACACTTGTGAGGTTCAGGTTCTTAGGATGGTCCTAGGAAATAATCTGCCCTTAAGGAGTCACGACTTGTGGGTGTGAGTTCATAGGAAGATCAGGGGAGGGGCAGCTGTCAAGATCAAAGGGACAAAGGGCACCTGTCCCTTGTGGCTGACAGGATAATGCAATTAGGGGAAGACTCCTTGAGATGTTAAACTTGCATCACAAACTAAAAGGGGCAGATTCAGCTGGGGAACATAGAGTAGCAGACGTCGTCTGAAACTGTGTGCCCTAAATCTCTGGCCTATGTGGCAAATGTGGATCCTAAGCATAGAAACTACCCAGAACAGGAATACAATCTGTTAGACTGTAGTCTAGATACCAGAAAGGTTTTCATTCAGAAATCTAGACTATTTAGCTGTTCTTGATTTGCATTCCTCTAGTGTGTTTTATCCCTTTTGTATTCTACTTTATATTCTGTAATTTAGTAGTGTAAATATTACATTGTTTTATATTTAATATCTTTAGTAGTGTAAATATTAAATATTTTTATGTTTACTATTCTTTGTGACGGTGTAGTTTTTCTGGGAGAGGTAACAAACTATTTATTTTGAGAAAACTAGGGTTCTACTGCCAAAGAGCACAACGATCAGTATGACTCCAAGCATGACATAACCTGCATCTGATACAAAGAGAGACAATTGTACATTTCTGCTTCGAAATCTGCTTTACAATGAGAGACAGCACCTCCTCTATGTAGAAAACACACCTTTTTCATAAGTGATGGAGCAATTATGAGTGGTCAAATGTGGAACACATCCCTCAAATATTATACAGTGGAGCGGTACGATCAGTATGACTCCAAGGCATAGAACCATCAGGAAGAAATAACCAAAATAAATGACACCACCTCAAAAATGGAAATACAGCCCTAGCTTGGGAAACAAGGGTTAGTATTAATGGATCAGTGAAAAAAAAATGTTTTTTTGAAGTGGACCTTTTAACCCACATAGTAGTGCAAGTAGTGCACAAAAACTGCACTGTTGCTGATCCCTGAGTGCGGACATGGAACTAATTTGATTGAGCTCCTATGGGATGTTGTGGTGGTGGGGAGCTGAAACACTTCAGGCATTTTCTATTTTTTGTGGACACTCCCCAATGCCTGCAGCTTTGTTGGGGTTCAGTTACAAAGCCAGCAGAGTGAGGAAGGGAGTGTGTATTTTTATTTGTAAAATGAACCAGACTGGGATCAAGAGTGGCTAAGGGAAAAGGTGTTTTTTTAAACACAAATTGGGCAGAGATCAAGGTGGCTGTAGCGAGCTAGCAAAGGGAGAGAGAGTGGGTATTAGTTTTCTAACACAACAAGCTGGACCAGGAATGTGATTCAAGTGGGGAAAGGGATCCAGCAAAGGGAGGAAGTGGGTGTTGTTATTTTTTTAAGACAAATCAGACAAGGATCGGGAGTGAAGGGAGAGACCCAGCAGGGGGAGAAGCAGGTGTATTTTTTTAAGAAAGTAAACAAAATCATGCTTTGAGGTGGAGGGAGTGTGCAAGCAGAGGGAGGCAGTGATAGGATTAGAAAAGAAAGAAGCCCTGTGGTCTAAGCTAGTAGTGTGTTCCACTCCAATGTTGTAGACCTGGGTCTGAGTCCCACACTTGACTCTCCTGCCAAGGCTGGTGGGGTCTAGGATGCAATGCAGAGCCATCCTGCCCTGACACCCTGGGGTGGGACCAGGTCTGTCTCCTGACATGTTGAGATCAGTAATTGTAATAATGTTGTGGGTGACCGCACAATTCCAACCACACCCTGCTTAAAGAATGTGCCCCAGACAGGCCCTATTTTGGGCAGGCTGATGGCAGTGTCACTTACAGGGGTAAAAAACACAGAACATTCTTTGATAGGACACACTTCACATGCATAAAATCACCTCTGAATAGGAAGGTTGTGGCTGTATAGTATTGTCAGTAGGTCCATTCAAGGGTCAGCCCAACAGACCCCGCTGTCTCCCCACATTTTCTGAGCCGGTTACGGGCCAAAGCTTTTCTCTTTCCTAACTACATGGGCCGAATGCTCTCTAACTACATGGGCTTGGCACCCCAGAGTAGAAGGGATTAGCACCCCCAATAATGGATCAGACAATTCTTTTAAAATGCTGCTAAAGCACTAACAGAGGAGAGAATAGCTAAGGAGGTTAAAAGAGGGGACAAGACCTTCTTCAGGTATGTAGGGGAAGAGGAAGACAAGGGGAGGGATAGTGAGAAACAGGAGGGGAAGGGGGACTGCATAGAAGAAGAGCAACAGAAAGCAGAAATAATAAATGATTACTTCTGCTTGATCTTCACAGTATAGGGTGGGGAGGGGGATGGATCAGAATGCTGCAGTAAGCACAAGGGAGAGGGAGGAGTGGACACAAGACCATTCTCAGTGGTGAAGGTCCAGAAGGGATTGTAAGCCTTTAAAAAAGAATAAGGTGATGGGGCTGGATGAGATTCATGCAAGGGTCCTAAAGGAACTGAGCACAGTGATGGCTGACCCTCTGGCAGCACTTTTCAGCACTTCAGTGGAGATGGGGGAAGTTTCAGAGGACTGGAGAAGGGATGATGTGGTCCTTCTGCACAAAAGTGGCAGTAGGGAGGATGCTAGCAACTACAGGCCAGTCAGTCTCACGTCAGTGGTGGAGTTGTTAATAAGGACACTACTGAAGGAGAGGCTCATGGAGCACCTGGATGCAAAGGGCTGCAGGACCATCGGTAGCATGGTTTCATGGGGGTAGGTCATGTCAAACTAATCTTATAGATTTCCTTGACTGAGTTACTAGAGAGGTGGATCAAGGGAGAGCAGTAGGCGTGGCTTATCTGGACTTCAGTAAGGCTTTCAACAATGTGCTGCACAGAAGGCTAGTTAAGAAAGTAAGTAGCTTGGGGGAGGGGCAGAAAGTGACAAGTTGGGTATCAAACTGGTTAAGGGATAGTAGGCAAAGAGTGGTGGTAAATGGTAGCCGCTCAGGTGATAGAGGAGTTACTAGTGGGGTGCCACAGGGTTTGGTGGTGGGACCGGTCCTCTTCAATGTCTTCATAAGCAATATTGCAGAGGAGCTTGAGGGGAAGTTGTGTCTCTTTGTGGATGATACAAAAATCTGCAACAGGGTTGACACTCAGGTAGGGGTGAAAAGAATGCAAAATGATCTGAGAAAACTAGAGGAATGGTCTGGGGGTGGCAGCTGGGTTTCAATGCCATAAAGTGCAAGATTATGCACTTAAGGTTGTGGAACCCAAGGGCTGTGTATAAGATGGGGGGAGTGGAGCTTACAGTCACCAAGCAAGAAACAGACTTAGTGGTCATTGTAGCTGATGATGTCAAGGTGACTGGGCTGTGTAACAAAGCAGTGGGAAAGGCTAGCAGGATGCTGGAGTACGTTGGTTTAGGGATTTCTAGGAGGAGGAGGGTGGTGCTGCCATTGTATTGCTCACTGGTGAGGCCCCACCTGGAGTACTGTGTCCAGTTCCAGAGGCTGCACCGCTGCGAGTACATTGAAAGGGTGGAAGTGGTACAGAGGAGTGCAACCAACATGATGAGGGGGTTGCATGAGAAGCCATACAAGGTAAGGCTGCAGAAACTCAACATGTACTCCTTAGAAGAGAGGAGAGTGAAAGAGGAGATGATTGAAACCCACAAGTGCCTCACAGGAGTAAACAAGGTGCAAGTGAAGGGTCTATTTCAGAGAAAGGAAGACACAGAACAAGGGGGACATGCAATAAAGCTAAAGGGGGGAAGTTTAGGAGAGATGAGCAGAAATATTTCTTCATGGAAAGAGCGGTGGATGGCTGGAACAGCCTTCCAGAGGAGCTAGTGGTGGCAAAGACTTTGGGGAGAAGCATGCATGGGATAGGCACAAGGGTGTATTAGGTAGAGAAACAAGGGAAGGAACTTATGTGCTGCTGTAGTGGTGATGAAATAGGCAGGAACAAGGAGAAGACTGGATAGGCCTAAGGGTCCTTTCCTATTGATAACATTTATGTCTCTATGTTTCTATGGGCTTGGCCCACCTATAAACAAGTGCCCAGCACCTTACTCAGTCAGAATAGTGCAACTTCAACAACACATGTAAGAACAGTGCTGTTAGAAGAGCGTATCACGGACAGTGACAGGAGTAGAAGAGCGAAACGCAGCTACTGCTACCCATGTAGCTGTCACATCTCAGGGAGTGACTGGAGGGCAGTGAGAAAGACTAGAAAATGTTGGAGGCTGGCCGAGCTGCTCCCATGGTGGAGAGAGCTATGGCATGGAGCAACTCGGCCAGCAGAGTTCTAGAGACCAGGGTTCTGGTCCCAGTCTCCAATCTTTTAGTGTGAGATGGGTTTCCCAAAATTTTTTACAAGTCCCGTTTCACAGTATCCCCCAAGTTTCACATTTCCCCCCGCAATCCAACTCCCCCTCAGAGTTGATTATTTTAGTAATGGGGGGGGGGGGGCAGAACATAAATGTAGTATTTTGCTTTGAATTCATGGTAGCGGTCCTCAGTGTGTGTTTGGACCACTACCGTGTGGAGTTGTGTGATTTTGGTGGGTCCTGTTGTTGTGGGCACCGTTGTTGCAGCACTGTTATAGACAGAGCTGTTATTATGTTTGCAGTTCGAACCTAGTGCTTTCAACATCCCTAGTACAGATTAGGCATCCTACAGCAATGGTCATGCTCCCTATGACATGGGCTCACAAGCCTTCTTCAATTACCTCTCCTATGATACAGCATGTCACAGCTACATTCCTTTTTTTATCTGATTGCTGCTTCAGTCTAACCAATTTGACATGGTGGCTGTTTACTCTTCCTCTTTGATGACATGTGCACCTTCCACTTACCTTTAGCTTGGGCCAAGCCCCTTATGCCCTTCCAAAGTCAGTGTTCATGCACTGGGGGTTCCTTCAGTTGCACATCCATGTCTGTGGCACTCTGCACAGGGTGTCAGGTCCACCAAGGGTCAGTGAGAGAATTCAGCCAAGTAATCTTGCAGCTGTCATCCCTATCCTCGTTCTCTACTTAGAGGTTGTTATTCCTCCAAAGTGCCTTTAGACAACAGTGGCCATTCCTCTCGGGCATCTTAAGAGTTGAAATTCTCTATTCCTCACTAAGACTGGGATTATTTAAGTTGCAGGGCCATGCTCTGTAGCACTCTCATGACGTGGGTAGTTTCAGCTGTGAAACAGGGAGAGAGGATTTCAACCATTCAGCTCTACCTCTAAGCAACAATTTGTTTTATTTATCTGAACTGCACCTCAAATAATTACACCACCAAAACTAGAGCATTGGTGACCTAAGGCCTTGGATTCCCAGAGGTTTCCTCCACAAGGTGTTTTCCCTCTTTTCCATGTCAAAGGTAATAAACAAATCAAGCTACTGAAGTAGGACAGCAACTTGCAAGTTGGTGCAGCTGTTCTTTCTATCACTTTTTGATGGACCACTATGCATTCACCAAAGTTTCCTTAACTGCGGGACTGTGCCCTGTGTCCTCCAAGGCTGGACTCCTCAGTGATATGCGGGTTCCTTTAGTGCCACAACCAAGCTCTATGGCACCTTTATGAGGGTGGATGTTTTGGCTATGCAACAGTGTGGGTGATAAAATACCCTGTGTTGCATAAACATTTGAACCTACACATCATCTGTTGACCCAGTGAAGTATAAGTTAAAAAATAATTTTCCAGTATTCAAGAAAACATTCTGAAATATGATACTCAGACACAATTCAACTTCCGTTTCATTTTACTTCAGAATTTATCTCCTCTCTATATTTATTCCTGAAGACATTTCCATGAAAACAGAATCTTTGTCCCCCAGACGTTATCTCACCCTCTTGTTTTCCCTCATAATTCTCTCTTTATGATATCATAATTGTAGCCATAGTAACAGATTGTGATGTCACAGACAGAGGATTATATGGTGAAAAGAGGAGGATCATGAAATCTGAGGGACAAAGATCACATTTTTATGTAAACGTTCTCAGTAATTAAGAATAAGGAGAAGTGATACATGAAATTTTGATGATATATAAGCTGCATTGTGTCCAAATGTTATATTTTAAAATGTTTTTCAGAATTCTGGAAAATTTGCTTCAATCTGGATGCAAAATGGGGTAAATAATGCTTTATGATAAAAATCGAGATTGCTCCGTTTGTCTTCTGCTGTGCTTTTATACCACTGCCTGTATTTTTAAGACCGCCCAGAAACCTTACCTAGTGACTCTGACAGAGTAGGGTAGCACACCTTGTTAAATAAACAGTTTAACTTACTCTAAATTTTACATAAGAATCCAGTCACTTTCTGGCAAGGGGTAGGATATAAATTAAAGGATGGATATTACTACTTTATATGGATACGCTCAATAATCCATGGGCAGGAACACTTTTCCAACTGTGATAATCCATGGTTTTTGATTAACAGGTGGCAATAATCCATTTCTAAGCGTGGATTATCACTACCTGTCAATTGCCAACAGTGGATTATCACAAACTGAGAGAAAACAGTGATCGCTGAAGTGTGCTTGATAAAAAAAAAAAATCCTGAAACTGCCCTTACAGGCCACTAGCAGCAAACAGAGCAGCAGTACTTTCTTGACTTTGTACACTACAGATGGATACATGCTTTTGGTGGACTCTTCACACTCATCCATTGTACCCGCTGTCACAGAGGATGCACCGTATTAGTGAAGCAGGCTGCCTGTAGACTCTTGCACTCCCCTGGCATACCTATTTACTAAAAAGACACTTAGTGTCATACACAGCAGCCGACTATTCCCAGAAAAACAAACACTAAAAACAGCTCTAAAAGCTCCCTTGACAGCACGCAGAGCAGTGGCACTTTCTTTACTTTGCACACTGCAGGTGGATACATGCTGCTGGCGAGCACTCCACATACCCCTAATACACCTGCGATCATAGAGGATGAACTTTAGTAGTGATTGAGTGTGAGCACCTATTGGTTTAAAACATAAAATTACCCAAGAAATAATTGTGTAACATAATATAATGCTGGCACAGGACAGCATTCAGACAATTTTATATAAACGTGTGTACAGTATTTCAATAAGTGGCACTTTCTTACTTTAAGCATGGGATTATCCCTATAATATGAAAAAATAAAACAATGGGGAAGTGTGAGTTGCAAGGTGACAATTCAATCTTGGAGTTTATGGAACATCACAATCCACTCAGCCTTTGGCTGTGTAGATTATTTTGATCCATAACCCCTCAATCAGCAGTTCGGTTAATTTATTTTTGGCATAGTCTAAAACTTCCATGAGTCAAAATCTGGAAGTCAGTCCAATTTTTTTGAAGTCTAAATAATTCCAAGATCCCACTTTTGGAAGCCAGTAGTCTAGGATGGACCAATTTATGGATGATAATATTATACAGTACATTATATGGCTAAGGCCAATAATCCACAGATAGGAGCCTTTTTTCTAAATGTGATAAGCCATGGTTTTTGATTGATGGGTAGAGATAATCCATTTCTAAGGGTGAATAATCACTACCTGTCAATCACCAACAGTGGATTATTACCTATTTGACAAAAAAATGCGCTCACACCACTGAAAGCTGA
This sequence comes from Neoceratodus forsteri, assembly GCA_016271365.2. NCBI lineage: Eukaryota > Metazoa > Chordata > Ceratodontiformes > Ceratodontidae > Neoceratodus > Neoceratodus forsteri. Next base: position 1,076,113,576 of record CM057454.1, on the reverse strand, counting down.
CTTACTTCAGCATGAGTTTTCCTCACACTGCTTTCATCATGCCTCAGTCACTCTCAGTTTCACTACATGGAAATCCAATAGTACAATTTCTTGTTTGTGTAAAATAAATTAGGGCTGCCACTTTTCTGCGACTCAGCTCCAGCCCTATACGCAGTTCACTTTGCTGCTTGTTCAACTTTATGTACATCCCTAATTTACGTCAATGCTCATCATATCCTGCTTTTTGCCCCTCTCCTTCTGGCAGATCATGCTGCTCATTCAGTTTATGTTGTTCTCACAGTACCACAGACTGCAATAAATCTGACACTGCCAAATTAGGCAAAACCAATGCTCTTCTCCACTGCCACCACATAGCCTTGACTCAGATACCACATAGGGGCCAGAAAATGCTGGAGCAATAGGTCAGTGGCCCTCCTGTACCTCCACTTAATTGCTGAGCTAGCAACTTGGATTTTCTTTTCATACAAGAGTGAGTGATGCATTGGATTATCCTATAATATATAAAATTAAAATGATGAAGAAGGGCTCAATTCTCCAAAGGTTGATGCAGGGCTGTCACAAGCCCTGCGTCAAACCCAGTGATGTCCCGAACACAGTGCCGCATTGTGCACCCAATTCTCAGGGGTTACACACATTTGCAATACTTTACCCTCTTTACAGTGGCTTGCACAAAATATTTGGCACACATCCCATAAAAAGGTCCCCAAGGTTAGACCAGCAAAAGCTGGTCTTACTCTGGGCATGTGGTGTACGGGATTGAGAATCCCATTGCCAGCCAGGGAATGCCACAAGCCCCTTGAACCATGCGTTCAGCGCACCCGGGGCTTACAGCATTCATTCTCTTTTCAGAATCGAGCCCAAAGTGTGAGTTACAGGGTGATGATTCAGTCTTGGGGTTTATGGAACATCACAATTCACTTCGCCTTTAGCCTTATGCATTGTAATGTTCCATAAACCCATCATATTATCATCTTGCAACTCGCACTTCTGCATCATTTATTCTATATATAATAACTGGGGAGCATTTTTTCCCATAGGGAAACCCAATTATAGTTCACTGTCATAACCAGTTGATTATTCAGTGGGCACGCACCAGGTTTCCCTCATATACACACCTCCCTTGAGCACACACTATGATTGGTGCACAGTAAACTGACTTATCTCTGAGCAAGTGTTTTCACAAGCTTCTTGAAAAATATACTTGCTGTTCACTTTCTAAATTTCTAGTTTTGGGGCAATCATGCAAAAAGGAAAAAAGTAAATGGTTATTTAAATTGCACTCCAGCCTGACTGTGATACAAGAACCACTGTTTTCTATAATTGCTGGGTAGTGTTTTCAAGGTGAGAAAACACTACCCAGCAGTTATATAAAATGAAACATGGGGTAGTGTGTAAAACTCAAATTTTACACAGACCCTCACTGTTGGATGCTTGTATAAACCCCTCAAGTTTTGCTCTCAGGGTTTATGTAGCATCCAACACCTCGGGTGTGTGTGAAATTCTTGCTATATGCACTACCCCATGTATTATTTTCTATATAATAATTGGCTCTCCCTTTTTAATGTAGAAAAACTGTGGTGTTATTTGCCATAATAAAGGAGTGTTTATAACAGCAAACACATTCACGGTGCCCATCAATCTGCGCATGTGCCCGCCTCAGCTTCCTCCCGAACCGTTGGCCACCTTGTCTTTCCACCAGAGTCAGAACCACCACTGGGACTTCGTGGTAAGTGACCACCAGAAAAAAGATTTACACATTGTAAATTATAACTGACATTTCAGCAGTAGGCAGAAATAATGAATTTAAAAAATTTAAATAAAAATGACCGCGGACCACACACTGGAACCTAAGCAGATGGTGGCTGCACAAGCATACCTTTTTTATTTTATATAATTGCTGTGACCAAAAAGGAAGACCCAGCAATGATATAAAATAAAATATGGGGTGGTGTGTGTAAACCTGAAGTTTATACACTCCCTTGGTGTTAGATGCTTTAATAAACCCCTCTAGCTTTACTCTTGGGGTTTATGTAACATCTGACATCTCAGGGAGTGTGTAAACTTCTCATTACACACACCACCCCATACTTTATTCTATATATAATATGCTGGTTTGGCCAGCCTGGTAGCAGAGTGGTAGTGCTACTGCTTGTTGCAAGAGGTGACTCACATTTGGGAATGAGCATGGACCATCATGGGTCAGCTGGAGGAGGAGGAAGGACTGAGCACCCTTGGGACTGCTCTCCTTCCTCAAGGAAGGGGAATACTGCTCCTGCTGTGGGACTACTGCATGGTGTAGGTCAGGTGATAGTACAACTGGGAGCACAAGAAGAGGAGGAGTCACCACTGTATGCCTGTCATGCATGCATGGTTGTGTCAGTGCATGCCTGCACCCCCATGGAAGAAAACTGTGACCAGAAGAAACAAGCATTTGTCAATGCCGAATGTTTGCTTGCTGGCATTAGCAGTGGAAGTGCAGGAGTTAGACAGATGCAGTATAGGAATGGCATTGAAGTATTGAACTGACGCCAACTCCACCCTCACCCTGCAGAGATGGACAGGCATTGAGGCATGCCTTTGGGTTGTCATCCATGACGGTCATGACATTTCACCTCACCCTACCCTTCAGACACTGACAAGTGTTGAGGTGTGCCTTGGGGTGTTTGGGCTTTACATTCACCTCATTCCATAAGGAAATACACTGAAATGGATGCAGTATAGGAGAATGGGGTAAACTCTGGGGGCAAAGGGTCCAAGGCGCACCTCAATGCTGGTCACTAACTGGAGGGTGGGGGTTGGGGGTGCAATGGCATGAGCATTCCTGTTGACAATCCCAAGTCACACCCCTGACACCTGTCAGTCCCTACATGGTAGGGCGTTATGGTAGAAAACCCTAAAGCACTGGGCGTTTCCTGGTATTTTTACTCCAAGTTTTCCACATGGGCTTTTTGTGACCCCACCACATGAGCAATGACACTGTCAGTTCGTTAGGCAAAAGGCGATTTTGCACAGCGACTGTGCCATTTGGTGCCTCAGGTTCAAAAACACATTTTGAACAGGATGTGAAAAGTGACAAATGTACTGTTCATGAGGAGGTGTAAAAAATGGCATTGTTGAAAATCTGGAGAGAAAATATAAAAAAAACTGGTGCAGTCACGGGCGTACGTAGAGACTGCACAATGTACACCTGTAATGTAACTAGTTTGAGGATTTTTTACAGCAGATTTTCAACATAGGCATTTTGGGACCTTCGCTCATGAACAGTGTCACTGTACTTTTCTTAATCCGTCCCGAACACTAATTTCCCACAACAACTGCGCTATTCTGAGCTGGAAGTGCAAAAACACATTTCGGCCAGGGTGCAAAAAATGACAGCTGTACTGTTCATAAGGAGATGTGGAAAAATATCAATGTTGAAAATCTGGACTGAAAATATTACAAATTTGTGAACTTACGAGGGTGCGTGAAAATTGCACAATGCACGCACATAACACAGTCATTTTATGGACTTTTATCACCAAATTTTCAACACAGCCATTTTAACACCTCTGCTCATGAATAGTGTCACTGTGATTTTCTTAATGTGTCCCGAACACTGATTTTGCTAACCGACCGTACCAATGTGCGCTACAGGTGCGAAAACACATTTTGAGCGAGATGTGAAAAATGACAGCTGTACTGTTTATACGGAGGTGTGGTAAAATGGCAATGTTGAAAATCTGGAGTGAAAATATTACAGATTCTCAAGGTTACGAGCGTGCATGGGAACTGCACAATGCACACTTGTAAAACAGTCATTTATGGAAATTTTTTCACCAAATTTTCAACATAGGGTTTTTGGGGACCTACCTCATGAACTGTGACACTGTCATTTTGTAAATTGGTCCTGAAAGGTGGTTCCACGCAGTGACCATGAAATCACCTTTCGGGACCAAATAACAAAATGACAGTGACTGAGTTCATGAACTGGGGTCCAAGAACCCCATTTTGAAAATTTGGTGAAAAAATTCCCCAAAATTCCCAAGATATGTACCAAAGTTGAAAAGAACCCTATTTATGCCAGTATTCAGCTTACCAGTATTTCTTCAGTTCGCGGTCGGCTTTGAAGAGTGCAGATGTGTTCCCAGTCCACCAAAGATCATTGTGCCAGACTCGGAGGTAAGTATGGGGTGAGGTGGGGGTGGGGCACTCAGAGGGTGGGCATGGGTTGGGGAGGGAAACAGTCAGCGAGGACCAGTTTTTCTTACAGGTGATTTTTTTTGTTGTTGAAAGATGACATGGGACATTTGCCACGCTGGGGTGGGCTCCCAGCATGGCAGCTGGAAGGTTGTTTGGGGGGCAGTGGAGCTGATGGGGGATTGGGTACCCCTGGCAGCCATACGGACTGTTGCCACACTGGGCTGGACTCCCAGCGTGGCACCTGGAATTCTGTTGGGGGGAAGTGGAGCCGACGGGCATTGGGCACCCCTGTCGGCCATACAGTGTGTGTGTTGGGGGAAGGAGCATATGAGTATGCTGGGGTGAGCTCCTAGCATGCTACTTGGGCATTTGTTACTGGGGAGGATGGAGTTGTCTATGACAGCTGTTCCAGTGCAATGCTGACATGTAGGCACTTTGTATACTGCCGACGGCAATATGCAAATTGCCTACACGTTACCACCGCAGATTGTAGCAGTGTTTTGCTTGGAACCGTATGCCACTGCATCTGAACTGCTGTCATAGATAGCTCGGACATTTATTGGTGTGGTGAGGCTGTGCCTGTGACAAGGAGCAGGGCATTGGAAGTGAGGTGGCACACTTACAAAACTTCATATGGTGGCACTATGTTTCTTGCACATGCGTGCAAGCAAACATGAAAACTGGACTGTCTCATGCTGGCACCCCCTGCAGGCTGTTGTACTACTGACACAGCTAACCACCCACCACTCTGTGGTTCCTGGGTAAGTGGTGGAAAACTGGTGACTCTTTGAGAAGGTCAGTGACAGGGCTGGAGAGGTTCAGGGTGAGAAAAAGCTTGATTTTAAAAAATTTAATAAAACCCTGGTTGGTGCACTATTCCTTAGCCAAAACATTATCACAGTGCAGAAGGCACAGCTCAGAGCAATCAAAATGATTCCAGTCCCCAGAAACTTATGTTATGAAGAAAGGCTAACAAAGTTAGTTTCATTATGGCTAAGAGAAAAAGGTTAAGGAGTAACCTAGTTGAAGTGTTTAAAAAATATGCAGAGAATTACTAAAGCTGAATTGGAAAGGGTTGTTTACTTGGGTAAAACAATCTGAAATGAGGAATTTGCTGAGAGTACTGACAGAACAGGAACAAAAACACCTAGACTACAGAGAAAAGGCATTTAACACTTAAACTGACAGTGTAGGTAGGTAGAAGTTTGTTTGAGTGTTTTTGAGGCAGTTCTTTAAAAATTTTAGTAGAAATGTGGCTAAGCTAGCTGGTTAAAATACTACAGCCTATTTTGGGCTTAGTGGTTACTACCTATGAAAGCAGGTTTGGGAAGGAACCATGAGCTGAACAGAATTAGTGGCCCAAACCAAGGAAAAGATAGCCAACTCAGATAAGAAGGGGGATAAAACCATTTATAGGTACATTAGGGAGTGAAGAAAGACAAAGGGAGGGATACTGACGCTAAATAAAGAGGAGGGTTGGTGGGCAGAGAGGAACAGTGAAAAAGCAGGGATACTAAATGAATACTTCTGCTCAGTATTCACAAAAGAAGAAGAGGGGGAAGTACATAATTCAGTCAATAGAAGAACTCTGGATAGGGGGGTCGATATTAGTCCTTTCACAAAAGAAAGGGTTCTGAAAGAACTCCTAAAACTGAAGGTGGACAAAGCAGTGGGGCCTGATGGGATTCACCCCTGAGTTCTAAAAGAACTAAGGGGAGAACTAGTAACACCACTGACAACCCTTTTTAACAAATCATGGGAGGATGGTGTGGTACCTGAGGACTGGAGGAGGGTGGATGTGATTCCCCTTCACAAAAGTGGGAGCAAGACAGAGGCTGGAAACTACAGACCTGTCAGTTTGATCTCAGTGGTAGGGAAAATCATGGAATCACTTCTGAAGGAAAGAATTGTTGAGTACCTAGAGGCCAGTGGGGCATGGGATCCAAGGCAGCATAGATTCATAGTGGGAAGGTCATGTCAGACGAATCTAATTGATTTCTTTGACTGAGTGACCAAAGTAGTAGACCAGGAAGGGGCTGTGGACATGGCCTACCTAGACTTTAGCAAGGCATTTGACACAGTCCCACACAAAAGATTAATAAACAAACTAGCCAGCCTGGGAGTGCATCCCAGGATGGTAGCCTGGGTAAAACACTGACTGGACAACAGGATGCAGAGGAGTCCACAGTGAAGAAAGGGGATTACTAGTGAGGTACCACAGGGTTCAGTACTGGGTCCAGTCCTTTTTAATGTCTTTATAAGTGACATTGCAAAGGGACTGGAAGGAAAGTATGTCTCTTTGCAGATGACACAAAGATCTGCAACAGGGTTGCTATACCAGGTGGGGTGGAAAGGATGAGAAGGGACTTGGCAAGGTTGGAGGAATGGTCAAATATCTAGCTGCTTAGATTCAATGCAAAGAAGTGCAAAATAATGCACCTGGGAAACAAAAACCCAGGGGAAGAGTACACAATGGGGGGGGGTGAGATACTGGCAACAACAAAAATGGAAAAGGACCTGGGGGTAGTTATAGCAGATGACCTAAATGTGGGCAAGCAATGTGAGAAGGTAGTAAGGAGGGCTGGAGGGATACTGGGATGAATAGGGAGAGGCATCACCAGTAGAAACAGGAAGTTGTTATCCCTTTGGACAGACAGTTGGTGATACCCCATCTGGAGTACTGTGTGCTGTTCTGGAGACCCCATCTCTGCAAAGACATAGACAAGGTGGAGGCTGTCCATAGGAGGGCAACCAAAATGGTCCAGGGTCTGCACCAGAAGACATATGAAGAGAGACTAAAGGAGCTTAATAAGTATACCTCGAGGAAAGGTGGGAGGGGTGGACATGATAGAAACTTTCAAGTACCTCAAGGGACTCAACAAAGTCAAAGAGGGTAGCATCTTTCAGAAAAAGAGATGTGCAAGAACAAGGGGGCACAATTTGAAGATAGAGGGGGAATGGCTCAGAGGTAATGTGAGGAAGTATTTTTTCACAGAGAGGGATGTGGATGCATGGAACAGCCTTTCTGAGGAGGTTGGGGAGTCAAAAACAGTGGGGGGATTCAAGAATGCATAGGACAGACATAAGGCAATTCTAGTGGGGTGTAGGAAGAGGTAGGCTGTTGGTTAACTAGGATCTGCAGCTTATCCATCAGGTAGGAAAATGGGCAGACTAGGTGGGCCAAGCAGTCCTTATTTGCCATCAAATTCTATGTTTCTATGTTTCTATGTTTCTAGAGCAGTCCAGCAATGGCTTGCTTCTTTATCAGTCAGACAGTGTACAAGCCAGGGACAAGCAATCCAAGTGGAGAGATAGTGGGTCAAGGGACTAATTACTGTTTCTAACAGTGTGGTTTACCAAGGAGGATGAAACAACACTTGGAGTACAGCCAGGGCTGTATGACGTGTTTCTGCTGGCAATTTTATAATGTATGCCATCCTACCTGGTGTGTGTAAAATTTGAGTTTTACACACTACTCCATGTTTTGTTTTATATAACTGCTGGGTAGTGTTTTCTCACCTTGAAAACACTACCCAGCAATTATAGAAAACAGTAGTTCTTGTATCACAGTCAGGATGGAGTGCAGTTTAAATAACCATTTACTTTTTTCCTTTTTGCATGATTGCCCCAAAACTAGAAATTTAGGAACTGAACAGCAAGTATATTTTCCAAGAAGCTTGTGAAAACACTTGCTCAGAGATAAGTCAGTTTACTGTGCAGAGGGCAGGAAGAGGTATATGCACTGGGGCTGTGTGTGACAGATCTTTGAATAAAAGTTTTGTGTGTGTGTATTGAATCTATTTTAACCTCTACTCTCTATTTAAACAAAAGAAGAACAGCAGAAAATCAACAATAAAAATAAAATACCCTGACCCCCACTACTCTAACTACCCCTCAGGCTATTAGCAAGGGATTGTGAGTAGCATGAGGACCAGCATCTGACAAAGGGGATTCAATGGACAGCCCTGAAGGAAGTTATCTCTCTGTACTAATATTACTGTACTGGGCAGAAAACAAAGCCTTAGAACCTGAAAAAGGGGAAGTGAACATAGCTTTCATTAGCACTACTAGGACTGCATAACCAGATATCCCAAGCAGTGGTACTTCCGGTTTCATGGACTTAAAAGTCAGACACCCAGCGAGAAGACAGCAGTCACTGGGGACTCAATTGTCAGGGTACTGGGTGAGGTGAAGGGAGTATAACTGGACCAGGATGACAGCATGGGTGAAGTGGTCTTCCTGCCTTGAGCTAGGGTTGAATGAGTGCTGACCAGGGTGAAGCAACACAGCTGGGGAGAGGAGCAGACCATCATCATGCATGCTGGCATGAATGACATAGGGAGTACAAGTTGTTAGGAGATGAGGAAATCATTCATGGAACTGGACATGTCCCTTTGAGAATGCAGGCCATGATTTTAATCTGTGACAGCAGCTAAAAGCAGGAGTGCAGAGGGCACTTGTTTTCTATGGATATTAATTTTCTCCTAAAACCAAAGGATCCCAAATACACACTGAATAACTGCAGCTGCTCACACTGCAGTGAGGTTCTGAATTGTCAGGAGGTGGTGTTGGAGACTGAAATAGAGAATCATGAAGTTGGAGTGGATTCCTGTGAAGAAGGTCCCTCACCTTTCAGAGACAGTTTCAGCCTTGGGATTCCAAATAAAAGTGGACCTCAACAAGGTAAGACAAAGCTGTTGTTTGGAAGCATTATTTGAAAAGCCAGAAAATGACAGAGGAAGAAGAAGACAAAAGAAAGAAAAGAAGAGCAAAAACAGGAACACGGGATAACCAGACAGAGAGGTATATTAACTATAAAGCTGGTACAAGAAATCTATATATTGTAAATATTCTTATTACTGTTCATTGATATATCTCATTAGAGCATTTGAATAGATTGTATTTAATATAGAATGTTTCATATTATATTAAAATGAAAAGAAGTGTGATGTCTGAAGAAATTTTAAATGTTGCCCCTGATTTAGAGGGAATTTTAAATAGAAATAAAAAGGAGAGGAAACAAGCAAATGAGGGGAACAGCATAAATAGGAGGACTAACTCAGAAGGGGTAGGGATAACACTTAATAAAAAGTCAAAGAAGCAAGGTTAAGGGATGCAAGTTGAGGCCCAACCAAAGATAATTAATTTTATTGATAGGCTGACTTCAACACCAGTAGGCGTACAAGAGCTTGAAAGTCTAAATGACCCAGTTAATAATACAAAACAAAAAGTTATCTCAAATTTTTCTAAGGATTGAGCAAAGCAGGGTAATGATGAGGACTGTATCCTGTTACATCCCTGTACTGGGGGCTCTATCTTTAAGCAAGGGCCAGAAGGGTCACTATGTATACTGTCTGGATGTCCATGTAGGGGTAAAGAAGGACAAAATGAGGAGACAAACAACCAATCTATCTTCTCAATAAATTCACAATTAGAAATAATATAACATTAATTGATTGAACATTGTACTGTAAACAAAGATAAATCTAATAACATTCCTGTAGCTAAAGCAGTTAATGAGGGAATCACAATAAATAGCTTAAAAGGTACGCTAAAAGAGAAAGAGCAACCAAGGATTGCCCCAAACTCCAATAAGATAGTAGAAACATACTCTAGAGAAGACTGTTTGTCTTATTCTACTGTATTAAGAGCTATCTCTTCTCCTAAACTTATATGCAAACCCTTCTTGAAAAAAATCTCAGGAAGGTTGGATAAAGGAATCCTCAGATCCATAGAATGCCTCCCAACAGGCAAATAAAGCTAATAAGCTGATTGCATTGGTCTTACCTAATGAGTTGTTAAAACTGATAGAAGTTCCACATAATGTGGTAATTCTGAAAACTTTGTTGGTGATTAAAGAAGAGCTCCTGGGACTAAGGATACACATGATGGAAAATCAATATATGATAAAGAGAATGACTGAGGATCACCTAATTACATAGAGGACAAGAATGGTTCTTTTATAAGGAAACATGAGGGCAAGGCAGTGAAAGAAGAATTTGTAGATACAGCAAATTTATGTATTCAAACAAACCTTCTGCTCCTTTTACAAAAGAATTGCCATCAATGACTAATTTGGACAATGAAAGATTCAAGAAAAAAACAAAAAAAATCAAAACATTTTTGTTTGTATTTTGTTAACGGGGTAAGGACACTGGGAAGAGTCCTTTTTCAGGTCCTACCTGACACATAAACATATAACAATACAATAAAAATTACAATACGATAAGTTGACAAAATACAAAAAACTAATAACATTTACATTCATACAAAACTTTCAACCACTCTTTCAACTTACTTTTAAAACAATGCAAAGAAGAAACACTATGCAAATCCACAGGCAAGCTGTTCCATAAGAGGGGGGCAGAGGCTGAAAAAAAACAGAGAAACAACTTTAGTTGTGGATGATTTAGTTAAAAGAAGAGCACCCTTGAAAGACCTCAAATTCAAGAAAGTATGCTGAATACTTAACAAATTAGTTAATGGATACAAAGCTAAACAAAGTAGGGATTTATAAATGGAAAGATACATAAAACAAATAAAGGTAAACACTACATAATAAAGGATGCTGGGGATGAAATATTGGTTGATATGGATGTGGGAAAGTACTGTGAATTGTTAGAGTTGAGTTGGGCTGCTTTCCCATTGGCTCATGAAACCTCACAAAGTGTTGATTTCCTGGATAATGATAAATAGTAAAAGGAGCCTGAAAATGTAAATGATATTGTAACTCACATTAAAAACCATAATTTAATTGGCCCCCAACAAAATGCACCTGGATCTGAGAATGATTTAAATATAAAACAGTTGAATATTTTACAAATTAAGGGTGTCCCAAGAGATTTCAATGAGACAGAAAGCACACACGTTGACAGGTTAAAATTTTTATTACATCTTGAGGTTGAAGAATAAACCATTCTTACAGTATCTTGAGTCTATGATCATAAGAACCTGGAAAACAGTATTTCTACTTGTAAACTCTGATAAAATAACAAAACAATGTTGGGGAAATAAAGAGAAATTGTATGTGCTGGGTATGACAATGCAGCCACCTATCATACTCAAATCTCTTTTACCAGAAATTGGGAGAACAAGCAAGAGAAGGGCTGAGGGAAGCAACTGTAAAGTTAGTATGATGGTAAAGGATATTCCCTGAGTGGTTGATGAAACTTTACAAACATTACAAGATAAAGTAAGATACTTGCTTAGAATCAGGGACCCGCTCACTCAATTTTATGAGGCATGACAAAAACATTCCAAAAATGGGAAAGCAGAAGGTTTGCTCTTGTTTATGAATATGAGACTGCTTTTCAAATATGGGAAAATAAAAGTCAATTGGCTGTCTTAGGATTTAAAATTGGGTATTCATAATTGATTCATACAACAATAATAAATACAAGTAAAGGGAATGCTAATTACCGTATGATAATAGGGACCTTCTTCATGATATAATTGAACAATGGATACAAGAATTATATCCATCACAGAGGTGAGCTTTTGACCAGATCGAGCAAATGTATTGTGAAACCATAATCTCTGATGCTTTGTCATTGGAACATTTTACAAAATAAACCTCTTATCAGAACAGAGATCTATTTGAGAATTTCTAGTAAGAACAACATATGTCCCACTGGAACATAATATTGTATCTTGGATAAAAATGCATTTGGATTAAATTACTAATCCTCAGTTTGACATATTTGTTTGCAAACAGAGAGCTGACTGAAAGAATACATCAAAGAGACAATTACTAGGCCCTTTAGGTATACATTTGGAAGGCTAGAGGAAGTTTATGATAGGAGTAACAGTGAAGTTGCAACTCCCCTTGATGTACAGATCATAAAATATATGGAAACATTGCCTTCATATCCTAGATTCCAAAATAAATATTAATTTATGGAAAATATTACTGAGAACTGACAAGACAGGATCTTTATAATTAATAATTCTTTAAATGATATATCCTCACAGTGGACAGTGATGTCCTGGAACATAAATGGATTATCAAACAAATTATTAGACAAGTTGTATATGGACTATAAAAAACATGCTTGATATTATCATACTCCAGGAAACATGGTAGTAGCTGGAAACTCCTAAACATGATGGGTACAATACATTTTACACTAGAGCTAAAAGGAATTCTAAACAATACCGATATCAAATGTGTCTATTAACTGCAGTTAAGTTTCAGTGGGAAATGGAAGTTGAACAGCTTAAATTAACAAAGGTTAAGTTTCTGGTTCATAAATTGGAAAGTAAATGAATTGTACTGGCATTATTTAGCTCTTACATTCCTCTGAAAAATAAAAGAAATGCCTTTCTGACACAATGAGAGAATTATTCCAAAGTATTGAATATCATTAGCATCAAGATTATGATATAATAGTAGCTGGTGATCTCAACGTGAGATATGTAAGGAATACAGCTCAATGAGGTGTGGTTTATAGGCTGATAAGAGCACGCCCCAGGTGCGTAATGAGGCATGAGGTGCTTGCGAAGATAAAAATACTATCTTACATGCAACAAGTTTTCACCCTCCTGCACTAAAGACAAGCATTCCATACAGCCAGATGTTAAGAATCAAACGTAACAGTGGCAATGAGGAAAGACTACAAGCTAACATGGGGGAGATAAAAAACAGATTTTTAGCAAGGGGCTACAAAACCAACACACTGGAAAAGCCAGAAGAGAGAGTTAAACAACAATCCAGATCAGATTTATTAAAGGATAAAGTAAAAGATAAAACCAAAGAAAAATTATCCTTCTCAACACAATATTCAGAACACTTCAACACAATTAAAAGAGTTTTGTTGAATAATTGAAATATCTCACAAGCCACAAATGGGGGAGAGGAAGTTTTCTGAGAAAGACCATGGATTACAGCTAAAAAAAACAAAACCATTAAAAAATGAACTGATTATAACACAATATTGGAAACCAGAAAAGTCACCCACCATATGGCTGAACATGGATTTTATTCTTGTGGTAACTGCACACACTGTAATAATGCTATCAAAAGCACTTGTCAAGATTACAAATTTCTGATGAAGGATTTTCATAACATGTAGTACAGACCATGGCATATATTGTATAATCTGCCCATGCTGTCTCTCTAATGTATAGGGGAAACAACCAGACCACTAAAAGCACAGATAACAGAACATAAGAGCAACATAAGAAGAAAAAAATATAGATTTCCATTGGCAAGACATTTTCTAGAATATGGCCATCAAGTATTAAGTTAGAGATTTCTGGGAATTGAGAATGTGACCAGACCTGATGGAGGTCAAAACTGGGAAACACAGTTGTTAAAAAGAGAAGCCTGGTGGATATACACACTGAGGACACAAATCAGAAGATATGGACTAAATGAAAATTTAATCTGGACTAGTTTTCATTAGTTCAAGAACCATGGACAATAATGTACTTGAAAAATACTTTTTTCATCCATATGGAATATTATTCTGTCACTAGTATTCGCTTAGGATAAGTAACATATACACAATTCCCTTCACCCTGCCATCAGTTAGCAGTTAATCCAACATATCCAAAATTATAACTATCCCACCCACAATTTTCAGACAGCCACATAGCACTCTTGGCTACCCCCCACATGCCTACACCCTCAATTCCATAACAATCCCCTCCTCCCTCTCCATCATACAGCACCTCAGTATACAAGAAAGCCAGCATATGAAGAATAAAATAATTTTCCTCCAGTAATTATAACTGAGATACCACAAAATTAATTACACCCACCATGTAAAGTAGCTTCATTAATACGCGGGGTAATTTGACAGTATGCCCTGGCCTCCCCCCTTCCCCAATATTCATCCAATCACATCTGGTCACTTAGTCCATGTCTACTGGCTCCACTCCCTCTACAAACTCAGGTTACACAATTAACCTATTTTTATTTTCTACTATAGAAATCTATGCTCCCCTATTAAATAGGAATCCAACGCCAGGTAATAGCAGCCCGAAACTGATTAAAAAGCCAGACGTTTATGTAAATCTTGTAAAAGAACTATTTCAGTCAAAGAGAGCTTTATGAGAACAAGAGGGGGACTGACAAGCAACTGCAAGTGTCAGTTTCCACAGTAATTGGGCCATCAAGTGCGTCACAGTAGTGATACAATCATGCCCAATAAGAAGCATGATAACAGACAGCCCAGACCCTCAGTTTCTCATCCTCAGAAGAAGAGGTTTAATTGATGTCCTCGATAATGGTGGCAGGGATTTTTCAAAATGACAGAAAGTAAAAGAACACTGTAACAGTCTTGGCACCTCAAAACCCTATAAGCACAGAAATCATAAACAAGTTTTTGGGGATAAGAAATATTTATATAACAGCACCAAGATAAGTAAAAGCTGTTTTCTATGATGTAAATCCAAATAAACAGGCACTTGAAATATTGTTATATTTTAAATATTGACAGGAACAGAAGGCAGCAAAGTGAACAAGATTACAAACATAGAGACCTATAACCATCCTCATGAATACAGAGGTAAAGATCTTTATTTAACATTCTAAGACTTTTGTTTGAACATAGTTTGACATAGTAAATTAACAAAACAGAGAAATAAGTCAAAATTCCATCTTTTAGGGCAACAGGTTCAGCCCATGAGAACAACAGAGTAACGAGTGGACATGTGTATGAAGGTAATTGATACATACACACCTTACAATTAGAAGCAAAGATAAAAAATTAAAATTACAATTCAAAGAAAAAACAGTATTCATAATGCCTATGTATCTTATTAGGGTCTCCAGAGGATGCTTGGGAAAAGTTATATACTAATATAATCACAGCAAGAATATTCAGTTTTAATTTAAATACAGGTTGGTTCCCCCTGTTTTATGTATCAAATGTAAAAATATTTAATATTAATTGTAGCTTAATGAGAACTTGATAAACCTAAGGATATTTTATTTTATTACAGCTCCTTAATTTAAAATCTGAGGAAGAGACAGGATTGTCTTGAAACGTTACAAAGTGAAATATAATTTTTTGAAAGGAAATGGAATTTAATTACTGGAAGCTGTATAACAAAATGGAATACAAGTCGTGGAAATAAAGTGGTATCTGACTACTAGAAGCTATATAATCTATTGGAATTTGTACACATCGATATTGCTGGATGAATTTAAAATCATTTAAAAGTGATGTTGTTTAAGAAAGAAATACTGAAGTTTAAGTAAAGAACAAGATTTATTTGAAATCTATCTGGGGTTGAGAGTTGCTCTTTTAACATTTTTCCAAGTTTTCACTGGAAGTGAACACTCCCCCCCCCCCCATAATCTTCTTTTTAGTTCTCATGATTTAATATTTATACTTAAAAGGGAACCATGGGGAGACCAATCAATTCTGTCCCAAGTGCTCTTATCAGCCCATAAACCACACCTTGAAGTGTCTTATTTCACTTATAAAATGGGTAACATACAGTATGAACAAGGTAGTGCAGTTTTAAAAATAAAAAGTAATATGTTGATCTCTTTTCCTTTCACTTTTTGTTAGGTTTGAAGAAAATAGTCCCTTTTACTACAGAACTGCAGGACATTTTTAAAATATTAGGAAGGTGGTATGTATCCATCTCTGCCCCCCACCCTGCGCACACACACATACACACACACACACACACACACACACACACTGTATATTGGTAGGAGTTTCATTATAATTTTTTTTCCCATTTGTTTGAAGATGTCTTTCACTCTGGGTTTCGGTATGTGTTGCATGTCTCCTGATGTTTCTTCTGTTGCCTCCCTCCAACACGCATACAGAAATCTCTTTTTAACTTTGAGTTTTTTATGTTTTGTACTTTTTAGTTATTTTTTCCCCCACCATTTTATATTACAGTATGTTATTATTCGGTTATGTGAGTGACCAGCTTTATTGGGAGTGAATGAGTCCCTCTAAGGCTGCCGTACTGAGTGCTTTCTCATTTCCATTATCATTGTTGCAGCAACAGCGCTTCAGTATGAGCAAGCGGCCACAGAACTAAAAAAAAAACCAAAACACAGCTTTCCCATCTTATAAGATCTATTGATCACTCCACTTGGTCACTCTGTAAATGGGGAGGGGGGGTGACACTTGGGGGAAGGAGGAAGGGAGGCTGGTGAAGTGGCAGGACTGAATAGGAAACAACAGCAGTTAAAATGGAGGAAAAGCAGAAGTACAACATGAGTTAGATTTTAACAATAAATTTCCTTTGCCAAGAGTTTCAGCAGCAAGAGGTGGGCAAGCTGCTCAGCCGCTGGGGGGGGGGGCAGTGAATGATGATGATGCAGTGATTGGCAATCTCTGACTACTTTTTTTTTAGTTGGCAGGTATGGATCTCTGGCTGTGTGCAGCACCCTTGACAGCCTAACTAAGACCAGCTGCCAGATTATGGCTGGATAAAAGCACACCAAAATATGCCTCTTATCCAATCAAAAATCAGGAAATGTTCTACTCATTTTATAATATATCTATAATTATATGATTCGGTTCTCATTTTACCATCTTCTTGGGCTGGAAATATAATTTACCCCATACATGAAAAAGGACCCTTAAAAGAGCCATTAGGGTATTAACTAATCAGGTTGTATCACATATATTACTGTCAAAAAATGTGGTTAGTCAAACTACAACAGTGGTAGATGACATTCAGGTACTGGAAGAACTGCAAAATAGGTTTAGACATTCATGTTCCACCACTCAGCATTGAATGGTATTGTCATATGTAATACACAAATATGTCAAAATAAGAGATGCTAAATTGTTCTGCTATTTTATTGACCTAAAAATGGTATTTGATAGTGTAAGTTACATAAGCAATATGACACAAGGGTGTGTGCATTAGACACGTCTAATGCAGGGTCAGGGATGTAGTTCGGCACAATGCCACAGGATAAGTGCCTTCAGCCCCTGGTCGTGCTTTAGAAGTGTCTAATGCACACCCCCGGAGTGCCTTATTGCACTTATAAAATGGGGATCTGCATTTTATATATATGTAAAAATTTATATTTGTTCATTCAAATACTAAAACAGATAACTCTTGTACGTATTTTGACCTAAAATAGTTCCGCCTGTTTGAGAGTGAAGTCATCTTTTTTTTTTTTTTGCTCTACTGTGGCCACCATACCTGTAGTTTTTTAATAGCACCAAACTGGTTATCATGCCCCCCCCCATAGTTTAGAGGGCCTCCTTCCCACACGTAAATCCATTGTTATTTAAAAATTAGATTGCCTGTTTTACTCTTGTTTTTGTTTAAATTTATATATTTTTTTTTTGTTAACTCATGACTGCATGAGTGAGCGAGTGTGCTGAGACCATTGGGTACAATGCAGCTGAGCCGTGCACAGCTGATGCCTTTATTATTTATTTATTGTTCAATTTTAAACTGTCTTTTTCTTTTAAATATATATGGAGCAACTATGTAACTCTAGGCGTTAATGGAGCGAGTGGCAGCGAGTGTAGCCCACATTACATACCAAGTACCAGGAACTGCAGACAGCTTTGCAACATTTGATTTTGTATGCAGTCAGTGTGAACTTCGCGATTTAAGTTAGAGCATGATCATTAAAGGAGCATAGAATACACAGTATGTTGGCAGTTCAAAATATTTTAAAACAGTTCATATCTGGCTTGACTCTTCTGCTTGTCTGCAAACAAGTCAATCAGATACAGTTTGGATGGTATGTGAGAACCACAAATTGTGGCGGCTTGACAGAATGAAAGAGTCTGTAGTGGGAGTTAGTGAGCGAGTGATGGGGCAACAGCAAGAGGACAGAAATGGGAACACAATTACTTTAAATAAGAAAATGGGCTAAAATCTTTAAAACAGTACAGTTAGAGGTGTTCTGCTTGTTTTACTGAGACCAGACAGAGCGCATGGAGTAGGCCGGACATATAATGTGGGGCATTCATTGCTTGGAAACTGCTGGTGGCTCACATTAAAAGAAAGTGAGCAATGGAGCATGTGAGTGATGAGACAGTGAGGACAAGTGAATGGGTGGCTGCAGGAGAGATACAAAATGGTGTGCAGAGATAAAAAAATGTTTGTGTGATACAAATTTGACTGTGCAGTATGTCTCCTCAGTAGGGAAAATTATGGAATCACTTCTGAAAGAAAGAATTGTTGAGTACCTAGATGCCAGCAGGGCACAGGACCCAAGGCAGCATAAATTCACAGTGGGAGTGTCATGTCAGACAAATCTAATAGATTTCTTTGACTGGGTGACCAAAGTAGTAGACCAGGGAGGGGCTGTTGACATGGCCTACCTAGACTTTAACAAGGCATTTGACACAGTCCCACACAAAAGATTAATAAACCAATTAGCCAACCTGGGGGTAGGTCCCAGGGTGGTAGCCTGGGTAAAAAATGTGCTGGACAACAGGACACAGAGAGTAATAGTAAATGGAGTCCATTCAGAAGAAAGGGGGGGTTACTAGGTTGGTAACACAGGGTTCAGTACTGGGTCTGGTCCTTTTTAATGTCTTTATAAGTGACATGGCAGAGGGCCTGGAAGGAAAATATGCCTCTTTGCAGATGACACAAAGATCTGCAACTGGGTTGATACACAAGGGAGGGGTGGAAAGGATGAGAAGGGACTTGACAAAGTTGGAGAAATGGTCAAAAGTATGGCAGCTTAGATTCAAGGCAAAAAAGTGCAAAGTAATGCATTTGAGAAACAAAAACCCAGGGGAAGAGTACACAATGGGGGGTACTAAGAAAAACAAAAATGGAAAGGGACCTGGGGGTAATCATATCAGATGAACTAAAGGTAAGCAAGCAATGTAAGAAGGCAGTAAGGAGGGCTGGGGAGATATTGGGATGTACAGGGAGAGGCATCACCAGTAGAATTCAAAAAGTTGTTATCTCTCTGTGCAGATGTTTGGTGATACCCCATCTGGAGTACTGCATGCAGTTCTGGAGACCCCATCACTGCAAGGACACAGACAGGATAGAAGCAGTCCAGAGGAGGGCAACTAAAATGGTGCAGGGTCTGCACCAGAAGCCATACGAAGAGATACTAAAGGAGCTTAATATGTATACCCTCGAGGAAAGGAGGGAGGGGGGGACATGATTCAAGCACCTCAAGGGAATCAACAAAGTACAAAAGGGTAGCATCTTTCAGAAAAAAAAGAGATGCACAAGAACAAGGGGCCATAATTTGAAAATAGAGGGGAACAGCTCAGGGGCAATGTGAGGAAGTATATTTTCACAGAGAGGGTTGTGGACACATGGAACAGCCTTCCTGAGGAGGTTGTGGTGTCAAAAACAGTGGGGGAATTCAAGAATGCATGGGACAGACATATGGCAATTCTGTTGGGGGCTAGGAAGAAGTAGGCTGCTGATTAACTAGGATCAGCAGCTTATCCAATAGGTAGGGAAATGAACAGACTTGGTGGGCCAAGTGGTCCTTATCTGCTGTCAAAGTCTATGTTTCTATTACTTGGGCAAGCTTCATTCAAAGGAGCAAAGGGGGCAGCGGTTTGTAAATGTACTCTCTCGCTAAGCAGGAAAGAAAAATGGCAGCTAAAAAATTTTCAAAATTCTATTTGCCCAATGATTTGGTCTGTCCTGCATCATGGATGAAAGCACTTGTTTTTAGCCATGCATTAGACAGTTCTAATGGATGGCTAATAACCAATCAGGATGCAGAATTGTCTCTCCCCATTTTATAAAGGACATTATGGAAATCATTGTACAACATTGGACTAGATATACACCCATTTGATATTATAATAAAATTCTATGAGTGTACTTAGTCCAAAGTACAGTATAAAATAACTGGAGAGTTGACAAGGCAAATAAAAACTAATCTAGGTGCCTGTCAAGGATGTATAATGGCATCACTACTCTTCAATTTACATATCTAAATGAAATTATAAAACAGTTTTATGGAACTGAACTTCATTCCCCAAAACTTTTTAATAAATCTGTCCATCTTCTTACCTACACAGATGACGTGGTACTCAGGGCCATGTCTCAAGTAGAGATTTTCTTTATTATGTGATGAAAGTTTTTTGGTCATTAATCAGTCAAAAGAACTATTATAATTATTTGGTAACTTCAATATAAATAAGTATGACATTTATCATAAAGGAATAAAACTTCAAACAGTGAATACTTATAACCATTTGGGTCTTAAGTATGCCAGTAATCTTTCCTGGAATAGACATATTGAATACTTGAAATCCAAATTAATTATATCTGTAAGTGTAATAATCAAATTCCTGAGAAGTTATGGTGGACGGTCGGTGTTGAGCTCCCTAATAGTTATTAATGCTAAAATCAAAACCTCAATTTTGTATGCAAGGGAGATCTGGGATTTACCTAAGAAAAATGCAATGGAGATAATGCTGAATAAATTATATATATATATTTACATACATACATACATACATACATACATACATATACCTACCATGTGTCCCAATTTTTGTATCACGGCACATACTTCATGCTGAGCTCAGACAATACAAAACAGAGTCAATGTTAATTGAGAAACTAATTATTTTTATAATGGATCTAAACACTCTGCCAAGCCAAAAACAGCAGAAAATTAATTTTTTTTCTCACTTTGGCAACAAACAAATGTAAATAACTTTAAAACAAAAAATGATAGCATGGTACTGTCAACATGAAAGTTGTTCAGCACAAAAATATCTATAAAATGAGTGGTGTTTAATTTATAGCTATCTTTTAGTTTTTAGGGCTGCAGGTAGGCAGAGCCTGCAGCCCTATTGCATTAGCTCTAAAAACAGCTTACCGTGGAACTACCTTTTTGGACTATTAGAAGTATCCATCCACAACTACAAAATAGTGTTCTCCCCCTCTGATTTTTGCTATTGGCTGCTGTGCCGTAAAGGAAGGGGGAATGCTACTGTGTCTCCCAACTTCTCGGGCTATAAACAAAAATACTTTTGAAGCTGCTGTCATTTAACCCTTGCAAGGCTGCAGAATGAGCATCTGTCCAGCTCAATCAAATAGATTCATTCTAGTTATTTCAGCAGCCTAGGGGTTAACTCATTATCTCCTTACTTTGACTGAATACTGACCCAGTAGCACATGGCTAATTAGGTACATGTGTTATGTGGGAGACAGAGCAATGTAAGAAGTAGACCCGGACTCCCCCCCTCCCAGAATCCTTACATATGCTCATTTCTTCAGCCTTGAAGCTGGGAATCATCATGTAGAAATGTATACCATCTACTGCTGTCAACACTCCCATGAGTCTAAGTTATGTAGTTAAAAAATAAATTAGAACTACAAAACCAGTCATACAGAGGGTATAATGACTTGAATAGTTTGTTGTCGTTGTTTTTTTTTTTGATTTGTTTTCTATTACCGGTCCAAAATAAGTATTTGTTTATAAGTGTATGAGCCCTGTTTGATAAATGAATGCTCTGCTATGTCATGCAGCTGCAAATGTCAGTACTAGAACAATGGTATCTAGTCAGTCTCTTCTGCAACTAGTTACTCTTTTGGTAACAAGGTAAATCCCACTAGGCACAGGGCCTGTTTTCAGGGGCAACATAAGGACACTAGGAAGGTTAAGTGACTTACTCAGGGTCACACAGTGTGCAAGAGGAGGCTGTGGGTATCAAACTATATTCTGCTGGATGTATCAAGCTCATTTACAGCTCATTACTCTAATGTCTAGGCTGTTTTGCCAGCCCTATGCTGTGATTTAACAGCCCCACACATTCCCACTACACAATGCAATAACACAATTACCAAGCAATAGAAAACAGCACACCGGAGTAAAACACAAACAAGGGATATGGGATAAGGTTTATTAGGGAATGCAGGAACAAAGCTCTGGGGAAGGAAAGGGAAGGGTTAAAAAATAAACAAATAATTGACAATACCTGCAATACCCTCTCCACCGCCCCCCTCATCCCTCATCCCTGTCAGTTCCTCACAGTCCCAGCTAACAGGCACAGCAATTATACTATCCCCACAGTCCCTAAGAGCCCCTTGTATTCTACGGGGTAACACAGTTGTTTAATCATCATAGGTCCAATATTTGCTATAGATGCAGCTATTTAACCTGCACAGTTATTACATTTAAAATTCAAGGGATCACTATTTGTAATCCAAAACAAGGCCAAATGGCCAAAATGCAGGTCTTCTACCTCGGCACTCCCAAAAGAGACAGTCCAGTCCTACCTTAACCATCTTACCAAAAGGATTGGGACAAAGGTCTGATTCAGTACTCATGGTATGCAGAGCAAATCAGACCCTAAAAGGTTTCAGATATACTGTATAATGCTGGTCTTTCTGGTGTGCAGTAGCTGCAGGTTGCATGCTGTGGCTCTTTACTGTATCATAGTGGACATAGTCATGTAAGAGGCTTGTAGGTCTGTGATGATTCAACAACAGTGGCACCCAGCAGAATATAGGTAAGCTCTTAAGGACAAGGGAGAGGAAGAAAAAAAGGATAGTGGTGGTGATTTACCCTTCCGGCTGGGAGGGAATGGCCTCACTGAAACCCCTCCCCCCACTGGCAACACTGTCTTTTGGGGGCCCTACCATTGTGCTTTGCATGGGGTCCCATTAGGGCAAAAGCTTCTTAATATAACAGGGTTGTGTTCCTACACACTTCTTTCCATGGCAGTTACATAGTGAGTAAAAAAAATGCCAATATGTTTGTAATTATTGAGCTTGATTCTACAGTCATTTGTTTTAAAAAGTGTCCAATGTTTCTTTCTAATAATACTTTTTAGATTATTTTCTTATTAATAATTCAGTGTCATGTGTGAATAGTCTTTCTTAGTTCCATAATTAACTGAATAGCTTCTTTTTAGTTTTTGATACATTCTAATAATATGCTTGTGACCATCGGTAAACTCCCTTATATAGTCAGCATGCACTATACTACTTTAATGTGGTACTTCTACATTTACTTCCACACTTGTGTGATAGACTATGGTGCTGCTAGAACATGACAAGAGCTCTGAGTATTCTTTTACTCACTCTTGCCACACTCCTCTCACTCTAAGCAGCCGTATCGGCTCCGACAAGAGTGTGTATATTTTTGTAAACATCCCTCTGCTGCCACATTTTCATTTTACTACCTTTTGTCTTGCACTTTAGTCTACCTATTCCAAAAATGTGTCATAATTATGAATGGATTTGCAAGACTCAATTCAAATCGAGATGTAAGGTTTATTTGGGGGGTATAGTCCCACCATACTCCACCCTGTCATAACTGACTAACCTTTGGTGAGGGCCTGGGCTGAGGGTGATTAATCTTGTATACAAAGGTGCCTCCAGCAAGAGAATGAATGTTAATGGGTTACATGGTAGCGGGGTACAACCCTCTGAGAAGCTGTTCGTATCCATTTCCCTCACAAAGTAGCCCTCCCCAGAAATACCACACTGGCAGATAAACAGACATTGGTAATACAAGGAGAACAGGAATGAACACATCACCTTTTGGCCAGGAGTTGAATATCTGCTCTGCCCTTTTTCATGAGACAGGGTCATAACAAGGCTATGTTGAAAATTTGGCGTATGAATATTACAAAATAACAAATTCATGAGCCTACATTACATTTTGCTAATGCAGGCTCATAACTTTGGTAATTTTTAATATTTTTACATCAAATTCCTCATCTGCAGCCCTATCAGCTCTAGCCAGAGTTTGTTTTTATAATTAGCAAAAATTGCAGAAAATTCCATTTTCTTTTTCACTTTTTACAACAAATAAATGCAAATAACTTTAAAGCGAAAAATGATAGCATGGTACTTTGAGTGCAAAAGTTGTTCAGCACAGAAATATTTACAAAAAGAGTGATGTTTCATTTACAGATACCCTTTATTTTTTTTTTCATAATTAGCAAAAACCAGCAGAAAATTCAATTTGTTTGTCACATTGGCAATAAACAAATTAAATAACTTTAAAAAAATGATAGCATGGTATTATCATCATGAAACTTGTTCAGCACAACAATATCTACAAGATGAGTGGTGTTTCATTTATAGATACATTTTTTCTTTTTTTATAATTTGCAAAACTACAGAAAATTCCATTTTCTTTTTCACTTTTTGCAACAAACAAATACAAATAGCTTTAAAATAAAATATGATAGCATAGTACTCTGAGCATAAAAGTTGTTCAGCACACAAATATCTGCCACATGAGTGGTGTTTCATTTACAGATACCTTTTAGATTAAATATAATCAGCAAAAAATGGCAGGAAATTCAATTTGTTTTTCAATTTTTTGGAGGTAAGCATAAATGGACTATGCTACCTCTCTACTGGAAATATTGTTCAAAATCTGACCCATTAAGTATACAACAGTTTTGCACCCCCCCCCCATTCAAAAGGCTGGAGGTGGGAGTTATTTGAAAAGCAAATCGCAGTTTGGTTAATTGGGAAAGGCACATGAACAAAAAATATCAACGGTATATCCAGTAAGGAGGAAACATATTCCATGTATGCCATACCTACAAAAAAGAGGGGAAACAATTATTTTCCTGCCATTTTTTGCTGATTATAAAAAATCTAAAATGTATCTATAAATAAAACACCACTCATTTAGCAGATATTTTTCTGCTGCACAACTAGTATGCTCAAAGTACCATGCTATCATATTTTGTTTTAAAGCAATTTGCATTTGTGTGTTGCAAAAAGTGAAAAAGAAAACTGATTTTTTCTGCTATTTTTGCTAATTATAAAATAACTAAAAGGTATCTATAAATGAAACACCACTCATTTTGTAGCTATATTTGTGCTGAACAACTTTTGTGCTCACAGTACTATGCTATCATTTTTGTTTTAAAGTTATTTATATCAGTTTGTTGCCAAAATGACAAAAAAAGGAATTTTCTGCTGCTTTTTTTTTGATAATTTAAAAAAACTGAAAGGTATCTATAAATTAAACACCTCTCACTGTATATCTATTTTTGTGCTGTACCATGCTATCATTTTTCATTTTAAAGTTATTTGCATTTAAATACAGTTAGTGGAGCTAGAATACAGCTACACAGCTGGCATCTCTCACTTCATTGACATCATCAAGGCAGTTATTTTAGAATTTTCAGAGCAGGAATTTTGAATCAGGAGAGACTGTGTTTAAAATGTTCAAATGCTATGAAACTACATTTTTTCTACTTTAATAAATGCTGCTTCAGTATAAATGTAAACAACAGCCTCTCTGTTACAAGCCCATGGAGTAATAAAAAAAAAAAAACATGTAAAAAGCTTGTTTACTTGTCCTTTAAGACTAGGCTATATATTGACGGATATTTTTCGAGTTCCAAGATTGGAACGTGATAGAACAAATTAAACAAAAATGTAGAGGTATGGCCATGTTTCAGAACTTACAAAAATTAACATCTCTGAATGCTGTTTGCATTATAAAAATAAATTACATCATGTGGGAGAGCAGTACTTAACTGTACTGATGGATAAAATAGCAAAAACTAAGTTTACATCTTTTAGACTAGAAACATTTAAAATCAATTTCCTCCATTATGGGCCCGATTCTCAAAAGCAAAACTATGATGAAAGGTACCTGTGCCAAATGGTGAACTAAGGGCTCTTTGTGCATCGAACCCATATATCTCCATTTTGTAAATGTGAGTCAGGAGATGTTGATGACATCGAACAGGTGTTGTTCTTCTGTTGTTATTTAAAAAAAACAACAAAGAGAAGTTTCATCAGCAAGTGGCACCTTGCATCATAGTTTGCAGCGATCCCAATTCTCAAATGCCGGTTATGGTATCATCAGGATACCATGTGGCAAAGCCCCCTTGCACCACCCTTGTGGCAAAAAGCACCCATGCGCTAGATCACAAGGGGGCTTGCACCACAGCGGTGCTGCTTCATCCATTTTTTTTTTATTCTGTGAGCCCCACCATGGGTGCAGCAAGAGGCTCAACTTAGAACACCCATGAGGTGTCTAAGTGCTAAGCACCAATGTGGCAAAGTTAGGGAGGCTCTGAAAGTGGGGTCTGGGGTAGAAGGGGCATGGGGTGCTAAAGGGGGCATTGGGGGAGATGGTGGGCAATGTGAGAGGGTGAAGTGGTACCCAGCAGGGGTGCCATTTATATAACTATTAAGCTAATGGCATGGTACTGCAGGGGGTTCAAGGGACAAACAGTGCCATGGCCCCAGGTGGGCACACCCCTGGCAGCATCCCCAGTCTTGGGCATTGTTTGTCCTTGGACCCCACCAGTACCAAGCCATTAGCTTAATAGTTATATAAATGACACACCCCCCTGGGTGCCACATTACCCCCTTACATGCCTTCCATCTCCCCAACACCCCTATGGCACCCTCATGCCCCTTCTGCCACCAGACCACTCCTTGGCAAACATTTTTCACCCTTCCACCATCATCCCAGCTCCTTTAGTGTTACACTGGGTCAGGGGGCAGATCCCTGTGGCAATTCCTGCAGATTTGCCAGTTGTTTGGTGCTAGCCTACGGGTGTGGCAACTTCTGAGTTTTTGGCACAGGGGCCCCTGTTTTTACAGAATTGTGTGCAGGGTCACTGACACACCTAGAGTTCACTGCAGCCCTAGATCACTGCAAATTGTGGTGAACTAAGGGCTCTTTGTGCATCGAACCCATATATCTCCATTTTGTAAATGTGAGTCAGGAGATGTTGATGACATCGAACAGGTGTTATTCTTCTGTTGTTATTTAAAAAAAACAAAGAGAAGTTTCATTACAGGATATACTAGGGAATTTTTTTTTATTTACTATGATTTTTTCTGCACCCCTAATCCATCAATGTCTGTCCTGGTCATGGACCACCGTACCTCCACCTCCAACTATTGCCTGCACTCCCCAGTCACACCTGGCTTTCCCCCCAGAGGGTAGAGTCATGGCACTGTGGCCCTTTCAGTGCTGCAATACTAATAATTAGTTGGGAAGTCGGCTGCAGAGGCTAATTGAGGCCTGGGGGAAGGCCTTCATGGAGATGGCTGGGACACAAGTTTTTTCCCTGGTAAGCAGGGGCGGGGACATGCAATGATGACCAGTGTCCACCCCGCCCCTGGATTGAGTAGGTGTCTGTGCATGTAGCGAACCCAGCCTCTGCTGGGTGTCACTACTACACCGACCGCTAAACCCCCTCCCCGGAGAAGGAGAGCAGTCAGGGATGTCAGTCCTTCTCCCCAGGTCGACCCTCCGGCAACCCGGGTCCGTTCCTGAACCTGGGTCGCCAGCATCGTAAGCGGAAATCCAACTGCTGCGCCAATGAGCAGACCCCTAGGGAATATTTTTGCTCCTATTTCATCTTTGTTGAATATAATACTCTTCTCAAATGATGTAGTTATGATGTATAAGCTGTCACTTTTCCTACTTTCATTGTATAATGGTTAGGATATTTAGAGGGCTATTATTTAAGAAATTGTTAGGCTCTCCCATGCTATTAATTATGTTGTGTTTCTTGCTATTCCTGTTTAAATTACAAAAAAATAGAGGAATTACTTAGAATTGTTGGATGTTACCAGAAAATTTAAAATTATTAGAGCTAATTGGAAGCAGATTGACTTTCTTTTTTTTTAAATAATTAAGTATTAAGAAATAAGTGTAGATCTGAAATTAGGAAAGCTAGGGTCACCTATTGTTTAAATGAACAAAGGAATTCCAGGGCCAATCCTAAAAAGACTTGGAGTTCCTTAAATAAAATTTTGGGACAGGGTAAAGTAGATTCCGTTCCTATTCTTCATCATAATGGACAAAGTATAACTGATCATCTTAGGGTATCTAATATTTTCAATAGTCATTTTGGGAACTTAGACCCCTACAGAACTCCCATAGATTTGGATGATGTATCTGATAATAATGATATTCATAATGACACTAATCCAAAGTTTTATTTTAAGTCTCTTTCCCCTTCCTCAGTAAAAAAATACTTTTTGAAAAATAATCAGCTGCCTGCCCTTGAACAGGGCTGCTTCAGCTCCCCCAAGGTCGGCTGGCACCCAGCCAGCCACCGACCGAGACCAGGACGCCTGCCTGCAGCTCCTTGGGAGCTGCCTGCCCTTGAACAGGGCTGCTTCAGCTCCCCCACGGTCGGCCGGCACCCAGCCAGCCACCGACCGAGACCAGGACGCCCACCTGCAGCTCCTTGGAAGGTACGGGACAGCACAGCCAATTGGAACAGGGGTGCTCCAGCAAACTCGCTCTGATTGGCCAGAACTTTTCCCCTGCTTCAGTCACCTGGCACTTTTTACAAATAGATTTTCAATAGAACTAAGCACATTTCAACTGTGTAATAGAAGTTTTTCAACTGTATTAGCTGGATTGTAATTTCTACTAGTGTTTTAAAGTGCTTACACCTCTTCTGTCTCAGTGCTAGTTTTCCATTAGCAGGTTATACAGACCTGCCACTAGAGGGATTCTTGGTCTTTCCACACAAATCACTATACTCAATTGTGGGCAATATGGCCTGCATTATCATTCTACTTCTTTCCCAGTGCTGCTACAAGGGGAGGTTGTAGTTTGAGGTTCCCCTAAGCTTCACTGAACAGGCTGAGAACTTCCTTAAAACTGCCTGTGTGACAGCTCTGCAGCTGAAAACAGGAAGCCCTCAGTGTCTGCCACCCACCCTTCAGACTCAAGTCAGATAGACTCTGAGCACCCTATTCTTACCTACGCTATGCTGACATCATCCAATAATAATGCCTTACTTAGTATATGCTTCCTTCCGCCCTCCTCGGTGTGCTAGGAACCCAAGTGTCCTTCCCCTAATAGGGGTGTACTATTTGCCATAATCTACTCACTGACCCTACTCTGGGTGGACAGGCTCATAGACCCATTCCCCCCAGAACCAGTGAGCAATCTACATAATATCCCCCCACATGGCTTCCTTAGCAGCTACCCTATCTCAAGTATATCTAGTCTGTTAACAGAGCATGAGATCATAAAAAAGGGTGTATGCTATGACCTGCTTTACTATATGAGCAGGATGCATCAAAGACACCTCATCTCAATACCTAGCACTAAACTGCTCAGGCTACTAGTCTTGCTATTTCTCCTATCAGGTGACATCAACCTAACCCTGGCCCATACGTACCCAATACCTTGGTAGCATCCCCCCAGGACCATCAATGGGCGGCCACCAAATGTCTGAAGATAGCACATATGAACATATGTAGTCTTAGACCAAAAATACATGAAGTCCAGGCCTGGTTGGACCTCTACAAACTGGACTTACTAGCCATCTCTGAAACCTGGCTAAAAGCCCACATCCATGACCATGAGATTCAGGTCATGGGCTACAATAGCTACCGCAATGACAGAGAAACCATAAAAGGGGTGGGATCCTAATCTATGCTAAGGATGACCTCTCCGTGTCACCTCTACCCCTGCAGACTAATCCTACTGCTGAGGGAGAGCATATACATCGGATAACCCTAGGACACGCCAAACAACTAACAATTGGCTGCGTCTACCACCACCAAATCAGCCTCAAATCCCTTGAAGCCATCACAAATGATACGGCTATCAAGGTAACAACGGAGAAACTAATCCTGGGTGACTTCAACATTAACTGGGCCCAGGACCCTGGTCATGCCTTGAAGTCACTTACCCATGAAGCAGGTCTGACGCAGGTCATCTCTGAACCGACCAGACTTAATTACAAAACTGGGAACCACACCACCCTTGACTGGGATCTGGTGTCTAACCTCACTAATATACAGAGTGCGGGCACAATGGCAGACTCCCTGAGTGACCATTCCCCAATCTTCTGTATATGGAAAAACAAACCACCCAAGATCCAACCTAGAATTCTCTCTGCCCGTGACTTCTCCAAGTTCTCTGAACTACAATACAATCGCTAACTAGGTAGTCTGGACTGGAACCCTATAAATCTTCTCCCTACTCTTACTGAGGCTATGCAATACTTCCAGGATGAACTAACCACAGCGGCCAACCTCTTTGCTCCAATGAAGAGAATGAGGGCTAAAGGCAGCTGCTACAAGTGGATCTCTCCCTCCCTCAAAGCCCTAATGGCTACTCGGGAAAAAGCCTGGAAAAAGTTTAGGCTCTCCTCCCTCCCGGCAGATCTCACTGAATACAGAGCCCTGAGGAACAAAGCCAAGAGAGCCATAAAATTCACTAAGAGAGATTACTTAACACACCTCCAGAATACCAGCCTGGGCAACCCCAAGCAATTCTGGAATCATATCAATGACCTGATCAAGGGCAGCAAAAAGCCTGAGTCCTGTCCCATGGAGATTAACAGTCAGCTCACAACTGACCCTTCTCAAATATCGGCTGCCCTTAACAGGCACTTCTCAGACCTTGAGGCCTACAAGACCTGCCTGTCTCCCCAGACTCTCCCCCCTATCTCAGATGAACCAGCTCACATGGAAAGACCCCCATTTCACCTGAGACTGGCTAAACACACTGCAGTACTAAACCTCCTAAGGAACCTGAAACCAAAAGGGTCAGGGGGACCTGATGGTATCAATCCTTGGCTACTCAAGGCAGGAGCTACCTCCTTAGCCTGGCCTATAACCATGCTCCTCAATCAATCACTGAGGGAAGGAGCAGTCCCTGACCCGTGGAAACATGCCAATGTTGTCCCTATTCACAAAGGGGGGCTCAGGGAAAAACTCAACAACTACAGGCCCATCTCCCTCCTCTGCTCACTTGCTAAGGTGCAAGAAAGAGTCATCTACAATCAACTCAGGGACTACTTGGAAGCTAATCAGCTCCTTGCTCCCTCCCAACATGGATTTAGAACAAACCATGGTACTGACACTGCCCTCATTAACTTCATGGATGAAGTTCTCAGGGCAATGGACAAAGGGATACCCACTGGTGCAGTCTTTATAGACTTATCCAAGGCATTCGACCTCGTCAACCACAACTTGCTGCTACCGAAGCTGCAAAATATAGGCCTAGACAATTATGCCCTGAAGTGGTTTGGGAGCTACTTATCAGGCAGGGCACAGAGGGTCTCATGGAAAGGGACTATGTCTGACCCACTACCCCTAAACCAGGGTGTACCTCAGGGCTCAATTCTAGGCCCCCTCCTGTTTTCCTTGTTTACCAATGACCTGCTTACCCACTGCAGGGAGAGCTCAGTTGTGCAGTACTCTGATGATGCTGTCATCTTCCGACCCCTGCGTGACGTGGTTGCTCTAGGCCCTCTACTTCAAAAGGATCTCACTTCACTAGAGACTTGGCTATGTAAGAACAGAATGGTACTAAATGCCGACAAGACCAAGGCAAGGCTATTCGGGCCAAGATCCCTGTGATTTGACAGGTCCTCATCCCTCTCCTTAACCTCACTCTCTGGTAAAGCCATTAACGTAGTCCTTTCCCTTAAATACTTAGGCCTCACACTGGATCAGAATATCACATACAAGGAACACGTGGACCAGGTCACCAGGACCCTACATCGGAAACTTGGCACCCTGTTCCGACTCAGGGACCAACTCATCCCTGAAGCCAGGCTCTCCATAGCTACCAGCATCCTTCTACCCAACTTGACCTTTGCGGCCCCTATTATACAGGACATGGCTAAACAAGAGATTACCAAGATGCAAACCCTATATAATAAAATAGCTCATTTCACAACCTGAGACCACCCGAGATGTCACCACTGTGACACTTTGGCCAATCTTCATTGGCCCACATTGGTCACCTGCCTCCAACACCCCTTGCTTGTCCAGGCCTACAAGCTTCTCAAACCCCACACTCCACCAAGCATTGCTGGGACCATAACCCTCAAACACAACCCAAGGAACCTAAGGACCTCAGATAGAATGCTATTAGAAGTCCCTAGGGTAAGGACAAATGCTGGCAGAAGATCCTTTTCCTCCCAAGCAGCCTGCCAATGGAACAAGCTCCCTTCCCAGGTCCAGGCCTCCTCCTCACTCATGAACTTCCGCAC
The DNA here is from genome assembly GCA_016271365.2 of Neoceratodus forsteri. NCBI lineage: Eukaryota > Metazoa > Chordata > Ceratodontiformes > Ceratodontidae > Neoceratodus > Neoceratodus forsteri. Next base: position 1,076,081,528 of record CM057454.1, on the reverse strand, counting down.
CAGGCTTAAGTCCCATCTGCTGACCTCAAGTGCATGCCACTGTCATAGCACTTAAAGCTCCTAAGGTACTCTCCTCCTCTCCAACTCCCGTCTCCTAGCTTAACCTTCCTACTACCTGCCTTATACAGACTACTTGCCAGAGGCCACGTGTAACCCCTGAATAAACTTTATGCAAAGTACTACCAATTGCCTACATGTCATGATGATAACCATGCCTGTACCCATGCCTGCATCCACTGCTTTTCTTTTACCGTGCCTGTAAGCCATGCCTGTATCCACTGCTTTTCTTTTACCATGCCTGTATCCACTATTTTTCATTACTGTAACCACCTCATGATGTAACTCACAATGCCTCAAATGTTCCTTGTGTCCTTGTTCATTCTTATAACTTGTATTGTTATCCCGGGTCGCCCCTGAAAAAGGGACCTTCGGGGCTCAGTGGGCCTACCCGGTCACCAAAATTTAATAAATAAATAAATAATAAATAATCCAAACCCTTTGCAGGGCCAGGATGGTGTTGATGTTAGGATAATTAGAATGGGTATTGATTGTTTTGTTTATCCATTAGTTCATATCTTTAACTTTTCCTTACTGTATATCATAATGTTTTTCTGAGTAGCTGGAAATGAGCAGTTATAAAACCCATCCTAAAGAATGGAAATCCTTCTTTAGTTACTAATTATCATCCTATTTCCCTTTTATCACCTATTTCAAAAATTCTGGAAAGGATTGTCATGGACCAAACCTTGGATTTTCTTGGGAGGTATTCTTTGTTATCAGAGAACCAACATGGCTTTAAGCCAGGATATAACACTGAAACAGCCTTGGTGGGGTTCATGGACAGTGTCCATGGAGCACTTGATAGTGGACTTTCATGTGTGGCACTGTTTGTGGACCTCACCAAGGCTTTTGATTTGGTTGAATTTGATCTTCTTCCCGGTGTGCTTCAAGGTCTTCATTTTTCTGATGAAGTAAATATGTTGTATCACAACTTTTTGTCTGAAAGCTCATTTAGAACTATTATTGGTTCATCTTTATCCCATTCTCTTCCTTTAGTTTGTGGTGTGCCCCAGAGTTCAATTCTGGGACCACTTATTTTTTCCTTATTTATGAATTCCGTATCTGATATTTGTACAAAAACTAAAATGATTCTTTACGCAGATGATGCTGTTCTTTTTTGTTCAGATCCCAGACCCAATGTCGCCCTTTCCTATCTTCAAACTGATTTTAATTTCCTGCAGGATTGGTTATCCTTAAGTCACCTGGTTTTGAATTCCCAGAAAACCAAAGTAATGGTGTTTTCTAAGAAGAAAAATGTACCAATTGATTTGCTTCCGATTTCTGATAGGACAGGAAATATAATTGAAAATGTATCTGTTTTTAAATATTTAGGTATTACGTTGGACACACATTTTTCTTTTGAACCTCACATTCAGAATCATAGGAAAATCCTTCATCAGAGCTTGGGTATGCTTTATCGAGTTAAATCTTTTTTGACTTTGGAATCCGAAAGCTCTTAGTTCATAGCTTTCTGTTCTCCATACTCGATTATGACATACTGATTTATACATCCTCATGTACTAATGTTTTGAGTCCTCTTAAAGTAATTTACCATTCAGCTCTGAGGTTTTGGCTAAATTTACCCTTTCAAACCCATTGCTCTGTTCTGTACAATCAGTCATCTTCCTTATCTTTTGAAAATCGAGTACTTTATAAGATGGGCATTTTCTTATTTAAAGTTAAATGTAATTTTTTTCCTTATTCTATTTCTTTAATGTTTCCTAGATTAGTTAATGCGTTGTTTACTAGGTCCCAGCACAATTATAAATTTAAAATACCATTTTTTAAGACTACTTTTGGGAAAGGATCCTTATTATTTAGAGCACCTATTTTTTTTAATAGAATTCCGTTAGAAATTGTTCAGAATAGTTCTTTTCAGGTTCACATGAAATCTTCAGAAGTTGTTAATAATAACTCCTGTCAAGCTTTTAAGACACGGTTAAAACAGTGGCTATCTTTGGAAACATGATGTATTTTTATGTATTGTATTTATTGATTGAATGTTTTGTTTGTATTATCTTTGTTAATTTGTTGTGTGTTTTTTTTGGTTTTAAACTTGTCTCCAATGAAAAAGGGCAGTTTGCTCATTTGGATTTACAAGTATAAAAAATGAAAATGAAAAATGAAAATGAAAAAGTACATTTTATTCAACCATTATTATTAACCAAATACAACAAGAACAAAGATACAAACAAGAACAAAACAAACAAGCAGTAACATTTCCCAATTCCACATTCTGGTGTGTAAGGTAGATAAACTATATACAATTACACCCATGAATGGAATACAAAGATATACTGTACTGACTATCTACAAGCAGAACATCAAATAAAGACAGATTTTGGCTCTGTATGAGACAGTGAACTTATTAATATTATCTGGAATTCACAGATATTGATACATGAAAACTTTCAACTTCCAAATGTATTAAGCAACTTCAATAAATTAAACAAAAGGGAAGCCGAAGAAATAGATCACATGTTCTGTAATAAAATAAGGAGCCATTCCCATTTGAAATAGAAATGATGGAGGTGATGATGAAGAGAGGCTATGTGAAATATTACAGGCATTAGCTATTAAAGACAGAGTGCCATTCCCTCCATGTTGGAATGTCAGTATCCATCCAATGTCTGACAATAATTACTTTAGTCATACAAGAAACTAGGGCAATGTACATACTCTTACATATTGACTTTCAAGAGGAGAATGTGACAATACAATTTTATGAAGTGTGAATGGTATCACTTTTAACATCTGAATATTGTAATGTTATGAGTACTGAGAACAAAGGAATATACGCATTTTTGACAATGCACTATCTGTATGAAACGTGTTCACTGGAAATGCTGTGATAAATGGCAAACAAAATTACCAAATATACTCGTGGATAAGCCAATCAGTGGATAAGCCAACCCCCCAATTAGCCACACACAGACAAGGATTTTCACAGTGACCTGCATATAAGCCGGAAAACAATTTATTACATACACAAAAAACACAGTGGAAAATTGATATTAGAGCATAATGAATTTCGTGCTAGTGCAAGTGCGAGTGACAATGCTAGTAAGCATTTTAGTGCAATTAGTACTTGGTACATTACAGTCTCTCTGTTTCTTTGCTCCGAGTGTTAGTCCATGGCACGCCATGAACCGCGAGGACCACCCAGCTGCGGTCAAAAATAATGCCACACCTGTGGAGTTGTACTTGGGCTCCTTTGCTAACCTCAGTGCCTGCATTCTGATGGATAAACAGGTCACTATATAACCGCTCTGGCAGCATTCAAGTACCCAGTTGTTCAGTTCGACCTCCAAATCACTAAAGGCAGGTCGGCCTCCACAGCAGGCTTTTTTGTTTTTTGGCATATCTCTAATTTTATCCTGCTGCTTACACCAGACCCATATTTGCTTTTCATTGATCGTGAAATGCCTGGCTGCAGCGGATTTGTTGGAACTCTCAGCAAATTCAACGACATGCAGCTTAAAGGCTGCATCATAGGAGTTCCATTTTTGCTTGCCAGTACTGCTTATTCTCCACAAGGTGTATGTAACTATGCTGTGTAACTATGCAGGGTAAGATACAGGTACCTAAATAACCATGTCTGATGTGCGATTATGAGCAGGCGTGATGTAACTGATTAGCAGGTGACAGCAAGTTACTCGCATATAAGCCGAGACCCCCATTCAGATGTTATTATTTGGTCTTAAAAACTCTGCTTATATGCGAGTACATATGGTAATGCAATACTAATGAACATGTTTTTAAAATTTTTTGCATACATTTTATTTTGTATGTCTTGGATGGTTTATTGTATTCTGGAACTGTCACAAAAGCCTTGAAAGCTGACTGACAATAATAAATAAGCTTGCAATTGAATGCAAGCCATAAGCAGCAGAAACTTAAGAGATTGTGCATCTGAAACGAGGGCACTAACTGCCAGGCAAACTTCTAAACAGTGTGAATACCTGTAATAAGAGAGAGAGGCACCACATACAGTAAGGAGAAGTACAGTAAGATCTGAAGCAGAAAGATTATTACAGTATAGAACCATGTCCATACCCTGAAGCAGTGGGCAAACCGTCAAAGAAACATTAATGTATGTATTGGCCTGAAAAATAAATATAATTTTGACTGACTAGTTAGTGAGTGAGCAACAGTTTCTTGTTTTTTTTTTTTCATTTAACTGTTGGGCTTAATTTATATCTTAGCTCAAATCTGATAACGAAGCAACACCCTTTGAAAATCATGAAGGGAAAGAAACTGTGAGTAAGAAAATACAAGGATTGCCAAGGGGTGTGGCCAGCAGCCAACACATAAGGACATTTGCTGAATGATCCAACCTCAACCTCTATAACATCTAATTTTACAAGTTTTAATAAATTTGAACACTCCAAAATGTGATGTTTTGCTTGCTAAACTCACAAGTATTCACCAGCTGAAGATTGGAGAGGTTTAATGATGGGGAGACTGAAATCAGAGCAGCAGAATGACATCAGGAAGGGGAAGACTCATGCTCCTTTGACTAGTGGTGGCTAGATCAGCAGACCATCAGCTGACAATGGTTTGGACTTAGAGCCACAATGAAAGTCATACTCAAAGCAGTACAGCAACTGGACAAAAAAGCGGCAGGATTTAACAATAGAGTATCTGTTGTTGAAACCAGAATGGGGATTATTGCCACTGATCAGAAACCTCTAACAGACACAGTAAATAAATTGCAAGTGGTGGTGTTGGGGGATCCTCAAAGAAAATAAATTGCAATAAGCTCATTTAGAATACCTGGAGAATGGGAAGCGTGCAATGAACTTGTGTATACTTGGGATCCCAGAAGGAGCAGAAGGCATGGATCTTCTCAGATATGCAGACACTCTTCTACAAAACCTACTGCTACTACAAACAGATCAGCTCCTTATCCCTATTGGATCCCTCCTAGACACTGACTGAACAACCCAGACCTTTCCAGATCCATTCTAATAATTATGAAGGGGAGTCATGTCCATGACAAGCTGCTTCAAAAGGCTAAATCTACAGGGTCACTAACTTTAACAGATGGCGCACCCATCCACATCTTTCCTGATCTCAGTTATATTACCCACCAAAGGTAGCAGGGTTTTGATGCTGTGCATGCAGGGCTGTGAGAGCTGGGTATAGCACATGCTCCACAGCTTCCCGCACAGCTTAAAGTTATCTATGCTGGCAAAGTGTTCATCTCTGGCTGATGAGGGCAGGAAACTGAAGGCAATCTGAGAAGATTTTGCTAAGTCTACAGAGGATGAAAATAATGAGGAATTAAGAGACATTTGAGAGACAGTAACTTTTTTATACAACTTAGTTTCTCCTTACAAAGTATTACTGACTTGTTGACTGTTCTTGACTCATTATGCAGCCAATATTTACGCTATTACACAAAAGTTATGATTGCAATGACATTCTAAATGCACAATTAATCATCATGTCTTACAGTCGAAGACGACCTGACCACATGTTTTCTTAAACATGGTGGATTACTTAGTGTTTCAGTTGAAATAGTGGCAACTGTATGGCACAGCCTGATTCAGAATATCTCTGTCTCTAGCATCATGTACTAGGAGTCAGGTGATCCTGGAAGAACTGCAGAGTGGGTTCACTGAACCAACAAGAGCTGAGGCAATTCTTGATCTGGTGCTCACAAATGGGGAGCATGTACAGAAAATAATGGTCAGAGAGCCACTGGGTGAAAGTGACCATTGCACAATGTGGTTCCAGTTGGATATGGGCAGGGGAAGCATCCCGACTAAGACCAAAATCTTGGATTTCAGGAGGGTGGACTTCAGGAAAATGGGTGAAGTGCTAAGGAGCCATCTGGCAGGCATCAAAGCAGATATGGGGGTGGACCAAAGGTGGTCCATCGTTAAGGAAGGAATACTGGTTGCCACAGATGAGTGGGTTAGGCTGAGGGGTAAGAAGATAAGGGCCAAAGCACCCAGCTGGTTCCATTCTAGGGTTGCCCAGGCAGTAAGGGAAAAGAGGTTGGCCTACAGAAAATTCAGGAAGACCAAAAGAGAGGTGGATAGGGAGAATTACCTAAGGTTGGCAAGTAAGGAAGTCCGGCGAGCAAAGGCACAGAAGGAGCTGCAGATAGCTGAAGGAATTAAGAAGGGACAGAAGACTAAGTGAGGAAAAGGGACAAGAAGGAAGGGATTGTTAGGCTTAGGAAAGGGGTGGAGTTTGTGGAGGATAATGGGGGAAAAGCAGAGATACTAAATGAATGCTTCTGTTCCATCTTCACCATGGAGAAGGACAGACCAGTGCCTTCAGGAGGGAGAAGAGGAGCAGGGACGGAGGGTAACACAAATGAAGTGATAGAGAAGGATAGAGTAAGGGAAGGTCTGCTGGCATTGAAGGCGGAAAAATCACCAGGCCCGGAGAGAATACATCAAAGGGTTCTAAAGGAACTGGCTGAGGAACTGGCAGGGCCACTGGCAGACCTATTTAATAGTTCACTAGAGTCAGGTGTGGTACTGTAGGACTGAAGAACAGCACATGTAGTGCCCCTCCACAAAAGCAGTCCTAAGGATGACCCAGGGAATTACAGACCAGTCAGTCTGACCTCCATTGTGGGCAAGCTCATGGAGACCATACTAAAGGAAAGGTTGGTGGAATATCTAGAGGAGCATGGTCTCCAGAATGCAAGGCAGCATGGGTTCATGGGGAGGGGAGATCATTTCAAACAAATCTGATTGACGTCTTCGACTGTGTCACTAAGACAGTAGACAGGGGCCAAGCAGTAGACATCCTCTATCTTGATTTCAGCAAGGGATTTGACTCTCTGCCTCACAAAAGGTTGATCAGGAAGTTGGTGGATCTTGGAGTTGGGGAAAAGATGGCCAGAAGGGTGGAAAGCTGGCTGAGGAACAGAACCCAGAGGGCGGTTGTAGGGGGAGAGTTATCTGGTACCAGAGAGGTAGCCAGTGGGGTCCCACAGGGCCCTGTGTTGGGCCCAGTGTTGTTCAATGTCTTCATCAATGGTATTGGGGATGGCATTAAGGGCAAAATGTGCCTATTCACAGATGACACCAAGCTCTGTGGGAGAGTGAACACAGCTTAAGGGATACAGGACCTACAGGAAGATTTGGAAAAGCTGGGGAGGTGGTCCAGGATCTGACAGCTTGGCTTCAATGCCACAAAATGCAAAGTTGTGCATATTTGAGCCAAGAATCCCAGGACAGAGTATTACCTGGGTTGAGTCCGAGTATCTGCATCAGAGGAGGAGAAGGACCTGGGAGTGATGATCACTAGTGACCTGAAGCACTCCACGCAATGCAAGAAAACTGCAGCAAAGGCAGACAAGATGCTGGGATGCATATCTAGTGGGATGAGTAGTATGACAGAGGAGGTTATACTGCCCTTGTGCAGGTCACTGGTAAGGCCACACCTAGAGTATGGAGTTCAGTATTGGTGACCACACCTCAAAAAATACATTAATCTGCTGGAGAAAGTCCTGAGGAGGGCTACAAAGATGATAGTGGGTCAGCAGGGTAAGACATACGAGGAGAGGTTGAGGGCACTGAACATGTTCTCCCTGGAAGACAGGAGAGAGAGAGGGGACATGATTGGGACCTTCAAGTACTTGAAAGGGATAAATAAGGTTGATAAGGAGAGTCTCTTTAAGCTGAGTGGCAACCATAACACGAGGGGCACAGTCTTCAGCTGGGGGTGGGAGGTTTAGGAGGAGGTAAGGAAGCACTTCTTCACAAAGAGGGTGGTGGACACTTGGAATGCACTGCCGAAAGAGGTCATCTCATTGAAGACAGTGGGCAGCTTTAAGAGAGGCTGGGATAGGCATAGGGGAAAAGTAAGGATCATGGGTAGGGAGGATGGGAGGAGTGAGGAGGGAGGGCAGGGACATTAGCTCAAGCTGTGGACCCTGCAATATGAGCAGACTTGATAGACCAAATGGCCTCCTTCTGCTGGCTTCTTTGTATGTTCGTATCAGGAAGTCTGAGGTAGGCGGTGCTAGAGGATCTAGTTAAGAGATAATTACTTGAGTGTCAGATAGCCCTGACTCTGGAGGGATATATAGGGGATATGTGATGTGTTGTTGTTGCATTCACAATTTATTTGAATGAGCAGTGAGTGACCTCGGATGACCCTCATGAGTGACGAAGCCACAAGTGAGGTCCCGAGGTCACTCACTGCAAGTTCAAATAAATCATGTATGCAACAACAACCCATCACATATGCGATTTATGCAATAGCCCATTTTACTTTATGCAATAGAAAGGAGTTTTTTAATTTATTTTCTGTGGAGTTTGGGTTTTTTATGTATAATTTTAGTGGTGTTATTTAACGTATTCTTCCTCGAGAGCAGGATGGTTTTTGTGGTTACTCCCTCTGTTGCTGTGCAGCAGACATTTTTATTGGTTGATTCCCAAATATGGGAAGGGCATAGAGTTTTAAGAACATGGTGGCTCCGTTTCTCACTTAGCAAAAGTACGTGAGTCGCTGTGCTGATGTTATGTGGTCATTTTATTTATTTATGTTTTTGTACAGTAATTATTTATCTGGTTGAGCCTGCTTTTATTGTTCACTTGCAGATGTGTGCCACGGAGCAGAGAAGGGAGATATTGTACTCTTTGGGTGGTAAATGGGATCAGAGGAGAAGGAGCTCATGTGTGAAAAAAGCAGGGCAGGGCAATAATGGAGAGAAACATAGGACGGCTTTATTTCTTTTTGAAGGTCAGTGGCTGACTCTGGTTTTGTTTTGCTTCTGTGGTGGGGAGATTTGTATAGAATGTATTTTCCCACATAAAGAGAGGTGTGTAAAACAGATGAGTGATAGAGCAAGCAAGTGAGGGGGCAGGCGAGTGAGCGGGCAGCGATAGGGAGGTTGTATTCTGCTGTTGAAAAACAGAAGACAAAAAAGTGTTTTAGATAATGAAAAGGGAAAGTGTCACTGCTGGTAGGGAGAGTGGGAAGAGTTATTGTTTTTAACTACTGTGTGGTGAATGGGATGGTTGAGGGACCAGCAGGAAGGAGCACAACTAGTTATGCCAGCAGATAGGCAGAGAGTTTGGTGACTGAGTGTAATTAAATTGAAAGTAAGGGCAAGTGTAACCAGCACCAGTCAGAGGAAGGATGATGGATGTTGGGGTGTTGACTAAAAAGTGGTTGATTGATGTTAGGGTGTTGGATAAATCTGATAACCACTGTTTATTCAACACCAGTAAGAATAAATGCATTTATTTCACTGTTTATCCACCCACACCTATTACATAAATCCCTTTATCTTTCTTGGTGGTTCAGAGTGTTCTTAGGCTTCTTGCAAGGGTTCACCATTGCAACTTGTCTGACTCAAGCAAAGGGTATGTTACAGTTAGTAGCTCCTTTAGCTTTGACAACTTTATGGCATATCTTCGGATTATTATGGAGCAAACGTGCATTTGGTTCTTCCCTTGCACTCGTTTAATGTTCAAACAGTTGGTATTCAACAGTTTCTTTCTGTAGTGCTCCACATTGTCAATGGGTAATCATTACAAATGGATGCAGTGCACCACTACCAGGGGAATGGCGCAGCCCAAGATTTAGAATGTTGGGCACCTGAGGATTCCCTGCACTAAGGGCAACTCGCCAGTTGTGCTGTGCCATTCGAAGGAGACAGAGCTACTTTCTCTTCTCTGAAGAATTTCAAGTTTCGAGATTCAAGACTTCAGTTGGGGCTGCAGTTCTGCTCAGGTTGGGGCTACTGTTTTCAGGGAGCACTCCTAAATTTAAATCGTGCTTGTTAAGCTGTGGCTTTACAATTGAATAGCCTGCCTTTTTTCCTCACTCCCTGCGTGGAGTGGGAGCCACTTATGCCTTGCTAGGGTGTTTTCTATGGTCTCTTGTTAGAATCCTTTAAAAACAAAAAAAAGGTGTCCACTGCCTCAGGTAGGTACAGATTTATTTCTTGGGAGTGTAGGGATTCTGATAGGTCACTCGACTTTAGCCTTGGTTCCTTGGTCCCCCCTCCCTCAGGGCCAGAGGTAGAGGGGACAGGTCAATTCTTGTTCTCCTTGATCTCTCATCAGCTTTTAATACCATGGATCACATCATGCTTCTTGATCACCTTTGGGAGTATTGTGGACTCACCGGCATTGTCATCGACTGGTTTGAGTCTTATCTCTCTGGCAGGGTGCAACGGGTAGTGATGGGGAATTTCTACTCCTCCCCGAGGCCCCTTTCCTGTGGAGTTCCTCAGAACTTGATCTTGTCATCAATGTTATTCACCCCTGGGAGAGCAGTACAGTGTGGGTTTTGACTGCTATGCAGAAGATACCCAACCGTATCTGTCTTTTGGCTCTGGAACACATAATGCTGTGTAAGTGCTCAACAACTGCCTGGCTGAGATTAATGACTGGATGTCCTCCAGCTGGTTGCAACTGAACCTGGATAAGATGGAGGTACTGATGATTGAGCCAGGTCGTGGGCATGATGGGAGTGCATCTGGAATGTGTACAGGGTTATTTCTGGGATCCCCTTCATTGATCGCTTCCCCTAGGGTGCAGGGTCTGGGCGTTATCCTGGATAGCAGATTGACATTCGAAGATCAGGTGTCATGTGTCATCAAAAGTGGTTTCTACCACTTGAGGAATATCACCAGGATAAAGCCTCTAGTTCCACCCGAAGATCTGCCATCACTGGTGCATGCCTTTGTTTCTTCAAGGCTCAACTACTGTAACACTCTATACTTCGGGGTCACTGAAGGGACCCTTCATCAGCTGCAGCTAGTGCAGAATGCAGCAGCTCAGTTACTGATGGGCTTGACCATGTCCAGTCATGTGACCCCAGTCCTAAGGGCTCTGCACTGGCTGCTGGTCAGGTGGAGGGTCATCTTCAAGGTGGTCTTGCTCACCGACAAGGCCCTATACAGGCTGGGCCCTGGCAATCTGGCTGATCTCCTTACACCTGCAACCTCAGTTCATTCCCTCCGTTCTGCAACCTGGGGCCACCTTGATGTTCCCAGGGTCAGGCTTAAGACATCTGGCCACTGATTTTACATACTGATTTATCAATGATCTGCGACCACAGGTTAACAGGTTTCATTAGTTAACTAAGGTACCTTTCCTGTTGGCAGTTTAGTTCTCTCTCTACTAAAAAAAAAAAACACCATATGTCTCATTGTATACTAGCTTCAGTTCACAGATGAATGACTGCTGTAAGATGTATGGCACCTGTGAAGCATCTTGCAACTACTGTACAAGATCCAAAAACTCCGGAGTCCTTTTAGGTCCATGGAATACATCCCTTTTCCAAATATATCAAATAGGAAGGTAAAGCAGTTTTTTATTATTGTAGATATGTGATTTTATTTTCATTTGTATCTATGTGTAGCTCTCATGGCACTGCTAAGTAGTAATTTGGGAGTTGCAGTTAGTGCAGGGATCATCAGGTGCCCAACATTCTAAATCTTGGGCTGTGCCATTCCCCTGGTAGGGGTGACTATACCCATTTGTAATGCTTACACATTGAAATTACGGGAAGTATGAAGTTAATTTCTTCTTTTTCTTTATTACCAGCACTGTATTGTTAGACTTCTTCATTAAGGATGTACGACTGTTCATCGACAAAAATTTTGTCGAACGACGGTACAGCAAAAACTTTATGTCGACCACATTTGCTGTCGGCATAAAGATAGTCACTGCCTACTATGTTTTCTTTGGGGGGCTTTGTCCTCAAACCCCCCCAAGTGGGTGGCTGTGCCTCCTGCACCCCTCCCATTTAATATAATTAACTCCGAGTCAGAGCTGATAAGGTGAGGCGGTGCAAGACCCCCAGATAACAGTCCTGGGGTCCAGCGCCGACACTACAGCAACCTGGCGCTGTTGTCGCTGTAGTGTCGGTCAACATCAACATGTCACTGTTGGGGCAGTATATCCTTCATTAATAACAATCAACTGCAGTTAAGTAGTGTCACTATATCTTGCATTGTTGAGAGGTTGGGGGCCTATCAGGGGAACATTCAGGTTTGTGAAAGTGATGTTATATGATTTTATACGCAAGTGCATGGACTTCAGGGCAGTTTTAGCCCAATTATTTCAAAGGGTTTTGTTCTGTTTGTTTGATGTCACCACCATCTCAGACAGTCATCCATGGTCATGTTGCAGGTGGCCAAAAATTGGACAATCTGAGACTTTAAACTCATATGATGTGTGCCTGCTAATGTTGTAACACAGGAGTGAAGAGAAATTGTACTAAATGTTTTACTGCAATGGCAGTCTCTTTTTTATTCTACCTCTCCTATACTCTGAAACAAGTATTGTACTGTGTAAGTTCATTTGCTTAAAATGACCAAATTAAAAAAAAATTGAAAGGATTGCCATCTGGTGTGTGTCTGTGTGTGTGTGTGTGTATGTGTTGTTTTGTTTTCCCTAGCAGTAAGTAACTATTTCCTGAGATATTCCTTACATGTTTGTGACACAAACCCCCTTTACCAGGGACTTCAAGTTCACCGCCCTACCATGTGTTTTTACCAACAGGACCCAGGGAGCCTGTTTTTACCTCCTCCTTTGCACAAGGTCAAGAAGGTCAACACAATAACTGTGGGTAGAGTGACCCTTCAGAGAAGGACTGCAAACAGAGTCCAGCAGAAATAGTAGAATTACCCTTTTAAATAAAACAAGCAGTCACCGATTCTATAAAAATAGAAGCTTTACTAAAATACTGCAAGTACTGTATTTACAACCAGATTTATGTACAGTCAGAAAAAAGGATTGCAGTTTACTAGAAATTAAAATAAATGGAAGTTATATCAGACAGGTTGCAGATAGAAGAATCTGAGCTATTCTCACTTTAAAACCTATGTCCTTACCTGTTGCTGTCTGAAGAAAACACTGTTCCATAAGCTGTCTTTCTTACCAGACTTCTATCTGCAGGGCTCTGGCATTTTCAGATGTTTCAAGTCCGAGAGAAAGAGCCTTCTTACAGCCCCTCAATATATTTCTCACTCCCTGTGGGGCAGGGTCTCACTCACTTTGAGTGATGGTTTCATGTTGTCCCAGCCCTCTTTGAGACTGTGTGTGTGTGTGGGTGTGTGTGTCCTCACCCTTCAGCACTTCCTTGCTAACATTATGACATGCATCTGGGTCCTTTGTCTAACATGGGAACATCTTCAGGAAGGACTCCCCACCGGGGTTATTGCTTTATTGCCTCCTCCCTAGCCTTCCTGTTAACTTTTCCATGAGAACATCAGTCCCTCCACCCTGGCTTACATAAGCTGTCCTATACTACTTGATCATGTGATCTGGTAGCCATCTTGGATCTGAAGCAGATACATATTTAGAAAAGAATAAATTAATAAAAGGAATACATGGCTTTGGTCTCCTTTTCTGTTACAAGGTTCTTGAAGGGAAAGGTATCCAGCATGATCTTTTCTGAGATCCTCCCAGTCCTGGGGACAAATGAGGAGCAGCAGCAGCAGCAGACCATTAGGAAGGCTAACACTTAGCTGTGGGTCTGGTGGAAGGGGAGGGTTTTTGGTTTTCTTGCCAACTGGAGGGCCTTCTGGGCTTTCTTTTGTCCAGGATAACAGACAGGCCAATTAGCTGGGGATTTAAACTATGGGGGATGGGGTAGGAGATCACCAAGAGCAGGAGGCAGATGAAGGGAAACAAAGAGGGACAGCAGAACAGGGGAGTACCAGGAGAGGAAATCAGGGTGAAAGGGAGCATAGAGAGCTAACAATCATCTCTCGCATGGTGGTCAATATGAGGAGTGAACTGAGCAAAATGGGTGAGTTCAGGGGCCTAATATATCTAGCAGGCCAGGAAACAGTGACACTCACAGAAATCTGATGGGGAAGAAAGTAATCGTGATAAAATACAAACTATTCTGAAAGGGATGTGTCTAACAGAAAAAAGGGCAGGGTGACTCTTCATAAGGGTGAGAGACACTGTGGAAGACAAAAAGGACATCAGGGGGACAAACAGTGTCACAAAGTTCATTTGGATTGTGCTAGGGGAAAAAGGGGCAAAACAAATCATCCTAGGGGTGTACTACAGGCCTACACATAGCACAGTGGAGCATGATGCCCAGCTGGTTGGGGAAGTTAGAAGCGTAGCACAATCATAGAAACATAGACAATGACAGCAGAAAAGGACCATTGGTCTATTCAGTATGCCCATACAGGCCCAACAAACCCAAGCCTATTGTCCATACAAGGTTCTAACCCATACTATCCACCCCCATGCTCCCTGCCCTATCATTACAACCTTGAGCAACCACTAAGCCCAAACAACCCAAAAAAACTCTGGAGCAACATTAATGAACTCATGGGAAACTCAAAAAAATTCCTGCCTAACATCCTTATCCCAGGGGGTGCCACAATTAATGGAGACAGGTGTATTGTCAATGACTTTAGTAAGACCTTCAGTAATCTCTTAACATATATACCAGACCCTAGTACCCACACTGTCCCACGTGAGACTTACTTTTGGGCCAAGACTAACTCAAGCCCTACCTGTACAAGCACGTGCTCATTCATTGAGAGGTTAGTCAGGCTGCCGGCCGTGGAGGTGAGTGGAGGGCTGTGCTGGTGGCACACTCGGGGTCAGGGTGGAGGGGAAGCAGATTGGTTGTCACTACCTGATGGGTTAGGGGGTCCACCAGACACCAGGGATTTAAGATTTTTTTTTTTTATTGGGGCCAGAGATCAGCAGGGTGGGGGTCCACTAGACACCACCAGGGATTTAAGATGATTTTTTTTTTATTGGGGCTGGCAACTGGCACAGTCGTGGGGTCCACTAGACAAAAAGGATTTCCACTAGAGGGGATGATTTAACAACAAACACAAGTACTCCTCAAAATGTGAAGTTTGAACTCTGCTGGCAGAGTTGCCAAATCCACATTTTGCAGAGTGTGTTCAGAGAGGGTGAAGCTCGGTTTTGCACAGCCATCCACTCTGTGAAATGGGAAAGATCCACAAAATATCTCACGGAGTGAATTTTCCCCACTTCACACATCTCTATTCATGAATTCTGTCTGGACGCCTAACTTCACATGTTAGGTTTTCAAACATCCAACCACTGGTTCAGTGATTTTCAGCTATATGTAGATTACTACTATTATTTTCACCTAATTTATTTATACCAATACAGCTTGGCATCTGTTTCTCCAGAATTTCTTAAAGTCTTTCAGGTGAACCTTTCTTGATTTATATGTTTGGGGGGGGGGGGATGCCAACAATTGCATAGAATGTTTTAATAATGCACAGAGAAAAGGGAGGCATGAGCTGTCCAGACCCCACCATTTATTGACAGGCTTCAAAGGCAACACAGTTTGGGAAATGTTTATATAATATTTACCAAACAAGAATCTTCATTAATGAGACTTTGGAATATATTACTACAAAAACCAAAAAATGAGTTTGTACATACAAGCATTATATTTTGTCCCTAGTATTTGTTAAATTTAACTTTCCTATTATTAAGAAAATTGCAAAGATGTATTTATTTATTTATTTTGTTATTGACAAAAACAAATACATTT
Source organism: Neoceratodus forsteri (assembly GCA_016271365.2). Lineage (NCBI taxonomy): Eukaryota > Metazoa > Chordata > Ceratodontiformes > Ceratodontidae > Neoceratodus > Neoceratodus forsteri. Next base: position 1,076,065,967 of record CM057454.1, on the reverse strand, counting down.
GAACCACAGCAGGACTTGCTATCTCTAATCCAGCACCTGGTTGGGGGTGTCTGATCCTTTTCAACAGGAGGAATCTGCGGCACCATTCCTGTGTGCTTCAGCAGCCACCCACCAAGGGATATGAAGAAAGACCTTAGAGGCAAAGATGTCAAAAAAGACCTTAGAGGTGAGGACAGTGAAAGGCCTGAGAGGCCAAGATGACGACAGCATGACCAGTCAAAGGTCCTTGTGATGGTGGTGAACCAAGAGCTTGCATCTCTGCTTGCCAAAGCTGAAGTGTCACTGAGATCCAGTTCAACACTAAAGGGCAGCAAGGATATCAAACTACCTGACAGAACTGTGTGCACCTCAGAGCTGTGGCTCTGGGGATTTTCCTTGGGGTAGTTAGATAGAAAGGGGGGGGTTGAAGCCCTGGGCAGGACTGTGTCATTTACTAGACAGGCCCAGGCAGAAACCTGCAAGGCCATTCAGACCAGCCCTGTTTTGGGATTACAAATAGTGCCCCTTTGTTCAGTTTCAACTATTTGCAATAAAGTAGTTTTGTATGATCACCAACTCACCATTGCCCCGGTTAGCTACCAGCAACTCAGTGAGGTACCCACTGCAATGTAGAGAGCTCTCTCTAAACACTTTGGGGGGAACAAGCCAGGTGCACCCACACTGTGGGACTGAGACTGCCAGGGGATTGTGGGACTGTTGCAATACTGCTTGGAGTATACAAATTTCCCCCATTTGCATCCATTTTTCCCTCACGTCACCTTGTTCTTTCCTTTACACTTCCTAAATAGTTTGTTTATGCCTTTTACTCCTGAGTAGCTGGGTATTACTATTTAGTACTCTGTCATTGTTTGAGGGTTATTTACCTGTGTGTGGGAGGCTTCAGGACCAATACAGCTAAAATCTCTTTTTACTAGGTTTATGCTGGCAATTCCTGAGGGTTGAGGCTTTCACTGCTGCCCCAGGTGGAGGCACCAAACTGCTACTGTATTATCTTGTTTGTGTCCTATACCAAAAGAACCCTGGCCAGCCCCTTCTTGGACATTACCTGTCTCCTGGTTGGTAAAAAATACCACCAACAGCTTAACGTGGTTTAATTTTGGTTGGTTACCATATGTATTCCCCCCTTCAGTCACCCCAGAAAAATGGGCCTTCTAGTCTCAGTGGGGCTACTTGGTCAACAAAATTCAATAAATAAACAAATAAAGGGCAGAGAGACAGGCCCCAGGACAGCCATACCGACCGCCCTACTACTGCTGCCAAGGTAAGTCTGGTACGGCTGCATTATATAATCCTCTCAAAATGCAGGACACAAGAACATCAACATATTGTAAATAAATAAATATTGCAGCAATTAGCGTTTACTTGAAGAGTGCTTTAATTTCTTTTTTATTTTACATTTCTATTTTTTTGTAGTGTTTTAGCGCTTGTGAAAGGTACCAGATTTAATAGAGTTGGAGACAGAAGCCCTTTATTTTAGCAATAAGGCCTGACAGAGCATTTGTTATACTGAGATAACATCACAACCCAGGTATTTTGTGAGGCACGAGGCACAGCTGAGTGTCTTCAACCACCTGAAATGTGACATTAACCAGTGTAACACATACCCTGAAGTGCCTTTTTGTGATTATAAAATGGATCTAATAGAACTTAAAACGCTTTTTATGTGGATTTCTCTTTAGAATAGTTACAGACTGTGATGTTGTACTGCAACATATAATGTCTGGAATTGCCTCTAGACAAGTCAGTCATCTTACAGGACTTTTTTCTTCCCATTTCATACCTATCCACATTTCAGTTACAGCAACGCTGATAGTAAGACAAGCTTCCCTTTGCTGTCCCCACTATGGTTCCTCAACCCTGTCAAAGTGAGGCCACCTCATAGGTGACAGAATAATTCAGATGCCATTCCCTGTTGGCCTTTGACTCTCGTGAGAGACTACTAACCAGCCTGCTGATTAGTGACAGCTGTGCTCGTGTTTTGTTTCCTTCATTGACAACTATTCACTGGGACCTGGGAATTATTTCACACAGGCTGCCAAATAATCAGATGCAAATGTCTTTCAGACATTACTAACTGGAGGTAGATGTGAACCTGTGAACTGAAGGTAAAAGCCTCAATCACCTGCTTCAAATCCACCAAGCCATCCAGTCCCCCAGATTGCTTCCAATTCAGAGAAATGTGGAGTAGTATGGCACCCCCAACCCCCCCACTTTGTGAGGGGACGGGAGGAGGACGAGGGGAGTGCAACAAATACAAAAGTACAAAAATACAAGAACAAAAAGACAATAAAATGTGAGAAGCACCAGCAAAATGGAACTGTGCATGCAATGCTTCTGTGTAGAAAATCTACAATACGTCAAAGTGCAGAAGAAGAACACAATGCAGTGTGCAATAATGCAATACTGAGTTAAACAAAAAAGTGTGCACACAACACCATGGAACACTCAGGGTCAGGGCACATACAACACCATGGAACTCTCAGGGTCGGGGTACACACAACACCGTGGAACACTTAGGGTTAGGTACACACAACACCACGGAACACTCAGGGTCAGGATACACACAACACCATGGAACACTCAAGAACAGGATACACACAACACCATGGAACACGTAGGGCTAGGGTACACCCAACACCACAGAATACTCAGGGTCAGGATACACACAACATCATGGAACACTTAGGGTTAGGGTACACACAAGACCGTGGAACACTCAGGATCAGGGTACACACAACATCATGGAACACTTAGGGTCAGGGTACACACAACACCATGGAACACTCAGGGTCAGGGTGCACACAACATCATGGAACACTCAAGGTCAGGGTGCATACAACACCATGAAACACTCAGGGTCAGGGTACACACAATATGATGGAACACTCAAGGTCAGGGTACACACAACACCATGGAACACTCAGGGTCAGGATACACACAACATCTTGGAACACTCAAGGTCAGGGTACACACAACACCATGGAACACTCAGGGTCAGGATACACACAACATCTTGGAACACTCAAGGTCAGGGTACACACAACACCATGGAACACTCAGGGTCAGGATACACACAACATCATGGAACACTCAATGTCAAGGAACACACAACACCATGAAACACTCTGGGTCAGGGTACACACAACACCATGGAACACTCAGGGTCAGGGCGTTATGCCTGGTTATGCACCTCTACTATCCCACATACACATTACAATATATTCCTGGTCACTTATACTGTGATACTGCTATTTGCACTAATATGTAGATGTAAGTACCCATCGTACAAGCATAGGTATCAGGAATGTGCTTTGCTGCTAATATATAGAAAGATAGAAACACAGAATTTGACGGCAAATAAGGACTGCTTGGCCCACCCAGTCTGCCCATTTCCCTACCTAATGTATAAGCTGCAGATCCTAGTTAACTAACAGCCTACTTCCTCCTACCCCCACCCCCTAGAATTGCCTTATGTCTGTCCCATGCAGTCTTGAATTCCCCCACTGTTTTTGGCTCCACAACCTCCTCAGGAAGACCATTCCATGCATTCACAACCCTCTCCATGAAAAAATACTTCCTCACATTACCCCTGATCCGTTCCTCTTCTGTCTTCAAATTGTGCCCCCCTCTTCTTGCACACTTCTTTTTCTGAAAGATGATACCCCCTTGGACTTTGTTGATTCCCTTGAGGTACTTGCAAGTTTATATCATGACCCCCTGTCCCTCCTTTCCTTGAGGGTATACATATTAAGCTCCTTAAGTCTCTCTTCATATGTCTTCTGGTGCAGACCCTGCGCCATTTTAGTTGCCCTCCTCTAGACTGCCTCCATTCCGTCTGTGTCCTTGCGAAGATTGGGTCTCCAGAACTGTACACAGTACTGCAGATGGGGTCTCACCAGCTGTCTGTACATAGAGATAACAACTTCCTGTTTTCTACTGGTGATGCCTCTCCCTATGAATCCCAATATCCCCTAGTCCTCCTTACTGCCCTCTCACATTGCTTGACCACCTTTAAGTCATCTAATATGACTACCCCCAGGTCCCTTTCCATTTTTGTTGTTATTAGTATCTCACCCCCCATTGTGTACGCTTCCCCTGGGTTTTTGTTTCCCAGGTGCATTACTTTGCACTTCTTAGCACTGATTCTAAGCTGCCATAAATTTGACCATTCCTCCAACCTTGCCAAGTCCCTTCTCATCCTTTCTACCTCACCTTGTGTATCAACCCTGTTGCAGATCTTTGTGTCATCTGCAAAGAGACATACTTTTCCTTCCAGTCCCTCTGCAATGTCACTTATAAAGACATTGAAGAGGACTGGTCCTAAAACTGAACCCTGCGGTACCCCACTAGTAACCCCCCAACTTCAGAGTGGACTCTGTTTACTATTACCCTCTGTGTCCAATTCTCCAGACAATTGTTTACCCAGGCTACCATCTTGGGACTCACTCCAAGGCTGACTAACCTGTATATTAATCTGCTGTGTGGGACTGTATCAAATGCCTTGCTAAAGTCTAGGTAGGCCATGTCCACAGCCCCTTCCTGATTTACTACTTTGGTCACCCAGTCAAAGAAATCTATTATATTCATCTGACATGACCGTCCCACTGTGAATCCATGCTGCCTTGGGTCCTGTGCCCCTCTGGCCTCTAGGTACTCAACAATTCCGTCCTTCAGAAGTGATTCCATCATTTTCCCGATTACTGAGTTCAAACTAACAGGTCTGTAGTTTACTGCCTCTGCCCTGCTCCCACTTTTGTGAAGTGGAATAACATCTGCCCTCCTCTAGTCCTCAGGTACCACTCCCTCCTCCCATGATTTGTTAAAGAGGGTAGTCAGTGCTGTCACTAGTTCTACCCTTAGTTCTTTAAGAATTGTGGGATGAATCCTATCAGGCCCCATTGCTTTGTCCACCTTCAGTTTTAAGAGTTCTTTCAGAACTTTTCTTCTGTGAATGGGCTGGCATCAACCCCTCTTTCCAGAGTGTTTCTGTTGTTTGGTTTAGGTACCTCCCCTTCTTCATTTGTGAATACTGAGCAAAAATATTTGTTTTGTATCTCTGCCTTTTCAAAGTCACCCTCTTCCCACCCCACTCCCTTATTAAGCCTCACTATCCCTTCCTTGGTCTTCCTTCACTCCTGATGTACCTATAAAAGGTTTTAGCTCCCTTCTTAACTGAGCTGGCTATCTTTTCCTCGGTTTGGGCCTTTTCTGTTCTGACTGCCTTCCCTGCTTCCTTCTGCTTTAACTGATACAGTTCTCTGTCCTGCTCCTTCTGTGATTCCTTGTACTTCCTGAATGCTATCTTTTTCTCCCTAACCTTCTCTGCCATCTCCTTTGAGAACCATTATGTTTTTTTACATCGTTTTGTTTTGTTTATTTGCTTCACACAAAGGCTTGTTGCCTCAGTGATGGCAGTTTTGATTATTCCCCATTGTTCTTCCACCCCTCCTTCCTGCCCATTTGCTAGTGCATTCCTTAGACACTCACCAATTTTGGCAAAGTCAGCACTCCTAAAGTCCAGGACCTTTGCCTTTGTATAGCTTGACTCTATTTCTGTATTTGTCGAGAACCATACTGTTCGATGGTCACAGTTCCCAGACAGCTACCCACTTCTAAATCTGTAATCCTCTCTCCATCTCCATTTGAGAGTACCAGGTCTAAGATTGCTCCCTCCCGAGTAGGTTCCAATGCTAGTTGTCTAAGGCATGCCCCCTTCAGGGCATCTAGAATGACCCCGCTCTTGGATGTGGCTGTAGTAAATGCACTCCAGTTAACATCTGGCATATTCAGATTCCCCATCAACAATATCTCCCCTTTTTCTGCCATTCTTAGGATGCCTTCTATCATTTTCTTGTCCAGTTCCTCCCTCTGAGATGGGGTCTGTCTACAACCCCTGTGTGGATTGTGGTGCCATTGCCTGTCTCCAAGTTGACCCACAGTGCTTCCTCTCCTCCCCGTTTATCCTTTTGTTCTGTTGCTTTGATTCCTTCCCTTATGTAGAGAGCTACTCCTCCTCCTCTTTTACCCTCCCTGTCCCTCCAGTAGATAGTGTACCCTAGTATGTTTACATCCCAGTCATGGTTATGTGCGTTCCATGTTTCTGGGACTGCCACATTATCCAGATGTTCCTCTTCCATCAAGGCCACTAGTTCAGAAAGCTTGTTACCCAGACTATGGGCATTGGTACTCATTACTCTCCATTTTTCTATGACTTTACCTCTTGTAGCCCCATCCCTGCCCTTACTGACTTTACTTTCTCCATTTACCCCAGTCCTGCTCCCTACTGACCTTTCTACCTTGGTCTTTACCTCATTTAGTACCCTGTTTTGTAGGGGGAGGCAGCGAATTCCCTGTTGCTTATCAGTGCCTCCCCCCCCTTGGCTAGTTTAAAAGCTTGCCAATGAAGCATTTAAACTGATCACTCAAGAGACTGGTTCCCTTCCCGGACAGACGCAGACCATCGTGCTAGTATAGGTGGGTATCCCTCCAGGTGGAACCCCAGTCCCCAATGAAGCCAAAACTCTGTGCTCTGCACCAGTTTTTAACCATTTATTGAATTGCATGGTGTGGTGAGCCCTTGCCTCACCCATGCCATAGACAGGCAGCACCTCCGAGAAGGATACTGTATGAGCTACTTGTCTATGACCCCTCCCCAACTCCACAAACTCCTCCTGCACTGCTCTAACCCTATGCATGGCCCAGTCATTTGTCCCTAGGTGGACAATGACATCCAGCACTGTCTCCCGTGCAGCTGCTGTTGTGATCCTCAGAATCCGCTTCCTGTCCCTCCAAGCCATGGTGCCAGGCAGGCACCTTACTTCCCTTCCCCAGACTAGCCCCCTGATAATTGAGTCCCCACCAGGAGCTGCTTCCTTTCCCTGTGGTGTCCTGTGCCACCTTCCTGTGGGCCTCCATTGTGACAGTTGCCAGCAACCTTCTCAGTCTCCACCTTGTGTGTCTCCATAGTGGAACTATGCTCCACCAGAATGGTGTATGGATTGTGGAGTGGTACATCTGAAGGGATGTGCCTCTGTTCCACCACCCTCACCCTCCCTGAGCCCACTGTGGTCCAACCACTGCTCCTTCTTGGCAACCTCTGAGGCTGAGGTGGTGGCCCTGGTGTTCCCTGCATTGGGAGGGTTCCTGTTCTCCTGTCCAGTTTGGCCTGGAGACGGGCAACCTCCTCCCTCAGAGCAGAGAGTTGTCTGCAAATAGGGCAGCATCTCAGCCTCCTGAATGTCTCCCAGAAGACTGCTGCCCCACAGCCAATGCATTGCACTACTCCCCATGTGTCTGTCTTCTTTTCAGTTTACCCTATGTAAATATATATATATATATATATTTTTTTTAATAGTATGTGCGCTTTTACTGTCAATGCAGTGTGTTGTGCTGGTAAGGATATGACAGTTGTCTGCCCCTAGAGTAAATGATGTCAGAACCCCTGGTATAAAGGAAATGACACCAAGGGGGGTGGGGTGAGGGGCAGGGGGGTTGGGCCTAAGCTGTGCCCTCCAGACACAATCAACTACAAGCTGTGACCCACCACTATGATGAGTGTTGACCTTACTTTCAGCAAGACAAACTGCACAACAAGTTAACAGAGAAATACCCAGCAAAGGAAAAAAACAGAGAAAAATCAAGCAGTTCAGCCCCACACAGGTAAGCCTCCCTGACCCTATACAACCTGGTGTTGTATGCTCTGAAAGCAATCAGGGGAAAACAATCTCCCCACCTGAAGCTCTGTCTGGATTCAAATACACAAACTGCAGCCTTTGCTATGACAACTGGTCAGCCACCACCACCAGTAAATTATTTAAAAATAGTTTGATGCAAACTGCCACAGAATACTAGTAGACAGTCCAGCTACCCACAAGAGAAAACCAAATAAGCAGTATTTCAACCCTTCTGAAGTTACTCACAAGATAAGCAGTTTTGCAAACCCCCTTCTTGATTTAAAAACTAAAATAATTAAACACAAAGCGATACCAATGTAAGAATGTAAAGTAAGGTACACCTCCCTCAGATTTGAGCAAGAGTGAGAGTTGTTGCAGATTTCTACTCCAATATAGTATCTCCCATGCAGCTCTCAGTTGTTTCAAAGCACACCCTGTTCCAACTGCTACTGTAGATTGTGTTTACAAATAGAATAATAGATAGGCGAGTGTCTATTACAAGGGAATTATACCATCGAGAGGTTCTGGGGTCAAGAGAACCTCGAGAGCAAGCTCGAGAGGTTCCCTTGACCCCAGAACCTCGAGATGGTATAATTCCCGAGTCATAGACACTCGCCTATTTGTTATTTTTTGTAATATATGGATTTGCCTTTCTTTAGCCAGTCGCAGTACTGAAGACATGCTTGCAGTCAGCTGACCGTCGCACTGGAGACAGAGTCACTTGCCCACATCCCCACTCGTAACCGCCAGTCTGTCAGTGTCTGTTTGAATTTCGTGAAGTCCTACCTTTTCCTTTATGATCCTTCGGGTAATGCAGGATCAACCAGATAATCCATTTATAGAAAAAAAAACCGAAGAAACGAAGCAGACGCATTTGGCTCGCTAGGCGAAATGTGACAACCGCCATGTTTCAAAATGAGTGTGCCCGCCCACAGAAGAACAATGACAAATTAGAATGCACGGTGTGACTTTGGATGGGCAGGAAGGGACGTGGCTCCATGGCAACCTGATTTCTTGCTGGGCAGAGTTGCACATGCGCTGTGGCATTTTGGTGATAATACTATCGTTTCTTGCAACTATAGTATTATTGCCAGTGAAATGTGGTATTATTGAGTCTGCAGAGTTCTCCGAGATGGTTTACGAGGATTTTTTTAAATCATTTTCGATGGTATTATTTGGCAAATCCATATATTACATAATTTTATACGTTGAGTTACTGTTATGATTTATGTTAACACTCGTCATGCATGATACATTATACCTCACTATAATGCATTTACCTAGGTTATGTTTTCTTTTATGTATTTTATACACATGTATTCTGACCCATATCACAGATAAGAGGACCTTTTTCGATCATCAATGATTGTTATATATTCTTATATTCTCATATAATCATATGCAGTTTGTGTCTTATACTTGGTTATCACGCCACTTGTATTTCTGGTTACTCAGCATTCTCGTTGTCTGTTATTTATGGCTGACAGAGTATTTCCTTTGTCCTAACTCTTACTCATTAGTAATTCTGTTTCCTAAGTAACTGCCCAAGGGAGATGCCTTGCTTACACCTTATTTAGGATACACATCCAATGTGTTATGTTCCTCATATCTCTCGCCCCTTCAAAATGCAATAAATCCTGCAATTGCTGGGACACTCCCGCAGATCACTACCATTCTAGGTGAGCAGTTGGACTACGTACCAAAGTTCAAGTACCTAGGGGTCTGGTTAGACATAGACTTACTTTCACAGATCACTTAGAAGAACTGGCAAAAAAACTTAGACAAAGACTTGCTCTGTTCTTTAGGATTAATAATCTCCTCACAAGAGACGCTAAACTGAAACTGGTTCAAACTACCATTCTTTCCCTATTGGATTATGCAGACTTTCTATTTAGTCAGGGACCTGCAGGTACCCTAGCCAAACTCAATACGCTTTATCACAGAGCCATAAGATTTATCACGCCTTCCGTACTCAACCCACCACTGTGCATTGTACACGGCAGTGGGATGGTCATCCCTTGCTTGCAGACGGCAAAAAAATGCTGGGGTTTGGACATACAAAGCTATCTCAAACAAACTGCCCCAGTATATCTCTGTCTATTTACCTTTGTGCACTCTGGGGAAGTATGCCCTGTGAAGCACCTCATATATCTACCTTTATGTTTACAAAGCAAAATCTCGCATTGGCAGAGCAGCCATCAGCTTTGTGCTCCCTCAACTGTGGAACAAGCTGCAAAAACTTGAAATTAACTCACCCCATCAGCCTAGCAGCTTTAATTCTATATCTACATCATAATAAGGAGTCCTGTGCCTGTCTACCCTAAATAGTGACTCCTATAAGTCCAAGCACACTCTAATTACTACTGTTGAAAGACTGATCACATCTATAATCGACTCTTCCCTCTCCCCTTTTTCTACCCCCATATCTGTCCCTTCCACATTCCTTTGACCCTGGTTCCAGCTCTAAATTCTTCTTACCATATCACTATATATCTTTTTATATTAGATTTTATTTGTGTTCGGTGCACCTGACATGTATATTTCTTTACTTTTATGAAAAATTGTGTCCTACCCAAAACTAGCTGTAACTTCTGTTCCAAACATATACTACTGTCAATGCCTCCTGCTGATACTTTGTATATACTGTATTATTGTATCTCACTTTATTTGTATTATTACTATTTCCTTGTGTGTTGCATCCCATGTATATTGTCCCTTGTTCCTTGTTAACAAACCCAGGTCCACCTCAAAAATGAGCTTGCTCAACGGTGATCGCCTGGTTAAATAAAGACTTTGATTGATTGATTGATATCTGTAACTATGTTGTTATCACTATTACACAACCTTCTGTAAGCCTGTTCTCCACCGAGAAATATACCTTCCTCGATGACTGGTGAGACACCAACTCCCTTGTGATTTTCTCAACCACATATTTGGCGTGAGTATTGTAATAAACTTTTCATTATTACTTACTGCTTGTGTGTGTGTTCTTTGGCTAACACTACAAACATACTAGAATCTGATAGATCTAGAGCTGTACTTTGGATAACAAGGGTACACACAACATCACTGCATACTCAGGGTCAGGGTACACACAACACCAAGGAACACTCAGGGTCAGTGTAAAATGCAAACGTTTATCACCGTGCTATCATAAGGATGCCCAACACCCCTACATAGCATGACAAGGGTTCATCAGGGAGCCTATTTGTCATGGAGCATGAACTCAAATTCCAGTTCAGTTAAATCTTTATCTAAAATTCTAGCTGAAAGCATCCTATACACTTACAAGTCTCGGGGCACTCTATCCTTTCTTTTGTAATGCTCAAGAGTAACCCCGTCATCCGTATGCTAGCATGGTAATAAATGTTTGCATTTTACATTGACACCGTGTGTTCCATGGTGTTGTGTGCACCCATTTTTTTTATTTTTCAGAGTTTTTTAGTTGTAAGGGTAGCACATTTGTCAGCAGAGGTGTGAGTGGATTTTGTGTTCACGTAATGCAATACTGAGCGCAGGGTGGGGAGATGTTCTGGAAATGAACTCTTACCAGCTCAACATGTCTTTCCTGGTAAAATTTTTGAAATAAATAAACAAACAAATAATAAATAAACTATGATGTATCCTTTGCTGCTGTAAACTTTCATTTGGCACAATGTTCACTATTCTGAACAGAACACTGGTAGGAACTCTTTTAAGAACAGGATTTGGACTGCCGTGATATGAAAAAAAAACATTTCAGAACTACAATACAAGTGATACATATTTTGTACATGCGAAAATAAAAGTACTGATGAGATTATTAATTATTTCAAATGCATTCTATAAATGTATAGGTAGGGTAGACTTACAGCATTAAGTTCCTTCCCAGGGCATTCTCTCTCAGAGGACTAATTCCTTGGCTTTGTATATGCACATAAAAAAGTTCTGCATGTCATGAAAAAAGTGCTGAACATCAGGTTCAGAACAGACCACACTTTACATGGACCAGTGTTGTACATTTCTTGGGAAAACAGCAAAATCCAATGCTATGACCTTTTGAAAAAGAAGGGGACATCACAGATAACAGATTATTATATGACAGGGTTTGGCAATTGAGGATCAATGCCAAAAAGCACAAACTTATGCACATTGGAAGAAAGAACCTATGCACAGAATACTGCATGGGGGGGTCAGTTAGTAATGATGCTAAGGGACAGGGACTTGGTAGTTATCATCAGTGACACCCTCTAATCTTCAGGTCATTGTAACAAAGCATGCAGCAAGACAAAAAGAATGTTGAGATACCTAAGGAGAGGATTCAATAGTAGTAGAAGGGAAGTAATATTGTATCTGTACAAGACCCTGGTGAGGCCCTATCTAGAACACTGTGCCCAGTTCTGGAGCCCGCACTTGAAGGAGGATGGGGTAGGCTGGTGACTGTACAATGCAGAGTTACCAAGATGATATAAGGACAGCAGCATAGCTCATATGAGGAGCAGCTGGTGGAGCTAATCATGTGTGCACTAGATGCCAGGAGGGAGAGGGACTGCATGATAGAAATGTACAAGTTCTTGAGAGGTGTAAACCGACTGAGTACTGAGGACCTGCTTACCAAGAGTGGAAGCATGGTGATAAGAGGGCATGAGTGAAGACTTGTGGGGGGGGATTTAGGAGGGATGTAATGAAATTCTTCTTCACCAAGAGGGTGTTCGAACCATGGAACATATTATCCACAGAAGAGGGGGGACAGGGGTCTATTAATGGCTCAAACAGCATGTGGTGATACAGGAGACTGGAAATACTGAGAAGACAGGCAAGAAGAATAGGGAAGGGTAAGACATCAAAGGTCAATTATTAACCCTCTATGACAATAGGTTGAGAGGGATAAGATAGGGAAATTGAGCAGACCAGCTCAACCATGGGTCTTTTTTTGCCAACAATTTATATGTTTCCATGTTTCTACCTTGAAACTCTTAGATGACTGTGAAAGCAGTGAAATATCTGAGACAGTGAAAAGAGGTACTTACACTGGCAACCATACCTCTCAGCTGCTATGGTATGCATTTCACATAATGCTATTTATTTTACACCTAAATTTACCTTTGTGTCACTAAGATATATAGATGTTCCACATACTGTAATGTTACAACTATTTCTGGACACACTAACTATAAAAAAAATAAATAAACTAATTTCATCGAAACGCTCCTTAATACTAAACATACTGTGCAGTACCTACCTACTATTCTTAAATGTACAGCATTATTCTTTAAAATAAGAAAGTGTTACATATACTGGCCATTTGCCCCTCATTCTGAAGACCAATGCTATGCCTTTTAATGATGAGAGGTTGAGAGGTATGCTGGCAACATTACTTGACCTACATTTTCAAAGGAGAAGTTTCCGTGTGAGGCATGTAAGCAACAGTGCCGTCCAAGATTACTGAATAATGCTTTCATTTCCTGTTTTTGACAGCAACTGTTTCTATAACCTCCTTTACCCTAAGATGAATTATTGAATTTGGTATATCCTTCCTCAAACAGTGGTCTATGAGCTCCCTGTTCTGCCTGCTTTGAATCCACTGAAAGTGCTCAGCCACGGCTGGGTGAAACTTCGCTATACATTCCACTAGACTTGAAAAACTGCTGTGACCATGGAAGTAGAGTGTATCACTTGTATACCATGTTCCTCTCAGACAGACACTGAATGTTTAATGTTATCGTCTCCATGACTCCATAACTGTGACTCACAGGGACATGTGCCAATAAGAACATCACACTTTTAACATTTCTTGTAGTCCTGAATGCAGTTGTTTTACTAGAAACTGTGTCTTGTCATCCAAAGTCTACCCACACCTTCCATTTTTCTCAGAACCTTTCCACCTTAAACATACATTTGACATGTTCAAATGGTGTGCTGGTAGTTAAAATGTTTAGACATTGTACACCAAGCATTGAAACCTATAATACAGAATAGGCTTAAATGGCTATTTCCATATTAGTCACTACATCCACCTCCTCAGTTCTATGACTGGTGCCAGCAATAGCTGGTCTTGTAGTGTTATAACAATTAAGTGTTTGCAAGGGTGATCTAAATTTGTGGTAAAACCCTCCCTCTCTCCCTGCCCTGTGTTGAACACTCCCAGACATACAATGGCACTCCTATCTCCCTGTCCTGTGACTAGCATTCCCTGGTGTCTAATGGCTCCCCTCTCCCAAACCCATCCCACGCCATGTGCTCCCTGCTGTCCAGGAGCAGTACCCTCCCTCTCCCTGTTCCATGCCAAGTACTCCTTGGTGTCATGTGGCAACATTTTCTCTTACCCCAACTCAAGACAAGCAGTCCCTGGTGTTCAGTGACCACCCCTCCTTCACTCCATACCATGCCAAGCAGTTCCTTGTGTCTGGTAGTATCCCTGATCCTCAATCAGTCCGATGCCAAGCAGTCCCTGGTGTCTAGTGGTACCCTCTTCCTCATCCAGTCCTGTGCCAAGGAGTCCTTGGGGTCCAGTCCCGACCCTCACCCTAACATATGCTAATGAGTCCCTAAGGTTTATTGCCCCCCTTCCGTACCCTGTCCCATGCCAAGCATTTCCTGTAATCCCATGTCACCCCCTCCATCATCCCTGTATCAAACAGTTCCTGGTATCCAGTGATAAACCTGTGTACCTACCCTTCCCCATTGGTGACTATCACAGCCCTGCCACCTACCCCCTTAGTCAGCTGACATTTGATTTCCCATTATAGCAAGACCCTTCCCTTCCCCTGTCTCATGCCAATCCATTCCTATAATCCAGTGGCATCCCCTCCATCATCCATGTGTCACGCAGTTCCTGGTATCCAGTGACAAACCCATGCATCTCCCCTTCCCTCATTGGTGACTATCACAGCCCCACCACTTACCTCCTTAGTCAGCTGCCATTTGATTTCCCATTATAGTAAATCACATTTAACACAGCAGGGTATGATAGCAGTGAACATTTCGAGCTATACTTTTTCGTTATATTTTAGAATGCCCTTATCTCCTGACAGGTATGATACCCCTTTTCTCCATTTTGAGTCTGCTTTAGCACTATTTCCTACATTTGAAACAATAAAAAAGTTTTCCTTCCAGTACAGCTTGAACCAAGTTTTTCACCAGGATTCTCAGCTGTTTGTTTACACTAGTTGTCCCATAAGGTCAGAGAGCAGTGTCTGCTACATGCTAGTTCATACAGTCACAAGAACAGTGATCTTAAGAAATGCATGTTCAAAAACAGCAGAGAATACTGAGGAAACCCTAGTCCGAGTCATATTAAAAGAGAGCCCCTTTTATTATTTCAGCTGTAAAAAATTGGTAAAGCAGACTCAAAATATGGAAAAAGGGGCATCATACAAGTCAAGAATAGATGGTAGTCAAAATAAAACAAAAAAAAATCTAATGGTTAATGTTTTCACTGCTATCATGCACTGCTGCTTTAAAGTGGTTTGCAATAACAGGAAATCTAATGGTGGCTGGTCAAGGTGGTACAGTAAGAGTTGGGGCTATGCCAGTCACCATCGAAGGGTGCAGGTGTTCAGCAGCACCAAGGCTGGGCTCCAGTACTAGAATGCACGTAATTTTGGGGTTGGAGGTCTTCAGTGGTACTGGAGATGGGTGCTGGTGCTACACTAAAAATTGGTAGTACTGGGGTCCTCTACAGCACTAGGGATGGGTTCCCAGTGCTGAATTTAGTGGTCAGGCTGAGGGCAAATTTGTGGAACCAGGGATGCGCTCCTCATGTTGCATTCTGTGGTGGGGTATGGGACGTCAGTGGCAATTGGGATGGGATGTCAGTGCCACATTTAGTAGTCTGGGGGGATTAGAGGGATGTCAGTGACATCAGGGATGGGGTACCAGTGCCACTTCCACTGGCCATGGTGGGGGAGTATCAGCAGCTCTAGAAATGAGTGCCTGGTGCCGCATTCAGTGGTAGGGGGTGAAGAAACTTTAGGGGCATTAGAGATATGCCCCCAGTGCTGCATTAAGTAGTATGAGGTGGTGGGACTTCAGTGGCACTGCAGATGGGCTCCCAGTGCTGCATTCAGTGCTCTGGGATGGGGGACTTCAGAAGCACTGGGGGTGGGCTTCCTATGTTACATTCAGTGGTCTGGGGAGGATGGACTTTAGTGGCACTAGGGATGTGCTCATGGTGTTGCATTCAGTGGTCTCTGGTGGGGGAATTTCAGTGGTCCTTGGGATGTGCTCCAGGTACTGAATTCTGTAGTCTGGGGTGGGGGACCTCAGTGGCACTGGGAATGTGTTCCCGCTGGTGTATTCTGTGGTCCTGGATGGGGGGGCTTCAGTGGTACTGGGAATGGGCTCCTGCTGCTGCAATCAGTGGTTTGGGGTGGGTGACTTCAGTGGCATTGGGTATGGGCTCCCTGTCCTACATTCAGTGATCAGGAGGAACTTCAGTGGCACTGGGGATGTACTCCCAGCACTGCATTCAGTGGTCTAGGGTGGTACTGGCGATTGGCTCCCGGTACCGTATTCAGTGTCTGGGGTGGGGGGACTTCAGTGACACTGGGAATGGGCTATCAGTGCTGCATTTCTTGTTGGAGGGTAGGGAGACTTCGGTGGCTCTGGAGATGGGCTCTCAGTGCAGCATTAAGTGGTCTGTGGTGGGGACTTCAAAGGCACTGGGGATGGCCTTTTGATGCTACATTCAGTGGTCTGGTGTGGGGGGACTACAGAGGCACTAGGGATGGGCTTCTGAGTCTGCATTTTGTGGTCTGGAAGGGGGGACTTCAGTGGCACTGAGGATGGGCTCCTGATACTGCATTCAGTGTTCTTGGGTGGGAGGTCTTCAGTGGCACTGGGGATGGGCTCCCAGTGCTACATTTTAGTGTCTGGGGTGGGGAACCTCAGTGGCACTGGGAAAGTTTTCCTGGTGCTATATTCAGTGGCTTGGGGTAGCGGGACTTTAGTGGTACTGGGAATGTGTTCCTGGTGTGATATTCAGTGATTTTAGGTGGGGAAACTTCAAAAACACTGGAGATGGACTCCTGGGGCTCCATTCAGTGATCAGGAGTGACTTCAGTGGTACTGGTTAAGGTCTCCCTGTGCTACATTCAGTGATCGTAAGGGCTTACATGGCACTGGGGATGGGCTCCTGGGGTTGCATTTAGTGGTCTGGTGTGGGGGAACTTAAAAGGCTCTGAGGATGGACTCCCTGTGCTACATTCAGTGATCGGGGAGGGGGGGACATCAGTGACACTGGGCATAGGCTTCTGGGGCTGCATTCTTCGATCTGGAGAGGGGGACTTCAGTGGCACTGGGGTCAAATTCCTTAATAAAGTAGAACAACATTATACAGTAAAATCAAGTACTAAATCAAATAAAAACTCAAATCTTCAGGTAAGCCAACTGAAAAACATTGACATTTTAAAAGCCACTTTAAAATGCTCCATTGGAACTGCATCACCTATAAATGCACACCAGCATTCTGTTATTTATTGGCAGCTGCTGTTGCACATCTATAGCTTTCAATGGAACACTCTGAAACTCCTTACCATATGACTGGATTACAGCTGAAGGCGAACTGTATCAGTGAGACAATTGCTCCATTAGAGCACCTAGCCCTGCTTGAGCCACCATTATTAGATAATCAAAATACCAACATTACTTTGCAGTGTCAAGGTTTGAATGACAGTACACACACACACACACACATATGCTTACAAACATGTACATTACACTTTGCAGTGGCAGCACTTTGCCCAGAGGGGCTTTATTGATGTTACAATACACAGTGGGGTTGTCGGCTCCTACAGGGCTTTTTTGATATTACTGCTGGCAGTGATGTCTCCCTGTCACAAAGGACCTGTACTGATGTTGCCACCAGCTACTGTCTACGACTCCCCTGTCTGACAGTTACCCAAACTGCACCCCCTTCCTGAAAAAACATATTGCCTGGTCCCAGCTTTCAGTACATTTTCCTGATAGGTAAAACACCGCCCCGGAAAGATACACTGGCAGTAGGAGAGATGGAGAAATAGAGTGTGAGCAGCATGGCAAGCAGCTAAGAGTGAAATGAAGACATTTCTGCCAGGAACTCTCAGATATGCGTTGGACATGCGTGCTAGAGCCCTGCAGTGCAACTGTATGTGAAAAAATAACAACCAGTACAACAGTCCACTGATAGCGCAACTACACAGACCACACAGCTAATGTTCACTGACTCAAACAGAAGGTAAAATAAATCTTGACAAAATTAACATAAAGCACTAAAAATACTGACAGGCCCCAAAGGAAGTAATTTGTGTTCTATTTATAATCAGGGGAGTGTCATGGGACACTTCTGACCAATCACAGTGCTTCCTTCAATTGCATGCAATGTACTCTTATTTCCATAAGAGTGTCTAACGTGCTGTTCCTGCCTAATGGGCATTTGGCTAGTGTCACTCACGCAAATCCTTTTATGGATATTAGAGTGTCGCTTCTTGCATCCTTAGGGCACCAGAACTGCTCACCTTTCAGTTGTCAGTTCTCTTGCCCTAAGAACGCAGGAGGTGACACTCATGTCCATAAGAAGTCCTCCTAGCACCCATATAAACCTAGAGAATAATAATATTTTGGACTTGCTTTATCATATATGTAAATGGGGCTCAGAAGATGTCTCTTGGCTAATAAAGAATGTCTCCTCATTACTTCTTAAGGTCTGATAACCAAGAAGCAAAGCGGAGTGATTCTGAAATCTTAAAAGGTTACAGTTGGATGCTCTTAATTAGCCAAGAGACCTCTCCAGAGCTCCATTTGCTTTTTATTTTGGTTTTTTTTTTCAAATTCAAATTCAATTTCAAAAGGACATGCAATTGCTTTGGAGAGCTCCAGAGCACCATTTGCTTTTTATTAAGTATTTTTTCTTTCCAACTCAAATTCAGTTCCAAAAGGAAATGCAATTTGCTTTGGAGTAAACAGCCAAAAAGGATACAGAGTTAGATAATCGATACATCTAAAGAAAAGGAGCATGTTGTACTGATCACCTCAGTGCCTGAGTTTCATTTTGTATCAGTGTTTTGCCCATTTTTATGAAGTACTCTTTCATTTTTGGAAAAAACATAACATTCTGAATTTCCAGTCATGCTAGCTGAACACCCAGCTTCACAATAAACATGCACCAGAAGGTGAGGCCCTCATATTCAGACATGGACATGTGAGCCATAGAAAATAGCATGTGGACATCATGGAGGCACATATTTAAGGCAGTAAGTATCAATATCTGTCTGTGGTAGTACCGTGCAAAGTGCATTAGCATGGACCACCCCAGTGGTCTGCTGACGAGTGACACCCAGCAGCAAAGGATGATAGCCCATCACAAACAGAGTAGTGCTTTGATCCTGGGTGCCATATTTAGAAACTTGCATGCTAATGACTACCAATGTCATGCAAGGTGCTTAGGGGTCATTTTCATGCAATTATATAGCCAGTAGCAGCTCCGCACAATGTCTTGTGTATATGTATGCATGGAGACATTGCACAGAGCTTCGATCATCATCTCCACTCCCACCCCACCCCTGTGCACTAATGTATATATAATTGACAATTCAGTGGTACCACCCAACTGCCCTGTCCCTGTTGGGAAATAAAACTACCCTGGTAATCCAGTGGTATCCCTTCACATCCCACTTACTGATGTGAAAAGAAATTACCCTGTTAATCATGTCGTACCACCTCTCATACCAACCCACACTGTGAAAGGAAAGTACCCTGCTAGTCCAGTGGTACCCCTCCTGCCCAGATCCTTGTTGTAAAATAATTGACATCTCTCCTCCCTGGCCTGGTCCAACCACTCAGCACCCACCACTCTCTACCCCCTTCCCGTCCAGTACCTGTGCAGAACACAGCAGCCAGGTTACTGACGGGCCTGTCAAGGTCATGTCATGTGACCCCGGTCCTGCAAGCTCTGCACTGGCTGCCTGTCAGGTGGAGGATCATCTTCAAGGTGGGCTTGCTCACCTATAACACCCTATATGGACTGGGCCCTGGCTACCTGACTGATCCCCTGACACCTCAATCCATTCCTTCCATTTCTCCACCAGGGGCCTCCTTGTGGTTCTAAGGGCCAGGTTAAAAACATCTGGCGATCGAGCTTTTCAGGTCACCACACCAGCACTTTGGAACTCGCTTCCCATCTTTGTTAGGGAGGCCCCAATGATGGAGGTTTTTAAAAAGGGTCTAAAGACTCATCTCTTCAAGTTGGCTTACCCAGACTAACCGTAGCTGTTTTATGTCCTTAAAACTGTATTTATTTATTTAAATCTGTATTATATGTGCATGCTGTATTTTAATGTAATTATTTCTGTAATTTATTTTATTTGCATTGCCCTGCCTGTTTTTATGTAAGGCGATCAGAGCCTCCAGGATTGGGTGTCACATAAATAAATGCTACCTACCTACCTCACCCTAAAAACCCTGCGGTGTGGTCAGCAAAACAGTGGATGATGACTGGCACATAACCTTCTCTTACCACATTGGCCATCTGCCATCCAAATGACAGGGACTGAACGTGTGCATACTGTGTTTCTACTGAAGAATCAGTTCAGATTCAAAGCCCTGGGGTGGTCTTTGAAATAGTCTCTCTTGTTTCACTTGCCACAATAAATGCCCATTATTTGCTATTCAGCTTGGTTGAAGTTTTATGTGTAAGCGTATACATTGTACACATCTCCACAATTGTGACTGGTCACTCTTGGACACTGCAACTACTATCGATCATGCCCTTGAATATTTTATAAGCCTATTTAACTCTGCCTGTGATATCTTCACACCATATAGAAAAAAGAAGGTAAAAGTCACTGTTAGCCCCTGGATTACCACCTCCTTCCTTAACCTAATGGCTTCTAGAGACCACCTCTGGCACAAAGCTCAGGCCACAGGGACACAAAGGGACTGGAAACAGTACAAAGCCGGCAGGAATGCCTACACCCGGGAAATCTGTCTAGCCAAATCTGCACACTATAAAGAAGCACTCTCAAACTCCTGGGGTGACAGCAGGAAATTTTGGGAGCATATCAAAGAACTCACGGGCAAGCCCAATAGCCTCCACGCTTAACATAAATGGGAAAATCATCAAGGACCCAAAGAAAACAGCTAACACTTTCAACTTGGCCTTCACCGACCTTAGTGGTGTACTTCCCCCGATTTCTTTGATAAATCATCCAGCCCAATCAACCCCAAAATGTCTGCTCCGACCCTGAATATTCCCTGCTTATACTTTAAGAAAATCACCTTGAGGGAATCTAAAAAATATCTCCTAAAGGTCCTTGGCAAGTCTTGTTTCAATAGTGACTTGCTTGATCTGAAACTGCTATACCTTACCCTTGATACAGTACTGTTGCCATTCACCAAAATCCTTAACTTTTCACTCTGTCTTGGACAATTCCCACTACTGTGAAAAGCAGCAATGGTGACTCCCATTCATAAGAGAGGAGACAGGGCTCTGCACTTAAACTACTACCCAATTTCCACCCCGCCCCCTCCCCATCCAAAGCACTGGAAAGGATCATATCCGGCCGGCTCTCTGATTACCTGACCAAGTACAGCATCCAATGTCCTGAACAGCACATTTTTAGAAAGGGTCACAGTAACACATCTGCATTATTAGAGTATACCAATTTCATTCAGAAGGCACCTGACCGGGGTCACCTAGTGGGGTCAATATACATTGACCTCACTAAGGCCTTTGACACGATCAACCACACACTCCTGATTGAGTCACTCCTGCCCTTGGAATCTTCTTTGGAGTTACAACCTGGTTTAAAAACTACCTAGAGGGCAGATCCCAGCAGGTAAAAAGCCATAACACCCTATCAGTCAGCCACACAGTCCTTTCAGGTGTTCCCCAAGGCTCCATACTGGGTCCCCTACTCTTCAGTCTCTTCCTTAATATCCTTTCCCAAGTATGCACCAATAATCTTCTCTTCCATGCAGATGACACAGTATTATTCACCAGTGACTCTGACACTCTCCTTTTAGCTATAACCCTACAACATAGCTTCGCAGCCATCAAGACCTGGTTCCTACAGCATAAGCTGATTTTGAACTACAAAAAAACTAAGTCTGTGCTCTTTGTCAGCCCTCATAATAGACAAAAATCAGCCCCACTTACTATCGTTAACAGCGACAATGTCCCCATCAAGCAAGTCCATACCTTTAAATACCTAGGTATAACTCTTGAAAGCACATTGTCCTTTGCCGAGCATGTTAACCTTATGTTAAAGGTGAGCAACACCAGAACTGGAATCCTCTACAAACGCTGGCACAGCATGTCCCCTGAAGCACTACGGTTAGCGGTCACCAGCTCAATACTCTCCGTAGTTGGCTATGGGTTAGTCATTTATGGCTCTGCAAGTGAGCCTACCCTTAAAAGAATTACCATTGCGCTTAACAAATCATGTCAACTGATAGCGAGTGCTCACAGACACACTCATACGTACGACCTATATGTTCAGACCAACTGGTTGCACCTTAGAGGGAGGATTTCATATCAGACCTGTCTGCTGGTGAAAAAAAAGCAGCCTAGGGCTCACTCCACATACGTCCTAGCACCTTCTCACACATGTGCCACACTTGTGTCGCACCAGAAATGTGTCTAGACAGGCCTATCATGTCCTTTTCTGCCGGACCTCTCAGGCACAAAGGTCTTTTATGTTACAAGTGCCTAACTTGTTAAACAAACTCCCTTTGGACATCATTGATGAGCCCAAGCCTGGTCCGTTCAAGCGCAACCTTCGACAACACCTTACTGCACTTGGCCATTGTGACTGCCCCAGCTAGTCTCCATCCCTGCAGTTCTACTCTACCTCCATTCATCACTAAGGCCCTAGCCCCCACTACTGTCTTCCCATACTCAGCACCCCGTCCCAGTCACCTCCTACTTTTCTACTCTCAGACAACCCCCAGATCCTTTCATCCCCCCCGAAACCTCTCTCTGAAACCTTCCACTCCCCTTCCTCCTCCCTATCCCCCCTTATCTCTCCAACCAGGAACTAGACATGGTCTTCTGCCAACTCTCACCCTCCTCCCACTCCACTCCCCAACATTAACCCCCCCCCATCCTGGGACACGACAATGTCTCTGTGTTGACTGCTCTACTTTACCCCTTCCTCGCTTTCTCCACTCGGTTACATGAAAAAGTCAATCTGAATGACTGCCCTAAAGTTACAATAATGCACAAATGATGCACCTATCAGTAATCTGTAATTGCAAAGTTGTTCTACCTACCTGTAAACTACCTGCCTGTAACCATTTACACCTGCACTTTGTAACCGTAACATTGCTTTTTGGTATTTTTTTCAATCCTCCCTATTTTATTAATTCAAATTCTGAAAATGAAACCACAAAGCTGGAGAGGGAGTTTCAAAAGAATTATGCATTTGAACTTGCCTGCCCTCTCACTAAACTGCCTGAAGCAACTAGTTCTCCCCTGAGAAAAGGGGCACTCATACTGCTGACATTGTTGTCCAAACTAGCCAAAACATACCTGAGCCATTTCTGAGAAACCGCTTCTCACGGCACTCCCGTAGCCTCACAGCTAATGTCCCATGAGGTAAAGTGAAGCATGGTGTTTCTCTCCGTTTGATGCCACAACATTTTTTTTGTTTGTTAAAGTATCACCTGCTAAAATATATCTACCACAGCTGTCCATTTACAAACAAACATAAAGTACCTCCAAAATAGACTACAGCCCGTGGCTTTGCCTCCTCATTCCAGGCTATGGACAGCTGCTCCGCTCACCAGCCTTTAAGTCTGACTGGGTCCCGTATCCAGTAAAAT
The DNA here is from genome assembly GCA_016271365.2 of Neoceratodus forsteri. Lineage (NCBI taxonomy): Eukaryota > Metazoa > Chordata > Ceratodontiformes > Ceratodontidae > Neoceratodus > Neoceratodus forsteri. Next base: position 1,076,042,514 of record CM057454.1, on the reverse strand, counting down.
TAAAAAAAAAAAAAAAACAGCATAATTTGAAACAGATCATTAAAAGCAATATATTTTGGCAGACCACCAAGAAAACAAAAACCACTACATCACCTGAGAATTCTGGACATCTGTTTCACTTAGTGACAGGGGGGTGTCACTGTGGTAGACTTTCCATTCTCAATGCACTGTTTGGTAAGAGACACTAAAGTGCACACACACTGACAAAAAAAAACACTGCTGCCACGATCTCTTTGTCTCTGACTGTTGCTCTGTAAAACTGTACCATATTTTCTTTTCTCACTATGCTTCCAGATTGCACCTGCCCCATTTGTCACTTGCTGTGCACTCCACTCCACTTCCGATCTTGCTGCAGTCCTTCCCCAGTCATGGTCTCAGGTGCATTCTGCTCTCTCTGTCTCCCATCATTTCTAAACAAACTTTATCTAATTATGTTTCAGGGGGGCATCGCCGGGGCACCCAAACTTGTCTAACTCAACAGCAGACTATCTCACATTCATGTAAAACTGCCCCTTACAATAGTCACCGTCTCCATAATAACACAGAATTATTTTCTCTGGCGGAACAATAAGCTCTATTAAAATATTGCAAAATAAAAAAAATATATATTTTTCTTTATTTTTGTTTGTCACCCAAAAAAAGGGGGGGCCATTGTATAATTGCAATAAACCACGACAGGGTGTGGGTTATACTGGGATTTAACCATGGCTGACCTGATTTGACCATTCGGCCTATGGCCTCATGGCCAAACCATGCCAGTCATGAGTAAATCCCAACATAACCTACATCCTGTCATGGTTTATTGCTTAATAAATGCATGCCTAGGGGTGTAGTGGCTGAGTGCCTTACTGCTCCTAGAAGTGTATTTATCCAGAATAAACCACACCCTAGAGTATGTTATTGTGCTTATAAAATAGGTATATGTTGAGAAATATTGTGTCTTTAAAAAAACAAATAACTGTCAAAAGTTTTTCCTTTTTTTTTTGAAGTAAAATAGTCCCTCTGCTTAATTGTCAGTTGGGGCAATGGAGAGTGACAGGACTTTCTGAGTTGTGTCCCATACCCCTTCTCTATTTAACCTGTGCAGAGTTTTTCTCCCCCATTCCCTTTCACTGATTTATTCAGATGACTCCCAGCCACTTTTGTGACTGCAATAAAGCATGACCGCATGGGTCGCTAGGCCGCCAGACTGAGATTTCCTTGTGGTCTTGCTGGCAGCATGCTTCTATCTGCAGTTGCATCTTTTATAAAACTACCAGTGGTCTCATTGCCTGCCCTTCAGAATGGAGAGTGAGAAAAAGCTGCCACATCAGGTGAGGACTGTGAATCCCGGACACATGCTGTGACTCTGTTTACTCTGGCAAAATATGCGTTCTTTCTTTTTTTTTTTTTTTATGAATAGGTTTTTTTTCTTCTGGCAATTTGATACTGCATTGGAGGGGGAAGCAGTGGAGAAAATGGGTTGGGAGTACTGCATCCAACCCCACATCCAGCCTGGTGCTCTGCGGTTCGGTATGGAAAAAAACTTTTGTGCTGACAGTGTTGTGTGGAGTGCTGGAAGAAAGGTGAAGAGAAAGACAACAGCTGTTTGACCCTCTTACAGTTTCAGTCCCAGTACTCTGCATTTTCACTGTTTGTGCTTGTCGGGGACTTTGCATTGGGAGGGATGAACATGCCAGGGCACAGGGATATCATAGGTGAGTGGGTCACAGGTGATGGCTCTTGTTTTTTTGTGTGGTTTATCCAAAATAAAAGGCATAGCTGGCAATGGCTGCCAGCAAATCAGGTTGCTTTACTGTCTTTTTCCATTTTATAATGCTCAGTAAACAGTAAATTAAATTCTAAACCAGTTAAATCACACATATCACTTAAAATTAAGCTGAGGGCATGCACTAAGTCTTAATATTGCATTCAATGGTAAACATCAAAACACACTGTCCAGTATACACAGTTATCCATATGAAGCATTGTAAACTGAGCCCAAGAGCTGCATGGTCAAAACACATAAAACAGCAGCATTTCCACACCAAGCTTGCAGTACTTTCCCACCAGTAAATGTCTAATAAAGATGGCTGCTTAGCAAACAGTTTTACCAGAAACAGCCATAAAGTGATAATAGCTGTTGGGATTTATAGCAGTTTTACAAAAAATGCCCCAATTATACTGGAAGCTGTAGGATTTCACTGAGCTGATTTTAAAAAGTGCAACCTGGGTTTCTACTGTACTGTACTTCCTTTACCGGGTTCCTCTTATTTATTTATTCAGTTGGCTCACTGCCTGCTGACCGGGAGATGAAAGCTTGTCTCAAAGAAGTCCTGAACTAGTTTTCCAACAAGGGCTACATAGTGCAGGGGGGGGGGGGGGCAGTGCCCAGTTCTGCCCAAAACTCTTTACAAAACTGAGTTGTTGCTGGGCCTAGCAATGAAACAGTGCTCCTCATCTAATATTAAGATAAGTCCTTTAACTACCAGTTTTTTTCTGTTGTTTGCTCCTTTGCTTTCAAATCCAACTGGTTGACATTGCACTTTTTATCATATTTATAGCAAACAACATGTGATGATGGTTTAAAAAAGTAATGCGTAATGCATACCTTTACGGGTAACAAAAATTTTATTAATCTGTATGGTAGCACATTACCATAGGATGATGTTGTAGAACCTTCTCTTTTTTATAAAAGTTTGAAGTTGTACTAAAAGGAAAACCTGCTAATGAGCTCTGTAAATCACTGTTAGCCTACTGAACACAGCTCATTACAGACCAGCGTGGGCACCTGAAGAGATTACCTACAGATGGCTCTTGTAAACATTCCCTGCCTCACCACATGCAATTGATCACTGCACTAATAAACACCACAAGAAAGAAAATACAAGATACTTAAAGGAAAACTATACCCTCATATCTTGTAAATTTTATTTGTTTCCATGTCAGCAGACAACTCTTTTCCTGTAGCTGTTGGGGATATACGTGTTTGCTCTAGTTTGTTTTCACTGTTCATGCTAGTCCCATGTGACTACCCTGGGGGTCTCCATTTTATCATTGTTGAAATCTCATTGTCCATGAGAGCTGCATTAGCATTCTTCCACTACCTAAGCAAGAAAAGAGACAAGGAAGATGGGCTAGTCAGACTAAGACAAGGGGAAGGGTGGGTGGAGGGGAATAGGGACAAAGCAGAATTAATGAATGAATACTTCTGCTCTCTCTTCATGAAGGAGAAAAATGGACCAGTGTTGATCTGGGGGGGAAAGAGGTCAGGAGGTGGGAAGGGGACAAATGGGGCACTAGAAAAAGAAAGCATGAAAAAAGGACTATTAGCTTTGAGGACAGACAAATCACTGAGCCCGGATGGAGTACACCCCAGGGTGCAAAAGGAACTGCCAATGGAGTTTGCAGAGCCACTGGCAGACATGTTTAGTTGTTTGTTGGAGTTGGGCATGGTGACCCAGGACTGGAAAGTGGCACATGTGGTGCCCCTCCACAAGAGCGGTCCCAGGGATGATCCAGGGAACTACAGACTGGTCAGTCTAACTTTGATAGTGTGCAAGCTTATGGAAACCATACTGAAAGAAAGATCGATAGAGTATCTAAAGGAAAATGGCCTCCAGGATGCAAGGCAGCATGGTTTTATGGGAGTGAGGTCTTGTCAAATGAATCTAATTGACTTCTTTGACTAGGTAACCAACATGGTAGACATAGACCAAGCAGTAGACATCCTATACCTGGATTTCAGCAAGGCCTTTGACTCTGTACCACATAAGAGGATGATCAGGAAATTGGCGGACCTCAGAGTGGGAGAGAAGTTGGTTAGATGGATAGAAAACTTGTTAGGGAGCAAATCCCAAAAGGTGATCATTGGAAGAGAGTTGTCCAGAACCAGGGAGGTCATAAGTGGCATCCCACATGGCTCGGTGTTAGGGCCAGTGTTGTTCAACATTTTCATTAACAATATTGGGGGTGGCATCAAGCACAAAATGAGTCTGTTCACAGATGGACCCTGTGGGGGGGTGGACTCAACAGAGGGGATACAGAACCTTAAGGAGGACTTAAGAAAACTTGAAAGGTGGTCAGGGATCTGACAGCTGGGCTTCAATGCCAAGAAGTGCAAGGTCATGCATGTTGGAGCCAAAAACCCCAGGACAGAGTATTACCTGGGAGGGGTCCAGGTAACTCCCACAGTAGAAGAGAAAGATCTGGGAGTGATGATATCTAGCAACTTAAAGCAATATACACAGTGCAAGAAGGCAGTGGCATGAGCAAGCAGGATTTTAGGATGCATAGCTAGGGGGATCAGCAGTACAGTAGGTGACAAAAAATGATTCTGCCCTTGTACAGGTCACTGGTGAGGCTGCATCTGGAGTATGCAGTGCAGTTCTAGAGCCCTATCCTTAAAAAAGATATCAACCTAATGGAGACGGTCCAGAGGAGGGCTACAAAGATGATTGCAGGGCAGCAGGGTAGATCGTATGAGGAGAGACTAGGGGCCCAGTGGCAGGGAGTGACCACCGTATAGTGTGGTTCTTACTTCGCATTTGTAAGGAAGCTGCAGGAACAAGTACCAAGGTGTTGGACTTCAGGCAGGTTGTCTTTGGCAAGATGAGAGATGTAGTGGCGGAGTACCCAGCCAGCATCCATCCACACATGGATGCTAACCAGAAATGGGATATTATCAAGCTAGGACTAGCAAAGGCCACTACCTCTTGTACCAGGATCCAAAGCAAAAAGGCCAGGGCCAAGAAGCCAAGTTGGTTAAGCAGGGAGGGGTTAGAAAAGGTACGGGTGAAAAGAGCAGCCTTCAGAAAATTTATGAGATCTAAATGGAGGGAGGATAAGGTGGAGTTCCTGAAGAAATCAAGGGAGCTGAGCAGAGCAGTTTGGGCAGCCAAGGCTTCGAGGGAACGTAGACTGGCACAAGGTATCAGAGAAAGGGAAAAGAATTTCTTCAGGTAAGAGAAGGAACTGCAAATGTCAGATTGTAAGGATTAGGAAGGATGGAGGGTGGGCAGAGAAGGGGGAAGACCAGGCAGAAGCACTCAATGACTACTTCTGGTCTGTGTTTACCAGGGAGAAACATGGGTCAATGCCGCAGGGGATGGAGAGCATGGGGAGGGTGGGGTTAATGGATAGAGAAATCCCAGCGAGCAGGGTGCTGGAAGACCCAGTGGCCCTGTGGGTGGATAAGGCACCTGGCCCAGACAGCATACTATTCAGGGTTCTGCAGGAGTTGGTGGAAGTCCTGGCACAACCACTAATAGACTTATTCAGTGCCTCTCTGGGAACTGGGTGCATATCTCAGGACTGGAGAATGGTGCACATGGTACCCCTTCACGAAAGTGGACCCAAGGATGAACCAGGCAATTATAGACTGGTCAGCCTTACATCTATTGTAGGAAAGCTAATGGAGACTATCCTTTAGGAGAGGTTGGTAACCTTTCTGGAAAAGAATGGTCTCCAGGATGACAGGCAACATGGGGTTGTCTCTGGTAGATCCCATCAGACCAACCTGGTTAACTTTTATGACTAGGTAACCAGGCAGTCAACAAGGACCAAGCGGTGGATGTCCTGTATCTGGACTTCAGCAAGGCCTTCAATTCAGTGCCATATAGGAAGCTGATTAGCAAGTTGAGATGCCAAGGAGCAGGGGAGAAAATGGTGGATTGGGTCAGGAACTGACTACAGGACAGGCAATAGAGGATAGTTGTGGGGAGGGGGCTCTCAACTCTAAGAGCTGTAACCAGCAGAGTACCACAAGGCTCAGTACTGGGTCCTGTGTTATTTGGCATTTTTATCACCAACATCTTGCATGGGATTAAGAACAAGATCAGCTTTTTTGCGGATGACACTAAGATTGATGTGGTGGTAGATGACACAGAAGGGTGACAGGGACTATAGGATGATCTGGCAAAGCTTGTGCACTAGTCAGACTCATGGCAAATGGGGTTCAACATGAAGACATGCAAAGTCACGCACTTGGGAGCAATGAACCCAAGGAACTGTTATCAGCTTGGGGGGTACAGTTAGTCACTACAGAGGAGGAGAAAGATCTAGGGGTGATAATAACAGGGCAAACGAACCACTCAGCATAGTGTAGGAAAGCAGCAACTAAAGCTAATAAGATGCTGGGGTATATTGTCAGAGGAATCACTTTAAGGATAGGGGAGGTAATCCTGCCACTGTACAGGTCATTGGTGAGGCCACAGTTTGAGTACTGCATACGGTTCTGGTGCCCTTACTTAAAAAAGGATGTTAAATTGCTGGAGGGGGTCAAATGCAAAGCAACCGGGATGATCCTAGGACTGGAGGACAAACCCTATGAGGAGAGGCTGAGGGAGCTCAACGTGCACTCCCTGGAGGAAAGGAAGGATAGCGGGGACATAATGGAAACCTTCAAATATATGAAAGGCTTAAACAGGACTAGTACAGAGGGAATGTTTAGGTTAAAGGGTGGGAGGGGCACTAGGGGGCACAGTCTGAGACTGGAGGGTGAAAGAGTCAGGGGGGAAATGAGAAGGCACTATTTCACAGAAAGGGTAGTGACAAGGTGGAATGCACTGCCTGAAGAGGTGGTATCCTTAAAATAAGTGGGCAGTTTTAAGAGGGAAAAGGACAGGGTCAGGGGGAAGGTCCCCAAGGGGACACCGGGAGGAGGGTGTCAGCAGGCACCGGCATGAATTCAGATATGCAAGTCAGGGGGAGGGGCAGCTGCATTGCAAGGGACTGCTAACTACACAATCAAGCATACTTGATAGACCACCTGGCCTGTACCTGCTGGCTGTTTTGTATGTTCCTATGTACTCCCTGGGGCACAGAAGGGAGAGGGGAGACATGACTGAGACCTTCAAATACAGGAAAGGATTCAATAGGGTAAACAGGGAAGGTCTATTCAGGGAAAAGCTGCATCAAAACTACCAGCGGGCACAGCCTTAAGCTGGAGTGGGGGTCTAGGAGGGAGGTTAGTAGACACCTTCACAGAAGGGGTGGTGACCAACTGGAACGCACTGCCAGAAGAGGTGGTCTCAGCAAGGATGGTGGGTAGCTTCAAGAGGAGCTGGGATAGATAAAGGAGGAGTATTAAAATCAGGGGAAGGGATGAGGCAAGGGACAAAATAGGCGGGGAGGAGGGAGTGGGGACCTTAGCCTGAGCAAAGCTGAAATCCCTGCACAGTGAGCAGACTTGATAGACCATAGGGCCTAATTCTGCTGACTACTTCATATGTTCATATGTATGTATGAGAATATGATGTCAGATCACCCATATATACCGCGTACCTCTAATTGAAAGAACAAATATCCTGCAAAAACTCTCTGGAAACATATAAACTGAATGCAGTTTAAAGGGGAAACCCTGCATTACAACTCAGTCTGCAAAGCTAACTGCAGGTAAATGTAGTACTTCACACCTTGCTGCAAATTGTTTATTTGAAGTATAATTGAAGTATAATTAAGCAGACAGGCACACCGTGGAGTCTAAAGGATGCTAACACAGCATGCCCTCATGTGCTAATGCAGCTCTCAGGCACAATGAAATTGCAATAACCAGAAAATGAACCCGCCCCCACCAGGATAGTTACAGGGACTAGTATGAACAGTGAAAATGAACTAAAGCAATCACATATAAAAATACCACCAACAGCTTAATCTGGTTCAAGGTCAGTTGGCATTCATCTGTATTCCCCTCCCCCAGGTCATGTCTGAAAATAGGCAGGGCTTGTCTAGTGCACTTATCCGGTCAACAAAAGCTAAAGAAAAATAAATAAATAACTATATCCCTAACAGCTACAGGAAAAGAGTTGTTTGTTGATATGGAAACAAAGTTTACAAGACATGATGGTGTAGTTTTCCTTTAAAAGGAAATTACTTCACAAATCAATCAATCAATCAATCAAAATCAATCAAAATCTTTATTTACCCAGGCGATCGCCATTGAGCAAGCTCATTTACAAGGTGGACCTGCAGTTTGCAAGGACGAGGGTGCAGAATAGAGTACAAGTAAAATATACATAAAACAACAGTAGCAAGATATATACAACAAAATATATACAGTGTAGAAATAAAGGTAAATAATATATACAGAGATGCTTTTATAATCCTATCCATCAATAACATGTTCATAGCCTGTAAAGGAGTCCCTGGGATATGGAAAAGCGAAAGCGTAGGAGGCAGGGACACTGGCAGAAAGATTCTGGGATACTAAGCAGGTGGTATCAGGGCATAAGAGTGGGCGATGGGGGGCGTGTTGCAGTGAGTACGTAGTACCGATGGGACTGGAGTGGACTGAGGTGAACCGGTAGTACCGGTGGGACTAGATGGACTGAGGGAGGGGGGAGTAATCTTGGTAAGGGAACACTTAGTTTGAACAGGAAGGACTTAGATTGAGCGGAAACGTCAGCTGGACAACTAGGAATGGTGGAAACAGTTACAGAGCTCCACAAATGTTTTGGCATACAGGGTCTTGAACATAGCAAGACTAACAGGGGAGCTAAGTCTCAGCAATTTCTGTATCCTATTCCAAAGCATGGGCAGGACAAAGCTTATGGCTGCCCTTCCAAAGCGGGTACCGACACTAGGTACTTTCAAGGAAGCCAGCGAGTGACTTCTCAAGGCATAATTCCCAATCAGGCTTAGTGGGAGACAGTCAGCAATGTATTGCGGGAGTTTGTTGGTGATGGCTCGAAGCGTCCAGAGGGCTGCATTTCTATACCGTCTGTGTTGAAGGGAGGGCCAACCCACAACTGCATATAGTGAACAGTGGCGGGTGGAAAAGGGGAGGCCTGTTACAAATCTCAGTGCTCTATGATACAGTACGTCCAATTTAGCAAGGTGTGAGGCTGGGCACTGGCCATATATGAAGTCAGCATAGTCAATTAGTGAGAGGAACATGGATTGGACAAGCTGTCTTTTGGCGTCTGCGGTCAGGAGGCAATTTATTCTGAAGAAGAGTCCAAGCCTCTGCCTCAGCTTTTTCAGCAGTTCTTCTATATGTTCCACAAAGGAGAGTTTATTGTCTATCCAGACACCCAAATACTTGAATTTTGATACATATTCAAGGTGTTCACCTAGTAAGGTGGAGATAGAAGGTAATGGACCAGCAGTGGCAGAATATGCCCCCTGGCCAGTTGATGAGAATAGCATTGCCTTGGTTTTCTTGACATTAAGTAGTAGTCTTTTACTGAGGAGCAGGTGCTGCAGGATGTTAAAGTCGGTTTGCAGGTAGCCACAGGCAGCTTCAGGAGATTCACGGCTTATGTGGAGCACCATCTCATCAGCAAACAGGTGAATGCTTGCTTCCTTAATGCCTACCTCCAGGCTGTTGATATAGATAGCAAACAGTAATGGTCCCAATATGGACCCCTGAGGGACACCTCTTTTTATCAGTTTAAGTGAAGAAAGCTCCCCTTCAGCCTTGATTTGTTGTTGCCTACCAGTGAGGTAGTCATGGGACCAACACAAGGAGGTTTGGTCTAGGCCTATTGTTTGTAAAGTGGAGAGGAGCAAACAGTGGTCGACGGTGTCGAAGGCCTTACTGAGATCTAGGAAAACTGCACAGATTAATTTTTTGTTGTCTAAGTCCCGTTGCCAGTCGTTAGTTACTTTTGCCAGGGCCGTAATGGCACTGTGCTTTGCTCTGAAGCCTGACTGCATAGGGTTTAGTAAGTTCAAGTTGTCTATGAAAGATCTCAGCTGGGTATCCACAATTTTTTCGAGGATCTTGGAGAGTATGGGGAGGAGGGAGATCGGCCTATAGTTATTTAGGTCACAGGGATCCCCCGATTTAAACAGGGGGATGACGTGAGCAACTTTCCATAACTGAGGGAGGGAACCTTGCGATAGGGACAGGGTGAATAAGTGAGAGATAGGTGTGGCAAGGATGTGATAAGCAATTTTCAAGTAATATGGGTCGAAGAAGTCAGGCCCAGCCTTTTTTTAATTTCCAATTTTAGGAGAAGATCTTCAACTTCCTTTACGGAGGTGGGTAAGAATGAGAAGGTTACGATATTGTTACTCGGTTCCGGAAACTTAGTGTTGATCTGTGGGTGTAGTCTGCTTACCGGTGCGTTATCGAATGCTAGGCTTGCAGTAGCAAAATGATTGTTGAAGGTCTGCAGGATCTCGTTTCTGTCATTGATTATAGCATTGTCAGTGGTAATTTTGTAGGGAAGTACATTTCCTGGAGAATGACCAGTCAGTTCTTTTAGTGTGGACCAGAACTTGGTAGGGCATTTCGACGCAGAATCTAGCTCAGATCGGTAAAAATTGGCCTTGGCCTCTCTTACCATCTTAGTGCAGGCATTTCTAACTGTCTTGAAGAGACACCAGTCTTCGTCTGTGTGTGATTTGCAAGTCTTTTTCCAGAGTTGATCTCTTTTTAGTAAGGCAGCCTTGAGGTCTGCTGAGAACCAACGACATGTTCCAGCTTTTATACGTGCTTTTACCAGAGGAGCATGGTTATTTAGGGCACTGGTTATAATTTCATGTGGAAGATGTCGTGGACATTACTCACCGATTTAGCAAGGTAAAAACTTTGCCAGTGCAAAGAGTTTTTTAATTCATTGAAGTATGCGAGAGGATCGAAGTTCCGTCTGGACCTTTTAGTGGAAAATTTAGATGTTGGTGAGGGTTTAGCATCAGTTCTTATACCAGTAATAAAGCAGTGGTCACTAACATCAGCTGAAAAAATTCCGGCATGGGAAAAGGAATATGGTTTGCTAACGAGAAGGACATCCAATAGGGTGCTGTTCATTGTGTTTTTCTTGTTAACGTGAGTTGGCTCAGTAATAAGTTGTGTGAACCCGTGGGAGTAACAGAATTGCTTCAGGGGTAACAAGACCTTAGTCAACCAATCATAATTAAGGTCTCCTAGAATAATTGTTTCAATGGGGACAGAGCCCATAATAGATGACAGATGGGACAGGAGCTGAGGTCCCGCGGCTGGTGGTCTGTAACAGCCTATGACACGGAAAGCCATTGATGGGGAAAGTTCAACTTTAAGGGACAAACATTCAAATCCACCTGGAATAGAGGTAGAGTCTAGGATGGACACTGAAAATTTGTTTTTGACGTAGATGACTACTCCGCCTCCCCTGGTCTGCCTATTGGCTCTAAATATGAGGTAGTTAGGGATGTTAGCCTCTCTATCTGGGGGTGGATTCCCAAAGCCAGGATTCAGAGAGCACAAATACGTCTGGTGCGGTATGAGTAATCCATGCCTGGACTGATGTAAACTTCTTTAAAAGACAGCAAACATTTGCATGCATAAAGCTGACTCCTTTCAGTCTTGAAAGGTCGGATGGAGATGAGAGAGCTTTTGTGGGACCAGGGTTGAGTTCAACATTACCTGAACACAAAAGTAGTAAGAACACAATTTTTCTTAGGGCAGCGAGGAGTAGTTTGAAAACACAAATCTTTCTGCATCTAGTATAAATTTGAGTGCGGGGCTCTGGAATCCAAAGTTTCCCCTTGTGCTGACCTAGGGACGTGTAGCCTATGGTCCATCCAGTATAGCACTAAGATGTGTAGGTTTTGGGTGGGTGGGGTGAGGGGCCACATACTGGTAACAAGGTAGCAGTCCCACCTTGAGGAGATTCCACAAAGTCACAAAGTAAGAAGGGTGCGGAATCATGTGGTGGCAGCACAAATAGAGATTGATAAAGAAAAGGCAAAGAAGGGGGAACACAAGGAGTTCGGGATGGGAAAAGAGAAGGAACTCTCCTTGATCTTATACTGTCCAATCAGGACATGATAAGCACCATAAGGATAGAGGAGCCACTGGGGTCCGGTGACCACAAAACAGTGAGATTCGACATTTTACTGGGACAGCAGCTGCTGGAAGCTGGACTCAGAAAAGCTGGTCCCTAAATTTAGAAGAGCTGATTTCAATAGTTTGAGAGAGGAACTCTGGAATAAGCCGAAGGAGAAAGAGGAAGTGACTGGAGTGGAATGGAATGCATATGAGAGTTTATTAAGCAAAAATGTTAAAGGTTGCAAGGGAAAGTATTAGGCATAGCAGAAAGGGTGCTTTATACCTTTTTATGATGATTGATACTGTACTGTATACTCAGAAAGTGTATTCTGAGCATTCAAAACAGTATTTCCAATTTTATATGGGCAAACAGAAGGTGCAGAATGGCTTATAATAAACTGGCTACAACTAAAGAAAATGGGGTTCTGAAGGTTCCTGATCTCAGTTGTTACAACTTGGCTTGCAGAACTTACCAGTATTCCAAATGGTTTGATGACGAAAACGCTAAACATGGAAACTGTGATTGGTTGCAGATCAAAATTACTGTAGCAGAATCACAGCTCATGAAACTTAACTAACTTCTATTTACTAAACCATGTAGGCCCCTTAATAATAAAATCATGATGGACACTAGACATCTGGGGCCTGATATTCACAGGTTTATATGGGTGCTAATGGGTCTTTTGCCTGCACAAACTGGAATTTGATCTAGACTCCCATATTCAAAAGGGGCTATTGCATGGGCAAAGAGGGTTAGCACATGTGCAAAACATAATGTACACAGGTGGGCAAGGGGCGTGGCATGACCATGAATAGCCATGCTACCCCATATTCTGCAGCATTGCGCTGCACAAAAGGGTTTTGCGCACTCCATTTGCACCACACAAAAACCACCAAACTAAACCCCAACTTACTCTGGACAACCCTAGCAGCTGCTGGAAGTAATGCATCTACCAAGCTGGTTGGCCACTGAGGGAGCACATCTGCCTCCTGTGGTCCCTGACCCCTCCCCCCATTCACCAGACTGCACTGTATAAAATAAAATTCCTGGTGCTAGTGTTCCCCCTCCATCTGATCGCTGGCCTTTACTGTATTAAACAAAATCCCTGATGCTAGTAGTCCCCCCTCCCTCTGATCACTAGCCCATATTTCACAAAGAAATCCCTGGTGCTAGTGCCCCCCTTCCCCCGATTGTTGGCCCATACTGTATTAAACAAAAACTCTGGTGCTAGTGGTCCCCCCTCTCTCCAATTGCCAGACCATAGTAAAAGTGCCAACACTCCCTGGCATCCAGTGGTCCCCCCCAGCACCTATCTATGGTACCGCTGGTCACAAGTCCCTATTCCATGGCATCTAGTGGCCCCACCACCACGGCACTGAGCACCTACTCCCCCCCTTCCCAGTCATCTTACCAGTCTCCTCTGTGCTATGGGTGTATATGGTGACTGGTGCAGCCTTCCTCACACCTCCTTGCCAGCCCCCATATGTCCAAGCATGGAGCACACCCCTTATTTATAGGACAGGGTGGTGCACTCTGTCCTACAAATAAGGGGCGTGCTCCATGCCTGGACATATGGCGGTCAGCCGAGGAAATGTGAGGAGGGCTGCACTGGTTGCCATATGCACATGTGGCACTGAGGAGACTGGTAAGGTGCTGGGGGTGGGTGCTCAGTGCCACAGTGAGGGGGTGCTACATGCCGGGGAGTAGGGACTTGCAACTGGAGGTAACATTGATTGGTACCAGGGGGAGACCACTGGGCACCAGGGCGTGGTGACACTTTTACTGCAGGCTGGCAATCAGAGAGAGGGGGACAACTAGCACCAGAGCTTTGTTTGGTAAATACAAGCTGGTGATTGGGGTGGGGACCACTACCACCAGAGATTTTATTTAATATAGTACAGGCTAGCAATCGGAGGGAGAGGCACCACTACCATCAGGGATATTGTTTAATATAGTATGGGCTGGGAATCTGGGGGGACCACTACCACAAAGGATTTTGCGTAATACAATATGGGCTAGCAATCCGAGGAAGGGGGCCACTAGCACCAGGGATATCTATACATGGCTGGGACAGGGTAATTGGGGGGAGTGACACCGCACTAACCTGCTTTGCTATGTATGCAAGTGAGCCCATAATGGGCATGCACATGGCCCCTTCGCACCTTGCATGCCCAATGGGCTCATTTGCATGGGTCCCTTTGAATATTGCAAATAGCGCTCCAGTACTATCCATTCTGGCAGTGGACTTCGGGATCCATGTCAGGGCAGCACTACTTGACTTAGCGCTGTGCCGACATGGCCCTATATTCAGGGGAATAGTGCCAGTGTGCTATTCGACTGACTATAGCAACCTGAGAGTCCCAGGTGATCGCAAGGCACAGTGCAAAGTTTCGTGCTGCTGAAAATATGGATTGAAAATAGACCACCTAGCATTTATGAAGGGAAATGTAATTTCTGAGAGATCCTTAGAATGAAAAAATTGGCTCATTATATGGTAGAACAAGGTGACAGTTTCTTATCAAAATGGATAACTATTTATAAGTTCTTTTCTTCTGGTCTCAATAATACATAGTTCATTACAGTCTTTCCCTTTAGGTTTTCTTTGAACATATCCCCTGGTATTGAATCTTTATCTAGGTATGAGATCTATAGAATAATGGCTAAGGAATCGTGCAAAACAAGGCTATGTTTCCATCGAGGGGATTGATCAAATCATGGACCTCAAGAGCAAAACTGGAGAGGTTCCTATGATGTCATCAGCCCCCTAGATGAAAACACAGCCTTGCCTGTGGACAGTTCCCTATCTATTATTTTATATAGTACATGATTGTTTGAAAAAAATCCAGATGTTAATTTGTTTCAAATATCTGATCTGCAGCAGTGAGAAGATTGTGGTGATGTGAAGTTCAGCAAATTCTTAACCTTGGGAGTCTTGATGATTGCAGAGAAACAGTGGATCCAGGAAATGACAGATTCCAGGAGAGACTCCAGTCGGTAATGGACTGATGACCCAGATGTGGCAGTGAGTTGGTAGCAGCCGATTCTGAAAAGTCCCTAGTGAAAGTGCCATATGACAGACAGAGCGCAGGAACGTAGGATATAAAAAGATGTTGTAGTATAGTAGTGACGTAGCTACTACACTACAGCAACGTTTTTGACCTTTGAACTGTCCTTAAAACAACTTTCTGGACCGGATCAATATCCATCTACAATAAGGCCTCTTTGCATACTATATTATTGTTCATTTCTTCCAGAATGTAACACCATATTCAAGATGCGTAATAGAAAAAAGTGGCAACTCTTCAGTTCTCTAGCATTCTGCTGCCTTTGTGTTTTTTTTCTTCTATTTCCATTTTTTTCTTTTTTTAAATTGGTTCTCTGATCTATCAGATAAAAGAAAGGGGAAATGAAAACTAGAACAATATTTGAAGTTTAAGCATTACATAAATGATGCGTCTATGTCAGAAGGTGGTTATTTGGTATCTTTCACCCATATGGAAAATAAATACATTTTAGATATATTTATAAAAGTATATTTCAAATATATGTTTGATCATATGTCTGAAGTATATGCAAAATATCTCAGATTGGCTGGTTTTGAAATATCTGATTTATTTGCAAAATATATGTGACAGATATATTTAAGATGTATGATAAATATATTTCCATGATATATTTATCATAGCTGCTTGATATAATTTTATATATCTGCTTATATATTTGAATATTTAATAGATATGCTTTTTTATGTAGTTGACATATATCTAAAATATTTTTTAAATATATGCATTGTAAAAATATCTTAAAATACCCAGACAATAGATTAATCTTAATGTAACATATCTTCAACTGTACATTTGGAATTCTTCTAATTAGTAACCATTTAGATATCTATAGTATAATTATTATTTAATGATGCACCATTACCACAGACTTAAAAATTATACATTTAGGCCCACATTTTCATATGAGATGCATGGCCCAAAATGGAGATGCATGGTGCATCTCAGAAAATGCACGAAAGCGCGATATTTAAAAGGCTGAGATGCATCATGCATTTCTGAATGTGCGATCATGCATATATAATGTATGTAGTGTAAAAAAAGGGTGTGTGTACATGAATATGCCATGCATCCATCTATTCAGCCAAAATGAGTGGCACATCTACCATGCATCTCCATAATGCTCCATGCAAAGTTAGACATGTCAGGGGATGGCCTAAATCAGCCAACCACCCACAGGCAGGCTGCAGAACTGCAGACAAGTGACCCTGAGACAGCCCTCGGAGGTGCACCAGGATGTGCTCCAGGTACCCATACACAGCTGTCATGCCAGGACGGACATACCCAAAGCCACAGGTGCTAGCACACCACGGGCACCACCCAGAGAGCCATCCCCCACATTGCACCCAGGACGTGCACACCCAGCTGCCACATACCAGTGCTGTCAGCTGCCCCCCTCAAGCACACCAGTGGAGCAGATGGCCACACTGCAGCATATGTACTATGGGCTATGGCCTGCAGCTATGTGTCTTGCAGGGTGCCTGGCATGCACCCAGGGTGATGTCTGGGGCAATGGTGCAAAGGTAGCATTATGGTACCAGTGGCAGCATGGCACAAGACAGGGACTGGCCTGTTACACACACCCATGGTAGTACACCATAGGTGCACACCCTTGGTGGTACACCATAGGTGCACACCGGTGGGACCCACACTTGGGCACCTGATCACCTCTGCACACTGCCATTCTGTGCAGTTATCACCATGTTTCTCTCATGCAGGGGAGTGGGACACTGCAGGTGACTGTATGCTGCATATGGAGCTGGTATATCACATGCATGTGGTATACTGTGTCACCCTGTGCCCTCCCCAGTCGCTTGTTCAGGTGGGCACTCTGTACCTCAGTCTGACCCTGTACATGGCTACAGGTAATAGCACTGTACCCAACCCTATGCAGTCCACCATCCCACACACAAACATTCCATCACATCTGCCTGCTGGGCTGCAGTAATTCCTGTTCACCTTTGTGGAGTGGTGAGGCAGCACTGCAGAGCTGGAACTGTGCATATCGTGGGTATGCAAATGGTCTGTATACATTTCAGTAATGCTAATGTGCTGTTTGTGCACTGACTATGCAATGAGGTCATTTGCATATCCTGCCTGAATATTGGAATTCTGCATGCTACACAAGTGGCTTTGCATTGCACAATTCCTTATGCACAGCACTGGTCTCTGGATACCTACTGTGCCATGCATCTCCCACTGCACGATCACACATGTTCAGGATATCCAGCCACACATGCATGATCACATCTTACAGCACAATGTTTGACTATACCATTATGTTTTGCCAGCACTTCTCAGTTGTGCGGCACAGGCACTTGCACAATGCAGCCTTGGACTTTTCAATATGGGGCCATTATACTTCTGCAAAAAAATTCTTTCTTGATCTTACAATTTATGAAGGCTCAAATTGGTATTATACCTCACCAGTTGTGTTCCCTATTATGTTAGGGTGAGTTCCTACATGTACTTGTTTTTCCCTCTTTACCTTTCCTTCTGGTCTGTAAAATAATCCTGTCAAATCAAAACTATTTTAAACATATACATTACCATGATTTTGGTCGATAAAGTGTACTTTTGAAATATGCAAATTAGTTATGTAAATTCAGGCATTTGCAAAATATTTTTGGCGATGTGTGTGTGTGTATATATATATACACACACACATAATACTATATATATATATATATATATATATATATATTCTACACATACTGGCCCAGATATTCAAACTCACGTGAGCTGTAAGCAAGCTTAGGCAGCTCAACCACGGCTGCTCAGGGGTGTGGCCTGGGCGATATTCAAAGGAGCTGCACCATGGCCCAGCAGCTTTGAATATCGCACCCTGGCCACCCCCACTGTGCATGGCGCAGGAGCACTGCACCAGCGCAAGTGGCCAGAGTGGAGCATGGAGATGCGCTAGCGCAAGTGCCATTGCACCATTCACAGCACCTGCCATATTCAAAAGGGGACGTGCAAATGGGGCCATAATTTATGCAAGGCACACATGGGGCCATTGCATGACATTATGTCCATTTGCATCCATTAAGCATGCAGAGCGCCCGATCCGATGACTTGCGCTGATGCCCTGCCATTGCTACCGCCGGGACGCAGCCCTAACCAATCGCGGGCATTTGTTAAGAAATAAAGTCCCGTCCAATATCCCTGGTGGTCCAGTGGACCGAATGCTGCTTGATCGTGGCCATCTGTTTCACAGAAACCGTCCTATTACCCTGGTGGTCTAGGGTACCCCAACCGCTCACTGAGTCCCACCGCCCTGCTCCCTCTGGTCAGCCGGCCGGGCAGCAGCACCACCTGCCTCCCGCCCGCCGCCTGCCAACTGACACCTCGGTGGGCTGCCGCCCATTGGTTCTGGCGTGAGCCAATGGAGCGTGCAGTCCTATACACATTCAGATATGTGAATGAATCATTCACATATCTGGAATATCTCTGAGACCGATAGAGTTGCACACCCATTGGCTCACGCTGTGAACTAACAGGCGTGCAGCCCTACCGTGTCAGTTGGCGAGCGGGCGGCGACGGCGAAGTGGTGCTGCCATCTGCCAGCTGCTGGGGGCAGGGCAGTGGGACTCAGTGGGCGGGAGGGTACCCAGACCACCAGGGTAATAGGATGGTTTCTGAGAAACAGATATCCCATGAAGGCAGCATTCAGTCCACTGGACCACAAGAGATATGGGGAGGTTCATTTAAAGAGATGCCTGTGATTAGGCAGCATTTGGTCCACTGGACCACCAGGGATATTGGAAGGGGACTTTTTTTAAACATATGCCCGCGATCGGACATGGGGGGGCCGCCAGGTGCAGATGGAACTCACAGGTGGCAGCTGCCGTGTTGCGCCCTGCAATGCGGCTGCTCACCTGTGGGTGGCCATCAGTTGTTCCTTTTTTTTTTGTGCTGGCACAAGTAGGGGTTGCTAATGCATGGCTCTGCACATCCCGGACTGACTATCAGGCTGTGCAGGTTATGAATGGGGACGCCCCCCTACCTGTGCCTGCATACATTACTGATGCGCTCTGGCACAGCAGTATTTGTGCAGCGCACTTTTCCCATTTTGAATATCGTGCCGGGGCACATCACTGCCATGCGCAACCCTTTTGAATATCTGGGCCACTGTATCCTGCAAGCAAACAAGATATATATATTTTACTCACAACAGAAGTTACACACACACACACACACACACACACACACACTGGACCAGGAGCTCCAGAATGCACTTCTTAGATTTTCCATCACAAAATGTATTTGTAGAGCAAAAAAAAAAGTAAAACTAAAGCCAAAAGTAACAATAGTAAAAAACAGACCTCCCTACAGGACCAACATTTTGCACTGTTCCTAAAAAAGCACGGGAACAGTACGAAATGTCAATAATGTGGGGAGGTCTGATTTTTATTATTGCTATTTTTGGCTTTGGTTTTACATTTTATTTTCAAACAAACTTTTTGTTGGAAAATCTAAGAATTGTCTTCTGGAGTTCCTGATTTTGTGTGTGTGTGTGTGTGTGTGTGTGTGTGTGTGTGTGTGTGTGTGTATGTGTATGTGTGTGTGTTGCTAACTTTTATTGTGAATGTTGTTTACATCTACATTGTGAGCACCACTACATTTTGGAGCTACCTTCTTTGCTTGTATGCATATTTTGCTATAAGAAGATATGTAGAAATAGTGCATTCAATATATGTTTACAGAATGTAGTGTATATATATTATAAAGGTATACATAGTATATAGACAGGGCTATATACTACATGACAGGGCTATCCTAGATCTAGTACTGACTAACAGGGAAGGGATCACAGATCTCCAGGTAGAAGGTCACCTGGGGGCCAGTGACCATCACATGGTATGGTTCAATTTGGCCACTACATCTAAATCATCCCATTCCAAGGCAAAAATATGGGACTTCAGAGGAGCTGACTTTGATAAGATGGCCAACAGAGTTAAGCTAGCCCTGGCGAAAAGAACACAGGTGAGAGGTACCGGCAAAGTGGGCAAGCATTAAGGATGCAATACTTGAAGCAACATCCCATTGTGTTAGACAGAAAAGGAAGTGCAAAGAAGAAGGAAACCACTTTGGTTCTCAAATACAGTAGCAGAAAAGGTCAGAGCCAAAGGCTGTCCTCCAGGAAATATAAGGGAACACAGCGGGATGAAGATAGGGAGGCATACCAAACTGCCCTAAGGGAAGCACGGAAGGCAATAAGGCAGGCAAAGTCCCAAACTGAGGAAACACTAGCATCAACAGTAAAAGAAGGTGACAAGACTTTCTATAGATACATCAGTGAAAGGAGAAAGTCCAGAGGTGGTATTGCTAAGCTCAAAGGAGAAAAGGGGGCATGTGAGGAGGAGGACCCTGTAAAAGCATCTATCCTAAATGGATACTTTTGCTCAGTATTTACTGAAGAGAAGGTAGGGCAGGGCCCACAGCTCAGCACCATGAACAAAGGGGGGGAGGGAGGTGAGCACTACTCCCTTCACAAAAGAAAGGGCCCTACAAGAGCTCGTTAAGCTCAGGGTGGACAAGGCAATGGGACCTGATGGCATACATCCCAGGGTACTTAAGGAGCTAAGGGTGGAACTAGCAGAGCCATTAGCAGAACTGTTTAGTGAGTCTCTGACCACAGGAGAGGTCCCAGAAGACTGGAGAAGGGCTCATGTGATCCCGCTCCACAAGAGTGGTAGCAGGAGGAGGCAGGGAACTACAGACCAATCAGTCTTACCTCAGTAGTGGGCAAGATTATGGAGGCACTCCTTAAGGAAAGGATAGTGCAACACCTGGAATCCATAGGGGCACAGGATCTAAGACAGCATGGGTTTACAAAAGGAAGGTCCTGTCAAACTAATCTCATAGATTTCTTTGACTGGGTAACCAGAGTGGTGAACCAAGGGAGAGCAGTTGATGTCACCTACCTTGACTTCAGCAAAGCTTTTGACACCGTTCCACATAGAAGATTGATAAATAAGCTGGGTAGGCTCGGTGTGGGTCAGAAGTTGGTGAACTGGCTGGCAAACTGGTTGACAGGCAGAAAACAGAGAGTGGTGGTAAATGGTATGCAGTCAGAAGAGATGCAAGTCACAAGTGGGGTACCTCAGGGATCAGTCCTGGGGCCAGTTCTCTTCAATATCTTCATTAGTGACATTGCAGATGGACTAGAGGGTAAGGCTTGTCTGTTTGCAGATGACACCAAGATCTGCAACAGAGTAGATGATCCAGATGGGGTGGACAGAATGAGAAGAGATCTGGATAAACTGGCAAAATGGTCAGAAGAGTGACAACTGGGATTTAATGCAAAGAAGTGCAAGATCATGCACATAGGGAAGAGAAACCCTGAAGCCACCTATAGGCTGGGAGGGGAGTTGCTGGCAGTCACAAAGGAAGAAAGAGAGTTGGGCATCATCATCACTGATGACCTGAAATCATCCAAGCAGACCTCTAAAGCAGTAGATAAGGCTAGGAGGATGTTAGGGTGTATTAGTAGGGGCATCGCAAGTCGTAAGAGGGAGGTAATAATCCCTCTTTACAAGACACTGGTTAGGCCCCATCTGGAGTGTAGTACTGGAGGCCACACCTTCACAAGGACATTAACCAAATTGAGGCAGTCCAGAGAAGGGCAACCAAAATGGTGCAGGGACTGCAACAGAAGATATATGAGGACTGATTAATGGAGCTCAATATGTATACCCTTGAGCAAAGGAGGGAGAGAGGTAATATGATCGAAACATTCAAACACCTTAAGGGCATTAACAAGGTGAAAGAGCCTAACATGTTTAAATATAAAAAAAAATATCAGGACAAGAGGACACAGCATGAGATTAGAGGGAGGCTGATTAAGAGGGAATGTGAGGAAATTCTTTTTCACAGAAAGAGTTGTGGATGCATGGAACAGCCTACCTCAGGAAGTGGTGGCTATGAATACAGTGCAGGGCTTCAAACAGGCATGGGATAGGCATAAGGGAGCAATACAGATGAGTATGGATAGATAAGCCACTGACAGAGCAAAGGCCAATGGCACATTTATAATGTAGAAAAATAAATGGGCAGACTGGATGGGCCTTGCAGTCCTTATCTGCTGTCAACCTCTATGTTTCTATGTTTCTATATTTCAGTCATATTTAAAAACTATAAAACATATTTACTTGCTATGTGAAACATATTTAAAATGTATTATCAGTATGAACAAATATATTACAGATACTTTCCAGGTATATATATATATATGTGGCCAAACCCATTTAACATATAAAAATATATCTCAGAAAATACATTTCTTGATATATTGAAAATATATGTTTGCTAACATACACTTGTTGTAGAAATTACAGAGTAAAATTATGCTTGCACTAAACTATAACACCTTTTCATGAAAGAGTCCATGTATATATATATATATATATATATATATATATATAGTGGGATATTCAGAAATGCACCTGGCAGGGGCACAAGCCAGGCGCAGCGCAACTGGGATGTGCCAGGGCATGGACTGGGTGATATTCAACGGTCCTGCGCCATGGCTCAGCACCGTTGAAAATGGCAACATGGCCTCCGCATTGCACATGGCACAGTGGCACTGCACCAGTGCAAGTGGCAAGAGTGGAGCAGGGGGATGCACAAGTGCGGTTGCGCTAGGTGCAGGAACCATGATATTCAGCGGTGGATATACAAATGAGCCATAATGCATGCAAGGTGCAACTGGGGCCATTAGCATGTCATTATGGCCCCCATTTGCATGTAGGTGCCCTGATCCCCTGCGACTTGCACCTGGCACCCTGCCAGGCTTCAGCCGTCGGGGATCGACACCCCCTGCACATCACGGCAAAATGCCCCAAAGCCCAATCACAGGCATAGGTATGTAAATATCATGTCCAATATCCCTGGTGGTCCAGTGGACCACTTCCAGCACAATCACGGGCATAAGTATAATTAAATACATTTTAAATGTTTGCTGGTAGTCCAGCGGTACCCCCTTCTCACCCACCCACTGTGCTCTGCTACCCTACTCCCCCCGGTCAGCGGTGGGTGGCAGCTTCCACCACCTGCAAGCCGTGCGGCCGCCACAACTGACTGCATACAAGTACGGCTGTATGCCCATTGGTTCCGACAGGCGTAGTCAATGGGCATGCAGACCCATACCCATACTACCAGTCCAGATATGTGAATAGATCCATTCATATTGGGACTGTGTAGTATTTTGATCTGCATGCCTGTTGGCTTTACATGGACCAGTAGGTGCACTACTCGCATACTGTAGTACTGTATGCAGTCAGTTGCAACGACTGGGCAGCTTGCAGGTGGGGAGCTGTTGCCACCGCTGACTGAGAGCAACTGGTGGCGGGGCTCAGTGAGCGCGTGGGGAAGGGGGTACTGCTGGACCACCAGGGAACATTTAAAATGTTTTTAATCATATTTATGCCCATGATTGGGATGGAAGCGGTCCACTGGACCACCAGGGATATTGTATCAATTACAATGCCCATGATAGGGCATGGGGGGGGCCCGACACTGACAGACCCTGGCCCCGGAGCTCAGGTGGCCACCCACAGCTGGCGGCTGCCGTGTTGCACCCTGCAATATGGCAGCTCACCTGTGGGTGGCCAGCTCTTGCTCCTATTTCTTTTTGACTCAGCTTTGAGCACCAGTGTTGTGGTGCAAGTAGGGGTTGCACCAGCATATTTGCCACACATTTCTGGCTGAATATCGGGATGTGCAGAATATGCATGAGCATGCCCCCCGCACTTGCGCCGCATTCATTACTGGTGTGTCCTGGTGCATTGGGATCTGTGTGGCGCAATATCCCCTTTTGAATACCGTACCGGGGTGCATCAGTGGGTTTCGCATGGCGCAACACTGTTGTGCCATGCGCAACCCCTTTGAATATCCCGCCCGATTTATTTAGGCATATTCAGATATAGTTCACCTATTACCAAAATTCAGTATAGTTCTTTTCCATATGGGTATACTTTAAAACTATGTTATGAATTTATTTTTCTGTTTCTTTTATGTATTTAGCATCTCACACAGGAAACCAAAAATGAAAATGTATAAGTAACTCAGGATATAAATGTTGGAAAGATTCAAAATATATGTTTACCTAAAATGCAAAATAAGTAAAGACTGTAACAATGTGTATGCACAAATAAGTATTTTTGATTTTATTCAAGGACATAACGTTAAAAGAACAAAACTTGAATTTTTGAAATAGTATAGTAAAACATATATTTCAAATATATAATTCAATTAACCCAAGGTATTTGTAACCCTAGATTTCAATAAAATAAAATAAATATAATTCAAAGATGTTTCCTAAATATGATACATCTGGATCATTCTGCGAATATCTGGAATACATCTTGAAATATATCTGAAATATATCTGAAAAGTATAAATGTATCTGACACATATTTGCAGATAACAAGAATATATTTAAGATATAAAAAAAAATACAGAACTTTCCATATGGGCAGTTTCTTCTTGTTGAAAAACTTTCTGCTAATGTCATCTAACCATGTCAGCTATTGTGATGTGCGTTCATACAGTGATTATTGTTGCTTGTACGGTAGTCATATATGTACCAAGTATTGCCATTTACTGAAATCTTCAATAAAATCTTATTGACAAAAATAAAATGCCAGAAAGGGTAAAAACATAGGAGGCTAATCTGATTCTATGGTCAAGATAAGCAAGTGGCTGGGGCAAGGATTGCAAACTTTGGAAAATACAAAAAGGAGCAGACAGAGGGGTGCCAGAAGGAATATGAGAATCAGTTGAAGACAGACAAACAACTGATCAGAAAGGCCAAAATGGAAGCTGAATCAAGCATAGCAGAGGGTGGGGGTGGGGATCAAGGCCAATGGCAAAACTATCTAAAGTGAAAAAAGGAAGTCCAAAGGGGATTTACAGATGTTGATCCAAGGGGAAGGGTCACAGTGGAGGATGAAACTGAGAAGGCAAATATTCTGAATGAATTTATAGCTCATTTGTCACAGTGAAAGCAGGGGGACCACTACCTGAGAGTGAAATCCAGTTGAGTAGGGGAGTTGAAGCAGAAGTGAATAGTGGCAGAGGTTACTGAGGCCAGAGTCTTTGGATTTCTAAAAGGGCTAGAGGGCCTGAATGTGAACAAATCCCCAGGGCTAGACGGTTGGCATCCTGAGGTTCTAAAAGAGGCAGTGCAGGTTTTGGCAGTACCACTTGCCACATCTCTCAACCTGTGTACGTTAAAATGCATAACACTGGCCTTCAAAATTCCAAGCGAATATCCAGAATGTGTAACATTTTCTTATTATAAAGAATAATATGTATAAGAATAGTGGGCCCCATTTGTTTAATTTTAAGGAATGTTTCAATCAAGTTAGTTCAATGTGTTAATAGTTTGTGCGTCTAGAAGTAGCTCTAACATTATGAGGAATATTAGTAAACCTTCACAGAGCAATGGTAAATATGAATGCAAAATGCATGGCACTATTTAAAATACATAGCAGTTGAGAGGTATGTCACTGGTACACCTCTTTAACCACTCTCTGTAGAATGTGGTGGTGCTGGCCGGAGACTGGACAGTGGTGGATGCAGTGCCACTACATAAGAGCGGAGGTAGGAATAATATGATGAACTAAAGAATAGTGAATCTGTCCTCCATAGTGGGAAAGCTACTGGAGACCATAATTAGAGTAAATTGTGCATTTCCTAGAACTGAATGGATTGCAGGACAAAAGGCAGCATGGGTTCACTAGATATTTGTGTCAAATGAATTAAAAAGTGTTCTTTAATATGGTAACACGGACGGTGGACATAAGGCAGGCAGTAGATGCCCTGTACCTGATTTTGAGTAAGGTCTTGATCTTGAGACTGGTTAAGAAAGCAGGAGACCTAGGCATTGGGGGAAACTAGCAGGTAAGACAGAGAGCTGGCTACATGGGAGTTTGTTTTTGTTTGTTTTTATTTTGTTTACCAGATAAGTGCACTGGTGCCAAAAACAAATTTTTCAGGCACAACATGGGTATCAATGTACAAACGATAGTTATATATCAATAAAATACAGCATAGCCAACACACACTATACATAAATACATTAAATAATAAACTAATATAGAAAAAACTAGCTAGATGTGGCATTCAGTTGTAACAGTTACAAACACTTAACTTATGGACACACGCTTTCAATGTACAGTAGTTTTAATAACAGCTGATGAAGGAGAGGATATGATTGAAACTGTGATAGTGTTCCACAAGCAAGATACCCTACAGCTAAAAGAATTCTGACCAAGAGAAGTTTTTATATGAGCAACATGTAATAACAAATCATTTCATTTAGAATGAGGATTAGAAGTAACATTTTGTTCTCTGAACAAATCTGCCAAACACGAAGATGCCCTGTTATGCAGAAGTCTGTAGGTACAATTTGCCAAAGATAATTGGGTTTTGTGTTCAAATGAAAGCCAGTTTAATTTAATAATGTTTGTACAATGACGTATTCTGTTTCCAGTAAGCAAAACAAAATTAACTATTTTATTATATAATGTACTTTTTCTGTCCAAGAAAGTCTTAAGGCAGCATCCATTACTGATGAGCCAGAGTCTAAAACTGGCAGCAAATTTATGAGTTGCAAGTTTCAGATGTGATTCATAAGTGAGATCATTCCTGGCATGACATTTGTACTTGATCCATGTACCAATCTTGTAATCAATGTCTTACGTTGCCTACATGTTGCAATCTTGTAATCAATGTCTTACGTTGCCTATGTGTTGCACTTCCCGAGTCACCCCTGAAAAAGTGGCTGCTTTGTCTCAGCTGGCTCACCCAGTTACCAAAATTCAATAAAATAAATAAATAAATAATGTGACTGTCCACGTTTTTGATGAACCCTGGTAGTCACACTCTTAACATGTGGAGCAAAGGTCAACACCAAATCGAGATGCACACCAAGGTATTTAAAAACATTACCTGCATCCAGTAGACTTCCATGAATAGTATTAATCATAACATTTTTGGAAAATTTCTTAAGCTGTAGGGCTGTGCCAAATAACATACATTCTGTCTTTGCAAAGTTAGGTTCCAAGTTGTTCATCATAAACCATGCAATAAATTTGTAAATTTTGAAATTATTTCTGCAGATTGATATTAATTTTATCAATGTTTTTGACTGGACAACAAAGATTGTATCATCGGCATATAATAATAAATCACCTCAGGGACATCGTTCATAAACAATGTAAAAATTAGTAGCCCCATAATACTTTTGTGCAATATGCTACAGGGATTTGTCAAAAAAAAAAAAGCCCAGTTTTACAATTTTTATCTTATTATGTAATAATCCAAAACCCAATTAAAATAAGTAATCTACCTTCAGAGGTTCTTTTGGAATTTAAGATCAACCCCTTTAAACTTAAACTCTGACAGCACCTTCTTACATTCAACAGGTGTGACTGTCCTTAGCATACTGTCCTTTCACCTACTCTGCTTCCTTAGTACCTCTCCAACTGTACCTCCCTCTGTCCTAATCACCCTGCCCTCCCTACCCTGCCTTCTTATGCCCCCCCTTATTTTACCTTCCCCCTCCCACTCTCCTCTACCTTTGTTTCCCACCTGCTCATTCCTCTCCTCTCCTTGTTTAATATAGGTCTCCCCCACACACACACACACACATTTGTTTCCTTCCCTCCTAATTTGTTCGACAATGTCCTCTGACTGCCAATCCTCTGATGTCTGGGCACTTTGTCCCTCTATTGCCACTTGTTTGTACCCCCCCCCCCCGTGATCTCTGTAATCACACTCTTAGTATTAACTCCAGTATCACATACATCATGCCTCACCTATTCTACTCTATTCCTTGCCTCTTCTCTTCCTTGCTGGTCACTTTCTTTCCTCATGTAAACTATTGTAGATAGCTCTTTCATTGCCTTGTACTGTATTGCTCAATTGCTACACTTTTATCTTGCTTGTATGTTTTCTCCTTGCATTATTGTATTTTTTTGCCTCCCCTTGTGCACCTACTATATTAATACTGCCCTGTTATCTTGCACTGGGTTTTCTTTTCTCTTTTTGTTTCTTTTTTTTTTTCTGTCAACTTCTTTTTTGATGTGGAGCCTTTGTAAATGAGTATCTGACTCAAAGATATGTAATTCCAAGATTTTAATAAATAAATAAATAAGAAGATGTGCCAAAACCCAGTAACCAGTTTCTGTTTTTTAATGGGAGGGCTAAAAGCCTGAGGTTCAGTGGGAGAAAATAACTCCTCCCACATCCCCTACTTAAACCTCAGCACTTCTGCTGCTCAGCTTCGTGCGTTTTGAAAATGCCATCGTCCTCCCTAGCCTCCTCCTCCTTCTCTGGCACTCTTATCTCACCCTTAATGCTGGGCCTCTATCCCTACCACTACCTAGCATTCCTACCAAGGGTGGGAATAGAGAAAAGCCAAATTTTAAATATATAATCTCAAGTCCATATCATTCAAGTTCATAAGTATATACAAGCACCACGCTATGTACCACACATTGAATCAATTTTTTATTAAAGAAATGTTGCTGCTGTATAACAGCAACAGAGCAGTTAAAGGCAGATGCAGCCTGGTCAGTTGAAAACAGTACATATAATCATTGTGCATTCACAGTAAAATAATGACTACACAGTTAAATTGATACTTGTCTATAATGGGCCAAAATACTCCGGCAATCTCTCATTCAGGTGGCCCGGAGTAAAATCGGTGTTGCATACTGAAGCAGACAGCATTTAATAGATACTAAGGTCCATCTGTAAATAAAACCGGGGGGGGGGGTCACACTATGACCACTAGGGGATAAATTCCGAGTCAACCAAAAACACTTAGAAGAACTGTACTCCAAAGCTGGAGACGCTGGTGCAAATATAACAATTTATTGTGCACATTTTCAAAATAACAAACAGTGAAAGACACACTGCAACCAGAAGCCCCGGTGCTTCAATCATGTAGATCTTTGTCAGGGGTGGGTTTTTGTACATACCTGAATTGCTTAAATACTACCAACCAGGGATGGCACACACTAGCTGATTCACAGTGCTTACATCATACTAATATAAACATATTGCTATAGCTATACAATCAATAGAAAAAGCAATTTCATTAAATAGAGGATTGCCCAATAATGGCATAGTCCACCTTTTAAATGATCAGATATGTGTTATACAATACACTTCTAATTTAATTAAATCTAAGAGGAAAAAAACAGTAAAAAAAATGTTTCCCCATGGCAAAGTCAAGTGTTGTTAATTCATAGTACAAAATTACCTTCACTCCAATGCAAAAGTAAATGCCAAAGGAAATATGTAATTTTACTGTAAGACAATAGACCCATATCAAACTAACCCAAAAGGAAGGGGATTAAACTAAAATTAGAAAGCAGCAAGGAAATCCAGAGCAAGTGTTAGATGGATGCAGGAAGGTAAATGTGAAAATGTAAAGAATGGGAAGGTTAGGAGGGCAGGGGGTAAGTGGGAAGACAGGACTAAACAGGGCTGGGTGCTGAGCTCTTGGGGTACTGCCATCCATACCACTAGGCAACTTATCCTGTGCTCACAAACACTCCAAAGAGTCCTGCAAAAAGATAGAACAGAGAAAAGATTAATGATTCAATAACCAATGTAATACACAGTGACTTTTCTGTGATCAAAATACAGTCATTTACAAATGCAATTTTAAATCCAAATCATTGTTGAGACCAATGGGCTGCAGGCTATTCATGGAAAATATTCAGTAGTTTTCTCTTGAGAAGTCTCATGAGTCTATTGCCACCTCTTCCTTGTTCTAAGCCCATAAAGCACAAATTGGCAGTATCACTATCAAGGTGTAACAAGATATGTTCCGCTACTGGGCTACTCAGAGCCACAGTTTTTAGTATCCTTCACATGTTTTTGAATGTGCGGTTTCAGTTATCTAACTGTTCTACCTATGTACAGTGTGGGCAGGTATACCAGAGTGCATAGACAACAATGGTGGTTACACAAGAAATGAATTGTCTAATTTGAACCTTACGTGGACACCAGTCTTTTGCAAATGAATTACCCTGATGGCAAAACTTGCGAACATTGCAGTTGCTGCATTTATGCATGCCAGTTGGTTCTTACTGGCAGCCAAGTGCACTGAGTGCTGGAAGATTCAAAAATAATCAGCTTATCCCTCAAGTTCTGCCCCAACTAAATGTGATTCTTAGCTATTGACCAATGCTGTTAGTGCAGCATTACTAGAAAGGATCAGCCAGTATTTTATGAGGATGCTGCCAATTTCTCCTGACACCTCATTATACTCAGTCATGAAAGAAATTGGTGGATTCCAAATCCTGGTTTCTGGTTTTTGGTGTAAGCAGGGTGAATCTGTCCTGACCCCCCGATGAAGAGGGTTGTTACCCTCGAAGTGCCGGGGAACCATCCGTTTGTTCATGTTATAATTTATTAAATCAGTTTTGTAGCCACACTCCATGTGTATCACTGTTTTTGTGTTTCAGTCATTTGTTTGCTATATGCAGCTGATCGATGGACTTTTCTCACCCTTAGCACATCACAATTGTGTGTTTTTGGATCTGTCTTGGGCAGCTGATCTTTTAAATGCTTTGTCCAGGACTTAAGGTGTTTATTTATTTAATTATTTATGTATGTATGTATTTGGTAACCGGGTAAGCAAGCTGATCCAAAGGACTGTTTTCAGTCACGACCCGGGCCACAAATCTGGCAGGTAAACAAACATCAGTATACTACAGTAATACAATCAATGGAGATACAATCAAGCTGTGGAAGGATCCTTAAGGAGCATTTGGATGGGACTGGGTCAGACATGGATGCTGATAGTAGGTGGGAAATCATCAGGAGAGGGGTGCAGGATGCTACCAGCACCTGTGCAAGAGTAAGACGAAAATGCGGTAGGGCCCAAAAACCCTGCTGGTGGACCAGGGACATCCAGGAGGTGGTGCGGGGAAAGAGAGGCAGCCTATAAGCAATTCAAGTGCTCAAAGGAGTGAAAGGGATCGAGGGACAGGCTGATGGCTAGAAGGCCCACTAGGGTGGTGAGGGTGGCTAAGGCAAGGAAGGAGCAGAACCTGGCCAGGGAAATTGGAGAGAGGAACAAGGGGTTCTTTAGATACATTGGGGAAAACGAAGGGTGAAGGGCAGATTAGCAGGATTAAATCAGGGAGAGATGGGCACAAGACCCGGGGAGCAGGCTGGGGTACTAAATGAGTACTTCACCTCAGTTTTCACCAAGGAAAATGGGGGTGCTGCATCATACATGGGAGGAGACAGAGATACTGAGGAGGGGAGGACCCTTACCAATCGGCGGATCTGGGGAGAGGGGGACGCATCACTGGCAGGAGGGGGGAGGACTAAGCAGGGAGAAGAGGTACCGGAAGTGGAAAGCACAGCAGAGAGAGTGAGGGAAGCCCTCAGCTCCCTTAAGACAGAGAAAGCACCGGGGCCGGATAAATTACATCCCAGAGTGCTGAAGGAACTTGCGGATGTCCTGGCGAAACCCCTGGTGGAGCTTTTCACTATCTCTCTGAGGACAGGGTGGGTGCCCCAGGACTGGAAGGTGGCGCATATAGTGCCTATCCACAAGGGGGGGATCAAGGGAGGTGGCAGGGAACTACAGGCCTGTCAGCCTGACATCGGTGGTAGGCAAGGTGATGAAGGGCATTGTCAAGGAGAGGCTAGGGGGGGACCTGGATAAGTCAGGGTGCCTGGACGATAGACAGCATGGATTCATCCCAGGAAAATCATGTCAGACAAACCTTGTGGAGTTCTATGACTGGGTGACGAGTGCCTTGGACCTGGGTAGACCAGTGGATGTTCTCTTTCTAGACTTCAGCAAGGCATTTGACTCTGTTCCTCACGTGGGCCTGTTGGATAAGCTGGGAGAAATGGGGGTTGGGAACCAGAAGATCAGATGGATAGGCAATTGGCTCCAGGACCAGACCCAGAGGGTCGTAGTTGGCAGGATAGTCTCATCCCCAAGGAGGGTCATTAGTGGGGTCCCACAGGGATCAGTCATTGGGCCCCTTCTGTTCAACGCCTACTTCTCTGACATAAGGACAGGAATCAGGAGTGAGATGAGTCTCTTTGCAGATGACTTGAAACTGGGGGCAGTGGTGGATGGGGAGGAGGGGAGGGTGGCCCTACAGGGGGACCTGGAGGCTCTGGAAAGATGGTCTAGAAAGTGGAAGCTGAGGTTCAATGCAGGGAAATGTAAGGTACTCCACTTGGGCCAGAAACCCAGGCCAAGTGTACACCCTGGGGGAATGCTACAAGTCTCGATGGCTGAGAGGGACCTGGGGTGGTGGTGGATGTCAAGATGAACAACTCGGAGACTTGTAGGAGGGCAGCAGCCAAGGCCAACAGGATGCTGGGATGCATCGCTAGGGGGATCACCTCCAGAAGGAGGGAAGTGATACTCCCTCTATATAACTGCTTGGTGAGGCCGCACCTTGAGTACTGCGTGCAGTTTTGGAGGCCACACTTAAAGAGGGACATTAACCTCCTGGAGAGGGTCCAGAGGAGGGCAACCAAAATGATTTGGTGCTTGGGGGACAGGACCTATGAGGAGAGGCTCGAAGAGCTAAATATGTACACACTGGAAGAGAGAAGGGACCGGGGGGACATGATAGAGGTTTTCAGGTACATGAAGAGGGTAAATAGGGGAGGAACAGTCAGGGTGCTTAGAAGGAAGGAGGAAGGGGCCACTAGAGGGCATGGGTGGAAGCTGGAGGGGGGAAGATTCAGGGGAGAAAGGAGGAGGTGCTACTTCACTGAGAGGGTGGTGGAGCCATGGAATGCACTGCCCAGGAGGCTGGTGGAGGCAGAGATGGTGGAGGGTTCAACAGGGGTGGGACAGGTACAGGGAAGGGTTCTGGAAGCAAAATCAATGCAGCAAGAATATCCGGAACTGGGAAGGGAGAAGCCAGAGTAGGAGGGCAGACAAGGTCAGCACCAGGGTGGGGGCTGACCAAACGAAAGCAGACACGAAAGACCGTTAGGCCTATTCCGCTGGCGTTTTAGTATGTTAGTAAGATACAAACATTCTGTATGAGGTCAAGTACAGGTGTGAGCAAATTCCATAATATGTACAGGATGGATAACAGTAATCTACATGGATTACAGTAAGTATTATACAAGGATGCACTAATTAAAGGAATAAATACGGCACAGCAGCAAAGCAAGTTCATACTGGCCTCTGCAAGTTCAGGTGTATAATACAATAAGACAGTGGTAAGTATAAAACAGCAATACAGTAGATGGTGCACATATAAGCAGATACATCAGTATATACCAGTGCATGTAGAGAAGTAACATGGAGTTTCAGCTAGCCAGAGAAACATCACATTAAAATTCACTGATCTAGTCATACATGCACAAAAGAGTATAATGTGGTAGCTGAGTCACAAGGCAGACAGCACACAACTCATCCTAGGGTAGATTCAGAGCCCTGGAGTTGACAAGGAAACAGCTGCAAGTGGCTTCCGCCATGAGCCAGACTCTAAGGTTAGATTTGAAGGACTGATGGGAGGGAGAGGATCTGATAGATAATGGGAGCCTATTCCACATGGAAGGGGCTAAGACAGAAAGCTTTACTACCCATCATAGTAGATGTCTGAGGAACCACTAGAGGAAGAACAGAGGAAGTCCTAAGGCTCCAAGAAACAACCTTGTCAGTGAGCAGTGGTGACTAGGGGGACAACTGATAGTTCCTTAGCGAGTTATCTACTAGGCTGCTCTTATAGAAATCGAAATGACCCTGAAGGGTGAGCCAGCCTAGTGACTGGTAGAGTGAGTAGTGGTGGGTGGAGAAAGGGGCTTGAGGAGCAAAATGACAGACAGATGTATACCCACTATCGGCGGCTGGCCATGGAGGTGAGAGGTGGGCTGTACCAGTCGCCCGGCTGGGGAAGGACGGAGGGGTACTGGGTGGGCTGGCATGGCTGGGTGGGAGGCAGGGCCACTAGACTTCCAGGGATGTTAATAATAATAACAATAATAAAGTACAGATTGGAGGGCCACTAGACTACCAGGGATGTTTGTAAAATATATAAATAAACACATGGTGGGGACCACTAGACTACCAGGGATAGAAAAGAAACATATTGAAAAGATACTCATTGGGGGGGCCACTAGACTATGAAGGACAGAAGCATGGTTATGTACATTACCATGATGGGGAGGGGACCACTAGATTACCAGGGATAATGAAAATAACTATTTGTGTATTCAGATGGGGGAGAGCTTAGCCCCCTGAGCAAAACCTACCCTTAAATAAGGTAATAGGACACTCCTGGGCTACAAAAGTTGAATTTTAGATCTGGCCATCTCGTCCCTCGCTTGCGATGCACGATCGCGATCAAAGATTCTCGCCATCAATGAATTTGCAGGCTCACAATCAAAGATCGTTAGCAAGCCGCAAATGAAGATTTAAAAAGCTGAAAAGTCTTTTTTTAGACCGATTTGGATGGAACCAAAGCCATGGCTTGATAGATCGGGGTCCCCTGAGTAAAACCCATCCAAGTTTTACCTCAGAAGTGACCCCTGAGCCAAGATATTTGTGTTTTTCCAATCAGAAAACTGAAAACAAGATGGTGGACCTCACGATCAAAGAATTTGAAAAAATCCTCGGGGACAAAGATTCTTGAACCGCGAGGCTGCAAATTCTTTGATCGCCAGGCGAGACGAGATAGCCAGAACCACATTCTATGTTCGCAAAATATATATATACATTTTCCCATTGACTTCTAATGGGAACTTAAAAGTGCCGTAACTTTTGAATGCCTTAATATTTTTTCACCAAACAAAAAGCGGCATGTTCGGCCACCAAAGCTGTTTCAAATGAACCATCTCACAGAGTGCCTCGCCACATAACAGCCGTGCAGGACCACATTCAGAATGCCAAAAGGTGCCTCCAAAAATGGATAGTTTTGCATTTTTCAGCGCTTTCGTACACAAAGACCGGCACTCCGACCAAAACGCAATTTGGCAAATCAAGAGATCTACCATGCCCCAATGTATGTACCCAATTTCAGGCAAATTCATTGAATGGATCCAAAGTTATTAATGCCCAAACTTTTGACTTTAGTATGTAAATGACCACTGAACCCTAACTATAGTGGAGCGACCGCACCACTATAATATATATGTGTGTATATATATATTTATACAATGTATGTTGTCAGATAAATAACAGTATAAAACATGATATCTGAGGTGGCCAGTGAAGATATCATTGTTATCTTCATGTTCCTATACATCATATATTATCTCCACGTTCCTATACGTCATATCGAAACTTATCTGGTTGATCCTGCCACTGTGAGCACTTTCACTTTCCCTGTAATTGTAGCGTGACCGGGCGCTATCCACACGGATGATTGCTACATTGCCAAATGTTTTCTAGGAGGTGCCCCGGGTTCAGTAACCGAGAAAACGCTGTGCTTTATGCTTATCTTGCTGTCTCTTGTTGAAAAAAAGCTTCCGACTGCACATAGAGTGCAGCAGTGACCGAGCCGGCGGCTTTTGAACAGTAAAAGGAAGCGCGACCATCTAATTACAGGGAAAGTGAAAGTGCTCACAGTGGCAGGATCAACCAGATAAGCATTTAAAAAATCACTTTTCCCCAAAATAATAGCAGGATCAACCACATATTTTAGTAATTTAAGTTGACAGGATCAACCAGATATTTGAAAACCCTATGTAATCTGTTATGTTTGGGGGAGGCATGTGGAGCTCTGTTGGGGGCATGGCAGGATAAACCAGATAAGACTTTTTAAACTAACCATAAATAACAGGATCCACCAGATATTTTTAAACAATAAATGACATCTGCTGTTTGGCAGCTTTTCTGTAAGTGGGTTGTATTGCTAGGGCCATCACCTTTATATCGCCCATTGCATTGAGAGGGCATGTGGTGAGTTGTATTGGGGGCAAAGCATACATTGTATAAACAGAATATGACATGGCCTGACTGAAGATATCATATTTATCTTCACTGAGGCCAGTGATATCATGATATCTCACTGTGGATATATATATATATATATATATATATATATATATATATATATTTATATATCAGCACAGAATCAGAGGCAGTGAAATTCATATATATATATATATATATATATATATATATATATATACACACACACACACACACACATATGTACTAGATAAACCACTCTGAGGTATGCGGTCACGCTCATATACTGCTTTATGGCGTCGTCATCACGCCAAGCGTGTGTGTATCAAACACGACCACGCACCTCAGAATTGTTTTGGAGGGGGGTAAAAATGCAGGTGTGCAGTCGTGCTCTGATATATGCATGGTCATGTGATATGTTCCAACAAATCAGCAGACATAATTTTTCCCATACACTATAGCATCTATATAATGGTACCACTTCACGATGTTGATGAAAAATGGATTAACAGAGTTATTTAGTATTTGGTCCTTTTCCCATAAGCCAAGAAATAGATTGGCATATGATGGCATCATCGCAACCCCCAAAAGCCATGCCAGAACATTGTAGACAGTAATTCTCCACAAATGTAAAGTAATTATGGGTTAAGGCAAATTCTAAGTTTTTCTTTATCAAGTCTACTGATATTATCTCTCGTTATGGATCCCTGTTCAAAAAATAGTTATAAGCTTTAAGTCCTTCCACATGCCGGGTGGAAGTATACGGGGACTCTACATCAATCCCAGTCCATAAAAGTCCTGGTTGCCAAGTAAGGATACATCACCTATTTGCACCAGAATTCCTCATGCTGCATCTGATGACCCCCAGATAGAGGATGTTAAGGGTTTCCATTCTGTGTATAGCATTGACTGTTTGAACCCAATTTACCTCTGTTGGGGGTGTTTTTAATAACCGCAATCTGATTATTACTTTTTTAGCTGCTAGTATCAGCAATAATAAAAATGTCAATGTCGTGCCCTGTATTCCTCCTCAAAGGAATAGACATGAGAACCAAAAAAGGGTGAGTAGGTCCTGGTCTGTAAGTACCTTGTTTAAAGAACTGTTTACATATTGACAATACTCTGCAAGCACAAGCAAGCACAGAAAATATGGGTGTGGTTGACTTTTACTACTCCACACCCTCTCCAATGTAGACTCATATGGGCTGGCAGTATAGCCTAGACATTAGAGTAATGAGCTGTGAATGAGCTTGGTGCATCCAGCAGGCCTGGGTTTGATTCCCACATCCTCTACTTGCATACTGTGTGACTCTAAGCAAGTCACTTAACCCCCCAGTGCTCCCAGGTCACCCCTTAAAACAGGCACTTGAGCCTAGTGTGTCTTACCCAATTACCAAAGACTAAAATGAAAAATAAAATAAAAATAAATATGGGAACTCATATATGTTGCTTGTAGAGCTAGGGTGCAGAAAAATTGCAGCCAACATGCCCATGAAAAAATGCTGCTATTGCTCAGAGGATGTAAGTTGGTAGTTATGGATAGAATATTTATTCCACATTTCTAGTGTGTGGTCTGTTACTATATTCGAGTTCCACAGGCTAAGAACATCCACCATGGAATGTGGTGCAAGGTTGAGCAGGCCCTTATAAAGGATCCAAACAGTAAAGTCGGGCTACACAGCCACACAGAAAAGAAGACCTCAAAAGCTATGTCTGGTTAATAATTTCTTTAATACAAAGTAAAATAGGAAGATTGAGGGTAGCAGCACACCCACACATGTGACCGCCATAAAGGATGCCTATCAAATGGGACTAATGCATCCCTTGTTGATGATCCTTAAGGATAACATAAATAGAAGGAACTTTATCAGGCAGTTGTTTGAATGTAGGACCTAACCCTATATGATAAAACTTTATTCATAAATACTTAAATGCATGTTCCTAGGAAAGTGAAATTTCTGCTGTAAGTCCTGGAACATTCTAAAACCCTGAGTTGCGTAAAACTGATATATATATATATATATATACACACACACACACATGTGAGGACACTAGATTCCTAGTGGTGAAGTACATCATCTAAGGAATTAGGTGGGAATGCTTTATCATATTTCAGGGAATGGCTGGCCTGGTGGTGCAGCAATAGAGCTACTGCTTGCAATGCCAGAGACCCAAGTTTGGGCAGTGAGCTCGGGGCACTGGAGGCCAGTTGAGGGTAGAAGGATCAAGTGTCCAGAGGACTTCTCTCCTCCTTTTGGAGAGGGGAGTACTTGCAGAGCCTGGTGTTCACCTGGACCCTGGCAGTATGCTGGGGAAAGGCACTCAGGACTGCCTTGACAAGGCAGGAGGGGAGGTGCAGAAGCCAATGTGCATCTTGTGGGAGTACACACCACATGCCATGGTGTCAGTGTATGCCACGCCACTCAGGGAAGAAAAAAGAAACACCTCTGGTGGTCGGATGGTGCTCAGACCCTCACAGGTCCCACACCTGACTAGCTGGACTCACCAGTCCAAATATTGGTTCTGTTTCCTGACAGGGATTGCCAAGCTGAAGGAGGCCATTCAGAGGAGAAGGGGAAAAATAATATTCCAGGGAATGCAACCAAACTGTTCTGTCATTTGGAATATATTTAGCACAGCATTGTCTCCAGGATTATAGGGATATGGCCGTAAAGCTCATAAAGTTGGATAAAGGGAAAGCTGTTATGGGATTAGAAAATGTATATTTATCCACATCAAATAAATCATTTAACATAAATTCTATTATCTTCCAATATGCAGAACAAAATGGGTTAACCAACAAAATTTGGGGGGCCTATACATTAACATGCAGGTGCCGATGCACAGCATGCAATAGGCACACATATGTGCATAGGTCACAGACGTGCACAGGGCTAGGCCACATGGCATGCAGGTAAGGTGCATAGAGATGTGAGAATATTGGCCATGTATAGTTGCAGGGAACAGCAGTATGCATGTACAAGGGGGCATGACCACGTAACAGTGTGTGCACACCTCAAGCATAAAGCCCTGTGCATTGCCCACGTGCATGGGGCTAAGGATGCAGCACTACACCAGGTGGAGGGATGCCATAAACTGCCTGAATGCAAGTCTGCCATGCGGGGCACAGTACTGGTCAGGACATACAACAGGAATTGTAATGGGCATGGACAGGTCATAATGGACCTCCACTTCCGATGACCTGCAGTGCCATGAATGGCTACAAACGGCACTGCATAGTCAGACCAGACTGTATGGGACAGCCATTAAGACAGCACCCACACAGACACACCTGTGACCTGGATGGGACATGGGACTGGCCCCCCTGGACACAGGTGGACATGCCACTCCAGCCGCTGCACAGACACAGCATGCACACGACAGGTCTCACATCTACCCCATCTGCTCCATATCAGTACCTGCCGCACTGTCACCCTGACACAAGACTACTGTGGTTGCAGAGAGCGACATGCACCAGTTGACCAGAATAATGACATGGACATGAAACACATGTCATAATAGACATTTAATACAGGCACAGCATGATACTGCAAAACACAGGGACTTGTCAAAAGATGGGACACATGCAAATATATACTATATGTATGTAGCAATACTAGCCACACAAGGAAACATGGTGTCCGCATTGGTGAACCAGGGGCAGGGATGGCCGATCAGTCACTGTCCTCTTCATGGGAATTCTTACTTGACCCTATGAGCATTGTGTCTGTGTATCCTCATTTGACAAGTACCAGGTGGCATAGTGGATCATGATAACCCTGGAAAAACTCAGGGTACAGTCATGAGCAGGATGCACATGCATTGTGGCTACTACACTCAGTGGGCACACAGGTTTCTACCATTCCCTTCCCACCTGCATGTACCTTGGATGGCTCGGCAAGAGCACTGTAGCCCTGGATGCCGTCCTTGTAGTACACATCTTGCATGCCCACCCACAAGGACAACCAGTACGAGACATGCAGCTCCCACCATGACTGTGATGCACAACCTGTGCTGTCATGCCATCAGGCTGGTTCAAGTGCGCAAGGACTATTCTTTTTAGCTTTCCACAGTAGTCCTGTGGAAATGTAACATGTGAAACATGATCAGTTACACAGTAAACAGCACACATGGCTTGCCTGCCCCTCACCTGTTGTAAACATACATCACCTGGCTCCTTTACTTCCCAGCATTTTCCAGTGACTCTTGGTAGCAGAGCCAGGATACCCACCACAGCTTATGTGAGTACACACCCACCCTCCCATGGTGCCTACTGCTGCTGACATCTCCACTGTCACAGGTTCTGTCAAGGCATGGCCCAGTGACACCCCCGCGTAATGCATCACCAGGCAAGTGTGCTATGTACATGCCCTTTTAAAGGTGAGCAAGTAAGAAGGGAATGGCCATGTGGAAGCCCTGTATGCCACAGGTGTGGGGGACTGCATGCACCAGTGTGAGCAATCAGACTCTGCACCACAAGCAGGGGCTGCAACAGAGGGGTACTGAGAACATGCCCAGGATTATTACAAAATGTTCTCCTGATGGACGGGGAGCAGGAGCATGAGCGGACACTGAGATCAAGGCCATGCCCATGTGTCTTTCATCCAC
Source organism: Neoceratodus forsteri (assembly GCA_016271365.2). Classification (NCBI taxonomy): domain Eukaryota; kingdom Metazoa; phylum Chordata; order Ceratodontiformes; family Ceratodontidae; genus Neoceratodus; species Neoceratodus forsteri. Next base: position 1,076,002,174 of record CM057454.1, on the reverse strand, counting down.
AGTTGGATGCCAACACCTTGTAGGACACACACTGTGTCAAGTGCTTTAATCTGGACAATGCCATGACTGAAGAACCGTGTGACATGGTGCAGCACCATGTGGCTCCAATGACACGATGATCATGGACAATGTCCATGAAGACAAAGGTGCTGTGTTTCCTGGTGTACTATGCTATGGAGTAACTCCAGAGGGTGGCAGGGGATATCATGAGTGTCAGCCAGTCGTCCATGAGCAGGGCACTGCACCAGGTCACCAATGCCCTGGTCCTGTATGTGCAGGACTACATATAATTCCCTACAGTGGAGGCAGACATATGGGTCACAAAGGAGGCATTCTATGCCGTGCATGACATGCCTAATGCACTGCGGATCAAGATTGCATGCAGGTGGTGATTCTGGTCCCAACTCTGGATGAGGAAGCCTACTAAAACCACAAGGGATACTACAGTATCAACTGCCAAATAGTGTTGGATGCATCAGGTATGATTACTAACATGTGCCAAATACCTGGGATCCTGTCATGACACCTACATATTTGAGAACACACAACTTGGTGCCCTATTCAGTGCATATGGTGCCAGGGATGGATGGCTGTTAGAGGGGTACAGATACTACACACAGGTGCCCTGATGTGTATGCAGAGACCCCGTGATGTACTAATGCCATTGTTCTTCCATTCCATGAATGACAGTAGATATCCACTACAGCCACACCTAATGACACTCTTCCTGAAGGCTCAGAGTGCAGAGAAGGAGGCATAGGAGGCCCACAGAAAGACACAGTTGGTGGTCAAGCAGACAATAGGTCAGCTGAAGATGAAGTTCCAATGCTCATATCTGACCAGTGGCAAGGAGATATTTGCCCCTGGGAAGGCTTGCAGAGCATTCATCACATGTGCCATGCTGCACAACATGGCTGTGTGGCATTGGCTACCAATGCCATAAGGCATACAGGGGTTTGTCCCTTCAGGTGAGGGGGCCCACCAGGGGAGGGATTCCGAGTCACCGTGTGGCTGGGCAGTGCACCACAGAGTCATGCAAGGGTCATTCAGCCATTAGGGGGTAGCATGATGATGTGGCATGGTGGAGATGGCATAGTGTGTCCTGAATGCCATTTTGCCCATTTCACCCAGCAGTAGGGGGGGGGGGTGGGCATTAGATACAAAATTGGTGATATATGTGGATGAGGTCTATGTGGTAAGGTAATGGTGGCATACTGCTTGTGGTACATGTGATGGGGGGGGTCATGTGCGGTCAATATTAGTGGAAGTGCTTGTGTTCCACTGTGATTCATTTGCAGTGGGATGAGTGCATCACTGTCTCCTTTCCTGTTGCTGTTTGAGCCATGTTGAGTACTGTGTGCCTAGGTGGCATGTCTTGGCTATCACCTTGCCACCACCACTGGACCACCTGTCAACCTGTGTGTCAGGCTCCGGTTGTGGTTGACTGTCCTCCATATCCTTGGCAATGCAGCAGGTTATGGGTGTGTGGTGCATCGGGGATACTTGGGTGGCCTTGGTGACTGTCATGGGGGGCATACCTGTACCTGCCATTGTGTGGTCTGTCAGCCTCTCCAGCAGATCCCTTATCCTGTCTATCACCCTGCGCATCCACTTCACCTCCATTGTGAGCTTTTTTACAGCCTCTGTGTTCATCCTCTGTGCTTGAAGGTGATTACGCTCCCAGCTGTCGTACCTCTGGGTACCATGTATACAGTATACTGCTGGAGGCCACACTCCCCATCCTGCATGGTCTTTGGCCTGATGGAACCTCCTACCCCACTGTCTGGGTGTCTTTGTGTGTTCCCCCTCGTAACCCCTGCTCTCTACTGACCACCAATGCTGTGCAGGCTGCCTGTATCCAGTGTGTGGCTAGTGTTGCTGACAGACCATTGAGTGTGCCCTACTGCATGTGGTAGGTTGACTGTGACAGCTGTGGTATGTGGGACATCCCTGGGCAGTTGCCCAGGGTAGGAATGTCTCAGTGCATTTGCACAGGGCAATGGTTGGTTTTGGGCTGATGGTGAGGGTGTTCCTCATCCCCTCGTTCATCTAGCTGTCCTCCACTGTGTCCAAGCAGGGTGTGGCTTCCAATAACTGCCCCTCCTCTGGCATGCACATGGGCACCAGCACTGCACCTGGGAGTGAGAGGAAAGAAATTTGTTGTGCCGTGCCACTACTGTATACGTCAAGGGGTATACAGCAAGACACCTAGGGTGACACATACCTGCAACATCCTCCAGCTGCAGGCTGTCTGTTCCACTCTCCTGCCACATGGCATCCTCGGTAGGGGTTACAACCTCCTCATCGGGGCTGTGCCCAGTCTGTGTGTGTGTAGGGTGTAACACAGACTGGTTAGCATGTCTATAGTGTTTAACCCCCTCACAGATTACTGTATGTACCTAGCAAGGTGTCCATACCCTCCTTCTCACCATGCAGGATCACCTCAGTGGGGGTCTCCGCTACCATCCTCTCACTGTGTATCAGGCTGTACACCTGCATTGGTGCTTGACAGATGCCAGCTTCCACTTGACAGTGGATTGCATGTCGTGCCACTTACATTTGATGACAGCTAGTGTGTGTGCCTCTGGCCTGGCTGCATTGATGGCTGCCTGTATGTCCAGCCGCAGCTGCACCTTGATCTCGGCCAGCACCTTTTTTTTTTTTGTTTACCAGGAGTAGCACACTCAGCTGAAGCTTGTTTACAGGTGTGACCTGGGAGCACAAGGAAGTTAAGTGACTTGCTTAGGGTCACACAGTATGTAAGTGGGAGTTGTGGGATTCAAACCCAGGTCACCAGGTTTGCAGCTCAGAGCCTTTGACCACTGCGCTATACAGCCTCCTTCAGTGGCTCTGCCCCATACAGAATGGCATAATGCTCCTGCATGTCATGGACCATGGTGGCCACCTGTGCACCAGTGAAATTCATAGGGTGTTTATGGCCTTAGCCATGTGTCTGGCCTGGTCTGCGCATTACACGGTGACCATGCTCAGTCCCATGGGGCACTGAAGGTGGCCTGGGTGCTATGGACACATCCATTCCTCCCTCAATCAGGGCAGTTTCTGTGTTGTCTATAATGCTATTAACTTCCACATTTACGTGTGGGGCAGGGAGATGCTTATATATGGTATAGCCACAGAGCATGGTTGGGTTCTGCAAGCCCACCTGCTGCATGATTCACATGGCTCTGTGCACCTCAGATTATCACACTCCTGCAACTGTGCACCCTGCATGCGTGTTAGTGCATTGCACGTAACTCTCCATCCTTGTGTGGAGCGTATCTGCGTGCTGCCACTATGGTGCTTATGTGCACTGATCATCCACATTAGTCTATAAGCCCCATTATACCCAATTGAGCTGCCTTGGAATATAGGTATAGGTTGGGGGGGGCAGGTTGAGGCCTCCCTTTTCTTTGGGTAGTTGCAAGATAGTGTACCAGATTTGAGGACGGCACCCTCCCCATAAAAAGCAAGAAATAATAGCGTCCCAATATTGGAAGTAGGATTTTTATAGAACCAATGGTAAGGTCTGAAAAAAATATAAAAGCATGGGAAGAACGCTCAGACTAATGACTTCCACTTTAAATAAAAAAGGAAGAGGTAAGGCAGACCAGGTTTGCAGGTCCTTAGTTATTTTTTGGGTAATAGGTTCATAATTTAATAGCTTAAGATGTGACAGATTTTTAGACAGGTGGATCTCTAGGTACTTGATTGCCACCTTGTTCCATCAGATGGGGAATCGAGGTTTTAAGTCAGGAGACAGGGTGAAATTGAAACTGAGGAGCACTATTTTTAAAACATTTAATTTAAACCCCAACAACTTCCTGAAGCACACAAGCGTTAGCAGTCACGGCACTTACCCAGGTCTTATATGTGAGACCAAATGAAGAGTCCAAACTGTTGTTGGTTCCAGTGACCTTCTTTCTTCATTTATTGAGCCAAAAAATAACAGTAAGACCGACCCTTCTGGGTTTGGGGAAAACACTTAAATGAGCTAACATTTCAACTCAAAATAGTCTTTGCTAAAGATACTGCCCTCTTCAGCTGATTTGTTTAAATAGTACACCAGTATGTCACAATAAAATCTTAATTAAAACTTAAAGTGGTAGTGTTATTTATAAAAAAGGCAGGCATATGTAAATTAGCATCACATAAATACCAAAAATACTGTAATTACCATGCAATACATATACATACCCACATATAAACTTAGACATACAACAAAGTGCTGGGTGCATAAATATGCTATAAAAAAGTGTCATTACACCTAAAACCATTCACAAAATGAAGACATATTTAAAAGTTCTCTCCTTTAAATCAAAACTCAGTTAAAGACATTTGTTGACAGAATACACTGCTATTTCATCATTATATGCTTTTTCATTGAACACTAAATAGAGGGCTAAGAAGAGAGAACAGAAAGCCCAGTGCAATTTTCAAAACATTTTTATCTGGACTCAAAAGTTAATAGCAGATAACAATGAATAGTGATTATTTAGAAATGCAGTCTTAAATATTAAGAAAGCAGAGGACTAGAGATTGCTGTTACATGTGGGTGGATTGCTTTCACTATAGTCCGTAGCAAAGGGGGATGTGAAGAGGAAATGGCGGGGTTGAAGGGGACTCGGGGCGAGGGGGGATTATGGTTCAAGGGCTTGCACTAAGAATTACCAATGTTTTCCCCATAACTAAACATTAGTCCAGTTTCGACCACCTAAAAAGAAAACAACAAGTGTGAGTAGCAGTGACTTGTCACCTATATGTAATGTTGGCTTAAATGTCTTTTAATGAGGTGGGACTGGGGATAGAGTTATAAGGAAAAAAATGAGTACTTTCTGCCCCTGTCCCCCCCAGTCTGCAGCAGTAAGCAAATTTCAGAAGCTGTGTGAGAGAGAGAGACTTAGAAGCCTTAAAAAGTGAAGCATTCACTCTAGCTTCTGTAATGTATCAGCACTTGAAATAGAAACATTGGAGAACTTAAAGAAAAATAGTGGGATTGTAATAAAACCTGCAGATGGGGGGGGTAGTATTGTGAAACGAAATACTACTGATTAGGTAGTAGAGGCAGAGAGACAGTTGAGTAATAGAAAATTCTATTTACCAGTGAACTATGATGCTACACAAAAAATAAAATGGCAGGTTGATGAGTTCCTAAGGTGGGCCCAACATGAGGGACTTATTAATGAAAAGAAAAAGATTACTTAACCACTGAATATCCATTGAAGGCTCAGTTTTACAGTATATTTTGCCAAAAATCCATAAAACCCTGACAAACCCACCAGGTAGGCCTGTTATATCAGGTATAGGCACGGTCACAGAGCTGCTTACCAAATTTGTTGATGACAGATGAAAGACCTGGTCCCCAGTTTATAATCGCACCTTTTAGATACAGGTGATGTTCTTACAGGGAGGAACAGGGTGCAGGAAAACACTATTTTTAAGCGAAAAAGATGTTTCAGGACTAGAGGGCATGGGATGAAGTTGGAGGGAGGATGATTCAGAGGAAACATGAGGAAGAATTTCTTCACAGAACGGGTGGTGGACAAGTGGAATATCCTGCCAGAGGAAGTGGTGGGGGCTGAAACAATCACGGGATTTAAGAATGCGTGGGATAGACATAAAGGAATTCTAGAGGTCAGGGGTAAGGGGAAATAGACTTCTAGGAAAACAAACTGAACTTACAAGCTCAAATGGGCAGACTAGGTGGGCCATAGGCCCTTATCTGCCGACACTGTCTATGTATCTATGTATCTAAATAAGCTCAAAGGAGTAAAACTTGAAAGTGACTCAGCACTAGTAACACTAGATGTTGAGTCACTATACTCAAATATCCCTCATGAGGGAGGACTGCAAGCACGGAGGTACTATTTGGGGAAAAGTCCAGAGGGTAGTATACCAGATACAGAGCTCCTAATAGACATGACTAGGATTGTTTCAGAAAATAATATCTTTGCATTCAGACACAAGTTCTACAGCCTAAAAAAGGGTACTGCCATGGGTGCAAGTCTAGCACCAAATTATGTGAACTTGTACCTCGGACATTGGGAGGAGAAATTAACTTGGAACAGGCATGCAAACCCATTTTTTGAGAAAATCCAAATGTGGAAGTGCTTTTATTGATGATGTTCACATGGTGTGGTGAGTGGACACTAAAGCTAGAAAATTCCATTCAGTACCTTCATGACTCGAATCCAAATCTTAGATATACATGTAAACATAGTACAAAGGAGATTCCCTTTTTGGATCTGAAGATACTGGCAAAACAGGATGGCACGATAACAACCACTTTGTTTAGAAAGTCAACTGACAGAAATACTGTCTTACTTGCAAGCAGCTGTCACCCTCACCACACCATAGAGGACATCCCAAAAAGTCAGTTCTATCGAGTAAAAAGGAATTGCAGTGAACCAGAACATCTGAAGGAAGAAGTGACAGCACTTGAGAATAGATTCAAGGAAAGAGGGTATGCTGAAACTGTGATCCATAAAGCAATGACAGCTACAGCAGGAATAGATAGGGACACATTGTTACAGAGGAAAAGGTCTTTACCAAGTGCGCAAGAAGTACCTATAACACCAGGTCATGGCAAGTAAGGGACTTGATTTATAAAAATTGGTATGTCTTAGGAGCTGATTATAGACTAAAAGAAACCATCAAGACACCACCTAGGATTTCGTACCAGAGGGCTAAAAATCATAGAGAGAGAGCCCTCACTATTTCTATCCTACAGGCTCCTCACCTCCCTCGGTTACCATATTGTTGCACCGGACTATGAATGCACTGTATTATGTATAAGACAAGGCCTTCCTGAGGTGGCTTACTGCCAACTCATATCATGCATTGCTTTAGTTACCAATTGCATAGGTCTTAACTGCTCACTAGGTAAATATGTTGATAGCTCTGCCCTGTTTTAGCTACCAAATGTATAGGCATTAACCTGTGCTCATTGTATTTATACTCTGTATGATTGCTCACCCACATTTATTCTATGTATGTACTGTATGAATGTCTATGTTTTATTCTGACGTGGAGCCCTTGGAAATGAGTCTATGAAACAGAGGGTTGTAGTTCCGATTTCCTAAATAAATATACTGGTACATTCAGCCCATCAGGACACCAAAGAATGCTACAGAAATTGGTTGACACCTCTTCCCAAAGAGTACAAAAAATGTGGCCTTTGTAAATACTGCCCTGTTGTTAATGAATGTACTATGTTCAAAAGTCCAGGAGAAGGAAAGATATTTAATATCTGCAAGTTTGTGAATTGTGATACTACCTATGTAGTTTACCTTTCTACTTGTACATAAGGTTCTCTTTATGCCGGGAAAACAAGGAGGAAGATGGAAGATAGAGTTGCATTGATAAACATATGTTGAATATAACTAATTCAGACAAGCATACATTTAAATTCATTGAGACAGAACAAATCCAATTGGGACCAAGAGAAGGCGACAGAGAGGGTTTACTGAGTAGGAGAGAGCAGTATTGGATATATACCCTTGGGACATATAAGGGTAAGGGTCTCAATGAGTACATTGAGATAAAACCCTTTTTGAAAGATAAATACTAAACTTGTTCTGTTTGTTCTCTCTTTTTTTTTCCTTCCAGGTTAAAACATAAAATGGAATATTGCGAATTAAGTGGTTTTGTTCTGACTCTGATTACTCCGCATTGTAACAACTTTTATATCTTCTGATAAACTGTAAGTAAATTGTCTAATGACCCCATTTTAAGTGGTTGAAATTGAACTAATTTTTAGTTACACGGAAAACATTGGTAATTCTTAGTGCAAGCCCTTGAACAATAATCCCTCCCCCAAGTCCCTTCAACCTCACCATTTCCTATTCACATCTCCTGAACTATAGTGAAAGTAACCCACACACATGTAACAGTATTCTCAAGTCCCTGCTTTCTCAATATTTAAGACTGCATTTCTAGGGGCGTGGCCGAGCGCAGGAGTGAGATGGCAGCTTGAGATGGGGGGTCCGTAGAAATCCCTTGCAATCCTCCTCTATTACCCTTCTAAACTTGCTATTTCTTGCCAACCAGGTCAGTAAAAAGCATCCTGATGCCTGTAGCATCAAAACTGGGGAAGAAACAGACCAAACTCTCCTTTAAACAACTGAAACAAAGCACTGAAGGCATAGAACAACTGTGTCCTAGCTCGCAAGTAGGCCTCCACTTACCCGACTCAGCCCAGGTCAGTAACCGGCTGCCAGTGCACAATCAACAAATCGAGGCTGAACCTGTAGATTCCTGCAGTTCTATGGCTGAAGGATATCAAAATTAGAACGGTTAATTAAGGACCTTAAATATGACTTGGGCACTAAAATGGAAGCGGGCTTCGACAACATAAAGAAGATGAGGAGGAGTTACCTAAACCTGACAATAGAAGCACTCTGGGTAGGGGGGTTGACACCAGTCCATTTACAGAAGAATGAGTCCTGTAAGAACTCCTAAAACTCAAGGTGGATAAAGCAATGGGGCCTGACGGGATTCACCCCAGAATCCTAAAAGAACTAAGGGAGGACCTAGTGACCCCACTGACCACACTTTTTAACAAATCATGGGAGAATGGGGTGGTACCTGAAGACTGGAGGAGGGCAGATGTGATTCCCCTTCACAAAAGTGGGAGCAAGGCAGAAGCAGGAAACTACAGACTTGTAAGTTTGACCTCAGTGGTAGGGAAAATGATGGAGTCACTTCTGAAAGAAAGAATTGTTGAGTACCTAGAGGCCAGAGGGGCACAGGACCCAAAGAAGCATGGATTTACAGCAGGAAGGTCATGTCAGATGAATCTAATTGATTTCTTTGACTAGGTGACCAAAGTAATAGACCAGGGAGGGGCTGTGGATATGGCCTACCTAGACTTTAGCAAGGCATTTGACACAGTCTCGCACAAAGATTAATAATCAAGTTAGCCAGCCTGGGAGTGGGTCCCAGGGTGGTAGCCTGGGTAGCAAACTGGCTGCACAACAGGACACAGAAGGTAATAGTGAATGGAACACATTCTGAAGAAGGGGTTACTAGTGGAGTACCTCAGGGCTCAGTACTGGGTCCAGTACTCTTCAACATCTTTATAGGTGACATTGCAGAGGATCTGGAGGGAAAGGTATTCCTCTTTGCAGATGACACAAAAATCTGTAACAGAGTTGATACACAAGGGGGGGGTAGAAAGGATGAGAAGGGACTTGGCAAGGTTAGAGGAATGGTCAGACATATGGCAACTTAGATTCAATGCAAAGAAGTGCAAAGTAATGCACCTGGGAAACAAAAACCCAGGAGAAGAGTACACAATAGCAGGGGAGGTACTAACAACAACAAAAATGGAAAGGGACCTGGGGGTAGTCATATCAGATGACCTAAAGGTGGGTAAGCAATGTGAGAAGTCAGTAAGAAGAGCCAGGGGATACTGGGATGCGTGAAGGGGGCATCACAAGTAGAAAAGGAAGTGGTCATCCCTCTGTACAGACAGTTGGTGAGACCCCATCTAGAGTACTGTGTGCAGTTTTGGAGACCTCATCTATGCAAGGACATAGACAGGATGGAAGCAGTCCAGAGGAGGGCAACTAAAATGGTGCAGGGTCTGCATCAGAAACCATATGAAGAGAGACTGAGAGGAGCAATATGTATATCCTTGATGAAAGGAGGGACGGGGAACATGATAGAAACTTTCAAGTACCTCAAGGAATCAACAAAGTCCAGGAGGTAGCATCTTTCAGAAAAGAGATGTGTAAGAAGAATAAGCGTAATTTAAAGATATAGGGGACGGCCCAGGGTAATGTGGAGGAATTTTTTTTTCATGGAGAGAGTGGTGGATGCACAGAGCCGCCTTCCTGGGGAGGTTGTTGGGTCTAAAACAGTGGGGGAATTCAAAAATGCATGGGACAGACATAAGGCAATTGTAGTGGGGGTTGGCAGGAAGTAGGCTGTTGGTTAACTAGAATCTGCAGCTTATCCAGTAGGTAGGGAAATGGGCAGACTGGGTGGGCCAAGCGGTCCTTAGCTGCCATCAAAGTCTATGTTTCTATGTTTCTATGTAACATCACGGCTCAAATCCAGCACTTGCAGCAGGCAATAAATAAAACTACAGAGACTGCTTGAAGCACATGAGGTTAGATTGGGAGAGCTGGAGTCCCGAGTGGGGGATCAGAAAGATAGAATGCAAAGGTCTAACACCGATTTAGCAAAGGCTCTCAGGGAAATTGAGATCCTGAAGCAAATAGTGGACAATCATGAAAATCGTGAGTGTCGCTGTAATGTGCACATTATTGGCCAACATGAGGGTCAAGAAGGAGGAGATTGTCCGGGGTGCATTCAGGCTTGGCTTAGGACCACCCTGGCACTTCCACAAGAGGCTTCTCTAGAGATCTAATGGGCACAGAAGCCCAGACACATTATTGTGAAATTTCTTCACTATCAGGACTGGCAGCTGGTGCTAGAGGCAGCGAGAAAAAAGGGGGCTTTTATGATCCAGCAAGTCCGAGTTAGCCTGTTCCCCCCGACTACTCCCACCAGCTACAATATCAACAACAAGCTTTTGCAGAGACCAAGGAGCTTCTGAATTCTGTCTCCTGCCCGTTTACCTTAGTATACCTGACCCAGCTGATAATCAGGCTGACAGGCAGATCTAAGAAGGCATTCACCACCCCTGAAGCCACTTTACAATATGCCCGAGAATTGGAACAACAGAAGTGAGGCCTACCAGACCGACAGCAGTAATGGTAGCATCTGAATCTTCTTAGAGGTACTGTTCATTCTGGGGGGTTCTGGTGGTGGGGGCATGATTTTCTCGATCTGCAACTCCTTTGGAGGCCTATAATGGCAGGACCAGTGGGCTCCCCCTCTACCCGTCTCACCCCCGTTACACTTTGTTGCCCGGAGGCAGGCGAATAATTAAAGGTTCATGGTCCAGTTGAGGCGAGAACACAGTAACAGAGAACTGGTTACATGGTCCCACATAAGGAGATAGTTTCATGCCCCCATGGTATGCAGCCTAACAGTTGACTCGTGCCTCTCAGATCTGGTAAAGACACTGCTCCAGAAGACAAAAGCTACCTTTGGCTTTCTTTTGCAGGACTTGCATCCTACCTATTGCTTAACTTAAGGACCTTTTTGCTAACTATTTTCTATTTTTCTGGTACCTTACATATGTTTCAAAGGGGTAGTTACCGAGGTCAGAGGCCCAAATAGACCTAGAAGTTATGTTTGTCTTTAATTAGTTAGAGCCTCTGTGCTTCACAAATATGTAGTTTTACAAAATGTGTTCAAGATTAAGTTTTCCAAATAGTGAGTTAGACATGATTGGCTATATTTCAGTTAATTTATAGTATAAATGATGGTCTTTTTGAGGAGGGGATTACTGATCTATTCATGCTGAACTGGGGGGGGTGCCTCGGGCGGGGCTCTGATCAGTTACCATAATCTGGGTAAAAGTCATCAACGTTGGTGCTGTACCCGCCATTTTGTTCATGCTGAGGGCGTCGCTCCACTTCTCAGCGGGAACTGCTCTCTGCACGGGCTCTCTCGGGTGGCCTTTGGACCTCAGTTATTGCAATTATTGGATAGGGGAGGAGGCGATTTGCCTGCCTCCCCCCCATTCCCCTCATAGCTCATCAGCTAATGCAGGTGGGGTAACCTTCCATAGTTTGTTTTCCAGTTTGAGTAATGTTATGTTACATTGTTGGCAAGGGATTAGGTGCATCTCCACGAAAAGTAGTGGATGGTTATTTCTTCAAGTTCTGGAGAGGGAAGGGAGGAGAGTGTTTGTGTTTTTATACAGTTTATATGGGTCAATGCTATTTTGTGGAGGGAAAGTACACTTCGGGGAGAGGGGTCATATACTGTTTTTCTCTTGGGGTTGATTATTTGGTTCAATTGCTGGAGAGGGATGGGGAATATCTTGGTGGGCAGAGTTAAAGTTATACTTTAAAACAAGGTTTAGATTCAATGGATTAAATCGGTCTACCAATCCCCTACTGCCAGAATTTATTGTAACAGGTTTTTTCTTCTCGATTCTCGCTATTTACAGGCACCCGGCAGGGCTGCCCCCTGTCACCATTCCTGTTTAATCTACATCTGGAGCCTCTCCTTCTCAGTATTAAAAACTCTCCACTGGTCACGGGATGTTGCATTCAGCAACAGTCTCTGGTTCTCTCGGCCTATGCTGATGATATTATTTTACATTGGACTAACCCTGAAGTGTCTCTAATACATATACTACACATTATAGCTCAGTTTGGCCAAGTGGCTAATTACAAGTTGAAGTTAGCTAAATCAATCATATTTCCACTGAACGTAAACACACTTCACGTCAACTTTTCCCAGTTTGGTATGAATTGGGCCCCCTCCTCTCTCAAATATTTAGGCATTTTCCTTACTAAAGACCTTGAACTCTTCAGGAAGCTTAACCTAGACAATCTATTGATTAAAATTCAACAAGACCTTCAGAGATGGTCTGCTCTCCCTTTATTGCTGTGGGATCATATTAATATTGTTAAGATGAATGTGCTGCCTCGGGTCTTCTACCCACTTAGCCTAATGAACATTTTCCTGCCGATGTCCTATTTTCATCACTTTCACAGGTCCATTTCCAAGTTCATTTGGCAGGGTAAACAGCCCAAGAAAGCCTTCTTAAAACTTAATTTACCCAAAGAGAAGGGGGGACTCCGTCTTCTCAACTTTATGCTCTATTACTGGGCAAGCCACATGGCAAAAATTGGGAGGTGGTATGACCAGAGGGTGGACGAGTATCTACCAATTTGGGTACAACTTGAGAAAAAGAATTTAACCGAGTTTGGCCTTCCCCCATCCAGACTCCTCTATTATAGCCTATCCACTTTGCCTCCACTTTTACAGGGGAGCGTCATTGGTACTTCCATTAAGGTGCTAAATCAATGCTGGCAATTTTTCAATCTCTCTCCCAGGAAAGACACTTCCCAACCTCTTACCCTTAATTTAAATATTAGGATTGGGGGGGTCTCACACTTTCTCTAGACTGGCTTCCCCAGCTGAGAGATTGCTGTGTCGACGATTTATTCCTGAATAACTCTCTTCTACCCTCCGGGGAAGTTCTGGCCAAGTATAATATTCCCCAGAAGCACATTTTTTAAGTTTTTCAGTTACGACACCTAGTGGCTTCCAGCTTCGGTTCCAATTCCACACAGTCTCAGATTAAACCCTTACTAAACCAGATACAAGAACAGGCAATTAAGGCCCATAGTATATCTAAGCTTTATTCTTTCCTACTGGATACCAAATTCCCGGTCTCCCTGACTAGTTCCAAGTGCTGGTCCTCTCTTCTGCCAGACACCCTTCTAGATTGGGAACAGATTTGGGTAGATACATATCGGTATCTCTCTCAAGACAGACAAGACAGACATAGACTCACTCAATACCATATATTGAACAACATGTATTACACCCCAGTTAAACTGGTTAAATTAAATAGATTATCTTCAACTCTATGCACAAGGTGTAGCACAGTGGAAGGGAACCTGGTACACATTTTCTGGTATTGTGAGAAGGTGGCTCCCTTATGGCAGTCCATCCAATCTAACTTGGACCCTCTTTTGGGCCTTGATGATTTATTTACTATAGAAGTCTGTATCTTAGGGATGTTCTCCAATATACAAGTGATGGAGCGTAGATTCCATATGGCTTTAATCTAGATGGTCGTCAAAAGACTGGTGCTTAGGCATTGGATGGACCAATTGGTTATCTCATATGCAGAATGGATCATTGAAATTTCTCTCTGCTTTCGGACTGAAAGGTTAATAGCAAGTTCTCAGAATTGTCTGGCTTCATTTGAGCGGAAATGGGGCAAATCATATGCTCTTTATTTGAATTTATTTAGATTTTGTTTACCAGGTAAACCCACTGAGACCAATGGTCCCTTTTTCAGGGGCGACCTGGAGTTAGTTACAGAAAAGACACTAGAAACAATAATTACATTAGTTACATTAGTTACATTTGTTACACCATAGTATAATGATATCATTTATACAAGGGTAGCAGAAGGGTTCACAATAGACTCATATTATAAACAGTATGTTTAGACCTCACACGTTATATACAGTATGTACATGAGTTCCGCCAGTAATCAGAGTCCATAATAGCATTTCATGTTAAGTCAAAGAGAGAGTTCAAAGCAGTGCAACGGCCAGGGAGACTGGTCTGGGGAGCTAGCGGTTACAGCCACAGAGACTAAGATTGATAAGATATAGTTTGAGTTAATGCCTTGTTGGGTACACCTCTAGCTACCTTGGCAGCTGATATAGCTTTATGCATCTCATATGTATCAGGATCAGCTCCCTTTCTTTCCTTTTCTTCTCTTTTTGCTTTTTTTTTCCTTTTCCTTTATAGAAGGCACATCCTGGGGGAGGAGGGATGGGGGCCAAGGGTTCTGGGTGAGGGGGGTAGGGGGGAATTTCCCATTGTTTTTCCAGATTCAGGGATTTCTGTGAAATGTTGTACGCTGTCACTTTGCAACTGATATACAGTTTATGTCATTGGTCATAATGCGTAATCCCTGTATTATTCTCTCAGGTATACTACCTTTATATAAAATAATAAAGAAATACAATTTCAAAAAAAAAACAAGGTTTAGCAGAGCATTGTGCAGAACTCCTACTGTTCAGACAGCCGACAGCACTTCTCTGATTTTTTATTTTGATACAAATGGATAATATCACACTGGTCTCATGGAATACAATGGTTTGAGGTCCGTAGTTAAACAGAAATGAGTATGATCCCAAATTAAAAAGATGAGAGGGGATGTAATTTTCCTCCAAGAGATTCATTCAACCAGGGAGAAGGTGGAACGCTTGAAATCCTCTTGAGGGGGAAACATTGATATAGGCCCCTTTCACTTTGAAAGCACAAGGGGTGACAATTTGGATTAGACCAAATTTCCCTCACAAAGTCATCTCTACTGTGTCAGACCCAGAGGGTAGATTTGTAGTGGCAGTGGTGGATAGTGGGGGTAGGAAACTGACATTAGTTTCTCTATATGATCCCAACTTTGACTCTTCCAATTTTTTTACACACTTTGCCACCACCTTGGCCACGTTCCTGGACACTATCATAACTGGTGGGGACTTTAATACATACTGGGACCCCAAACTTGACCACTCGGGCACAAGATGAGGCCCAGTGCCACGCAGTGTCTCAGCACTTCGTAGGCTGGCCGAGGAAAGGGTCCTAAACAATGCTTGGCAATTCTGTTACCCTGCCACTAGAGAATTTTCATTTTTCTCACACGTCCATAATATTTACACTAGGCTGGATTATATCCTTGTCCTTCACCCGTGTTGGGGGATATTCTAGAGGCTGAATACGGTCCCTTACTTATTTCCAACCATGCCCCCCTCAGAGTGGTGCTCCAGGGGCACGAAGAAGTATTGCCGTCCCAGCATTGGCATATGGACCCATCTCTACTGATGGATACAAAATTTTTAGAACAAATGAGAGAGCGGTTGGTGGAGTTTATTGCCCTTAACCCCTCTGAAACCACTAGCATTGGTAATGTTTGGGACACTCTAAAAGCCTTTGTTCATGGTGAGGAGTTCTCCTATTCCTCCTTTAAAAGGAAATTGAACTCCAAACATAAGACAACCCTAGAAAAACAAATTAAAAAGCTAGAGGGTGTGACAATGACCTCCCTAACCAAAGAGAGAGTGGCTGAGCTTAAGTCACTGTAGAGCAAGCTTAATCAAATGACTACTAAAAAACTGGAAAGGGATTTAATTGTCACTAAATCTAGCTCATACTTTGACAGGGATAAATCCAGAAAATGGTTGGCAGGTTTGGTGAAAAAAAAAAGTCTGACCGAACCATAATAGGGGTGGAAAGTGTTGAGGGAACAGTCACCTACAAGCAAGGTAAGATCAACGACTCCTTTAAATTATTCTGTTCCACACTCTACACCTCAGAGTTTACCCCAAGGAGCTGATCCAGAAGTATTTTTAAATGGGATTGCCCTGCCCTCCTTGGCTCCCATGGGAAGGACTGCCCTTGACTCTCTTTTGATGTTGGAGGAACTCAAGACAGCTGTGTGGGGAGCAAAAAGAGGAAGTCTCCTGGACCAGATGGGATCTCCCCAGAATTCTACAAAATGATGTGGGAGGTGATTGGTCCCTTGATGTTGAGGGTGATGGTGGAGGCTCTAGAGCAGGGAGTTCTTCCTCCATCAGTGAGCTTAGCTACCATTATGGTCTTCCCCAAACCAGGAAAGGATCCCCTCAAATGTTTCTCATACTTCCCCATCTCCCTCCTCAACTCAGGCTATAACATTTTGGCTGAAACCATTGCCTCCAGACTGGAAGGCTTTACCCCAGATCTGATTCATCCTGACAAAAGTGGCTTTGTGAAGGGAAGATAAGCCAAACACAACATCAGAAGAACATTTAACATCATGCACAAATGGCCAGCTGGTTCAGAGGGGGGGCTTTTAGCATTTACATGTGGAAAAGGTCTTTGACAGGGTCAAATGGCCCTTTATGATGGTGGTACTTAGGAAATTTGGCATAGGCCCCTGTATGATAAGGTGGATAGGAACCCTGTATAAGTCTCCCAGAGCCCAAATTCTTACCAACAACACCCTTTCCACCCCCTTTGCCCTTTCTCGTGGGACAAGACAAGGGTGTCCTTTGTTCCCATTACTGTATGTTTTAACAATCGAGGTCCTTGCCCAATGTATTAGATCACAAGTCTGTATAAAGGGTTTTGCCTGGAGGGAGACAAATCATGTGATATCCCTCTTCATGGATGATATCCTGCTTTTTCTCCATTCCCTATGAGAGTCCCTCCCTGCTCTGTCTAGGATTTTTGAAGTTTATGGCCCACTCTCAGGTCATAAGATTAACTGGGGGAAAAGTGGATGGTTGCCCCTGGGAGGGGTGACCTACCCGATTACTATAGCACAGTCCCCTATTCCTCCAGTTATACAATTGAAATATTTGGGCATTATCATATTGGCCAAGCCCTCTACCCTGGTTGATATTAGCTTAAAGGGAATTGTCAAAAAGATAAAAGAAGACTGACTGGTTTGGAGACATTACTGCTCACTCTCATAGTTAGGATGAACTTGATTAAAATGTCAGTCCTCCCACAGTTTCTATATTTTTTTAGATGGTCCCATTAGCCATCCCCCAGATACACAGTAAAGCTCTAGAGGCTGCAATCACTCAGCTGTTGTAGCACACTAAAAAGCCCCGAATTAAAAAAACGATCTTATGGTTGCAAATTAGGAGCGGAGACCTGCCCAATGTTATGCATTATTATGTAGCCTCCCAGCTTGCCAATGTGTAAGACTTATTGAGGGGCCAAAAGAAGCAACTGGCGTGGGTGGATCTTGAGGACTCTTCATACATTTCAATGTACCACAATGTCCTAGCAGGCGCTATAGGCCAGACTCTTAACATTAAACCGAGTAATCCCTGTACTAGGGCTACAGCCAGGGCCTGGAAAATGGCACATGAATGAGTTGGGTGTGGAGGTGGGTGTCCCCCAACTTCTCCCTTCGGGAGCTTTTGAGGAGCCGGCTGGGCCTGACCCCATGGGAGAGACTCACCCTTCAGTCCTGTTATCTAAATGGTGCCTGCCTTCTAAGTCATTTGTTAAGAGATGATATAATTCTGACCTTTGCTGAACTGATCAGAGATTATAACATTCAGGCCTCTCACTTCCCCCTCTATGCAAGATTAGCGGATACCATTGTTAACTTACAGGACCAGGTCTGAAGAGGTGTGACCTTTGCCTGCTCCCCCCTTGAAGAGCTGTTTATGGGACAGTCAGGTGACTCTTCCTTTAGACCCCTCAGAAGAAGTTACAGACTAATGCTGGGGGCCCTTCCTGACCCTATGGAACAGATAAGAGCCAAATGGGGAAGCAGACCTGCATCCAGACGATCTTACAAGGGGTGATTGGTTGGCTATTTTGGGGAACATTACTAAGTGTTTGGTTAATAGTAGGATCAGGGCCATTCAATATAATGTCCTAATGGGAGCCTATCACACTCTACTGCTAGCACATAGGATAGACTCTGAGGCATCTCCCTTGTGTCCCAAGTGTCAGGTTCATGAAGGTTTCTTCCTTCATATGATCTAGGAATGCCAGCACATACAACTGTTCTGGAGCGGTGTACAGGATCTCTTGTACTCCATTTTGAAATCCCCACTTAGACCTGAAACAGCTGAAATTCTGTTGGGGTTACCCCAGAGAGAGAGAGGAAGGTAATCATAAATCTGCTTTCAGCTGATGGAGACTGGGCAATGCTTTTGTGCTCAGAACCCTGGCAATGCATCGGAGAGTGCCTAAATCCCCCTCAGTAACAACATGGTTGGGCTCCCTTATGGAATGTATGAAACTGGAAAAAATTCAATATTTGGTCTGGGGTCAACCTGGAAAGTACTTAGAAATATGGTCCCCTCTGAATGAAGCCATTGCTAAGTACTGGTTCCCTCTATTTTGATTTTGATACTGGGGAGTCCAAGAGGTCACAAGCCCCTTTCAAATTAACTTGGGAAACCTTGTTGAAAAATGCTATACTTCATGGCCATTGATTGCAATGTTTCCTTATTCCTGGGATAGGCCATTGTCACCTTCGCTGTGGTAATCTGAGCTGGGTTTTAAGAGCCACAGAATTGGTGGGGGGGTCCTGTCTGTGCTAATATCTGGTTTGGGACTGATCAAGACACTGTGAGATGGTGCCGAATAATTCTTCTATGAAAAAGTGTAGTGTGTCTTTGTTAAAGTACCAGATTGTTATCTTTCAGTGGGTGACTACCCAATTGTGTCTGACATTGTATTTGTGATGTGTATACTGATGTTTTTTTATTATCCTGTGCTGAGCTCTGCTATCTAAATACAGTTTACAAACAAAAAAGACTGCTTTTCTAAATAATCACCATTCATTGTTATCTGCTATTAACTTCTGACTCCAGATAAAAATATTTTTAGACTTTCTGCTTTCTCTTCTAACTTAGCCCTCTATTTAGTATTCAATGAAAAAGCACATAATGATGAAATAACAATGCATTTCTGGCAATGAATGTCTTTAACTTGGCTTTGATTTAAAGGAGTGAGCTTTTAAATATGTCTTCATTTTGTGAATGGTTTTAGGTGTAATGACACTTTTTTACAGCATATTTATGCACTTAGCACTTTGTTGTAGTATGTCTAAGTTTGCATGTGGGTGTGTATATGTCTTACATGGTATTTATGGTATTTTTGGTATTTATATGATGCTAATTTACATATGCCTGCCTTTTTTATAAATAACACTACCACTTTAAGTTTCAATTAAGAATTTTTAACATGTGACATACTGGTGTACTATTTAAACAATTCACCTGAAGGGGTCAGTATCTCTGACAAAGACTCCTTTGAGTTGAAACGTTAGGTCATTCAAGTGTTTTCCCCAGATCCAGAAGGGTCAGTCTTACTGTTATTTTTTGGCTCAATAAATGAAGAAAGTCACTGAAACTAATAGCAGTTTGGACTCTTCATTTGGTCTCACAAATATGCCCTGGGTAAGTGCCATGACTGCTAATGCTTGTGTACTTGTAGTGTCACAGAGCACCCCAGTTCACCTTGGTGCGGCTCTTTTGTTACTTTTAACTTCCTGAAGGACTCTATAGCTACTGAGAGAGAGAGAGAGAGAGAGAGAGAGAGAAGCAGCCAAAGCTTCCTTAAATCAAGGAGGTTATTTTCTAGACTACACTGAACTGAATTATTACTTTTTGGACCTGTGTAATTAAGTAGTATTGAGTCTGCATTTGGGGCTGACTTTTCTTAGTTTAACTTTAATTTGCCAGGGAGTAACTGTAGCTGGGAGATATTTGCAGTCATTTGTGACTAGACCTGTTACTTAACCTCTGTCAAATAGGTGTCTGCTAAGGGGAGGAGCTGAAAGAGGCCTAGCTGAACTGTAGATTTAAAACAGGAGTTGTTTGTGGTACCTGTCTGCCAAGACAGCGAGAGAGAGAACATGGTCAAAGCTTCCTTAAATCAAGGAGGGGGGAATGCTACAAGTCTCGATGGCTGAGAGGGACCTGGGGGTGGTGGATGTCAAGATGAACAACTCGGAGACTTGTAGGAGGGCAGCAGCCAAGGCCAACAGGATGCTGGGATGCATCACTAGGGGATCACCTCCAGAAGGAGGGAAGTGATACTCCCCCTGTATAACTGCTTGGTGAGGCCGCAACTCGAGTACTGCATGCAGTTTGGAGGCCACACTTAAAGAGGGACATTAAACTCCTAGAGAGGGTCCAGAGGAAGGCAACCAAAATGATTTGGGGATTGGGGGACAGGACCTATGAGGAGAGGCTCGAAGAGCTAAATATGTACACACTGGAAGAGAGAGAGAAGGGACTGGGGGGACATGATAGAGGTCTTCAGGTACATGAAGAGGGTAAATAGGGAAGGAACAGTCAGGGTGCTTCGAAGGAAGGAGGAAGGAGCCACTAGAGGGAATGGGTGGAAGCTGGAGGGAAGTTCAGGGGAGAAAGGAGGAGGTGCTACTTCACTGAAAGAGTGGTGGAGCCATGGAATGTGCTGCCTAGGGGCTGGTGGAGTCAGAGGCGGTGGAGGGGTTCAAGAGGGGGTGGGACAGGTACAGGAGAAGGGTTCTGGAAGCAAAATCCAATGCAGCAAGAATATCCGGAACTGGGAAGGGAGAAGCCAGAGAAGGCAAGGGGGGCAGCAAGGTCAGCACCCCGGGTGGGGGCTGACCAAACGAGCAGACACAAAAGACCGTTAGGCTTATTCTGCTGGCATTTTAGTATGTTAGTAAGGAGGTTATTTTCTAGACTACACTGAACTGAATTATTACTTTTTGGACCTGTGTAAGTAACTAGTATTGATTCTGTTTTTGGGGTTGACTTTTCTAAGTTTAACTTTAATTTGCCAGGAAGGAACTATAGCTGGGAGATATTTGTATTCATTTGTGACTAGACTTGTTACTTAACCTCTGTGAAATAGGTTTCTGAAAGGAAGGAAGGTACTCCCTGGGTGGATGGTCAGAGTTGTAGTTGATTGTTTCTGGAGGGCATAGGTTTACTCTACCACCCACCCTCACCCCACCCACCCCAAGTGCATAACTCCCTTTATAGCTGGGGTTCTGACATCACTTCCCCAAAACAGCTAACAACATACACTTGTTCATATCCTTAATGGCACAGCACACTGAATGGGGTAGATACACTCACAAGCTTGCACACACTAAAACAAGAACAAAACAAAACAAAAGGAAAGCATCTGTAACAGGAAGGGACACAGACATGTGGGCAGTGGTGCAGTGATTTGGCTGTAGAGCAGCAGTCTTCTGGGAGACATTCTGGAGACTGTGTTGCTGCCCTATTTGCAGGCACCTCTCTGGTCTGAGGGAGGAGGTTGTTCGTCTCCATGCTGACCTGAAAGGATTCGGGAAACCTGCTCCCCCACCCAGGGACCACCCAGGCCACTGCTACTACCTCAGAGGTTGCCAAGAAAGAGGAGTGGTTGGACCATGGTGGGCTCATGGAGGGTGAGGGTGGTGGAACAGAGGTGCATCCCTCCAGTTTTGCCTCTCCACAATTCATTCACCACAAAGGGGGAGCATGGTTCCTCTATGGAGGCACCCACAGTGGAGACCAGAGAGGATGCTGGGAACTTCCACAATGGAGACCCACAAGAGGGTGGCACAGGACCCCACAGAGGAAGAAAACAACTCCTGGTGGGGGACTCAATTGTTAGGGGGTAGAACTGGGGGAAGGAGGGAAAAGGGAGGTAAAGTGCCTGCCCGGCACCATGGCTTGGATGGACAGGAATCGAATCCTCAGGATTGTGGGAGTAGCTGCACGGGGGAGTGAGCTGGATGTCATTATCCACCTAGGGACAAATGACCTGGCTGAGAATGGGATCAGAGCAGTGCAACAGGAGTTTGTGAAGTTGGGAAGGGGCCTTAAACAATTAGCAAACATGGTAACTTTCTCAGAAGTACCACCTGTCTATGGCATGGATGAGGCTAGGGTACTCCACACCATGGGATTCAATGACTGATTGAAAAACTGGTGCAGAACTCAGGGATTTGTCTTCACTGGGGACTGGGGCTTCATCTGGAGGGATGCAGGCATATACAGGTGCGATGGTCTGCATCTATCCAGGAGGGAAACCAGGATCCTAGGTGATAGGTTTAAATGCTTCATTGGTAAGCATTTAAACTAGCCAAGGGGGAGGCACTGAAAAGGAGAAGTGAAATCCTAGCCCTCCCAACAAAATCAGGGTAGTTAGTGAGGTAAACACCAAGATAGAGCAGTTGATAGGGAGGAGGGCAGGGGTAAATGGAGAAAAAGACAAAGGCAGTAAGGACAGGGATGGGGCAAAAAGAAATAAAGCCATGAAATGGAGAGTAATGAATACCAATGCCCATAGTCTAGGTAAAAAGCTTTCCGAAATGGTGGCCTTGATGGAAGAGGGATGCCTGGATATCATGGCAGTCACAGAAACATGGTACACAGAGAACCATAACTGGGATGTCAACATACCAGGGTACACAATCTATAGGAGGGACAGAGAGGGAAGAAGAAAAGGAGGAGTAGGGAAGAGATCAAAGCAACAGAACTAAAGGGTAAACAGGGAGGAGAGGAGGCACTATGGGTCACCCTGGAGACTGGAAATGGCACCACAATCCCACACAGGGGTTGTATACAGACCCTCATCTCAGGGGGGAAAAATGGACAAGGAAATGATAGAAGGCATCCTTCGGATGGCAGAGAAAGGGAAGATATTGCTGATGGGGAACCTGAATACTCCAGATGTTAACTGGAGCACCTTTGCTGCAGCCACATCCAAGAGCAAAGCCATTCTCGATGCCCTACAGGGGGCATGTCTCAGACAGCTAGTTTTGGAACCCACTCGGGAGGGAACAATCTTAGACCTGGTACTCTCAAATGGGGATGGAGAGAGGATCTCTGATCTTGAAGTGGGTAGCCACCTGGGAACAAGCGACCACCAAACAGTATGGTTCACGATAAACTTAGCTGTAGAGTCAAGCCATACAAAAGTGAAGGTACTGGACTTCAGGAGGGCTGATTTTGTTAAAATGGGAGAGTGCCTCAGAAAAGCACTAGCAAACAGGCAAGAAGGTGGGATGGAGCAACAATGGGTAAGCATCAAAACCGCCATCACAGAGGCAACAAGTCTTTGTGTGAAGCAAATAAACAAATCAAAATGAAAGAAAAAACCACTATGGTTCTCAAAAGAAGTGGTGGGGAAGGTTAGGGAGAAAAAGATAGCATTCAGGAAGTATAAGGAAACACAGAAGAAGTAGGACAGAGAACTGTACTAGTTAAAGCAAAAAGAAGCGGGGAAGGCAGTCAGAATAGCAAAGGCCCAAACCGAGGAAAAGATAGCCAACTTGGTTAACAGGGGTGATAAAACTTTTTATAGGTACATTAGGGAACAAAGAAAGACTAAGGCAGGGATACTGAGGCTGAATAAAGAGGAAGGTGGTTGGGCAGTGAAAAATCAGGGCTACTGAATAAATACTTCTACTCAGTATTCACAATGGAAAAGCAGGGAGAGATACCTAATCCAGTCAATAGAAGCACTCTGGATAGGGGGGTTGATATTAGTCCTTTCACAGAAGAAAGGGTTCTGAAAGAACTCTTAAAACTGAAGGTGGATAAAGCAATGGGGCCTGATGGGATTCACCCCAGAATTCTAAAAGAACTAAGGGAAGAACTAGTAACACCACTGACTACTCTTTTTAATAAATCATGGGAGGATGGTGTGGTACCTGAGGACTGGAGGAGGCTGATGTGATTTCCCTTCACAAAAGTGGGAGCAAGACAGAGGCAGGAAACTACAGACCTGTCAGTTGGACCTCAGTGGTAGGGAAAATGATGGAATCACTTCTGAAGGAAAGAATAGTTGAGTACCTAGAGGCCAGTGGGGCACAGGACCCAGGCAGCATGGATTCACAGCAGGAAGGTCATGTCAGACAAATCTAATTGATTTATTTGACTAGGTGACCAAAAGTAGACAAGGAGGGCTGTGAACATGGCCTACCTAGACTTTAGCAAGGCATTTGACACAGTCCCACACAAAAGATTAATAAACAAATAGCCAGCCTGGGAGTGGGTCCCAGGGTGGTAGCCTAGGTAAAACACTGGCTGGACAACAGGACACAGCAGGTAATAGTAAATGGAGTCCACAGTGAAGAGGAGGTTACTAGTGGGGTACCAGGAGTTCAGTACTGGGGCTGGTCCTTTTAATGTCTTTATAAGTGACATTGCAGAGGGACTGGAAGGGAAAGTATGTCTCTTTGCAAATGACACAAAGATCTGTAACAGGGTTGATACACCAGATGGAGTGGAAAGGATGAAAAGGGGATTGGCAAGGTTGGAGGAATGGTCAAATGTATGGCATCTTAGATTTAATGCAAAGAAGTGCAAAGTAATGTACCTGGGAAACGAAAACTCAGGCGAAGAGTGCACAATGGGGGGTGAGATACTGACAACAACAAAAATGGAAAGGGACCTGGGGTAGTCATATCTGATGACCTAAAGGTGGGCCAGCAACGTGAGAAGGCAGTAAGGAGGGCTGGGGGGATACTGGGATGCATGAGAGGCATCACCAGTAGAAAACAGGAAGTTGTTGGCCCTCTGTACAGACAGTTGGTCAGACCACATCTGGAGTATTGTGTACAGTTTTGGAGACCCAATCTCCACAAAGACATAGACAGGGTGGAGGCTGTCCAGTGGAGGGCAGCCACAATGGTGCAGGATCTGCACCAGTAGACATATGAAGAAAGACTAAAGGAGCTTAAGATGTATAGCCTCGAGGAAAGGAGAGAGAGGGGGGACATGATAGAAACTTTCAAATACCTCAAGGGAATCAACAAAGTCCAAGAGGGTAGCATCTTTCAGAAAAAGAGATGTGCAAGAACAAGGGGGCACAATTTGAAGATAGAGGGGGGACAACTCAGCGGTAATGTGAGGAAGTATTTCTTCACAGATCAAATCAAATCAAATCATCTTTATTTTTATAGCGCCTTTCAAAGCCAAGGCGCTGTACATAAAAACCATACACATAAAAATATATTTTTTTTAAAACAAGCATAAATAAATCATCCGTAGCTAGGAAAAGCTAAACTAAATAAATAATTATTTAACTCCATTTTGAATCTATCGATGGTTGGGCATTCTCTCAACCAGCGAGGTAGAGAATTCCACAGGGTTGGCGCTGAAAAAGCAAAGGCACGAGATCCTGATGTCTTTAATCGAACCCTGGGAATCTCCAGCAATCCCTCGTTGGTGAAACGGAGAGGACGGAGTGGTCAATAGGGTATCAGGAGATCTTTCAGGTAGCTGGGTCCCTGATCATGTAGTACTTTAAAGGTTAGTAAACCAACCTTATAGGTGATCCACCACCAAACTGGCAGCCAGTGCAGTTTGCAGAGCACAGGTGTATCATGACTGGTTCTAGAAGCCCCAGTCAAAAGCCTGGCCGCTGTGTTCTGCACCAGCTGCAGGCAGCAGATATCAACCCCAGGTAGCCCTAGGTAGAGGGAATTGCAGTAATCAAGACGGGTAGTGATAAAGGCATGGACCAATGTTGGAAGATTACCCGGCGGAACCAGGTGTTTCACCCAGGCGATATTCCTCAGATGGTAAAAAGAGGATTTGACGACAGCTGATACCTGAGATTTTAAGGTCAAACCATCGTCAAAAATAACACCCAGGTTACGCACCTGATCGGAGGTAGTGAGCGACATACCACCCAGTAATAAGCCTGATGGCTGTCCAGCCCCCAAACCCGCCCCAGACAACCTGGATCCACTACCATCACCTCAGTCTTATCTGGATTCAGTCTCAGCCAGCTGGAACTCACCCAAAGTCTGATTTCAGCAAGGCAAGTATTTAGCACGGAGAGTGCATCATCTTGCCCAGGCAGAAAAGACAAATACAGCTGAGTATCATCTGCATAGCAGTGAAAACCCAGACTGTATTGCCTGATAATATCTCCCAATGGCACCATATACACTGCAAACAACATGGGGGCTAGAATGGAACCCTGTGGTACCCCACAAGGCAGGGAGTGAGTGCCAGAGGAATAAATTCCAATGGCAACTCTCTGAGACCTGTCCGTGAGATAAGACTGGAACCATTTGAGGACTGTACCAGACAGCCCACAAAAGAACCGCAGGTGCTCCAACAGCACACCATGGTCTACAGTGTCAAAAGCAGCAAAGAGATCGAGAAGGACCAGAATGGTACGTGCTTTTTGATCTCTAGCCATTAGGAGATCATTCAATACCCAGACAAGGGCAGACTCCGTGCTGTGCTTCTTCCTAAAACCAGATTGGAGAGTATCATAGACATTGTGAGTTGTAAGATGATCATCCAATTGCAAAGTAACCGCCTTTTCAATAACCTTACCAACAAAATGCAGGTTAGAGATAGGCCGGTAGTTGGCTAGACAATCTGGGTCGAAGGAGGGTTTTTTAAGGAGTGGTCGAACGACCGCCTCCTTGACTGGGTCAGAAAAGTCCCCCCCTCTCCAAAGACTTCCAGACAATGTCAGCAAGGATCGGGCAGATAACTTCTACACATCCCACTAAAAGGGGTGTAGTACCCAGATCCAAACTACAACTGGTTGGTCGTAGTGTTTGGATGATCTTCACAATGTCAGCGAACTCCAGCCAGTGAAAATCTGACCAGACAGACTGAGTGCATGCCACTTCCTGTCGACCACTGCAATCCCTCATAGGAGAGGTCGGACCAATGCCAGACCTGATGCTGGCAACCTTATCTGCACAAAACCGAGCAAACTCCTCACATCTCAGCTGAGAAAAGCTTCTCTGGGCTGGAGACAGATTGGATTGCACAATCTGTCAATGGTCCGGAAAAGCTGAGCCAGTCGATTCTGTGCAGTAGAAATCTCCCTGGACAGGAATTCTGCCTTCTTATGGGTGATTTCTGATTGATAGCCATCATAATGTGCCATCAACCTAAGCCTGTCAGCATCATGGTCGGACCTCCACCAGGCTCTCTCCAACCTTCGGCCAACTCTCCTTAACTCCTTCAAGGAGCCATCAAACCAAGGGCTCCTTGAATGAAGGGTGAGAGGCCAAACGTGAACAGGAGCAATCTTGACCAGAGCATCTCCCACAGCCTTATTATAGGCTAGTACGAGATCATCTGGACTCATGCATTCACCCGACAAGCTTGATAGATCCAGCACCGCCATTAGGTCACTGGGGGTTAATACCCCTTAAAGCGCGGTACTGAACCATCTCTGTAGGGGCAGACCTATTGGGGGGAGCCCTGAAGCTGAACCTTATGGTGTGATGGTCAGACCAGCTGACTGGTTCCACCCCCAAATCAGCAATCTCCATACCCAGAAGAAAGATCAGATCCAATGAATGACCCCCTACATGGGTCGAGGAGGTAACCACCTGTGTTAGGCCCAGCAACGTCATCAGCTGGAGGAGATTTTGTCCAAAATGCATCGTCGACCCAGGCATTGAAGTCCCCCAGAACTATCAATCTGGGGGACCTCAACACCATGTCGACGATGAAGTCTGCTATCTCCTGCAGGAATTCTCCACTGTCTCCTAGTGGACGGTAGATGAGGAGAATCCCGCAACCTACACCCTATCCCAGGATATAGTCAAAGGATCTGGTACTTCCCAATGGCACATCCACAAGGCCCAGCTCAGTCTTAAACATAATGGCTACACCCCCGCCCCTACGATCCAACTTTGGATGGTGTATGACAGAGAACCCGGCTCGTGCTGCCGAGGCCAATATAGGGCCTGGATTTTCATCCAGCCAGGTCTCAGTGATGCAAGCCAGATCAGTTGACCCAACAAGATCAGCTATAATAGCTGTCTTGTTTTTAATAGATCTGGCATTGCATAACACCGCCAAGGTGGGATGAGCTGTCGAGGAAGACCTCGGCACCTGCCCACAAAAATTGGAGCCCTTGGGTATGGGGACAAGACAAGAATAACCCCTATCTTGACCCCATTTCTCCCCAGAGTGTCTCCTGGACCCCACAACTCCAATCCGCCCTCCCCTTTCTTGTCCCTCACCAGGCCCAGCTCTCCACCTTCTTTTACGTTTCCTAAGAATCCCCAAAGCACAACACCTAAAATAGGTGTCAGATGTCAATGGTGGACATTCGAAGGGACATAATTCCCTGAGCCTGTTGGGGGAATAATGCCCAACCGTCACTGAACCTCCCCAACACATTATAATAAAACTAAATAGTTTGGAGAGGAGAAAAATAAAATAAACAAAGGTAATAAACAAAAACAAAGCCTATCACTCTCAAATAACATATAACCAAACACTTATTCAAAAATAATATGGAGCACTAATTCATTCATAAATCCCAACAGTCCAGCACTTCCTAGATACAGGCCACTTACAAACTGTTATTCTTTAAAATAACTAATTAAAACAATCCAAAACTCTGAAAATAAATCTTATAAATCACGAAAAAGAAACTCCATACAGAGTCCACTCTAAAGAGAGTTCAAGTCCCGGAAAATTAAGAAAATATATTTAAACAGATAATAATAAATACAGTTTAACTTTCAACCCCGGTACTCTTACTACCCTGGGAGTCAGTACTAAACCAGGCACTGTCACTGCCTAACTAATGTAATAAAGATGAGTATTTAAAGTTCCCAGGCACTCACACTACCTGGAAAATAAAAAGTTATTTGGGCACTCTCATTGCCCAAGAAACAGTAAAAATAAATTCAAGCCAAAAATATATTTCAACCAAAAAGTCAGGAAATGTTCTCTCCAAGAGGGTATCTTAACAGACTTAGTTCTTCTTTAAGCTCAAAAAATATCCAATCCCAAATCCAAATGAAGTCAAATTTCAAATCTCCTGGCTTCTGAAAAAGTCAGCAGTCAATCCATCTGTTCTGATTTCAAATCAGCTACTGAACTCCATTCAGCAATCTTCCATCACGAAAAAGGGGATTTCTGGAAGGGACCAAGAGTGTGCAAAACTCGCAGATAAATAAAGGGATATCCCTTCCTCCCCTCTACACCACCCCAGACTAACCTAATTCCCCACCACCTGCGACCCGCAGCTACAGACGCCCTTAGGGATAGACAATAAAGTACACCCCTAGGGCAACTTAGGAGAGGCCCAAATCCTCCTCTGGCTCCCCAAAGGCCAAATGAGGCAACTTCCGCTCGGTCCCAGGTAGCACAATGGGACAACGGCCCAAGGTGTAGGGGAAGAGGGATTCCCCACCCAGCACCATTCAATGACCCTCACCACCCCTAGGTTCCAGAGAAGCGGTAACTCCAGAGCCCACAACAAAGTTATTTGGAGCGGTAAATGGCAATTTAAAACATCCACAATCTCCTACTGTCAGCGTTCCGAGCGCAATGTCTCTAGGACGCTCTTCAACATAATTCTTCTGGAGAACTCCAGATCAAATAAGCACTTCCCCTGTCACCTCCACTGGCTCCACTAACTCCACCGGAGATTTTCAGACTTCAATACGGCCTATTAGGATGTCACAAGTAGAAGATGGAAAGACCTTCCCACAATGAGCGGTCAGAGCACAACCTTCCCACAATGAGCGATCAGAACAAGTCAGAGCAGAGAGCAACCACACACAGATATTTCAAATCGCAAGGTGTGTAAAGTGCGCTCTCACCACACCGCTACTTTCTCAAGAGTGAGTGATCTTTCGGCAGTAGTTCTCCCGAGTCAAATCAGCAGTGGTTCTCTCAAATCAGCAGCAGACTTAGTTCAGCCCTGGTCTTCCCAATTCAAACATCAAAACAGCAACTCCACAAATCACGAATCACCAATGATTTGGGATTTGGGGTTTGCTTCAGGTCTGTCACGGCTTTACTGAGAACAGCCGTATCATAACCAATCAACATTCAAAGCTACTGCATAGTAAGAGAACAGAAAAAAATTAAAAATATACATGTCTGCTTTCGGCTGTTTCAATCTTACAAAAACAACAGCCGTGACACGAACGATTAAACAGCTAGGACTCCCCAGAGAGAGTTGCAGATGCATGGAATGGCCTTCCTGAGGAGGTCATAGAGTCAAAAACAGTGGGGGAATTCAAGAATGCATGGGACAGACATAAGGCAATTCTAGTTGGGGGTAGGAGGAAGTAGGCTGTTGGTTAAACAGGATCTGCAGCTTATCCATTAGGTAGGGAAATGGGCAGACTAGGTGGGCCAAGCGGTCCTTATCTGCCATCAAATTCTATGTTTCTATGTCTATAATTTCCCAAGTCTGGAGCAGAGATGTCTTTGGAGAAGACAACGTCAAGATGACATCATCAGCAAAGACTGCTATTTTATATTCATGAACTCCTAATGGTATGCTGTCCACCCCCTCTGCTCTTCGCTCTGCTGCCACCAATGGCTCAGTATGAAGCATGAATAATAATGGAGAAAGAGGGCAGCCCTGATGGGTGCTTCTTGTCAATGGAATATGAGCCAAGTAAGCCCTGTTCGCCTGGATAAAAGCCCATGGGGAATCCTACAGAGTCTGAAAAACAGATAAAACTTCTTCGAGAAAGGCTACATCAGACAGGGTGTCCCACAGAAAATCCCAGGACACCCTGTTGAATGCTTTCTTGGCGTCCAAACTAACCATGACCAGAGGAAGGGAGTGCCACACTGCGTTGCCAATCAGATGCAAAGTGTGGCATGCACTGTCGTGTCTCTCTCAGTTCCAGACAACCCTGCCTGGTTGTCATCTAGTAGATGTGGGAGAATGGTGTCCAATCTACTAGCCCACAGTCCTGCAAACAGCTTATAATCAATGCTTAACATTGATATAAGGTGATATGAAGAGGGGTTAACAGGTCTTTTTTTGCTTTAACAAGGCTGCAATTGAAGCTTCACCCCACAAGGATGGGGGTGGTTCTCCCTCCTGTATGTTTCAGAATACTCAAAATAACAATGGGAGAATAGATTTGGTGAACTTTTCTAAAAACATTCAGCTGGATACCCATCCAGGAATGGACATTTTCCCAGTCTGACTTTTTTTTTACTTACTATTTCTCCCCGTGGCCCCCGGTCGGCTCCTGCTTCTAGGCATCCCATTCTTTTTTGGATGCCAGCAATCCCACATCTGTCTCAAAATCAAGCCACCACCTTGCTACCCCAAGGCTTACACCCCGTGGTGGAGTGGCGGGGAGCCCTCTAACTCCCCACCAGGACTGGATCCAGTACTCAGAGACGGTGCATTAGTTGGACGGCCATCAAGCCCCTCAACCTGCCTGCCATTTTCCTTTTTCTTCAGCAGCAGAGTGTGCAATGCCAACAGTGAGCATGCCACGCACATGTCAACATGCAGTGCACTCAACGGCTGCTCCACCTCCACACCCCACTGTTTTACCTCCGGGGTAAACAGTAATTGAAGGTTACCCAATTTGTCCTGAATGGCCTTACATTTTTGTTCCTGTTTTTCTGTTTTTGAGATGCCACTTCTATCAGACAACTTCTCGATACAGATTTTATTGTATCCCATAATATTGTGGGTGTGACCCCCACCTTATCGTTGTCTGCTATAATTTCAGAACTTTTCCTCTCCATCAATTTCACCAATTCAGTATCCTTAAGCATGGACTTATTTAGTCTCCACATGGTATGCTTCTGCTGCTTTCCCAAGGGCAGGTTCAGGAAAACTGGAGCCTGATCTGAGAGGAAACAGGATCCATGCGATATGTCCTGCACTTTTTCCAAATATTCTGCGGTAATCAAAAAATAATCTAGTCTAGCTGAAGTATTACAATGGGGAGAATGATATGTGTATTCTCTGCTGGAGGGAAATCATTGCTGCCAAATGTCCATGTATCCAAGGTGGTTAACAACTTTAAAGTATTTCTGTGCTACTGTGGCTTTATGGCCGCCCGGGTGTAGTTATATGTAGAGAAATGTTAATTGCTGTATTAAGATACCCTCTGATCATTAAAATGCCCTGTGAGATAGACAGCAATTAATCAAAAAAGTATTTAACAACTCACTGGCTGGATCCCAGGGGTAGA
This sequence comes from Neoceratodus forsteri, assembly GCA_016271365.2. NCBI lineage: Eukaryota > Metazoa > Chordata > Ceratodontiformes > Ceratodontidae > Neoceratodus > Neoceratodus forsteri. The sequence continues at coordinate 1,075,970,139 of CM057454.1, read as the reverse complement.
TACAGTATACACTTACTATCGTCACCAGTTCCTTATGTAGATGTCCTACCATGATAATGTGTCTCCCTTCATTATCAAAAAATTTTTCTTGGAGACTAAAGGGGGTTCCCTTGGGACAAGAATAGCTGTGTCTCTTCTCTGGCCACTACAGTGAGAAGAAGCTTCCATTTCCTCAAACCCAAACCTATGGAACTTTTGATGTACCACAGGAGAAAGGTGAGTTTCTTGGAGTAACAATAGATCAGGTTTCTCCCAATGCAATATCTTTAACAGTCTGGAATGCTTTATTGAATCATGGATCTCATTGCCATTGTATGATAATATACTAGTTGGTACATTCAGTCACATGCTTAGGATAAGAAGGTAAGATATCCATTAGGCCCATAACATGTTGAACAAACAAATGGGGACCACTCCAGATACAGCTGCAGCACACGGTAGACTGAACTGGAACCAAAACAACAAACCGGGCTTGTAGTTTTGGTTCCATAATATTATCATATTATCAGAGGGTCATTATCAGAAGTCACAAATCAGCATGGGGCAAAGTAACCAGTGGGGTCCCCCAAGGTACTGTCCTGAGACCCACACTATTTAATGTCTTGATTGCCAGCATTCAAACTTCCAGTGAGGTCTGGATTAATAAGTATGCTGACGATAGCAAACTAAGCTGTGTAGTGAATGACTGTCAATCCATCCAGTCTTTACAACATAATTTGGACAGCCTTGCCTGCTGGGCAACAGAGAACAAAATGATATTCAACATTGTGAAATGTAAGGTAATGCATTTAGGAAAAAATAACATATTGGCTGGCTATATACTTCATGGTATCCAGCTCTGGTTGTAATGTCAGAAAAAGACTTAGGAGTCAGTATCATAAACAATCTAAAATATAGTGCCCACATTAATAAAATGATTAAAAAGTGCCATGGCATAATTGGTTGCATTCTTAAACACATCAAGAGCCATGAACCTGAGGTTATCGTCCCATTATATACTAGTTTAGTCAGATCACACAATGAATATTGTGCACCCTTCTGTGCACCTACCTCGCTGGGTGGAAAAGCCATCACTGAGAAAGTTCAGAGGAAAATCACCAGGAGCATAAGTAATCTGACCAACACTGAGTATGAAGATAAATTAAAATCCCTGGGACTATACTCCCTTGAATACAGGGCACTCGGGAGCTTTATGCTTGGCTTATAGGGCCTTCAGAGACCCTGCCTTGTTCGAAACCATCTGCCTTGAGAGGCATGTATCAACTAACAATACATGATCACACAAATTTAAACTTTCTGCTAGTCTTAACAAAACAGTTAAAAGAAGCAACTTTATCACTCAAAGATTACCTCTTACATGGAATTCTCTTCCCTTGTCTGTCACATTAAGTGACAATATCGAACAATTTAAATACAGACTTGACCAGTATATGGGTGAAAAAAAATTCCTTTTCTGCCATTAGAATTAAATGGCGACGAGTTCATTATGGTCTTGCCCTCAAACTTGTATACACCTATGAACCTATGAACCTATAATATGTTGGCCTTACACAATTAAATACAGTGCACTTTCTGCCCCCACAATACCCAAAGGTCATGTAGTCTGTGTTGTTTCCAATGGTCCTGTACCAGTTGGAGAGAAAAAGCAGTAAAAGTTCCAACAGGACATGGTAACACAATAACAGAGAGGCAGAACACAGTCTACCAAGACCTGGTAGCAAACCACCTCCAGCAAGGTTTGGAACACAGTAAAGCAGCTGGGCTTCTAGTAATAATTGGGTGGGTTGGATCTGCAGTTCTAACTGGGAAGGAAATTCAGCAGTTACAAAAATTAGAAGAAACAGTCAAAGAGTACATATAACAGTGACCTCCAATGCAGGGAGTGTCACCACTACAAGCACTCCTAACTAATGTCCGATGTACCTGGAGTGTTGGAAGGGAATAATCCAGGGAGTTTCCAGGCACCCCACACAGGACATCCTGTGTGTTAAAGGCATCACCAGAGGAGCAGGTACCCACCTCCATAATCAAGAGAATCCAAGATTGTTCTATTCTAAGCCATGTGAAAAGGAAGATCCATCTTGTAGCATCTAGGGTACCTTAAGCAATAGAAAGATGGATAGGGCGGACTAGTTGGGCCACAAGACCCTTATCTGCCGACAACATCTATGTATCTATGGAGTGCCCACAAACTAGACTGGTGTGCCTAATACAGGGAATGGGTCAAACATACCATTCATCTTAAAGTATTATAGCAATGCAAAGCACATGCAACACTGAACAGTTGGAAACTAAAGGGAAAAGGTTAGCCATAAGTACACAATTCCTAATCTATGGCCTTAACTAATAATAATCCTGGAGCTCACAGATGAACGTTGAAACCCTGGTCTATGAACGCAGAGATCCTGTGGAGGTAATGATGGCGTGTGTGTGTGTGTGCCTTGGGGGGGGCTAGGGGGAAGGGGAGAGAGAAAATCCACCTAGTCCAGGTATATAGATTTAAGCAGCAAGGTTCCAGGAGCCAGAGCCTAGCCCAAACACAGTGCCCCCAGCCAGACCCTACACCCTTACCTAAAGGTGGGTCCTATCCGTGAGCACGTATAGCTGGGACCTTCTCCATTGCTCATCTGAGAAGCAATACCACAGTACAGAGTGCACCATGCCTTCTTCCCTTACCTCCTTCTGGCAGACTGGGCAGCTGCACCCCTGCCCATGAGGGTCCTGCCCAGCTGGCTGATAGCAGCAAAAGCTACTGGTGGCTACCAGTAATGTGCTAAAATTAAAAAAGAGGAAGATGGGCACTCACCAGTCAGAAACTGTCTAGTAGGCAGCCTAAAGCACAGAAAGGGTATCAGGGAAGTGTATTATGCGTTCCTCAATATCTGAGGCAACTGACCCCCATCAAATGGAGAACTCCATCCTGTCACCACTAATGCCATCTCCTGCCAGTACTTCCCTCTCCTTAGAGTCTAGGAACATTACTTGCCATGCAGAAACACTGAATGAGGTTTGGCTTTGATCCTAGAGGGAGCAGTGCTCTGGTAACTACAGCTCACCATATTTGAGGTCAGCTGGGTTGGAACCATCCCCAGCTCCCCTTGACTGCAAACAAAAAGGGATCACAATCCCCCCCCCAAGTAGTTCCCCCATGGGAATGCACCTGAATCCATGGGCTGATGGTATACATAAGGAAAACACTTGTTACTGTCCAGTGAAAAAGACAGCCATTGTATAATCTAGTTAAGCTTCAAGTTATCACTCAAAGTGTTTGCTTTAGCCATAGATGAGAACCAGGCCACTAGAGAAAGTTAAAGCTTTGGACCCACTGAAAATGTTTTAGAATGTCCTTCATAGTTTGGAGAGTATCCAGAGTTTTTTGTCTGGCTGCTTCCATGGAAGGCACACTGGGAACCACCCATCGGTCCTGGGTGGAGTGGAAGGTAGCTCCAAAGATACTGGATGCCCTCTCCACTAAGACTGTGTCCTGGGTGGTTAAGGAATATCTATACCTCTTTCTGCATGTCTGACTTAGCCTCTACCACCATTTGGTAGAGTATGATGCCATCGGCATAATAGACTCTCAGTTTTGGGGGGAATGAGGTTTGAAATTTAATTCCACCTTGTCATGGAGCTTGTAAGCAGGGGGAGTATTCCATCCATTGTGTCTGCACCACAGGAGTGTAATCCTGGTTGAAATAGACCCTGTGGTCCTCCCACTGCACCACTTTCTTGCACTGTGCTGCCAACAAAACTTTTCCTTTGGTAAAATAGCTTACAAATCGCAGAATAATCAATCATGGTCTTTCTCCCAGAGCTGGCTTGGGGCCAAGTGTTCTGTGTACGCACTCAATGTCAAAGGGCTCATCTGAAGGAAGGTCCAGGGAGTCTGTGATTAATTTTTCCACAGATTCAGAGATATGTTGCTCCTCTGTGAATTCAGGAAGACCATAAAGCAGTAATTTCTTCCTCCTGATTTTTCTTTCCAAATCATGGCATTTAAGCTCTTTTTTTTTTATAACTCAACTTTATTCAAGAGTTAGAACATGACATGACACAGCAGAATCTGTTGCATCCAACACTACAACAGAAAGTCTGCACAATATTCAGGAATTGATTGTGATTCTGTCTACATTCATTAACTTCAGAACATAATGTAGTATTAAGTTACAAACATTTGTTCCATTTCTATACACACAACTCTAAGTAAATAAGTAAAGAATATAAAAAAATTAAAATTAAATAGACAATTTTTAAGCACTCTATTGCCTGTGGTGTCCTCATTTAATTTCTCATAGCTAAAAGATAAAGGAGTTTGTTCACTTGTTTTTCCCTCTCATTTATATATCTTATTTAATAATTATTTCTTGTCTTTATTTTATTTCTACCCGTTGGGAAGGTGGGGGAAGAGGGGGTGTGCGGGGAGGTAGGCCAGAGAGCCGAAGCTTCTCTGAGTCTAAAACCATGTCAGTTAGAGCATCCGAACTAGGTTTCCTCCACTTAGGGAGAAACCAACTGGTCAGTTATAGGGTAACAGGTGTCCAGACCAGCCCTTCCTGCTACAGCAGTCCATTCAGAGGGGTTCTATCTTTCAGGATAAAATCATGTAGCCATTTAGCCTGGGAGATGAGTTGTGGACCAGTTAAGCCATGGATCCCATACTTCAAGATGTTTTTCTTCTCTCAGGTGTATTCTGGCCATGAGCCTCTCAATTTCCTGTAGTTGTTTAATTCTTTTATACCATTCCTCTATAGTTGGAGGACACTGTTGCAGCCAATGAGAGGTAAGGCATTTCAGGGCTGCCACTATAAAGATCAGACCCAACTTTCTACGGCTGGGGGGAAGGTCCAACACCACAGGGAATCCCAATACCCAGTTCAGGAAATCTGAAGGGATATCCACTCTGGAACACCCTGTCCTTAACCCCATTCCAGAAAACCCTGACAACTGGGCATTCCCAAAAGATATGCACATGAGTTCCATTGCAGCCGCACTGTCGCCAGCATCTATCAGAGTAGGTTGTTTTAAAGTGTTTGGTGACAGTGGGGGTGCAGAAAAATCGTGTTATAATTTTCCAAAAATAATCCCTTCAGTCTGGAGAGGAGGTTGCCCTCCACCCTATCCTGAATCTTTTATCCCAGGAGTCCTCTGGGATAGGGATGGACAGTTCTCCCTCCAATGCCTCTCTAATTGAGTTCAGCGGATCTAGGCCTGAATCTCCCAACATCTCATATAATGCAGAGATGTATCTTATCTTAACCTTCAAGGTAACAGCCTCATATACAAAGTCTTCCCACAAGGTTTTCTGTCTCTGCAGGAGCACAATCCTACCCTCACTCAAGACAAAGTGCCTGACTTGAAGATATTGAAAAAATTCGGCGTTATCTATCCATAATATCTCTTTCACCCTGTCAAAGGACACACACCTACTTCTCTCAATAAGCAGAGAGACTCTGGTGAGGCCCCTGGCTACCCATATCCTATATCCAGAGTCTAGTCTTGTGGGGATGAAGTTGGCGTGATCCCGAATTAGAGATAAGGGGCCATGGGTAGGTGGTGATGCCAGTTTCTGTCTAACCTTATGTAACATCTATAGGGAATGTCTGGTCCATACATTAGGTGTCAGATCTTGGGGGAGGGTCTGCTGATCTAACCATGCTAGTATAAATAGGGGCTGTGGGAGTCCCTCACCCTTCTCTATTACATACCATTCTAAGTCTCTCCGTTGCTTTGCCCAGGAACAAGCAGGGACTATCTAGCTTGCTAAATAATATTTATACAGCTCGGGCAACCCCAGCCCCCCTCTGTCCTTAGCTTGGTACAAAATTTTCCAAGCCACTCTCGGTTTACATAGAATTTGATGGCAGATAAGGATCGCTTGGCCTACCCAGTCTGCCTCCAGATAAATTGGGTTATACCCTTTTGGATTTTTGCCCAAAATTGAGTGGGTAGAGGTATGGGTAGGGCCAAGAATAGGAATAAAATTCTCAGGAGAAGGTTAATTTTGACAGATTCAACCCGACCAGCCACTGAGAGTGGCAAAAGTGTCCATCTGGCCATATCATTTTGCACATTGTTCCAAAGTCTATTAAAATTAATATCAACTAAGTTATTATATACTGTGGAAATTTGAATTCCCAAATAATGAATTTGGTTATTTTTTGCCCAAGTAAAGGGAAAATTATTCTGGAGGTCTGGAGAACATCGGTCACTTAGCATTAAAGCTTCAGACTTGCTGAAATTAATTTTGTAGCCCAATATGCTTCCAAACAACTCAAGAGTTGTTAATAATCTTGGCAAAGATGTCTCAGGATGGTGAATAAAAAATATGGAGTCGTCAGCATACAGGGCTACCTTATGTTCCAGTTCCCCTACCATAACTCCTTCTGTCTGAAGATCCTGGTGGACTGCCGCTGCCAGGGGTTCCAAGAATGATGCAAACAGTAGTGGAGACAGGGGCAGCCCTGCTGGGTTTCCCTGCTGACCGGGAAGTAACCTGAATTGATAACCTGGGCCTGTGGGGAGGAGTGCAAATTAGCTATTATCTCTAAGAAAGTGGAGCCAAATCACATCCTGTCCATGGTGGTTTTTAAGAAGTTCCAATACACCCTATCAAACGCCTTCTCGGTGTTCATGGAGATGGCTAACTGGAAGGTCCCCTGTCCCCACTGTACAGAAATAATGTTGAACAATCGCCTAACATTGTCCTGTATGAATCTTCCTGCTGTATATCTCATTTGGCTGTGATGTATAAGTCCTGGAGCCACCTTATGCAGATGGTCTGCCATTATCCCCGTAGAGATTTTTAAATCACTATTAAGAAGTGAGATGGGGCGGTAGGAACCACACATTTGGGGGGCCTTTCTCCTCTTTGGGTATGACTGTAATTAATGTGGAGCACCAAGAATCTGGCACCTCTCCTCCCTCCTGTATATGGTGGTAACAAGCCAGGAGAGGCTGCACCAAGACCTCTTGCAGGGCCTTGTAAAATTCTGAAGGTAGGCCACCTAGGCCTGGGGACTTGCCCTGCTTCAAATTCTGAATTTTATTATCACCTCCTGTGTGGTGATTGGGCTTTCCAAAAAGTCTCAGTCCTCCTGGGTAAGGGCCTGGAGGATCAGTGAGCCCAAAAAATCCTCTATCAGCCCTGTCTCATTTTGTGGTCAATCCTGACTGTATAGATCCCTATAGTAGGTGGCAAATGCCCCCGCTATCTTTGGGGGGTCTGTCATGAGTTCCCTACCTTATCTGGGTTCCCCAGTCCCAGAACAACTCTACTGGTGAGTTGTTTTCTTAGGGCATAAGCGAGGAGTTTTCCTGCCCTATTTCCCTCTGCATAGAACAGACGTGCCATTTAAGTTCTAATTATACTTGCTTTGGTACATGTTGAGAATGAGCTCACTGATAGCATCAGTTTGTTCAGAGAGCTCTGTAATAGCCCCTTACATGCCTTTTTGTTACAACTGTAAAGTGCTTACATCTGATCAAATAGATTGAAGTGATGATGCTTTTTCTAACTGAAAAACTTGTTCTGCCATCAAATGCTCATTTGTAATGCTTGAGCCACTGACCCTCATGGGGCTGCTTGGGGAAGATGCCATACAGACTGTGGATGAGAAGCAGTTGGATTCGGTCTCTATTTTCCCTGCTTGGAGTTTGCTTTGAGTTCTAATTTTTCTTTTATATATATATATATATATATATATATATATATATATATATATGGAAAACTTTTCTAGTTTTCTCCCCATATCACCCCGGGGCCGTCCACACAACCATTACATGCAGTGGAGCACACACACTATACCAAGCCAGTTCAGCCCCTTCCACCCACCCATACTGCTGCCCCAGCCCACCTACATTACCCCCACCAGACCTCCCACCTGGTGGAACAGAACTACAGGAGGGGGACAACCCACCCCACCACCTGGGAGGGACAGCAGCCTGATGGCTCACTCCAATCCTGCTCCTCCTCCTCCCCACCATGCTGGCACCCCCAATGACCTCAGGTCATTCCCGAACCCGTGTTGCCAGAGCAGTGCAAGGTAAGGCGTCCAGTGCCTCAACCCTCAGCACCACCAGGTCATCTTTTTTTTTGTGTGTGTGCTTCCTCCCATGGTTAACTGCTACATCCAGTTATAAAGCCAAAATGATAAGCTGATATGATAAGAAAAAGGAGATGTATTGTTCACAATGACCTCGGAACTCTAATCTGTAATTCCATGCTCTCTGGTGATGTCACCGCAAGTGCAACTAACATCAATCTCTCAATAAGTTTAACATGGTCAACCAGATCAAATGCCTTGGTCAGGTCCTCAAACACTGCACCTGTCATCATTCCAACTGTTTGTGAAGCCAAGGCAGTGTATGTGCCATGGCCTTTATGAAAACTAAGTTTTTCATTGCACAGGAGATTGTACTGCTCTAAGTAGTCCATCAGGTGTGCATGAACAACCCTTTCCTGAACCTTTGAAATTACAGATAAAATAGACATAGGGCAATAGTTATCAACCATCATAGTTGAAACCTTTTTATGCAACGATAATATATGAGCCAATTTCCATAAATCTGGTACATGCAGTGATCTGAAGGACATGTTCAATATTTTAGTCACTGGGTATGCAACAGTCGGAGCTGCTAGTTTCAGAAATTTAGGTGGAAGCCCATCTCCACCAGCTGATTTCTCAGTTTTTATAACAGACAATAATATGAATGTAACCCCCTACAAATGGGGTTTTCCAAAAAGTCTTCCTCGAGCTTGCCTAAATGCTCACTGCCAGGCTGGTGTCCTGCATTTTAGCAGTTTAAATGTGATTGCTAGAGAGTGACTGTATAGCCTCTGTGTACTATCTCTTTAAGAGCTGCCTGGATTGCAGTCATAAGTAATCTGAGAGGGAGCTCTGTTGAAAGATATAACTATCTGCTGAAAATCATTTAGAGTGATAATGATAATGTAGTTTGTCTAACCTGCCTTCTCTGCAGCAAGGACTGTTTTGTTTATCTCCACTATCTTGGTCCTGGACTACGAATTGGACCAATCAGTTCTGATGGGACCTAAAATGGAGCCAGACTACAGGAGCTGTCTGGAGTTAAAATCTGTAGGAATTGTAGTTTTGGGCTTTTGGTGCCTTTTTCACCTGAAGGGGGAGCCTTTGTTGTGACTGACAGACAGATCAGCCAACCAAACCTTTTGGATTCTGGGGAAAGTCCCAGGCTTGCTGGCAGTTGAATCAGATCTAAGTTTGGAGCTGTAGAAGCAACAGCTTGAGACAGTCAAGCAGCCGTCTGAGTAGTTTTGCACAGAAGAACTGCGGAAAGGCCTGAGTTGTGGCCTGCATGTCTGCCTGCCCTGCTGCCCCTGAGAGGGAGAGAAGAGAATTATTTTGGACTAAATCCCAGTTTGTGAGAACAAAGTAAGCCACTGATATTTTACCAGGCTCATACCTGAAGAAGACCGAAGATTTTGCTAAATGCGATTGGTCTGTCAGGATTTCCAGCTGCTTCTGAATCCCCGGTTTGTGTAGAGACTTTACGATTGTGACTGGAGAGTGGTTTGCCTGGTACAGTAGAATTTCCTTACATGTAAATGTGCTGTGTATTGAAAGTGGGTTGTGATTTGGTTCCCCACTGTGTGAACTGTGTTCTGCTTGCTGGAAGCTTTATCCAGCCTAATTGGACTAAATCCACATTCATCTCCATTCGGCCTGTGCCATGCCACGCTGGCCCTGCCAGACTACCCCACTGCACAGAGAAAGCCACCAACGAGAGACCTGCCTGAGGATCAGCCCCCATGCTCCATGCTTGAACAGGAATGACGCCTCGGCGATTCGTGTGGGCCCTGCTTCTCCTGGCACTCCAGATTAACCACCTGCTGTCTCAATTTTTGTCCAGCCTGTGTCCAGTCTTGGGTATCATGAGTAATCATCAGGGTAGCTCCCTCCAACAACAGTCTAATCTAAAAATGTGCCATCTGATTGTCTTGTTGTTTTCTTTTCATGAACTGAGCCCTCCGGCTCCAGATTACAATAGTGTGTGTTGTGCATGTTGTTTTTCTTCCATCACAGGGCCCCAACCAGCTACAACATTCCTGGCTAGCCCACCGTTCTCCATCTGGGTACCCAGGGTGTGTGACTGTTTATGGACCCTGAAGTCCATGCATAACTGTTTGATTGATACAGCCTTTAAGCAAATTAACCTGATTACGCCCTCCCTTGTTCAAGTCCCTTGAACAAATCAGATCTCTTTTTTGCATTTATCCTGACTGTGATTCCAGTTTGTGCAAGAGTACTGTACTGTTGTTATTTGCTGTGTATAACCTTGTTTTACAGGGGGTCCTCAGGGCCGAGAGAAAAGCTCTGGTGGTAAGTGCAAACAGTGTGGATACTTGTGTGGTTTATCAGGGGTATTGTGAAAGTGATTATTGTGTATTGTTCCAGCCACTAGTAAGGAAAGAGGGGGGTTACAGTGTCCCGGAGGGCTGTGCACCGGTTAGCTTGACCACTACCAACCCTGACCTCCAGGTGGAGGCACCCGTTTCAGAACTCAGTCCCCTTAACCTGCTACTAGCCAAGCTGGCAAGCGTAGTAGCCCTTGGGACAGTGCCACCTATGGGTTACATTTTGGAGGCACCGCTGGGATTTTGTGCCTTCTAGTGGCCATAAATTATGAATTATTGTTAAAGATTAATGGCTACCCCAGTAGAAATGGCTGTACACCAGTTGGTGAGGTGGTGTACTGGGCAGGAGATTGACCCCAAAATGCTCTACTTATACTGGATATTCCCCTGGGTACCAGTGAAGACATTGTAGAGGGAGCACTCTCCAAAGCTGAATGTTTAAACAACCCTGTGGTGGTGGGTTGACAGGCTGATTTGATCGCCCAAACTTTCATAGCCTTGGTAGAGTGTAGTGACCTCATGGACAGCTCTAAAGTGCCACAGACTATTCCCACAGAAGGGGTTTCATCTGCCTGGAGAGTGATAACAAAAGACAGTAAAGACCCCGGGGAGGATGAGCTCCCACCATTATCTGAGACTTTTGAGGAGAAATTTGCTAAGTTGTTGCTGGAGGAAGGGAAAACCATAGAGGACTTCAAGAAACTATTCCTGTCACCTGGGGGTGTTCCTTCCCCAACACCCCCTCCCACTTCAGCACCTCTTACTGCCCCACCTTCTGTGCCCGTGCCAATGCTGGCCCCTATATCTGTACCTGCCATTAGTCATGACTCCTACCGAAGGCTGAGAATCTTCTCAGGCACCCTCCCCAACCCACAGGGGGAGGATGACTGGGAGACCCTCAACCAGAACATTTTAACCACACCCTTCTAGACATGCTGGGCACCCTTCACCCAAAAGACAAGCATAAATGGAGCCAGCAGATTAGCACCTTGGTACACGCATACAATTGCATGAAAAATGATGCTACTGGGTTCTCCCCCTACTGCCTCATGTTCGGGAGAGAGGCTCAGCTGCCAGTTGATGTCTGTTTTGGGGTCTCTACAGATGGGGTCCTGAGCCAAAAACTACTTGCAATATGTACAAAAACTGAAAGTTCAGTTGAACCATGCCTATCAACTGACCCAGACAATGGCCACCAAGAGAAATCTAACCAACAAAGAGAGGCATGATAAAAAAGTGAGGGCTCAAGAGCTTCGACCTGGAGACCGTGTGTTGTTATGCAATTTGGGACTACATGGTAAACACAAAATTGCTGATCAGTGGCACCATCTTCCCCATGTAGTAGTTGGAAAGTTGGATGATTTACCTGTGTACAAGGTGCTCCCAGAGAACAACTCCAAAGCTGTCAAGACCATGCACCATAACCACTTGCTACCTATTGGCCAAGTCATAATTGAGGCTGAACAATCAGAGATTGATTCTCCTGGGAAGTGACTCATGCTGCTGCAAGGAAGAGACAGAGTCAACCTACCCCAGCGGATACAGATTTAAGGGTTCCCCCCAGCAGGTCCAGACTGATAGTGATTGTCAGTCAGCTTCTGATGAAAGTGAATACGACCATGCCTATTACCCCTCTTATGAACTGAGTCAACTGTTTTGTGGTAACCCCCTGATAAATTGTGGGGATGAAGCTGGGCCTTCTGGACTGCCTTACCCCCCCAGCTTTGTCCTTGGAGCCAATGCTCCCCGAAAGTGAAGTGCAAAGTATCACGTCTGAAGATGTTGAGTCTCTGTGTATTGTGGAACTGTATGATTTGCCTGAAGAAGGGACTGAGGGTTTGAGTCTTTCTGGTGACATACCAGAACTTAAAGAACACTATGAGAGTGCTGACCACCCCCTTCAGTGCCTCAAAGCTTGATTGTGCCTGAGCCTTTGCAAAATTCCTCACATTTCTCTCTATATAACCTTACTATCTTATTAACCCTTTCACTCCACAGGTCGGATCCATGGTTTCTGCACTTATATCTTACTGCCATTATCTGTATAATGCTTGCCATTATTTTTTGTTGTTTCTACCCATTGTATTTTTGTAGCACTGCTGTACTGTTCCTCTATTTGCATTATTGTACCCATGTTGCTGTTGTTCAACTGTTCTCCTTTTGTTGTACTCTCCCGGGTCGTGCCTGAAAATAGTCATTTTATGGCTAGTGCACCTTCCCAGTTAAATAAATAAATAAATAAAAATGATTCAAGTGTTGTAGAAACAGAGCCTGCAGAGCAAGGAGCTGACAGTGCCCTAAGTTTGGACATTCCCACCCAGGCAGAGGCACCCCTCACAAGTGATGAGAGTCCCCAGTCCAGTGATGAGAGTACAGAGACTGTAGTTGTCCCCCTCAGAAAGACTGGCTGAGCTGTCAAGCCAGTAGTATGCCTCAGTTATGATTCTCTCGGGAGGCCAGTGGATTTGCTTCTCAATGTGGTGCACAAAGGTGTTTATCTCTCACCAAGCTCACTGCCCAAATTGAGCTTGACAGCCAATTCCAGGTTACTTGCCTTTCCCTCTCACCATGGTGCTCCTGCCCCCTCTAGCCCCAAGTTAGCTGATAGGGAAAGGCCCCCTCTTGCACTGCTTAAGGTACAAGAAGTTATTACATGATTCAGTATAGTAATGCTCAATTTACCTGTGTGAAATATGCACAATTTGTTGTCAGAATGAATATAGTATCATGAAGTGTAGTGAATATGTATAGTAAAGTAATAAGTTTATATTAAATGATGCTTGCTGGTACAGACTTGACACAGATGCCAAGTTTTCTCCAGGCAGGGAAGAGTGTAACCCCCCTACAAATGGGGGTTCCCAAAAAGTCTTCCTCGAGCTTGCCTAAATGCTCACTGCCAGGCTGGTGTCCTGCGTTTTAGCAGTTTAAATGTGATTGCCAGAGAGTGACTGTATAGCCTCTGTGCACTGTCTCTTTAAGAGCTGCCTTGATTGCAGTCATAAGTAATCTGACAGGGAGCTCTGTTGAAAGATGTAACTATTTGCTGAAAATCATTTAGAGTGATAATGATACTGTAGTTTGTCTAACCTGCCTTCTTTGCAGCAAGGACTGTTTTGTTTATCTCCACTATCTTGGTCCTGGACTGCGAATTGGACCAATCAGTTCTGGTGGGACCTAAAATATAGCCAGACTACAGGAGCTGTCTGGAGTCAAAATCTGTAGGAATTGTAGTTTTGGGCTTTTGGTGCCTTTTTGCACCTGAAGGGGAAGCCTTTGTTGTGACTGACAGACAGATCAGCCAACCAAACCTTTTGGATTCTGAAGAAAGTCCCAGGCTTGCTGGCAGTTGAAGCAGATCTAAGTTGAGAGCTGAAGAAGCAACAGCTTGAGACAGTCAAGCAGCCATCTGAGTAGTTTTGCGTGGGAGAACTGTAGAAAGGCCTGAGTTGTGGCCTGCATGTCTGCCTGCTGCCCCTGAGAGGGAGAGAAGAGAATTATTTTGGACTAAATCCCAATTTGTGAGAACAAAGTAAGCCACTGATTTTTTACCATGATCATACCTGAAGAAGACCGAAGATTTTGCTGAATGCGATCAGCCTGTCAAAATTTCCAGCTGCTTTTGAATCCCCGATTTGTGTAGAGACTTTGCGATCATGACCGGAGAGCGGTTTGCCTGGTACAGTAGAATTTCCTTACATGTAAATGTGCTGTGTATTGAAAGTCAGTTGTGATTTGGTTCCCCACTGTGTGAACTGTGTTCTGCTTGCTGGAAGCTTTATCCAGCCTAATCGGACTGAATCCGCGTTCATCTCCATACGGCCTGTGCCATGCCATGCTGGCCCTGTCAGACTACCCCACTGCACAGAGAAAGCCACCAACCAGAAACCTGCCTGGGGATCAGCCCCCTGCTCCATGCTTGAGCAGGAACGATGCCTCGGTAATTTGTGTGGGCCCTGCTTCTCCTGGCACTCCAGATTAACCACCTGCTGTCTCGATTTTTGTCCAGCCTGTGTCCAGTCTTGAGTATCATGAGTAATCATCAGGGTAGCTCCCTGCAACAACAGCCTAATCTAAAAGTGTGCATCTTATTGTCTTGTTGTTTTCTTTTCATGAACTGAGCCCTCTGACTCCGGATTACAAATAGTGCGTGTTGTGCATGTTTTTCTTCCATCAAAGGGCCCCAACCAGCTGCAACGTTCCTGGCTAGCCCACCATTCTCCATCTGAGTACCCAGGGTGTGTGACTGTTTATAGACCCTGAAGTGCATGCATAACTATTTAATTGATACAGCCTCTAAGCAAATTAACCTGATTTCGCCCCTCCCTTGTTCAAGTCCCTTAAATAAATCAGATCTAACTCTTTTTTGCATTTACCTGACTGTGGTACCAGTTTGTGCAAGAGTACTGTACTGCTGTTATTTGTTGTGTATAACCTTGTTTTACAGGGGGTCCCCAGGGCTGAGCCAGAGGAAAGCTCTGGTGGTAAGTGCAAACAGTGTGGGTACTTGTGTAGTGTATCAGGGGTATTGTAAAAGTGATTATTGTGTATTGTTCTGGCCACTAGTAAGGAAAGAGGGGGTTACAGTGTCCCGGAGGGCTGTGCCCAGGTTAGCTTGACCACTACCAACCCTGACCTCCGGGTGGAGGCACCCGTTTCAGAACTCAGGCCCCTTAACCTGCTACTGGCCAAGCTGGCAGGCATAGTAGCCCTTGGGATAGCACAACCTAGGGGTTACATTTTGGAGGCACCACTGGGATTTTGTGCCTTCTAGTGGCTAAAAATTATGAATTATTGTTAAAGATTAATGGCTACCCCAGTAGAAATGGCTGTACACCAGTTGGTGGGGTGGTGTACTGAGCAGGAGATTGACCCCAAAATGCTCTACTTATACTGGATATTCCCCTGGGTACCAGTAAAGACACTGTAGAGGGAGCACTCTCCAAAGTTGAATGTTTAAAAAACCCTGTGGTGGCGGGTCGACAGGCTGATTTGATCGCCCAAACTTTCATAGCCTTGGTAGAGTGTAGTGACCTCATGGACAGCTCTAAAGTGCCACAGACTATTGCCCCTGTAGGGGCTCTGCCTGTCTGGAGAGTGATTTGTGATTGCCCAGTCTTAAAAATTTGCTACTCACAGTTAGATAGCGCACCATGCTTTTTGACTGTGAATAGGGCTAGGAAGCACTGGCAGTAACCCCATTACCACCAGCGCCACCCCACTAGTGCCACCCCAACCTGCAGCCAAGTGAATCGCCTCACAACAGATAACACTTGTGTGTTATTTCCATTCACTAAGGTGCCTATGCAAATGAGATCATGGGGCATATAAGACATTAGGTAGCCATTTGCATGCCCATTATGGGCCCATCTGCATAGGATGTGTGTGGCTTAGAGTGGCCCCCCAGCCCCTGCCTGACATGCAGCTGCAGTCTCTGGTCTCTAGTGGCCCCCCTTCCCATGATCGCTGATCGCCAGCCCCAGTGCAGTATAGTTAGTTAATTCCCCCATGATCACCGATTGCCAGCCTAAATATGAACAAATATGATACCCTGGTATCTAGTGGTCCCCCTCCGACGATCATGGACCTATTATGGAAGTAATAGTTTCCCTGGTGGTAGTGGCCCCCTCCCCCAATTGTCGATCGCTGGCCTGTTATGAAATTAATAGCTCCCCTGGCATCCAGTGGTTCTCCCCCTTCAATGATCACTAATCTCCTACCCGTGTATGACACAGAAGTATCTCTGGTGTCCAGTGGTCCCTTCCCTCACCCAGTCACTTGCCTAATATGTCAATACATAGTCCCTAGTGTCCAGTGATCCCTCCACCACCCACACCTATGCCTGAGCTGTTCGTAATATTCCCTGGTGTCTAGTGGTGTCCACCCACACCAATCGCCTACCTGACATACATAAATATCCCATCCATGGTGTCCAGTGGTGCCTCTCCACACCTGACCCAACTTTTGATGTCATTAGCATATACCCTGGTGTCCAGTGTAACCCTCCCATTCTTATCCCCCATAGAGGAAAATTACACATTTCTATGGTGTCTAGCAGACACCTCCCTCCCACTCCCCTATCCCCTGTACAAGACCCACACATCCCTTCCCTGGCATCTAGTGGCCCCTCATCCCCCCACCCTAGCAGGTAGTGTCCCACCACCCTGCTTCCCCCATCCCAAATGTGAGCCAGTGACCAGCATAGCCCTCCTCTCTCCACCACAGCTGGCCATCGACTCATCTGTCAATGAGCACATACTGTATACTGTACGCACTCACTGAATGACAGCTCACTCTGAGCTGCCAATCAATGTCAATGAGCACGTACTGTATACAGTACACACTCATTGAATGACAGCTCACTCTGAGTGGTCAATCAATGTTAATGAGCGGGTACTATATACAGTACGTGCTCATTGACAGCCCAGTGGGTGGCCAGACATGGTGGAGAAAGGAGAGCTGCGCTGGTCACTGGCTTGGATTTGGGACGGGGGAGCAGGGTGGTGGGACACCACCTGCTGGGGTGAGGGAACCAGGGTCCAATAGGATGCCAGGAAGAGCGATCGCAGGGTCTTGCACAGGGATCAGGGATGGGGGTCTATGATGCACCAGGGATATGTAATTTTTCCTCTACAAGGGATCAGGATGGCATGTTACACTGGACACCAGGGATATGCTATCAACATCGAGTGAGGGGTTGGGTGGGGGAGGGACCACTGGACACTAGGGAAGGGTTATGTATGTGTATTGGGTGGGCAATCGGTGGGGGGCCACCACTAGACATCAGAGAATATTAGAAACAGCTTGGGCATGGGTGCGGGTGGTGGGAGGAACCACTGCACACCTGGGAATATGTACTGACCTAGCAGGTGAGGGATTGAGTGGGGGAGGTACCACTGGACACCAGGGAATGGTATGTACTCACATATCGGGTGAGGGATTGGCTGGGGGACGGGACCACTGGACACCAGGGAATGGAATTTCTATACCAGGCATGGGAGCAGGTGCGAGGAGGAACCACTGAAAACCAGGGACACTTCTGTGTCATATATACAGGCTGGTGATCGGTCATCATGGAGGGGCACTAGCACCAGGGAGAATGTATTTTTGTACAGGGGTTGGCAGTCGGCAATCACGGAGGAAGACCACTGGACACCAGGGAAACTATTAATTTCATAATGGGCTGGCTGTCGGTGATCAGGGTAGGGGGGACCACTACCACCAGGGAAACCAATAATTTCATAATGGGCCAGTGATTGGTGGGGGGGCCACTAGATGCCAGGGTATCATATTTATTTATATTTGGACCGGCGATCGGTGATCAAGGGAGCGAACCACTGGCACCAGAGAAACATTGTTTTATTATACCCAGGCTGGTAACTGACATGGGGGGACACATCAGTACCTTTGCCAGCCACTAGGGTTGCAGGGAATTAAAGCAAGGTCTCAGTTGGTGGTATTTGTTCCTTGCAAGGGAACCCTGCAAAATGCCCTTGCACGGAGTGAATGCTTTGTGAATGGGACTACTCTGATATGCAGGTCTCCTCCCCCTCATTTGCATTGTGGCCCCATACACATTTTGCCCCAGTGTGAACCCAGTTTGAACCTGCAAACCAGCTTTTTGTGAATAGCAACTTGGCACAAAACCTGGTTTGCTTGCGCAAAACTGGGTTTGTGCCAGGGCAAATGTTTGTGAATCCAGCCCCAGACTTTTTCTCTTAATTTAGTAAGTTTAAAAAAATCCCTGTTCATCCATTTTGAACTGTTACCTTTTTATGCATCTTCTGGTTAATGGTGCATGTTTCCATGCAATCTTAGAGAACTCCAGACTAAAACAAAACAATCAAGTGCAAAATTTATATCTGGGACTGCATCCAAAAAACACCAGTCCACGTTATAAACAGCCATCAAAAAACATGATAAACCAATTTGGAATAATCATGAAACCAAGAAATAACAGGGTCGTGATGCTCTATCATACCATTATACTAGTGACAAAAACATTAAAGCATGGTCACTTATATTATCCAGTAAAGCACCATATGCTAAAATCCTATTGGAGTGTTGTACTATCTAGGGAGTACCCAGAGGGTAGTAATGAATGGCAAATGCTCAGGAATCAAGATGGTTACTAGTGGGGAGCCTCAGAGCTCTGTCCTATGCCCAATGCACTCAACAAGTGCATTTCAGATACAGGGGAAGGAATCAACTGCAAGGTATATTCGTATCCTGATGGTATCAAACTCTGTCAAACTGGCTAATGTGGAGAGATTTAGGAACATGGAAAGGGATGTCGAGAAGCTAGAAAGCTGGTTGAACATAAAGCAACTCAAGTTTAAAATGTAAAGTCATGCACATAGTACCCTATCCATTAAGAGTATCACAACCTTAAGTGCCTTTTACATGGCATGTAGGACTGGGAAACGCACATCCCAGGTGACCAGTGGACACCCACGGATGCACTAACAATGCATACCTGCTCCATATCCCTGCCCAGGACTGTAAATAAGGGATCCCATGCAACTACGCGGGCCTGTCCAGGCAAGGGATGGGGAGTGGATGTGCCCATGGAAGGCTGGCAGAGAGTGGCATGCATGATGCCATTTGTGCCCTGCTGGGTAGGTGTCAGGGGTGCTTAATGTTATGCCAGCCAGAGGGATGCTGTAAGGGCTGTGTGCTCCCCCATTTGGAGCTCCTATGGCACCACAGCACCCTGCAGCCATGGACCCCTGACCCCTCATGCAAGGGAGGGCTAGGGGATAGAGGCAGGTTGTGAGGCACTATCTTTGATATTTGTATAATTTTCTTATTGCCACTGGGGATATGGGATTCCACATGCAGGTTGCCATGTCCCATTATCCCATTCTCCCCTGAAACTGGAGATGCTCTGTAGGGCCCAGTTGGGGTTTCTGATTGGAAGCCCCCAGTATGGCCCATGTCCAGCCTTCAGGCTGTGCCCTCCCCTAACACAGAGACACACAGCCACACTCTAGACACCCAGAACAGGATATGAATGCTGGACCCATGCATCCTGTGGAGGTCAGTCATGTGGCTTGCAATTGAGTGGGCTGGTGTATGCTCCTGCCAGCACGTAACAGGGCTATTAGTGCATTGGGCCCTCTGGGAGGAAACATCTCAGAACAGAGTTCTCAACTGATGGCATACAGTTGACTCAGACATCACAGAAGGGAGTGTTAGGATTATCAACAGCAACAGCATAAAAACAAATGCTCTTAGTCATTTTCTTGGTAGTAAACTCATGAAAGGAGAGAGACCTATGGCACTTGGAACTGAAGCTGTCTGTTCATCCACAAGTCAGGCAACGTTTGAGGTGGTGGGCACAGTACAGAATTCATCACATTGCTCCCTTGTTGAAATCCCATTATAATATATGAATAGAGTACTTGCCCATAGAAAAACATTAAATATACCATCCTGAAAGCCAACAAAATTAATTAATAACGACATCATCAGTAATCAGTTAACCAGTCCATAGTGTTATGAACTTGCAACTTTCTATTATATTTTAAATCAAGCCTTTATCAAAAAAAATGTGTAACACCAATAAAAAGCTACTGATCTCAGTGTACATTGGCAGCGGGGAATTGTGCCAGTGACAAGAGGGCTGTGGGGTTCAAATCGCTTGATTTTTTGTTTTCTGAGCAGGCTTGTGTTTGTGTATCTTGTTGTTCCCTAAACAGGAAAAAGGAACCTGAGCCATATTGTGAGAGTCAGGAGGAGAAGGAGTCCATGTGACTGCCACTGGCCAGCAGGGGAGAACCAGGAAACCCATTCTAAGCCATAAATTTACAGATGCAATTGATCTTGGTATGAATAGGCGGTAGGGAATAATGCCAAGGAGAGAAGGGCTGTGGAGTTCCAATCATTTGATTTTTTTTTATCATTTTCTGAGTGGGCTTGTATTTGTGCATCTTGTTGCTCCCTAAACAGGAAACAGGAACAGGAGCCACATTGCAAGAAGCAGTTGTGGGAACCATGTAGCTACACACCCAGAAGCAAAGTGTAGCCCACCTTGTACCTATAGATATAAAAACTCATGAGGAGGGATCTGCTCCATATATCCTCAAAATGCTTTCCCAACACCAATATGGAGAAAATGCGCCACTCACCTATAAAATATTTTAAGTTTTTTTATTTAATAAACTCCATAGAAATACACCATTCCTTGATCAATGTTTTGTAGCTCTCTAGCCTTTTCTTCAGGATCTATAAATTTTAATATAAATAAAACTCATTAGTTCCACCGGCCTGCCAGCGCAGTGGCAGGGCATCCACTCACAACACTGACAACCCAGGTTTGGGAACGGACCTGGGAGTTGGAGGGCCGGCTGGAGTGGAGAAGGACTGAGTGAAATCCAGCAACTCTCCTTCTCTGGGGAGAGGGGGGTGAGCATTCGGCATGTCAACAGCCCCTGACGGAGGCCGGGAGTCGCAAGTACCGAGGCCACACGTAGTGGGAGGTGGGATAGATGTCGGGTGCACCCGTTGATGCCATTGCATGTCTCATCACCAGGAGAACTCCAGCATCTAAAAAAAATCTGACCCTGTGTGTGACACTTCCCACTCTGCCGCCACTCCCACGCGACTAAAGTTCCACCAGGGGGGCCCCCTCCCGTGGCCCAGTTCTGGGGGGTAAGCCAGGGGTAGAGATCGAGTGTCCTGGGGAGGGGCGCCCACCTGGTGGCCCTGCCCAGAGGGGCAGGCCTGGGCATTCAGGGGCTGAAGAGCCGCAGGCCATCAGGGCAGCGGTGTGGGGTCCAAGCCCAAAAAAAAAAAAAAATCAGTTCCACTATCCATGACATGCAGTATAATCCTTTACCCTCTTTCCATTGTATTTTCTTAAATATCTGTACACTTAACATTCTTATCTTTTATCAGCACAAATGTTGTGTAAACTATATAAATTAGAGACATCTCATTTATGCTTCACCATATTATTACACCAATTAACTCCAACATTTTAAAGTTCAACAAAAAAATCCACCTTGGTGCATTCCAGGTTTTCTTTCTGTACAACATGCAGTCAGTATCATTCTATCAACTTAAATATTACCAATTCTACTATTAATTCTCCACATTTTTGTATTAAATTCTAAGGGCCCGATTCTCAAAGCATCCCTAAATGGTGTAATAGGCTTGTGTCACAAGGAATAGCGTAAGGTGTGGCTTGGGCCAAAAAGTGCAATGGGAGCAATTTTCAAATGCAGCTTGCAGCAAACGCAGGCTGTGTGCACCGCAGGGTGTTTGCGCCATCCTTGTGGCACAAACTGGGCTGTGACATGGAACTAGCAGTTTGCGGCAGATGCAAGCTACCATATCCCTGAAATTGGGATTCTCTAAACCCTTCATGAGGGCACATTTCTAAGTACCATTAGACCAGCCAGGGCTGGTCTAAGGGTACTCAGAAGTGTGCTCTCTGGGAGGGTTAGAGTACTTGCGCTATTCCAGGAGCCCTCCCTGGGAGGAAATCTGTGCCACCATCCCCACCATCCCTTATCCCATATTTGAAAATGTCCATACTGTCGTGAGTGTCCAGTGGCTTCCCCCCCACCCCATCCCTGATCCCAAATAGACAAATGTCAATACTGCCTTGATGTCCACTGATCCTCCCCATCCCCGAACCCGCATATGTAACTGTGAATACTGCCCTAGTGTCCAGTGGTTTCCCCCATCCCCAAGCACCCCATTCAACAATACCCAACAGTCTCTGGTGTCTAGGGGCACCCCACCCCACCCACAGCCTGGCAGGTAATGCCCCACCACCCCACTCCCCCATCCCATCCTGGAGCTGGTGACCGGCACAGACCTCTGCTCTCCACCATGGCCTGCCACCAACTGAGCTGTCAAGGAGCACGTACTGTAACAGCTGATTGTACAGCATGTGCTCCCTGACTGCCTCAGTTGGTGACTGCTGTGGTGGAGAGAAGAGAGCTGTGCTAATGCCAGCCATGGATGGGAGAGAGAGCAGGTGTGGGGAATCACCAGGCTGAGGGGTCCACACACACCAGGGACTGTTGGGTATTGTTGGACAGGGCACTCGGGGATGGGGGTCCACAACTGGAAATGAGGGTAGTATTTACAGTTGCATATATGGGATTGGGGATGGGGGGGACCACTGGACACCAGGGAAGTATTGACATTTGTCTATATGGGATCAGGGATGGAGAGGAGGGACTGCTACACAACAGGGAATGCTACACCTACACAGTCTGACTGCCACTTGACCCTGCCCACAACTTGCAGCAAACCTTCCAGATGCGTTGTCTATTTGGCACATGGCCACAGTTGCCCATCTAACTATTTTGTCCCCTACCCCCATATTGACCAGCTTGTTGACCAGTCTTCTGTGGGGTATGGTGTCAAAAACCTTGCTGAATACCAGGTAGACTACATTCGGCAGCCCCCCCCCAGTAGATCACCTGCGTCACCCAGTCAAAGATCTCCATCACATTGGTCTGGCGTGGTTTCCCTTTTGAGAACCCATGCTGTCTGTCATTCATCAGTCCATTTTCCTCCAGGTAGTCCATCGCCCTCTCCCTGATGAGTCCCTCCATGTTCTTCCCAACCACTGCTGTGAGACTGACCAGGTGGTAGTTTTCCCTCAACTCTCTGCCCCCCCCTTGTGTGTCAGTACCATGGTCGCCTCCTTCCAGTCCTCTGGCACTCTACCAGAATCCAGAGACAGGCTGAACGGCCTCGCCAGTGGAGCAGCCAGTTCCTCTCTCAGTTCCCAGATCACTCTCAGATGCAACCCCTCCAGTCCCATGGCCTTGTCCACCATCAGCTTGCTGAGATCCTCCCATACCCTCTCTGCACTGAAGGGACTCATGTCCACCCACGTGCCCCCTCCCTTCCACCTTAGCTCAGGCCCCCTGCCATCTTCCTCATTCATAAATACGGAGCAAATGTACCTATTTAGTTCTTTTGCTTTCTCCCCATCCTCTTCCAATGGTTTCCCACCCTCGCCCCACAGACTTGTGACCCCTATCCAGTCTTCCTCCTTTCTCCTACATATCTAAAGAATGTTTTGTCCCCTCTTGGACTATTTTGCTACTTTTTCCTCAGTGTTGACATTTGTCTTCCTTACTACCTTCCCTGCCTGCCTTCTCATTTCTCTACAAACCTCTTTGTCTCCTTCCTTTAGTGTTCTTTTTTATTCCTTGAAAGCCCTCCTCCTGCCCTCAAACACTCTCGTGACTTCCCTAGTGAACCAAAGTAGTCTTCTGTGCCTTGTACCCTTCCTAACCTTTCTAATACACATATGTGTGGCCTCCCTCACCCAGTCCCTAATAGCTCCCCATAACTCTTCCACATCATTCGTCTTTTCCATACCCTCCATCCCCTCCCTCACTATTCTTCTTAACATGCCAAAGCCTGTGCACCTGAAGTCCAGCACTGCTGTGTTTGTATGGTGCGCCTCCCTCCCTGCTCTCACCTTGAACCTGATGATCCCGTGGTCACTGTGTCCCAGCTTCTCCCCCACTACTACCTCCTCCACACTTTCCCCATTTGTTAAGACCATGTCCAGTAGGTTGTTTCCCCTAGTTGGCTCTTTGACCAACTGCTGCAGGAACACCCCCTGTAGTATCTCCAGAATCCCTCTGCTTCTAGCTGATGTTGCCTCTGGATTGGACCAGTCTATGTCAGGGAGGTCCAGGTCCCCCACCAGAAGTGCTTCCCCCTTGAGAGTCATCCTCTCGATCACCTGTGACATGATCCTGTTCTGTTCTTTCCCTTGCGTTGGTGGCCTGTAGACTACCCTAGTCTCAAGGATTCCCCTGCCCTTCTGCTCAGCGTTACCCAAAGTAGTTCAGTTTCCCATTCCCTCTCCTGCAGCTCTGTAACATTTATGTCCTCGCTGATGTATAGTGCCACCCCCCACACACACCTTCTTGTCTCTCCTGTCCCTCCTGAATAATCTGTAACCAGGGATAGCCGTCTCCCACATGTGACAGTTTGTCCACCATGTTTCCGTGATTGCAATTATGTCCAGTCCTTCATGCACAATGATGGCTACTAGTTCCTCCATCTTATTTGCTACATTCCTGGCATTAATCACTAAACCCCTCTGTCACAAACACACTCAGCAGGTCAGGCCCTCTGTTCCCACAGTGCCAGCTTCTGAGCACAGTGATGTGAACAGGTAACAGACAGGGTAACCCTCCTGTCTGCTTGTGGGTCCGAATCACCTTTAGTCTCAAGTTCTGGAGGGATTCAAACTGTGAACCTTATGCTAGCGTACCCAATGTACAGGCACAGATTCGTACCCTCTTTGGGGATTGCAGTACAACCTTATGCCAGGGGGCACCCAGCTAGGCTTCCAAAATGAACCCTTAAAACTCTATAAAAGACCTTAGGTATGTTCTTACCTTTTCCCAGTTTAGTAACACCATCAAGCTTCTGAACAGTTTTTGTCAGTCTTAACCCTCTATATGTCACATGCAAAAAAAAAACTGGCAGACCCAGGCAGTCTTTCAAAATAAAGATTTTACTAAAGATGTCAAAATTATTTGGTCGGCCTGGTGGCACTGAGGGTTGAGGCACTGGATGCCACACCTCACTCCACGCTGGCGACCCGGGTTTGGGAACGAGCCTGGGTCATCGGGGGTCAGCAGGGGAGGACTAGGATTGAGCATCCAACGACAGTTCTCCTAGTCCTGGGGATAAGGGGTGGATGTACACCGTGCTCTGCTGGTCCCTGGGGATGCCCGGAGGTACTACAGAGGCACGGGTATCTAGTGGGGGAAGCACGGCAGATGTCTGCACACTTGTGTGCCGACATCATGGCACACCCGTGCTTCCATCGGGGAGATAAGGGAAAAAGGCAGCACAAGCCCACGGCAGCATGATGGCCGCAGTTTCACCAGCCGACAACGCCTGAATGGCATGTGCCAGTAATGGTTCCTCACCGGATGTGGGGGCTATGGGGGGGCCCCTTTCACAGGTGTAGATGCATCTGCCAGCTGGGCATGCGAGCTTTGGGGTCGGAGGTGAAACGGAGGAGCGGTGGCTGAATGTGGAGCAGGGCTGTGGCTGCAGGTAGAAATGTTAAATGATTAAAAAAAAGATGATAAAACTATGAAAAATGTAAACACAGAACAATATATCAAAGAGCATACAATCATTTAAAAGAAAAGCAAAAAAACTACAGACAACCTCCTACCAACATACAGTTAGACTTTTTCTATCTAATGTATTTACCTCTAAGTGCTTAAGTTAGATCAGAGCAGCTTGCCTCTCTAGCATCCCAAGATGGAATATAACAACATTTCAGATACAACAATTAGTTTAAACTGTGTCTCTTCACTCCCATTCTGTGAGTCATCTAGCTCCTCCTTTTAGAATATAAAAAAAAAATACAAAACAAGATGTCCTATCAGGAGGTATGTTAAATAATGCTACATCAGAAGGAAAGCACATCCTAAATATGACTCCTTAATTAAACATTTTCTCTTTGATCTTGTGTGACTCCTGTTACCAAGGCAGATCACAGGGTTTTACAACTTTAGCACCGTGGTGGTATAACATGTTCTTCCTATAGGTATCACAAAACTTTACGAGCCCTATATCCTTTTAAACGGGTCAGTTCTAATTAAGACAGAAAAACAGGAGACCCTTAATTAAGTCTCTCTAGTCCTTTAATTACCTCCTGGTTTCAGGTTAATATATCCTGTAGCTTCTCTGAAACCTGGGGGAGGGGGCACCCATAAGCACAGGCTATATTTTCATATTAAAAATAGCATACAACAATCATAACCAGCTGGCCAAACATCACACCCTCCACCATAGTTCTCCTTCCCTTCACCTGCCTAAGGGCATGCTATATCGTACCACATCATCTCTTCCTTGGGGGGGGCCTATAGCCCCCTTCTCAGCTGTAGTTATCTGTGGTTTTACTCCCAGCCCCCCCCCCGGTTCAGTTTAACTCGTATGCTTTTCAAAGAACTCCCCCAGCCTACATTTTAATACAGCTGCCCCGTCTCTGTTAATGTGCAGCCTGTCGGGGCAGAGAGACTCTCATCATCCTATGTTGCCCACCAGTTTCCCACCATCTTATACCCCATCTGCTTACACCACCTAACCAACCAGTTATTGAATTCCCTTATCCTTTGTTTTCTCTCTGTACTGGCTCAGGGTACTGCCAACACCTCTGAGAAGGCTATAGATTTAACTTGGGTTAACTTGGTAAATTTAGACAAAGTAGGCCAAGGTCCATTTAATTGTCTTCCACTCCTAGTGGGTTTATTTCATAATGTAATGTTTACCATTTAAAAGTAAATAAGCATCCAACTCATTTTTGAACAAGTTAAAGGTAGTAGCCTCTGCCACTTGTTTAGGGAGATTATTCTATATAAGGGAGACTCTGGAAACAAAAAAATTTGAATGTCTACTTGTTTTAGAAAAATTTACAGAAACCTGTTTATCATGAGATCTTGAATTAAAGGTTTTATGGGTCCTAACAATGCTACATTGCTCCATTAATGTTGCATTATCCAAGATATGGTACAAAAATAGTAAATCACCTCTAATTCACCTAAGTTCTAAGGGATACAGATTTAGCATCAGTAATCTGTCCCCATATGCCTTATTTTGTAAGCCTTTTATAGATTTGGTAAAACGCCTTTGGACTCTTTCAACTTTATGTATATCTTTCTTTAAATATGGATCCCATATAGGAGAGCCATAATCCAGTATAGGGAGTACATAAGCTTTATAGAGTTTGAGTAAACACTCCTTATTGCTCCAAATGTATCCTTTTTTATTGAGTAAATGATGCCATTACATTTGCCTATCATTTTAGATATATGCATGTTAAAGGATAATTTAGGATCAATCCAAACACCTAGATCTTTTTCTAACTTGCTGCTTTTTAATTTCTTATTATTTATGTAATATGAAAACTTAGGGTTATTTTTTCCAAAATGGATCACTGAACACTTCTGCTCATTAAATTTCATATAATTTATGTTACCCCATTTTTCTACTAAATTCAAGCTGTATTTTAGTTCTTCAAAATCCCCAATAGTTTTTACCACCCCACCTATTTTGGTATCGTCAGCAAATTTAGTTAAGTGAGTTAACCCCAACACTCCTTATCACTAATAACACAACCCAAACAATAATGGTACCAATACGGAGCCCTGGGGCACCCCACTAGCCACTCCACCCACCTCTGACAGCACACCATTTATACGCACTCTCTGTACTCTATCCGACAGCCAGTTTTCAATCCACTTTATTATAGTTTTATTTATGCCAAGTTTAATCATTTTGTTTATTAACTTATGATGGGGTATAGTATCGAAAGCCTTTCCTAAATCCAGATAAATAACATCCACAGGTTTACCTCTATCTAGATTTGCACTAATGAAGTTATAAAAGGCCAATAAGTTTGTAATACAAGAGAGTCCTTTTTTAAAACCATGCTGTGTAATATCTTCCAAATTCAGTCTTAGCATATCTTTTTCAATACTGATTTTAATCAATCTCTCTAAAACTTTGCAGCAAACTAGCGTCAAACTAATGGGCCTATAATTGAATAAACATGCTTTATCACCCTTTTTATGGATGGGTACAACTATAGCTTTTTTCCAATCAAGGGGAATATCGCCAGTAGTTATAGATTTATTAAATATTAATGTCAGGGGTTCTGCTAAGATGTCTGCCATGTTTCTCCAGACAATAGAGTCAATGTTTTCAGATCCTGAGGAAGAAGATGATTTTATCTTGGACAGTTCAAATTTCACAGATTCTTGGCAAATATGGCTAGGATCAGAGTTTCTTACACCTTTATTATTTATCATTTTAACATTTGGTACTCGATATGTAGTAACAAAATACTCGTTGAACCTATCAGCTATTTCCTTATTATTTTTTATAGTATTACCATTAATTCTTATAGAAGAAATCCTTTTGCTTTGTTGTTTGTTGTTATTAATATATCCAAAAAAGCTTTTATATTTTTTTCACAGCTAATTTATTTTCAAACTTTATTTTGCATTTCTTTATCACAGATTTAAGCAGACGTTGCTGTTTTTTATATTTAATAAAATTTATATCCGTAGGGCGATTTTTATATTGTTTAAAAGCTTTATTTTTCTTCCTGATTTGTTTTTTTATGTCTTTGGTGAACCAGTGGGGAATAAATCCCTTTCTATTATATGTTTTATGGGTAGGAATCAGTTTTGTTATAAGTAATTTTAATTTATTTTTTAAATCCTCCCACATGGAGTTTACTCCTAATTTACAAAAGGCTTCCCCCCAAACTAGTTTTCCAAAAATATTCTTAATATTATTCCAATCAGTTTTTTTATAATCAAAGGCAAGGGCACATTTACTAGTTTGGAAATTTTCGACATGTAAAGTACATTCAACTATGTTATGATCACTATTTCCTAAATGTGGCAAGATGTCGATATTACAGATCCTACCTATAGAGTTTGTAATAGCAAGATCAAGTATATTTAGTCCCCTAGTTGGGGCTTCAACCAGTTGATAATATCCTTGAGTGGTTATGGTGTCAATTAATGCTTTTTCAAATACCGTACTTCCTTCGAGAGTTTCCCAAGAAATGCCTGGTGTGTTAAAGTCCCCTAAAATCAAAAAATCACCTAAATTGGCTACTTTAATGATCTCATCCAAGAGATTATTATTTAAAAAGATATTACTGTTAGAGGGTCTATAACATATCCCTAAATTTATTTTTGTAGAATGGGAAAAAGTTAAACTTAATCATAATGCTTCAGGCACATTCTCCAAATGTTTATCTATTATAATTTCTTGGCTAGATATTTTCTCAGACACATAACAGCACACACTGCCACCCTTTTTATTTTCTCGATTTATATTATAGAGTTGGAAACCTTGAATATTGTTTGACCAGTTATTTTTTTTTCATCCCACCAGGTCTCTGTTACACACACAATATCCACCTTCTGTTGTTTCACTCGAATTTTAAGTTCACTTAATTCGTTGTTATTTAGGCTTCTACCATTAATAAGCCAAATTTTCAATTTATTTGTATTACTTTTCCTTAAATCTGGGGCATGTTTTGATTTGAAAACATAGGGGTGCTTTATATTTGAACCCTCTTCCCCCATGTAAATTAGTTTAAATTTGCTAAGATGATCTTTTCAAATACCCTGCCCAGTTTATAAGTGCCCTGGCAACTTAGGTGCAAACCATCCCAACTAAACAATGACAAATTGTTTTCAAAGTCTTCCCAATGCGGAACGGTTTTATAACCTTCATTTAGGGCCCATTTCCTTAGCCAATCATTTATGGCTTTAATTTTACATGATGTATAGTAATTTTCCCTAGGGACTGGGAGAATTTCAGGAAACCACACTTCACAATTTAATTTTTTATTTATTTATTTATTTTATTTAGTTTTTGTTGACGGGTAAGTCGCTAGACAACAAGTGACTATTTTCAGCCACGACCCAGGAGGTACAGTTACAGAACACAGTGATACATAAGAGATTACACAAAGCAGGATACATTTGCAGGATACATAAGAAATTACACAGAGCAGGATACATTTGCAAAGGACAAAGTCACACAGTGTAGTCAAGCATAGCAATTTTGACAATGTTTTACTAATATTTATAAAATCTTGCTTAATCTCTTCAATACTAAGTTTCTCCAAGTCATTTGTACCCACATGTAGGATGATCAGGGGATTTTGACCTGGATCGGATAAAATATCTGGGCACATTTTATCTATGTCCTTAATTCCAGCTCCCCTAAAGGAAGAACATGTAAAATTATGCTTAACTGATCTGCATACAATTTTGTCTGTATATTTGACTATTGAATCTCCCAACACAAAACATTGTCTGCTTTCTTTATCTCGATTTTCAGTAACAATTTTTGTGCCCCCATTTTCCAAAGAAGGTTGAGCTCTTACTGTAACATATTTTATTTTACTTTGATTTTCGTTATATGATTTAGAGCCCGATACTGGAGGTATGTTTATAATAGGTTTATTTTCACATACAGTGCCACTTGAATTAACATCATACCTTTCCCCACTTTCATCGGGACCTATTTCTACGTCAGAAATGGATTTATCTAGTTCAATCAGAGTGTCAAATCTATTTGAAAGACTGATATTATGATCTATTTCTCTTCTTCTAAGTTTGGATTTGTGGCCTATTTTGACTGTAGTCCATTCCTCAGCTTCACTGTTGGAACTATTATTTAGAGACTCATGTCTTTTTCTCTTATCATAGGTTCCACTATTTCTGGGTGATTTTAGAACATAATCACTTTTATTTGCACTTAAATTTTCTTCTCCACTATTTGAACAGATATTTGCTGGCAACTGGCTATGATTTTCTTGACAACGTTCAATTACTGACAGCCTCCTATGGAAATCATTTATATCTTCTCTCAGTACACTGTTGTTTACACATTTATCACAAATGAACAAGGGACATTTAGGGAGGTTTGAAAATAGAGCATACATCAGGCATGTGTTACATTTAAGACCTGTTTCCCCATCCAGAGTTATTATTATGTCATTTTTAGAGATAATTTCTGGTGCTTTTAGCTGTTTTATACTCTCCGATACAGTTCCTAATACGATTAAATCAGCCATAATAATTTGCAGTAATTTCACGTATATGAATTGAAATGTACTTACAGATTTGGAGGTTTAATTTTATAGGCCTCACTCTTTACACTCTTGACATGTGTGACACACGATACAGCGTGTCTTTAGCGCGCGTGCAAGAACGCGCTCGCCCTGTTCGCTGCAGGGCTATTTAAATACAGTGTGCTACCCGGAAGTAGCCTCTCACTGTTTGTAATTTACTCGTATTTAGAAACTGCAAATAACTTCCTTTTTCAGGTAATGTTAGTAGTGTGTTTAGGAGAATAACCCCTCAGGTAGTAAAGTTTTAAAAAAGAAAGCTTTAAACAGCTGAGTCTTTGGTCGGGGCTGTTGCCACAGAGACCAGGACTCCTCTCCTAGTGCAGCTAGGGCTCCAAAACCTCGCGATATTACGAGGTGACTCTTAAAAGTCACAGAAGTTGTTTTAACATGCAATTTCAACAAATACAAACAATTTTAAGTTTCATAAAAGTACTGTCCCTCTGCACAGATAATCAACTGTGCCAAGAAGCAGAGATCACTGCAAAACATAGCCAGAACCCTAAATCTCACCTACACCTCCAGGAGACTATTTTCTTGTCCTTAGATGGAACACTAGATACTATTTCTCATCCTGTTCTCTACCCCATGAGGGAATATGATGGATTACCTCCAGCACCATCATGCCTGGCAGGCACTCCACCCAAACTGCACTGTTTCTGCATCCCCACTTGATACCCTTTATGATCAAGTCTCCAGTCAGTAGTACCTTGCCACCTGTTTCCTTCTGGTTTACCTGCCTGACAGTTCCCCCCCCCCAAGCTACTGGTGTCTGTTCTACCCTCCTGTCCCTCACTACCACCTCTGCCGATTTCATGTCTTGAGCACTCCCCTCTTCAGCCACTGCAGCTTCTCCCTCGCCTTCCCTGTTAGTATTTAACACTACCCCTTTTGCCCCTGTCCCTAGCTCTCTGATCCCCCACTCCACAATGTGCCTGTCCCCTGTCAGCGATTCTCCCGATAGCTTCGATGAGTATGGTGCCACTTCCAACCCCCTTTCCATGTGATCCTCAAGTCTACAGCCACCCTGAGTCTCCCTCTGCCCTCCTTTGTCCCCCTCACATTTCCACTCTACATTCAGAATCCTGTGCTCCCCTACTCTCATAGGTCTCATAGGTAGATACAGAACCTAAAGGACACAAGTCCATAATGGCTCGCCAAGTATTAAGTATAGCTAATTATAGCCCTGATCTATCAGATAATCATCCAAACGTGCCTTGAATTCTGTCATAGTTCAACTAGCTACCACCTATACTGTAAGACTGTTCCATATTTTGGTAACCCTAGTACTGAACCAGTACGTTCTCATATTTGTACGGTAGGTGGGGATGTTTACTTGAAGTGGATGTGCCCTAGTGTCATATGCCTGGATCCTTAGCTCAAATCCCAGCTGGGCCCATAAGTCGTCATCTAGTAGTGCTCTGTAAACCATGCAGATATCGCCCCTGAGTCTTCGGAATTCCAGTATATAAAGGTATAGTTCCTGCAGTCTCTGGTGATAACATTGCCCTTCCAGACCTGACACTAGCTTGTCTGCTCATCTTTGTGCTTGTTCAAAAGCATTTATTTCTGTTTTGCCCCCTGGTGACCAAAACTGGGCACAGTACTCCACATTCAAACGAACCGATGCTTTATACAGGGGCATGATCACTTGTCTGTGTCTGCTTTTAATATGCTTATTTATGCAATACAATAATCCACTGGCTTTTTTATAGCCTGATTACGAGGCTTAAAACTAAGATCACTAGTAATGTAAATACCCAGATCTTTTCATCTGCTACTGCTTGAAGCTCCACTCCATTTAGACTGTATTTAAAATGACTGTTATTTTTCCCCAAGTGCATAACCCTGCATTTATCAGTATTAAAGGTGGATTGCTTCATTACTGCCCACTGCCCAAGTTCCCTTAAGGCTAGTTGTAAAGTGGTTGCATCTTCTTTGGAATTTGTTGTAAAGCCTACCCTGGTATCATCAGCAAACTTGGATAACCCATGCTGGAGTTGAAGTTTGCATAGTTGAAATATACAGATTAAAA
Organism: Neoceratodus forsteri; assembly: GCA_016271365.2. Classification (NCBI taxonomy): domain Eukaryota; kingdom Metazoa; phylum Chordata; order Ceratodontiformes; family Ceratodontidae; genus Neoceratodus; species Neoceratodus forsteri. The sequence continues at coordinate 1,075,937,037 of CM057454.1, read as the reverse complement.
AGGCAAGGGCCCAATACCGAACCCTGGGGGACCCCACTAGTCACCTGTGCCCATTCTGACAAAGAACCCCTTACAGACACCCTCTGCCTTCTATCCGCCAGCCAATTTTCAATCCAATGGGTAATATTTGCATGTATACCATGTAGGATTAAGGTCTCAATAAGAAGGCCATGAGGGACTTTATCAAAGGCCTTTGAGTATTCCAAGAAGATAATATCCACCACATTGCATTAATCAAGCGCCTCTGTTAAGGTACTCTGCCTCCCTGATGTCCCTGTGCCACCTGGGCTCCGTCTTTGCACCTCTCTTCCCCCTTTTCCCTAACCGCATACATCCCACTCCCCTCTTCACACCCTCTGTTGTCTCTTTCACCTTCATGTGATTCAGCTTTCCTTCCCCCTCACTTTTGCACTCCCTCTTCTTCTGATTCCTTCCCACTGCTCCCCATTTCCCCTCTGATAACCCTAATGCCATGGTGTCCGCCAGCAACGAGTACCTGTTGGAGACCGGAATCCCCCCAGCCTGTTTTCTTCTTTCAGACCCTGCTGGAGAGTTGCTCCCCCCCCCTGCCTGGGTCCTTGGTGATCTTTTATCACTACCACCAGCAGTACCCATGGTCCACCATCAATCACTCACCTCCCCTTCCTGTCTTAAACCTCTTCCACTTTGATGCCCCCTCATCATGACCTGTCCTTCTGCCATTCCAGGTGACCCCACAACCCCCAGCAGTAGTCCCCCCATCTCCAACCAGCTTTGAAGATGTGCCTCCCTCCCCTTGTGCTCATGCTCTCCCTCTACCTGACCAATTCATCCCTGAGAATGTGTACCTCAGCCTCTAATTTCTTTAACCTGGCTCATATCGGACAGTAACCTAGCCTCTTCAGTATATTCATGGCCATTGCAGCCCCACAGCCACTGCATACAACCAATCTGCCCCCCCATGCATTTGCTGAAGCCCTCCTCCCTGCCCAGTAGTGTCCCTGCTCAAGCCTGCTATCCCTCCAAACCTCTTCTCCCTTCCCCTTCCTCCCAACAAAGACCCTTGCTCCCGCCCATATTCACAAACTAGCATAGCCATTTTTCATAGGTTAGCCTCCAGAGATCAAAGGAGCCCTTTCAACCAATACAGTCCACAAATGTGTCCCTTGTCCCAGATCAAGCCAGCAATCACATAACAGCAAAGAGCAGGTTAGCCTGTTTGTCCCAAGTAATTTGCAATGTTGGTGCTTTAAGATTGTCAGTAGCCATTCACCCCCCACCCAGAGAGTGATAATTGAATTCCCAGACAAGCAGAAAATAAAGGGGTAATATAATATAATAAAGAATAGAAACTAGGGCATTAATGAGTATAGCCCTCTTTTACTACAAATCCTCAAAAAGCAGTAACTAACAAGGTAAATGCATAATATAATGCGATAAAAGAAACTGGAAAATTAATAAGTGTAGCCTTCTTTCAGTGTGGAGCCTTTAGTTAGCCCAAAAGCAATGATTTCCATCAACCCTTGTAGCCATATAGTGACATTCCTATGAGCCCCAATCCCTCCCCCCCATCAGTTCCTCAAAACCCAATGGCCATGAATGTCAAGGATGCCTCATTACTTTCATTAAGTCACAGAACACACAGTACAGTACCTTAGGGTTCCTTCCTTCAGCCGAAGGAGCCTCTTGTGCCTCATACCACCTTCTAGTTATGCTCCTCCTCCTGAATACTCCCAATTGGCTAATCACTTCTGGGAGTGGTTAGCAAGTGTATTTAATTTAGGAGGTGGTGTGGGTGGGAGAAAAACAACAGGAAACAGCTCCTCCTTGGACTTGTGCTGTGGCTGGGCTATTTAAAGGCCCCAGTCGCAGTTTGAATTTGGCACCCTTGCCTCTCCTGGTTCACCAGTTGGTTGTAGGGGAGAGCCAGATCAGTTCCTCCATGAACTTCTGCCAATGCGACTTGGATTATGGCCACCGATTGTAGCCTCCTTCTTGCTTCGGACTGCTGATGCAGACCCCTGCCACTGACGCCCTAGCCGCTGAATGCAGCTCACTTGGTCCCTTGTCACTGCTGCTGCTGATGCAGCTTTTCTCTGGAACCCCGACTGTGGCTCCCTTGGACCCCCACCAAGCAACAACAGGGAACAGCTCCTCCTCCAAACAATGAAGACTGTTTTACATGTTATGAACTTCTTCCAATTTATATCTAGTTCTACATAGAAATATAGACTTTGACAGCAGATAAGGACCGCTAGGCCCATCTAGTCTGCCCATTTCCCTACCTACAGGATAGGCCACAGATCCTAGTTAACCAACAGCCTTTATCTTCCTGCCCCCCACAAGAATTGCCTTATGTCTGTCCCATGCATTCTTGAATTCTCCCACAGTTTTAGACCCCACAACTTCCTCAGGAAGGCTGTTCCATGCATCCACTACCCTCTCTGTGAAATAATACTCTCACATTGCCCCTGAACCGCCTCCTTCTATCTTTAAATTGTGTCCCCTTGTTCTTGCAAGTCTCTTTTTCTGAAAGATGTTACCCTCTGGACTTTGTTGATTCCCTTGAGGTACTTGAAAGTTTCTATCATGTCCCCCCTCTCCCTTCTTTCCTCAAGGGTATACATATTAAGCTCCTTTAGTCTCTCCTCATATGGCTTCTCTTGCAGACCCTGCACCATTTTAGTTGCCCTCCTCTGGACTGCCTCTATCCTGTCTATGTCCTTGCGGAGATGGGGTCTCCAGAACTGGACACAGTATTCCAGATGGGGTCTCACCAACTGTCTGTACAGAGGGATAACAACTTCCTGTTTTCTGCTGCTGATGCCTCTCCTATACATCCCAGTATACCCCGGCCCTCCCTACTGCCTTCTCACATTGCTTGCTAACCTTAAGGTCATCTGATATGATTACCCCAGGTCCCTTTCCTGTTTTGTTGTTGTTACTACCTCCCCACCCATTGTGTATTCTTCCCCTGGGTTCTTGTTTCCCAGGTGCATTATTTTGCACTTTTTTGCATTGAATCCTAGCTGCCATACGTCTGACCATTCCTCCAACCTTGCCAAGTCCCTTTTCATCCTTTCCACGCCTCCTTGTGTATCAACCCTGTTGCAGATCTTTGTGTCATCTGCAAAAAGGCATACTTTTCCTTCCAGTCCCTTTGCAATGTCACTGATGAAGACATTAAAAAGGACTGGACTATCTGAACTCTCGGTACCCCACTAGTAACCGCTCTTTCTTCAGAGCGGACTCCATTACAATTACCTTCTGTGGTCCTGTTGTCCAGCCAATGTTTTACCCAGGCTAACACCCTGGGACCCCTCCCAGGCTGGTTAATTTGACTATCAATCTTTTGTGTGGGACTGTGTCAAATGCCTTGCTAAAGTCTAGGTAGGCCATGTCCACAGCACCTCCCTGGTCTACTACTTTGGTCACCCAGTCAAATAAATCTATTAGATTTGTCTGACATGACCTTTCCGCTGTGAACCCATGCTGCCTTGGATCCTGTGCTCCACCGACCTCTAGGTACTCAACTATTCTTTCCTTCAGAAGTGACTCCATCACTTTTCCCACCACAGAGGTCAGACTGACAGGTCTGTAGTTTCCTGCCTCTGTCTTGGTCCCACTTTTGTGAAGGGGAATCACATCGCCTTCCTCCAGTCCTCGGGTACCACACCATCCTCCCATGATTTATTAAAAAGAGTAGCCAGTGGTTTCACTAGTTCCTCCCTTAATTCTTTTAGAATTCTGGGGTGAATTCCATCAGGCCCCATTGCTTTGTCCACCTTCAGTTTTAGGAGTTCTCGCAGAACCCTTTCTTCTGTGAAAGGACTGGATCGACCCCTTATCAAGAGTGCTTCTGTTAATTGGATTAGGCACTTCCCCTCCTCTTTGTGAATACTGAGCAGAAATATTCGTTCAGTATTCCTGGTTTTCACTGTCCCCTCTGCCCACCCACCGTTCATTCTATTCAGCCTCACTATCCCTCCTTTGTCTTTCTACGCTCGCTGATGTACCTATAAAAGGTTTTATCCCCCTTCTTAACTGAGTTGGCTATCTTTTCCTCAGTTTGGGCCTTTGCTATTCTGACTTCCCTCCCTGCTTCTTTCTGCCTTAATTGGTACAGCTCTCTGTCCTGCTCCTTCTGTGTTTCCTTATACTTCCGGAATGCTATCTTTTTCTTCCTGACTTTCACAGCCACCTCTCTTGAGAACCATAGTGGCTTTTTCTTTCGTTTTGATTTGTTTATTTGCTTCACACAAAGGCTTGTTGCGTCTGTGATGGCAGTTTTGATAATTCCCCATTGTTGCTCCACACCTCCTTCTAGCCTGTTTGCTAGTGCTTTTCTGAGGCACTCTCCCATCTTGCCAAAGTCAGCCCTCCTAAAGTCCAGTACCCTCACTTTTGTATGGCTTGACTCTGTAGCTGAGTTTTAACGTGAACCACACTGTTTGATGGTCACTTGTCCCCAGATGGCAACCTACTTCTAGATCTGAGATCCTCTCACTGCCCCTGTTTGAGAGCACGAGGTCTAAGATTGCTCCCTCACGAGTGGGTTCCAAACTAGCTGTCTAATGCCTGCCACCTGTAGGGCATCAAGAATGGCCCTGCTCTTGGATGTGGCTGCAGCAAATGTGCTCAGTTAACATCTGGCATATTCAGGTCTCCCATCAACAGTATCTCCCTTTCTCTGCCATTCTAAGAATTCCTTCCATCATATCCTTGTCCATTCCTTCCCCTGACATGGTCTGTACACAACCCCTGTGCGGATTGTGGTGCCCTTTCCAGTCTCCAAGGTGACCCACAGTGCCTCCTCTCCTCCCTGTTTACTCTTTTGTTCAGTTGCTTTTATCCCTTCCTTTACATAGAGAGCTACTCCTCCCCCTCTTCTCCCCTGCCTGTCTCTCCTGTAGGTTATGTACCCTGGTATGTTAACATCCCAGTCATGGTTCTCTGTGTACCATGTTTCTGTGACTGCTACGATATCCAGGCATCCCTCTTTCATTAAGGCCACCAGCTCAGGGAGCTTGTTGCCCAGACTACGGGCATTGGTACTCATTACCCTCCATTTCCTGATGGCCTTACCCCCTTTTGCCCCATCCCTGTCCTTCTTGCCTTTGTCACTTTCTCCATTTACCCCTGCCCTTCTCCTATCAACACCTCCATGTTGGTGTTTGCCACACTATTACTGTGATTGTTTGGGGCTAGGATTTTCCTGCTCCTTTCCAGTGCCCCCTTGGCTAGTTTAAAGCTACAAAGAAGCATTTAAACCTATCAGCTAGGATCCTGGTTCCCCTCCCGGACAGATGCAGCCCATCATGCCTGTATAGGCTTGCATCACTCCAGTGGACCCCCAGTCCCCAATGAAGCCAAATCCCTGAGCTCCACACCAGTTTTTCAACCACTGATTGAATCCATGGTACTGAACACCCTAGCCTCCTATGCCATAGATAGGCAGCACCTCCCGAGAAGGTTACTGTGCGTGCTACTTGACTAAGGCCCTCCCCAATTCCACAAACTCTTCCTGCACTTCTCTAATCCTTTCTTAGCCAGGTCATTTGTCCCTAGGTGGACAATGACATCCAGCTCCTCCCTGTGCAGCTGTCTGGCAATCCTGAGGATTTGCTCCTCTCCTCCGAGCCATGGCGCCCAGGCAGGCACCTTACCTCCCTCTCCCTTCCTTGCCCAGTTCTACCTTCCTAACAATGGAGTCCCCCACCAGGAGTTGTTTCCTTCCCTTGCAGGATCCCCTGCCACCCTCCTGTGGGTCTCCTTTGTGGAGGTTCCCAGCATCCTCCTTGGTCTCCACTGTAGGTGCCTCCACAGAGGAACCACACTTTGCCAGAATGGCATAGGAATTGTGGAGAGGTACAACTGGAGGGATGTGCTTCTGTTCCACCACCCTCACCCTCCCTGAGCCCACTGTGGTCCAACCGCTCCTCTTTCTTGGCAACCTCTGAGGCAATGGCAGTGGCACTGGTGGTCTCTGGATGGAAGAGGAGGTCCCACAACTCCTGGCCAACTCAGCCTGGAGATGAGCAACCTCCTCCCTCAGCCCAGAGAGGTGCCTGCAGATGGGACAACACCCGCATCCTCCAGAATATCTCCGAGACTGCTGCTCCACAGCCACTGCACTGCACCACTCCAATCATGTCTTATTTCTGACCCCTTAACTGTTTGCAATCCTTACTCTTTCGTCTGTTTTTCTCTCTCTCTCCTTACTTTCTGCCTGTGTGCCTTTAAGCTCCTGATTGTCCTGTTCTGAGACAAGAATATCTCTATATTCTCAGTAGACCACTTACTTGTTCAGAGGCAGACCTCCAGCAGCTAGAGGGGCCGGAGAGCTACTCTGCCCCTTCTAGGATGGTGGGTCCTTGGTGGTTCTGTGATCACTCATTTCCTACCCCAAACAGGAAGTTCCTGTTGTCAGTCAAATCCTGTGCCTATAAAAATAGAACTAGCTTTGGGTGGGGGTGGAGGGAGGGAAGGAGAGAGCAATATAGTCCCAGCAGAGAAGTTCAGTCACACAGCAGTCCTTTCTCTTGGTGTCTTCTGCCAAGCTATTAGCAGAATCTTTCTAAGGCAGTCTTTAAATGTAGCTTCCTTCTAGCTAGCTTCACCCCTACTTACCAGATCTTTCTACAAGTAATTTAAACCTCACAGCAGTTAAGTCCTTTCAGTCACCTGAGATTTACACCTAGATGACTTTTCAGTTACCCATTCAGTTCAGTTAACCCAAACACACACTTTTTTTTGTTTTTGTTTTGTATGTTAGTTTTTTACCCTAAATTAAAGGTCCAAATACAAAAGTTCTTCTACGTTAGTCCCAGCAGAGAAGTTCAGTCACACAGCAGTCCTTTCTCTTGGTGTCTTCTGCCAAGCTATTAGCAGAATCTTTCTAAGGCAGTCTTTAAATGTATCTTCCTTCTAGCTAAGCCACTCCCCTACTTACCAGATCTTTCTACAAGTAATTTAAACCTCACAGCAGTTAAGTCCTTTCAGTCACCTGAGATTTACACCTAGATGACTTTTCAGTTACCCATTCAGTTCAGTTAACCCAAACACACACTTTTTTTGTTTTTGTTTTGTATGTTGGTTCTTTACCCTAAATTAAAGGTCCAAATACAAAAGTTCTTCTACTTTAGTCCCAACAGAGAAGTTCAGTCACACAGCAGTCATAGAAACATAGAAACATAGAAGTTGACGGCAGATAAGGACCGCAAGGCCCATCCAGTCTGCCCATTTCTTTTTCTACCTTATAAATGTGCCATCGGCCTTTGCTATGTCAGTGACCTATCTATTCATAGTCATTTGTATTGCTCCTTATGCCTATCCCATGCCTGTTTGAAGCCCTGCACTGTATTCATAGCCTACTACTTGTGGTAAGCCATTCCATGCATCTACCACCCTTTCTGTGAAAAAGAATTTCACATTCCCTCAATCGCCTCCTCTAATCTCTGCTGTGTCCTTCTTGTCCTGCTATTTTTCTTATATTTAAACATGTTAGACTCTTTCACCTTGTTTATGCCCTTAAGGTGTTTAAATGTCTCGATCATATCACCTCTCTCCTCCTTTTGCTCAAGGGTATACATATTGAGCTCTGTTAATCTGTCTCATATGTCTTCTGATGGGTCCTGCACCATTTTGTGCCCTTCTGGACTGCCTCAATTTGGTTAATGTCCTTGTGAAGGTGTGGCCTCAATACTGCACGGTACTCCAGATGGGGCCTAACCAATGTCTTGTACAGAGGATTATTACCTCCTCTTACTACTTTGTGATACCCCTACTAATACACCCCAACACCCCTAGCCTTACCTACTGCTTTAGAGGTCTGTTTGATGATTTCAGGTCATCAGTGATGATGATGCCCAAGTCTCTTTCTTCCTTGTGACTGCTTAGCAACTCCCTCCCAGCCTATAAGTGGCTTCAGGGTTTCTCTTCCTTTGTGTATGATTTTGCACTTCGCATTAAATCCCAGTGCCACTCTCTGACCATTCTGCTAGTTTCTATCCAGATCTCTTCTCATTCTGCCCAATTCTATCTGGATCATCTACTCTGTTGCGAATCTTGGTGTCATCTGCAAACAGACAAGCCTTACTCTCTAGTCCATCTGCTAGGTCACTAATGAAGATGTTGAATAGGACTGGCCCCAGGACTGATCCCTGAGGCACTCTACTTGTGACTTGCATCTCTTCTGACTGTATACCATTTACCACCACTCTCTGTTTTCTGCTAGTCCAACCAGTTTCACACCCAGTTGACCAACTCCTGACCCACCCCGAGCCTACCTAGCTTATTTACCAATCTCTATGTGAAATAAGTGTCAAAAGCTTTGCTGGAAGTCAAGGTAGGCGACATCAACTGCTCCCTTGTCCACCACTTCTGGTTACCCAGTCAAAGAAATCTATGAGATTAGTTTGACAGACCTTCCTTTGTAAACCCATGCTGTCTTGGATCCTGTGCCCCTATGGATCTCCAGGTGTTGCACTATCCTTTCCTTAAGGAGTGCTTCCGTAATCTTGCCCACCACTGAGGTAAGACTGACCGGTCTGTAGTCTCCCGCCTCCTCCCTGCTACCACTCTTGTGGAGTGGATCATATGAGCCCTTCTCAGTCTTCTGGGACCTCTCCTGTGCTCAGAGACTCACTAAACAATTCTGCTAATGGCTCTGCTAGTTCCTCCTTTAGCTCCTGGCACCTCTGGGATGTTGTCATCAGGTCCCATTGCCTTATCCACCTGAGCTTAGTAAGCCTTGTAGGACCCTTTCTTTGTGAAGGGAGAGCTCACCTCCTCTCCCTGTGTCCATGATGCTGAGCTGTGGGCGCCCTACCTTCTCTTCAGTGAATACTGAGCAAAAGTATCTATTTAGGATAGATGCTTTACAGGTCCTCCTCCTCACATGCTCCTTTTCTCCATTAAGCTTAAGTACCCCCTCTGGACTTTCTCCTTTCACTAATGTATCTATAGAAAGTCTTGTCACCTTCTTTTACTGTTTTGCTAGTGTTTCTCAGTTTGGACTTTGCCTGCCTTACTGCCTTCATCTGCTTCCCTTGAGCAGCTTGGTATGCCCCCATCTTCATCCCGCTGTGTCCCTTTATATATTCTGAAGGCCAGCCTTTTGGCTCTGACCTTTTCTGCTACTGTATTTGAGAACCAAAGTGGTTTCCTTCTTTTTTTGCACTTCCTTTTCTGTCTAACACAATGGGATGTTGCTTCAAGTATTGTATCCTTAATGCTTGCCTTTCTCTTGGTGTCTTCCTTTCTCTTGGTGTCTTCTGCCAAGAGAGTGTACTTTAGCATTCTCACATGCTTTTATATGTGTTTCTGCAGACCCGGACCCACCCAGAACATAAATTATTCTCACCTTATTACAGTTCCCTATTACCTTATTACATTTCCTTTTTCTTATGTATTTTCTGCATTGTAATAAATATTGTAAACCACAAAACATGACTTTACATTTTAAACCTGAGTTGCTTTATGTTCAACCGTCTAGCTTCTCGACTATATCCCTTACCATGTTCCTAAATCCCTCCATATTAGCCACCTTGACACAGAGTTTGATGCCTTCAGGATACAAATATTCCTTGCAGCTGATTCCCTATCCTATAACTGCTCAAAATGGCTGTTTGCCTGGCACTGTCTCTTACAGTGAGCCTGGCTGCCAATGTTCTTGCATGTCAGCCACCCACACAGTGACAAATAAAGGCAGACAATTTGGGGCTGTTTTTTTTCTTTGTACAGTGTGCGTGTGTGTGTGTGCGTGTGTGTGTGTGTGCGCCACTGTCCCCCTGCCCCCCCCAGCCACAAACACATATATACAGTACTCGCACATAGTGGCAAAGGATGACAGTTTTGTTCTGATTTTTTTAATACAGTTTAGTGTTTCTTTTTTTTAAAGAAAAAAAAATTACTCACTTTTGGAAGTGCATGCTTGTCGATCGCAGTATCGGGAGTCAACATGTTCCTTACCGGCCACTGTAAAGGTTGGTCTTGCAAACATATCAATCTTGCAATATGCCTGAAGAAATGGTTTTATCATTTGCTGGTACCTGGAAAAGAGGAGTAGGGAAGATGGCATATCAAAAGATCTAGGGGAACTAGTGGAGATAGAAGAGGAAACAAACAACTGACTTACTTATACTGACTGCAGTTTGGATAGCGGGACTGAGATCTGCCGAATCTAGGATCAATTGGCAGGTGCCATCTTGCTGTAGAGTCTAGACAACTGCTAAGAAAAACACTGTGGTAATTTCTGCAGGATGTCTCGACAATCATAGACCTCTCTTGAGCTTCTTTCCAGAGGCCTACTTGGTTGTCATTACAACTTCTCAATGTGAACAAAGTGCTGTTGTTCATTGTTGCCTGCTTTTGAGAACTATGCACATCAGGAGTTGGTGGAGACTATGAGGACCTCACACTCACAGTCATGAACTAAGTGTGGAGTACAGCTTAAGTATGGGGCTAATCTAGCTGCTGCCCCTTTAAGAAAACAAGACAATTGTAACAAGTTAGGGTCATTATTCTAATTTGTATGCTAATTTCTGTTTAGCAGAAGCTAGAAACCCATTTGGTCCATCAGTCTGTCTATTCCTGAACCTCATGGTGAGATGAAGTTACCTGCTGATGTCTCTACAATTTATGAATAAACCTGCTTGTTCATTATTTTGTCCGTCCATCTCAGTATTTCGTACAGTTCAGCAAGATGTCTACAGCAACAACCACAGATGGGCCTGGCAGAAAAGAAAGAAGGTAAGGGCAGTGCTGGGTAAGTTACTTTTTCTATTACTTTCTATTACTTTTGGAAACTTGGTCCAGAAAGCTCTGTGCAGTCACTAGCAAGGATGGAGAAGTACTGGAAAAAGTAATACACCTTACAGTTAAACCTCACGCCAGAAGCTTTGAAGGTTGCAGTCCTGAGCTCTGTGATCTCTGTAATAGATTATGGTCTCATCATTTATGGCTCGACCACAACCATAACCCTTAGACGCCTCTGAACTGCCTTAAATAAGGCATGTCAGCTCATCACTGTTGCTCACCGTCTCACCCACACATGTGACCTGTACACTCAGACCGGCTGGCTCTAACTATCAAACCGCATAAAGTTTCTCACCTACTCCATGGCGAAAAAAGTCTACCTTGGCCTTGCACCTTCTGGGGTCTCAACTCTGTTACAACACCGAATTAACAAATGGTGCCTTAGGAGATCCATGCTACAGCTACTGAGAGTCCCCCACTCTCACACTTCACAGGGATAACGCTCTTTTGCTTATCGAGCACCACTCTGGCTCAATGGCCTCAGCCCCAACATCTCCTCTGCCCCAACAATTGGTATGTTTAAAACTAGGCTCCAGGACTATCTCACTACCAACAGCGCCTGTGACTGCCCAACTTAACCTTGTTTCTCCACTTCCCTTCCTGCTCTAGTGGTCCCCCCCTTCCCTCCTCACCTGATTCTACCCTCACATCTTGGTATACCCAATGCTGCACTTTTCACCCTCTCCCCACCCTTCCTACATTCCTTCTCCCCTTCCTCTTCCTCTCCCTATGACTCTGGCACTTCTTATCTGTTGTCTATTTTCTCTGACAAATGCCACTGGCTGCCTTGTTATAATGCTACCCTTGAATTGTATTAATCTGTACTCTGTTTGCAATGTCCACATTGTTGTAATGTCTGTCTTGATGTTCCCCATAATTTGTATTTCTCTGACTTGGAACCTTTGTAAAAGAGCCAAGGCTCAAAGGTATTTGTAATCCTAGACTTGATAAATAAATAAATAAAAATTTCTTATGTCTTTTTATACAAAAGAAATACATAACTGTAACTGATTACATTTATTTGAAAGTAACTAGTAACTAACCTATTTCTTTCAAATAATGTAATCTGTTAAAGTTATTTATTATTTTTGTATTGTTTTTGTATAAAAAGAAATAAGTAACTATAATTGTAAGGTGTATTACTTTTACTAGTACTTCTCTATCCTTGCTAGTGACTGCACAGAGCTTCCTGGAACAAGTTTCCAAACATAATAGAAAGTAATAGAAAAAGTAATTTACCCAACACTAGGTAAGGGTCCTTAGTGGCAGACCACAACCAAAACGCCACACATGGTGGAGGATGCAGCCCTTCTTCTGCCCAGACCTCATCTCACTTGTCTGCATTGCTTGGTACCCCAAGTCATTGGTCCCAGTATGTCTGAACTGCCTGAATGTTACCTGCACCACAGCCTTGGCTGCATAGAAAACAATGAACTGTCTCCTGTTGGTATAGCAGACTGCAGCCCTCCTAATGTACTAAAACTGTTTAACATTGCTAAGGAAACTGTTCACCATTGTTAGCCAGCTAAATCAATGAACTGTCAGCACCTTATTAATTTTTCCCAAGCTCTACGCTCCACGGAACTGAGAACTGCACCCCCCCAGCTCCCACTTCATGGCAGGGCTCATTTCAAATTGCTCCATTCTACAAAGCCAGCTCCCTATGCAGTCTCTCTCTCACCAGGGACCACAAAACAAAGTTACGAATCAGCCCCCCTGAGGTTGCTTCTCGACTGTGATCCACAGCAAACTATCGCTCTGTGCTCCCCACTCCGAGTTCAGTGCCAAACCTCCTGCACCACTCCATGGTGCAGAAAGATGCTCCAGAAAACACTGCTCCACAAAACAGATAAATAAAGAAAAAATGGCTCAGTCCTGCCACCCACAGTAACTGCGGTTCTCCACTGCCACTATTATGGAGCTCCCCCCACAACAAAAAACAACTGCAGCTTGCTCCTGAAGCCACATGGAGCAACCAAAACTTCCTCGGACCTCCAGCCTTGCTCTACAATGTGGTTCTACGAATTCAGTTTCTCCCCCTCATCCACAAAGTACAGAACCGGAGCTCCACTCCTCCTGCAGACACAGACCAGAGCTCTTCCCTTGCCCTGCAACCACATGGAGCGCTCCTCAGAAGAGCTGCATCATCCCTCTCTCCCGCTCCACAAGCCTCCTGCTCTTCATTACTGTGGCTCCCCGACCCATCGGCTGACCTACTTACGGCCACATCAGAGCCTCACACAGCCTCCTGGCTGCTCCAAACACATGGAGCCTTTCCCTGCTATGCTTGGCCATGCTACAAACGGCCATAACAACAACAAATAAATAAGAAAGGAGCAGTGAACGAAAAACATAAATAAATAAAAATAAGGCTATAACGGTGCAATCCGCTCCACGTTCACCACGCTCCATCCTCAGGAGCCATACAAACAAAAAAAGGGGGGCACTGAGAGAGAGCAAGGCCAATCAAATACAAAATAAACAAATACAGGGAGTAGTAATCAATAAGATGAGAGCAGTACACTAAATAAGAAAGAAAGCCTGGGAGACAACAGAAAAATAAAAGTAAAATACAGAAAGCTCCATAACAAAATGGAGTACAGCAAATAACTACAGAAATTTTCCCAGCATTTTGCCACTCACTAAAAGTCTGAAAGCCCGCCATTTTTCTGTGTATGGGTTGGAGAAGAAGTGCTTCAGCGAGGCAATCACCATTTTGAACATTGTGAAGCAATCCAGGCAGCCTCGTGGCAAGAAGTCTCCATCTTGTGTGCAATGAAACAACAACACAGGAAATGACCCTTGACCCCCCTGCTGGTGGCCATCTTGCTACAGTCAAGGAATACAGGAACTGTATGTCAAAGTTCGGTGGCCATCTTATGAAGGGCACTAAAATGACCTTTATTTTTATTTTATTTTTTATTTTTATTTTTATTTAGTTTTTGTTGACCTGGTAAGTGCACTAGACAAATCCTGCCTATTTTCAGGCATGACCCGGGGGAAGGGGATACAGATGAATGCCAACTGACCTTGAACCAGATGAAACTGTTGGTGGTATTTTTTTTAGTGAATGAGGGAAATTTGGGCAGGACACCGGGGAAATTCCCCTACTGGCTGCTGGTCGGCGGCTAGTCTGGGAGTCATCCTGACGTCACGCTGCAGTATGGCAGACGTTTCAGAGCATCGGGAGGAGATGGAGGTTGGAGCGAGTATGGTATCTCAGGAAGGCATGGATCTGCATAGCGAGAAGTCTAACATTTCTTTACCTGATGTGGAACTACAGAACCCGATTGTGGAGCTGTCTTTCTCGGATACAGGCACTGTTGGTCTGGTAGTGCCTTCTGAAGATTTGATTTGTGGATCCTTGTCTTTTCCTGCCATTTCTCTGTCGACGCCCGAGAAGAGGACAAACTGAGCTGTGCAAACCCGAGCCCCAAGAGGGACCTTAATTTTGTGGATACTGGCTCCGGAAGATGGCTTTAGGGGCCGGACTATGCATTTCCTCTATTGTGCGACGGCACTGGTTACAAGGAGACAGCCAGGATGTGGGTATTCAGGACTGGTCGGAAGAAGTGGCTTTGATGGAGGCAGGCTGGCGGAAAACGGAGTTGGGAGTATGGACACCTGTTTCTTCCTGGACATCGACTGCTACTTTTGCATGCCAACGATAGCCAGGCTATGAGCTCAGGTACAGAAATGCAGCATATTACCGGGTTTCAAAGCAGTGAAAGGAAGGGTGGGAGAGTATCTCGCTTTTTCTAAGCCTAGTACCTCCACAGCTGTTTTGACTACTTTAACAAATCCTGCTGACTCTGCTTTACAGGAGCATGCTCAAAACCCCCATGTCTGAACTTTTCAAGAACAAATTGGAACAAGCACCTCAAGGAATGCAATAAGGATCAGATATAAAGGGGTTTACCAGATCATCCGGATAGATATTTTGTTTTCAAAACTTTGTTGAAAGGTTCTATGGGTTTCGTGGCTAGGACATATATGCTCTTATTCATATTTCTGGGAGGATTCTTTTGATGTTAGTTTTCAGGCTAGTTCTCATATGGAACGTTTTTGGGAAAAATACTCTGTGTACAAAAATACGTCCCTATGGTCCCCTTTTTGCAATACCCTTTCTAAACCTCTTATACGCTTTGTAACCATAATGTTTAGGAATGAAGGTTCATGTTAGTGATATTTATCACTGGCTTCAGTCCAAATGTGACGCTTTTGGGCCCACCTGAGGCCCTCTTGGATGTGGAAGGCATTTGGACAGGAGGCTGGAAGTTTAAGTGAAACTTTTTCAAGTTAATTCAGACATCATACCTTGCCTAATAGTTTTTTTGGGGAAGGATAGGGGTGTTTGTTTCATGCTGGTCAGCCCTGAGCTTGTTATAAATGTGGGACCGCACTCATATTAGTAGTGTGTGTGACATTCTGAAATGTCCCTTATGTGGTGGTTTTGGCCACTCTATTGATAGGTGTACTAATATTTTTAGATGTAACCTTTGTGATGAGAAAGGACATACGTTTCACCAATGTCCTTGGGCACGACGTAATTGCTCAGAGGGTCTTGATCATGATGGTTTGTTGCGTAAGGCTCAATCCACAAATAGGGGATTTTGTGAACCTAATTTTTCTACTCCCCCTACTATTTCTCCTGTTGTACCATTATCTGCTCCTATAGATTCCCTTAGTGAAGGGTTGGGTCTTTCTGAAGAACTTCAGGCATCAGGTGTAACACCAGGCCCAAAACCTCCACCTGTTAGTAAACAACCACCTACTTTAATTATGCCTCCGCCCTTTGAGATGGTGAAGAATAGACATCTCACAAGAGCTTCATTAAAACAAACTCTCTCTACTCCTCTCCCTACTGAGAATTTTTTTTCCCCTTTGCAAGATGAGATTCGGGATTCAGATCTTGAATCTGATGCTTCCCACATTTCAGAGCTTATTACTGATGATGAAGACAGTAAAGCTACTGAATTGGCCAAAGAAAAAAAAGAAAAGGTAAAAACAGAAAGTTAGCCAACAAAATAGTATTTAGAACTGCTTTATGTCTACATTAAAACTAGCCACATATAATGTCTGCAGCTTGAAAGCCTTTAAGAAACAATCGCCTATTTTTTGTATTTAACATCCCTAAAATTGGACATCATCTTTTTGCAAGAAACTAGGCTTTCTTCCCTTGGAAACTAATCAATTAAAAGTAAATGGACCATGGGCCCTCCTTTGGACCTTCGACCAGATGTAGCTGATGGTCTTGGAATATTATTTTGTAGTTCTGTATTTAAGATTACTAAAGTTATTGATGTCCACCGGTAGGATTTTGATTTTGGATTGTTCCTTTCACTCCTATTGTTTTCGGTTGATTAATATTTATGGTTCCCAATCTAAGACTGGTCGTATTGAATTATTTGATGAAATTAGGCCTTTCCTATTTACCAAAAAGCACATTATTTGGGGTGATTTTAATTGCTCCATAGATTTAAAATTTACAAACCTTACTGGCAAAAAGGTTTATTGTGATTCAAATACACTTTTTCACATTGTAAAGGATGCAAATCTTAAGGACATCTATAGAAGCATACATGCACAGGCCGGTGAGACTACCATCATCATACTTTTGCCACAGTATTGATGATGATTTTTCTCACTTTATATCCTGTTGTCTGCTCGGTGGTACCTACAGAATTTTCAGATCATTTTATTTTACTTTGTACCCTTTCTTTTGACACATCTACCCCTATATTTCATTCCATGATCAATCGATGGAGACTTAATGTTTGCTTTTAAGTAAACCTGTTTATTTTTCTAAATTGGAATTTTTTGCAGCTAAATACTCTTACACTTGATTTTTTTCTCTCTTTGAGTGGTGGCTGCAGACTCTAAAAAGAAATACGAGCATTATTTCAAGGCTGGGGTAAGGGACAAGTAGTTTCTGATTATAGGAAATATTTACTTTAGGAATCAATTATATAAATTAATGTCTATATCGCCCAGGCACGGGTTGCTTATGCTTCTCAAATCTCTGGAATCAAAGAACAAATGAGAAAATTTCAATATAACAGAGCTCATTCCTGGATTTAGAATTCGTTCGAACAAAAATGTCCAGCATCTGATCCTTATCAAGCATGTAAATTATGCTTAGCTGACACTTTTATGACAGGATTATGTGATTCGGACAATACTTTGTTTACTACAGATTTGGATATGTTAGCTTTGACGTTATTTATTAGATTATTTTTCATGTTCAATTACATCTGCATTAGATTCTTTCCCAGTGCAAACGTTAGGTGTTTTACCTGTGGGTCCGGAAAGTTTGTTACAGCTTTTGACTAGCCCTATCTCCTCGCAAGAAGTTATTGACGTTATAAAACAGCTCAATTCTGGATCTTCTCCAGGACTTGATGGCATACCCAACGAATTTTATAAATCTTGCATACTTTATATGGGTTTTTTTCTACCTTTAGTTTACAATTCCTTTTTGTTTTCAGGCAAGCCTTGTAAAGAATTCTCCATTTCTTTGCTGAAGTTTATCTACAAAAAAGGTGATAGATCTCTTTAACAAACTGGAGACCTATAAGTTTATTGAATAGTGACTATAAGATTTTAGCTAAAATCTTAAATATCGCTTGGAAAGAGTGGCTAGAATTCTAATACACCTTACACAAACATGTGCCATTTCACAAAGGAAAATACAGCATAATCTTTTTCTGATTCGGGATTTATTTGCAAGTAAGGTTACTTTTCAAAATTCTGAAATTGTGGTTGCATTAGATCAAACAAAGGCATTTGATGCAGTTTGCCATTCATATCTTTATTTTATTTTGCAACAATATGGGATTCCTAGCACTTTCGTGCACTGGATTAGTAAATTATATAATCAGGCGGTTACCATTCCCATTGTGAATAGCTTCTTTGGTACTGAAGTTCCAATTAATAAGGGAGTTAGGCAGGGTTGTCCTCTTAGTCCCCTTTTATATACCTTCGTACTGGATCCGGTTATTAGACGTATAGTTTTGGAGGACAATATTGTTGGTATCTCCCCTTCTCCTTCTTTGGTGCCCATTAAAATTACTGCTTTTGCTGATGATGTCACTCTATTATTAGCTGATCCTAGGTCATTGCAATTAGCACTGGATATTTTTATTTTATTTGGACAATTTTCAGGAGCCTCAATTAATGTACATAAGAGTTTTGTATTACCATTAGGTCCCATACTTCCTGATTTATCATCTTGTTCTAATATTCCTTTATTAACTTCACCTCAGAAGATTTTAGGGATTTGGTTTGGGACGGAGGATATGGCACTTTTAATTGGGATAAACTGTTGTTGAATGGAGAACTGAAAGTAAATCAGTGGAAACACTGGCATTTTGGGAAACAGAAAAGAGTTTTGATTATCAAAAATTTCTTTTACCACTCTTCATTTATGTTAGTCACCTTTTCCACCTCCACTTAATTGTGAGACTAGACTGTATAGCATTTTTTTCAAATGCTTTGGGAAATATACTCAACCCAGTTAAGAGGGACTTTACCTATCTTAGAAGAAATAATGAGGGTTAAATATGATTAATCCTGTAGTTTTCTTACACTCCATATTTTTATTTTCTTCCTTTCTTATCTTTGGAATGATGTAGGTTTACCATGGCAATTTTGGATATGATCCATATGGCATAAATATTTTTTAAGTGGTCCTTTTTCCCTAGAGTTTTAGATTCTGATAAACTTCCAACATATGGTTTACCTACCTTTAAAAACTTTATCAGTAGAAAATCTCCTTGCAACAACTGCTTTCTTTTAATAGGAAAGCTTTTATAACTATATTGTGTATGACTTGTTAAGAGTTATTCTGATTTTTCCTGATTGTTCCCCATCTTGTATGCAATATGCCTTATATAAATTAACGGATTTTAGAATTCCAGTTAAAATTTGGGATGTGATATGGATGGCCACACATGGGAGGTTGGGAGTTAGGGGAACTTAAAGAGTATAAACCAATGAGTGATAGGTATTGTCTCACGACCTGGTTGTCATAATGTTGAAGAAAGTCAAAACATTTTTTTAGATTGTCCGCATAGCCAGGAATTTTGGGCTTTTGCAGCACTATACTGGCACATGCCTCATTTAGGCTGTCTAACTTATCATACTCTTGTTCTCGGAGATTATTCAGGAGTTTGGGGTACTTATCATAGAAGTACTTTAAATGTGTTTTTTGCTTTCTTGCAATTTTTTTTATGGCAAGCACGTTGTCACTTTGTTTTACAACAACAGTATACATCTCATTCTCTGATTATTTCTTATATTGAATCAGAGTTGAAAGAACTTAAAACCAGAGATGGACTGAATTTTCCAAGATTTAAAGTTGTTAATTTCTGGAAGAATTTTGTGTTTATTAATTGAACTGTTTCTTTGTATAACCTTCCTTTGATGTTATTTCCTTTTGCTTTTATGTCTTTATGATGGAAATGATTTTTTTCTGTGATGGTTATGTTTTTTTGTTCAATAAAAATTCCCCTACTCTTTTCAATAAGTGCCATGGGATCTTTAACATCCACCTGAACTACCATCAAACTAGGCAGAAGGGACCTCGGTTTAACGTCTCATCTGAAAGACGGCACCTCAGAAGTGCAGCACCCCTCTCATGCTGCACTACAGTGTCAGTACTGGGATATTAACCCAAGTGCCAGATGTGGGAAATGAACCCACAGCCCTCTGATCTCCCGGCCTCAGAGGTGAGTGTGCAACTTACTGAGCCACTGACACCCCATAGGAATCAATGGGAAACCTATCAAAATGAATGGACACTGCAACAAATAACTGAGTTTTACAACAAAAACTTTATTTAAATAACAGACAACACAGAATTGAGTGGGAATTGTTTATTAAGACGTCATTTGATGGACTTTGCTTACAAATAATTGTACTTTTGTCTACAAAAATATTTTCTCCTCGTCACTTCATCTACTCCATGACATCCCATCTTCTGCATGATGGCAGCTCCTTCTCATTCTTATGACCTTCGCCCAGTGAAACGGAGTTTGTCCCCAACCACAATGTCCAAGAAAGATGCCATCATGGGCACTGTAGTGTCCAGAGTTCCATCTTCACCCACCTCAAGGGTGTGGGGCTACAAAATAGAAACCATCCTGCACGACATACAGTCTTCCATCTCAGCTCAAGGAGCACCAACTATGCAAGCCATTCAAGATGACCTTGCTTACATTAAGGTATTTCACCACAGTCCATGGTTTATACCAGCCTACAACCAGTACCCTTTTCAGCCTTGCCTCACGAAGATACTGTCAACTGGCTTGAGCAATTTCAAGCCTGGATCTCCTTCAATGGTTGGACTGATCCCTTTTCAGCCTTGCCTCATGAAGATGCTGTCGACTGGCTCAAGCAATTTGAGCCTGGATTTCTTTCAATGGTTGGACTGATCCCTTGCATATTTCAAACACCTTGCACTTGCCTCTGAGAGGGACTGCCATTTCCTGGTTCAATGCACTTCCAGAACAAGTAAAAGGGGTCACTGCCACCCTGTACTCAACTTTCAAAGACCATTTTCTCCAAGCACATCTGCCCTGGTTATTGGAACAACAACTGTGGGAACGCATCATGCAGCCCTCTGAATCTCTAGAAGCATTCATAGTGGACATTGAGTTATGCTGCAAACGTTTGCAGAAAACAGAAAAAGTTCAAATCACAGCCTTTGTCCGGGGACTGCTTCCTCAATTCCGTCCTTATGTCATTCAACAAAAGCCGACAACCTGGTTGGACACAATCCAAGCAGCATGACTTGTACAAGAGTCTATCTCAATGTTGCAATCCACCAGTGTACAGATGCCTCAGTCCTCACAATTGGCTGCACTCGCAACATGTGTCCAACAGCAACAAGCAATGATTAACAAGCATATCACAACTGTCAATAGCTTACACCTCTACTCTACTGCTTCCCCTGCAACTTCTGTCAATACTCTGTAACCACCTCAACAGCACCCTGATCCACCTCCACCTTCATAAGAACCAGTGACCTGTCAGTGGTGTGGATTCAGAGGACACACTGCTGCTGTCTGCTGAAAGTTAAAGTATTACAACAGAAATCAAGAGAGCCAAAGGCGCCCACTGCAGCACAATCGGCAAGATAATTGCAATCACTCCCAGGATCAGGGAAACAAGTGCTGCCCAACAAACTAGGGGCTTTTGTTGGGCAGGGAAACATAACAACTGACCACCCTTCTGACTTTCACAATTCACACAACCCACATCCTCTAACTGTTAACTCTGGCACACTCTTTCTCTTCCAGGGGCAAAGGTACCTGTCATCAGATCACCACTCCTAGCAAACTATGTCCCTGTAACCATTGGAGATTGCTCCATGCATGCCTTGGTCGACACTGGAGCAGAAATCCCAGTTATCAATAACAGTATTCAAGACAACCCAACTATTCATCATTTACCCAATGTTGCTCCAGCTGACCTAAAGTACATTATCACAGCAAGTACCGCTACGGTACCTATCACAGGCTTGGTCCATCTCAAGCTACACTTTGGCTCACAGCAAGCCACTGTCAAGTTCTACCTAGCGCCTGATCTACAACCAGCAGTGATTCTTGGCCTGGACTTCCTCAAAGCTCGCAAAGCCATCCTAGACTTTGCATCAAACAAACCATCACTAGAACCTCGGAGGCAACTCGAAACTACAGACTCAGTCACTGTGCCTCCTAAGACAGCGATGGTTTTAATTGCCAATATTCAAGGTGAACCACTTCTGCAAGCTGTTAGCATTGTCACAGGATCCCCCACTCTGCATTCATCAGTTCTTCCAGGAAACACCTTGTCAGCAGTGCATGGCAGCAGTCTTCCAAAAATGCTGCAACTTCACAGATGAGCCATTGGTCATCTCCAAGAGTACCAACATTGGAAAGTTTGTCTACTTGTCTACAGGGGACCAGCTCCATCTTATGCAAGAACATCAGCCTGGTTTCACCAACTCTAGTTCAGTCAGTACTATCATGACCACTGAGTGAGCGACTATCCTCTTCAAAACTTCCAGCATCTCCAACAGAGAAACAGCAACTTTTGAAATTCCTGGGGAGTTACCTGGATGTCTTTGTTGGTCCAGATAACAAGCTTGGATGCTGTGATATCCTGCAACACACCATCGAGGTGCAGTCCAACCAGAAACTAATCTGTCAGTGAACCTACAAAGTGGGACACAAACAGAAATAAGTCCTAGACGACATAATCATTAACATGCTTGACCAAGACATTATCAAAGAGTCTACAAGTCCCTGGAGTGCACCTTAGAAAGCTCAGTGCCTACATGGTGCAGGATGTTCAACCTTTAGCAACCAAAGATGCCCTATAGAGCCTTGGTGCAGCCAACCAAAGATGCCCTAGAGAGCCTTGGTGCAGCCATCCCAGCTTACCTCACCACTCTAGACATTCAGAGTGGGTTCTACCAAGTTTCCATTGATCCAGCTTATCATCCATACACAACCTGGTGCTGCCACTTGGGACTTTTTCAGTTCAAACGTCTGCCTATGGGACTTCAGAACAGTCCAGCCACATTTCAGCATGTTATGGAAGTCGTACTACATGGATTGTCTTGGAAATCTTGCCTAGACTACTTAGGCAATGTTATTGTCTTCAGAAGAACTTTGCCAGCGCACCTCCATCATCTCAAAGAAGTGTTCAGACATCTCAGACAAGCCACTCTCAAGCTTCACCCAGAGAAGTGTTGTTTCACACAGCATCAAATTCATTACCTGGGACATGTTGTTAGTTCTCAAGGCATCTCTCCAGACCCAGACAAGTTCTCAGCAGTCAAAGGCTATGCAGAACCTAACAATCTCAAAGACCTTAGGACTTTCCTAGGATTGTCTGGATACTACAGAAAGTTCATTTGCAACTATGCCAAGACTGCAGCTCCACTGTACGCCCTCACCAAAAAGGGACATATAAATTTATGGACTTCTGAATGCAAAGAGGCCTTTAAAACCTCGAAAGAAAAAATATTCTCTTCTCCACTATTGGCCTACCCAAGGTTCAACCAGCCCTTCAAACTCTACTCAGATGCTAGTTTCTTTGCAGTAGGCGCTGTGCTATGTCTAATCCAAGATGACCAGAACAAGTTGCTTCCTATGCCGGGCGCTCTTTTTCCTCAGCTGAGCAGAACTATGGCATCACAGAAAAAGAATGCTAAGCCATGGTATTTGCCATAAAGAAAATTGACTGTTGCCTTTACTACTCCTCCTTCACAGCTATCATTGATCATTTGGCCCTCAGATGGTTATTCAAAATGAAGGAGTCAGTAGACAAGTTACATAGAAACATAGACTTTGACGGCAGGTAAGGACCACTTGGCCCACCCAGTCTGCCCATTTCCCTACCTATTGGATAAGCTGCAGATTCTAGTTAACCAACAGCCTACTTCCTGCAATCCCCCACTATAATTGCCTTATGTCTGTCCCATGCATGTTTGAATTCTCCCACTGTTTTAGACCCCACAACCTCTCCAGGAAGGCGGTTCCATGCGCCACCACTCTCTCCATGAAAAGAATTTCTCACATTACCCTGAGCCGCCCTCTAACTTTAAATTGTGCCCCTTGTTCTTACATATCTCTTTTCTGAAAGATGCTACCCTCCTGGACTTTGTTGATTCCTCAAGGTACTTAAAAGTTTCTATCATGTCCCCTTCCCTCCTTTTATCAAGGGTATACATATTAGCTCTCTCAATCTCTCTTCATATGGTTTCTGATGTAGACCCTGCACCATTTTAGTTGCCCTCCTCTGGACTGCTTCCATCCTGTCTATGTCCTTGCATAGATGAGGTCTCCAAAACTGCACGCAGTACTCAGATGGGGTCTCACCAACTGTCTGTATAGAGGATAACCACTTCCTTTTTTACTGTGTGATGCCCCTCCCATGCATCCCAGTATCCCCTGGCTCTCCTTACTGACTTCTCAAATTGCTTACCCACCTTTAGGTCATCTGATATGACTACACCCAGATCCCTTTCCATTATTGTTGTCATTAGTACCTCCCCTGCTATTGTGTACTCTTCTCCTGGATTTTTATTTCCCAGGTGCACTATTTTGCACTTCTTTGCATTGAGTCTAAGCTGCCATATGTCTGACCATTCCTCCAACCTTGCCAAGTCCCTTCTCATCCTTTCTAACCCCCCTGTGTATCAACTCTGTTACAGATCTTTGTGTCATCTGCAAAGAGGCATACCTTCCCTTCCAGACCCTCTGCAATGTCACCTATAAAGATGTTAAAGAGGACTGGACCCAGTACTGAGCCCTGAGGTACTCCACTAGTAACCCCCCTTTCTTCAGAATGTGTTCCATTCACTATTACCTTCTGTGTCCTGTTGTGCAGCCAGTTTGCTACCCAGGCTACCACTCTGGGACCCACTCCAAGGCTGGCTAACTTGATTATTAATTTTTTGTGCGGGACTGTGTCAAATGCCTTGCTAAAGTCTAGGTAGGCCATATCCACAGCCCCTTCCTGGTCAATTACTTTGGTCACCCAGTCAAAGAAATCAATTACGTTCATCTGACATGACCTTCCTGCTGTGAATCCATGCTGCTTTGGGTCCTGTGCCCCGTTGGCCTCTAGGTACTCAACAATTCTTTCTTTCAGAAGTGATTACATCATTTTCCCCACCGAGGTCAAACTAACAGGTCTGTAGTTTCCTGCTTCTGCCTTGCTCCCACTTTTGTGAAGGGGAATCACATCTGCCCTCCTCCAGTCCTCAGATACCACCCCATCTTCCCATGATTTGTTAAGAAGTGTGGTTAGTGGTGTCACTAGGTCCTCCCTTAGCTCTTTTAGGATTCTAGGGTGAATCCCGTCAGGCCCCATTGCTTTGTCTACCTTGAGTTTTAGGAGTTCTTTCAGTACTCTTTCTTCTGTAAATGGACTGGCGTCAACCCCACTATCTAGAGTGCGTCTACTGTTTGGTTTAGGTAACTCCTCCTCTTCTTCTTTTGTGAATACTGAGCAAAAGTATTCATTCAGTATCTCTGCCTTTTCACTGTCTCCCTCTGTCCACCCCCTCTCCTTTATTAATCTTCACTATCCCTCCCTTAACCTTTCTATGCTCCCTAATGTACCTATAAAAGGTTTTATCCCCCTTCTTAACTGAGTTGGCTATCTTTTCCTCAGTTTGGGCCTTTGCTTTTCTGACTGCCTTCCCCACTTCTTTCTGCTTTAATTGATACAATTCCCTGTCGTGCTCCGTCTGTGATTCCTTATACTTTTTGAATGCAGCCTTTTTCTCCTTAACCTTCCCTGACACCTCTTTTGAGAACCATAGTGTTTTTTTATTCTGCTTCATTTTCTTTATTTGTTTCACACAAAGGCTTGTTGCCTCCATGATGGCAGTTTTAATTTTTCTCCATTGTTCTTCCACCCCTCCTTTCTGGCCATTTGCTAATGCAGTCCTCAGGTATTCACCCATTATGCCAAAGTCAGCCCTTCTAAAGTCCAGTATCCTTGTCTTTGTATGGCTTGTCTCCATGGTTGTGTTTATTGTGAAGCACACTGTGCAGTGGTCACTTGTTCCCAGATGTCTACTGACTTCTAAATTTGTGATCCTCTCTCCATTTGAGACTGCCAGGTCTAATATTGCTCCCTCCTGAGTGGGTTCCACCACTAGCTGTCTAAGGCATGCCCCCTGTAGGGCATCGAGAATGACCCTACTCTTGGATATGGCTGCAGTCCATGTCGCCCAGTTAACATCTGGCATATTCAGGTCCGCCATCAACAGTATCTCCCCTTTTTCAGCCATTTTGAGAATGCCCTCTATCATTTTCTTGTCCATTTCCTCCCCTTGAGAGGGGGATCTGTATACAACCCCTGTACAGATTGTAATGCCATTCCCTGTCTCCAAGGTGACCCAGAGTTCCTCTTGTCCTCCCCTTACTTTTTAGTTCTGTAGCTTTGATCCCTTCCCTTATGTGAGAGCTACTCCACCTCCTCTTTACCCTCCCTGTCCCTTCTGTAGATTGTGTACCCTGGTATGTTGACATCCCAGTCATGGTTCTCCATGTACCATGTTTCTGTGACTGCCACAATATCCAAGTGTTCCTCTTCCATCAGGGCTACTAGCTCTGGAAGCTTGTTTCAAGACTATGGGCATTGGTACTCAATGCCCTCCATTTAATGTTGGCTTTATTCTTTTTACCCCATCCCTGCTTTTATTGCCCTTGTCCATTTTCCATTTACCCCTGTCCTGCCCTCTGTCAAGCTCTGGTACCTCAGAAGCTTACCCTACATACTCGCCATGTTTTGTGGGAAGGCTTGAACTTCTGTTTCATCAGCACCTCCCTTGGCTAGTTTAAAACTTGCCAAGGATGCCTTTAAACCTGTCACCTAGGAGCATGTTTCCCTTCTTGGACAGATGCAGACCATCATGCCAGTATAGACCTTCATCTCTCCAGGTGGACCCCCAGCCCCCAATGAAGCCAAAGCCCTGTGCTCTGCACCAGTTTTGCAACCATTCATTAAACTGCATGGTGTGCAGTACCCTAGCCTCACCCCTGCCATAAACTGGCAGCACCTCTGAGAAGGTTACCGTGCTTGCTACCTGTCTGAGACCCCTCCCCAACTCCACAAATTAATTCTGCACTGCACTGATCTCATGCCTAGCTAGGTCATTTGTCCCAAGGTGGACAATGATATCTAGTTTCCTCTCCTGTGATGCTGCTTCTGCAATCCTGAGGATTTGCTTCCTGTCCCTCCAAGTCATGGCACCAGGCAGGCACTTTACTTCCCTCTCCTCTCCTCTCCCTTCCCCAGGTCTACACCCTAACAATTGAGTCCCCTATCAGTAGCTGTTTCTTTCCCCTGTGGTGTCCCTTGCCACCCTTTAGTGGGTCTCCCTTGTGGATGTCCCCAGCATTCTTCTTGGTCTGCAATGAGGGTGTCATCATAGAGGAACCTTAATTTGCCAGACTGACATATGATTTGTGTAGAGGTGCAACCCAGGGGCTACGCCTCTGTTCCACCACCCTCACCCTCCCAGAACCTACTGTGGTCCATCTGCTCTTCACACATGGCAACCTCTGAGGCAGTGGTTGTGGAACTGGTGCTCTTTGGGTGAAGGAGGCCTCCTTAGTCCTTGCCAGTTCAGCCTGGAGGTGGGCAACCTCCTCCCTCAGAGCTGACAGTTGCCTGCAAATAGGGCAGCAATGCAGGTTCCAGAATGTCTCCCAGAAAATTGCTGCCCCACAGCCAGTGCATTGTACCACTCCCCACATGTCCCTCTTCCTTGTAATATACAATGAGTAATATATAATTTTTGTGTGTGTGTACTTACCCTTTATGCACTCTGCTGGGTAATTAAGAATATGACAGTTCTGCCCCAAGACCTGTTGAGGAAGTGATGTCAGAACCTTGACTATAAAGAAATGCCACGCCTGGGGTGGGTGGGGTGAGGGAAGGTGGTGGGTAGGCCACAACCACTGGTGGCTGTTAGAAACAATCAAATACACCACTGCTCCACCACCCTGGTGAGTACTGCCCTTTATAGTAAGTCAACCAACACCACAAGTTGTCCCAATGGATCACCATGGAGCAATGCTACAACTTTGAAATTCAGTACCGACCAGGTCAAGTTCAATCCAGTGCTGATGCTGTTAGTCAGAGATGATATCTCTCCGCATCATCCTCAGCAGATGAAGAATTCTGCCTACAAGCTCTTCCTTTCCATGCCTCAGATGTGGTTCCTGTGGACACTCCTACAGCACCTCAAGTTGCCTTGCTGCTACCAACTGCTTCTACAAAAAAAAGGCACTAATCATCATCTACTGCAAGCAGCTGAAGAGCTTCTCGCCTCCTCTACTACTGATATCTCACTGGCAATGATTAAAATGCAACAAAGAAATGATCCTCAATTCAAAGACATAATCACGTATTTATAGTCTGGAACCTTACCGCAACAAAAGCAACATCGCCAGAATGTACTTTTCTTTGCTTTACAATATTTCCTCAAAGACGTTGTGCTTTTCCACATTTGGACCAAAGAAGGCAAGGGCCATTGTGCGGATAGAATGCGTGTACAGTTAGTTCTGCCAGCCTCTCCAGTCAATGAAGTTCTTCAATCCACTCATGCCTCTCCACTTTCTGGAGGTCATATGGGAATTCACAGAACTCTCAAAAAGATAAGGCTTCACTTCTTCTAGCATCACATGAACAAGAACATTGTCCGATTTGTCAAATCCTGCCAGCCCTGCTCCCAAAGAAAGCCTCCTGCAAAACTGACAAAGGCACACATCATTCCAATGTCTGTAGCCACAGAACCATTTCAAAGAGATAGCACAGACATTCTTGGGCCTTTACCCACATGCTCTGACTCCAGCAACAAATACATCCTTGTTTTTGTGGACTACCTTACAAAGTATTTGGAACTAATCCCCCTGAACGACATTAAAGCTACCACGGTAGCAAATGCTTTCCTCAACACTGCCATTTGTCATTACAGTACCCCTTTGTACCTGCTTTCAGACAGAGGCGCAAACTACCTTTCAACCATTGTGACAGAAACATGCAAATTTCTCGACATAAAAAGGACACACACAACAAGTTATCATCCACAATGCAATAGGCAAAGTGAAAGAATGATATCTACCGTTCTCAATACACTCTCCAAGTACCTGGATGAAACTCACAACTAGGACCATTTTGTTCCCTTTGTTCAATTTGCCAACAATACCAGCCCTTGTATTGACAGTACAGAGTACACACCCTTTTTCTTAGTCCATGGATGCCACCCTGCTAGAGATTCCAAAATCAGCATCTTCCTTCATTATTCCTATGCTGGAACAGCTTGAACTTGCCAGATATGTTGCAATCACCACATTGGGCCAAAGAAAATCAGCAATGCAGAAAATGTCAGCAGCCAAGTCGCATGAGCCTTCATTTTCCATTGGGGACATTGTGTACTTGTACTGAGCTGTCCTAGTTCTGGGTGCCACCAAGAAACTGCTTTGCCCTTGAACTGGTCGCTTCTACATCATAGAAAAGCTTCCTCCTGTTCATTTCCGCTTGCAACACAAGTCCAATGGAAAGCTGGTACACAACAAAGTTCACATCAATCAACTGAAACATGAGTACCTGAGTAACACCCTCCCAGATGATCTCAGTCCCCCAAACAATGAAGCTGCACTTGAACCTGCCATACTCTCTAAAGCTGAAATTCCTTTGGACAACTTGTGACCAGTTTCTTCAGATCCCCACGGTCCTGACACTCTTCAGCTGGATCCTGTTTTGCCAGATCAGCCAGATGAACTCACTGGGATTTCTTCTTCTTCTTCTTCTTCTTCTTCTTCTTCTTCTTCTTCTTCTTCTTCTTCTTCTTCTTCTCAGGACCCTCTTGTATACACATCGGTGTACCAGACCAAGAAGATTCTTAGAAAGAAGTGCACCAATGGATCCTGGACTTATTGTGTCAAGTGGTGCAGTTCTGACAGCGCACAGAACTCATGGGTCACTTTTAATGACCTGACCCCATCCTGCCAGGAACTGGTCCAAGCCACACATGCCTCTATTCCCACTGACAGGAAAATCATAGGAAATCATGAACTCTGGTAACAGGACTCAGTGGTGATACTTCTTGTGTTCATTGTACATATAACTGTCTGCAACAGAGTTTTTCTGATGGTATTTCTGTATCGTTATGAATAACTGTTAATGTACTGTTTAACCTGCATTGGGTATCCTCCAGCTGCTACCCTTCCTTCCCTTCCCTTTTCCCTTCTCTGCACTGTAGCACTTGTTGCCCTGACAAAGCTTCAAGTTACTATGGTGTTTTCCCCTTCCCCTGGCACTGCTCTGACTGGTCACCATTGTAGTCCAGATCCCCCCCAACAGTGGAGTATTGTGTTTGGTAACAAAATAAAAAATGTTTCTTAAACATGGTGAATGTTCATTCCATGCCTAACAGTTTTACAATATTTCTTATTGTCATGATGCCATGCAATTTTTGTTTGAGTGGTGCTCACACTGTGGTAATTTCTGCAGGTTGCTCTCGACAATCATAGACCTCTCTTGAGCTTCTTTCTAGAGGCCTACTTGGTTGTCATTACAACTTCTCAATGTGAACAAAGTGTTGTTGTTCGTTGTTGCCTGCTTTTGAGAACTACGCACATCAGGAGTTGGTGGAGACTATGAGGACCTCACGCTCACAGTCATGAATTAAGTGTGCAGTACAGCTTAAGTATGGGGCTAATCTAGCTGCCATCCCTTTAAGAACACAAGACAATTGTAGCAAGTTAGGGTCATTATTCTAATTTGTATGCTAGTTTCTGCTTAGCAGGGGCTAGAAACCCCTTTAGTCAGTTAGTTAGTCAGTCTGTTCCTGAACCTCATGGTGAGATGAAGTTACCTGCTGATGTCTCTGCAATTTATGAATAAACCTGCTTGTTTATTATTTTGTGCGTCCATCTCAGTATTTTGTATGGTCCAGCAAGATATCTACTGAAGCAACCACAGATGGGCCTGGCAGAACAGAAAAAAGGTAAGGGTCCTTACTGGCAGACCAAAACCAAAATGCCACATAATCAATTAGACATGATTGAGTGTTGGTAGTAATGAGATGTCCACACAACCTAGCACAATGCCACATCCTCGTGGTGTGCGGGTATCTCGGTACAACTAGCACCCAATCATGTATTATTAACTATATTCAGTTGGTACATAGACAACCTTTAAAAAAAAATGAATACTCCAAAAGTTTTCAAAACCACGAAAAAAAAAAGAAAGAAATTATAATACAATGTTGCTAAATACTATCATATAGTCACTCAACATATGTTTGTCAGCCAGCCCGGTGGCGCTGAGGGTTAAGGCACTGGACACTATACCTCGCGGCACGTCAGTGACTCAAGTTCGGGAACGAGCTCGGGAACCAGGGGTCGGCAGGTGAGGGAGTAGGATCAAGCATCCAATGGACTGTTCTCCTCTTCCTGGGGAGGGATCCAGGGTTCCCCCAGTACAGTAGTGTCCCCCGATGGAGATTGGGGGCATAGCTAGCACCAGAGCAGTTAGGGGAGGAGCATGACAGATGCCTATGGCACAGCAATGCTGGTGTCATTGCACGTCGTGCTCCTCGGGGGGAAAAAAGTCTGCAAAAAAAACCCTGATCCCAGATAGGCGATGGCTCTCCTCCAAGCCATGTTGCCACACACCTGACACCGGACCTTGTCTCCACCCCTCTGTTCCTCCGGCGCCCTGGCCAGCACACTTGATTCTAGATGGAGTGATGGAGTGGTGTCGGTCCTACCCCAGGGGGCTCAGAGCTGGGGAGTCCACCGGCTACAGGGTGGTGGAGGACAGCTTACCCTCTGAGGAGACGGGGACCAGTTGGGTGGTAGAGCAGCACCAGGCCAGCAGGAGATGCCTGAGAGAGTTCTGGGTTAGGGAGCATAAATAAAGGAAGAAAATAAAGCACATATGTTTGTCACATGTCAATCACCTGTCTTTCCCCACATTCAATTGTGTGATTGTTTACCATGTAATTGGAGACTTAAATGCTTGGCTTTATTCCAGGGGCAGAATGCTCCCCCAACCCTCCCCCCCCAGTCATGGAATGGTACCATGGAATACATGAATACAAAGTTCTGCCTTTTTGTTAGACAACACTAATGTCTGCATAGATCGTAGTTTTCTTTGCACAGAATATACTTTCTTCTTATAACAGTGGACCAGTGCAAAATGATACAACTACAATACTGTAGGCAGTTCTGCCCCAATGAATGTACCCAGCAGGACCCGGTACTCTTGTCAATGCGCTGCGTGCGTGGTTCCCTGACCCACCACAGTTGTGTGGAGTCTGTACCAAAACTCTACTAAGGCTGTGGATGTTGCTGCATGCTGCAGCACCTTCCCCCTCAGTCTTGTCACAGTAAACTGGCTCAACAAGTTCACACAACTGATCTCTGTTCACTGACATGATAAGAAAGTGTCTTCCCCAGTGGTGCAATGGACACCTCTGCAATCAGTGTTAACTGCTTAATACTTTACCTTGTTTTTTTATTCTTATTTTGAGCCCAAACTTTAATTTACTTTCTTTTCAGTGAATCATCTGAGCAAGAAACAACAGGTAAAAAAAACAGTTGGGATTGCTGGAAGAGTAGTTTCTGCATTGTCTGAATAGTCAAAAGAACATCACGACTTCATTCTTCAGCTCGAGGAATGTAAGCAACAGTGTATGAAAAGAGAGA
This sequence comes from Neoceratodus forsteri, assembly GCA_016271365.2. NCBI lineage: Eukaryota > Metazoa > Chordata > Ceratodontiformes > Ceratodontidae > Neoceratodus > Neoceratodus forsteri. Next base: position 1,075,905,013 of record CM057454.1, on the reverse strand, counting down.
GACAGGCTCGCCAAGAGTGGGAAACAAAATTAATGTCTACGTAAAAGAAAGTGGAAAAAATCTTGATAGGGCTACAAAGGAACTATCTTCAAATATTATGAACAGTTGCAATCAGCAAATTATATATCAAACACAGTAGCAAGTTAATTCCTCTAAAACTTAAACCTCCACTTCAGCCAGTACAATTCAACTATGACAGTCAGCAAACAGATTGGTGACCCACAGCAAGGCCCAGTTCAAGCTGTTCGCAATAAGCTATGCTGACTGGTCTCGAAATCAAATGTAATCTAAGATTTAACCAAGCTATTCATCTGCTATCAGAGAAAAAGTTAAAAAAAGGATATTTAATTTTGATCTACTTGGTAATAATCCATGTCATGATTGATTAAATGCACACATACTTACAGTTATTAAATGTGGGGTTAGTACTCTGAGTACTGTACGAAACTGTATTTTGTCTTTCACAATTCAGTTCATATAGACACTGCTAGTGTTCAGCTTAAAACGGATTTATTTATTAATGATACATCAGATAACTATTGATTGGTTATCTTAGAAGAAGCAGAGTCTTTGCATATTTAAAAAATTAAAACAAATTTACACGGTTCACAAGAGGAAAATAAATTTTCAGTGCTGTACAATATGCTGTTCGTGGATTTCTGTTAACGATATGTATTCTATAAAGTAAATGAGTTTGCCAATTGTCGATTGTTGTGATCTCATTTGTTTATCATGACTACGTTACAAAACATTTGATGTGAATTTGTATGTATTTAAAAAAAGGAAAAAGGGCCAGCCGAGTGGCGCTGGCCGCAATACTTCGCGCCAATCCAGCAACCTGGGTTTGGGAATGAATCCGAGCCACTGGGGGTCGGTGGGGGGAGCGAGGATCAAGCATCCAGAGGACTGCTCTCCTTTCTTGGGGTGGGGAGGGAGACTTTTCAACCCGCTCATTGACTGCCCTCTGGCAGACAGTACGGGTCAGGAGGCTAGATCCGATGTCTTCACATCAGTAGGGGCGAGGGGAAAAAGAAAAATGGAGGGAAAAAGAGCCTGGCAGGCTCGATGATGGTCCGCCGCACACCACTTATATGATGTACAACACCAGTACAGAACATCTTAACGAACCTGCATACAGTACTTTTATGAACTCCAAACTGGTTTGCCACAACCCGAAACTCAGCACAGCTTGCTAATTTGTACAGCACTATTGCCACTCTTTTTTGAAGCGCAGCCGGCTACCTTACATAGTCCACTTCTGGACTCATAAAATCACTGACAATGTCACAAAGTGAAATGAATCATGCATGTGTCATTTTGAAATTTTCAACCCAGTCACTGTCCATAAAGTGATAAGTGACCACAGTTTCCCATCAATGCCCACGCCTCTGCTTCGACCAGCACGTTCTGTTTACTGGATATATGACACTTGTCAAATAGACATGACAGAGTTGGAATTCCATGTATGACAGGAATTTTCTTTGTGAGGCCTTCATTAACTGACACTCAAATCATTCCCTCTGCTGCTTCATAAAGTTAATAAACATCTGCATACTGGCTTCATGAATATCGTCCAAATATGCCAGTAAAATCATCATTAGGAACTCGTTTTTACTAACTGCGGGGAATATCTTTCTCTGAGACACACCTCTCTTTAGTAACAGTAAACTATCAACTTGTATCAATGGAGCATGCTCAGTAACGGAGCGTGGACACAAGAGGAGAAAGAAAGTTATAACATGTAAATGGCTGTGCTCCTCGAGTCTTCAGTTCGTGTATTATATAAACAGAATGGTGCTGCGACCAGATCAGAGGTAGGCATTCACTGTTACTGATTGCAGTACAACATGTAAACAGTAATACCCATTCCCCCTTTGTTGTTTAAGTTGCCATCCATTTGCCTATCTACTTCATTTCACACAGCGTGCTCCTGCGTACTGTTACTTCCCCATTCTAATCATAGCTTGGCAACTAGGCTTCTAATGTACTGCTAACTTATTCTGCCTGTTGCTGGTTAGTGTCATTTCCTTGCTGTAGATATGTTTCAGTAATCAATCCAGTAATTTACTCTTCATTAACATCTGCATACTTGGAGGTAGTATAGTGCATAGGTTTAAGGCTATGAGCTGCAAAACTGGAGACCTGGGTTTGAATCCCACAGCCCCCACTTGCATACTGTGTGACCCTGAGCAAGTCACTTAACTTCCTTGTGCTCCCAGGTCACACTTGAAAACAAGCTTCGGCTTAGTGTGCCTTTCCTGGTTAAACAATTTCTCTCCCCCCCCACCACACACTTCCAACCCCTTCATTAATTTACTGCTTAGATCATTAATTGTAATTAATTTACTACTCAAATCATACTATCTGTTGTGGGTTAGCATTACTTCATTGCCCTACAGCCTTACTGTCCTGCACTTCCTTAGTCATACCTATATTGTTCTCCCACCTTAGTGCAACTCACATCCCCATTTCTCAGTATTAGTATTACCAGCCCCCCCACCTCCAGTGTAGTCCTCACTTTTAGCTTACACCCTTTCTGGGTGTAGTTGCCATACTCCACTCCATCAGATCCTCCTCCCTGTCTTTTAGTTTATTACACCCCACTCCCCCCCAAATTCATTGCAAGCCTCCCTTTGGGGTGCAGATTAATGCTTTAACAGCCTCCATATGCCCAGTCAATCAGGGCAACTGCTTACCACCTCTCCATCATGCTGTTAATTACCCTTGCTCTCCTTCCACACAGTATCCCTCTCCTCCATCATCCATCTACCTTCCCCTCCCCCTCCTCTCCCTTCCCTCTCCTCCTCTCCCACACACCTTTCTGCTGGCCTTCCTCTCCTCTGACACTCCCCCTGACTTCCTGGGTGCAGCCTTCTCCCTTCCATCTGGATGCACCTTGATATACTCAGGGGTCTCTCCCCCTCCTCCCTCCCTCTCTCTCATTTCTCCTTCCCCTCTTCTCTCTCCACTTCACTCAAGCATCTCATAGGCACCTTTAAGCTCCTCATCTCCTAGCTACTCATTCTAGCAGGTGCTATTGAACTCAACCCCAGCCCTGTCCTGCCAACTACCTCTCCTCTTCCTAAAGGGTTGAGAGCAGCCCATGTTAACATATATAGCCTCCTTTCCAAAATCGACCTTCTACAATCCCTAATGATGAATCTCAACCCTATTGTCCTGGTGATCTCGGGAGTTCTGGCTCTCCCCCAAGATCCCAAATAGTGCTGTAGTCATCCCTGATTCCCAATTGTTCAACAGGATTGTACTAAGAAGGAGGGAGGTATAGCCATCTAGATTTCCTCCAGCACCCAATTCAAACCTGTGTTGTCTGTCTCCTCCCCTTCCACCTAGGAGATGCTCTTCCTGAAATTCTTCCTCCCTTTCTGAGTCCCCATAGTCATTCCTGGAGTCTACTGCAGCCCTGGCATATCCACTGTCCCTGTCATTGAGCTTCTCACCACCCTGTCCTCCCATGCCTCTACAGGCAAGTTGCCCAGCCTAGATGACTTCAGTTTTAATTGGCTCTCCTCCTGCCATTGTAAATTATTCCAAAATGTAAAATCTCTCCATCTTACCCAACTTATTTCTGATCCCACTAGACTCAACTCCAAAACCCATAATCACTCCCTTCTGGACTAGATTCTCTCCTCCCACTCCTACCATATTGTGGATATTGGTACCCTCCCTGACGCCCTCAGTGACCATCATATGGTCTACTGCATGTATAAGATTCACTACCCCAAAGCCCTCTCTAAATTCATCAAGATTAGAGTCTTCCAATCCCTGGATCTATCTATTTCTTGTCATCCTGGGGGTCATCATGCCCACCTAAGGAAAACGCAAGTCCATGGTTTTTACCTCCCATGAATCATGGAGGAGTTACTAGCCTGTCACTGTGCACATGACCTTGCCTGGCACAACCACAAGTCCACTGGCTCTCCAACTGACCTTGGCAAATACAAATCACTTCATAACACCTGTACCAGAGCTACTAGGCTTGCAAAGGCTGACTATTTTGCAACCATGCTCCAGAACAACCTTAATCACCCCTCAAAGTTCTGGAAAGTCAGTCACACCCCCTCTTCTCCCCACTCTCATAGCCCTCTCTCACATCCTTAAGGTAGGTGACTCCCTCATTTCTGATTCTACAGCAGTTGCCTCATCTTTTAACTCCTTTTTCACCACCTGTGCCCTCGCCCCACTTCCTCAACCTCCCCCACTCCCCCCCTTTTTTCCTCATCCCTTTCTCCCCACAACCATCCCTTCTCCTTCTCCTTCTCCACTACCACTCCCTCTGCTGCTCTCAAGGCCCTCCAAGCTCTTAACCACACAAAGGTGGGAGCCCTGATGGTCTTGACCACAAACTCTTTTCTCTTTCTCTCTGCCCTGGCCTTTGCCCTTCCCATCACCCACCTCTTAAATCACTTCTTGTTACTTGCCTCAGTCCCTGATCTGTGGAAGCAGGCGATAGTCATCTCCCTTCCCAGAGGGGGTGGTCCCTTGGCAAGTACCATGCCATCTCCCTCCTCCCCTTCCTGGCTACACTTCAGGGACACCTTATCCTTTCCCAGTTCTTCCTTTTCCTTGACAACTCCACCTTCTTCATTCCCTTCCAGTCTGACTTCAGGAAATCCCACTCCATCACCACTTCCCTACTTAGCTTCACTGACTCCATCCTTCCTGGCATGGACCTGGAGCTGGTCACCTCTGCCATATTTGTCGACCTGGCCAAAACCTTCAACACTGTTGCCCACTCCATCCTCCTGGGCAAACTAAAGCCACTGAGCTCTCCTCTTCTTCTGTTGAGTGGTTTCACTCATACCATGAGAGGGGGGCCCAAGCTGTCCACATTGGTTATGCCATCTCCCCTCCTCTCCCTATCTGCTCTGCCATCCCCCAAGAATCTGACCTTAGGGGTTGGGGAGTGAGCGTTCAGGCGGCAGGCACCGTTGAGGTAGTTGGGGATCGGGAAGGAGCAGCATCTGAGGCATGGGAGTGTGGCAGGAGCCACTTGAGTCAGGGTCAGTGCAGAGGAGAGTGCAACAGGAGTCCTCAAGTAGCAGGCAGTGCAGAAGCTGGCTTGGTAGCCAGAGAGAGTCAGGAGGCAGAGCAGTTTACAGCCATAGAGGAGCAGAGGGATTTTCAAACTTTTCCAGGATATTTCTCAGTGCCAGGGGCATCACCAGAGGTATAAAGTTTTGGGGGGGCTAATGCCCCACAATCAAAATCCTAACAAGGCTAGGGGTGTTGGGGGCATGTTCCCCTGGAAAATTTTGAGAGTTTTACCTTCAAATGGTGGCTTTTCCTGCACTTTAATGGTGAAATAAATGTTTGAGAAGCCTGGTTATCATGACGTCTATTAAATGGTACATGTGCAAAATTTTGGTTGCTGGACCAGTCAGAGCAACGGAAAGAGAGACACCATTATCCCAGCAGATCTGCTGGGGATGTTACAGTCCCCCACAGCAAATAAGAGAGCATTCAAACACCGTTATCCCAGCAGATCTGCTGGAAAAGTTACTGGATCCAAGAGCAAGTAAGAGACCAGCTGCTAGACATCATTATCCCAGCAGATCTTCTGGGAAGGTTACAGGACCCCAGAGCAAGTAAAAGACCTGCCAGCAGACACCATTATCCCAGCAGATCTACTGGGAAGGTTACAGGACACCAGAGCAAACAGCCACCACTTCCACACTGCATAATTCTGAACAAGTCACTTAACATTCCTGCCCTTAATCTCTCTGCATGCCCTCTTTGTCTCGTTCATCAATTTCTGTAGTCTTTACATGTCCCTGTGTGCTGCAAGCTATCCCTTCCCTCCCGTCCTTCCTGGATTCTAAGAAGTTTGGGGATGACTTGTATGATTGTGTCTATATAGGTTGCTATATAAAAAGGCAGCAAAGTTCTCTCCCTTCCTCTTTGGATTATAAAGCATTCAGGAATACAATCTGTATGAAAGGTGCTATATAAATCAACATTTCTTTTTACACAAGCCACAGGCACAGATCTTCCTTCTCTAAATTGCCAAACAACTGTGTAAAGACTCATGCTGCCCAGCCTTTTAGATGTGTACCACATCTGTGCCTGTCTGAAAAATATACCTGCTGTGCAAGCAATGCTGACTGTGTTGGCATGGCAATTACTAATAGGTAGTCACCAATCCCAATCCCAATTTATGTTAATCACTCCCTGTCCTGTCCAGGTGTTCCCTCCTACAAGGAATGGCATGCCAAAACCCTCATGCTTCTGAACCCACTGAACAGAGTCCAAGAGACTAGTTGAGGCAGATGGCATTTGTTGTAACCCCCCCTTCCCCAATACTCTCTGTCAGATTGGGATCCAACTAACCTGGGAGTGATGATGACAAATCCCTGCCCCAAGCTCTGAGCTCTCCCATGGTGACATCCTGACTCTTGTCCCAATGTTCTCTTTGTCAACAGCACAGTACACAGCAGCCAGCCACTAGTGCACTCAATCCACTCATGAGACTTACTTTCTTTTTCTCCATCAAACTATTGAGTGGACGAGTGTAGTGTCCCAAAGTTTGCCAGGCAAGCAGACCAAAGAGGACTCAGGGATGGAAAGGGTTAACTCCCCACCCACCCCATGCACAACCAGCTGGCTTATTGATCAAACTGGCTGGCTGACCATTTCCTGTCTCTATCCCCCTCCCCTTTCCCTCCTGGAGCCTTCTGGCGCTGGATCCTTTGTCTTAGCCAGGTCTCCAGCCAGTGCCTAAAGAGGCAATAAATCAGCCAAATGGGCTGATCTTAGCCCCGGACACCCAACCATCTGTCTAAAAGTCAGGTCCACCTCTAGGCTAGAAAGGGTCTTCCCTGCTAGCCAGTGGCAGTTCTGGAATGGGTGACTGACAGAGTAGAGAGCACAGGAGTACGGATGCCTGGAGGCTTACCTGAAACTCGGGTTCGTAGCTCCTGGGTGGCTACTCCTCTATAGCCAGTGGTCCTCGGGGGTCTCCAGCAGCAGCAGCAGTCACTAGAAAAGGAACAGCAGTGCTCCTGATGGCCAGCAGCAGCCAGTTCCTTAGGGTGAGCTCCCTTTAGTTGTCTGCTCCCTCGGTTTGCAGTTTTTGTATTGGGGTTTTCTGGGATGTCCTGATGCTGGGTGCCTAGTGTGACACTTTGCCATCTGCTTATTGTGATATTGTATAATATGTGTGTTATAAATAAAATGTATATGGTATGGGATTGTCTGCCTTGGACAAGTAGGCAGTGAGTGAGAGACTTGACCTTTGACCCCAAGCATGTCAGAGTGGCTGAAAGCAGCAGGATTTTACAAACAGACCAGAGAAACCTAATTAAAACTTTCCTGTTCTGTCTTTAATTAAAGCCTACTGGCCATCTGCCAGGAGATAGAACCTCCATAACATTTTATGATTCCTGCAGGAAGAGACTTATCTGGTTGCAGACTTGTGAGAAAACCATAAAAACCTGAGATCACTCTAGCAAAACAGGAAATCAGCAGAGAAACACAAGGGGATATTTTGATCAAAGACTGCCATGTTTGGGAAATAGCTAGTGATGATTTTTTTCACAATAATAACGTACATCCTTGTGGATAATTATGTGAGAAATGAAATCTAAGGGAGGATCTAACGGTGATCTCACCAAAAGGGATGGGGAGATGGAGTTTGAAATGAACATACATCTGGGGAAAACAGAGCATATTATTCTGGACTCAAGAGAGACCGAATTCTCTGGACTTGAAAGCACTTAATGGTAACAGCTAGATAAGAAGGAACTTAAGTATTTGTGGTAGGAGTTTGTGTTCTGTAACTTCCCATTTTTCTTTTATTGTGACTGTAAGTTAATGATATACTTGTTCTGTGTTTGATTTTACCTGTTTTACAATTTTTTTAGTAAACAGCATTTTCTTTAAAATACTGCCTGTGCTTTTTCTTCATTATTTTACATGTGATTTGCTGAACTTGTGTTTAAGGCTCATAGCTGTTAAGGGTTTGAATGTGTTACTAAGTTTACTTAAAGATAAGAATATACCTTGGTCTCATATAGAGCTGTAAGGGTACATTTTGGAAACCTGGCTTGGTGCCCCTGGGTAAAGGTTTGTACTGCATTCCCGAAGAGGGTACATATCCAAGCCTTTAAACTGGGTATGCTAGCATAAGATTCACATTTTGACTCCCTCCAGAACTGGAGGCTAATAGGTGATTTGGACCCAAAACAGACAGGAGGGTTACCCTGTTTGTCACCTGTTCACACTATTGCACTAAAAGGCTGGCACTGTGGGAGCAGAGGGCCTGACCTGCGCAGTGCATTTGTGACACCTAGTAGTGCATGTAGCACAAGCATCACATTTCAGATGCAAAGTGACAAGGGTAATGCTCACCCAGGTTCTCTTTTGTTCGAATAAAAATATGGCTTGGCAAGTCTGTTAGTTTGCTTCCTGTTATTTTGCAGAATACGTGTGGCATGGTTTGTGTTTTTTTGGGGCTGCCATTGCAGTTCCCCTGTCTCCCCTCTCCAGTATGCTGGCTGTTTATTTTTTTTTCTGGCATTGACATTGGGTGTTGCCACACATGCCATTGCAGTCTCCTGTCCTTCCCCATTTGTTTACTGCCTCTAGTGCCACTTGCTGGTCGGCAGGCTGTTGCCCTGCCCAGCTTTGCTGGAGTGGTTATTTTTTTCTTTTCTTTGTTTTGTTAAATTTCTTTCTCTTCCCTTTGTGGGGGCTCCAGGTTGCTTCCTATCCCTTTGCCTGGCCTTCTGTGCTGGTTGTGGGGTGTGGTGCCCTTTTGGGGGACCTCTTTATTTTCTGCCTCAGTTTTGCCATTTTTTTGGTTTTATTTTTATCTATTTTGTGAGTTACTTGAACCCCTTTCTTGCTCCAGTCTCCTGAGATAACCCCTGACTGTGGTCCTTCTCCTGTAGCCCCCCATCCTCTGAATGAAGTGAAGGAGTCTGTTTTGGTCATTGGTGGTGGAGTTCCCCTGCTCAACTCTCTTCCCCACCTCCCTTCCACAGTAAATTAGTGCCACTGCAATCGCATACCTGGGTGCCCATCTGATCACGGTCCATGCGGCATTCACAAAGAGGGGACAAGTTTGGGCAGACGGACCATAAGGTGCAGCAGCAAAGTGTGTCTGGGCAGAAACCAGCACCCGGACCACTATAATTCTGCCCTGCCACTTTTCAGGGGCAACCAAAGCATTGGGTGGGAGCAGAGCTCTCCGACCTCTACCACTAGCTCCATCAATGAATGCAGCAGGATCTGAAAGATCCAGGCCAGGCAAAGAAAAAGTAAAGTGTGCTCCATGTGGTGCAGTTATAAAGTGCTGGCTCTAAACTATGGCTTCTTTTTTCACAGCAAGCAGTGAAGCTGTGAGTCTTTAAATTTTTCAGGGAAAATGATTGGGGGGGCTTGAGCTTACATTAGGGGGGCCTTAGCCTCCCCAAAAACAGCCTGGTGACGTCACTGCCCAGCGCAAGCCAATCAGGTAGAATATAGTTGAAGACAAAGATTAAATCACTGAATCAGTGTTTCTCAGATGTAGTGTATGTACCTATCTCATTTATTGCTCCTTGTGGATACATATATATATATATTAGAGGTAAAACGTTATTTAACGTGACACCCAGTTTATTAAAGTGGAAATTGTAGGTTGAAATCCCTTGACTTTCATTTCCTTCTTCAGCCAGACAGTCGGATTATGCTGTTCTAACTCTCACCCCATCAGCATAGAGTAAAGCAGCAGAAGTTTAGGAGAATGGGTGAGTTAGACTGATGACCCAATGCGACTCCCAATGCCGGTTGGGAGTAGGGTCCAAGGGTTTTCAACCCTAACACCGAATTCCTCACTTTGTCGCCTGGAACAACCCTAACTAATGCATTAAATGGAGTTTTTGCCCGACTTCTTCTTTTGAGAATGATAACCAGAAATGGTGAATGTAAAGCAGCGGCGATGGGCTGTGGATAGTAACAGGAACAGCAACACAAACAGAAGTGATAACAGTGGCGCACATGGTAACGCAAGCGCGAATGAGAACAGAAAGGGTAATGCACACGGTGGCGTAGACGGGAACAGTCTGCCACATGATGTGTTGTCACATAGCAACATGGTGCCTGCAAATGGAAATGTCAATGGGCATGGTGACACAAAGTGAAACAGAATGAGAAACAGTACTGTAGACACAAATGGCAAAAAATAACAGAAACGCAAGCGCAAATGAAAACGCAAAGGATAACGCACATGGTGGCGTAGACGTCAACGGTAAGTGAAATGGGTACAGAACCGCAAGCGGAAAGGGCAATGGTAACAGTAATGTAAGCGCACAGGCTGGTTTTCCCTAAAACCTGCGTAGAGAAAGACAGTGAGTACAAAGAATGTATGCATAATAATGGGTATCGGAGCAGGAAATGAGGACTTGGAATACTAAATAGGTTATATCTCAGGAGCCGTACGACGTAGAAAAAAAATTTAAAAGTCATATGATTTACGACTGTCCTGACTAGTTTTGTGCTTAGCCCCCTAATTTTGTACTTAGCCCCCATTAGGGGGCTAAGCATATTTCCGATGAAAAGTCCGTATCTCACACTGTTTCCGAGATAACGGCCCTGAAAGTAGCAAGCACGCCGTAGTGTTATCCTATGGGAAAAAAAGAGAAGTTCGGAGTGCCATAACTTTGCCTCCCTGTAATATTTTTTCTTCAAACCACTGAAAGGCACATCTGAGGGCTGTTGGCTGTCTTCCCTCCAAATTTCAGGAAAAAAGACCAAACCGTTATTTTGCAGCAGGGTGCCAAAGGATTCCTGTAATGCGTCGGGCGCCGTAATGTTATCCTATGGGAAAAACTGTCAACTTTGGAGTGCTGTAACTTTGCTGTCATGTAATAGTTTTTGAACGCAACACTGAAAGGCACATCTGTGAGATGTCGGCTGCGTTCCCTCCAAATTTCAGCCCAAAATTCCCAACTGTTCTTTTGCAGCGCAGTGCCAAAGAATTGCTGTCATTTTCCCACAGACTAGAAAACTACTGTCGTAATTTGCGAAAGCTTTCGCAAAAATTTGCGACACTGTCGGAGTATCAAAGTACTCTTGCAAAAGTACTTTTCCAGAAATTTGAAAACATATTTCTGGCGTTTTACCCCAAAATAAAGACATGGCTATCATCCTCAGGCTCCAACTAGGTGAATGCAAAAAGAATTAGGTTGCTAGAGGGTCCCAAATTTAAATGCCAAGCATTTTTATGATCACTAACTGAAAACAAAATGGTGGATTTGCAAAAGTAACAGGGCCATTTGCGAAAGCAAAAATGCATTTGCGACAGTGTCGAACTTTTTGTTAACTTTTCCCATTGCCTTATAATGGGAAATTGTTTTTTGAATAATGTTTGAACCGTTTAATATTTTTTCACCAAATCTTCAAAAGGCACATCGGGGACCCTGGCCACACGTTTCCTGAAGATTTCGGGCTGGTCGCACAAACCGTGCTACCTGTACGCGCCCGTAGAATTCCAGAAAAAGCGTAAATGCGCGCGCAGATCACGCTTAATAACTCCGTAGCCGTGTATCCGACTGGTACAAAACTTGGAAGATCCCAAGGCCTATGGTTCTTGATCATGTGTTCCAAATTCCAGCCAACCACAAACAGTTGCAAAGTTATTAAGGTGCAAAATTTGGGGTTTAATATAGAAATGGCTCCTCAATCCCTAATTATGGTAGCACTACCGTGCTACCATATATATATATATATATATATATATATATATATATGACAAAGAACCTTAGTGCACAAGCACTGAGGCAAGGGTTACCCCAAAGGGTAATGGGGGCTATCAGTCAGACTTGATGGGCTGTAAGGTTTTTTTCTGCTTGCACGATTCTAAGATTCTATGATATACCACACTTTACTAGCATTTATACATTTATAAGATACATATCTAGATAGACAGATAGAGAAACACACAGACAAACAGACAGACAGATAGATAGATAGATAAAAAGAATAGCTAAGTATTATTTCATTTCACCGTGAACGTCAATGAGTTTTCATATACAAATGGTTAGCTCATTTACTCCATTAAAATATCACTTGGAAACAAGTGTGGTCTGCTGGAAAGATAAATAGTAATGGCAGAAGAGAACAGCTATGTATATTTTTGGAAAAAGGTTAATTCCCTCTCTTCCATTTGGCAACCATTGCATGCTGTGATAGTTTTCTCCTTTGAAGCTGGGAATGGAAACATGAGTTGGAATTTGAAAGTTTTTTTTCTGTTTACATTAGGAATTCGCTTAAGTGTGTTTATGCATATAATCCACATTCCAAATGGCAATCTGAGTTTCAACAGATAATTTAAAAGAGTACACATTTCTTCTGTCTGTATTGGTAAGATATTTCTGATGTTATTCCCATATGTTGTGGGCCTGAGCTGTTGGCCTGAGCTGAGGATATCTATTACTGTTGTGCAATAAGGAGCTTCTGGTTTCTGGAAACATTTACCATGACTAACACCGCCACATTGCAAATTATGTAACCTAGCTGTCCCTGTGATACAAATTCCATACAAGTGAGCTGTTTACTCAGACTGCGAACTTTACACTTACAGATTATTGCTAACGTAAGTACTGTAGCAGATCTCTGCTTAAATCAGTGGTGGGAAATAAATACAGGTAGCTCAGCTCGCATGTTCTGTTTGAGAGCTGCTGTGGAGAATTACCAGTACAGAGATGCATTAATATGGTGCCCTAACATTATGATCATGGACAGGCCATGGTGAACCTTTGTTTATCCATGTTTGATCATGGATTGCCTGTGATCAGCAGTGTGATAGGACACCCACTGAAAATTAGCCCCAATATTTCTGCAGGTACCATAGTTGCTGTTGAGCAGTTTACATTTAAGTCTACTTTTCCTGGGATCATCGCTTCCAACAACAGGGTTACTCCTCACAGACAAGAAAGAAGTAAGATAAAATAATACTTGCAGTTGAATACTATTGGTAGTAATTTTGGACCATTAATATGCATTCTGGCAGAATAGAGAGCAGGAGAAAAGTAGTCACAAATGCCCAACAGCCAGGGAAGAATTATTACATAAAGTACATGCATACTGTATATGAATTATGTATACTCTTGTTGAACCAATTTCAGTAGATCTGGCTGGGGAACTCTCTCTCTCAACACCTCAAATGATCAGAGCAGGGGTTCCATTGAAATTTGTATTTGGCCCACTGCTGTTTTTAATCTTTCTTAATGAAGCTCCCAATATGTGCAGGTACTCATCAATGTCAATGTATGCAGATTTTATTTTTTTTAATTTTATTTTATTAAATTCTCAGATTACAAATACCTTTGAGCAGAAACTGCTCATTTACAAAGGTTCCATGTCAGAGGATGAGGGGCAACATACATATAGAGGTAGTAAAAGAATGCGCAATAAACAACCAAACAACAAAAATCAAAGAATAAAAATATACAGTTATAACATACTTTGAGATAATATGCATACAACGAGCAGCTTGAGTAGGCAGCTGGCTGAGGTAACAATAAGAGATAGAGGGCACAAGAGGCAGTTAGTATTGTAGGGGTGCGACCAGGTGGGGGGGAGAGGAAGCAGCCAGGCTAATGGGCCACTGTCAGAAGGTGGGGGTAAATGTTTTGTACCAGTGGAGAAGGGAAGCAGGGAAGGAGTCACAAGGAAGGCCCAGTGCCAGAGGGAATGAAACTGGGAAAGGGCGGGCTGTGGGATATGAGTGAGCTGGGAGGTGATTAGAGAGAACTCTATTCAAAGAAACAGCCACATTGAGTGGAAGAGGTGAGGTAAAGTTTGAGATTCCTTTTAAAGGGTCCAAGTGTAGTAGAGAAAAGTGCTTCTTTAATGAGGGAATTGAACCATAGAGCAGCTCTATAGATAAAGGACCGCTGACCCATGGAAGTACGACATCTGGGAACCTGAAAGGTTAGAGATTGGGCACCATGTGTTTGTTGAGTGCCACTGAAGGTAGTAAGGAGTGTGCTAACACCAGGTGGCATGAGACCGAGGAGAATCTTTTTGGTAAGTAAGCAGGTCTGGTACTGCATTCTGCTGAGTAGGGGTAGCCAGCTGGCCTGTGCATAGAGGTCACGGGTGTGAGTTTGTCGGGCCGCACCCTTTAGTAGTCTACAGGCTTTGTTGAGAGAAACTGAGATCCTGTGGAGGGCACTTGTTGAGGCAGAGCCATAGATGGCGAGGCCATAGTCAATGATAGATGTGACAGAGCTGTAGATGGCTAGTTTAAGGGCATCCACAGGCATACAGTGCTTGTGTTTGTGTAGCAGTCCAATCCGTATATCCGCGGTCTTGGCAACAGTGTCAATATGCCGAGTGTAGGAGAGGGTACTATCCAGGGTAATACCAAGGTACTTGAACTCCTTGACATGTTCGAGTGGGTTCCCAGCGTGGTTCTTGATGGTGAGGGACAGAGAGTTGTGCCTGCTCCATCGGTTACAGAAGGACACGGCTTTGGTCTTGCTGTGGTTCAGGATGACACAGATGACACAGCACTGTATAACTCTCATCCTCATCTTTGTGGTCTCCAACAATTATTGCAGAAAAATTATACTGTGCTGTAAAATTACAATAGATTCATAATCATAAACTTCTTTTAAAGTAAACAAAAATATGTTTCGTGACTCTGTACAGAAACTGTCTAAACAGACTGATTCTGAACTAATTTCTAGAATATGATAGCTTTCCTTTAGAAACCATGCATTTCATTTTTCTTTTTGTTAACCAGGTAGGTACACTGAACCAGAGGCCTGTTTTCAGGAGTGACCTGTGATGGCAAGGCCAAAGGCACATACAGTGGTGCCAGCCAGGATGTGACACAAAACTGCAGCATACTTCAGCAGAGTTACTGCAGTAAACAAGGCAATTTGAATGGCAGTTATTTCTTTTTGCCATGTGGCTCGCTCCACTGTACATTAAAACAATACGATATGAATCAATATTATTTAAAAACAATTACAAACAGATTTAGCACATGGGTACTTTTAAGTAGCTTGACGTAAGTTAAGATTTTTCCCTTATCATGGAAGTTCATGTTAATACAACAACAAACAATGGTGGCAACACAGAGCCAAAAAATTAACTTACTGCATTTCTGCATGCACAAGAAAATTGATTTCCAAGCAAATACTCCTCCTCCCCCCCCATACTTCAGAGTATGGAAATCATTCACCATACTCTTCCCTTTTTTTAAATGATCTTCCATCTGCCTGCGCTTCATCAGAAATGCTGTTGTACACAGATGCGGTAATTATTAAAAGTGGAAATGACGTGCAGACTTTAAATGAAATCCTTCAAAAAGAGTTTACCAATTTACAGCATTGGTTTAATGTCTGAGGGATGGTCCTAAACATTAAGAAAACAAAAAAACATTATTTCTGGCAGAACTAAAAGGTTTGGGAATAGTGAATTTCTGTTAAAGGCTCTTAATGGTGAAGTTATTGACACAGTCAACCAGTTTTGATATTTAGGAGCTACACTGGACGGTGCCTTAACCTTTGAACCCCATGTAGATAGTCTGATAAAAACAATACATCAATGACTGGCTCTTTATATATAGTGTAGAATAATCTCCTACTGGAAACTTGCTCCCTAACGGCGAAGAGCCTGTTATTGTCAGTATTAGATTACGGTGCAATAACATATACTCAGGTGCCAGGAGTGGGGTGCTAAATAGATTGAAAGTAGCTTCCTGCCAGTTTCTGTTTCCACTTATCTGGACCTAAACTGGAATGAACGGAGACAGATCATAAGATGTGAGGGATGGCAGCCGACTAACAGTCCATACATTGTGTCACCTTCCATTCCAGTACTTGTAAAACATGCTATTTAAAAAAATAACTGGGAGGTGTGCCGTTCTTTATATATCTGGTAATATGTATTTATTTATTTAGATTTTAGTAACCAGTTAAGTACAGTAGGTAACCAGGTAAGTACAGTAGGCAACAAAATGCCTATTTTCTGGAATGACCCTGGTATTACAGAGTACACAAAATATGTAATACATAACAGTAACAGGTTACAAACAGTAATTTGTAGAATTCAGAAATTACAAAACATATTCCACATAAACTAGAATTCAGAGTCTCAGGTATTAGGTAGCCAAAGGCAAAGTAGATAAAAATACATTTCAAATATGAGAAGAACCATAATTTATGAGCAAGAACAGATTGTTAGACATAATACATGGTTATGCAATACTAATTTAAAGTGCTAATGGGAATCAGGGCACCTGGCCAGAAGTGGGAGATAATGCTAGAACTTAGGGACTAGGTAAGAAAATGCTACTGGACCCATTCCGTGGAGCACCTAGAGTCATGACATAAAAGGTTGTCACTAGAACATAGGTTATAGGTTGTAGAAGGGAACTGTAGCATAGAGTAGACAAAAAGGTAGCGGTATTGTACCATTGCAGTTTGTTTATGAAGTAGTCCATAGCAAACGAAGGTTTGGAGGAAGAGGAACCTAGCCCAGGGCAGAACAAAGGATCTAGTAATGACTGATATGGATATATATATATATATATATATATATCTCTGTATCTGGGATATGACATGGCCTGACTGAAGATATCATATTTATCTTCATGAGAGGCCAATACAACATGGCCGGGATGTTCGGAGCACTTGCACCATGCGCAATAGGGATACACCTGTGTAGTCACCGAAATGTGCCAAAACGTGATATTCAGTGGCAGCAGATGCACAGCACAAAATCCAATGCACAACAGCGCAATGGAAATGAATGCATGCGCAACTGCAGGGGGCATAACCATGAATACGTGGCGCAGTGCAATATTGAACAGCAGGCAACGTGCGCAACAGAGGAGCAATCAGAAGTTGCACAATAGTGGACTTGAGCCAAAATGAAAGGGAGCACCCGAGAGGAGGAAACTTGCACATGAGAGGAGCCATAGCAGCAGGGAGATGGGACAAAGCAGCAGGGAGTGAGGGCAACAGAAAGCAGCACAGGAGTGGCCCAGAGGTGGATGAGGGTCACAGGGAGTGTGTGTGCATATGTGTGTGTGTGTGTGTGTCAGAGGGACTGTGCATGGGTACCACAGAGGAGGGACGGCAGAGAGGCCCAGGCAGGTCACACTGTGAGTGGCACAGGCAGCGCAGTGCCAGGGGTGCACCCTGTGCAGTGGCAGGGCCAGCAGCACACAGCCGGGGGAACCGGGTAGAGAGCTGCCCAGAGGGGGGGACAACAACCCTGGACATGGCCAGTGCAACCCTCCAGATGGAGGCAGTCATGAGGGATGTGAGGAGGCAGGGCGAAGGAAGGAGCGGCCGTGGAAGGGCCCATCAGCGGTATGCCCAGAACAGGCTGTACCGCCCCTATGGCAGCTTTGAGCTATACAGTGACACCATGATCATGGGCCAGTACCGCCTGAACCGGGCCATTCTGAGGTGGCTCTGTGAGCTGTGCAGTGAGGAGATGCAGGCACCCACAAGACAGAGCCATGCCCTGTCGGTGGAGACAAAGGTCACGGCCTCCATGTGCCTGCTTACCACAGGCACCTTCCAGAGACCAACAGGGGGCACAACAGGCATAACCCAGTCGGCCGCATCATGCATCCTCACACAATTCCTCAGCGCACTGCTGTCACATGCTGCAGAGTACATCCATTTCCTCAGCACACAGGCAGGGCACACAGCAAACATGTAGGACTTCCACATGGTAGCACAGTTGCCTGGTGTGCTCGGGGCCTTCGACTGCACCCATGTCAGCATCTGCACACCACCCAGCCCAGAGGGGGTGGCATACATCAACTGCAAGGGATACCCGAGTGTCAACTGCCAGGTGGTGTGCAATGCCAGGGAGCACATAATCAATGTCTGTGCCACGCACCCTGGGGGAGCACACGATGCCTTCATCTGGCACCAGTCTGCACTGTGCCACAGGTTCGAGAGTGGGGACATCCCCACTGGCCATCTAGTAGGTGAGTACGCCGTGCACACCAGATGATGGGGGCATCAAGGGGTGTGTGTGGTGCAAGAGCAGGGGTGCCATGGGATGCGGCCTGGAAGGCCGGAGGCACAGTGACACAGATTCCCATACTAACGATTCCTCACAACACATAGGTGACAGTGGGTACCCACTCAGGCCCTGGCCGCTCACACCATGCCGGTGGCCCTCGACCCCAGCACAGCAACAGTACAATAAGGCACACACCATGACACGGAACATCATCAAGCGGGTGTTCAGGCAGCTGAAGGCTCGGTTCCGTTGCCTGGACAGGTCTGGCGGTGCCGTACAGTACAGCCCCTCAAAGGTCTGTGGGCTATTCCTGGCCTGCTGTATCCTGCACAACATGGCCACCAACAGTGAGATAGCCATAGAGGTCAAAAAGGGGGACAGTGGTGGGGACAATGGGGATGCCGGTCCAGCTGGAGGTGAGTAGTCACCCCCTGGGCGAAGGGATCCCCAGCTGGCACAGATGGCGCAGCTGCACTGGGACACCATTGCAGAGCAGTACTATGGCCCAAACAGGTAGGTGAACTTGTCCATGAGCATGCCCTGGGTATCCAAGCACAGCCGACAGACAGACGGAGGCAGACACCCAGCCTGGGTCAGTGGCAGGGGGTGTGTGAATGGGCGGGGTCTCGGACACCATGGCAGAACACAGCAGGGCTGCACACAGCATGCACAGACATGCACCCCCCCATCCCCTGCCCACACAGCCACATGCACACCCACCCCCATATGCCCCCCCACCCACACCGGACCCAACAGAGCCACACCCAGAGGCAGGCACTAGGTGTGTCTCTGACGCTGAGCACCATTGCATCGTGGCAGACAGCACTATGCTGGCATTATCATGCACACGCCACAGTGGCCAGTCACCAAGCGGGTGTGCACAGGGTCCCTGTGTATGCAGGACTGGGTACCACACCCATGCATCACACACAGAACATCACAGAGCACACAGGGTGGTGCAGACAGTGGTCATGGAGGGGGTAGGGTCAGTTGCGCTGCACAATAGCACTGCCACCACAGATGCATGGGCAGCCCTGCTGAGGCCATCCAGCTGGCACAGGCTGCTCAGTGGCCTCATGGAGTTGCATAGATGGTTCCCCAGGGGTGACGCTGCGTCAATGCAACCAGGTCCGCACAGGTGTCTGCAGGCCACCAAACATGCCACACCAGGTGTGCTTGGTATGCCCACAGCCGAACCCGGTGTTGACATGGCTAGGGTCACCAGACACCAGGCCCAATGGGTGGACACTGCACTCTGAGGGGTATGCAGTGGCTGGGCACACAACCGGTCAGCCAGTGTTGCCAGGACAGTTGTCACCGCAGTGGTGTGCCTATCCATGGCTGCAGTCATGTCCACCTGCTGCCAAGCTAACTCTGCCAGGAGCAGGGCATGGTCCCTGCTGTGCCGCTCCTCCACCTGGTGCAGCTCCACATGGAGTGCATCCACCACTACCACGAGCCCGACATGCTGATCCACAGAGGCCTGGAGCAGATGGCTGTGGTCGTCCAAGGGGTCATCCGCATGGGCACCATGCTGACCCATGGGTGAGACCTGGCCCTGCGGCGCAGAGCCCCATGATGGTGGGCACTGCATGACAGTACCATCCTGGGGTATTACCTCACACGATGCACTGTTGCTGCCCACTGACACCAGTCCCCCATCAACACTATCCAGGGGCTGCCACCGCCCCTTCGGCTGCTGAGCGCTGGGCATCACCAGCGTGGCTGCATCGGCACCACTGACATCACTGCCACAGCTGCATGCCAGTGCTGCCCCACTGAATGCCGCCCTGGCAGTTGCCTGTCGAGGGTGACCCCTGTGGCACACCAGCATCACTGTCCTGGATGTACGTCATGTCATCATCGGTGCTAGAGTCGGCTCCGATCTGTGTCTCAGCACACAGGACACCATCCCTGGTGTCATGCTGGAACACAGCCAGGGCCTCATCCACACCCTCACCACAGACATCAGCCCAGACAACCGTGCAGGGCTGTTGGATGTCGTACCCTCGGACACCGGTGGAGGTGGATGGGCACTCCACCTGTTCCAGGGCTGCACTCTCGGTGGGCACACCCACCCCCGCTGCTCCAAGCAGATGCTCAGGAGCTAAAAGGGAACACAGTACCATTAGTGGTGCCAACTGACCCCTGACTCCAACCTCCTGCCACCCTCACACCACCACCACCATTCCTACCATGCAGTGAAGGGCTGCCACCCATCTAGAAGCCTCTGCCAGGCATGCCCTCAATGGCACAGTGCCGAATGCTGCTGGCCACCTACTCCTTCTGTGACATCAGGCATGGCACAACCTGCTGTCCCCCGCCTGTGGTGGAACACGCTGCCCATATGGTGGCCACCTTCTCCTTGATCCTCCTCCTCCTGTCAGTGCCAACCACCTTCTTGTATTCCTGCACAAAACGCTGGTAGCTGCCCTGCTGGTTGACTGCACGTGCCATCTCCTCCCCTGCTGTCGCCTGAGCCTGTGGTGTGCCCCTCTGTCCACTCAGGAGTGGCTTCCTGTCCAGGTAGGCCTCAAATAGGGCATCTGACTCTGCCCTGGTGAAGTTCAGCCTTCGCTTAAGCACCCTCCCCTGCTCCTCATTCTTCTCACATTTGGACATGCCTGTACCTGTGGAGATGGACAGGTGTTAACATGGACTGTTCAGTGCTACAATGCCCTCACAGCCCACTGTCCCGATGGCCCCACAGCATGACGTTTACCTTCAAAGGCTGCAATACTGATCCATGGTCTGTGCAGTTCCATGTCACCCTTATAGTGCAATGCATGCAAATGAGGTCATGCGCAACTGTAATGGGATACAAATGCAGTGGGTACGCCACGGAATGGCTCATGAGCTGATTTGCATATCATGGCTGAATATCGCATGGCTGTGCCTTGCCCAATGGGGTTGTGCATGCTCAAGTCAGGGTGCGACATTGTGACATGCGCAGTTGGCCCCACAGCACGCATGCATGCACTGCCAACACGTACGCCAGTGGCACAGATTGCACAGGAGGCAGCACAGCACCCGGCCACTATCGTACCTGTGGTGCTCGTGTGCTGTACGACCTACAGGGCACATACGCTATAGTGCAGCTGGCACAGTGCCATCATGCCCTTATAGCACCACTGTGCCGTGATTCCCATTGCACCTCTGCGCAGTAGGCCACTGCACAGCATTGATGACATGCTCCTACTGCGCACCATACGAGGGGACCCCAAAAGCGCAGTGGTGCTCTGTGCGCAGCCTGACCCATGACCCCATGGATGATCTCTGCCCTCTAAGTACCATACAGCCGCATGGCTGCTACCCTATTGCACTGCTCGGTGCCTGAACAATTGCAAATGGCAGCTCCGCACCATGCTAGCTCCGCACGTGATCCACGTGAGCTACTGGCTGCCATTTTGATGTCTGGTTAGTGAGGGACATGCCGCGCACCAGGGAATGTTGTGCTTCAATATGGGGTGACCTGGAGCTCACCAACCTCATGGCCCTTGTTCAGCTATACACTGGGGCCCTGTCTGGCCAGGTGCCCCTTCAGAGGCCACGGACAGGCGTGTGGCAGGAGGTTGCAGATGGCTTGGAGGAGGCAACTGGCAGCCAGCGCATGGTGGAGCAGTGTTGCCACTGCTATGGTGACCTGCAGTGGTGGACCCGGACAGGTTGAGGCACCTGCAGATGCCGGTACGGAGGGCTGCAGTGCCAAGGCCAGGTAGGTGCACATTGACCTTCACCAGTCTCATCCAACAGTCCTTGGGGCACAATGGCTGCCATGCCCCACATCTGGGGGGTGGGGGTTGGGGTGGGTCAGTGCATGTGTTGGCAGCTGTGGGGGTGCACCGTGACTGCCCTGCACCACCACAACCCAGACACGCTGTGCGGCACGTCACACAGGTCGGGGGTGGGGGGAGCCTATGGTTCAGACAGGTACTGATGTGTGTCTCTCCATGTTTCCCTCCTAGGCCCCGAAGACAGACGGAGAGCACAGCTGGCAGTGGTTGGCCAGGGGCGGGACCACGCAGGGGGAGAGGAGCATCAGTCAGCCAACACGGGTGGTGCTATGGGGCAGCAGCGCCAAGGTGACGGGGATGCAGGTGAGTACCATTTTCCCCTATACATATGTGTATGGTGGCTTGCTGGGGTTGGGGTGTGGCATGGCCCCTCCAGCTGTGCACCACCCGTGGTGTCCTCTGCACCATCCTGTGGCCTTACACATGTGGGCAGGTGTCGCGGGTGGGCTGTGGGTGCACTCGGTGCCTGGCTGTGCCACTGCCATCACACTGCATTGCCATGACACTGGACAGCCAGGGCGGTGGCGTGTGGTACATGAGCAGTGATGGTGTGCAGTGACTTGCATGGCTGTGGTTACACGGGTTGGTGGCTCATGTGGGTGCACCCACTGTGGGTGGTTGCATGCCATCCCAGGGGCGCCGGTCACTGATGCACACCATGCACGTTCAGTGGGCTGCGTTATCCTGGCCAGGTACTCATACTGTTTCTGCTCCCTTGTCCTAGGTGGCCATCATTGGGAGGTGGTGGAGATGACCCTCCAGGAGCTCCTGCAGGTGGTGAGGGCCACACTTGAACTGCTGCAGTGACATGACTAGAGGTCTGGGAGGAGGCACCACAGGCACTGGAGGGTGGTGGCGGAGGACCGGGGGCCACCATTAGGGCCTGATGGCACGCATCTTGGCTCCTCCCCACCTGGACTATTCCCCATACACCCTTGACCCCTACCATTGCCTTTCCCCATGTCCCCTGCCCCTTTTCCCTACCCCCCCTTGTAGCATCCTACCCATACCCCTCCCCTGATGTACATATATGTAAATAGGTTTTGTTCCCCTGTTGTTGTTCTAATACATACATTTCTATTTACATCCATGTCTGTCTCTGATTTGCAGCTGGTGCATGGAGCCTTGCAGCAGTGGTTCATGGCTGCTGTGTGGTGGTGCTAGGGTGGGCGTGGGTGTGCCTGGTGGTGCTCCTCCACAGGTGTGGGTGGATGCCATGGGCTATCTATACAGGGCATGTGTGGTGTGCCCTGTGCACTGTTCACCTGTGTCATGCTGGCTGTGGTGCATGTGGCATTTTCCGGGCGCCCCCCTGTCGATGTGGCCACTGTCTGTGCAGCTGTGGCCATTGCCACTGCCCTGCCTGCATGTGCCACTGGGGTCCATGCAGTCGTGTGGCTACTGCCACCACATGCTCCCCGCCAGCATGCCTTCAGGGGCAGGCCGTACCTGTCACCTTGCTGACACGGCGCCCTTGCAGCTGGCACTCCGACTCCATGCCTGTCGTCCCCATTGTCACTGTAGGCAGTGCCACTGGATACCCCCTTCATTCTGTCCATGTGGACTGGGGTGGTGCCTGTGGGCTGGTGGCTATCACATAGGGACACACTGCATGCGGGTGGTGGACAGGTGGCTGTTGGATGGCCCAGGGCCATGTGCCTGCCGTCAGTGTGTGTGGGCTCATGGGGTGCCTGCTACATGGCAGGCTCAATGGCTGCCTGGTGGCGGGCGGCCTGCAGGTTACACGGCACCATGGGATTCACACCAGCATTGCCTATCGCATAGTTTTGATGGGATGCTTGCCGAGGTACCCATGGGACCGGGTCGGGAGGGACTTTGGGTGTGCCCTGTGTTGCTTCCTGTTTGGCACGTGCCTCCATGCCCCACGGGAGGGTGCTGTGTTGCCTGGTGGGATCGGTGCTGTGGCAGGGGTTGGTGCATGGGTGTGGGCCCTTGCACTGCTCCTGTGTTTGGGGGCCTTCCTACATGTGGTGCCATCCGTGGCGGACCTGGTCACATGCGGGTTCCCTCGGGTACTGGTGCTGGGTCATCCACCTTGCTGTGTCTCCACTGGGGACATGGTGGTGGGCCTTTATGTGGGTTGAGGATGTGTTGGTGGATGGTCCCACCGCCAGTGTTGGGTGGTCACAGTGGTGATGTGGTGGGTGTGCACTGCGCTCCGAGGTGACTGGATGCACAGGCATGGGGATGGTGGACTGCCTTCATTGCCATGCACTGTTTGGTCACGCATCTTGGCTAGGTGTCTCAGACGCACTGTTCTGGGAGGGACAATCATTGGGATGGGGACATGGCATGGGTGGGGCTTGGCCATCATTGTGTCCTGGTCCTTGTTGGCCGGCGGATGGTCTAGAGGTGCCGTGCCCAGCGGCTGGGGTCTACTGGTGTGCATCTGCTGGAGGTTCACCACTGTGGTTCAAGGGTCGGTGGTCCCTTTTGCACCCATCTGGCTGTGCTGCTCATGGGGTACTGGGTCCAACTCTAGGGGCCTTGCCCTGGTCGGGTGGGGGGGGCTGGAACTATCTGTCCTGGTGCATGCTCCTCTGCACCTTGCGCATCAATGGATGCTGCTCAGCTGATTCCTGGCTTTGTCCCTGCGCATCCCTAGGGGTGCTATTGTGCATCGTCCCAGCCCCACTACACATTCCTCATTGCGCTATGGCGCATCAGGGCGACAGTCAGCTACATTGCGCAGGTGCACCTTGTCCTGTGCATGGGTTGAATATCGCGCCCATTGCACCATGGCGCACTGGATTTGCGCCTGCTCCTCTACTGCGCATCATTCTGGTGCAGTCTGACCATCCCAGCCAATGTGTTTGGACTGCCAACACAACCCCTATATGTGTTTTTGGTCCGACACCCCCCGATATGTTTTAGGCCCTCGGGCCATGCAAGACAACCTGCCATATCCTCCACTTAAGGCAATTCTCCATGTATGTTATTTATGAGGCACAACGCACAGTCCCCTGTACCCACTAAAACAGGTGTCTTTGATATTGCCATAATTGATAACAAAATTGTTATGTACAAAAATGATGTGGTTGTCTGCCATGTAGTTTCACTATTCATGCAGTAAATGTGTAGCGCGACCAAGAGCAGTGTCTGCCTATAACCATTAGAAAAAATATGGGGCTTTTACAAATATTTACATAAGAAAAGAAAAGTTATCTGGTTGATTCTGTCATTTTTTCTTGGGGTTAATAAAACAGAATCACTTTCTTTGCCTTACATTTGTCACGTCATCGAGCCCTTAAACACAGTAAAACGTGGAACTGCCAGCTAATTAAAATCAGCACTCTCTCCGTGAAGCATTACAAATTTAATATGTTTTAGCAAGCTTACTTGACATATTCTTACTCAGTCAACAGTAGAAATAAGAGAAAGAGTGCGAGTGAGTTGCGGGTTCACTGAACGGAATGGAAGCACGAACGAGTGTTGCTATAGCAACATTCATTCGGAATTTTGTTCCATTCACTGAAGGTGTGACTCACTCATACTCTCTGTCTCTCTCTTATTTCTACTGTTGGCTGAGTATCTTAAAAATATGTCAAGTAAGCTTGCTAAAATGTATTCAATTTTTAACGCTTCGGGGGAGAGTGATGATGGTAATTTAGTGGCAGGTTCACATTTTAGTGTGTTTTTAGTGCTCGGTCATGGCAGAAATTTAGGGCAAGGGAAGTAAAAGTGTTTTATTAATACCAATTAAAAATGGTAGAATCAACCAGATAAGTTTCCTTTTTCTTTTTTAAAATAACGGTTTGTTTTTTTTCTTCAGTCTGGTCCTGTATGGTTTGATGGAAGCTGAACCAGCAGTGGATTACCCTGACGAGGACTGTTGCCGAAGATTGTGATCATATGGACACAGTCTCACACAAAAGATTAATATACAAGTTAGCCAGCCTGGGAGTGGGTCCCAAGATGACAGCCTGGGTAAAGAATTGGCTGGAGAATAGGACACAGAGAGTAATAGTAAATGGAGTCCACTCTGAAAAAAGGGGGGTTAGCAGTGGGGTACCACAGGGTTCAGTATTAGGACCGGTCCTCTTCAATGTCTTTATAAGCTACATTGCAGAGGGACTGGAAGGAAAAGTATGTCTCTTTGCAGATGACACAAAGATCTGCAACAGAGTTGATGCACAAGGTGGGGTGGAAAGGATGAGAAGGGACTTGGCAAGGTTAGAGGAATGGTCAAATGTATGGCAGCTTAGATTCAATGCTAATAAGTGCAAGGTAATGCACCTGGGAAACAAAAACCCAGGGGAAGAGTACACAATGGGGGGTGAGATACTAACAACAACAAAAATGGAAAGAGACCTGGGGGTAGTCATATCAGATGACCTAAAGGTGGGCAAGCAATGTGAGAGGGCAGCAAGGAGGGTTGGGGGATACTGGGATGCATAGGGAGAGGCATCACCAGCAGAAAACAAGAAGTTATTATCCCTCTCTACAGACAGCTGGTGAGACCACATCTGGAGTACTGCGAGCAGTTCTGGAGACCCAATCTCCGCAAAGACATAGACAGGATGGAAGCTGTCCAGAGGAGGGCAACTAAAATGGTGCAGGGTCTGCACCGGAAGACATATGAAGAGAGACTTAAGGAGCTTAATATGTATAGCCTCGAGGAAAGGAGGGAGAGGGGGGACATGATAGAAACTTTCAAGTACCTCAAGGGAATCAACAAAGTCCGAGAGGTAGCATCTTTCAAAAAGAGGTGTGCAAGAACAAGGGGGCACAATTTGAAGATAGAAGGGGGCGGCTCAGAGGTAATTTAAGGAAGTATTTTTTCACAGAGAGGGTTGTGGATGTATGGAACAGCCTTCCAGAGGAGGTTGTGGAGTCAAAAACAGTGGTGGAATTCAAGCATGCATGGGACAGTCATAAGGCAATTCTATGGGGTGGGGGTAGGAAGAAGTAGGCTGCTGGTTAACTAGGATATGCAGCTTATCCATCAGGTAGGGAAATGGGCAGACTGGGTGGGCCAAGCGGTCCTTATCTGCCGTCAAATTCTATGTTTCTGTGTTTCTATGTTTCTATATGGATGCATTCGACTGAATTGTTACATGGTCTGGAATAGTTTTTTATATTCAAATTTGAACTTTCTTTATTGGCTTATATTGTGGATTTACAACTGTGGATTTAGGGACTAAGTAGTTCTATTTGTAGCCAGCGAGTAGGCCCGAGCTGGCTGGGGCCCGAGTACCAATCAGTGGTAGCTCTGGGGTCTGTGTTCTATCTGCTGGGTAGCCAGCGGTTGGTGGTCTGTCCCTTTGAGTCTCCCGGGGGACCGATTAGGTTGGGTTCTGGCGGGAGTCTCGTAGTGGCTGGCGCCGCTCGGTCATGGACCTTGGGCCGGATTCTCGGGGCCCTCCCTGGCTGTAGAACTGGCTGGTCCTGAAGAGGTTTTTTTTCTTTTTTGGATCCTTTCCCTCTCCCATTCCTGCTCTTTGGACTCTTTCTTCTGAACCTGCTCTGATTATGGTTAGATTTTTATTTGATTTTTATTGGGCAGCAAGAGTGTTCTTATTAGTTTTGTTTTTTGTCTGTTTTTTTTGGACATAGTTCAAAGCTTGTTTACTTTTCATAGTGAGAGTGCCATAATCACTATATCCTTGGGCCCTGACAGTGATACTATCAGTGGCCTAAGGACTAACTGCTTTTTGGACAGTGAGAGTGCCAAAATCAGCATACTTTCAGGCCCTGACAGTGAGAGTTTCAGTGGCCTAAAGACTAATTGTTATCACCACTGAAGGAACGACTGTTTTGCCCATGGGCTGTGCTCCTGAGGATGTTTTTTATAGTCCTGCTGTTAAGTGAGAGGACCAGCGGGACTTGGTTTAGCTGGTCTTGCCTTCATACACTTTATGCCTGTATTATTTCTTATTTGTTTTATGTTTGCTTGTGTTTGTTAGTGTTGTCTGCCTCTGAGCTGTTAGAGGGTTCTGGGGAGGGGAAGTTTTTGTTATTTGTGTTTAACGTTGTAATTATTGGGGAAAGTTTATGATTTTTTCTTTTTTGAGGTTTTAGTTTGAGTTTTATTGGGTATACTGCATACCAAATGAGTGCGCACTGGGACGTAGTGCTCCAGAAACCAACAATGAGATATTTATAGAAAAGGCTTCGGGCACATTCAACTCTTTGGAGAAACACGTAAAGTAAAAGGCTTTATTTTACAAAACTCCTGACATGTTTCGGACTGCTCCCCCAGTCCTTTATCAAAGGAAATAAAAAACAAATGCCAAAGAACACCATATATAACACACAATTAATCCAGGTGTATTCCATCAGATCAATGAGTACTTAGCTAACAAATCAGACTAATTGTAGTCCTACAGAGGGACTTTCATTCATTTAGATTACATCTTCATGTCGAACACAATAAGGCAACAAATACATATAACAGTATAATCCTATTCTACTCAGTCCAGAACTAAACTATTGAACTATGGAATGTAAAAACACTTGACTAAAAAACTAAAAGACTAGAAAAACTCAAAAGGGGAACAACAGGAAGGAGGGAGGGGGGAAGAATTGAACAAAATAGTCAAGCCATATACTGATTTAGTGTGACCAGACTTAACTGCGATCTTTTAAATATGGATAAAGCTCTAATGGGCCATTTAGCCCTGGACTCTTATTAGCTTTCAGAGTTAAAATCCAATAGTTTTCTCTTCTTAATACTAGATTATTATAGTCTCCACCTCTCGGATTCCTGTTTACCTTGTCAATTGCCATAAAGTTAAAAAAATGTTGTTCAGGTTCTCTAGTATTAACGACATGTGCTGCAGTAGCATAAGTCATATCTCCCCTCTGAATAGCTCTCAAATGTTCTCCTACTCTAATTTTAAAACTCCTAATCGTTTTCCCCACATAAAATGCCTCACAGTTACATTTTGCTAAATAAATAACTCCCACTGTATCACAATTTGTAAATTGTCGAATTTCAAAACTTCTGTTGCTGTTAAAACTCGAAAAAATATTTCCCTGTAACATATGGCTGCAATAAATACATTGTTTGCATTTAAAATTTCCCTTCCTTTTATCCAGCCATGTGCCTTTAGACTTATTCTCATAATGGCTTCTCGTGAGTAAGTCTCCTATCGTGGAAACTTTCTTGAAACACATTCTAGTCGTTTTTTTAGTCACTTCTTGTAAACCTGGTTCAGCTCCCAATACATGCCAATGCCTAGTAATGATATTTTAAAGTTCTTTCGCTTTTACTGAATATTCTGTAACGAAATTAAAACGGCAATCTTCATTCTGTATTTTAAACTTATTTTCAAAAGATCATACCTATCGGTGTTTTTGGCTATATTGTAAGCTTCCCTAATGTAATTCTTACTATAGCCCCTCTGTGTCAGTCTATTCGTTAGTTCTTTTGCCCCCTCTTCAAAATCTTCCACTTCTGTGCAGTTTTGTTTTGTTCTCAAAAACTGACCAATCGGTATATATTTAATAGTATGCCTGGGATGACAACTATTTGTCCATAATATAGTATTGCCATCAACTTCCTTACGAAATAAAGCAGTTTTTATCTTTTTATTTTCTTTGCATTCAATCATTAAATCTAAGAAGGTAATTCGTTCCTTTGAATAACTGACTGTAAACTTCAAAAAAGGATTCGTTCTATGTAAAAAATCTACAGATGATTTTAAATCATTCTCATCCCCCTTCCATATCAAAAAAATATAGTCAATAAAACATTTCCAACAAATCATAAATTTATGAAAAATATTGGCATCATAATTAAAAATAAAATCCTCTTCCCACTTTCCTACAAATAAATTCTCAATCGATGGTACACAAGTGGCTCCCATGGCTGTTCCCTAATCTGTAAAAAAGTTCTCCATCAAACACAAATACATTACATTTCAAAATGCATTCCAAAATTTTAATAAAATATCAGAACCACTAATATTCGCTTTGTTTAAAAAGCAGGCTATTGCATCTAATGCTTCTTCATGTGGAATATTAGTATATAATGATTCAATGTCCATCGAACTTAAAATTCCTTCTTCTGGTAACGTCACGTCTTTCAAGAAATTAAGAACTTCTTTCGTGTCTTTAATGTATAATGGCAAGTTCCACACCAAAGGTTTCAAAAAAGAATCCACATATCTTGACAAAGGTTCTGTTAAGGAACCTATGCCACTTACTATTGGATGACCAGGCGGATTAACTAAAGTTTTGTGGACTTTCGGAAGAATGTAAAAAGTGGCCCTGGTGGGATTAGAAACTGTAAGGTAGTTTTTTACATCTTGGGTAATTACTCCACTAGAAAAGGCATCTTCAATAATCTCGTCAATTCCATATTTAAACTCATATGTTGGATCATCTTTTAGTCTAATATAATATTGGGTGTTGTAAATCTGTCTTTGCACTTCCAAAATATAGTTTTCTTTATCCATTAGGACCACCGCTCCACCTTTGTCTGCTTGTTTTATCACTATGTCTGTATCCTTCTTTAAAGTATCTATAGCTTCTTTTTCACTTCTGCTTAAGTTCTGAAAAGAAAAATTATTCAATGGAATGCTCAATGTTTCAATGTCATTCTCAACCAACTCTTTAAAAATAGTTACCGTTGCACATGGGGGGCACCAAACTGATGTTTTTTTAAAGACATTCACATACTTAACTGAATGTTCCATTTCTTGCAATCCCAGCATATCTCTTCAGGAATAGAAAGCCTTAATATTAAGTTTGCGACAATTTAAATTCAAGTCTATTAAAGTTTGTACTCGATTTAAAGGGGTAGTTGGAGCAAAACTCAAACCTTTTTTTAACAAGTTAGTTTCTCCACTTGTCAAATCATATTTGGATAAATTAATAATTTAAGTTGTAGAGGTATCAGAAGATTCAGTTCTTACCTCCTCTGCTGATGTCGACCCCCACTGCCAAAGGGCTTCCTCCATGCATTCTGCCCCCTGTAATTCCCTCGAGAGTTCCTGTTTCCATAAGATTTTATTCTTTCTTCTCCCTCATCGGATTCTCTTTCCCTTCGGAAATCCCTTGTTTCTTCTTGAAATCTCGGACTCCTTCGCAAAGGTGGTGGAATATACGGCGCAGTATAAAGCTGATGCTCCCCCACTGGTTGTTGCTCCGTCGTTGATTGCTCCTTTTGAAAAGGGTATATATTTGTATTGTCTCCCTCTATATCACTATGATCTGTGCTAAAATCTGTGGAATATTTAAATGATACATTTTTGGTTCTATTCTTTAAAATACCTTTCTTCTGGTTGTTTTTCCATTTAAAAATCATACCCCTTTCAAAGTCCACTTTGTCACGTAAAAACTTGGTCATTTTGATTTTTTTAATTTCAGAATCCAATTTAAAAATTGAATCTTTCAATCTCAAGTTCAAACACTCAAAGTCCAAATGTGTACGAAACTTTAACACTTGTTTTTTATTTCCTTTGATAAAGGACTGGGGGAGCAGTCCGAAACATGTCAGGAGTTTTGTAAAATAAAGCCTTTTACTTTACGTGTTTCTCCAAAGAGTTGAATGTGCTCGAAGCCTTTTCTACAAATATCTCATTGTTGGTTTCTGCAGCACTACGTCCCAGTGCGCACTCATTTGGTATGCAGACTTTGGATATTTGAGTGCTACGCATGGGTTAGGGAAAAGGAATTTATTACAGGTAAAGGTCTTTATTTGTGCTTGGAAATTTACCTTACCTGTGTCCTGCCCTGTAAAACTTGAGAATATACACGTTTTTGAAGATATAGTTTGAATAAGAAAAACTAAGATGTCTTTAGAAAACACTCCAAACTTGATTTTTAGTTCAATGAGTGATGAAATTCAAATGAACCCCTTGGCTTATGTGGATCAAATTTTAAAGACCGCAGACATTCATAATCCTTTCTTTCTTGAACACTGACTTAAGATATGCAGCAGATCAAACAGGTTTGCCATCACCTTTGGAGGCTTTCAGGAATTTAGAAAAATCCACACATCAATTGAGATGTCTTTTTTAGAACAGCATGAATTTAGAGGCATATTTAGAAGTGAAAAGAGTTCCCAGAGGCTTAAGATTATTAAAAGAACCAGCATGTGGAACTGAAAGCCCCTTGTTTCTACAAGAATGGGAAAATATCCTACTAGATGCAAGATTTAAACTAATGCAACTCATTGTTAAATATAGCAAGGAGAGAGAAGCTGTGTTGAAGGGAGATATTAAGAAGTGTGAAATAGAAGTGTTAAAGTTTTGTACACATTTGGACTTTGAGCGTTTGAACTTGAGATTGAAAGATTCAATTTTTAAATTGGATTCTGAAATTAAAAAAATCAAACTGACCAAGTTTTTACGTGACAAAGTGGACTTTGAAAGGGGTACGATTTTTAAATGGAAAAACAACCAGAAGAAAGGTATTTTAAAGAATTGAACCAAAAATGTATCATTTGAATATTCCACAGATTTTAGCACAGATCATAGTGATATAGAGGGAGACAATACAAATATATACCCTTTTCAGAAGGAGCAATCAACAACGGAGCAACAACCAGTGGGGGAGCATCAGCTTTATACTGCACCGTATATTCCACCACCTTTGCGAAGGAGTCCGAGATTTCAAGAAGAAACAAGGGATTTCCGAAGGGAAAGAGAATCCGATGAAGGAGAAGAAAGAATAAAATCTTATGGAAACAGGAACTCTCGAGGGAATTACAGGGGGCGGAATGCATGGAGGAAGCCCTTTGGCAATGGGGGTCGACATCAGCAGAGGAGGTAAGAACTGAATCTTCTGATTCTTCTACAACTCAAATTATTAATTTATCCAAACATGATTTGACAAGTGGAGAAACTAACTTGTTAAAAAAAGGTTTGAGTTTTGCTCCAACTACCCCTTTAAATCGAGTACAAACTTTAATGGACTTGAATTTAAATTGTCGCAAACTTAATATCAAGGCTTTCTATTCCCGAAGAGATATGCTGGGATTGCAAGAAATGGAACATTCAGTTAAGTATGTGAATGTCATTAAAAAAACATCAGTTTGGTGCCCCCCCATGTGCAGCGGTAACTATTTTTAAAGAGTTGGTTGAGAATGACATTGAAACATTGAGCATTCCATTGAATAATTTTTCTTATCAGAACTTAAGCAGAAGTGAAAAAGAAGCTATAGATACTTTAAAGAAGGATACAGACATAGTGATAAAACAAGCAGACAAAGGTGGAGCGGTGGTCCTAATGGATAAAGAAAACTATATTTTGGAAGTGCAAAGACAGATTTACAACATCCAATATTATATTAGACTAAAAGATGATCCAACATATGAGTTTAAATATGGAATTGACGAGATTATTGAAGATGCCTTTTCTAGTGGAGTAATTACCCAAGATGTAAAAAACTACCTTACAGTTTCTAATCCCACCAGGGCCACTTTTTACATTCTTCCGAAAGTCCACAAAACTTTAGTTAATCTGCCTGGTCATCCAATAGTAAGTGGCATAGGTTCCTTAACAGAACCTTTGTCGAGATATGTGGATTCTTTTTTGAAACCTTTGGTGTGGAACTTGCCACCATACATTAAAGACACGAAAGAAGTTCTTAATTTCTTGAAAGACGTGACATTACCAGAAGAAGGAATTTTAGTTACGATGGACATTGAATCATTATATACTAATATTCCACATGAAGAAGCATTAGATGCAATAGCCTGCTTTTTAAACAAAGCGAATATTAGTGGTTCTGATATTTTATTAAAATTTTTGGAATGCATTTTGAAATGTAATGTATTTGTGTTTGATGGAGAACTTTTTTTACAGATTAGGGGAACAGCCATGGGAGCCACTTGTGCACCATCGATTGTGAATTTATTTGTAGGAAAGTGGGAAGAGGATTTTATTTTTAATTATGATGCCAATATCTTTCATAAATTTATGATTTGTTGGAAATGTTTTATTGACGATATTTTTTTTGATATGGAAGGGGGATGAGAATGATTTAAAATCATTTGCAGATTTTTTACATAGAATTAATCCTTTTTTGAAGTTTACAGTCAGTTATTCAAAGGAACAAATTACCTTCTTAGATTTAATAATTGAATGCAAAGAAGATAAAAACTGCTTTATTTCATAAGGAAGTTGATGGCAATACTATATTACAGACAAATAGTTGTCATCCCAGGCATACTATTAAAAATATACCGATTGGTCAGTTTTTGAGAACAACCGAAACTGCACAGAAGTGGAAGATTTTGAAGAGGGGGCAAAAGAACTAACGAATAGACTGACACAGAGGGGCTATAGTAAGAATTACATTAGGGAAGCTTACAATATAGCCAAAAACACCGATAGGGATGATCTTTTTGAAAAATAAGTTTAAAATACAGAATGAAGATTACCGTTTTAATTTCGTTACAGAATATTCAGTAAAAGCGAAAGAACTTGAAAATATCATTAATAGGCATTGGCATGTATTGGGAACTGAACCAGGTTTACAAGAAGTGACTAAAAAACCAGCTAGAATGTGTTTCAAGAAAGTTTCCACGATAGGAGACTTACTCACGAGAAGCCATTATGAGAATAAGTCTAAAGGCACATGGCTGGATAAAAGGAAGGGAAATTTTAAATGCAAACGATGTATTTATTGCAGCCATATGTTACAGGGAAATATTTTTTCGAGTTTTAACAGCAACAGAAGTTTTGAAATTCGACAATTTATGAATTGTGATACAGTGGGAGTTATTTATTTAGCAAAATGTAACTGTGAGGCATTTTATGTGGGGAAAACGATTAGGAGTTTTAAAATTAGAGTAGGAGAACATTTGAGAGCTATTCAGAGGGGAGATATGACTTATGCTACTGCAGCACATGTCGTTAATACTAGAGAACCTGAACAACATTTTTTTATCTTTATGGCAATTGACAAGGTAAACAGGAATCCGAGAGGTGGAGACTATAATAATCTAGTATTAAGAAGAGAAAACTATTGGATTTTAACTCTGAAAGCTAATAAGAGTCCAGGGCTAAATGGCCCATTAGAGCTTTATCCATATTTAAAAGATCGCAGTTAAGTCTGGTCACACTAAATCAGTATGAGTTATATGGCTTGACTATTTTGTTCAATTCTTCCCCCCTCCCTCCTTCCTATTGTTCCCCTTTTGAGTTTTTCTAGTCTTTTAGTTTTTTAGTCAGGTGTTTTTACATTCCATAGTTCAATAATTTAGTTCTGGACTGAGTAGAATAGGATTATAGTGTTATATGTATTTGTTGTCTTATTGTGTTCCACATGAAGATGTAAATACTATTTAATCTAAATGAATGAAAGTCCCTCTGTAGGACTACAATTGGTCTGATTTGTTAGCTAAGTACTCATTGATCTGATGGAATACACCTGGATTAATTGTGTGTTATATATGGTGTTCTTTGGCATTTGTTTTTTATTTCCTTTGATAAAGGACTGGGGGAGCAGTCCGAAACATGTCAGGAGTTTTGTAAAATAAAGCCTTTTACTTTACGTGTTTCTCCAAAGAGTTGTATTGGGTATACTGCAATCTTCTTTGGGTAGTTTTATGAGAATAATGGGTTCTCGTTGTGTGACTTGGATCTTGTTGTAATTATTAGTTTGTGGAATATGCCTGTTGGCCCCCCCCCGGTCTTGTACTATTTGGCCTCTTCCCTCCATGCCCTCTGCACGTTCTCTCCTCTCCCTTTGCTCTTTTTATGTTTGCTTGCATGCATGTGCAAGAAACATAGTGCAATCATCCAAAATGCAGTGCCGTACAGTTGAAAGGCAGAGCTCCACTTCAGTGAGCAGCGAGAAACTACTGCCTGCGCCTGCGCATGCGCTTTCTCCCCCCAACACACACACACGCGCATGCATATTGCGTGCTAATGCGCTCCCCCTCCACACACACACACACACACACACTGTATGGCCGATGGTGGTGCCCAATCCCCCGTCGGCTCCACTGCCCCCAACAAACAGCCTTCCAGCTTGAGCTCTAGGAACTACAATGCAAAGGTAGAAGAGAAAAGTGCATCTTTTGTGTTTTGTGGTATATATATATATCGCCCTCCTCAGGAGAATCCTAAATGTGTTTTTCAGTCTCCAAAGTTTTTTTTTCCCTTTTTGTTGCAGACTAATTATTTTGTTGTAAATTAGTTTCAAAGCGGCAGAGCACGGGGCTGTATGTTTGCCAGTGCTCTCTCTCCCCCTGCAGTCAGGGCCAGCCTTACCATTGTGCGAACTGTACCCCTGCATTTGGGCTCCAACTGCAGGGGGCCCCAGAAAGCTACTACCTTGCTTGTTTTTTTTTTTATTTTTTTTAATAAGCAATATTGGTTAGCCATTACTGATAAGTCATCCTTCCACCCCCTCTCTGACTGATAGAGCCTGCAGTCCTTGAAGAACTCCCCCCCCCTCCACCGCTGCCATCGTTGTCGCCGTCATGGAACAGTACTGTGGTAATAATGGGTTATTTTTCAGAATGTATGTCAGCTAGCTGCTAGATAATGCACATAACATTAATGGACACTCAATGGGGTAGCAGCATCCTTTCCTTTGTTTGGCTGCCTTCCGCCACCCTGATCTCAGTGTGTATGAATTGGTGTCCAATTAAGTTAAGTGCCCAGATCTCACATCCCCAATTTAAACAAAAGATCGAACCGGACTGCCAACACAGCCGCTGGGGACAAATTAGTATCCTCCAATTAAGTTAAGTGGTACCCAGTCTCTCACTAGCACACCTCCTACTGAAGTTCAACAGTGACAGTAAGTGAGAAGTCAAGTAAGTGTACCCTTTGTTACAGAAAATGTAATTACGGTAGTGGTAGGTGCCATTACCGTACTTACTTCTGGTCTCTCTTCTGAAGTTCTGACTGCATCAGTCGGCACGGGGCTCTCAGACAGTCAGACTGTCTGTTAACATTATCATCAACACAGCTGAGCAGAATAAAACAGCAGCCAGCGTTGGTCTCCCAACGGCCCCCTCTCTCCTGTGATCAGCAGTCTGATCAGGACAGGACTGCTGATATAGGTCAGTGAAAATGTCCTGCTTCTGGCTGTTCTATAGTTGCCTGCCCTCACCCAATGTGCTGCTGCTTACAGGGTTGCTGCCTGTTGTTGCTAACTTATTCTATTAATTCGTGAAGTATAATGAGGCTCAAGCTGCTGAAGCTAGGCAGCATATTGGGGGGCTGCCAATTTGATCGCTGACCTCGAACTTTATTTACAGAATTTTGACATTGCTGTTTATCTGGCTGGTTAAATTCAGTAGCAGCACAAAACATACAAAGAGAAAGTATTAAATACCAGTTGACCTATTATTTTATACTCTCACAACTAACAAACGAGTACAAATGATGATTCCAAGCCTATGAACTCTGCAAGGTCCTTTATATGTTTTTCTGCTATAGGCTGCAGCCTGAACTGTCTTTCACTGGTGGACAGTGGTGTTTCCCTCATATTGGCTCACAAAGATCCACAACTCTCACCAAACCATGCTGCGACAAGGAAAAGAAAACATGTACAGTAGATTTGTGACGTTCGCGTCCATGCCGACAGTGGCAAGGCAGATACAAAAGACTTGAGTTCTACATGTGAACCTGTGACTTCCACTTTTGATAAATTAATCTGAAACAGTATTTCTGAGGTGATGTGCTTATAATCTGGGGTAAAGCATAGACCACCTGTTTTGTATTTTGTTCAATGCTCAATATTTTTTGTACAAATGTTGGAACCCTGTAGTGCGCACTTTACACATCCAGCTATGTGGCAGGCTGTTGGGAGCAGAATTTGAAATTAGAGAGAGCATTCTATGAACTTTACTAGTGCGTAGTTTTAATTTAAGTAGCATAGTTGCTGTGTTATTAAATGCAGACCATTGCTTACCATCAGTCAGTCATCTTTGAATTCACTGTACAACAATTTTAATGGTCCCGCGCTTATCCGAATGATTTTCTGTCCCCCAGCATGTTCGATTAAGCAAGATTTTACTGTATATATGTACATACATGCTATATAAGCTAAATCAATAAATGTATTTATTATTTAATGTATAATCTTTCTAGTACAACTATGGGTATTTTATTATACAGATTCTGACCTTAAATGTAACTAAAACTGAACAGAATGCATTGCAAATGTACTGCAGTGCATCTCACTGCTGTGATGCTAATTTAATGTCAAAAAGAGGAAGCAAGTTTAAAAAAAAAAACCTGCAATGACAAGCGTTTCTTTGCCTACATCCTGTGAACCACTTATAGACATTTGGACCCTTATGTAAATCCTTATAGGGAAAGCCTGGATCTATTCTAAATGCCAGTTAACTTCACTTTTTTCTCTTCATCAATATTCAGGCACCTTTTCCCAAGCAGTGAGTCAGTTCTGTTAGACATGAAATAAGACTAAATGGCAGATGGCTAATATGAAGTAATATATCTATGCAGCTAGCATTTTACCACTGGAGCCTCAGGTTCAAATCTGACTAGTTCTCCTAAAGCTGCCTGCCCCCCCCCCCCAACTTGTTCAGTCATGTACAATTCAATGGCCAGGTGGGGGACTGAATGCACCCAAACTTTTATAGGAAGAACGGGACAACTCAGACAAACAAACATGTTTGAACACAGAGGGACTGATCAGGTCAGTGGTCAGGTATGCATCTGAGTCTGGCAGTTGCATCACATGGCTACATGAAAATGAAAAATGTAGAATTTCTGCAACTGCAAGGGGCAAGCAAGGACAGTCGGAGTTTTTCTGATTTCTTGTACCATTTTTGCAAGGAAACAGGCAAGCAACAATCAGCATGGTTAAAATGGTACAAGAGCCAGCCCGGTGGCACTGAGGGTTGAGGCGCTGGATGCCACACCTCACGTTACGCCGGCGACCCAGGTTCAGGAATGAACTCGGGTGGCCGGGGGTCGGCAGGGGAGAGAGAGGATCGAGCGTCCCAATGGATGCTGTCCTCTCTCAGGGGTGGGAACCAAGAATGCTCTGTGTTCTGCATCCCCTTCACAGCTGGTGGGAGCACCGACAATTGAAGGGGGTGGAGGCGGCTCCGTTCATCGGGGCCGGGGAGGGGGGGATGTCAGTGGCGCATGAGAGATCTGGTGTGCGTCAGCACACCTCCTCTCGGGACATAAGTCCTAGCGCTGGACATCCCTGAGGGCAGGGACCAGGGAAGAAAATGAGAAAATCCCCCCCGGCGGCCCTACATGATAGCCTCTCAGGTACCATCTGGGCCACCAGAGAGGGACAGACCCCAATGTGCAGGAGGAGGAAGGAGCCACTCTAGGGGCAGATTCCACCGAAGGTGGTACGGGGGGGGGAGGAAGGAAGGAGAGGGCCCCAGGGGTAGGAGGGGAAAAAAAGAAAGTAGAAAAAAAAAAATGGTACAAGAAATCAGAAAAACTCGGAGAGGCTTTGCTTGCTTGCCTTCACTTAACAATGTGACTACCAGACTAATAGAGGTATACCTGACCGACATGATCAGTCTATCCATGTTCAAACCTGCCTGTCCCATTCCCATTGGCTGCTTTCAGTTCCATCCCCAACCCCAGTCATTGTATTGTACATGATTGAACAAGTTGGTGTGTGTGTGTGGGGCGGGGGCAGGTAGCTATAGGAGAACCAGAGTCAGATTTGAACCTATGACTCCAGTGGTGAAATGCTAGCTCCATAGATATAGTAACTTTATATTGTACACTGAAGTGGGGGGCAAGGCAGGCAGCTATAGAAGTGTCAGTGGTGTGTCACTACTGTCTGCTGCACCTACAAGGGTGGGGGACCAGTTTAGATCCAGCCACAGGACCAGCATCAAACTCAGGGGCTCTAACCCATGCTGGTTCCCATCCTCCCTCTCCTACCTTGCTATGGAGCAGGCCCCAGCTTGAGCTCAGTAGGGGCTGGAGTTGGTGGCACTGTGGCAGATGTGCACTCTACACATGGGTGCACCTACAGTATCTGATAGAGTGCAGTGGCGCTCGCTGTCTCAACCAACTTCCTCCAGCACACAAGAGGCTGGGAAGTGGCCAACATACAAGGAAGAAGCCTGGGAAGGAAGCAACCCTTCTGGACCCACGTAGACTATCACAGATAACATTTTAAGACAAAATGTGGACTGTGGTCCCTCTAAACCTAAGGGATCCTCTCCACCGCCCACAAGGATACCAACCAAGGAGCACCAAATAGCCCACTTGACCTCCAGGACCTACAATAAAACATCACAGGGCTATTCCTGCATTTGAAGGGGGGTGCTGATGTTACTAGAGTCCCTTCTGACCATCCCAATGTCTTTTTATAACTTGTGATCAATGTTGCATAATATATAGAATAAAGTATTGGATGGTATGTGTAACGAGAAGTTTACACACACCCAAGGAGTTAGATGCTACATAAACCCTGAGAGCAA
The DNA here is from genome assembly GCA_016271365.2 of Neoceratodus forsteri. Classification (NCBI taxonomy): domain Eukaryota; kingdom Metazoa; phylum Chordata; order Ceratodontiformes; family Ceratodontidae; genus Neoceratodus; species Neoceratodus forsteri. Next base: position 1,075,864,851 of record CM057454.1, on the reverse strand, counting down.
AGCTCGTGGGGTTTGTGAAAAGCACCCAGCCCTGAGGGTGTGTGTAAACTTCAAGTTTATACACACCGAACCCGTATTTTATTTCATATAATGGCTGGTTTTCTTTTTTGGCCACAGCAATTTCATAAAATAACAAAGACGTTCCTGTGCAGCTGCGGCCCACTTAGGTTTGACAGTTCCACCATAGGAATGCATCAGCATTCCAGGCTGTGCAGTTAGGGTGTCAATTGGCAATGTCACCAATCACTGTGCCCCCCAACCCCAACTATAGATTCCTACTCCAGGGGGGCAGACCTCAAGGAGGGGGTGGAGAATCCAGAATTTGGCATCCTAATTGCCCGGCACATAATGCCAGTGCTCTGAGAGCCTGCAGTGAGGTTCAAATGGGTGGTGCACAGTGACTTTTATTTATTTATCTAAACATTTGTAATTTATTTATTTCTGTCTGGAACCGAAATGTTGTTTTTTGGTGTTACAGTTTCTTGATTTTGTTACAGGCAGTCATTTACTGCAAAGTCCAGTGGGGGTTCTGTGTCTGGTGGAAAGACGTGGCAGACAACGAGGAAGAGCTGTGGCATGCGCAGAGCAAGGGACACCGTGCGCATGTTCGACATAATAAACACTTCTTTATTATGGCAAGTAACTCCATGGTTTTGCATGGCAGAAAGGAAGACCCAGTTATTATAAATACAATAAACTTTAACAACATTCTGCAATTGCTTTCTCCTTATGTCTAAGACAATAAATCATAATACTTCAACATGCATGTCTTAAAGCAGCAGTGCAATGTAAAACAAATCTGTGCTTTTTCAGCAGTTTATTCCCTGTGCTCTGTTTAGCATTTCACTGTTACTCTTTCCCACCAGCATTGTACTATCACTGAATAATCTGCTCTGTTTTTCCATTGCTTTTGTTTACATTTCTGCCACCCAGCATGTTGCACTGGAACCCCCTCTGCTGCCAGCTGTACATGTCTATGACTGGCAGTACTACACAGGGACATCAGGACAGTTCAGCACAGGGTCTTAATGCAGTAACCAAAAGACAGGATGAGACCTGAAGGGGAAGCGCAGCTGAAAATTAGTCATCAACCATATTTGTTGTGGATCCACAACAGTTCAAATAAATTGCAAATATCTAGAAAAATTAAAGATGACCAAAACAAAATATTTACAGATATGGAAACTGGAACTATGGCCGGATGCTTCCAGCCTAAAGCAGGATTTCGACAATTCACTTCTTGATTTTGTTACACTGCTGCTTTAATATGATATGGTACAGAACTGTGTTGCAGGAGAGGTGTAAATGTTGGATGTGGTGGGGGAGGGGCTACAGGGAATGGAGCGGAGTTGCCCTACAGAGGGGGTTTGCACAGAACCCCAGAATGGTTAAGTCTATCCCTGCACTGTGGTGGTAGTGTCCAGGGATGATGACAGAAACAGGTGGTGATCTCAAGCTGCAGAGCTCCTGCCTTCACTCACTATGGGTCCTCCAGACTCTCATTCATTAGTGATATCTCAAGGTTCACGAAAGTCTCTCCACTGAGTAACTTTACTCCTGGATCTTGGTCTCCATCCACTGCTGCCTCTCGGGTGATGTCACCTCACTCCCCTTGCAGAAACATTCCAAACCCTCCCTAAGAGTCCGACAGCGCAGCACTCCAGTAATTGCAAATACCATGCCAGCATACATGCATACTGTTAGCTGCAAGCTGCTGGCCTTCGGGTGAGAGACATGCATGCATGCAAGTTTCTTTCCTTGCTTATATCAAGTTAACAGCATTTTCTTTTTTTTAGGTGGAGATTTTCCTTGGCAGATTTACTGGCATGTCAGATTTTCATCACTGGGAGTTTTATGGCATAAGCTGCAGGATTTTTTTTTTCAATGGTCAGTGGTGAAAATTGGGGATTGCAAACTCACTTCAGTCAGCGGTGGATATGGGCGACACCACTAAAGAGGGGTTTTCTTTAAAGTTTTCCCAGGGTGGATACTCATGACCCCCACCCCCATTTCTGTATCTGCCAGTGATTGGAAATGGCACATGGAATCAAAACATTCAAACACACTGTTTCAGAAACAAGGTTGGGATGGACTGACTGCTGTAGTGGAAATGTGTGTTCTAAATACAGAAGTGTGCAGTCCTGCAAAATATACACATCCACAATTTAATAAAACAAAGGAAAGCAAGTCCTGACAAGTGATGTTTCCTGCATTAAAAGTGAAGGTCACTGAACTATTCCATTCTGTACACCCTCCCTAAAATTGCTTTCCAATTCAGTAGTGTGTATTACTCAAGAAAAGGGGAAGGTACCTGTTAAAGTGTTGGATAAAAGTCACGTCTGTCACCTGCACTAAGGTTTGTGGCTTTATAGTTTGAGGCTGTGTCCCCCTCTTCCTTAACTTCAGTAGTTATAGCAAGCTTTAACAGACTTACTCGCTGAATAAAGATGGGTGTTAACACTTTTAAGTACCCCGTGATTTATTTGGGAGGGCACTATATATAAGAATAAAGGATGGGGATGTGTGAGTTACAAGGTGATAATTAAGTCGAGTCATTTAAGGAATATTATAATGGGCTGAGTGGATTGTGATGTTCCCTAAACCCCAAGATTTAATTGTCACCTTGTAACTCACACTTCCTCATCATTTTTGGGTTTGCTTGCATGCATGTGCAAGAAACATTTTGTGGCAGCTTGCTGGAGTAGCAGGTTGTGGAGCTGCGGCAGTGTTGTGCCTAATGCCGCCACTGCTTTTTGAGCTTGTCTCTGTGGCACCAGTGAATGAGCACGCTGTCTGTGATGGCATTTGAGAAGCGTGCCACCAATTTGAAAGAAAGCCACTGCTGCAATGAGAGACAGGCTCACCACTGCAGCGGCAGATCTGACACACCTCATTACGCGCCATTCCTGGTGAAACATTTCAGTAAACATGCAGCGGCTCCCGCCATCTGCCTCTCATGGTCCCTAGAAAGCCAATGTCAGGGGTGCCCAGTCCCCCTGTCGGCATGCCCCCTCCCCAGTTTGTTTGCTGATGAGAGTGCCCAGTCTCCATCAGCATAACATCCCCATTGTTTTATTTGTCTGCCAAGGAGGGGTGCCCAGTCCCCCTCGGCATCATGCCCACCCAAAACACAGTCTTTGCTGATGGGGTACCCAATCCCCTTTGGCTTCAATCCCTCCTGCAAAAAAAATACTGGTGTCACATTGGAATCCCACCCCAGTGTGCCCAACTGTCTTTGGTAAACCTGTAAAAAAAAAAAACTTCCCACACTGTTTCGTTTCCCCATGTAAAACAGAAAACAGTCCCTCATGGTCACGATGCCCCTCACCAACCCGCACCCACCCTCTGTGCACCCTATCTGCCTGCACCCCCACCCCATACCTATCAACAGAGTCCGGCGTGACGATCTTCAGTGGAGTGGCAGATGTCTGAACTCTTCTCTTCAAAAGTCGACCGCGAACTGAAGAAAATGACGGTAAGCTGTATAATGGCATCAATGGGGGGGGTCAACTTAGGTGGATATCTTGGCAATTTTTGTGACTTTTGGCTCCAAATCTTCAACATGGGGTTATTGGTACTCCTCCTCAGGAACTCAGCCACTGTCATTCAGTCCCGAAAGGTGATTTCATGGTCACTGCGCAGGATCACCTTTCAGGACTGATTAATGAAACAGCACTGTCACTGTTCATGAGGTGGGCTCCAAAAAAGCATACGTTGCAAATTTGGTGAAAAAATTCCCCAAAATGACTGTTACAAGCATGCGTTGTGCAGTTAACATGCATACTCATAACTTCTAGAATTTGTAATATTTTCACTCCAGATTTTCAACATTGCCGTTTTCCCACACCTCCTTATGAATAGTGCAGCTGTCATTTTTCACATCTTGACAGAAATGTGTTTTTGCACATCTGGCACACAATGGCATGGTCACTCTGAGACATCAACTTTCGGGACAGATTAAGACAATCACAGTGATGGAGCTCATAAGGGGGGGTCCGAAAAAGCCCATGTTGTAGATTTGATGAAAAACTTCCAAAAAATGACTGCGTTACCAGCATGAGTTGCACAGTTTCTATGCACACTCATAACTTCGTCAAGTTTTTATATTTTCACTCCAGATTTTCAACATTGCCATTTTTGCACACTGCCTTATGAACTGTACTACAGTCATTTTCACGTCCTGCCCAAAACATGTTTCGCACCTGTGGTGCACAATAGAAATCAACTTTTGGGACAGAGTAATAAAATCACAGTGCTACAGTGCATGAGGAGAGGTTGCAAAAAGCTCATGTTGAAAACTTGGACTGAAAATACCAAGAAATGCCCGAGGTGTTAGGGTTTCTGACCATAACGCCCTACCCTGTAGGGACTGACTGGCATCAGGGGTATGATTTGGGATTGTTGACAGTAATGCTCATGCCATTCCACCCCCACCCCCACCCTGCAGCCACTGACAGGCTTGTGCCTTGGACTCTTCGGCCCCAAAGTTCACCCCATTCTCCCATACTGCAACCATTTTAGAATATTTCCTTATGGAATGGGGTGAGTGTAAAGCCTTAAGACCCCAAGGCACATCTTAACACTTGTCGGTGTCTGCAGGGTACGGTGAGGTGAAATGGCATCAGCGCTATGGGTGACAACCCAAAGGCACACCCCAATGCCTGTCCATCTCTGCAGGGTGGGGGTGGTGTCAGTTCAGTCCTTCACTGCTGTTCCTATTATGCATCTGTCTAACTCTTGCACTTCTAATGCTAATGCCAGCAAGCAAACATTCAGCATTGACAAATGCTTGTTTATTTATCAATGCTGCTGGGCATTGGGCATTGTACGTAGGAGAAATGGGGATGGGCATGGTGGGGAGCGCGGACATTGGAGGCGGAAGGAGCGGTCCTCTCGCATAGGGGTGGTTAAGTCCAGAAGATGCCCTGGGGCAAAATGGAGCCTGGAACATGGCAATCCATGCCTAGTCCCCATACCCAAGAGCATCATCTCTTTTGGTGGGCAATTAGCCGGGACGACTCAAGATCCCCGCCCAACTCGGGCAGTGTTATGCAACACCAGATCTATTAAGAACAAGACTGCAATTATTACAGATCTTGTTGGAACAGCTGATCTGGCTTGCATCACCGAGCCTGGCTGGACGATAATGCTGGCCACATTTTGGAGGCAGCAATTCCAGCTGAGTACTCGGTGATACACCACCTGACATTGGACCGTGTGGGGGGGGGTGTTAGTGGTCTGTTTTAAGACTGAATTGAGCCTCACTGGTGTACCAGTTGAGGACGCCAAATCCTTTGAATGTACTGCGGTAGCTAGTGTGGGTTGCAGGATAGCTCTCATCTACTGTCCACCTGGGGACGAGAAGCGATTCCTGCAGGAAGTGGCAGATTTTGCCGACGACATGGCATTGGAGTTGTCCAGACTGATGCTTCTGGGGGACTTCAATGTCTGGGTTGACGAAGAACTATCGCCTTTTGGTCAGCACTTCCTCCAGATGATGACATCTGTGGGCTTCACTCAGATTGTTTCTTCAGCTACCCATATTCACAGTCATTCTATGGATTTGGTTTTCCTCCTGCAGATTGAGACCTCTGATTTGGGGGGGGGACCCTGTCATTTGGCCCGATCATTGCACCGTGAGGTTCAATTTTTGCATCCCCCCTCATAGGTCTGCCCCTGTGGAGATGGTCAGTTACTGCTCTTTACAGGATGTGGGCCCTGAAGACCTGGCGGCCGTGATTGACCTCTCGGAGTTTCCTGATGCCAGCTCAAGTCCAGAGTTGTTGGTTCTGGCCTATAATAATGCCATTTCCTCTGCTCTGGTCTTGATAGCTCCTGTCCGTGTTTGCCCCCTCTCTCTCCGCCCCCCAGGCCCGTTAGTTTGATGGGTCTTTGAGGGAATTGTGACATGTGGGACGAAGGTTAGAGCATCGTTGGTGAAAATCCACCCTGGAAGTCGACCACCTTAGTTTGGTCAAGCACCATCAGCTCTACCAATCAGTGATTTCCTGTAAGAAGGCAGAGTTCCTGTCCGGGGAAATCGCTGTCACTCAGAACCGACCGGCTCAGCTCTTCCGAACTGTGGACAGGTTGTGCAACCCAGCCTGTCTGCAGCTCTGTCGAGCTTTTTCTCAAAAAGAGTGTGATGAGCTTGCTCATTTCTTTGCGAATAAGGTGGCCGACATTAGGTCGGAGATTCGTTTGACTCACTGTATGGGGAATGTGGTTGGACAGCGTTCGGTCACTATTCCTCGTACTTCCTGGAGTTCCTTTGACCTTCGTGGATATTATGCAGATTGTCCAGGGGATGCGCCCTATGTGCTGTAGTTTAGATCCAGACCCAACGCCCATGATTTTGGGTTGTTATGAGATCATTGGCCTGTTTCTGGTTCAAATTGTCTGGTTCTCCTTGGAATCAGGTGAGCTTCCAAGCTCCCTGAAGGAGGTGGTGGTTACACCCCTTCTGAAGAAAGCTTCGCTGGATCCAGACATTTTTGACAACTACAGACCTGTCTCGAACCTTTCCTTTTTAGGCAAGGTTATTGAGAAGGTAGTGGCAATCCAGCTGGAGAACCATTTGACCACCCATAATGTCTACGAATCTTTCCAGTCGAGTTTTCATAAGAGGCACAGTACTGAGACCACTCTGGTTCAAGTGCTCAATGATCTCCTGATGGTGAGAGATCGGAGAAATCAATTCATTCTGGTACTCCTTGATCTCTCTTCAGCTTTTGACACTGTAGACCATGGGGTCCTGCTCGAGTGCCTGAGGTCCATCTGTGGCCTGTCAAGTACTGTGCTCAGATGGTTTTAATCTTTTCTAGCTGGTAGAACACAGAGAGTAGTGTTGGGGGTCTTTTCCTCTGACCCTTTTTCTCTGTCTTGCGAGGTTTCTCAGGGCTCGGTGCTGTCCCCCATGTTGTTTGCAATGTATATGCTACCCCTCGGAGACATTGTAAGATGGTATGGGCCACGGTTTCATTGCTATGCCAATGATACCCAGCTCTACCTGTCTTTCACCACCGACCAGGTTAGTGCGCTGTCAGTATTTAATAACTGACTTGCTGAAATCCAAGACTGGATGAATTTGAGCTGGTTAAAGTTGAACGTGGGAATGAATGAGGTTATGGTTGTGGATCTGGGTCACAGGATAGAGGGACTGAGGACTGATCAGCCATCTGGAATATTTCTAGAGGGCATTCAGATCCTTACCTCAGAATGGATGCATGACCTTGTAGTGGTGCTTGACGATGGGCTGACCCTTCGTCATCAGGTGTCTGCAGTCATTAAGTCAGCCTTTTACCATCTTAGGAACATTGCCAGGGCCAAACACCTTGTTCTGTCCAGCAATCTGCCTGTGTTGGTCTAGGCCTTTGTGACCTCCCACCTTGACTACTGCAATTTCCTTTATCTGAGGCTTCCTGGGATTGATATCCACCGCTTACAGCTAGTGCAGAACACTGCTGCTCGATTATTGTCTGGGGTGTCTAGGAGTTCGCACATCACCCCTGTGCTGCGCAATCTGCACTGGCTGCCGATTCAGTGGCGGATCACCTTTATGGTAGGTTTGTTGACCTACAAAGCCCTACATGGTCTTGGTCCTGACTACTTGAAAGAGCTTCTGATTCCTTACACCCCTGTGTGACAGCTTTGCTCTGCTGATGAAGGGTTGCTGGAGATTCTGAGGGTTATTTTGGAATCTTCTGGGGCCTGTGCCTTTGTGTTTGTGGCCCCTACCCTCTGGAATTCTCTGCCCAGTCAACTTTGTGAATGCACAACCATTGGGGGCTTTAAACAGGCACTTAAGACTTTTTTGTGGAATCAGGCATTTTAAGAGTCATTATGATTTTATTAATGATATAAGTTATTCTCTATATTTGATGCTTTGTTTTTTTTTTTTTTTTATACTTTATCTTTATACCCCCTTCTACTCCCAGAGCCCACTCCTTCCTTCCTCTCAACTTCCCCCATTTCCACCTCCGGTTGGATCTGCCCCTAGAGTGCCTCCATCCCCTCCTGCACATTTGGGGTCTGTCCCCTCTTTCCGGTGGTCCTGGATGGTACCGAGAGGCTATCATCTAGTGCTACGGGAGGGATTTTCCGTTTTCTTCCCTAGTTTCCCCATCCCTCTGAGATGACCCACGCTAGGACATCGTCCCGAAGGCGTGCTGGCCGCACGCTCATCCTTCATGCGTAGCTGGCGTCTCCCTCGCCCGCTAACGTGAGCAGTTGCCTGCCCTTCCCTTGGTCGGTGCTTCCACTGCCGCGAGTGACGAGATCGTGATGCGATCATGGTTTCCTACCCTGAGGGAGGAGAGCATCCATTGGGACGCCGATCCTCCTTCCCTGTCGACTTCTCGCGGCAACCCGAGTCCGTTCCCGAACCCGGGTCGCCGGCGTAGCGCGAGGTGTGGCGTCTAGCGCCTCAACCCTCAGCGCCACCGGGCCGGCTTGATGCTTTGTTTTAATTCTGTAAGGTGCCTTGATATTTGAAAGGCGACTAATAAATAAAGATTATTATTATTATTAAAATTATAGCAGGATGAAGCGCATGCTTGCAGCGCGTGGGGATGTGTGTTGTGAGAGAGGTAGAGCATTAAGAATGCTTTCATTTTCATCATAATGATGTATAGGAACATAGAGCTATCACCATGACGTATAGGAACATGAAGATATCACTATGACGTATAGGAACGTGAAGATATCAATATCTTCACTGCTTGCCTGAGATAGTAGTTTTTCTTTCTACAATTATTCCAAAACACATGTTGTGTGTGTATGTATATATATATATATATATATATATATATATATATATATATATATATACACATATACAAACACTACATCCCATTTAGCCAAGGTAGACCTGGAGGAGTTGATGTAGACTGGGACATCCTAGTTAAGGCTAGGAAGTAGGACACTTTGGCTATAACCAGATGGGCTTTGGGGGTAAGGCTATAACTTATCTTGAAATTATGGCTTAGTTTAGCATTAACTGAAGAAAAATCAAGAGAGGGATCCAAAATAACTCCAAGGTACTTAAAGGAGGATATTTCCTCAAGTGGGGAGCCATCAAGACAGGAGACTTAGAGATTGCAAGACACAGGGCAGAGTTTATGCCTTGGGCAAAACAGCATGAATTTAGTTTTCCAAGTGTTTCAAAGCTTGCCTGTTTGGGTTCAGCCAGTTGTGGATACTGACAATATTCCTGTTAATGTACTGATTTTGGGTTGCTGGAGCTAAAGTAAATTACCATGCCATCTGCATAGAGTTCTCCCCCCAATAGACATGTATCTACCATAACTTCAACAGTATTCATTTATGATTATTTATTTGAAAAGGTTTCACCAGAAAAGACAACATGAGCTGTAAACAGCTCATTTCCAGAAGCGTCCAACAGGGGGGTTATATTGGTGGGTGAGCCACAAAAGAACAAATACGGGTTAAAAACATAACAGTGCAACAGAAGCACAAATTTATTTCAAAACTAGACAAGAAATAGAGCTAAAACAGACAGAATCAATCAGGCGTAATATACAGGGTTCCAATATCATAAGTACAAGAGTGCTAGCAGGTTACATGGAAGGTATAGACCAAAGGTGGGAATATACCATAAACGTGCATGAAGTAGCAGGTTGAGTACTGGGAAGTACCAAGTGCTACATTAGGAGATAGAGTGGTAGTAAATAAACAGACCGGGGGCGTAGATCAAAGCTGAAGGAAGGGGGGGCGAGTGCAGGGAAAGTGAAGGGGGTGATAGAGGGTAGGCCAGTACCTACAGCCCTTCAGGATGCTGGGAACCCTGCAAGGGGGCAATGATCTGACTGGGAAAGGGGTGATGGGAGGGAGGAAGGAAGGGCAGGCCAGGACCTGCACCCGTTCAGAATGTTGAGAACCCTACAAGGGGGAGCAAGGACCCAGTAGGTAAGAGGGTGAGAAAGGAGGGGGGGAGGGCAGGCCAGGACTTACACTCCTTCAGGATGCTGAGAACCCTGCAAAGGGGGGGACCTGACAGGGAAGAAGGTGAGAGAGAGCGAGAGAGAGAGGTTGGGAAGGAGGGGAAAAGTTGGGGGGAATGGTGGGGATGAGGGGGATAGGGAGCAAGGAGGTAGCGGACAGAGGAAGTTAGAAGATTTAGGACAAGAAAAGGGGGAGGGTGAAAAGGAAGAAGTGGGGATGCTGTGGGTTAGAAATTTGGTAGAGTAGAGAGGGGGGTTAGGTGCAGTTGCAGCAGTGAACAGTGTGCTCCTGGAGGAGAAGAGATAGAGAATGGTGGGATTGAGTGGAATGAATTTCTAGAGGAAGGGAATGCCAGATATTAGCGAATTTGTATGAGAAGGTGGCGCAATTTGAAGAGGTGCATCATGAGGGAAGGGCAAGAGTACGATGTGAGGATGTGTGGAGGGTATAGCAGGAGGGATGATAAGAGGGAGGATAAGTAGGAGAGGAGAGATCCGATCAAGAACCTACCAAGTTAATGCTGTGTAATAGGCACCTGGCATTAAGGGAGGAAAGGAGAGTGAGGTATACAGATTATAGTGGTGGGTGAGAGGAGGGCAGCCAAGTACATAGTGACAGAATGAATGGAAGATGGTGTCCAGTCTGGAGAGGGAGGACTTAGGAGCAGAAGAGTAGACTATGTCCCCGAAATCGAGGACAGGGAGAATCATGTTTTGAACTATTTCCCTCTTGGCTTGTAATGGCAGACAGCTGCAGTGTCTGTACAGAGCACTGAGTTTGGGGAGCAGTTTTTTGTGGATAGAGTCAATGTGAACCCCAAAGTCAAGAAATTTGTCTAGCCATAGCCCAAAGTACTTAAAAGAAGGGACATCGTCCAATATAGTGCCAGATAGGGTATAGAAAGTACAGGTGGAGACAAGTCTGGACAGCTTTTGTTTGGAGCCAAAGGTCATGGAGACTGTTTTTTTGAGGTTCATAGAGAGTTGGTTAGTGATAAACCAGAGCTGGATGTTGTTAAAGTCCTGCTGGAGGCTGATGGCCACCTCAGCGGGGAAGTTGCCAGACACGAATAAGACTGTGTTGTCTGCATACAAGTGGATATAAGAAGATGAACAGGCATTGGGAAGGTCATTCAGGAAAATGGAAAATAGCACTGGACCAAGCATGGAACCTTGGAGGACACTTGTGTTGATAGGGGGGATGGAATTACCATCTCTGACAGACTTTGATCAGCCTAGGAGGTAGGATTGGAACCAGCTGGTGGCAGAATCAGAGAGTCCAGTTGAAGATAGCTTATTGAGGAGAAGGGAGTGGGAGACAGTGTCAAAGGCTTTGGCCAGATCGGCTAATATAACAGAGGTGATACGTCTCTGATCCATACCTGTAAGAATGGAGTCAGTGAGCTGAAGGAGGGAGGTGGTGGTGGAGTGGTCTTTGCAGAATCCAGACTAGAAAGGGGTGAAAAAGGAGGAGGAATCAAAGAAGGAGGAGAGCTGTTCGAGGGCCCAGTGTTCTTGGAGTTTAGCCAGAGTAGGGAGTAAAGAGATTGGGCAGAAATTGCCGAGTCAGAGAGGTCCCCGCCTTTAGGGAGTGGAATTATGGTAGTGGACTTTCAGGCATTGGGAACAGAAGTGTGTAAGAAGGAGAGGTTCAAAAGAGCAGTCAAGGGTTGAGCAATAGAGGATGTAGAGAGGTGAAGAAGTTTGGGGTTGAGACCATCAGGACTTTTTCCTTTGCAAGGATTTAGGGCCAGTAAAACACTCTGGGTGTCCTCAGAGTACAGGCATAAAGGAGAATCCACAGATTCCTCTACCTACAGTCTCTGCTGTAAGCCTATTCCACTCTTTGAATACAAAAATGTTTCTTAATGCTTCCTTTATCCTACCATCTTGTAGGCATAGCTTTATACTAAACAGGTCTACTTTAGAAAACTTCTCCTGCTTCAATCTTTTAGCCCCCTTCAAAAAAATTCAATACCAATCTCATGTCCCTTTTACCATTCGCTTCTCCAATGTGATTCTAGATTTTGCAATCTTAAAATTGCATGCTGAAAAGGTTGTACTTGATAAACTATTTGATCCTGGATTAGAAAGTTTAATTCTTCTGTTTGGTATACCAGTACTCTAGCCACTACCAAGTGCTCCCAAGCAGTGCTGAAATTGACAGCCGTTGACAATCCATAGCACAACCCCAACCACCGACTGCAAGAAGTGTGAACAACATAAGGAGTCAAATCCTGGTGAGATCACTGTGCAGGCAAGTCAACATGCTCTACCTGACTACTTCTGCAGCAGGACAAGAAGGTCAGTACACAGAACTTACATTACAAGAAAAAGGTGGATAAGAAGCTGGATATGTTGCTGCAGCCATACAGCACTTTAGCAGGACCAAAACTGAGACCTTTTTATCCAGCTCATATAAATGGCTGCTGCGCTCAGATAGTGAGGACGCAGTGTTCATCCACCAGACAGAAAGCGACATGCCAGGTACCCACATTGGTCTTGGTTCTCCTGCCCTGACCACCCCTAGTGACAACCACAAAGCACTCTTTTGTACTGCCACCCCCACTATTCTTATCACCATCGAACCCTTTAGGCCCTTCCTCCCCTGCTACCTCTGAAGCCAATTCACTTCACATGCAACGACTGTTGCTGACAGCCTGATTCAGCATGGTACTAGCCCCTTGCCTTACACTGAATTTGTGACTCTTCACGATAGCAAAGAACCTGAGCTTTTCAACTTGGCAGGTTGCAGGGCTATCCCGTGGCTGCTTAACTTTTCAAGCACTTGACACCCTTGGCATAATACGTCACCTGGGGCCAGCAAGTTAACTAGGATGGTATCAGTCAGAAAAGAGGAATATCAATGAACGTTAGGTACAAAGTGCATTGTGTGGCTAAAAGGCATTTTGAGGTGGGACCTGCACAATTATGAAATAAAAGGGACAGAACTAACAAACATTGAAGACACCCTCAAAAAAGTCATATTCCTCCTTGCATGTGATTACATTTTCTCATGTCTTTAGTAGATCCAGTAACAAACTCTGCCCATGATTGTTACACAGCCTAAAATGACACATTATTCAACGTCTGTAAAAAGAAGTGTTCGGCAAACATAATTTTGCTAAAAACTCAGAGGGTACATGTGAGCTTGGAGGCTCGTTAGTGAGGCTGGAGGATGCCTTATTGCCTTAAACATTTGTGTAATATACACTGATTTGGTGTATTATGCTTTCCAGTCCCTTCATTTTCCTTGGGAAGCACAAAGCTCAAGAGTTACTGTGATCCTTACCAGCTAGGCAGTTATCCAACTCAGTACATAGGGTCCAGGTGTCTCTAAAACAGGCAACATGCTCTTGAACACCCAAATAAGGAACACTTTTTTCTTAAAGAGAAACTGTCAAACCCTTTAGGCCTCTAAGTGTTCCTGGTTTTAAAACCACATGTCATGATTGTTCACATTCTATAGAGACTGCTAATGTAGTTTTGATTCTGAATCATTTGTTCTTTTTTTTTTCCTATCCCCCCCGGGCTTCTGCTGTCAGATGGCTTCAGCTCTGTCCTCGAGAGAGGTCTCCTCTGTCCTCTTGTAAGCCACGTTGCTCTCCCCTAACCCCCAGTCTTGAGCCAGCAAATCCCCCACAGATTTCCCCCCCCATGGTGGGGCCAGGACAGGGAGAGCCATTCCCCTTCCAGTACATGAAACCAGTTTGGCCAGTGGTGTTAGGGGTCAAGAGTGTGATCCAGGTGTCATGGTGCCTGCAGCATCCCTCAATCCATTTTTTGTTTTTTCTTCTTCTCTCCCTCCCTGTTGCTGGGGTGCAGACATCAGCATGTGCACGTGCAGGTGCGCACATGTTACGGGTCCCGTGGTGCCCTCCCGTTCATTGGCGTCCCCAACCCGCACTGCCCCCAGGCCTCCACCTGGGGCCAGTCATTCAGTTGAACTGCCAATCCAACCTCCCAGGAGAGGACAGCTGTCCTCCGGATGCTCAGTCCTCTTCCTTCCCAGCCGACCTCCGACACCTGCTCCCACCACGAACACAGGTTGCTGGCATGGCAGGAGGTAAGGCATGGATGCCTCAACCCTCCACACCACTGGACCAGCTCATTTGTTCTCTTCAAAAGTGAAAAACAGACTGCACAAAATACTGGTGTTACCACTTAAAAACATGTTTGTTTACATTTCTTGATCAGCTCCCACTGTATCTTTCCTCAACTTAGGAACACCTCAAACACAATCTAGCCACTCATTATGCAGTGGAGGAGAGGAGACTATTTCATCATGAGTGGCTGCACTGTTTGGAGTGTTCACAATGTGCAAAATGTATGCAATAAGAGTAGAGCAAGGATTTGAAACAAAACAAGGTTGGTTATAATTATGTCATTAACATGCATTTCAGTTTTACTATGAAAGGAGGCAGTTAAAACAGCCAGCAACATCAATAAATTTTACAGTAGAGACGGCAAGCAATCATATCATAGGTTTTTTAGGTTTTTAAGTAGAAATAATATGATGCAAAAAAGATTGACAGTGTCCCTTCAAGGCGCCAGTCTCTCATTCCAGGGTTTTGCTCCTCCAGTTGGTCAGAAGGAGGCCAGTCAAATGGCATACATAAGGTTCTTAGGCAAAAGGTGCACCTGTAAGGTAAAAAAATAGTTACAAACAGCTGGCCCAGTGGTGCAGAGGGCTGAGGCACTGGATGCCTTATCTCTCACCACAACGGTGACCCATGTTCAGGAATGAGCACAGGTCACTGGGGGTTGGCTGGGGAGGAAGGCTGGAAGTGGACTGAGCAGCCAACAAACAGCTCTCCTCTCCTGGATTGGGGTGTTGGCCTCCCCAGCTCGTGGCTGCCACCAAGTGAAGGCACAATGCTAGTGTTGGGCACTGGGAGGGGTTGGTGCTAGGCCAGGTGGGCAGATCGGGACTGTTGTCAGTGCTGGTGCACACCTCCATGCACATGCGCAACTGTGAATGGCCAAGGCTCCAGGGATAGTAAGGGCAGAAAATTGGTGGAACCCTCCCCCCAGAGGCAAGATGAATAGGGATCCCCCGCAGGCTTCGTACCAGTTGCTGGGCACATGACACAAGTATTGTGGCAGAGGACGATGGTGTAAAGTAAGCCTTCTTGAAAGTGCTACCTGTCTATGGCATGGGAGAGGCCAGGGTGCTCCGCACCATGGTATTCAATGACTGGCTTAAGAACTGGTGCAGAGTTGAGGGTTTTGGTTTCATTGGGGATTGGGGGCCCACCTGGAGAAATGCGGGCTTGTATGCAAGAGATGGTCTGTATCTGTCCGGGGGGGGATCAGGATACTGGGTTAAAGGTTTGAATGTTTCATTGGCAAACATTTCAACTAGCCAAGGGGGAGGTGGAAATAAGCAGGGAAAACCAAACTGCCCCACCCCCACATACTAAGGTAGGCAGTAAAAAGGATTCTAAGGATGAGAATACACAAGGGAATGAAACAGGGGGTAAAGCCAGGGGATGCACAGGAGGAAGGGATAGGACTGGTACCAATATGGGTGAAACCAAAAAAACTTGGAGGGCCATGTGTATAAATGCCCATAGCCTGGGTAACATGATCCCTAACCTAGTGTCCTTGATGGCAGAGGGAGACCTGAATGTTGTGGCAGTTATGGAAACATGGTACACAGGAAGTCATGACTAGGATATTAACATTCCTGGGTACACAGTATACAGGAGAGACAGGGAGGGCAAAAAGGAAGGAAGGGTAGCTATCTACATAAGAGAGGGGATCAAAGCAACTGAGATAAAGGGGGAAACAGGGAGGAGAGGAGACACGGTGGGTCACCCTGGAGACAGAAAATGATGCCGCCATCCATACAGGGGTTATCTAAAGAAGCCCAGTGTGGGGGGCAGACAGGGTAATGGTAGAAAACATCCTTAAAATGTCCGAGAAAGGGGAAGTGTTGTTGGTAGGGGACCTAAATATGCCAGATGTCAACTGGAACACCTATGGGGCAGCCACATCCAGAAGCTGGGACATCCTGGATGCCCTGCATTGGACCTGGTGCTCACAAATGGAGACAGAATAACAGATGCATCATTGGGCAGCCATCTAGGGTCCAGGGATCACCACACAGTGTTGGGTAGTAACTAGTTACTTGTAACTGCCTTATCTTCATGTTTTTGCCTTTGGTTCTCCAATCCCCAATTGTACCAATTGTTTTTACCTGCTTCCCTTATCCTTCAGGGCATTGTTGCACTGGTATGTTGATTACTGCCTCCCTTGTCCGAACCACGCTGTTATCTTCCTCCCGATGTACTTGTATTGCCCTTACTTTCCTTGATGCTCCTGATTATACCTTGTTCTTGTTTTGCCTGATGTTCTTGAATGTACCTTTGTAATCTCCCAGGTCGCACCTGGAAATAGGCACTTGGTTGTCTAGTGTGCTAACCTGGTAAACAATTGACTATGTGTGGCAGTATCTCTGCCCTTATACAAGCGTTGTTATAGTTGTTTTTTACTGTATCATGCTGTTTCTCCAATGTTGCCATGTATGTATACTGTATGTTTTGTGCTCTCCCGGGTCGTTCCTGAAAATAGGCATACTACTTGTCTAGTGTACCTACCCGGTAAACAAAAGCTAAATAAATAAAAAGCAAATAAATAAATATAGTAACTGTAATCTGATTATTGTTCAAAGTAACTAGTAATAGTAATGGATTACTTTTAAAATAAAGTAATAAGTAACTGTAACTAGTTACTATAATATAAATAGAACAACAGATGGGCACCCATCTGCTGCGGTTGCTGTAATCCATCAAGGGGTTCCTGTGACTTCATAAACCTCAAGAGGGAAGCTCAGGAGGTTTATGACATCACAGGAATCTGGAGATTGTGCAGGTGTTGTTTGATATTTAGGTTTCAGTGTAAACCAAGGCTGCTCAGCTGACTGCATTCTTGATTTATTACAACATCAGGTCACTAAAATTGCCTTCTGATAAGCATTGCCTTTGCACCCAGCATCTTCACCTTGCACATTAAATGCAAGTTGCCTACCATTGTTTGTCTTTTTCACAGTAAAAAGTTTAGGCAACATTTCATGGCTGTGAGGTGCATTTTTGTAGCTTTGCTAATATTCAGGTTTGTGTATTCTCAGTGTCTAGGTATTATTATCTGCCAGATCTATGGGGTGGTATAAATCCGTGGCATGATAACTGGAGCAAAGACATGCAGCCTTGCAATGTTTAGCCTAGGAATTGTGACCTAATACTAGTTTGCCCTACAAGATCTTTGTTCTAACACAGTGACTACGACTACAAGGTAGCCTCATTTATTGCACCACTGCTTTCTATGTGGTTACAGTTCCACTGCCACTGGTTGTTGGGGTTGTTTTTGCCAGTTGTCTCCTTACAGAAAATGTTGTTAGGCTGAATGGCTCTGGTGAGGTGTCATTACATTGGGTGTCCTCATACCAGTTGTCACAGATCTAATGTAAATCACTGGGCCCTACAGTTTGAGTATTTCTTTGCTCTGTAGAAAATAAAAATGAGTGTACACATAGCTTTCACCTTTCAGCCTTATTACTAGGCCCTGTTAATTACTCCCCACTTAAGGACTCCTCAGCTCATTCACTTCTGCTATGCCTTTTCATACCAAGCATCACCTTTTCATTTTCTAGATTATATTCTTACCTTACCTATTATCACTTTTTCTCTTACAGCCTCCCCTATTTTCTTTACTCACATATATTTCTCTTATTTCCCTTACCTGCTTTTTTCTATTTTAGATAATTCCTGAAGAAGACCTATGGTTGAAAGATTGATTCTAACTCAATTTTCTATTTTCAGCATGCATTTAATATTACCATTGTGTTCTATATCTGTAACATGATGTGCAAATAAAAAGTCAGAAAACAACATTTTATTTGTCAGTTTATTATTAAATATATCATTTTGCAACATTTGATATACAAATTATACTACTTATGCACCGCTACATGGTACAACTAAGAATAGCTATAGGAATTGAAATTTGTTTGAGGGGGCAAAAGATTGGCCAGTTGATGTACAATTTATAGCTAGCTAGCTAGCTACACCCCTGCTTGTTGTAAGTTGTGTCCCTCTATAGTAGCCATTTTGAACACCGAGGGAATCGGGGCCAGCCTAGTTGTTGTAAGGAAAAAGGCAAGTAGTCCATCTGCAGGCAGGGCTCAGGGCTTATTTCCATCAACACCACATGCACCAAACTGCCACAGCAGGTGCTTGATCACCTGTCAATTCTATCACCATCGCCCGTCCCATCTCAAAGAAAATCCTTATTGAAAGGGTATGTACTGGAGTGCAACAAGTGTGCTGTGTGATGATTTGATTGTAAGTGACACTGTTTGCCTTCAGTTATGGCATACTTTCAGCGGCATAATAGTCATGGCAGACTTAGTTATAATTAAGCAATAAGGCATGACAGGGTGTGTGTTATTGTGTAATAATATCACTCCTGGGGTGGGTTGAAGCACGAGGTGAAGCCGAGTGCTTCCACCACCCCAGGAGTGACGTTATTACACAATAACACACACCTTGGAGTGTCTTATTGCAATTATACAATGGCTCGATGTTACACAAAATAAACAACACACTAAAAATGCTTTAGTAGATTTTTTGTGTTTTTGAAGATAAATAAATAATCCATGTCTTCCAATAAATCCATGCAGTGATGTTATTGTATAATAACATCACTGTCTCAGGCACCCGCTGACCAATCAGAATACAGGAAATTTCCTTGCCATTGTATAATTATAATTGTGTCTCAGTGGTAGTGGCAAGTCAAGGTTCAGCTGTGTGAAAGAGTGTTTAAATTGTGTTTGGGTGAGCAGGTATGTACTGGTGGAATTTATTGTATGTGATGTGGGGTGGATGTGTGGCTGGCAATGGCAAAGTTAAGATTCAGGCTGCTGTGGGGAAATGAGTAAAGCTCACCAAGGCAAGGAAGGGCAGTAGATCTGCAGGGTGCATGTGTGTGAATGTAGGGGGAACTATGTGAGGGCAGGATTTTATTAAGGAAATTTAAACGAGTAGTTGTGGATCTTGTACAGTATGGAGGAGAATACAGGCTAGATGTGTGAAAGATTGCCAAGTGCAGAAGATGTAGCAGGGTGTGTGTGGTGATGGGTTAAAGGAAAACTACACCCAAAACCTGAAAAAATATATGTTGTGCAGAGTGTTTTCATTTGTATGTAAAGTTCTAGTGTTTCCTTCCCTCTGACTGGTATTAGAAGTTTTTCACAAATTAGCCTGCTAGCTTTATACTAGTTTTATGACCCCAGGGGATCTCCATACCTGATAGTGTAATTGTATTTCTGGTTCCCACAGTGCATTTTGTCTCATGTGACTGTGATGTAAGAGAGACCCAACATTCAGCACACGCATGCCAAACAAACTAAATATCTTGGAAGCTTTACAAGCTGCACAAAAATTACCAGCGGCAAAGTTTTTCAGGACAGTTAAACCTTTAGGATGAGGGTGCTCACCAAGCTGAATTCTACAGATTTTAAAATATAGCCATCTCTGTTGTTGTAAACTGATTGTAATGCAATGCTGTCTGCTGGATTTATGGGCTCTGCTACATCACCATCACATGAAACAAGGTGCATTCTAGGACAAAGAAATGCAATAAACCTATTTGACATGGTGATCTCCAGGGGTCGTAAAACTACCCTTAAGCTAGCAGGCTAATTTAAGAAAAACTCCTAATACCAGTTAGAGGGAAGGAAACACTAGAACTTCACATACAAATTAAAACACTCTGCACAACATATATTTTTTCAAGTTTTGGGTGTAGTTTTCCTTTAAGGGTGGGATGTAAAGGGGTAGTTGTGGCTGGCATTGTCAGGATACATAGCTGTGTGGGAAAGATCGCCAAGGGCACTGGCAGTAGATGCAGGGTGTGTGTGTTGGAGGGTGAGTGTGGGTGTTACGGAAATGAAAAAAGTCAGGAACAGCAGTGGCTGGCAAAGTCAGGATTCATCTGGAGGGAAGATTGTGGAGGGCAGCAGTAAATGCAGGGTGTTTTATTTGGGAGTCTTTTTTTTAATAGAGCTCTTATTTATAGAAATGTAAAGGGATTGTTGTGGCTGGCAAAGTCAGATGGGTACTGCATTCTAAACTAAAATATTCATTATCTTTAGAATCTGGTTTATTTCTTTTATACACTTCTTGGGGTTCCATTACACATAGCTATGTTCAGTGAGTAAATACACTACAACTATGTTATGAAAAGTAATATGCATTACAGTTACAGTTACTAATTACTAACATACTAATATACTAAGAAACCAGCAGAGTAGGCCCTATGGTCTATTGAGTCTGCTTGGGGATCAGTGCCCATACAGGCCACCACTATGGCCTCCCCCAACCTCCTGACAAGGTCCCCCACCCATCCCCCGGTGGGGTTCTGAGACGCACCTTCCCCCTATACCTATCTCAGACTCTCTTGAATACCTCCACAGCTGCAACAGCCACCAGCTCCCTGGGTAGCACATTCCAGGGTTCCACCACCCTCTCAGTGAAGTAGTGTCTCCTTGTCTCTCCCCTTAGTCTCCGTCTGATCAGCCTCATTGAGTGCCCCCTGGTGGTCCCCACCTCCCTCAGCTGAAGCACCCTATCTTGGCCTACCCTGTTTATTCCCTTGAGATATTTGAAGACCTCGATCATGTCTTGGTACACCCAGCAGACCAGACCTGGGTTTGAGTCTCACAACTTCCACTTACATACTGTGTGACTCTGAGCAAGTCACTTCACTTCTCAGTGCTCCCAGGTCACCCCTGAGAACAGGCACTTGTGCCTAGTGGGCCTTACCCAGTTACCAAAGACTAAAATAACAATAAAATGTCCCCTCTGTCCCTCCTCTCCTCCAAAGAGTAGAGGTTGAGCTCCTCGAGCCCCTCCCCATGGGGCTTTTCCCCCAGACCCTGTATCATCCCGGTCACCCACCTCTGGACCCTCTCCAGAAGAGCAATTTCCCTTTTCAAGTAAGGATGCCAAAACAGCATGCAGTAGTCAAGGTGTGGTCTAACCAGGCAATTGTACAGCAGAAGGAGCACCTCTCGTGTCCTTGAGGTTATCCCCCTAGCTATGCACCCCAGCATTTTATTTGCTTGGGCCATAGCCCTTCCACACTGCTCAGAGTTGTTCATTTTGGTATCCACCACCACCACCCTGAAGTCCTTCTCCCCCCTCAAAACCTTCAGTGTCTCCCCTCCCAAGGTGTACACATGAGCTGGGTTTCTAGCCCCCAGGTGTAGAACCCTGCACTTCCCAGTATTAAACTTTAATTTCCAGGCACATGACCACCTCTCCAGAATTTCTAGGTCCTCCTAGAAGGCCAACCTCCCTTCCTCCCCATCCACCACTGCCCCCAGCTTCGAGTCATCGGCAAAGAGGCTCATCTCGCTCCTGATACCGCTTCTGATGTCCAAGATATAAGCGTTAAGCAGGAATGGGCCCAGCACTGATTCCTGCGGGACCCCACTAATGACCCTCCTGGGAGATACTTATTACTTTTATATAAAAAGTAACTGTAACTGGTCACATTTTTTAAATAATAACTAGTAACCGTAATTGATTACTTTTTAAAAATAGCTTACCCAAAACTGACACCATACAGTATGGTTCAAGGTAAAAACAGTAGAAGAGGCAAGCCACACAAAAGGAAAGGTCATAGACTTCAAAACGGCAGACTTTGCAAAAATGGGAGAATTCATCAAGAAAGCATTGGCAAAGTGTGAACGAGGGGTAGAGAAGCAGTGGCAGCAACTCAAGAGAGCCATGACAGAGGCAACAAGCCTTTGTGTGAAGCAAGTTAACAAGGCAAAAAAAAAAGAAAAAACATAGTGGCAGGGAAGGTTAAAGAGAAAAAATGGGCATTCAAAAAGTACAAGGAAACACAGAAGGAGGAAGACAGGGAACTGTATCAGACAAAGCAGAGGGAGGCAGGGAAAGCA
Source organism: Neoceratodus forsteri (assembly GCA_016271365.2). Lineage (NCBI taxonomy): Eukaryota > Metazoa > Chordata > Ceratodontiformes > Ceratodontidae > Neoceratodus > Neoceratodus forsteri. The sequence continues at coordinate 1,075,842,918 of CM057454.1, read as the reverse complement.
GTCAGAAGAGCAAAGATGCAAACAGAAGAAAGGATAGCCCAGACTATAAAGGAAGGGGACCTAACCCTTTTCAGAGTCTAACATGTTTAAATATAAGAAAAATAGCAGGACAAGAGGACACAGCATGAGATTAGAGGGAGGCCGATTAAGGGGGAATGTGAGGAAATTCTTTTTCACAGAAAGGGTGGTAGATGCATGGAATGGCTTACCACAAGAAGTGGTGGCTATGAATACAGTGCAGGGCTTCAAACAGGCATGGGATAGGCATAAGGGAGCAATACAAATGACTATGAATAGATAGGTCACTGACAGAGCAAAGGCCAATGGCACATTTATAAGGTAGAAAAAGAAATGGGCAGACTGGATGGGCCTTGCGGTCCTTATCTGCCGTCAACTTCTATGTTTCTATGTTTCTAAGTTACATTAGGGAAAGAAAAAAGACCAAGGGAGGGGGGAGTGAGTAGAGGAGGACTTAGAAAAAACTAAAATCCTGAATGAATACTTCTGCTTAGTATTCACAAAGGAAGAGGAGGGGAAGGGACCAAAATTAAGCAGTAAAAATACACAGGGAAGAGGGGTGGACACCAGTCCATTCACAGAAGAAAGAGTACCAAAATAACTCTTGAAACTGAAGGTGGACAAGGCAATGGGGCCAAATGGAATACATTCCAGAATACTAAAGGAACTCAGAGGGGTGCTGGTGACACCACTGACAGCCCTGTTCAACAAATCACTGGAGGGGAGTGGTGCTAAAGGACTTGAGGAGGGCAAACGTGATACATCTTCACAAAAGTGGGAGCAAGGTAAAAGCAGGAAACTATAGACTAGTCAGTTTGACCTCAGTGGTAGGGAAGATGATGGAATCGTGTTGAAGGAAAGAATTGTAGAATATTTAGTGGCCAGAGGGGCACAAGGCCCAAGGCAACATGGATTCACAGCAGGAAGGTCCTGTCAAACAAATCTGATAGATTTCTTTGACTGGGTGACAAGGGTAGTAGATCAGGGAGGGGCAGTGCATGTGGCCTACCTAGACTTTAGTAAGACATTTGACAAAGTCTTGCAAAAGAGGTTAGTAAAAAAGTTGGACAACCTGGGAGTGGGTCCCAAGGGGGTAAACTGAATCAGAAATTGGCTTAGCAATAGGACACAGAGGGTGGTGGTAAACCGAGTTCAGTTGGAGGAGAGGGGGGTGACCAGCAGGGTGCCACAGGTGTCAGTGTTGGAGCCAGTCCTCTTTAATGTCTTATAAGTGATATTACAGAGGGACTGGAAGGAAAGGTATGCCTCTTTGCAGATGACACCAAGATCTGCAATAGGGTTGACACTTCGGAGGGGGGATCAGAAGAGACTTAGGCAAGTTGGAGGAGTGGTCAAGACTGTAGCAGCTCCAATTCAACATAAAGAAGTGCAAAATCATGCACTTAGGTAACAGAAACCCAGGGTAGGAATACACGGAGAACTAGCAACAACCAAACTAGAAATGGACCTGGGGGGTGGTCATAACAGATGACCTAAAGGTAGCCAAAAAATGTGAGAAGGCAGTGAGGAAAGCCAGTGGGATGTTGGGGTGCACAGGAAGAGGTATCACCAGTGGAAAACAGGAGGCGGTGATGCCACTGTACAGACAGTTGGTGAGGCCTCATCTGGAGTACTGTGTGCAGTTCTGAAGACCACATCTCCAGAAGGACATAGGGTAGAGGCAGTCCAGAGGAAGGCAATGAAAATGGTGCAGGGCCTGCACCTGAAATCATACTAGGAGAGACTGAGGGCTCTCAATATGTATAAATGGAGGAAAAGAGGGAGACGGGGGATAGGATAGAAACTTAAAAGGACCTCAAGGGAATTAACACAGTTCAGGAGAGCAGCATCTTTCATAAAAGGAGATGTGCAAGAACAAGGGGTTATAACATGAGGCTAGAGGGGAAAAGACTCAGGGGCAACGTGAGGAAGTATTTTTACACAGAAAGGGTGGTGGCTGCATGAAACAGCCTCCCTGAGGATGTCATAGGGGCAAACACAATAGGTGAATTCAAGAATGCTTGGGACAGACAGAAGGCAACCCTAGTGGTAGGAAGGAGAAAGTAAATTACAGATCATATAGGATCTGGAGTTTATGCAATAGGTAGGAAAATGTGCAGACTAAGTGGGCTTCTAAGTCCCAGGGGAGCTGGGTGACAGGGCTGGGGGGGGGAGGAGCGGTTGGAAGGGGGCAACCGGGGAAGAAGGAGCACAAAGTACAAATAAAAAAAAATAGTTACAGTTTCATAATAAAATACTAGTTCTCAGTGACAGGGATCCTCATTCCTTCGCTTCCTGGACTCTCTTTACATAGATGACAAATAATTGCTCTCCTTCTGAAATGATGAAGACTTAAAGTTGCTCCCATTCTGCAATGGTGTAAACAAGAAGCTGTCTCTCTTCAGGGATAGAGACAATGACAGTGGTTTCCACTTGTGGAATACTGATGACAAAGGTGCTCCGAGAGACGCTGAAACTCTAGTGACGGAGGCCAGGGGGAGGCAGTAATGTAGGTACAGCAAATTGGGTTACAGCAGACCCCTCCCTGCTCTGGAGGGACATTTATATATATTCTAGTAATTCTAGCATTCTAGTGACTGTCGAAGCCCACTGATATAGCCAGCCACTGCATAGCAATCCTGTTAATGACAGCACCAGTAAAACTCACAAAACAATCAATGTGTTTGTTGCCCTTCATGAAACTTTGCATTGATTTACATTCCATTGGCTTTAATTACTGTAAGCTCATGCTGTCTCTTCACTGATGGAGTTTTGGTTAGGAAGTTCATTTTTGCACATGTGCAACAGATGGTGAAGTTAGGCTACAACCCTACAACACAGCATTCCAGCCTGCAAAATGCAACTTGGCATTCCTTACAGTAGTTAACACCTGTGCATCCAGTTAAAACCTTGTATTAGTCTGAGTTGTGGGCTCCAGCATAGGCAATTCTTTGTTAACTGTCTCAGTCAGTGCTATAAAATTAATGAGGCTCACTCTCCTCCCCCACAAAACATGTGTCCATGTGTCCTCTGAAACGTTGCCTGGAAGGACTAAATTTTATCACTGCTTTGTGCACAGCACAAAATAGTTCTGTCACACCTTCCTGACATTTTACTGCTGTTCCTGTTACATGTACACAGCCTGGGGCTCAGTGTACTAATCTTTACAACTGGGGGCAGCAATGGAACGTTAGCCTCTACTTGTAAAGATTATTTTTGGGGGGGCTGGATGGCTCTGTGAATTGGCAGTGGTTTATGAAGCCTTCCTCCTTCAGATTGCTAGTATGAAACTGGCTCAGGTCAGCAGGGCCCAAAAACCTTTATTATGTACGGCCCAGTGGCTCAAGCATTAGCATGTTGACATTGTACTACTGTACCATGAATGGAAGGCCCAGATTCATATTACCATGAATGGGGAAACCCACTGTCAAGAAGCTAGGAGAACCATGACATCACAGGTTATAGCACAACATTTGCACCCCCCGATTCCCCTTGGGATGGATGTGGTGGGGTGGCCACAAAATAGGGAGGTGACTGGGAACAAAAAAATTATAAAAAAGGGCCACATCTCAGAAGGGTGACATCAAGACCTCCCCCATACCAAAATGGTCAGTGGTGGTTCCATGCAGCCCACACATCAAGTTGGATACTGGGGATGCTGTGCACCTACTGTGGGGTGTGAAACCACAGGGGATGGTCAGTATGGTCAGGTAGGGGTTGCGAGCATTGTGTCACAAGAGGAAGAGGAGAAGCCAGGAAGAAATGTACTTTGGGTCTCCCAGGATAAACAGTTACTTATAAAGAAAACTGTTACTGTATATCTGAAGGCTGTCAAGTGGTCTTTATGAAATTAGTTGTGGTGGTTTCCATTCAGTTCCTATTGGACAGGCATCAATACCACAATAAACATGATCACAACTGGAACTAACACCCTTGTTGGCAGTCTCAGATGAAATGCCAAAGGTGACACCTTCAGACTGGACTTGAAGAACATTGGCAAAGAATCAAATCAAATTTTATTTTTACAAGGTGCATTTCCAGAGTTCGAGGTACCTGTACAATAAAAAACAGGTTACATATAAATAGGATATTAAAACAATACAATAATTAAAACTCCACAGACAGGTCCAGCTTTATCAAACATATTAAATACTCAGCATCAGTCAGTATTTATTATTATTTAAACCAGTTTAATAGGTCTCACGGTCCAAAAAAACCAGATAAAATAGATGCATTTTCAGGGCGATCTTAAAGCTCTGAATGGTCAGGCACTCTCTTACCTGATGAAGTAGAGAGTTCCATAGGGTAGGAGCCACAAAAGCAAATGAGCAAGCTCCTGAGGCCTGGAGTTGAACCCTGGGAACTTTTAGGAATCCCTTGCTGGTGAAGTGGAAGGGGTGGAGGGGGTGGTAGAGACAAAGGAGATCTTGCAAGTACCTGACCAAGTAGGGCCTTATAGGTCAGTAACCTGACCTTGAAGGTGATCTGCCACTGAACTGGCAGCCAATGCAGTTCACAGAGCACAGGCCTGATGTGGCAAGATCTTGGTAAGCCCATCAACAACCTGGCTGCCACGTCCTGAACCAGGTGAAAGCGGCGGATATCAACCCCTGGAAGCCCTAGGTAAAGGGCATGGCAGTAGTCAAGACGGGATGTCATGAAGGAGGGGACCAGAGCTGGAAGATTGCCAGATGGGACCAGATGTCTTATCTGGGTGATATTCCTCAGATGGTAAAAAGAGGTCTTGACAACGGCCAACACCTGAGACTTCAGTTCAAGCCGGTTTCAAATACCGCCCAGATTCTGAAGAAGAGTGAGGAAAACTTTTACTGTGGCTTTCCAGGATGTATAAAGGAGAGCTACGAAAATGATGCAGGGCCTACATCAAAAGCCCTATGAGGAAAGACTCAAGGTAACTAAACTTGTACTTTCTAGAGGAAAAGAGGGAAGGGGGGGATAAGATAACAACCATTCAAATACTTCACAGGTATTAATAAAGTAGAGGAATGTAACATTTTCCATAGAAACAGGTGCTCTAGGCCAGCCCAGTGGTGCTGAGGGCTGATGTGCTGGTTGCCTTACCTCATGCCATGCCGGTGACCCATGTTCGGAAATAAGCATGGGTCGGCAGGGGGGGAGAAGGATCAAGCATCCGCAGGACTGCTCTCCTTCTCCGGGGAGGGGGGGCTCACGACAGTCGGCGACTGATTGCCCCCTGGCAGAGGCTGGAGGGCAAGGTGCTGCACTGTAAAAAGGGGAGGAGTCAGGGGCAGATGCCAGGAGGACATGCATGAGATGGATGTGCACTCCCCGATACCGGCATCATGCATGCCTCTGCTCTGGGGAAAAAAATGTGGAAAATGGGAGTCCTCTTTGTCTGGCAGCTTGATGGCCATCCAAACAGTGCACTGGCTCTGGGGGAAGTTGTCTACCTGGATCTGGACAAGGTGGGTGAGTTGGGAGCCCCCCACCAGCCCGCTGTGGGGAGTAAGCCGCAGGGAAAAAGGCAAGGACCCTGATGGAGCACAGGAGTAGTCAGACGGCAGCTGGAGTCCCTAAAGGTTGCCAGGAATTGGAGCAGACCAGGTAGGAGCAGAAAGAGACAGCAAAAAAAAAAAAAAAAAGGAAAAGGTGCTCCAGGACAAGGGGTCATACTATTAACGGGGGCAGGCTCAGGAGAGATGTGAAGAAATACTCTTCATGGAGAGGGTGGTGGATGCCTGGAACAACCTCCCAGCAGAGGTGGTGGTGCTAAAATGGTAACAGAATTCAAGCATGCATGGGATAGACTTGGGGACCTTGGAAGAAAGGCATGGGGGGGGGAGAAGACTAGAGATTGACTAGGGTCTGCAGGGTTACCCCTGATGTTAGGAAATTGATAAATACCATGATGGCAATAGCTAAAAAAATAAAACTAAACAAATTTTAGCTCACACAGACTGTACCAGCAATTGGTACACAGAGGGATATCATGTGTAATATTTATTACATGGAAACATTGATGGCAGATCTGAACAATAGATATCCCGCATTTGAACTTAGGAGGAGGAGATGGGCTTTCCATATTATACTGCACAAGCCAGATTTCATTCCATGCATATAGTCCTTTCATTGTCTGGACTTGATGGATAACATTATTATACCATTATGATCTCAAATGTATAAGCATACAGGCTGACCATTTAAACTGAGTTATACCTAGCCAGAGAGAAATTTTAAGATATTTGTAGTTGTAATACAGTTGACAGAAATCCAGAAAAGAGTGTTCACTTCTTGTTCGCTTTGTAGAAGTTCATGTGACAATATGCAGTACTGTTTGTCGTTGATGTTGTATGTCTTTTCTCTGAAATGAAAAATAAAAAAAAGCTATTTGCAAAAAAAAAAAAAAAAAAACATTTTTATGTTTTCTTGTGGTTTCTTGTGGACTAACATGACACACCCTGATATTATTGTCTGGAAAGACACAGTGAAATAATTAATGCATTAACTAAAATATGTAGATCAATGACAAGAGGCAGTAAACAAACTAGAAAACATTAAGTCAGATATATTTGTTTAAAATCGGTTTACTGTGATAACCGCGTTGACTGAATAGTGTGGCATAAAACTGCATGGGGAAAATAATGCTGGCAACATCTGTTAAAAAAAGTCATTTTCTGTGGGGGCTTCACACCATGCACCCCCCATTTGTGGGGGCTTTGACCCACACACACACCCTCCTATAATGTAATCACCTCTGGGAGGGGCACATGTGGGGGAATGGGTGTAATCTGGGTGGGTGGGCAGAGTCACTGGAGGACCTCCACGGTGCACTCCACTTGGGTGGTGGGGGAAGACAGGAGGTAGGTCAGACGGGATGGAACAGCTTGGGGAAGGAGGGATATAATGCAGCACATGCAGGAGGGAAAGTGGGGGGGGGGGCAGCTGCACTGCAACCGAGGAAATAAAAATACAAAACAAAAGAAGTGTAGCGAGGTGGGACCCGAACCCGGGACAGCCGTAAGCACTGCCACCATCCTCACCCTGTTGCTCTATCCACACAGCCACGACAAGAGCATGATTCTAAGCTGACATCTGGGAGGTGAAAACAGACACAGAGATAGTGCTGTTATGTTCTAGCTATATGTTCCCTGTGGCTGTTGACACAGCCACTATTTTCACCATGCGGTTTTGTACCCCATGGTAAAATCCACGCTATCTTAACTGGATACCTTTAAAATCTAATAGAGTTAAGCCTTTTATTTTAGTAGATACCTGCTCTTTAAGGGACATATTTATAATGCCTGCTCTGGCTGCTTGCCTTCACCATCTGTGAGTAGGTTGAGTCCAGAATGCAAGTGGTGAACCGCCTATTGGTTAACACCTCCTGGCCTACTACACAGTCTACTAGTCAAAACACACAAGAATCATAGAGGACCTATCGAGTAGACCCACTGCATTCTTAAACTGGGTAGGTGGACAAGATCCTGGTCCTGATGCCAACAATCTTGACTGTAAGATTTGTTCACTCTTCACAGACTGCACCTTCAATAGAATAGATTGGGCCACTGTTTAAAAACTGGCACAATAATTCTGAAAAGCTTGAATTGTGCATGAGCATTTGGTGGAGTGGGGGCTTCACATCAGCCTACAGCTGCAGCCTGTGAAAAGTTTTGGAATGGGGCATCGTTAGCCCAAAAATGGGGGACTGGGCCCTGCCAGTTAATGCTGGTGCCCCCCCCCCACTCTTTTTACCCAGCCAGCCATAACTTTTAAAATATAGGGCAGAACAGACCATCATCAGCAGTGCCAGCTTACTGAGCCAGCCCAGTCACCTCCTCCACTCCACCCTCCAGCCCACCCAGACACCCTGCCTCCTCCTACCTTGGCAGCAGGCAGGTTTTTCTATTTGATTTCATTTCTCCATTGATCTGGTCCATGTGTTGTGCCATCAGTGAGCTGAGACAGTCAGGAGACAGGAGACCCAGATCCCCGAGTCCCTCCGATTGCAGTGCCGAGTGCCGCCGACCACCCCCGAATATTCTATGCTCGCTCTTGGGGGCCAGCTGTGTGGTCCAATCACATAGGGCAATACTTTTTGGCTCTGGCATCACGTGAGATGGTGAGGGGCTGGGGGTCGGGCGTCGTGACAGAGTGACTGGCATATAGTTAATCCTGACCTGCTCCATTCGTATGCTGCCATGTGGGTGGGCAATGGCTTCTGACTGGAGCAAGTGTGAGGATGTAGGGGGAGCTGGACAGCTTCTTTGTGAGTTTGTGTGATCATCGGACAACGTTACCATTTTGGTTTTAGCTTGGAGGGCAGCAACAGCAAGCGAAATTGTTGCTCAGCTGATCCATCGATCTCATTGAGGGGGAAAAATAAATTAGTAAAAAAATCTGAGACAGATAACTGCACAAATGAAGTTCATGTATTATACAAAAATAAGGACAGATAAGGGTGAAGAGAGAGAGAGAGAGAGAGAGAACTCAAACTAGTAGGTCGGGTTTCTAGGAGATGCTAGGGATTAGTTACGAGTCGGACTCGGGAGCTGGTGAGGAGGTGAAATTGGATGCAGAGGGAAGGGAGATTCTTCTTCTGATTCTCTGATCAGAAGAGCAGCCAGGAGCTGAGCTGCGGAGAAGCCTGCAGAGCAGTAACAAAATATAAACACAGACAGCCTGGTGAATCAACTTGATAAAGCAGCCGGAGGAGCAGGAGCTAGCTGCTATAGTGGCTGGGGAGAGTGGGTGGTGGTGCAGTAAGTGAGCAACAGGAGCAGAGTCTCGACTCTCAGCCAAGTAGTCTGCTGCACAACCTGGCAGGTCATAGTTTAGATACCCCCCCACAAGAAAAGAATATGTTAACTAAGAGAGAGGGAGCTTGGGGGGGAAGAGGAGACAGACTGGTAGCTCTAGGTGGGCAGCCTGTGTGTGTATGTAAAAGAACTGAAGAGTGAGTGAGGTGATGAGATCCTCACAACCAAAAACATATAAATAAATAAAAATATTTGAATAATAGAGGAGGAGCTTGAGGGGAAGAGGAGGTAGAGAGACACTGACAGTCTCAGGAATCGAGTGAAAATAGCTGCAGGGCTGCCGAGTTGAAGAACTGCAGAGTATTTTGTTTTCTTTTACTGTAATTCCTTGCTGCAGCCTACCATCACTTGGGATATAACTCCAGAAAGAAAAGTTTGTTGCTTGCCCACCACTGTCAGTAATTACCTGATTGCCTGTGGTTTTGGGATATATAGCCCCAGAAAAAAAGGCAGGGTATTTGTTTGCCTGCTAGTACTATCAAGTACCTCAAGGGAATCAACAAAGTCCAAGAGGGTAGCATCTTTCAGAAAAAGAGGTGTGCAAGAACAAGGGGGCACAATTTGAAGATGGAGGGCAGCTCAGAGGTAATGTAAGGAAGTATTTTTTCACAGAAAGGGTTGTGGATGCATGGAATGGCCTTCCGGAGGAGGTTGTGGAGTCAAAAACAGTGGTGGAATTCAAGAATGCATGGGACAGTCATAAGGCAGTTCTAGGGGGTGGGGGTAGGAAGAAGTAGGCTGTTGGTTAACTAGGATCTGCAGCTTATCCATTAGGTAGGGAAATGGGCAGACTGGGTGGGCCAAGTGGTCCTTGTCTGCCATTAAATTCTATGTTTCTATGAATTACTTGGTTGCACAGACTTGGGATATAACTCCAGGAAAAAAGTAAACAGGTGGGGTTTGTTTGCCCACCACTGTCAATAATTACCTGACTGCCCACAGTCTTGGGGTATATAGCCCCAGAAGAAAAGGCAGGGTATTTATTTGCCTGCTACTACTGTCACAAATTACTTGGTTGCTTACAGACTTGGGATATAACTCCACTGTCAATAATTACCTGATTGCCTGCGGTCTTGGGGTATATAGCCCCAGAAAAAAAGGCAACGTTTTTTATTTGCCTACTACTGTCATGAATTACTGGGTTGCTAGCAGTTTTGGGATATAGCCCCAGAAAAAAGTAAACAGGCAGGGTTTGTAACTCGGGAGAGTGGTGTGAGTGACAGCATAGGGTCAGCCTGCCCTGCTGCTATTTGCTAGCCTACCTACGTAGGTACCAGCATAGAATAATAAATCATCACTTTTATTATTTTGGCATAAAACTGAATTAAATTAGAACAACATCCAAAACAAAATGAGTCGTGACATAAGGTCTTTCTTTAATATGGGAACAGCCAGCAAAAGGCCAAAAATAAATTCTTCATCAGCATCCTCTTCATCTTTGAAAGAGACCATGTGCACAGATGTAATAACTGATAACAATGCATCTTATAATGAGCAAACATTAACAACTGAAACAGTGAGTCATTGAGTTGACAGTATTAGTACTAACAACACTACTACTAGTGCATTCATTGAACAGTCTTGCAGTAGTACTATCTTCTCTATCGAGTTAGAGTTATCCCAGGCACTTCCAGTACCTCACCTTGATGATAACCCCCTTACTGATCTTGGCAATAAAGAGAAAGGCCCCACTCAGCCTATGACCAATTTCAGTACCAAAATGTACAGAGGTAAAAGGCGGGGCTTAGCCATCACTGGTACAAAGATTTCTGTTTGTTGGAGTACAGCTGTGAAAAACAAAGTACATTCTGTTTTGCATGTAGATGCTTCATGCATGGGCAGGGATATGCTGATGAAACCTTTACAACTCGAGGGTTTCAGAACTGGAAAAAGGCATAGAAGAAATTCAGGGCACACACATCAAGTCACTCTCATAGAAGCGCAATGGCTGCTTGGTCTGCATATACATGCACACAGGAAACAGGTAACATCATGTTACAGGTAGACTAGGGCAAGGTTAAGGAAATCCAGCAAAGAAAGGATTACATGAAAAGACTAATAGCAGTCACTGTACATTTGGGTCGGCTAGGATTACCTTTCTGTGGTCAGAATGAGGATGAGCAGAGTGTTAATATAGGAAACTTCAGGGAGATTTTAGACTTGATTAAGAAGTTTGATAGAGTTATTTAAGTTAATGAGTCCATCCCATCAAATGAAACATGCAATACATTTCAGCTGAATCACAGAATGGTCTTTTTCAGTCTGCTGCATCCTGTATTACAGATGCAATTGTGTAAGAAGCCAAAAATGCTAAATTTGTATCCATTTTATGTGATGACTCTTGAGACATTTCATGTCAGGAACAAATGAGCATCTGTGTCAGATATGTTCATAACCATGAACCTGTTGAACTTTGTCTATGTTTCATTAAATCTCAGAACTGGATGCAAAGGGATTGTGTAGTAACATTAATGACACCTTGAAAAAATTTGATATATTTGAGCCAGATGTTACTTTTCTTGCCCAGGCTTATGACGGTGCAAGTCTCATGAGTGGTCATCTTAAAGGTGTTCAGGAACTCTTCAAAAAGGACCACCCTCATGCTGTGTATGTTCACTGTTATGCACATAAGTTAAATCTAACTCTTGTGGATTCATGTTAGTGCATTCCCAAAGTAAAAGATTTATTTGAATTGGTGCAATGTTTGCGTACATTCTTTTCGACATCTGTAGTGCGCAGTGACAGACTGAAACAGGTACCACAAAAAATGTGACTTGACAGAACATTCAAGGTCATAGCTCTGAGCAGCACCAGGTGGGGATGTCAGAAAAGAGCTATGAGAGCACTGAAGCAAACATATGAGTCCTTAATCACTTACCTCTCACAATGTGACCATGGAAATACACCCAAAGCACTGGGACTTTACAACTTCTTGATGTCATTCAACACTGTATTTTGTCTTTTCCTTTTTGATCTTATTCTAGGATTGCTGAAGGACTTCACAACCCACTGCAGACTGAAGATCTGGATCTAGCCAGTGCTGACATTGCAGTAGAAGCATTTATTGATACTCTGGTTTCATTCTGAAATAAAGACAAATGTAAAGAATTCCTCCGTGAAGCAACATAATTTGCTGTGCCACTAAACACAGCTCCCGATGCTGCAACAGAACAAAAGACCCATCCATGACGTATCCTTCGCTTAGCAGCTCATTTTCCTACATATGTAGTAGACAGAAGAGTTAGAGAACAGTAGCCAGTTACTTCAGGAACAGATTACCGAACTAAAAATTTACTAACCAGTTTTAGATAACATGATTTTGGAATTGAGACTGATTTTCAAAAGACAGGGTAGACCTACTGAAAGCAGCTCAGGCTTTGAAACCAACAAGTCCTTTATTTTTAGATAAGACAACAGTAAATGTTATGTGCAGCCATTATGGAGTACAACTTCCTAAAGAAGAATTGTTTGTAGCACAAAGGTTTATTGAAAGATTGCCTGTTGAAAACTCCCCACGGAACATCTCTTTGTTGCTTGACTCACTGCCACTGGCTATGTTTCGTGGCATCCACCAGTTGGGTACTATTGCACTTACCATACCAGTCACTACATGTTCATGTGAATGATCTTTGAATGCTCTAAAATGAATAAAGACACACCTGAGAAACCCAATAGGTCAGGACAGACTAACTGTTCTTGCTGCATTAGCAACTGAGAGTGAGGCAACAAAACTAATAAATGTAGATGAAGTCATTGACAGTTTGGCCAAATTGTCAAACAGACGTGTTGATCTGTTGCTTCCTGCTACAGCCAATACTGCAGAAACCCTCTAAATTATATGACAGGATCTAACAGTTCACAAAGACTGATCAAACAACTAATTCAGTGGTTCAAGTCATGTTCTGTATTGCAGGGTGTTCAGTTACTAATTCCCTGTGTTTGGCTTGATGCAGATTACATACAGTAGCTTGCTTCTAAACTTTACCTGTTGCCACATATTCTTCTTTCTTCTTGCATTTCTTCCAATAGGCAAATCCCCTGAGTGTCCTGCCCACCATGGCTCATTTGGTTTTGAAAAAAAAAAAAGAAATGTTAATCATTGCTTAGACTGTTTCCTTTTGTTTTTCTGTGCAGATATTTCTGACACTAAGGCAATCAGTATGTTCCCTGGTTCTTCAAGTTAGTCACATGCTGTGTATTTATGTCAGGGTTCCAGCTCCAAAACCCCTCATTTAACTTAGTCACCTGTCACGTTTGTCAATGTTTCAGCTATGAAATCCCTGTGCTTGTCTTGCAGCAAATTTAATAGCATGTGGTTCTAATGCACAATTTGGCACCTATTTAATTCTTCATAATTTCTTGTAGGGTTAAATACCACCCCATGCACCATTTGATTTGGGAAAAACATTTAATCTGTGTGTCTGTTTGTGAGCACTTGGTTCTCAGACTAAGGCAATAAGCCAAGTATGTTCTGGTTCCCTAGTTCAGGTGACCTGCTTTGTATTTCAGGATTTCATCTACACAATCCCTATGCTTGTCTTACTGCAGAGTTCATAGAAATTGCTTCTAAAATGCATCATTTGGCACCTAGTTCTTCAAAATTTATTGTAGTAGTATATATCACCCCATGCCCAAGCACCATTTGACTTGGGGGGGGGGGGGACAAGAGAAGTCGTTAATCTTTTTCTGTCTGTGTCTGTGAGCACTTGGTTCTCAGACAAAGACAGTAAACCAAGTATGTTCTGGTTCTATACTTCAGATGACCTACCTGCTGTGTATTTCAGGGTTTCATCTCCACAAGATCCCTGTGCTTGTCTTGCTGCAGATTTCATAGAAAATGCCTTTAAAATGCACCATTTGGCACCAAATTCTTCAAAATTTCTTACAGGGGGCAACCCCCCCCGACCCCCCTTTTTAGCTGAAGTCACTGATGGAGGTATGTACTGTATCCTCCCACTGTTAGAATCCTGCTGACACCACTTTTATAATTTTGGGCAACCTTAACTTGCACTGGCAGGGGAATAGTGTTAAACAATATGAGTCTCTGCTTAGCAGGCTTAGCCTCACCCAACTCATCATGGCTGCCACTAGAAACTCTGCCACAGGAAACATACATACCAAACTGACTAGTCACTTTCGCGAACATACCTGATCTGATTCTCTAGTCCAGGACTTTTCCTGATGTCATTAGTGACCAAGCTGCTATCCATTGTATTTGGAAAATAAAGGCACCCAAGGTCCCACCTAAAGTAACTACTCTCAGGGACTACTCAGAACAGGATGTGGACAGATTCCTCACTGATCTAGCCCTCACCAACTAGTCTTCTGTGCTATGATCTCCCGATGCCCCTTCTGTTCTCTCCAGCTTCTTCCTGCCATTATCAACTCTTCAAGAAACTCATGCCCCACTTATCAAAAGGAGAGTTAGAGGCTCAGCCACCTAAGGGTTGCACAGTGCCTTCCTCCGTCTAATGAAAGCTAGAGACAAATGCTGATACACTTACAAGTCCTCACACAGCCAAACTGACCTATAAGAGTACTGGTGGCTCAGGAGAAGTCATTAGAAAGTTATTTGAGCTGCAGAAAGTGACTACTATAGGAACACTTTTCTGGCATCTGCCAATATTTCCTGTGCTTTTTGAAGTAATCTGAAGAGTAGAGCAGGTGACTCTATTAAAAGTCACACTAATGACCTTTATTGCTACCAATCAGATGCTTTTGAGGATTTCTTACGTACGAACATCCAAAGAACATCCGAAGAAGCCAGCAGAAGAAGACCATTTGGTCTATCAAGTTTGCTCATACTCTTCTTGTATGCCTTGCCCTGCTGACCAGCTATCATCTTTGTAGCCCTCCTCTGTACCTTCTCCAGCAGGTTAATGTCCTTTTTGAGGTGTGGGCACCAGTACTGAACTCCATATTCTAGATGCAGTCTTACCAGTGACCTGTACAAGGACAGTATAACCTCCTCTCTCCTACTACTGATCCCTCTAGCTATGCATCCCAGTATCTTGTTTGCCTTTGCTGCTGCTTTCTTGCACTGCATGGAGTGCTTCAGGTCACCAATGATCACCACTCCCAGATCCTTCTCCTCCTCTCATGCAGCTACTCAGACTCCACCCAGGTAATACCCGGTCCTGGGATTCTTGGCTCCAATATGCATAACTTTGCATTTCTTGGCATTAAAGCCAAGCTGCCAGATCCTGGAGCACCTCCCCAGCTTTTTCAGATCTTTTTGTAGGTCCCGTATCCCTTCAGCTGTGTTCACTCTCCCACAGAGCTTGGTGTCATCTGCAAATAGGCACATTTTGCCTTTAATGCCATCCCCAATGTCATTGATGAAGACATTGAACAACACTGACCCCAGCACGGAACCCTGTGGGACCCCACTGGTTACATCTCTGGTGCCAGACAACTCTCCCCCACCACTACCCTTTGGGTTCTGTCCCTCAGGCAGTTTTTCACCCATCTGGCCATCTTCTCCCCAACTCCAAGATCCACCAACTTCCTGGTCAACCTTTTGTGAGGCACAGAGTCAAAGGCCTTACGAAATCAAGATGGAGGATTTCTACTGCTTGATCCCTGTCTACTGTCTTAGTGACACAGTCAAAGAAGTCAATCAGATTGTGATACATCACAACATATCTGCATATATCTGGATATACTGCAACTTGTCACTGGCTACAACTGTACTTTGCAGCCAACTGAGGTCAATGGAAAGGCTATGTCTGAGCACTCTGTACCATAGGGTTAGCCAATACACCACCGGGGCACAATGGATGGAGCACCACTGCAATGTGCTTTATGCCCTAAACTGGCCTTTACTCAAAGCCAGACTAGCATATCCCTCACTGTGCCTGGCTTATAAGCTACAACAACCTGATGTCCCCCCAGGTCTGTGGGACCTGCTTGCCTCCAAAACCAATAGAAGAGAGCTACAGTCTACTGATCGTAAACTACTTGAAATCCCAAGGGCCAAATCATCCTTAGGTCAATGGTCAGCCAGGTTAGCCTTACCCAAACTGTGGAACAATCTCCCGAGAGAGTTACAGGATAGCACCTCTCTTGCAGGTTTCAAGAAAGGGCTAAAACTACACCTAAGCCCTGGGTCCCAATGCCATTGCTCTAAATAAGGCCCACCAAAGGGATCCTGCTAAGGGTGTTGATATTAGAGAACACAGTTAAAAGGGAGGTAGGGACAACCAGGCTGAAAATTAAGGACCGGTTCTTGCACTTATCTATGTGGTTTGATAATCGCTAATGTCTGTTCCTAACAAAAATGTGCATGCCTTGTCGTAAATGTTGTGATGTACTCTATACCACTGATGTATATACCTATACACTATGTACTCTTTGCTTTACTGTACATATCAATGCATTGGTTTTCTTTTTCCCTAGGTACATGTAACTAACCCCGGGTCACCCCTGAAAAAGGGACTGTCAAGGTCTCAGCGGGCCTACCTGGTTACCAAAATTTAAATAAATAAATAAATAACTGGGGTGCTTCTCCATCTGGCTGGTGGCCAAGTAACTGTTGATATTTTCATTGGTTTCAAAAAGTCTTTGATGTGGTCAGTCTATGAAATTGTATTTTAGTTATTTATTTATTTATTTTAAAATTTTGTAACCAAGAAACACTCATTTAGCTGAGGCTCATTTCCAGATGCAACCTGGGGACAAGGAAGAAGGAAGTAGTGACATGAACAGCAGAAGTGATATCACTAGTGCATAAACTAAACAAGGTACAAAATATAATGCAGAACAGAACTGGGAAGCAGTAGCGGGTAACAACCCCTGTAACCAGGCACAGTATAGAGTTTCAGGGAAAAACTAAACTGGTATTAAACTAAGAAACTGGAAACTGATTATCCAACTTGGCGACCTTGTGGTTCCATTCTTATTTGTCATACACTGTAGATCACAGTATATTGAAATATCTGCCCCCCTCCTTATGTTTACTAGTTACTCATGGTGCTCCTTAATGATTCATCTGGACACACTTTTGTTTTTATTTTACATGAATGCTCTACTAAATAGGGGTTAAAATGAGCAGGAACTCAGTTCTACCTTCTCTGACAACTTTCTCCATTGAGCATAGCCGGCCTTAAGGACAGGCGAACTAGGTGGCCGCCTAGGGCCCCATTCAGTGGGAGGTGACATCACCATCAAACAAAATTCCATTTTTAATTTTTAATGTTTTTTTGCAAGTGACCTGGATGAACTGGCCATTAACATGGTCAAATCCAGTGTAATTTTTTTTTTTGGGTGGGCTGAGGATTTATCCATCAGATTCATCGCTGCATGCTTGCCTGCCTGACCCATCCATAAAAAAGCCACTCCCATTTCTATTGGAGCTCTGCTGCTGTCTGTTTTATGCTTGGTGCCACAGGCTGGAGTGCATGTGCAGAGTGGTGTGGACTGGGATTGGCAAGCACTTGACATAATCAGTTTGAGGCAGTAAGGAATTGAATGGCTGTGTTAGTGAGTGGCGAGGGACAGCTGAGTTCAATTTTAAACTTGCAGAAGAAAAGAGACAAACCCCAAAGAGAACTGGAGGTCAGTGTGTAGAGCAGGGGGAGCTACTAGGGATGAGGGCTCAGGGGTGCTGTGCTCCTGAAGGCACCAGAGCTGCCTCACTGTAACACAAGAGGGATGGGAGCCAGCTGCAGCCAGGACTTGCTGAGTCCAGGTAGGATAGGAGAGGACAAGGTCTGAGGGGTTAGCATGCAGGGCAGCTGGACAGCATTGGACCATCAAAAAGTCGCAGTCGAGGAGTGGTTTCTCATCACTACTGAGGCAGAGACGTACAGTGAGTGGCCTGGGAGTAGGTCAGAAAGGCCAAGCGAGACCCCTCGAGAGTGGAGACTGGAGTGGTGGGAGTAAAGTAAAAGTACTCACTACCAGTCTTGAATTGGGCCTGCAGACCAATGACTGAAGAGTGAGTGAGCAGCAGCCAGCCAGCTGGAGTAGGGGAGCAGAGCAGGCCCAGGCAGCAGAAACAACCTGGATTTGGCTGTGTGGCAGAGACTGGCTCTCCACCCCCTACCCCCGGTATCTCAGAGGAGGAGATTTTTGTCCCAGGCTCAGGCCAGAGAAAAACAGAAGCAACTGCCTATTGTTGGCGTCAGGGGGTCCCACGGGGTCCACTGAGTGTATGTGGTCCTGGACTAGTGGCAGTCACATTGTTTCCAGAGGGGTAGCCAGACCAGCAGAGGAACAATTTGTTAAGAGGAGGACCATTTTGTCTAACAAGGTCAGTGACAAACTGAGTGATGATTCTGAAGTGATGCAGCCAGTTAGCTGAGCTAAAACAAACAAGCATTTGTCAATGTCAAATGTTGTCGTGCTGGCACTGGCATTGGCAGTGCCGGAGCAAGAGACACATAATAGGAATGGCAGTGAAGTACTGAAGTGACACCAACCCTACCCCCACCCTGTTGACAACGACAGGCATTGGGGTGTGCCTTTGGGTTGTCAGCTATAACACTCATGCCATTCTACCTCACCCTACCCTGTAGACACTGACAAGTGTTGTGGTGTGCTTTGGGGTCTTTGGGCATTATACTTACCCCATTCCATAAGGAAATACGCTGACGAGGGTACAGTATAGGAGCGTGGGGTGAACTTTGTGGCTGAACAGTGCAAGGCACACCACGATGCCTGTCAGTGGCTGCAGGGAGGGGATGGGGGTGGAATGGCTGAGCATTACATCCGATGATCCCAAGTCACACCCCTGATGTCTGTCAGTCTGTACCCCGCGGGGTGCTACAGTTGGAAACCCTAACACGGTAGGCATGTGGTGGTAGTTTCACTCCACTTTTTCAACATGGGCTGCTTGTCAGGCCACCTCATGAAAGTGGCACAATCACTTTGTTAGCTGAAAGGTGGTTTTGTACAGCAGCTGTGCCATTTGGTGACAGAGGAATGAAAACATATTTTTGGGCAGGATGTGGAGAATGACAACTGTATTGTTCATGAGGAGCCGTAAAAATGTGATAACGTTGAAAATCTGGAGTGACAATATGAAATATCGGTGAAGCAATGAGCATGCATACAAATTATGCAACACAAGTCCGTAACCCAATTATTTTTGGGAGTTTGGTAGCCACATTTGTAACACAGGCATTTTTGGACCTCCCCTTATGAACAGTGGTGCTGCAATTTTGTTAATCTGTCCCAAAAGTTGATTTCCCAAAGTGACCACGCCATTGTGTGCCACAGGTGTGGAAACACATTTTGGGCAGGATGTGAAAAATGACAGCTGTACTGTTCATAAGGAGGTGTGAGAAAATGCCAGCATTGAAAATCTGGCATGGAAATATTGCAAATTTGCAAAGTTACATGGAAACTGTGCAATGCACACTTGCAACAGAGTCATTATATGGACTTTCAGCACCAAATTTTCAACATAGGCATTTTAGGACCTCTGCTCATGAACAGTGTCACCATCATGTCCTCAAACTGTCCCCAAAAGTGATTTCGAACAGCAACTGCGTTATTCTGCACCAGACATGCGAAAACACATTTCGAGCAGGATATGTAAAATGACAGCAGTACCGTTCATCAGGAGATGTGGAAAAATGCCAATTTTGAAAATCGGGAGTGAAAATATTACAAATTCATGACGTTACAAGCGTGAGTAGAAACAGCGCAATGCACGCTCGTAAAACAGACATTTTTGGGAGCTGTGTCACAAAATTTGCAACATAGACTTTTTGAGAGCCCACCTTATGAACAGTGGCAGCGTCATTTCATTACTCAGTCCCAAAAGGTGATTTCATGCAGTGACTGTGAAATCACCCTTCGGGGCCAATTAATGCCATGACAGTCAGATCATTCATGAGAAGGGGTCCCAAAAACCCCATGTTGAAAATTTGGTGAAAAATTCCAAAAAATGCCTGAGATATGCATCAAAGTTGAAAAAACTATTTATTCCATTATACAGCTTACTGGCATTTCTTCAGTTTGCGGTCGGCTATGAAGAGGGCAGACATGTTCCCAGTCCACCAATGATCATTGCGCCGGACTCCACAGGTAAGTATGGGGTAAGGGGGGTGTGGGGAGGCAGGGTGTGCAGTGGGTTGTTGCTGGTTGTGGGAGTGGGGCAGGGAGACCACCGAGGGACCGTTTGTTATTTCCACAGGTACAAAAAAAAAAACATCGTGGGACCATTTTTCTGTTTACAGGGGCATGTGGCACACTGGGGTGGGCTCCCAGCATGCCAACGGAGTCTTGTTTTTTGGGGGGGCAGCTGTAGCTGATGGGGGATTGAGCACCCCCATTGGCACACAACAAAAGAGGGGGTTACTTTATGCCTTACAGGGATTGATTGGGCACCCCATCGCACACAAGGAAAGTGGGGTGGGGGCAAGAGCTGAGGGGGATAGGGCACCCCCCTTGGCATATAACAATTTTTTTTTTCATGCCAATGGGGAGTGGGCTCCCCCATCAGCACATATATTGGGGGCAGGGTAAGCCAACAGGGGGATTGGGCACCCCCAAAGTCAGCAGTTTGGCAGGCATTGTGCCACCATTTTTGTGTTTCCGGGTAAGCACGTTGGGAGGTCCGCTGCATGTGACAAGCTTTGCTCACATTACAGTGGACCTTTCCTTCGATGTGCTCACTTGGGTGGTGAGGTGCCAGCATGCAGGCTGATTGGGGAATGAGGAACGCACCTAATGATGCGTGCCATGCATTCACCCAACAGTGACCGCACCTCCAAATCTGCACTACCGCAAGATGCTGGCTGCACAAGCACACCAACATAAAAATTGCAATTTCTTGACATTTTGTTTCTTGTTCCTGAACTTCCTGGACTGTGGACTCTCAGCCCCAGTTCTAACTTGCCCTGGTTTCCCCATGGTGGAAACGTTGCACAATAAAAGATGATTATGTAGCACTATGTCGTGTCAAATAAATTAAAGCCACCTGTGCCATGTGACAAGACCCAACCAGGAGGTGCTGTATCAGTGCCTGAATGACAGAAAGGGGGAAGGGGAAAACAAAAGTTTTGTTCCTGGTGTGGTTGCTGTCAGAAAGTTTATTACCTGCAGCAAACTTGGTCAAAAACAAAACAAAATGCAAACTCTTGCAGGCAATTTGCAGTTGTATTTCAGTAAACAGAACTGAGCACTAACTAGCCTGCTGAATCTAGCTGGGATTAAAGAATGTAGTGTTTTGTGACCGAATTGTTTTGTTAAAGGAAAAAAAAAAAAACATGTTGCTGAGGTATAGGTTTTCCACTGTTTGGGGTCATGTCATTTTTTCATAATAAAATATTTTCATTGTGAAGTAATTCCCTCCCCCCACCCACTTTAGTGTTTAAGATGCCCTTGAAAGATAACAGAACTTTGTTTTATCTTCAATGTAAGCCTTAAAATGCACCAAAAAGCACCTAAAACCACATAGCTTCTGGGGGCCTACTGGCTCCCATACTCCCGGCTTTTTAGAAGCATTTTTTGTACACTATGTGCGCAACATACCTTTATCACTCACTAAAACCCAGGTCACCCGGGTTGTGCCAGAAAATAGGTATAAATAAATAAATAAAAGAATCCCCCTGGAAAAATCTAGGTAACAGGCCAGCTGGGGGGGCATTAGCAAGTTTGCGTAGGGCAACCACATACCCTATGGCCAGCACTACATTGAGTACTACTAGAGAGTTACCTTCTCCTAGGGAAGATTATTTCCACCTCCTACAAATGTAGAGATTAGAGTTCCATCTACCAAACATATCCAAACCACTGCTACCAAATGTTCTTACAAACTCTAAGTCCTATTGTTCAATGATGTCACTGTTGTTGCACAACAATTCGGAGCACTGACACACTCTTGCACAATTACTGGCTGATTGACAACAAGCTGCTGCTAAATGCCCCAAAACAAAATCTATGTTACAAAAAACACAGACACAAAGAAAGATGCCAGTAAAAAAAGACATAATCTATCTTGTCTGCCAGTTTCCAGTCTGAGCTGTACCAATCTGATCATGCCTAGGATGAATGCCCATTGGTAGTTAATCTGTTTCCCCATCACTCTCCATCCCCTTCACTGTATTAGTTTTCACCAACATCTTATAGTGTGTCCTATGCTCTCTTAAAACATGTCACTGTCTTGGGATTTACCACCTGTCACATGATAGGCCGATCTCCATTAACGTGGGTTCATATTGTATATGCTGTAATGTACTTTATAATTAAGACACAGTCTCTTTAAAAGGCCTTAGGAATGAAATTGTAAAAATAGCCTTAATTGTTCTAATGGCTAGCGTGGACCTGGTACATCTCAAGATAAGGTAGACAGGTATATAGCCCAGAAAGGCATAAAATATCCCACTGTGGCTTTCCATGACAGGGAAAGGTAATGTAGTGACCTAGGGGTCAGGGGTCAAGCCAAATGCATTGACCAGATGTCACTGGGGTTGACAAGAAACTTGACATGGAATCACAGTGACACCTACAGGGAAAAATAAACTGTTGAACCCCATTACACAGGGGGTGTGGCTGTGGCTTGAAGATGACCAGCCTGTATGTATAAGACACACATTTTGAACTCAGGGCAGTTGAAAAACAGTTTAGCTGGAAGTCAGATATTCTGTCCCAGCTGGCATATACTTGTAGACCAGAAGTATATGTGTAGTCTTGGAAAAATCTCTAAAACCAGACCTGAGTGTGTGGAAGTTTGACTTCTCACATACTGAACAGAAAATTCTGATTTTTAAGTCAGAATTTTGGAAACCAAGACTTTGCACCAAGGAAACACCAGAAGCTGTTTTCAAAAAGGACTTTTCAGACTTGACTTGGAATACACACTTGCTGCACAACTGCTGCCTAAGGACTCATCTCTACAATGACATTTAAAATATTGTCTGAACTCTAACATCAAAACAAGGTATAGCTTAGAATAACAGTATCTAGTGTTTTCTATAAACCATCCAGTTTTACTTTTGATATTGTCTGCATTTCAAAGTTCTTCCAAACTGTAGAATTTCTGTATTGCTTTTTATTTTAAGTAAACTTTAATGATTTTCTTATCAACTCTGCCTGGGGTCTGGTTGTGTGATTTAACATTCTAAACAGAAGGGTTTTGAAAAGACTGTGGGCCTGAAAGATAGAACTGCTCAGCTATCTTAAAAAACCACTTAGGCAAGACATAGCCAGTGGCTATGATGGGATTCGAATACTGAAAGTAGTGCAGAGTCAAGGGAACTCAAAACTACAGAATCCACCCTCTCACTGGGAAAAGGAAGGCTGGTAAGTCTTCCTGAAACCCTTACTCCTGCTCATGACTTTCTGAATAGGGGGATTCTCTCTGCAAACAGGAGGTTCTACCAGGCTGCCCGAGGTTTGGAGGGCCAGGGGCTCATGACAGATTTGGTGCCAGCTACTGGGATTTTGAATAGTCTTGAAAAAAATATCACACAATCAAGGGCAGAATTTGGAAAGAGGAAAAAGAAATTTGTTTGCAGACAATAGACCCTATCCTATTTGAATTTTTGTTTTGAGAAGAGTAGTGTAGATAGAGGAATGTCTGTCCAATACAGCAAGATGAACCTGGAACAATTAAGGAAGATCTGTAGGGAGAAGGGCATGCTAATGAAAACCAAAATAAAAGGCAACTCATGGAGGCCCTTCTGGCAGCTGAGACGGAGGACGCGCCACCCCACTTAGAACATCAGGTGGTGACGTTGAAGGTCCAGAGCCCAGAGGAGAAGGAGCCATCTATAGACCGAGCTTGAGCTGAAGAGGCTGTGAATGCAGGAGAAACAGCTTGAGAATGAGAAAAAAAGGTTTGAGATAGAGCAGAAAGGGTTCAAGATGGAAATGGAGGACCGATGGCTACAGAGAAAGGCTAAAGAACAATAGCACCAGGTGGAGGAACGACGGCAACAGAGAGAGGCAGAAGAATGACAGTGCCAGGCAGAGGAATGATTGCAACAGAGAGAGGCTGAAAAACAGCAGCACCAGGTGCAGGTGAAACAAACGCAGTACCAGGTGGAGACGGAGGCTGACGAACAGCAGCACCAGAGGGAACATGAGCTGAAAAAGCTGATGCTCCAACCAACAACAACCTCTGAGCAAGTACGTGGTGGCGTTGGGTCTCAAACTCCAGGACTGGGGTACAAGCTAAATTCAAAATTAATTGCTGAGTTTAAAGAGGCGGAGGATATGGACATGCTTTTGAATTAATTTGAAAAGGTCTGTATCCAGGCCAATCTGCCCAAAGAGACCTGGAGCTTTCACCTGTGTCCACTACTTACTGGCAAAGCGAGGGAAGCATTGGGGCAGATGGACAATGTTGAAAGTAAAGATTTTGACAAGTTAAAAACTGCTTTATTCAAAAAATATGATCTGAACCGTGGTGCATACAGAACAAAGTTCTGGAAACTCCAAAAAGGGCCGGGAATGAGCTTTGAGGAGGTAGCCACAAAACAGCATCAGTATTTAAAACATTGGTGGGAGGGTGTGAAAGCAGATTCTGTTGAAGCTATTGAAGGGGTGGTATTGCTTGATCAGTTTTATTGGATTTGCTCACCTGATTTAAAGGTTTGGCTAGAGGACCGAGATCCTAAGACTGCCAAAGAGGCTGCAAAGCTGGCAGATCGCTATGCTCGAAGCAGGGATGCTCCCAAGGGGAATGCAGTAGTGAAAGGGAAAAGTGGGCATTTTGGGCAACCAAAAACCACGGCACCTCTGCAAAAAGAAGGGAATCCCCAGGTGCCCAAAAGGGAGGTTAGGGACAAGAAACATGTTGAATGCTGATATTGTCACCAGATAGGCCATCTTTCTAGGCAGTGTCCTATGAAAGCCCAGAATGTAAAAGTGCCTGTACAATTAGAGACAATAGCCCACTGTATTGCTGAGTCTCTCCCCGACAATATGAGGGGGCACATTCACCCAGTCACAGTGAATGAGGTAAAAATTAGGGGGCTAAAGGATACAGGAGCATCTCTTTCCCTGGTGAAAGGGGATTTGGTGGGGGCTGAACAAATACTGCAAAATCAGTTTGTCTCTGTGAGGTATTACACAAGGGAAAGGAAAACTTACCCATTAGCCAGTGTTACCCTGGATTGGGGAGATGCAGGTGAAGGGGTAAGGAAGGTGGCTGTAGCTGAAAAACATATTATGGATGTTATTGTGGGAAATGATGTTCCACAGGGAGTTGTTTGTGCTGTGACCAGGAGTCAAAATAACAGAGGCCCCTGTGATCCTCGGGACCCCACAGAGATTCAGACAGAAGAGGTTGTGAGACAAGCCAGCCAATCTGTAGCTCTTGTAAAATATGGAAATAACAGGGGGATGGAACTTATCTTAGTGGTATTTAACCCAACTGCTACTGAAGGTTGCTTTCAAGAGGGAGGGGTGACACATAGCCCAAGAGAGGGGGAAGGTTGTGATACTGAGTCCTCTACTGCCACAGCTATGGACCTCAGCCTGGGAACTGATGGGGGCATGCCCCATGCTCTGGGTAAATGGGAAGACTTAGCAGCAGCACAATGGACAGACCTTAGCTTAGAGACGCTGAGGGCCTGTGCAGAGTCTGCTAGGACACAGGGAGGTGACGGAAAACATAGGGTGCATTGGAAAAATGGACTGTTACATACAAGGACATCAGGACAGAGGAAGGGGTGATGGGCAGGCAGCTTGTTGTTCCCCAGGAGTATTGTGGGTTATTGCTCAAGGTAGCGCATGATATCCCCATGTCCAGACATTTGGGCATTGCTTGCACTATGCAGTGCTTAGCCCACAATTTCTATTGGCCCAATATTACCAAGCAGGTGAAGGAATATTACAAATCCTGTCACTGGTATCGAAAAATAGGGAAGGCCAGAAGCAAAGCCAAGGCTGCCCTGATTCCCTTACCACTTGCGGAGGAGCCATTCCAGAAGGTTGGAATGGATATTGTGGCTCATTTGAATACCCCAAGTTCCTCAGAAAAAAGGGATATATTGACAGTTGTTGATTATGCTACCTGCTATCCCGAAGCCATCGCGCTGCCTCCATTAAGGCAGACAAGGCGGCAGATGCTTTGCTGGGGATTTTCTCCCATGTGGGGTTTCCACAGGAGGTTATCTCTGATTGAGGGGGTAACTTCATGTTGGACCTAATGAAGTGTTTGTGGGAGAAGTGTGGTGTCGTATAGAGGCACACAACACCTTACCACCCACAAGCCAATGGCCTCATAGAGAGACTTAATGTGACCCTAAAAGCTATGCTTATGGCATTTGCAGAACAGCACGGGCTGGACCCGGAGAAATGCCTGCCCCACCTGCTGTTTGCCTACCAGGAAGTGCCATAAGCGTCAACTGGGTTTTCACCCTTCGAGCTCTTCTATGGACGTAGGGTGAGGGGGCCCCTAGATTTAATACGAGAGGACTGGGAAGGTAAGCATGCCACCCAAGGGACTCCCATCGTGAAGTATGTTTTAAAATTCAGGGAGACGCTGAAGGAGCTTATGGCCCAGAGCAACCTGGCAGCTGACCAGCAAAAATAAAAGACCTGGTACAATTGTGGAGCCAGAGCTCAGTCGTATGGGGAAGGACAGGAAGTAATGGTTTTGATCCCGGTCCAAAAGGACAAGCTACAAGCTGAATGGGCAGGGACATACAAGGTAGCCCAACAGGTAAACAATGTTAAGTATATTGTAGAGTTACCTGACTGAAAACATACTCACAGGATGTATCATGTGAACATGTTGAAGCCATATTTTAATAGTGCTGACATGGTATTTGCACCAGGAGAGGAGCTAGGTGGGGAAGACCCCCTTCTCGACTTGTTAGCCAAGAGCAAGCAGACATCATCTGTGGAGGCCATCATGCTGTCATCCCAGTTAACACCTGAACAGGCCTAAGAACTGAGGACTGTTTTGCGAGACTTTGTCCCTTTATTTACGGCACAGCCTGGACAGACGCCCCTAGTGGTGCATGACACAGACACAGGGACCCAAGCACCCATATGTAGGACAACTTACTGGGTGTCAGAGACAGTCCTCAAGGACATTAGGAGGGAGGTGGGGGAGATGCTGTATCTAGTGGTGATCCAGAAATCCCACAGCCCCAGGGCCTCACTGGTAGTCCTTGTACCAAAACCGGATGGGACTACATGGTTCTGAGTAGATTATTGTGAGCTTAATGCCATCAAGAAATCTGATGCCCACCCAAAGCCACACACAGAGAAACTGCTTGACAAACTGAGAGGGGTGACATACTTGACTACAGTAGACTTGAAAAAGGGTTACTGGCAGGTGGAACTGACTGACAGAGCTAGGGAAAGGTCAGCAGTCATCACCTAAATTGGCCAGTTCGAATTCAAGGTCATGCCCTTTGGGATGAATTATGCCCCTGCTACATGCCAGCAGTTAGTAAATCAGGTGTTACAGGATACGAAGGACTTTGCAGTTGCTTACCTGGACGATATTGCTATCTTCAGCAATAGCTGGGAGAAACACCTGATACACTTGAGGGAGGTGCTGGGCAGAATACAGACCATAGGTCTGGCTATTAAAGAGGACAGGAAATGATTTCTAATTGGTAGCCGTTTATAATGTTCCAGTTTACAAAATTATATCCATAAGCCTAAATGTTCCATATGTAACTGTACCTGAATAAAAAGTGACATGAAAAACTGTATTTTACATTGTTTTGTTTTTATGGGCAGCATTCTGTTGCAGTTCTCTTCATGTAACCAGTGATCTGGAGTTTTAACTATGTCACGGTTTGAGGAAAGAACTCTAGGTATGGTTCTGATAGGACAGTAGCTCATGTTTAGCATTCTGTACTCAAACTGTGACATAGTAAACACTCCAAATTACTGGTTCCAGGAAAAGAACTGCTCAGAATGTTGTTCATAAAAAGAAAACAACTGAAAACACAGTTTTTTCACATCACTGTTTATTAAGATATAGTTAAATATGGTTCATTTGGAGGCACGTTTATCATTTCTCTTACTAGGAACAGTGCTAACTGCTGCCAATTAGCACATATGTCCTGTCCCCTTTAAGGCAGAAAAATGTCAGGTGGCCACGGCAGAGGTCACTTATTTGGGACATGTGGTGGGGCGCGCCAACTTCGCCCAAACCAAGCAAAGATAGAGGCTATTGTGTCATGGCCTACACCTGAAACCTAGAGACAAGTTAGGAGCTTTCTTGGGACAGCAGGGTATTATAGAAAATGTGTTCCTAACTACAGCTCCTGGTCACTCCTTTATCTGGGTTGCTGACAAAGAATAAGGCTAGCAAGGTAAAATGGGGTGCAGACGGTGAGCAGGCCTTCACGCACCTGCAAATCTCACTGTGCAGGGCCCCAGTGCTGGCTAGCCCAGACTACAACAGGTCATTTGTGGTACAGAGGGATGCCTCAGATGTGGGAAGAGGGGCAATCCTAAGCAAAGCATCCAATCAGGGGAGAGAGCACCACATTGTATACTTAAGCAAGAAGCTGCTTCTACGAGAATACACCTATTTAACAGTGGAGAAGGAATGTCTCATCTTAGTTTGGGCATTAAAAATTTGGAACCATACCTGTATGGGAGGCATTTTAAGGTCCAAATGGACCACAATCTGTTAATATGGTTGGGCCAAATGGGAAACTTCTGAGATGGAGTATTGCCTTGCAGGCTTATGACATGAGATTTCGCATAGGCCTGGATCCAAGAATGAGAATGCAGATGGCCTATCGTGCATACTGAATCTATAACAGAACTGAGAAGAACTGCCTTCAATAGGGGCGTGTTCCCCCCAGCTTCTGTTTTAGAAGGAAGGAATGTTGCATGATAAGCCGATATCCATTTATGTGGGTTCATATTGTATATGCTGTAATGTACTTTAGAATTAAGACACTGTCTCTTTAAAAGGCCTTAGGAATGAAATTGTAAAAATAGCCTTAATTGTTCTAATGTCTAGGGTGGATCTGGTACATCTCAAAATAAGGTAGACAGGTATATAGCCCAGGAAGACATAAAATATCCCACTGTGGCTTTACATGATGGGGAAAGGTAATGTAATGATCTAGGGGTCAGAGTCAAGCCAAATGCATGGACCAGATGTCATCGGGGTTGACAAGAAACCTGACATGGAACCACAGTGACACCTACAGGGAAAGGTAAACTGTTGCACCCCATCACACAGGGGGTGTGATTGTGGCTTGAAGATGACCAGCTTGTATGTATAAGACACTCAGAGCAGTTGAAAAACAGTTTAGCTGGAAGTCAGATAGTCTGTTCCACCTGGCATATACTTGTAGACCAGAAGTATATGTGTAGGCCTGGAAAAATCTCTAAAACCAGACCCGAGCGTGTGGAAGTTTGACTTCTCACATACTGAACAGAAAATTCTGATTTTTAAGTCAGAATTTTGGAAACCAAGACTTTGCACCAAGGAAACACCTGAAGATGTTTTTTAAAAAGGACTTTTCAGAGACTTGACTTGGAATACACACTTGCTACATAACTGTTTGTTTAAGGACTCATCTCTACAATGACATTTAAAATTGTGTTTGAACTCTAACATCAAAACAAGGTATAGCTTAGAATAACAGTATCTAGTGTTTTCTGTAAACCATCCAGTTTTACTTTTGATATTGTCTGCATTTCAGAGTTCTTCCAAACTGTAGAATTTCTGTATTGCTTTTTATTTTAAGTAAACTTTTATGATTTTCTTATCAACTCTGCTTGGGGTCTGGTTGTGTGATTTAACATTTTAAACAGAAGGGTTTTGAAAAGACTGTGGGCCTGAAAGATAGAACTGCTTGGCTATTGTATAAAACTATTTAGGCAAGACACAGCCAGTGGTTGTAGTGAAATTCAAATAATGAAAGTAGTGCAGAGTCAAGGGAACTCGAAACTACAGAATCCACCCTCCCACTGAGAAAAGGAAGGCTGGTAAGTCTTCCTGAAACCCTTACTCCTGCTCATGAGTTTCTGAATAGGGGTATCCTCACTGCAAACAGGAGGTCCTACCGGGCTGCTCGAGGTTTGGGGGCCAGGGGCTTGTGACACCACCTCCCTTTATCTTTAAAAAGCCATCTAGCATCGGTGCAGCGGTTGGATTTCTGCTTGCGATGCCGGCGACCCGAGTTCGGGAACGGACTCAGGTCATCGGAGAGCTGCCGGGGAGAAGGTTCGACCTGGGTCTGTAGACAGCTCACCTTCTCCGGTAAAGTGTGGATGTTAGCTGGCACCTGCTGGCCTTGGCAGAGGCCAGAAGCATGGCAGGGCATTGGGGTTCTAATTTCGGGCAGTGATGGATGTCAGCGTTAGCCTTGGCGTCAGGTGGCACATCACTCTCAAGGGGAGAAACGAGAAAACAGCTCCCTGACTAAGCCAGATGGCGGTTCCCAGCCCCTTGCTGCTGCCAGGCTTCACAACCTCCACCTCAGCAACACACATGGAGCCGATGCATGATCGGCTGGAGCGACCTACAGTGCCTTCCCTCTCGGAGGAGGGGGACCCACCCGGCAAAGGGTAACGCCAGGCTACCTCCAGGGGGTTGCGATCTGAGGTAGGGTAGGTGGTGGAGATGGCAGACAGATGAGAAAGGACCTTGGGGGCCTGAAGGAGGTGCTGGCCAGGAGGAGCAGAGGAGCAAAAAAAAAAGCCATCTAGTTATTCTGTATTCCCTGATTCAGTCTCTCTCTCTCTCTCTCTCTCTCTCTCTCCTCTCTCTCTCTCTCTCTCTCTCTCTCTCTCTCTCCCTCTCTCTCGCCTCTCAGTCTCCTCCGCCTCCGCCTCCGCTCTCCCTCTCCCTCTCTTTCTCAGGGATCCCAAAGACTGTGTCGAATGAGTGTCTAATTTGAATATACTGGTCTCATGATCCACACCAAACTGTTAAAGACTATTTGATATTTAAATGCATTATATCTAAACTGGGCATTGGTTGGCATGTTTAAATTTGCTTTTTTCATGATGTCATAAAAATAATTCAGAGCTCCATTATTCCTCATTTTGGCTGAGCATTTGTGTGTTGTTCATCTGTAGCTGTCTCAGAACCCTAACAAATGCAATACTATTTATCACCAAACAGTGAGATGCTTCCTAGCAGTCTACAGAATTATGCACAGTATTTTTGTACCTTATGTTAGCATTCACTTAAAATTATGCACCCTTTCTATGTCCACTGCTTATATCTAATTGTGTAACGAAGACAAGTTCCTCTTGCTACATTAATTTCTTAGTATCTGACATCACCTCGCCCCATGCACTTAAAAAAATTCAACCAAGAGCTGTTAATGATTCCTAAAACTCATACCTCTACTGGTTCAAAAGCATTTTATGTTAATGGTTCCTCTCTGCAGAATGCTTTAACATTGACTTTGAAGTCATGTAATAGTGTTAGGACTTTTAAATGTCAGTGGTGGAATGACTTATCAATTTGAAAGCTGGTGAATGGGTAAGACACACTGAGCCGAGGCTCAATTCCAGGTGCGGCCCGGTGGAGAGGGATACAGGAGGAACAACAAATTAGAGTGCCAAGCTAAGTGCAGCAGGAAAGGGCAGTTACAAAAAACAAGGATAGTATTCCACAGTTACATCTTGGAACAGTTGAAAGTGCAAATATGCGTAACCGTATCATGCCAAGTGCCCATGCAAAATACAACAAAAACAAAATGTTGCCATAGAAAAGTTAACCAAAATGAGCAAACAGTGCACTAGGCAACAACTTTAGAAGGGAGAAAAACAGATCCCATCTCTGCCTGTGTAAGATGGGAGGTCCTCTTAGGAGAAACAAGAGCAGGTCACAATTATTTTCTCTATTATTTCTCTAATTTGATTGTACCTACTGTCTTGGCATTTTCTACCTGTATGAGGTTTTTACTTGCATAACTGTGCAACTTTCTGTTTTTTAGCTTCATTGTTTCTGTCAGGTTCCTCACTTTAAATGAGACTCCCCCCCTCAGTAAACAAAAAAATATTTTAAAAAGAATGCCAAACTCCCATGCACACAGAAGACAGCTCTTGCAAGTGAGGAGTCTGCAAGAGAACACATCTGCCTGGAGCTGTCTGTGCTTTGTCTTTGGGACTCCTAGCCAAAGGTATGACAGAAATGTCTGATTACTAGGAAGTACTATACAAATTTCACAGCTGTAAAAGTCTTACTGCAGTAGGAATCAGCCTGCCACAATATTACGCCCCTACTCTCTAGAATGGTTTCCCTTGAGATCTTTGGGACATTAACTCCTACACTGTATTTAAAATGTCATTAAAAACCTACACCTTCCTTCTGACATTTGACTGTTGATTTACAAAGCAGTACTGTTTAGGGTATTTCATATTAAATTATGTGAGCATGCAAGACATAAAAACATGTTCTGTGTTGAAATTGTTTTTATTAATTTGTATTGAAAATTATCTAAAAAGTAATATGTTTAAACCATGATACATTTTGGATTGCTTATTAATAAGGTAAATATGTCTGCATCGAACATGTCCCCTCATTGGCTACCAGTGGTAACATATGAGCTGTATTTGTATTTAAGATTAACTTTAGCTATGAGACTTGTTTGGCATAAGGCATACAGGGATAGCAGTCTTACTCCAACTCACTGTAGCAGGTTAAAATATAAACCAGTGCAGAAATATGGAAGCCATGCCCTTCTACTCTTCAGAATTAAATCTGTAAAATAAAGGCCTATATTTAAATTGGGGCAAGCACAAAGAGAAACAATGTTTTAAATGAATTGCTGACCCTTTTGGGTAGCAGTGACACAATGAAAAGTTCTGAATTAAGATATTAATTTTTATTTCCCCAATATTCACGCTATACTAATCATAGATGGTCATCCTTTGGTCCTTCACATACCAGAGCTACACTGTGAAACTTGCTGGGGGAGGCGATAATTAATGAATAACCTTGCTTGTCATAGCTGCAGGTGATTCTTTTAGCCAGTTTGAGGGGTTTTCAGGGCTCCATACACAGTTGATGGTTCTACAAAACCCGGGATAAGAGGCTCTCCATTGCACCACTACTAAAAACTGCACACACTGGTCTTTTATGGTTATCCATTAGTCTTTCAGATGCCAGTTCTACGCAGTGAATTCCTTTAGGGGGAGTGGAATTAAAGAGCAGCTGATGCCTTCAGCAGAACATAATATTTAGGCACAGTTTGGCTTCTTTTTCACATTAGTTCTGTATTCCTCCTCTCCATTATTTATTACTGGTGTAATTTGCATGAAAACGGGATATTTGCTCCTGAAGAGTTCAACTATTCCTGTTGCTTTCTCCTTACTTGGAGTCATAATGCACTGCTTGAAACATCACAGTTACTCGATGGTAACAGATTGTGATGTCACAACAAAGAATTATGATGTGAAGTAGGGAGTAAGCTATAAAAGCAGATGAACTCTGAGGTATAAAGGTCATGCAATTCATGCACATTTTCTTAGTTATGAATAATGTGCAGCGAAAATCTATATAATATATATGGAATGCAAGCCGAATTGTACCTAAATATTATGTTTTTCAAAGTTTTCTTTGAGGTGTCAGCAGCTCTTTAAAGCAACAATAGGTTTTCCCACAGAAATGGCTAATCAATTCATGCTTCTGGGTCAGCAACAAGCACGCAACTTCAGTGGAATTAGGAGTCATTTTTAAGGCTGAGAAAATGCTGAGCTATGCATGTGTAAACAATAACCCAAGACAAGTTGTGTGGTAAGACAGATTTTACCTTATGCCCCAGGTAGGTTTTGAGGCAGAAGATTTAGTGAAGTGCCTTCAACCACATAGGATGTGGGGGTAAATCTGTCTTATTCCACAACATGAAGTAGATTATTTCATTTACAAAATAACTCATTTAGGCAGACAAAATGCATGAATGAGATGTTTTATGTTTTAAAAAAAATGAATTTAAATGATAGCCACAGATAGCCACAAACCTTATTGTGAAGTCATGTGATATAGTTCAGCCAATCACATCTTTTCATTTCCTTGCCTTTTCTAAAAAAGAGATTCTAGCCATATTGGTCCTTGGAGAACAAAAGATGCTGGAAGGTTTTTTTTTTTTGCACACTTTATTTATGCTCCTGACTTACCAGATTCTCCAGCATGGACACTCGGCGTAGCTTTCTCCCGCCTACCTGAAGCCTCCAGCTCCTCATCTCTCCAGCTGGGCCCATCTCCTCTCCGCCTCTCCTGGCTGCACAACACCCCCACAGTTCTGAGCCCCCCAGGGGCAAGAACACCAAACTCCTCCTGGCGCTCTATCTACAATCTAATAGAGTGACCAGGGACTTGGTAGGAGAACTGGAAGTGGGGACTGGAAAGCCCAGCATTAGGTATGGGGTCAACCTCTAGTCCCACAGTTGTCTACCAGCAGTCAGGAATTTTTGCTTCAGTTACTCCCCTCTGGTGCAGTCCTGCAATGGTGACAATGCATGGAGGGCGTACTCCTGCCCCCTTCTGTAGTCGCCAACTGCCACCATCCCCATTGGCTGTCCCAGTATGGTGTGTGGTACCAATAGGAGCCACAACCATACAGGGAATCCCCTGAACCCACCTCAGGAGAGGAGAGCAGTCCTCCAGATGCTAAATCCTCTTCTCCCTCTGCCGATCCCTGACATCCCGAGTCTGTTCCCAAACCCAGGTTGCCAGCATGGCATGAAGTATGGCGTCCAGCGCCTCAACCCTCAGCACCACCTCTCTTGACATCTTTATGTGACCTGTTCCTATCACTTGCCAACCCCCCTCCCCAGGTGTTCTGACCCATCCAGTTTTTAATACTTTGTAACTTATACAGACTTTTATCTCATGGCTTTATTGTTCTGTGTCCCTTTCACCACTTCTTGGTTTCACATTTCCTGCCATTCTACCCTTCCTGTAATTCTCTTCAATTATTTTTACACATTGCTTCACTGTGTATATAAATAAGGCTTGTGCTGCTTAGTTTTGTTATGCACCTGAAGAAGGGACCTGTGAGGCCCCGAAAGCTTATGTATAATTCCATCTTTGTACAAGACACTTGTTGGTCTTATAAAAGGTATCAAACCTTCCAGCATCTCCTGCCTTTTTTACAAAGTAAAACAACCAGCTCATTCAGGAGTTCATGAATAACTGGAAACTCATCTTTTCAGTAAAAATTTGATCCCTGACTTTTTTTTTTTACTATAAATTTGAACTGCATATCTTTC
The DNA here is from genome assembly GCA_016271365.2 of Neoceratodus forsteri. Classification (NCBI taxonomy): domain Eukaryota; kingdom Metazoa; phylum Chordata; order Ceratodontiformes; family Ceratodontidae; genus Neoceratodus; species Neoceratodus forsteri. Next base: position 1,075,807,984 of record CM057454.1, on the reverse strand, counting down.
ACCCAGTTATTTCATGGAATGGCCAAGGATTACATGTTAACAGGACAGGATGTCGGCAGGAACTAATCTTCAAGTAAGTTTTTTGATTGATAATAATGGGTGCTGTGGTCAGTATTTATCATCTAAAAGACAATTAATTTTGTTTCCTTAAAGATAATTGAAAATTTAAGGATATGTTTGTCTAAGAACCATTTGGTTAAAGGGACACTCAGCCTTTTTTGCATAATATGACTTCTATTCCCTCAGGCTTAATCCACACTGCTCAGCTTGTCTCCCCCTTGTAATTTGCCCTTGTAGTGTTATTGCAATATGTCCCCCCTCTGACATCCCACTTATCATGTACTAGTCGCTATGTTCACTTGTACTTGTTATTTTAGTATATCGCTACTGTACTTCTGACTATGCTCACTATTGAGATGTAATTTCCTCCTGTAATTGTATTGTACAAAAATTATACTTTATCTCCTGTACTGTTCACTAATGTATGTTAGGCAAAGTCTTGTCTAGCGCACTTACCCGGCAACAAAAACTAAATCAATATCTAAATAAACCAACATGTTATAATTGCTTGCCTCCTCTAAAATTCATTGATGTTGCTGGGTGTTTTATCTTCCTTCTTGTTTAGTAGAACTGAAATGCACGCTAATGGTATAATTATACCCAACCTTGTTTTGTTTCAGATCCTTGATCTACTCTTGTTGCATACTTCCTGAACATTATAAACACCCCAAAGCTGTGCAGCAACTCATGATGCAATAGTCTCTTCTACTCACACCACATTATGAGTGGATAGACTGTGTTCAGGGTGCTCCCAATTCCGGGAAGGAGGCAGTGGGAGTTGACCAAGGAATGTAAATAAATGTGTTATTGTGTGGTAACACCAGTATGGTGGGAAGTCTTTTTTTCACTTTTAAAAAGAAGAAAAAGAACCAGACTCAAACTAATAGCTACATCAACAATCTCTACAGAATGTAAATGCAGAATGTGTTTTTAGGGCTGCAGTGGGCATAGCCCTGCAGACCTCTTGATATAGAAAAAGGACTCAGAGCATTCCTTCTGACCAAACAACATGTTAGACATGGAGCACAGTTGCGTCCACATCTGTGCATCCCTGGAGCACTCCGCTCCTTGTCTCCAGGGGCACTGCACTATTTTTGTAAACCTCAGCAGCATCCTGATGATGATGACATGGGGTTCGGCACCTCCAGTGCCACTCTTATGTTTCTGAGGGGTGCTGAGAGGGAGGGACAAGTGGGGAGGATATCTATAATTTCAAAGAAAAAAATCAGCAGTCACGGCACACTCTGCCATGTCAAAGATGACGCTGCAGTCTACTGCACATGCATGACTACTAGCACATGCACAGTAGACTGTAACTGCCATCTTTGATATGGCAGAGTGTGCCATGACCATCATTTTTTTTTTTTTTAAAGTATAGCTATCCCCCATATCACCCTCCCTCTCAGCACCCACCACACCACCCCCCATCCCCAGAAACATAAGAGTGACATTGGGGGTGCCCAATCTCCCAGTGTTGCCATCAGAATGCCACCTAATTTTATTTCTAAATTATACATACCCCCCACCTGACCCTCCCTCTCAGCACCCACCCATCCCCTGCCCAAGAAGCATAAGAGTGACACTGGGGGTGCCAAATCCCCCAATGTCATCATCGGAATGCTGCTGAGGTTTACAAAAATAGTGCAGTGCCCCTGGAGACAAGGAGCAGAGTGTTCCATGGATGCCACAGATGTGGAGGCAACTGTGCTCCATGCCTAACATGTTGTCACCATCAGTACTTCTTCATGTGCTTTTTTTTAAATATTTTTCCACCCAACCCTCCCAAGACTGAGAGCGCCCAATCCCCCAGTGTCACCATCAGGATTCCTCCATGATTTTTTTTTTTAAATATTCCCCCACCCAAACCCTCCATCTCAGTGCCCCCTCAAAAAAAACATAAGAGTGACACTGGGGGTGCCCAATCCCCCAGTGTCATGACCCAGAGCCTTGGGTTTTGCTTTGTGTTTTTAAAACCCTGTAAAACAAAATGTCTATAGATGTCTTTTGCAGATGTTCCTGTTTCCCACCCACCCTGCACCTCCCCAAGCTCTTACTTACTGTTGGAGGTCCAACACAGTAATCCTCTCTGGACCACAGACACATAACACATACACAAAATTCATATGGACTTGAGCACAGGTTAGGAAACACAGCTCTGAGTGATTGTTTTATTTCTTTTCAAAATCTTACTTTGTATATCATAGAATTATAGAAATTTCTGTCAGAAAAGGACCTAAGCGGCTCCATCGAGTCTGCTCCTTTGCTCTCCTCTACTCCTCACCAATTTCTCGAACCCTCCCCATCCTCCCTCTAACCAAGCCCATATGTCTGTCCCATGCACTCTTGAATCCCTCCACCATTTCAGCCCCCACCACCTCTTCTGGTAGTTTTTTCCATGCCTCCACCACCCTCTCTGTGAAGAACTGCCCCCTCGCATTTCTTTTAAATCTTCCTCCCTCCAGTCTTAGGCTATGCCCTCTAGTTTTAGACATCTTCTTCCTTTTAAACAAGCTCCCCCTCCTTCACCTTACTGATACCCTTTACATACTTGTAAGTTTCCATCATGTTTCCCCCTTCCTTCTGGTCTCTAATAGGTACAGATCCAGTTCCCGATACCTCTGCTCATATGGCTTCCCCTGCATACCATGCACCATCTTGGTTGCCCTTCTCTGAACCCTCTCAATCCCATCTATGTCCCTTCGTAGATGCTGTCTCCAGAACTGGACTCCATACTCTAGATGCGGCCTCACCATGATTTTTTAAAGAGGCATCAGAACCTCCTTTCTTCTACTTGTTATGTCACTCCCAATGCATGCCAACATTCCATTCACCTTCCCCACAGCTTTGCTGCATTGGCTACCTACTTTAAAGTTGCTTGATATTAAAATCTCCAAATCTCTCACCTGCTAATTTTTTTTAATTCCTCCCCCCTCACGGGTTTTTGCACCCCAAATGCATCAACACACACTTCTTTGCATTGAATTTCAGTTGCCAAGTTTCCGACCACCCCCTCCAGAATCTTCAGGTCCCTCCTCATGGTCTCCACCCCCCCCCGGGTGTCTACCCTATTGCAGATCTTCGTACCATCTGCAACTAGGCACACCCTTCCCTCCATTTATATCTTATATCTATATTCATATTTATATAATTTTATATCTTCTCATATATTTAAACATACATAATGATACTTAGGAAGGGTTCTTTCTATTGCCATAATTAGATAAGCAATTTGATATCTGGTGTTTAAAGTACTGAAGTACATTTTTTTAAATTGATATTTTACAATTAAATCAAAATGAAGCTGCTATATAGGTTGCTGATCAATATTACTGCTGTTCTTGCATTTTATGTAGAGCTCCAAAACACAAACATGATAGAAAATACGGCAGTTTGGGCTCTTAAAATTGGGCCTTTACTGAATCAGGGGAGAATGAAACCCAGTATGGAACAACAGGCCAAGAGCAGGAGCAGAAATACATATTCTAAAACATGCTTCCAGATAAATAGACAATTACATTTAATTAACACTATGGGTCTGTGTCCACAAAAGACAGGAAATTGTTTAGTTATCTCCTTACTGTTAGGAGGGGACACAGAAACAAATCCAGGACCAGAAGTGTTGAGTAATATAAAAATTATTCATGACAATGCAAGGAGCATTAAAAACAAAATATATTTGTTTAGAACATGGATATCCATAGAAACACCAGATACAGTAGCTTTAACAGAGACATGGTTAAACCAGAAAATAGATATGAATGAAGTTGAACTAGAAGGATTTTATTGCCATCGACTGGATAGGATGGCACGGCATGGGGGCATACTATTTATGAAATGGGGCTTAGGTCAAACCAAAGTTATTTTTTCAGGGCAAATTGGACTAGTTGATTGTCTATTGGTTTCCATCCCAAAGTTAACAGTCACTATTGGAGTTATTTACGCACCCCCAGAACCAAAACAGGTGAATTTGATAACCTTGATTATACAAGAGACCACCATGGGACAAGACCTAATACTAACCAGGGATTTCAATGCAGCATGGGGAAATCAAAGAGGGAAGGCATTAGAAAATAGTTTTACACCACTAGAGGTGGTACAAGTGCTTTCTTCACATACCTGGAAAATACTCCAGTCCAGTCCAGGAAATATACTGGATCTGTTTTTGATTAGAGCCCTGTAAGTACAAATAAATCAGTCAATTCTGGGTGACCACAGCTCAATAACCTGTGTTCTTGAAATTTTGGATAGAAAATCGAACTTGGTAACAGCACCAATACAAATAAGATGCAGGACTTTTAAAAATTATAATAAAGGACTTTTCCTGTCTAAAATAGCAGGAGTTCATTTGGGACAGATTATTTTTAATGGCATCTCTTGATTTTGCATACAAGAATTCATAAAATGGTTTTGTGACATTTGTAATGAGCTAGCTCCCTTTAAAATCAGACTCAAAGAAAAGCCCAGATACAGTACCTCGGAGAGCCTAAAAATTAAAGAAACAGATATGCATTAAAAATAGGTTTTGGAAACTTGCCAACAAATCACTGGACCCAGTAGACTGGGAGAAGTACAAAAAAGCCAGGAATGCACTAAAATAAAAATCAGAAAAAAACAAGCAGAATTGTTATGTAACCAAGGCACTGAGACCATTGACACATGACAATATTGGTCCCTGATAAAATCCTTTGAAACTCCAATAAACCAGAGGCCCCAAATTCAAATGATTAGAAATGGAGTACTTCAAACTCCTAAATACTCAGCAAACACCCTAAATGAATATTTTGTGTCTCTACCGGATACAAACATTCCAACACCTACTTTAGAAACAAACAATACAGGTATAAATCCAATGTTACAGAATGTTCCCAGATTCAGGTGCATTACTTGCAAACAAGTACAAAATTTAAATAAGGAAATTAAAAACAAGGAAAGCTTTTGGACTGGATGGTATACAGAACAGATTTCTGAAGGATTTAGTGGAAATTACTGTCTTAACAAAACTATATGACTGGAGTTTGGTGGAGGGAATTTTTCCAACCCTATGGAAGAATGCAAAGGTGATTCCAGTCTATAAGAGTGGTGAAACCACTGAACCAACAAAGTATACACCTTTTGCTTTATCAGTGGTTTCTAAAGTATTGGCGAGGTTGGAGAAGGCACAGATTAGTGAGTAACTGAAAAGATACTCCTTGCTGTCCACATTCCAGTCCAGATTCCATAAAGAATATTCCATGGACACCTCACTCACTGACATGGTAGATACAATAGCTTCCAGACTAGAGGGGTCCTGTCGGTGAGTGCAGTGTTTGTGGATTTACCCATGGCATTCGACACCATGGACCATGGGCTTTTGGGTGAGCAACTGTTTGAGACTGGCCTATCAAAAGAGTCATGTGGATGGTTTGAATCCCATCTAAAAAAACTGAACCCAGCAGGTCCAGGTAGATGGTTGTCTCTCAAATAAGGCCCTGATTAAAAGAGGCGTGCCCCAGGGCTCCATGTTGGGGCCCACATTGTTCCTTATTTATATAAATCATTTGGCTGAAATTACAAGGTTTTGCAATACAAGATTATATGCAGATGACACCATGTTGGTGGCCAGTGGAAAAAACTTAGAAATAATGGAAGTAAATTTACAGTCTGATTTCACACGACTGTGCACATGGTTGTCTGAATCGGGACTGGTACTAAATGTTAAGAAAACTAAGTTAATGGTATTTAATAAAGGACACAAAACAACTAGCAAAACTATAGCTGAAGTAAACAAAAACAACAAAAAATTAAGTAATAGCCCAGATTTTAGAGTATATATACTTGGGCATTTGGATTGATGAGTGTCTGAAATGTGATTATAATACAGAAGATATAACAAAATGATTCAACAAAAGGTTGGGGACATTTAGATGCACCAGCTTCTGTAAAAACAAATCTATGAGAGCTTTAATAGTAAACCAGTTTCTGGTACCAGTCCTTGAATAGGGCAGCCATGTGTATGTCCTAGCAACTAAAGGAATGTTATCCAACACTGGTGTTATACATAACCATCTGGTAAGATTTACCTTGAGACGGGATTGCAAAACCCATCATTGTGACTTATATAAGGAATTGGGATGGCTAACACCAGAAAACAAAAGGAAGCTATCATGAACAAATCAGATATATAAAGTCTTAAATCATGATAAGCTCTCATATTTATAGGACATATGCAAAAAAGCAGAATACAAATATAATTTGAGAAACATAAATTTGAGAAGTTATAAAACCCCAAGGCCATTAAACAAGTATGACAATATGTTTTTTTCTTATATTATGTTCATACTGTGAAATTCGATAAAAAACATCACAAAGGTCATGAAAGTACAAAGTCTTTTATTGCAGAGTTAAAACATGAACTAAATATGCAGTGAATGTGCAATGATTACAATGTTGATGGCATAGATATTACTTTTAGAAAATTATTGAGTGTTGTATATATTGTTCCTTCCCTTTGATAAAATTTATGTAATTTAAAATGGATAAGTTAGTTCTTGTATATTATGACCCAGATATTCAAACTGCACCAGGCTGTGACACAAGCCTGGGTGCAGCTCAACTTTGTTGCGCACGGTTGTGGCCAGAGCGATATTCAATGGAGCTGCGCTATGGTACAACTGCTTTGAATATCGCACCCTGGCCACCCCCACTGTGCATGGCACAGTGGCACTACACCAGTGCAAGTGGTCAGAGTGGAGCATGGAGATGCGGTGGCGCAAGTGCCATTGTGCCATGCACAGCACCCTACAATATTCAAAGGGGGACATGCAAATGGGGCCGTAATTTATGCAAGGTGCACAGGGGTCCATTTGCATCTGATTATGGCCCCAATTGCATGCCATTAGCATGCAGGTGCACCGATCCCCAATGACTTGTGCCTGGTGAGCAGCCGTCGGGGACCGACACCCCCTGCAGCCCGATCGCGGGAAGTCCTGCAAGTGAAAAACAAAGTCCAATGTTGCTGGTGGTCCAGTGAACCATGGTGAGCCCGATCGCAGGCATCACTGTATTCCACCCCAGTCCACTATCCCTGGTGGTCCAGTGGACCGCAATGAGCCAGATAGCGGGCATCACTGTATCCCCCCCAGTCCAATATCCCTGGTGGTCCAGTGGGCCATGATGAGCCCGATTGCAGGCATCACTGTATTCCCCCCCCAGTCCAATATCCCTGGTGGTCCAGTGGATCGCAATGAGCCCGATCGTGGACATCACTGTATTCCCCCCCATCCAGTATCCCTGGTGGTTCAGTGGACCGCGATGAGCCCGATCATGGGCATCATTCATCACCCCAAGTCCGATATCCCTGGTAATCTAGTGGACCCCCACCCCACCGCCCACTGAGCCCCACCACCCGCTCCCCGTCAGCTGGTGGCGGCAGCACCCACCACCTGCCGCCCCGCCCGCCCGACTGACAGCTCGATGAGGGCTGCCGCCCATTGGTTCAAAGCATGAGCCAATGGGCATGCAACAAACCCCATTAGTCAGTCCAGATATGTGAATTCACAAATCTGGACTGTCTTATGTATGGTATGGGCTGCATGCCCATTGGCTCTTGCTCTGCACCAATGGGAGTGCAGCCCTACTGGGCAGCCGGTCAGTGGGCAGCGGGCGGCAGGCGGTGGGATGCTGCCGGCTGGGGAGCGGGTGGTGGGCTTGTGGGTGGGTGGGTGGGGGACACTAGGCACCAGGGCTGTGTTCTGGGGTGGGGTTTGTTTAATTATTACATCCTGCGATCAGGATTGTAGGTCCACTGGACCACCAGGGCTGTGTTTGGGGTACTTATGTATTTCATCCCGCGATTGGGATTGTAAGTCCACTGGACCACCAGGGCTATTTTGGGGAGGGAAGACACATTTCCGCCCGCAATCGGGCTGGTGGGGGGGAGGATTTAAGCTATGCCCACGATCAGGCCAGTGGGGGGTGGTGGTGGGGATTTTACAGTCTTCTGCACGCGATCGGGCTGCGGGGGGCGTCGGTCCCCGACGGCTGCTACCTGGCAGGGCGCCAGGCGCAAGTCCTCGGGGATCAGCCCACCTGCATGCTAATGGCATGCAAATGGGGCCATAATCAGATGCAAATTGCCCCCCCGTGCCTTGCATGAATTATGGCCCCATTTGCATGTCACCTTTTGAATATTGGGATTTTGCGCATGGCGCAATGATACTTGCACCACCGCAAGTTGAATGCTCCACTCTGTCCACTTGCGGTGGCGCAAGTTCCACTGTGCCATGCACAGTGGCTGTGGCTGGGGGGTGATATTCAAAGAAGTTGCTCAAGGGTGCAACTCCTTTGAATGTCACTCTGGCCACACCCCTGCACAACTATTTTGTGCAGCGCAAGGGTTTGCTCCACAAAATAGCGTAGTTTGAATATCTGGCCCAAAGTAATTAGCTCTTCTACCACTTCCTTTGTAGTACTGGGAGCTCTGTCTAGCAGCAATGCACAATTCTTCTATTAGAGTCTGGTGAAATTGTGCCAGCAGAAACACCTCTTTAATGATTTATTTTTAGCAGTAACCACTTTAGTACCCTGAAGCCATCATACTAACAAACTTCTCTGTTGAATCTACTGTACACTACAGTGCAGCTTTCTCCCAGTGCTGTATTTAGGACTTTAACTGTGTGTATACTGCATTTGGGAGTCAGTTCAATGCATCTCACTAACATCTCTCACTTTTGAATAATCCAGACAATCGGCATTATCCATTCTGATGCAGGCCTCAAAGGCTTTGGCCATGAGTAAAAAACATGAGGTGAGTCACTCAGCAAGCCTATCCAATTTAAATGGCCCACACAATCTTTCAAAAGACCTCAGAACTCAGCCAACCTGCTGGCACTGAGGGCTGACGCACTGGACGCCTTACCTCATGTTATGCCAGTGACCTGGGTTTGGGAATGGACTTGGGTCATCAGGGTGCCAGCACATGGGGAGGGTCAGAGCTGGATTGAGCAAGCTGGAAGGCAGCTCTCCTAGTCCTGCTGCCACTGGGTGGAGGTTCTGTGGTTAGCGTAGGCGGTGGGGGAGACACGAAGGAAGGGCACCTTGAGATGCGGTATGCACATGTCTCCATATGTGCATGTGTGTCCATGGTAGGGGGATCAGGGAAAAAAGACAAAAAATACCATAAAATCTGTATGGAAAGAAAATAATAAAGACCTCAGAACTCAATCCTCTGCCAGTAACGTGGAAACATCCCTGAGAATTAATTTTGGCTTTTTATGGGGGACTTCTCTCTTGTGTTCATGCTCCCTCTCACATATGGAGCTGGTTCTCTCTCTCTCTCTCTCTCTCTCTCTCTCTCTCTCTCTCTCTCTCTCTCTCTCCTTCATCATAATCGCAACCAGTTTGTCTCACAAACTGGATGATATGCTAAGGTCATACTTCCAACCATGCTCATCAGTTTGTCACAGAAATTGGGCAGTACACTTCAAAATACCACCACTCCCCCCACCATCAGTCACAGACCTCTTTGGTTGACAACAGGCTTAACTCACTTTACCAGTCCTACTGCCAACCTAACAACAAACTCACATGGGGCTGTTCCCTTATCATCCCACTTTAGGTCCTTGCTCATGCAGTACAAAGTCTCTGGACACAGTAGTCCCTAGCTCACTCCAAGCACACCATCACTCTGCTCTTCTTTGAACTTTGCAGTGGGAAATAAGCAGAGCTCACATATGGCAGACTGTTATTCTGTTACCCTGCGACAACACAATTTGGCAGCCAATTTGGGAGCTTTTTGCTCCTCTCCATTGATGACTTCCCTAGGGTGAGGGACCTGGGATTTGTCCTGAACAGTAGACTGGCCTTCAAAGATCAGGTGTCATCTGTTGTCAACAGTGTTATTCTACCACTTGAGGAATATCGCTATGATAAAGCCCCTAGTTCTGCCCGAAGACCTGCCATCATTGGTGCGTTCCTTTGTCATATCAAGGCTTGACTACTGTAATGCCCTATACTTTGGGGTCACTGAGGGGACCCTTCACTGGCTGCAGCTTGTGCAGAACAGCACAGTAGTTGAGGCAGCATAGCACAGTGGTTTAAGGCACTGAATTGCAACTCTGGAGACTTGGTTTGAATCCTAGAAGACTAGGTTTGCTGGCCAAGGCACCTAGCCTTGAATCCTAGAAGACTTGGTTTGCTGGCTACGACCTGGGCTTCACCTGGAGCTTTTTCCTTCTAAGACTGCTTGAAAGGCAGAGTAGAGAAACTTACCAGAGCAAGGAGAAGGATAAAGACTTAGTTTGGCTAAGCAGATTTACTGTGTGGTGGTGTTTTTATTTTTACTCAGGGATTGCATTGTTTGTTGCTAACATTTCATTGCTTTATTTTTTTCATGATTCAAATTGTTGTTGCTGGTATACCTTCTTCTGCATTATTACAAGGTGTGCCTATAGGTGTAAGCTAACAGATTACTGCTGTAATCTTCATTCATAAATTGTCTTTTGCAAGGTATATCTTCTGTTACTCTTTTTTTTTTCTGGACAAAGTGTTTCTTACGGGTATATCTTCTCTGAAATTATTACAGGTGGTGCTTTACAGGTTTTACAGTTTTATCTAACATTAGGTTAAGCTTTCAGGGTTACTGCATTTGTTGTTGACTGATTGTTTCTGCTCTTACCTCCTTGTTCTTTTCGTCTGTTGGTTCTTCTTTTTAGGCAGGAAGGGCCCAGCCACCCACCCCATCTCCCAACCACCCCACGCACATCCTTTTATAGGGTACCACAGTTGTGACATTTCCTGTGGCAGAGCAGAAGTGGATCAGTGGGCTCCACAAGGTGATCTCATTTACAGGGCACTAGTAATTTAACTTGTTATAACAAGTTAAACAAAGCACAATTAAACCATTACTTGCATTTTTTTTCCTTCTAATTACTCTGACTAGGTTACAAACCCAGCAACTTTATTTGGAATGGATTTCATTAACTGCAGGTACTGTGGAACAATTTTCAGAAGGACATTCTTGACAGGATTTAGGACACTGTCCTACATGCTGGGCCTTGGAGATCTTAGGTCTCAGCTCCGCAGCATGGGCAGAGATTGCACGCCTAAATTTCATATTAAAGAGGAAATACATTATAAGAACCACCCGCCATTTCCCCAGCATCCAACAGAAAAACCTCAACCGCAGAGGGTAGTTGGTCCAGGAGGTTACAGGTGGTTAGGAGGAGCAACTCAGGTGCCCCATCACTCTCTGCTCTCCAACACATTACTCAAAACCATATAAACACTACAAACAGGTATCTGCCTCTATCTCTGAAATCAAATAAAGAGGCAGAAGACACTGCAGAGCAGTGACACTGCGTATTACGAGCCAGTACAACAATACTACCCAAATCAGGAACCAAAACTAAACAAGCACAAAGGAAATCCAAAAACTTGATCATAGAGACTCCATGATTCGGGGAGTTGATATCCATCTCCAATAGATGATGGTCAGATGTCTCCAGGTACATCAACATGGAGAGACACTGACCGCATTGCTAAAATTGTTCACAAAGCAGGAGAAAACATTGATGTCCTAGTACACATAGGGACTAATGATCTGCCAGCGGGTCAGTTGTGGAGACCAAGGAACACCTGACTAGGCTGGGTGACAACTATCATCTATTTCGTCCGGCATCTCCTTCTCTGAGATCCTGCCAGTCTGGGAGAAGGGAGCAGATGGACGGAAGGTCAGAGAAGGGGAGATAGGGGAGCTAAACACATGGCTCAAGGACTGGTGCCAGGAAAAAGGACACAGATTTGTAGAACTGGCAACAGTTCTGGGAGCTTAAAGTTCTTTAAATTTGATGGACTGCATCTGACTAAAGAGGGAGTCGAGCATTGGGGCAGAAGTTTGACGTCTTTGCAGAATATTTAAACTAGCAAATGGGAGAGAGTTGCAGCACCCATACGTTGAATGGGAAGAACACCTCCCCTCAGCTAGTGGTCAAACTGAATTCAGTGTGTTTGCTGTTCATTTGCATCACCAGGTAAGAAAAAAGGTTTGTCTCCCCATATGATGCACAGGGGTAATGCCAAACCTCACCCAACAACTAACACACCAAAATCTGGCCAATGGAAAATCATGTACACAAATGCTCACAGCCTGGGAAATAAGATCCCAGACCTGCAGGCAATAATGTCAGAGGCTAAACTGGACATAGTAGCAATTAGTGAGACGTGGTTTACCAGTAACCACACTTGGGAGACTTCAGTACCTGGCTATGTATTGTTCAGAAGAGACCGAGGTGCAAAGGGGGGGAGGAGGGCCCTGTATGTTAATGAAAATATCAAAGCTACAGAAATTCAGAATACATAAGGAGCCAGAAGAACTGTGGGTCACCCTGGAAACAGGAAATGGGACAGCTATAAGAACTGGGGTTGTCTACAGGCCCTCAGACCAGAGGGAGGACATAGACACATTACTGTTAGAAGATATACAAAACATGACAGCTAAAGGGAGGTTCTGATAATGGAGACTTCAACATGCCAGATACAGATTGGTCAATACCAGCAGGAACATCTGCCAGAACTAGACTATGTGGATTCCTGCAGGGGAGGGCCTCAAACAACTGGTACAGCAACCCACAAGAGACAGGGCTATCCTAGATCTAGTACTGACTAACAAAGAAGGGATCACAGATCTCAGGTAGAAGGTCACCTGGGGCCAGTGACCATCACATGGTATGGTTCAATTTGGCTACTACATCTAAATCATCCCATTCCAAGGCAAAAATATGGGACTTCAGAGGAGCTGACTTTGATAAGATGGCCAACAGAGTTAAGCTAGCCCTTGCAAAAGAAACACAGGTGAGGAGGTATAGGCAAAGTGGGCAAGCATTAGGATACAATACTTGAAGCAACATCCCATTGTGTTAGACAGAAAAGGAAGTCAAAAAAGAAGGAAACCACTTTGGTTCTCAAATACAGTAGCAGAAAAGGTCAGAGCCAAAAGGCTGGCCTTCAGAAAATATATAGGAAACACAGATGGATGAAGATAGGGGGCGTTACTAAACTGCCCCTAAGGGAAGCAGGTAAGGCAGTAAGGCAGGCAAAAGTCCCAAACTGAGGAAACACTAGCACAAACAGTAAAAGAAGGTGACAAGACTTATAGATACATTAGTGAAAGAGAGAAAGTCCAGAGGGGTATTGCTAAGCTTAATGGAGAAAAGGGAGCATGTGAGGAGGAGGACCCTGTAAAGGCATCTATCCTAAATAGATACTTTGCTCAGTATTCACTGAAGAGAAGGTAGGGCAGGGCACACAGCCCAGCATCATGGACACAGGGGGAGGGAGGTGAGCACTACTCCTTCACAAAAGAAAGGGTCCTACAAGAGCTTGCTAAGCTCAGGGTGGATAAGGCAATGGGACCTGATGGCATACATCCCAGGGCACTTAAGGAGCTAAAGGAGGAACTAGCAGAGCCATTAGCAGAATTGTTTAGTGAGTCTCTGAGCACAGGAGAGGTCCCAGAAGACTGGAGAAGGGCTCATGTGATCCCACTCCACAAGAGTGTGGTAGGGGTGAGGCGGGAACTACAGACCGTCAGTCTTACCTCAGTAGTGGGCAAGATTATGGAAGCACTTTAAGGAAAGGATAGTGCAACACCTGGAATCCATAGGGGCACAGGATCCAAGACAGCATGGGTTTACAAAGGAAGGTCCTGTCAAACTAATCTCATAGATTTCTTTGACTGGGTAACCAGAGTGGTGGACCAAGGGAGCAGTTGATGTCTCCCTTGACTTCATAGCAAAGTTTTGACACTGTTCCACATAAAGATTGATAAATAAGCTAGGTAGGCTCTGGGTGGGCTGTAGTTGGTCAACTGGGTGGCAAACTGTTGACTGGCAGAAAACAGAGTGGTGGTAAATGGTATACAGTCAGAAGAGATGCAAGTCACAAGTGGGTAACTTAGGATCAGTCCTGGGGCCAGTCCTATTCAACATCTTCATTAGTGCCTAGCAGATGGACTAGAGGGTAAGGTTGTCTGTTTGCAGATGACACCAAGATCTGCAACAGAGTAGATGATCCAGATGGGTGGGCAGAATGAGAAGAGATCTGGATAAACTAGCAGAATGGTCAGAAGAGTGGCAACTGGGATTTATCAAAAGAAGTGCAAAATCATGCACATAGGGAAGAGAAACCTGAGTGCTCATAGGCTGGAGGGAGTTGCTAGCAGTCACAAAGGAAGAAAGAGACTTGAGCATCATCATCACTGATGACCTGAAATCATCCAAGCAGACCTCTAAAGAGTAGGTAAGGCTAGGGGGGTGTTAGTGTATTAGTAGGGTATCACAAGCTCTAAGAGGGAGGTACTAATCCTCTGTACAAGATACTGGTTAGGCCCCATCTGGAGTACTGCGCAGTATTGGAGGCCACACTCTCACAAGGACATTAACCAAATTGAGGCAGTCCAGAGAAGGGCAACCAAAATGGTGCAGGGACTGCATCAGAAGACATATGAGGACAGATTAACGGAGCTCAATATGTATACCCTTGAGCAAAGGAGGAGAGAGGTGATATGATCGGACATTTAAACACCTTAAGGGGCATAAACAAGGTGAAAGAGTCTAACATGTTTAAATATAAGAAAATAGCAGGACAAGAGGACACAGCATGAGATTAGAGGGAGGCCGATTAGGGAATGAGGAAATTCTTTCACAGAAAGGGTGGTAGATGCATGGAATGGCTTACCACAAGAAGTAGTGGCTATGAATACAGTGCAGGGCTTCAAACAGGCATGGGATAGGCATAAGGGAGCAATACAAATGACTATGAATAGATAGGTCACTGACATAGCAAAGGCCGATGGCACATTTATAAGGTAGAAAAAGAAATGGGCAGACTGGATGGGCCTTGCGGTCCTTATCTGCCGTCAACTTCTATGTTTCTATGTTTCTATGTTACAGCCCCCACTTGCATACTGAGTACCCCTGAGCAAGTCACTTAACTTTCATGTGCTCCCAGGTTGCACTTGTAAACAAGCTTTCAGCTTAGTGTGCCTCTCCTGGTAAAACAATTGAAAGAAAGGAAAAAAAAGAAAGAATGCAGCAGCTCAATTGCTGACTGGCCTGCCCAGGTCCAGTCATTTGACCCCAGTCCTGCGGTCTCTGCACTGGCTGCTGGTCAGATGAAGGGTCATCTTCAAGGTGGGCTTGCTCACCTACAAGGCCCTATATGGGCTGGGCCCTGACAGTCTGGCTGAGCTTCCTTACACCTGCCACCTCATCCCATTCCCTCTGTTCCATGACCAAGGGCCTCCTCGATGTTACTAGGGTCAGGCCCAAGACATCCGGCAACAGAGCGTTTAGTGTCGCCGGGCCGACTCTGTGGAACACATTTCCATCTGCTGTCAGGGGGGCCCAGTTGGTTGAGTCCTTTAAAAAAAGGACTAAAAGCATACATATTTTCCTTGGCTTTTCCTGGCGAAGATGTCTGAATGCACTGACCACCTGATGTTTTATATATTATGACTGAATTATTGTTTTAATGTATGTGCTCATGTTATGATTTTACTGAATTTTGTACTGTTTCTTAATCATTTGCTTCCTATGTAAGGCATCCAGAGCCTCCAGGATTGGGCATCCTAGAAATAAAATTTGGCTTGCCTTTTTTGCACCTCTACTTTTACTGTTGCTCACAACAGTAAATTAACAATGGGAATGAGCCAAATGAATATCGGGACCAAGGAAGGTCCTACAGCTGAAACAAGTCATAATAGTGAATAGTGGAGAGGACTTCTTTAGTCTAGAGGACCAAAGTACAATATTAAGACGCTGAGAAAAATTAAAACAAGGACTCCACAATAATGACACATGAAATGTTGCTCAAAGTGAAATTGGTGAATTAAAGGAGTTGTTCATTAACCTGAAGAAAGCAAGGATTACCGAACTAAAATATTATAATAAAATAACCTTGGAACAATATCTGGAGAAAGAGTGGTCACCTTGAGACTTAAGGATAGACAAACAACCTTCATGTGAGTTTTCAGACCCTGTCTTAAAAAAGAATGGGAGACCACTCTCATACTGTAGCTTGCAATGATGATGAATGAATGCATGCATTAATTAGAAAAGAAGAAAGGGATCTGAAAATAGTGGAGAAAGAAATAAAAGATCAGTGAACCTCCTTAAACCCCTTCAGAAACCACCATGATTTCCAAGATTTAAATAAAAAATACAAACTGATAAAAAGGTGCTCCACTGTTTCAGTTGATTTAACAAGGTGGTGAACCAAAAAAACACACAAAAACAATACAATGAAAGAACAGTGCACCCACCCATAACTGAAACCCACTGCACTAAGTGTGATACTGAAATACTAGGAACACACTTAAATGTCACACAAGAATTTTTTAAATAGAACACTCACAATTTTATTCTAGATCATTTTGTTGAAAGGTGACATAAAAACAGTGCAAAAAATGTGTGGAATACAAGACAACAAAACATTACATAGAGGGAGCAGCAGCAGAAACACCAGTAAGAACTGGTGAAAAAAAAACTTTGTGTTTCACACCGTCTGGGCGAGGCTTCTTCAGAGGAAACCCACTCCCAGTAATAATCATACTTATATACTGCTACCAATTAATAACGTGCTTGTGCAAAAAAAAAAAAAATTAATCAATTAAAAAGAACACTTAAGTTAAATGGCCTAACATCCCTGACAGCAGCATACAAATTGTTGAATTGCACTGAAAACAATTACATTGTGCAATTACACCAATGATATCGTCAAAACTGAAACCAATTTATTCAAAAGGAAAAAAAATCTAAACTTTCCAGGGATTATGCAGACTTTGAGAAAAGGGGACATTTTTAAATGGGATAGAAGAGAACAGCCACCCCCTAAAGGCCACTCGAGAAGCTGCTCTATATCAAGATGAAACTGGAATAACCATACTTATATAGTGCTACCAATTAATAATGTGCTCGTGAAAAAAAAAATAATCAATTAAAAAGAACACTTAAGTTGATCCAGTCAAGGGTTGAGAGGGTTGCGGACATATTCGCCCTCCCCCACCCCCCTCATGGACCAGCAACAAAAAACATTATCAGTTGATCCAGTCAAGGGTCAAGAGGGTCGCAGGCATATTTGGCCCCCCCAGGACCGACAACAAAAAACTTTATCTGTTGATCCAGTTGAGGGTCATGGACATATTCGCCCCCACCTACAACACCCCATGAACCAGTAATAAAAAGTTATCAGCTGATACAGTCGAGGGTCGAGAGGGTCGCGGACATATTCACCTCACAGACAGGCAACAGAAACATTTATCAGCTGATCCAGTTCAAGGGTCAGAGGGTCGCGGACATATTCGCCTCCCCTCACGGACAGGCAACAAAACCTTGTTTAAGCCTAAGATGCCTCACAGACCCCTCGCTCACTGCAGTTGCGGCAGTGACCCGAAGCCGTCAAACTCCCTCCTGGAGCCAGATTCACAAATGAGCGCCTAAGAGGCCTCACAGGTCCCCCTCCTCGCTCACTGCAGTTGCAGCAGTGACCCGAAGCCTTCAAGGTCCTTCCTGGAGCCAGATTCGCAAACAAGCACCTAAGAGGCCTCACAGACTCTCCTCCTCACTCACTGCAGTCGCGGCAGTGACCTGAAGCCTTCAAACTCCCTCCTGGAGCCGAATTCACAAACGAGCGCCTAAGAGGTAAAGGATACCTCTTTTAACAGACTACTACCTGTGTGGGATGTTTTTCCTGGGACTTTAAGGACTTTTATGTCCCCACACAACAACTGATTGTTTTTTCTGGGACCGTAACTCTGTACTGTTGCCCTGCTGTCTGCTGTGTCTCGGGGGTTACCTTTAGACTGTAGGCAGCTGCTATTTTGCAAATGTTTTTTAATCTCTGCCTAGCTACCTTACTCTCACTACATTTTGGGAAAATTACAGTGACTGTGTGTTCTTAAGTACTGCTTAGATTTTACTGCATATCTGGGATTCTGTACTGTGAAAGTCATTAATACAGCTCTGTGCCTACCTGCTGTTAGTCCTGGATGTCGCTATGTTAGGATTCTCGCGCACGCGCAGTAGGAGCTGTAATCAGGACATAGCCCAACTGCTCGTGCATGCGCAGAAAGGGACTAAGCTCCTGCAATCCTCCTGCTGCATGCCAATTCCCCTTTGTCTGTTTTCCCTCATATAGGCCTCACAGACCCCCCTCCTCGCTCACTGCAGTCGCGGCAGTGACCCGAAGCCTTCAAGTTCCCTCCTAGAGCCGGATTCACAAACGAGTGCCTCAGAGGTAAAGGATACCTCTTTTAACAGACTACTACCGGTGTGGGGTGTTTTTCCTGGGACTTTAAAGACTTTTACGTCCCCACACAACAACTGATTGTTTTTTCTGAGACCACAACTCTGTACTGCTGCCCTGCTGTCTGTTGTATCTTGGGGGTTACCTTTAGACTGTAGCCAACCACCCACCGGCGTCTCTTAATTTATTGGCCCTTCCTTATGACATCACTTCCTGCCTGACGAAGTCCCCACTTTTCCATTTGCAGGTTATACTTGCTAGCCACTAGAGGGACCCACAGACTCTCACCTTAGGTTTTTCTACCTCAAGGGTTCTCAAATGGTGAGGCCCCAACCTGTTCCAGGGGAGGCTCGAGCAAGTCTGAAAAAGTACTGTATATAAATTTTGAGTTTTATATATTTTGTGTGAAGAGATGAAGCAAATTGAAAGATGATAATAGTAAGTGGATTTTATGTATTTAATAATTAATAAGTGACAAGGGAAGGTGAATAAGCGAAGGCTCATTTCAGGTGTACCCAGAGAAGGGTAGGTAGTGAATACATTTCAAAAGGTAACTGCAAAACAATCAAGAAATACACAATGAACAATAGTGCAAACAAATATGAACAATAAACTGATAATGAGAGGTGGTAATTGATCAATTTGTAGACTGATGGCAGAACAGCCCAAATACAAGGGTTGAGTATAAAAGTGCTAAGAACAACAGCAGAAAGGACCAAAGTAATCTCAGAGAAGTTGCTTAGGATCAGGGAAGGAGGGGGAGAGGCAAAGTATGTAGGAAGGTTATTTCATATGGAGAGGAAACAAAGAAAGTTGTCTGACCCATGAGCACAGGAGTTCTTTTTCAAAGGTTCCACGTCAGTGTTGGACAAATAACTGAATGTGAGCCAAGTACTCAAAGGGGTGTACTGTGTAAAGTACAGTATGCTATTTTTCTTTGGGGAGGCCCAAGATTATTTCAATTTTTGGGGGAGGCTCAAAATCTTTTCCATGGATTTGGGGAGGCTCACTGTGACAAAGTCTAAGAACCATTGTTCTACCTGATTTCCTCCTCCCCTACTTCCTGGAATCCTTCTAACTACCTGTGCCACTTCTCTCCACTACAATCCACCTCTACCTCCTCCCACACCTCTCCCCAGCACCCAGCCTCACAGCTAACCCTACTTTCTAAATCCTAGCCCTACCACCAAACCTACACCCAGTGACCACTAGGAGTCGCTATTTTCACCCTGTTTTTGGCCCAAACCCAGTCTGCCTCAAGCCCCCAGAACGTGGACCTCTGCTCTCACCCAGGTCCCTTTTCCAGCAGCCCCGGCAGAGTCTCGAACCTTGTACTTTGACTACCAGAATCCATGTCACTACCACTACTCCAAAGTGGTATCTACGCTTTCTGGAGGACAATCAAAATACTTCTACCTTTCTGCTCTGCTGCCACCACAAGTGCTATGTTAGTCCACCTCCTCCCAAAATGCCTCCCCCTCATCTACATTCTAGTACCCTCGTCCCATCAACCAGGCATCTCCCCAGGCACACTGGTACCAGCACCCACAATTCTTCCAGACATAGTACGATCCCATCCTGGTACGATCCCATCCTACACTGACCATGTGCCCTGGCCCACAGCACCCATTCCCTGTTTACCTCCCCACTACCTACCCTGGCTCCCTTTGGCGGCTAATCATTCTTGCCCTCCCGACCTGGCAAACTCTGCCCATCCCCTGTTCCCTGAAGGTCTCCTTCCCATCCCTACATACCCATCAGAAACTTGCAAATCACTGCCCCCTGGCCAGAGCCGTTGTCTTCCTATTACTCTTAACAGGCAATATGCATCCTAACCCAGGCCCTGCCCATACTAGCCCACCAGCTGGGTCCCCCGGTCTCTGCATAGCCTCCATGAATATATGCAGCATATTGAAAAAATTTGATACCCTTCAATGTTGGGTCATGCTGTATAAACCAGATGTCATAGCACTGGAGGAAACCTGGCTATCAAAGTCCACCCCTGACTCCTTTGTCTCACTCCCAGACTACACCCTATACCGGGAGGATCGAGTAGGCAAATGTGGGGGTGGCTGTGCAGTCTATACCAGGGACACACTCACTGGATAAGCACTCCTTGCCTTGGCTCTTGTAAACCGGGCACAGGCCCTTACCCTCAAACTTGCTCCGGACCCCTCCAGGGGCTCCCCTATATCTCACCACTGCCTACATTCCCCCAAAGAACCAGAACCCGGCACTGATATCCTTAACAGATTATCTTGTCACCCTCCATCACAAGGCAGAACAAATCCTTGTGGAGGACCTGAACGTGAACTGGCTCAGTGCCTTCCTCCTCCACCCGGGATTCTTTCGAGGCCATAGATCTGACACAACTCATTTCCCAACCCACTAGAGTAAACCCCAAGAGAGATACCAGCATCCTTCTAGAGGTAATCATCACCAACTTCCCCCCAAAAATCCAGGGTATCAGGTCCTCCCTGACTCACTTAGTGACTATTCCCCTATCCTATTCTGTTGGGTGACCCCCACGCCCCAACTCACAGCCCAGTCCACACTCCGCCGGCGCCTCAGACCAGGTGGGCTGAAAAACCTCAAGCAATTTCTTGCCCAGATAAACTGGTCCCCCATACACCACGCTCCTGACATAGATACTGCCCTTGCCCTTTTTTCCCAAACCTTTAACAAAGCCTTTGACCTCTTCGCACTCCTCATGGGAGTCCGAACCAAAAAACATAATGCGCCCTGGGTTACTCCTGCGTAACTACAAATGCTCAGGCTTAGGGATAACCTATGGCGCCTTGCCACAGAAACAGGCCAGATGGCTGACAGACAGGCCTACAATGCTGCGCAGAATAAGTGCACTTTGGCCATCCGTAAAGCCAAGGCTGATCACTACCAGGCCACCCTCACCTCCTCCTGGGGGTGTGCCCAAACATTCTGGGACAATGTTAAACAATTAAATGGGAACGCGCGCTCCTCTCCCCCATCCCAGATCACCATCGATGGCTCTACCTCTACCGACCCTGCCTGCCTAGCTAACTACCTTAACACATCCTTCACTGACCTTAGCTCTGTCCTCCCCAGTAATTTCTTTGACCCACCCCCCCCACCTGCCCCAGTCCTCCAATGCCCTAGTTTCCACCTACTTAGGGTAACTGCCCAGGAAGGCAGACCTCACCTGATCAAAGTGTTAAAGAGCAATAGTCCTGGCGGCCACTCCCTGGACCCCAGCTTTCTCTAACTGGTGCTGGATCAGGTCCTTGCCCCGCTCACCAGCCTTCTCAACAAATCCCTCTACCTTGGGCAATTTAAATCTGCATGGAAAACTGCCATAGTTACACCCATACACAAAGGAGGTGACAGGTCCTCTGCCGGGAACTACCGACCTATCTCCATCCTCCCACCCTTTTCCAAAGCCCTAGAAAAACTGGTGGCCATTCAAATCACTGAATACCTGACCAAACACAACATCCTCTGCCCAGAACAGCATGGTTTCCATGCAGGACACAGTACTGGCACTGCATTAATTGAGTTTTTAAATTTCCTACACTCCTCCCTGGACTCTGGCTCCCTAGCCGGGGCAGTGTTCGTTGACCTCTCAACGGCCTTTGACACTGTCTTCCACCCTCTTCTGCTGGATGCTCTCTGCCACACTGGCTTCTCTGCTGGGCCTCTCACCTGGTGCACTAGCTACCTATCTGCCCACTCCCAATGTGTCAAAATCAATGGAACACTTTCCAAAACTTGTCCCATCCGCTCAGGGGTTCCTCAGGGCTCCATTCTGGGACCACTACTCTTCTCGCTGTACATTAACACCCTGCCCAGTGCATGCACTGGTAAAATTCTGCTGTATGCAGATAACACCGTCATCTCTGCCACCCATCGTAACCCCATCTCCCTCCAGGACACCCTTCAACTATCCTATAATGATGCCAAAACCTGGTTTAAAAACCACAGACTTGTCATTAATCTCAAAAAAACAAAGACAATGCTCTTTGCCCACCCCCAAAACAAAGCCAGCAACTTCTCACTCCATATCCTCCCTAGCTCCAAACAATCACTTGACCAAGTCCACTCTTACAAGTACCTTGGGGTCTCTTTTGACTCAGCCCTCACCTACCACACCCACACTGATGCACTTGCTTCAGCTACTAATGTGCTGCTAGGTATCCTCTACTGCTATAAAAACTGTCTCCCCAGATGCCCTCCGACTAGCGGTTACATCCTCAATACTGTCCCTTGTTGACTATGGCCTACCAGTATATGGTGCTGCTGACACGACCGCCCTCAATAAAATTTGTCTCACCCTAAATAAGGCATGCAGGCTAATTATTGGGGCCCCGAGGTGCACTCATACATGCCAGCTCTATGACAAGGCAATACTGCTTAATCTAGATGAACGACTACAATACCAAACCTGCCTCATAACGAAAAAAACTCTTCTCGGGCTATCCCCTCCTGGGCTGACAGCCTCATTCGCCAAGCCCAACCCTTGGTCTGTACACGAACCTCCTGCAAGGCCACTCTACTGGTCCCAAGATCCAGGACCACCCATGGACAGAGGTCCTTCTGCTATAGAGCTCCATCCTGGTATAACTCGCTCCCTGCCCCCATCTCTGATGCCCTCATGATCTCCAACTTCAAAACCGCACTTCGGAGTCAACTATTTAATACGCGTAGCTGCACCTGTCTCTAAATGAGGCATAGCTCACTGTGCACTGACAAAGCTCACTGGGCGGCACCACACCTCACTTCACTCAACCTCGCACCGTTGCCCATTGCAACTGCTATCATCCTGCTGTTTTTGCTCTTTCCTTCGAGCAAGAATGTGTCATTGTAACTACAACTAGTTTCTCTGTATAAATGTTTGTAACCACATGTTTGCTAAACTATGTAACTCGTTTGCTGTAACAAAGAGTGTGTTCTGTATTTGTCCTCAATGTGATGAGGTACCTTTGGAAATGAGTCTCTGATTCAAAGGTTGTAAACTGATGTACAAATAAATAAATAAATAAAAACCTTTATCAGCTGATCCAGTCAAAGGTCGAGAGGGTCGCGGACATATTTGCCTCCCTCGCCCCCCCATGGACCACCAGCAACAAAAAACTTTATCAGCTGATCCAGTTGAGTTGAGAGGGTCAGCGGACATATTTCACACTTCCTCCACCCACCCCCACCCCCACGACCACTAACAAAAACTTTATCAGCTGATCCAGTCGAGAGGGTCGTGGACATATTCACCCTCCTTCCCATGGACCGGCAACAAAAAAAACTTATCAGCTGATCTAGTCAAGGGTCAAGAGGGTCATGGACATATTCGCCCACCCCCATGGACTGGCAACAAAAAAACTTTTATCAGGTATGGAGCTTGTTTACATGCTACTCCAGGAGCGCAACTGTGCTGAATCCTGTGGGCTGACTGAATTTGAATTTGAACTTGGCGCCTTTTTTGTTTGTTGTTTTCTTAATTCAAATTACAGGACCACCATTATGTATCATCGTAGATGTGGAGTTAGTTTTATTTGACTAGGTGTTATGCGCATGTACTTCAAACTACAGCCAAATCTGCCTGTTACCTTAAATGTTTAATGTTTCTGCCACATTAATCTAATTCTGATACTATCTGGTACCTTAAATACTTCAAGCAATCTAAATACTTTAAACAATCCAAGGCATGCTCCCTTAAGTGCCTACTTTTAAAAACAATTAAGTTGCTCTCATGTACCCGAATAATGCCCAATGCTGTCTGCTTATACCCTGTCAGTCCTGATGCAAGTTTTCTGCCTTAACTTACTAGAACACAACATCACCACTGCCTATTCTAAGCCAAAAATTCTTTATACAAGACTGAGGCATGTCCCCTTAAACGCTGGCTAAAGTCAATTGAGCTGCCCTGAGTTAGTCCAAATATAACTGATCAGAGCCCAACGGCTGTATCTAATCAGAAGTAATTATTCAGAAGACCATGCACTGTTATAGATTTTTTTTTTATTTCCTCGCAGCTGCTCAAAATTGTTTAAAAGCCCTTTTTTATTTTCCTTGTAACTGCTCTAAAGCCACTGCATAGCCAGTGGCTGCCCTCCCTCTCCACCTATTAGTGGGCCGGCCAAGTATAAAAAATAACCTTACCCTACTCTGTTTCTCCACAGCTGATCCAGTCGAGGATCTAAAGGTTCAGACATATTCACCACCCACCCCCACCCCAAGGATTGGCAACAAGCAACTTTATCAGGTGCAGAGCTCATTGCCACGATACTCCTGGAGTGCGAGTGTGCTGAATGCTGTGGGCTGACTGAATCTGACCACACCAATGCTCTGCATCGGCTCCCCACTGCCCCCACCACCACCCATGGTCAACTCTACCTTATATAGGATCATTCCTGATTGCGTGACCCAATCGGCTCCCCACTGCCCCCACCACCACCCTTGGTCAACTCTACCTTATATAGGATCATTCCTGATTGCGTGAACCAATCAGCCCATTTCCCCATCTGCAACCTATAACAGTCCACCACTAGAGGCAGACTAGCCTTTCTAACTTTCCCACGCTGTAATCCTATCTGCCAGCAGGTGCTTAACAGGGAATCCTGTCCTGGGTTTTGTACCTGGTATCTTCTGCACCAAAGGCTGTCACCCTACCACCAGGCCACCATGACCGCCACAATGAAGGGTGACAATAAGTCCCACCTACACTCGTACTTGACTGTCCCCCTTCCCAATGTGATATCTTATGGCATCAACTCCTGCAGACTAGCCACACTATTGCTGTTGGCTTTACTTACCTCGAAATGCAGTGAATCAGCAAGCCTAATTATCATGTGCCCACTCCCACTGCTGGAAACACATCCCACCCCACACCACCTCCTTACCACCCTGTCAACCCCCATAGCACCTCCCTCCCTACCCCCAGGACACCCTCCCTCCCCACTACACTCTAGACTTCCATCCTGCCCGCTCCTACACCAGGCCATCTCAGCCCTTTCTTTGCATACCTACCCCCCTACTCACTCCCCCTAAGTATGCCTATCAACACTACCCAACAAAAGGTAGGCATCTTGCAGTCCTCCTCAGAATAATCTACCTGCTTCTACTATTGTTTGGCAATGTCCACCCAAATCCAGGCCCGGTAGCACACTACCAACCACAGTCTCTCTTGGGGCTACACATAGCCTTAATGAATATTTGCAGCCTACCAAAGAAAACTGCACCTCTGCAATGCTGGCTTGTTCAGCATCAACCCGACATCCTGGCCCTTACAGAAACTTCACTTTCCAAAAAAAACCCGGACTCTTTTGTTTTGATCCCTGGTTTCTCCCTCCTAAGGGAAGATCAAAAGGGAAAGAGAGGTGGTGGCTGTGCTTTGTACATAAACAATGCACTGAATTACCATGCCCTGCTGGTACCCTCCCTGGACAATGGTGCCCAAGCCCTCTCTATAAAACTCACACCAGACCCTAACTGAGCCTTACTATTTCTCACTGTCTCCTACGTCCCCCCTCATAACCAATCATCTGCATGTCAGTCACTCTCAGACTACCTCGCCACCCTCCCACACAAGAAGGAACAGATTCTAGTTGGGGACCTCAACATAAACTGGCTAGCAAGTGCTTCTGCACATGCCAAAGACACTTTGCTGCATTAGATATGTCCCAACTTGTATCCCAACCCACTAGGACAAACACCTCCAATGGAACCCACACTCTGTTGGACACCCTTATTACAAATCGTCCCCACCGTATTACGGATTTAGTGGACCTACCCAACTCCCTGAGTGACCAGTCCCCAATCCTGTTTAAGTGTTCCTGTCAACTACCAAAACCTCCACCAAACATCGCCTCTTGCCACTGGTTAAGGCCTGGCAGTCTCACCAAGCTCAAGCAGCACCTGTCAAACTGTGACTGGTCCCCTATTTCCCATGCCCTGCACATTGACAATGCCCTTAACTACATCACTTCCACTTTCAACAATGCCTGCGATGCTTTCACACCCTTCGTCAAATCGTTCTCCAAGAAGCGAAATGCTCCCTGGATTACCCCAGCACTGCTGCAGCTGCTCCAACAAAAAGACAACCTATGGCAATGAGCCACTGACTCTAGCTCACTGGTGGAAAGGCAAGCTTACAACACCGCCCACAATGAGTGCACTTGGGCAATATGCAAGGCCAAGGCAGACCACTATAGAACCACCCTAGCCACCTCCTGGGGAAGCTCACAGAAGTTCTGAGATAACATTAAGGACCTTAATGGGAAATCCTGCTCCCCCCACCATCCCAACTTAACTTTAATGGCACAACCACCACCGACCCACTAGGCATTGCAAACTGCCTCAACTCTACTTTCTCTGAC
Source organism: Neoceratodus forsteri (assembly GCA_016271365.2). Taxonomy (NCBI): domain Eukaryota; kingdom Metazoa; phylum Chordata; order Ceratodontiformes; family Ceratodontidae; genus Neoceratodus; species Neoceratodus forsteri. The sequence goes on along the minus strand of CM057454.1, from coordinate 1,075,781,300 downwards.
CTCATCTCAGTTCTCCCAAGTAACTTTTTTGACCCAGTACAGCCCAAACCAGTGCCAAATCTTCAGTGCCCCCCTTCCATCTCAAAGTCATTACCCTGATTGAAGCCAAACACTATCTATCCAAAGTCCTCAGTGGCTCCAGTTACTGTAAAGATGCATTTGATATGCGAATCCTAAACCTTGTACTTGACTCTGTCCTCTCACCACTCACTGACCTACTGAACTGGTCACTATGTCTGAGCCAGTTCCTGACCTCATGGAAAACAGCTACTATAACCCCTATACTAAAAAGCGGTGACTGCTTCTTCCCAATTACTGGCCCATCTCAATTCTTCCCCTGCTTTCTACAGCCCTATAAAAAATCATGACTGACCAGCTCACTGAATACCTTTTCGCACACAGCCTACTGTGCAGAGAGCAGCATGGTTTCAGAGCTGGTCACAGCACTACTACTGCCCTTACAGAATTTTCTAATTCACTTCACTCTGCACTAGACAATTACACCTGGCAGGGGCCGTGTTCGTAGACCTCTCTAAGGCCTTTGACAAGTTTTCCCACCCCCTTCTACTTAACACCATACAACACATTGGGGTTTCCCAGGGCCTTTCTCCTGGCTCACTAGCTACCTGTCTGCCAGAACCCAGTGTGTTAAAATTAACAATACCCTATCTTCCATACTTCCTGTGCACTCTGGTGTCCCCCAGGGATCCATACTGGGTCCTCTGCTTTTCAGCATATATCTCAGTGCCTTGCCTAAATGCTGCACTAGGGACATTCTCCTGTATGTGGACGACGCAGTTCTTTACGTCTCCTATCCTGATCCTTCCACACTTCAGCTCTCGCTCCAAGACTCCTTCAAACAAACAGAAAACTGGTTTGCTGAACACAAACTAGATGTCAACATTAAAAAGACCAAAACTATGCTCTTTGCCCACCACCAAAACAGGGCAAAGGATCATCACCTGAATATCCTCTCCAGTTCACTCCTCCCGCTAGATCAAGTCCAAACCTATAAGTACCTAGGGGTCACCTTTGACATCATCCTCTCATTCCATGACCACATTAAAATGCTATCCTCAGCCACCAATACCCGTATCAGTCTCCTATATAGGTACAAAGATTACCTACCACCTGAAGCACTCTGCCTAGCCATAACATCCTCAGTCCTGTCATTGGTAGACTATGGACTCAATATGCTGCCTTGGACCCAACAGCGCTCCACCAAATCCAACTAGCTATCAATAAGGCATGCCAGCTGCTCTGTGGTGCAGACAAGTGTGCACACACCTGCACCCTATGCACACTCACAAATGTTCTCACATTAGAGGAAAGGCTTCAGTATCAAACCTGTCTCCTCACCAAAAAAATCCACCTGGGCCTAACCCCAATAGGTGTCCCAGCCTCCCTTCAGTTGGCCACTCTCTCTGTGGCCATTCACACAGCCTCCAAAACTATCTGGAAGGTACCCAGGGTCAGGACCTCATTAGCCCAAAGATTCTTCCCTTTCAGAGCCCCATCTTGGTACAATGCCCTGCCCCTTGCAATTGCTGCAACCCACAAGTTAGGTCCATTTAAGGCGGCCCTGACATCCCATAGTCTATCAGGGTGTAGCTGCCAGTGTGACTACTAGCCTTACCCTAGGCAGTGCCCTATCATGATATCCCACACCTGGCACTGACAATGTCTCAGATGAGGCTGCACGCATTTCCTCTGCCCCTAGGACCCTGTGCCCTAGGCCTATCCTAACTAACTCATAGCACATTCCTTTTTTTAGAACCTTGACAAATGCCTCCTGGGAGGCTGCACCTTGCACAACATCCTTCGAGACAGCACCCTGCAATCCAACTGTACCCTGTACTGCTGCATCTGTTAGCTACCTCATGTATAGGCAATCCCCCAAAAGTATGTACACTGCACATCTGTAGATTCTGTATGCATGTAATGCTGCCTTTATTTATTTAACTACCAATTATATAGGCAATTACCCCATGTATGATATATTCACATTCGTATTACCTGTTTGCTCCCTCACTTGTATGACTCTTCCCCATTGTTAACTGTAATTACCTGTTGTTGTCCTTGTTCTTTGTAACACCTTATACTTGACGTGGAGCCTTTGGAAATGAGTCTATGACTCAAAGGGTTGCAATTCCTATACTACAAATAAATAAATTAAATAGCACTAAGTCACAAGACAATATAAAAAAAATCAGTAACAATTGATTCAGATCCAGAACCAGTTTCTAGTCCTGAAATTATCGCAACGTCTCAAGTTTTTTTTTTTAGAAAAAACAACCTCTCCAAAATAAACGAACAACATCAAGTAATCAGAAAAATATTAAACAGAAAAGAACAAGAAAACAGAAGAGGCAGAAGAGGAAGAAGTAGTTGTAAGACCAAAGTGCCAACTGAGGGAAGACAAAAAAATGCACTGATCAATTTAACTGACTTAGTCCTGACTACCAAGTGAGAGTATTGGAAAGAGGCTTGTCATTTTCCACATTCCCAGCGGTAGACTTCTTTCAAATTAGAACTGACATATTCAAAGAGATAAGAAAGATTAAATTGATATATTACTTTAAAACAAAGACAAACATGGGATGCATGGAAAACCTGCTAAACCAAACATTGGATACAGGTCTGCAACATTCACCTTCCCTACTGGACTTTGAGGATCATCAGGAAGAAGACTCGTTTGCCTGGGACTATAATAATTTTATGGACATGGAACATATGGGTATCATTAACACTGTAGACCTTGATATTTTGTTGAGGGACCACACGGATCTACCTGAAGATGAGAATGGTGTTTTCATTACAGGAGAAGCAAGTAAATTCAAACAAAAATCAGTGTTTACTCCCAAATTACATAAGGTTGCCATTTATTATACAAACTGGGGAATATGGGTGTGGGCAGGACAGTAGTGTGGTGGGTAGGTAACTGGCTGGGTGGCAGGACACAGAGGGTGGTGGTAAATGGCTGTCACTCCACAGAGGGAAGAGTGACCAGTGGGGTACCACAGGGATCAGTGCTGGGACCGTTCCTATTCAACATCTTCATCAGTGACATTGCACAGGACCTAGAAGGCAGAATTTCACTGTTCGCTGATGACACAAAGCTCTGTAACAGAGTAGACTCACCAGAGGGTGTAGACAGAATGAGAAGGGACCTGCAGAAACTTGAAGAATGGTCAGGGGTTTGGCAGTTGAAATTCAATGCAAAGAAGTGCAAGATAATGCATATGGGGCACAAAAACCCTGGCACAATATATCAGTTGGGGGGTGAGGATATAGCATGCACCAAGCAGGAAAGGGATCTTGGGGTTATCTCTGATGACCCCAAGGTAGGGAAACAGTGTGACAAGGCAGCAGGTAAAGCAAATAGGATGCTGGGATGTATAGGCAGGGCATCACCAGCAGGAAAAGGGAGGTCATACTCCGCTATACAAGACACTAGTGAGGCCCCACCTGGAGTACAGTGTACAGTTCTGGAGACCATACCTACATAAGGACATAGACAGGGTAGAGAAGGTTCAGAGGAGGGCAACAAAGATGGTGCATGGATTGCATCACAAGTCCTATGAAGACAGGTTGAAGGAACTGAACATGTACTCCCTGGAGGAGAGGAGGGAGAGAGGGTATGATAGAGACATACAAGTATCTCACAGGGAGGAACAGGGTGCAGGAATACACTATTTTTAAGTGAAAAAGATGTTCCAGGACTAGAGGGCATGGGATGAAGTTGGAGGGAGGATGATTCAGAGGAAACATGAGGAAGAATTTCTTCACAGAACGGGTGGTGGACAAGTAGAACACCCTGCCAGAGGAAGTGGTGGGGGCTGAAACAATCATGGGATTTAGGAATGCATGGGATAGACATAAAGGAATTCTGGAGGTCAGGGGTAAGGGGCAACAGACTTCTAGGAAAACATAAACTGAACTTCCAAGCTCAAATGGGCAGACTGGGTGGGCCATAGGCCCTTATCTGCCGACACTGTCTATGTATCTATGTATTTCCACCTTTGAGAAAATGGTTTTACAGGACCTAAAAAGCCTTGAGAAAACATCTCACTTTCAGAAACATAGTAATTTATCACCACAGAAAGGCAGGCATTAAAAGAGCTGTTAGAGTTTATATTTTGGTTTTTAAACCATCATATAAAGGTGGGAACGTGGTCCTTGGGACTGAAGATTTTTACATCAACAAAATTACAGAATTACTAAGCGTCACAGATAATTATGAACAACTTAGAGGAGACCCAACTCCTAAATTTAGTTTAGAGCTCTTCACCCTCCTAGATAATACCAACAGTTGGATATCAGGGGGAGAAGCCAGTTTAAAAAAAAAACAACTTTCAAATTATCCCTACTTTATATGGCTTTCCAAAATTATACAAGAATATCTGTGATCCTCATGAGGCCCATTGTTTCAGGAATTGGCTCACTGATACATAAACTGGGTCAATTCATTCTATATACATGATACTATGCACCTACTCAAAAACATGGAGAACTTCATTTGGCAAAATGATTATCTTTGCCTCAGCATAGATGTCACAAGTTTATACACCTCAATTAAACATAATGAGGGAATCAGTGCAACAAAACACTTTTTATCTAAGACCACATGAGGTGAAAGTGTTCTGATTACATTTATTCTAGAGGCCTTAGAGTTCACACAAGAGCATACTTACTTTGTCTTTAATAAAACCTTTTATAGATTGAAATCTGCCACTGCAATAGGAGCCTCAATGGCTCCCTCCTATGCAAATCTATTTATGAGGAGATAGGAAGAAATACACATTTCTGAATGGTACAGTGGTACCACTTTGTTGATGATATAGTGTGTATCTGGCAAGGGGACCCATCAGATATAGATAATGTCATGGATTACGTTAGCAGTACAAGCCCCAGCCTGCAATTCACATATCAGTGGAGCTCAAAATCTATTACATTCCTAGATACTGAACTCAGATCAACATCAGGCACAACAGTTACCACAGTGGGTTACAGGAAACCCACTGTGGCAAATAAAATATTACATGCAGACAATGCTCACCCCAGAAAGCTCATCGAATCTATTCCTTACAGTCAACTACTTTGACTGAAGAGGAGCTTCTCCAACCCAAAATATTATACAGTACAAGCAGAATAGATGCTCAACAGATTTCAAAGCAGGGGGTATAATGAAGAAACTCTGCAAACTGCTTTGCAAGAGAGCTGATGCACTAGACAGAGGAACCCTACTTACACCTAAAACCAGAGATGGCACTAACAGTGAACCGAGTGAACCACACTGCTGTGTGGAATTAAAGTGCCACCACTGCATCCAAAAATGCTGAACTGCTCTGAGTGGATAAATATATCTCCACTGCTTATTAGCCTGTTCCAGAGAGCCTTGTGTGGGAGAAGTTTCTGAAAGTGTGAACCAAAGGGACACCGCTGCATCCAAAAATTCTGAGCTGCTGAGTGGATACAACTATCTGCACTCCTTACTAGCCTGCTTCAGAGCCAAGTAAAGGGCCTGATAGCCTTTACCCAGTGGTGTGGATCAGGGAACTGGGAGTCATGTGCATGTACCTGAGTATGAATATACTCTCAATCCATTGAGGATTTGGACCATGGGCAGACTGGATGGGCCTTGCGGTCCTTATCTGCTGTCAACTTCTATGTCAACTTCTATCACCAGTGCTAAAGCTACCATCAGTGTCAAAGTCAAAGCATCAAACACTAAAGTTCAAGTGTTAAGGGACTGGGGCAAAATCGTGGGTCCCACTGCAGATGTGGAAGCCCGAATGGATGGACAGCCCACCTGAGCGCTGCTGGATAGTGACTCCCAAATCATTACAGTGTTCAAAGACTATTATGATAAGTAACTCTCTCATAAAAAAGTTGGAGCCTTTGGAAAGTTTAGATGTGTGAGGTCTCAGTAAAGCTTCATACCCTCATTTAGGGTTGATTCATATTTGAATTCCATTCCTGTGAACACTGCTGGAACCCCTACTACTGTGGAGATGTGTGTACTGGTGTGCCCATGGACAAGCATATATGAAGATATTCCCGATTTGTGTAGGAGCAAATGCTCATAAGTTTCATCGCCTAGGTCAGCTGTGCAAAGAGTTTGAGGCTGCAGGAGCAATTTTCTACATGCCACAACTGCCTCCAAGCTATCCAGACAGGACACTTTCAAACCCAATGCCAAGAGAAGACTTCTCTTCACTATATGGTTACTTGTTGCCCATGCATCCAACATTGCACCATCCCCCCGCAGGCTGATGGGGGTGACTTATGGCAGCATCATCCCCCAAGCTTCAGTCCATCCAGCTAGCTCATTGAGTTTGCCCCTGAATTCAGCTTACTAGCCCAGGATCACAACACACCACCCGCTGGGCCAAAGACTGACCCTGCACACAACTTTTCTTCATAACTTTTTTTTTACATTTTGAACCCATATCATGAACTTGGTTGCTAAAATTTGTTAAATCATGCCCTAAAGGTGGGCTTGTAGAGGTACTGCTAAAGCACTGTTCAACCTGTATTTGAAAATTCCCACCATCCTTGTTCTTGAGGTAAAGTCATGTAAACAGTACATACAAAATTCGTGATTAACATATTGTAAAACGATCAAGTTACAGTATGAGTAAAAGTATGAGACAAAAAAAATCACATTTTAATGTCACAAGCTGGTACTACACTACTGTACTTAATATTCAACCTAAAAATTATTATATTACACATAAAATTCTTCAGCCATTCAAAAAACAAGAATTTTAAGTTTGCACCATCTAGACCCCAAACCTTTTTTTGTTTGTTTGTTTGTTTTTAGTTCTAATAAAAATTTTTGAGTTGCACTTAATGTGCGTCAAAAGAATTCTTTGTGCACATATCAAAATATTAGCCCATCCATCAGTACAGTGGTAGCACTACCACTGGCGACACCAATGACCCGCATTCAGAAATGAGCACGGGTCATCGAGGGCCAGCTGAAGGGTGAGGATTGAGCATCCCAGAGAATACTATCCTCCTCCAGGGAAGGAGGGAGGGCAGCCAGCTCTGCAGTTATACTGTCACCTGGGAGACCACAGGTGGCAATGCAATGCAGCAGCTATGGGAGAGGGAAGATGCAGAATGGTGCTGTGCTGCATGCACATGCACACCTAAGCCACCTGCAACTTGAGGGAAGGGAGAAACAGAAGGACTATCCCACATATAGCATGACAGCCCCACCACACATGCAGGTACTGCACTTGACAACCTAGGCAATCACTTAAACAACTGGATATTGGCTCCGAAGGACCTAGCCTAGCTTGAGGGCTCCACTATGGGGGGGGGGGTAAACCATGAGGGTAACATGGGAGAAAGAAAGACCCAGGAGAAGGTGAGGTGATGGAGCAAAGGTGTAGTGGGGGCTTGACTGGTGGGCAAGGGCCGAGGGGAGTGAAGTGCAAAAAAAAAATATATCTCAGTCTGACAACCAAAGACTGTGCAACCAAAGATGTAATCTGGTAGAAAAACAAGCACTTTTTGGTGCACAAAAAAAAAAGGTTTGGGTAAAACTTAACTGTACGACCAATTTATTTATTTTTTTTTATTTATTGGGAATTAGGAATTAACACCTTTGAGCCATAGGCTCTTTTACAAAGGTTCCATGTCGAAAGTTTGTAAAAAAGACAATAAAAAAATTGGAATTGGTTTACACAGTCCAGGGTTACTTAACACAAGAAACAGTATGGTTAGACATAGTAGCTAGGTCAGATACAATGAAAAAACAGGGAATATATTTACAAATAGTGGAGTACACAGACACAATTATACAGAAAATTATAATGCAGCAAAATTAAGCCTTGTCATCGGAGTAGAAGAGTTTCAAAAGTAGCAGGGATTGAAGATACAAACTGATATAGGCATACGAGAGAGGGGGTGCGTAAGTGTAGGGAGGTAGTTTAGGGTGTGGGGGGGATGGGAGGTCAGAAGACATTCAGGGCCTGGTCTAGTGGACAGGGGAGTAGGAAGGGGTGGTAGAAGAATTGGAGAGCTAGAGGAGGGATACAGCAATTGAGGGGAAAGGGGGAGGTGAAAAAATAGAAAGAAAGAAAAAAGGTGTAGGGAGATTATGGGAGGTGGATAGAGGCATAGAAACAGAGAAGATGGAGATGAAGGGAGACAGGGATATCAGCATGGGGTAACTAAGTGAAGCAGTCACATGAGGCCTGAGTCACAAGGGTATGATGAAGATTATGTCTGAACAGACCTAGAGTGGCTGAATTGGTGACTTTGCTGCCAAGCGAGTTGAATAACTTAGGGGCTCTACCTGTCCAGCTTCTCCTCTACCAAAGCATTAATCTGACTGAAAAGCACGTATTTTTGATGTGCACAAAAAATTATTTGATCGCACTTAAATGTACGACCCAAGAATTCCATTTTTGGTGTGCACAAATCATTTTTCGGTCGCCGTTAAATGAGCAACTCAAGAATTCACAGCTCACAACAAAAGAACTGGCCATCTCACCAAGCTGACAGCCAAATAACTTTTTTTTTAATCCCACGTCATGAAATTGGTGTCTAGGATGTGGTAAATCCTGCCTGGAAGGTGGCTTCATGGAGCGACTGTGAAATCACCTTTCCACCTGTATTTGAAAATTCCCACCATCCTTATTCATGTGGTAGGGTCATGTAAACAGTATATTCAAAATCTGAGACTAAAGTACAATAAAATGACCAACTTATGATTAAAAGTATGTGTACACAAAATTGGAATTCCTGTTTCACACATTTAAGTGTGACACAAGAATTTTTTGTGTGCACCAAAAAATGGAATACTTTGGTTGCACATTTAAGAATTGTATTTTTGGTGCACACTAAAAGTTCTTGAATCACAAATTCATATGATACACTTCCATAGCAGTAACGCTGACAGCCAATAAAACTTATGTAACCCTTGTATGTAACCTGTATGTACCTATTGATTGCTTACTGTTTGACGTGGAACCTTCACAAATGAGCTCCCAGCTCAAAGGTCTGTAATCTGAGACTTGAATAAATAAAGAACTTAAAGTAAAAAAAAGGTATTTCTGGCCTGTTTATGAAAAACAAGCACCAGAGTCGAGCTTAACGTTTCCTATTCAGCAAGATTCATGTGTTTGATTTTTTAAAATAACTTTTTTTGTATTTTCAGAGTTCTTTTGCCCAGAAAAAAACAAGATGGCAGCCATCACAACCTAAAACTTTTTTGTCATGACCCCAAAACACAATTAGTCATGACCTAAAAATGTCACACAAAAGGAGAACATTTGGGTCACATCAGATGGTTATCCTGAAAACCTTACTGAATATGCTCAGAAGTCAAATTTCAAAACCTTAGAACTCAGGAAACGATTAAATGTTGTAAATGAAACCTTTGAAAGACACTCTCTTAGCAGAACTCCTTCATCCCTGAATGTTTTGTAACAAAATTCCATATCATCTTGCCTGTAAGTAAGAGCAAAACTGGCCCAAAACAATGCTTTTTATGTATTTGTCATGTTTTCAGATCACAGAATCTGGTCAAGCGGCCATCACAAAATTTCCCACATTTTGAGAACTTGCCACCCCCGATAGTGCATGCCAAATTTCACACAATTTTGCTGACGCCAAAGTTATTAAGTTACAAAGATTGGGGTTTAACATTGAACACTCTGCACAACCCCAACTACACTTGTGCCACTGTGCATGTATTATATACATTCACTGCAAAAAAAACTTTGCTAATGCACCAGTTAAGGTTACACCAACAAAAGTAGGGAAATATGGTGTTAGGGTTTCAACCCTAATACCCCACTTCCACCCTGCAAGCAGCAAAAAGAAAAAAAATTTGCAGTTTTGGCTGTCCTAAGTCTTGGCAAATCAGGCCTGGGGTATTCCTTGAGGTTATTAACATTAACTCTCCACACATTCCATCAGCAAATAAGCTCAGATGTGCAGATTATACCCAAGGAGAACTCAGGTAACTACAGGCCAGTCAGCCTGACCTCGATAGTATATAAACTCATGGAGGCCACAATCTAATTGGACTAATACCAAGAAATGTTGGGATAATATAAATACATTATTGTCACCCAAAGCAAGACTGGTATTTCTAAGGTTATTGTTAATGAATAAGATGTTACTGATCCATTAGAAATTGTTAATCTATTAAACAACAAATTTTCTGATTCGTCTAGTTTTCAGCAAAATGTACCACAGTCTGAAACTGTCCATACGGAAGGTTTGGTTACCCCGGCTAATAGACCTTTCTTTCTATTTAAGGAAATCACCAAATTTAAAGTTCTAAAATTATTAGAAACTATTTCTGATAGGTCTTCGGATTGTGGGGGTGGGATTGACAGCTGTTTTCTTAAATTAGCTATTCCCTTTATTGTTAATCTGTTGTATTATATATTTAATTTGTCTTTAGTTACATGTCAGTTCCCCATGGACTGTAAACAAGCAAGAGTTGTCCCCATTCCCAAAAAACGTAATGCAGTTATGTTAGATGATTTCCGACCCATATCCATTTTGAATCCCCTTAGCAAAATGTTAGAGAAGGTGGTGTCTCAACAGATAAATGATTATCTGGCTCTACACGGGGTGCATGTTGAACAACAACATAGGTTCTGTCAGTATTATGGAACAGGGACTGCCTTGGTCGGGTTCATGGACACCATCCTACAAGGGTTTGATGACTGGGGCTGTGTTCATGGACCTGACCAAGGCATTTGATTTGATTGAACATAATCTTACCTGTATTAAATTGAGGAATCTTGGATTTTCTGAGGCTGTTGTATTATGGATTGGGAATTACTTGTAAAATCGATCTCAATTCATGCAAATTGGTACTGTGGTTTCGGAAGTGTCATTAATACATTGTGGTGTCCCACAGGGATCAATTTTGGGCTCATTATTGTTTTCTTTATTAATCAGTTACCTCATTTATGTCATTTTAGTAATTCCATTTTATATGGGGAGGTCATAATTCCACTATACAAAACACTAGTGAAGCTCCACCTGGAGTACAGTGTACAGTTCTGGAGACCTTACCTACGTAAGGACATAGACAGGGTAGAGAAGGTTCAGAGGAGGGCAACAAAGATGGTACATGGATTGCATCACAAGTCCTATAAGGACAGGTTGAAGGAACTGCATATGTACTCCCTGGAGGAGAGGAGGGAAAGAGGGGATATGATAGAGACATACAAGTATCTTACAGGGAGGAACAGGTGCAGGAATACACTATTTTAAGCGAAAAGATGTTCCAGAACTAGAGGGCATGGGATGAAGTTGGAGGGAGGACGATTCAGAGGAAATGTGAGGAAGAATTTCTTCACAGAATGGGTGGTGGACAAGTGGAACACCCTGCCAGAGGAAGGTGGGTGCTGAAACAATCATGGGATTTAAGAATGCATGGGATAGACATAAAGGAATTCTGGAGGTCAGGGGTAAGGGGCAACAGACTTCTAGGAAAACATAAACTGAACTTACAAGCTCAAATGGGCAGACTGGGTGGGCCATAGGCCCTTATCTGCCAACACTGTCTATGTATCTATGTATCTATGCTGATAATCTGATTATTTTTTCTCAATCCAAATCATTATCTGAATTGTCATCTTCCTTAGAAAAGGATTTTGGGGAAGTTTGTTCTTGGTTTGTCCATAACTCTTTGGTGTTGAATTGAAAAAAAAAAAACTAAAGCAATGCTATTTGGTATGTCAGCTATATTAAGGGACAATTCTGTAAGATCATCAGGGAATTTTGATTGAACAGGTAAAACAATTTAGATATTTAGGGGTTTTATTGGATCCAGGATTAATCTTTCCTCTTCAAATACAATCTGTTAAAACTATTAATCAGAAACTTGGTCTTCTGTTTAAATTTAAATCCTATTTTACAGTGGAAACTAGAAAAGCTGTCACAATTGGGTCACTCCTTCTACATTTTGACTATGTGTCTAATTTGTATATCAATATAGGGAAGAAGGAACTGTACTCATTAACTGTGGCATATAACAATATTTGCAGATTTGTTCTTGCAGTTCCAGTTCATACTCATCATTGCAGTTTGTATCTATCTTTAGTTTGGATGTCTCCTATCTCCATGACTGAATATTCTTTGGGATGTATTATTTTTAAATGTCTTTTTTATAAATCTTTGTTTCCATTGCATTGCTTAATTTTGATTAGGTCTATGTTACCTACATTATGGTCAGCAAATGATATTTTACTTAATGAAGTTAAATCTAAGCTTAAAATAGGATCACGTGCATTTTCAGCAGCTGCTCCTACTTATTGCAATGTGTTGCCTATCTCTATTCACCAGTTAACTTCTATTGTGAATTTTAAGATAAAACTGAAGCAGTATTTACTACAAAATTCTTATGTAAATGTTTTATGTGATGTTGCTTGTTGTTTGTATTCTCTTTGTGAGTTTTTGTATTGATGTTTTTTTTTCCGGGTCGGGCCTGAAAAAGGACCATTGGTCCAGGGTCCTTACCCGGTTAACAAAGAATAAATGAAAAAAAAAATGAAAATATACCTGGACTTTTGCAAGGCCTTTGATTCTGTGCCACACAGATGTTTGATAATGAAACAGAGGAACCCAGGGGTGGGGGAGAAGGTGGTAAGATGGACTGAGAACTGGTTGAGTGGCAGAACACAGAGGAGTAGTGGTAGGGGATGAGCTCTCAAGCACCAAGGAAGTCACCAGTGGGTTCCCACAAGGGCAGTGTTAGGGCTGGTGTTGTTCAATGTCTTCACAGAAGTCACCAGGTAAGGCATCCAAGGCAAAATTGGCATGTTTGTAGATGACACCAAACTCTGTGGGAGGATGGGCACACAGGAAGAGACACAGGACCTGAGGGAGGACATAGCCAGACTGGAGAGATGGTCTGGAATCTGGCAGCTTGGTTTAAATGCCAAAAAGTGCAAAGAGATGCACATAGGGTCAAGAACCCAAGGACAGAATACTACATAGCAAAGGTTCATGTAACTACTTCTGAAGAGGAAAAGGATGTGGGGGTGGTAATTACTAGTGGCCCGAGACATTCCTCTCAATGCAAGAAGGCTATGGTGAAGGCAAACAGGAAGTTAGGGTGTACTGCAAGGGGATTCAGTAGTAGGCAGAGTGAGGTTATTCTACCATTGTACAGGTCATTGGTGAGACTGCATTTAGAATATGGGGTGAGGTACTGGCATCCATACTTAAAGAAGGACATTAACATGCTGTAGGGTGTCCAGAGGAGAGTAACTAGAATGATCAAGGGACAACAGGACTGGTCATATGAGAAGAGGCTGGGAGTAATAAAGATGTACTCTCTGGAAGAGAGGAGGCAGGGGGTGATATGATAGAGACCTTCAAGCATAGCAAGGGAGTTAAAAGAGTGGAAAAGTAGGGTCTCTTTAAAAGAAGTGACAATATCACCACTAGAGGGCACAGTCTAAAACTGATGGGGGAAAGTTTCAGATGGGATGTCAGGAAGCATTTTTTTCAGAAAGGGTGGTGTTGACATGGAATGAGCTGCCGGAGGAGGTTGTGACAGCAAAGACAGTGGGAACATTCAAGAGAGCCTGGGACAAACACAGAGGGAACCCTTGGGACCAAGAAAGGGGAGAGGGAGGGAGGGAGGGGGCAGGGGCAGGGTTATTAGTGCAAGTTGTAAGGCCAGGACCCTGCATCATATATCAGGCAGACTTGATAGACCAGGAGGTCTTTTTCTGCTGGCTATTTCTGTATATTTGTATGTTCGCATACGAGAATGAGGTGAATGTTAAGAGTTGATAACCCCAAGGAAGACCACAGCCCTGATTTGCCAAGGCTCAGGACAGCCAAAACAATAAAGTTTTTTATTTTTGCTGCTTGTGGGGTGGGAGTGGGGTGTTACGGTTGAAAACACTAACACTACATTTCCCTACTTATGTTTTTTAAACCCTAACAGGTGCATTAACAACGTCTTTTTGAAATGAATGTCCTTACTTTTTGAGATAGTAGAACTGTGTTGTAATTTTCCTTACTTTTTGAATCAAATCAAATCAAATCTTTATTTATCCAGGTGGTAACCATTGAGCAAGCTCACTTACAAGGTGGACCTGCTGTCGGCAGGGACAGTTATATATACGCAGACTAATGGTACAGAATACAAAATGAATAAGATGATACAAACAATGATTACAAAAAATGGTAGGTGCAAAAAATATACATTCCAAGGCCACACGTACAAACATATATACATAACACATCATTATTGTGGTATTTACAACATCCATGGAGACAGAACTTGTAGTGCTATCTTATTCAAACCTTTGGAGAAAAGGACAATTATTCACATTTCAGCCCTCAGTAACCAGTTGCAGGCTTGGGTGGAAGATCCCAGGCTATGGAGGAGTGCATAACGGTGTCTGTATCTCAGGCTTGAGTGGCAGGAGGGGGGGGGGGTAGTATGGGAAATGTGGTACAGAGGGTGCTAAGGGCCAGTGTGGCAGCTGAATAGTGAACTAATTGATAGGGGAAGAAACAAACTTAGGTCACAGGCTGGAGGTAGTAAGGATAGGGAGAGAAATGGCATTAAGGCAGCTAGGAACTGTGGAAACAGTTACAGATTTCAGCAAACGTTTTGTCATAGATGGTCTTAAACAAGGCAAGGCAATACTGACAGGGGAGCTAAGTCTCAACGATCTTTGTATCGTATTACAGAACGTGGGCAAGGCATAGCTTATGGCAGCCTTTCCAAAGAGGATGCTGATCCTTGGGATTTTCAGGGAAACCAGCGAGTGGCTTCTTAGGGCATAGCTACTGTTTGGACTCAAGGGGAGACAGGCAACAATGTAATATGGAAGTCTGTTGGTAAGGGCTCGGAGCATCCAGAGGGCTGCATTTCTACACCGCCTGTATTGAAGAGAAGGCCACCCTATGGCTGCATATAGAGAGCAGTGATGTGTGGAGGATGGAAGGCCAGTTATAAATCTCAGTGCTCTATGGTACAGAACATCCAGTTTTGCAAGCTGTGAGACAGGGCATTGGCCGTAAATAAAGTCGGCGTAGTTGATTAATGAAAGGAATGTAGATCAAACAAGCTGTCTTTTTGCGTCTGCAGTCAGGAGGTGTTTAATTCTGAAAAAAAAGACCAAGCCTCTGCCTAAGCTTTTTCATCAGTTCTTCTGCTTGCTCCACAAAGGAGAGTTTGTTGTCCAGCCAAATACCCAAATATTTGAATTTAGGCACAAACTCAAGATTTTCGCCTAGTAAGGTGGTGATGGGAGGAAATGTACCAGCAGCAGCAGAGTAAGCCCCAGTGCTGGATGGTGAGAAGAGCATGGCCTTGTTTTTTATTGTATTTAGCAGTAGCTTTTTGCTGAGAAGCTGGTGCTGCAGCGTATTGAATTCAGTTTGTAGTTCAGCGCAGACAGCTCCGGGAGAATCACGGCTTAAATAGAGCACCGTAACATTGGCAAACAAGTGGATACTGGCTTCCGTGATGCCTAAGTCCAAGTTGTTAATATAGATGGCAAACAGTAGAGGGCCCAATATGGATCCCTGAGGGACTCCTCTTTTTATTGGTTTGAGTGGAGAGAGAGCTGTCCTTCAGCCTTGATTTGTTGCTGCCTACCAGAGAGGTAGTCTTGGAACCAATCCAATGAGACTGAGGCCATGTCTATAGTTTTTAAGGTGGAGAGAAGCAGGCAGTGGTCAACGGTGTCAAATGCCTTGCTGAGATCTAAGAACACGGCACAAACAAATTTTTTATTGTTGAGATCCCATTGACAGTCGTTAGTGACTTTAGCCAGTGCCATAATTGTACTATGCTTTGCTCTAAAGCCAGACTGCATAGGGTTAAACAATGTAGAGTTGTCTAGGAATGATCTCAACTGTATATCCACAACTTTTTTCAGCATTTTTGAAAGTATGGGTAGAAGAGAGATTGGCCTACAGTTATTTAGGTCACAGGGATCCCCTGCTTTAAACAGAGGGATGACATGAGCAGTTTTCCATTCAGTGGGGATAGAGCCCTGGGCTAGGGACAGGTTGAATAGGTGTGATATAGGTGTGACAAGTATGTGATGTGCTATTTTCAAAAAGTATGGGTCAAAAGAGTTGGCTCCTGCTCTTTTTCTAGTATCTAGTCGTAGTAGGAGGTCTTCAACTTCTTTTATGGTGGTTGGGGAAAAGAAGAAGATCACGTTATTGTTACTTGGTTCTGGAGGCTGGGCATTGACCTGCAGATGGAGACTACTTACTGGTGCATTATCGAATGCCAAGCCTGTGGTGGCAAAATGTTTATTGAAAGCTTGAAGAATCTCAGATTTATCATTGATGGTAACATTATCAACGGTAATTTTAGAAGGTAGCACACTACCTGGAGAGTGGCCAGACAGTAACAGTAAAATCGTATTGTCATTCACGCAGGTCCCTTTGGAACCTGCATGAACACATCCCTGTGATTACAGAAGCACAGGGCCCTCTGGGCCCAGCACTTCTGTGCCTCCATTTATCCACATCTGTATATGGGTGTGGAAGTGCAGAGCTCAGTGGACCCTGCATTTCCATTCCTCCAGAAAGACAACTTTTGTGCTTCCTTGTAATTTTTTATTTTTGTAGGGATGGACCATTTTCAGTATTTATTCCTTAGGGGCCTAGTGTTGTACTAGTCATTAAGGCCTTTCTATTGATATATACAGTACATTGTCCAGTAACTCCAAAGACTGATAGAGTTACAGATTGGTAAAGTTGCAATGTTATCTTACAGAAGTTGTAATTTTTTATGTTTTTTTCATACAGCCCCTATTTTTTGGGGGGGGATGTTATGTGTTAGTGCTGTAGTACTCATTAAGACATTTATTTTGATACATAGATCATCCCATAACTGCATATATTGACAGTTATACAAAAAAGATTGCTTCATATGAAAAAAGAATGTGAAACAAAACTAAGTCCAAATTCTATATTTGTATAAAGGGATCTTTTTTCGTGAGATTGCTGTCTTTTGTATTAAAAAAGATTCCTTCACATGAAAAAAGAATCTAGGAAAAAAAAACTAAGCCCAAATTATTTTTTCATATGAAGGGAATCTTTTTTCATATGGCCCTTTTCTTTTTGTGTAAGACCATATGAAAAAAGAAATCGGGTCTTGAAAAAAGATTTTAAAATGTGTTAAAAGCACATTTCTGAGCCATTTTTCAGAAAACAAACTGCAGAATCCACCGAAGGGGGTCCCAATTAGCAAGATACATGTGTTGGTGTCTCTGCAGGATATCATTTTTATGGCTTTTCAAAAAAAATGTTTTTGAAAAACAAAAACGGAAACAAGATGTCGGCCATATGAAAAAAGGATTTTTTTCTCATAAAAAAAGATTAGCCCCCACAAGAAACAGAATCTTTTTTTGTATGGGCCACATTTTTTTTTCATATGAAACACCTATCCAAAAGACTGTACTGAGTATGCTCAGAAACAAAATTTCAAATCCTTAAAACTCTGGAATGAATTCATATCTCACCAAATCACTGAAAGGCACCACAGTAGCCCAAGCCCTTTCTACCCTGAAAATTTCAGAGCAACATTCCAAACTGTCTGGGCATTAGGTGGTGACAAAAAAAAAAAGCAAAAAACCCTGGGGTTTTTTTCCCTTTTTTTGCTATCCAGATCTCAAAATCTGCACATCTGACCTGAACAAAATTCATCAAGTCAAGGAAACTTGTGCACGCAAAATTTCATTCAAATCCATTGAACAGTGGCAAAGCTAGTATAGTGCAAAGTTAGGGGTTTAATATTAAACAACCCACTCAACCCTAACTATAGTGGCGCTACCTCAACACTGTAATATATTAAATATAAATATATCACATGGCTGAGATTTTTTTCCAATTATAAAAACCATCAGATTGGCTGTTCCAAACATCTCTTTTTTTTTTCAGTTGTATTCATTATCCTCGGCAGGCCACCAGCCCGTCTGCCATCCTAACAGACTCGGGGTCATTCAGGAACTTATGGCACGCTGTGCATGTCCCGGTAGAACCCCAAAGCTGGCCCAGAGGCTTCATTCTAAGTGGCCCCCTGACTTTTTCCTCCGTTTTTGACCCATTCCTACCCGAGGCCCGAGAAGCGGTGACGCATGTGCATGGAGGCGCACATGTGCATCGCAGCTCCAGTCACAGACCCTTCCACCTTCCCTCAGCCTAACACCGGCATGCCTCAGATGTGACACAGCCACCTGGCCTCCACCAGGGGGTGGCCAAGCTCCGAGGTGACCAAGTACTCTCTCCTGAGATGCAGGGCTGCCAACTGGCAGCCGATTACCTCCTCACCGTCCCCCCCACCGACTTCCGATGACCAGGGCTTGTTCCTGAACCCAGGTCATCGGCGTGGCATGAGGTGTGGCATCCAGAGCCTCAACCCTCAGTGCTACCAGGCTATCCAAACATCTCTTGACCAAGGGAAGTGTTGGAGGTCTGGAGCCAGGTGAACGTGGTGCCAATTTATAAAAGGGCTCAAGACAGGATGTGGGGACTTACAGGCCTGTCAGCTTGACTGCTGTACTGGGTAAGGTCTTGGAGGGCATCATCAAGGACCATATAATCGAGCATATGTATCAGGTGGGGGACACTGACTTCACATAACACGGTTTCACGAAGGGCCGTTCCTGCCAAATGAACCTTATTGAGTTTTGTGGTAAAGTTAACAAGGTACTTGATGATGGGGACTCAGTGGGTGTCATTTTTCTAGACTTCTCTAAGGCATCTGACAAGGTTCCACACGGGAACTTGTGGATGCGCTTATTGAGCACAAAATTCAGGGGAACTTAATCTGCCGGATAGCATCATGGCTTTCCAGCAGAAAACAAAGGGTTTGTATTAGGGGATCCTATTCAAAATGATTGGAGGTGATCAGTGGAGTACCCCAGGGGTCGGTACTGGGACCGTGCTTGTTCAACATCTACATCTCAACACTGTCTTGTAAAGATGAAGTCTGGGTATCAAAATTTGCAGATGATACCAGATTAGGTAAAAGAGTAACCTGCTCAGAGGATGCTGTCTCACTACAGGGGGCTTTAGATGAGATGGAGGATTGGTCTAGGAAGAACAGCTTGTCCTTTAACACAGAAAAATGCACTGTTATGCACTTTGGGAAAAATAATAGCAAGACACCTTACATGCTAAATGGTAATATCTTGAAAGTAGTCTCTGATGAGAGAGAGATCTGGGAATCAGAATCACACATGATCTCAACTTTAAACAACATAGTAGTATGGTGGTAAAAAAGGCTGGTAGCATATTACATTGCATTATCAGACACATCAAAAGCAGGGACAGAGAGGTGCTGATGCCATTGTATACCCCACTGGTTAGACCTCACTTGGAATACTGTGCACAGTTCCAGTAATAAAACACAGATCCAAGCAATAGAAAGGATACAGAGGAAGGCTACATGACTGATCCCGGAACTGAGGGGTAAGGAATATGAGGAGAGAATGGGGTAGCTAGGGATGTACTCCCTGGAGTTTCAGAGATGTAAGGGTGGATATGTGCCCGGTTTATAGGGCCCTACCTTATGAAGGTCTGTGGGATCAGCTTGGCCTAGTTACTAAGTAGTTGGGGTGCTGCACCAGAGTCCACCCACTGCAGATAAAAGGGGAGAGGTTCCAAATAAAAGGAAGCGTTGGTTTAGCATTAGAATTGCTAAAATATGGAATAGCCTTCCAGCACATGTAGTGGCTAGTAGAAGCAGATAATCACCTAATACTAAAAAAGATCTGGGGTATCGTGTATAAAATTGAAGTGAGCTTCATGGACTCCAGTCTTCTTTGCTCTGAAAACCTATGAACCTAGAAACACAGAAACATAGACTTTGACGGCAGATAAGGACCACTTGGCCCACCCAGTCTACCCATTTCCCAACCTATAGGATAAGCTGCAGATTCTAGTTAACCAACAGCCCACTTCCTGCCACCCCCCACTGTAATTGCCTAATGTCTGTCCCATGCTTGTTTGAATTCCCCCACTGTTTTAGACCCCACAACCTCTCCAGGAAGGCAGTTCCATGCGTCCACCACTCTCTCCGTGAAAAGAATTTCCTCACATTACCCCTGAGGCTGTCCCCCTCTAACTTTAAATTATGCCCCTTGTTCTTACACGTCTCTTTTTCTGAAAGATGCTACCCTCCTGGACTTTGTTGATTCCCTTGAGGTACTTAAAAGTTTCTATCATGTCCCCCCGTTCCCTCCTTTCATCAAGGGTATACATATTAAGCTCTCTCAGTCTCTCTTCATATGGTTTCTGATGCAGACCCTGCACCATTTTAGTTGCCCTCCTCTGGACTGCTTCCATCCTGTCTATGTCTTTGCGTAGATGAGGTCTCCAAAACTGCACGCAGTACTCCAGATGGGGTCTCACCAACTGTCTGCACAGAGGGATAACCACTTCCCTTTTTCTACTTGTGGTGTCCCTTTCTATGCATCCCAGTATCCCCCTGGCTCTCCTTACTGACTTCTTACATTGCTTACCCACCTTTAGGTCATCTGATATGACTACACCCAGATCCCTTTCCATTATTGTAGTTGTTAGTACCTCCCCTGCTATTGTGTACTCTTCTCCTGGATTTTTATTTCCCAGGTGCATTACTTTGCATTTCTTTGCATCGAATCTAAGTTGCCATTTGATATTTCCCCATATCTAATGGTAATTAACACTACTTATGAAGCTACATATCTTATTACAAAATAATGAACAACCTATTCATCAACCATCACAAGCGTGTACACAATATGTATACATTATTACAACGCTATTAACATGCATAACAACCACACAAATAACCCATGTCACAACAATCTACTATCCACCTCCATTGCTGCTCTAAAGCCTTTGAATTACAGCTCCCGCAAGAAAGAAGCAGCCCCCAATCACTACCAACCACTTTTGCTGCTGCCTCAATATCACTTGCCAAACTAACAGCCACACATGGAAATCAAAGTTAAACTGTGTAAAAGGCATCCCTCAGATACAAACTCGGCCCCCCCACAAATCACTACCAAGTACTTTTGCTGCTGCCTCCATATCACTTACCAAACTAACAGCCACATGTGGAAATCAAAGTTAAGCGGTATAAAAAGAAAAGTGCCCCAAATCACTTACCAAACAGTGCAGTTGCTCCTTTCCAATGCTGCTTCTTGCAGCAATCCTTAAAAACACTGTAGGGAGACATGCCAGAACCACATCTCTTTTTCTAGGAAGTACTCTATGGAATCTGAAAGGGCCAAAACCAGAATGCTTCTTCTTAAAGACAAACCACCACACTTTTTTCTTAAAGCCAAACCAGTACACTCTTTTTTTTTTTAAAGCCAGACAGACCAGCTACATGTAATATATGAAACACATGATGGGTAAGTCCCAGAAATTCATGAAATGTCACCGTCTTGCAATCAAACAAGCTCATGAAGGCCACTCGCCCTTCAGGCATGTAGTTTTATGGCATATCTGACCCCTCGATGATATTTTCTGATATCTGACACCTACCTATCAGGTATTCTCTCTCTCTATATATATGTACAGCATGTGTGTGTATATGTACATGTGTGTATTGTACATATATAATACATGGCTGGTACTTTTTCCCTATAGAAGTGATTAGTGGTTATTTCCTTGTATACCTGTTCCCTGTATTGCAACTGCGAGTAAAACTAACAGTAACCATCAAAATGTATTATACATAAAAGATGGGTATGTTCGCCATACCCAAAAATAAACCCACTGAGGGGGTTGACAACATCATAAAGTCGCTCACCCTTTGGGCTCATGGCTTATGATCTGGGTTGCTCCCTTGATTACTTTTTTTCTAATATACCACACTTAACCTTCATTTATTCTATATGCACTGGACAATATTCTCCAGAGAAGATGACGGCTCTAGGGAGATGCCCCACTGACAATGTTCGAGCTAACAGAAAAGGAAATTATGGTACATATGAAGAAATTCTCTTTTCTGTATTGCACCATGTTATTAAGGAGGAAAGTAGTTAATACAACTGAGTTCTGAAAAGCAGTAACCATCAGAAAAAAATGAGAAAAGGCTCAGGCTTCACTAGGTAACATAAAGAACCTCCCATGCTTAGGTATCTGATTCTAAAGTCATGATTTTATTAGTTAAAACTGGTGCTGCACCACCGCTACAAGACCAAATGTTTTCAAGCACCTCTCTTGTGCTCTTTCTCTGAAGTAGAGTGGAGAAGAATATTGTCCCACATATGATCCTAACAGATAGCTACTAGATTCATCCAACAGCAGAGCTAATACTGCACTAAGACCTTTGCCCTCTCAACCCAGGGTGCTGCAAGTACCCTAGAGGAAAGTGCTCTGCTCAGAGTGGCTCTTTCCTTCCTGCCACATATGACTTTCAAAAAACCTACATATTCATCTAGTTAAGGTGAATTTCAAAGATTTTCAAGTATGTGTCCCTCTTGCTGCTCTGAATGAAAACATCAAACAAGGAATAAAGAAAAAGACAAACTTTTGACATTTTGTATCTCCCAGATTCCTTGAACTATAACCTAACTTGCCCTTGTGCACTATATGTCAAGGTTCCCCATGCAAAAGAGCCTGACGTCTGCCAATCCTCCTGGCTAAGGGAATCATAATCATGAAACACACTGTACATGTAAGAATATCCAATGGAACAAAAAAAAAACAGGTTCCAAACAACCCTGCACAGAACATGCAACACTAAGCTCAAGAAAATGGTGGAACTGAGGACTAATGAGATGGATGGGTCCTACAGAGTGCTCTGAGAAACATCTGTGTTGGTCCCCAAACAGGTCCCAATGAATGGCTCAACACTGCACTGAGAATGGACACCTGACCCCACAGGGAGCTGAACACTAGTCTTTGTCCACTCCCACATGCAAGAAGGCCTAACACCTGCATTCTCATAGCCTTTGTGGGCCTAATTCCCTGAGCTCTGGCCCAAACCAAGGAAATGTTCCAGACTCAGATGAACACCAAAGTGGATACCTTCCTAGAGACCACATGGATGATTTTTATCTTATTGAGGAAACCCTTGTTCCAGAGTCTTCTCCTCTCAGCAGCCAGGTTGCCAACAGCAGCCAGGTTGCCAACTGCATCACCTCTGGGTTTCAATGCAGGATGGATCCCTGACCGAATAGGTCACTGTGAAGCAGAAGCTGAAATGGCCCCATGTCGCCAGACTGACAAGATCTTCAGACCACGGTCTTCTTGGTCACTCTGGAGCAATCAGAGGAAAAACTTCCTCTTGACCATTGAATCTTTTACAGTACCCTGGGCAACTGTGGAAGCAATAGAAATAGGAAAACTGATAAAGTCCCACTGCCAGAATAGGGCATCCACCACTTCTGCCCATGGGCACCAAAGTTAAATGAGGAACCTTGAAACCTGAGAGTTCTCTGATGTGAATACATCAATCTGAGGTCATCTGAACCTTCTGCATATCAGATTAATCGCCTCTGGTTTCAATGACCACTCTTTCGAGTGCACTGTCTCATTGCTTAGCCACTCAGCCTGAACAGTCAGTTCTTTTGCTAGGTGAACTACTGTCAGAGACAGTAGAATGTCCTCTGCCCACTGAAGCACCCTGTTTGCTTCCTTAAGAATGCTTTTGCTTCCTGAACCTTCTTGGCTGGTTAAGTATGCCACAGTGACAGCACTGCCTGATGTCACTGTTGCCACCTGCCACTGAACCTGGTCCTGAAAATACATGAAGGCTAGAAAAACTGTCCTCATTTTCAAAACACTGATCTGGAGGCACTGTTCTTGAGGGCTCCAGACTCCCCGTGATGAAATCTGGCCTAGAACTACCCCAGCTCAACAGACTGGCATCAGTGGTTAAAAACACCACTAGAGGAACTTTAAGCAGAGATCGTTTAGTGATGTTCATGGTCCTACCATCATGCAAGTGATAGCAACACTGGTCTACATAAAAGGATCAGAGCCTGGAAGTCCTCTGACCATACTTACAGTAGCCTGTTCTGGAGAGGTCCTATGTGGAATCTGGCCCAGGGCATCAGTTATTTTTTTTTTATTTTATTCTTTGGTAACAAGGTAAGGCTCACTAGGCACAAGTGCCTGTTTTAAGAGGCGACCCAGGAGCACTGGCTCAGAGGTTTCACAGTATACAAGCAGAGGTTGTTGTGGGAATCAAACCCTGGTCTGCTGTATGTACCAAGCTCATTCACAGCTCATTATTCTAACCTCTAGGCTATACTGCCAGCCAGTTCCATCACTGCTGTCAGACCCAATACTTGACGTAGCCTGAGAGCAGAGCAGCTGTCAGGGATCTCAGCCAGTGAACCTCCAGCAAGAACTGCACAAGCTCTATTTTAGTAAAATCCCTATTTTCAAAGGGTCTGCAGGTAGCCTTTTTTTTGTCAGTACAGTGCTGCAGTTTGTTCATGCTTTTATATTTTGTGTAGTGTTAAGTTTTTTTAATTTTACTTAGGGCTTTTAGTGAGACAGTGTCAGGGTTTTTTTTTATTTTTTTTTATTTTCAAGTGCTTTGTGTGAAGCCATGTATTATGGCATGGTCCCAGTGCAGTGAGATTCAAGGCAGCTGTAAACTGCTACTGTAATTGATCATGCAGGAGTTTTTCTTGCATTTTGCCAATTATAGACAGTAATGAAATAGATCTGTAATTGTCCACAAAATTGGTTGCACCCCCTTTGTGGATGCGTACTACATGGTAACTGTGACTGCACTTAACTTCTCTGTTGTCACCAGCTGTGTACATACCCATGGCTGTTAAGTCTAACTTGTAAATATTGTCTACCTGTGTGTTTTTCTCCCCTAGCCAGGCTATTTGACTTGTTTACCAGCATATCATGCTATAACCGCATTCTACTCTAACTTGTTTTATTTTTGCTGTTATACTTGTCTTGTATTAATTTCTGTGACTGTTATTGTTGATTTATTGTTGTCCTGACAGTATCTTCATTATGTTCCAAATTGTTGTCATTGCTGTACCTTACTGTTGTCATTGCTGTACTCTCAAATTGTACTCTTCCGGGTTGTGCCTGAAAATAGGCAGGCTTTTTGCCTGGTGTACTTACCCGGTTACCAAAAGCTAATAGATAAATAAGCAGTTTTCCATGCATCGCGAATTTGCTAGAGATTAAGGGATAAATTAAAGATTTTTGTCAGTGGAGGTGTTAGTTCATTGGACACCCATTTCAGGTATTTTGCTTCTACAGCATCAAGTCCAGGTCCTGTTGTTATATCCGGTTCTTTTTTTTTTTTGCCATAAAGGTTTTATTTATTTATTTAAGTACATAGGAATTAAAACCCTTTGAGTTATGGACTCATTTTCCAAGGCTCCACGTCACAGGAAGCATAAGACATATTGATATATAGACAGAGATAATATTAAATGAGGGGTACATTGGAGTATCATACATGTGAAATGTACTAGTTTTGAGTCATAAATTTCAAGGTAGTAGCCTAAGTGGCTCCATACAGACAGTCTTGGTACATACATTCAGGGTTGCCTATACAAGACATTAGCTAGGTTCTATAAACAATATAGATACAATGATAGATACAGTTGCTACCTCTGAAAGGTATTGTCAGATTTTAAACCATGTTTTTCTGCCATGGAGTGGACAGGTGGCTATCAGACAGATCTCTGCTCTCTCCGTCACCTACCCCTCCCAACCATCGGGAGAACCCAGCAGATTGGTCCCCACAGCAGGGCCATGAAAGGGGAGTCCATCTCCCCCACAGGACAATCAAATCCAGATTCAGTGATCGGGTATTGATGCAGGTTGGAAGGGAGTGGGTCTAATTTCATGAAGCCATCCCAGCCCCTTTTCCATTTTCTAGTTCCTCCCTCCTCATTGCTGGAGTGTGCATGTCAGTGCATGCACATGGAGACACATATGCTCAGCAGAAGTCTCGCAGCCCCCTCCCTTCATTTGCTGCTCCCAGACCTGCCCTACCATCAGGCCTCCACCTGGTGGCAATAACTAAGAGGAGTTAGCAACCCTCCCTCCCCAGAAGAGGAAAGCAGTCCAACAGACACTCAATCCTCTCCCCATTCCCTAGCTGGCCACCAGTAACCTGAGATTGCTTCCAATCCTGGGTCACTGGTGTGGTGGAGGTAGTGCTACCACAACACTGGACCAGCTCTGTTATATCCACTTTTAACAGAACCCTCTAGGCCTCCTTGGGTTTGATCTTCTTAAAGTAGAAAAGTAGTCTATCAAGCGTAGGGTCTGTATCCATTTTACTATTTTCTGATGTTCTGATTACAAACCTGTCTAGGTTCATAAAGGTTTCATCCAGTAAGTTGGCTATTTCCTTGCTCTCTTATTTCTTCCCTTCAGATTCAATCTGCTGTTTATTAGTTTGCTTTTTAGGATTCAGTAAGTTATTAACACTTTTCCAAGAAAGTTTAGAATCACCAAATTTTTCAGTTTGTTGTTTTTTGTAAGATTCAGCTTTGGCCTTTTTTTTTAATAATCTGTTTACATTCATTGCACAATTCCCTGAATTTATTCCAGTCAGTGTTCAAACATGCCAGCAGATAAAGGCCTTATGGTCTATCTAGTCTGCTCAATTGTCAAAAACACAAATCCAGGCACTCACCACCACAAAAGAACTTGGCCCAGAAGGGAAACATTTTAAAAGGATTTATTGAATTGCCTGACGCGTTTCTGGTCCCACTGGACCCTTTATCAAAGGCTAAATGAGGCAGAAAAAAACACACACATATATAACCCTAGAATAGATTGTGGTAGTCACAGAAACATGGTACACACAGAACCATGACTGGGACGTAAACATACCAGGATACACTATCTACAGGAGGGACAGGGAGGGTAAAAGAGGAGGAGGAGTAGTCTTACATAAGAGAAGAAATTAAAGCAACAGAACAAAAGGGTAAAGCCAGGAGGAGAAAGGAAGTACTGTGGGTCAATTTGAGTAGGCAATGGCACTACAATCCGTGCAGGGTATACAGACCCCGCTCCTAGGGGAGGAAATGGACAAGGAAATGATAGAAAGCATACTTAGAATGGCAGATAAAGGGGAGATATTGCTGATGGGTGATCTGAATATGCCAGATGTTAACTGGAGCGCAGTTGCAGCAGCCACTTCTAAGAGTGGGGTTATTCTAGATGCCCTACAGGGGGCATGCCTTAGACAACTAGTATTGGAGCCCACTTGAGAGGGAGCAATCTTAGACCTGGTTCTCTCAAATGGAGATGAAGAGAGGATCACAGATGTAGAAGTGGGTAGCCATCTGGGAACTAGCGACCATCGAACAGTATGGTTCACAATAAACACAGCAATAGAGTCAAGCCATACAAAGACAAAGGTACTGGATTTTAGGAGGGTTGACTTTGCCAAAATGGGTGAGTGCCTAACGAATGCACTAGCAAATGGGCAGGAAGGAGGGGTGGAAGAACAATGGGGAATAATAAAAACTGCCATCACAGAGGTAACAAGCCTTTGTGTAAAGCAAATAAACAAAACGAAACGAGGTAAGAAACCACTATGGTTCTCAAGGAAGTGGCAGTGAAGGTTCAAGAGAAAAGAAAGCATTCAGGAAGTACAAGGAATCACAGAAGGAACAGGACAGAGAACTGTATCAGTTAAAGCAAAAGGAAGCTGGAAAGGCAGTCAGAACAGCAAAGGCCCAAACCGAGGAAAAGATAGCCAACTCAGTTAAGAAGGGGGATAAAACCTTTTATAGGTACATCAGGGAGCAAAGGAAGACCAAGGGAGGGATAGTGAGGCTTAATAAAGGGGAGGGAGGGTGGGCAGAGGGTGACTGTGAAAAGGCAGAGATACTAAACAAATATTTTTGCTCAGTATTTACAAAGGAAGAGGGGAGGTACCTAAAACAAACAGTAGAAACACTCTGGATACAGAAGTTGATACCAGCCCATTTACAGAAGAAAGAGTTCTGAAAGAGCTCTTAAACTGAAGGTGGACAAAGCAATGGGGCCTGATGGGATTCATCCCAGAATTCTAAAAGAACTAAGGATAGAACTAGTGACACCACTGACTACCCTCTTTAACAAATCATGGGAGGATGGGGTGGTACCTGAGGACTGGAGGAGGGCAGATGTGATTCCCCTTCACAAAAGTGGGAGCAAGGCAGAAGCAGGAAACTACAGACCTGTTAGTTTAACCTCAGTGGTAGGGAAATGATGGAATCACTTCTAAAGGAAATAATTGTTGCGATCTAGAGGCCAGAGGGGCACAGGACCCAAGGCAGCATGGATTCACAGCGGGAAGGTCATGCCAGACAAATCTGATAGATTTCTTTGACTGGGTGACCAAAGTAGTTGATCAGGGAGGGGCTGTGGACATGGCCTACCTAGACTTTAGCAAGGCATTTGACACAGTCCCACACAGAAGATTAATATACAAGTTAGCCAGCCTGGGAGTGGGTCCCAAGATGACAGCCTGGGTAAAGAATTGGCTGGAGAATAGGACACAGAGAGTAATAGCAAATGGAGTCCACTCTGAAAAAAGGGGGGTTAGCAGTGGGGTACCACAGGGTTCAGTATTAGGACCGGTCCTCTTCAATGTCTTTATAAGTGACATTGCAGAGGGACTGGAAGGAAAGTATGTCTTTGCAGATGACACAAAGATCTGCAACAGAGTTGATGCACAAGGTGGGGTGGAAAGGATGAGAAGGACTTGGCAAGGTTAGAGGAATGGTCAAATGTATGGCAGCTTAGATTCAATGCTAAGAAGTGCAGGTAATGCACCTGGGAAACAAAACCCAGGGAAGAGTACACAATGGGGGTGAGATACTAACAACAACAAAATGGAAAGGGACCTGGGGGTAGTCATATCAGATGACCTAAAGGTGGGCAAGCTATGTGAGAGGGCAGCAAGGAGGGTTGGGGGATACTGGGATGCATAGGGAGAGGCATCACCAGTAGAAAACAAGAAGTTATTATCCTCTGTACAGACAGCTGGTGAGACCACATCTGAGTACTTGTGTGCAGTTCTGGAGACCCAATCTCCACAAAGACATAGACAGGATGGAAGCTGTCCAGAGGAGGGCAACTAACATGGTGCAGGGTCTGCACTGGAAGACAAATGAAGAGAGACTTAAGGAGCTAATATGTATAGCCTCGAGGAAAGGGGGGAGAGGTGGGACATGATAGAAACTTTCAAGTACCTCAAGGGAATCAACAAAGTCCAAGAGGGTAGCATCTTTCAAAAAAAGAGGTGTGCAAGAACAAGGGGGCATAATTTGAAGATAGAAGGGGGGCGGCTCAGAGGTAATTTAAGGAAGTATTTTTTCACAGAGAGGGTTGTTGATGTATGGAACAGCCTTCCAGAGGAGGTTGTGGAGTCAAAAACAGTGGTGGAATTCAAGCATGCATGGGACAGTCATAAGGCAATTCTAGGGGGTGCGGGTAGGAAGAAGTAGGCTGCTGGTTAACTAGGATCTGCAGCTTATCCATCAGGTAGGGAAATAGGCAGACTGGGTGGGCCAAGCGGTCCTTATCCGCCGTCAAATTCTATGTTTCTATGACAAATTACATCAATTAAAAAACACAAATAAAATGTGTCTAACAATGAAGCAGTACTACATTCCTCCATGGAATTCTATATATCTAACAGGCAGAACACTAACCCAAATTGTTACCTCCCCAACAAGGTGTGACACAAGAACCGGGACCTCCACACTGTTAGACCTTATTTTTACCAACAGACCACGTAACATCACCCGGGCCTCAGTGCTCCCTGACTCTATCAGTGACCACTCCCCGGTTATCTGCTGGTGGTCAGGTAAACTGGCCCCAGCACCACCTACAACCGCATGGCATCGTAAGCTCAAAAAAGGAGGCCTTAATCGTCTCAAAGAATACCCTGCAAATAGCAACTGGCTACCCTTATATAACGCACAGTCAGTGGATACCGCCCTGACCCACTTTATAACTACTTTTAACAAAGCCTGTGATATATTTTCCCCCCCTCACAAAGCAGGTGGTGAAAACCAGGACTACCCCCTGGATCACACCTTCCCTCATAAACCTTATGCAACACAGGGACAACCTTTGGCACAGGGCCATAGACACCCAACGCACCAGGGACAGACAGCTATATAGGGAGGCGCGAAATAAATGCACCTGGGCCACTTGTTGGGCAAAAGCTGAATACTACCAGCATACCCTTTCCACCTCCTGGGGAGACGGGAAAAAATTCTAGAGCAACATACAAGAAATCAGTGGCAAAACATGCTCTCCCACCCTGACCCAACTCAATTTGAACAGGGACATTACCCAATATCCAGCTAAAATCGCTGAAGCCCTCAACGATTCCTTCTCTGACCGCTCACATATCCTCCCGCCAAATTTCTTCCACCCTCCCCCCAAAAAAAAAAACACCTCTTTCAGCGAGTACAGACCTCCCACCCCCTTTCCTGCTCTGAACCATTCCCTGCAACCTGGCCAAACGCTATATCTCCAACTCTATCGCTAACACCCGCTACAGCAATGACTCACTAGACCTAAAACTCATTAGGCTTACCCTCGATGTCACACTACCCCATCTCACAGAAATTCTTAACCTTTCACTGTGCCTCGGCCAGTTCCCCTCTACCTGGAAAAAAGCCTTGATCACTCCTATCTTAAAGAACGGTGACCCCACCCGCACCGGTAATTATAGGCCAATCTCAATTCTCCCTCATCTCTCCAAAGCGCTAGAAAAATAGTCTCAGACCAGCTAACAGAGCATCTTACGAGACACAACCTCCTAAGTAAGGAACAACGTGGGTTCCGAGCTGGCCACAGCACCATCACGGCTCTCACTGAACTCACAACGCTCATCCACGGGGCCCTAGATCAAGGGTCAATTGCAGGGGCCATCTATGTAGACTTAACAAAGGCATTTGACACGGTCAATCATGATCTACTCCCTCAAGTCCCACCACAACTAAATGTGGCCCCTGAGGTCTTGGCCTGGTTCAAGGACTACCTCTCGGGATGCTCACAGCAAGTAAGAATCAACTCCATCATCTCCACCCCCAAACCTGTTTGCTCTGGCGTTCCGCAGGGGTCAATTCTGGGCCTGCTGCTTTTCACACTCTTCCTGAACTCACTCCCCAGAGCTTGCAGTGGTCATCGCTTACTTTATGCTGATGATGCTGTTCTTTACTGGCAACACCCTCAGCCAAACACCCTCCAACTCACCCTTCAGGGGTTTTTCAGGGAGCTGGAGAACTGGTTCGCTGATCACTGCCTGATCATTAACTATTCCAAAACAAAGTCCATGACCTTTGCTCATCGCCAAAGCCCTCACAGCCAGATGGCACTCCATATTACAAACTTGGATGGTACCCATCTGGAACACGTTACTCATTTTAAATACCTGGGCGTCACCTTAGATACCTCCCTCTCCTACCACAGACACATATGCCTCCTCTCGTCAGCGATCAACTCCAGAATTGGTTCCCTCTACAGGATCAAAAACAGCCTGCCTGCCCAAGCCATGCAGATAGCTGTCACCTCCTCCATCCTCTCACTTATCGATTACGGGATTGTTATCTATGGCACTGCTGACAACTCCACCCTACGTAGCATAATCACAGTGCTTAATAAAGCCTGCCGCCTCGTTACTGGCTGTGACAGACTCACCCACACCTGCGATCTGTACACACTAACAGGTTGGTTTAATTTTCATCAAAGACTCAAATATCAAGCCTGCATCCTAGCAAAAAAGATCCACCTCCAGCTTACTCCAGCCGGTCTTCTCCCCATCGTCAGCCCGGCCCCTCACAGGCGTAGTGCCAGACTCTCGACTACCTCATCCTTCACGGTCCCCCCATATCGAACGTCCCTAGGGCAGAGATCCTTCCGCTACCGTGCCCCCAAATGGCTCAACACTCTTCCCCCTACTCTCTCCCAGGCCCACAGCATCTCACTCTTCAAAACAGGCCTTCGAACCCACCTCTTGGAAAACGCGAAATGTGAATGCCAATAAGGCCTGCCCTTACTCCTCCCTCACCCCTCTACAGACTCAGGGACTTCCTAGACCCTACGAACCACCCTCCACGTAAGCTCTGTCTTGGGCTCACATGTATGCCTCCTAATGCTATCAAAATAAGCCTCTCAACTACCATGTCAGTTCTGTAACCAGTAAATAATCTAAGTGTATATAAAAATTTGCTTCTTTTTATTGTTTTATACTGTCTTGTGTCTCTCCACCCCCTGTAATCACCGTGGAGCCATTGTATAAATATTGTCTGAACTGAAACCTGTATATAATTGCTCGTTCCATCTGTCATCCTTGTACTTTGTTCTCCCTCCACCCCCCTGTAAACGACATGGAGCCTTTGCAAAAGAGTCTATGACGCAAAGGATTGTAATTCCGATTATACAGTAAATAAAATAAAATAAATAAACATGGACAATATATTACTACAGGACTCTTTAGCCCAAATAACCCACCCCTTCCCCCACCTCCTTCTTCCCACTCCATCCCCTTCTACATCACCATACCCCCTTCACCTCCCAACCCTCCACCCTCTCCTGTCCCTAATAATACCACCCCAATTCCTCTCCTGCACAACCCTTCTCCATTACCACACCACCTACCTCCCTTGCTGTTTATATCCCAACCTCCTTTCACACCCTTCCCCTTAGTTTTCTCCCCACACCTGTTCCCCCTCACTTGCCTCCTACTGAGCTCCAGTTTGCACCCCCCCCATGCTGTTGGCATCACTGCAGCAACTCCCCCATCACTCTCCATGCCGTCCTTAGGCTGTTCCCCCACTCACTCCCCCTCTGTATAGCTAGTCCCCATCTGTATGGCCAGGTACTCTCGGGGACTTGATGACCCTAAATTGACAGACTAAAGCACTTCCTTTGAAACTATTTCCTTTGTTTGAGCTGTATGCTGAATGTTCCCTTACTGAAATGCTTTATACTCTTGAAACAATGTTCTTCCTATATTATTTGTAACCTGACTGAAACAGACTGTTCCTTCAATGTATTCTAACTCATATCATTCAAATGTATGCAACCGATATGCTTTGTCTAACTTATTTGTAATCTCTGCAACCCGTATGTTTGACTAATTGTTTTGTGTATGACCTGGAACCTTTGTAAACGGAGTCCCAGGACTCAAAGGTATTAATCCTAAACTGCAATAAATAAATATTGTTAGCACGTCCAACTTAAGGCTAGGTGTACTGTATAGGAACTGCCTCAAGCTTACAACTGAAGCCAGGCATCTTGTTGTTTCCAGTAGGGTCCTATGGTCTCCCAGTTTATGCAGCTGCATGTGACTCTCTACTAAACAGAGTCAGGATGGTATATAACAAGGCTTGTCACGTTGTATTGGGAGCTGACATGCTGGGCCATAGCTGCTCCCTATATTCCCTCACCAATTGGCTACACCTACAGGGCAGACTGAAGTACCAAACTTGTCTGCTTGAAAAAAAGGTGATGATGGGCCCTACTCCCTGACAATTCAAAATTGCTTTCGCCCCATTATCAAGTAATATAATATCAGGAATATGACTACGAATGCCCTAGAAATACCATTCCTGAGAAAAAACATGAGTAAATGCTCTAATGCTGTAAGAGCATCTGTGTGGCTGAACAAATACCTGAATCCCTGCCAAGTCTAAAAAAATGATCACTTCAAGAAAGCTCTGGGAAAAGATCTAACCCCGAGTTCCAAATGTTCCTACTTCACTTACTCTGCACACCCAACTTGCACTGTAACACTTTTACTGATACTATAATAGCTAAGTTCTGTTCTTGTACATAATGCATCCTATGGTTTGTTACTGACTACACTCCTCCGGAGTCAGTGCTTTTTTTTTACTGTTTATGTGTAACCTTACCCCTGCACTCAGACATGCAGCCTTTGTAAAAGGCAAGGTTCCGTACTCAAAGGTCCTTTTCAGAATGAATGAGTTAAATAAAATAAATAAATACATATCATCACTGCAGGGCAGTGGGCATTGAAAGGAGGCATGGTTGTGCCAGGTTTTTTGAGGGGGAATTATGGGTAGGGAATTATTGGGATAACAAGAACTAGGAAATGCCCTGGGGCAAAATGTGACCAAGTGTGAGGCCAGATGTGGTTAGTTCCCATACACAGGACTCCCACTGGACTGAGTAGACAGGCAGCTAATGGGCTAGATGCCTCTTCTCGTCCCATTTGGGCAGCACTATGCAAAGCGAGATCGATGAGGAACGAGATTGCAGTCATGGCAGATTTTAAAGTGAGATCAATGAGGAACGAGATTGCAGTCATGTCAGATTTTCAAAGTGAGATAGATGAGGAACGAGATTGCAGTCATGTCAGATTTTCAATGTTAGATCAATAAGGAACAAGACTGCAGTCATGTCAGATTTTCAAAGTGAGATCAATGATGAACGAGATTGCAGTCATAGCAGATTTTCAAAGTGAGATCAATGAGGAATGAGATTGCAGTCATGTCAGATTTTCAATGTTAGATCAATGAGGAACAAGATTGCTGTCATGTCAGATTTTCAAAGTGAGATCGATGAGGAACGAGATTGCAGTCATGGCAGATTTTCAATGTTAGGTCGATGAGGAATGAGACTGCAGTCGTGGCAGATTTTATTTCTGGTTCCTTGATCAATTTGGCTTGCATTACGGAGACCTGGTTGAGTGATGATGCCAGTCCAATTTTGGAGATGGCTATCCCTGCTGGATTCTCTGTGATACATTGCCGAGGAGGGACCACAGGGTGGGCATGGCCATCTGTGTTAGACCTGAGTTGAACTTTATGTGCACCCATGCATCTGTATCACATCTGAATTGAACTTCACTGTGCACCCATAGGGAGAAGCCTCATCATCTGAATGTGTGGCTTTTCGTGGGGTTCCAGGTGCAGCTTGTAGGGTTCTTCTAGTGTACTGATATCTGGGGTGCAAGAGGAGTGAGGGGGAATTCATTTAAGAAATTGCAGACTTCATTGCTGAGTCACCAAGATGGTTAATTCTGGGTGACTTTAAAGCCTGGATCAAGGATGAGCTGTCACATTTTGGTCAAAATTTCCTCTGAGTGATGGAATCACTGGCCTCACATAAATTGTTAATTCTGCAACCCACCAATATTTCTATGTCTTGGACTTTTTTTGCCCCATAGAGCTCGAGATGGATAATCTCAGGATTGATACAGTCAGTTGGTTGGATCACTGCATAATGAGGTTCTCCTTCAGCCCCCCCACCCCATGAAAATGATTTCATACCACCCTTTACTAGGGCTATGATTAGAAGGACTCCAGTTCATGTTGGACATTTAAGCATTTAGGCATGACAGGGAATTGGTTGTTCTAGGTTTACCCGACAGTCAGGGTTGTTTAAGGTATGAGGCAAAGCCAAGTGCCTTCAGCCCCTAACCAAGGGGTAAACCTAGTATAACCAATATCCCTGAAGTGCCTTATTGCTTATATAAAATGGGCCCAGAGGCAATATTTAAAAAACAAATACTCTAAAAGTTTTCAAACCCACAAAAATAATAATAAAATGTTGCTTAATAATGTAAAATAGTCCCTCCAGAGATGTTTTTCACCTGTCAGTCATCTGTCTTGCTTCATATTCAGTACACTGTGTGAATGTTTACCATGGAATAGAAGAATTCAAAGCTCTGAATTATTCCAGTAGTAGAATGCTCCCCCCACTCCCACACACACACTTATGGAATGGTAACATGGAATACATGAATTCAAAATTCTTCAGAGTTCCACTGGCATATATTATAGTGGCACGGTAGTGCCACTATAATTAGGGCTGAGGAGCCATTTACATGTTAAACCCAAACTTTTGCACCTTAATAACTTTGCAACTGTTTAACGGATTTCCCTGAAATTTGGAATACATGATCAAGACCCATACGCCTTGGGATCTGCCAAGTTTTGTACCGGTTGGATACACGGCTGTGGGGTTATTAACGTGATCTGCGATAAGTTCATGCTTTTTCTGAATTCTACGTCATGTGTTTACAGGGTCGCACGGGTTTGCGCAACCAGCCCAAAGTCTTCAGGGAATGTGTGCCGGTCCCGATGTGCCTTTTGAAGATTTCATGAAAAATATTAAACAGTTCAAAAGTTATTCAAAAAACAATTTCCCATTATAAGTCAATGGGAAAAGTTAACAAAAGTTTGACAGTGTCGCAAATGCATTTTTATTATCGTAATGGCCTTTTACTGTCGCAAATCTGCCATTTTGTTTTCAGTTAGTGATCAGAAAAATGCTTGGCATTTAAAATTGAGACCCTCTAGCAACCTAATCTTTTTGTATTCACCTAGTCGGGCCCTGAGGATGCTAGCCATGTCTTTATTTTGGTAAAACACCCCAGAAATATGTTTTCAGATTTCTGGAAAAAGTACTTTCGCAAAGTAGTGTCGCACTCACAAAAGTGTTGCAATTTTTTGCGAAAGCTTTCGTAAATCACGACACTACTTTGCGACACTATGCCCAAAATAACAGTAATTCTTTGGCATCCCGCTGCAAAAGAACAGTTTGGAGTTTTCGGCTGAAATTTGGAGGGAATGCAGTCGACATCTCACAGATGTGCCTTTCAGTATTTTGTTGAGAAAATATTACATGGCAGCAAAGTTACGGTACTCCAAAGTTGACGCTTTTTCCCATAGGATAACATTACGGCATACGACGCATTGCAGCAATCGTTTGGAGCCCTGCTGCAAAATAACGGTTCGGTCTTTTGGGCTGAAATTTGCAGAGAACACAGCCAACATCCAACAGATGTGCCTTTCAGTGCTTTGGTGAAAAAATATTACAGGGATGCAAAGTTATGGCACTCCGAACTTCTGTTTTTTTCCCTAAGGCTAACATTACGGCCCGTATCTCGAAAACAGTGCGAGATACGGACTTTTCGTCGAAAAAATTCTTAGCCCCCATAAACTAGCCAGGAAAGTGATAATTCATATGACTTTTACATTTTTTTTCTATGTTGTACGGTTACTGAGATATAAGCAATTTACTATTCCAAGTCCTCATTTTTGTGTTCCGAGAGTCATTATTTTGCATACATTCTTTGTACTCACTGTCTTTCTCTATACAGCTTTTGGGGAAAACCAGCCTGTGCGCTTACATTACTGTTACCATTACCATTTCCACTTGCGGTTCCATACCCGTTTCACTTACCATTCACGTTTACGCCACCATGTGCGTTACCCTTTGCGTTTTCATTTGTGGATGTGTTTGCGTTGTTTTTAACATTTCTGTCTACAGTACTGTTTCTCTTTCTGTTTCGCTTTGCGTCACCATGTGCATTACGATTTGCGTTTGCAGGCACAATGTTACTATGTGACAAGACATCACGTGGCAGGAGCGTGGGGCCCTATCACGGGGCCCAATGGGCCCCATGCTCCCGCCGCTGCCGCATTACATTCACTATTTCTCATTATCATTCTCAAAAAGAAGGGAAATTAGAGGCAAAAAACTCCATTTAATGCATCAGTTAGGGTTGTTCCACAGCAACAAAAGTGAGGAATTGACGTTAGGGTTGAAACCCTTTGCACCCCTCCAGCCCACCCCAACTGGAATCGGGTGCATTAGGGTCATCGGTCTAACTGTCACCCCATTCTCCTATTCCTCAGCTTCTTTCCACATGTGATGGGGTGACAGTTAGGCTGACGATCCCCAATGCGCATCCCGATTCCAGTTGGGGGTGGGCTGAGGGTGCAAAGGGGTTTCAACCCAAACATCAAATTTCCTTACTTTTGTCACTGTGGAACAACCCTAACTGATGCATTAAACAGAGTTTTTGCCTCTAATATATATATATACACACATATTACATATACACACACACACACACACACACACACACATACCCCTCAAGTGAAACAAGAACCTCAATTTTATCTGTTGCCAGCTAAGAAGCAGGAGTTCTCTGGCAAACTAGTGGGGATAGGAGGGGGATTGTTCATGGTCATCAAAGAAACACCAGCAATGGAAAGTCTGAACAGTACTTGATTGTCTAAATTTGTGTGTGTGTGTGTGTGTGTGTGTGTGTGTGTGTGTGTGTGTGTGTGTATGTGTATGTGTGTAAGGAGGGGCTCTAGAATGAAAATAACATTAAGTTATTTACTTACTTTAGTTGATTTAATGGACTTTCATTTTTAGGGCCTAGCTGAATGTTTCTATATATGAGTAAAGGTTGCAGCCATGTTTGTGATGGAGATTTTGAAGCAAGTGGCCTATGAATTCTGTGAGCTATCCCAGCTGGCAGGGACTTGTTTTTAGCCATCAGTAGTGGTCTCTTAAGGCAATGGCTAGAACCAAGTCTCAGCTAATCAGGGCACAGGGATTTCTTTGCCCATTTTATATTTTTGGTTTGATAGTAGTGTGCGAGACCAGATCAGAAGAAGCAGTGACAGTTTGTAACAGGGCCATATCTGGGGCTCTCAATACCATTGCACTCATTTGTGTATGCCCTTGATCTTGTACTGAGGCTCCCCCTGGTTTGAAGGGGAGCTTTTATTTATTTATTTAGTTTTTGTTGACCAGGTAAGTGCACTAGACAAATCCTGCCTATTTTCAGACACGACCCCGGGAAGGGGGATACAGATGAATGCCAACTAACTTTGAACCAGATTAAGCTGTTGGTGGTATTTTTAGTGAATGAGGGAAATTTGGCCAGGACATCAGGGAAATTCCCCTACTCTTTTCGATAAGTGCCATGGGATCTTTAACATCCACCTGAACTACCACCAATCCAGGCAGATGGGACCTCGGTTTAACGTCTCATCCGAAAGACGGCACCTCAGAAGTGCAGCACCCCTCTCATGCTGCACTACAGTGTCAGTACTGGGATATTAACCCAAGTGCCAGATGTGGGAGCTGAACCCACAGCCCTCTGATCTCCCAGCCTCAGAGGCGAGTGTGCTACCTACTGAGCCACTGACACTGCTAAGGGGGCTGAAGGCAAAGGGATGGAGGTTAGAGCATTGTTGGAGGTGATACAA
Source organism: Neoceratodus forsteri (assembly GCA_016271365.2). NCBI lineage: Eukaryota > Metazoa > Chordata > Ceratodontiformes > Ceratodontidae > Neoceratodus > Neoceratodus forsteri. The sequence continues at coordinate 1,075,742,334 of CM057454.1, read as the reverse complement.
GGCCCCGGAGGAGAAACTGGCTTTGAGTTTTTTCTATGATGAATACCAAAGGATGATCACCCAGGAAAAGGCAGCTTTTTTGTTTAGGGAGATTGCCGCTGAGAGGAACCAACCAGATCGGCTCTTTCAGACTGTGGTCAAGCTACTTAATCAGCCTGTCCACAGCCTGTTAGGGCATGTTCATCTGCTAAGAGCAGTGAGTTTACTTGATTCTTCTTGGACAGGGTTTCTTCCATATGGGCAGGGATCTCCTTAAGCAGGTTGCTGCAACCCAGCAGAGTCGAGCCTGTTCATCACAGACACCCTCATCTGTCTTGGGGAGAGTTTAGGCCAGTAATGGTGTATGAGATTTGTGGGGTGATCTAGGAGCTGTGGCCTACCATATGGGACATGAACTGAGGCCCAACACAACTACTGATGACTTGAAGTGGGACATTTGGGTCCAGTGTTTGTGGGGATTGTTCAGTGCTCCATGTTGGAGGGGGTCTTTCCGACTGCACTGAAAAGTGTGTTGGTTAGGCCCCTCCTGCAAAAAATTTAGACCTGGATAACCTTACAAATGTTTGACCTGTCTCTAACCTGTCCTTTTTGAGTAACGTTATTAGAAGTTTCAGATCTAATGATAACCATATAATTTCCATTCCATAGGTTTCAACTAGCATAGATCAGCATGCACTTTCTTTTCAAGCTGCCAAAAGCTGGAATGAACTTACCGTAACTGCCTTTTGTAAAGAATCACTTGCTCTTTAAACAACTGGAGAATTGCTTGCTTATAAACTCAGGTTGTTAATGCTTTTAAGTCGGCATTATATGGTGCTCCTATGTTAAAATTATTACCTGCATATTGCAAGTTGTTATTTATTGCATTGTGTGTCCTTATAATGTAATTGGTTTACCAACTTTGGCTGCTTTGTATTGTAGCTCTGGGCTACACCTGAAAAAGAGCCTTTGGCTCAGTATGTCAGCCTGGTTAACAAATAAAAATGAAAAGATTGTGGTGCTGCAGCTTGAGGTGCACCTGACAGCCTTTGATATCCATAGAGGAGAATGGTCAATTCTCACCCTCCTTGATCTCTCCTCAGCTTTTGACACTGTAGACCATGGGTTGCTGTTGAATCAGCTGAAGGGGTATGCTGCACTCACTGGCAAACTCACCTGCTGGTTTAAGTCCTACCTCAGGGATAGGATGCAGAGGGTTCTGATGGGGAATTTTGTGCTCCTGCCCTGTGGTGTAACCCAGGGGTCAGCCCTATCACCCATATTACTTAGAATGTATATGCTGCCCATGGGTTGGACCATTACATGCATTTGAGGCATCAGAAGCAGCTGATCCAGGGCAGGAAGAATCGGGACCAGTTGGGCTCTGACAGCAGGAGACTTTGGGGGCTTTGTTTCAGTGACTGGTGCTGTGGGGCTTGCCAGTTTTGGGATCTACAGGCACCGTTGTCAGCTCTGCCCCTGCTGTGTAGTTTCTCCAATCAGAAGAACAGAAGGCATGGCTAGCAGCATTCAGAACAGCCATGGCATTCCAGGCATTGTAAGCAGCTGATCAAGGGCAGAAAACAGTCAGGGCCAGTTGGGCTCTGACAGTGGGAGACTTTACAGACATTAGTTCAGTGACTGGTACTGTGGGGCTTGCCTGTTTGGGATCTGCAGGAACTAGATTGTCAGGTCAGAGGTAGTGTTACACTGGAGAGGGTCACGTGACACACACTGATAAATCAAAACTTGACAGGAAGTGCTGCTGGTGGGAAGTCCTACAGAAAGCATAAAAGAGAACACTTCTAAGGTGTCTCACACTTTCATGTCCCAGTGAGTGAATGGAACAGTAAAGGACTGGAACAGGAGTGAAGACTGGCATCTTAGGCATCAGCAGGGAAGCAGGGGACTCTGTCAGTGACTAAGGTAAGGTACCTGTTTGCTCCTGTTATTGCAGTCACTGACAGGGCAGATGTAAGGGTAAGGGTAGGCCTAAACAGGAAAAAGTGATACAGTTATATAGGGTATGTGTTAAGGAGAAATAGTAAATACATATAAGTGATACACTAAAAATACCTCATCACAATTAAATGTATTAAAGGTAAAAGGAGTAAAATAAGGGGTTGGCCTAAACAGAGAAAGGGTGCTACTGCTACACCTATATAGGGTACATGTTCAAGAGCAAAAACAAATAACAAAAAGGGAAACAAGAAATACCCTAGCAGGGGTAAAGGTATATAAGGAATAAGTTTAAAGTAAAGGGTAGGCCTTAACAGGGTATACGAATAAACACCCTATATTGGGTAGATGCACAAGGAAATAACAGATAACAAAAGGAGAAATACAAGTAACATCATATCAGGGATAAGGGTAAATAAATATTCACTAAATAATACAAGGTAAGGTAGGAATTAAAAAATGCTATGAGTGGTGCGGTGTAGTGGTTGTGGGGCAGCAGTATTCAGAAGGTCTTTCTGGAGATTGCAATGTTGCCCATCTGCATGCACCTGTCTGGGTTGAGGAAGGAGGCTGCTAGACTCCAGGCCCAGGTGGCTAAGAAGCGGGTGACCGCTTTCACCACCAAGATGCCACCAAGTCTGAAATCGCTACCTCAGAAGGTGCCGAGGAAAAGGACAAGCTGGACTGTCATGGGCTCAGGAAGGGTGGCTTTGGTGGGTCAGAGGCACAAATCACAACTGGTACCACAACATAATTCCTACACCGCTTTGGCTGAATGGGACTTCCAGGATGAGGCACCTGTGGTTGGGACCAATGAGGATGTGGGGATCCTTTGTAATGGAGACCATGGGAAGGGTGGTAGAGGACCCCAAAGGAGGAGAAAGCAACTTCTGGTGGGGGACTTGATTGTGAAGAGGATAAATCTGGGAATAGATAAGTGGGGGGCAGGGATGTTAAGTGCCTACCAGGCACCACAGCCAGGAGGGATGGACAGAGAATAGTAAGGACTGCTAGGGCAGCAAGAAGGGAGGTGGATCTGGATGTAATTTGTCCACCTGGAGACTACTGACCTAGATAGGGACAGGGCTGGGATAGTGCAGGGGGAGTTCAAGGAGCTAGGAAGTTGTATTGGGCAGGTTGTAGGTGCAGAAGCTTTGCAGAGGTGCTACCTGTCTATGACTGAGATGAGGAGGGGACCTCCCCACCCAAACCTTCAACTCCTAGTTGAGGGAATGGTGCAGAGAGGAAGAGTTTGGCTATACTGAGGACTGAGGTCCAACCTGGAGAGATAAAGGCCTTTGCAACAGAGATGGCCTACATTCATCTGGGAGGGGACTGCAGTCCTCAGTGAATAGTTTGTTGTTTCAATGAAAACTTAAACTAGCCTAGGGGGCAGAGGAAGGCATCAGGGAGGCAGAAACAGCCACCTCCAAAGGCAAAGGAAGAAAGTAGAAAAGACCTGAGGGGAGAAATTTATCACAGAGAGCAAATTTACAAAGGAAACAGATTTGAAGAAAGGACTAGGAATGGAAATGATAGCATCAAAAATAGAGTGGGGAAAGAGGAAGGGCAAAAAGAGAAAAATAAGGGTAATTACAGGAATGGTAAAGTCTGGAAGGCCATTAGTGTGAATACTAGAAGTCTAGGACATAAGATTCCAGACTTAAAGACCCTCATCACCAAGGCTGACCTAGATATAGTGGCTATTGCCAAGTCACAGTTCAATAAAAATCATAACTTGGACATGGTCATACCAGGCTGTACTCTGCTTAGAAAGGACAGGGTGGGTAAAAAAGGAGGAGGTATGTTGCTTCACATGAGGGAAAGCATAAAAGTGACGGATACAGGGAATACAGGAGGGGACAGATGTACTGTGGGTCACTCTGGAGAAGGAGAATAGAGCCACCATTTGCACTTATGTGATCTACAGACCTCCATCACAGGGGGAGAAGTTAGGGTACTGATGGAAGCTACTGACAAAATGGCAGAAAAGGGGGAGATGTTGCCGGTGGGGAACTTCAGTATGCTCAATGTAGAATGAAGCCTCTCAGCTGCAACGTCAACTAAAAGCAGGGACATCCTGGACTCTCTGCAGGGGGTGTTCCTCAGGCAGCTAGTTAGGGAACCCACTCAGGATAAGGCTATACCAAGTATGGTACTTACAAACAGGGACAGTGTGGCAGACATCAAGTTGGAAAGTCATCTGTGGACCAGTGAGCACCATACAGTGTTCTTCAATATAAGGACAACTGCAGATTCCAGCCACACTAGAGTCAGGGTCCTAGACTTCAGGAGGGCAGATTTTGTAACGATGGGTGACCTGAAGGATGATCTGGCAGGGGAGATGACCTAGGTGGGGTGGAAGAACAGTGGGCAAAATTAAAGAGGGCCACATTGAAGGATACAAACCTTTGCCTCAGGCAAGTGAGTAAAACTAAGTGGAAAAACAGACCACTATGGTTCTTGAGAGGTGGCTGGAAAGGTAAAGGATAAAAGGATATCATTCAGAAGATATAAGGAGATGTAGAGGGAGGAGGATAGGTAGGTATCAGGGAAATGGAGGGAAGTGGGGAAAGCAGTAAGGAGTGCAAAGGTACAAACTGAAGTGAGGACCACCCAAGAAGTAACAAAAGAGAAGAAGACATTTTTTTAGGTATATAAGTGAAAAGAGTAGGACGGGGAGGAATTGTACGATTAAAAAGAGATGGGGGACTGCACAAAGAGAGACCAGGAAAAAGCGGACATACTAAACAAATACTTTTGCTCAGCGTTCACGGTGGGGGGGGGCACAAAAAAGTAATATGGGCTCTGCAAGGAGGGAATTAGATGCAAGCCCTTTCTCAGAGAAGAAGGTCTCAGATGGACTCACTAATCTGAAAGTAGACAATGCAATGAGACAAGATGGGGTACATCCGAGGGCACTGAAAGAACTCAGGGAGATACTGGCTGTACCTCTGACAGTCCTTTTCAACAGCTCACTGGAAACAGTTGTGGTCCCAAGGGACCGGAGGAGGGCAGATGTAGTCCCTCTTCATAAAAGTGGTAGCAGGGAGGAGGTTAGAAATTACAGGCCAGTCAGTCTGACCTTGGTGGTGCAAAAGTTAATGGAATCACTGTTGAAGGAGAGAATAGTGGAATCAAATGGTTACAAGACCAGAGACAGCATGGGTTCACAGGAGAAAGGTTCTGTCAAACAAATCTGATAGATTTATTTTACTGGTTGACTAAGGAATTAGATCAGGGTGGTGTGGTGGATGTGGCATATCTACATTTCAGTAAGGCATTTGGCACTGTTCGGCATAGGAGACTATTAAACAAGCTGGTGAGCTTAGGAGTGGCTCCAGAAGTGGCAAACTGGGTAAGAAATTGGTTAGGGGATAGTGGACAGAGAGTGGTGGTAAATGGAGTTCATTCTGAGGAGGAAAGGTTCACCAGGGGTATATCTCAGGGATCAGTACTGGGACTGGCCCTCAATAATGTATTTATAAGTGACATTGCAGAGCAGCTGAAGGAGAATGTCTGCCTTTTTGCAGATGATACCAAAATCTGCAATAGGGTGGACACACTGGGGGTGGGGTGGGGTGGAAAGAATGAATAGAGACCTGAGAAAACTCAATAAGTGGTCAAGAGTATGGTAATTGGGTTCCAATGCAAAAATGTGCAAAATACTGCACTTGGGTACAGAAACCCAGGGACAGAATACAACATTTCATTTCATTTCATTTATTACACTGGTAAATCTTGTGAGCTAGTAATTGCTTATTTTCACAAGTGACCAGATACATTTAACAAACTTAAAATACATTACACATTACACATGTACACCTTAAGTATACATTAAAAACGGTCACCAACTGACCGAGATTTAAAATAAGGGTAGTGTTACTAACAAAAAGCAAGCAGGAGACAGACCTAGGTGTAATCATCTTGAATGATCTAAAGGTAGCCAGGCAGTGTGACAAGGCAGTTGGGAAGGCAAGTTGGATGCTGGGTTGCATAGGGAGACAGAGCACCAGCAGAAGGAGGGAGGTGGTGTCTCCTCTGCATAGGTCACTGGTGAGACCTCATCTGGAATACTACAGTTCTGGAGACCACATCTACAAAGGGGCATAGACAAAGTGAAGGTGGTATAGAGGAGGGCAACTAAAATGGTGTGGGGTCTACATCACAAGCCCTATGAGGAGAGACGAGAGAACTCAATATGTACATCCTGGAAGAGAGGAGGGAGAGCGGGGATGTGATAGAGACATGAAAAAGCCTAAATGGAGTTAATAAGGTAGAGAGGAGTATTGAAAAAAATGCACTCAAGAACAAGAGGACATGATATGAAGCTGAAGGGGGGTATGAACCATCACTAGAAATAGATCTCTGCTCTGTCTGCCTTACCTTATGATTAGGCTTGGCAGTATTAGATTTAAATCGGTAAATGTAGATAAATGTCGATTTCACTGCACACACACAAATAGATGAAAAAATATTTCCATTGATAATAATCTAAATTTACAGATAGAAAAAGTAAGTTCTGTTGCTATTTTGACATGTGAACATAACAATTTGTGCTTTCATTAGTTTGTAAATCCTCAGCATTTGCTGTGATTAACTGCAACAGTGAAAATTAAATCGATACATATCAAAATAAATCCTTAAAAACCCATAATTCCATGCAAATGGTAAAGTTTAAATCGATAAAACTCGGGGGGGGAAAAAATTTTAAAAATTAAAATGAGTATTTTCCATCAAAAGTATAAAAAAATTAAAATCGAAAACTGCCAACCCTACTTATGACGTATTACCTAAACCTCGACAATGCTCCTTGTGTTGCTTTGTATTCATCTAGAACGTAGGGTAGTGCCTTATTAACACTTAAAATCAGCAAGATTATATCCTTGTAATCATATCGCTATGACATCAGGGGTTGTTATCCCCTCATTCGTACATCATAGTGATGGGTTTGCAACAGGAGCCGATCTGCGCCTGCTTGCATCTTAAGTAGCGGCTCCCAATGAACAGCTGTGGTGGTGAATGCTGGTCCCTATGTAGATCAGCAACATGGCTATAAAAGAAAAAAGGTAACATCGGCAAGTAAATCTTGTTTTTGTGCCACTTTCTCAATTACATTTTGCTGAAGTGTGCACTGTAGGTCGAGATGATCTCCCTGATGCTTCCTATGTGTGGGACCTAGTTGACATCGCAACGCTACCCAGAATTCTCTTCAACGACTTCAATGTGATTGCCACTGACCAACTGGATCATTTTGGGTTTTTGCTGATCATTAGCACATTTTTTTTAAAAGATAATAGTTAATGCTATCTAATTTTTGAATCTTGACCCATACACAATAAAATAAAATGTTTGGTGTTCGGGTGATAACCGCTTGATGTAATCACCTCTCGTGGTTGCTAGGGTGATAGTAAACCTCTCGAGCTGTGCTCTCAGGGTTTACCATGTTGCCCTAGCAACCACTCAAGGTGATTACAGTGCAGTTATCACCCAAAAACCAGGCATTATCCTCCATGTTATTTGACAGAGCTCATGTGTGAGCTGCCAATACACTGGTGATTGTACATACTTGCTACAGTGATCTATTGGCATTAATTGTAATGTATGTTATTTATCTCTGTCATCCAAGTTGTTAATCTCTGCATTCCCAACCTTGATGTGGAACCTTTGTAGATGAGCACATGGCTTTGGAAAGGCGTGGTACAAATGAAGTATTATTATTATTAAAGGTGTGTTTCCAAATGATTAAATTAAAAATTCAGGAGAGATGTGAGTGTAACCCCCCTACAAATGGGGGTTCCCTAAAAGTCTTTCTTGAGCTTGCCTAAATGCTCACTACCAGGCTGGTGTCCTACGTTTTAGCAGTTTAAATCTGATTACCAGAGCCTGTACAGCCTCTGTGTACTGTCTCTTTAAGAACTGCCTGATTGCAGCTTAAGTAATCTGACAGGGAGTTCTGTTGAAAGATGTAACTATTTAGTGAAAATCATTTAAAGTAATAATGACAATGTAGTTTGTCTAACCTCATTTCTTTGTAGCAAGGACTGTTTTGTTTGTGTCCTGGACTGCAAATTGGACTAATCAGTACTGGTGGGACCTAAAATGTAGCCGGACTACAGGAGCTGTCTGAATTCAAAATCTGTAGGAACTGTAGTTTGAACTTTTTGCACCTTTTTTGCAACTGAAGGGGGAGCTCTTGTTTTGACTGACAACCAAATCAACCAACCAAATCTTTTGGATCTTGGGGAAATCCCAAGCTGCTTGCAGTTTTCAGTTAGATCTAAGCTGGAAACTGAACAAGAAGGAGCTGAAGTGATTCTGAGCAGCAGTCCTGAGTGGATTCGCATGGGTGAACTCTGAAAAGGCTAAGTTTTTGGCCTGCATGTTGGTGTGCTGCTCCTGAGAGGGAGAGAAGAGAATTATTTTGGACTAAATCCAAGTTTGTGTGACTAAAGTAAGCTACTGAAGTGGGCCAGGCTCAACCTGAAGAAGACCGAAGATTTTGCTGAATGCGATCAGCCTGTCAGGAGTTCCAGCTACCCCTAAGCTCCCGGTGTGTGCAGAGAATTTGCGATTGTGACCAGGGAGTGCTTAGCCTGGTACAGTAGAATTCCCTTACATGTAAATGCGCTATGAGCTGCTAGTGGGTCGTGAGTTAGTCCTCCACTGTGTGAACTGTGTTCTGCTTGCTGGAAGCTGTATCCAGCCCAAAATGGACTGCATTCGAATTTGTCTCCATGCATTCTGGGCCTTGCCAGACTGGCCCAGTCAGACTACCCACTGCACAGAGAAGCCATCGGCGAGAGACCTGACTGGGGATCAGTCCCCTGCTCCACGCTTGAACAGGAATGACGCCTCTGCAACTCATGTGGGCCTTGCTTCTCCTGGCATTCCAGATCAACCACCTGCAGTCTCGATTTTTATCCTGCCTGTGTCCAGTCTTGGGTATCATGAGTAAATACCAGGGTAGCTCCCTGCAACAACAGCTTAATCTGAGAGTGTCATCTGATTGTCTTGTTGTTTCGTTTCCTTTATGAACCGAGCCCTTTGGCTCCAGATTACAAATATTGTGTACTATGCATGTTGTGTTTTCCATTACAGGGCCCCAACCAGCTGCAACCCCAGGCAATGGTCCTGGCTAGCCCATCTCTTCTCTACCTGGGTACCCAGAGGTGGACTGTGTGAGGGGATGCAAAGCGCATGCATAACTGCTTGAGTGATATAACCTTTAAGCTAATTAACCTGATTTTACCCCTCCCTTGTTCAAGTCCCCTGAATAAATCAGATCTAACTTTTTCTGCATGTAATCTGACTGTGGTTCCAGTTTGTGCTTAAGGTACTGTACTGTTGCTATTTGCTGTGCATAACCTTGTTTTACAGGGGGTCCCCAGGGTCCAGCCACAGCAACCAGCCCTGGTTGTAAGTGCAAACAGCGTGGGTACTTGTGTGGTGTACCAGGGCTATTGTGAAAGTGATTATTGTACAGTGTTCAGGCCACTAGATGCGAAAGAGGGGGGTTACAGTGTCCCGGAGGGCTGAGCCCAGGTTAGCTTGACCACTACCAACCCTGATCTCCGGGTGGAGGCACCCATTTCAAAACCCAGGCCGCTTAACCTGCTACTAGCCAAGCAGACAGGGGCAGTAGCCCTTGGGATAGCGCCACCTAGGGGTTACATCAGAAAATACTTCTTCACAGGAAGGCTGGTGGATTCCTGGAACAGCTTACTAGCCAAGGTAGTTGGAGCATAAACAGTAGTATGGTTCAAGAAAGCTTGGGATAGACATAACAGAATCTTACAGTACAGGAAAGGAATGAGGGAAGGGAGAAAGAGCCAGAGATCTAGTAGGGTCTATGGTGATATGGTAGATAGGGAAAAATGGGAAAACTGGGTGATCCACACAGTCCTTATCTGCCAACAAATTCTATTTCTCTGTTTCTATATTAGACAGTAGAGTTGGTTTTCACTGCTATGCAGATGATACCCAGTTGTATCCGCCTTTTTCTCCCAGGATGTCTGACATGGCGGAGTGGCTAAACTGGTGTCTGACCAAGATCTGGGACTGGATAGCATCTAGGAAGTAGGCAGGAGATAGTGTGCACGGTGGCATTTATGCCACTGTGGAGAAACACAACTGGTTCAATTTACACCAAGTGGCTGTGAAGATACTTGAGGAAGGAGCACAAAAGGTTGATTAACACAATAATTTTTGTGTAGTATGATCTTTACAAGACTTGGTGATATTGTTTGATACACAGTAAAGCTACTAATAGTACAAATCGTAGATATACAGGTACTATAAACAGAAGAAAGAACTACTAATTAAATTAATAAGCATTATATTTGGTACTGGTATTTTGGAAAACACTTGGATTATTTTCAGGACAAATAAACGTAATCATACACAAAGTGAGGTACCTCAGCTAACACTTAACATAATAGCATTGATACTAACACACTGAGTCAAAATGTGGTTCTGATGGTGGCTTGCTACAATTCCAATGTCCAAAAACCCAAACTTTGGGTGGGACGGGGGGTGGAATGTTTAAAAAATTGTTTACATTGATATCCAGATGGAACCCAAATAAAAACATTCATAACATCTAGTACTGATGTACAAACAGTTCACAGTAAACAGAGGGGGGAAAAAACCTCTAAACAGAGAGACATGGAGAGAGAGAGAGAGAGAGAGAGAGAGAGAGAGAGAGAGAGAGAGAGAGAGAGAGCAGCAGAGGTTTAGATCAGAGAGCCTGCACAGATAGAAGAAGGTTGGACACACTCCATCTCCTGCAAGCTCTCCTTTAATGAACATTTGAGCAGTACAGGTACTCGGGGATCAGTCAGTCTCTGGAATATCCCACCTACATACTGGCTGAAAGAGAGGAGAAATATAAAGTCAGTTAGAAGTACAGTATGTTACATATATATGCATATATTGGCAATACATAGATACATAGACAGTGTCGGCAGATAAGGGCCTACCGCCCACCCAGTCTGCCCATTTGAGCTTGTAAGTTCAGTTTGTTTTCCTAGAAGTCTGTTGCCCCTTACCCCTGACCTCCAGAATTCCTTTATGTCTATCCCATGCATTCTTAAATCCCGTGATTGTTTCAGCCCCCACCACTTCCTCTGGCAGGGTGTTCCACTTGTCCACCACCCGTTCTGTGAAGAAATTCTTTCTCACGTTTCCTGTGAATCATCCTCCCTCCAACTTCATCCCATACCCTCTAGTCCTGGAACATCTTTTTCGCTTAAAAATAGTGTTTTCCTGCATCCTGTTCCTCCCTGTAAGATACTTGTATGTCTCTATCATATCCCCTCTTTTCCCTCCTTCCTCCAGGGAGTACATGTTCAGTTCCTTCAACCTGTCTTCATAGGACTTGTGATGCAATCCATGCACCATCTTTGTTACCCTCCTGAACCTTCTCTACCCTGTCTATGTCCTTACGTAGGTATGGTCTCCAGAACTGTACACTGTACTCCAGGTGGGGCCTCACTAGTGTCTTGTATGGCGGGTGAGCCTCCCTTTCCTGCTGGTGATGCCCCTGCCTATACATCCCAGCATCCTATTTGCTTTACCTGCTGCCTTGTCACACAGTTTCCTACCTTGAGGTCATCAGAGATGACAACCCAAGATCCCTTTCCTGCTTGGCATGCTATATCCTCACCCCAACTGATATATTGAGCCAGGGTTTTGTGCCCCATATGCATTATCTTGCACTTCTTTGCATTGAATTTCAACGCCAAACCCTGACCATTCTTCAGGTTTCTGCAGGTCGCTTCTCATTCTGTCTACACCCTCTGGTGTGTCTACTCTGTTACAGAGCTTTGTGTCATCAGCAAACAGTGAAATTCTGCCTTCTAGGTCCTCAGCGAATGTCACTGATGAAGATGTTGAATAGGACCGTCCCAGCACTGATCCCTGTGGTACCCCACTGGTCACTCTTCCTTCTGTGGAGTGACAGCCATTTATCACCACCCTCTGTGTCCTGCCACCCAGCCAGTTACCTACCCACCACACTACTGTCCTGCCCACACCCATATTCCCCAGTTTGTGAATAGTCTTCTATGTGGCACAGTGTCAAAGGCCTTGCTGAAGTCCAGAAGGCCATGTCCACTGCCCTCCCGATCCACCTCCCTAGTCACCCAGTCAAAAATTCAACAAGGTTGGTCTGACATGACCTCCCCTGGTGAAACCATGCTGCCTTGGGTCCTGTAGTCCATTGACAACTACATGTTCCACCAATCTCTCCTTCAGTAGTGCTTCCATGATCTTCCCACTACCGAGGTGAGGCTGACTGGTCTGTAGTTCCCTGCTTCCCTCTTTGTTCCCACTTTTGTAAGGGACTACATCTGCTGTCCTCCAGTCTTTGGGTACCTCCCCTGTTTCCAGTGATCGGCTAAACAGGATAGCCAGAGGTTCAGCCACCACCTCTCTTAGTTCTTTAAGGACCTAGGGTGCACCCCATCTGGCCCCATTGCTTTATCAACTCTTATTACTTCCAGTTCCTTCAGGACCCTTCTCGTAAAGGACTTGTGTCCATTTCTGCACCATTCTCACCCTTGTACTCCTTCAGACCCATTACCCTCCTCTTCCTCAGTAAAGACTGAGCAGAAATACCTGTTCAATATGTCAGCTTTACTGTTGTCATCCTCCACGCTGCTCCCATCCTCCCCTTCAGTCTCACTATCCTCCCTTGTCTTTTCTTTTTCACTTATGTACCTGTAAAGGTTTTGTCCCCCACCCACTGATTTTGCAATGTGTTCTTCTGTCTGAGCTTTGGCTTCCCTTACTGACCTCCGTGCCTCCCTTTGCTTCTCCTGGTACCTCCCTATCCCCTTCTGCCTGTGTCTTTTGTATTGCCTGAATGCAATATTTTGGCTTTCACTTTCTTTGCTACCTCTTGGAAAACCATAATGGCCTCCTCTTCCTTTTCCTCTTGCTAACCTGCTTAATACATAATTCTGTTGTTCTTGTAATCCCCATTTTAAATACTGCCCACTGTTCCTCAACCCTGATTCCTGTCCCATTCCCCTTAATGCCTCTTTCAAGTATCTCCCCATTTTCCCAAAGTCTGTCCCCTAAAATCCAGGATCGTGTTTTTGTGTGGTTTGGTTCTGCTCTTTCTGTGATTTCAAACCACAATGATTGTGGTCACTGTTTCCCAGGTGCTCCCCACTGTTACCCCAATCACACTGTCCCTGTTTGTGAGCACAAGGTCCAGTATTGCCTTCTGCCGAGTTGGTTCCATGACCAGTTGCTTGAGGAAGGCACCCTGAAGGGAGTCCAGGATAAATCTGCTCCTAGTTGATGCTGCTGCTGGGATGCTCCAGTCCACGTCTGGAATATTGAAGTCTCCAACCAGTACTACCTTACCCTTGTCTGCCATCCTTTGGATGGCTAGCATCTGCTCCCTATCTGTTTCTTCCTCCTGGGCTGGTGGTCTATAGACCACACCTGTGCGGATGGCTGTCCCCATTTTCCTTTCCAGCTTAACCCACAGTATCTCTCCCCCATTTTGTTCCTCCTGGATCTCTGTGGCCCTTATGTCATTTTTCACATACAGTGCCACTCCTCCTCCCTTCCTGCCTGCTCTGTCTCTTCTGAATATGTTGTAGCTAGGTATGGCCATCTCCCAGTCGTGGTTATCATTACACCAGGTTTCAGTGATGGCCACAATGTCCAGGTCTGACTGTACCATGACAGCCTCCAGATCTTCCATCTTGTTGCTAAGGCTCCTGGCATTTGCACACATGGCTTTCCATGATTTGACCTCCCTAGACTGTTTCACTGTTCTACTCCAGCCCCTTTCTTGGTTGTCATTTATCTCTGGTTCTCCTTGCTGTCTGCCCTTCTGCTGAATTTTGCCCCTTTTCTGCTTATCCACCTCTTGGGCACTAATCTCCATCTTTTGCACACTGCTTTGCAGAGATAGCCACCTCTGGTTCACTGGTTCCACTGCTAGCTGTGGTGGTGAGCAAGTAGGTACCATCCTTGCTGGCCTGCCACCCTTTGCTAGTTTAAATGCATGTCAATGTAGCATTTAAACTTATCACTGAGTGCTTGGATTCCCTCCAGGATGGATGCAGGCCGTCAGGCTTGAACAAACCTCCATCCTCCAGGTGGGTCCCCAGTCACCAATAAATCCAAACCCTTCCTCACAGCACCAGTTCTTCAACCATGAGTTAAAGTTCTGGTGCATGCACTCCTATGCTCTCCTTGCATCTCACAGGTAGTACTTCTGAGAAAGTGACAGAAATAGCTACTTGCTTGAGACCCTCCCAGTTTCCTAAACTCTTCCTGAACTTCCTTTGGCTCCCCATTTGCCAGGTCATTAGTACCTAGGTGGATAATGACATCCAGCTCACCCTCCCATCTTGCCTTCCCAGTGATCCCCAGGATCTTCCTTCCATCCCTCCATGCTTGTGGCACCTGGTAGGCACCTCACCTCCCTGTCCTCTCCCTCCTGTGTTCCTAGCTGGATCTCTCTTATGATGGAGTCTCCCACCAGGATTCGCTTCCTCCTCCTCTGGGGTCCACTGCTTTCCCCGCTGAGGTCACCTCCTTGGTTAACCTCCACATCCTTTCCTTCCACTTCTCTGGGCACTTCTATTTGGTTGTCCTCATTTGCCAGTGTGGCATATGAGTTCTTGAGTGAAATAGGATCTGGGATGTGCCTCTGCCTGACTGCTCTAACCCTCCCTGAGCGCACTGTCATCCAAGTGCTCCTTGTTCTCGGCATCCTTTGAGGCAGTTGCAATGGACTGGGTGGTCCCTGGATAGGGGTGATGGTACTCCTGACCCAGTTTACTTCCGCTCTGAGTCTGGCTACCTCATCCTGCAGTCCAGAAAGATGCATGCAGATAGGGCAGCACCTCAGTGTCCAGAAGGTCTGCCTGAATATGGCTGCCCCACAGCCACTGCATTGCACCACTCCCATTATACTGCAATTCCACTACTTGTCTGCTACTGAAGCTCTCCTAGTTCCCTTATTATTAATTTACTGTACTAAAAATCCTGCCACTGATCCTCAGATAATTTTTTTTTAAAGAAAAAGAAACCAATAAATAAATAAATGAGTCAAAACACTTGTCGTGCTGAGGGTGGGCTTCTTCCCCCTTATGCCCCTCCTACTTCACACCCCTTACTATATCCTGTGTTTAGCTCCTGTCAATCAGATTTAACAGGGCATATAATTAAGAGTTGGAGGGAAGGGGGCGAAAATTTGCAGCAATTAAAGACAGCACAGAATTACACCACCACTATGTTTTAAATTTTCAACAGCCCAAAAACAATTATAAGTAAAGACAACAAAGAAAGTATAGTGTCACTAAAAGCCCACAATCTAAGTTTAAAAGAAAAATAGCAATTACCAGTTACTCTAAAGCACTGAATTGAATATGTTTCCTTCCTTCCCCTTCTGGCAATGCAGGTTATTTCCCTTAGCCTACTGATTAGCCATGAACAAAGAAAAGAATACCTATTCTCTTTCAAAAAATGTTCAAAAGTTTTTCTAATATTTAAGGAAAAACAGTAAACAATAAACAAAAAAATAAATAATGAATATAAAACTAGGGAATTAAGATTATTTCTGATCTCCCAAAATGGTTTACATTTTTTCAACAAATTTTACATTCATTAATAGGCATAAAGAGGGGAATCCTGGTGATCAGTATTACATTTTTGATACCCTCATAGAAAAGGTTTAAGGCCCCACTCTGAGCGGAGTCCTTTGGGGTGGAGTGATCCCAAGAGAATGTCCCGTAACTCTTTTTTGAGAATGTGTCTTAGTCTCTCTCTCCACCTCAGTTAGGTCGCTCAACTGATTCGAGTCCCATCCATTTCACATGTTTGAGGCCACTGTTATGCTTCTCATCAAAATGCTTACCAACCAGTGTATTCACCTGTCCAGATCTGATACTGTGTATATTGCATGTTTTTGTATACGCGGTCTTATAGGTCTGATTATGCAACCAACATAAAGAAGTGGGCAACTGCACTATATTGCATGAACCACGAAACTGGTATTACAGTTAACACCTCTAACGCCTGCTTCTCTAATCATAACCTTCCAAACTGAAGTTGTTGTCTTGATGACAGAAGCATCAGGTATTACAGCGGCCCCATATGTATACAACTTTGGGAGGGGGTGGCAACCAGTTTCTAGGTACTTGTTCTTCTACTGTTTTACAGTACTGGATATGGACTAATTTGTCCTTGAGATTAGGGGCTCTGGAGAAAGCTATTACATAGGTACATAGATGTCAGCAGGTAAGGGCCTTGTAGCCCATCCAGTCTGCCCTATCCCTCTTTCTAATGCTTGAGGTACCCTAGATGCTGCAAGCCACCCCCTTCACCTTAGCTTGATAATTCCCATGTGCCTATCCCACACATTCTTGAATGTGTGGGATAGGCACAAGGGAATTTTTTCTCTGGAAAAACTAGATACTTCCAAGCAGAATTAGAAGCCAATAAAAATGACTCAGCCAAATTCTGGAGCATCCTCAGAGAAGTCGAAGGACTCCCTGCAGAATCATCACTACCAGTCAAAATTTTGTCCAATGGGAATACCTATACAGATAGAAGGGATATACTTGGTCAGTTAAACAATCACTTTGCCACTGCAGGACTAGTCTTTGACTCCTCTCCTATTAGTAGAATTAATTCTCAGGAAGTCCCTGCTGCTGACCTTAACACTCCTGTATTCAGTTTGAATACAGTCACCTTCAAGCAGGTCGAGGACTTATTACTCTCCTTGGATACAAAAAAAAAAGTGCAGGTGCAGACAACATAGAACCATACTTCCTCAAACTTGGATACCTCTACTTGACTGCCCCATTACACACTTATTTAACTTGTCTTTATTGCAAGAACTCCCCCAGCCATGGAAAACTGCCCACATCCTACCCTTATACAAGTCAGGTGACCCATGCGATCTGAATAACTACTGTCCTATTTCTATACTCCCAGCACTGTCGAAACTGCTCAAAAAAATTGTTAATGCCCAAATAAGAGAACATTTGGATATGCATGATCTACTAAACCGTGTACAATTTGGCTTCAGGGCCAAGCACAGCACAATTTCAGCACTAGCAAAAGTAACTACAGATTGGCAAACTGCACTAGACTCTAAGAAACATGTGATCACCCTTTTCCTGGGTTTAAGCAAAGCTTTTGACACTGTTGAGCACAACATATTGACTGCAGCTTTAAGAAGAACAGGACTAGATAGCCCTGCAATCAAATGGTTTTCCAACTACCTTTCCAACAGACTGCAACAAGTAAAAGCAGCAGGTGACCTCTCTTTACAAAAAACCCTCCTGAGGGGCATCCCTCAAGGCTCCATATTAGTCCCAATTCTACTTATAATTTATATTAATAACATTGACACATCTACAAACAGCTAATATACATCTATTCGCAGATGATACTGTACTAGATACCATAAACTCCTCCTTAGAAGTGGCACAGGAGAAGTTACAGCAGGACTTTAATAAGCTCCAACAAAATCTCATTAAACACAAACTTCTCCTTATGCCAAAAAGACAAAAGTCATGATCCTATCACCTAAAGTTAGCCTTGGACCTATACTTACTCCTTGGATTGTAAAACTACTAGATGAACCTCTCGAAATAGTTGAAACTTTTAAATACCTAAGTTTCTGGCTGGACAACAAATTGAACTTCCATTGCCATCTACATGAAATCTCAAAGAAACTAAGACAGCGGCTTGGCATATTCTACCAGATTAGATGTCTACTAACCCTAGATGCTAGAAAGAGAATAGTACAATCTACATTCTTACCCTTACTGGATTACGCTGACTTTATGTACTCTCACTGTCCGAGAACATTGCTCGGTAAACTTGACATACTATACCACCGGGCCCTTAGATTCATCCTTAATCTACCCTTACGTACCCATCATTGTCTACTCTACCAGGAATCGGGCTGGCCTTCCCTATCAGCTAGGAGGAAAAGAAATGTTCTACTTTGGTTATATAGGGCTCTCTCAAACAAGCTCCCAGAATATATCTGTAATTTATTTGTGCATGCCAAGGGTCTCTACTGTCTGAGATGCTTCTCAATACTTTGCTTTCAGACTCCTACAGTAAATACCTCCTTTGGCTTGGCGGCAATTAACTTCTCCCTGCCATCCCTTTGGAATTCCATGCAAAGCGTACTAAAACTGTCATCACTTCCAAACCTATCCGCATTCAAAAAGATGCTAGCCAACTTCTTGAGGGAAAACTGCAACTGCTTCAGACAAAAATGATCTTCCCTATTTGCTTTCCCTCCAGCAATCTGAACACCTACCAAGTCCTTTCCACATAAGTGACCTACAGCTCCTTGTACACGTTTAGATACCTCTGCCTTTCACATCTTCTCTCTCCTTTAATTCGTGTAGCTGCATCCGTCCTTACCTTGTCTGACTATTTCCAACAGTGGATGTTGATTAGGATTGATGACCCTCCTCACCTTTGTACAATTTTTATATCTGTATTGGCATTGTTTGTAATTCCTGCCAGGTCAATTATTTACTGGACATTTGTGTATATGCTGTAAAATTCTGCTCCTTCTATGCCTTGTACTTACTGTACTGCTTGTTTTGCTTTGTATTGTTATCTGTCCAGGACCACCTTGAAAATGAGCTTGCTCAATGGTGTCTATGCCTGGTAAAATAAAGTGATTGATTGAATCCCTGAACTGTGGTCAACCCCACCACTTCCTGGAGGAGACTGTTCCATCTCTCCACCACCCTTTCAGAGAAGTATAATTTCCTCAAGTTCCTTCTAAGTTTTCCCCCTTTTAGTCTCATGCTGTGCCCCCTTGTTCTACTTCCCTTCATGTGAAAGATGCTCCCCTTTGGTACCCTGTTGATCCCCTTTAGATATTTGAAGGTCTCTATCATGTTCCCCCTCTCACTCCTTTCCTCCAGGGAGTACATACTGAGAGCTCTGAGTCTCTCCTCATATGACTTATGCCGCATCCCCAACACCATTTTTGTTCCCCTCCTCTGTACCATCTCCATCCTGTCTTTTTGGGGATGGGCCTCCAGAACTGAACACAGTACACCAGATGAGGTCTAAGGAGTTGTACAACGGTACCATCACTTCCCTCCTTTTACTTGTTATACCCCTCCCTATGCACTCTAGCATTCTGTTAACCTTTACTACTGCTTTGTCGCACTGTTTAGCCACTTTGAGGTTGTCTTCTACGACTACCCCTAGATCCCTTTCCTCTGTGGTGGCCTCCAGTATTACCCCATCTAGGTCATACTCAGCCCTAGGATTCCCTCTCCCTAGGTGCATAATGCTGCACTTTTTTGCACTGAAACCCAACTGCCATTCCTTGGATCAGTTTTCTAACCTCTTCAGATCCTTCATTGTTTCTAGACCTTCCTGTGTATCTACCCTGTTATACAGCTTTGTATCATCTGCGAACAGGATAACCCTCCCTTCTAGACCCTCTGCAATATCACTTATTAAGACATTGAAGAGCACTGATCCCTTGGGTACACCACTTGTTACCCATCCCTCCTGTGAGCTAACCCCATTTACCACCACTCTTTGTGTTGTTACTCAACCAGTTTCTAACCCACGTGACCACCTCTGTCCCCACCCCAGATTCGCCAGCTTGTGTATTAGTCTCCTGTGTGGGACTGTGTTGAAGGCCTTCCTGAAGTCCAGATAGGCCCCATCTACCCCTCTGCCCTGGTCTATTTCTTTTGTCACCCATTCGAAGAACTCAAGTTGGTCTGGCATGACCTCCCTGCCGTGAATCCATGTTGCTTTGGGCCCAGCAGCCCCCTTGTCTCTAGGTAGTCTACCAGCCCTTCCTTAAGTAGGGTTTCCATCATTTTACCTACTATCAAGGTCAAACTGACTGGGTGGTAGTTTCCTGCCTCCTCCTTCTTGCTACCAGTTTTGTGTGGGGTACCACTTTTGCCTTCCTCCACTCCTCCAGAACCATGACTGTTTCCAGTGATCCACTGAACAGCTTAGCCAGAGGTTTAGCCAGTTCCTCCCGGAGCTCCGTTAGGATCCTTTGGTGTACCCCATCGGGCCCCATAACTTTATCCACCCTAAGCTGTTCTAGTGCTCTTCTTACTCTGTCCTCTGAAAAAGGTCTAATGCCCACCCCATCTCCATTAATGGGGGACCATCCCCATTGTCTTCTTCCATGAATACAGATCAGAAGTATTTGTTGAGGATGGTCACTTTGTCAATGTCATTCTCCACTACCCTGCCTCCCTCTTCCCTAAGTTTCACAATCCTTCCATCTTCCTCCTCTAGCTAATATACCTAAAGAATGCCTTCCTTCCTCCATTCACTGATTTAGCTAGCTTTTACTCAGTTTCTGCCTTTGCTGCCTTACTGCCTTGTTCGCTTCCCTTCATTTTTTCAAGCATTCTTGCCTGTCCTCCTTGCTTTGTGTTGCCTTGTACCTCAGAAATGCCATCTTTTTTCCTCTTGCTAGTTCTGCTACTTCCCTTGAGAACCACAGTGGTTTCCTCTTTCTTTTGCTCCTTCTGCAGGGCCTGGCACAATGGTTTGCTACCAGGTACAGGGCTTCCCTTATCTTATCCCACTACTCCCCTTATGTCATCGTATCCCTGCATAGCCGTCCTGAATTTGTCCTTCATCTTACTGAGGTCTGTCTTCCTGAAATCCAGGATTCTAGTCCTTGTGTGGCTAGTCTCCTGTGATGTCCTTATGGTGAACCCCATAGCTCGATGGTCACTAGTCTCTAGGCCCTCCCCCACTGTGACTTCCTTTATCCTGTCCCTATTGCTTAGGACAAGATCCAGAATTGCATTCTCCCTTGTAGGCTCCCTCACTAGCTGTGTGAGACCTGTCCCTTGCAGGAATCCCTTACTTCTGGCTGAGGCTGCCACTAGGATGCTTCAGTCCACATCTGGCAAGTTGAAGTCACTCATCAGCAGCAATTCACCCTTTGTTGCCATGTTCTCTATAGTCTCCATCAGTTCTCTGTCTACATCCTCCGGCTGCCCTGGGTGCCTGTATACCACTCTTTTTCTAAGTACTGTTGCCCTCCCCACCTCCAGGGTTACCCACAGCAACTCTGCTTCTTTCCCCTTCCCCTTCTCTGTGGGACTGTTGCTTTTCTCCCTTCCCTCAAGTACAGTGCCACCCCTTCCCCTTCTTGCCTTCCCTGTCCCATCTGTGCAGTGTGTACCCTGGAATGGCTAGCTCCCAGGCATGGTTGCCATTCCACCATGTCCCTGTGACTGCCATGATATCCAAGTCTTCAGAGGCCATTAATGCCTCAAGTTCTGGGATTTTGTTACCCAGACTGCAGGCATTGGTGAACATAGTCTTCCAATCACGGCCTCCCCCTCTGCTATAACTCCAGTACCATCCCCCCCTATTCTGTGACTGCCTCTCCTGTACTTTACAAGAGGTCCCTCCTTTTTTTACCTATGGCCACTCCTTGCTCATGGCCATGCCTGTTTCCTTTAGTCTGATGTTGGAGGGTTCCCTTCCATTTGCTGATCCCCTTATCTCTGTATCTTTCTGCTGCATCCTCATTTAGGTCTTCTTTTCTGTGCTGGAGACTTCAAAGTTTAAACCCTCCACAAAGACCTGCAACTTCTGCATTAGCACTCTTGCGCCTTCTCCGGTGAGATGCAGACCATCATGCTTGAACAGCTTCCTGTTCCAGAAGATCCCCCAGTCTCCAATGTAGTACCTCCCATTGCTGGAGCCACTGGTTGAATTCCCTGATTGTATGAACATATGAATGTGCCAGCAGAAACAGACCACCTGGCCTAAGTCTGCTCAAGTGTGCAGCTAGCACTTCTAGTTTGCAACTGCCTCACCCCCTTCCCTTTGTCATCCCACTGCTACCCCCACCTCCCCCTCCCTCACTCTCCTGTTCCATGTCCCATACCCTTTTAAAACTATCCACAGATTTATGTGATTCCACCAATTCTGGTAGCGCGTTCCATATTGCTACCATCCTCTCCATGAAATAGTGTCTTATTTCCCTCCTAAATCTTAACCCCTCTATTCTTAGCCTATGCCCCCTGGTGTCCCTCCCCTCCTTAGCTTAAAAACCCCATCTGCCCCATCCTTATTAATTCCCCTCAGATACTTGAATGTCTCTATCATGTCCCCCCCCCCGTCCCTTCTATTCCTCAGGGTGTACATATTCAGGTTTCCCAGCTGGCTCACAGAGTTTCTCCCCTCCATTCCACATATCACCTTTGTTGCCCTCCTCTGCACCCCTCCAGTAGCCTCATATCATGCTTAAGGTATGGCCTCCAAAACTGCACACAATACTCCAAGTGCGGCGTTACCAGCACCTGTAGAGGGGCAAGATCACCTCTCTTTGCCTGGATGAAAACCCTCGCACTATGCATCCCAGTATTTTGTTCACTTTTGCAGCCACTCTCCTGCACTGGGCAGTGTTGTTCATGGTTCCTATTAACATTACTCCTAGGTCCTTCTCCTCAGTGATCCCCAGCTTAACACCCCCAGGCCAGTATTCTCTCCTTGGGTTCTTCGCCCTGAAGTGAATAACCTTCAACTTCTTTGCACTGATACCCAGCTGCCACCTCTCTGACCACTCCTCTAGCTTGCTTAGGTCCCCCTGCAGCTGCTTCCATCCCTCCCCTCCATTCACCACTGCTCCCATTTTGCTGTCATCTGCGAAGACTTACCTTGCTCACCACCCCGTGCACAATGTCTGATATGAAGAACTCAAATAATTCTGGTCCCTGTGCACCCTGCTCATTACTGGCTTTGGAGTTGAGAGCTCCCCTCCTACCACTACCCATTGCAGCCTTCCACTCAGCCAGTTCGTAATACAATCCATCATTTTTGCCCCTACCCCAGTTAGCTTCTCCCCAAGCCACCACTGAGACACTGAATCGAAGGTCTTGCTGAAGTCCAGGTAAAGAAAATCCACCTCACCTGTCACCCAGTCATAATATTGTATCATGTTGGTTTAACAAAACTTCCCTAAAACAAACCCATGCTGCCTCACATCCTGGAGACCGTTGTCCTCCAGGTATGACACTGGTCTTTCCTTTAGTATCATTTCCATGAGTTTGCACACTGTGGAGATGAGACTTACTGGACGATAATTACCCGGTTCATCCCTTAGTCTGCTCTTGTGTAACAGTACTACATGTGCATCCTCCAGTCCAGTGGCACACATCCCAATTCCAGTGAGGTGCTATACAGATCTGTCAATACCTCTGCCATCTCTCTAAGCACCCTGGGGTGGGTACCACCCCGTCCTGGTGCCTTGTCTATCCTCAGTCCCTCAAGGACTTTATCTCCCTCAATTCTTCCATCTGTCACCTCCTCTCACCCCGTCCCCACCCTCCCAGCCCATGGTGGTAGCGGTCTCCTCTTTTCTTCCATTAACACCGAGCAAAAGTACTCATTCAGTGCTTTCGCCTGTTCTTCCTCCTTTTCTGTCCACTTCCCACCCTTTTTTATCCTCACTATTGTCTCCTTGCACTTCCTTTTCTCCCTGATGTATCTGAAAGTCTCTTCCCCCATTAATTCCCTGAGCTAATCTCAGCCCTCTAGGCCTTGGTTTCTCTCATAATTTTTCTCTGGTCACCCAGGACCATCTTGCATACTCCTCCCTGCCCCTTCTTTCCCCATCCTCCTATACCTCTGGTGTACCTCTCGTTTTGCCCTCAACCACCTCCACTATCTCGCTATTCACGCAGCATGGTTTCCTTGCTCTGCTCTTCTTAATCTGTGTCTTGGTGCAGACTTCCGTTGCCTCTGTAATCCCTAATTTAATTACATCCTATTTCTGCTCTGCATCCATCTCCTGCCTTATGCCCTCCAGTTTCTCTTTCAGTACTTCTCGCATCCTCCCAAAGTCTGAACCCCTGAAGTTTATCACCCGGGTTACTGATTTCGCTGGCTCCCCACACAGAGATATTAAACCACACCAGTTGGTGATCACTGTTGGCTAGTGGGTTCTCCACCCTTATTTCCCTTACTGCCTCCCCATTCACAATACCAGATCTAAAGTGTTCTAAAGATCTTCAGCCTAGTAGGTACACTGATCAACTGTGTCAGAAGACCCTCCTGGATTGCGTCCAGGAGCACTTGCTCTCTAGTACTGGCAGTGACTGGAATGCTCCAGTTAACCCCCAGCAAGTTGAAATCCCTCACGGTGACCACCTTCCCTTTTCAACATACCCTTCTGATTTGTTCTGCTAATTCTCTGCCAAGCTCCTCAGACTGTGACAGCGGCCTGTATAACTACCCAAACCTCACCTTCCTACTCCTGAGTCTAGGAGCTGCAGCCAGATTGCCTCTGTTCTCTTCATTCCTGATGTCCTCACTTCCGCCCTTCCTCCAAACTGGCAACACCTCTGAGAAGGCCAGATGTGTTGGGTATTCCTTTAGGCTCTCCATGTCTGCCTTGGCTTCTTCCACAGTCCTATTTTCTATGTCATTTGTCCCAAGGTGGACGATGATCCCCACAAAATTCTGATTGCTTCTCACCAGCTGTCCTTTGCTCTCCTTGCAGATGCTCCTGGCATGCATTTCATTGTGGTTTCAGCTCCCTTTGCATGGATGGAATGTGCCTCCACCCTTCACAACAGTCTCCCATGACCAGAATCCTCCTGTTGCTCTATGTATTCTTCTTCTCCTTCCTTCTTTCTTGAATCAGGTTTGTCCTGCTCTATTCTTCCTTCTTCCTCACCTGATTTCTGTCCACTGGCTGGGGGGGAGATGATTCTGCATGTGGATAGCATGTGGCTGGAAGTGCCCCATCTTAGCTCTAGCTGCCCCACTGCCCCCTCCCACCACCCTCCATCTCCCAAGACCCATGGACATTTGGAGGAGTGGGTGGGTAAGGGGGCAGTGGGCATCCCCAATCCAGTCTCCTCTGCAGCCTCGTGATCTGTTCTATTCTTGGTGATTCTCCTAATTCTTTGGTCAGATCTGGATCATTCAGTAAAATTGTATACTATCTCTTAGTATTCCTTTCTATGTGACCTAAGAGAGGTGTATACTTTGTGACAAAGCATACAGATTCCTGTGATGCTGTTTTTCTTGTTTTTAGTGTCAAAAGGATGTCTCTATTCATATTATTTGCCCTTTCTAGTGCTCCCTTAAAGCAGTTAGATTCGTAGCCCCTAGATAGGAACCCTTGTGTTACCTTCTTTGCCTGCTGATCACAATCACTTTCTGAGGAGCAATTCCTGTGAATGTATACATATTGGCCAAAGGGAACTGAGCTGGTCAGGGAACATGAGTGTGTACTTTCAGCTCTCAGGAGAATGTTAGTTGCTATTGGTTTATGGTAATCCTTAGTGATCACTACCTGATCATTCCCAACTGCCAAAGTTAAATCAAGAAAATTCAAACTTTTATCATTAACTGTGCTGGTGAATTTTAAATTAAAATTGTTACAATTCAACCACTCCATAAATTTGCTAGTCCCTTTCTAGGTTCCATGCCATACACAAATAATACTATTTCACAACATAGTGTAAATTTGGATTTGTGGCAGGAGTAAGGGCTATGGTTTTCTCCCAGAACCCCAAGAACAGGTGGGCAAAAGATTGCACCATGGTGTCCCACATTGTTGGAGGTAAAAGGACTTGTTGAATTCAAAACAATTGTGATAACACGTATGGTATGGTAATGGAGCCCTTATTGGGGCTACACTCCAGAAAATGGAAACAGGCCTCCATGCCTTTTTGATGATCTATACACGTCTACAGTGATGCCAAATGTATACCATGCTATAAGAAATTCTTACCTAAAGTTCTTAAAATGTATTCAAGACATCCACAGTGTCGTGGAGATAGGAACCCAGTTCAACAACATAGTTGTTTAGAAAGATATACAGAACTTTGCTTAAGTTTATGTGCCTTGAAGCCCACTACAGACACTATTAGACAGCCTGGTGGTTTTTCAAGATTCTTGTTCATTTTTAGCAAGGCATAAAATGTGGGTATGGTGGATACTTTTGGTATTTCTCCAAAGAAATCAGAATTCTGCATCAGTTATCTGACAAGTGGCTTTGCCCCATACTAGAAGTGCCAAAAGTTCCTTTTTAAATACTTCAGTAGGATCACCAAGGAGTATGCTGTAATACCACTGATCAGATAATAGTTCTAATACACATTCCCTGTAATTTTCTTCATTGGGTACTGCAACACTGCCTCCTTCATCTGCTTGTTTTATCACCAGATGTCTGAGATTTTTTTAGTTCTTCTAAAGTTATACATTCTTCCTTGGTGATATGATATTCTGGCAGATAAGGGGAGGCACTCTGCAGCAGTTTATTAGTTTCATTAAAGGGAAGCTATTATCACTAAATGCCCCACACCCAAGTGTGGGGCTCGTCCTAACTTGCACGTTGTGGTAAAAACATATTACTGTTTGCTGCAGTATAGCAGTTTGTATCACACTAATTCTGTTGACTTATAAGCTGTCATTTTCTGTAACAAAAAATCCCAGAATCCCCTGCTACTGACATCAGAGGAAGGCTGCAGCAATGGGAGATTCAATAGCCTGCAGCATATGTTAGACTTTAATTTCTGATCTTTTGTTTGCTGTTCCTACTGTCCTCCCCAGGCTAGGTATAGTCACATATAACTGTGCTTTGTCCAAGGAGAACAGCTGAACCAGCAAACATATGACTGGAACTTATAAAAGCTCTAAAATACACTGCAGGCTACTGGGTCTGGGATTTGTAGTTAGAGAAAACGTCAGCTTGTAGGTCAACAGAATTAGGGTGATACTGTTTACTATACTGCAGTAAACAGTAAGTAAACAAAATATTTTTGCTCACAGAGAGCAAATCAGGACCAGCCACAGGTATGGGGCTCTCAGTGCTGACAGCAGTTCCCCTTTAAGTACAATATAGAAACATAGAAGTTGACGGCAGATAAGGACCGCTTGGCCAACCCAGTCTGCCTATTTCCCTACCTAATGGATAAGCTGCAGATCCTAGCTAAACAACAGCCTACTTCTTCCACCCTCCACCCCCGAGAATTGCCTTGTGTCTGGCCCACGCATTCTTGAGTTCCACCATTGTTTTTGACTCCACAACCTCCTCAGGAAGGCTGTTCCATGCATCCACAACCCTCTCCATGAAAAAATACAGTACTTCCTCACATTACCTCTGAGCCATCCTCCTCTAGCTTCAGATTGTGCCTTGTTCTTGCACACTTTTTTTTCTGAAAGATGCTACCCTCTTGCACTTTGTTGATTCCCTTGAGGTATTTGAAAGTTTCAATCATGTGTCCCCCCCCTCCTCGAGGCTATACATATTAAGATCCTTAAGTCTCTCTTGATATGTCTTCTGGTGCAGACCCTGTACCATTTCAGTTGCCCTCCTCTGGACTGCCTCCATCCTATGTCTTTGCGGAGATTGGGTCTCCAGAACTGCACACAGTACTCCAGATGGGGTCTCACCAGCTGTCTGTACGGAGAGATAACTTCTTGTTTTCTACTGGTGATGACTCCCCCTATGCATCCCAGTATCCCACCAGCCCTGCTTACTGCCCTCTCACATTGCTTGCTCACTTTTAATACACTCAAACATTTTTATAGCAGGGTTCAAAGTGAATGGAAAAAAAGCTGATTTTTGGTTTACACATAACAGATCTTATATGGGATATATTTTTCCCTGTAACATCAAACACACTTTTCAGAAAGAAGATCACTCAGTTCATTGTTGGCCAATGATTCAACAGCAGTCAAGTTAACCAGATTTTGTTCTGTCCAGTCCATTAAATCGTGTCCTTCTTGTTGCATAGTATTGTTACCTTCGTCTAAACCTGCAATCAGGTCTGCAATTTCAGATGGTTCTGATGAAGCCAAGGCTGGGGAGAGAGAGACCCTGAGACCCAGTCCGTTCTGCAAAAACTGTTACTTCAATTGTGGCCTCCATTCCCACTGTTGTGTTACCCCTTCTGGCAAAAATGTCACTTGATAGGATTTTGTAAAATCCGCCTGGACTTCAAAATTGTCCAGGGCTGCCTGAGGGGAAAAAACTGAGTCCTTAGGAGAGTATTGAAGTTTATGCAGGAGAGAGATTTTTTTTTTTTTTATAAAATGATTACTTCGTTTCACTCCACAGAATTCTCCCTCCTGTTTTTCTTCTCCTTGGTTTAACTTTTTCTTTTTAGTTGATTTGAGTGGTTCCTGCTCTAAAAAAAAAAAACACCAATCTTTTGTTTTCACCTCCTATGGTTGCGTCTGTGTTACAGTCCTCAGAGTCAACTATTACTTTGTTCTTGGTTGATAGGCATTCAAGTTTTCTTTTTTGCCTATTCCTGAATTTTGATGATCTCCTGCTGAGAAACTTTATGCAGCTCTGCCAAGTGAGGATGTTACCTGTAACAAAATCATCACTATCACGTTCTAGCTTGGACTGCTTTCTTTTGATCAGTTCATTTTCATTCTCTTCTAACTTTATCAAGATCGTAGAATAAAAGGTGTATTTGAAATCTGAATAAGTCATTTTTAATTCTTTTTATCTCACTGCTTACTTCAGCATGTCTGTATCATCAGCAATTAGTACTTCAACAAAGGTCTTAGTCAGTGGTGGCTCTACACCAGGGCCTACCAGGGCACGTGCCCTGGTTAAAAAAATGCTGTGCCCCATATGGTGCAGAGCTTCCTCCATATTGGTGCCCCTTATGGTGCAGAGCTTCCATTAGTAACAATATATCAGTGCCCTGGCTGCCATCTATTTTGCCCCAGCTGTGCCCTGGTAACCATTTGTGGCTAGAGCCACAACTGGTCTTAGTACAGGTTGATGCTGCTATCAGCCATTCTTCCTTTCTGTAAAACCCCCAGACCACTAGCTGGTATTTTTGTTACACAGAGGGCCCTGGGGATTGCAGCCTCTGTAAGTAAGTCTCAAGACAAATTATATTATACGTAAAACTGAGTTCAGCAAAGCTGAATTTTTCTAGTGGTATAAACAGTTCTTGTAAACTGGCTTCTGTTTCATCAGTGCTTGTATGGAGGCTTACACTGACACACTGCCTTCAGTTTCCAGGTTCTGTGAACTCATGGTAGAGAAATAACACAGTGATAAGTCAAACAGCGTAACAGACCCAAAGCGTCTACTCACAGGTAAATGCAAGTGAAAAAAGCTCCACATAACTGCCAAAGATTCAGAAGAATCTTTAAAAACCACTGGGCTGTCCAGTACTGTCTGGAGTGGGCTCTGTGAAAACAGGTTACTCACCTGTAACAGTATTGCTAGGAGTGGTATATGTTGTTCATCCACACCATTTGGCACGTCCTTTCCCTTTAAGAATCTTGCCGGATAGTCTTGAAGCTGGCTCCTCCCACCTACCCAGGTGGTATAACCCTTGGCTCTGCCCCGTGATGCCAGATCTTTGCCTGCTGGAAGCTCAGGTTGTGCATCAAAGATGGGGAGGTCGGGTGGGTTTGTGTGGATGAACAACATATACCACTCCTAGAACTACTGTTACAAGTGAGTGACCTGTTTTTCTAGGATCGTGGATATGTTGTTCTATCCACACTGTTTGGCAGACTCCAAGCAGTTCTCTTTGAGAAGGGAGGCAAGGCGCACACCCCATCTGAAATACTCACCTGGGGAACAGAAATTGGAGAACTGAGGCCCCAAAATCAGCATCCCGGCATGACTCTAGGTCGATGTGGTAGAGGGTAATGAAGGTGTTTGCTGTCTTCCAGGTAGCAGCCCTGCAGATTTCCTTGATAAGGACATCCCTGGAAGCAGCCACTGATGCAACATGTCCCTCTGGAAGGCTCCTTGCCCGCCAACCTATAGCAGAGATCAACGCAGGATGTAATCCATCTGCCAATCGTCCACTTTGCTGAAGGTCTGCCAGGTGCAGCTTCAGCGTAGGTGACAAACAGCTGGCGAACCTCTCCCCGAACTTCTGCCATCTGCTCCTTATAATAAGAGAGCGCTCGTCTCAGGTCCAGAGTATAGAGCCTGTACACAGCCTCCGAGGTGTAGTTCAGGTAGAATACAGGCAGAGTCAACACCTGATTAAGGTGGAACTCCAACACCACCTTTGGAAGGAATTTCAGGTGGGGCACAAGACATCCTTGTCCCTGTGGAAGACCAGATAAGGAGACTCCACCAAAAGTACCTGGAGCTTCCCAGTCCCTCTGGCTGACATGATAGCCACTAGGAAGGTGGTCTTCCATGACAAATGTGACATCTCACACTTGTGCACTGGTTTGAATGGCTTGCCCATGAGCTTTGCCAGTACCAGTAGTAGATCCCATGGAGATGGAGGTTCACACACTGAAGGGGATATGTGGTCCAGGCCTTTAAAGAAATGCCAGACCACCTTCTCCTGCCCCACCGTCTACTGACCGGCCTGCACTCAGTAAGCAGAGATGGCTGCCAGGTGCACCTTAAGGGTCGTAGACCAAAAAAAAAACCTTTAAGAGACCAAAGGTAGTCTAGGATGCTAGCCATTGGACAGGACAAAGGGTTCAGGCCCTTACCCTGACACCAAAGGGAAAATTGCTTCCATCTGAAGGCATAGCACCTCCTGGTTGACTCCTTCCTGGATGCTTCCACTACTGTGAGTGCATCCTCAGAGAGACCCAGAGCCTGGAACTCTAGCCGCTCAGGAACCAGGCTGTCAGGTGCAGGGATTGAAGGTCATAGAAACATAGACTTTGACCGCAGATAAGGACCGCTTGGCCCGCTCAGTCTGCCCGTTTCCCTACCTATTGGATAAGCTGCAGATTCTAGTTAACCAACAGCCTACGTCCTCCTACCCCACACTATAATTGTCTTATGTCTGTCCCATGCATGTTTGAATTGCCCCACTGTTTTAGACCCCTAAACCTCCCCAGAAAGGCAGTTCCATGCATCCACCACTCTCTCCATGAAAAAATATTTCCTCACGTTGCCCTAGAGCTGTTCCCCCTCTATCTTTGAATTGTGCCCCCTTGTTCTTGCATGTCTCTTTTTCTGAAAGATGCTACCCTCCTGGACTTTGTTGATTCCCTTGAGGTACTTGAATGTTACTGTTATGCCTACCTCAAGGGAATCAACAACGTCCAAGAGGGTAGCATCTTTCAAAAAAAGAGGTGTGCAAGAACAAGGGGGCACAATTTGAAGATAGAAGGGGGGCGGCTCAGCGGTAATTTAAGGAAGTATTTTTTCACAGAGAGGGTTGTGGATGTATGGAACGGCCTTCCAGAGGAGGTTGTGGAGTCAAAAACAGTGGTGGAATTCAAGCATGCATGGGACAGTCATAAGGCAATTCTAGGGGGTGGGGGTAGGGAGGAAGTAGGCTGCTGGTTAACTAGGACCTGCAGCTTATCCATCAGGTAGGGAAATGGGCAGACTGGGTGGGCCAAGCGGTCCTTATCTGCTGTCAAATTCTATGTTTCTATGCCCCCACCCTTTCATCAAGGGTATACATATTAAGCCCTCTCAGTCTCTCTTCATATGGTTTCTGATGTAGACCCTGCACCATTTTGGCTGCCCTCCTCTGAACTGCCTCCATCCCGTCTATGTCCTTGTGGAGATGGGGTCTCCAAAACTGCATGCAGTACTCCAGATGGGGTCTCACCAACTGTCTGTACAGAGTGATAACCACTTCCCTTTTTCTACTTGTGATGCCTCTCCCTATGCAAACCATTATTCCTCCAGCTCTCCTTACTGCCTTCTCACATTGCTTGCTCACCTTTAGGTCATCTGATAAGACTACCCCCAAGTCCCTTTCCATTTGTGTTGTTGTTAGTACTTCCCCCGCCATTGTTTACTCTTTTCTTGGGTTTTTGTTTCCCAGGTGCATTAATTTGCACTTCTTTGCATTGAATCTAAGTTGCCATACGTCTGACCATTCCACCAATCTTGCCAAGTTCCTTCGCATCCTCTCCACCCCCCCTTGTGTATCAACTCTGTTACAGATCTTTGTGTCATCTGCAAAGAGGGCCAGGTGGAATACCTTCCCCTGATTGACAGATAACAGGTCCGAGCATACTGGAAGATGCCACGGAGGCCTGGAGCTGAGGCTGCGGAGATCTGAATACCAGAACTGGCACAGCCAGTCTGTGGCTACCAGAATCAACTGTGCCTTGTCCCTCTTGATCTTGAGGATCACCTTGTGAACCAAGAGGAGTGAAGGGAAGGCATAGAAGAGGCCTGGGGTCCACAACCTTGAGAAGGTATCCCCTGCAGCGAACCCTGCTGAGGGGGGGCGGGCATGAAACAGCCTCAGCTTGGTGTTCTCCATGTAGGTGAACAGATCCACCTGAGGTTTGTCCCAGTGAGACAGCAGGCTGTGTACTACCTCTGGATGAAGACACCACTCATGGGACATCTTGCCCACATAGCTGAGAGTGCCCACCAGTTGATTTGAGGCTCCTGCCACATGGATGGCTAGGAGATCTGCCTCCAGTCAGCTCACGAGGGTCCAGATGCAGGGCACTTCCCTGCACAGCAGCCAGGAAAGCATGTTGCCCTGTCTGTTGAGGTAGTACATGGTTGTGGCATTGTCCATCTGGCTTGCACCACTTGACCCAAAAGGAGCTGAGCGAATGCTGACAGTGCCAGTCTGACTGCTCTGAGCTCCAGCCGGTTGATACATCATCGGGATTCATTGGGGGGCCCAGAACCCATGGGCTCTGTGGTTCCCCATGTGGGCTCCCCAGCCTGTGAGAAAGACATCAGTCGTGAGGATGACCATCGGCTCAGGATGGACAAATAGGATCCCTTCCTGCAACTGATCCAGGACGGTCCACCATTGGAGAGTGTCCCATATCTTCTGGGCACAGTGACCAGCTGGTCAAATTGACCATGATGCTGAGTCCACTGGATGGCCAGCTCCCACTGAAGGGGTGCATATGCCACTGAGCCCACCAGACCATGGTGGTGCAGGTCACCATGTACCCCAGAAGGCGCAGAAAGTCCCAGGCAGGGCACAAGTGCCCAAACAGAAATGACTGGGCAAAACAGGAGAGAACCTCCGCTCGAGCTCTGCCCTGATGAAGCATATCACCTGCGAAGGCACGAGTTCTGACTTGGCCTCGGTCATCAGGAAACCAAGTCCAGTGCAGGTCTGGAGGGCCAGATCCTTGGACCTCTCTACCTCCTGCTTGGAAGATCCTGCCAGCAGCCAAACATTGAGATGTGGCTAAACCCTGATCCCTCAATGCCGAAAATGGGCTGCCACCACTGCAATGCATTTGGTGAAGACCCATGTGGCTGATGACAGGCCAAACAGCATGGCTCAGGACTTGAATTGGGCTCCTTCTACTCAGAAGAGAAGGAACCTCTGGTGAGACAGATGGATCAGGATGTGAAAGAACGTGTCCTGCATGTATCTATCTGGACTGCGGGATGAGGTAGCCAGACTCAGAGAGGAAGTAAACTGGATCAGGAGTACCATCACCCCTATCCAGGGACCACCCAGTCCAATGCAACTGCCTCAAAGGATGCCGAGAACGAGGAGCACTTGGATGACAGTGGGCTCAGGGAGGGTTAGAGCAGTCAGGCAGAGGCACATCCCAGATCCTATTCCACTCAAGAACTCATATGCCACACTGGCAAACGAGGACAACCAAATACAGGTACCCAGAGAAGTGAAGAAAAGGATGTGGAGGTTAGCCAAGGAGGTGACCTCAGCGGGGAAAGCAGTGGACCCCTTAGGAGGAGGAAGCTAATCCTGGTGGGGACTCCATCATAAGAGGGATCCAGCTAGGAACACAGGAGGGGAGGACAGGGGGTGAGGTGCCTCACCAGGTGCCACGGCATGGAGGATGGAAGGAAGATCCTGGGGATCACTGGGAAGGCAAGACGGGAGGGTGAGCTGGATGTCATTATCCACCTAGGTACTAATGACCTGGCAAATGGGGAGCCAAAGGAAGTTCAGGAAGAGTTTAGGAAACTGGGAGGGTCTCAAGCAAGTGGCTACTTCTGTCACTTTCTCAGTACTACCTGTGAGAGGCAAGGAGAGCATGGAGTGCATGCACCAGGAACTTTAACTCATGGTTGAAGAACTGGTGCTGTGAGGAAGGGTTTGGATTCATTGGTGACTGAGGACCCACCTGGAGGGATGGAGGTTTGTTCAAGCCTGACGGCCTGCATCCATCCTGGAGGGAATCCAAGCACTCAATGATAAGTTTAAATACTACATTGTGCATTTAAACTAGCAAAGAGGAGTGGCAGGCCAGCAGGAGGGTACCTACTTGCTCACCCCCCACAGCTAGCAGTGGAACCAGTGAACCAGAGGAGTGGCTATCTCTGCAAAGCAGTGTGCAAAAGATGGAGATTAGTGCCCAAGAGGTGGATAAGCAGAAAAGGGTCAAAATTCAGCAGACGGGCAGACAGCAAGGAGAACCAGGGATAAATGACAACCAAGGAAGGGGCTGGAGTAGAACAGTGAGACAGTCTAGGGAGGTCAAATCATGGAAAGCCATGTGTGCAAATGCCAGGAGCCTTAGCAACAAGATGGAAGATCTGGAGGCTGTCATGGTGCAGTCAGACCTGGACATTGTGGCCATCACTGAAACCTGGTGTAATGATAACCACGACTGGGAGATGGCCATACCTGGCTACAAACATATTTAGAAGAGACAGAGCAGGCAGGAAGGAGGAGTGGCACTTTATGTGAAAAATGACATAAGGGCCACAGAGATCCAGGAGGAACAAAATGGGGGAGAGATACTGTGGGTTAAGCTGGAAAGGAAAATGGGGACAGCTATCCGAGACAGGTGTGGTCTATAGACCACCAGCCCAGGAGGAAGAAACAGATAGGAGTTGATGCTAGCCATCCAAAGGATGGCAGACAAGGGTGAGGTAGTACTGGTTGGAGACTTCAATATTCCAGATGTGGACTGGAGCATCCCAGCAGCAGCAGCATCAACTAGAGCAGATTTATCCTGGACTCCTTCAGGGTGCCTTCCTCAAAACTTGTCATGGAACCAACTCAGCAGAAGGCAATACTGGACCTTGTGCTCACAAACAGGGACAGTGTGATGGGGTAACAGTGGGGAGCACCTGGAAACAGTGACCACCAGTCATTGCGGTTTGAAATCACAGAAAGAGCAGAACCAAACCACACAAAACATGTATCCTGGATTTTAGGGGCAGACTTTGGGAAAATGGGAGATACTTGAAAGAGGCATTAAGGGGAATGGGACAGGAATCAGGGTTGAGGAACAGTGGGCAGTATTTAAAATAGGGATTACAAGAACAACAGAATTATGTATTAAGCAGGTTAGCCAGAGGAAAGGAAGAGGAGACCTATATGGTTTCCAAAGAGGCAGCAAAGAAAGTGAAAGCCAAAAGATTGTATTCAGGCAATACACAAAAGACACAGGCAGAAGGGGATAGGGAGAAGCACCAGGAGAAGCAAAGGGAGGCAGGGAGGTCAGTAAGGGAAGACAAAGCTCAGACAGAACACATTGCAAAATAGTGGGTAGAGGGGACAAAACCTTTACAGGTACATAAGGAAAAGAAAGGCAAAGGGAGGGATAGTGAGACTGAAGGGGGAGGATGGGGCATGGAGGATGACAACAGTAAAGCTGACATACTGAACAGGTATTTCTGCTCAGTCTTACTGAGGAAGAGGAGGGTAATGGGTCTGAAGGAGTACAAGGGGTGAGAATGGTGCAGAAATGGACACAAGTCCCTTTACACAGAAAGGGTCCTGAAGGAACTGGAAGTAATAAGAGTTGATAAAGCAATGGGGCCAGATGGGGTGCACCCCAGGGTCCTTAAAGAACTAAGAGAGGTGGTGGCTGAACCTCTGGCTATCCTGTTTAGCCAATCACTGGAAACAGGGAGGTACCCAAAGACTGGAGGACAGCAGATGTAGTCCCTTTACAAAAGTGGAACAAAGAGGAAGCAGGAACTACAGACCAGTCAGCCTCACCACGGTAGTGGGAAGATCATGGAAGCACTACTAAGGAGAGATTGGTGGAACATCTGGTTGTCAATGGACTACAGGACCCAAGGCAGCATGGTTTCACCAGGGGAAGTCGTCAGACCAACCTCATTAAATTTTTGACTGGGTGACTAGGGAGGTGGATCAGGGAGGGCAGTGGACATGGCTATCTGGACTTCAGCAAGGCCTCTGACACTGTGCCACATAGAAGACTATTCATAAACTGGGGAATATGGGTGTGGGCAGGACAGTAGTGTGGTGGGTAGGTAACTGGCTGGGCGGCAGGACACAGAGGGGTGGTGAAATGGCTGTCACTCCACAGAGGGAAGAGTGACCAGTGGGTACCACAGGGATCAGTGCTGGGACCGTCCTATTCAACATCTTCATCAGTGACATGGCGCAGGACCTAGAAGGCAGAATTTCACTGTTCGCTGATGACACAAAGCTCTGTAACAGAGTAGACACACCAGAGGGTGTAGACAGAATGAGAAGCGACCTGCAGAAACCTGAAGAATGGTCAGGGTTTGGCAGTTGAAATTCAATGCAAAGAAGTGCAAGATAATGCATATGGGGACAAAAAACCTGGCACAATATATCAGTTGGGGGTGAGGATATAGCATGCACCAAGCAGGAAAGGGATCTTGGGGTTATCATCTCTGATGACCTCAAGGTAGGAAACAGTGTGACAAGGCAGCAGGTAAAGCAAATAGGATGCTGGGATGTATAGGCAGGGGCATTACCAGCAGGAAAGGGAGGTCATAATTCCGCTATACAAGACACTAGTGAGGCCCCACCTGGAGTACAGTGTACAGTTCTGGAGACCATACTTACGTAAGG
Organism: Neoceratodus forsteri; assembly: GCA_016271365.2. Classification (NCBI taxonomy): domain Eukaryota; kingdom Metazoa; phylum Chordata; order Ceratodontiformes; family Ceratodontidae; genus Neoceratodus; species Neoceratodus forsteri. The sequence continues at coordinate 1,075,705,675 of CM057454.1, read as the reverse complement.
ACATAGGGTAGAGAAGGTTCAGAGGAGGGCAACAAAGATGGTGCATGGATTGCATCACAAGTCCTATGAAGACAGGTTGAAGGAACTGAATATGTACTCCCTGGAGGAGAGGAGGAGAGAGGGATATGATAGAGACATACAAGTATCTTACAGGGAGGAACAGGGTGCAGGAAAACACTATTTTTAAGCGAAAAGATGTTCCAGGACTAGAGGGCATGGGATGAAGTTGGAGGAAGGACGATTCAGAGGAAACATGAGAAAGAATTCTTCACAGAACAGGTGGTGGACAAGTGGAACACCCTGCCAGAGGAAGTGGTGGGGGCTGAAACAATCACGGGGTTTAAGAATGCATGGGATAGACATAAAGGAATTCTGGAGGTCAGGGGTTAGGTGCAACAGACTTCTAGGAAAATAAACTGAACTTACAAGCTCAAATGGGCAGACAGGGTGGGCCATAGGCCCTTATCTGCCGACACTGTCTATGTATGTATGTATCTAAGTTCTGCTCCAGAGATGGTATGGTCTGAGACAGAGTTATCATCCTGAAGGTGTGGAACCTGAGGAACTGTTTTAGGTCATGTAGATCTTGAATTGGATGCCAGCTACCCATCCACTTCAGAACCAGGAAGTACCTGGATATGAACCCTGGGTTGACCAGGGGGTCTGCAACTCTGGCCACCTCCTTCTTGTGGAGGAGTTGGACAATGTCATCTCAAAGAGCCGACTGAGTGTGTACGGGCACCAAATCCTCCCTTGGGGAGTGGGCTCGGCTTGGAGGGTACTGCTCAAATTCCAGAGGCAGTCCCTGACCCACCACTTTTAGAACCCACCTGTCCATGGTAACAGCAGACCAGACAGAAAGGAAATGGCAGAGCTGGCCCCCCACAGGAGGACCCAGAGCTTGCTTGACAGGTATGAGGGTGGCCACCCCCATCCCGTCATTGGGCAGGCTTAGAGGAAGATGGTCCAGAGTGAGGACCACCGGAGCCTCGACCTCCAGGCTTATGGGCCACCAGAGGCCTGGACTTTGGCCGAGGGCGCCAAGATTGTGCCTGCTGTTGCTGCCCCACTTGGAAGTGGGTCTGCTTGGCCACAGAGGCAGGGTGCCAAAACGGCTTTTTCTTCTGCTTTTTGGAACCCTGAAAGTCCTTCTGTGCAGAAGTTAGAGTCCAAGGGGGCATTGGACTTCTCAATGCATTGGAGGCGACTATCCACACCTGGACCGAAGAGGTTAGTACCTAGGAAAGGAACATCCATTAGTTTGTGTTGGATATCTGCCATGAAGGTGGAGACCCTCAACCAAGCCCTGTGGTGCATGGCAACCGCAGCTGCCACCGAACAGGCACATGAATCCCCATGGTCCAGAGCTGTCTGGGGTTGCTGCATGGCAACAGCCTGACCCTGATCCCGGAACTGCTTGACCGTTGTCTGGAGGTCTGCGGGGAGGTGAGGTAGAACTTCATTCATGGAGCCAAGCAGGGCAAGAGAGAAATGCGCCATGACGATGGCTGAGCTTGCCTGATGGAGACCTAGTGTAGAGGCGGCATAGACTTTGCGGGCAGAATGGTCCAGTGTTTTGGAGACTCTGTCCGGAGGTCTATCAGTATCCGCCAAACTACCTGAAAATCTGAACACAGATTCGGTCAACAAACCCTCGGCCGAGGGATGCTCTGTGAACCCCAAAAGGGACCCTATGGGCACCGCATATTTGCGGGCCATGCGGGCAGACGGTGCAGGGCAGGAGACAGGATGTTGCCATAGCTTCAAAGCTGGACCAACAATGGCGTCGGCCACTGGAAAGGCTTCCATCAGAGAATCCCCTCGTTTAAGGATATCCATAAGAGGATATTCGGCCCATTTCTGTACAGGCTTGAGAGGCATCTCCGTGGATTCAGAGATAAGCCGGAGAATGCCCATAAAGGAAAAGGGGCCTTCCTCCGTCATGAGACTACTGACCGATTCCTCATCCAAGGGATGGGAATGAAGGTCCGAGTCATTGGACTCCGATGAGTCCGGATAAATCAGCCGGCCACCACAGTCTCCCTCCACCCGCCTAGGATGGTCAGGAATGAGGGCAACAGAGAGCTTATGTGGGAGGCCCAGAACAGGCAAAGACTCTTTGGTAGGCACCCCCACCAGGGGCTGTTTAGGTGGTGGCTCCACCAGAATCGGTGGAGAAGTCTATTTTGGCCGAACCGTTCTGACCGGCTCCAAAGGAGGAGGAACGGTGTGAGCCGGCTCCGGAAGAGTTGAATTTGGCCTTGGAAGTGAAAGCCAAGTGATGGCCAGGGTGGAAGTCAGGGCCGGCTTTTGACCGCACAAAATTAGCTGTTGCCACATTAGGTCTTCATAGCATTGATGGAGTTTTCGTCGAAGACTCCCCTCGTTCGAGGAGGAAGAAGAATGTTGGTGACGCCTCTTTTTTGAGCACTTGTGTGCCTTCTTTGGCCAACCGGTCGAAGGAGTCCAAAACCTTGATCGTTGAGGGGGGCAGATGGGGTCGACTGGAAGGCACTGGGGAGACCGGAGGATCTTCTAAGTCTGGGACCAGGTCCTTGATGGGTTTCCCAGCAGGTTGGGTCTCCTCATTGGGGACAGGCAGGACCGGGGTCCTGAATAAGGAGTTGTCTGCCTTCTCGGGTGACAACGGGTCAACTGGGTCAAAAATTATCTCAACCGGATCATCGTCCAGTGTCTGAGCCAGCTGGCCTGATGGTGGAACTGTGAAACCAGTGGCCAAGGCTGCAACCTTGACTGAAGTTGAAACAGGTGATTCCTGGGACCGATAGCTCTCACGATCCCAGGAACATCATCAGTGAGGCGAAGATTATCTCGGTTCCTCATCCTGTTTTTGAGACCAAGAGACATGCAAGCCCAAAGGCCCCCCACCCTTGGTGGGAAAGGAGAGGCACATCTCCTAAAAGGAACTGGAGAAAGTGGAGCCCAAGTTGAGCAGAACAAAAAAGGACTTTGAGGACTGATCTGCCGTCCGAGCTGCTTCTTCCTCGAAAGCCTGCATTTGTTCTAATTGCTCAGCGGACTCCACAACCATGGAGCCCGCCCATTGATCCTTTTTAGATTCGACCGGTGGGTTCTGTTTCTCTGGCCTGCCCAATTTCAGTTATGCGAGATGATCATCCAGGACATTTGGGTGAAACTCCAGACACATTTCACAAGCCTGAGTGTCATGGCCGACACCCAGGCAATACATGCACGTGGCATGTGGGTCTGTGCGAGACATCTTTTGCCCACATGGGCAGTGGCGGAAACTGAGAGAAAATTTATCTTCCATGATGGTCGCAATTGTGAAGCGATCGTTATTAACTGTAATGAGTTTAAGTTTGAGCAAATCTGAGGATTTTGAAGCCAGGGCCTACTGAACATGAAAGCGGTAAGGAGGAAACCTGTATCTTGCAACGGAAAGGAAGATCTGACATCATGGGGCAGAGCTGAGTGTTATACTACCTGGATGGGTGGGAGAAGCCAGCTTCAAGACCTTCTGGCAAAATTCTTAAAGGGCAAGGACATGCCAAATAGTGTGGATAGAACAACATATCTGCGATCCTAGAATGGAAATCACGCTTATCAGGGATTTCCTGCTCACTGCCACCATGAGCTTTTTTTACTAACAGGAACCAAGAAATCTAATTTTTACCTCCTCCTTGTTCAAAGTCAGGCAGGTCAACACAATAACTGTGGGTAGAGTGCCACTTCAGAGACGGACTGCAAACACAGTCCAACAGAAATAGTAAAATTACCCTTTTAAATAAAACAAGTAGTCACTGATTCTATGAAAATAGAATCTTTACTAAAATACTACATAGGGAACAGTGGATGGGCAACCATGCACAACGAACGTGTTGTGCCACAGAGGGGTTCTGATGACATCAAACTTCATGAGCGTAGCTCGAGAGGTCTTCTGTCATCAGAACCCCCAGGTGGCATAACACGATGGTTGGGCATGAGGTTGCCCATCCACTATTTTTTATAGTGTATAGTGTTTTAAAAGTAGGCATGGGTTAGACATTTTTATATTAAAAAATGTACTTTCACAGTCTTCGTTTCGTTCCTTGTTGGGGGGTTGCTAGGCTCACTGTATGGTTATCAGTGGCCAGACATCCGTTTTGTATAGCGCATCCACCTATTGGTTGTTTTTCTATGTGGTGGAGGGATTTTAGATAAAAAAACATGGCGTCCGTTTTCTCGCTAAGCGAGAAAAGATTTTCCTCTGAGGTGTTCGCTTTTAAATGGTAAGTTTAAAATATCTGGTTGATCCTGTTTTTGGTTTTTTCAGTAAATTTTATCTGGTTGATCATGTGTTCTTTTTGGCTAACCCTGTGTCTTCTGACGGATCGTTGGGTTCCAGCGATCTTGCTGCTGCTGGCTTCAGTGTATCTGGTTGATCCTGGAGTTATTGTACTGATTAGTGCTGTGTGGTTCTGGAGCATCGGTAGTGACCACAAGCCTCTAGAGGCTTTCAAAATGTTATTGTACCACAGTGTGGTATTTTCCATTACCTTTGAACTGTAGTACAACAACATTTTGAAAGAGATGGATTTCCATACACAATCACTACACACTATAAGTATTTACAACAGGATGTATTTGCAAGAAGGCAAAAGGGTTGCACATTTATGAAGAAGTGTAAAATAAAATCACATTAAACAGACAGGTACTGTACAGCAGAATTCTAAGGTATCCTCAACTAGAATCCTTCACCTGCCGTGTCTTAGCTAAAGCACTTTCCCTCACTGTGGTATCTTACCCATCAGCTAGTCTTTGTAATGGCAGGGGGCCTCATCTTTAGATGTTCCAGTCCAAGAGATAGAGTCTGCTTATAGCACAGTATATTTCTCTCTGTGAGGAGGGGTCTCATTCACTTTGCGTGACAGTTCCAAGTTGTCCCAGCTCTTTTTGAGAGTGTGTGTGTGTCCACCCACCCTTCAGAACCTCCTTGCTACCATAATGACATCCACCTGGGTCCTTTGTTCAGGATGGGAACATCTCTAGGAAGGACACTACACTGAGTTTATTGCTTTATTGCCTCCTCCCTGGCTTTCTTGTTAACTTTCCCATGAGAACATCAGACCTCTAACATAAGCTGTCATATACTACTTGATCATGTGATCTGGTAGCCATCTTGTACCTGAAGCAGATGCATATTTAGAAATAAATAAATGAAAGAATACATGGTTCTGGTCCCCTTTCCCATCATAGGCTCCATGGTTAAGATACCTTGTGCAAATTTCTGGTAATCTTTCTTTTTTCTTCCATACTTTGTTTATCCTCCTGTGGCCCTGATGAGGAAAGGCTCCCTGCTGCAGGCTTCCACCCCTTCACTATCCAATGTCTCCCCAAGTCCTTACCGGACAGTGAAGGTTCTCCCACAGATTATCCCCCCCCCCATGGTGGGACAGGAGAGGGAGAACTCCCCCACCTGACACACATGACACAGTGTTTCTCTGCAGGCTGAACTAGTGACATGGTGGGTGGAGATGTGGTGAGTGGGTGCCATACACCCTTGTCATGTCATGCTTTTTTCTCCCCTTTTACGCCCTGGGGCCTCAGCAAATTCAATCGCACATGCGTGTGGAAGCACACGTGTCAGAATCAGCGGCCCCACATCACCCCCCACCCATCCTAATGCCAACCCCCTATATGCTTGGCGCTACCACTGAGCCTCCACTCGATGGCAGCCAACAGCTGGGAAGACCAACCTCCCCAATCCGGGAGAGGAGAGGAGAGGAGAGGCGAGCTGCCCAGAGGCTGCTCATTCTTCTCCCAGCCGTCCTTCCCAGCTGATCCCTGGCAGCCTGAGCTCATTCCTAAACTCAAGCCACCGACGTGGGACAGGTAAGATGCCCTAAGCATCTTAGCTCTATGCGCTACCAGGCCAGCAGGTTATCTTTCTAAAGAACAGTGTTGCTGAACTGTATTCCTATGTCCATGACTTTATGGATGTGTTTTTTTTTTGTTGTTTTTTTAACCAGGAGAGACACAGTAAGCTGAAAGCTTGTTTACAGGTGCAATCTGAGAGCACAAAGAAGTTAAGTGACTTGCTATGGGTCATACAGTATGCAAGTGGGGGCTGTGGGATTCAAACCCAGGTCTCCAGATTTGCAGCTCAGAGCCTTAAACCACTGTGCTATAAATCTTGAATAAATTTAACAACTTTTGGGGGGACAATGATTTCTTATGGCTTGGTATAGACATGGAGTCACTGCACATCTGCATAGACCGTCAATGAGGTATACAGGCCTGTTCCCAGTTTCTGGTGTGTAATCCTAAAAAGTGCTCTATTCCCATCCTATTTGTGCTGCAAAGTCTCTCATTTGTGTTAAGTCATAATTATTTTGATTTTGACAAGTCTTATCTCCAGATAAGTGGTATAGCTGGGGGTGCAGCCATGGCACCACCTTTCGCCAACCTCTTCTAAGAGTTCTGGGGGGAAACAATAGCCCTTAACTCTGCCACAAATCCTATGTACACCATGTTGTGAAATGATATTGATATATTGATGATATTGTGTATGGCACTGAACCCAGGAGGCAGCTGGTGAATTCACGGAGTGGTTGAACTGTAACAATTTTGGTTTAAAATTCACCAGTATCATCCATTAATGATAAAAGTCTGAATTTTCTTGCTTTAACTTTGGCAGTTGGGAATGACCAAGTAATAAGCACTGAGGGTTACTGTAACCCAACAGCAACTAACAGTCTCCTAACAGCAGAAAGTGCACACTCATACTCCCTAATCAGCTCAATTCCCTTTGGCCAATATTTACGCATTTGCAGGAATTGCTCCTCAAAAAGTGATTTCAATCAGCAGGCAGATGTGCTACCACAAAGGTTTCTATCTACAGGCTGTGACACTAACTGCCTTAAGGGAGCACTAGAAATGGAAACAAACATTAACAGAGACACCCTCTTCACACCAAAAACAAGAACAGCATCACACTAACCTGTATGCTTTGTCACAAAGTATACTCCTCTCTCAGGTCGCAAAGCAGCGATTATTAGTACTAGAAAACAGTAGAAGAATAAGTACCGAGGAACTGGTTGCCACTCCCCACCCAGGGGTATGTACAGATTCAGCCACTGTAATATCTGCTACTTCTGTCATCAAGGTAACAGCTTCAATTTGGAAGGCTATGACAGAGAAGTAGAAGTAAAATATTTTCATAATATGGCACAATTGCCCACTCCTTTATATTGGTTACGTAATCAGACCTATGAGACACTGCATACAAGAATATATATGCAATATCATGTCTGGAAAGGTGAATACACCTGCAAGCCCCCTGTAAATGCAGGGCTTATATTTATTTATTTATTTCAGTTTTGGATTAACACCTTTGAGCCAATGACTCATTTACAAAGGTTCCAAGTCGTAAAGATATAAGACAAGACATTATAGGACAAAGGTTACACAGGAACTACAGGACAACAGTTCACATAATGGTGGTTTCCACAAAAGCAACACTAGTTAAAGTGTGGTACGTTTTCACTTAACAGACTGAGATAAATACACCACTACTTGAATATGGTGTGATGCTTAGATAAGTGCAGGGGACAGAAGGGGGTAGGAGGGTCCCCAGATAGAGTGGGGTGGGGGACAGGCAGCCTAAGATGGCTTTGTCATTGGCAAAGCAGAGGGGGGTAGAAAGGGGGCGTGAATAGCATGGGGTGAAGGGGGAGAGGAGGAGGAGGAGGGGGAAATGGGTGAGAAGGTTACATAGTATCCAAGTACAATTTACAGTCAGAACTTAGTCTGCAATTAGTTACAGCATAAGCGCAAGTCTCATGAGTGATTAGGCAGTCTTCACAGGCCTTGTCAGCGAGAAGCTGGGTAAGGATCATGGAGGATATAGGAATGAGTTAGGGACTGGGAAGGAAAATGCAGGAGGGGAATTATGAGTTAGGAGAATGCGTGGGATGTGGAAGGGATTTGGGAAAGGGCAGAGGTAGTCAGGCATCCTTCCCCCCCACCTAACCCCCCCTCATGCTAGGAAATGGATTTTGTGCTCTGGGGGATATTGCTCTGGACGCCTCAAGGTGGCAGCAGAGAGTAAGGAAAGGGTATATAAGGGGACCTGACAGGAAGTAGGGGGCCTTTCCAGCCTGGGCATTAGGCCTGGGGCTGGAAGAGTAGCATCAGGAACAGATAAGGTGGGCAAGTGAGGGAGCTCAGCGGTCCCGGAGGGCCAGTGGGGAAACCTCCCAAAAAGAGTGCAGTCAGGATGGTTTCTCATGAGCCGTGGTTGATGAGTGGGGGTATGGAGCTCCGTGGGGCACAGATACCCAGGTCCTGCATTGTTGGGGGCTAGGGCATTAGGAGGTTTTAGCAAGCCCATAGTGAGAGTAGGAGCCTTAGGAAGCCTGTTGTGCAACAGTCCCAGGTCACCAGGGCTGAGAGGGCAGTGGCAGGGCCCTCCCAGGAGGGGAACTGGTGGCAGTGGTTCCCCTCGTACCTGGTGTGGCAGGGCTGCCTGGGGGGGGTCAAGAGAGCCTTTCACCCAAAATAGGGGGCCTGTCTAGAGGGACAAGTCCAGGGGAGCTGGTGCATTAAGGTCTGGGAAGGTCGCAGATCAAAGAAATGGCAGATCTTAGAGGGAAATCCCCATGCTGGAGCTTAATGCAAGCCCAGGAATTGAAGCCAGGATGTGTGCCTGGCAGGGACCCCCAAGGAAGGGAGTACCAAGAGAATCCCAGGATAGAACTGGGGCCATGGGGTGCTGGGGTAGCCAAGTACTGTGGCAGGTGTGGACTCAGCACCGGGAACGGTGCCAGTCATTTGAAGGTAGGTTGGGGCCTGCATCATCAGGAAAATTCATGTATGCCCCTGTGGCTTGGGCCAGCACCCAGGGATCCAGGTGGGGAAGGCCAGTCGCTTTCCCGTGCCAGTGTAATGAAGAATGACCAGCACCAGTGGAAGGGACCTGTAAGGAAAGAAAATGAAGGGTGGCTTACCAGATCCATTAGAAGCCAGGAGATTGCAGGGATCTGTGTTCCAGTGAGTCTCAGGTACAGCACCTGAGAGAAAGATGGTAGGGAGAGCAGAATCCTTGCTTGTGTCTGCCAAATCCATGAGTTTCTGCTGTTTATCCTGTACAGTCAGAATTGTAGAAAGTTAAAAGGCCCATGGAGCTACTTATTTTTAATGAAGAATGGTGACCCCTGTATCGCTGGAATCATCTACCATACAGGTGCAAAATAAAAGCCAGTTTGGGGAGAAACAGTGGTTTGTGCCTTGACTGTAGGGGGGAGGTTAATGAAATAAAATCCTTTTTCCCCCTGTATATGCAGTCTAATTAATTTTCCATGAGTTGCACTCCAGGGGCAGAATATTCCAATCCAGCCTGGTTGGGGCTGCAAGGGCTTCTGAGACATCTAAAGGTGCAGAGGGAGATCTCGGTTCGGCGGACAGCTCATGGAGGAGGTCAGATGCCAAGAGTGAGAGGAGGTAAAGTGCACAGCTATAAAGACACAGTGCAGGTGGGAGACAACCGTTTTCCCTGCTTTAGTGTGCAAAAGGTCTTGAATGTTAGTGCTTCGGGGTGCTTCCCCTTCTCTGCCTGGAACACCTGCAAGAGAAAAGTTATGCCCCTAGGTGGGGAAGGAAAGGGGGAAGGTTACACAACTATTGGTAAGTTAAGTATTTTGCTGAAAAGCATAACGGTGATCCTACACATGTGAAATGGATGGGACTAGAATCAGAGGGAAGATCTAAGCAAGGTGGAGACAGACTAACACGCCTTCTCCAGAAAGAGAGTTACTGGATAATAACAACTGGCTATAAATTTTTTTCAGTTGGGGTAGCCAGTTATTATTTGCCATAATAACTGGCCAATTATTATGGCAAACTCACGCACATCAGAAGCAGCAGTGCTTGAGACACTGTCGATCATGGCAGAGTGTGAATTTTTTTTTTTTATTCCTTACTGGCTGTCGCTGTAAGCACACTAAAAATAATCTTCACATTGGGAAGCTAAATAACAAATTTACATGATTTCAATCAAAACCTTACACTATCTTGTTAGCAAACTCTGCAAGTAAATCTAAACCTCAGAAAGTTAATGCAGCGCTTACGGCGAAAAAGATTGGAGCTGACGTTTTTACAGGTGCATAAAAAGGAAACTGATGACCCACATTTTACTCTTGGGGCATTTATATATATAAAAAAAAAGTAATGGCAGTCCTGTTCAGTCTGGGGGGGGGGAAGGGCTCAGAGAGACTTGGAGTTAGTGACAGCACGCAAACTAGAAGATGCTGTCTGGACTGCAGCAAGACCAAGCACCAGAGTTCAAGCAGAGCTGAAAGTGCACAATAAACTGCAAAGAGTAAATGGTGTTTACTGTGACATGAGAAAACACTTCACTTTCCATCTTTAGGCAGTGTGCATACTTGAATTTAACACACACACACTCAGTGGGGGGTGCTTTTATAAACTCCTTGAGCTTCACTCCAGGACTTATGTAGCATCCCACACCTCAGATGAGCATTAAATCCTCATAATGCACACCACCCCATGCATTATTCTCTACTTCTCTCTGGTGTCACTCAATCACAAAGGACTAAATTCAGAGTGGGACCTTAAACCTTTTCTTTGAGGGTATCAAGAATGTAAAGGTTTCCCCTCTTTATGCTTATTAATGAATGTAAAATCCATTGTAAAATGTAAACCATTTTGAGAGATACAGGAATAATATTAATTCTCTGGTTTTATGTTCATTATTTCAATGTTTCTGTTTATTGTTTTTCATGTTCATTATTTGTTTCTGTTTATTGTTTTTCGTTAAAATATTGGAGAAAATTGAAAGCAAACAGGTATTTTTTTTCAAGGTTAATCAGTAAGCTAAGAGTAATAACCTGCTTTGGTAATAAATGCATATATATTTAACATACATGCAACTTACTTCATATTTTCTCCTCTCCTTCAGTCAGTATGAAGGTGGGATACCCCAAAGACCGACTGCTCCCCGAATATCTGTACTGTTCGAATTTTCATTAAAGGGGAGGTTGCAGGAGTCAGAGAATGTCCAGCCTTCTTCTGTCCATTCATTGTCTCTGACCTAAACCTCAGGTGCTCTCTCTGTTTAGAGTTGTTTTCTCTAGTTACTTTGAACAGTCTGTACATCAATAGTAGATGTTATGAATTTTTGCATTTGGGTTTCATCTGGAGATCAGTGTAAAAAAGTTTTGGAAACATACCCCCCCCCAAAAAAAAAATACAGACACTCAAATTTATGGTTTTGGTAGTTGGACTTCTATCAGCCACCATCAAAGCCACAACTGGCTCAGTGGATTGTTAGTATCACCACTGTTATTTCAGAATTAACTACGGTACCACAATTTATGTATGATTATGCTTATTTGTCCTGAAACAGTTTAAGTGGTTTCCAAAATACCAGTACCATATAAAATTGTATTAATTTAATTAATAGCCCCTTTTCTAGTTTAAAAGTACCTGTGTTTATGTAATGAGTGAACAGATAAATCATGAGTTAAAAACATGTATTCTCACTGCAGTGAGATATCTCACTGTGGAGACAACAAATCATTAAAAAAAACAAACTGTTGTATAAACTGGATACATGATGTGCATTCGTGTGATTTGGAAAATAATTTCACTCCTGCAAAGTGACCTCTGGAAACTCTCATTTGTGGCTTCGCCACTCGTGCATATCCAGAGGCCACTCTAAAGGAGTGAAAATATTTTCCATATCACACGCATGCCCATCATGTACCCCCTGTATATCTGTGATGTGCACTATTCGTAACTTCACTGTGTATCAAACAATTTCACTCTTGTAAAGATCACACTGCACAAAAAGTGCTGTAGTTACCAACATTTTGTGCTCATTTGAGTCACACCACAGCCACTTAGCTTTATCACACCAGTGATGTAGACTGAACCAATGGCGTTTCTCCATAGTGACATTAATAGTGGGAACCCAGCCCACAGATGAAGACTACAGTTGAAGTGCCTGGGCAAGTGTTGGTTAGACCAGCAGCTCTTTGTCTAACATGTTCATGAATTTTTCTCGATTATCTCTATTTTTTTGCCAAATAAAGTATTTTTTGCATCAAAGTAATGGAACTGTAGTTTATCCATCACAGATTTCACTGCAAGACTGTTCAGCCTTCCTGCTTCCTCAGCATCTAGCTGGCATCAACTCAACCCAGTCAAGACTGAGATATTGGTGATCCACCAGCCACGGGGGTGCAAAGAGGAGATTTGGATTCAACTCAGTCTCTCTCTCTAGGTTGGAAATCACAGCTAAGGTGAAAAATATTTTGGGGGGGTCGTCTCATTCTGGATGAAGGGCTGATACTTGAGGCTCAGGTGTCAAGTGTAGTCTGCAGTGTCTTTTATCATCTGAGGAACATCATCCAAATTAAATCCCTTATCCCTCCAGAGGACCTGGTAACATTGGTGTATGCATTTGCGATGTCCCGGCTCAACTACTGCAATGCCCTTTACCCCAGGGTCAATGGTGGTACACTACAAAGCTTGTGGTTAATACAGAATGCTGCAACCAGGTTGCTGAGAGGCCTGCCAAGGTCATGTCATTTGATCCTGGTCTGCCGGTGAAGTGACGTATCACTTTTAAGTTTGGACTGCTGGCTTATAAGGCCTAAACATATTGGGCCCTGGCTACCTAAGCTCCTGAGTTTCTACCAGTCACTTTAACCTCTCTGCTCCACTGGGGTGGGCTTCTTGCTGGTACCTAGGGCCAGACGGAAATCATCTGCAGACTGAGCTTTTGAAGAGGGCAGTCCAATAGTGTGGAACTTGTTCCCTAAAGCCCTGACAGAGGCCCCTCAGTGGAGGCCTTCAAAAAGAGGTCTCAAAACTTTCCTCTTAAAGGAGACTTTTGATAAAATCGGATGGCTCCTCCTGACTGTCTGAATTCTGGATTACTGATGCTGTTATGTTTCATGATGTGTGTTATCTGGATTTTATTTGTATGTTATTGGGTCACGCTTCAAGAGGTCAAATCTAAGGTATTTCTGGTGTGGCTGGTGGACCAGAATGTGGAGATACACATCCTTATTGACAGAGGCCAGGAAGTTCCCCCGGCTGAACTGCTCAAATGGGGACTGCAGGGGATCCATCTTGAATTGTCATGCAGGCCTAGGCTGCCCTATCTTTCAACAATCAACAAAAATATACCTGAACAGCCAATATCTGCTTTCTCTCACAACTCTTCTAGGGCAGATCAGGACCATCTCCTGCAGGGACTCTTGAGCACTCAGGTCTGCTAGGTGCAATCCCTGCCATCAACTTAGGCATGCCAGGGACCCAGTGGCAACGAGAATGCAGGGTTATCCTTGCTATCCCAAATAATACCAGAAAAAATAGCAAATCCTACAATTTGCTGACGAGACGTTGCTTCCACTAATGGAGCCTGGAGGGGCAGCACCAGAGTGCTGCCTGAGTGTGCATCTGCTGTGGTTCTTGAGGCTCCTCACTCCACCATCAAATACTGTGCATGTTCACATCATACATGACTGCAACATGATAGGTGTTTTTACACTGTGGGCTCTGCAATGGAGCTACAGCAACGTTTCTTGTTCTTCTGTGTAAATGCAGTCCATTCAGCGAAACATCTTTTGCATGGTTCTCCGAGATGCGAGTCGTTATACCTCGCAGTGTAAATAGTAATTTTCACTCCTACCATTTCAGAAACCATGAAGTTCACTAGAAATATCGGGCTGGTAAAATGACTGGAAGATCTACCGAAACGTCTGAAGGTGGGGTATTTTGGTATCAGACTGAATGTGTAAATGCAGCAAAGAAACGCAAGACTGTGTATCAGAACAAATGCTGAGCAGAACAGGTTTGCAGTTCAATGCCCTTAACTACTACGCTATACTGCCTCCTAAACAGGCCTTTAAAATAGAGGATAGGGGGTCTCTGAGGAAAAGTAAGTATTTTACATTCTACCAGAAGAGATGTAGTACAATTTAATACTTACACCTGTACTTAAGAAAACAATGTGACACTTCAAAAAGGGAAGAAAAACAGTACACTGTTGATTATGAGAATGTATGTTTAATACAAAGGACTGAAACCAAGTCAAAACAGCCTGCAGCACTAATAATGTGCCTGCTACTAAAAGCAATTTCCAAAGAATCTATTTTTCTGTCATGTGCAAGTCAAATACAGAAGACAGAAATCTATGTTTAAACATCATCTGCAACACAGTCATGTATGGTTAGGATCAAACTACCAACCATTTTATAACCAATGCCCCAAAATGTTGACATCCATTTCCGCTTCTTCTAGGATCACTATCTCATGGTCATAAACTGGAGATCTGAGAAAAAATCCATTCACCAGGCACAGTACCTTAGTTGCAGAGATATCGGTGCATACTTTAGGGGTACACAATGGCCTGACTCAAAATATGCAATTTATCTCTAAAGTGTGAGGGATTGTGAAGCCACCAGGGAATTATGAAAGTTCTGCCCACTCACAAGTGGTGATTTATTATGTATTTTGAGTCAGACCATTGCATATTTGGTTTAGGCATCAGTGTTCAATTTATAACTTTTGAATCTGTGATGGTCTTAAAATGCAACATTCTCTTTGAGTTCAACTGCTAGCCTAAGTAAGTATGGAATTACGATGCATCTAACCATTACTAATATTGCTTGCAACCTGCAAACTACAACATGTTATGTTTGAGGTTGGGTATATTATTAATAAAAAACAACACCATTTCTATTCATAGATTTATCACTTTGCATAGTGACCAGATAGGGAGGGTTAGGCGGCTACTAGAAGTCCTGGTGCCCAGTCACAAGTACGTCAATGGGGAGCAAAAAATGTCCGGCAACTCAGGAAGGACCATACTCACTTCTAAGTTAAGTGAAAATGATTACATTTATTGATTAAAAACAATAAATAGATAGCAGCATAAAGATCACCAATGTGCAAATCACCACTGTTTCATTCTACCAATGCTTTATCAAGAGCAGACTCTAGTAAAGACAGTGATCAGCTACTAGGGAATCAATCCATAGAAGGAACACTGAAGAAAAAAATGTAAATGTTTCTCTGTTAAGCAGGGGAGCTGTCACCAGCTACTAAGCCAGACTGAGAGACTAAGCACAATGGGACTGGGGCATGCCCTTAACTCTCAGAACTTTCAATCTGTCCCAGTTGAGAGGGGAAGACAGCCCATAGCAGCTGACACAAAACATAGACACAGATACATGAATGACAGCAAAAAAAGACCCATTGACCCATCCAGTCTGCCCACTCCATTAACTCTGTACTGGACTAAGTGGCCATCCCCACTGTTTCTGCCATCTCTTTTCTAACTCATCCCATATGCCTGTCCCATTCCCGTTTGAAGCTGTTCTCAGATTTTACCTGTATCACTTACTCTGGCAGCTTAAGAAATTGACCTTTATCTGAAAAGTCAAATGTATTAGAATATTTTTTTCCCTTATATATAATTAGTAAAGGAGTATAAATGCTATTGTTAAAAGTACATACACTGAAAAATGATCAAGAAAATGCAGAAATATACATTTGAACTTTCACGTACAGAAGTACAACAATACAGAAAATGAAAAGACCTTTAGCCCATCAAGTTCTTGCACCCTACCACCTTACAAGTATAATAGTGTATTTACATTTTGCTCTTAGATACTACTAACTTAGATGGAAGTCAACTCTACAAATCCACCATTGTTTCTGTGAACTTATATCCTTCTTTCTAAACTATCTGCTCCATTGTCACTAATGTACTCTAGTTTCTTGTCTTTTAATATATGTCGTAGTTTTATCTGATCAGATGGAGCTATTTCACAAATTATAGACCACATAACCAGAGTCAAACAGGGCAGAGATTCATTTGTTCAACAGATAAATATATCTGCATATGACTGCAACCCCTCTCACAATTTTAACAGAAGTGATCGATTTGTGGTAGTCAATATGCAAGATTTGGACTGACAGATGTGTATCACTGACATACCACCATTCCACTTCATGGTGACGGCATATAAAAAATGTGGCCACCTCTCTAGGAAAATCAAACCAATTTGTTAAGCTTGCTGGAATATAAGACGGGAACAGGAACAGACCAAAATGGCCCAACAAGTCTGCCCCCCAATAGACTGATTTTCACCTACCTGCTTCCTTCTCATATCCCTTTACTCCCCCCAGAAGTCACAAATCCTGCTCTCTTGAAACTGTATTTATTCAACACCAGTGGTGATAAATTTGTCCAGATACATGATATGCAATAACCTTACTCAGAATATACAACAAACAAGAAGTAATAAGTTAGATAAATATTAAAAAAACAAACAAAAAAAAAAACTTTGAATATAGGCCACTTGTGGCAGTATTGGGTGGGTGCACACTGGACTTTATTTGACTCCGATCTGCCACTCACCAGGAGCACTCTTAAATGTGAGTAAACAGACTGAACAAGCCAGGGTTTAGCAGGTCACAGCTTGTATTTGTAACCAACTTACAATATGCCTTTTACTTCATGAGTGAGGGGGCAGGACAACTCATGCATGGTAGAGCCACAAATGAGTTATGTAAGCCCTGTTCCCTCGCTAGTGATTATAAGTGACATATCCTAAGTCATGTTATTGTGTCCAATTTATACAATGTATTCTAAATTGAGATTATTCTTATGAAGATTTAATGGTTTCCATTTGAGTTCTGCTGTTTTGAATGTAGGAGGGGCCATCAGGCATTGTTCAAGCTGATCTGCCTGTAATGGTTCCTCTGTGACCTATCTTAAGTTGAGATAAATGACTAAAATGCAGAGAAATTATTTTTATGCAATGGCAGTGAATACATTTGCCCAAATACAGGACACCATTTCTTATGACCGGACAACCTGGGGGTGATTTTTGACGATGGGCTGACACTGCGATCGCAGGTGTCAGCAGTCGTCAAATCATCCTTTTATCATCCGAGGAACATGTCCAGAATTAAGCACCTAGTTCGGTCCGGCGATCTGCACACACTGGTCCACGCCTTGGTTACTGCAGCTCCCTGTATCTAGGGCTACCTGGGTTGATATCTGCCGCTTGCAGCTCGTGCAGAATGCTGCGGCCGAGTTATTGAAAGGTACTCCTCGTACCTGTCATATTTCTCCAGTGCTGCGCAAACTGCACTGGCTGCCAATACAGTGGTGGATCACCTTTAAAGTCGGTCTTCTGACTTTTAAAGCACTACATGGACTGGGCCCAGACCACTTGAAAGAGCTCCTGGTACCTTACTGCCCTAGGCGATCACTCCGCTCAGCGGATGAGGGTTTGCTAGAGATTCCGAGGGCTTCTTTAAAATCTTCAGGGGACCATGCCTTTATGTACGCGGTCCCTGCCCTCTGGAATCTTCTACCCCGTCCGCTTTGGCAGTGCGCGTCCATGGAGGAATTTAAAAAGGTCTTAGAGACCCATTTGTGGTTAATGGCTTACCCCTGATGATGATATTGTATTGTATTTTATGAATTCAGCAGTTATTGGATCTGTGTTTATTTTATTGTTTTATGTGAACTTGTTGTTAAGACACCTTGGTTTTAAGAAAGACGTGGTAAAAATAAAGAATTATTATAACTAAGAAAATAAACAGGTTATTCTCTCAGTTGCCAAGTCATTAACATTTCTTACAGCTGATGATGTCATCAGGTTTATTCTCTCAGTTGACCCATCACTTGGAAAAAAAAAAGCAAAAATTAAATTAGACTGT
Organism: Neoceratodus forsteri; assembly: GCA_016271365.2. NCBI lineage: Eukaryota > Metazoa > Chordata > Ceratodontiformes > Ceratodontidae > Neoceratodus > Neoceratodus forsteri. The sequence goes on along the minus strand of CM057454.1, from coordinate 1,075,687,945 downwards.
AATTTGGAACTATCTGCTCACTCACAAGCTAACTGGCTCTTTTCTTTCCCTCTGCCCCTCCCATCCCAGCTCCTACTGCCCCTCCCTACCTCACCCTAACAGTCTGCCTCTGCCTCTCCCTCTTCCACAGGACGCTGGCATACTATGTACTATGCCTTAGCACAATTTGTGTAACTGTTTGTCATTGCAACCCATGTACTGTTGATTTTCTTTGTACTCTGTATAATTTACTGTAACTATATTGTATCTTCTTGTGTTAATGCATCTGACACGGAACCTCTCAACGAGCAACCACTCACATGTGTCATCCAAGACTTCAATAAATAAAAAAAAAATAAAAAAATTATGAACAGTATATGTTAACATTCTGATAGTACAATGTAAACCAGAACAATAACTGTGAATTAACAAGCCAATAAAAATAAGTATACTGCCAAAACAGAAATAGTGCAATAACAAACGTTACAAAAAATGAACACACACACACATCTAATTCCAGTAAGCCTGCACATGCATAACTGCCCAATGAACATTTAAGACCACTGCATAAAATTAAAATGTTATGGTTGAAGAGAAAATATCAGATTTTGTTTCATTTGTGCTGTTAGAACCCAGCAACCTTACTCGTGGCTATGCTACTCATACGGTCACAGAGTACTGAAAGCACCCATGAAAATAAATCTGATATTTTCAGTACAGTGATGACACACAGTTGACCTCTCCTCCCCTAATAGACTGGTCACAGCTATTTTTAAAGCCACAGATGTCTCCAGTACTCTTTCATTCTTCTTGGCCAATTCTCTGCTATCAAGATAGACATACCCATATCAGTAGGAGAATGGGGGTTGGGGCTCAACCAAATGGATTAGTAGTGAACTAATATTTCTAATCAAGTCAAGGGGCAATTTCAAGGTTATCTCCCTTAGCTCTAACCCAGAAAAATACAGGAAACTGAAACATTCCTGCAAGAAGGCTATCTTCTATAGCAAGACTGCTTCTGTAAAATATTTCTATTACCTCTACTGGTGGCTACCGCAGTTTCTGGAGTCACATATGTCCCATAAGGACAACTGTGGTTTAATGGTCACCAGCCTCCAAAGCACATAATCATAAAATGGGGTACACTGCATTCATTTGGCTACCATTGCTAATGCCTTCAATGCCCACTTTTCTGATCTTTTTTTTTTTTTGCATTATTTGTTTTTCTGCCCCCCCCCCCGTGTCATGGCCGATCACTCCTTCGGGCCCCTCATTGGATCCCCTCGACCTGGCAGCTTCCGCCCCTACTGCCCCACATTTTCAGGCTGCTCAAGGAATCCCTGATGTATCCCATCATTGGGGCGGTCTTTACTTCCACATGAGGATGAGCCTTTCAGCCATACTCCACAACCCTGGTGCTGCTGAGGCAGCAGATGGAGTCAGGAGCCCGCTGGAGATCCGGGAGGCCATTGCTGTCGGCCATGGCACCATTTCCCATTTTCTCCCACAGGAGTGACGTGCCACTGACATCAGGGCAAGAGCCAGACGGCCGTTGCTCCCCAGACAGCTTGGGTCGGACATCGTGCTGTACCCCTGGCCTCTACTAGGGGTCAGCAGATGCCGAGCCTCATCCCCACCCTCCCCCCAGAGAAGGCGAGCTGTCGGTGGATGCTCCTTCCTTCACCCCCTGGCCGGCCCTCCAGTGAGTGGAATCTATTTCTGAACCAGGGTCGCTCGCGTCGCAGACGGAAATCCAACCACTGTGCTGACAGGCCGACCTCCTGATTCATCTTCTTATACTTACTCGCATTGAGGTTACTGTCATCAATATCCTTCAGTACTAATACTGGTTCTGACGATCTGGAGCCAATGCTCCTCAAACTGGCCTCTCCCCTCCTGGCTAAACCCTTAACTCATATCTTTGATCTCTCACTGACTTCAGGCTTCAAGCCTTATACCTGAAAAATTGTCAGAGTTTTTCTTGTCTGTATTTAATTTAATGGATAACTATCACTCTACTGCAACACAGATTCACAGTGGGAGTCATGTCAGACAAATCTGGTTGATTTCTTCGACTGGGTGACAAAGGAAGTGAATCAGGGTGGGGCAGTAAATGCCACTCATCTTGATTTTAGCAAAGCCTTTGACACAGTCCCACAAAGGGGACTGATAAACAAGCTGGGTAGGCTTGGCATGGGGGACAGGATGGTAAACTAGGTTAGAAACTGGCTAACAGACAGGAGGCAGAGGGTGGTGGTAAATTGGGTGCAGTCTGGGGAGAGGGGGGTGAACAGTGGGGTGCCTTAGGGATCGGTCCTGGGGCCAGTCCTGGTCAATGTCTTCATTAGCAACACTGCAGAAGGGCTGGAGGGAAAAGTCTGCCTGTTTGTAGATGACACCAAGATCTGTAACAGAGTGGACACCCCAGAAGGGTGAAGAAAATGAGGAGGGAGCTGGGGAAGCTTAAAAAATTGTCTGAGGACTGGCAACTGAAGTCTAATTAAAAAAAGTGCAAAATTATGCACCTAGGACACAGAAATCCTGGGAAAAGCTACAAAATGGGGGGAGTTGCTGACAGTCACAAAGGAGAAAAGGGATCTCTGCGTTATTATTTCAGATGACCTGAAAATGTCAAAGCAGAGTGCTAAGGCAGCTGGGAGGACCCGTGGCATGCTGGTGTGCATAGGCAGGGGTATCACCAGCAGAGGGAGGTAGTGATGCCATTATATAAAACCATGGTCAGGCCTCACATGGAGTACTGTGTGCAGTTCTGGAGGCCGCACCTTTGTAGGGATATTAACAAGCTGGAGACGGTCCAGAGAAGGAAGACTAGGATGGTACAGGGCTTGCAACACAAGACTTAAGAGGAGAGATTAAGGGACCTCAATACGTACTCACTGGAAGAAAAGAGGGGACATGATAGAAACATTCAAGTACCTCAAGGGTATAAACAAGGTGCAGAGGGAGACAGTTTCCAATACATGAGCACAAGAAAGAAGAGGCATGACAAGAAATTGGAAGGTGGGAGATTAAGAGGGAATGTGAGGAAGTCCTTCTTCACAGAGAGGGTGGTAGACGCATAGAATGGTCTGCCTCAGCAGGTGGTGGGAGCGAGCACTGTGGATGGATTCAAGCATGCTTGGGACAGGCACAGAGGAATCATAGAGGTATAGCAGTGGGTGGGTCGGAAGCAGTAATCTAGTACAAGGGCTTATGGGCAGACTAGATGGACCAGGTGGGACCTTATCTGTTGACAATTTCTATGTTTTTATTGCATTAGTCCTCCGCATAATCTTAGAGAACTGGTATCTCATTCAGCTTGCTGACTTCATTCACAATAACCTTTTGTCTGTTGCTCAGCATGGTTTCAGGAAAGGCCATGGGTACAACTATGGCTCTTGTAAAATCAAACACTGACATTAGGACTGTAAGGCATAAGGCCAGATGTGGTGCCTGTGGCCTTGACCAAGGCTGTTTACCTTGTCAATCATGCTCTTCTCTGCTCAAAGTTACTGTATACTAGCCCTATGTTTCTCTCCCACAGCAATGTCCCAGATCAAGAGCTATGTTTGTAACTACGTGATTTGAAAGAATTGATTACTTTCTCCCTCTCTGACCATACTATCACAAACACTGGTATCCCACAAGGGTGTATTTTGGGCCCACGGCTCATCCATATTTTATGCTGATGACCTGATATTGTATTACACCTCACACCTCATACCCACCTGACTCAGCCAAAAAGTTATTTAAACTCTTGACTTCTACTGGGTTCAGAGTTGGGTTTGAATAATAGTCTGGTCCGAAACACTAAAAAGACCCAATCTATATTGTCTCTAGTGTGACGCAGACAGCCAGCTCTGAGTGCTATATTAATTTTTATTACATATAAAATATGTGATGGGAAGGGTCAGTTCAAGGAAAAGGCTGTCTTACTGGAACTGACACATCAACCCCAGGGACAAGTTCAAAGGACAGGAGGTATTTTAAAATGCAGAGATCTGGGGTGCAATTACCTTGTCAAATGGCTTTCATCCTAGGAAATAAGATTAGCCATTCATAATGCCCTCGGGGAGATCCTTTGACTTGCATATTTGCCAGGAAGGACTTGTGGGGAGGACTGTTGGAGAGAGGCCAGAATGGACATTGATGAGGTTTGATGTCTGAGCCAGGGAGGACCCAGACAGATTTGGAACATCCAAAATACATTCGTGGGGAACCCTTGAATTACATCAGAAAGACCTGAGGTGTAGATTCCAAGGTCCAGACAGGATTAAAGAGGCCAACACACTTTGGCTTTGAATACAGTGACTTAGATTAAAGAAACTTTTGAGATGTATGTGTAGCAGAACAAAAACCAGTTCTGACCAGTTAACCTGTGGAGAGGAAAGTCAGTGAGGTCATCTCATATGTTTTTTTAAATATTTTATTGGGAGACCCTGTATTGTAAAATATAGAGTTTGATACACCAAGGCGGCGTTAGTGACCTCATGAAAAGGCCGGTTCAGAAGTGTGTTTTAAGTGCTGAAAGAACCTGACAGAGACACACGCGAAAATATTTCTGACTGACAAAAGAGAATATTAACTGACTGAGGGAGAATCATCACAGCACTGAAAAAGAGTAAAATTAGACCAGTCTAAATGTATGTATTGTAGGAACTGTACTTTTTCCTGTTTGATTTAAGGCTGTATGTGTTGGGATATATATAATTTGTTCTGTAATTATTGTTCTGTTTTGATATTTTTAAAGTAATTTTTTTTTACAAACGAAACTGCTGGAGTGCCTTGACAATTCTTTTGATTTTAAGTGGAGCTTTTAAAGGTTATAAGTACACTGTGTTTGGGCTTATTGCATACCAAACTGGGAAATGGACAGAGTTCTCTAAAAGTCTTGCATTGAGTTCTAAGGGTTTATTTGAAAGACCTGGTTGGGTGCCCGTAGGCAAAGGTATCTGGCCCCCCCAAAGATGGAATTATCTGAGCCTGATAATTGGGTGCGCTAACAAGAGGTTATCAGTTTGAATCCTTCCAGAGCTTGAGACTAAGGTGACTTGAACCCACAAAACAGACAAGAGGGTTACCTTGTCTGTTCACTGTACACAAATCATACATTCAGAGGTTGGCACTTTGGGAGTAGAGGGTTGACCGGCTGAGCGAGTTGGTGATAGCTAGTACTATACTTCATTCCAGTGCTACTCAGCTTTCTATTTTCTGTATTGATGAATCCCAGATGGATGTCACCCACTTTGAAGGGGAACAGTCAGCACTATAAGCCCCACACCCAACTGTGGGAGTGGTCCCAATTTGCACATTTTTACTTACTGTTCACTGCAGCACAGTTGATTTATCAGGCTGAATCTGCTGACTCCAAAGCTGACATTTGCTGCAACCAGAAGTGCCAGAATCTCCTGCAGTTGATAGCACGGCTGGGCTGCAGCACTGGGGGATTTAATCGCCTGCAGTACACGGTACAACTTTTATAAGCTGAGATCAGATAGTTGCTGGTCCCGCTGTTTTCCCGGGTCTAAGTACACTTCTCTACGACTGTACTTAACCCCAGGAGAACAGTGGGACCAGCAAACAATAGATCAGAGCTTATAAAAACTATAACATGCACTGCAGGCTACTGAATCTCCCAGTACTGCTGCCCCAATCTGACATCAGCTGCAGGGGATTTCGGGATTTCTGGTTACAGCAAATGTTATCCATATGCAAGTGTTCCTTTAATACGGGGCTACTAACCTCCTTTTTGCTCTCACTGTAATTCTCTCCAACTGGGGCTGCACAATGTCTTATCCAATCAACTATTCTACAGATCAGTAAAGCAGCAGTAGTTAATTTTTTCAGCCATAATGTTCTTCTTGCAAAAACATTCATAAGTTTTTATAAATTCTTGTTCCAATGCTAAGCCCATTATGAAACAAATGAAAAAATTACTCACCTTAGTAATGTTGTTTCTTCTAATGGAGTCTTGCTATATTATGACAGTTTGTCCCAGCCTTAGAACTGCTCCGGAGGTGAAAGAGTTAACTTCCATGCCAGGCATGGAATCCTGAGCGCGAGCTCGGTTGTAAAAACTCTGTCTGGTGATATTCAAACCGAAACTGTCAGATCTTTATGAGCAAAAACTCACTAAGTTTCTGTGTGGAAGCTGTAAACCTACACTAGCCAACTGGCTACTAAAATATTAACACATTTTTCTGGTCCCAAAACCAAGACTCAAGTCAGGGACCCAGAAAATAAAATGAAATACAACACCCAAACACCCCAAAGGAGGATGGAAAAACACAAGGTAGGCATCATTAGGTGCCAACACTGCACTGCCCACCCACATCCAAGAGCAGAGGTTCTGAGAGGGGCAGGATGGGAGGTTATAATATAGCAAGACTCATTAGAAGAAAACAACATTACTAAGGTGAGTAATTTTTCTTCAAACAACATGAAGTCTTGCTATATTATGACAATTGCAGACTACACAGCAGTACCTCCATGGAGGAGGGACAGAACCTACTTAGGAAATAGGCTCTGAAGCACAGCTGTGCCAAACCGAGCATCCCTCCTAGCCTGGATGTCCAGGGAGTAATGCTTGGTGAAAGTGTGTACTGTTTTCCAGGTAGCTGCTTGACATATCTCTAAGATAGGGATGTCCCTGGCTGCAGCTAGGGGCGCAGCTGTACCTCTAGTAGAGTGAGCCCTCAGGCCTGAAGGGGGAACCTTACCCAGTTTTTGATAGCAAAATTGGATACAAGAGACAATCCACCTGGCAATGGATCTTTTAGTGGCAGGTTTCCCTTTCCCAACCTCACCATAAGTGAGGAACAGTTGGAGGGAGTCAAACCTGTGACCCTTGGTATGCTCTATGTAGTAACTAAGGGCTCTCTTTACATCTAAACTGTGCAACCTCCTCTCGCCAGAGGAGGAATTGTCAGTGAAGTACACTGGAAGAGATATAGATTGATTAAGGTGGAAATCTGAAACCACCTTAGGCAAGAACTTCCTGTTAGTCCTGAGGACTACCTTATCTCTGTGAAAGGAGATAAAATCAGGCTCCACTGACAAAGCTTGTAATTCACTTATGCACCTGGCAGAAGTGATGGCTACTAAACACAGTTTTCCAAGTCAAGTACTTAAGCTCTGCAGAAGACAAAGGTTCAAGGGGGTTGCATCAGCTGAGCAATGCAAACATTAAGATCCCAGGCAGGAGCAGGGTCCCTGAATGGAGGGTTGGTGTGAAGCAATCCCTTGAAAAACTTGGAGAATACAGGGTGAGCAGAAAGAGAAGAGGTCTTTCCTGCTGAAATAAAAGCAGAGACAGCTGCCAAATGCACTTTCAGGGTAGCTGGCCTCAGCCCCAAAGTATTTAGATGGACCATATAGTCCAAGACTGTGGGCAAATCAGCAGATTCTGGGGAAATATGCTTCCCAGAGCACCATATGGAAAACCTTTTCCATTCAGAATTATAAGTAGCCCTGGTGAAAGGCTTCCTATAAGCTTTCAAGATTTCGAGTACACCTTGAGAAAGGTGTAGGTCAGCAAACTCTAACTCCTCAAGAGCCAGGCCTTGAGATTGAGGGATTTGAGATTCGGATACCAAACTCTCCCCTGGGCACAGGTTAACAGATTGTGATTCCTGGGGAGACACAGGGGAAGATGGACTGCTAAGGACAGAAGGAGAGGATACCAGGGCTGTCTGGCCCAATCTGGAGCAATCAGAATCATCTTGCAAGGTTGAGATCTGATTTTGACTAGCACCTTGAACAAGAGAGGGAAGGGGGAGGCATAGAGGAACTTCCCTTCCCAATCGAGAAGGAAGGCATCCAGAGGGACTGAGCCCAACACTGGGGGCCTGCAACAAAAAAGCGGAAGTTGGTGGTTGTCTGGGGCTGCAAAAAGATCTATCTGAGGGGTGCCCCACCTGGCAATTACTAACCCTAGTACTAGGGGATCCAGTGACCATTTGTGATGGCCCTGGGAAATCCTGCTGAGAGCATCTGCCAGGACGTTGTCCTTGCCTGGGAGGTGAACTGCTATGAGGGAGGTGTTCAGGGAATAAGCCAGAGACCACAACTTCATTGCCTCGGTGCACAAGGCCGAGGACCGAGTGCCCCCTTGCTTGTTGATGTACCACATTGTAGTGGTATTGTCTGTTCTGACCTGTACCACTTTGTTCTGAACAGATGCGAGAAAAACCTGAAGTGCTAGAAAAACAGCTCTGAGTTCCAACAGATTGATGTGGAGCAGAGATTCCTGAGGGGACCACAATCCCTGGGTGGTGAGGTCGCCCATGTGAGCTCCCCATCCCAAGAGGGACGCATCTGTAGTAAGGGTCAAGAAGTGAGATTGATGGATGAAAGGAACCCCCTGTCTCAGATTGCTCTGGTCCTGCCACCACTGCAGGGCCTGGACCAGGGTTCAAGTTACTGGGGTCAATTTGGTTAGGGGATCTCTCCTTTGAGACCAGAAGGTTCTCAAATGGAACTGAATGTCCCTGATCTGAAATCTGGCTCCTTGCACTACAGCTGTGGAAGCAGCCATGTGCCCTAGGAGCTGTAGAAAGTGCCTTGCTGGCCGAGAGACCTGCAGAGTGAAGGAGGAGGCCAGAGCCACTAGGGTCTTTACCTTTTCTAGAGGAAGGAAAGCTCTGGCCTGCTTTGTGTCCAGTTCTGCGCCAATGAAGGTGAGTAGCTGAACAGGCTCCAGAACTGACTTTGGGAGATTGAGAAGAAAACCTAGAGATGTAAGCAGCTGCTGGGTAACCTGAAGGTGTGATTTGACTTGGTCTGGAGACTGACCCACTATGAGTCAGTCGTCCAGGTAAGGAAAGATGGCAATCTTTTGCCTTCTTAAGTGAGCAACTGCTACTGCCAGGCATTTTGTGAATACCCTTGGGGCAGAGGTAAGTCCGAAGGGCATTGCTCTGAACTGGGAATGGCCTGAGGGCAGTTCGAATCTGAGGTACTTTCGGTGGGAGCTTCTGATGAGAACATGAAGTAGGCATCCTTGAGGTCCAGGGACGCTAGCCAGTCCCCTGGCCTTAGGAGGTAAATAATTCCAGAGTCACCATTTTGAATTTTGGTTTTAAAAGGTGCTTGTTTAGATATCTTAGATCCAGGATGGGCCGCCATTCTCCTGTCTTTTTTGGCGTAAGGAAGTACCTGAAGTATAGTCCTTTGCCCTGGTGTAGGGGAGGAACCCTTTCCACAGCTCTGAGAGCCAGGAGGGTTGAGACTTCTGATTCCAAAGCGAGAGCCTCTAATGGATTTGCAGGTGGAAAAGATCTGGTTCTCATCTTCAGAAATTTTTTGAAGCTGAGAACCAGTCCCTGGCTCACTACTTCCAGGACCCACTTGTCTGATGTTAAAGCCTCCCAGTCCTGGACGAGGTAAGCTAGCCTGCCCCCTACAGGTAATGGAGAATCGGCCCTGGGCATCCCATCAGGGTGCCTGTTTGGCAGGGGCTTTAGGGTGAGGGGTGGGAGCAGGCCTGCTCGTTCCCCGTCTGCCTCTCCCTCTGAAGAACCCCCTCTGGGTATAAGATGAAGAGGAGGCCTGGACTTGGTAAAAAGGCCTGTGAAAAGGCCTGCCCCTGGAAGGCTGCCTCTGAGAAGTGGCTTGCCTCTCCTTGGCCTGTGCACTCCTATAAGTGGTCCTATACTCATCCATTTTCTTCCTGTAATTCTCTGTCTGCTCCCCAAACAGAGAATTACCCACAACAGGAAAATCCATGGCCTTAGCCTGGGTATTCTGTGACAGGCTAGTACACCTGAGCCAAGCCATTCTACGAAAAGCCACAGATGTAGCCATGACTCTTGAAGATACATCATTAGAGTCCACTGCAGCATGGAATTGCACCTTGGATGCCTCAATACCATCAGCAGCCACCTGTTCCAGCTCCTTGGCAAGCTGGCCAGGGACCTGTTTCGCTAAAGCCATAACAGCATCCCATCTGGATTTCTGGTATCTTGCAACATAGGCCATATAATTTGCCTGCCTGAGTCCCAAGGATGCTGCCATGTATTATTTCTTTGCCATGGCATCAATCCTCCTGGAGTCCTTATCAGGGGGGTGTGAAGCCAAGGGAATATTTACCTTATCACACGCTGCAGCCTGCACTACCCCAACATGGCTGCATTGTTGTGATAGGAACTCCGTATCAGGGCCTGACAATGTGTACCTCTTGTCCATCTTTTTATCCACAGGAGGTAAAGAATTAGGAGCTTTTAAAATTTTTGACTGTTTCCTAAAGGATTTATGTAAAGGACTAGACAATCTCCTGGACTCTGGGATATCCATCATTTCCACATAGTCAGGCTCCTCCTGTTCATCCACAGCTTCTTCCAAAGGAGCTAGGTTTCAACAACTTTTATATAAACAGAAAATGAGAAGGGACTCAGAAAGCCTAGGGAGACACTCCTGAAGGTCTGTCTGGGAGATGTCGGTTCAATGGGCACATCCAGACTTTCAAAATCACATTCACACTCTTCATAATCCTCCTCCCCTCCTCCGGTTCATAAAATTCCTCTATATCATATTCTTGAACCGGTGGAACCGACTGAACCGACCGTTTACCTGATAGTGGCGGTTCGGATGGAACCGGGGAAAGCGACTGGACAATTTGGATCGCTTTGGCTATCTCTGCAGCGGGTGGAGAAGGACATTTTGGCTCCACACCTGCTAATTTTTTAGTCCTCTTTGCTGGAACTGGCTCCTCCGAGTCAGCTCTTCGTTTGCCCGAGGAAGTCTCGCCCTGGTCAGAGGGCACTCCCTCCGGTTCGGTTGGCACCGAACCAGGCTGGCCATCCGGGTCAGCGGACTTTTTCGCCTCTCATTCCCTGAGCCTACCAACTCTCTTTTCCAGGGTAGCTGCAGGGAAATTCTTGCAAATCTGGCAGTCTGCACTGAGGTGGTCAAACCCCAGACAATAAACACATGTGGTGTGTGGGTCAGCCTTGGCAAAGGCTTCCCCACAGACACTACAGTGCTGAAACCCAGTGGGCACGGTTTTTCTTTTGGGTTTCTCAGACACAATGCCAGCCTATCCAAAAACTTGCCCTTTTCCGGCAAATCGCCAGGCAAGACACCCTTATCGGTTCCCAACCGTGTCACGGGTCGTGGAAAAAAACGTAATGAAATCCATTTTTTTTAGAACTGATAAGAACCGGGAACCGCACTCTAAATGTAATTTAACAAGTTTTAACAATGACCTGATCGGTTCAAACCGAACCGATAACAATGTTTGCAAGTTCCACACAGAGAAAGAAAACCTATCTATTACTTACGATACCACAGACAGAGCTTGAACCGACCAGTTTGCGGTTAAAATAAATATAATTGCAGTTTAAAATAAACCGAGAATAACACTTTTTAACCGAGAAATGAACCGAGCAGAAGGAGGAATCTCTGGAGCGACTGTTCAGTGAGGCGGAGTAAAGAATCTGACAGTTTCGGTTTGAATATCACCAGACAGAGTTTTTACAACGGAGCTCGCGCTCAGGATTCCATGCCTGGCATGGAAGTTAACTCTTTCACCTCCGGAGCAGTTCTAAGGCTGGGACAAACTGCAATTGTCATAATATAGCAAGACTTCATGTTGTTTGAAATCTTTTTTTCCGTGCTGTGCTATTTATCATCAGAAACATGCAGCAGCACCATTTTAATACATCCAGAATATGAATCTTGTATGAACATTCAGCAGGTAACCGTAACAGAAGAGATTTTTAAAAAGTGTCAGTGGCGGCCATCTTTAATGGTGTGACTCATTAATTACCAAGGATGTCAGAAATATATTTTTACAAAAAAAACACATGATGAAATTTTGGGGGGACTAACAAATACTGCTGCTTAAAGACAACACATTTTAATGTTAAATGCCTGCACCTGCACACAGGCCATACTTCTGGATGATGTATTCTCAATATTAAGCACTACTGCTATCTGTTAAGTGAAGTCACTTATTGATCTAGAGTCTATATTTTGCACATACATTTTATACTGAATGCTACTTATACCTGTGGCTTTACATTTGTACATATCTGTCACTTGTACACGATACTTTGAAGTGATGTGATTATACATGCTGTAAAATATCAGAGAATGCTGCAGTTTACTGCAAGGGCCATTGTAAGTCAATGGCAATTAAGCCCTTTTGTCATGCAGGATTTTGTGACATGTCACTACTGCAAGCTACTGCGCTTCATCAAGGCTGCCTCCACTGTATGTGATTTTACAATTATTGTAGAGTAATTGTGCCTCGATCTGTATTGTGCTGACATGATCCTTACTTAATGATCGTGTTCTGTACTTGTACTCTCCCTGGTCATGTCTGAAAACAGGCAATGGATGTACACCATACTTAACCAAATAAACCAAAACTACTTAAATAAAATAATAAATAGCCCCTCTATCTTCATTTAGAATGATTAAATGGCTAAAATAAATCATCATTTGTAAGGTCTGACTCTCACTTACATTGTATAAATTTCTTTATCACGCTATCTGACCTCGAGAGCTGTGCCACAGTCACTATCTTCAACCTACACACTTACTTGAGAGCAGCTTTCACAATGTTGATGACATCACACTGGTCTCATCCTGCCCTGAAGTCTGCTGTGGAACTTAAACAGAAACACTTAAATCTTCATGCAAACAGCTGATTTAAAAGCTATAATTTTTACTGTTAATAGATGCTGTATAAATTGAACACACAATGAGTGAGGGGGTAGGACTTTCATAACTCACTCATGGCTCTGTCAATCGTGGGTTATAGCCCTGTCCCCTCATTCATGATGACAAAATGGCATATTTTAAGTCTGGCCACTGTGTATCCCACATATACTTGTCGCTTTAACGGACTTGCCGGCAACATTTTCCACGTGTGCCAGCCTTTGTATAAAACATGGCTCATCTTAATTCCTACTTGCTCTCATGCTCATGATTTTGCATTGCCCCTAGTTTTAGAATTGTTCATTAGGATAAACAGCTGCTCCAGATCAACTTTATCAATGAACAAGTCTAACTCTGCAAGCCTGTCCTTTCACAGTAACCCTTCCTTTTTTATTAGGACCAATATCATCTGAATAAAAAGACTTGGTACGTATAGCACAGTCTGTTGCATACCTGTCCCATGGACATGTTGTTAAATTAGTTCACTGTACATTCTTATAAATACACCGCAGCAAACTGCAGTAGTACTTCATACCAAACCAAGAAACAATATAAAGAGGAAAACATAAGCCCTACCTACAAACAGTTCAATATGAAAACTGGCAAAGATAGAAGGCAATCATTCCCAAGTGCATAGTCATTAACATGTAAAGTACTGCGTTAAACTAAACATCCCAATGTCAAACAAGATAAACCAATTTCCTGTTTTAGAGATAAAACTTGCTTGATGATTAAAAAAAAAATGACAGGTTGCATGTTTTCAGGCATTAGATTCATGTATCAAATTACTCTTTGTTTTAGAAGTCACTCCAAGATGCTCAGAAGTATCCTACCTGAAAATGAAACAAACTGAAAAGGACTGAATCCTGAAAAAATGTGTGTGTGTGTGTGTGTGGGGGGTGAGTATTTGTAATTAAAAGTAACGTTTGCCGTTCAGAGATTTGAACAATGACAGGGTTTTAAATAATTGATTAGCAGTTTTTTTCTTGGGACTATACTAACTGTACAAAAAGTATTTATATAGATTTTCTAGAAGTGCTATAATTGTTAAACACAGTGAGGCAAGAGCTATGCATTTTCACAAAGATTTAACACTTTTATGAGCAAAACGCTAATCAATTTTTAGAGTTAAATAAATCCCTGAATGACTTTCAGTCACTTGTACAGATTACAGCTCTGTGATGTGTACAAATCTTTATGCTCAAACGGCAAAATATAATTTAACATTAAAAGCATAAATAGAAAATAAACAGTTTCAAACTGACCCCAACCCGTTCAAGTTTGAATTACGTTTTTACAACTTTGAACTTCCCACACACAGCTCTAGTTCTTGTATGCCCAAAAAACTGTTTAGACATTACAAACTGGAAACCCTCTATAATTTAGTCTAACATAACAAGCAGTCCAACTATAAATACAGGAGAAGATGTGGAAGGCAACAGCCAACAAGACCAGGTTACATTCATTTCTTCTTCAAATGTAAGTGGTTAAGGAGACAACCTACAGTATATTTATATTAAAACAAGTCACTTAAACTGAGCTTAAAGCAAAGCTGTTTCCACATGGCAAGTTGATCGCAACTCAGGGTGTATAGTTGAGATTGTTTTAAGAACTACGGTACCACACATGGCTAGCAGTACATCACTTTGACATGCAACATGACTTGAAATCCACATTTGTCCAAACAGAATGATTTTTTTTCCATCTGGTCCTGGGTAAAACAGCTCTAGTACGCTTTTTAAAGAAAATCTTATGAAATACAACAACCATGATCATTTCTGTAATAGTAATTATAAAGGTGTTTGTACTTGTGGTTCTGTGATACAAAGCTTCAGTTAACCTTCCAAAAAGGTACTGGCCATAGATTTTCTCATTTCCTTTTGTTTAAACAACTTTTACAGTGCGAATTACATAAATATAAATAAAGTAAAAGATATGTCACTAGGAAAGATATTTGTTTGGTACATCAAACAGGCACTCAGTTATGTTGTGTTTAGCCCCAGTTCATCTGTTTGCCTTAAAATAACGATAGTGCATAGTAAGCACAGGTCATATAGCAATAAAGACCATCATAGTATATCAATATATTTTTATCTCTGTGGAAGGCAGAAACATTTTAAAATAATTGTCAGCTTATGTGCTTTCTAGTAGTGCTCGTATTAATGTGTGTGACACAGCATCTCACACGCAGCTGGCCAGGCCTTTTTATTTATTTATTTATTGAACTGTTTCACCTTTCTCAGGGTGAAGGGAGGGCAAACTTAACTCAGTGAGGCCAGTGTTTCAGGCTCACATTTTATTGAAATGCTGGAACAATAATATATGTGACCATATCAGAAGAAGGGCTTTAAAAATATGTTTCAAGTGCTTCTGGTGTTCACTCTCTTGACGTCCCACATAAACAAAGAAATATATATTCAGCGCTGATGCAACCTACCATAGGAAGAAGATAAGAGGCAGAAAACCGAGAGGTTCGAAGAAAGCCATGAGGGAGGAGAGTGTGTCTAGCTGCAGCGGCTGGTAGCCTTTCTTTTACACAGACCAAGTGAAGTTAATGCAGGCTTGTTTCCATGTTTGTTTTGAGATATCTATTTCCTGTTCTATACGATAAGAACTCAGAGAGACCCTCTACTTCTAAATAGAAGCATATTTTGTTAAGGACTTGGGATCAAGTAATTCTTAGTTTTGAGTAACATGCTTACATGTAACCCAAGTGAGTAATACATTAATCCTAATGAAAGTAAGTTTAAAAAAAAATCATAGAAATTACTGTTCTAGCATTTAAACAGACCATTTCAGGACCACTCACATGAACAATGGCTTTAAAATATTACACTTAAAAATTACTTTTTTAAAACAGCTAGTGTACTGTCTGAAATTAATATTAACTTTTCAAAGTTGTTAACTACTTTTTTTTCTTATATCTGGTCCTTTTTTTTCTATTCCATTTTGCTAATTAGAATATTTTCTTCCTGACAATACTTTGTGTGATCTGTGGGACAACACTTACCCTGGAGGCTGACATAGCTTTTTTTATTCCTCCTCATGCATCATCCACCCTGTGACCTCACTGTCTATGACATCACAACTGACCAAAAACAGCCCATCACCTGCTGCAAGATCGGTCACTTGTGATGTCACAATAAGTGAAGTCACAATGCTGATGAGGTATGAGGGGGAACAGAACTAGCTCTGTTAGCCTCCAGG
Source organism: Neoceratodus forsteri (assembly GCA_016271365.2). Taxonomy (NCBI): domain Eukaryota; kingdom Metazoa; phylum Chordata; order Ceratodontiformes; family Ceratodontidae; genus Neoceratodus; species Neoceratodus forsteri. The sequence continues at coordinate 1,075,672,096 of CM057454.1, read as the reverse complement.
CAAAGTACTGTTTTTCATATCACACCTAATGCTTTCAGGTAGAAAACCTCATTAACAAATGGAAAAAAAAAAAACATTTTGCAAATAAAAAGTAACAACTGACTACTCTGAAGAATTAATATTTTTCTGCCTATTTCTGGCGCTACTAGCTCTTTAAAATTATGGTGTTTTCCCTAAAATAAATATATGCATCATCAGCCTAGATATCGGAGAAGAAAATCCCATTTAAATGGTGAAGTTCTCCAAGGAATTATATTAGCACTGTTCTGCACCTTTAATAATAGGACGAGATAAGAACTACATGATTAGCAACACTGTGCAATCTAATAAAGACACTGGCCTCTCGATCATGTCCAGCATTATTAAAAACATTCTGTATACAAGAACAATTTCTGTTGGGGGAGTAGATATTGTTCTTGTAACAAACTTGCTCTGTATTACCTACTATTCTTTGCAGTAAACATCTCCTTTGTCCAGCATGTATTAAATGTCAAAATAATGTACTGTGGACAAGCCATCTCTACAAGTCTGCTGGGATATAACCAGTCTAATATTGTCTAGACTGCTGCTTTTGAATTAGGCAGTGCTTTACGTGCAGTGCTTGAGTCTTCAGGGATCTCTGTGTTGCAACACCCATGTACTCTTTATTTTTCTCATTTTACCTTTGAAGAAAATTAAATAAAGCCGAACATTTTTTTAATCTATGACTTTATACAAAAGATCTGCCTCCCCAGAGAATCCATGATAACAGCTCTGCACTTCAACCCTTTCTTGGCTTAACTGAGGTGAGGCTAGCTTTGCATGGTTACCAAAATAAGTACTGCACTACTACAAAAGTGTAGGCATCAACCCAAAACTAAAAAAAAGGGGGGCATGTTCTATAAATTAGTTCTGAAACTGGCCCACTCTACAAAGTTATCCCTGGGATATATGGCAAATATACAGTGACAGATACTAATAAATTGCTGTTACAGGACAGGTAAGAATGGGCAGCTACTGACTGTAAATTTCCAATATTGCTAAAAATACATACATCAAGTGGTACAGTTCCAATCTTGTTAAAATGCATTCATCCAGCATACAACTGGGGCTTTACTTTTACATGCTATACACATTATTCAGACTTCAGAAAATGAGGCATGTCATGCTATCGCAATTGTACAGTTTACTATTGCAGGAGAAGATATGGCATTGATAACATGAGCAGTCAGACCACAAAAAACGAGTTTCATGATAAACAGCATTTCAAGCCTGACACCCAATGTGCACAAATCATCTGACTCAAGTGTAAAATGTACCTCTAGTACATACCCAATCTCGAACTTCAGCAGTTCCTCACCCCAAACAGCAACTGTCCTACTGATATTTATTACCGTTCACAGTTATTACATCATGAACATTTCCAAAAACTGACAGTGACTGACTATACTGGTTATGAAAGCTAACAAAGCAGTGGCCACATTTTAACTGCGTACCTCTAACACTCTACCTTTTTTATATATAGGCTTAAAATGATTTTCTGATTTCCAGCATAATAAGTTCCAAATGGCTTCAGCAGAACTCAGTTATTCCAAATTTCCCAACCACTGGAATTCCTGGACACTACAGGCACAGTGTAGACCAGGAACGGCCAGGAACAGTGTGGGACACTACAGGTACAGGGTGGAGAGGTAGTTGGGGACCAGGACAGTGTGTGGCAGGCACATTACAGGAGGGAGGCAGGTACAGTGTGGTTCAGGGACATTGCAGATAGGGTTGCTGCATGAGACTGGTGTAATAACTTTGACTTGGTTAGTGCAATAAACCTTCACATGGGTGTATTTCCCCTCTTTCATCTTTGTCTGAATCAGAAAAGCCTGCTGTAAAAATTCATATCCTCCTGACTGGGCACTGAGGAGCTGTGCCCTTCCCTCCCCCAATTATATTCCCTCTGTGGCTTGATAGTTGTTTGGGCTGTACCAGATGATCCTCGTGAACAGGTGAGTGATTTTATTTGTGCTAGGTGATCAGAGTCACTGGTGATTCTTGTTTCCTTTTCCGATACGAAGACCCAACAAGTTAGCAAAAGGTAAGACACCCCCCCCCCACCAGCACCTTCTTCTCCCCTTCACGTTCTTCCAGTTAATTTGTTATATTTTAAAAACAGATGAGACTCTGGAAGGGAAGGTATGCCTCTTTGCAGATGACACCAAAATCTACAATAGGGTAGATACTCTGTATGGGGTGGAGAGAACGAGCAGAAACCTGAGAAAACTTGAGCACTGGTCAAGGCAATGGCAGCTGGGTTTCAGTGCAAAAAAGTGCAAAATCATGCACCTGAGGCATAGAAATCTGGGGTGGTGAATCAAATGGCAGTGGAGATGCTGACGCTCAAAAAGCAGGAACGAGACCTTGGGGTTTATCATATCTGATGCCCTCAAGGTTGTGGGGGCAGTACGATAAGGCAGTAGGCAGGACCAGACGGATGTTGGGGTGCACAGAACAGCGAGTACCAGCAGAACGGGAGAGGTGGTGTTGCCACTGTATTGACTGTTGGCAAGACCCCACTTGGATTACTGTGCCCAGTTCTGGAGACCACATCTCAGGAAGGACATGGACAGGGTGGAGGCTACCCAGAGGAGGTAGCTAAAATGGTGCTGGGATTGCATTAAAAGTCCTATGAGGAGAGACTGAGGGATCTCAATATGTACAGCCTGGAAGAGAGGAAGGTGAGGGGCACGATGGAGACCTTTAAGTACCTTACAAGGGTGAACAAGGTATAAAGTAGGAGAACATTTTTCAGAAAAAAGGTGCACTGGGACAAGAGGACATGCAATGAAGTGGGGGGTTAGGAGGGATGTGAGGAAGTACTTCTTCACTAAAAGAGTGATGGACACCCAGAACAGTCTACCAGTGGAGGTGATGGGAGTGAAAGCAGTGGTGGGCTTCAAGCTTGCTTGGGACAGGCACAAAGGAATATTAGTAGGTAAACCCAGGGAGGGGGTAACCAGAGATCAGGTAGGTTCTGCGGTGACTATACAAGCAATGACTGTACAGGCAGGGACAAACTTGAAAGACTAGGTAGGCCAAGCATTCCTTATCGGCTGACAAATTATATGTTTCTATTACATTTTCAACTAGTGAAGACATCTGAATGAAAACAGTCTCTTCACCCATCAGATGTTATATGTTTCTGCTGCTTCTCCTGCTATGAAGTCACAATCCTTGCTTGTGACATTAGAATCATTTCTGTGACAACAGAATGAGATATCACAGCAGAGGGTTATGACTTAAAGGCAGGACACACAGCAGAGACTGAAGAAGTCTAAGAGGCAAATAGTCTTTTTTTCCTGCTAATGCATTTAGTAATAATGAAATGCCCAGAATTTAAACTTTAGGGGACTGTTTCGAAATTCTGAATTCCCACTGCCAAATATCAGTGCTGTGCAAAAATCTGGGAAAACACTTTACAAGACTCGAGTAGGAAGAGCGCATAAATCTCTCCAGTGACAGCCAGGACATTCAATACAAGCCAGACTGTAACTCAGAGGTAAATCAGATGGATTACAGATCACTGGTAATTTTGTACCTGTTGAACCATCACAATATGTTTCATACAGAACAAACATTCATTACTGGGAAGACTGAAAACAATTTTTTTCCCATGTGAACCCTTTTACTACAGTCAATCTTTAGATAAGAGATTTGATTAAACAAATAAAGTGCCTTTAAATAAATAAATTAGTTTAACATTCAAAAGTCTTTCACATAATTCACGTAATAAGAGCTAGATTTCGTACACATTCCTGAATACAGAAGAAAAGACACTGATGATAAGAGGTCCTCATTACACTTCCACTTGTTAGGTTAATACTGTACATGTCTTTGCTGCCAAATTAGATATTCTGTTTTTCTTTCTCAGGCTCGCCTTGGTACTTTCTTGACCCCCCAACACACACACACACACTCACTCAAAGCAATTAGTGTATAAAATGAAAATGAACAAATGGGCCCTAGCAACCATACAAAAAAAATTTATAAAGTACTGGTTCAAAATGCCATCAAGGCAGCTTTGCAAAATTCATATACTACATATTTAGACCACAGGGTTATAGCTTTTGCTCAGCAGATATCACGTACCAGTGACCTAATGAGTCTATGCAAGTTGAGGCATTTTTATAAATATTCCAGTGGTTTGTAATCTCACTTCTTGTTAGTCTGCAGTACTCTTTCAGGACTGTCATTACCCATGAGTGCTAACTGTTAATGGGTAATCCATTCCGCTTATTAATGCCAGTCTTGTCCAATGAGCTGATTTCTTTCTCTTCACCCAATTCTGCTCTCTGATTTGATGATTTTCCTGCACTTCTAAAGGCAGTGACCCAGATACAAGTCCTCAGGTTGTGAAAATGGTCAGGGCAAGGCATGTGGTGTGAAAGTGCTTCCATCACCTGTAGGGGCAGCTTTTGGCACTGCTGACTGCAGAGGTCTGTGCTGAGGGCTGCGGCGCAGGTTATCGTCCATCTTCAAATAAAATTCAGAAAAGTGTTAATTTTTTATGCATCCCTGTGGAGTCTGATTTTTTATTTACTGTACTAACATTGAAGGCACCGCATAAACACCTCAAATCACTCCTTTCAACCGCTCTTAACGACTGAAAAGTAGCCCTTCATCTTGTATTTACAGCAGGCTTTTTTATATTACTATTCACTTGGTATGCTCTCTTCAGCCAGTGACTACTAGCGGCCCTTATTTCCTGCTAAAAGGATAGTTAACAACAGCTTGAAAAGCACAAGAAACAATCCTTCTAAACCCTAATGCTCTATTTGATAGAAACAGCATGGCTTGCCTATGATCAGAAAAGTCATGCAGAGAAGGCAATGTTTTTAAGAAAAAGAATGCAATAGAGATAAGAGATTAAAGCAAGCAATAACCTTTTCAATCAGGTTGGATTCCTTATTTACAAGCTGGGTCAGTTTCTGTAGATTTGCATCTACTGTATCTTGTGCAGCTGGAGATAAGCCTAGAGGCCAGGAGTGGAAAGATGAAGAAAATTAAACAAATTTTAGAAGATGCTCCAGGAGATAGTTAAAACAGGATGGAAATGTAGCACCATGATTGAAAATAGAAAGTGTGCTTTTTTTGCAGCAAGCTTACTATAGCAGTAAATGTAAGGCTCAAATGCAACAGTTTATTGGTAACAAACAGTAATATCAGTCAAAGGTCTTCTAGCAATAATGAGATCCGGTGGCATCATTGTGCTAACTGCAATCCTAGGTACCAGCTGCAAGTTCAACACGTGCACCCAGAAGAAAGCAAAACTTAGCTATGAAGCTCTGTAGTACAAAATTACTGCAACTGACCGAATAATTACAATTTTATGGGACCTTTTTTTATGTTTGCCCTAGGTAAACAATGGGGGAAAAAAGTATTTGAAAACAGGGCCCCATATCTGTGATGGACAGAAACATACAAATAAAGAATCTGTTGGCAGAAAAGGACTGCTTGGCCCACCCAGTCTGCCCAGATGGTCTCTGCCTAGTCTGTTTCTGCAGACCTTAACTGGCCTTCCATGACCACCCCTCCTCCCCGCCTATTTACTAATACTTCCCCCATGTCTAGCCTATGCATGCTTGAAGCAGCCCCCTACTGTTTTTGCTTCCACTGGTAGTTTGTTCCAGGTGTTTACAACTCTTTCAGTGAAGCAGTACTTCCTCAAACCCCCTTCCCCCAATCTTCATCACATGCCCTCTGGTCTTGGTGCTCTTTCTCATCTGAAAAAGATGCCCCTCCTGCACCCTGTTTACCCCATGAGGTATTCATAGGACTCTATCATGTCCCCTCTTGCTCTCCTCTCTTCCAGGGTGTACATGCTGAAATGCCTCAGTCCCTCCTTGTAGGGATTGTGGTGTAACCCCTACACTGTTTTAGTTGCTCTCCTCTGGACTACCTCCACCCTGTCTATGTCCTTTCTTAGGTGCGGCCTCCAGAACTGAACACAATACTCCAGGTGGGGTCTAACCAGTGAGCGACACACTGGCAACAGCATGTCTATTCTCCTGCTTGAGATACTTCTCCCTGCGTATCTTGGCATCCCACTGGCCCTACTCACTACTTTGTCTCACTGCCCTACCACTTTGAGGTCATCAGATATGATGACCCTACTCCAGCCAGCTGGTGCAATGGTTGGATTTCCACCTGCGATGCCGACCTGGGTTCGGGAATGGACCCGGGTGTTCGAGAGCCAACTGGGGGGATGGCTTGAGCTTTTCACGACTGCCCACCTTCACCCTAGGAGGGAAGGGGTTCGAGGCCCGGTGTCTGCTGGCCCCTGGCGGAGGCCAGGGGGACGGCAGCACGTCAGGCATTGCTGTGGGAGGGAGCATGATGGATGTCGGCTTACACCTTGTGTCATGTGGCATGACACGCTCCCAAAGAATACCAGGGAAACTGCCCCCTGATTGACCGGATGACAGTCGCCGGTCCTCCGCCGCCAAATAGCCCTGCATAGCCCAGACCGACTCCAGCAGCACCCGGGTCAACTGGATGCACCTACTGGCCCTTTCTCCCCCGAAGGGGGGGACCTGTCCGATGAAGGGGTATGTCAGGTTCCCCGGGGGCTGCGGTATAGGGCGGTGGTGGTGGGGGGAGACGGTGGGGTGACCCGAAGGAGAGGCCAATCAGGGCACACAAAAAAAAAATTAAAAAGATATGATAACCCTAAGGCCCCTGTCCTGTGCAGTGACTGCCAGTAACTCCCCCCATCCTACACTCAGCTCCTGGGTTGCTATGCCCTAGGTACATGATTTTGCACTTTCTGACACTGAGCCCCAACTGCCGTGCTCTTGACCACTCCTTGAGATTCCCAAGATCCCTACGCATTTTCTTTGCCCTTTCCTGAGTGTCCACCCTTTTAGAGATTTTGGTGTCTTCCGCAAACAGGCATATCTTCCCTTTCAGTTCTTCTGCAATGTTGCTTATAAAGATGCTGAAGAGGACCGGTCCCAGTACTGAGCCCTGCAGCACCCAACTGGTCACAGAAAGTTTACACAGGCCATTTAAAGAGCCCCAAACACCACCGGGACAACTTAATCATAACAGGTACACAGGATTTTGCATATTTTTCACATACATATTTTCCTCTTGTATTTTGTTACTTATGAAATTTTCATGAAAACAGAATCATTGTCATTTGGTATCCATCTGCTGTTGCTGCTTGTCTACAAGTGCCATTATAATCCTGTGCATGTCATCACAACTTTTTGCTGCAGAGATGATTATGACGTCACAAGCGAAGGATTATGATGTCATGTGCAGACAAGTAGCCAAAGCAAATGAAGAGCAAGTGACAGAGAATCCTGTTTTCTTGCAGATGCACTGAGCAATTAAGAAGGGTCATGTAAATACAGGCCATAAAGGATTGGGTTTACAAGTTGAATTATGTGATTTATGTCCCTATATTATAGTTTTCAACATCTCCCCTGTCTGTCAGATGCTCACTAACAGACTGACTCTTGCATATGAACATACAATAAGAATGAAAACATACAACAGGTTACTCACCTGTAACCATAGTTGTATAAGTGGTATTCAGTTCACATGCACACTTGGGTAGTTTAGCTGGTCATCGAACGTCTTCAAGTTAAGCTCCTCCCATCACCCGTGGTGTACATCCTCCGGCTCCACCCCCTCGATGTTAGCTCTTTGCACACTGGAAGCAGGGATTCATGCATTTCTTGCAAGGAAGATAGGGTGGGTTGTGTGGGTGTGAACTGAATACCACTAACAGAACTATGGTTACAGTGAGAAAATACAGGTTACTCACCTGTAACAGGAGTTCTAGGAATGGTATATGTTGTTCATCCACACTCATTGGCAGGTATCCTTGCCGCTTTAAATCTTGCCGGAAGGTCTTCAAGCTTGCTCCTCCCACCCACCCGGGTGGTATAACTCTCAGCTCCGCCCCATGACGCCAGGATCTGGCCCGCTGAAGCTCAGGTTGTGCGTCGGCCGGAGAAGAGGTCGTGATGAACAATATATACCATTCCTAGAACTCCTGTTACAGGTGAGTAACCTGTATTTAGGACATGGATATGTTGTTCATCCACACTCATTGGCAGACTCCTAGCAGTTCTCCCGGGAGGAGGGAGGCAAGACGACACCCCAATACTTACTTGGGAAAGAGAGACTGAGAACCGAGGCCCCAAAACCAGCATCCGGCGTGACTCAAGGTCGATGTGGTAATGGGTAGCTGAAGGTGTTTGCTGACTTCCAGGTAGCAGCCTGCAGATTTCCTGGATAGGGACGCCCCTGAAGCAGCCACCGCTGCAGCAGTATGGCGGTAGAATGAGCTCTTATCCTCTGGGAGGCTCCATGCCCGCCAACTTATATAGCAGAGATCTATGCAGGAAGTGACCCATCTGCTTATCGTCCGGCAGCTGCAGGTCTGCCAAGTGCGGCTTCAGCGTGGGTGACAAACAGCTGGCGAACCTCTCCCGTTCAGCCGTGCGCTCCTTATAATAAGCGGCGCCTTCCAGGAGTCCAAAGTATGGAGCCTGTATTTACCTCCGAGGTGTGATTGGGGTAGAACACCGCAGAGTCAACACCTGTTAAGGTGAAACTCCGACACCACCTTCGGAAGGAATTTCGGTGGGGCGAGGACAACCTTGTCCCTGTGGAAGACCAGGTAAGGAGACTCGATGGAAAGCGCCTGGAGCTCTCCCATCCTTCTGGCTGACGTGATAGCCACCAAGAAGGCGGTCTTCCACGACAGGTGAGAGAGAGCACACTTGTGCATAGGTTCGAATGGCTTGCCCATGAGCTTTGCCAGTACCAGCAGTAGATCCCACGGAGGTGGGGGTTCCCGCACTGGAGGGGAAATGTGATCAAGGCCTTTGAAAAAGCGCCAGACCACCTTCTCCTGCGCCACCGACTGCTTCCCGGCCCGCGCCCGGTAAGCAGAGATGGCTGCCAGGTGCACCCTTAGGGTCGTCGACCTAAGCCCTTGATTAGAAAGGACCATAATAGTCCAAGATGCTTGCCAAGGAACAGGAGGAAGGGTCCAAGCCCTTGCTCTGACACCAAATGGAAAACCTTTTCCATTTGAAGGCATAGCATTTTCTGGTCGACTCCCTACGGGACGCCTCAACTACATTGAGGACCTCGTCGGAAAGACCCAAGGCCTGGAACTCTAGCCCAGGAACCAGGCGCCAGGTCAGGCATTGAAGGTCCGGATGGAACACCTTCCCTGATTGACTGAGAGCAGGTCCGGCGAGCTGGAAGCTGCATGGAGTCCTGGAGCTGAGACTGAGGAGATCTGGGTACCAGAACTGGCGAGGCCAGTCTGGGGCTATCAGAATCACCTGCGCCTTGTCCCTCCTCGCCTTGAGAAGCACCTTGTGGATCAAGGGAAATGGGGGAAAGGCGTAAAAGAGGCCCGGGTCCACTGCCTCGAGAAGGCATCCCCCTGCAGCGAGCCCTGCTGAGGGGGGCGGGCATGGAACAGTCTCAGCTTCGCGTTCTCCCTGGAGGCGAACAGGTCCACCTGAGGTGTGCCCCAATGGGAGAACAGATGTTGTACTACCTCGCAGGAGAGACCACTGTGGATGCAGCCCTATCCGCCCAGGGCATCGGCCAGGGTGTTGGAGGCCCTGCCACATGAATGGCTAGGAGATCCGCCTCCAGGCTGCGCATCAGTGACCAAATGCGGAGAGCTTCTCATAGAAGCATGGAGCGGCCCGCCTCTGGCGCGTGTTTAGCCAGAACATGGTCGTGGTACTGTCCGCCTGGACTCGGACCACTTGACCCCGGAGGAACGGAGCAAAGGCGGTGAGAGCTAGGCGGACCGCCGAGCTCCAGCAGGTTGATGTGGCATCGGGACTCAAGGGGACCAGAGGCCATGAGCCCTGTGTTCCCCAGATGGGCACCCCAACCCATCAGAGAGGCATCGGTCGATGAGAGACCGTCGGCTCGGGCGGACGAACGGGATGCCCTCCTGCAAATGATCTGGAACGGTCCACCACTGGAGAGCGCTCCACATCCCCTGAGTCAGCGCCAGCTGCTGGTCCAAAGGATCGCAGCTGCCAGACCACTGGCTGGCCAGTCCCCACTGAAGGGACGATGTTCCAGCGGCCCAACGGACCACGCTGGTGCAGGCCGCCATGAGACCCAGGAGGCGCAGGAAGTCCCGGAGAGCAATTGCCCAACCAGAAATGATCGGGCAAAGGAGGAAAGAACCCTGCCCTGTCCGCTGGAGCCGCGCCTGGCTCAAGAGAGTCGAGCTGCCTCGATGAATAGAATCACCTGCTTTGGCTCGAGTTCCGACTTGGCCTCGCTGATAAGGAGGCCCAGTTGAAAGCAGACCTGGAGGCCAGATCTCTGGACCACTCCGCCTCCTTCCTGGAGGGAGCTGCTATCAGCCAGTCGTCCCAGGTAAGGGTACACCCGACCCTCGGGCGCCAAGAGAATGCTGTCACCACTGCCATGCATTTGGTGAAGACCCTGGGAGCTGGAGACAAGCCAAGGCATGGCTTGAACTCGAAGGATCCTTCCGCTCGAAGCGAAGGAATCTCTGGTGAGACGGACGGATAGGGACGTGAAAAACGCGTCCTGCAAGTCCAGAGAGCAGAACCACACGCCCTGTCCCAAGGATGGTATTATCTGAGCCAGAGTGACCATCCTGAAGGTTCGAGACCTTAGGAACTTGTTTAGGTAGTGTAGGTTGAGAATGGGGCGCCAGCCCCCCGTCCGTTTCGGAACCAGGAAGTACCTGGACACAAACCCTGGGTCTGAAGGAGGGTCCGCCACCTCTCTTACCACCTCCTTCTGGAGGAGGAGAGCGATGTCGGCTCGACGAGCCGCCAGTGAGGCTGGGGACCCCGAAGCCCCCCGAGGGGCGACGGCTCTGAAGGGTGGTGCCTGCTCGAATTCCAGAGGCAGGCCTCTTCCCACCACCTCCAAGACCCACCTGTCCGTGGTAACAGCGGACCAGGCAGAACGGAAGTGCCGAGCCGTCCCTCATGGGGGACTCAGGGTGACGGAATGGGCGACACCCTCAGCCCGTCACTGGGCAGGCTTGGAGGAGGGACCGCCGAGGGACCTCCTGGGCCTTTTCCTCCCTGCCTCCTGTTAGAGGAAGCCGGCGGCTTGGGTTTGGGATGCCAAGGCCGAGCCTGCTGGCCCTGACGTTGCTGGGCAAGGCTGGGCACACAGAAGGACGAAAGGGCTTAGGCTGTGGCTTCGCGGCCTTTGTCCTTCTGAGCGGAAGAGACCGAGTCCAAGGTAGCATTGGACTTCTCGATCCTCTGCAGGTGACCTTCCACCCCAGGGCCGAAGAGGTCAGTCCCCAAAAAGGGAACATCCGCCAACTTGTGCTGGGTATCCGAAGTAAAGGTGGATATCCTCAGCCAAGCCCGCCGACGCATAGCCACTGCGGCCGCCACCGATCTGGCACATGAGTCCCCTATATCCAAAGCAGTCTGGAGCTGCTGTTTGGCCACTGCTCCTGCCCTGGTCCCGCACCTGCTTAACCGTAGTCTGCAGATCGGCGGGAAGATGAGGGATGACCTCATCCAGGGAGCCCAACAGGGCATGAGAAAAATGTGCCATGAGGGCGGCGAACTGGCCTGGCGAAGGCTGAGAGGCAGCAGACTTTTCGCCCGACATAGTCCAATTTCTTGGACTCCTTGTCAGGAGGTTTGTCCACATCCTGGCGCTGCCGGGCGCTACCGGAAAATGCTGTCGGTAACCAACCCCTCAGCAGAGGGTGTTCCAAAACCGGACAAGGAACCGGTAGGGACCGTGATACTTCCTGGCCATCCTGGCGCAGGCGCAGGGCAGGAAGCAGGGCGCTGCCAAAGCTCCAGTGCCGGACCCACTATGGCCTCGGCCACCGGAAAGGCTCTCCGCCGGAGAATCCCTCAGTCCAGAATCTCCGTGAGGATACCTGGCCCGTTTGGAACGGGTTCAAGCTCCATCCCGTGGACTCCGAGATGAGCCGAAGCAGTCCTAGGAAGGACGACGGCTATCGTCCATTGACTGACCTCCTGAAGACTCCAAGTCCAGTCGCTGGAGAAAAAGGAGGAATCATCTTCGGACTCGAAGAGTCCTCAAGAGCTGCTCTGGCCTGAGCCACCCTTCACCTGCCGAGGTCGGTCGGGAGTGAGGGTAACTGACAGCCGGGGGTAGACCTTTAGCCGACGAGAATCCTTGGTCGGAGCCCCAGTAGGTGGCTGTGGAGGCGGAGGTTCCACCGAATCGGTGGAGCAGCTGGTTTTGGCCGAACAACCGCCTGGGTATAGGCCTCGGATAAGTCGAGGGGTTGTGTCGGCCGCCCGTGACAGCCACTTAATGGTCAGGAAGGCGACGGGTCGGGCTTACTCCCCGCCAGGAGGAGCTGTTGCAACATGAGGTCTCGACCGCCGACGACGATGCCGAAGCCTCCTCGCCCCGAGGAGGAGGATCGAGGACGAGCGGCGACGCCGCTTACCGCGTGCCAGATCGAGACCGCCATGACGGTGGGATCGGCTGGACCGCTAAGAGGTCCGAGACCGAGACCGAGTCCCGGAATTTCCGAGGTCGGTGCGGGAGGTGTCGGCCGGAACGCACTCCTTCGCTCGATGGTCCATCCGAGGGCCCGAACCGAGGCACAGGCGAGCCCACGGATCCCTAACTCCTCCCGGGAACCGGGAGAGGGAATCTCGCTGCTAAAGGCGACAGCCCGTCCAACGGGTCGAGAAAAATCTCGACTTCGTCGGTGGGAGTCTCGGTCAACTGACCTGACGGGGACACCGTGAGGCCAGTGGCCGAAGCCGAGCGGTCGACGACTCGGGGAGAGGGACCTTTCCCGCTCCCAAGAGCGTCGACGGAGGGACTTACCCCTGTCCTTCTTTTTGGACCGAGAATAAGGTCCAGCAGACGTAGGCCCTTCTCCCTTAGTGGAGAGGGACAGACAAAGCTCCTTAAAAGAAGAGGTGTAGGAAGAACCCAGAGAGAGCGGGATAAATGCCGCGGCCGAGGAAGATACGGCCCGCGCCGCCTCCTCTTCGAGGGCGACCATCCGCTCGAGCTGATCCGCCGAGTCACGGCCAAGGACACCGCCAACCGGGCCTCCTTGACTTCACCGAGGGAAACGCTCGGGACGCCCAGTTGCAATCGGGCAGCACGGTCTCGAGGGACGAGGCCGAGAAAGATGAGCACAGGTCGCAAGCCCGCGGTCGCTCAAGGCCTAAGCAGTAGACACACGTGAGTGTGGATCCGTCCCGAGACATCTTCTGCCCGCATGGGCATCTCCAAACCGGGAGTCGATTTGTCCATCGCAGTCAGCGAGGGATCGAAGACTGAAGTCTTTTTCGCAAAATTTATTTTAAATCCGAAAACGGAGAAATAGGGAATTAGCCTCAAACGCAGAGCGTAAGGAGGGAACCTGAGCTTCCAAGCGGTAAGGAAGATCTGACGTCATGGGGCGGAGCAGAGAGTTATACCACCCGGGTGGGTGGGAGGAGCAAGCTTGAAGACCTTCCGGCAAGATTTAAAGCGGCAAGGATACCTGCCAATGAGTGTGGATGAACAACATATCCATGTCCCTAGAACCTATATTTCTAGTATAGTGGATTCGGTTTACTTTCCACACACTGGCAGATTCCTAGTAGTCCTCCAGGAGGAGGGGGAAAGGCACGCACCCCTACTTGGCAAACAGAGGCAGGAGGACCAAGGCCCCATAAGCAGCATCACAATGACTAAGCACGTCAGTGCTGTAGTGGGAGATGAACGTGTGTGCTTTAGCCCAGTTTGCAGCCTGCATATCTCCTCAATGGGGGCAGCCATGGAGACAGTGATATGTCTGGTGGATGAGCCTTAACCCCCTTAGGCAACTCCCTATCATCCAGCCTATAGCAGAAGTTGATGCGGGATGTGATCCACCTGGAAACTGTCCACTTGACTGACAGTCTACCAGGTGCGACTTCAGCATATGTGACAAACAGCTGGTGAGCTTTGCCGCAAATTCCCACCGTGTACTCCTTATAACAGGAAAGCAGCCTGTGCAGATCCAGCATGTGAAGCCTGCAGTTGGTGTCCGAGGTTAGATTGCTGAAATAAACTGTGAGGTTAACCACCCGGTTAAGCTGGAATGACGGCACAACCTTCAGGAGGAACCTTGAATATTGTAGGGGCAAAAGACAACCTTGTCCTTGTGGAAGACCAGATAAGGAAACTATGAGAGCACCATATATTCTAGTGAGTATAACCCTAGAGCTTATAGTCTACCACTGCACTCGGTGTTTTTTAATCCTGTGACCTACTTGGTAATTCTTCTTTGAACCTTTTGAATAGATGCCTTGCCTCCCAAAGAAGTGGCTGTGCAGAACGGGGCACAAAAGTCTATATGTGACCTGACCAAACTTGTATATAGGGGTATTAAAACCTCCGGTTCTCTACTCTTGACATGTTTCACGATACATGACAGTATACCATTACATTTTTTAATTATATTATTAGTATGAGAGGTAAATTTTAAATCATTAGTGATACCCAAATTCCTTTCTTACCCAAGTGCATAACCTTGCATTTAGTGGTATTAAAGGTCATTTTATTCATAACTGACCATTTAGCTAAATTTTCCAGATTTGATTGTAAGGACTTCACTGATTATGAGTCATTGACGATACAGCCAAGTGTGCTATTGTCAGCATATTTATGTATCCAGACCCCGCTGTCGGTTTGCATACTGGTAATTAGAATATTAAACAATAATGGTCCCAGGACAGAGCCCTGAGGGATGCTGCTACTAACTAAACCCCATTCTGACATTTGTCCCTTAATGCTCACCCGCTGTTTCCTATCACTGAGCCAGGAATTAATCAATTTAATAATATTTGGATGGAATTTATATCCTTTCAGTTCCTTAATCAATAGTCCATGAAACACGGTGTCAAAAGCCTTCTCAAAATCAAGGAAGATGACATCGACTGGTAATCCCTGATCTAGTGCCATACTTACTGGTTTGAAAAAATTAATTTAATTATACTGACATGATCTTCCCTGTATAAAACCATATTGAGATATATCAATGATATCCATATTTTTAAGGTGTATAACCATTTTCTGCTGTAAAATTATTATTTTATTTTATTTATTTATTTATTTTATTTAAACAGCAGTTTGGAAAACCTTTGAGCCATAGGCTCATTTACAAAGGTACCTTGTCACAGTAAGACAAACCAAAATACACAGTATAGCAGTACAACACATAAGTATAACAGTAAATTAAGACACAGATACAAACAAGCTGGTATTTCCATTAATTTGCCCAGACAGGAGGTAAGGCTAATAGGCCCATAATTTGTTACATGTTGTTTGTCATCACCCTTATGAATTGGTACCACTGTTGCCAATTTCCACTCAGAAATGGCCGTGCCTTTATGGAGTGATGCATTAAATAGTAGTGTAAGTACCCCTAGTAATTCAGTGGCCAATTCTTTAATAAATTTAGCGGGAATGCCATCAGGACAAGGTGAAGAGTTGGTTTTGGTGGTCTTAATGGCTGTCACAACTTCATTGGGTGTAATCAATGGGTCTGGTATGTCAGTTAGTAAATTATCCAAGGATACAATCTCCTTTGGTTTACACACACTAAGAAAGTAATGACTTAATTCATTAGCAGTATGTAACTCATTAGCTACTGGCTCGTTGTCCTTGAGTAATGGGCCTACATTTGGTTCCTTCCCCTTTAATGATCCAACATAATTGTAAAATTGTTTTTCATTATCCTTGGTTATTGTAGCAAGATTTAGTTCGAGATTTTTTTTGCAGATCTTATTGCTTTTTTTTTTTTTTTTTACACGGTTTTGTTTTATGTTTGAACTTTTGCTATTTATTCGCTGTCATTTTTTTTTTTATATTTATTAAATGCCCTTTTTTATTTCTAATCAGTCTTTTAATTTTAAACATTTTAAAATAAATTAAAAGAGTGCACCTGTAATAAACTTCTGTTAACTTCTATACTCACCCCCACCCCCGAATCAGCTAGGACACAGAAAAGCCTGACTTTCATGAATAGCTAAGTTATACTGAATGGCAGCTGCTCACTAAGTCTGCTTGTCTCAGGGTTGGCTTCAGCAAATACAGCACTGTACTATGGCATCTGCACAAACTGGGGGCAGCGGCTGCTGGCTGTGAGGCGCTAAACCCTTTTACAGTGATACACAACAATATTACAGTACCGTACTATGGCGGCCATGCTCATTTATACCAGACTGTCCCGATCAATGTTTGGTGTAAACGTAGGCTAGCCAGGGACCTGGGGCAGCAATTTGAAGGAACAGGGAGTATTCCACAGGTGGAGATATTAGGGCATCTGTATGCTATGAAGATTGCTCTTTCCCTATTAGCATGAATGAGAGAGAGAGGGACAGAGGGAGACCATGCTGTCAGTGTCCGTTCATGAAGTCTGCTTGTCTTGGGGTCAGCTGAGCAGTTTCACGATTGCTCGTAGGTGAACTTTAGCAGACAGATAGCTGCTCAAGCACAGCACTGAATGGAGATTTTTAATTTGAGAAAAATAGCCAGTACTAGAGTCATGATCATGTGAGAAGGGTTAACAACAAGCGGTTTAACAGCATGTGTGGGGAGGATTCGTCTAATGAGGATCTAGATGAGGTGCTAACTGCCGGCATATACCAAGCATTAATTGTACTGTCACCGTGGCTCAGCTATTCAGGACTGCAAGGCAGAAATGCAGGTTACATGTGGGGGACAGGACTCAATTTCAGTTATCCGAGAGTTTCGGAAAAGGTGGGTTTGGATAAGTGGGGTTAAAGGTAAAAGGAGGTAAAATCTGATGACTCATCCGCATGTAGCTGGGCCTTGGCCCACAGGGAAGCCAATTTCACCCTGATAAATTTAATCACCTGCATGGGGACAAATTCTGACTTGGCTGGGCTGACCAGAAGACCCAAGTCGTGAAAATTCTGGACAGCCAGTTATGAGCTAGTCATCCAGGTATGAGTACACCCTGATACCACAGAAACAAATAATTTGTCTACAGGAAAGAGCCACTTGGTTCACCCCGTCTGCCCAGATGTCCCCTGCCTATTCCGTCCCCACAGATCCTACCTGGTCTCCGGAAATCCCTTCCTGCTTATTTATCAGTATTCCCTTATGCCTATCCCATGCATGTTTGAAACCCCCAACTGTTTTCACCCACACTACCTCAAGTGGCAGTCTGTTACAGGCAGCCACTGCTCCTTCAGCGAAATAGTATTTTCTCACATACTGTACCTCTTAAACTCCCCCCGTCTAGCTTTTGCATGCCCTCTTGTTTTGTTGCAATTTTTCATTTGAAACAGGCTCTCTACCTGTACCCTGGTCACCCTCATGAGGTACCTGTAGGTTTCCATTATGTCCCCCCTCTTCTCCAGGGTATACACGTTCAGATGCTTCAGTCTCTCTTCATATGGTTTCTCATGCAACCCCTTTACCATCTTAGTTGCCCTCCTCTGGACTGCCTCTACTCTATGCCCTTTCTGAGATGTGGCCTCCAGAACTGAACACAACACTCCAGGTGTGGTCTTACCAATGACCTATACAGTGGTAATGCCACCTCCCTCATCCTGCTGGTGATAACTCTCCCTATGCACCCCAGCATCCCACTGGCCATGCCAACTGCCTTGTCAAACTGCCCTATGACTGTGAGGTCATCAGACATCATAATGCCAAGGTCCTTTTCCTGCTTAGTGAGCAAATCCCCCCCTCCCCACCATTTTATACTCCGCTCCTGGGTTTCTATGCCCCAGGTGTATAATTCTGCACTTTTTGGCACTGAACCTCAGTTGCCACATCCCTCCACTCCTCAAGTTTTCTAAGGTCCTTACTCATTCTCTCCACCCCATCCTGAGTATCCACCCTATTACAGATCTTGGTGTCATCTGTGAAAAGGAATACCTTCCCTTGAAGGTCTTCTGCGATGTCAGTTATGAAGACATTGAACAGGACTGGTCCCAATAATGAACCCTGCGGCACCTCGTTGGTCACACTCCCCTTTAGAATGAATGCTATTTACCACCACTCTCTGTTGCCTATCCATAAACCAGTTTTTTAACCCAGTTTATCACTTTAGCTCCCATCACTAGACTGTCCAATTTCTTTACCAATCTCCTATGTGGCACAGTGTTGAAGGCCTCGCTGAAGTCCAAGTAGGCCACATCCACTGCCTTTTCCTGATCTATTTCCCTGGTCACTCAGTCAAAGATATTGCTGAAGGAAGGCTGTCACCACTGTCAGGCACTTGGTGAAGACCCTCAACACTGATGATAGGCCAAATGGCATGACTTTGAACTGAAACGGAATCCCCTATGCTCTAAACTGGATGTACCAGTGGTGGGACTGATGGACTGGAGGTCCAGGGAGCAAAACCATTCTCCCAACTCTGGGACAGTGTGACCATACAAGACTTCTATTTTTGCACAGATTTGTTCAGATCATGCAAATTCAGTACGGGGTGTCAGCCCAGTTTAGCCAGGGTGTAAGAAACCCATTCTATGGCCTCATGTTCGGTGAGCAGAGAAATCTTGTTCTCAAACACGGGCAGCATTCCACTGGGCACCTTGAAGTCCAGAGACAACCCTCTCTGCCCACCACTTCCAGAACCCACTTGTCCATTAAACAGTGGACCAGTATGGTAAGAGGGGAATGAGTCAACCGCTGACCGGGGAGCTGCAACAGAAGGGGGTAATGGCACCCCACAACCTATCACTTAGCAGTCTTGGAGGGGGTTCCAGTCTGCTGGGCACCGCATGCACCCCCTGCTCCCCATTTTTTTTGCACTGACTGTCAAACTTCAGTTTCGGGTACCAGTGCTGGAACTGCCCCTCCTGGGGATGCTGCTGATTACTGTGGCTAAATCCCTTGGGCACAAAAAGGCTTCTTCTTAGCCTTGACTGGCTTAGGATCCCTCTGGAATGAAACCACAGAATCCAGGGTGGCGCTGGACTTCTCAATCCAGGTAACAGACAGCTAATGGGGCAAGCCAGTAGTTGGATATGGCTTCTTAGTGGTGGCCCCGTCGTGCAGCTGCAGAGGGGGCTTCACCACACATGAAGGGGAGGTGGACGTCGTCGCAGTCTGTGGACCCACCAGTTGGAGAGCAGTCACTGGTGTAAGTCAGGGAATCGAGG
This sequence comes from Neoceratodus forsteri, assembly GCA_016271365.2. Classification (NCBI taxonomy): domain Eukaryota; kingdom Metazoa; phylum Chordata; order Ceratodontiformes; family Ceratodontidae; genus Neoceratodus; species Neoceratodus forsteri. The sequence continues at coordinate 1,075,652,945 of CM057454.1, read as the reverse complement.
GTCCCAGAAGCAGAGACACATGCCTCGCCCAGCAATGGCTCACTGCTGCTGCAGCAGGTCTTTATATTGTCAACAAAGACAGTGTCAAAGCTGAACCTCCTCTTCTGAGGACGATGAGAATGAGGGGTGTCAGATTCGACCCTGATCGGTCGAGTGAAAGCAGGACCATGAATGGTGCCTTGATTGTCAAAGTTTCAGGTGTCAGCGGCTGTTCACCGGCCGGACTGTGTAGATCACCTGGTTTAACAGGGAGACCACAATGGGATTCTGAGTGGTAACTGGATGGATGACCACTGGAGTAGGCACAACTTGGGCTGGCTTGGCCAGTACCAACTGCACTGGCTCCTTGATTGAGGATTGGGAGGACCGGGGTCTGTGAGGTTGAGGAAGCATCGCCAACTTTCCCCTCTGATAACCAGTCAACCGGTTTGAAAAAATCTAGACTGTAGTCAAGGTCATCAGTTCCAGTGGGGTCCTTGCTGAAGCCTTGATCTGCCCCTCGATTAGTGGAAACTTGACCATAGTTGACAGGTTGAGGGAATCGAGGGAGCAGGAAGAGCATGATGGTTCCTGGCTCACGATCAATGACGAAGGTGCTCCTTGTGTTTGTGCTCATAGGGTGGGTCCTCACCAGAAGTCTGGAGGGTCAGATATATTTTTGCAGAATTCATCTGTGAATGGCCCTCTGACAGACAGCCCAGTAAGGACCACTGCCAAGACCTAGGACAAGTCTGCTGCATCTTCCTCTAAGGCCGAAAGTTGTGTTGCTGTCCAGCAGCCACTGAAAACTGTTTGCAGTTCTTGTGCCTGCCAAGGAAGAAGCACACCTCCTGTTCCTCAACTGACAAGGGATGCATGGCCGGGCAACAAACATACTGCTTCGCATCACAGTGTTCCTCCTGGCAGTAAAGGCAAGTGTCGTGAGGGACATCTTTTGGCCACAATGCATGTAGCATTTAAAAGCAAGTTTCGGTTGCTCCATCCAGCAAAAAGTCGACACAGCGTGAACTGGAAGACAAAGACAGGATAAACTCAATGAGTCAAAAAACTTATTTAAAAGTTGAACATTCACAAAGAAATCAGCACTTGAAAAGTAGAATCCTCACCAGGGGTTAATTTAGGCAGGAGCCCACAGGAACTCAGTTCCACTACTTCTTAAAATATTGCATGACAGTTCCACCACCTCTATCATCTTTCTCTTTTGACTTCTTTAGGAGAGTTCCACTACCCAAAATCTAGATGCGAGAGTTCCACCACTTAAACATTTCCAGTTTAAGCACTGATCCTCACATGCGTGCAGAGCTGAGAAGGAGTGCACACGTTCCTTCCAGCAGACTGAAAGATCTGATGTTGAAGGGAAGGAACCAAAGGATGTACACCACAGGTGTGAGTGAGGGGAGAGTAGCTTGGCTTGAAGATGTCAAGTTACCAGCCTACAGTATATCCAGCTGAATTGCCAGTGTGTGTATAGTGACCTGAATCCTCGATTCTAAAAACATCTTTGGCCAGTTGAGTTCTTTCCCCCACTAACTCAGCAGGCACAGCCATTATTCCTTTTTTAGGTGCTTGCAGTATAGAATAGTTACCTACCAGTAACAGTAGATCTTGAAGAGAATCTCCTCCATTGGGCCACACCTTTGAAACAGTAAGTGAGTCGTGTCAGAACCACTCGGAAACGTTTCCTAGCAGGGGGCCATCCATGATGATGTATGTCACCACCTATATAATGTGAGCAGCCTCCATCACTCCTCTGATCCAGCCGGATACCAGCTTTCAGAATATCTGACAGGCGGGAAATGGAAATTACGTACCTACCGTAATTCTTGATCTTCTTGGACGAAGTCTCTACCACTCATTCACACTAATGGGACTACGCCGGAGGCGCTTGGACTGAGCGGGAGCCAAAAATCTTCAGGAGGACCGCATCGAGGTAGGGGCATAAGGAAGTGTTTATGAGACCGCTCAGCATCATAGGCTAACGAAGGCCGACCATCCAATCACCTCAGTACCTTTTATCGAGGAGGTGCAGCACAAACTGACTTAGTAAAACTAACCTATGTCGGACATAAGATAGTCCGAATGACCCGTATAAGAAGGGTCAACACAACAAAGTCTTCACAGCCCAGCCATCGAGGAAGTGAAGACCAGCAACAGATAGGTAAGCTTGGGGGATGGCGGGTGGGCATGTGAATGAGAAGTGGAGACTTCATCCAAGAAGATCAAGAATTATGGTAGGTACGTAATTTCCATATCTTCCTGGACATAAAGCCTCCACCACTCATTCACACTAATGTGAGAGTACCAAGCTAAAATAATCCCCTGAGAAGGGCGGCAGGAGAGAGGAGCTCATTTAGTACAGGAATCCATTAAGGATTGTCCTGCCAAAGGATTGATGCTGTCTGGCATGGACATCCAAAGCAGTGCTTAACAAATGTGTGCATGGAGCTCCAAGTGGCTGCATTGCAGATGTGTGCAATGGGCATGTTTCGTATTTCTGCCAGAGATGCTGCGACTGCTCTGGTAGAAAGGGCATATATTCTGCCTTCCAGCTTAACCTGTGCCATGGAATAGCAGTGGTGAAGACATGCCACTAGCCACGCTAAAATACATCTGATAGCAACAGACTGTCCCAGCCAGGCCATGCTGAATGACACAAAGAGTTGCTGTGACTTGCGGATCTCTTTAATTCTATCTAAGTAGAAATGCAATGCTCTCTTAATATCCAGAGAATGCAGGGTACATTCTCCCTCATTCTGGAAGTTCACAAAGTAAGTTGGAGGAACCAAGGGCTGGTTCACATGGAATTCCGAGACCACCTTGGGGAGAAATTTAGGATGGGTTCGAAGAACCACCTTGTCCTTATGAAATACTGTGTAAGGAAGGTCTGTGACCAAAGCATGTATTTCAGGCACTCTGCGAGCGGAGGTAATGGCTACAAGGAAGGCGATCTTCCAGGTCAGAAACTTCAGCTCACATGTTGCTAGAGGCTCAAAAGGTTTATGGGTGAGCATGTCTAGCACCAGGTTAATGTCCCAGGCGGCTACTGGTCTCCTGACTGGTGGCCTAGTGTGCAGTATACCTTTAAGGAATCTCTTAACCAATGGTAACTGAGCTATAGACAATGTGTATATAGACTTGTGGTAAGCTGAGAACACGCAGAGATGGACCTTAATAGTTGCGTACTGAAGTCCTGTATTAGACAGGGCTAGAAGATACTCCGAGACTTTGTTTGGGCGGCAAGAAAAGGGATCCAAGGAGGACTTTGCACACCAAATGGAGAGCCGCTTCCACTTTGCCGTGTGCGTTTTCCTAGTAGCTGGCTTACATGCTGCTAGGACATCTGAGACTCTACGTGAGACACCAAATCTACCCACTTCTATCTCCTCAGGAGCCAAGCGTGGAGATAAAGAGGTCTGAGGTTGGGATGATCACTGGGCTCTGGGTCAGAAGATCCGTACAAAGTGGTAGTTGTCTCGGTGGAATTTCCGATTATCTGTTGATCAAGGGAAACCAAATCTGACGAGACAAAAATGGGCCAATGAGGATCTTTCTGTCCCCTTGTGCCTCCAGCTTGATCAGCACCCTCTGAATTAAGGGAAGAGGAGGAAATGTGTACAGAAAGCGACTTATCCACCGCAGTCTGAATGCATCCTGACAGAAAATGTCACGTTCTTAATTTCTGGTGCAGAACAGAGGCAGTTTTGTGTTGAGTGGGGATGCAAAAAGGTCCAGTTCTGGCGTGCCCCACTCTCTGAAGAGCGACTGTACGACATTTAAGTTGAGAGACCATTCGTGAGGATCCACTTCCGTCCTGCTGAGACGATCCTCAAGATTATTCTGGACTCCTGATAAGTAAACTGCCTGGATCAGGGCTTCGTGCTCTAGGCACCATTCCCACACTCTCATAGCTTCCCTGCACAGGGGATAAGAGTGTACCCCACCCTGTTTGTTGATGTAGTACATCACCGCTTTGTTGTCCATCTGAAGGAGAATTATTTTGTCACAAAGAATGTCCTTCAGGGCTCGGACAGCGTACAGGACCGCTCTCATTTCAAGGACATTTATGTGGAGTTGAGACTCATCCTGACTCCACACACAGACCCTGGGTGTGGAGATCCTGACAGTGAACCACCAATCTGAGTAGGGAAGCATCTGTGGCACTGGTGATCTGAGCCTCCAGTGGGGCAAAGGGAAAGCCTTTCAGAAGGTTGCCCTCTTGAGTCCACCAGGTAAGTGACCGCTTTACAGTTTCCATTACCCTGATGTGAAAGGACTGGGGATGTGTGTTCAGTGACCACTGAGTACTGAGCATCCGATGAGTGGTCCTCATGTGAAGATGAGCCAAGGGCACCACGAACACTGATGACATCATGAGACCCAGCATCTGCTCCATCAAGAGAGCTCGGACTGAGTTGTTCTCTTTGATGAAGCGAGCCATCTGGAGGATATCGTTCCTCCTGTACACTGGGAGTAAGGCCCTCACATTGGAGGTATCCAGGAGGGCTCCTATAAAGAAGAGTTGCTGGGAGGGCTGTAGCTGCGATTTCTCCAGATTTAACAGGACTCCCATGGATGTGAGGAACCTGGAAGCCGTGGAAACTGCTTCCTGTGTTCCTTGACTGGAGGAGCTTGCTAGAAGCCAGTTGTCCAAATATGGGAAGACTTGAATCCAGAGTTTCCTTAGGTGCACTGCGAGAACTGCGAAGAACTTCGTAAAGACTTGTGGCACTGAGGAAAGCCCAAAGGGCAGTACTCTAAACTGGTAATGTTGACCCAGCGCCACAAATCAAAGATACTTGTGGTGGCTTGGGTGCACTGGAACATGTTGGTAGGTGTCCTGCATGTTCAGGGAGGCCAGCCAACCATTTTGATGAATCAGCGGTAAAAGTGTACCGAGTGATGATATTTTGAATTTCTCCTTGAAGAGAAACTTGTTTAACTTTCTTAGGTCTAGAATAGGGCACATACTGCCTATTTTCTTTGGAACCAGGAAGCAGTGGGAGTAGAACCCTGTGTTACACTGCTCCTGCGGAACTATGTCTACTGCCCTGCTGTTCAGAAGGCCTTGAATTTCAGATGCAAGGAGGTCTGACTGAGTTACTGACAGCACGGGCTGTCACTTGGGTGGATGATCCGCAAGGGTATCTGAAACATTCAGAGAATAGCCCTCATGAATTATCCTGAGAACCCATTTGTTGGAAATGACTGACTTCCGCTGATTGTAAAACTGAGTCAGGCGCTCCCCTACAACCGAGGAAGAGTCCCTCTTGGGCAGTTGAAGAGGGACCTGGGCCGAATTTTTGGAGGGTGGCACTAGGCACTTTCAGGCCCTGTGCCATCTGCTGCATTTTCCTTTGTGGCCGAGGGGCCTGATTTTTGTTGAAGCCACCTCTGCCTTTGCCACGAAAGGACTAATGATTATGAAACTTCAGCAGTTCCTGCCCCGTTGAGGGGCAGTAGGAGCCAGTCTAGCAGTCTTGATAGTCATTCTAGTTTTCTGAGTGGCCTCAAGTGCCTGCTCCACTTGTGGGCCAAACAGATAAGCGCGATCAAAGTTCATTACTCACTGCTGGGCATCATTTGTGAACCCCGAGGTTCGTAACCACGAGTGGTGACAGGTACATATCCCAGCTGCTGCTGCTCTAGAAGCAGAGTCAAAGGCATCCATACCAGCCTTAAGTTGCTGATTACTGGACTCAACACCTCTAGTGATAGTTTGGAGGAGCTATGAGGAAACGTCCGATTCCAGAAGCGCCTCCACAGAAGCTTTGAGCGAATGCCGGAAGGTATACTCATATTGAGAGAAGTAGCCCTGTAGCTAGCAATATGCATGTCCAGGGTAGCGACTGTGAATACTCGCTTCCCTAATATGTCAATCTTCTGAGATACCGTGTTCACTGGATGAGCCGTGCACTCCTGAGGGAGGACGGCCTTATCATTTTCTGCCAGGCCAACTATGGAGTCAGTGAAGGTTTGAGAGGCCAGGATTGGCCGATCCTTAGGGGGAAGAGTACTTCCTGTCTATGGTCTTAGCCATGGAAGGAATAAGCACTGGATTGTCCCACACCATCTGTGAGAGAGTCTCGAAAGAAGGCTGCACCAGAAGAGTCCGTTCCACAGGGATCTCCGGTACATGCAGATATTGAAGGCGCAACAACTTCCCCGGATCTACCTCCGAAGTCTGGAGAGAGAGAGTAGAATTCATTATCTTCAGTAGAGACTTAAAAAACAGGTCCTCAACCAGAAGTTCAGCTGAAGTAGAGGGCTTATTTCCTACTCCGAGAGATGAATCCTCATCAAAGTTGTCTCCTAATCGCAGATCAGGATCAGGCTCAACATCGTCTCCTACTAGACCAGGAGGGATAGTATATAAAGGAAAAGGAGGAAAAAGAGCAGGAGGAAGTGCTCCCCGAATCGGAGTAGAGAATCCCAGATTCTGTGTTGGTGCCGGCGTCGACCGTGGTGCTGCCAAGACCAGAGTCGAAGGCAGCAACCGCAACTGGCCCCGCGCCAGATGGAGATTACAATCCCATTCTCAGAGCACCCAAGGATGAAGATCTGGAAATGTGAGTAGGAGAAAATGGTACCTGTGCTGGCCCCTGTGCCGCAGCCATGTGAAGGGGGGAAAGCACAAGGGCACGGTGTCAATGGTACCGAAGAAGGTACCGTGCGACTAGGTAGACCCAACCGTCCTGCCCTTGGATTCGAAGTCCCTAGGCCCAAAGGCCCTGGGAACAACTCCACAGGCTCAGAAAGTCGGGACAACTGCCGAGCCCACTGCTTCATAAGAGTGGACCAATGATGAAACTGCTCACCGGAAGACCCCCCAGGGGCGGGTAGGGACTACAGAGTCGAGGATGTTGGTCACTAGGAACAAAAGCCGCAGGTGACCCTGATGGAGTCGGAGTCAGCCTTCTGTCACTCGTTCCTGACAATCGTTCTGCAGACATATCAGAGGCGACCTGGAGTACCACGTTTCTTAAATCCAACCCGGTGGGGCGAAGAAGAACTCTAGGCTGGCGGTGCCAGGTTCTCACGAGGATCGAGGTGGCCTGTTTTTGTGCTTGGAAGGACCGCCCTTCTTCCCAAGCACCAGACTGTCCATAGTCAGACCCCACTCTGTAGAGGATGGCAGATCACACTCAGCCCTGCTGAACACAAAGCTTTCATGTGAAGTCTCCCTACCGTCACCGGCCCCGTTCATGGTCAACTCCATCGAAGGTGGGCTAAAGAGGACTTCTGTATTCTTTATGAATAAAATTACTTTTTTTTTTACTAAAATAAAAAACAAATACTGTATATTTAAAACTACAAATCAAAACTAAACGACTAAAGCTGCTGTTGTATAGATGAAGATTTGACTCCCGGCGAGCAACATCGTCACTAAAACGCATTCGACGGCGGGGGAAAAAAGGAACTGAGGTGGCTGAAGGGTCGACGCTGAGGTAGCCTATACAGTGCGAGCCAGTCTCGCAGTACCAATTCCTCGCGGCCCTACCTCGGTGCCGGCCCTCCTGAAGATTTTTGGCTCCTGCTCGGTCCAAGTGCCTCCGGTGTAGTCCCATTAGTGTGAATGAGTGGTGGAGACTTTATGTACAGGAAGATCCAGGAGACCAGAACCAGGACTAGGCACACTGCAGAGGCAACAGACTGGAATAAAAGCTGATAAGGCACATTTTGTATACTCCAGAAAAGACAGCAAGCAGCACTACAGGCACCTGTGTCATCCAAAAATGAGACAATGAGTGAAGGCGAGTGGGTGCACTGTGGCTCAGTGGAGGCGATTCTCTTGAACATCTACTGTTACGCAACTGTTCTATCTTTGTCGAGGACATTTCCTTCATTGGGCTACACCTTTGGAACAATTCCCAAGCAGTATACAAGGTTACTGGGGAGGAGGTCATTGTCAATTATGATATCATGACAGGAGGCCTTGTAATACAGCAAGGCCAAACTGGCATGTCTGTGAGAGGCAATGTTCAGACTGTAATGTTTGGTGACAATATGAACTGTACTCCAGGTAGTAGCAGCAGCACAGATGTCCGCTGCAGACACATTCTGGAAACATGCAACTTAAGTGGCCACGCCATGGAGGTGACGACAAACAGAGCCAGGATGCTCCTTATATGCTTCCTTTATCAAAAAAAAAATAATATTGTTGGCCAACCGTGTGGACAGGCCATGTTTACTCACAGGAAAGCCCTCTTTATGAAACAAAAAGTTGAGAAGACTTTCTGTAGTCCTTGGTATGATCCAGGTAGACACGCAAGATTCTATGTACATCTAATGCATGCAGCAGTGCTCAATATACAGGAAGGTGAATGGTCTGATTCTGAATGAAATCAGATACCACTTTAGAAAGAAACCTAGTATTGCTTCATAGGGACGCCCTATCCTGGTGAAAAATCAAAAACGTAGGCTCAGACATTAGAGCCTGTAACTCAGAAACTCTTTGAACAGAAGTAATGGCAATAAGAACAATCTCTCATCAGATCCAAAACAGCTGCTAATGCACTTAACCTAATAAGAGATACAGAATTATAGCATGGGCTGGGCTTTAATTTATTTGCTATATTATTGTGATATTAAAATTCCATACTTACACAGCAATAATAGAAGAAAAGGAAACCTTAAAAGTCAAGATAAAGAACAATTACTAAGAACTTACTGTAACAGTAGATCTTCGAGGGGCTCTCCGTCATCAGGTCACACCATAGAAACTTCACCACTGGTGAAGCAGGATCCACATGGAAGATTTTCAGCAGTACAACTGGGGCCGCTCACGCGGTCATTCGAAGTCACAAACACTATATAGGCATGAGCGGCCCCGCTCCTTCCTCAGTTCTTTCCCCCAGGAGACTAAGGGAGCACACCTATGCCAAAGGGGATCAAGGAGAGAGAGAGAGAGGTGCCCAGGCCAAAATAAAAGGCTGGATACACCAGATAACCAGTTTCTGAGAGAAGAACCCCTTAAAGGAAAACTCCATGTTAAAATCAGAAAAAGATACGTAGTAGTCTTTTTTTCTGTGTTATAACCAGTTCCCAATGTTTTCTTTTCCTCTGTCTGTGAGAATTGTTTTTTCTAACATTCCCTAACTGTTTTATTGCCCTTGGAGGTTGCCATTCTGGTTTCTTTTATGGCCTCTTCTCCCAGACAGTCTTCCCAGAGTGCCCTTTGGTGTGATGTCTAATTGCCCCTGCAGGAAGCCAGTGTCTTGTTACAGGGTCTGTCACAGCTCAGCCACAGAGAAAATGCATCTTCCAAAGAAGACACACTGCTAGATTTTGGGTGAATGTAATCATTATTATTTTTTGATATTAGTACCTTGCCCTGCTATGTTCTGGTGTGTGTGTGCGTGTTTGAATCATGTCACTGTTTACTCTATTCCTCTCAGTCACTTTCAGTTTTTGCACCAGTGCTAAGTAGCAAAAACTGAACGTCACCTTATAGGTTGTAACATAGCAGGACAAGGTACCAATACCAAAAAATAATAATGATTACACTCACCCAAAATCTAGCAGTGTGACTTCTCTGAAAGAAGTATCTTTGTGGCAGAGCTGTGACAGACCTTGCTAAATCTAAGGGCATAGCTACATCACTGTCACATAAGCCAGGGTGCATCGTAGGAGAAAGAAAGCCAATAAACCTATTTGTGATGGAGATCCCCAGGGGTCGTAAAACTACCATACAGCTAGCAGGCTAATTTAGGAAAAACTCCTAATAGCAGACAGAGGGAAAAACACTCTACATAACATATGTTTTTGCACATTCTGGGTGGACTTCTCGTTTAAAGGGGGATGGTGGGAGGGAAAGGAGACCTGATGACCGAGATCCCCACGAAGATCAACTGTTACGGCAAGTTCTATCTTCTTCGGGAGTATCTCAGTCATCAGGTTACACCATAGGAACGAGTCCCAAGCAGTTACAAGTGCAAGGAAACAGTCTGGGAGGAAGGCCAACTGAAATTCAGGATAAGAGGCCTCACAACACAGCCCTGCCTAAACCTGCCCAGGCATTAGAGTCAATGTCCAGACTGTAGTGCTTGGGAAAGTACGGATGGTACTCCAAGGTGGCCACAGTGCAAATGTCAGCAGCTGAGAACCTTTTGAAACAGGCCACAGAGGTAGCCATACCCCTTGTGGAATGGACTTTCACTGTTACTGGCCTTCTTTGCCATGCTTGTTGAAGCAACATACAATATAATGTGCCGGCCATTTGGACAAACACTGTTTTGAAACTGGAACTCCCGCTCCACCTGAGCGAAAGGAGCGAAAAGCTGCTTCGACTTTCTGTGCTCTTTAGTCTGAAGCCCATAATACTTCTAAAATTCTGTGCACACCTAATGTATTGAGCAGTGCTTCACCTGGATTGGCATGCTTGGGGAAAACAGTCTGGACGGTGGATGGATTGGTTCAGAGTAGGTCCAGACGCCACCTGAGGAAGAAACTTAGGGTTGGTGTGCAAAGACACCATGTCTTTGTACAAAATCAAACAGGGCTCTTCACACCAAAGAGCTTGAAGCTCTGAGAACCTCCAAGCAGAGGTAATAGCCACTAAAATGAATTCTTTCCAAGACAGAAAGCGTAGCCTGCAAGTCGTGGCTGGCTTAGACAGGGACAGGGTCAGTTTTGTCCAAAGCAAAATTCAGATCCCAAGCCAAAACAGGAGAATGGACTGGGGCTTCAGATGCAGAATGTTCTTGACGAATGTATGGGACACCTCCAACTGAGCCATAATGTGGTCACCCACTGGCTCATGAAAGGCTGATATAGACCATGAGGAGAGAGCACTGGAGACTGGAGCCCAAAAGGGACACTCGGCAGTCCAGAAAAAGGGATCCAGTTAATGTTTGGCTGCCCATAGAGCAAACCTTTTCCATTTCACGGCATAAGTGGTCCTAGCGGAGGGCTTCTGAGCTGTAATGAGGACACCCGCTGCCCTCTGTGACATACCCAGCTGGGGGATGGCTATGTCTTCAGCAGTCAAGCATGCAGATGTAGGACTTGAGATTGGGATAGACTGGGGTCCCAGTATCTGGTGTCAACAGGTCCCGCAGAGAAACGGAGGGACCGGGGAATCCCACGCCACTGGTTGCAGCAGCAGAAACCATGTTGGCTGTGGCTAGAATAGGGGCACTAGGACCATGCTGCCCCCCTCCAAGTAGAGCTTGGTGAGCACCCTCTGAAATGGAGGGAAGGCATAAAGAAACCTCCCATTTAAAGGTGACTTGCAAAGATAATTTAGCTGCCATTTCTCTTCACATATTTTTAAAATAGCTGCAGGAGTCTGGCTGTAGAACATAATTTTGATGCAATCCAATTTAAATAATGCCGAACTGGCGAAAGCTATGTGTCCTGATGCAGCGGGCGCAGTAATTATGGTAATTCATTTTTTAGTGCGTTCTCCTATCATTTCATCAGTAGCGGTAGGTAATTTATTTTATTAGTTTCCACGGAGGTTCTTGATATCTCGAAATATCACGCATGGCAAAAATCCTGTCCAGGTGCTGCCATATGTGACATTTCAGGTATCGAGACCTCCGTGGAAGTAATAAATTAAGTAAATTAGGTTACCACCACTGCTGCTACAATAAGGGTAGTGGTGTTAGAGACGTCACAAAAAGGGTGGATTACCCATAATTACTTGCGCCTGCTGCATCAGGACCCGCACGGCGCTTCCGTGTTCGCTGAAAAGTTTCGGCATTTTGTTTAAATACGTGGATTGCATCAAAAATTATGTTCACAGCAGCCACGGACTCCCGCAGCTGTTTTTAAAGGTATGTGAGGACGGGAGCGGGCTGGGAATTGTATTTGCACGTCACCTTTAAGGAGTGGGACAACATGTCTCGCGAGAAAAACCCCATACCCTGGATTTAGTGAACACAGACTGGGCAGTGTTGTGTTGTGTGGGGATGCAAAAAAGTCCAGCTTTGGACTACCCCATCTGACGAAGAGACACTGGCGATGGATGAAAGGAGTTGCCACTGATGCATGCTGGACTTAGTCCTGCAGAGGCTGCTGGCCAGAGTGTGTTGCATGCCGGGGACGTGGTCCGCCGGGAGAATGAGACAATAGTCTATGTCCCAGTACCATATTCTCATGACCTCCCTGCATAGGGGATATGAGTGAGTCCCACCATGCTGGCTGGTGTAGTCAGCAATGCTATGGTTGTCCGTCTGGATCAACAGCTGACCCTAGAGAAGATGGTTCTGAATGGCCTACATGGCATATGGACCCGTCCGCATCTCCAGGACATTGATATGAAGAGCTGATAGAGCTCCCACTGAAAGAGGAACCGCAGATAGCTTATGTATGGTGGAAAGACAGAGATAAGCAGGTAAGCATCCCGTATATCAAGGGAGCACCACCCATCGCCCTGCTTGAGAAGAGGCAGCAAGCCCGGCACGGTGACCATTCAAAGCTTTTTGTACTGGATGTACACATTATGATCTTGAGATCCCATATGGGCTAATTCAAGATCCCAACAGAGCCGCACAAGGTGACCTGGGGTGCTCAGTGACAAATACTCAAATGTATGTTAGACAACAGCCACGGCACTTACCCAGGGCATAATGAAAAAATTCAGTTCAAAGTCCATATGAGTTCAAGTCAATGTTCCACTTATTTTTGCCTGCAAGCAGCAAAAACAGATGACCCTCCTGGACCAAGGGAAACAAAAAATACTCTAACATTTCAACTCTTACAAGTCTTTATCAAAGATACTGCCCCATATGGTGAGACACACATAGCATATCAAAACGATCACATGGTGTAAAGTTTTCAAATCATCCCTGAAATAATACCAACACAAGAAGATTTAGATACTGTGTGAATCAGAATTTAATTCTGAACACAATAACTCTATGTGGTGGAAACCAAGTACATTCTGCCCCCCTCAGTCTCCAGCAGTAGGTACTTTCCTTAAGCTATGCGAAAAAGATCTTGACGTGTTGAAAAAAAGAGGAATTTGTACCTAGTTACTGCAATATAACAGCATTAGAGAAAGATGCTCTAGAAGGTTTAAAAAGAAATGAGAAAATTGTTATTAAACCAGCGGATAAAGGGGGCAATATTGTGGTACTTAATGCATGTGATTACAGTATGAATGGGAAGAGGAAAGGCAACTTAAGAATAGCGGATACTACTTACCATTAAGTACAGATCCAACACCAAAAATTAAGAATAAGGTGGATGAGTTTTTGAAATGGGCATTACAAGAGGGTCTAATAACTGAAAGAGAGAAAGAATATTTAACAACTGAATCCTCCTTGACAGCCCAGTTTTACACACTACCAAAAATTCATAAGAGCCTTGTTAAACCTTCAGGGAGGCCAATTATATCAGGCATTGGCACAGTGACAGAGCCCTTAGCAAGGTTCGTTGATAATAATTTGAAAAACTTGATGTTTGTTAAGCCATCACACCTTTTAGACACAGGAGATATTCTAAATAAATTAAGGGATATCACATCCCTTAATTTATTTATTTAGTTGGTAAAAGGTTCAATGCTAGCCACACTGGACATTGAATCCTTATATACGAATATTTCCCATGATGAAGGTTTAAGGGCATTATGACATTATTTAGATAAGAGACCTGCGGGAATTAGACCAGACACTGAGCTTTTCATAGACATGACTAGAACTGTTTTGGAAGAAAATCTCTTTTCATTTGGGAAGAAATGTTATCAACAACAAAAAGTAACAGCGATGGGTGCCAGTTTGGCACCCAACTATGCTAATTTGTATTTGGGCCATTGGGAGGAAGGGGCTATTTGAGATAAGTTTGTAAATCCTTTTTATGGTAAGATCCAACTGTGGAATTGCTTTATAGATAATGTTTTTATGGTGTGGCGAGGGGACAGGACGCAGCTAGAAAAATTCACAGAATATTTACATGCAACAAATTCCAATCTTAGATTCACATTTTTTTTTTTTTAACTCTATTTTAGCCACACAGCTTGTGGAACTCTCTCGGGCATCCTGCAGTGCCCCTGACTCTACCTCCATGCCTGAGAGGCCTCCTGAATCCTGACACCAGCCTGGCTATCCCCCCGGCTCTGAGCTCCCCGAGGTAGAGCCCCCTATCCACCCAGGGCACTCTATCTGTAAATTCGGGCTGGGCAGGGCTTGGCCCAGGTAAGGAGTGCAACCGGCGTTGGAGTGTGGTCGGGTGGATGCAGGTGCCGTCGCCTATCCACAAGTTGTTTTTATTTTCCCTGTACTTCCCTTTCCCCTGGAGTTCGGTCGTGCAATGATGTCACGACATCCGCCGCAACTCTGGTCCCTCTACTCAATGCCATACGTGCGCACATCCACCGGTCTCCACTGGGTGATGCTGTTGCACCGGGCATTCCCCTGGATCCCTCCCTAGAGAGAGAGAGAGGAGAGCCATCCACAGATGCTCAATCCTCTCTTTCCCCTGCCGACCCCTGACGCCACGGGCTCGTTCCCGAACCTGGGCTGCCGGCATGACGTGAGGTGTGGCATCCAGCGCCTCAACCCTCAGCGCCACCGGGCCGGTGTTAGATTCACATGTTATGCAAGTAAATCTCAAGTTTCTTTTTTTGGACTTAACAGTTATGGTAAAAGAAGATGGTTGAATAGCCACCATCCTTTATAGGAAACCAACTGACACGAATACCGTCTTACTAGCAAGCAGCTGTCACCCTCGCCACACCATTGAAAACATCCCCAAAAGGCCAGTTTTTCAGCGTGAAGCGGAATTGTAGTGAGCAGAACAACCTACAAGAAGAAATACAGACACTAGAGATGAGATTCAAGGAAAGGGGTTATGCAAAAAATGTTATTAAAAAAGCTGTAAGGGCAACTTAAGAAGCAGATAGAAAAGAACTGTTATAGAGGAAAACACTGTCTACTGTGATACAGGATAGTCAGGACCAGATTCATTTTGTAGCTACTTATAGCATAAGATCTTGGAGGGTGAGGGATATTATTTACAAAACTGGTTTGTGTTAGGTGCTGACTACAGGCTCAAAGAAACAGCCAAGACTCCACCAAAAATGTCTTACCGCAGGTCCAGAAATATTAGAGACACTCTGGTACACTCAGCATATCAAGTAAAAAGGGATGAATGTGGAAATTGGATGCCACCCCTACCGAAGGGGTGTAAAAAGTGTGGGCATTGCAAATACTGCTCTGTAATAAAGGGATGTTCCGAGTTCAAAACTCCAGAAGAAGATAGAATATTCAGGATAAATGAGTTTATTAATTGCGACACCACCTATGTTATCTAATTGTCTTCTTGTACCAATTTACTTGAGCTTTGTCTTAGACTTTTAACAGCCTGCCTTTTTTTCTGCTCTTTTTTAGCCACAAGCCCAAATCAAGCTCCCCACTTCAGCCGAGCGGCCCCGGCGCTGTTACCTGCCAGCGGCCGGACCTCTGCATCCAGCACACCACCCCCTGACCAAGGAAAGCAGGTACGACTGGTCAGCTCCTAGCTTGGAGCTGTCAGGCTTTAATCCCCATAATTGGACTGGCTCCTGGGGACTGTGGCTGCTTCCCAATTGGATGCTGCAGATTCCCATTGAGAAAGCAAGCACCCAAGGCACCTTTTTCAAATTACAGCTCGGCCACTGCCTTGCTGTACTACTCCTCTCTAGACAGTTTGTTTCGCCCCCCCCTCCCTACTCCTTTATTAAATACACTTCCCCAGGATCCCCGCCCCCTGAGGCCTCACACTAGTCAATTACAGCAACTTCTTAGAGGGGCTCTCCTTCCTGCAACTTCTTAAAGGGGTGATCCTCTCTCGTGCTCAAATTTAACTGCAAAAATGCTGCTTCATTCATTCAGCATAGGATTTCTACTTATTAGTGTAACCATCGCATACCGTAGGTCTCTAAACCCACAAAATTTTCAACACTTAGGCATATTCACAGGCCACCTAAATCTTATACACAAATTTCTAAATGTTTCCCTCCCACTGCCACTTACACGACCTGGCCTCTATACTACCATACACTGCTGTACTGATGTTGGGTACCAACTGCTTCTCTCTCATGGGTTTGCTCTATCAATAAAAGCTATTATGTATGCTCACTAATGCCCCTCACCTCACTGTTTGGCCTTGGAGAAGAGTTTAAGAAACTCCCCACGTCTCAGGGGCAAAATTTGGCCATTCTGACTACTTTTTAGTACTATAAAAAAAGATGCTCCTACTGCTACTCATCTGTCCTGGTAACATCGAATTAACCCCCGGGCCCCCCCTCTCCATTCCTGCCCCAGCTGACCTACCTTTTCTAAAAGGGTTATCATTTTTGCATTTGAATGCCTGCAGCCTTCTGAAAAAGCTTGATGCTATCAAAACTTGGACCCTCCACTGCTCTCCTGATGTTCTTGTAATCTCCGAAACTTGGCTAAGACCAACCACCCTGGACTATGAGGTTAACATTCCTTTGTACAACTTGTTATGTACTGATAGGAAATCCCGGGGAAGGGGAGTTGCCATATATGTCCGGGACAACATTACCGCAACTATGGTGGACATGACTATAGTCCCTAAGGAGTTCAAGTGCCTCACACTAAGAATTCAACCAGCCAAATCAACCTCTATCTGCATTAGTGGGTGTTATAGGCTCCCCTCAGCTACCGTCTCTCTGCTCAAACACCTAAGTGACATACTAGCTACCACCTCATCAGAAGTATCCATAATTGGTGACTGCAACCTTGACTGGCTCTCTCCAGTCTCCTTACCACTGAAAGAATTCTGTGATGCCCATGGACCTACCCAGATCATTAATGAAGCTACCTGCCCAAACACCAAAAACCCAGAGTGTAGATCCCTTCTTGACCAAATCCTTGTAAGCAAGCCACACCTCTTCTTCCACTCAGGTGTATTCTTTAACGACATCAGCGACCACTGTGCCATTGCATGCGTAAGGTCGGTGCAACTACAAACCTCCTCTTCCTCTAAATACATCCATAAGAGATGCAAACGGAACTTCTGCCCAGATGCTAATCTCTACGACCTCCAGTATGCTAACTGGCAGAAATTTTACCTCGCATCTTCCGTGGAAGAGGCACACAAGGTACTTCATGAAATACTCACCGGAACCCTAGCTCTCCATGCCCCAGTTACCAAAAGCAGAACAAAAAGAAAATCCTGTCCCTGGTTCACGGATAACCTAAAGACTGCCTTATGGCATAGGGATGCTCTCTGGAAAAGAGCCAGAAAGTCTAAATTGGCCACAGACTGGTCTGCTTTCCGAACCGCAAGGAATTTCTGCACGAAAACTATCAGAGCTGTGAAGTCTAGTTATTTCCACTCTGAGCTTAACGCATCCACTAACTTTGCTACTAAGTTTTGGAAAACTTTAAGGGAGGTAGAAGGCCATAACAGCGCTGGCACTCTTCCCCACAAACTTTCGACTGGTGGTACCCACACTACAGATAAAAATGAGATCCATGACTTCTTTAACAATCACTTTGCCACAGCAGAGATGTCTTTTGATACCTCCCCAGCAAATGCAATCAGGGCACAGTTCCTTAGTCAGTCATCTGATTGCCATGATCCGGAATCTATTGACCCTTAACACTGTTTCTCCTTCTGTCCGGTCACTGTCAAACAGGTTGAGGATCTCCTTCTTCAACTTGATACTAAGAAAAGTGTGGGCGCGGATATGACTGAGCCTTTCTTCCTAAAGTTGGTCTACTATATTTTGGCTCCCCCCTATTACCCACCTTTTCAATTTGTCTCTCAATCAGGGCTCCCTCCCCAAGGTCTGGAAGATGGCCCATGTCATCCCTCTATTCAAATCAGGAGACCCCTGCGACCTAAATAACTACTATCCAATCTCCTTGCTCCCAGCCTTGTCAAAACTACTGAAGAAGGTTGTAAATGAACAGCTCAGATCTCATCTGGAAAGTTTTAATCTACTAAACAGGACTCAATCCAGTTTCCGTTTCATGCATAGTACTTCCACTGCCCTTGTTAAGGTTATAAATGACTGGCAGTCTGCACTTGATAACAAAAAATACATATGCGCCTTGTTTCTGGACCTTAGCATGGCTTTCGACATGGTGGACCACAATTTACTCCTGCTGACCCTGAAGAAAGTTGGGGTGGACAACCTGGCCCTAAGTTGGTTCGAAAACTATCATGTGGACAGAGAGCAGCAGGTCAAGGCTGAAAGAGACTTATCACCAAAACAAATACTCCTTACAGGTGTCCCCCGAGGATCCATACTTGGTCCACTTCTCTTTTAATCAAACTGACACTGGCCTAAAGTCATCTAGTATCCATCTCTTCGCTGATAATACAGTGCTATACATTGACAGATCAACTCCAGATCAAGCCATTTTGGACCTCCAGAATGATTTTGACATCCTCAAAAAAAATCTACTCAACTTGAAACTCCTGCTCAATGCTAAAAAAGCTAAGGCTGTGATTTTCTCTCCACTGGCCCATCTCAAGAAAAAAAAAAAAAAAAAAAAAACCCAGATAAGGTTCCTCACATAAGCACCCTTTTGGTAGAAGCCCTGGAGTTCGTGCAAAAATTAAAATACCTGGGGGTCTGGACTGACTACAAATTATCCTTCATTGATCACATTGATGAACTTACTAAGAAACTGCGTCAAAGGCTTAGTATTTTCTTCAGGATCAAGCACTCACTAACCCAGGAGGCTATAAAACTCCTAGTCCAAGCTACCTTCTTGCCTCTCCTAGGCTATGTGGACTTCCTATTTGGCCATAGTACTAGCACAGCTCTCTCCAAGCTTGGTACCCTATACCACAGAGCCCTTAGGTTGATTTTGGATGTCCCTTATGGCACGCACCACTGCATCATCTAGTCTTCCGTAGGCTGGAGCTCCCTTAGCTTCAGGAGGCAAAATAATGCTATTCTATGGACATATAAGGCAATCACTCATAAATTACCTCACAAGCTGCCTAACTCCCTGCATCCCTAATGCCTGTTCTCTCAGAAGTCTCATCATCTTATCTCTGGCTATCCCTAAAGTTAAAATGCGCTTTGGTAGAGCCTCAATAAGCTTCACTCTTCCTACGCTCTGGAATAAGATCCAGAAAACCTTAAGGCTTGCTTCCCCTGTCACGTCCTCCCTCTTCAAATCCTTGTTCCTGAGGACCTTCTCCGAGGTCTGTCATTGTTTCAAGTCAAGGTCTTAACATCATGATTTGTTACCGCTTTAAATTCTGAACTTAAACCTCAACCATTGCCTGAGGCGTCATTTGAGTCCTCCCTTCTGTCATTGTCCAAATCAAGGTCCCAACATCACGATCTGTCTTTGCTTCAAATATTGGACTGAAACCCCAACCATTGCCTGTGGCATCTGTTGTGTTCTCCCTTCAAACAGTCCTTCCTCCCTAGGCCATCATGTCCAACCCTCTCCTATCTCGGCTGACTTTCCCCTCCCCACTCCCTATACCCC
The DNA here is from genome assembly GCA_016271365.2 of Neoceratodus forsteri. Taxonomy (NCBI): domain Eukaryota; kingdom Metazoa; phylum Chordata; order Ceratodontiformes; family Ceratodontidae; genus Neoceratodus; species Neoceratodus forsteri. The sequence continues at coordinate 1,075,633,536 of CM057454.1, read as the reverse complement.
CCTTCCCTTCCCACACCACTTGCCAGGCCATGCCTACATTACTTATCAAAGGACTCATACATTTCAATCTTCTTCACACTTTGACGCTAGAGGAACTGCCACTCCTACTCACTATGACTCCTCCAATGATGTTTACTGTATAAACTTTAGCTCATTACCTTATGTCCATATATCTGTATCCATGCAATTGTATTTAAATGGCACTACCTCCTCTTGAACCTACTGCTATGTTCTGGTGCAAGTATCTTGTCACATGCGATGGTTATATGTTATTATGCTGTTATTATTATGTAATTGTTATGTACGTTCACTCAACCTGTGATGTCTTAACCCGGCTGACAATGGTTTTGCCCCAAGTTCATCTTGTAAATGAGCTTGTTTCAATGATGTTCCACTGGCAAAATACAGATTTTGATTGATTGATTGTACATGTGGGTCATTCTATGTTATGAAGACCAATAGAAAGATGAAGAAGACAGTGGGGGATCACATGAGGGCAACTGTAAACGGTAACTTGGATTACGTATGGGCACATCACATGCTAAATGCCACTAATAAGAATGAGCATGAGCTTAACTTTATAGGTATAATAGGTATAGAGCATGTGACATTAGGACCAAGAGGAGGGGATAGAGAGGGACTCCTGAGCAAACGAGAAAGGTTTTGGATATACACACTTGGAGCGTACAAAGAAAAGGGACTAAATGAACAGATTGAGATAAAGCCCTTCTTAAAAGACAGACGCTAAGAGTGTATTTTTTCCATCTTTTCTTTTCTTTTCTTTCTTTTCAGGTGCATAGAAATTATCAGGAACTTGTGAACAAAGTGGCACTGTATGTCCCGTCTCTTCTTGGAGGCCTTTCTTAACACTAATCCATGTTAGTACATACGTAAACATTAGTGTTTATGTATTTCCCTGATTTACCCACATATTGGGTCTGCAATGTGGGTTACGTAAACAATCCCCCCCCCACATACCTTTGTCCCTTTCTTCCCTCCCCCTCACCTGAATTAGCATCCTCTTAACTACATTACACCTTAATACATTGGTATGCGGTCAAACATAATACTGGATTGATGAGTGATATTCTTCTGGAAGCCCAGCCCATACGATAGTGGCACACTTAAAATTGGCTACTCAATCCAGTTGCAAATAATCAAGTTAACTTCTTATACTCTCTTTCTTTATTCTTCCCCTTTGTATGATATTAGTTAAATCTAGAAATAGTATCTGAGGGACAACAGGAAGTCCCAGGGAATATCTAAATGTTTAGGGCAAGTATATAATAAAGAGAGCTTTTACATATGTCGCCAAGCTGGTACTGGGATTGTAAATAGCTATGCACTTTTTTGGTTGCTGTTGCACATCTTAGTGGTTTTTGTATATTTGTGGTGCTATGAGAAATAATATAAATGGATTATATATAATAAATAATTTAAAAATTGTACGAGTTATTTTACAGATCTCAAATCCAGCAGATAGGATTATTCTATTTGGTGACTTTAGTCTCCCAGGGATAAATTGGTAAACAACTGAAAGTTCAACTAAAACTGAACATATATATCTGGATATCTTAGATCAAACTGGACTACAACAAATGGCCAGTAAAAACACAAGAGGGGATAACATCCTAGATATTATTTTAACAAATATAGAATATGATATAAATGACTGTGAGGTGATTATGCCTCTAGGAAACAGTGATCACAACATGGTTTCTTTTACCACACAAGAAAAGTCCATGCATAGCACAGGAGAAACAGAAATCTTAGATTTTAAAAAAGCTAACTTTTTCACCCTTAAGAACATGTTGTCTCAACGGAAATGGAGGGAAGAATTTAGCAAAATGAATGTGGAGGATATGTATAAAACACTCACCATCAAACTAAATCAAGCCATACTTCACCACATACCTTACAGAAAGAAATATAATAAAGGGCCCAAAATATCTAGCTGGTTTAACAAAAAAATCAAAAAGGGGATCAAAGATAAAACTAAATTATTTAAAACACTGGGAGGAACCAGAACAGGGGTAGGATGGATAAAATTCCAAAAACTGCAGAAATCATTAAAAAGAGACATAAAAAAGTAAAGGCCCAACATGAAGTCAAGCTTGCATCAAAAAAAAAAGGATAATTACATAACTATTCAACTGTTACATAAATGAGAAAAACAAGGGATCAAATAATGTAGGACCTTTGACTGGACCAGACAGAACATTTGCAGTATCTAACTCAGACATGGCAGAGGTACAAAATTATTATTTCTCTACAGTATTTAGCACCCAAAACTCTAAAGAATTCAGAGAGCAGAACCCTAAAATCTCCCTAAATCCTATACATATAGACCCTAGATAGATTAATAAACGGCTGTCTACACTGAATCACAATAAGTCACCAGGCCCTGATGGTTTCCACCCCAGAGCTCTGAAGGAATTAGCTGACGAACTGACTGATCCTATTAGTTATATATTTCAAGAAACACTTAGCAGGGGCAAAGTTCTGGAGGCATGGAAGCAAGCTACAGTTATACCTCATTTTAAGAAAGGCGACAAAAAGACCACCTCTAATTACAGACCTGTGAGACTGACATGCACAATAGGCAAAATTCTGCAGGGTATTATTAAAGATTACATGAGCGAATACATTCAAACAAATCAGTTAACAGATGAAACGCAACATGGCTTCACTAAAGGTAGAGCTTGCCAGACGAATATGCTGGAATTTTATAATAAAGACAGCAAATATTTGGACAGGAGAAATCTAGTGGATATAATTTATTTAGATTTCACTAAAGCATTTGATAAACTTCCACATCAGAAAATAATTAAAGCACTGACCACACTTGGGGTACATGGAAATGTGGTGGAATGGATTCATGCCTGGCTAAGTAACAGGAGTCAAAGAGTTAGTGTAAAGGGGGCTTATTCACATTGGGCCAAAGTAACGAGCGGTGTGCCACAAAGGTCTGTTCTTAGGCCATGCCTGTTCAATATCTATGTCTCCCAACTAAAATGTGGACAGGAAGGGGTATGGTTGACTAAGTTTGCGGATGATTGCAGGCTAGGGGTAGTACCAGATCCCCACTCCCCTCACTCTGCTATGCAGGATGCCTCAAACCACATTGAAAAATGGTGCATTACGTGCAAACTACCGCTAAATGCTGTAAAATGCACGGTTATGCACTTGGGCCTGCATAACCCCAAAAGACCTTATAGGTTTGATAATATTTTAAATATTGTAACAGAAGAAAAAGACTTGGGCATAACTGTCACAAATGATCTCCAGTATAAAACACATTGTAATATAACTATCAAGAGAGCAAATGGGGTGCTAAACTGTATCCTGAGGCACATTGCAAGCAGGGAAAGGGCTGTTCTGATGCCACTGTTTGGTTCATTGGTGAGGCCCATATTGGAATATGGGGTACAAGTGTGGTCTCCATTCCATAAAGGGGAGATTGACAGATTGGAGAGGATTCAGAAGAGAACGACAAAATCTACTGGAGGAATGGAAAATAAAAAATATGATCAAAGGCTCGACGAACTGGGAATGTACTCTCTGGAGTACAGGAGATGGAAGGGAGACATGTGTTTATTGTTTAGAGCCCTTACAGATCAGGATTTATGGGAGAAACTTGGATTACAATTCCGAAGCCAAGTATATTTCACAAGGGCACATCCTCTGCAATTAAAAAGTGAAAACTGCATAACTTGGAAAAGTAAAATGTGGTTTAATCAGAGGGTGGTGTCATCATGGAAAGTACTCCCCCTTGAAGTGGTAGGTAGTCCATCAATGGACAGTTTCAAATTGAAATTAGATGCTTACATAAATTCTGGGTAATGCACACTAGATTCTGACAAGCATTATGGACGTACGTTCTTTCGCTCAGTATATACCTATGATACCTATGAAGCACCGTCACTTTAAATGATTTGAAAACTTTTACACCATGTGATTGTTTTGACATGCCATATAAATGTCTCACCATGTGGGGGCAGTATCTTTGATAAAGACTCATAAGAGTTAAAATGTTAGAGCATTTTTTGTTTCCCCTTGCCCAGGAGGGTCATCTGTTTTTACTGCTTGCAGGCAAAAATAAATGGAACACTGAGTTGAAACCATATGAACTTGGAACGGAATTTTTTCATTATGACATGGGTAAGTGCCGTGGCTGTTGTCTAACACTGTGTATGGGTTGCAGATCCCCATCTAGGGGGTAAGTGGAGGGTTCTGGGGGTGGGTGTCTCTGGAGGTGCCTCTATAAGCTCCAGAGCGTGACCCCATCCTCTATAATCTGAATGATCCAGGCATCTGAAGAGATGGTTCTCCAGTAATTGAGATGAGGGGAGAACCGACTGTCAACTGCCGCCTCTTGGTTGAGAACCAGACGAGAGAGGGTCCCACTAAAAGCCAGGTGGGAGTGGGACCAGCTGCAGGGGCTGGACCATCTGCATCGGAGCTTCTGTGGAGACCCATACAAACCAAGTCAATGACAGGAAAGAAGTGAGGAGGAAGCAGGGCCGCTCATGTCTATACAGGGTTGGTGATGTCGTCTAATGACGTCGGCATGGGTGGCCTGTTGTACTGCTGAAAATTTTCCATGCGGATCCTGCTTCACCGGCGGTGAAATTCCTACGGTGTGACCTGATGACTGAGATACCCCTGAAGATCTAACATGTTTTATACTGCCAGCAATCTTTTTTGTTAAATTTGTTTTTCCTTCTAAATCTCTTAAAGTTGACATGATTGGATTTGCCAAACTTTCACCAGTCAAGTCGGAAACAGTAAGTAATGAGAGAAAAGCTCGGATTTCTGGCTTATTTATTTGCTTTTGCTTACCAGGTAAGCACACTAGACAGCCAAGTGCCTATTTTCAGGTGAGACCCGGGAGGATTACAGGGTACAAACAATGTCTCAGACAAAGTCAAGGTAACATACAGGAGCATCCCACATGAACAAGTAGGTGATACAGCATATGGAACATCAGGCATAAACAGTTAAGTAGGAAGATATCAACAAGATTCATACCAGAAGTAATATACAGAAAACATCTAAATAACATCTAAAATGTGGTATAGCATCAAAATACAGACAGTGTCAAGAGAGCCTGGGGGAAAAGGCAGAGATATGACAGGGTCCCCTCAGAGTGTAGGGGCAGAAAAAGTGCCTAGTGCAAATTAATAATAATAATAACTTTATTTCTTATGCGTCTTTCCGAAATCAAGCGCATTACAGAATAACAGTCATAAAACATCATAAATACATTAAAATCCGGACTAAAATATACAGCGTTTAATTAAAATCTATATCCTCACCAAATGCCTTACTCCATAGAAACGATTTCAGGCCTTTTTTAAAACCTTCCACCATTATGCACTCTCTAATCCAACGTGGTAGAGAATTCCAGAGGGTTGGTGCCACAAAAAGTACAGTTACGTAAGAACTTACCGTAACAGTAGATCTTAGAGAGAGGCTCTTGCAGTAGGTAATTACATATAAGACTGACGCCAGCAGGCGGCAGGACCCCACGGAAAAATTTCTAGCTAGCAGTCCCTGGCGAGGGACCGCCCCCACATCAGGTGACCAGTGCCAGGAGACGTCGGTATAAAGGGGCGGTCCTGGATGCCCGCCTTCCAGTTCTTTCCCGCCACAGGCCAAAAGAGGCCGGACAAGAGAGGAGCAGATATTTCTCTCAATGGAAAAGGAGCTGAAAAAGCCTAGGGGGATGGAGGGCGGGAAGGTATTACCTACTGCAAGAGCCTCTCTCGAAGATCTACTGTTATGGTAAGTTCTTACGTAACTGTACTATCTTACTTCGAGACGGCTCTTGCAGTAGGTAACTACATACAGGACTGAATCCCAAGCAGTCTGGAACAAAGAGAGGCACCGGGAGGAGGAAAACTACTCCAAAAGGTAGTACTGGTTGTGCAAGTCTCAAGATAGGAGGCCTTGCAAAACAGCCAGCCCGAAGCCTGCTCTACGGCGAGAGGCAACATCCAAACTGTAGTGTTTTGTGAAGGTAAGGACTGAAGTCCAGGTGGCGGCAGCGCAGATGTCTGCCGCAGACACATTCTTGAAACAAGCCGCAAAGGCAGCTACTCCTCTTGTGGAGTGGCCTCTGACTTGACCCGGGAGGGTCTTGTTGTATTTGTCATAACAGAAAGTGATGCAATGAGACAACCACTTAGACAGGCATTGCTTGGAAACAGCACTGCCTTCCCTTTTGTGAGCAAAAGAGACGAACAACTGATCAGTCTTTCTGAGATCATTTGTCCTGTTGGTGTAGTATCTCAGAATTCGGTGAACATCCATAGTATGGAGTAAATACTCCCCTTGATTAGAGTACTGCATAAAAAAAGCAGGTAACTCTATGGACTGATTTAAGGTAGACTCTGCTACTACTTTAGGTAGAAACTTAGGATTCGTGTGAAGAGCAACTCGTTCCTTGTGAAAAATCAAGTAGGGGATTTTACACATCAGGGACTGGAGCTCGGAGATTCTTCGAGCCGAAGTAATGGCCACCAAGAAGAGTGTCTTCCATGAAAGGAACTTCAGATCCGCAGAAGCTGCAGGTTCGAAGGGAGAAAGAGTACATTTCTCGAGAACAAAGTTCAAGTCCCAAGGGGGAGCAGGAGTACGGATGGGGGGCCTCAGATGGACAATCCCTCTGAGAAAGGTCTTGGAGACCTCCAGTTGAGCAAAAGCCTTGTCTGCGAAGGGAACATGACAGGCCGAAATGGCCGCCATGTGCACCTTCAGAGAGGAATGGCTGAGACCCAGGTCAAACAGATGACGTAGATACTCCAGCAGAAGCCCCGCTGAACAGGAGAAAGATTCCACAATCTTGGAAGCGGCCCAAATAGTGAATCTTTTCCACTTCATGGCATAAGTGGATCTGGTGGAGGGTTTTCTGGCCTCCACTAAAATCTCCACCACTTTGGGAGACACTCCAAAACGGGATTGGGCTAGGTCTGTAGGAGCCATGCATGCAGTTGAAGGGATCTGAGGCTTGGATGGACCAGGGTCCCCTGATCCTGGGTCAACAAACTTCGAGACAGAGGAAGAGGAAGAGGAGGATCCTCTGAATATTGTTGTAGAAGAGAAAACCAGACTTGCCTGGGCCAGAAAGGAGCGATCAGAATCATTTGCGCTCCTTCTGAAGCTAGTTTCTGCAAGACTCATGGGATAAGTGGAATTGGGGGAAGGCATAGATGAAACTGTCCTTCCAGTCTAGAGACAGAGCGTCGCTCCAAAAAGCGCCTCACTCTGGAACAAGCGAGCAGAAGATGGGAAGTTTTGCGTTTAGGGGGGATGCGAACAGGTCGACCTGTGGTGTTCCCCAAAGTTGGAAGATATTGTCTAGGACCCCTTGGTCCAGTTCCCACTCGTGAGTCAGAGCAGAAGAGCGACTTAGCTCGTCTGCCAGGGTGTTGTCGACTCCCGGAACGTGAATCGCCGTGAGGTGAAGGTCGTGTTGTGTTGCCCAATCCCAAACCTTCATTGCCTCCCTGCATAGAGGGTAGGACCAAGTCCCTCCCTGCTTGTTGATATACCACACCACGCACATGTTGTCTGTCTGGACGGCTAGGTGGCCGGGAAGGATGTATTGGTGAAGGGCTTGGAGAGCGTACAACACTGCCCGAAGCTCGAGCACATTGATGTGGAGAGCTTGTTCTAGATTGAACCAGGAGCCCTGGGTCCAATGAGGGCCTAGATGGGCTCCCCAACCTTCACCAGAGGCGTCTGTGGTTAGAGTCTGGGAGGGGGAGGATGACAGAAAGGAACTCCCTGAAAAAGGTTCTCTCGAACCATCCACCATTGCAAGTCTCGCATCATCAGCGAGGAGATCAGAACTGAGTGATCTAGGTCGTCCACTAGCTGATCCCAGTGAGAGCGTAGAGTCCACTGAGAGATCCTCATGTGGAGTCAAGCGCGAGGTACTGTCGGGATAGCAGCCGCCATGAGCCCAAGAAGGCGAAGGACCGACCTCGCAGAGACCATCCTCCGGCCAGACAACAGACTTATTTGGGTCTGAAGGGTGGCCGCCCTGTCTGGAGGCAAGAAGGCCTTGCTCATGGTCGTATCAAGGATCGCCCCAATAAACTGTAGCCTCTGGGATGGGTCCAGATGAGACTTGGAATGGTTGATGGTAATACCCAGGCAGGCAAAAACCTGCTGGGTAAGGGAGAGGAAACGCAGGAGTTCCTCCCTGGACGAGGCCACCAGGAGCCAGTCGTCCAGGTAAGGGAAAACCTGCACTCCCTTGGTACGCAGGTGAGCCGCCACCACTGCCAGGCATTTGGTAAATACTCGGGGGGCTGAGGATAGACCAAACGGAAGCGCCTTGGACTGGTAGTGGTCCCCCTGGAACACAAAACGAAGGTATTTGTGATGAGATGGGCAAATGGGAATGTGCAGATAAGCATCCTGCATATCCAGAGCACAAAGCCATTGACCCGGCCGGAGGAGGGGCAGAAGGCTCTGCAAAGAGAGCATCCTGAACCATTTGTACTCTAAATAAAGATTCAGGAAACTGAGATCTAAAATTGGTCTGAGATCTCCTGTCTTCTTTGGGACCAGGAAGAAATGGGAATAGTAACCTGTCCCCTGAAGATGAAGGGGGACAGGCTCTATCGCTTGCTTCAGCAGAAGAGCCGAGTTGTCCTCCTGGACCAAAGGAAGATGTTCCTGTGAACACGACTACTTCAGAGGGGGGTGGCGGGGTGGTTTCTGAAGAAACTCTATGGAGTGTCCTTCTGCTATGAGCTGGAGCACCCAAGAATTCAGGGTTATCCTCTCCATCCCGGAAGGTGGAGGGAAACCTCCTCCCACCGCTCCTCCGGGAGCACGGAGGCAGGGGAGAGGAAAGGAGTCAGGTGGTGGGGCGCCGCAGCTGAAGCACCTGCTGCTTTTTGGGTGGGGGCTTGCAGCTGTGGGGCCTCGCATTCAGGCCCGCCTCCCTGGGGGTTTCACCTTTGGCCGATTCCGCTCATGAAGGGATGGCGCTGCTGCTGATGGGGACGGCAATGGAATCAACTGACTTCAGAGCCGTCCCCTTCTCTTGCAAATCGGTAATGATGTCCTTGACAACACCCCTGAAAAGCACCGACCCCCGGAAGGGTGCTTCCTGGATAGCCGATTGCACCTCCGGGACCAAACCTGACACACAGAACCAAGCATGATGCCCGTAGGCCTACAGTGAAAGCTGAGCTCCACCCAGCAGTGTCCACTGCATCGTATGTCACACGCAGCATGTGTCAACTGGCCGAACGAGCAGAGCGGACGAGATCAGCCAACTCCTGCTTGACTTGGGAGTCAGTCAAGGAGTCCAGTTTGGCTTCCGCCTGAGTTAGGATGGCCTTCTGGTAGTTCCCCCATGTGGCTGACATAGTTCAGGGCCCTGATCCCCAGTGTGGAGGGAGCGTCAATCTTTCTCCCATACTGGTCCGGAAGGCGAGATTCCTTATCACGAAGTGACGAGCTAAGATGTTTAGGGTTCGCCGACTGGCCGTGAGCGGCGCTAATCACGACTGAGTCGGCACGAGGGTGAGAATCCAGGAAATTAACACCCTCTGGAGCCTGATATAGCCAGTTCGACTTCCTAGGAAGTGGGGCTAAGGCCGACTGGGTGTTTCCATATTGTGGTAACAAGGTCGGCGTGAGGCTCATCCAGGGTGGCACCAAGGTAGGAGCTGTCACGGCAGATCCAGATGTTCAGCAAGTTCAGACGCTGAGGATCTGGTTCCAGGGAGTGCCACTGATGAACCTCCTGGATTTTCCTAAGCAACTCCGTAAAAGAAGGATCCTCCAGAGGAGACTTCGGAGGAGTCCTTGGCTGGGGCTTCGACGGAGAGCGAGGCTCGTCGTCTCTCTCGGAGCAGCCGTCGGAAGAGTCCAAGAGCGAAGAGGAGGATGAAGAAGAGGAAGACTCCCTTTCCCGACCTGGGGGAGGAACGGACCCCTTGGGAAGTCCCTGGGGAAGCGTGTCCTGACCCTCTCTGGATCCAGATGGAAGAACCCGGGAGTCCGGAGGTGGTGAGGGAGTGTGCCGCCTCGGGCGTACAGGAACCTGGGATGGCACTGTCACCGGAAGGCGGCTCTCGACCTCTTTGGTGAGCTGAGCCTTGGCCTCAGCCCACCAGGAGGCCAGAGTCTCCTGCAGGTCCACCAGCAGCCGCAAGGGCAGTGGAGGAGGAGGAGGTGGGGGATAAGGATACGGGTTATAACCGTATGGAGCGTATCCAAAACTCGGCTGCGGGTAGCCCGCGCCGGGTATTGTGGCATCAAGTACTGCGGCATCGGAAGCCCGGAGTCAGGTACTGTGGCGCCGGATACCGCGCCTCCCGGCACACCGGCGCTGAATAAGACGGAGGATACCCGGAGCGGGGGCGGGCTGTCGGAGCAGACGGCCCAGCTGAGGGCCTGGCGGGAGCAGAATATCTCCCGAGTCAGTAAGGTTGACGCCAGTGCCGACGGGCGGAGGCCCTGGCACCAGAGGTACCGACGTCGGCGGGCTAGGCCAGAGCCGGGCGTCCGGGAGCCGACGCCAGGTCCGGGCCCAGGTGGAGGAAGGACTGACGAGGCAAAGATCCCCAGCTTCGCCTGGGGACAGAGGGAAAAGTCCCCGGGTCAGGTTGGAGACTCTGTTCCCCAGACGGCAGCAAAGGCTGCGGGAACCGGGAACGGCGGACGCTGGGAGGTCAGTCATCGGGTTCTTCGCTACTGACGCCGGACGAAGCCGACGTGAGGCTTAGTGGCGAAGCTCGGCGGGCGCCGGAGGAGCCAACGCCTGACTTACGAGAGCCGCTACTGGAGGCAGGCCGGTAGAGTGATCAGCCTGGTCCGGTGGAGAGGAGGTCGCGACGTTGCCCCGGAGGGTCGGACGCCCACCGTCCTCTCCGGCGACGCTAGAAGAGCCAATGCCTGGCTTACCGGAATCGCCTTACAGTGGTAGGGCCGTGAGCTCGCGGCCAACCAGGGCTAAGGCCTCCACCGCCCGGAGGCGCCTGCAAGGCCTGAGCGTGAGCCAGACGGAGCGGGCCAACGCCCCTCAGAAACCTCCGAGGCGGCCATCGAGGAGCAATCCCCCAGAGGGGATGTTACCTCCGTCCCAGCGACTCCCAAGGGAGATGCAGTGGAGGAGCCCTTGTCCCTGTGCCTCTCCTTCTGCTTCTCCTTCTTCTTCTTCTTCCGATGTCCTTCGGGAGAAGTGGATGCCTGCCTCAGTTTTTTGAGCTCCTTCTCCATAGAACTCATTTTCTTCTTTAGAATATGGGCTTCCAGGGATTGCTGCCGCCTTTTCCGGGTAGCCGCGTTAAAACGGAGGCAGTGCTGGCACTTCCTAATCGGGTATCGGGCCTAGGCAGAACAGGCACAGGGAGTGGCCGCCCCAGCGGTAGTTGCGCCGCATCTAATTGCAACTTATTCTTGTGCTTGAGGGTGTAGGGGGACGGCTACACACCGACGTTAGTCGAAAAATAAGAAGTTTTTCAGTAAAAACTGACGGGTTGCAGCCTGACTAAGGCCAAACTTTTCTCACGAAAGTCGCTGCACGAGCTAGTGGCGGAAAGAACTGAAAGGCGGGTGTCCGGACCGCCTTTATACTGACATCTCCTGACGCCAGTCACCTGACGCGGGCGGGTCCCTCGCCAGGACTGCTAGCTAGAAATTTTTCCAGGTTCTGTTACTTCGTCAGCGCCAGTCCTATATGTAATTACCTACTGCAAGAGCCCTCTCAAATAAGATCTAAAAGGAGGCGCTGAAGATTTTAAAACTACCTTGACTTCTAGCAACCCCTCATTGGCTGAGCGGAGAGGTCGCATCGGAAGGTAAGGCACCAGAAGATCTTTCAGGTAATCAGGGCCCAAACCATGTAGGGCTTTATATGTCAGTCATCTGATTTTAAAGGTGATCCGCCTCTGAACCGGCAGCCAGTGCAGATCCCGCAGCACCAGTGTAATATGGGAAGAACGTGGGATCCCCATTAACAACCGGGCCGCTGAGTTCTGCACTAGCTGCAAGCGGCGGATATCAACCCCAGGAAGCCCAAAGTAAAGGGAGTTGCAGTAGTCCAGACGAGAGGTCACGAAGGCATGGATCAATGTTGGCAGGTCGCCAGATGGAACAAGGTGCTTGATCCTAGCGATGTTCCTTAGATGGTAAAAGGATACCTTAACAACCGCCGACACTTGCACATGTAATGTCAGCTGATCCTCAAGGATCACCCCCAGGTCTCGCACCCGTTCAGAGGTAAGGAGCTCCACATCGCCCAGAAATAATCCTGAGGTTTGATTGGCCCCCAACCCCTCAATCCGGCAGTCAGGATCCACAACCACCACCTCTGTCTTCCCAGAGTTCAACTTCAGCCAGCTGGACCTCATCCAACCCTGGATCTCGCTGAGACAGTTGTTAAACACTGAGAGTGCTCTATTCTGGTCAGGTGCAAAAGATAGATAGAGCTGGGTATCATCGGCATAACAATGAAACTCCAGCCCATATCATCTTATAATGTCTCCGAGGGGAATCATGTACACCGCAAACAACATGGGGGACAGCACAGAGCCCTGAGGCACCCCACAGGACAGAGCGGTAGGATCAGAGGAAAATATCCCCGATACAACCATCTGAGTTCTACCTGTGAGGAAGGAGGTAAACCATCTGTGAACCAAACCCGACAACCCACAGATGCGTCTCGGGTGCTCGAGCAGCACCCCATAGTCTATGGTGTCAAATGCTGCTGACAGATCCAGAAGGACCAAAATGGACCTTTTTTTCTGGTCTCTCGCCATCAGGAGATCATTAAGCACCCGAACCAGCGCAGTTTCAGTGCTATGTCTCTTTCGAAAACCTGACTGAAGAGGATCGTAGATGTTATGGATGGATAAATAGTTGTCCAACTGGGTTGCCACCACTTTCTCGATTACCTTCCCCACAAAGGGGAGGTTTGAGATGGTCTGTAGTTGGCTAGGAGTCTGGGTCCAGAGAAGTTTTTCAGTATTGGTGTCACCACCGCCTTCCTTAGGGAGCGGGGATATTCACCAGAATCTAAGGAGCACCAGACTATCTTAGCTAGAACCAGAATGATAGCCTCACCACAGCCCATAATCAGGCCAGTAGGACCCGGGTCTAAACTACAGCTTGTGGTACGCATGCCCTGGACAATCCTCATAACATCATCGATTTCCGGTCTTTCCAAGGAACTCCTGGTGAACAGGGTACTTGCAACCGCAGGTCGACCATAGCAGCTCCCATGGCGAAAAGCGAAAAGTCTCGCCCTGATGTCAGCCACCTTATCTGCAAAGAATCGAGCAAGCTCCTCACATTGTATTTGTGAAAAGTGATGAACTGCAGAGCAGGCTGGGTTGCACAGCCTGTCCACAGTTCGAAGAGCTGGTTGGTTGATTCTGGTAGCAATCTCTCTGACAGGAATACAGCCTTCTTATGAAAACTGCTGACTGATAGAGTTTGTAATGCCTCTAGGAGTCTAAGATGGTCGGCATCTAAGTCGGATTTTCGCCAGCATCTCTCCAACCTGCATCCTAGTCGCCTCATCTCCCTCAGATCCCAATCAAACCAAGGGGATTGAGGGTGAAGGGAGAGAGGGCACACACGGGTGGGAGCAATTAAATCCAAAGCAGTGGTGACAGCCTTGTTCTAGGCCAGCACCAGCTCTTCAGGATTAGAGCTCGTCCCAGGGAGTACTGATAGGTCAAGAACCACAGTTAGGCCATCAGGAGTAACATCCCGTAAAGGGCGGTACTTGACCATTTCCACAGGGGTAGGCCTACACGGGGAGCAGAAATTGAATCTCATAGTGTGATGGTCAGACCAACCAACAGGTTCCACCCCCACATCGGAGGCTTCCATCCCCAGCAGGAAGACCAGATCTAGTGAATGGCTGTGTTTATGAGTGGCAGAGGTAACCACCTGTGTGAGGCCCAATGAACACATTAATTGGAGGAAGTGCTGACCAAACTGCAAGAGTTCGTCGTCGATCCAGGCATTGAAGTCACCCAGCACCATCAACCTGGGCGACTCAAATACCAGGTTGATGACGAAGTCCACCACTTCCTTAAGGAATAGCATCTCGTCACCGGGTGAACGATAAACGAGTGCTATCCTATAGCCCCCACCTGCCACTACAACACATTCAAAGGATCTGGTCTCCTCCACTGGAACACTAGTGAGATCCAATTCGGTCTTGAAACAGACCGCGACCCCCCTACCCCTGCGATACAATCTAGGCGGGGTATCGGTCACCCGGTTGGAACTGCGGCCTCAAGAACTGGGCCGGCATTACTGTCCAACCAGGTTTCGGTGATGCAAGTCAGGTCCACAGTGCTCACCAAGTCCGCTATAATCGCAGACTTGTTCACAATTAACAGCAAAATTAAACAGCAAACTATAGCAACAGTGCACAAGGGCGTCGTTGAAGCCTTCAGTGTCAACATATTGCACACAGATACTCAGCTGCTCTCTGTTGCTAATGTCTTGTCGCTTCATCAGCTAAAACTGCAAAGGGATCACGATTTTTTCCTCTTGATAATTTTTTCAATCACGATATCTTGAATAATATCAATGACTTTGCTCAGAATTTTCGGACTAACAACATATGTGGAATTGGTATTATTAGTTTCTTATGATTCTCAGAACACTTCACCTCCATGATTTGCTCTATATCACAACAGAGTTCTGAAATTTCAATAATTTTTTACTGGTTCTTCAAGCTTCAGTGGCCCTGAATCTTTATTTCTTCAGAGTGCAATCTCCTGGCGAACACAAAAAATGACTGTCTCTATCAAAGCAAGTAGCTTCTTATGATTCTCTGTTGCTAGACTTCTTTGATAGGTGTCTATTTGTTCTGTAATTGGTAATGATTCACCTCTTGAGGTGCGAGAAAAATCTCAGCTTTCACTAACCTAGTTTTATGACGATCAATATGAGAATGTAACTCAAATGCCTCTTTAGCTTTCTTCCAATTTCGTAATAGCTCATATACGAGCTGTCCAAGATGCTGATGACTTTCTTTACCTGCCTCTTCGTTACAGAAAGCAACACACACCTTACAGTAAGCACCGTCTTAGATTGAGGAAAAGCCAATTGTACTGCTATAACCAGTGGTGTTGGAAACAGAGATTTCTCTTGCGGCAAACTTGTAATCACTCTCAGGTTTATGCAATGCATTAAGGATTAAAATGTATTCCTCGTCACTAAGCTATTTCCCAATATATTCACATATATCATACGAACGTATGAAGAAGCCAGAAGAAGAAGGCCATTTGGTCTATCAGGTCTGCTCGTGCTGCAGGGTCCACAGCTTGAGCTACTGTCCCTGTCTCCTCTCTCCACTTCTCCCATCCTTCCCTACCCATGACCCTTACCCTCCCCCCCATACCTGTCCCAGCCTCTCTTAAAGCTGCCCACTGTCTTCAATGAGATTACCTCTTCTGGCAGCACATTCCAAGTGTCCACCACCCTCTCTGTGAAGAAGTGCTTCCTGACCTCCCTCCTAAACCTCCCACACTCCAGCTTAAGACTGACCCCTTGTATTATGGTCATTCCCGACCTGAGCACTAGGCAGTCTGCATGTGGTCATGGACGAGGCATCAGCTGTCACTTTAACAGAGGAAATGCTTGCAGAATTTACATCAGTTCCAACTGTTGTAGAAACACTGCTTTCCACACCTTTGCTTTCCACATCTTCACTTATCTTTGCTTTCTTTCCACTTGTACTTGAAAACATATCAAGCAGAGACATTTGCAGTTTAATTTTCAACATATTTCCACCAGGCTCAGATTTTTTTTTTTTTTTAAATATGTTGCCCATGAACAACCTTGACCCTAATTTTGTTTGCTTGCTCCCACACAGTTTTCCTGTTGTCCTGCAGTTTTGAAGAGGGTGCTAGTTGCTACAGGTATTAATTTAATATATACAGGTCCACACCATCCAGCAGGACTGTTTTTTAAAGGACTTTTTTTCTTATCCCCTCTTTAATTTAAGCACACTCACAAACCTAAAATGATCCTCCCTCCAGCATCCAGTGAAAAATAAAAGTGCCAGACCAGTGAGACATCACACAAGCTGTCACTTTGTGAGTGTATGCTGCTGTGCTATGTGACTGACTTTCCCCTCCTCATGCTTTTAGCACAGAAACTGCAGAAAGAGCTGTTTGCCTACTATGGATTCATTTTATCTGATTTTAAGGACAGTCACAGCTGACAGGATGGTATGTCTCTCCTCCCAATCCCAGCTCCCTCCTCACAGACCCAGTACCTACTCTGTCTCAGTAGGCTGGCTGGTATGCAGGTTGCCTGACAAAAAACAGTAAGTAAGAACTTACCTTAACAGTAGATCTTTGAGGGGATCTCAGTCATTAGGTCACACATATGGAACTTCACAGTCAGTGAAGCAGGATTCACACAGAAGATTTTCAGCAGTACAACTGGGGCCGCCCACACCGATGTCATCTGCCAACGTCACCAACCCTAAAAACGCGAGAGCAGCCCCGCTCCCTCCTCAGTTCTTTCCCCCAGAGACTAAGAGAGCAAAGCTCATGCCATGGGGACCAAGCAGAGAAAGAGGTGCCCAGGCCTAAATAAAAGTTTGGATACACCAGATAGCCAGTTCTGAGAAAGAGCCCCATAAAGAGGGATGGTAGGAGGGAAGGCAGACCTGATGACTGAGATCTCCTTGAAAATCTACAATTACGGTACGTTCTTACGTTAACAGTTCTATCTTCATCGGGGGGTATCTCAGTCATCAGGTCACACATATGGAATGAGTCCCAAGCAGTTATAGATGCACATAAACAGTCTGGGGGGGCTGCCATCTTTAAACTTAAGACAGTAGGTCATGTAGCACAGCACTGCCAAAACCTGCACAGGCTCTAGAAGCAATGTCCAAACTGCAGTATTTGGTGAAAGTATGGACAATACTCCAGGTGGCAGCAGCGCAAATGTCAGCAGCTGAGACCCCTTTGAAACAAGCCACAGAGGTAGCCACGCCCCTTGTGGAATGGGCTTTCACTGACCCTGGCAACTCTATGCCATGCTTGATGTAGCAAAACACAATATAGTGTGCCAGCCATTTAGACAAACATTGTTTAGAAACCTGAATGCCCTCAGTACCATGGGTAAAAGAAACAAAAAGCTGCTTCGACTTTCTGCACTCGTTACTTCGGAGCAGATAATACTTTAAAATTCTGTGCACATCTAGCGAATGGAGCAGTGCTTCCCCTGGATTGGCATGCTCAGGAAAATAAACAGGTAGGTGGATTGATTGGCTCAAGGTAAACTCAGATACCACTTTAGGAAGAACCTTAGGATTCGTGCACAAAGACACCCTGTCTTTGTGAAAAATCAAATAAGGCTCCTTGCACCAGAAGGCCTGAAGCTCGGAAATCCTTCGACCAGAAGTAATAACAAACAAAAATAATGCTTTTCAGGAAAGAAAGCGTAGCTCGCAAGTCATGGTAGGCTCAAAAGGAGACGGGGCCAACTTCTCCAAAACAAAATTCAAATCCAAAGCTGGGACAGGGTAATGGCTTGGAGGTTTCAGATGCAGGATGCCCAAGATAAAGGTATGGGCGACATCCAGTTGAATCACAGTAAGGCTGCCCACAGGCTCATGAAAAGCAGAGATAGGTGAAAGATGCACCTTTAAGGAGGAGTACTGGACACGTGAGTCTGACAAAGATATCAGGTAATCTAGTATTTGGCTCACAGGGCACATGGAAGGGTCTAGATGATGCTTGGCAGCCTATATGGCAAATGCCTTCCACTTCCGTTTCGGTATTTAATAGCTGCCTCAATGAAATCCAGGACTGGATGAGGTCCAGTTGGTTGAAGTTGAATTCAGGGAAGATGGAGGTGTTAGTCTTGGATCTGGATCACCAGATAGAGGGTCCAGCGGCCGGCTCCCGGCTGTCGAGCTACAGGTCTCTGAACAGGTGCGAGACCTGGGGGTGATACTGGATGCTGGGCTGACACTTCCGCCTCAGGTGTCAGCTGTGGTGAAGACATCTTTCTACCATCTAAGAAACATCGCCAGGATCAAGCACCTTGTTCAGTCCAGTGATCTGCCAACTTTAATCCATGCCTTTGTGACCTCACGCCTTGACTACTGCAACTTGCTTTACTTTGGGCTTCCGGTGGTTGATATGCACCGCTTGCAGCTGGTGCAAAATTTGGCAGCACGGTTGTTGGCAGGAACTCCTAGATCCTCCCATATTACACCGGTGCTGCGGGAAATGCACTGGCTGCCAGTTCAGTGGCGGATCACCTTCAAAGTTGGCTTACTGACTTTTAAAGCCCTGCATGAACTGGGCCCTGATTACCGGAAAGAACTCCTGATTCCTTACCACCCTGTGAGACCACTCCGCAATGCTGACGAGGGGTTGCTAGAGATTCCAAGGGTGACTTTAAAATCTGTTGGGGCCCTTGCGTTTATGTTTGCGGTACCTTCCCTCTGGAATTCTCTACCCCGACGGATTAGGGAGTGCACGACTGTAGGGAGTTTTAAACAGGCTCCGAAATCTTTCCTCTGGGAAAATCTTATGGATGTACTATTTATTGAATTGTATTTATTATGTGGCTGAATCTGTTGGACTTTATTTTCTTATTGTATTGCACCTTGATGCCTGAAAGGCGCATAACAAATAAAGTATTGTTATTATTATTCATGGCATATGTGGCTCGAGTGGAGGGTTTCCGAGCAGCCACGAGGACACCCACCACCCTCTGGGATACCCCAAACTGGGCGATGCCAACGTCCTCTGGAGCCAGGCATGCAGACAAAGGGACTTGAGGTTGGGATGGACCAGGGTCCCCTGAGCCTGTGTCAACAAATCCCTGCATAGGAACTGGAGGTTTCTCCACCTACTGCTGCAGTAATGGAAACTATATCTGCCGTGGCCAAAATGGAGCTATATGGATCATGCTAGCCTTCTTCATTTGCAGGTTGATTAGCATTTGCAACTTAATCAGGACACAGGGATTTCCCTGCTCATTTTATACTTGGAGTTTGACTAGTTCAGAATGAGAGGGACTGCGTTCAAGGAGAACACGGAAAGAAATGGACATTGGGTGGAAACAATTAGAAAATATTTGATGGGTCTCAAGGGGAACCAAAAATTACTAATGAATTTAAGCTATAGGATTGTAATTTATGCACGGTTTCAGTCCTTTTTTTGACCACATGCAGAAGGGTGGGGGGAGGGGGGGGAGATTTTATCATCAGGGATAACATAGGGATAAGCAAGGTGGAGGAAGCAGGGGACCAGGTAGAGGCTCTTTGGGCCACCCTGCAGGCTCCGGGTGGAAAATAGGTGAAGATGGGGGTGGTACATAGATCCCCTGAGCAGGAGGAGGAACAGGAGGAAGGCCTGGTAGCTAACCTTAAGGACCACTGTGGTGGAGAAAAGGACATCACTGTGGTGATGGGAGACCTGAATATGCCAGGAGCAGATTGAGGAACCATGGCATCCACATCGAGCAAGGAGCTGCGCTTGTTGGACGTCTTCCAGGATGCGTTCCTTGCCCAACTGGTTACAGAGCCGATGAGGGAGAGGCACATCCTGGTCGTGGTCCTGTCAGACAGGGAGCTCATCAGGGACCTAGTTGTTGGGGACCCACTGTTGGGTAGTGACCATGCCACGGTTTGATTCTCCCTAAAACTAGGGGGCAGGGTAGAACACACAAGAACGACAGTGGTGGATTTCAGAGGGGCGGACTTTGAGAGGATGGAGCAGATCCTGAGGGGCTATCTAGATGGGATCAAGCCAAGCATGGGCACGGAGGCATGATAGGAAATTATAGAAAAGGAGCTCCTGGAGGCTCCAAGCCTGCGGAAGCATGACATAAGGGGGCAAAGCTAGGAGGCTTGTGTTGGATCGGAGGAGGTCCAGGATGCGTGAAGGAGAAAAGGCTGCTTATAGCCGATATAAACGCTTCTCGGGGCTATATCCAAGGAGGAGTATGGATATGGCAGCCAGAAGGGTCACCAGGGTGGTGAGATCGGTAAAGGCGGGGCAGAGCTGAGATTGGCAAAGGGATTAGAAGGGGGAGGGTTCTTTAGGTATATCAGGGAAAGAAGAAAGGGAAGGGGCAAATCAGTCTGCTCCAGGATGGGGGACGGTGGGTGGAACAGGTGGGAGAGAAGGCGGTATCAATTACTTTTTGCCTCTGTCTTTTCCAAGAAAGAGAGGAGGGTGGCATCGATAAGAGAGGGGGCAGGGGATACAGCGGATGAAGGGGGGGGATGATGAAATACCCAGAGGTAAGGTGTTGGATGCACTCAAGGCCCTAAGAGTGGACAAGGCACCAGGCCCAGATGGGATCAACCACAGGGTGCTCAGGGAGCTGGTGGATACCCTGACCACCCTCCCAGCAGACTTTTTTAGCTCCTCCCTGCAGTCCGGGTGGGTACCTCAGGACTGGACGATGGCCCATATTGTGCCTATCCACATGGGTGGCCTGTAAGAGGACCCGGGTAACTATAGGCCACGTAGCCTGACGTCGGTAGTGGGCAAAGTGATGGAGGGCATTTTGAAGGAGAGGATAGAGAGGGTGCTGAGGGCACAGGGTCACATAGACATTCACCAGCACGGCTTTGTTAATGGCAGATCGTGCCAAACAAATCTGGTGGAGTTCTATGAAGGGATGACAAGGGTGCTGGATCAGGGCAGGCCAGTGGAAGTCCTCTTTCTGGACTTCAGCAGGGCATTTGACTCCATGCCACATCATTGGCTACTGGAGAAGCTGGAGAGTATGTGGGTGGGGGGGGAGGAAGATGGGCAGGTGGATAGGAAACTGGCTGGTGGGGTGGGTACAGAGGGTGAGGGTGGGTGGGGTCTCATCCTAAGGGTTAGTCACAGGGGTCGGTGCCGAGTCCACTCCTATTTAATGCCTATGTCGCTGACATCAGAAGTGGTATCAGGAGTGGGATGAGCCTCTTTGTAGATGACTCTCGGCTGTGGGTGGTGGTGGATGGGGAGGAGGGAAAGCTGGATCTCCAAGAGGACCTGGAGACTCTAGGGAGGTGGTCACTGGTCTTGAAACTAAAGTTTAACGCTGTGAAATGCAGGGTTCTGCACCTGGGAGCCAAAAATCTGACTCATGAACACACCTTGGGGGAGGAGATGCTGCAGGTTTCAAGGGGAGAAAGACCTCGGGGAGAGATGTATGTCAAAATGAACAAATCAGAGCAGTGTAGAAGGGCAGTGGCACAAGCAAAATAAAATGCTGGGGTGTGCGTAGCAGGGGATACCTCAAGGAGTAGTGAGGTACTCCTTCCATGTAATAGCCTGGTTAGACCACACCTGAATACTGCATGCAGTTTTGCAATCCCTACTTAAAGAAGGACATTGCATTACTGGAGGGTGCAGAGGAGAGTAACCAGGATGGTGCTGGGGCTAAGGGAAAGGCCCTATGAGGAGCTACTGGGGGAGCTCAACCTGTACTCGCTGGAGGAGAGAAGAGATGGGGGATATGATAGAGGTCTTCAAGTATCTCAAGGGGATTAATAGGGTAAGTCTTGAAGGGGTTCTTCAGCTGAGGGAACGGGGGGCCACCAGGGGCCACCCCATGATGCTGGATGGGGGGAGGCTGAGGGGGGAACAAGGAGGCGCTACTTCACTTAGAGTGGTGGAGCCCTGGAATGCACTGCCCAGGGAACTGGTGGCTGCTACTACTTGTGGAGGAGTTCAAGAAGAGCTGGGATAGGTGCAGGGGGAGGGTACATCCAGGAGCCCCTCTGGGAAATAGGGGTCCTTGTTGGGAGGGAGGGACAAAATCGGTGCCCTGCATAGGCACTGACCATCGAGCAGACTCGATAGACCATAGGGCCTATTCTCCTATTCTGCTGGCTTCATAGTATGTTAGCACCCTCTGAGTCAGAGGAAATGGAGGGAAGGCATAAAAGAACCTCCCGCTCCAGGAGAGGGACAACGCGTCTTGCCAGAAAACTCCAGGCCCTGGATCTAGCAAGCAGAAACTGAACAATTTTGCATTGAGTGAGGATGCAAAAAGGTCCAACTCTGGACGACCTCATATTTATTTTGTTTATTAAATTCTTGGATTACAACATTTGAGCTACAAGCTCATTTACAAAGATTCCACGTCAGGAAGAAAATGTGAACGTACAATAGTAAAGCACAGAGTTTCAATGAACATTAAACAAATGTCAATAGTAATATGGCCGACAGAGTACACGGGATAGGATTTGTGCCTTAGCATACAGGCAAGGTCAGAGCTGCAGCAGTAGTTAGCACGAGAGAGTCGGGGGAGAAGGAGGCAGGGAAGTTCAAGAGTGAAGGGGAGGAGGAACTGAGGAGGTGTTTAGCTTTCGGGAACCACTGGCTAGGGGTTGCCTTGTCAGGAAGGGGTGGGGGAGGGAAGGAAGGGGTTGGACATAGGTGGTAGTGATGGCACCCTGGGAAATGGGGTGGTGGGCTGGGGGGAAGGGGTTGGTGGAGGGGAAGTAGCAGGTGGGTGATTGCATAAGTGCGCATTGGTGGGGTAGTCAGAATTTTTTGTGAGGTGGGTCATCTGGTGAACAGATCTTCTGCAACGGATGAGAGAAGCTCCCATTCGTACATGCTGGACTGAGTCAGACTGAGGCTGTCTGCCACAGTGTTTAGCATGCCTGGGACATGGACTGCCGACAGAACCACACTGTGGTCTAGCAACCAGTACCAAACTCTCATGGCCTCCCTGCACAGGGGATACAAATATAACAGACAACACTGAGGTTGTCGGACTGGATCAGCAGCTGACCCAGGAGAAGATGATTCGGAAAAACCTGCATGGCATACAGGACCGCTCTCATCTCCACGACATTGATATGCAGGGAAGTTTCGATCTGGGATCAAGAGCCCTGAGTCTGAAAGGGACCCAGATGTGGCCCCCCCCAGCCCAAGCTGGAGGCATCGGTGGTGAGGATCTGCTGGGGGGAGATCTGGCTTGCAACAGGTTCAGAGGGTCCATCCACCATTGGAGAACCTTGTGGACTGGGGAGAAGACTAACATTAACTGTTCCAACCTGTCCGTGCATTGGTCCCATTGCACCCCGCGAGTCCACTGGAGGACTTGCATGTGAAGTTGAGCCAGTGGAACCATGGGAATGGCTGCAGCCATCAACCCCAACAGCCTTAAGTATACCCTTGCTGTAACATAACAGCTCTGGGAAACCTCCTGAGACTGGGTAGTAAGGCACTCCACTCTGTTCTGAGGAAGGAAGGTCTTTCCCTGGGCCAAGTCCAGAACCGCCCCTATATATTGCAGCCTCTGGGATGGGGTTAGGACCGACTTGGGCAAGTCGACTGTGATACTCAGGGAAAGAAACAGCTGAAGGATTCTCTCTAGAGTCCGAAGAAGCTTTTCTCTGGATGGGGCCTTTAGGAGCCAATCGTCCAGACAGGGGAAAACATACAGTCCCTCCCTTCTGAGAGCTGCAGCTACTGTTGCTAAGCATTTGGCAAAGACCCGCAGTGCAGAGGATAAGCCAAAGGGCAATACTTTGAATTGGTAGTGCTCGCCCTGAAAGAGAAATCGAAGGAGTCTCCCATGTGGTGGAAACACCAAGATATGCAAGTAAGCATCCTGCATGTCCAGGGACCACAGCAAGATGCCATGCTTAAGAAGAGGCATCAGGCCTGGCAGGGTTACCGTGTGGAACTTCTTGTACTGGACATACAGATTGAGGTCCCTGAGATCTAATATGGGTCTAAGAGCGCCGGTTTTCTTGGGGAGAGAAAGAACTTGGAATAAAATTCCATTTCTTTGGCACATGGGCACTGGCTCGATGGCCTTTTTTACAGAAGGGACGGTACTTCCTCCCGGAGAACAAACGGATGGGTCGGAGGCTATGTGGAGGGTACTGGAGGAGTCTCTGGGGGCATCTCGATGAGTTCCAGAGTGTGATCCTCTCTCTCTATGATATAAAGAATCCAGGCATCCGAACTACAGGTTCTCCACTTATTGAGATGGAGGGAGAATCGACCTACGACCACCACCTCTTGGTCGGGGATCGAAAGAGAGGGGTCTGGCAAGGAGTTAAGCGGAGGCGGATCCAGATACTGGGGCTGATCCGTCACCCCTAGGGTGCTTTGCTGCAGCCGCTGAGAAGGAGGGAGTTGGCAAGGCAGAGGAGGCTGTTCTCTTGCCCTGGGGCTGGGAGGCTGCTCCGGATTTTTGGGACACCTTGCAAAAAGGAGGGTGCTATCTGCACTTAGGTTGAGTAGGACAGAGCAAGTGGAAAGACTTACTAGCCCTTCCAGATGCCTGTAACTCATTTATGATGTCCTGCACATCTGGACCAAAAAGCTTGGAACCATTAAAAGATGTATTATGCACCTTTTGCTGGACATCAGCTGGGAAACCTGAGACCTTCAGCCAGGAGTGCCTATGAAAGCAAATGCCTGTGGCAGCATCCCTGGCAGCTGTATCCGAAATATTGTAGAGGGCCCTCAGGAGGTGCTTGCCAACAAACTCGGCACTCTGCAAGCATCTGAGAACCTCCTGTGTCTGGGAACAATCAGGAAGTGCCTGGGCCATGGCCTTGCCCATCTTCCAGATAGTATTCTGGCACCTGACCATGTGGGAGAAGTAGCTGGCAACCCTCAGCCCAAGGGTGAAGGAGGCATAGACTCTCTTGCCTCAGAGATTAATCCTACGGGATTCTCTGTTGGGAGAGGGAACGAGGTGCTTGGGCACCTTCAACCTATCATGAGCTGCCTTAATAACCACAGAATCGGTTTCAGGCTGGGCAGTATAATGTGGCAGGCCCCGGGGGCATGATACAACTTATCAGCCCTGTGGCGCATGGCTGGCACCATGTCAGGCCTGTGCCAGGCCGTGGTAGTGGCATTCCTTAGAGCTGGAAGGACAGGCGGATGACCTTGGGAGGAGACTCTGGCATCTCCAAAAAGTTCACCAGATCTCTTCTGGTGACATCCTCCTCCTCCTCCTCCTCAGTATGGAAGCCCATGGCTGAGGACAGCTGCTTCATGACATTGAAAAAGGTAGGGTCCTCTGGAAAGGACCTAGGAGTATGTTTGACAGAGTCCTCGCTCACCGAGTAGGCAGTGGACTTATCAGAGGAAGGAGACTCTTCCTCCTCCTCCTCAGGTAGGATGAGGTCAGGATGGTACTCTTCATCTACGTCGACCTGCGCTAGCTCAAGTTCTGTCAAACGAGGGACCATCGACAGCCCATGTGGAGCAGCCCACAGGGGTCAAAGTGGTGCTGACAATGACAGTGCTATCGACGGCGCAGGCGATGCAAGCCTATATGCACCTAACCGATGGACCAAGACTGCAGTGAGCTTGGTCAAAATATCATTAAGGCTGACGACAGTGAACGCTGTGTCGACAGAAGAGGGTCGACGACACAGGGTGCGATGACCTGTCTAGTGGGCCCAGAGAGCCTGAAGCCCAAGGACCTGGAGAAGCATCAGGCCTCGACAGAACTGTCGATGACGAGCTCATCATCGACAGAGTGCGGGCCGATGACCAAGAGGTCGACGACCAGCCGTCACGAGCAATGGGCGGCAGTGCTGTCGGTAGGGGTCTGGGAGGAACAGAAACCTGGATAGCAGCAGGCAATGGCACAGCCGTAGCTGACGGAGGACCCCCAGACGAAGAAGAGGGGGCCCTCGGGAAGCAGGAATGCTGCAGGGTGAGAGCAATACCAATCATGGCCTTTTATATGACTTTTCCCTGAGGACTTGTCTCGGGCCTTAGAGGCCTGGGATCTCAACGAACCCACCGGTGATTGGGAAGGAGGGATCCCAGAGGACCCCTGTCCAGAAAGGGCTACTTGTTGCTCTATCAGGAAACGTTTGAGAGCCTTTTTGCACCGCCTGAGGGTGGATTGATTAAACATCTGTCAGAGCTCACAGTCGGAGACGTCCTGGCCAGGCCCTAGACAGCAGACACAGAGTGAATGTTCATCTATAAAGGCACTCTTCTTTCTGCAGCAGCAGTGACAGTAGAGGAAAGTCGAAGGATTAACTCTCAACATAAACACCATAAAGGAATCTCTTTAGAAAAAGAGATTCTAAAGGACTAAGTATAAAAAAGCCATAGGCAAAAATAGCTCGAAACTGCATTGGAGCTTCCGCAGAGACCTACATGAACAGAGTCGATGGCAGGAAAGAACTGAGGAGAGAGCGGGGCCGTTCATGCCTTTATAGGGTTGGTGACGCCGGCAGATGACCTTTGTGTGGGCGGCCCCAGTTGTACTGCTGAAAATCGAATAGGCTGTTGGTTAACTAGGATC
Organism: Neoceratodus forsteri; assembly: GCA_016271365.2. Lineage (NCBI taxonomy): Eukaryota > Metazoa > Chordata > Ceratodontiformes > Ceratodontidae > Neoceratodus > Neoceratodus forsteri. The sequence goes on along the minus strand of CM057454.1, from coordinate 1,075,607,256 downwards.
TGCAGCTTATCCGTAAGGTAGGGAAATGGGCAGACTAGGTGGGCCAAGCGGTCCTTGTCTGCCGTCAAATTCTGTGTTTCTGTGTTTCTATGTGTGGATCATACTTCACTGATGGTGAAGTTCCATATGTATGACCTGATGACTGAGATACCCCCGATGAAGATCAAGTATTTTTTCCCCAAGCTTAGCATGCTATTAGCCTTTGATTTGTTCCCTCCTACTAATAGTTCTTTTTTTGCAGTCTTTTACTCTCTGCTCGCTCTCAGCCGGAGTTCAGTTATTTCTGATCAATACGTTTAGTAAGCAGCATCTCTCAGTTCTTAAAAGAGCTTTTCCTTTTAATTAAGTTTTCATTTGCGGGTCACTCCCTCCCATCCAGAGCTGCCTCTACCTCTTGTCCTAGCTCTCTCTCCCTCCTTCTCTCCTGCCTGTTACTCCCTTTGTGCACTTGTCTTAGGGACAGTGATCAGTCACAGCCTAACAGGATGCTGTTTCTCTCCTTCCAGTCCCAGCTCCCTCCTCACAGACCCAGCCAGTCCCTATTCAGACTGTCTCAGTAGGCTCGTATGCAGCCTGCCCAACAACAAGCATTTTTTCCCCAAGCTTTGCTTGCTCTTAGCCTTTAAAATTATTCATCCCTCCTAACAGTTCTCTCCTGGTAGTCTCTCACCTCGCTCTCAGCCTTCAGTTAATTCAGATGAACACACACACTAGTAAGCAGTATCTCTCAGCTCTTAAAAGAGCTTTTTTATTTAATTAAGTTTTCTCTGCAGGTTGCTCCCTCCTATCCAGCACATCGACCACTTGTCCTCCTAGCTCTCTCCCTCTCTCCTGCCTGCTACTCCCTTCCCTTCGCACTGTCTTAGTCTCTTCAAGGTTTTTTTTTATGTAGTGATAAGTGATTAGCTCTTAACAGAGCTTTTTGTTTATGTACAATCTGTTTCCAAAGTCTGACGAAGACCAAATCCCTGATCTCTAGCAGCGTACTACAAACATCCTGCCTCTTTTACGCAACTGAACAGGCTATGTGTCGTGCTGCTGTAGTGATCACACTTGCCTAGAGATGAGAGGTGACCAGAGAAAAGGACACCGTATCCCACTAGCATCTGCTACACAACTCCTGTGTCATTCCATCTCTCGTTGGTGTCCCAGTATGTCAGTCAGTTGGGACTTGATGGTTGCACATCTTGGGATCTCCTCACTACGCTGGGTTATCCCGTCTGTCTCTGTGCCAGCTCCCCTCCTTCTTTGTGCAGTCTTCTCGTCCCTGGTGTTTCATGATCCACAGCAGCATGCCACAGCTTCTTCGATCACCCACCTCCTCCAGGTATGTCACTCAGTGGAAGCACAAGCACACAGCTGGCCAGAAAAAAAAAAAATAACAGCACTCACATGTGCAGTCCCTCACAAGTGCACTGCAGACTGCTCCATTTACCTCCGTGACCTCTTGTCTTGCGGTTGCCCTGCAGGCAGCTACTATGAATTTTTAGTTGTCCTGCTGGCTAAATTGTGCCAAAAAAACATTTCGAGGAGGAGGAGGGTCAACCCCCAAAGTTCCCTTTGGTACGTCCCTGACTGAGAGGGTAGTCAAAAGAGGAATGAATCACTTTTCAGAACTTTTCAGGGGCGTTAACGTTACTCTGGAGGTTTCTTGCAAAATGGTTTGATCCGGTCTTCCTGGTGACCTCTGTGCAAGAATGTTCAAGTCACAATAAAACTAATAAATAAAAGTGTATCCCTACACTTAAGTATATGTGACACCAATTAAAAAAATTGTGTATACCCACAGCTCATGCTATCACACTAATTACCAAATCAATTAATCTATTAAAATCAATTGACACCAAACCAATTACATAAATTACACCAGTTAACGAAGCTACCTAAACAAAAACCTTCTATAAGAAATAAAAATGACTATAAACTACAGCCTGATATTACCCTAAAAATTCCCTCCCTAGACACCATTTCCTTCTATCATGCAACAGTCATGTCCCTCTGGGTACCAGCTCTCTCCTCAGACATCAGTCCCTCCATGCTGGTGCCGCCATGTCCCTCGAAACTCCTCAAAAACCAGGCCCTCCAAGCTGATGTCTCCATGTTCCCGATGGAAAAAAACCACACCACTACCAGACACACAAAAGCTGCATCTCCCAAATGGAGAAACCACACCACTTCTGAATATGCAAGAGATGCCGTTCACGACTGGAGAAACCACGCTGCTCCCAACTGCAGATGCTAGCTGCTGCCACTCACCATGCTGACTGCCTCCTACAGAGTAAAGGATGTGCTGCTTCAGCAGTGGCTCCTTTTATAGAAGGACCCTGCACAATGAAAAAGCCAACACAGACAAAATAATGAAACTAACAAAAATGCCAATACACTACAGAAAAACGTAAAACCCAGAAATGATCACAAATGCAATCAAAACTTAAGAGGCACCATTCATATATATTACAACTGGCAACTACAATTCAATATCAAAAAGTGTGCAGTCATGCACCTGGGGCACAGGAACCCGAAGGTAGGGTACATGGTCGGGGGAGAACAAGTCAGGGTTACAGAGCAGGAGAGGGACCTGGGGATAATAGTATCTAGTGACCTCAAGGTGGGTAATCAGTGTAGCAGGGTGGTGGGGACAGTGTAGTGGTTGCAGGCGTGTATAGGCAGGGGAATTACCAGCAGAAGGAGGGAGGTCCTGATGCCCCTATACCACACCATGGTGAGGCTGCACCTCGAGTACAGAGTCCAGTTCTGAAGGCAATACCTGCGTAAAGACATAGATATGATTGAAAGGGTTCAGAAAAGGGCAATTATGATGATGCAGGCATGAAGGGAAAGCCGTACGAACACAGATGTAAGGAATTGGGGCACTATACACTGGAGACTAGAAGGGAGAGAGGAGACATGATAGAGACCTTTAAATACATCAAAGGGATAAACAAAGCATCCTTAGGGTGTTTATTTCACAGGAAGGAAGATGCTAAAACTAGGAGGCATGGCTTGAGACTGTGGGGGGGGGGGAATACAGGGGCAATGCAAGAGGAAGGTTATTCACTGAGAGGGTGGTGGAAGCATGGAACAGGTTTCCAGAGGAGGTGGTGGGAACCAAAACAGTGTCGAGCTTTATGAGAGCTTGGGACAGGCACATGGGTTGCACGGTGGTGGGATGGGTGCTTTCAGAGAGGGGAGGTGGAAATAGTGGGGGGTTGAAGGGGCGGACTGGATGGGCCAAGAGGTCCTTTTTTGCCATCAATTTCTATGATTCTATGATAAAATAAAGGATGGATTAGTGCACTATACCCAGGACGCCACAGACCATAGAGTCTTGGAGACCACAGAGATCATAATGCCTCTCACCTCTGAGGCTCGTGAGCTTTATGCTCTTCTTACCCTCCTTGATGAGTTTATTCCCTTGTAGTATGCCATACTAACCTATAACATATATATATATATATATATAAATATATCTACAAAGAATGAATGATGTGTTTCAGTTTATCTCCACTAGTGAGAGCTAAGACCCATAACTCATGATTTGCGTAGCTACGAGTCAGTTGTGACGGTCTTACCACTAATGTGGAGATAAATGCATTATTCCACCACAGCCCATTATGTATTTGACATATACCAAACTATTTGTAATTTTTTTTTTTAAGTATTTTACTTTACCTTAAAACTGCCTTTCTTCCCACTGTATACTCTCTCACTGTTCCGTCTTCTGTTCCCAGATTATAAATAAAAATAACATGTTCTGAGCGAAATAACATGCGCTTTAAGTTAAATAACGCTTGTTCTAAGTGAAAATAAATATTTATCACAAAATAACATGATTTATTTACGTTATGTATTCACCACTGGTGTGGATCTACACGCTTCCTTAGTAAGTGAGCCTGTAAAAGTATTCCTCAGGCTGTTTCTTGTAATTCAACTGCTGTAAGCAATTAGTAAAGAAGTCTTTTTTCTGCTATACCTATAGTGTTAAACACTGTACAATAAATATGCACGTTTTATTCATATGGCCAGTAATACTTTTTGTTAAATTGTTTTTTTTTCTAATTCACATGAGAAACAGAACAGCTGGCTGCTAATTTCCTTTAAACATGCAAACACTGACGTGTCTTACCTTCAGCCGTCTGTTGCGTCTGTAGCATAAAGTAGCCACTGAGGATGTTGTCACAGAATTTACAGAGATTAGGGAGCTGTTTCAAGTGCTGCTGTAACTGAGCATTGGGCAAGCTGGCTTTATACAGGGGTGCAATAAATCCAAAAACAAAGGCATCTAGGCTTGTAGGCCTGCAAAGATTAAAGAAGGTTACTACAAGAGAACACTAACAAATAAATACTGCATAAAAGAAGCCATTAGTAACCATGCCACTGTAGAATTTCATTGACGGATTCTGGGGACACCATAAACCACCAGAGTAACGAAGTGCAGGGGTTACTAGACAGAAAAATAAATTGTATGCAACGCGCTTAAGAGCATAAGATGAATTAAGATTAAGTTGCAAACTGCACAGTTTCTGATTAATATGTGTAGCACTACCAAAATTAAGCAAAAAAACCTTATTTTATTTTCAGCATTCCGTTTAAAAAAAAATTAGTTTTGATATGATGTGCTTGATGTCTGTTGGTTGTGTCATCCCAACTAAAAATCATTTATTGATAATATATTCAAAACATATAGGACAGAACCCACAAATAAACACTGTATTGACAGGAACAATTCTTTTTTTATAACTTTCCTTTATTTAAGCAATTATATTACACAGCAACAAGGAAAATACATCCATGACATTGTAGGTTAACACTGTAAGACCATAAACCAATACAAAATAAAAAACAAGACAAAACCCTAAATCCCCACATCACCCCCCACCCCACCCCACCCCCACCATTAATATACAATTTCCAGGCCCAAAGGGAGGTTATAAGTCAACTTAATCATACTGAATATTAGAGGAATTTTCCCAAGATAGCCTCAGAGTCTAAAACTCAGAACCACAAGTAGGACAAATATACCCCCTGCTCTAAATCAGTAGGTTATATAACTGACCCCACCTACGAAAAAAGGTATTAATTCTATTGTGGAATAAATAAATTAGTCTTGTACTTTGTAAATAGGATTGACTCTTAATAACCTGACTACAAGGTTTCACAGAAATCATTAAGTTTCTAGTCCTAATGGTTCCAAAGTCAGACCTTTCAAAAGATTTTGTTAAAATGGGATAACTTTGGAGAGTTAGGGCTAGAATTTTTTTTTTTTTAAATGACAGCTTAAATTGACCTGCAGTCACACTTTAACACTATCAAAAAGTGGTTTGATCAGCATAAACTGTTGATGAACTACAGAAAAAAACAAGTCCATGTTGTTTGCCAACACCCACGGCAAATACAAAATGGCTAAACTGCATATCCTGAATAAGCAACACCTCTCTCTTGATCAGTTCCTGGAGTTTAAATACATGGGTGTTACGCTGGACAGCCCACTCTCCTATACTGCCCATGTAAAATTAATCTCAAGAGCTATTAACTCTAGAATAGGTACCCTCTACCGCCATCGCAGCTGTCTCACCCAAGAGGAAATGCGTGTAGCTGTAACCTCTGTCCTCTCAATTATCGACTATGGACTGATCTTCTATGGAGCTGCCACTGGCACCACTTTATAAAGAATCAGAATAGCTCTGAATAAATATTGTTGTCTTGTGACAGGTGCTGATAAAAGAACCCATACCTGTACACTCTATCAACAATCAGCATGGCTCCGCCTTCAAGGAAGGACTGCCTACTAGACCTGCCTCCTGACTAAGAAAATCTGCCTCGGCCTTACCCCACCCCGCCACGCGTGGCCTGATGTCACCAGCTATTTTCAGCGCTGCACTCGTAGTGCTGACAAATCCTCTTTCCAGATTCCCTTTTGGCGCACCACCCAAGCTCAACGCTCCTTTTTTGCTAGGGCCCCGTCTCTAGTGAATGGCCTCCCTCCTGAGGTTTTGTCAGAGAACAGACTTGGCCCCTTCAAATGTAAGCTGTGCCTGCACCTCTCTAGTCTTAGCAAGTGTGACTGTTCCAGCTAGGTGCATATATGCACCTCTCCCACTATGCCTCTCTTTCTCATTGCCCTCCCTTCCTTCCTTATCCCACTCCTTTCCCCCTCTCTCCCACCTCCCCTTCCTACCCCCAAGTACCCTCCCCTGCCTTATGTGTTATTTCCCCTCCCCACACACCCCCTCCTTCCCTCTTTCCAATTTTATGTACCTACCCTTTAAACCTACCTCCTAGCTCTGTTCATTTTCCTATTCCCTATTTCTTACTCCTCTCCCCCCTCTCTTGCTCTTTCCCTATTCTCCTCTTTCTGCCTTCTGTCCCCCTAGCACTTATCACTAAAAACTGCACTGTACGACAAAGTCTTATTATTTGACCGCCTCTTTCTTACTTGTTTCCCCTCTCCCCTTTGCTCCTACAATCCTGTTTAACTGTTAAATATCATAATTTAACACTACTTTTTTCCTTTAAAATCATGTATAAATAGATGTCCCTTGTATTTTTTTTTGTCTCATTCTGCTTGTATTTGTTAATTTTTATTCTGACGCTGAACTACTGTAAATGAACCTCTGGTTCAACGGTACTACATAATCCTAGAATTCAATATATAAACAATATATCTCCGGCTTCTCCCCTGCTGCTCTGTAACCCTGCACCCCCATTTACTCCTCCCCAGTCTCCTCTCCTGATGCTCTGTTACCCCGCCCCCCTTACCCCATGTCTTCTCTCCTGCTGCTCAGTGACCCTGTCCCCCTTACCCCGTCTCCTCTCCTGCCCCATCCCTTCCCCCTAGCTCTTCCTTATTTCCACCTACCACCCACCCCCCTTGTCTTCCTGTACTGTTTTTCCTCCTTTCCTTCTGCATCTCCTGCCTCTCAGCAGTTCCTCTACCCTTTCCACATTTCTCCCCACTTACGTCCCACCTGTTCCCCTCTGCACCTTCTTATGATTTCTTGGTCATACGACTTTTTCTTGTCAATGTCCCCCCCTTTGGGTTGTTCTACCACCTCACCCCAATTATTGTCCCCCCCCCACCCCAGGTCTCTGCTATTACTCCTGACAAGGTCAACCCTTGGCCGCTTATTCTTTGCTTGGAAATATGTTGTTAATGTACATTCTGAATCATTTGAACTTATTTTGCTCAGTGACCTAACAATTTGATGTAACCTTGTAGCAATTGTTTAGTATTTTCTTTGCCCTCACTGTTTTACTCTGCAACCAATGCTCACGTTGTTTTACTGAACCCTGTTATTGTCCTTGTCTTCCTCATGTTTGACGTGGAGCCTTTGTAAACGAGCCACTGGCTCAAAGCTTGTAATTCCGAGATTTCAATAAAATAAAATAAAAATATACAGTTAATTAAGATAATATATCTATATACTGTATAGCTAAGTTGATGTTGCTACATCTTCCACAGATCGATACATAAAAACATGGCGATTCCAAAGAATGTTCTTCAATTGTGTCCCAAACTGTTGTTTAGCCTTTCTCCGAAAGCACTGGCATTTCAACCACTGTAACATTCCTATTTCTCTGAGCTTTCTCTATGTTCTCAAGACTGTGTGCTCTTGCAACATTGTCCCTGAGCATAAAGGCAGTTAAAAAGGAAAGTCTACATCCTAGTTCCATGGTGTGGTGCAGCTCCCAAGTTCCACTTTTAGTGAAAAAAAAAAAAAATTATATATATATATATATATATTTTTTTTTTTACTTCTATAATTGTATAACAATGATTTTATCGGACTGATTCTGCTATTCTCCTGCCTAGACCTAGTACAGTTACGCAAGAATCTACCATAACAGTAGATCTTTGAGAGGATCTCTTGCAGCAGGCCACACCGATAAGACTTCGCTGCCAGGCACAAGGACCACATGGAAACTTTCTAGCTAGCAGTCTACCAGAGGGAGCCGCCCACCAATAATGTCATCTTCTGACATCAGCCAACCCTATGAGAGTGGGTGGCCCCCATATCCTCCTCAGTTCTCTCGCTGGAGACCAAAAGTGGAACCACTGAAGGGAACCGAGGAGTAACACAAGGTAACAAAGAAAAAAAGGAAGCATAAGGCCCCCCTCCTCTAGAAGGGAAAGCCAGAAAAACGAGGAGAGAAAGAGAGGGGGAACGAAGGAGGGAGGGAAAGCAGGGCCTGCTGCAAGAGATCCTCTCGATGATCAGCTGTTAAACATTAAGTTCCTACGTAACTACTACCTTACTTCAAGGGCATCTCTTGCAGCAGGCCACACCAGTAGCACGAGTCCCCAGCAGTTCTGGTAAAAACTGTCCGGGTGGCTGGCCGTACTAACCTAAGAGAGAAGGCCTTGTAGAACAGCCAGGCCGAAACTGGCCCTACACCTAGAGGCAACGTCCAGACTGTAGTGTTTGGTAAATGTATGGATGGTGCTCCAAGTGGCAGCTGTGCAGATCACCACAGTCGAAACATTTCTGAAGTAGGCAAATGAAGTGGCCATGCCCCTGGTCGAATGGCGACAAACCATACCAGGAAGTTCCTTACCGTACTTGCTGTAACAAAATACAATGCACTTGGCTAATCATTTAGATAAACACTGTTTGGACACTGGAACGTCCTCTTTCCCAGGGGCGAAAGAAATAAACAACTGGGAAGACTTCCTATAGCCCTTCGTCTGTTGTGTATAGTTTCTCAGAATTCTATGCATATCCAAAGTAGGGAGCAATGTTTCCCCTGGATTGGCATGCTCTGGAAAGTAGACAGGCAGGTGGATGGACTGATTCAAAGTAAACTCAGACACCACCATAGGAAAAACTTAGGATTGGTACACAAAGAAACCCTGTCTTTGTGGAAAATTAAATATGGCTGCTCACACATGAGCGGCTGAAGCTTGGAAACCCTTCAAGCAGAAGTAACAGCAACTAAAAATAACGCTTTCCATGACATGTAGTGTAGTTTGCAACTCACGGCCAGTTCAAACAGAGGCAGAGTGAGTTTCTTTAACACAAAATGTAAGTTCCAAGCCGGGGGACAGGATTGCGAACTGGAGGATTCAAGTGCAGGATGCCTCTAAAAAATGTGCGAGACTCATCAAGTTGAGCCACAGTGTGGCCATCAACATGTACATGGTAAGCTGAGATGGCTGAAAGATGCACCTTGATGGAGGAGTACTTGAGGCTGGAGTCTGAAAGTGACAGCAAGTACTCCAACACCTGATTCTCCGGACAGGTGAAGGGATCTAAGTGGTGCGATACCTCCCATATGGCAAAATGCTTCTACTTCATGGAATAACTGGCCCTGGCAGAAGGTTTCCTGGCCACCACCAGAACATCTGCCACCTCAGAGGACACCCCAAACCTCGCAATGGCTACATCTTCCGAAGCCAAGCATGAAGATGGAGAGACTTGAAGTTCAGATGGACCAGGGTGCCCTGCCCCTGAGAGAGCAAGCCAGTGCACAGGGGCACAGAGACTGGAGGTTCCACTGCCAGCTGCTGGAGTAAGGGGAACCAGATCTGACAAGGCCAGAAGGGGGCAATCAGGATCATAGTTGCCTCTTCCAGCTGAAGCTTGATCAGAACCCTCTGAAGGAGCAGGAAGGCATACAGAAATCTTCTTTTCCAGGAGAGGGGATAATGCATCTCACCAGAATATTCCAGGCTCTGGAACGAGTGAGCAGAAAAGTGGCAGTTTTGCATTGAGTGGGGATGCAAAAAGGTCAAACTCTGGATGACCCCACCGGTCAAATAGATTTTTCACCACGGAGGTCAGGAGCGCCCACTCGTTAGCATGTGACTGAGACCGGCTTAGGCTATCCGTCAAGATGTTTTGGATGCCTGAAACATGGACGGGTGCAAGTTCCAGGCCGTCATCTACTGCCCAATACCAGACCCTCATCGCTTCCTGACACAGTGGGTAAGAGTGCGTCCCTCCCCGTTTGTTGATATAGTGGACCACGCTGGAGTTTGTCTGAATCAGCAGTGGACCTGGCCAGAGATGGGTTGGGAAGGTCTGTGGGTGCAGAACTACTCGCATCTCCAAAACATTGATGTGGAGGGCTGCTTCCACAGAGCTCCACTCCCCAAGTCTGGTGGGCACCCAGATGAGCCCCCAGCCCAGACATAAGGTGTCCGCAGGAGGATTTGTTGCAGGGGTGGAATGAAAAACGGACCCCCCTCAGAAGATTGCTGGGCCCCAGACACCACAACAGAACTTTTTTGACCAGATCTGAGACCAGGACTAGTTGATCCAGGTCATCCACTCAATGGTCCCACTGGACCCGCAGTGTCCACTGGGGAATCCTCATATGCAACCTGGCTAGGGGGACCATAACAATGGCTGCAGCCATGAGTCCTAGGAGGTGTAGGAAATCCTGGGCTGGGATGTGACAGCTGGAATAGAACTGATGGGCCTGATCCATCAGATGCTCTGCTCTGTCCTGTGTAAAGAAGACCATTCCCGGAGCTGTATCTAACACCGCCCCAATGTACTGGAGCCATTGGGAGGGGGACAGAAAGCATTTGGGTAGGTTGACGGTGACCCACAAATCCTGAAAGAGGCGACAGGTAGAATCTAGGGTTTAGAGCAGGCGCTCCCTGGAAGGAGCTGCTAGTAGCCAGTCGGCCAGGTAAGGGAACACACAGAACCCCTGCCATCTAAGGGCAGCTGCCACCACTGCCAAGCACTTGGTGAACACCCGGATGGCTGAGGATAAGCCAAACAGCAGAGTCCTGAACTGGAAATTAACTCCCTGAAAAAGAAACCGGAGGAAAGCATCTGTGAGAAAACACTATGATGTACAGGTATGTGTCCTGCATGTTGAGGGTGAAAATCCAGGCCCCCTGGTTTAACAGGGGCAGCAGGCCTTGGAGGGTGATCACCCTGAACATTCTGTACTGGATAAACATGTTTAGTTCGCTGAGGTTCAGGATGGGTCTCTGAGGGCCCTGGTGCACATGGGGACCATGAAAAAGTAGGACTAGAACCTGTGTCCTTGCTGGGATTTTGGGATGGGTTCTGTCGCTCTTTTGTGGAGCAGAGTGTGGCTCTCCTCCCAAATTAGTGGAATGTGGCCAGGAGAGTAAATGGACTGAACTGGGGGACTGTCTGCAGGTTACTCCAGAAATTCTAGGGAGTGGCCATGTTTTATAAGTTACAAGACCCAACTGTAGGACGTTATGCCCTTCCACCTGCCTAGATGCAGGGAGAATCAACCTCCAACGACTGCCTCCTGCGTGACTGGAGGGAGGGGGTCTGGCAAGGAGTCAGGAGGGGGGAGCAGGCGCAGCTGGGGCTCCCTCTGGAACTTTTACTGGTGGAGCGGGTGCGGGCAGGCAGGACAGATGCCGATGCCCTCTGCTTGCCTTGGGGCTTGACCAATGTCCGGGGGTGCCTGGTGAAAGTCTGGTGAAAGGAAGACTTCAGCCCAGATCTGAACTGTGTGTGCTACAAGGAACGAACAGATCCGATGGCCCTCCTCCAGGCCTGGAGCTTAAAGAGGATGTTCTCAACATCACCTCAGTAAGTTGATTCTGAAAGGAACATTCAAGATGGACAGCTGGACATCTTGGGCAAACCCAGAGACACATAACCAAGAGTACCTACGTAGGCATATGCTGGTAGCCGCCGCCTGGGCCGATGCATCCACAGCATCGTAGGCCGGCCTGAGCAGGTGGGTACCAATGACGGAGGCCAACTTGAGGGTGTCCAGGGCTTGGTGCTTGGCAGAGTCGGCGGACAGGGACTGCATCACATCCCTGGTCTTATCCTACAGCGCATTCTGATACTGGAGCATGTGGGATAGGTAGGTAAGGGAATGGATCACCAAGGAAGAGGAGGTGAACATCTGTTTGCCAAAAATGTCCAGCTGATGCTACTCCCGGTGGGGCAGAAGGGAGCTCAAGTGCTTTAGCCACTTGCAGCAGTCATGGGTCGCACTGATAAAGAACAGTTACGTAAGAACTTACCGTAACAGTAGATCTTCAAGGGGATCTCAGTCATCAGGTAACACCGTAGGAACATTCACCATCAGTGAAGGAGTATCCACACAGAAATTTTTCAGCAGTACAACTGGGGCTGCCCATGCTGCCAACGTCAGCAACCCTATATAGGCATAGTCAGCCCCGTTCCCTCCTCAGTTCTTTCCCTCCAGAGACGAAGGAAGAAAGGCTCATGCCCTGGAGAACCGAGGAGAGAAAGATGGACCCCAGCTATAAGTAAAAGACAGGAAACAGCAGATAGCCAGGTCCTAGACAGAAGCCCTAAGAAGGGGGAAGGTGGAAGAAAAATCATACCTGATGACTGAGATCCCCCTCAAAGATCTACTGTTACAGTAAGTTCTTACATAACTATTCTATCTTCTTCAGGGGTATCTCAGTCATCAGATAACACCGTAGGAATGAGTACAAGCAGTGACAAGTGTAAACAGACAGGCTGGGAGGCTGGATCTCCATAAACGTAAGACAGGAGTCCTTGTAACACAGCCCTGCCAAAACCTGCACAGGCTCTTGAGGCAAAGTCCAGACTGTCATGCTTGGTGAAAGTGTGGACTATACTCCAGGTGGCTGCCACACAAATGTCAGCAGCTGAGACCCCTTTGAAACAAATCATCATGGTAACCATGCCTCTGGTGAAGAGAGCTTTGACAGTACCATGCAATTCTTTGCCGTACTTATTGTAGCAGAACACAATGCAATTTGCCAACCATTTGGATAAACACTGCTTAGAAACTGAAGCACCCTCTCTACCTTGGGCGAAATAAACAAACTGCTTAGATTTCCTGGGCTCTTTAGTCTGACGCAGATAATACTTTACAGTTCTGAGCAAATCTAATGTATGGAGCAGTGCTTCCCCGGGATTGGCACGCTCAGGAAAATAAACAGGAAGGTGGATAGACTGATTTAGTGTGAACTCAGAAACCATCTTAGACAGAAACTTAGGATTTGTGCACAAGATACCCCATCGTTGTGAAAAATCAAACAAGGCTCCTTGCCCCAGAGGGCCTGAAGCATCGAAATTCTTTGAGCAGAAGTAATTGCAACTAAAAATAGTGCTTTCCAAGAGAGAAAGCGCAAATCGTAAGTTGCGAATGGCTCAAAAGGAGACAGAGTCAACTTCTCAAAAATAAAATTCAGGTCCCAAGCCGGGACAGGGGAATGGAGGATTTCAGGTGGAGGATGCCTCTGAGGAAAGTACTGAAGATATCAGCTGAGTACTCGTGCGGTCACCGACAGGCTCATGAAATGCAGAAATAGCCGAAAGGTGGACCTTGAGGGAGGAATACTGGAGGCCTGAGTCAAAGAAATCAGGTAGTCCAGGATATGATTCACAAAGCAGGTGAAAGGGTCTAGGGAATGTTTGGTAGCCCAGATAAACTGCTTCCACTTCATGGCATATGTGGCATGGGTGGAAGGCTTGTGAGCGGCCAACAGGACCTCCGCCACCCTATTAGAGACCCTGAACCTGGCAATGGCTATGTTCTCAGGAGCCAGGCATGCAGATGGAGGGACCGGAGGTTGGGATGGACCAGGGTCTCCTGATCCTGGATCCGCAGATTCCTGCAAAGGTGCAGAGGGACATGGGGCTCCTCTGCCAGCTTCTGAAGCAGAGAGAACCATATCTGGCAAAGCCATCCTTCACCATTGTGTCACTGCTGCCCAAAAAAATAACCTGCAATTTAAAGAGCAGCTGACGCCTTCAGGATAACTTAAACAAAACACATTTATACACAGTTCAGTTTCTGTTTCACATTTGTTCTGTATTTTTCTCCCCATTATTTATTTCTGAGGCCATTCGCAAGAAAAACAGGATGCTTGCTCCTAAAGAGTTCATCTATTCCTTTTGCCTACTCCCTACCTGAAATAATAATGCACTGCTTGTGACATCACAGTTACTCCCATGGCAACAGACTGTGATGTCACAACAGAGGATTATGACTTGAAGTAGGGAGTCAGCTATAGAGGCAGATGAACTCTAACAGATAAAGATGATGTACTTGTGCAAATTTTCTCTGTAATAAAATATGGGAAGGAGAAATCTATAGAATATATTTGGAATGCAAGCTGAATTATACCTAATTATTATGTTTTTCAAAGTTTTCTTTGAAGTGTCAGTAGTTCTTTAAAAATTTCTGCTTGCTCTTACTACAATTTGAGTAGGAGTTTTAGTATCCAGATTTCTGACTTAAGAGTGGGCAAGTTTGACTACCACAGGAAAGTACTGTATAAGAGGAAACAGTCATTCTCTTTTTATTTTCACTATATTCGCTGGTTTCATACGAGAGTGAAAATAAAAAAAACAGTGAGTACCAGGGGAATCACTATACAACAGCAGCACTAGTGTTCCACCAGTGAAAATAAGACAGTGCAAACATGTGTCTGGTGGGCTTGGAGCGCTAAATATAATGGGTGTGAACTTAAGGTGTTATACAATAATTCCCACTGAGCCCAGACCAGCTCTATTTTATACAGTACTTTAACCCACTATATAGTGAGCTTAAGCAAGGCTGCTTTCTCTGTTTCATATGCCAAACAACTCTCAAGCTTTAATCTGTCTTAAATTTGTATACTGTAGCTCAGCTCACAAGGCACCACTGGTAGCCCATTAAGAACATCTAGACAGACACGGCCACACCGTGACCTCTCTCCTCATTAACAAACTGCGCAGAAGGTGACATACCAAGGAATCCAGTATTCCTCAAGTAAGGGGTGCTCACAAGGGGGAGCCTGATTTTGATGGTACCGAACGGTCAGCTGACTAACACCACTGTAAACAAGTAAAAACAAAGTGACACCAGTATCCAAAGGGCCCTTATGAGCTTAGCCATACAAATTTAAACACAGCATGAAGCTTAAGAAACAGAAAGAAAGCAACCTTACTTCAGCTCACAATAGTGGGTTAAAAAAGACTAAGTGGAACTTTGTTCACTGGGAGTCACCTTGACGCGATAACCTTGTCTGCCCACATTAAAAATTACCATTCAAACTGGGGAAAGGAAAAATAGGAAAAAAAGTTTCAATGAATTGTAAGCCCTTAACTAATAGAGTGTATGATATTCTGATAGTACTCAAAAGCCATTTGGGTAATGCGCTTGTAAAGAAGTTTTAAAAAAATCTTATGATGATAAAAATATTGAAAGGGCGCTTGTTTTAGCATGTTATCTTTTGGAATACAAGTTCTGGTCAACCACAAACCAAGAGTTACCAGATGCTACAGACAGTAGAAAGTTGCAGTATGTTTACCGTAGGCTTCAGTTATCTTTTAACCGGTTCACTGCCCTTTGATATATGCTGTATGGCAAGATACTTGCATATGCACGGACCTATGCCGCACAGTGTACGTTGTCACCATTCTGTTGAATCGGAAGTGAAACCACGAAAGCAAAATAAAAATAAAAAAAAATTAAAATGATTCAGTATAACTATTTACAAAGGCAGTACAAACAGAAAAAACTAAGTCCTTCTTTGGAGGGTATCTTTTAATTCCAAGTTTCAATCTCTCGCTCTCCTTGTCTTTCTAACAAAAACATTGCTGCTCTTTTTATAAGTCTTTGGCTGGGAACTCGTTAAGAGAGCATACTTCTCACAGAAATGTTCTTGCAAGTTTACAGAATATTATTGTCAGTTTCATTCCTTGCAGGTGAGGCAAAACAGTACATGGTGTCCCAGAACTGACCACTTGTTGACAACTCTGCATAGGGCTTAAAAACTGCATCTTAGGTTAACCCCTTGAGTTCCAAATAGCTTTTTGCAATCATTTCAATAGTATAACTATATACAGTTTTAAACAAAAGGATCCCAGTTTCACATACATTTTTACACTGAGATTCATATATATTTTTATAACTGCCGATATGCAAGGCGGAAGAAAAGACAGAAATAGCAAGGGAAAGCAGAGAGAGAGAGAGAGAGAGAGAGAGAGAGATGGAGAGAGGCAGAAAATTGCGAAACCGTCAGAGTGATCAGTTCTTAAGTCTTACAAGAAAATCTGTTTGCGCAACCAGACAGACAAGAGACAGAAAAGGAGCAGAAAGAACAGATCCTTGGGTTTATACTCTTTCTGCATAACAAATGGGCAGGGCCTTATTCAACCCTGTCACAAATACCAGATCAGTACTAAGTATTTACGAATGTATGCACTTACTTACTACTACCTACATTACTGTTGTATCTTGTACTGTTTTGATCCTCTGAGCTACCTAGGCACTGCCCAAACTTGCCACAGGTGGATGTTGGTACTGTAAGGCCTCACCTCCTCCCTCCCCTTCACTTGTCCTCCATTACCGCAAGATGTCCATGGTCAGCGACTGCCACGGCCCTTATGCCCAGCCTCGAACCACGAGCCCGGCTGCACCGCCTCCTACCGCTAAAGCCGTATTTCAAGCCGCTTTAGTCCCCACCCACCCTTCCATTTTCTTCTTCCTGACAGTGGTACCCATGAACCATGGCCCCTCTAGCTTGCCGCCAGGATGTCTCTGACATCCTCTCTACTTCCCTGGCACCCTGCTGCTGCTCTGGCTGGCTGCTGACGCCCGACAGATTACGGCTCCTTCCACCCTTCCTCCCGTCTCATCCTCTGCGTCTACCTGGGCACTGCCCAAATTTCCCACAGGTGGATGTTGGTAAAATAAGGCCTCACCTCCTCCCTCCCCTTCTCTTGTCTACCATTTGCCGCAGGATGTCCAAGGCCAGAGACTGCCACCGGCCCTCATGCCCAGATCCACCCCTCCCATATTCTTCATGCCTGACTGTGGGGCCATGAACCTGGCATCCCTCTAGCCTACCGCCGGGATGTCTCTGGCATCCTCCCTTACTTCCCCTGGGTCCCCCTGCTGCTGCTCAGGCTCGCTGTTGCCGGCCGCCAGGTTACGGCTCCTTCTACCCCTCCTCCTGACTTTTCTCACTGCTGGGTGCTCTATATGTTTCCCATATATGGCCCACCCCCCCCTCCTGATATGCACTGGCCGACTACTTCTCCCACTATTCCTGTTGCCTGCACCCTTCCCTGTCACTCCACATCATCCTGCCTGGCTGGGGAACCACAAACCCGGCAGTCTCCATACGCATTCCCCGGTACAGCCGTAAGCAGTCCTTTTGCCCTATACTCCTTCCTACTCTCTTACCTGTACCAACACTCCCCTGTAAACACGTCCTTGCTCTTGGCCTGCTGGTCACTACTTAGTATAGCCTAAATCATGTTAGACTAGCTGGAACCGCCTCTATATGTCTGGAATGTACTTGTATGGTTGTTGCCTCAATTGTATTGTTGCTTCCATGTGTTATGATGTATTGTACTCTCCCGGGTCGTGCCTGAAAATAGTCACCTGCTGACTAGCGCACCTACCCAGTAAACAAAAACTAACTAAATAAATAAAGTGTATGTGTCTACTAAATTAGTATTAAGTGTGTGTGTGTGTGTGTGTGTGTGTGTGTGTGGTGTAGGGTGTCGTCGGGGCCAAGGTCAAGAACCACAGGATGGTCAGGAGCAGTTATAAAATTCGCAAGCAGCGTTTTATTATTCTCAATAACAATAGAAACAAAATGGAAAAAATTGTGCAGAACAGTTTTTTTAACACAGTTCAAACAGAACTTCTTCTGAAGGTATCTCTAATTCTCTAAGTCCTTCTTCTGAAGGTATCTCTAATTCTAAAGTTCAGTCTCACTCTCTCTCCAACAAACACTGCTGCTCTTTTTATAAGAAGTTTTTGCCTGGCAAATTAATTTCCCGTTAAAAGGCATCCTGTTTCTCACAAAATGTATCAGAACCTTGTAAATTTCTTTTCCTGTAGGTGCAACAAAACAGAATATGGTGTCCCACAACTAGTCTCCTGTTGACAACTCTGCAAAACAGTTTAGCGTCTTAAGGTTAACCCCCCGAGTTCCAAATAGTTTTTTGCAATCATTTCAACAATATAACTATATACAGTTTCAAACAAAGGGATCCCAGTTTCACTTACAGATTCACATATAGTTTTATAACCTCAGACAAGCAAGGGGGAAGAAAAGATACAAAAGCAAAAAACAGCAACTGAAGGCAGGGAGATTGCAGGAGGGGGAGAATCATGAGACCGTCAAAATGATCAGTTCCTAAGTCTCACAAGAAAAGTTTATTGCACACTCATACAGGCAAGAGACAGAAAAGGAGAGGCTAGAACAGATCTTTGCATTTAACTTTTTCTGTGCAACAAATAGGACAAGGCCTTACTCAACCCTGTCACAGGGGGCTTTTAAGAAGATAGACAACACTTGAGGCAAACATTATTTCTTCAGGTATTTAAAAGAAGGGAAAACATAAAGGAACTATAGAGATTCTGTTGTGGTAAGCCTAAGCTTAAATAACTGCTAATAACCCAGCTATCGCTCTCAGATGATAAATACATCAGAGTTCTTATGAGTGGATAGGGCCCAAATGACAGCAAAGGAAATAATTGACAGCCCTGGCGGGAATTTGGCTATCTGGATTCATACTAATTTGGCCAAGCACTGCTTTCCAATCTTGCACAATACAGCGATGCATCCTCACATAATAAGTATTTAACTACAGTCAGTGGTCTTGTTAAAGGAAGAAGGTAAATCAGTACTAAATAATGTCAGTGTGACTGGTTTTCATATTAGGAGAGATTACAGAGGAGGGCAGAGCAGAGCTTGTGTTTACTATCTGATCAGGCCCACTGTCTGAGATAGCTTATACAAGATAGAACTGGGTTGAAGATACTAATACTGAAACTTTGTGGCAGAGTCAAATTTACCCAGAATTCCTATGTTACATAATATCCTTATTAAAGGATGTTTACCACCCACCCCAAATAACTCATTTCAATTCACTGAAAGGTTGCTAAAAGCATCAATATTTTTTTGCAGAAATATCTCAATCATGGCGTAGCTTTACTGGAAAACATTACCAGGGTCCCAGCTGGGGTCATTATTGGGATCACATAACCTGAAACAGAAGGTGATGGAGCTCAGGAAGTGTGATGCCTGCCTTGATCAGATATTATCAAATGGGCACCCAAATCCCTGGATTCTGATTGGCCAATAATTTCTTTTACCTATTGTCTTGAGACTAAAGTAAATGGTGAAAAAAAGTCAAGGGACCTTAAGACACAGCATCTTATCACACATCAGCATGCTTGCAACCAACTACTAAGTAGCTTTACCTGCCTACACTCCATCTACTATATTTACTAAGCCCTCTCAGATCCAGAACACCGTTATTTAAATCAAAAGTGATATTGCAGATGGATGCGCATGGCTGGAGTAGTTGTACTCCATCTGCCAGCTGCCACCCCCTTCCTAAATCAGTCAGTGATTTATAATATGCTTAGCTCACAACATAAGTAAAGGCAACCATTTTAAAGGGAAAACTTTCAAAACAAACAGTATTTAAAATACAAATAAAAAACTGTCAAGGAAAAACTTAAAGAAAGAACTAGCAGCACAATGGCAACTTCACAACGGCAGCGCCCCCTGGTGACACACCTCCAGTGAGGAACTATTTAATAAACAAATCAATAAACAGGCATTCTGCTATTATTTTTTTAATTTTCTTACTTTCTTTTTTGTTGTTTTCAACTGGACAGTAAAAAAGCAGCTTCATGTCATAGCCATGAGAATACACATGAACAACATTCCTCACACAATACATTACCAACGGTAAAGTTATACCTTTATTCATTACACCAGAAAAAAGGTGTGTGGGGGGGTCAAATATAAATTAGTAAGGCCGCCCAATGGCCCAACAGAAGCGCCACACGCTTCCGTGCTGATGACCCGGGTTTGAGAGTGGACCCAGAGTTAGTCTGGAGGCTAG
Organism: Neoceratodus forsteri; assembly: GCA_016271365.2. Taxonomy (NCBI): domain Eukaryota; kingdom Metazoa; phylum Chordata; order Ceratodontiformes; family Ceratodontidae; genus Neoceratodus; species Neoceratodus forsteri. Next base: position 1,075,587,439 of record CM057454.1, on the reverse strand, counting down.
AGGATTGGGAGGCTCTCTAGCAGGGAAGGGAAGCACCCAGGTTTCCGCACTGTAGCAACCCCTGTGGTGGGCCATTGGAGCTGGTCTCCTTGGATGCCGCTACATGCAACCAAGGAACATGTGTGGGGGATACATGGACTATGCCAGAGCACCGAGGAGAAAAACTAGTACAACCTTATGCACATCAATGACAGCCTGGCACCCTCAAGTTCCTCTTCATGTAGATCTCTGCCCGAAAGACAGTAGGTGGAATGGCGGTGCCAGCAATAAGCCTGGAATAGGTGGAGGAGGTCACAGGGGAACAAAAAGCTATATGTAAAAAAAATAAATTAGTACATACATGCCAGCCAAATCAAGAGATGATGGTAGTTACGGTAACCTTTAAAAGTAATACATTTGCCTGAACCCGATAGTTCTATTAAAACCATCAATGTAAATATAGTTTGGTGTTTCAAACAGCAGTGCAGAATGAGCATAGTGCCCAACAGTGAAGCTCAGGTAACAGAAATTCGCAGTACCCATTTCATTAAACTCCAGTTAAAGAAAACTTAAGTAACTGTCCCTAGTAAGTGTACACTATGGTAAGTAGTAGAGAGTCCCAAAGTCCACAGTTCAGCAAAAGGATAGCCAAGGCCCAACTTACCCAATTTCAATTAGTTACTTAATTCTATGGCACAAAGACCAGTAAACAGGATAACTGAAAAACACATCTGACATTACTAGCACCTTACCCCACTGTCCTAGACCATCAATGAGGTCGCCAACATCTTGCCTTCTTAGAGTTGCACCATTTTGCGCTGTACAGGACTAAACTTACTCTGTGGCACTAAACCCGAACAATTCAGAGAAACAGAAAAAATGTCCGTACAATGATCCCTGGGAAGCAAGGTATTACAATATCAGCTTGAAGCTTAAAACCCCACTGAACAAAATGTGTCCAGTACAGTACTCCCCTTCCTCTGATATCACTGAGCCTCTGATTGTGCCTGAAATTCACAAACACTCTTCTCAGGCTACTAGCCTGCATCCTTGGTGTCTGAAAACCGGAACATCTTGCCCCATACACAATCTACAGTCATGCTGGAAACAAAAGGGAATTAACCATTCCCAAAGAGCACAGCTTGCTTCTTTCTTTTTTTATGGCTGCACAGTATCAGAGCTATGCTGATGTATTACTATCAGAAGAAGGGGTCTGACCGGAATTCCTAATGAAGCACAGCTATGTTGTTACAGCGAAGTGGAGTTGAAGCACAGTTTCCCGCAACTCTCTCTGCATCCTTCCCATTCACTAAAGTACGCTTCCTTCTACTCCCGCTCCCCCTCCCGCACTATTTTCTTGCTCCCAACCTTTCTGACTTGCTCATGTGCAAACCCAAACTTACTGGGATTTTTGCCTGCGTCCAGCACTTTATGGGGTTTCTTTCCCAACAATATTTATGCTCATCCACAATCCTGTTCAGTACAAGGCAGTGGCCTTAAAATAAATGTAGGCTTGTAGGTTACAAGCTGTATCTCTTTTACTTACTACATACAAGTACATATAGCAATTTAGGGATTTGTCCCTACTTACCCCGCTTGTTTTTCATGCAATGTTTCTTGGCAGTCTGCAGCTCCTGCTCTATGATCTTCACCAGGAACTCCTGCTTCTTGGCCAGCATCTCCTCGGTTTCCTGTAGCTGCTGGATGACCTCCTGCGGGGAGTGCCCCTTGCCAGTCTTGCTGCTCCCACTGCTGAGCAGCCTGCCTATGAACGGCATGCCATGAAACAGCGAGTGGTGGGAGACTCACAGCTAAGAAGAGTGGAGCGGAAAATGCAGACCAGGGCTGGAAGCCTTCTTGTAGCTCGGTTGAGGTCTGTTTGTGGAGAGAAGGGGCATGACCAACAAACACACAAGATAAGTGGTTAAACTAATGAGTGGGTGGGGGCGCAGACTATGGAAGAAACTAATCATGCCTAAGTTTTGCCCTGCCTGTCATCCCTTGGTATATTCAAGGGCGAATTTCAGAAGTACGATAGACCAGGGCAGGACCTCTGCCCTCTTATGGGCTTGTTGCTTTGCTATGGCTTCTGAAATGTCAATGTCATCAGGGCCTGAGTTACCCAGAGTACATGATGTCACCAGACATGGAGCAACATCTTAAAGTGGCAGCAACAAGACAAAAAGATACGTTGGATGGCAGGAAATCAGTGAGGCAAAACTGGAGTATAACTTTAGTTAAAATATTTAACCTGGAAGAACCATTCACATAGCAACCTTGTCTACAGATGTGTTCTGTGGGAAAGGAAATATTGAGATACAACAAGCCCAAAACAATACTGATAGTACAAAAAGGAACCCATAAGACTTGTGCAGCTATAATAGACACCCAAAGGTGTGCTCATAATAATGCAGGCATACAATGAAAAATAATATTCAGGAGCATGAGGTACAAAGATATAGGGAACTTGGTGAAAACCTGGCTGCTAAAACTGGCTGGACCACATTGGTAAATGCCAGACCAGCTGGTCCGATCTCAAGATGTGCAAATTTTGCCAATCTGGTTCTCACTAATCTGGTTCCGTTCCGGCGATCCATTTTTTATGTCTGCATAGCGAGGTCAAGTATTGATTATCTTTCTGGGATGATCTTGCACAATCTTTGATATTTTGCTCTCATTCTCAATTCTTAACATTAGCCAGTGTGATTTTTGGGGACAATATTGGATATCCTTCATCAGAATAATGTTTTAGTGGCCATTTTGGCTCTGACCAGAATTTGTTTATATAGGTTTTTCTGCCCCTCATAAATTTGCAGGCGGCCTCTTAGCCCTGTCCCTGCTACCCCCCCCCCCACTGGCCCCCATCTTTCCAGACATTCCTGCCATGTTATCGTCCACAGACTTCACCCATGGTGGAGCATGGGGGAGGGGGAAGGCCCCCCCCCAAAGAATAATCCAGATTGGCAGGCGGTGTCCGGGCAGGAGGCAAGTGAGGGAGGCTTCACAAAGCCTGCACCACTCATTTGTTTTTCCTGTTTTTATGTCCCCATGCACCTCCCTGTTGTCAGGCACAGCCCCTGCAAGCCTCATCGTGTCCTTGGGGCCCCTGCAAAGAACTCCATGGCATGCCAAAGGGGTCACCAGAGCGGTGGAACCAAACATCCTCGCTCCGTAGGCTAGGGTGCTGCGAAGTTGCAGCACCTTCACAGCCCCTGGGCCAGCCAGCCAGCTTCCTGAGCTCTCTTCCAAAGTCAGGTTGCAAGCATGGGAGAGCATAGTGCTACCCGCTGGGCTATCCTGCAGCCATTAGAGAGCAGCCTGCTTCTGACGTCTCAAATTGCTTGTGCTTGTTTCTAACAGCAAACAATAAATGAGGATATAATTTATCACTCATTCCCTTTACAGTCTACAGATAAGCGCTGTAGCACACTAACCTTTACTTCAGTGTGAGATGTTTTCAGTAACATACTTCTGGAGAACTTGATGTTTTCTTGCACTGCTTGCATGTTAATCCAAAATACCTTGCACAGAATTGGTAATGAAAATCCTCTGGTAACTGTAAGGCCGATGGCAACCACTCCCTCACAAACCTCAGTTAATTTTTTCCTTCAACTTTTTTTTTCTCTCCACAAATGTTTTTATACTCCCATGCAGGATGGGTGGCTATCAGCCCTAACCCCACAAGCCGCAGCTGTCTCAGCTCCTACATGCCAGGAGCTTAGTCCCTCGCAGATCCCCTTCCCCAACACGGCAGGGCCAGGAAGGGTATAGCCACCCTCCCCCTATCACGCAGATCCAGAGTGCCCCTGGCTAGGTGGCACAGCAGGCCATAGGTGCAAGGGGAGGGCTTCATGAAGCCTGTCCCCATGATTTCCCTCCTAGTTTTTCCGACTCCTCACTGCTGTGGCATGGACGTTAGCGGGTGTGTGTAGTGGCTCAATCACGCTGTAGAAGTTCTGCAGCTCCCTTTCTTCTGTGCAACTCTCTAACCATCCTACCATCAGGCCTCCATCAGGTGGCAGTTCCATGGCGGAGCCAGCAGTCCTCGCTCCCTCGTAGAGGAGAGCAGTCTGTTGGATGCGTTATCCTCTCCCTCCTGGCCAGTCCCCAGCAATCTGAGATTGCTGCTGATCCCGGGTTGCCAGCGTGGCGGGTAGTAGTGCTACCGTCACACCATCAGGCTGGCTTCCCTTTAACTTCTTAAGGTATTTCCACCAACCTTACATGAGAGGCCCTGGCTTTATTTGTCATGACTTCCAACCTGCTGGGAGTTGTCAGCGGTGTTTAGTTACCGCAGCTAGGGTCGAGGTGGACTGGCTGTCGACATTGGCTACTGTGGCAGATACAGGTTTCATATTGGTGTCCTGTGACTCAAGCCTTTGTAATGTCTCTTCCATTTCTGAGTCCACGGTTCTCACACCTTCCAAAGTGGTCTTCTGATGGAGGCTCAGCACCCATAGCTTCAAACTTTCCCAATCCAAGGCTACTTGAGATCTGAGCAGGTGTCTGCTGCTGTTTCGGTCCTTCTCCAGTGGCTCCCTTCAGAAAATCCATAATGATTTTGATACCACTTTACTCCTCTCAGCACTGGGGAGCAGGATATTTAACTTGCCAACCATACAAACAATTTTTAAATATAGTTTTTTCTAGAATAAAGGCTGATCATGTTCAGAGCCCATATGAAGCACGTCATTTCCTGGATCTGACTCTTTAGCACTCCCCATTTCTTATATTTATCTATCTGAAAACTGGTAACCGGGAAAGGCACACTGAGCCAAGGCTCATTTTCAGGTGTAACCTGGGGAAGGGAACAGGAGATACAATAAAATATACACAATATCAATGCTCAGTACAAAAAAAGTGTACAACACAATATAACAAGTGCAAATAAAAGCAGCATGGCACACTTCCGATTGCACCAGTGTTGCAAATGGCAGCCTAGTTCTGACTGCTCAGCACTCAGCGACTAAATCAGTGTTAATCAGCTGGCTTAACTGCTTGCTTCGTTAATTAAATGGCATCGCTAATTTTACAAGTCCTGATACAGATGCGAGGTCACAAAAGTTTAGCTTGCAGTGTTAAAAAAAAAAAAATGGAAACATGGCTCATCACAATTTGTGGCCTAGAGACAGCAGCCTCATGGTCTCCCATGCCTCCACCTACACGGCCAGTTCGGGGGACGAAGATGATGACTGCGGCTCGGAAGCGGGCCAAGTCCCTAGCAGAGCAGACTTTCAGGCAAAAATGAGAATGCAGAATAAAATTTATGGGAAAATTACAGGCATTCAAAAGGATTTTAAAAGGCTCAAGAAGCGCAACACAGCTATGGAGACCCACATGGATGCCCTCCAGCAAGAACACATGGCTTTTAGCCAGTTTCTGCTGTACTTATACGGAAGGGAACTGAAGATGCCGAGGCCCGCTCCAGAAGAAATAATATTACAGTCTTTGGCATTCCTGAATTTAAAGAGCAAGATGATGCTGTAAAGTTTATGGAATGCTGGCTGCAAAAGGAACTCGATCTTTCTGAAAACTCAGAGCTGGGTACTGAGAGGGCTCATATGGCGGTGGCTCACAGACCAAAACAGGGGAGCCCCCCCATTCTATTATTATCAAGTTTCTCAGCTACCCCATAAAAGAAAACGTGCTATGTTTAACCTGGACAAAAAGAGATCTGAATATAGATGGGCAGAGAGTCTTCGTGGACCAGGACTTCCTCCCATCGCTCTTGGTTAAAAGAAAGAAAGTCCTTCAAGTAGTTAAACAGTTACGGGAAAAGGGTCTGCGCGGGCTCAAGTCAGATACCCAGCCAGATTATGGATTCAGGATGGTACCACGACTAAAAGCTATGAGTCTTTGCTGGCAGCCGCTTCTTATCTCCAAGCTTTGGGAATCGACCTGAAGAAGGAAGCAGCCAAAGCTGAGGTTGAGGATCTGTTTTAGATGATGGCAGCTCCAAGGCACTCCAGAGGCAAGAAACACCCTCAGGGATTTGTTCAGTTACACTCTGACTTATCCTCCTGGCTAAAGAAAAAATCTGCCACTTGGGCAACCGCTCATAACTTCAGAGCTCTTATTTCTTACAGTCACAACACGCCTAACCAAACTGGAAAAACTGGACTCAGAGACTGATACAGGTCCAACACATAACCAATTTACCTCATGAAAGAAAGGATCAGTGAGTGTGTTCCAATTTTTGGAGGTGCAATGTTTTCTGCCAAGCGGCATGGATCGTGAACCTCATTTTGATTTTTTTCTCCCTGTACGGATTACTTTAACTGAAGCCTCAGTTGCAAAACAGAGCACACAACGCCTGGGTACTACTAGTTTATTCTTCCCTGTATTTCTTGTGATGATGCATAATTCCCTGTGTCTGATCTATGGCTTGCAGTTTGAATCAACGTGGCTTCCTCCTATTTTGTGGACTGTCAAGTGAAACTTTTTAAGGTGCCAAATCCAGGACTCCCAGATAACAGAACAATCGGGACTGCGTAGGAACTTAACTTTTCAACCCGAGTTATTGAAAGAGTGACGCCCTTTTATTTACATATGTACTCTCCAGGGTTTTAAATAATTGATTAACAGATTTTTTCTTGGGACAATGCTAACTGTACAGAAAGTATTTATATAGGTTTTCTAGAAGTGTTGTGTTTGTTAAACACAGTGAGGCAAGTACTATGCATTTTCACAATGTTTTAGCACTTTTATGAGCAAAACGCTAATCAATTTGTGGAGTTAAATAAAACCCTGCTCTCAGATGAAGATGGAGCTATATAAACTATGTTTTAAGACTGTAATTTTCTTTTATTTCTTATGGTCAGAATAACAGTGCCTCTCTCTCTTCAAGTGTTGGGTTATCATATCTTCTGGGCTGAAATCCTGTTTCTTACTTTGTTGTTTAGCAAGCTGTTACAGATCTGGACTTTTCGGTGACAAAAATTGGATATGAATAACTTTTTCCACAACCAGAGCAGTTAGCAGTCGTTTTTTTTTTTTTTTTGTTTAGTTACCTGGGGGAAGTTTACTCCCACCCCAAGGCGAAAAGGGCTAGTGTGGCGATCTTGATAAGGAGGGGTTTACCCTTCCATGTCAATCAGGTACACTCTGATGGGTCTGGGAGAATGGTATGACTGTCTGGTGTGTTCTGGGGTCGTCCTATCCATATAGTGGGGATATATGCACCCACTCCCCCATCAGGAGAGTTTCTCCGACAGGTCTTCCAGGCTCTGGCAACCTTGCCCAAGGGGCAGCTCTTGTGCCTCGGGGATTGGAATTGTGTGGAGGAACTGGGATTAGGTCAGGGAGTAAAATGCGCTCAAAACTGATAACTTTAAGGACTGAGATAGGGCTGGCAGACCCCTGGAGACTTCAAAAATCCCACAAGGAAAGGGTTTTTACTTTTCCCCCCTGCCTCTAATTCCTATTCCGGCCTGGACAGACTTTATACACAGCAGAAGTGGGCGTATACTGTTATAGATATGCAAATCCATGCTCTTTCCTTATCGGATCATGCCAAGGTGTCCTACAAATTATGATGGGATACCCCTCAATCAGGTAGTGGCTGGAGACTAAACGTAAGTCTCCTACATGATAAGACCTTTATGGACACCACGAGGGATCTTATTATAAATTTCTTGAGAGAGAACGCAGAAAAAGACACCGCCCTGAAATTCATCTGGGACAATCTCAAGGCAGTAGTGAGGGGCCATGCCATTTCTTATGTGTGTTACAAGGAAAAACTGCACCTAAGTTGGTTCCATGTAATAACAGTGATCACAGAAAGGTGATTGCCATTAGGGCGAATGTACATCGCCGAAAATCAGTTCAGTGATGTACACTCTCAATGTACAGTTTAAAGGGGCTGGGACTTTTATGTGGGGACTTCCCCCACTAAAGGATTCTCACCTCCACGGAGTGCATGTCGGGGTGCAATGCTGGGAACGGTCAGGTGCCTGGAAGCAAACCAGGCACCCTCACAACTCCTAGCCTGCCACCCACTCACCACATCAAAGTGCCAGCTTGGCAGCCCACCGCCGTACTTAAGCCTCACAAACCCTCCCTCCCTTTCTGCCCGTCGTGTTGCTCCACCCCCGGTGCATGCATGTGTACATATAGTGACCCCTACCCCATTCCGTCGCCCTCCCTGCCCGGTGGCCCTGTGGACAGGCGCCGCGACTGAGTCGCCCTTTTTCAAAGTGTTCAATCACAGTCACCACTGTCATGGGCTACCCCTAAGTTGGTACAGGAGACCAATGCCAAGTCTATAATTAACACTCCAGACAACACAGCACAAGACTTTCACAATTTCTATGCTCATTTATATAATTAGGAAAGACAGGAGGGGCATATGGAAAGAGCTTCTAAATTCTTAGACCAGGTTCAGCTACCTGGATTATCCCTTGACCAACAACAACAGATGGAGTCCCCATTTACTGAATCACAAATATTTTCAGTTATTAAATCTTTTAAGAAGGGAAAAGCTCTAGGGCCAGATGGCTTTGTAGCTGAATTTTACTCTATTTTCTTTTAAGAATTAGTTCTGTTACTTACTAAAGTTTGCAATGCCGCCCACGAGAATGGAGCATTGCCGGACTCCTGGCAATGGGAAATCATTTTGGTGTTGCCCAAACCTGGGAAGGACGGTACCTCCTGCGCTAACTACCGCCCAATCTCTTTGCTGAATCAAAATGTAAAGATGCAGAAAAACAAACTCTGGCACACACTCGCACCAAGGTAGATGCATTTACTAAAAAGCAGATTGCCTTTATTTTAAATCCAGCATACCCTTACAGCAAAACACGAGCAAACAAAACCCAACGTTTCACGCAGCCGCACCTGCGCTTTGTCAAGAGAATAAAATTGCTATACAACCATGCAGTCTTTATAGTGCACCCTCAGGCGTTACTCATTAAACAACTTAACAACAATTCATTCACAGATATATAAGACACACTAATAGTATTAAACAAAGGGAAGTGGGGGGAATATACCACCATACACTCATAATATTATGAAGTACATCACAGTGCTTTGTACAGTACATGTTTGTAAAAATACACTTAAACCAACTGGTATAATAAATACCTATTAAATTATACATTAAGTTTACAAATGAGGCTGCAATTCAATCTTATCATTTAAACCTGGCATAGAAAATGCCTGTAATTTAAAGATCCAGTAGTTTTCTTTACGTGCTAGAATATTTTTTAGATCACCCCCACAAGGTCCTAATTTTGCTCTGTCAATACCTAAAAACATCCAATTATGTTGTGTTGGATCCAAACTACAATTTGAATGTTGGGCAGTAACATAACCCAAATTTTTGTTGGCGATCGCCCTAATATGCTCACTCACCTTTTCCTTTAATTTCCTTTTAGTCCACCCAACATAATAGGCTCCACATTGACAAGATGCATAGTAGATGACAGAGCAAGAATCACAATTTATAAATGCATGAATTTCAATCTGAGTTCCACCTACTGGACTTTTAAAACTTTTAGCAGCCTGAATATACTTGCAAAACTTACATCTTTGACATTTAAAACAGCCTAACAGTAAGGATGGCAACCAATTTTCGTATCTGGAGACCATCAAGTTTCTTTGTTCTAAATCATTCGAGACACCCAATGAGGACTGTGATTCACCTATCATCTTAAGAGAAATTTTAGGCTGATAACTGCTAGTTAGCCTATCCCCCAAATTGCAAGGTTTCTTATACACCATTCATTGAGGGTCTTTAACAAAGGGTAATATTTTTGGCTCATTATACAGAATATGCCAATTACGCCTTATGATTGATTCTATTTCTTTAGACTGTATGGAATATGTAGTAACAAAATTAAGCCTCTCATACCCATTCACCGTACCTAAAAGTTCAAGGGAACCATTTGTTTCTAACAGTTGCCGTCTGTGCAACCCAGTGGCATGCTCCCTAGCTATTGCTACCTCACTCGCTACATAGCCCCACTGTAAAAACCTCTGTTACATGTCGTCAGCCCATTGTTCAAATCCCAACTCTGTGGAGCAGTTCCTTCGTGCGTGTATGAACTGCCCTCTCGGTATGGACTTTACTGTATGTTCAGGATGACAAGAACTGGCCAAAAGTACCGTATTCTTATTTGTTGGTCTCCGAAACAAAGTGGTACTTAAGCCACCACCTGTATCTTTGATAACGTGTACATCCAAAAACGGTATACAAACCAAATTAAAATTAACTGTAAATCTTACATTTACGAACATACGAAATTTGCCAGCAGATAAAGGCCTAGAGGTCTATCAAGTCTGTTCGAATGTGCAGCTAGCACCCCTTATTCTGCAGCTGCCCCTTCCTTCCACCCTTCCCCTTGTCCTGTCCCATCCTACAAATGACATCAACTCACCCTCTGAGCCTTGCCAAATCAAAAAAAACAATTGTCAATATACCGTTTGTAAATGGAAATCTGATTAAGAAGGGGGTTTACATCTGAATCATAAATATACTGTTCCTCCCACATCGCCATGTACAGATTTGCAAAATTTGGGGCAAAGAATGCCCCCATTGCTGTGCCACTTATTTGAAGAAAAATATCTTTTTGAAACATGAAAAATTTTTTTTCTAAAACATGTGCCAAACTTAAAATGAACTGTTCATGCTCTAAACTAAATCCCCCTTTATCTAAATAATAACAATGCCAAAAGGCCATCCTGATGTGGAATATTAGTATAAAGAGACTCAACGTCGACTGTGACCAATAGGTCTGAACTCTCGATGAAAAGATCATCAAAAATTCACAAAGCATGTTTCGTATCCTTAATAAAGGACCTTAGCTATGGTAAAAACTGTTTAATATGGGCATCGACATATTGACTCAATGGCTCTGTTAGTGATCCAATTCCAGCAACTATCGGATGTCCTGGGGGGACTTTAGCATTCTTATGCACCTTGGGGAGACGGTAGATAGAGGGACGTATGGGGTTTTTAACTGTCAAAAAGATGTAAAGATCTTTGCCAAGGTGACAGCACTGACGGTTCAGAAGATTATTCCCCTTCGGGTCCACCCAGACCAGACGGGTTTTATCCTGGGCAGACATATTCATGATAATATCCGCCTCCTCCTTAATGTGATGGCTACAGCTACACTCTCTCTCCTCCCTCTGTCCCTCAAGTGGTCATTGCAATTGATACCGAAAAGGGTTTCAACCGCCTTGACTGGCTTTTTTTTTTTTTTAGACGGCACCTTGGGTAAATTTGGTTTTGGTCCTAAATTTTGTAATTGGATTTCCAACCTCTATAGTACCCCTTCAGTTCAAACTAAAGTTAATGGCGTTGTCTCTCCTTTTTTTGATATTAAATGAAGAACTAGGCAGGGATGCCCCCTTTCACTGCTTTTATTTGCCCTAAGTATCGAACCTTTGGTCGTGCTGGTATGACAATCCCAGATGTTTGAGGGAATCAGGGTGGGGGAAGGGGAAGATATCCGTATCTCACTGTATGCTGATGATACACTGTTCTATGTATCAAATCTGGTTGAGTCAGTGCCAAAGCTTTTAGATCTATTAGCCCAGTTTGGTTCGGTCTCTGGGTTTAAAGTTAATATCTCAAAAACTGAAATGTTACCAACAGGGTCTTCCAAAGGCACTCTGCCTTCAAGTATCGGCCCTCTTAAGTGGGCTAAGACGAGGTTTAGATATCTTGGGGTTTGGATCCCGAGAGATCATTCCAAATTATATCACACCAATCACTTGCGGTCACTCCAAGAGGCCCAATCAGACTGAATTAGATGGAGAGAAAGTACAGTTACGTAACAACTTACCGTTAACAGTAGATCTTCGAGAGAGGCTCTTGCAGTAGGTAATTACATATAGGACTGATGACGGCCGGCGTCAGGACCCAACAGAAAAATTTCTAGCTAGTAGTCTCTGGCGGGGGACTGCCCCCACGTCAGGTGACCGACATCATGCGGCGTCAGTATAAAGGGGCGGTCCCCCACACCCGCCTTTCAGTTCTTTCCCGCCAAAGGCCATAAGGCAAGACGAGAGAGAAATACAGGTTACTCACCTGTAACAGGAGTTCTAGGAATGGTATATGTTGTTCATCCACACTTATTGGCACGTTCCTTGCTGCTTTAAATCTTGCCGGAAGGTCTTCAAGCTGGCTCCTCCCACCCACCCGGTGCTAAAACCTCGGCTCCGCCCATGATGCCAGATCTAGCCCTCTGGAAGCCAGGTTGTGCATCAAAGCCGGGGAGGCTGGGTGGGTCGTGTGGATGAACAACATATACCATTCCAAGAACTCCTGTTACAGGTGAGTAACCAGTATTTCTAGGGACATGGATATGTTGTTCATCCACATTGTCTGGCAGACTCCTAGCAGTTCTCCAGGAGGAGGGAGGCAAGGCGCACACCCCCTACTTAGGAAATAAAGACTGGAGAACCGAGGCCCCAAAACCAGCATCCCGGCGTGACTCAAGGTCGATGTGGTAGTGGGTGATGAAGGTGTGTGCTGACTTCCAGGTAGCAGCCCTGCAGATTTCCTGGATAGGAACATCCCTGGAAGCAGCCACCGATGCAGCGGTATGCATGGGTAGAATGAGCTCTTATCCCTCTGGGAGGTTCCATGCCCGGCTAATCTATAGCAGAGATCTATGCAGGAGGTGACCCACCTGCCTATCATCTGCTTGGCTGCAGGTCTGCCAGGTGTGGCTTCAGCACAGGTGACAAACAGCTGGCGAACCTCTCCCGAACTTCAGCCGTCCGCTCCTTGTAGTAAGCGAGCGCTCGTCTACGGTCCAAAGTATGGAGCCTATATTCGGCCTCCGAGATGTGATCGGGGTAAAACACCAGCAGAGTCAACACCTGGTTAAGGTGAAGCTCCAACACCACCTTCCGAAGAAATTTCAGGTGTGGGCGCAGGACAACCTTGTCCCTGTGGAAGACCAGGTAAGGAGACTCGATGGAAAGCGCCTGGAGCTCTCCCATCCTTCTGGCTGACATGACAGCCACCAAGAAGGCGGTCTTCCATGACAGGTGAGAGATGTCACACCTGTGCATCGGTTCGAATGGTTTGCCCATGAGCTTAGCCAATACCAGCAGTAGATCCCACGAAAGTGGAGGTTTTCGCACCGGAGGGGATATGTGATCGAGGCCTTTGAAAAAGTGCCCGACCACCTTCTCCTGTGCCACCGACTGCTTCCCGGCCCGTGCCCGGTAAGCAGAGATGGCTGCCAGGTGCACCTTGAGGGTCGTCGACCAAAGCCCTTGCTTAGAAAGGGACCACAGGTAGTCCAGAATGCTTGCTAAAGAACAGGAGGAAGGGTCCTGGCCCTTGCCCTGACACCAAATGGAGAATCTCTTCCATTTGAAGGCATAGCATTTTCTGGTCGACTCCTTACGGGACGCCTCAACAACGTTGAGGACCTCGTCGGAAAGACCCAAGGCCTGGAACTCTAGCCGCTCAGGAACCAGGCTGTCAGGTGCAGGGATTGAAGGTCCAGATGAAATACCTTCCCCTGATTAACTGAGATCAGGTCTGGGCGGGCTGGAAGCCGCCTCGGGAGCCTGGAGCTGAGACTGAGGAGATCTGGATACCAGAACTGGCGGGGCCAGTCTGGGACTACCAGAATCACCTGCGCCTTGTCCCTCCTCACCTTGAGAAGCACCTTGTGGATCAAGGGAAATGGGGGAAAGGCGTAGAAGAAGCCCAGGGTCCACGGCCTCGAGAAGGCATCCCCCTGCAGTGAGCCCTGCTGAGGGGGGCGGGCATGTAACAGTTTCAGCTTCGCATTCTCCCTGGAGGCAAACAGGTCCACCTGAGGCATGCCCCAGTGGGAGAACAGATCCTGGAGGGCCAGATCTCTGGACCGCTCCACCTCCATTCTGGAGGAGGCTGCAATCAGCCAGTTGTCCAGGTAGGGGTACACCCGGACCCTTCGGCGCCGCAGGAATGCTGTCACCACTGCCATGCATTTGGTGAAGACCCTGGGGGCTAGGAAAGGGCTGAAGGGCATGGCCCGGAACTCGTAGAGGGATCCCTCTGCCCTGAAGTGGAGGAATCTCTGGTGGGACAGACAGATTGGGACGTGAAAGAACGCGTCCTGGAGGTCCAGAGAACAAAACCACATGCCTCGTTCCAAGGATGGAATGATCTGAGCCAGAGTGACCATCCTGAAGGTTCGAGACCTTAGGAACCTGTTTAGGTCGTGCAGGTCTAGAATGGGGCACCAGCCCCCATCCGTTTCGGGACCAGGAAGTACCTGGACACAAACCCCGGGTCTGGTGGAGGATCCGTCACCTTCCTGATCACCTCTTTTTCGAGGAGCAGGGTGATGTCGGCTCAGCGAGCCGACAGAGAGGCTGCGGACCCCGTAGCCCCCGGAGGGCGACGGCTCGGAAGGGCGGGGCCTGCTCGAACTCCAGGGACAGGCCCTTCCCTACCACCTCCAACACCCAGTGGTCTGTGGTGATAGTGGACCAGGCGGAAAGGAAGTGGCGGAGCCGTACCCCCACGGTGGGGAACCCAGGGGGGAGTGACGAGGCTGGGGGCGACACCCCTCAGCCCGTCACTGGGCAGGCTTGGAGGAGGGACCGGCCGTGGGACCTCCTGGGCCTTTTCCTCCCTGCTTCCTGTTAGAGGAAACCGCAGGCTTGGCTTTGGGATGCCAAGCGCGAGCCTGCTGGCCCTGATGCTGGTGTTGTTGGGCCGGACGTGCCGCAGGCACAGAAGGGCGAAAGGACTTATGTTGTTGACGACGGCCCTTGTCCTTCTGGGCAGAGGTGACCGGGTCCAGGGTAACATTGGACTTTTCCATCCGCTGGAGGTGGCCTTCCACTCCAGGGCCGAACAGATCAGTCCCCAATAAGGGGACGTCTGCCAGTTTATGCTGGGTATCCGCCGTGAAGGTGGATATCCTCAGCCATGCTCTGCGGCACATGGCCACTGCGGCCGCAACTGATCTGGCACAGGAGTCTCCAATGTCCAGAGCCATTTGGAGCTGCTGTTTTGCCACTGCCCTTCCCTGGTCCCGCACCTGCTTGACCGTGGTCTGCAGGTTGGCTGGGAGATGAGGGATCACCTCATCCAGGGAGCCCATGAGGGCGTGGGAGAAGTGTGCCATCAGCATGGCCGAGCTGGCCTGGCAGAGGCCTAGGGAGGACGCAGCATACACCTTGCGCCCGGCATAGTCCAGCTTTTTGGACTCCTTGTCGGGGGGCTTATACACATCCCTAGCATTCCCGGAACGCCGGAAAACGCTATCGGTGACTAACCCCTCCGTAGAGGGGTGCTCCGAAAAACCGGACAAAGAGCCGGTAGGTCCGCATACTTCCTGGCCATCCTGGCCGAAGGCGCAGGGCAGGAAGCTGGTCGCTGCCAGAGCTCCAAGGCTGAGCCAACAATGGCTTCAGCCACCGGAAAGGCCTCCGTGGGCGAATCCCCTCGGTCCAGTATCTCTGTCGGGATACTTGGCCCGCTTGGATACGGGCTCGAGCTGCATCCCGGTGGACTCCGAGATGAGCTGAAGCAGACCCATAAACGATGATGGGCTCTCATCCATCGACTGCCCCCCGGAGGACTCCAGGTCAATGGGCCTGAAAAACTAGGAGTCGTCGTCGTTTGGACTCCGAGGAGTCCGCGAAAAGCTGCCTGGGGCCTGAGCCACCCTCCACCTGCCGAGGACGGTCGGGAGTGAGGGTGACCGACAACCTGTGGGGCAGACCCTGACCCGACCGAGAGTCCTTGGTCGGCGCCCCCGATTTTGGTTGTGGAGGCGGAGGTTCCACCACAATCGGTGGGGCAGCTGGTTTCGGTCGAACAACCGGCCCAGGCTTGGGCACCTCGACTACAGCGAGGGGTTGTTTTGGCCGTTCGGGTGACAGCCACTTGATGGCCGGAGAAGGCGACGGCTTGCTCTTGTTCCTGGACAAAAGTAACTGCTGCCACATTAAGTCCTCGTAGCGTCGACGCAATTTGCGCCGACGCCTCTCCTCTTCCGAGGAGGAAGACGAGGATGAGCGGTGCCGCCACTTACCTCGGTGCTGAGACTGAGACCGCCAATGTCGGTGGGATCGGCTGGACCGAGACGAGGTCCGAGACCGAGACCCTCGGTGTTTCCGAGGACGGGTCTGGGAAGGGGTGGTGGACACCCGCTCTTCCCTCGGCTCGGGAGCCTTGACCGGGGACTTCGGCACAGGAGGCGCAGGCAAGTCCTCGGTCTCCACCGGGGGAACCGGTGAAGAAGGGCTGTCGGCTTCACCAGTCGACAGTGCGTCCGATGGGTTGAGAAAAATCTCGTCTGCGTCGACGGGTGTCTCGGTCGGCTAACCTGACAGGGACACCGTGAAGCAAGCGGCCTTAGCCGAAACCTCGACCGAAGTCGAGTGTCGACTGTCCAGGGAAGGGGACCTCTCCCGCTCCCACGAACGCTGACGGTGGGACTTACAGTTCGAGTCCTTCTTTTTGGACTAAGACGAGCGTCCTGATAGCCACTCTCCCTTCGTGGAAAGGGATAGGCAAAGCTCCTTAAAAGAAGCTGTGTAGGAGGATCCTAGAGAGAGTGGGATAAATGCTGCGACTGAGGAAGATGAAGATGCGGCCTGGGCTGCCTCCTCCTCGAGGGCGATCACTGCTCGAAGCTGTTCACGAGCCAGCCGCCGTGAGACACGCCCAACTGGCCTCCTTGACTTCACTGCTGGTATCGCTCGGGCACCCAAGCTGTAACTGGGCAGCGCAATCTTCCAGGACATTGGCCGAAAACGAACGGCATAACTCGCAGGCCTGCGGGTCATGATCTAGGCCGAGGAAGTAGATGCACGTGGAGTGCGGATCCGTCCTGGACATTTTCTGCCCACATGGGCACCGCCGAAATCCGGGAGTCGATTTGTCCATCGCAGCTGCGAGGGAGTAATTAGACCGAAGTCTTGAATTAGTTTCGGGCAAATGGAAGAATTAGGATCCAGTCTATACGCAGAGCGTTAAGGAGGGAACCTGAGCTTCCAAGCGGTAAGGAAGATCTGGCGCCATGGGGCGGAGCCGAGAGTTTTACCACCAGGGTGGGTGGGAGGAGCCAGCTTGAAGACCTTCCGGCAAGATTTAAAGTGGCAAGGAACCTGCCAGACAGTGTAGATAAACAACATATCCATGTCCCTAGAAGCGGATATTTCCCCTCCTGGAAAAGGAGCTGAAAAAGCTTAGGGGGATGGAGGGTGGGAAGGTATTACCTACTGCAAGAGCCTCTCTCGAAGATTTACTGTTATGGTAAGTTCTTACGTAACTGTACCATCCTACTTCAAGAGGGCTCTTGCAGCAGGTAATTACATATAGGACTGAGTCCCAAGAAGTCTGGAACAAGGAGAAGCAAACAGGAGGAGGAAAGTTACTCAGAGGTAGACCCTCTGGTTGTGAAGGCCTTAGGAAAGGAGGCCTTGCAAAACAGCCAGCCCGAAGCCTGCTCTATGGCGAGAAGTAATGTCCAAACTGTAATGTTTCGTAAAGGTATGGACAGAAGTCCAAGTGGCGGCTGCACAAATGTCAGCCGCTGACATATTCTTGAAACAAGCCGCA
The DNA here is from genome assembly GCA_016271365.2 of Neoceratodus forsteri. NCBI lineage: Eukaryota > Metazoa > Chordata > Ceratodontiformes > Ceratodontidae > Neoceratodus > Neoceratodus forsteri. Next base: position 1,075,569,924 of record CM057454.1, on the reverse strand, counting down.
GAGGCTACTGTTATGGTAAGTTCTTACGTAACTGTACTCTGGTGGAGTGGCCTCTAACTTGACCCAGCAGGGTCTTGTAGTACTTGTCATAACAGAAAAAGACACAATGAGCCAATCATTTCAATAGGTATTGCTCAGAAACAGCACTGCCTTCTCTTTTATGAGCAAAAGAGACGAACAGTTGATCAGTCTTTCTGAGATCCTTCGTCCTGTTGGTCTAGCATCTCAGAATTCGGTGAACATCCAAAGTATGCAGGAGGTACTCTCCCTGATTAGAGTGCTGCGTAAAAAAGGCAGGCAACTCTATGGATTGATTCAGCGTTCATTCCGCTACAACCTTAGGGAGAAATTTAGGGTTGGTACGTGAAAGCCACACGCCCTTGTGAAAAATCAATCACGGATTTTACACATCAGGGCCTGGAGCTTGGAAATCCGTCGAGCAGAAGTAATGGCTACTTAGAAGAGAGTCTTCCAAGAAAGGAACTTAGGTCCGCTGAGGCTGCCGGCTCGAAAGGAGGCAGAGTAAGCTTTTTTAAAATGAAATTCAGATCCCAAAGAGGGGCAGGAACCCGGATAGGGGGTCGTAAGTGAAGGACCCCTCTCAAAAAGGTCTTAGAGACCTCCAGATGAGCAAACGTTCTGTCTGCAAAGGGGACATGATAGGCTGAAATGGCTGCCATGTGAACCTTTAAGGATGAATGGCTGAGACCCAGACTGATGAGGTGTCGCAGGTAATCCAGAAGATGGCTGACAGAGCACGAGAAAAGCTCGACATCATTGGAGGCGGCCCAAATAGAGAACCGCTTCCATTTCATGGCATAAGCAGATCTGGTTGAGGGTTTCCTGGCCTCCACCAGAATCTCAGCTATCGGGGGACCCGAATCGGGCTTGAGCTACATCTGCAGGAGCCATGCGTGCAACTGAAGGGACTTGAGGCCTGGATGGACCAGGGTCCCCTGATCCTGGGTCAGCAAAAATAGTGACAGAGGAAGAGGAAGAGGAGGTTCCTCTGAGTACTGTTGCAGAACAGAGAACCAAACTTGCCTGGGCCAGAAAGGAGCAATCAGAATCATTCAAGCCCCTTTTGAACAGTTTCTGCAAGACCCTCGTAATCAGTGGAATCAGGGGGAAGGCATAGACGAATCTGCCCTTCCAGTCTAGAGACAGAGCGTCTCTCCAAAAAATGCCATGCCCTGGAGCGAGCGAGCAGAAGACGGGAAGTTTTTTGTTTTGAGGGCATGCAAACAGGTCTACCTGTGGAGTTCCCCAGCGCAGGAAGATGTCGTCTACGACCCCCTGATCCAGTTCCCATTTGTGAGCTAGAGCAGATGACCGGCTGAGCCTGTCTGCCAGCGTGTTCTCGACCCCCGGGACGTGAGATGCTGTGAGGTGAAGGTTGTGCTGCGCTGCCCCATCCCAGACTCGCATCGCCTCTCTGCAAAAGGGGCAGGAATGAGTTCCTCCCTGTTTGTTGATGTACCAGACCACACACATATTGTCCATCTGTACAGCTAGGTGACCGGGAGACAGATACAGATGCAGAGCCTGAAGAGCATACAGTACTGCCCTTACTTCCAGCACATTGATGTGAAGGGACTTCTCGAGCTTGGACCAGGAGCCCTGGGTCCAGTGAGGACCGAGATGGGCTCCCCAACCCTCACCGGAGGTGTCCATAGTCAACGTCTGCGAGAGGGGGGAGGGAGAGAGACCGAAGGGAACTTCCCGGCAGAGATTCTCCTGAACCATCCACCACTGCAAGTCCCGAGCCATGGGAGTGGAGACCAGGACAAGTTGATCTAGGTCGTCCACTAGCTGATCCCATTGAGACTGAAGCGTCCACTGAGAGATTCTCATGTGGAGCCGAGCGTGAGGGACTGTCGGAATCGCAGCTGCCATTAGCCCGAGGAGGCGAAGGACTGAACTGGCACTGACCCACCTGCAGCTGGACAACAGGCTGACATGGGCCTGGGGAGTGGCCACCCTGTCCGGTGGCAGGAAGGCCATGCCAGAGGTCATGTCCAGGATCGCCCCGATAAGCTGGAGCCTCTGGGACTGGATCAGATGGGACTTGGCCTGGTTGATGGTAATACCCAGGCAGGCAAAGATCTGCTGGGTAAGGGAGAGGAAGCGCAGAAGTTCCTCCCTGGATGGGGCCGCCAGGAGCCAATCATCCAGGTACGGGAAAACCTGCACCTCCTGGGTATGCAGGTAGGCTGCTACCACTGAAAGGCATTTGGTGAACACCCGGTGCCGAGGAAAGACCAAATGGGAGGGCCTTGAACTGGTAGTGGTCCCCCTGGAATGCACAACGCAGGTATTTGTGGTGGGAAGGGTGGATAGGGATATGCAGGTAGGCATCCTGCATATCCAAAGCGCACAGCCACTGTCCCGGCCAGAGAAGGGGCAGGAGGCTCTGCAGGGAGAGCATCTTAAACCTCTTGCACTCCATGAACAAGTTCAGGCAGCTGAGGTCGAGAATCTGCCTCACGTCTCCTGTTTTCTTCGGGACCAGGAAGAAATGGGAATAGTACCCTGTTCCCTGAAGAGGAATGGGGACGGGTTCTATCGCCTCCTTCAAGAGAAGGAGGAAATTTTTCCTGACCAGAAGATGATGCTCCTAAGTAGTGTTCTGGAAAATGCCAGAGACTGTGGAAGAGGAAGGGAGTCAGGTGGTGTGGGGCAGCGACGTGGCTGAAGTTCCTGCTGCTTTTTTGGGTGATGGGGGCTTGGCAGCCGGAGGGGCCCAACGTTTATTGGCCCACTTTCCCTGTGGTTTTGCCCTTTGCCAATTCTGCCTGCGAAAGGGATGACACTGCGCTGGAAGGGAATTGTACATGGAGTCTACAGACTCCAGTGCAGTCCCCTTCTCCTGCAGATCAGTGATAATGTCCTTGACATCACCACCGAACAGCACTGAACCCCGGAAGGGCACTTCTTGAATAGCGGACTGCACTTCCAGGACCAAACCTGACATACGGAGCCAGGCATGATGCCGTAACCCTACGGTGAAAACCGAGCTCCTACCAGCAGTGTCCACTGCATCTTACGTGGCACGAAGCATGTGCCGACTGGCCGAACGAGCAGAACAGACAAGGTCAGCTACTTCCTGTTTAACCTGAGAGTCAGGAAGGGAGTCCAACTTGGATTCCACCTCACTAAGAATTGCCTTCTGGTAATTCCCCATGTGACTGACATAGTTCAGGGCCCTAGTACCTAGAGTAGAAGAAGCAGAGATCTTCTTGCCATATTGGTCCAGAAGACAGGATTCTTTGTCAGGTGGAGACGAGCTCAAATGCTTCGGATTAGGTGACCGGCCGTGAGCGGCGCTAATCATCACCAAGTCAGCTCGAGGGTGGGAATCAAGGAAGTCAACACCCTCAGGAGCCTGGTATAGCCTAAGAGACTTCCGAGGAAGAGGGGTTAATGCCGATGGTTATTTCCAAATAGTGGAAACAAGGTCGGCATGAGGCTCAATCCAGGGTGGCACCAAGGTTGGAGAGGTCTCAGGTAGATCCAGGTACTAAGCGAGTTTCTTATGCTGTGGGTCCGGCCCCAAAGTACGTCACTGATAAATTGCCTGGATTTTGCGCAGCAACTCCGAAAAGGAAGGATCCTCCGGAGGAGACTTTGGAAGAGTCCTAGGTTTGGGTTTGGTCGGAAAGCATGGCTCGTCGTCCGGGTCGGAACAACCGTCTGAGTCATCCGAGGTGTCCGAGGAGGAAGAGGAAAGAGAAGAAGACTCCCTCTCCCGGCGTGGGGGCAGAGCGGACCCCTTAGGAAGCCCTCTGGGAAGCGTGTCCTGCCCCGCCCTGGAACCAGAAGGCTCGCCCCTGGTATCCAGAGGTGGGGAGGGAGTCTGTCATCTGGGGTATATGGGAACAGGAACCGTGCCGGAGACGACTTCCACCTCTCTGGCGGTGGAGTCTTGGCCTCAGCCCACCAGGAGGCCAGAATCTCCTTCAAGTCCACCTCAAGGCTGAGGGGCTGGAGGAGGAGGAGGTGATAGATACTATGTACTTGTAGGGTGAGTATCCAGAACTCCAGGTAACTCGCCGGGTAGTGAGGCACCGAGTACTGCAGTGTCAGGTATGCCGGCGTCGGATACTGTGGAGCCGGGTAAGATGGTGCTGGATAAGACAGAGTCAGATACCCGGGGGTCTGACGGAGCAGACGGCCCGGCCGGAAGCCCAGCGGGCGGGCCTGGAGCAGAAGTCCCGGCGGGCGGAGGGCCCGGCGTTGGAGCGGCATTCAGGAGAGGTCGGCGTCGGTATGACTGGCGTTGGAGCCGGCGTCCGGGGAACCAACGTCAGGTCATCCGGCCCAACGGGAGGGAGGCCTGACGGAGGTGCAGCAGGAACCTCAGTATTGCCCAGGGATGGTGGGGAAAATCCCCAGGGTCAGGCTGTGGAGACCCAGAGTCCCCGGAGGGCAGCGAAGGCTGCGGGGAGCTGGGAACAGCGAACGTAAGAGGGCCTGACATCGGTTCAGCTGCCACGCGGACGTCGGGTCGGCAGACATCCGACTTACCAGTGGAGTCCGGGTGGACGTCGGAGGAGCCGGCGTCTGACTTAACGGACCCATCGCCTGAGGCAGGTCGCGAGGGAGGTGCAGCCTGGTCGGGCAGGAAAGTGGCCGTGCGCCGCCCTGAAGGGTTGAACAACTTATCGACCGTCTCCGTGCGGACGTCAGGGGGCTGACATCCGCTTACCGGACCTGCTCAAACTAGTAGGCCGCACAGTGATGGCTTTACCAGGAGCGGAGACCTCCAACAGCCTGGAGGCGCCCGAAGGGCATGAGCGCGAGCCAGACGGGCGGGCCAACGCCATCTTGGAAACTTCCAAGATGGCCGTTGCGGAGCGGTCTCCTGGAGGGGACGTTACCTGGAGCATGGTGACTCCAGCCGGAGTCGCGGTGGAAGAGGAGCCCTTGTCCCAATGCTTCTCCTTGTCCTTCTTGTTACGATGGCCTTCAGGGGAAGCGGATGCCTGCCGGAGCTTTTTCAACTCCTTCTCCATGGAGGACATCTTCTTCTTGAGGATATGGGCCTCCAGGGACTGCTGCCTCCGTCTGCGGGTGGCGGCATTAAATTTAAGGCAGTGCTGGCACTTCTCCACCTGATGGTCCGGGCCCAGACAGAAGAGGCACTGGGAATGGCTGTCTTTGTGCGGGAGTTGGGCACCACACGAGTTGCACTTATTTTTGTGCTCGGAGGGTGTAGGGGATGACATACACCAACGAAAGGCTGACGATTAAGTCGAATAACTTGAAAAAACTATGGTAAATACTACCGGTGACACAGCTGACGAGCGTTGAACTTTACCACAAGGCGCTGACACGAGCTAACGGCGGGAAAGAACTGGAAGGTGGGCGTGGGGGACTGCTCCTTTATACTGACGCCGCATGACGTCGGTCACCTGACATGGGGGCGGTCCTCCGCCAGAGACTGCTAGCTAGAAATTTTTCCGTTGGGTCCTGACGCTGGCCGGCATCAGTTCTATATGTAATTACCTATTGCAAGAGCCCTCTCGAAGTAAGATCTGCCTTTGTAAGACAGAAACAGTTTGTATGAACTTATTACCTTGGTTTCCATTTCTTTTTTCTGCCATCCCTCTCCAACTCCCAGTGTCTTTTTGGAGGACACTGAAATCTATGCTCCCTAGATTCATATGGGGGTGGGGTGGCCCTGAATTAAATGGTCAATCCTGGTTTCTCCCAAGAAATCGGGGGACTAGAATTACCTGATTTTAAACATTATTTTTGGGCTGCTCAATTGCAACACTTTATTCCTCACCTTAGGACTGAGGATCCCCCTTTATGGGCTCTATTGAAAGAAGCTCTAGAGGCACAGCTAAATTGGCAGAAGTGTTATATATGGATATACAGAACATTAAATTATTAGATAACAAATACCAAAGAGCTATGTCACTGAAACAGGTGTGGTTGGAAGTCTGCAGGCAGTTAAATCTGTCCATTAATCTATACAAAGATACACGCCCCGAGCATGTCTAGAGTTCATGCCCTTTAAATTATCAGGAGGTTATTATTAGGAGGTCTAACAAAGGTGGGAGTGGATGGGCCTGTCTATGATGGAACAGTTTTTTGAAAGGGATTCAATGAAATCCTTCGCTCAGTTGATGCAAGAATTTCATCTTCCTCTGCATGACCACCATTGTTTTTTAAAGTTTAGACTCTATCTTACTGACCCTAGGAGGAGAGAACAACTTTGATTGGGACAGAACCCCTTGTCCCAGCTACTTACATCCATGGTAGACCCAGATGTACCTAAAGGCAGAATCTCCCAAATAGTTCAACTACTGTCGAACAAAGAGGCTATGGTGATGAATTCTACTAAACAAAAATAGCATACTGAAGCTCAGATGGCCCTGTAAAGATGGGGAGTGGGGAAAAATATGGGAAGGTATATTCTTCACCATGGCCTTCTCTTCTTAGAGAGGTTTCAGATTGCGAGTTACTATCAGATACTTTCATACCCATCTTTACCATGCACTATGGGGCACATTTTCCAGATAAATGTTGGAGAAATTGTTCAAAAATAGGGTTGCACACTCATATTTTCTGGGGTTGTCCCATGTTATTTTTATTTTTTATTTATTTATGTTAAGATCATTTTGGAGCACCATAGGGCGGGAGACGAAGAAAATCTTGGAGGTCACCATCCCACACAAACTGGCACACTGGATATTGGGCCTCCCACCCCTGGACATTTGTATAAAAGCTCAGAAGTACCTATATAATATTTTCATAGCTTTCGACCTTAAGGCAATTACCCAGAAATGATTGACTCACACTCGGTCGATGATACAGGATTGGTTGAATAACTGTCTGCAGATTCTTAATATCGAACGAATTATAGCCAGATTAGGGCTCCAGAAAGATAAATGTATTAGTCGTTGGCTTCCATTTTTTCATTATCTGGCAGACCTTTAGAACAAAGCTGTTTCGGAGGTGCTAGCCGAGCAGGGGTAACCTAAATTAATTTTTTTTTTGCTGGGTATATTCCAATTCATGGAGCTCCCCCCACAGCCCCTTATGAATTAAACAGGAGAGGTAGGGGGTGCAGTCCTGCCCCCCCTCTCTTTTCCACGTATTCTCCCCCCTTCTCCCACTTTGCCCCTTTCGATCAGTTTTGGTTACCTCCAGTTGGTGACACATCTGGAGTGCTCTGTTAAATTCATCCCGAAATTAGTCCATTAATTTGTTTGCTTTCTCCTCCTCTTTTCTACATATTATTTGGCAACATATTTATTTATTTATTTAGTTTTTGTTAACCGGGTAGGTGCACTAGCTATGAAATGACTATCTTTAGGCACAACCCGGGAAGAGTACAACAATCAAAGACAGGTACACAGCATGAGTACAGTGAAATTACAATAGGTCAAAACTGTTAGTAGTAATGAATATATCCAGCCAGAACAATAACAATCAATACAATTCACATAGCATTTTAGGCAGAGAAAACCTACATAGTCTAGGAAGAGATACCACAACATAGCAGCAAGAAATATTGTTAAAATTAGTCACAACAGTGAACATTCAAATAGGCAACGAAACAAGGCAAGGACAAATTCCTGACTGGGCAGGATACATTATCACGGCCTCTGAAACAAGGCTCAGGTGTGTGTGTGGGGAGTTGGGTAGATTAGCTGTCAAGGAGACAGTAAGGGTAAGAAGTGCTATGATGTAGGGAGGTTAAAGTTAGGCCAGGCAGCATCTGGCAGGTGAGTGGATTAGGGAGGATTAAAACAAGTACATGGTTGTATGAATACGTATGTTCACAGTTCTTTTTTTTTTTTTCCTTCTCTGTGTTATATGGTCTGTTTGTTAACATGTACAAGGTCTGAATTAGTTGTATTGGAAAATAATAAACTATAATTAAAAAAAAAAAAAAAAAAAGGCAGCGTGCCACAGTGAGCAGCACAAATATTATTAAAGAAAAACTGTCCATTTCCTAAACTCCCCAACCCCCAAAGCCGTACTCCACCAGTTAGCGTTTTTGCACCAGAAGACTTTTTTTTTTTTTAATAAGTACAACTTACTTTATTTTAAGTTTCCAAAGACTGTGATCAGGGAACAGGGCGCATGTTGCATGGCACCATTTCAGGTTATGGTGCAGCTCCCCACTGCTCGCTTGTATGCTTTCCAACACAAGCGAGCGGTGTACAGACGCACCGTAACCTGAGATGGCACCGTTTCCCTGATCATGGTCTTTGGAGAATTAAAATTAAATAAGTTGCACTTATTAAAAAAATTGTCATTGTGAAAATGCTAATGGCGAAGTATGGCTTTTGAGGGGTGGGGATTTAAGGAAAACAACAGTTTTCCTTTAACACAAAACCCATTTTATGTGAGCAATTAGACACAACTTGGTGTTGGTTGTACTAGGTTTACTTCATGTCCTGGAGCACAGTTAGGTACAAGGCCTCAGGCCAAGTGCCTTTACACCCATGATAAAAGTGTTTTAAAATATGTAAAACCAATGCCATGACATCAATACATCAAACAGGAGGAACACCTCTCCTCCCTCAGCCAGTGATCAAACAGGAGTTCAGCATCTTTGTAGTTCATTTGCATCACCAGGTAAAGATAAAGGTCCGGCTCCCCATATGACGCGTAGGGGAAACACTGGACCTCGCCCAACAGCTAACAAACTGAAATCTGGCCAATGGAAAATCATGTACACAAATGCCCATAGTCTGGGAAACAAGATCCCAGACCTGCAGACAACAATGACAGAGGCTAAGCTGGACATAGTGGCCATTACCGAGACATGGTTCACCAGTAACCACACTTGGGAGACTTCAGCACCCGGCTATGTACTGTTCAGATGAGACTGAGGTGAAAAAAAAGGGGAGGGGGGCAGGGGCCCTTTATGTCAATGAAAATATCAAAGCTACAGAAATTCAGAATACACACACGGAGCCACAAGAACTGTGGGTCACCCTGGAAACAGGAAATGGGACAGCCATAAGAACTGGGGTTGTCTACAGGCCTCCAGACCAGGGGGAGGACAGAGACATGTTATTGTTAGAAGATATACAAAACATGGCAGCTAAAGAGGAGGTTCTGATAATGGGAGACTTCAACATGCCAGATACAGATTGGTCAATACCAGCAGGAACATCTGCCAGAACTAGATAAACAGTGAATTCCCTGCAGGTGGAAAGCCTCAAACAACTGGTACAACAACCCACAAGAGACAGGGCTATCCTAGAACTAGTACTGACTAACGGGGAAAGGATCACAGATCTCCAGACAGAAGGTCACCTGGGGGCCAGTGACCATCACATGGTATGGTTCAATTTGGCCACTAGAACTAAATCATGCCATCCCAAGGCAAAAATATGGGATTTCAGAGCAGCTGACTTTGATAAGATGGCCAACAGAGTTAAGCTAGCCCTAGCAAGAAGAAATACAGATGAGGGGGTACAGGCAAAGTCGGCAAACATTAAGGAGGCAATACTTGAAGCAACATCCCATTGTGTTAGGGAGAAAAGCAAGAGTAAAAGAAGAAGGAAACCACTTTGGTTTTCAAAAACAGTAGCAGAAAAGGTCAGAGTCAAAAGGCTGGCCTTCTGGAAATATAAGGGAATGTAGTGGTACGAAGATAGGGAGGCATACCAAACTTCCCTAAGGGAAGCAGGGAAGGCAGTAAGGCAGGCAAAGGCCCAAACTGAAGAAACACTAGCACGAACAGTAAAAGAACGGGACAAGACTTTCTATAGATACATTAGTGAAAGGAGAAAGTCCAGAGGGGGTATTGAGAAGATCAAAAGGGATAAGGGGGAGTGTGTGGAGGAGGACCAAGGAAAAGCATCTATCCTAAATAGATACTTCTGCTCAGTATTTACTGAGGAGAAGGTAGGGAAGGGCCCACAGCTCAGCACCATGGACACAGAGGGGAGGGAGGTGTACACTAGTCCCTTTACAAAAGAAAGGGTCCTACAAGAGCTCACTAAGCTCAGGGTGGACAAGGCAATAGGACCTGATGACATACATCCCAGGGTACTAAAGGAGCTAAGGGTGGAACTAGCAGAGCCATTATCAGAACTGTTTGGTGAGTCTCTGAGCACAGGAGAGGTCCCAGAAGACTGGAGAAGGGCTCATGTGATCCCGCTCCACAAGAGTGGTAGCAGGGAGGAGGCAGGGAACTACAGACCAGTCAGTCTTACCTCAGTAGTGGGCAAGATTATGAAGGCACTCCTTAAGGAAAGGATAGTACAACACCTGGAATCCATAGGAGCACAGGATCCAAAACAGCATGGGTTTACAACAGGAAGGTCCTGCCAAACTAATGTCATAGATTTCTTTGACTGGGTAACTAGAGTGGTGGACCAAGGGGGTGCAGTTGATGTCGCCTACCTTGACTTCAGCAAAGCTTTTGATACTGTTCCACACAGAAGATTGATTAATAAGCTGAGTAGGCCTAGGGTGGGTCAGAAGTTGGTCAACTGGGTGGCAACCACGGCAGGCAGAAACAGAGTGGTGGTAAACAGAATACAGTCAGAAGAGATGCTTGCCAAGTGGGGCACCGAGGGTCTGGGTCTTGGGCCAGTCCTCTTCAATGTGGTTATGAGTGACATTGCAGATGGACTGGAGGGTAAGGTTTGTCTGTTTGCAGATGACACCATGATGTGCAACACAGTAGATGATCCAGATGGGATGGGCAGAATGAGAAGAGATCTGGATAAACTGGCAAAATGGTAGGAAGAGTGGCAACTGGGGTTTAACACAAAGAAGTGCAAGATCAGGCACATAGGGAAGAGAAACCCTGAAGCCACCTATAGATTGGGAGGGGAGTTGCTGGCAATCACAAGAGAAGAGAGAGATTTGGGCATCATCATCACAGATGACCTGAAATCATCCAAGCAGACGACTAAAGCAGTAGGTAAGGCTAGAGAGATGTTGGAGTGTATTAGTAGGGGTATTACAAGTCATAAGAGGGAGGTAATAATCCCTATTTACAAGACACTGGTTAGGCCCCATCTGGAGTACTATGTGCAGTACTAGAGTCCGCACCTGCACAAGGACATTAACAAAGTGGAGGCGGCCTAGAGAAGGGCAATCAAAATAGTTCAGGGAATGTATCAGAAAACATATGAGGACAGATTAACAGAGCTCAATATGTATACCCTAGAGCAAAGGAGGGGGAGAGAGGTGATATGATCGAAACATTCGAACATCTTAAGGGCATTAACAAGGTGAAAAAGTCTAACATGTTTCAATATAAGAAAAACAGCAGGACAAGAGGACACAGCATGAGATTAGAGGAAGGCTGATTAAGGGGTAATGTGAGGAAGTTCTTTTTCACAGAAAGGGTGGTGGATGCATGGAATGGCCTACCTCAGGAAGTGGTGGATAAGAATACAGTGCAGGGCTTCAAACAGGCATGGGATAGGCATAAGGGAGCAATACAGATGAGCATGACTAGATAGGCCATTGAAGGAGCACAGGCCTATGGCACATTCATAAGGCAGAAAAAATGGGCAGACTGGGATGGGCCTTGCAGTCCTTATCTGCCGTCAAATTCTATGTTTCTATAAAGTACAGTTACGTAAGAACTTACCGTAACAGTAGCTCTTCGAGAGAAGCTCTTGCAGCAGGTAACACATGTAGGACTGACGCCACCTGGCGGCAGATCTCGGCAATTCTTTTCTCCAGCAGTACCGACGTGGGACTGCCCACCCGATGTTGGCTCCAGCCCCGTCACCCAGTATAAAGGCAGGAGGTGGTTCCCCACATGCTCCAGTTCTTGTACGCCAAAGACAGGCCAAAAAGCGGAGAGCTGTGGAACTCCACAGAAAAGGAGGCAAACAACTAAGACCACAACTGAAAACATGAAAGTTGGCTCACAGCAAAAGAGGCTTATTCCTGGGGGAAGGAGGGAGGGAAAATAATACCTGCTGCAAGAGCTTCTCTTGAAGATCTACTGTTATGGTAAGTTCTTGCGTAACTGTACTATCTTACTTCGTGAGGAAGCTCTTGCAGCAGGTAACACATGTAGGACCGATTCCCAAGCAGTATAAAACTAAAGACAACCCTTGGGAGGGGGAAAGGAAAAACAGACACACATCGGGAAAAGAGACCTCTTATGAGATAAGGCCCTGAAGAACCACAAGGCCAAATCCTGCTCGACACCTAGAAATAATATCCATGCTGTAGTGCCTGACGAACGTGTGAACAGAGTGCCAAGTGGCGGCAGCACAAATGTCAGCCACCGACTATCTTTTGAGGGCTGCAAAAGAAGTAGCAACCGCTCTGGTGGAATGTGCCCTAACCGCACCTGGAAGGGTTTTTCTTACCCTTCTCATAACAGAAGGATATGCAGCATATCAACCAAGGCGAAAGCATTTGTTCGGTAACTGGGTGCCCCAAGGACCTGTCCGCAAAGGACACAAAAAGCTGATCTGACTGCCTAGCCTCCATAGTTCTGGACAGGTGGTAACGCAAAGCTCTATGCACATCTAAAGTGTGCAGAATCTCTTCACCCCTGTTGGAGTGACCAGGTAATAAACTGGGAGCTGAACCGACTGATTAAGTGTAAGCTCAGAGACCACCTTAAGAATGAATTTTGGATTGGTGCGTAGATCCACCCTAGCTTTACGAAAAATAAGATAGGGTTCCTTACACACCAAAGCATGAAGCTCAGAAATGCATCTAGCAGAGGTGACCACTACCAAAAATAGCGTTTTCCAAGAGAGGTAATCAAACTCACAACTCATGGCCGGTTCAAATGGAGGAAGCATAAGACTTTCCAGAACAAAGAGTACATCCCAAGGAGGAACAGGATCCCGAATAGGGGGACAGAGATGCAGGATCCCCCTAAGAAAAGTTTTAACCACCTCCAATTGAGCCACTGTCTTGTCATGGACGCAATGATGATAGGCAGAAACAGTGGCCAGGTGTACTTTTATTGAGGAGTAACTGAGACCTGACTCCGAAAGGGATAACAGATATTCTAGGATTGTGTTAACTGGACAGACCAGAGGGTCCAATCTCCTGGCTATAGAACACAGACAAGCGTTTCCATTTCATGGCGTAAGTGGCCCTGGTAGTGGGCTTCTGCGCCTCAACCAAGATTTCAGCTACCTTGTCCGAGACTCCAAATCTGAGTTTTGTTAGGTCCTGAGGAGTCAAAGTGGAAGGAGCCATGAAGGCTCCACCATCAGACGCCTGAGTAGTGGGAACCAAATCTGTCTGGGCCACAGAGGGGCTATCAGGATCATGACTACCCTCTCTGATTGGGCTTTGAGACGTACCCACTGCAAGAGGGGGAAGGGAGGAAATGCATAAAGAAACCTCTCTTTCCAGGATAGGGACAATGCGTCTTGCCAAGAAGCACCAGGCTCTGGACCGAGAGAGCAAAAATTGGGCAGTTTTGCGTTGAACTGAGATGCAAACATGTCCAACTCTGGCATCCCCCATCTGGTGAACACTGTGTCTGCTACGGACTGTAGCAGGGACCACTCATGAGCCAGTGGTCTGGCTTGGCTGAGAACATCTGCAACCATGTTCAGAGAACCCAGAACATGGACTGCCGAAAGACTGAGCTGATGCCTCATGGCCCAATCCCACACTCTGATGGCTTCCTGACATAGGGGGTAAAAGTGTGGCTCGCCTTGCTTGTCGACGAAGAACACCACGGATGTGCTGTCCATCTGAACTCGAAGGTGACCAGGAATTTAAAATGGGCTCAAAGCCCGAAGAGAGTACAGGACTGCTCTTAGCTCGAGCACGTTGATATGTAGGTTCTCCTCTAGTGGGGACCACTGTCCTTGAGTCCTGTGGTTCCCCAGATGAGCTCCCCATCCTGTCCCAGATGCATCCGTCGTGAGAGCCTGGATAGGTGTGTCTGGCTGAAAGGAGAAGCCTCTGCAAAGATTCAGAGGGGATCCCCCCCATCGAAGTTCTCGACGAATTGGTTCTGTGATCCCGATAGGCAAATCCAAGTCATCTCTGGTTTGATCCCATTGGACACAAAGCGTCCACTGAATGGTGCGCATGCACAGCCTGACGAAGGGGACCAAAATTATGGCAGCTGCCATGTGCCCCAGAAGCCGAAGGATGGATCTGGCCAGATGGCAGATGCTGAACAGGTTTGGATTGCTAGCACCCTGAGACGCTCTGCTATGTTGGAAAGTAGGAAGGTCCTTCCCATGGAGGTATCCAATAGGGCTTCTATGAATTGTAACCGCCAAGACGGAAGGAGCTATGACTTCTCTGGGTTCAAGGTGATCCTCCAGACACCGACAGAGGGAGAGTGTGTCCAGGACGGTCTCCCAAAGATGAGACCTGGTGGGGGCCAACAGAAGCAAATCATCTAGATAAGGAAACAGGAAATGTCCGTCTCGACGCAATGCTGCTGCGACAATAGCAAGGCATTTTGTGAAGACTCAGGGCAGAGAAAAGACTGAAAGGAAGGTCCCTGAATTGGAAGAACCGACCTTCAAACCTGAATCTCAGAAATCTCTGATGATTTCTGCAGATGGGGATGTGAAAATATGCATTCTGCATGTCTGGGGAAGCCATCCATTCCCCGACCGAAATAAAAGGAAGAAGATTTGGAAGAGAGACCATTTCAAATCTCCTGTAGGAGACCCACCGATTGAGGTTGCTGAGATGCAGGATATGTCTTAAATCCCATGTCTTTTTGGGAACCAGAAAGACACAGGAGTAAAACCCCAAGTCTATCTCTGCCTCCTGGATGCTTTCTATAGCGTCCTTGGCCAGAAGAGACTGAATCTCCTGTCTGATGGGAGCTCTGTGGTCTCTCAGGTAATGAGATGGGGAGGAGGTCTGTCTGGGGGCAGTAATTCAAACTCTATGGAGTGCCCGAACTCCACTAGGTCGAGGACCCATTGGTCAGAGGTCACTTCTCTCCAAGCTTGGGAGTAGAGAGAAAAGCTACCTCCCACCGGCCCTCCTGATGACAGGTCTGGGAGAGGGGGGTTGCTTGGATAGTCAGGCTGAGAGAGGGGGAGGGAGGGCAGCGGCAGGAGGTCTAGCCTGTCTAGAGGAGGTTCAGGCAGCACCTCTGGACCCACCTCTTCAACCACAGCCTCCCCATGAGTGTGAGACTGAACACAGGGCTGCTAAGGCTGATGTCCCCCTCTGCCATGAAAACGGGGCCGTTTTGGACGGTACATGGACTGCATGGAACGGATGGCCTTTCTGGAGTCCTGCAGTTTTACAATGACCTTCTGTGTGTCTTCACTGAAGAGCACAGAGCCTCTGAAAGGGGCGTCCAGAATGTTCGTCTGAACCTCTGGATCTAACCCTGAGACCCGGAGCCAGGAGTGGCGCTGAAGACAAATTCCAGATGCAACAGCCCTCACCGAAGTGTATGCAGAGTTGTACGCAGCTCAGAGGACGCAGGTACCCATATCCGAGCCCGTCTGCAAAATCTTTGCAGGTTCTGCCTTTTGAGGGCAGTCGGGCATGCCTTGCAGAAAGTCCAGTCCTTGGTCCCAAAGGGCATTCTGGAACTGGACCATTGCTTCAAAAAACTGAGGCTGCGTATGCTGCATGTGGCAGATGAGTACACCCTACGACCCAAGGAGTAGAGCTGCTTAGACTCCCTGTCTGGCAGCTGGGTACTTAGGTGCTTCAGCCTCTGTGAACGATCATGTGCAGCCGATATGACCACTGAGTCAGCTGTGGGATGTTCAGCTAAGTAGGAGTGGTCCTTGGGGGCCCGGTACAAATGACTTGTCTTTTTGGGCACCACAGAGGATGTGTGTGGACGCTTCCAAGTGGCAAGGGTGACATCTTGGAAGGTGTCCACTAATGGAGGGATAACCACGGGCTTGGGGTCCTTCTGGCGTAAGTACTTTGCCAGGCACAAGCGTTCAGGGTCCAGAGCCTCGGTAACCGATTCCCTATTTTATCTTGGATATGCCTCATGACCTCCATGAAGCTGGGGTCATTGGGAGGAGATTTTACTTGATCCTCTGTGTCTCCAGGAAGTGAATCAGGATCAGAGTCCGGGAAGGAAGGTTCTGACTCCCCATTGTCCTCTGAGGAAGAGGAAGACGAATGGCACCTCCTCTTCTTGTGTCTAGGTCTTCTGAGCGAAGGAGAGAGGGAGGAGGAAGGAGATCTAGTCCTCCTATGTTTAGTCTTACGCTTCCTGGGGCTGGTGGGTGTTTTGTCATCATCATTCCCAAATGGAACTGGGGTTTCCTCAACATCTGGGTTAGGGATGATGGGAGGAGGCTTAGGAGTGGGAACAGAAGGGGATAATAAATCCTGCTTTACTGTGTCTCACCAATGGCTGAACAGCTCCTTGACCCATGACATGCCCAGTGTTGGTGACTCAGGCCTGGGAGGCAGCGGCAGTCGGCCTTCACCCGAGCCAGCATCAGGTAGGTCCGGCTTCAGTCTGATGGGTGACGACGGTGGAATCTCTGTGGTACCGTCGTCAGGGTCAGACATCGGGTGGACCGGCGTACGGTCCTGAGGAGAGACGTCAGACTGCTGACAGGCGGCGTCAGAGGGACCGAAGATGGCAGAGGTTCAGTGGACGGCTTGGCTGGCGCTGGAGGGACCATGATACGTTTTTCCGGCATGGGCCAGAGCCCAGAACCAACGGGCGTCCCTTGGCATAAGAATGGGGACAGTCGGAATGAGAAGAGGCCTTGGCCGTCTTTTCAGCCACCCTGGGAGGCTTGTCAGAGGGGTGTTGGTCAGCATCCAAAGGCTGACGCCAGTCAGACTTGTGCTTTGGGGGCAGGGACGAAGCCCTAGAAGAAGAATGCCCCGCGGTCTGTTTAGACTCCCTGGGATCAGCCGAAGCTGATCGGGCAACAAACTTACCTTTTGCCGCTGTGGTGCCGGTGTCCAAGGGCCTTTTTGGCGCTGTGGAACCGGACTCCAAGGGCCTAATCTTTATAGGTTGTAGGGTATAACCCTTAGAAAGAGAAGCTGAGGCGGGAGGCTTGAGGAAAGTAAGCTGGGCCTCATGACCGGAGGAGCCAGAGCGACCAATGGAATGGGAGCTGGAAGACCTGGGTCTAGAGGGCGTTCAATCCTTGTCCCGGTGGTGGCGCTTCTCCTTTCTGTGTTTTTTCTTAGAAGGAGAAGGGGAATGTGATTCCCTCCCGGAAGACAACTCTTACTGCATCTGGGCCAAACGTTGTTGGGCTAGAAAAAGCCTGGAGAGATTTTTGTCTCTGAATCGTGGACCGGCTGTTGAAGGCCTAGCAGTGGGTACAGGTGCCGGTGTTCTAGTCTGGGCCCAAGCAAAAAAGACAGGCCAAGTGATCATCTTTGAAAGGGATCTTCTTCCCACAAGAGCACTTATTACGGTGCCTGGTCAGTGGAGTTGACATACGTCGACGAATCGGTGAATGAAACAGAGAATTTCTAAGCTCTAGAGCGGACGGAACCAGCCAGAGAGCCGAGAGCTAACTAACGCATGCTGCGGCAGAAAAGAACTGGAGCACGTGGGGACCGTCTCCTGCCTTTATACTGGATGACGTCGGGGGTGGAGCCAACATCGGGTGGGCGGTCCCACATCAGTACTGCTGGAGAAAAGAATTGCCGAGATCTGCCGCCAGGTGGCGTCAGTCCTACATGTGTTACCTACTGCAAGAGCTTCCTCTTGAAGTAAGATCTGTATTCATAAAATGGGTTTTGTGGATTTTTAAAACATATGGATGGTCTGTTTCACACTCCCAGGATCTTAGATAACCCCAGTTGCAAAATCAGATGACAAAGCAGAGATTAGAATATGGAGCTGAGCTGGCATCACCCAAAATGTATTCTAGCTCAATAGGATATGAAATGGTTATTAGAAAAATGACATTATAAAAAAAATTCCAATTTACTGAAGCAATAAACTCTAAAGTTAGCATGGCAAAACAGGTATTTATTTTTGTATAGGAATAAAGTGACTGGGTGACTCACTGTTCCCCTGATATACTTGGGTTAACTGAGATCTGGTTAAAACCTACTATCCCTGAGTCGGCGTGCGCTTTGTCTGGTTACAAACTTCTCAGACATGACTGCCTAACCTCAAAAAGGGGAGGTGGTGTTGCAATTTACTTTAAAGAACAACTGCATCTCTCTGCACTAACTGTAAACACCCAAAGTTCCTGTGAAGCCCTGCATGTGCTACTAGTTCTGGGAAGATAAAACAAGCATTTGTCAATGCCGAATGTTTGCTTGCTGGCATTGGCATTGGTAGTGTAGAAGTTGCAGAGCTGCATAATAAGAATGGCAGCGAGGTATTGAACTGAAGCCAACCCCACCACCACCCTGCAGAGAGTGACAGGCATTGGGGTGTGCCTTTGGGTCATCAGGCATAACGACCATGCCATTTCACCACACCTCCCCCTGCAGACACTGACAAGTGTCACTGTGTGCCTTGGGGTCTCTAAGTCTTCATGCGCACCTCATTCCATCAGGAAACACGTGGAGATGGGTGCGTATAGGAGAATGGGGTGAAGTTTGGGCCCAAAGAGTCCGAGGCACACCCTGACGCCTCTCACTGGCTGCAGGGTGTGGGTGGGGGTGGAATGGTATGAGCATGACAGGCAAGAATCCCAAGTCATACCCCTGATGCCTGTCATTCTCTACAGGGGCGTTATGGTCAGAAACCCTAACGCCTCAGGCATTCGTTGGTATTTTCACTCCAAATTTTCAACATGGTTTTTGTGACCCCCACCTCATGAACAGTGGCAATATCAGTTTGTTAGCCGAAAACTGCTTTTGCACAGCGACTATGGCATTTGGCACCACAGGTGCAAAAACACATTCGAACAGGATGTGAAAAATGACAGCGGTACTGTTCATGGGGAGGTGTAAAAAATGGCAATGTTGAAAATCTGCTGTGAAAATCTTAAAAAAACTAGTGAAGTCACGAGCGTGCGTAGAAACTGTGCAACGCACACCCATAATGTAACTAGTCTGGGGATTTTTTTACAGTAGATTGTTAACACAGGCATTTTGGGACCTCCGATCATGAACAGTGTTAGTGTGATTTTCTTTATCTGTCCCGAACAATGATTTCCCACAGTGACCACTCATTTCTGTGCTGAAAGTGTGAAAACTCATTTCGGCCATGTTGTGGAAAATGACAGCTGTACTGTTCATAAGGAGGTGTGGAAAAATGCCACTGGTGAAAATCTGGATTGAAAATATTACAAATACATGAACTTACGAGGGTGCGTGGAAACTGTGCAATGCTCACTCGTAACACAGTCATTTTATGGAGTTTTGTCACTAAATTCTCAACATAGCCATTTTAAGACCTCTGCTCATGACCAGTGTCACTGTGATTTTCTTAATCTGTCCCAAACATTGTTTTCGACAACGACTGTACCATTGTGCGCTACATGCGGAAACACATTTTGGGTGAGATGTGAAAATGGTAGCTGTACTGCTCATAAGGAAGTGCGTAAAATGGCACTGTTGAAAATCTGGTGTGCAAATATTACAAATTCGAAACTTGCCAGCGCATGAGGAATTGTGCAACGTCAGCACCTAAAACAGTCATTTTTGGGAATTTTTTCACCAAATTTTCAACATAGCCATTTTAACACCTCTGCTCATGACCAGTGTCACTGTGATTTTCTTAACGTGTCCCATACATTGATTTAGACACGATTGTGCTTCATGCGCTACATGGCAGAAACACGCTAGGCGATATGTGAAAAATGACAACTGTACTGCTCATAAAGAGGTGTGTAAATGCAATGTTGAAAATCTGGAGTGAAAATATTGAAAAATTTAGAACTTTACGAGCCGCATGAGGAACCTGCAATGCACGTCAGAAATAGTCATTTTAGGAATTTTTCACCAAATTTTCAACATAGCCATTTTAAGACCTCTGCTCATGAACAGTCTCACTGTGATTTTCTTAATGTCCTGACATTGATTTCACACACTGACTGCGCCATTGTGCACTACATGGGCGCAAACACGTTTTGGGTGAGATGAGAAAAATGACAGCTGTACAGCTCATAAGGAGGTGTGGTAAAATGGCAATGTTGAAAATCTGAAGTGAAAATATTGAAAATTTGAGAACTTACGAGCGTGCGTAGGAACTGCGCAATGCACGCTCGTAAAACAGTCATTTTTAGGAATCTTTCCACCACATTTTCAAAATAGGCTTTTTGAGAGCCCAACTTATGAACATTGCCAGTGTCGTTTCATTAATCGTTCTGGAAAGGTGATTTTGCGCAGTGGCTGCGAAATCACCCTTCCGGCCCGAGTAACGCCATGACAGTGACAGCACTCATGAGAAGGGGTCCCAAAAACCCCATGTTGAAAATTTGGCAAAATTCCAAAATGCCCGAGATATGCAGCAAAGTTGAAAAACCCTATCTATTACATTACACAGCTTACCGGCATTTCTCAGTTTGCGGTCGGCTTTGAAGAGTGCAGACGTAGTTCCCGGTCCACCAAAGATGCGCTCGGACTCGAGGTAAGTATGGGGTGGGGGTGTGGGGAGGCAGGGTGGAGTGGGAGCGGTGGGGGCAGGGAGACTGCGAGGACCGCTTTTCAATTCATAGGTTTTTTTTTTAATTATTAAGACGACACGGACATTTGCCACGCTGAGGTGGGCTCCAGCGTGGCAGCTGGAAAGGCTGTCTGGGGGCTGGAGCCGACGGGATTGGCACCCGTCGGCCATAGGCTGTGCCGCATGGGTGGGCTCCAAGCGTGACAGCTATAAGGCTGTTTGGGTTGGAGCCCGGGGCACTGGGCACCCCTGGCCGCTATACAGTATGTGCGTGGGGAGGGAGGCGCCAGCACGCAATATGCGCAGCGCGTGTTGAGGGGAGCTCTGCTCACTGAAGCGCGCCTCCCTTTCAACTGTATGCCACTGCATTTTCAGCTGTCATAGACAGCTGGAGCAGTGATTGGCGCACTGCGACCGCACCTGCAAACACACTGACTGAAATGGAAGAGGCTGACACACCCCTGGAAAACTCGGATGATGGCACTATGTTTCTTGCACATGCGTGCAAGCAAACATAAAAATTACATACTGTATGTGCTTATAATCCCCCTAAACTTGGACTGACTGGGTTAACCAATCTTGTACATCACATTGCCTCTGGCACTGAAAATAATGAAATTCTCCTTATGGGTGATTTTAAACTAGATTGACTTGAAACAACATTAAAGCTAGATTAGTCTGGAAACTAAACACGTTTGTTTGACTCTGCTTGGTAAATTCCATTTGTCTCAGCTGATCACTTGTCCTGCTAGGGTCTAGCTGATGAGTAATCACCAGTCCCTTACTGACTGAATCCTTACCAACAGAAAGGACAGCATCATTACTTCTGGCATATTACCCGACTCCATTAGTGATCATTTGCCAGTTTTTTTATATTTGAAAAGCCCAAACTCAGGTACTGCCTCGTAAGGAAACTGTGTTTAGAGATTTGTATAAATTAAACCTTGGTGCCCTTACTGCAGACTTAGTCAAATAGATGGGTCTCCCTTATATCATACACCCAATGTAGACAATGCCCTGAAATGCTGTTTCTATGCTTCAGGCCCTACAGGACAAACCTATTCCCCAAATATGGTGCAGGGACAGAGAAGAAGCCACAAGATGATTGCATAGTGAACTGCTTACATCTCTTAAATCTACAGACAAATGTTGGGTTCGATTTAAAGTTTCAAATTTAGTCTCCAATTAGTTTTGCATGCAAAAAAGCTATATGGGTGACAAAGTAATTACTGTAAACAGCTTCTCCAGTCCTCCTTAGGTGACCTCCACAGGTTTTGGAGTCACATTAAGGGTTTCATGGCATTGGGTGCAACCCTTACAATATCTCATGTGAAACAGGATGGTACAAATTAAAATAATGCGGTGACTATTGCTAATGCTTTTAATTCTCATTTCTAGGATCTCTTCAAGTACACCAGGATTTCTTCCCTTAGCTTCACCCTTGACACGGGTGCGTCTGCTGCTTCAAGCAGCCGGGCGGACCCCTTCTGTCCGCCGGCTGCCTTCCTCGCTGCACTGCCCGCTGTTCACCAGACCGAAGCTTCACCCTTGACACAGGTGCGTCTGCTGCTTCAAGCAGCCAGGCGGACCCCTTCTGTCCGCGGCTGCCTTCCTCGCTGCACTGCCCGCTGTTCACCAAACCGAAGCTTCACCCTTGACACGTGGTGCGTTTGAGCAGTTTCAAGCAGCCAGGCGGACTCTTCTGTCCGCCGGGTTGCCTTTCCTCGCTGCACTCCGCTGTTCATCAGACCAAGGTACGCTGCAGAAACTGGACTGTCCAGAACCATCGACTTGCCTGCTGATGGGCTGCTGCAGTTCTTTAATTCTTTGCTACTGCTGTTTCCTCTCTGGACCTTAAGCTAATGTTATATTCTGATTGTGGTACTTGTTAAGTCTCTCCAAATTATCTTGTAAATCCTAACTTAAACGCTAACCTAAGCTTGTTTACAGCAATTTTGCACTGTAAGGTAGTTTGAAGTGCAAGTTCATTTAGGCTGCAGGTTTGTAGATTGTAAAATCTTTTTGTTTTAAGGTCCAGTGATAAGCTACCCTGATCAGAAAGTAAGTTTAAAGTGATACAGTTTTTCTGTTTAGACCAGATTCCATTTGGGTCACAGTTGTAAGCCTTGCCCTGCAAATAATTCAATTTCTCTTTCACTTTCTGTCCTTCTGTCTCCTTGCTGCTTGAATTTTACGCCCACCGCCCACCCCCACCTCCAACCTTTATTAAATACCCTCCCCTCGCACAACCCTAGCAATGTTCATCCTCCCTCTCTAATATTGCAACTCCTCTAAAGATACAGAGTGCAGCTATTAGGCCTAACACTTATTCTGTCTTGCCTTTAAAGACATTTTCTCTATTTTCACCACCTGCTTGCCTATCAGCATTGTTTAGCTCCTGCTCTATCTGCTGTCCCAACGCCTTCAACTACTGCAAGCTGCTGACGAGAGGAGGGGAAGCGTAAGTGCACCGAGGGTCCCCCCCAGCAGCTGCTAGTTGTGGTGATCTGTTCCTTGGGGCCCTACCATACGGGTGTCCTGGTTTGCCCTTTACAGGTTTCCAGGAGCCCTGGTTTGCTCCTTTCTAGGTCTCCAGTTGCCTATAATCTGTAGGGTGGTTACTACTGTCCTTACCATGGAAGAACTGGAAGCCACCTCTCCTATGATCAGGAGGGGCGGCAGGTTGGTTTTACGACACTAATAATTATGATACTGGCCCTGGGGCTAGTCCTCCTTATTGTGCTACCTTGACTCCTAGCCTATTTATTGACCCAGGGTTGTGGCCTCCCCCTGATGATACTGATTTCTCCTTTCCAACCTACTTGTAACTAAGGTAATGCACTACGGTACTGTCCTTAGCCTTGACACTAGATGCCTATGTGTACGGGTCAGGGTGAAGGAAGTCCGGCATGCACAGGCCTGGAGGTAGGCTGTAAGATTGTTCTCCCTGGCTAGCCTACTCACTTCTCATGGCTGGAGATATTGAGCTCAATCCTGGGCCATCTAAGTTGATCTCTAATATTCCCGCCACCTGGAATGGGAATAAGGGACTAAAAATAGTGCATATGAATATTAGGAGCTTGCTTCCTAACCGAGACGATCTCCTAGCGTGGACTGAGCTATACAAGCCAGACATCCTAGGGATAACTGAGACTTGGCTCAAACCCTCGATTCCTGACTCTGCCTGCTTCCTAACAGGATACGAGTTCATTCGTCTAGACAGGACTGGGGGTAGGAAGGGGGGTACCTCATCTACTACAGATCCCATCTGAAAATCTCTGGTGGCACAGAGTAAACCTGATCATCTACCCTTGTGAGTTTCTTCATGTGCTCCTGCTGTTGGGCGATGCTAAGAAGCTACACTTGTGTGGCCTATAACCCCCTAGGGGGTCTGACAGGACTCACTTACCTCTTAGATGCAGTCAGGCCCAGTATAGGTGACAATGAACTCATTATTATGGGTGATATCAACATGAACTGGGAGTGTGGCAATATTAGGAAATGCGAATCACAACTTGCCTGCCTATCCCTTAACCAACTAATCCATGACCCGACGAGACAGGCAGCCAATGGTTCCTCAAGTTCCCTGCTGGACTGGATCCTGACCAACCAGCCGGAGAGGATTGCCTCATCAGGCACGCTATCAGACTCCATATCTGACTACTCCCCGGTATACTGTGTCTGAAATCCCTCCCTAGAATTCCACACAAAATCATTCAAGTCAGAAAATACTCCAGTTTTGACCCTGAGGCTTTCCTGGCCGATCTAGGATGTACAGACTGGACCAGGGTGCTTGAAGCCTCCTGACCCTCAGTGGCAGCCTCCTGCTTCTACATTCTTTTGGTGTTCTCCAAGATAGACACACCCCCAGGGTCACCCGGAGGGTGAGGGGAACAACCACCTTCTGGCTGAATGGTTACTTACTTGCCCAGATGCGGGAGAGAGACAAATGCTGAGCAAGTACTAAGGGTTCCAGAGATCCTGCTAATCTCCTGAGATATCGGCAACTCAGGAATCAGTGTAAAAAAGCCATTAGGGCTGCCAAAAGTAACTTCTGTAAATCGGCACTACTTAGCTCTGTCAGAGATCCTAGGAGGTTCTGGAGGAACATTAAATCCCTCGTCAGTGGGCCCTCTCACTCGGGTGTCGTGGACGTGATTATTGATGGAGTCTCGTGCAATAATCCCCACACTATAGCTGACCACCTCAATCTCCACTTCTCCGACCTTTCGCCCTCACCTCGTTTCACGACCGATGGGGTTCTAACATATCCCTCCGATGCAGAGTGAACATCCTCCTCGGAGAGTATTTAATCTTAAGGCTGTGTCTGTCCTTGATGTTCGGAACCGCTTGGCTGCCCTCTCCCAGCACTCCAGTGCAGGGCCTGACAACCTTGAGCCCAGGCTTCTCAAGCTGGGAGCAGCTTATATTGCCCATCTGATTGCCCATATCTTTAACCTATCCCTTAGCTCGGGGATAATCCCTGACATCTGGAAGGAGGCAAGGATAGTCCCTGTTCTGAAGCAGGGAAATCCCAAACTCCTGACAACTATCGCCCTATTGCTATTCTCCCATCCCTTGGTAAACTCCTGAAAAGGTTGTATGGAGCAACTCTCGAGTACGTGGATACCCATGAGCTGCTTTCTGGGGCCCAACATGGTTTCCGGAAGGGTCATAGTACCACTACTGCCCTGATTACTGTAACCTCTAGTATTAGATCCGCCATGGATCAGGCAAACTGTCAGGTGCTATATTTATTGACTTGTCAAAAGCTTTTTGATCTTGTCAACCATGACCTACTGGGGGAGCAGCTCAGGGCTCTCGGGTTCTCTCCGCATGCCATGAGTTGGATGATGGGCTACCTAACGGGTAGAAAGCAGCGCACCTGCTTTAACAAAGTCCTCTCGGAGCCTAGGGCTGTGACCATGGAGTTCCCAGGGATCGGTGCTGGACCTCTCCTATTCTCACTTTTATTAATCAACTCCCACGGGTGACCTCTCGTTGCCAAGTCACTTTAAGCAGATGACCTTGTGCTAGTGGCCCATGCTCAATGCTGCTGACCTTAACTAGTGCCTATCTGAAGACTTCAGCAGAGTCTCGGCCTGGATTACCAACCATAGACTGGTATTGAATCCTAACAAAACTCAGGCCATGCTCTTTGGTTCCACGGCCAAGTTAAAAGCCCCATCAGCTATGCTCAAAATAGCTTGTGATGGAGGCCCCCTGTTGCCAACAGCGAGCTCAATTAAATATCTTGGGGTCACCCTCGACCCACAACTTGACATGGGAAGCCATATCCAAAACATCTGCAGAGCCACCAGGTGTAAGCTTGGCCTTGCCTACAGGACCAAATACAAACTGACTCCGGGAGCGAAGCTGGCACTTGCGAGGGGAGTGCTTCTCCCCTCCCTTAGTTATGGATACCACCTATTGCCAGGTCACCTCAAATCCATCTTAATCGGTGGAACACGCGGCATATAATGATATCTGTCGGTTTGCACTTGCTGCCCCAAACTCACCCACCGATGTGAGCTCTATGACAAACTCAACTGGCTCCCCCCTGCGGAATTCCTGATCCTTGGTGTAGGAAACTTCACCAGGAAAGTGCTTGCCACGGGCATACCGTCGGGACTGGCGCATCTCCTCCCAAAACTGGACGCCATCCCCTACCAGCTCAGGTCACAGACTGCCGAGTTGCTTAAAGTTCCCCCTACTTGGACCCTTATGGGGGATAGTGACTTTGCCGCTTTTGTGCCTAGGCTCTGGAACTCCATTCCGGACCCTTCCCATGGGACCTTTTGCTCCTCCCTGTGGTCCCACCTAAAACAAACGACAAGATGTGACTGCTCCTAGTCTCTGTAATGTAATACTCTGCAGTCCACTATTGTCCACTCTGAGTCCATGATGGTCTATGAAATATGTATTCAGTGATTCTAATGTCTATCTATGTCCTGTAACAATTTATACTATGTGTGGCAGTATCTCTGCCCTTATACAAGCGTTGTTATAGCTGTTTTTTACTGTATCATGCTGTTTCTCCAATGTTGCCATGTATGTATACTGTATGTTTTGTGCTCTCCCGGGTCGTTCCTGAAAATAGGCATACTACTTGTCTAGTGTACTTACCCGGTAAACAAAAGCTAAATAAATAAAATAAACACCAATATGTCCTGTGGTGTCACTGACGAGAACTCCCCTGTTGAGCCAACCAGCCACCCCTCCTCCTTCTATCTCAGGACTGTCACTCAAGGTGAGGTACACCACCTTATGAGGTCTATATCTACCTGTAGTAATGCTCGTAATGATGGCCTTGTAGCTAGGTTCCTTAGGATTGCTGCTCCCCAGCTAGTTGCGCCAGTAACTAAATTATTTAACTTGTTCTTCTCCACTGGGGTAGTGCCTAGGGGTATTACGTCAAAACGGTGATTTTACAAGGGTGACACATGAAGAGGGCGAGGGAACCACAGCGCTGACACTTTCAGGCGACCTGTGGAGGGGTTGTGGGATAACAGATGGACCAGACACCGAACTTCAGATTCAACACACAATTTCTGTGTGATGTTTATTCAAAATACAAGAAATAACCTTCTACAATGGAATATTTCTTCTTCAGTTTGCAGCAACAGACTATGAATGTCCTTTCTCTGCACTTAGCCAGCACCTACTGATCTCTGATCCCATTCACTAGTTGAGATGTAGCTATAACCCCTATGCAAGCCCTATTTGCTTGGGTAGTGGGGGCCCAAAAAGAAGGAAAAACAAAACAAGCTATAAACAAAGAAACTCGATGCAGAATCACTGAAAGAACAGTTACCCCAAAGGGCACTGGCAACAAATCAAGTTTCAAAGAAATACATCATCATACATACCCAATCTCCGCACTGGAGACCCAATCTCCACAAGGACATGGACAAGATGGAAGCTGTCCAGAGGAGGGCAACTAAAATGGTGCAGGGTCTGCACCGGAAGACATACGAAGAGAGACTAAAGGAGCTTAATATGTATAGCCTCGAGGAAAGGAGGGGTGGGGGGCATGAAAGAAACTTTCAAGTACCTCAAGGGAATCAACAAAGTCCAAGAGGGTAGCATCTTTCAAAAAAAGAGGTATGCAAGAACAAGGGGGCACAATTTGAAGATGGGGCGGCTCAGAGGTAATGTAAGGAAGTATTTTTTCACAGAGAGGGTTGTGGATGCATGGAACGGCCTTCCAGAGGAGGTTGTGGAGTCAAAAACAGTGGTTGAATTCAAGCATGCATGGGACAGCCATAAGGCAATTCTAGGGGGTTGGGGTAGAAAGAAGTAGGCTGCTGGTTGACTAGGATCTGCAGCTTATCCATTAGGTAGGGAAATGGGCAGACTGGGTGGGACAAGCGGTCCTTATCTGCCGTCAAATTCTATGTTTCTAATGCATCATGGGCTATATGCAAATCATGCCATTTTTTACTTAAGTTTACAACAATATACATGCATTTTAAATAACACAACTAGCTTAATTTCTATAATAGTCACCTAGTACTTTTTACCATTATCAAAACACCAAGTGCCATGGTATTTTCAACATTTACAGGTTTCATAAACATAAGGTATATTATGACATAGTGCTATTACATACTAAATCCAACAACGATTAACACAACCTGTTTTACATACATCTGGAGGTCACCACAATAACCTCCCTGTACAAGGACCTGAGGGGGAAAAGGAAAATTAAAGAGGATACTGTAGCATAGTCAAGGGAGGGAGAAGGGGTGCCCACAGGTGGCCAACCTTACGGACTAGAAATACTAAAGTATAGATTAGGCTTAGAAATAGAACTGTTGCAACAGATTTTAGAAAAGGTCGGTCCTCAAGAGTGGCAGGAGCTCCCAGTCACACTCCCCATCCCCAAGGTATGCTCCCCCCACCTGAGTTAGTTAATAAAGGGGGGGGGTGCAGAGGGCGAGGCCCTCTGCAAGAAACAGTCTTTGTTGTAATCCGTTGCGCTGTGGGAGTTGCGCCCTCTTCACAGGTCGCCCTTGTAAAACTGCCATTTTAACATGGAACCGCATCTAGGCTATGGAAGGTTGCCAAAGTGGCATCGGTATACAAAAAGGTGACCCAAAGTGCACCAAAAACTACCATCCTAACACAATCCTGCCTGTGCTTGAGTAGCTAATGGAGAAACTTGAGGCCTGTTTGGTAACTGAGCACCTTCAAAATGATTCTCTATTATCCCCAGCACAGCATGGTTTCAAGGCAAGATCACAGCACATCAACTGCCCTTACCCAGTTTACTAGTGATGTTGAAGTTGCCATGGATAAAGGTATGCTCACAGGGGCTGTCTTCATTGACCTAACCAAGGCCTTTGACCTTGTGGAACACTCCTTACTCACATCCAAACTGTATACCCTTGTTTTTTTGTCCTCTGCTATTACCTGGTTTTCAAACTATCTTAGTGAGTGACAGCAGTTTGTAAATCTTAACCGAGCCAGATCAGACTTCTCCACCTTTAATACTGGTGTTCCGCAAGGATCAATACTTGGTCCGCTGCTCTTTACCCTATTAATCAATAATCTGCCTAGATCAACTGCCTCTTGCTCCACCCTGCTTTATGCAGATGCTATGGTACTGTACACAAGCTCTAAGAATATACAGTATCTGAAATCAACATGAGGCTTGATGCAGACTTTGGGAGTGTTCAGTCATGGCTAATTCAAAACAGGCTTCTCCTGAACTCTTAAGAAAACCCACTCCATGGCGAGGGTGAAGAGTGAAGTGTCACAGGGGTCAGTGTTGGGTCTGCTTCTCTTCAACATCTACATCAGTGATATTGCGGAAGGTTTGATGGGGAGGGTGTGCCTATTTGCTGATGATACGAAAATATGCAACAGGATGGACACCCTGGGGACAGAACACGAGGAAGGACTTAAAAGACACTCGAAAAATGGTCTGTGATATGGCAGCTGAAACTGAACAGAAGAGCAGGGTACACCCTAGGTGGGGAGAAAATCAAAGTAACAGGAGAGGACTCTGGGGATCATAGTCTCCTCAAACCTTAAGGTAGGAATCCAATGTAACATGGCAGTGGGAAAGGCCAACGAAATGTTGGCATGCACAGGCAGGGGCATTACTAGCAGAAGGAGGGAGATAATAATGCCCCTTTGCAAAGCCATGGTGAGGCTGCACCTGGAGTAATGGGTTCAGTTCTGGAGGCCACATCTCCACAAGGATATAGATGCATAGGGAAACCAAGATGGTGCAGGGTATGCAGGGAAAGTCATACGAGCAGAGGTGTAAGGAGCTGGATCTGTACACGCTGGAGACAAGGAGGGAAGGGGAAACAATGATTGAAACTTTTAAATATGGAAAGGGGCTCAAAGTGGGACAAGAGGATTTACTTAAGAGGAAGG
This sequence comes from Neoceratodus forsteri, assembly GCA_016271365.2. Taxonomy (NCBI): domain Eukaryota; kingdom Metazoa; phylum Chordata; order Ceratodontiformes; family Ceratodontidae; genus Neoceratodus; species Neoceratodus forsteri. Next base: position 1,075,540,052 of record CM057454.1, on the reverse strand, counting down.
AGGAGGAGGTCAGAACTAGAGGGCACAGCCTCAGACTGCAAGAAAAAAGATACAGGGGCAATGTGAGGGGGCGTTTCTTCATAAGGAGGGTGGTGGAGCCCTGGAACAGACTGCCAGACAGAATGGTGGGGGCTAAATCAGTGGAAGAATTCAAGAGAGCATGGGACAAGCAAATGGGGCTGAGTATCGGGCAGGAGCTGGCAGGTAGGGGGAGGTGTAGGAGGAAAAAGGGCAGACTAGATGGGCCGGTATGGACCTTTTCTTCCATCAAGCTTCTATGATTCTATGATTCTTTTAAATACCATGGCATCACCCTGGACTCTACTCTTGAGTTTAGTCTGCACATATCAGTAGCTTGCGAGTCTAAATTTGAAGCTAGGACTTGCGTACAAAGTTAGGTATGCCCTGACTCCAGCTGCTAGCTATAGTTCAGGGTGTCCTGTTGCCAAGTCTCGCCTATGGTTTGGTATCTTACTCTGAGGCAAACAAATGTGATATACAGTAAATAATGGAATGCTTATTACAATAAATATCTGTCCCTTTGCCCTCTCTGCGCCCAGGCTGACTCACCACTGCTCACTTTACTCGAGCCTAGGCTAGCTTTCTCCAACCTCATGTCACCTCTTCATCACTGGCTGCACCATTGGCAAAGTTATCAAAACAAACTCTTGCTAGTATGTTTAAACAAATCAATCAGAAGGAAATGAACTTCTCTAACTGGCCTCAGGAAGGAAAAAAGATATAATGTATATATAGGGGATATGACATGGCCTGACTGAAGATAAATATGATATCTTCAGTCAGGCCATGTCATGTTCTGTTTATACTTTGTGCGTTTTGGGATTATTTGTAGTTTACAAATTTAAGCATTACAGTTATAGCAGTGAGTATAATGTAAAGAAAAGTGGAATGAGATAGGGTTTGGTTTGTAAAAGTGATTTTTATTGTAGAAAGTTGATAGACATAAAAGTATGTGAGGTTAACTGTTTTATAATAGAGAAAATAGCAAGTTAGTTTAATTGCTTTTGCATGGTAAATGTTTTATTTATTGTTGAGAAACAGGGGCGTAGCTACAAGGGTGCAGGGAGCGCAGTGGCACCCGGGTCCATGAGGTCTGAGGGGCCCGAATCATAATTTTGATGTTTATTCAGAACTGGGGAGGGGCCCTGTAACATCGCCTTGTACCCAGGCCCTCTGGGAATTTGTTACGCTACTGTTGAGAAGCTGTTTGGAGTCGCTCACGCTGTAGAGCTTGTGGTGCGCAGATTAGAGGAAGCGAGTGGTTTCCACTGTAGCCATCTAAGTAGTATTTTGGGGGAGGAGCAGAGGAATTAGCTGTGTATTTTGCAGAAGATATGCTGTGCTGCTATATTTGAGAAGTGTCTCAGAACATTGACTGAGTGACAGGGAATTGCGGAAGCAAGAGAGGTATCTGTTGCCTTAGCAACTGTTTCTAAGCCAGGATGTGCACATGATCGTGAGGTGAAACACTGCAAATAATCAAGACAGTACATGATTTTGCTATTCTGCTTTTTTGTTTTTTTAGATATCGGAAAATGTATTAATGTGGTGAAAAACTGATGCCACTGTATGTGGAAGTTTTGTGGACTGTCAGAGGGGAGAGACTGAAGATCGGACAAGGGTTAGTGAATGTGTGGGGAGTGTCACGGTGGCTGGAAAGGTAATTTGGAGTGGAAGGAAGTGTTTGGGTATGATAGAAAAGTGTGTCTGTTGATTTGTTATCAGGAAGCCTCTCTGAAATCATTAGGGTATATTTTGAGAAGTTGTTGTCAGATGTGAGAGTAAGTGAATTACTGTGAGTACAGTGAATTTTTTTTGAGCCATTTGGTTTCCGTGATGTTATTGAAAATAGGATGAATTTTGTTTGGGGACAGCATGGAGGTAATCCGGGGAGGTAGTACACAAAATGGTATTCTTTTTTAGTTTGGCCGCATGTAAATGTGTGATTTTTACTTTGATGAGACATTTAGCTGCAGCATGAGCACGAAGTGAAAGTGATGAAGCAACGTGCTCAGACGATGAGGAAGGTGCTGTAATTATACTAACTGTCTTAGGTATGACATATAAATGTGAAGATATAAGTATGACGTATAGGAACATTGAGATATCAATGATATCTTCACTGGGCAGCTGAGATATCACTTTTTATACAGGCATTTATCACAAAACACACATTGTATAAATATATATATATATATATATATATATATATATAATAACTAGCCAGCAGTTTCTCTCAATGTACTGACCAGGTTGATATTTTCCATAACAACCGGCTGGTTGTTATGACATTCATGAGCCATACCAGTCAAACTATGCTGCTGCCTCATTGGCCAACATTCTGTATGTGAGCAGGGCCAAACAGTCTCACAAACTGCCGGAGAAAAATTGCTGGTCTGTTATTATAAAAAATAAAAGATGGGGAGGGTGTTTCATATGAGAATTTAATGCACACCCTCGTTGTGAGGTGCTCTGATAAACCCCTCGGGCTTTGCCCTCAGGGTTTATGTAGCATCCCACAACTCGGGTGTGCATTAAATTTTCATATCAAACCCTTCCCCATCCATTATTCTCTCTATATATATATATATATTTATGCAATAGGCGTGGACATAAAGCCTACATGATAAATCTGAGCTACTATGAGATAAATTCAAAATTTTACATTTATACGCATAGTAGATGCATCATCACAGATTTAAATACATAGTAGATATGTTACAATAATAACTGGTCAGCAATTTCCCTCAATGTACGGACCAGGTTGATATTTTCCATAACAACCGCCTGGTTGTTATGACATTCATGAGCCATGCCAGTCAAACTATGCTGCTGCTGCCTCATTGGCCAACATTCTGTATGTGGGTGGGGCCAAACAGTCTCACAAACTGCTGGAGAAAAATTGCTGGTCTGTTATTATAAAAAATAAAAGATGGGGAGGGTGTTTCATATGAGAATTTAATACACACCCTCGTTGTGGAATGCTTTGATAAACCCCTTGGCCCTCGGGGTTTATGTAGCATCCCACAACTCGGGTGTGCATTAAATTCTCATATCAAACCCTTCCCCATCCATTATTCTCTATATCACTCCAGAACTCATCTAGAATGTTCAGCTTCAGTACCAGTATTAACCATATTCAAATGCAAATAACTTTAAAACAAAAACAGATAGCATAGTGCTGTGAGCATGAATGTTGTGCAGCACAAAATTATCTACAACTGAGTGGTATTTCATTTATAGACACCTTATAGATTTTTTTATAATTAGCAAAAAAGAGCAGAAAATGCAATTTTTTGTTCACTTTTTTGACAAACATATGCAAAAAAAGATAAACAATCAAAAGCAAATGTCCCTGCACTGACAGAAAGCATCCCTATTGCATAAATGAAATATTCAGTGGTAAGCTGTCAGATAAATGATTTATCTACACTCGTGCTGTTTGACATTAGACATCTCACTCGTGGCTTACACCACTCATGAGGCTACCCGAGGTCAAACAGCACTTGTGTACATAAATCATTTATCTGACAGCTCACCATTGTATATCCATCTCTTTTTCTGTATGTATATATGTATAGGGGATACATGATGGGTAGGAGTGTGATGTGCATAAATATACTCACTCCTGCAGAGTGAGCTATGGATACTCATGAGTGCCGAAGGAGTGAGTATATTTATACATATCACACGATCTGCACATCATGTGTGCCGTTTATACAATGGGGGTGGGAGCTCACATTGTAGGTGTTAGAGAATAAAGTGGTGGGAGTTGAAGAGGTACGTACTGGTTTGTTGGTAAGGTAGTAGTATTTGAGGATGCGTATATTTATTTTTTATTAGTGGTACATTTGGTGCTTGGTGTACATAATATTTTTATTACATTCGGTTGTTTTCACTGAGGTTTATTTATAACATAAGTATGATATGATTTGGTTACAGTCACCAATGCCATGTAACAGAAAATATTTATTTCTTAGTTAACAGTAAGCTTTATTGCTGTTCCAGATTATTTATGGAGTATAGAAGTTTAATGTGGAACAGTTCAATTTCTACGTAAAATGCCATTGTGGATTGGCTCTGAGTGCTGTGGCTGGGGAAGGTTCGGTGTTGTGGATAGGGCGAGCAGGATGGAGGCGGCACCCAGGAACTAAGGCCCAAGAGGGGAAGGTAGGTGAGAATCAGTAATGAATGATGAAGATACAAGATAAGATCAAGAATTATGGTAGGTACGTAATTTTCTTATCTTCCCTTGTCAGTCTTCACCATTCATTACTGCTGGGTGAGTACCAAGCCCCCCGGAGGGGACCTGGCATTGCCCTGAGGGAACAGCATGCGTCAGCCTCCTGCAGGAGAGATGTAGGAGGGGGGAGACCCAAATAGCCATACTAGACCAAAAATGGCTTAAGGCTGGTCAGGGAGAGGAGGTGTCCCCCATGGCAGGGAGGACAGAAGGTGCCACTGCAGATTCCTCCTCACCCTGCGGGAGAAAAGACGGGTCCCCCGGAAAGCAGAGGAAATCACTCTATGCCGGGCAACGGGTGACAATCTAGACAGGCAAAGCCATGCCATTCACCTGATGTAGATTGCTGTCCCCGCCACTCTGGAAGCCACCTCACTGGTGTCATATGATGTCCTTGCTTGGTGCCTTGCAAGCTCCAGACCCTGAGCAGAGAGGGCAATGGCTTGCCTAGATTCCTCTGAATCAGGCAACGGTGCTATTACTTGTGCCAGCATCGACCACAGGTGCCTGTTGTAAGCAGCGTGGTGAGTCTGATGTGAGCTGATGCTGAGTAACACATGAGCTGAGGAGAAAACTCTTCTTCCCCACCAGTCGAACTCAGTGGAATCTGGATCCGGTGGTCAGTCGTGTGCCAGGTGTTGAAGCCTGGAAGGAGTATCTAAAGCCATCAGCCCCGAGGTTGGGTGAAGCAGAGAACCAAGAGACTCCTGGGGAGCGCAATACCTCCTCCTGCAGTCTGCTGGGGCTGGTGGTGAAGGGGCTGGTGACTGCCAGGTGTGGACTGACGCTTCCTGGAAGGGAACAGGCCAGGAAGGTACCACCAGGTGGTTAGCACTAAATTCGCTCTAAAATGAGCATGTCTCCCTCTTGGTTTTGCATCGTAACACATGGGAAATGTGGAACTCCTGAATCAACCTCGACAGGAATTGCTGATATTCAGTGAAATCGGCGTCGGAGGAAAGGTGGACAGCGTGTTCCTCTTCCTCAGATGAGGAAGTCGAGGAGCTCGGATGCTCAGAGTCCTCCTGTGGCAGGGGAGACGGGCGAAAGACCTGCTCATTCATGGCTCTAACATACCTAGGGAAGGCCGCTGCAGTGGCCTTGAACGCCTCGCAGGTTAAGGGTCTCATAGGGCCCACATGGCCTGGGAGAGGGGGAGGTGTCTGCAGAGGGATTGGGGAAGGGCAACTAACCGAAAGTGCCCAGCCTCTGCCAGGGCACTGAGACCCTGCAGTAGATCCTCCCACGTGGGGGGATCTGGAAGTCGATCCAGTCAACAGATGCTACAAATGTGAAAACAAATCCTGGCTGAGCCCTGAGGGAGAATCTCCCCTGTGGTGTGATTGGAGTTGCATGGATCCAGAAGGGTAACCCTCACCGCTGCCCACTAAGGGCTTCCCTGAAGTCTCAGAGGAGAAGAAGGGGGGCTCATCACTGTGGCTCCTACCCACCCCCCACAGGGTTGTGGAAGAAGGCCTCCACACTTCACCCAGGCCTCTCAACCCCTTGGACTCCGAGGCCACCCTCTTCCTTGAACCCAGTGACAAGGAGTCCACCAATCTCACCAGTCCCCCGAGGGAGGCCGCAGAAGAAGGGAGTCCCCATCCCCACCAAGGTAGCCAAGGCAGCACCAGAGGTGGCAGCTGTCCCGGGCCCCCGAGGTCAAAACCGTCACACCAGGCCCCCCAAAATTGCTATCCACCACAGCGCCCCCAACACCAGAGTCAGTGAGTGGGCCCGCAGAGACCGCAGACTCCAGGGAGCCTGGAAGGCGACCACTGGGCCGCCTGGTGCCACATCCAAGAGGGCTCCCCGACTCCAAGGAGTTGGGACGCCAGTCCGGATCGGCCAGCGAGTCATCCACCTCCAAAGAAGAGACCACCACACATACCGCCAGACTAGTGACCCCGGGAGCTCTCCTACCAGCTGCGCCATGAATGGCACTGCCTGCAGTGGTATCTGAAACGGCACCAGCAGGTGGCACCAAGGGTCCGCCAGAGCCAGGCCCAGTAACTGTGGGCCACAACACCGGGGGAGCCTGCACCTCCATGGAGGTGACTGCCGTAGTGGTGCTCTCGACCTGGCTCCGCAGAGAACCGAGACACTCCTCCGGCACCGTAGAAGAAACCTCCTCGACGGTAAGGCTGTAATCAGAAGAGGAGATTTCCTCCTCATCGGGCCATATAGACCCGGAAAGGGACCCGGAGGTAGGGTTAACAGATCTTGCCATGGCATCCCTAGAATGACGCTGTCCTCCGAAACTGGGCGGGGCCCTACTGACTTTGTGCAAGAACAAGAGGGCACAATTTGAAGGGGGGGCGGCTCAGAAGTAATTTAAGAAAGTATTTTTTCACAGAGAGGGTTGTGGATGCATGGAACGGCCTTCCAGAGGAGACTGTGGAGTCAAAATCAGTGGTGGAATTCAAGCATGCATGGGACAGTCACAAGGCAATTCTAGGGGGTGGGGGTAGGAAGAAGTAGGCTGCTGGTTAACTAGGATCTGCAGCTTATCCAGTAGGTAGGGAAATGGGCAGACTGGGTGGGCCAAGTGGTCCTTATCTGCCATCAAATTCTATGTTTCTATGTTTCTAAACGCACGGATCTCAAGAACACAGCGGTTCACGGAGAAACAGGCATCGCAATTGTCCATATCGTGGTTGGGACCCAGGCAATGAAGACAAACGTCATGTTGGTCCATTACGGAAAAATGCCGGCCACAAGGGCACCAACGCATGGGGGCACGGCCCACTTTGGATTCCTTCTTAGCCCCCAAACCAGGCATGACGCGAAAAGCAATGTTACAAAACTATAGAAAAGACCCGGCACCATTGGTAAAAGTAAAAGGAACAGGCTTACCAGGTTCAACGGCATCGGGTGGTACTCAGAACTGGGATGGAGGGCTGGACAGGAATGCGGCGTTGAATCTGGAGAAGGCCTGGTGACACAGCAGCAAAACTCTGTACTCGCGCAGCAGGTGCAACCTCGACGGTGGGAGAAACAGAACTGGGGTGGAGCAGGAGTCTGCGGAGCCTAACGGCCAACCCTCATGCACCACACAATGCGTCGGCCTTGTGGGTGGCGCCGTTGGCGCCGACTCCCCCCCTCAAAAAAAAAAAAAAAAAAAAGCTCCCGTGCAGGTACGTGCCTCCAGCTTACACCCAGCAGTAATGAATGGTGAAGTCTGACAAAGGAAGATCATTTATTTTTACTTACTGTTTACTGTAGTACAGTATATGGTATCAGACTAATTTTGCTTGTTTCCAGGTTAACAGTTTCTATAATCACACATCTCAGAATCCCCTGCAGCAACATCAGAGCAGGATGCCAGCAGCAGGAGAATTAAATAGCCTGCAGTGCATGTTAGGGTTTATATAAGCTCTGACCTTCTGTTTGCAGGTTCTGCTGTCCTCCTGGGGCTAGGTACAATCACAGAGGACTGTATTTAGCCCTCAGAGAACAGCAGGGCCGGTAAACATCTGATCAGAGCTTACAAAAGAGCTAGTGTACAAATGAATACTCCTTCAATTATTTCCAATTTAAAAAGAATGCTAACGGGACCGGCTGACCTGTGCAGCAGTAGATCTACAGCACAGCGGCAACCCGGGTTGGGAGTGGACCTGGGTTGCTAGAGGGGCTGGCCGGAGGGAGGGGTGGACTGAGGCGGCCGTGCATGCTCTCTCCACCTCCGGGGGGGGGGGAGACACGTCTCTGTTACAGGGCTCCTGGGTGGCTACAGGATGACCTGTTACTGGGTGACCCAGCTAGAGCTGGTAATGGGAGGTGTGACGGTCCTATGGTGTGTACACATAGCCGCATCATTGCTCGCTGCACCTTTCACAGTACCAAAAGGAAAAACTGCTCTGTTGGATGAGCTGCATGATGCTCCCACTGCGTCACTGTGTAGCTGACTCAGGGCTCCCTGCCTGGATCCATGATAGAGATCCGATGGGGAAAGTGGGGAGCCCCGGAGGCCCTGCCCTGGTGGCAATCCAGGGGGCACTCTGGACAGGGATTCCTTCGGTGACACCACAGACGGCGGTCAGGTGCGGTTAGGCCGATGCTGACGAGCCATCCGGGTGGAAGACAAAAGTGAAGCAAGTCAAAGAAGAAAAAACAAGAATGCTAAAGGGGACTCAGGCATCTTACAACACTGGAGAAAAAGGGTGATCTAAAATAGAATAAAAAGGTATAGGTCATTAATTTTCAACACTGCTGCTTTGAGACATTCATGCTTGAGGGTTGATAAGAAGAGAGATGGACGCATGCCGTATGCCCATTCTGACAGCCCCCCCATCTCAGTAGACAGATTCCAGTTAAGTTTCACTCATAGACCCATCCTGTCATGATCTGAACATGCTAATAGAAACACTGAAACATATAGTTCCCTATAATCCCTGGGACCTACTGTTCCTCCAGGGCACTAACCCTCCCAGTCATCTATCTATTCTCATCCCTGGTCCTGTCACCCCTGGTAACCATGATTCCCTTCATTATGTCCCAGCCCTGCTTGAATCCCCTGACTGTTTTTGCACCCACCACCTCAGCCGACAGACTGTTCCAAGGTTCCACCACCATTTCCGTAAAGTAGTACTTCCTCACATCCCTCCTGAACCTACCTCCTGTTAATTTCCATTTGTGTCCACATGATCGTGAATTGGTATTCAGGCTAAACAGTTCTTCTGGTTTGTGTCCTTATGATAGATTCCCGCAAATCATTCAGATGTTTACCACCCTCTATATAAAAACGTCCTCACTTTGCACCTAAATGATTCCCCTCAGTTTGTTCATTTTACCCATGGAGATCACCATTTGTATATCCTCATTAAACCCCATCTTCCACTTTATCCAGGTCCCTTTAAAGGGACTCATATGCTGGTCCCATAACTTGGTATCGACAGCAAACTTGATTACACAGTTTTCTTTCTTTCCTTTTTTATATATATATATATATATATATATATATATAGAGATTTTATGGTATTTTTCCATGGGTTTTCCATTTTCCCTGCCCGAGACCCGGCATACAGCTGCGTGCGTGTGGAGGCATGCACACACAGTCAGCTCAGCATCGTCCCACCCATGCTGCTGCCGCCTCGCTACCCACTGGACCTCCACCTGGTGGGGTGGAACTATGGGGGTGACAACCCACCGCCACCACCCCCGGGAGAGGAGAGCAGAGCAGCCTGCTGGCTTGCTACAGCCTGCTCCCCCCCCACCCCGTGCCAGCACCCCGATGACCCAAGGTCATTCCCGGATTTGGGTCACCGGCGTAGTGCAAGGTAAGGTGCCTCAGCCCTTAGCACCACCGGGCCAGCTGATTACACAGTTTTCTAGACCTTCATGGAGATCCCTGATAAAGATTCTGGACAAAGCTGGTCCCAGCACTGACCTCTGGGGATCCACTGCTTGTCACACCTCCCTGTTTTGATATTCACTGTGCTATTTTCGATGCCTTGTAGCCCTAATTTTATTAAACAAACATAGACAATGTCAGTAAAAAAAGAACATTAGTCCATCCACTCTGCCTTGTTATACCCTATTCTAACCCCGAGACCTGCTAACTAGACAGGCTGCTTTGCCCCTTCTCCCCCTTCTTGCTCCTTTGTCTTACCTATACCCTCGAAGTAACTACTAAACCCTTAACTCTGTCCCAGCTGTGCATGAAATGATTAACAGTTTTTGCACATACCACCTCTGTGGGCAGGCTGTTCCACGGCTCAACCACTCTCTCTGTAAAACAATACCTCCACCTCTCCCACCAGTTCTGCTCATGTTCCTATGTTTTTGACTTGCTATTCCTGCTGAACAGTTTCTCACAGTTAACCCTGTTCATTCCTTTCAGGGACTTGAAGGTCTCCATCATGTCTCCCTTCTGGCCTCCAACGAGTACATGTTCAGTGCCATAAGTCAATCCTTGTACACAATGCCTTCCGGAAGGACAGGACTGGCAAGAAAGGTGGAGGGATACTAATATATGCAAGAAGTTCCCTAAATGCCCTAGAACTCAGTCCCCCAACTCAGGAGAATGTCCCTCGGAATGGCTACTAGTTAAACTAATGTTTGGTGGAAGGAAATCCTTAACAGTAGGTTGTGCATACCACTCCCCGAAAATGGTCAAGTGTGCACTGGCCACTCTCATAAGCAGTATAATTAATTCCCCCGGAGAACTAATATTCTTAGAGGACTTTAAATTGGCAGTGTAATGGTGTGGACAAAACTTTACTGACACATCTCTTACTCAATTAGTGAACCAACGAGGTCTGGAAAACACACGCTACTGGACTGGATACTAGTCAACAGGCCTGATAGGATCAAAGCAGCAGGCATTTTATCTGACTCTCTTAGTGACCACTCCCCACTCTTCTGTATATGGAGGAATAACTCACCTAATCCTCCCCCCAAAGTTACTGATAGCTCGGGATCTCTTCAAGTTTAATACGACTGCCTTCCTTAACAGACTAAGTGAAGTACAATGCAATGATTTATGCTTTCTGTCTGACATTGACCAAGTTTTGGACTACTTCATAAATAACTTCCTTTGCATGCTCAACAAAAGCATGTCCCCCTGAAACAGCTCAGGGTCAGAGGCCAATGTCTGTACTGACTGGACAGCGATCTAAGGAAACATATGAAGCAAAGGGATTCAAACACTCCAGAGAGCTTTTGGCTCAAATACAGGACACTAAGAAACTCATGAAAGAAAGAGTTAAAAAGTGCCAAAACAATATATATCAAAAATCTCCAAGTCTCAAACCTTTTCAACCCTAAAAACTTCCTGAAACAGATCAATTACCTCCTCAAAGGGCATGCAGCCGAAACTACTCAGAATACTACTGTCAATGGTCTCTTGATATCAGAACCTACCACATTAGCAAATGCCTTCAACAACTTTTTCACCAACCTGGACAAATATGTTGACCACAAGACCTGGGAATACAAGGAGCTCTCCCCTTGATGCACAACCCCACACTCAATATCACTTCCAGCTAATCATCAGGAAAGAAGTACTTAATCTTCTGAGATCAATTAAACCTGAGGACTCCACAGGTTTTGACAAACTGGAACCTAAATACTTGAAAGTAGCAGCCCCCATAATAGCCAGTCCACTCAAAAATCTATTCAACAGCAGGCCTGCCGGCGCAGCGGTAGAGTTACTGCTTACAACGCTAGCGACCCGGGTTGAACTCGGGTTTCTGGAAGGCCGGCCAGGGGGAGAAAGACTGAGTGCCCACTAGCTGCTCTCCTTCTCTGGGGAGGGTGGGATGCCTGTTCCACCGCTTTACCACCACCTGGGTGACCACGGGTGGAAGTGCAGCAGGATGACATGTAAGTAAGAGGGTGGGAGGACATTGGCCGGGAGCCAGAGCGACAGCACGTTGTGATGTGCTCCACCCCTAGGCTTCCCTAGAATGCCGGTGACCTGTGGGGCAGAACCAGAAACAGGTAAAACACCCCACCACGGCGGTCATAGAAGGGACCCAGCTGCTCCAGATCCCATAACCAGGCCCCCGGCAGAACACCACATGGACCTCCTGACGCAGACTACAATGGATTGGGAGGAGGAATGGCCGGACCCCCCTCCCACCGGAGAGCCGAGCAGAATGGAGGTAGGTCCAGTGGGTCCTCAAGGAGATACCGGGAGGGACTAGATTTCAGCCTAGGGTACCTTGAAGAGAACCACTGTGGTGGAGACAAGGGGCAAAAAGAGTAAATTAAAAAATCTATTCAATAAATCCTCATGCTCTAGCAGTTTCCCTCCAAATGAAAAACTGCCATGGTGGTCCCTATCCATAAGGGTAGGTTGGGGTGGTACCAAAGATGCAGAGGAGAACTACAGACCAAAATCAATTCTCAGCACACTGTCAAAAGTTTTGGAGAAGTTGGTACATAATCAGCTCCAGTATCAAATGCAGTCCCACCATCTACTCTCAGATGCGCAGTATGGATTTAGGAAGACTCATGGGATGGACACATCCCTCATCCTTACCGATGTCCTAGGGTCTTGCCACTGGGGCCATATTTATAGACCCCGAAAAAGCATTTGACCTGGTTAATTATGATCTCCTTCTCACCAAACTTGGTCATCTTGGTCTGGATACTCACGCATGCAAATGGTTCCACCGCCACTTACTGGAGAGGAAACAATTGGTCAAATGTAAGGGTACTGTGTCCGAACTAAAACCTGTTACCTGAGGTGTCCCTCAAGGCTCCATCCTTGGTCCGCTGCTATTCTCAGCATTCATAAACAACCTGCCTAAGTACTGTGGGGTGGGGGTGAGGGCAAGGTCCAACTTTATGCAGATGATGTCATTATATATAGAAGCTCAAGCAACGTTAAACAGATAAACCTGGACCTAAACACTGACTTTGGGACCCTTGAACAACAGCTTTTGGATAACAAATTAGTCCTCAATCTAAAAAAAAAAAACAAAGCCATGCTCTTTGGTCCTCGACACCTGGTTACTAACAGAAATAACATGAAAAAATAGCACCACCCACCAACTATCAGAATAAGCAGGCAAACACCATAGTATAAAAGGTGCATAAAGTTGTTTATTTCGTAGTCAAAAAAAGGAATACCTCTTACAGGAAAGCCAACAGGAGCACCTCAAACACAAACCTTCAACCGGTTTCGCTTAGCGCATCATCAAGGAGCGGTGAAATCAAACAATACCACCCATTTAAAATGCCATCTTAAAAGTGACATATCACCCAATATAACTAATCCATAATGCAAATTCATAAGGTACTCATTGTCAAATATATTAATTTCACATCATAAATACATACAATGCACTCGACTAGTTATAAATATAACTACCCCTGTAAAAGTGTAAAGTGAGATAAATAGTATCCTGAATTGGCTCACTGACACAGCCACTATTCCGTTTTGCGGGCCAACATGTAAACTTTATTGTCCCTACACTTATGTCATACATTAAGGATACTACATAAATTTTGGGTGTTCTCGGGGATTTGCAGTTGGAACCTGGCTGGATGTTAGTCACAATGGATATCCAATCCCTCTATTCAAATAACTAGCCTTATGGAGATGGGGCGCTACAAGCATCAACTTCGGCAGCACCTTGCAACTGAAAGCCACTGTGACTGCATCCCGTAACATAAAGGTCCTACATCCTGCCCCCCCCCGCCCAGACTCACCTCTCATCAGATCCCTTCTCACTCTCCCTCCCTCCCTCACTCCTCCCTATCTTCCTCTCTCCATCTCAGCTACTTTTATACTCACCAGCTGCTAACAGTCACTCCTAGGTGTTCAACATATTCAATTATCAGTTCCACTCACTATACTGCCTTACCTATGTTGTATGCTGTATTAACAGTGCTTGTTGGAATCAAAATATTTCTACTTTTGCTGTTCAATTATGTTTTGTTATTGCCAAATTTTGTTGCTTGTATATCACTTATTTTAGCTTCCCTTCATCTGTTTGTTACCCTAATCCCACTGACGTGGAACCTTTGTAAATGAGCTATGTTTCGCTCAAAGGTATTTGTAATCCGAGATGAAATAAATAAATATACCCCAGGACTGGGGACTGGAAGCATTGAGGTATTGGATGACAAATACAACTACTTATACCCCACAGTTTACTGAGTCCAATTCCTCAGCACCTATTTTTAAAAATGTCGCTTCTGTTCCATCCGCCTAGGCACTTTTGTCACATCCAACGTATTCAGGCAATCAACAAAAAAACAGGTTACTCACCTGTAACAGTAGTTCTAGGAGTGGTATATGGTATACATCCACACATTCTGGCAGTGTCCTTTCCCCTTTAAATCCAGCTGGAAAGTCTTCAAGCTGGCTCCTCCCACCCACCAGGGTGGTAACTCCCCTAGTATCGCCCTGTAACGCCAGTTCTTGTCTGCTGGAAGCAGAGTGGTGCGCCACTGCCAGGGAAGGTTGGGTGGGTCTGTGTGGATGTACACCATATACCACTCCTAGAACTACTGTTACAGGTGAATAACCTGTTTTTCTAGGGACATGGATATGGTGTACTTATCCACACATTCTGGCAGACTCCTAGCAGTTCTCTGGGAGGAGGGCGGTAAGGCACACATCCTCTACTTAGGAAATAAGGATTGGAGAACTGACCCCCCAAAACCAGCATCCCAGAGTGACTAAGTCAATGTGGTAATGGGAAATAAAGGTGTGTGCTGACCTCCAGGTAGCAGCCCTGCAGATTTCCTGGATAGTGACATCCCTGGAAGCAGCCACCGAGGCAGTGGTATGGTGGATGGAATGAGCCCTTAGCCCAGCAGGAGGCTCCCTATCCGTCAACCTATAGCAGAGGTTGATGTACGATACAATCCACCTGCCAGTGGTTCGCTTAGCTGCCGGTCTGCAAGGTGCAACTTCAGCGTAGGTGACAAATATATGGTGAACCCTCTCCATGAACTCCAGCCATGCACTCCCTGTAATAGGCTAGTGCTTGCCACAGGTCCTAAGTATGGAGCCTGTGCTCAGTATCCAAGGTGTGATTGGTGAAGTACATAGGGAGGTTAATTACCTGGTTAAGGTGAAAATCCAACACAACCTTCGAGAGGAACGTCAGGTTGGGGCGCAGGACAACCATGTCCCTGTGGAGAATCAGGTAAGGAGACTCCACCGAGAGTGCCTGGAGTTCACTTATCCTTCTGGCTGACATGACGGCCACCAGGAGGGTGGTCTTCCATGACAGGTGTGACATCTCACACCTGTGCATAGGTTCGAATGGCTTGCTCATGAGCACTGCCAAAACCAGCAGCAGATCCCACGGTGGTGGTGGTTCACGCACGGGAGGGGAAATGTAGTCCAAGCCCTAAAAAAAGGGCTAGACCGCCTTCTCCTGCACCACTGACTGCTGTCCAGCCTGTGCCTGGTAAGCAGAGATGGCTGCCAGGTGCATTTTAAGGGTCGACAACCTAAGGCTCGACTGGGAGAGGGACCAGAAGTAATCGAGGATGCTAGCCATCGGACAGGACAAAGGGTCCAGCCCCTTGCCCTGACACCAAACAGAGAACCTCTTCCATTTGAAGAAACAGCATTTACTGGTCAACTCCTTCCAAGAAGCCTCCACAACATTGGGGACATCTTTGGAGAGACACAAAGCCTAGAACTCTAGCCGCTCAGGAACCAGGCTGTCAGGTGCAGGGATTAAAGGCTAGGTGGAGTACCTTCCCCTGACTGATGGACAGCAGGTCTGGGAGTAGAGGGGGATGCCTCGGGAGCCTGCTGTTGAGGCTGAGGAGAGCTGGGTACCAGAACTGGCATGGCCAGTCCGGAGCCACCAGGATCACCTGTGCCTTGTCCCACCACACCTTCAGCAACACCTTGTGGATCAAGGGAAAGGGAGGGAAGGCACAGAGGAGGCCCAGGGTCCAGGGCCTTGAGAAGGCATTTCCCCTGCAAAGTTTCCAGCTGAGGGTGGCGGGCACAAAACAGCCTCAGCTGCGTTCTCCCTGGAGGTGAACGGGTCCACCAGAGGGATGCCCCAATGGGAGAACAGACTGTGCACTACCTCAGGATGGAAAAACCACTCGTGAGACACCTCGCCCATCCAGCTGACAGCGTTCACCAGCTAATTGGAGACACCAGAATCATGGATGGCCAGGAGATCAGTCCCCAGGCTGCGCAGAAGGGTCCAGATGTGGAGAGCTTCCCTGTACAGAGGGAGTGCGTGCTGCCCTGCTTGTTGAGGAGGTACATGGTTGTGATGTTGTCCGTCTGGACTGAAACCACTTGACCCGAGATGTGAAGCAAAGATGGTCAGCACTAACTGGCTGATGTGACATCAGGACTCCTCGGGGGTCCACAGCCCGTGGACTCTGTGTTCCCCCAGGTGAGCTCCCCAGCCCATGAGAGAGGCATCAGTCATCAGGATGACTGTTGGCTCCAGACGGACGAATGAGATACTGTCCTGCAGATGTTCCAAGATTAGTCACCACTGGAGCGCGTCCCACATATGCTAGGTCACAGTGACCAGCTGGTTGAAGTGACCCCTGCACTGAGACCACTGGCTGGCCAGCTCCCACTGCAGAAAGCACATTCTCCAGCGAGCCCAACGGACCATGCTGGTGCAGGCCGCTAGGTAGCACAAAAGGCGCAGGAGGTCCCATGCAGGGTGCAATTGTCCAACCTGAAATGATCGCGCAAAGGAGGTAAGAACTTCTGCCCTATCTGCCAGGAGCCAAGCCCTGACCCTGCAAGAGTCGAGCTCTGCCCCGATGAAATGGATCACCTGTTAGGGCATAAGTTCTGATTTGACCTCGTTGACCAGGAGGCTGAGAGAAACGCAGGTCTAGAGGGCCGGGTCCCTGGATCGTTCCACCTCCTGCCTGGAGGGACCCACGACGAGCAAGTCGTCCAGGTAGGGGTATACCCGGACCACCCGGTGCCTCAGGTAGGCAGCCACCACTGCTATGCATTTGAAGACCCTAGGTGCCAAGGACAGGCCGAATGGCATGGCCCAGAACTCATAGAGGGTTCCCTCTGCGCGAAAGCAGCGGAACCATAAGTGGGATGGAGGGATCGGGACATGGAAGAACACATTCTGAAGATCCAGAGAGCAAAACCACATGTTTTGCTCCAGAGATGGTATGATCCGAGACAGAGTTACCATCCTGAAGGTGCAGGACCTGATGAATTTGTTCAGGTTGTGCAGAGCTAAAAATAAAGAAGATAAAGAAGTACCTGGAGATGAACCCTGGCTGAGGTGGGGGTCCTGGACAGGAACCACTACCTCCTTGTGAAGGAGTAGGGCAATGTTGTCACGAAGGGCTACCAGAACGTTGACTGACACCATGTCCTCCCATGGGGCTTGGATTGGCTGGGAAGGTAAGCCTTGAACTCTAGAGGCAGACCCTGGCCTACAGCATCGAGAACCCACCAGTCTGTGGTAACAGCAGATCACGCAGAAAAGAAGTGATGGAGCCAGCCCCCCCACGGGAGAATCCAGGGGTTCAGGCTAGGAGAGGGGAGAACACCCACCACCCCATCACTGAGCAGGCTTGGAAACAGAGGAGGGCCTGGCTGAGGGACCACCGGAACTATGGCCTCCGGGCTTACTGACAACCGAGGCCACGGACTTGGGCCGAGGGCACCAGGCCTGCTGCTGTCCAGCCTCGGGCTGGGCAGGTTTGGTCATAGGGGCAGCGGTGGGCTGAAAGGGCTTCTTTTTAGATTGCTTAGAGCCCTTAGAGTCCTTCTGGGCAGAAGTCACCAAATCCAAGGTGGCACTGGACTTTTCAAGCCTGGTGAGGTGCCCCTCCACCACGGGCCCAAACAAGTCGGTCCCCAAGAAGGGCACATCTGCCAACTTGTGCTGTGTATCTGCTGTGAAAGTGGAGATGCGTAGTCAAGCCTCATGGCGCATGGCAACTGCCGCGGCTGCAGACCGAGCACAAGAGTCTCTGATGTCCATGGCCATCTGGAACTGTTGCTTCACAATGGCACATCCCTGATCCTGCACCTAGTTGACAGTGGTCTGCAGGTCAGCGGGGAGATTGGGTATCACCTAATCCAGATACCCCAGTAGGGCATGTGAGAAGTGGGCCATCAGGAGGACTGAGCTCACCTGCCGAAGGCCGAGCAAAGAGGTAGCACACACTTTTTTCGCCGTGTGGTCCAACTTCTTAGACTCTTTGTTGGGGGGTTTGTCTACATCCCCGACATTGCCCGTGCGACTGAAAACAGAGTAAGCAATGAGTCCCTCAGCTGAGGGATGCTCAGTGAATCCCGACAGGGATCTGGTAGGGACCGCATAGCCATGGGCCATCAGGGCAGATGGTGCAGGACAAGATACTGGATGCTGCCACAGCTCCAAAGTAGGACGGAGAATTGCACCCTGAACCAGGAAGGCCTCCATGGGGGAATCCTCACGGTCAAAGATCTCGGTAAGCGGGTACCACTCCCACATTTGGACGGGCTCCAGCTTGAATACCGTTGACTCAGAAATCAGATGAAGCAGGTCCATAAATGAAGTCGGGCCCTGGTCCATAGATAAGTCCCCCATCGACACCACCTCTAACAGGCAGGAGTGGAGAGAGGACCCCTAAGATTCCGAGGAATCGTGGGAC
Source organism: Neoceratodus forsteri (assembly GCA_016271365.2). Taxonomy (NCBI): domain Eukaryota; kingdom Metazoa; phylum Chordata; order Ceratodontiformes; family Ceratodontidae; genus Neoceratodus; species Neoceratodus forsteri. Next base: position 1,075,521,715 of record CM057454.1, on the reverse strand, counting down.
AATGGTCACTCGCCCGAGTCCCCACTCACCCGGCGAGGGTAGTCTGCATTGATGGTGACCGACAGCTGATGGGGCAAACCCTTGCCCGGCCGAGCGTCCTTGTCAGCACGCCAGTCGTTAGCTGTTTGTGCAGCGGCTCCACCAGGATCGGCGGAGAGGCCAGTGTGGGCTGAGCTGGGACCGTACGAACCGGCTCCTGCCGGGGCTGGGTTTGCTGCGGCTCTGGTAGTGGCACCCAAGGAAGGGCCGGGGAAGCTGGAATTGGCTTGATTTGGGTCAGCCAGAGCTGCTGCCACATCAGGTCCTCGTAATACTAGCACATCTTGCACCAGTGCCTCACCTTACCCAAGGAGGACAAGGAATAGCGGTGGCACCACTTGCCTGAGCACAAGCGTCGCAAACGACGTGGGCTGCCTGTGTCCAGGCTTCTGGAGTGAGATTTCAACCGGGACCGCCGGGCCAACCAGCAGCAGGTCTTGGAAGGGGACGGTGAAGACCAGGCCCTCTCCAGGTCTTGAAGCTCGAAGGCAGGGGGTGGTGGAGCAGCATACTGCGCCCCCCCCCCCCGAAAAGGTCAGGACTGGAGTCCTGGACAAGGAGGTATCAACCTCTTTGGTAGACAAAGTGTCAATTGGGTCGAGAAAAATCTTGGTTGGAAAGGCGATCTGAGTCTCGGCCAACTGGCCTAAAGGGGAGACCATGGAGCCGGCGGCCAAATCCAAATCATCGGCCGAAGCTGACTGTTCCAGCAAAGTGTGTGAATCGGAGGCCAGAGAGCGCTCCTGATCCCATAAATGTCAGCGAGACCGCTTCTTGGTCTATTTCTCCTTGTCCTTTTTCATTTTCTTGGACTTAACGCCCTTAGGACACTGCCCCAAGGTGTGCAGAGACTGGCATAAGTCCTTGAACGCACCTGTAAAGGAAGCACCTGAGAGCGGCAAAAAGGCCGAAGCCAAGGAGGTCTTCGCTGTGGCCTCCTCAAAAGCTGCAAGCTGCTCAGCGGACCCCACAGCCATGGAGACCATCCGATGAGTGTCCTTCGAACGAACAGGTGGATCCCGGTTGTCCAGATGGCAAAGGAGTAGGTGGGCTTGGCAATCCTCGAGCGTTGCCAGGAGAAACGAATGGCAATGAATGCAGGCCTGAACACTGTGCTCGTGGCCCAGGCAGTAGACGCACAAGGAGTGCAAATCTGTTCGCAACATAAGCTGCCCGCAACCGCATTTCTCAAACCCCGGAGCAGACTTCGCGTCGTCCATAACGGTGGCGAGAAGTAGTTGCATAATGGAGACAAAAATTTGTTTTATTTGGAAAAGCTAGCAAAGGGCCTCAGTATACGCTAGAGCGATAAGGAGGGAACCTTCCAGCAGAAAGGAAGAATTGGCATCATGGGGCAGTGCTAGGGGAGTTACCACCCGGGTAGGTGGGAGGAGCCAGCTTGAAGACTTTTCAGCAGGATTTAAAGGGGAAAGGACACTGCCAGAATGTGTGGATAAGTACACCATAGCCACATCCCTAGAGCTTCCTTATTTCATTGGCCAAACTTTGGACCACCTCGCTAATCTATGCAGGTCCCTCTAAAACACCCTTATCCCTTCCATGCTGTCCATCCTGCCACTGAGCTTGCCATCTGTGACAAATTGCATCTTGCCCTGCATTTCTTCTCCTTTATTAGTCTTGAAAATACTGAATAGGACTGGACCTACAATTAACCCTTGTGGCACCCCACTTGTGACCTCCCTCTTCCACACTTGACTCCATTTACCACCAACCTCTGCTGTGCCTCCCCCAACTACAAATTTATCTAACTAGATCCTGCACTGCACCTACATATTATAACTTTTTTGGCAGCCTTCTGTGTGGCATGGAATTAAATGCCTTGCTGAAATCGAGGTAAAGTTAATCCACTGCTTGTCACTTGTCTACTGCCTTAGCAACCCAGTCAAAGAACACTATGAGGCTCATGTGATAAGTCCTCCCTTGCTATTTAATATCCTGGAAATATTTCTCTCTCTACGTAGACCACTACGTTCTTGACTAGTGTCTCCATCAGTGTACCCAAAATGGAGATAAGATTGATGGGCCTGTGGTTATCCAATTACTCCTTCTCCCCTCCCTTGTGGGGCAAAACTAAATCCACTACCCTCCAGTCTTTTAGCATGAACCCTGGCTGTAACTATCTACTGAACTGCCCTGCCATGGAGTCAGCCAGCCCCAATGCCAGTTTCCTGAGTAGCATCAGGTACATCCCATCTGGTTCTGGAACCTTGTCTATTTTTAGGACTGCAATCCCTTTTCTAACCCTTTCTCTTCTAAATACCCAAGTGCCCCGTTTCTATGATTCCTCTTGCTGCAACTTTTATGCTGCTCTCTGGCAAGGGCCCGCTATTCTCCTCTGTGAAAGTTCTGATGTTGTGCTTCTGACTGCCTTCTTGGCATCTCTGTTTACTTGGTATTAGTTTCATTCCTCATCCCCTGTTGCTCTTTGTATTTGCTGAAGGCTGTTTTTATTGCCCTCACTGCCTCCCTGAACTTTTTAGAGAACCAAGATGGTCTCTTGTACCTGTTTCCCTTGGTAACTATTCTCAAGCATAACTCAGATGTTCTGAGAATGGTTCCTTTAATTACTCCCCACCTTTCCTCTACTCCCCTCCTGCCCCCGATTTTGTCCACTCTAACCAACTTATCTTGGACTAATTCCCTCATCTCGTCTAAGTCTACTCTTCTGAAATCCAGAACCTCAGCCTTTGACTTGAATATACTGCTGCCCAATTTCAGTCTGAACCATATGGTGTTAAGATCACTGGACCCCAATGGTTCCCCAACCTACACTCTGCCTACCACTTCCGAGTTGGTTAGCACCACATTGAGAATGGTAGCCTACCTTGTGGGTTCCCTAACCAGCTGTACCAGCAAGAAATCCAGCAACATTTTTAGCAGAGCTTGACTTCTGGCACCCTTAACTGCTGGAATGTCCCCATCTATGCCTGGCCAACTGAGATTCCCCACCACTACCTCCACCTCTGCAACCCCTTTCTCTACTTCTGTCCTTAGTTCCCTAACCCTCGTAGCCCCTTATCCTGGCAATTTATAGACCACCCTATGTGCACTATCTTACTTAATGCTGCTATGAGTTGTACCCACAGCAATTCTGCTTCCCCATTCCCTCCACTACTGGACCCCTCTTCTACTGCCACTATGCCTTACCTGATGGGACTACCCCCCTTCGTTTTCTTCCCCCATCCTGTTTACACATAGTATAGATGGTAGGTATTGTAATTTCTCAGAATAAAGGACTTACTGAAGTTAAGAAGGCAAAATCCATAGGTACACCCTTATCCAATACTTTACTGAATAGCTCATAAAATCTGAGCAAGTCTGTTGTGCATTATCCTCCTTTCCTAAAGCAATGCTGCTTATTGTCCATTAACCCAGCAGTCACTTGATGCTACTCTATACCCTCTCTGATGCATGTACCCCGCATCTTCCCCACTAATGATGTCAGACTTATTGGACTGCAGTTCTTTGTTTCTCCCTGGGACCTCTTTCTGTTATGTACTGGCGCTGCTGCTGCCTCCCTCTAGTCAACTGGCAGCACCTCCATATTCTATAAAGCATAAAACATATCTATTAGCTGGCCTAGTATTTCTGTTGCAATATACTTTAATAGCACTGATGTTAACGTATAAGGCCCAACAGCCTTGGATACATCTCATCATTTATATGTACGTACATATGTTCATACATATATCTTTAGGGGGAAGAAGACTAGTGGTTCATTGAGTTCCTCCCTCCCTCCTAGTAGCTTGTTATTACACACCTGCGTGACAGTTATTTGTCTTAGTGCCTTTACTAGTGTTGGATCTGTCTTGCTTACATTCACCAATTCTTTGCTAATTTGGCTTGTAGAGAACACCAAGCAAAAACTAGTACTGAGTGGGTGCTATGCCTGTTTTGTTTTCAGTCCTCCTATTGCATAACACTGGTGACCCAACTTTACTGATGTCCCTGTTAACATATCTAATAGAATGGTTCACTGCCTGTTCTGGGGCTGGTTGCTATGCTTTCCTCCGCTCTTCTTTGTTCTTTTCTGAGAGTTGCATCCTGTGAGCATGGAAAGTCACAATACCCTGGCTATTCCAATGTACAGTCCACCAACTGAAATAGGGAAAGAGCTCAGATCAATATGCCTGACACGCACTAAATTCAAATGATGAAAGGAATACATTTGTGTTGCATTTTTGGAGAAATCCAGAGAGTACTCAGATAGAACCACTATTGATTTTGAGCTGGTTATTGTGCAGTCCACGCTACTGTTACATTTTTACATTAATATTGTGAAAATTGTAGCTCAGAAACAGTGTTTAGGTAAGTGTTGACAGATTTCTCCAACGTTCCTGATGTACATTAACTTCTCACCTAATTATATTACGGAAGTTGTTTAAATATTTAATGTGCCCAGCATTCACTAAACACATTCATACGTTTGATGTTAAAGGGCTCAGTGGGGTGATAAGTAAGAATGTGGGATCTGGATGAGGCGTAGTTCCTAGTTCCTAATTCTGCACAATACTCGATTAGACCCTTTTATTCTGAATTCTAATAAATGAACTAAATGTGGCAAGAATTCATGTTAATAATTTTTGTTAATGGAACCATTGCTTTATAGTTTTTGATGGTACATAAGAACATAAGAATGGTGTCGGCAGATGGGGATCACTTGATTCATCTAGTCTGCCCGAGGTAGCTACCCATCCCCTTTAATTGTTCCAGCCAAGCTGTCCACACTGCCTGTCCCTCGCTAGCTTAAATTCTCTTTCTGTTTTAACTGCCACCACCTGTGCTGGCAGGCTGTTCCATGGCTCTATCACCCTCTCTGTGAAGAAGTACTTTCTATAGTTGCTCCTGAACTTGCCTCCCACCAGACGCAAGTTATGCCCCTTCGTCAGAGTTCCCTTGTTTTCTTGGAAGAGGTTCTCCGTCTTGTTTATTCCTTTGACGTATTTAAACGTTTCTATCATGTCACCACTGTTTCTTCTCTGTTCTAGTGAGTACAACTTCAGTTCCTTGAGCCTAGTTTCATATGTCTTATGGTGCAGCCCCTGCACCATTTTAGTAGCCCTTCTCTGCATCGTCTCTAATCTGTCTTTGTCCTTTTTCAGGTGTGGCCTCCAGAACTGGACACAGTACTCCAGGTGTGGCCTCCCCAAGGATCTGTACAGTGGCATGATTACCTCTTGCTTTCTGCTTATAATGCCCCTACCTATACATCCTAGGGTGCCACTTGCTCTCTGTGCCGCTTTTTCACACTGTTTTGTGACTTTTAAGTCATTGGTGATGAGTACACACAGGTCCCTTCCCATCTTTACCTCCAATTGGTGCCCATCCAGTGTGTACTTTACTTCTGGGTTTTGCTTTCCTAAGTGCATGACCTTGCATTTTTTGGCATTAAACTTTAACTGCCATAGTTTTGACCACTCCTCTAGTTTCCTGAGGTCAGCCACCATACTTGTGGTCCCCCTTCTGTGTGTCCACCCTGTTGCAGAGATTTGCATCATCTGCAAACAGGCACGCCTTTCCCTCCAATTCCCCTGCAATATTACTGATGAATATGTTGAAGAGTATTGGACCCAGCACTGACCCCTGTGGCATGCCACTGGTCACATCCCTTCCTGTGACACAGCCTCATTTACCAAGACACTCTGTTTTCTATTCTGTAGCCAATTCCTAACCCAGTTGACTATCTTGTGCCCTAACCCTGTGTGCTCCAGCTTATTTCCCAGCCTCCTGTGGGGAGGGTGTCAAAGGCTTTACTGAAGTCTAGATACACTATGTCCACCGAGCTGCCCTGGTTCATTGTTTTGGTAACCCAGACAAAGAAATGTGTCATGTTTGTCTGACATGATCTTCCTGCTGTGAAACCATGTTGCCTGGGGTCTAGTTTTTGATTTTCCCTCAGGTATTCCACTATTCTCTCCTTTAGTAGTGCTTCCATCATTTTTCCCACTATTGAGGTTAGGCTGACTGGGCGATAGTTCCCAGTATCCTCCTTACTTCCTCCATTGTGCAGGGGCACCACTGTTGTTGTTCTCCAGTGATCTACGGAATAATTCTACTAGTGGTGCTGCAATTTCTTCCCTCAGTTCCTTCAACACCCTCGGGTGAATTCCATCAGGCCCCAATGCGTTATCAACTCTAAGTTTGTTTAGCTCTTCTAGGACTCTTTCCCTTGTGAAGGGGCTCGTGTCTGCCTCCTTGTTATTGTGTTTCATCTGCTGTGGTGGAGGACCTTTTCCACTGTCCTCTATTGTGAAAATGGAGCAGAAGAACTTAACATCTCTGCTTTGTGATTGTCATCCTCTGCCATCTGGCCATCTTGTGCTATTAGTCTGACTATTCCCACCTTACTCTGCCTTTTTTTCTCTCATGTAACTATAGAAGGTTTTATCTTCCTTCTTAACTCCCTGTGCTATTTTTACCTCTGTTTGTGCTTTGGCCCTTCGAATGGCTCTTCCTGGCTCCTTGAGCTTGTTCCTGTAGTTGTCCATGTCGGCTTCCTTCTGTGATACCTTGAACTGTTTAAAGGCCCTCTTCTTATCCCTTATTATTGCTAAGTCTCTGGGGAAACCACTTCCTTTTTGATTTACTGATTTGACATGTACATTGTTTAGTAACTGTTGCTATGGCCTCCTTAAAATGCTCCCAGTCATATTCTACATCCCCCGTGCTTCCCCTAGCTAGTAATGATTTGATTCTTGATCTCATCTCTGGAAAGTCTGCCCTATGGAAATCCAGGATCTTGATTTTTGTGTGACACATTTCTTCTGCCTTGTTGATTGACAGTCAGAGTGACTTGTGGTCGCTGGTCCCTAGGTTTACACCCACCTGAACATTTAAAACCCTTGAGCTGTTTGTGAGCACTAGTCAAGGGTAGCATGGTCTCTAGTGGGTGAGTTCACTAGTTGATTGAACCATGCCCTTTTCAGTGTGAGACAGTAAAAAACTTGGTAATATGTAATTTCAGTTTAAATTCTGAAATGGAAAGAACGTGATTACATGAAAAATTAACCCATTAAAAATCAAAGACTACCTCCCCCAAAATAATAATCCTATTCAGATAAATGAAGCCAGAGCTGCCAGAGACAGCTGTTACATTATCTATCCTGAAAAGAGAGGGAAATGTCTGCAATATCTTTCTTCCACAGAGCACTCTGCTCCCAAACTGCTACCTTCGTCTGATCCTCAGGCTCATCCAGCAACCTCCCATCTCCATCAGCTGCTCCCCCCACTACTGGACGAGTCGGGATCCACACAGAGTGAAGCCCAAGAGGCTGACAGTCATACAGGCAGCAGTGAAACATAGTGTTTTCTTGGTTTTTCTCCTCATTCCCCGAATCCAGGACACCTTCCACCTATGTGGGGCATATCCTGTCACACCTCACACGCATGCAGGAATGCCCCTGGGGAGGAGATGTGCTCCCTGGCCCACTGTAGGGGGTCACTGTGGCATCCTTCCCGGGCTGGCAGTACACCGGGAGTTTCCCCGGTGTTGTGGCCAACACCACCCCATCAATAAAACCCATGTAACCCACCCCCAGGAAACACCTGAAACAAGCTACTGTAACTTAGCCTGCCTTTCCTGGTCCAAAAAAAAAATTAGAAATAAATGAATGCATACCATGTCTGAATAAGAGTCTTGCATAAAGGACTAAACAACTTAAGAAACCGTTTGTTCGAGCCTTTAAACATTACTTCTAAGTACCGTGTGTAGAATCAAGGTTATGAGACTACCAAGTTTCAAACAAATCTGTTTAAAAGTGTTTAAGGGAACAGGGAAAACTCAAATTAAACTCTTGAGGTTTACTTTGAACCTCAGAGGGACTACCTGTGTCTGGAATCATTCAAAAGCCACTTATCTACTAAGCTTTAAAAGAAACTGGCTCCCAGTATAACCCACCTTTGACCTCAGCTTAACCCTGGGTTTTTGTATACAGCTCTAACGCTGAATCTGTTAATCAATAGGTGAGTTTACACATACCTGGCTGATGCGCTTCCATCTGTGCCACCTGAACTCTGCTTCACCTGCACTGCTCGTAACCACTGTTTACGCATACAAGCTGTGCACCACTGCAGAGTGGCAGGTGGTACTTTTTGCATTTCTGTTCAGAATTTCTACTGGGGCCAGGATTCAGATTAGACAACTGCTCGTGTTCTGCAGAGTTTCAAAACCATGATGAAGCGTGTATAATAAGTCACCCCACTGACTCTTCAACTTAAAAATATATCACCTCATAAAGGAAATGGGTTGCTAACAGAGAAAAAGTGCCTGGCCTATGAATAATTATCAACATTTCTCTGGTACTTGGTACTGACCACAAAATCATTTCTTTAGATGGCCAGTCAGGGAACTTTATTTTGTTTTGTTAAATACATACACATCATATAGTTATCTCATTTTTGCAACCTGCCCTTTTTTTGTAAAAGAGCGTGATATGATCTATGGCTTATATGATGAGGCTAAGACAGACCGGGGGGAGACAGAGTGGTTTGCTTGGTGCCATGGGGCTGCACCAGTGCAAGCAGAACAGCGTGTTTATACGCTGCCATATAACACCTGCACTGGAACACGATCCCAACAAAACAGGGACGGCTGCAAGCCATAACAGAGTGACTTACAATGCTCCAGTGTGTGTTTACACGCCAGGATCTGCACTGGTGCAACTCATCTGCAATGCCTGCAAATGTGTAGATCCTGTAGTGTAAACACCCCTAATTTATCTATTCCATTAATCATGGCTACTGTATGTCACGCTGTATTTATTTATTACCTTTTTTGCACAGCAACTGTAACTTGCTATTTATTTTACTTCACCTTACTGTCAAAGATGTACTGCACTCCCTCGTCCCCTTCCCCCCAGGACTCATTTAGAAACAAGCTGTTACCAGCTTATTATGTCTTTCCTGGTGAAACTTCTGAATTAAATACTTTGGGAAAAAATACAGCAATATGAACTTTAATCCTTCTCATTTATCCTAAAGTTCATAGACACTAGGAGCTCCATATTCCAACACTGTGTATGAAGAAAAGTGACTCTGTGCTGTGTAGGCAGGGCAAGGCCTACTAAAGATGTAGTTAGCCCTCCAATTGCCCTACTGGCACAAAGCAGTCTGCACATCAGCTCAAAGGTAGCCATGAGTGCATGTAAATAAAAATGTGAAGCCATGTACACCTGGTGCAAAGGTATATTGGAAGCTGTGCTGTCTGTGTGGTGCTAGTTACCACTTGAGGAAAGCATGTTTTAACAGAATGCAAACAGCGCAGACCATAAAAATCCCTGTACTAGTGCACTGGTAAGTTGCAAGGTATAAAAAACTGGGTTTGCACAGCAATTTGCTACCCACAAAATGCTATTTGCTGATCAAGGGCAGCCTTTTTTATTGTATATTTTGTTTTTGCTCCTACCTCTCTACCCCTGGACTCTCTCCAGTTTGGGTATTCGACCTCTGCTTTTTCCCACCCGGTCTGAAGTACTCTCCTCCATCCTCCGATGTCCTGGCCCTCACCGCCCAGTCTGCTCGACCCACCAGCTCTGAGTCTCCCCAGGGTGGGACCACCGACTACTTTCTGGTGCTCTATCTAATAATCAGGTAGAGTGGCCAGATGGCGAAGCACTAGAGGAGGAGAGAGACCAGACAGTGGGCATGGGTGCGGAGTCCCGGAACCCACCTTCATCTACCAGGGGTACAGCCATTTTCCTTAGTTTCTCCCCTAACTGGCATGGACATGCACTGGCATCAGCATGCAAGGGAGATGCTCCTGCCTCCCCCCAAAGACACCCGCCACAGCCAGTACTCCACTGGGTACCCCACCAGAGGGGTAGAGTCCCCAGCCACTGCCAGGAGCCGCCACCAGGCAGGAGAGCACCTGGAAACCACCCCAGGAGGGAAGAGCACTCCTCCGGCCGCTCAATCCCCTCCTTCCCCACTGACCCCTGGCAGCCCAAGCTCATTCCCGAACCTGGGGCACCGGCGTGGCATGAGGTGTGGCGTCCAGTGCCTCAACCCTCAGCACCACCAGGCCAATCAAGGGCAGCCTTAATTAGCAGAATTTACTAATCAACTGATTTGCCTCATTGAGTAAACATTTCCAAATAGCAGTAATATTGCCCTGCAGTTGTGGTAAAAAACAAAGAACTGCAGTAATTATTTTTGCAATCTGACACTTTTCTCTGCATTTGCACATTTCTGGACTGTATCTTATGGATAAAAATAAACATTTGGTGAAATTACACCTTAAACCTGACTGGTTGCTAATCAAAATGTTGTTGATTAGCAAACACTGCTAATCAAGTTTTCAGAACTTGTTTATGCCTTAAAGTTGGCCCTGACATACAACAGCACCCTCTCCCTGTCCCAATGTAAGCAATCCCTTGCATCCAGTGGCACCCACCTCCACTTCCAGAGCATCCCAAACTCTCACCGTGGACCTACAATGACTGCCATCACAAACCCTCCACTCACGTCCTCAGTCGACCGCCATCAGACTCACGCAAATACTATAAAATATACCCACAGGTATACTAATATAGTAGTTGCATTAAGTCTCTGAAAATCAAGGAGGTTTTGTAATTTTGCGGAGATTACCTGCAGCTACTACATCTGTTTGTGCCAGCCGCTGTCGTCATGGGACTGGGGTTGGGGTGCTCTGGGCAGTGATGGTGCCACTGGATGCTAAGGTTAACTGGCAAGGTGATGGGGAGAGGTAAAGGGGGGTGTACTTTGAATAGTGTCCAACGCAGACTGTGAACCACTATATAATTTCATACTATTGTAGCAGCCCTTGAACAAGTACTTTACAGATGCCTATTGATGACCTAAACCCAGAAATACATTTATGTTAGTATAAAAACAATATGCTGCGCCTCATGTCTTATGACTCTCACATGGGGAACTGAATAGCTGTGTTGTACTCGACAGCCCACAGCCTCCATCCATTGCGAGCAGCAATGTGCCATGATAATGACATGTAGAGTGGCAGGTAATGATGATATAGTAAATAAGTGTTCGTGCCCAGCATGTTGAGTAGGGTCAGTAGAATCTGATGTATCAATACTGCAGTTCAACGCTTCATCGCTAATGGGTTTGTATCTCGCTAGCTTGCTAAACGTGAACAGGTGCTAGCATGACTGGTCACCTCTGGGGTTTGCGATTACACAAGGTGTATGGATTTGCACAGCATTTACAGGAGGTATACTGGAAATCTGTTAGCGCTGTACACAGCTTTATAGTGTGGTTTCCAATATACTTTCAGCTGTCTATCTCACACTGCTGGATGAGCATACGGCCCTTTGCACTTCACTAAGCCAGAGTTTCAAATATGAGACCAACAGTATTCAAATGTATTGGGCAGGGTAACTGAAGTACAGTACATACATAATATCCAGTAACAATCAGGTACGTAGTGAAATGTAGCAAATCAACACTTGAACATTGACCTTTACCACCCAGGTCATATGCAGTCGATAATCATTTGTGAAAAGGTGAAGAAACCTTCTGGAACCATGTGATCCCGAAGGTCACTCAGAAGACCATGTGGTCTCGATGACCAAAATAAAACAGCTGAACAAATAAAGTTCTGGACCACTTCAAAATTTCGCTTTCATGTGCCACATTTTATTTCATAACCACACTCATTTATTCTTTTATGTTCTATGTTTCAAGACTATGTCTCTTCAGTAGGGAAGTGGCTATAAATAGAGAGAGAAAAATCAAACAAGAGAGAGATTTATACAATGGGGGTGAGCTTATTTTGAGTTACATACAACAACGTATTTCCACTACCGTGGAAAAAATAGCAGATGACGTGTACACTGTGAAAATAAATCACATTTATCCACACAGTGAACACGTCATCAAAAATCTTCCAACAATCCATACATCACCAATAGCCAGCACTCGGGACTACTTTCCAGGAAACAACCAGTGCAAAAACGAAACCAAGAATAATACCTTGCACGCCCAAAATAAACAAACAAAAACATCACAGTAAAAATCTTTTTATTTCTTTCCTACAGGACACCAGTTTGAGGCAAAAGGAAAGAAGCGACCCCGGGCGACAGAATCAGACTCGGTATCTGATTGAAGCAAGCACGAGTGCCATGAGGAACACGACACAAATCAAGCAACACCTGCACCGTTAAAAAAAAAATACTACAGCACTGTAAAATACACAAACATATATACACACAATGATAAAAGTGAACTAAAAAGCAACTCCAGTACATTAAAAGTGAACCACCCACATAAAAGTAAAAGAAAAACCACCCAAATACACCGGAAAGCACATACAAAACTACAAAGCTCCTCTCCATTAAAAGTAACTGTACCAAAAATCACAATGTTCACTGAAAATAAATACAGTAAGAAAACATGTACCTTAAATTCATGAATAAAAGTGCCAAAAGAAGATCCAAATAATAATAAACAACCCTGAATAAAACTATTCTCAGAGAGCCGCCGACTTCATTCACTCACCACTATGAAATAAACCCCACCCAAAACTTCACAACAGCTAATCACAGCACAATTTGCAACCACACCAGCCAATCACAAAACAACCTACAACACAACATAGCAGTCAGCAAACCAGGAAAAAGAACATCCCATTCATAACTAGGAAGTACAATCACAGAATAACACCACAACATGAAATAACACCCAAAAAAACACATGAAACAGCAACATAAAAATAGAAAACGTAAGATAAAAATGAGGTAAAGCACATCATCCCCTTGTTTTATGTTACTCAAAATGAGCTCACCCCTATTGTATACATCGCATACATGACGATGGACAGGACTGGAATACAGAACATATCTGAACTCACAGAGAGTAACCTTGGGAACATCACTTGTGGCTCCGCCACTCGTGAGGTAACCCAAGGTCACTTCCACTCATTCAGATATGTTCTGTATTCCACTCCTGCCCACCATGCATCCCCTATATTATAAACATTCATATTCTCTTAATTACAGTTAAAACACATAAAATAATTAAATAATAATCAAAGGGGTGGATTGGTCTCCACTGCACCTAATATGGTATGAGATCAGTGCCTATCCTCGGAGTTTCTGAAGGATACATCCACCCTAAGTAATATTATGGCAGCCTCCTCCTAAACAGGCAAAAAAGTGAGAACTAAGACCATTGGTTTGCACGATGTACATACATGCTCTATAATAATGTAAGAATTCTACACACGTACTCAAAATTATATTCCTTTGAACAAATAACTTACACAGCTGTTCATCATAGTCACAACTTGCTTGTTACAGAAATACAATATAAATTCAGTATCAAAGTAAATGTTTCTATCACTGCTTAGCTTTCTAGAGAATATGTTTATACCTATATTTTACATAATTATTTCAAACTCTTGGTAAACACATTTGTATGTCCCTAATATTTTCTTATATCCGCTTTTCTAATAAACAGAATGTTTTTACTGTATGGGTAAACCTCCATCACATCAATAGTTCCCCAATTTTTTTTTTTTCATAATACTAATGTCACCTTTCACCTAAATCAAGCAGGGCTCTCCAATTCAGCTCCTGCTTCTGGTGGGGTTGAAACTGCAAATGAGAATTCTTTTAGTAAGTGCCTCACTCTACTTACATTCTTGCTTCCAAGTGCATCTATTTTTTTTTTCCAAACAAGCTTCCAACTATTTTAAAGGCATTCACCCCATCCTAATAAACGTTCACTTCCGGTGTTCTTGCTGAATGTCGTCCCACTGCCACTGCCGCAAGTAAAGACTCATGGTCACCACTTCCTTTATGAACTGGATTTGGCTGCACTCTGAGAAGTGTGTGAAGTCAGCAGCACAGCTGGCATCACTGGTGTCATGACGTCATCATGCGGGTCCATATGACAGGTCACGTTGCTCAGTCCCAACTGGAAGAGCTCACAGCAAGCTGCAAAAGGCAGCTACTATGAACAGAAGGGCAAATGTGAGCCCTGTGTGGCAGGCAAACCTTTTCAGGGTATGCATTTTAAAGAAAACTCACTCATACCTCATTTTAGGCCACTGCATAGCCACACTTATGCTCAGCTGAAAGGAACATACTGTACATACATACTTCATATTCATATAGAGGAATTCCTTTAAACTATGTACATAAATACCAACCCTTTAAGGGGGTAGTGGGTGGGGAGAAACCAAATGCTGAGCTTATAATTTTGAGTGTTTAGGATTATAGAGTGTGTGCACCATGCAGACCAATGGTCTTAGTTCTCACTTTTTTATCTGTTTAGGAGGAGGCTACCATAATATTATATACAGTGAATGCATCCTTAGGAAACCGTGAGGGTAGGCACTGATCTCATACCACACTAGGCGCAACAGAGACTGATCCAACCCATTGATTACTATTTAAATATTTAATGTGGGACTGTAAAGTTAATAAGGGAAGGGAGGACTATGCAGAGGAGGACCAGGAAAAGACAGATGTCCTAAACAAATACTTTTGTTCAATGTTCTCAGACAGTCCTATTTGATAGCTCACTAGAAACAGGAGTGGTTCCGGAGGACGGGAGGAGGGCGGATGTAATATCAATACAGAAAATTGGAAGCAGGGAGGAGGCTGGCAATTATAGGCCAGTCAGCCTGACATCAGTGGTGGGAAAGTTAATGAAATCACTGCTGAAGGAAAGGATTGTGGAATATCTTGAATCCAGTGGGTTACAAGATCCGAGGCAGCATGGTTTCACAGGGGGGTGGTCATGTCAGATGAATCTGATAGATTTCCTTGACTGATTGACAAAGGATTTAGATCAGGGTGGGGCAGTGGATGTGGCCTACCAAGATTTCAGTAAGGCTTTCAACCAGGTTCCACATAGGAGACTAGTAGGCAAGCTGGGTAGCTTAGGAGTGAGTCCAAAGGTGGTAAACTTGGATAAGAAATTGGTTAGGGGATAGGTGAAAGAGGGTGTTGGTAAACGGAGTTCACTCCAAGGAAGAGAGGGTGACCAGCGGGATGCCTCAGGGATCAGTCCTCTTTACTGTCTTTAATTGTGATTTGTAAGTGACACTGCAGAGGAGCTGGAAGGGAAGGTCTGCCACTTTACGGATGACACCAAAATCTGCAATAGGGTGGACACTCCAGGGGTGGGAGGTGGCTGCAGAAAGGATAAGCAGAGACCTGAGAAAACTGAAGGAGTGGTCAATGGTATGGCAGCAGAGTTTCAATGCAAAATAATGCACTTGGGGCACAGACACTCAGGGACAGAGTACAGAATGAATGGAGTGCTATTAATGACCACCAAGCAGGAAAGAGACATGGGGGTAATCATATCAGATGACCTAAAGGCTCCCAAGGCAGTGCAACAAGGCAGTAGGGAAGGCTAGTGGGATGCTAGGGTGCATAGGTAGGGGTATCACCAGCAGAAAGAGGGAGGTGGTGTTGCCTCTGTATAGATAGTTGGTAAGTACCCACCTGGAGTATTGTGTCCAGTTCTGGAGACCACATCTCTGGAAGGACAGAGTTGGAGACAGCCCAGAGAAGGGCAACTAAAATGGTGCAAGGTCTGCATCAAAGGCACCTAACAAGAAGAGACTAAAGAACCTCAGTATGTACACCATGGAACAGAGGAGGGAGAGGCAGGATAGGATAGAAACCTTTAAATACCTCACAGGAGTAAACAAGATACATAAGCTAAGTATTTTTCAGAAGAATGAGTGCTCAAAAACAAGGGACATGTTATGAAGCTACATGGGGGGATAGATTTAGGAGAGATGGGAAGTACTTCTTCCCAGAAAGAGTGGTATAATACTGGAACAGTCTTCCAGCGGAGGTGGTGGTGGTGAAAACAGTCGTGGGGTTCAAGAATGCATGGGATAAGCACAAGGGAATCACTGTGGAAAGGAAGGGGGGAGAAAGAGCTGTAGATCGGGCATGATCTGTGGAATTAGTGTAGGTAGGGAGAAATTGGTAGACTGGATGGGCCAGGCAGTCCCTATCTCCCATCAAATTCTATGTTTCTAATGTTTGCAATGTACTTAAAACAGGATGATTATTTACTCTCTCTCTCTATTTGTAGCCACTTCCCTGATAAAGAGACACTGGGCTGGACTTTCAAAGTGTGGCGCAGGGCATGCGCCAAGCCATGCACCACGACACTTAGGTTTTAACAGTGCACCAAACCCTTTGCCACAACTGCCCCCGATTTTACAATCTCTGATGCAGTTATGACGGTTTTCATGATTTACGGCAGCTTATGCCAAATATCTGGCACTAGCTCTGTAAAAAAGGACCCCAGTGTTGCCGCAAGTTAGACCATATAAGGTTGGTCTAACTGGTGGCAATTGCTGTATGGGATAAAAAATTCCATTAGATCACCACAAGCCCCATGCATCGTATCGTCGGCGCATCTGGGGCTTGTGGAGATCTAAGTCGTTTGAAAATCCTGCCCAATGCCTTGAAATGTTGGTCATAAAATAACAAATACAACACAACACATGAAGTGAAACTCTGAAGTGGGCTAGAACTTTACTTGTTTTGATAATCATCTGCACCATGTGTCGAATGATAGCCACACAGAGTATAGTTAACTATATACCCACCTCATCTGAGAGGAATCCAATAATTAGCACTTGAGATAAGGGGCACTTTAAACACAGAAACATAGAATTTGACGGCAGATAAGGACCGCTTGACCCACCTATTCTGCCCATTTTCCTACCTTACAGATAAGCTGCAGATCCTAGTTAACCAACAGCTTACTTCCTCCTACCCCCCACTAGGACTGCCTTATGTCTGTCCCATGCATTCTTGAATTCCCCCACTGTTCTTGACTCCACAACCTCCTCTGGGAGGCTGTTCCATGCATCCACAACCCTCTCTGTGAAAAAATACTTCCTCCATTACCTCTGAGCCTTCCTCCTCTATCTTCAAATTGTGCCCTCTTGTTCCTGGCACATCTCTTTAGCAATGAAAGATGCTACCCTCTTGGACTTTGTTGATTCCCTTGAAGTACTTGAAAGTTTCTATCATGTCCCCTCTCTCCCTTCTTTCCTCAAGGGTATACATATTAAGCTCCTTTAGTCTTTCTTCGTATATCTTCTGGTGCAGACCCTGCACCATTCTGGTTGCCCTCCAGTGGACAGCCTCCACTCTACGTCTTTGCGGAGATGGGGTCTCCAGAACTGCACACAGTACTCCAGATGGGGTCTCACCAACTGTCTGTACCAAGGGATAACAACTTCCTGTTTTCCACTATTGATGCCTCTCCCTATGCATCCCAGTATCCCCCCAGCCTTCCTTACTGCCTTCTCACACTGCTTGCCCACCTTTAGGTCATCTGATATAATTGCCCCTAGGTGCCTTTCCATTTTTACTGTTGTCAGTATCTCACCCCACATTGTGTACTCTTCCCCTGGGTTTTTGTTTCCCAGGTGCATTATTCTGCACTTCTTTGCATTGAATCTGAGCTGCCATACATTTGCCTGTTGCAGATCTTTGTGTCATCTGCAAAGAGACATACTTTTCCTTCTGGTTCCTCTGCAATGTCACTTATAAAGACGGTAAAAAGGATCGGTCCCAGTACTGAACCCTGCAGTACCCCGCTAGTAACCCTCCTTTCTTCACTGTGGACTCCATTTACTACTACCCTTTGCGTCCTGTTGTCTAGCCAATTTTTTATTCAGGCTACCACCTTGGGACCCACTCCAAGGCTGGCTAACTTGTGTATTAATCATTTGTGTGGGACTGTATCAAATACCTTGCTAAAATCTAGGTAGGCCATGTCCACAACCCCTCCCTAGTCTACTACTTTGGTCACCCAGTCAAAGAAATCTATTAGATTCATCTGACATGACCTTCCCATTGTAAATCCATGCTGCCTTGGGTCCTGTGTCCCACTGGCCTCTAGGTACTCAACAATTCTTTCCTTCAGAAGTGATTCCATAATTTTCATTACCACTGAGGTCAAACTAACTGGTCTGTAGTTTCCTGCCTCTGTACTGCTCCCACTTTTGTGAAGAGGAATCACATCTGCCCTCCTCCAGTCCTCAGGTACCAACCCATCCTCCCATGATTTGTTAAAGAGAGTAGTCAGCAGTATCACTAGTTCTACCCCTAGTTCTTTCAGAATTCTTGGGTGAATCCCATTAGGCCCCATTGCTTTGTCCACCTTCAAGGTGACCGGAAAACATTTTTTACACCTCTAGATGCCCTCCTGTTCTGCCTTTAGTGCCTATACCATATTCTGATATGTTTGTGACCTTTTTTGTTAAATAATAATCTTATTTTATTTATTCAAACTGTATCTCTTGTAAGATGAAATGCTATGGGACCTCATTGAAAATGAACCTCTGGTTCAACTGAGACTTATCCCTGTTCATATTTTTGATATGAATAAAATGTATTACTAGTACTACTACTATTTATTTTGTTGTCTTTGTAACTACTCTGGCTCCCTCTTTCCTCAGTAGTTAGTGCTCTCTCTTTTCATTATGCCTGAGCATTCTAAGATATTAATAATACCACTCCAGGCCATTCAGATGAGTAGCATGGAACTGTGTTATTTATGTCATAGAATGTCTTAGAAATATGAAAAGAAATAGAGGATAATGGATAGGCACCATTTAATAACAGTACTGTGTTCCCTTTCAGAGGTTGTCATGACAACCTAGTAAACCTTGAGAGGGAAGCTTGAGAGGTTTACAGTTGTCATGACAATCTCGAGAAGGGAACTCCATGTTGTTGTTAACTGGTGCCCATCCACTGACTTTTATAGTGTATGGGCACCAGTTAAATGAAATTTGTCCCTACTTTTCCATTTTTTTTGCCTTGCACCGCTCTCTTTCAGGGCCAGCTCTCACCGCCGTGGCCATTCGTTGAAACGTGGGAAATCTGAGAGACGCGAATGCAAAAAGACGTTCATGTTTTTATGCTATCACTAGAGACCCGCAACATTCTTTTTATTTTTTTATAATTTTTATTTTTATTTTTCTGCAATTTCTTATTTCTTTTTATTCATTGAAAATGTAGTTTTATTTCTTGTTATTACATTTACATTCATAAACTACCTTAAAATGAAATTATACATACTAGAAATCACATTCCTAGTATATTACATTGTATTAAGCAGCATTATGCTATGGTTATGAAAGGTTTTGTGAATGAAACAATTCTGCTGTCACTTCCTTGTGGCCCATCTCTGTGGTAACAATGGAGCCTAAACAACAACTGCTGCAAGCATTTATTTAGTTTTTGCCCCCCCAAAAAGCAATTTCTTTCACTTTATTCATCAATTTTTTTGTTTTATTCTTTTTATATGTTGAATTTCTTGTTATACTTTGAATTTCTTATTTCTTTTTATTCTTTGAATTTTTATTTCTTATTTAAGAAAAACACGGGTCTCTAGCTAGCACTATGACGTACTCAAGAGGGTATAACAACCTCTTGACATCACGACGACAGAATAACAAGGATAGGAATTCATTGAATTCCATCATTAATAACCATCTCCCATACATTGTAGAGCAGTAACTGGTGAGAAAAGTGGAACTCTAGATCCGAGGGTATCCCTAAGCTAGACCATTTATTCATCAAAAAATCGTCAAAGCATTGATATCTGAATAAATAACTGGCATGGAAAGGCAGTTAACTATGTAAAAATCATTTCATATCTCCTTTAACAAGCTTTTGGCAAAATGACACACAGGATGACAACATAATACACACTCCACTTTGCTGCAGGGAGTTACAGATTCATGCCCATCCTTATTAAAGTCCTATATATTCTACTTCTATTAATACCAACTGCATTCCATGACAACTTGACAGATTTAATGATACAATAAATTTCACAGTGCACAGTTTTCCATTTCTCTCCAAATGCCTTTGTACTCACATGTCTCCAAAGAAAAACTGGAGTGTTCCCAATCTGTAGGACAAAAGATTTAGGCATTCCTTGGCATCTTTGTTTATCTAATGAAAGGGGAAAAAAAAGAATTAAAGCAGCTGTCTGGGGTTCCCCACCTGCCTTAAAAGAAAATGTCTACAGTTAAATGAGGAGGTTATTTTGAAAGTTCAAGCCACCGAGTATTGTATAACACTACCCAACTGTTTTTGGAAATAACTGTTTTCTTTAACTCCTGTAAAACACGGTAAGAAATAGCTTTCATGACCTGAGCCAATAATGGTATTGCCAGATGTGCTGAACCTTCAGCACGGTTAGGATCACATCACAGAGGTGTTTACTTCACATGATTGTCTTTATAATATCAGCTTCATTCCACTGATAAGTAACCTCCTTAGTATTAGTTTCGTTCATGAATAACAGACCCAATCAGGTTTAAGTTTAATACTGCCTTTCACAATCAGCATCTAAAATTTGATTTGAAAATACAAGTTAAAAACAAATCAGTTTTGTGCCTCCGACAATCAATTTCAGGTAACAACATTATAATTTATTAGGTCTTTGGTAGCCACGTAGTGCACTAGACTATCAGATGCCTATTTTCAGGCACGACTTGAAAATGAACAATACATATGAATACAGTTAACAGCAATAATACTGTTGAAGTTCTGGATATGTTTTGGATTACTCCATCACAGGTACAAGAGAAACTGGAGTCTCTAAACCCACAGAAAGGTGTCGGACCAGATCAGACCCCAACTGGCTATTTACAGAATCAGCAGAAAGTCTGGCCTGAATAATATGCACAATTGCTAACTGTGTAAAATTAGAAGTCAGGCTCCCAGATACACTGGTTACCATCAGGCAGAGATTGTTCCTACTCCAAAAAAGAAGCAGGAGAAAAATCAAGCTAAAGACTTCAGACCTACAGTGTATCACTAACGTCAATAATTAGAAAAGTGATAGAAGGTTGAGTCTTATAATTGGATATTTGCCCAAGTTAGTGATGAAATCAATCCTAATCAATCTGGTAGTCTAAAAGCTAACTCTAAAACCACCTCTTGGTAGTTTACTCATCTGGTAGAGGTGATCATGTTAGAGCATATCGATGGCACTCCAAAATCCTACCTTTGAGTTATGTTCATCTGACACACTGAGAAGCACATGACATAGGATCAAATTTCAATCTTCCTACCTAAGCCCTTGTAGGCCTTGTTCTCATCAGTTAGATTTTCCCCAGCTGTATACATGTAAAATTGCAAGAACCAGCAGACTCTGACGTATCACTCTAGGCGTGCATATGATACGACAGCTTTTACTCAATAATCCACGCAATATGGCATAGCCACTAAACTACTCTGATCATTAGCCTGATGACTGTATTCGTGACTGCTACCCAGGTAAAGTCCAAATGATGAATTCCAACCAGGTTGCTCTCTAGTAGTGGTGGGCAGTGGAGTACCATGGATAAACCATCATGTTATAAGTTAGCAATAACCCACGACAGGGCACCAGGCATTTAATCCATGCCTTGGGTGCATTGTGAGGCAGGAGGCTGCAGGCAGAGTGTCCTCGTGGCACCTGAGGCATGGATTAAATGCCTATAACCCTATACTCTGGAGTGGGTTATTGCGTTTATAACATGAGTTATGTTGAAGACAAGGAAAAACCCAGAGAAAGGGGGTTTCCCCCTCTTTCAATAGCAAGACAGTTACTGTATCCTGCCACCTTGTAAAATAGTCCCCAATAATGCAAATGTCATTGCTTTTATGCACATACAAATGTAAGAAATATAGTCTTGAGATGATTTCTGACATTTGATGTGCATAATACAGTTGGTTACACTTCCTACATGGTTTACTGTGCTGCCCCCGGCCCCCTCAAAGAGACAGATATGCCCTTCGGAGCTCACAAGGGACTGTCATGATCTGACGTTCCCATGCTACAGACACCAGATATATCAGCACTCGATCACACACACAGAATACAGGTGCAGATCACACAGAGAGAGAGAGAGAGAAAAAGAATTCTGTTTTTCATGTCTCATGTCACTGTCACTCTCTCTCTCTCCCTCTCTCTCTCTCTCTGGGGGGCGGCCTCATCCTCGGAAATGGAGTGGCGAGGCAGCAAGCTGCCATAAATACAGGTTACTCACCTGTAACAGGAGTTCTAGGAATGGTATATGTTGTTCATCCACACTTATTGGCAGGTTCCTTGCCGCTTTAAATCTTGCCGGAAGGTCTTCAAGCTGGCTCCTCCCACCCACCCGGGTGGTAAAACTCTCGGCTCCGCCCCATGGCGCCAGATCTGGCCGCTGGAAGCTCGGGTACAAAGGGCCGAAGCCGAGGTCGAGGAATAGGGATGAACAATATACCATTCCTAGAACTCCCTGCTACAGGTGAGTAACCTGAATTTCTAGGGACATGGATATGTTGTTCATCCACACTTA
Organism: Neoceratodus forsteri; assembly: GCA_016271365.2. Taxonomy (NCBI): domain Eukaryota; kingdom Metazoa; phylum Chordata; order Ceratodontiformes; family Ceratodontidae; genus Neoceratodus; species Neoceratodus forsteri. The sequence continues at coordinate 1,075,499,343 of CM057454.1, read as the reverse complement.
TTGGCAGACTCTAGCAGCTCTCTGGGAGGAGGGAGGCAGACACCAATACTTACTTGGGAAATAAGGACTGGAGAACCGAGGCCCCAAAACCAGCATCCTGGCGTGACTCAAGGTCGATGTGGTAATGGGTAATAAAGGTGTGCTGACTTCCAGGTAGCAGCCCTGCAGATTTCCTGGATAGGGACGTCCCTGGAAGCAGCCACCGATGCAGCAGTATGACGGGTAGAATGAGCTCTTATCCCTCTGGGAGGTTCCATGCCCGCCAACTTATAGCAGCGATCTATGCAGGAGGTGACCCACCTGCCTATCGTCCGCTAGGCTGCAGGTCTGCCAGATGCGGCTTCAGCGTAGGTGACAAACAGCTGGCGAACCTCTCCCCGAATTTCAGCCGTCCGCTCCTTATAATAAGCGAGCGCCCTTCTAGGGTCCAGAGTATGGAGCCTATATTCGGCCTCCGAGGTGTGATTGGGGTAGAACACCGGCAGAGTCAGCACCTGGTTAAGGTGAAACTCCGACACCACCTTCGGAAGGAATTTCGGGTGGGGGCGCAGGACAACCTTGTCCCTGTGGAAGACCAGGTAAGGAGACTCGATGCAAAGCACCTGGAGCTCTCCCATCCTTCTGGCTGACGTGATAGCCACCAAGAAGGCAGTCTTCCATGACAGATGAGAGAGTTCACACCTGTGCATTGGTTCGAATGGCTTGCCCATGAACTTTGCCAGTACCAGCAGTAGATCCCACGGAGGTGGAGGTTCTCGCACCGGAGGGGAAATGTGATCAAGGCCTTTGAAAAGCGCCCGACCACCTTTTCCTCGCCACGACTGCTTCCCCCCGCCACCGTAAGCAGAGATGGCGCTAGGTGCACCTTTAGGGTCGCCGACCTAAGCCCTTGACTAGAAAGGGACCATGAATAGTCCAAAATGCTTGCACAGAACAGGAGGAAGGGTCAAGCCTTGCCCTGACACCAAATGGAGAATCTCTTCCATTTGAAGGCGTAGCATTTTCTGGTCGACTCCTTACGGGACGCCTCAACAACATTGAGGACCTCGTCGGAAAGACCCAAGGCCTGGAACTCTAGCCGCTCAGGAACCAGGCCGTCAGGTGCAGGGATTGAAGGTCCGGATGGAACACCTTCCCCTGATTGACTGAGAGCAGGTCTGGGCGAGCTGGAAGCTGCCTCGGGAGCTTGGAGCTGAGGCTGAGGAGATCTGGGTACCAGAACTGGCAGGGCCAGTCTGGGGCTATCAGGATCACCTGCGCCTTGTCCCTCCTTGCTTTGAGAAGCACCTTGTGAATCAAGGGAAATGGGGGAAAGGCGTAGAAGAGGCCCGGGGTCCACAGCCTCGAGAAGGCATCCCCCTGCAGCGAGCCCTGCTGAGGGGGGCGGGCATGAAACAGCCTCAGCTTCGCGTTCTCCCTGGAGGCAAACAGGTCCACCTGAGGTGTGCCCCAGTGGGAGAACAGATCTTGTACTACCTCCGTCAGGAGAGACCACTCGTGAGATGCAGCCCCTATCCGGCTCAGGGCATCGGCCAGGGTTTTGAGGCTCCCGCCACATGAATGGCTAGGAGATCCGCCTCAGGCTGCTACAGTGACCAATGCAGAAACTTCCTTGCATAGAAGCATGGAGCGCGTCTCCCTCGGCGGTTCAGGTAGTACATGGTCGTGGTATTGTCCGCCTGGACTCGGACCACTTGACCCCGGAGAAACGGAGCAAAGGCGGAGAGCTAGGCGGACCACAGCTCCAGCAGGTTGATGTGGCATCGGACTCCGGGACCAGAGGCCGTGCACTCGTGTTCCCCAGATGGGCACCCCAACCCATCAGAGAGGCATTGGTCGATAGAGAGACCGTCGGCTCGGGCGGACAAGCGGATGCCCTCCTGCAGATGGAATGGAACGGTCCACCACTGGAGAGCGTTCCACATCTCCTGGGTCACTATCACTAGCTGGTCCAAAGGATCGCAGCGTTGTGACCACTGGCTGGCCAGTCCCCACTGAAGGGGGTGCATGTGCCAGCGGGCCCAACGGACCATGCTGGTACAGGCCGCCATGAGACCCAGAAGGCGCAGGAAGTCCCGGGCAGGGCGCAATTGCCCAACCAGAAATGATTGGACAAAGGAGGTAAGAACCTCAGGCCCTGTCCGCCGGGAGCCGTGCTCTGGCTCGAAGAGAGTCGAGCTCTGCCCCAATGAACAGGATCACCTGCTTCGGCTCGAGTTCCGACTTGGCCTCGTTGATGAGAAGGCCAACTCGAGAGCAAACCTGGAGGGCCAGATCTCTGGACCACTCCACCTCCCGTCTGGAGGAGGCTGCTATCAGCCAATTGTCCAGGTAAGGGTACACCCGGACACCTCGGCACCGCAGGAATGCTGTCACCACTGCCATGCATTTGGTGAAGACCCTGGGAGCTGGAGATAAGCCGAAGGGCATGTCTCGGAACTCGAAGAGGGATCCCTCCGCTCGAAAGCGGAGGAATCTCCGATGTGACGGACGGATAGGGACGTGAAAGAACGCGTCCTGTAGGTCCAGAGAGCAGCACCACACGCCGTGTTCCAGAGATGGTATTATCTGCGCCAGAGTGACCATCCTGAAGGTTCGAGACCTTAGGAACTTGTTCAGGTCGTGTAGGTCGAGAATGGGGCGCCAGCCCCCCGTCCGTTTCGGAACCAGGAAATACCTGGACACGAACCCCGTGATCACCTCCTTTTGGAGGAGGACAGCGATGTCGGTTCGGCGAGCCGCCAGTGAGGCTGCGGACCCCGAGGCCCCCCGAGGTGCGACGGCTCTGAAGGGCGGGGCCTGCTCGAATTCCAGAGGTAGGCCTTTTCCCACCACCTCCAGTACCCACCTATCCGTGGTAACAGCGGACCAGGCGGAAAGAAAGTGTCTGAGCCGTCCCCCCACGGGGGGAACCACGGGTGAGGTGACAGGGATGGGGGCGACATCCCTCAGCCCGTCACTGGGCAGGCTTGGAGGAGGGACCGGCCGAGGGACCTCCTGGGCCTTTACCTCCCTGCTTCCTGTTGGAGGAAGCCGACGGCTTGGGATACCAAGGTCGAGCCTGCTGGCCCTGACGTTGCTGGGCCGGGCACACCGCGGGCACAGAAGGACGAAAGGGCTTAGGCTGTGGCTTGTGGCCTTTGTCCTTCTGAGCGGAAGAGACCGAGTCCAAGGTAGCATTGGATTTCTCGATCCTCTGCAGGTGACCTTCCACCCCAGGGCCGAAGAGGTCAGTCCCCAAAAAGGGAACATCTGCCAACTTGTGCTGGGTATCTGAGGTAAAGGTGGATATCCTCAGCCAAGCCCGACGACGCATGGCCACTGCGGCCGCCACAGACCTGGCACATGAGTCCCCGATGTCTAACGCAGTCTGGAGCTGCTGTTTAGCCACTGCCCTGCCCTGGTCCCGCACCTGCCTGACGGTAGTCTGCAGATCTTGGGGAAGACGAGGGACAACCTCATCCAGGGAGCCCAACAGGGCGTGAGAAAAATGTGCCATGAGGACGGGCGAACTGGCCTGACAAAGGCCGAGAGAGGACGCAGCGTAGACTTTTCACCCGGCATAATCCAATTTCTTGGATTCCTTGTCGGGAGGTTTGTCTACATCCCTGGCGTTCCCGGCACGCTGGAAAACGCTGTTCGGTAACCAACCCCTCGGCCGAGGGTGTTCCAAAACCGACAGGGAACCGTGGGGACCGTGATACTCTGGCCATCCTGGCCGGCGGCGAGGGCAGGAAGCAGGACGCTGCCAAAGTTCCAAGGCCGGACCCACTATGGCTTCGGCCACCGGAAAGGCCTCCGTAGGAGAATCCCCTCGGTCCAGAATCTCCGTGAGGGGATACCTGGCCCGTTTAGAAACGGGTTCGAGCTTCATCCCGGTGGACTCCGAGATGAGTCGAAGCAACCCTAAGAAGGACGAAGGGCTATCGTCCACTGACTGCCCTCCCGAGGACTCCAAGTCCATGCGCTTGGAGAAGAGGGAGGAACCATCATCGGACTCGGAGGAGTCCTCAAAGAGCTGCCTCGGGCCTGAGCCACCCTCCACCTGCCGAGGTTTATCGGGAGTGAGGGTGAACAGACAGCCTATGGGGCAAACCCAAGGCCGACCGAGAATTTTTGGTCGGAGCCCCAACTAATGGCTGTGGAGGCGGAGGTTCCACCAGAATCTGTGGGGCAGCTGGAATTGGCTGAACAACCGGCCTGGGAACAGGCTCCTCGGCTACAACCAGGGGTTGTTTCGGCCGCTCCGGTGACAGCCACTTAATGGCCGGGGAAGACGACTGAGTCGGCTTATTCCCAGTCAAAAGGAGCTGTTGCCACATGAGTTCCTCGTTACCTCCAAGCATAGCTTGCGCCCAGAGAGCCTCCCTCGTCCGAGGGAAGAGCGGCGGCTGGGCTTGTTGCTGTGCCAAGACCGACCGCCTATGGTAGTGGGATCGGTCGGATCATGAGGATGTCCGAGATCGAGACTGAGAGTCTCACTAGGCCGAGGAAGCAGGAGAAGTGTCGGAACCGCATCTCGGCTCGGATTTATCCTTACCGAAGGCTCCGGAACCGGAGGCAGAGACGGCCGACGGGATCCTCAACTCTCACCGGGGAACGGGGAGAGGGATTCTCAGCTTCTCCAGCCGACAACCCGCCTACTTGAGGTGAGAAAAATCTCGACCGGCGTGGTGAGAGTCTCGACCAACTGACCTGGGGGACACCGTGAAGCCAGTGGCGAGCTGAGAGGTGCGACAAGTCCGACTGTCGACAAGGAGGGATCTTTCCCGCTCCCAAGAGCATCGACGGAGAGACTTACTTTTGCTCTTTTGGACCTGAAAAAGGTCCCAAAGAAGTTGGACCCTCACCTTTGATCGAGAGATTCAGACAAAGCTCCTAAAGAGCGGATACGAGGCACCGAGAGAGAGCGGGACAAATGTCAAGAAATCGAGGTAGAAGCGCCCGCGCGCTTCTTCTTCGAGGGCGATCATCTGCTCGAGCGGATCCGCCGAGCCCGCTGGCCAAGGATACCGCCAACCGGCCTCTTTAGATTTCACCGTGGAATTCTCTTCTCAGGCGCCCAGTTGTAATCGGCAGCACGGTCTTCAGGGACGTGGGCGAAAAGAAGAGCACAAGTCGCAGGCCTGCGGGTCGTGCTCAAGGCCCAGGCAGTAGAGCGTGCATGGTGCGGATCCGTCCTAGACATCTTCTGCGCAAGGGCACCTCCGGAAACCGGAGTCGATTTGTCCATCCGAGCCGCGAGGAGAAGAAGACCGAAGTCTTTTTAGCAAAAAAAAAAACTTCTGATTTCGAACTTTCGAAGAATTAGCAACCAGTCTTAATCGCAGAGCGTTAAGGAGGGAACCTGAGCTTCCAAGCGGTAAGGAAGATCTGGCGTCATGGGGCGGAGCCAAGAGTTTTACCACCCGGGTGGGTGGGAGAAGCCAGCTTGAAGACCTTCCGGCAAGATTTAAAGCGGCAAGGAACCTGCCAATAAGTGTGGATGAACAACATATCCATGTCCCTAGAAACACATTTTTCTATGCTAGAAGGCTGTGGTTAGGGGTCACACACAGCCATAGAACAAATACCGCACAGCAGAAAGCTGCCCACTGAAAAGTCATGGCAGAGAGACAGGACACCTGGTCTCTTTCTCGCTAGCACTGTCTCTCTCTTACTTCCATGAACCGTGCACTCACCAGCATAAAAACCGAACTGGAGAGAGGGAAGAAAGAATGTCCTGGTCACTTGCTTGTAGTCACTCTGGCTCTCTGTCAGCACTGAACACTTCAGGAGTTCGGAAGGGTGAAACACTAACACCTGGATATTTATCTGGCTGTCTCCCGTTTCAGCACTCTCTCTTCCGTGCACCACCACGGCAGGGGACAACAAAGCTGTTGTGAGAAATTCTTTGGGAGGTGACAAGTGGGGGAACAAAAACACTTGGTCCTGTCTTGAGGTCTCTCTTGCTTCAGGGACACTGTGTCACCTACTCCGTCTCTGTCGCTCAGACTGCACGAAATCCCCCCCCCCGGGCAGCATCGGAGAATGTTCACTGCAGCCAGCCACAGTGACAGTGGGTCGAACCTCTCATTGATACCTCATGTAATGTCTGACTCACCTGAATGACTCAAGGCGGGGTCGGCAAGAATGGGGGGAGGGGGGCCCAAGACACTCACTCTCTCACACCTCAGTGTAGCCCAGGGCTGCAGGAAGTGAACTGCAGAGGGAGACAGACAGCACTGAGTGCACAACACAGAAAAGCAAGACTAAAGGACTTCACAGCTCTAATGGCTGTGGCACAGGGGTATAGGGATTGGACACTCTCATACTCGCAACACTGTCTCCTGCTCACACTCCCACCTGTCCGTCCCACATGTCCAAGCCGCGTCAAAATGCTGCAGGTGGCTCAAGCTCCACACACTCTCCTGGGCTCACTGATACTGCAATTTCAAACACCAGAGACAGTGAGAGAGAAAGACACAGACAGACAGATACAGTTCACAGCAGGACTGCTGAATTTAATGTTATGGTGCGTCTCTGCTGTCACTATGTCTCGTGCTATCACCCAACTTTTAATGACCGCCTTTTATTTTATTTATTTAGTTTTTGTTGACTGGGTAAGTACACTAGACAAATCCTGCCTATTTTCAGGCACGACCCGGGGGAAGGGGATACAGATGAATGCCAACTGACCTTGAACCAGATAAAGCTGTTGGTGGTATTTTTAGTAAATGAGGGAAATTTGGCCAGGACACTGGGGAAATTCCCCTACTCTTTTCGATAAGTGCCATGGGATCTTTAACATCCACCTGAACTACCACCAATCCAGGCAGCTGGGACCTTGGTTTAACGTCTCATCCGAAAGACGGCACCTCAGAAGTGCAGCACCCCTCTCATGCTGCACTACAGTGTCAGTAATGGGATATTAACCCAAATGCCAGATGTGGGAACTGAACCCACAGCCCTCTGATCTCCCGGCCTCAGAGGCGAGTGTGATACCTACTGAGCCACTGACACTGAGTTGCAAGAGCCAGCAGACTCTGACATATCACTCTAGGTGTGTGTGTATGATGCGACAGCTTTTATTCAATAAACCATACAATAAGGCATAGCCACTAAACTACTCTATTCATTAGCCTGATAACTGTATTGCGACTGCCAATTCCAACCAGGTTGTTCTATAGTAGTGGTGGGCAGTGGAGTACCATGGATAAACCATCATGTTATAAGCATATCCATGGCACTCCAACATCTTACCTTTGGGTTAGGTAGTACGCAGTACTCCATCATATGAGAGGGGAGAGTGACAGTGTTTGGAACCCGTAACTGTAGCAGCAGTCACACTACTTTAGTGCTGAATGAGGTTCAGTCCAGACCACATGTATCAAGTCTATAATGTCTTGCAAAGGTGTGTACTGTGGCCCAAGTGAACAATGCACAAATTTCAGCTGCTGAGGCCTGATTTCTTTCAGCCCAAGACGTTAACCACTAACCTCGTTGAATGGGCCTTGACAGTTTCTGGTTTTGTCTCTTCTGTGCCTCTACGACTGTCCTTTTAAAGCAAGATGCTATGGTTGTCTTGGAAGCTGCCATGCCCTTTTTGTGTCCCTGGGCTATGACAAAAAGCCTGTCTGTTTTACACAGCTGTTCTGTTCTCTCTGTATACATCATCAGGGTGTGTTTCACGTCCAATGAATATAAAGTCTTTTCTTTCTAATTTAAGTAGTCTATTGAGAAGGTGGGTAGCACCAGAGACTGGCCAATGTGAAAATGTGATGCTGCTTTAGGAACGAATGATGGTACCATTCTGAGTGTCACTCTGTCACTATAAAACTGTATGAAGGATGCCTTGCATGATATGCGATATATGAGCATCTGGCAACCAGAAAGGATGCTTTCAGTCCCATCCAGTAAAGGTCAATCTTAGAGACTGGTTCAAATGGTTGTGTTGTGAGAGAGTTCAGCACTAGTGTAAGGTCCTAAGGAGCCACCACCAGTCTCAAATTCAAGTTTATTGCAGGAAAGACTCCGTTGAGCAAGCTCATTCACAAGGAGGTCCTGAGGCACATACACATACAGTTCGTAATTACATAGACAGGAGATATAAAATGTAGAACAACAAAGAAAAAGAAATATACAATACAAGAGGTATACATAATAGAAGTCCTTATGCTATATATGCAGTACATTCCAGCTTTAACCTTGCCCTAAATTATGCAACACATTTCAGCTTAATAAGTAGAGGGCCAGCTGGTACCTAGGAAGTTGACTTGGCGTTGGGGGCCTAGTAGCACCTACATATGTCTTTTAATTTAGAGATAGCTAGTGTTTTGTAGGAGTTAATTGATACGATGCTGGTTAGCTTCAGCATGGCTTGTAGTTGGTTCCAAATGTTTGGGAGGGTGTATGAGACAGCTCTTTGGCCAGCTGTGGTACGTGTCCTGGGAACATCTAGCAGGATAAGGTCGGATTTCCTTAGGGAGTAGGCGCTATGCGAGATGTGTAAGAGTATGTGTGAGATGAGTCTCACTTGTGGTCTGGAGAGCTACAACAATAACAACGGACTACACGAAGAACAGTATGAATCGAGATTAAACCATTTTAGGATGTACTCACTGGAGAGGAGAAGGGACAGGGAAGATATGATAGACACATTTAAATACCTCAACGGTATCAACTCAGTACAAACACAGGATCTCTTCAGGGAAAATACAAATACACAGGCAAGGGGGCACAACATGTGCTTGAAGGGAGGTAGTTTCAAAACAAACAGCAGGAAGTTATTCTTCACGGAAAAGGTGGTGGAGCCCTGGAATAGTCTGCCCCTAGAGGCTGTGGCAGCGAAGACAGTGGGGGAGTTCAAGCTAGCATGGGATAGGCACTGTGTAAACCTAAGGCAGTAAAGAAACTCGGAGGGGGAGTAGCTTTCATGGGCAGACTAGATGGATCGCAAGGTCCCCTTCTGTCAGCACTTTATGTTCTTATGATGTTTGTAGCCACCTTGAGGAATCTGATGATGTCTGGGTGTGTACCCAAGGCGGTGTTCCCTATCCGGCCCAGTGTGACCCATATCGATGCCAGACACACCCTTAGTGATGCAGGAGACAGGCCTTTGTTGAGCTCAGGTAAAGCAATATTTGTCATATTGAGACCTCATGTGGTTGTAGGTTGTTAGCTGTGCACCACTTACTAAAAAGGTGTCGCTGTCTGTTGTAAGCGGTCATGGTTGAAGCTCTCCTAGACTGTAATATTGTTTCTATGACCGACTCGTAGTAGCCTGCGCTCAGCAGTCTCTTCCTTTCAGGAGCCAAGCCGTAAGATGAAGGTTGAGTACACTGAGATGTCTGACTGGATCCTGCATCAAAATGTCTGGTCTACTTGGGAGTCTCCGTGAGTCCAGGGCCACTGCCACCACCACGGTGAAGCAGGCCCTTTTGGCCAGTATAACATTGTTAGTATTATTTTCCTCCTTTACTGGTGTAACTTGTTGAGCACTCGTGCTATTAGCAGAAAGAGTGGGAACACGTAGGTGAAGTCCTGTGTCCACAGCTGTGAAAATGTGTCCATCCCAATGACTGGGATTCTTTGAATCTGAAGAAATGCATGTCCTCTTGCGTACTGTGCCTTGTGGCCATGAGATCTATCATGATTGGGCCTCACCTCCTCTGTATTCCTGGGGGTGTACCTGTTGCCTGCTGAGCCAGTACCCTGTAGTGTTCTGCTTGCCCGTCAGCTGGATGGCTGAGATGTGCCCGAGAGTCTTTTGGGCCCATGTCAATACTTTGGCCACTTCTCTCAGCACTCCTGGGCTCCTGGTACCTCCTTGTTTGGTCAGGCATGCCACTGTGGCTCTACTGTCTGACCTCACTAGCATGGTCTCTTGCTTTAAGCAGTTTTTGTATGCGCACAATGCATGGCACACTGCTGCATTTCCAGGATGTTTATGACAGTTTGCATTCTGTCCTTGACCCCCCCCCCCCACCGTGCTGTTTTGTGGTCAAGTGACGCCCCCCAACACGGTAGGCTGGCATCCGTGATGAATACTGTGTCATACTCTATTGGTAGTGGTATTCCCTTTGCTAGGTTTTGTTGATTTTCCCACCACTGCAGTGATGTGGCCACTGCCTCAGTAATGACAATTTTCTCAGCCATTGTCTCTTGTTCTATGCGTCTGTGCTGAAGGGCCAACCTTTGTAGAGGCCTCATGTTCCATCTTGCCCATGGTACTAGGTCTATGCAGGATGCCATAGATCCTAGTACACAGGCCACTTGTGCTAGGTGGCCACCTTCTTGACCCTTAGCTGCTTTGCAAGAGGTGATATAGCGTCCCATCTTTTCTGAGAGGAACTGGCCATTCCTTCTGTTGTGCTTATCTCCACCCCCAGATGTCCTATGGTTTGGGATTGAGTCAACAAGCTTTTTTTGGTGTTGCCCATCTTCCTATGATCCTCCAGGACTTGTAGTACCAGTCTTGTGTCTATGTCTGATTGTGTTGTGGACCTGGTTCTGATCAGCCAGTCATCCAAGTATTTATTTATTTATTTATTCAATTTTGATAACCAGGTAGGCCCTCTGAACCCCGAAGGTCCCTTTTTCAAGGGCAACCCGGAGAGAACATTACATGTGGCTGTACATACAGAGAGTAGGTTACAGAGAATATACATGTCACACAGAGAGTAGGTTACATAGAATATACACGTCAGTGGGACAGGTTACAGTCATTCAATGCATTGATATCTAGCCTAGGTCTTGGATGTTAATTAGCTATTTGTACTGTAACCAAACAGAATCCCTTAGGCGAAGGTTATCTGATGGGTTTCAAGGCAATCCAGAGAAGAGATTTTGCAAGAGCAGGGATTTAGCGAGACTGTGGGGTTGGACTTTCAAGAGTTTGGGCAGTGGCATACACTGGCTTCAAGCATGTGCGCCTTGAGCCTGGTGCGGAAGTTGGGGAGAGTAGATGCTTCCTGCACCAAGGGGGGGAGCTTGTTCCACAGGGAAGGGGCAGTTAAGGCGAAAGACTTACATCCCGCATTGGTCTGAGTTTTAGGTGTTACGAGTAGCATCCTCCCCGATGACCGAAGGGGGCGAGGGTTTTTCTTGGTGGTGATGGTCGCTGCCAGGCTGGGTGGGGCGGCTGGGTAGTATCATGTGGATGCCCTGTTCTGTGAGGTGTGCAGCTACTGCCACTGACAACTTGGTGAACACCCTTGGAGCTGAGGCCAGATCAAATGGAAGTGACTTGATACTGGAAATATTGATCCATTATGGAGAATCTGAGGTACTTGTGGTGTGTCAGTCATGTGGGGATGTATAGGAAGGCGTCTCTGAGATCTACAGATGTTAGGAAGTCTCTCTCTGTTGAATGGATCTTGATGTCGATCTTATCTCCATCTTGAACCTCTGAGTTTGGACTGACCTGTTGAGTAATTTGAGGACCGGGACCGGTCTGAGGTCCCCCGTCTTTTTTTGCACCATAAAAAATATTAAGTATACCCTTGTCTTTGTTCTTCTTTTGGAACTGGTGGGATGGCCCAGTTTGATATTAGTTTTGTTAAGATATCTCAGACTTGTTGGGGCACTGCTTTTCTTTTCGATACTGGGAATAGGACCAATCTGTTTCTGGTTGTTTTTCCTCAAATTCTATTGCGTACCCTTTGGAGACTACTTCTCGCACCCACTTGTCCATGGTCATTTTGAACCAAGCATCCTTGAACTATGCTAGTCGGCCTTCCACAAGAAAGAACAGTCACGTAAGAACTTACCATAACAGAGGATCTTCGAGGGAATCTCTGTCATCAGGTCACATACATGGAACTTAGTTGTCAGGAGCTAGGATCACATGGAAGCTTTTCTGCAGCAGTCTAATAGGGGCCACTCACGCCGACATCGGGATCAGACATCACAGCCCTATATAAGCGTGGGTGGCCCCATTCCCTCCTCAGTTCTTTCACTAGCCAGAGGCCATAGAAGACAGGAGTCCCACCAGGGAACTGAGGAGAAAGAGAAGATGCCCAGCTAGAAAAAAGGCTGGAGCAACAGGACAGCCAAGTCTGAGAGAGAGAGAGAGAGAGAGAGAGCACGCGCGCAAAGGGGATGAAGGGAGAGGCGGCATGACCTGATGACAGAGATTCCCTCAAAGATCTACTGTTACAGTAAGTTCTTGTGTAACTGTTTTATCTTCTTGGGGGCTATCTCTGTCATCAGGTCACACCTATAGAACAAGTCCCAAGCAGTGTTAAGCATAAGACAGTCTGGGTGGCAGGAGGCCACAGGCCTAAGAAAGAAGGCCCTGAAGCACAGCAAGGCCAAGGTCTCCCTTCTTCTGGAGGCAATGTCCAGACTGTAGTGCTTACTGAATGTGTGGACAGCATTCCAAGTGGCAGCAGCACAAATTTCCGCAGCTGACACATTCCTGAAACAGGCAACATAAGTGGCCATGCCTCTGGTTGAATAGCCCTGAACCACACCAGGAAGTTCCTAACCGTACTTCCTATAACAAAAAGTAAAACAGTTGGCCAACCATTTGGGCAAGCACTGTTTAGATACTGGAGCACCATCTTTGCCAGGGGTGAAAGAAACAAACAAACTGAGAACTTTCTGCAGTCCTTAGTATGTATAGTACCTGAGAATTCTATGCATATCCAAAGTATGGAGCAATGTTTTCCCTGGATTGGCATGCTCTGGAAAAGAAGCAGGCATGTGGATAGATTGATTAAGAGTAAACTCAGACACCACCTTAGGAAGAAACTTAGTATTAGTATGCAAAGCGACCCTGTATTTGTGAAAAATCAAATAAGGCTGCTCACATATGAGAGCCTGTAGCTCTGAAATTCTTCCAGCAGAAGTAATACTGTAGCAACTTAAAAATAATGCTTTCCAAGACAGAAAGTGTAGCTCACAAAACGCAGCTGGCTCAAAAGGAGGCAGGTTCAGCTTCTCAAACATGAAATTGAGATCCCACGCCAGGACCGGATTACGGATTGGAGGCTCCAGGTGGAAAATGCCTCTCAAAAAAGTATGGGCCACATCATGACCATCAATGGGCACATAAAAAGCTGAAATAGCAGACAGGTGCACCTTAATGGATGAATACTGGAGTCCTATATTCGATAAGGACAGGAGATACTCTAGAATTTGGTTGACCGGACAAGTGAAAGGGTCCAGGTAATGGGAAGTGGCCCATACAGCAAAGCACTTCCATTTCATTCAGTAAGTGGCCTCAGTGGAGGGTTTCCTGGCAGCCACCAGGACATCAGCCATCCTCTGGGAGACCCGAAAGCAAGCAATGGCTACATCTTCAGAAGCCAGGTATGTAGCTGGAGGGACTTGATATCTGGATGGACTAGGGTCCCCAAAGCTTGTGTCAACAGGTCCCTGCAAAGGGGAAAGGGTACCAGAGGTTCTGCAGCCAATTGTTGGAATAATGGAAATCATATCTGACAAGGTCAGACTGGAGTCGCCAGAATTAGGGTGGCACCCAAGCACCCTCTGAATCAGAAGAAAGGGTAGGAAGATGGAAAGAAACCTCCCTTTCCAGGAGAGGGACAACACGTCTCACCAGAAAACTCCAGGCCCTATATCTAGTGAGCAGAAACCTGGCAGTTTTGCACTGAGTGAGGATGCCAAAAGTTCCAACTCTGGATGACCCCACCTGTCGAACAGGTAATCTACGACTGTGGTCTGCAGTTCCCACTCATGCACTCTGGACTGTGACCGGCTGAGGCTGTCCACCAAGGTGTTTTGGGTGCCTGGCACATGGAAGGCTGACAGTTCTAGACCATGCTCTAGAGCCTAGTACCAGACCCTCATTGCCTCCCAGCACAGGGGGTAGGATCGGGTCCAGCCTTGCTTGTTGATGTAATATACAACACTGAGATTGGCCAACTGCACCAAGAGTAGACCTGAAGAGAGATGGTTCTGGAAGGCCCGGACAGCATACAGAACTGCCCAGATTTCTAGAACATTTATGTGGAGGCAGGTCTCCCAATGGGACCAGGTCCCCTGGGTCTGATAAGGACCTAAGTGTGCTCCCCATCCCAGATCCTAAACATCCATGGTGAGGATCCAGTGAGGAGTGGAGATAAGAAAGGGGACCCATTTTAAGATATTGTCTGGGTCCATCCACCACTGAAGCACTTTGCGAATTGGGGAGGACACAACGACCATCTGATCCAGACTGTCAGAGCATTGGTCCCACTGGACCCTGAGGGTCCACTGCGGGATCCTCAAATGCAACCTAGCCAAATGGACCTTAACAATGACCCCGGCCATTAAGCCTAGCAACCTCAAGAACCTCCTGGCTGGGACATACTGGCACTGAGCCACAGCCTGGGCCTGAGCTATGAGACAGTCCGCCCTGTGTTGTGGTAGGAAGATCTTGCCTTAGGTGGAGTCCAGGACCACCCCGTGTACTGCAACCATTGGGATATGGTCAACACAGACTTGGGCAAACTGACAGTGATGCCCAAGGACTGGAAAAACTGCAGGGTGCGTTCTAGAGTGAGCAACAGAAGTTCCCTGGACTGGACTTTCAGTAGCCAATCACTCAAATAAAAGAACACATGAAGACCTTCGCACTGGAGGGCTGCTGCTACCGCTGCTAAGCACCTGGTAAATACTCGTGGTGCTGAGGATAAGCCAAAGGGCAACACCCTGAACTGGTAATGCTCTCCCTGGGAGAGGAATCGTAGGTACTGCCTGTGAGTAGGGCAAACCATGATATGCAGATAGGCATCTTGCATGCCTAGGGAGCATAGCCAATCGCCCTGCTTGAGCAGAGGAAGAAGGCCTTGAAGAGTTACTATCTGGAACTTTCTGTATTGGATGTAAGGATTCAGCTCCTTGAGGTCTAAAATGGGCCTCAAGTCCCAAGTTCTTTTGGGAACCAGGAAGAACGAGAGTAGAACCCTTTGATCCTTTACTGCCTGGGCACTGGCTCTATGGCCCTTTTGTGCAGCAAGGTGAACACCTCCTCCTGGAGCACCACTGCGTGGTCCAGGGGATAAGAGGTTAGAATGGGTGAAACATCTGGAGGTTGTTCTAGAAGTTCTAGAGCATGTCCCTGTTTGATTATCTGCAGGATCCAAGCATTTGTGGTAATGGTTCTCCATTGAGACGGACAGAGGGAGAACCGACCTCCGACCACCACCTCTTGGCTTGGAACAAGGGGGGGTGGACTGGCAAGGAGCCAGGCTGAGGCAGTACCAGTGGCTGGGGCTGCTCCTCCTCCCCGGTGTACTTAGTAGAGGTACCAGTGGTGGAGGTGGGAGCAGGCAAGGCAGAACTGGTCCTGCACTTGCCCTGGAGCTTGGTTCCTGAGCCAGACTTGTGAGAAACCTTATGAAAGGAAAGTCTCTGCCTGCTTCTAGGCTGGGTGTGATAAAGGGAGTGGACAGACCTAATAGCCCTGCCAGAGGCATGCAGGTCATTAATAATATCCTGCACCTCAGGATAAAAAAAATCTGTGACCCACAAAAGGGGCATTCAACACCTTTTGCTGGACATCAGCAGCGAAGCCAGAGACTCTAAGCCAGGAGTGCCTTCTAAGGAAAATGCCTGTGCCGGCTGCCCTGGCTGCAGTATCAGCTATATCATAGATGATTCTGGGAGATGCTTACTAACATCTTCTGAGGCCTGGAGAATTTTGAGAAGCTCCTTTCTTTGGGAACCCTCAGGAAGGATCTGAGCAGCAGCCTTGCTCTTCTTCCAGAGGGGATTCTGGTGGGCCAAGTAGTTGACAATTCTAAGGCCCAAAGTGGCTGAGGCAAAAGCTCTCTTGCCCCAGAGGTCAGTCCTCCTAGATTCCCAGTCAGAGGGGAGAGGGCAAAGGTGCTTGGGTACCTTAGACCTGTCATAAGCAGCCTTGATTACCACTGAATAGGTTCCCAGCTGGGCTACATAGAAAGGCAACCCCAAGGGTGCCTAGTAAAGCTTATCAGCCTTCCTAGGCGTGGCAGGTACCAAGTTAGGCCTATGCCAGGCAGCACTGACAGCATCCTGCAGTGCTGGAAGCAGAGGAGGAATAATTTTGGGTGGAAATTCTGGGATCTCCAAGAAATCCACCAGGTTCCTCATAGTGACGTTGTCCTCCTCAGTCTGGAAACCCATAGTGGAGGACAGCAGTTTTATAATATTGAAGATGGAGGAGACCTCAGGGGGGAGACCACGGGGTATGTCTGACCGAGTCTTCACTCCTGGATGAGACTGTAGACCTGTCAGAGGAGTCAACCTCAACATTTTCCTCCTCAGGGAGGATGAGATCAGGGTGGTATTCTTTTTCTACGTCGGCCTGTTCTGCAGCAAGAACTGATGGCTCTCAAGAGGGCACTGAGCAGACAGATCAAACTGGTGTCGACACCAAAGCTGCACCCAACAGCAAGGGCGACAAAGGCCCAGACCGTGGAACAGACTGTTGAATGAGAGCAGAGATTATAGAACTGAGAACTGCACAGAGGTCAACAGTAGGGTAAGGAAGTACTGTTGACACAGGTGTCAATGGAGAGGGCAAAGAGCCCAGCTCTGATTAAGCACCACTAGCTGAAGTAGAGTTGGTGGGGTCCAGAGCTTGTGGACCTCACGGTTTGAGAAGTCTCGACGGTGGGGCTGGGGACGATGATCTGGAGGCTGACAGCCCCTCCACAGCCCGATGAAGGCCGGGAGAACTCTCCACCATGGTGGGCCTGATAGGAGCAAAGGCTTGCATGGAGAGAGGTGCTGAAACCGAAGTATTCGATGGTGTAATCCAAGGAGAAGAGGAGGAAGAATCCAACAGGGACCTGGATTGTCGTTCAGGGGAATGGTCCTTAGGCTGGCCCTTTTTCCAGTGAGAATGTTTCCTAAAGGACTTGTCTCAGACCTTGGTGGCCTGACAGCCCGAAGAAGACACAAACGACTGGGAGAGGGGAGTTCTGGAAGACCCCTACTCTCCGCTGGCTGCCTATTGGCTCATGAGGAACTTCTGCAGGGCTTTCTTGCGGCACTGCCGGGTGGTGAGGCTGAATTTCAGGCAATGCTCACAGGCAAAAGCCTGAAACAGCAGACACAAAATTCATGGACATTGGTTGAAGAAATCTTTCTGCAGCAACAGAAAACAGCCAATGAAGAAGTAGTTCTCAACATACAAAAAGAAAAGGAATCACTTTAAAATAAAGTGATTCAGTGGTGGAAACAAAAGAAAAGGTAAGTAAAAGTTTTGATGGTCGACTGAGCGATGAAGCTTCCGCGAGTTTGTGCACGAATGGTCGATGGTGGGAAAAGAATTGAGGAGGGAGCAGGGCCACCCACGCTTATAGGGGAAGGGGAAATTGTTAAACCAGGGAAAGGCACACTAAGCTGAAGCTTGTTTCCAGGTGCGACCTGGGAGCATAAAGAAGTTAAGTGACTTGCTCAGGGTCACACAGTTTGTAAGTGGGGGCTGTAGGATTCAAACCCAGGTCTCCAGGTTTGCAGCTCAGAGCCCTAAACATCTGCGCTATACTGCCTGCTTATATACGGCTGGGACATTGATGCCTTACATCGGCCTGGGCGGCCCCTGGTAGACTACGGCAGAAAAGCTTCCATGTGATCCTAGTGCCTGAGGGCTAAGTTCCATAGGTGTGACCTGATGACAGAGATACCCCCGAAGATCTTTTGGTATGTTCGTTATGTGTATTGTTTGTGGTAACCTTGTTTGAACTGGGTGTTTCCTTAGTAATGGCAGCCAACAGTAGTCATTGTCTCGACTGTCAGTTGCCTCTGCCGGCATCACTTTATGTCCCTCTGCCCAATGCTCCTCTGCCTCTGGGCTGAAAGCCATTGCTGCTGCTTGTGTTGGAGTAAGCACTGAAATGACAGCCTGTTTCTCTTCCTCAAAAGGACTGGTTGCGCCTCCCAGGTTGATAGTTTCTGTTGCTGTGAAATCTGTTGCAAGCAGATGAGAGGTATGTTGTGCTGAGCCTGTCCTTGCTCAGGTCCTTGCCTTCTTCCCTTTGCTTTAAGAATTCCTTGAGTTCCTCTCCAAATAGATTACCCACTTTGAATGGAAGCTTTTGTAGTCTGTCTTTTTTTTTAAACTTTATGTTTATTGTTTTGATACACAAACATATATTCACTAACATTCAACATAACAGAGATATAAGTATTACCAGGTGGGCATCACTACTCTTAATATACCAATTAATACCATCAAATGTTATAACATACATCTTTAGGGAGTCTACAAAACTTTAATACCAGTAGTCATGTGTCATCCTACTAAAGCTGTTAGAGAAGTCCATGAGCTACATGTGGATACTGAGAAATAATGTTCAAGTCCAGTCATCAGTGACTATCCCTACCAGAGGGTGTCGAAAGTATCCAGCATGCTTAGCTAGAATAAAAGCACAAAAGTGCTAAAAACAAAAGCAGAATATTATTAAGACAACATATTCTTATAAATGTAATGCAAATAGTTGCATTTCATAAACGTAAATGGGATGAGATCACCACATAATGTATATATTGGTTCCAGCTATTTTAACAAGACACTTACACAATTACAGGAAACTATGTTAATACAGTATTCAAAACAAACAGTATTTAGCTGATCATTAGCGTTACAAACAGCCACAAATGGGCAAGAAAATTAGGGAGTCTATACAGCCAGCATAGGATTTTAAGGGGAGATTAAGGGAAAAGATAAAAAACATTACAGATCCAGCATTAGAGAGTTCAATTTAAACAGAGGCACTGGCCCTGTAAACTAGGACCTTAGGGCTCAATTCTCCCTCCCCTTAAGAGCCATAACTGTTACTAAGCACTCAAAAGTCCAGCTTCACCGGATTTCTTCATCCGATTCTGAATCCTCGGCTTGGGACTGATGGGACCAGGTATGTATGTTCCTCTGGCACCACTTCATGACGTCAGCAGACTCGGTGTAGATATAGACTTTGTCCTGATGCACTATGAAGAGATGAGCAGGGAAGACTAGGCCATGAGAAATTCCTGCCCCTCTGAGAAGTGCTCTTGCACAATCAAATTTCTTGCGCTTTTGTTGGCAGCATAACCCAAGTCCAGGAGCATTTTAATTATCTGACCACCAAGCAGGAGAGTTTTCTTCTGTCTGGCTTGGGCCAAAAGATGATCTCGAGAGCCAGCTCCATCTGTGACTATCACTACTGTCCGAGGGGCCTCCGGATAGTCAACTTGGCCACAAGGAGTGATCCTGTAGGCTTTCTGGAAACGCTGCACCATCGGAGCCACTTCTCCCAACTCTTGTGTCAGCCATTCCTGAAGAAAATACGTACGGTTATTGCCCTCACACCCCTCTTCCAGGCAGAGTATTCTCAAGTTGGAGGATCTAGCTTGATTTTCTAAAGATTCCAACCTCAATCTAAGGTGGGTGTTTTCTTTGACCAATGCTGCGACTGCTCCCAGTGCAGCGTTTGCTCTCTTCATTGTTTCCACTGATGTAGTGGTGACCGCTTCCATCGTTGTTTCAATCATGACCACTCTACTGCTGAGTGCATCAAATTTATTGGAAAGTCCGGACACTGAAGCTATTAATCGGTTCATCTTCACTCCCAGTGTTTGCAACGTTTCCTCTGACGTTCCCTGGTCCTGTTCATGATCATGGGCCTGTGCTGCCTGTGTGGCTGGAACTCCAGGCATACTTTTAGTTCTATCTGCGTCTCATAATCCCTTATCCTTATGAGGATTTCCCATCTTGGCCAGTAATCATTTGTACACCATTTCTGGTGTCTGGCGAAAAGATAACTTCGATATTTACCACTATTATGGTGATTTTATTGCTTCCCTGGGGGACTTGACACCCCAAATATTACTTACTGCAACAGCCTATCCAGGTGTTGCAGTAAGTAATATTTGGGGTGTCAAGGCCCCAGGGGAAGCAATAAAATCACAATAAACCATCGCCAATGCTGCACTTATAATAGTAGTGGTGGGTGATGTCATTAATGGTTGTACTACCCATGAACACTTGCGCCCGCTCAGTCGGGTCCCTGCCGCACTTCCGCATTCGGCTGAAAGTCTCGGCGCTTTGTTAAAATTAAACCTGCTGATGAAAAATAATGGTGATTGCAGCCCCGGACTCCCACAACAGTACCGCAAGGTATGTGAGGACAGGAGGAGGCTACATCGATATTTTGCAGGTCATCGTTAAGGCCTGTCATGCCTTTGGCTGGTGGGACAGTCTTTCTGCTCAATGCAGCAATGTGCTGGTCCACCATGGGACCGAACACCATGTATTTAATATGTCTAGTTGTACTGGGTACATTCGGTCTAGCGATCTTCTCTTTGGAATACGAGCCAGGTCTGTCACTTCCCATTCTTTTACTACCACATTGAGAACTGCCAGTCAGACAGGAAAGAAATCTTTCTTCTTCTGTTTCTGTTAAATCATGGGAGTTTGGATTCTGGCCAAGGAGTTGGAAGGTCAAATCCCATGACTGCTTTTATGGCCTTCTTTAGGTCTGGAACAATGTCAAAAGAGCATCGTTTAGATGTTAGGGAAGGTTCTTCTATGGCCATCGGCTCATCCTCCAGTTTAGACTCATGGCCAAAGTCCCCATCCTCATCTGGGTTAGGTTCCATAGGTGGGGTAGCCTTGAGGTTATTGTTGTCACATGGTACACTGGAAACTGTACCCTGAATGGTTTCTTGAGATTTACAGTTTGACAGAGCTTCTAAGTACTCCATCATCTTTAGCATGAAGGACTGGTGGTGTTCCATCATGGCCGCTGCTGCCTGTTGAGTTTGTTTTAGGACAGTGATCGGGTCCATTCGCCAGTCCATTCTGTCCATTTTGTTCTGCTCCACTGCAGAAGATTCCAGGGAGAAAGACTGTTCTGTCACTAATGACGGTTCCTCAATATCGCACACAGAACAATGAGACCCATCCTTGGATGGGACCAATGGAACTCTGCAGGTTGGGAACTTTCTGGTCTTCATCATCTTCGAAAACATTAAATCATATACAGTGACCTTTGTTATATTTGGAAGCATAGTGAATTAAACATGTTACTTGTATGTAGTACCCAGATTTCTGCTACTGCTTAATATGCCATTGTTGCTGCTACGGCACAGCCTGTGAACCCTAGAGAGCTACTACAGAAATGACTTATTTATTTATTTAGATTTTGGTAACCGGGTAAGCCAACTGAGACCAGAGATCCCTTTTTCAGGGGTGACCCAGAGTTAGTTACAGTAAATACATACATAGGTATCAATATACGGTATTTACAGCTGATACATATTGGGAAATTGGTATCAAACGTTTAACACAGAGACAGCAGGCATCATAAGGCTCACAAGTATTAAACAGGTGCACAGTACATTTAACAATTTTGCGCACACGAGATTCATGGGGTAAGTAGGCGTGGCTAAGTTAGTGATGATATGGGTAGCTGAAACCTGCAGAGATCCATCTGGCTGACACAGCGAGACACTCATCGTGTTGCAAAATATATGTCCCCTTAAGATGGCCGTCACCTTCACAAAATGGCTGCCATGTGATTAGTACAATCTATGTTGTGTAATGACTTAGGGCGTGTAGCTCCTACCTGCAGAAGGCCGGAAAGGCCTATGTAACACAGGATTCTGGTTGCTCGCCGTGACCTTGAGTCGGAATATAAGAGTGGGTTTCTGTTCCAATCTACTTCTCCATCTTCTTACAAACTAGTGTGATTGGCACAGCTGCAATCTGTAAGCCCGCGTGCAGATTGATAATGTGGCTGCACACCTTCCTGTGAGCAAGATGGCACTGTGTTCAATGCACATGCGTCAGCGCTCTGATACCTGTATGACTGACGTCAAATGGATGTCTGTGCAGCACGTGTGCTCATGCAGGCTGGACAAGTAGCACAGAGACTCAGAAAGAGCGCAAGGATCAGGGACACTGGTTTACCGCATATGCGATGACACGGACGCAAAAGCGGAATTCGGATTGGCCCGTGGAAAATGGCACCAAAAACGGAAACAGCCTTTGTTCTCAGGAGCTCTGTGAATACAGCACTATAAAATGTGAAGTAGGTTTGTTGCCTCCCACTGCTATGTGAACTGTTGCCAACCCGTTCCTGCTCCACTGACCAGTTCCTGCTCAGAAGGACCCCCTGAAACCCGGACATCCATTTAAAAAACAGAAAAAGTAAGTCGGCTTTTTTGTTGCTATGCTGCGGCTAAGTTTTTTAAGAAAATACACCGTGGAGGGTCTGTTCTGCTGCAATATATGGCTTTCCCAAAGCTCTGGGGGCTGGCAGCAGCAGTTGGGGGGTGGCTGGACAGAAGACCGGAGAATACTTCATCTGCTCCTGTTTTTTTTTATTATTCTTAGTTGCCCGATCTCATGGAGAAACTCTGTAAGATAATTAATCGGTAAGGTGAGGCCTGAATGTTGGACGACGATCTGCTCTACTGACTTGAAATTTAAAGGTTTTTATACATTTTATGAAGTGATCCATACAGTCTCCAAGCTTCGTTATGTTTATATGAATTCATATTTTAAAGAAAACACATTGTTGAGTCTATACAATCTCGGGGGGGGTGCCGGACACTGAGACTGACTGAAGACTTTATCTGCTCCCGCTTCTTTTTCTTTGATGCCCTGTAAATTCTGATGTGCAGTGATGTGTGCCCTTGTGCAGCTTTGTGGGGAAGGGGGGCCCAGAGACCGAGAGAGATTAAAAAAATTCATCTGCTCTTGGGTAAATTTTTTTTTTTCCTTTCTTTGTTGCCCAATATGATAAACTGTGACTGTGATGTGATCAAATGTCTGCTCTTATCGAGAAAGAAAGACTAAAGCCTAACCATCGTGGAGTGTTTGCGTTGGAGCCTCCCAATTGGGTGCCCATACTACTCCATACAGTCCCGAAGCTTGGTGGTGGACCCAACACTTGATCTCTGAGTGATCTGCTCTTGTTTTTTTTGGTTTTTCGTGGTTGCCCTATCTGAGAAAGTCCTTGTTCGCAGTCTGAGCTGGACAAATGTGTGTCCTTAATAGAAAGGGGGATTGAGTTTATTGTTATTGTCTGGTGGTGGGTTGGGGAGAGAGGTCATTCTGGTGTGGTGGGGAGAGTGGGTGTGCTGGTGTGGTTGGGTGAGGAGAGTAGCCATGCAGGTGGGGTGGGGTTGGGAGAGCGACCTTGCAGATGGCATGGGATGCAGGGTGCGAAGGGTGGACATGCTGGTGTGGTGGGGCATGCGGCCATGCTGGTATGGTGGGGTGGGGAGAGTGGTCATGCTGGTGTGGTGGGGAGAGTGACCGTGCAGGTGGGGTTGGGAAAGTGGCCATGCAGGTCACATGGGGTGTGGGGTTTGAAGAGTGGCTGTGCTGATGGCGAGGTGGGGTGTGGTTGAGAGATTGGCCATGGAGGTGGCATGGGGTGTGTGCTTTGAACAGTGGCCGTGCAGGTGGTGTGGGGTAAGGAGAGTGACTGTGCAGGTGGTGTGGGGTTGGGAGAGTGGCCGTGCTGGTGTGGTGGGGAGAGTGGTTATGCTGGTGTGGAGGGGTTGGGAGAGTGATTGTACAGGTGGCATGAGGTTGGGAGACTGATTCTGCAGGTGGCCATGCAGGTGGGGTGGGAGGAGTGGCCATGCTGGTGGGTCTGGTGGGGTGAGTGGCTGTGCCTTTGGGTCGGGGTGGGGAGTGGCCGTGCTGGTGGGTCGGGGTGGGGGGAGTGGCCGTGCTGGTAGGGTGGGATGAGAGGCCGTGCTGGTAGGTTGGGGAGAGTGGCCATGCTGGTGGGTCAGGGTGGTGAGTGGCCGTGCTGATGTGGTGGGGAGAGTGGCCATACTGGTGGGGTAGGGAGAGTAGCCGTGCTGGTGGGTTGTGGTGGGGAGAGTGGCCATGCTGGTCTGTCAGGATGGGGAGAATGGCAGTGCTGGTTTGTTGGGGTGCCACGCTGGTGTGTCGGTGTGGGAAGAGCAGACGTGTTAATCCATCAGGATGGGGAGAGTGGCCATGCTGGGTGTGGAGACTGACCACCATTCATGTTGGTGAGGTGCGGGGATTGGCTGGCCACCCATGCTGTGCTGTGGTGTGGAAGGACTGGGCATGTTTTCTTGGGTGAGGGAACTGTCCATGTGGGTGTGGTAGGCTGACAGTAATTCCTGGGACTGTCCATTGGTGTAGGAGTTCTCTGTGTTAGGGCTGTGGTTTGTGAGTTGGCAAGGCTTGCTTGGCTAAGGGGGCCTGGCAGTGTTTCACAAAGGACTGTATATTAGCACAGGGTCAGCCTTTGTTGTGGCTGCAGGCAGGGGAGCTGGCCAGATTTGACTGGGAGGGATGGGAGGAGCTGGCAGTGCTGCCACAAGGTTTGTCTATATTGCACTTCAAGAGTCTAAATTAGGTTTTACAACCTCTAGCCAGCAGGGCTAGTCACTGACTGAGAAAAATCACCAACCCCACAGACTTTTCCTCTGGTCCTGCTGTTGTACTTATGGTTGCCTTCTCCAACACAAGCCTGCAGGGCAAGTTAAAGGAACATTTTACTAGCCCAATACAAAATCTGTTGGCATTTGGCTAGTGAGCCAGTGCCAATGTTTACCCCTGTGCTAGTGAAGGGGCACTCACTGTTATTTTCAGGGAAGCTGGCCTTGTGGACTGGGATAAAAGTGTTTTAAAGGGACACTGTCAACTTTGGTGTCAGTTTTTATGGTGTAGGCAATGAGTGTGCCTGGAGCAGGCACTAGCGATATCAAATGCATAAACAGTACCAGATTTGTACAACAGTGCAAGATTAGATACTCATTATGTAAAAAATATATTTCCCGGGACCGAACCAAAATGTCAAGCCCGCTTCCACGAGCTGGACTGATACTGGGAGCATGCTGCCTATAAATAGGCAGCAAATTCTCAGCATCAGTTGGACAGTGGGAAGCTGAGAAGGTGTGCGGAGGGATGTGCTGCTCACCGTACACTGCTGCAGCACCGACTTGCAGGTACGGGGGTCAGGTGGTGGTGGTGGTGGTGTCGGTGCCACGGGGTGGGGTGGTCACTGGCCACAAATAAAGTGTCAGGGTGGGACAGTGACTTGTAGCCAGTGGACGGAGCAGTGTTGTGTGGGGGGGGTGCTCACCATTAGAAATGGGGACAGGGCATTGGTGTGTGTGTGTGTGTGTATATTGGGGAGTTGTCTCAATACCAGGAATGGGGCATTGTGTGTGTGTGGGGGAGGTTGCAGCCTGTTGCGGGACTGGGCTGGGGTTCTTGTGTGCACAGCTCATATGGCATTTGTGGCAGGGTCCCCCTGCCACAGTGCTCTCTCGACCCCTGTGCGCAGACTATGTGCACCATTGTAGAATGTGTGTAGTGTGGGCATGCCCCTCCCCAGACCACCCTAGTGCATAGCTGGCTGTGCAGACGGGGAATCGGAGTACACACCTGGCCAGCGCACATTTGGTGAATGCCACCAGGGATCCACAAGACCCCCGCTGTGTGGCATTCGTGGGTATGTATGCCTACGCGCCTGGTTTACACTGCACGATGGCATAGTGCCCATAATAAGTATCTTACTCTACTGTGCAGATCTAGTACCATTTAAACATTTTAAATTGCTAGTGCCTTCTCTAGGCACACTCACTGCATACACCATAAAAACAGACACAAAAGCTGATGGTGTCCCTTTAAAAAACACAGTACCATTGCTGCACACAACGATCATGTCTCATTTTTCTTCAAATTGTCTTCATTCATTCTTTACAACGCATAAGTAAGTTATAGAATAAAAGTCTTTTTTTTAATTTTGGGCTGATGCCTGTATGCCGAGGGATCACCGACCTGTTCTCCCTGCTGTCCGAAGCTACAACTGTTTGCATAAGGAACTAATCACATAATATGTTGTATAAGCCAAGCCCAAGTCCAGTATTTAGATATTTTTGTTTTATGAACATTTGTATGCAGTGTAATGTTGGTGGGGGTGTTTACTGCCCATCTGTCTGGGGTACGGTTGCTGGCTGTGTGTCTGGGGTGATGGGGTTGCTGGCCATGTGTGTCTTGGGTGGTGGGTTTGCTGGCTGTGGGGATTGCTGGCAGTGTGTCTGGGGTGGGGATGTTGCTGGCCATTTTTGGTGGGGCAGGGGACTGTCTTTGGGGGTGGTTGCTACAGGCATCTGTGTGTGTTGGGGGTAGTTGGCTGGCTGTGTCATTTGAGAACTGGATGCTTGGGTGGGGCTCACTGGGGACTGATTGGCTGTGTTGGTGGTACTGGCTTCTTTGTGTGCAAGGGCTGTAGGTAGTAGTAGCTGTGTGGGTATTTGCTTGGATAGGGTGTGAGTGCTGTCTGTGTCTGGTGGGGTGATGAAACTTTCCATGTCTGGTGGGGTGGTGGGACTGTCTGTGTCTGCTGAGTGGGGGGATTGTCCATGTCTGGTGGGCTGTCCGTGCCTGGTAGTGTGTACTACATGCTACCACACGTCTGTCCTTGCCAAACGCTTTTTAAATCTTTTTTTTTGCTGCAGAGATTAAGATCTGTATGTGGGATGGTGGCTATTTGGGGGTAGCGTAGAGGTTGGTTGTGTTGGGGTGTGGTGGGGACAATGAGCATGTTGGGGTAGGGACACTGGCCATCTGCTGTCACAGGACAACTACTGCCTTTCTAAGAGCCTGCCATAGTCTGTTAGATTTTTTTTTTGGGGGGATAACCCTGCTACTGTATGAATGGGAAAATGCAAGGGAGGGAAGATGGGAGGGGGTATGTGCATAAGCTGGTATGCTTAATTAAAAAAAAATGACACTCATGGGAGGAAAATGTTCGGCTGCATGGCCAGGTGTCCACTAGATGCACCATTTGGGAAATTGTGAAGAAGATGTTTTTCTGTGTGTTCATGAACTGTACTGAATGCAAGGAGAGTTTGTGAAATGTACCTGTCCTGCCTAGACTGACCCTTGGGGGTCTACTTCTGCTTTAAATTTCTATCTGTTGAATAAAGCCATATTGCACAATCCCAGTTACTGTTCTGGACATTCTGATTATTGCTTCTGGTTGTGTGGATTTACTGGGGCCCCCTCGGCAGGTTAGATCTAGCATATGCCTAGCTGCCTCCACCCAGGACCTGGGTTGTAATGTTTACACAAGACTCATGTTGTTTTGTTCCTGTACCCCCACCCCTCTCTTCCTCTAGAAAATGTGCCTGGTATACATCCTGACACCAAGGGTGGTACCAATCCATTTGTACAGTAAAATGATATGCCAGTAAGTGGGCACCAGTGTTCCAGATTTTAGTGGGGGATGTGCTTACTAGTTAAAAAGTGGCCTGGGGGTTACACACATGCTGGAGAAAATGGTTCTGACCTCTGGTGATGGAGGAGGGAGGGGCAAATGGGCACAGAACCATTTTTCCCACATATATGTCAGTCCGCTGGGTCCGTGTCATGATCCAGTGGCTGGTCGTTGATGGGTGGCGGAGGGATGGTCTGGGGGGACTGGTACACATGCTGAAAATATGGTTCTGGCCTCTGGTGATGGAGGAGGGAGGGGTGGATGGGTAGAGTGGCACAAAACCATTTTTTCCCCACATGTATGCCAGTCTGCTGGGTCTGTGCCATGCTCTAGTGGCTGGTGGTTGATGGAAGGACAGGATGGGCGGACTCATACATATGCTGAAAAAATGGTTCTGGCATCTAGTGATGGAGGAGGGAGAGGTGAATGGGCAGAGTGGCACAGAACCATTTTTCCCACATGTATCCCAGTTCATTGGGCCCGTGCCATGTTCCAGTGGTTGGTCATTGATGGTCGATGAAAGGACGGGCTGGGCAGACTGGTACACATACTGAAAAAAATGTTTTCTGGACTCTGGTGATGGAGGAGGGCAGGGTTGACAGGCAGAGTGGCACAGAACCATTTTTTTCCACATGTATGCCAGTCCTCTGGTTTGTGCCATGCTTACCCCCCTTGTAAAAGGCACTGCAGAGCACTGCACTGAAGATATGTTTCTGTGTCAAAATTAGGGACTGTTAGGAGGTATGAAATCCTACAGTAGAAAAACTGTGCATGTTTATGCAGTTTCACATTACTATGTGGTTCAACAATTTGTTTTGTGGCCTGTCCTTATTTAGCATCCTGGCCTGTGACCCAGCCAGTCCCCACTGGGGCAAGGGGAAGGTCCATTGTTTGGTGATCCTGGGGTGGTTTGCTGTGCACGTGTCTAATTGTAAAATGCATCTGTTTTTTTAAAGGGTCCTAAACTATTTGAGTTTCCTTTTATATTATTCATGTAAGATTAGAAGGCTTTGTAGTTCCCATTTACTCAGTTAGCTAATGTTATTTCGTGGTTTGCTTTTGCCCTTTTGATTTGTTTTTTTATGACAGTTAATTTTGTATATTGGATCATAATTCTGTCAATTTTGGTTGTTTTCCATTTCTTAAACAGTCTTTGCTTCCTATTTATTAGTTTTCTGATTTTCTGTGTCCACCACTGTTTATTGTTATTCTTTGGTGGGTATTTTTGTTTGACAGGAATATTGTCAGTTATTTGTTGTTTGATCTTAATGGAGAAGATTTCCCATATGTCACTTAATGGTTTGTTGCTGAAATCATTTTCTCACTGCCAAGTTGTGAGATTTGCTCTTATCTTAGCAAAGTCAGCTTTGCCGAAGTCAGGGGTAACAGTGGTCCCCTTGTGTTCACAAAGTGGTTCAGCTAACTTGAACTCTACTTTAAGATGGTCGCTGGTTCCCAATGGTGCAGTTGTCTTGCATTCGCTTAGCGTATCTCCCATCTTTGTTACGACTAAGTCCAATATATTCTGTCCCCTTGTTTGGTCTTCCACCCTCTGTATTAATCCTATTTGATTGTATGCATCCAAAAACTCTCTAAGTGTGTTGTTGTAGTTGATGCATCCCACATTATACCAGGTAGATTTAGATCTCCTAGAATTAGAATTCTGTCAGCTGGATTTAATGGTAAGAGTTTATTTATTAGGGTCTTGTTAGTTTGTAGGGTTGATGCCGGGGGTCTATAAATGATACCCAATATTATTTTTGGCTTTTTTGCTGGTGTCATTTTTATCCACAGTTGGTCAGGCATGTCAGTATCCATAAATATTTCTTCAGATTTTATGCTATTTGTAACGTATAGGGCTACCCCTCCACCCTTCCTGAACACTCTAGACTGCTTATAAAGGGTGAACCCTGCTATATCCTGGTCCCAGTCATCATTTGCATCCCACCATGTTTCTGTAACTGCTCCTATGTGTATGTTTTTGGCAGACATTTAGTGTTCTTGAATTCATCCATTTTATTATTTAGACTCCTTGCATTTAAGAGCATACAATTCCAGGTTTCGGATTTCCTTAATTCCTGAGTGTTGTTCCCTGATGTGGTGTTTTATCCTGCATGACCCCCAGGTCCCCTGTTTAGTTTAAATAAAGCCTGGTTGCTTTATTTTGTTTTAATCATGAAGACCCATTTATTCTTAATCATCTGCCATTTTTTCCAGGTCAAAACTTTCTTCTTCCCTTTTTCTATACAATCTGACCAGTTCAATGCAGCCAAATCAGTACGACCAAATTTTAATGGGCTCTGAGAAAAGCTGAATGCTGAAACCGAGGCTAGACCCCCAGGTCCTACTCCCAACCTCATACCAGTACATTTCTGAAGATTCGAAATTGCTCCTGAAAGGGACACAAAGGAGGCAAAATGGGCAAGGGCTGTAGCAGTAGAAGCAACATTCTTCACCAGAAGGCATACATCATCTGCAAAGGCTAATGTTTTAACAGTCACCAGACAACGATTAATATCCAAAGGCGCCACTAGGAATCGTGCTGTATTTTCTGCAAAATTGGGTCCAAACAAAAGACATAAAGCAGGGGGCTTAAAGGACACCCCTGTTTAACCCCCTTGCTATAAAACATTTGTTCCCTAACTAGTCATTCACATTAGGGCACACATACGTGGACCTACATAAGCTAAGAATTCAGTTAACGAAAGTTTTGGGTATCCCATACTGTATCAAGACAAACTCCAAATAACCATGATCTATTCTGTGGAAAACTTTCTGTTGCTCCACAGACAATAAACATCCATCTGCCTGTTCTTGACACCCCCTTTCCACCATTTCCCGAATAAGAATTAAATGATCTTGAATATGTCTGTCAGGAATTGAGCAAGCCTGTCCAGGGGTTATGAGAACTTTTGCCAAGGGTAGTAATCTAGCATGCAGTACTTTTGCCAAAATTGTTAAATCCACATTCAAGAAACAAATAGGTCTCCAGTTTTCCAGACGGCTGCGATCCCCAGTTTTATATAAAAACAAAACAAAAGTCCTTCATACATACTGCGTGTTACTGAACCAGAGCAAAGAATATGGTTGTAAACATCAGTGTGTTCAGGTGAAAGCGAGGAAAAAAATCAATTTATAAAACTCTCCAGCAAGACCATCTGGGCTGGATGCCGAGGACTTATTCAAGAGCTTCATCACTTGTTCAATTTCCCCATTCTGCAAAGGAGGAAAAGTGCTTCATTGGGGAAGTGCTTCATTGGGGACTGGGGGTCCACCTGGAAGGATACACGCCTATACTGGCATGATGGTCTGCATCTGCCCAGGAGGGGAACCAGAATCCTAGGTGATAGGTTTAAATGCATAATTGGCAAGCATTTAAACTAGCCAAGGGGGGAGACACTGAAAAGGAGCAGAGAAAACTCAGCCTTCCCCCACAAAACCAGTAGTTAGAGAGGTAAACACCAAGGTAGAGAAGTTAATGGGGAGCAGGACAGGGGTAAATGCAGAAAAAGGCAGTAAGGACAGGGATGGGGCTAAAAGGGGTAAGGCCATCAACAAATGGAGGATGATGAGTACCAATGCCCATAGTCTGTGTAACAAGCTCCCTGAACTAGTAGCCTTGACAGAAGAGGGACATCTGGATATCGTAGCAATCACAGAAACATGGTACGCTGAGAACCATGACTGGGATGTCAACATAACCAGGATACACAATGTACAGGAGGGACAGGGAGGGTAAAAGAGGAGGAGTAGCTCTCTATGTAAGGGAAGGGATCAAAGCAATGGAACTAAAGGATAAACATGGAGTAGAGGAGGCACTGTGGGTTACCCTGGAAACAAGATATGGCACCACAATTCGCACAGGGTTGGTATACAGACCCCATCTCAGGGGGAGGCAATGGACAAGGAAATAACAGAAGGCATCCTTAGAATGGCAGAAAAAGGGGAGTTATTGTTGATGGGGGACCTGAACATGCCAGACGTTAGCTGGAGCACCCTGGCTGCAGCCACATCAAAAAGCAGGTTTATTCTTGATGCCCTGCAGGAGGCATGCCTCAGACAGCTAGTGGTGGAACCCACTAGGGAGGGAGCAATTTTAGACCTGATACTGTCAAATTGGGATGGAGAAAGGATCTCAGATCTAGAAATGGGTTGCCATCTGGGAACAAGTGACCACAAAACAGTGTGGTTCACAGTAAACACAGCCATAGAGTCAAGCCATACAAAAGCAAGAGTGTTGGACTTTAGGAGGGCTGACTTTGGGAAAATGGGAGAGTGCCTCAGAAAAGCACTAGCAAACTGGCAAGAAGGAGGGGTGGAGGAACAATGGGGAAAAATCAAAATAGCCATCACAGAGGCAACAAGCCTTTGTGTGAAGCAAATCAACAAAGCAAAACGAAGGAAAAAAAACACTATGGTTCTCAAAAGAGGTGGCAGGGAAGGTTAAGGAGAAAAAGGTAGCATTCAGGAAGTATAAGGAAACACAGAAGGAGCAGGACAGAAAATTGTACCCGTTAAAGCAGAAGGAAGTGGGGAAGGCAGTCAGAATAGCAAAAGCCCAAACTGAGGAAAAGATAGCCAACTCAGTTAAGATGGGGATAAAACCTTTTATAGGTACATTAGGGAGTGAAGAAAGATGAAGGAAGGAATAGTGAGGCTTACTAAAGGGACGGGAGGGTGGGAAGAGGATGACAGTGAAAAAGCAGGGATACTGAATGAATACTTCTGCTCAGTAGTCACAAAACAGGAGGAGGTGGAGGTACTTAAACCAAAGAACAGAAGCACTCTGGATAGGGAGGTCGATACCAGTCCATTCACAGAAGAAAGGGTCCTGAAAGAACTCTAAACACGGAAGGTGGACAAAGCAATGGGGTCTGACGCGATTCACCCAAGAATTCCAAAAGAATTAAGGGTAGAATTAGTGACACCACTGACCTCCCTTTTTTAACAAATCATGGGAGGATGGTGCAGTACCGGAGGACTGGAGGGAGGAAGGAAGACGTGATTCCCCTTCACAAAACTGGGAGCAAGACAGAGGCAGGAAACTACAGACCTGTTAGTTTGACTTCAGTGGTAGGGAAAATGATGGAATCACTTCTAAAGGAAAGAACTGTTGAGTTCCTAGAGGCCAGTGGGGCTCAGGACCCAAGGCAGCTTGGATTCACAGCGGGAAGGTCATGTCAGACAATTCTAATAGATTTCTTTGACTGGGTGACCAATGTGGTAGACCAGGAAGGGGCAGTGGACATGGCCTACCTAGACTTTAGCAAGGCATTTGACACAGTCCCACACAAAAGATTAATATACAAGTTAGCCAGCCTTGGAGTGGGTCCCAAGGTGGTAGCCTGGGTTAAAAATTGGCTGGACAACAGGATACAGAGGGTGATAGCAAACGGAGTTTACTCTGAAGAAAGGGGGGTTACTAGTGGGCTACCACAGGGTTCAGTACTGGGACGGCTCCTCTTTAATGTCTTTATAAGTGACATTGCAGATGGACTGGAAGGAAAAGTATGTCTCTTTACAGATGACACAAAGATCTGCAACAGGGTTGATACAGAAGGTGGGGTGGAGAGGATGCAAAGGGACTTGGCAAAGTTGGAGGAATGGTCAAATATATGGCAGCTTAGATTCAATGCAAAGAAGTGCAAATATCCAGGGGAAGAGTACACAATACGGGGGGTGAGATAATAACTACAGAAATGGAAAGGGACCTCAGGGTAGTCATATCAGATGATCTTAGGGTGGGCAAAGAATGTGAGAAGGCAGTAAGAAGAGCTGGTGGTATACTGGAATGCATAAGGAGAGGCATCACCAGTAAAAAACAGGAAGTTGTTATCCCTTTTTACAGACAGTTGGTGAGACCCCATCTGGAGTTCTGCGTCCAGTTCTGGAGACCCCATCTCCACAAAGACATAGACAGGATGGAGGCTGTCCAGAGGAGGGCAACTAAAATGGTGCAGGGTCTGCACCAGAAGACATATGAAGAGAGATTAAAGAAGCTTAATATGTATACACTCGAGGAGAGGAGGGAGAGGGGGGACATGATAGAAACTTTCAAGTACATCAAAGGAATCAACAGAGTCCAAGATGGTAGCATCTTTCAGAAAAAGAGATGTGCAAGAACAAGGGGGCACAATTTGAAGATAGAGGGGGGACGGCTCAAAGGTAATGTGAGGAAATATTTTTTCACTGAGAGGGTTGTGGATACATGGAACAGCCTTCCTGAGGCGGTAGTGGACTCAAAAACAGTGGAGGAATTCAAGAATGCATGGGACAGACATAAGGAAATTCTAGTGGGGGGTAGGAGGAAGTAGGCTGTTGGTTAAATAGGATCTGCAGCCTATGCATTAGGTAGGAAAATCTGCAGACTAGGTGGACCAAGCGGTCCTTATCTGCCGTCAAATTCAATGTTTCTATGAGCCTGTAAGTCATCCATAGAAGCCTGGGGCAACGAGGGAATTCTTAAACTAGAGAAAAACTCATGTCTGTGGGAGTTGTCTGTTAAAACTGGGCACAAAGTTGTAGAAACATAGTTCATTACGGTATCACGAAAGTACTTCTGGTGTGTTTGAAAAATCCCTCCTGAATCAGTTAATCCTGAAAAGACTTTCTTCTCTACCCTTACAGATCAACTGTCATAAGGACAAGTTTGCAGGAGCTTGCCCCGAATATCAAATTGCTGTTCCTTTTTTTAATGAAAGTGCCCTTTGGAGATGGAAATATCACACATTACTTTTGATATTCTGGATTTAGTTTAGTTTCTTCATTTATTTTACTAGGAAGAGGCTCCATTGAGCAAGCTCATTTTCAAGGAGGTCCTGGATAGGACAGCATACAATCAATCAATCAAATCTTTATTTATCCAGGCGGACACCATTGAGCAAGCTCATTTACAAGGTGGACCTGCATCACACAAGGTCAGGTACAATACACATAAGTACATGCATTAAGGCAAAACATGGGAATATATAATAAAGCAAGCTAAATAACAGTAAGACAAATAGTCCATTTAGGCACACACTGTAATATATATCTAACTATGCAGATGTCATGTTTAAGAAAAATGAGAAAAAGGAGTTAGGGGTAAGGGGGCTATATATGAAGAGGAGGCGCAAGGTCAGGAATTAGGTGGAACCTACAGGTGTAGGTAGCAAAAGTGCAGGGCTGCAGGGCAAGGGTCCTGCACGGTGTGCTGCACGAATACTCACTTATGGCTTAGGGCTTATAGTTTAGGGTTGAAGGCTTCAGGGTTGCCGACTGCCAGTGGCCATGTTTCCTGCGGTGGATGGGTTGGGAGCCTTGAAGGGTTCTCAGCTCTCAGGGCGGAGTATGATCAAATGGATGCTGGCGGCCGGTGGCGCCGACCGCCTGGTATTTCTCGATTTGCCTCTGGCGTCAAGTTAAGGGGCCCTGGAGGTTCTCAGTTCTCAGGAGGCGTAGTCAATCAGTGTTCTCGGGTGGCGGCTCAGGCGCCAAGCCGCGGAGACCACGGTTTTCTGTGGCGACTAAGCTGAGGGCCCTGTGGGGTCGTTGGCTCTCGGACAGCATAGTCAGAGCAAAGAGTTGAGAGGCTTGGGAGATGGAAGGAATGTCAAGGCAAGGGTGACGAGGGTATAAGGTTTCTGATAGGTAGTGTTTTTATAGTGTGCAAGGCAGAGCATGATATTACGCAGAGAGGAAGCAGTTCATAGGCGGTGGAAACAAGTGACATACTTCTGTGATTGTTTTTGCGTATAAAGTCTTGAACACTGCGAGACTAATTGGGGATCTTAGTTTCAAGAATTTCTGTAGCTTGTTCCAGAGAGTTGGCAGTGAGAAACCTATCGCCGCTCTCCCAAAGCGTGTGCAGACCCTAGGAATCCTCAGAGAAATTAGGGAGCAGCTCCTTAGGGCACAGTTTCGGAGCCCACTTAGAGGCAGTAGATCAAAGATATATTGTGGTAATTTGCCGGTAATCGCTTTAAATGTCCATACGGCGGCATTTCTATTATATCTGTATTGTAGGGAGGTCCAACCCACTGCAGCGTATAAGGAGCAGTGGTGGGTAGAGGAGGGGAGGCCAGTAATGAAACGCAGCGCTCTGTGATATAGGACGTCAAGTTTACCCAGGTATGAGGCGTTGCAATGACTATAGATGAAGTCAGCGTAATCAATTGAGGAGATGAAAATAACAATAAAATTGACAATAAAAAATGACAAAAACTGAATACAATAGTTAAAGCGGTACATGCATAGTACAAGATATTGACCAGAAATAAAAGCATACAGTGTCATATACATCTAATAAGTACAGATTACAGTACAGCATTATAGAAAGTATAGCAAGAAGACATACTAAAGTGCCTCTCTAATACAATTTGTGTTCATGCTAATGTACATAAGGATAGCTTGGGACAATCATTAGTACAATTCTGGAGACCTTACCCTGGACATGTGATAGATCCAGTGGTGATCATAAGATGATGTTACTTAACATTTACAGGATTCAATGCTGTGTTTTTCTATGAGTGATTTAACGGTGCCTAGGCCAACTATGCTGGCGAGTTTAAGGGATTTTTTGACAAGCACAATTTGTTCCAGTACTATTCATGACAGAGATAAGTTTTTGTAATAAATGTGTTTGGGAGAAGTAATTAAAATAATCAGATTCTTTTAAATGTTTCTCCTCGTTCTGAAAAAAAATCCTTAAAGTCCTTTTTAGAATCTTCCCACCACTGAACTGGGGTATCATACATGTCAAAGATTTCCTGGCAGCAATTAATTCCCCAAGATCAGAAATAACTCATTCATTTTGCAACAATTCTGAGTTCAATTTCTATGTTCCATAGCCTAACTTAATACTATAAAGTTCACTAACTGATATACTAAGCATCAGATGGTTCGAGAATTCAGGAGGTACCAAAGAAGCAGAAGCTAGAGGCACTAGCGGCTCTAGCCACAAATGGTTACCAGGGCAGAGCTGGGGCACAACAGATGGCAGCCAGGGCACTGATATATGGTTACTATGGGGGAAGCTTTGCACCATATGGGGCACCAACTGGGGCACAGCATTTTTTTTTTTTTACCAGGGCACGTGCCCTGGCGGGCCCTGGTGTACAGCCGCCACTGATTAGAAGAAATAAACCAAAAATCTAAACAAGTGCCCACCACCCCCTTATAAAATGTTCTATCCCATTTCCCAGTGTGAGGTAAATAGGCATCTTCCAATATAGCAGTAGTGATGATATTCTAAAGAAAGGACATGTCACAGAAAACTTTTTTTTTTCCAAGTTTGTAACCCTCTGTCTAGTTTTGTTAAGCCACAGTTAAAATCTCCTCCAAAAGATTCAGGTTTCCTCCAAAAAAGGTACATCTGAATAATTTTAAGCAGATCAATCATCCCCACCTTAGTCTGTGGGGCATAAATATTAATCAGATAACTGTCCCTTTAATTTTGGCATCTACATCAAAAGCCCTTCCGGGACTCAGATCTAAAAGCTTTATTGCTTCTATATGTGGAGAGGTAAACATGATGCCCACCCCAGAGCAGGGGTCCTGCCCCAATGACCAGAAGGAAAGGCCACAGTGCCAGCCAGGCCTTTTGAGCTTGGAACACGTCAGATATAGTCAGAGGTCTGCCGGTGTCCTGTAAAAATATAACATCAGCTGAAGTTTGTTAAAAAAAAAGGGAGAAAGCAGTCAGGTGTCTTCAGATTTTTCACACTATTAACATTAGCTGAGACTAGAGTAATATGTAGATCAGATGCCATAAAGTTGAGGAAAGAAAAAGACACCATAACACTGCTGTTATTACTTACTCACTTTAGAAGAGCCACGTTTAGTCCTGATCTTCCTTTCATGGTTCCCTTTAACTCTTTTTATTGTAAACCAAGGGCTAAAAAGTGCAGGAAACACGGTCTCAGAGTTGAGCCATGACACTGGGCATGTGTTTATGCATACACACCTGCCCAGTGTCACGGCTCAACTCTCAGACTATTTTTCCTGCAGTTTTTAGCCCTCGGTTTACAATCAAAACCACTTCCCTGAGTTTAGCTTTGTTTACAGACCCAGAAAAAAAGTTTAGCTGAAATCAGGTTGGAAAAATTGCTGTAAATTTTGCCTTGACAACCACAAGTACAGGCTGAGAAAAGTCTATCACAGTGTTGTGGGTGGTGCAGGCGGTTCACACGGCAAAGTAAAACACTGCAAAACCACCACACCAGTATGCGATCCCAGAAAAAGAGGGATCGCGGCCACAATGAAATGGAGCCCAAGATGGTCAAACTGCAGCGTTCAGATGTGCACAGCAGTAACAATCTCGCTGCAGTGCACCTCTAACAACACCGCAGAACTGACCATGTGAACAAGCCTAAAGTCTCTAGGCTAGTAACTGGTAAATAAATAACTGCTCTATGGCAGTTCCTGGGTTCTGCTGTTGGACCACTTTTATATTGAAGAAATTGCTGACATTCAGCTGAAGGAAGAAAGATCAGAGCCAGGTACTGAATTCATGAGAAAACAAAACAAGAGAAAAGAATATACCTGTGCTTCCACTTCACTAAGATTATAACGTGGAGGTTCTCCTTTGGTCAGCAAGATCCGGCTCAGTGCTGCCCTGGCCATTTTCCCAGGCAGATAGAAATTCAGTGGGAATGGGATTCTGGCAGCAAACCATGGCCTAGTCACATTACAATAATTCTCCAGATCCACCCAGAAGGTATAGAGCTGTAAAACGATCAAAGGCATAGTGAACTGATGAACAAATTATAGAGATGTCAGTGCAGTGTTACTAAACAATGTATTCTGCTTATGTGTACAATGCTAAAGTCAGCTGATGAGATACTGCTAGAGAGGAGCTCACCATAGTGTTGCTGCTCTGCCCGCCTCATGGATACATAGAGGGTTAAGGACAGAAAAACACTATAGTTGCATTGTTTCTTCCCTGATGTTCCTAAGTTAATTTATTCTGCCATTTTGGAGCTCCAGCTACCCCTAACTTTCTTTTGTTACCCCCACTTGAAAATGTCCCTTTTGGGCTTTGAACCCCAAGATAATCCCAGCCTTAGTCATATTGCTGGGTCAACTAAGAGGCAGTATAGCGCAGTGGTCTAAGGCTCTGAGCTGCAAATCTGGTGACATCCAGCAGACCAGACCTGGATTTGAATCCCACAGCTTCCACTTGCATACTGTGTGACCCTGAGCAAGTCACTTAACCTCCTTGTGCTCCCAGGTCGCTCCTGTAAAAAAGCTTTCAGCTTAGTGTGCTATACCTGGTTAAACAACTAAAAAAAAAAAACTGTTACACCTATCCACCACCTGCTGTGTGGAAAAAATACATCACATCAGTGAGAGTGCAACAAGCACTGCTGCAGAACAGCACAGTTACGCAAGAACTTACCGTAACAGTAGACCTTCAAGGCAATCTCAGTCATCAGGTCACACCACAGGACCTTCACCACTGGAGAAGCAGGATCCACACAGAAGATTTTCAGCAGCACAACTGGGGTCGCCCACGTCATCGACATCTGTTGACGTCATCAACCCAGTAAAGGCATAGGTGGCCCCGCTCCCTCCTCACTACTTTCCCCCAGAAACAAAGGGAGCATAGCTCTAGCCATGGGGGACTGAGGAGACACAGAGAGGTGCCCAGGCCTATAAGAAAGGCTGGACAGCCAGTTCCAGCAGACAGCCCTGAGAAGAAGGATGGTGGTGGTGGTAGTGGGGGGTGGGGAGGAGACAGACCTGATGACTGAGATCCCCTCGAAGATCTACTGTTACAGTAAGTTCTTACGTAACTGCTCTATCTTCTTTGGGGGGGATCTCAGTCATCAGGTCACACCATAGGAACGAGTCCCAAGCAGTTACAGGTGCAGATACAGTCTGGAAGGAAGGCCAACCATAAACCTAAGAGAGGAGGCCCTGCAGCACAGTCCTGCCAAATCCTGCACTGGTTCTTGAGGCAATGTCCAGATTGTAGTGCTTGGTGAAAGTATGGGCAGTACTTCAGGTGGCAGCCGTGCAAATGTCAGTGGCTGAGACCCCATGAAAACAAGCCACAGAGGTAGCCATGCCGTTTGTGGAATGAGCCTTTACTGCTCCAGGCAATTCTTTGCTGTACTTGTTGTAGCAAAACACAATGTGATTAGCCAACCATTTAGATAAACATTGTTTAGAAACCTGAACGCCCTCTCTACCTGGGGCAAAAGAAACAAACAACTGCTTCGACTTTCTACATTCCTTGGTTCAGAGCAGGTAATATTTCAAAGTTCTGTGCACATCTTACGTATGGAGCAGTGCTTCCCTGGATTGGGACGCTCTGGGGAAATAAACAGGAAGGTGAATGGATTTGTTAAATGTGAACTCAGACAGCACCTCAGGCAGAAAGTTAGGATTCATTCGCAAAGACACCCTGTTTTTGTGAAAAATCAAATAGGGCTCCTAACACCAGAGGGCCAGAAGCTCTGGAATTCTTTGAGCAGAAGTAATGACAACTAAAACTAATGCTTTCCAGGAAAGAAAGTGCAGGTCGCAAGTTGTGAGTGGCTCAAAGGGAGACAGGGTCAGCTTCTCCAAAACAAAATTCAAATCCCAAGCCGGGACAGGAGAACAGATTGGGGGTTTCAGATGCAGGATGCCCTTCAAAAAGGTATGGGAAACATACAGCTGAGCTATGCTATGGTCACCCATGGGCTCATGGGAAAGCTGAGATAGCTGAAAGGTGCACCTTGAGGGAGCAGCGCTGGAGACCCGAGTCAGACAAAGAGATCAAGTAGTGAAGGATCTGGTGCATCGGACAGGTGAAAGGATTCAGGTTATGCTTTGCAGCCCATATGGCAAACCAATTCCATTTCATGGCATATGTGGCTCAAGCGGAAGGCTTCTGAGCAGCCACGAGGACATCTGCCACTCTGTTAGACATGCCAAATCTGGCGATGACTACGTCCTCAGGAGCCAAGCATGCAGATGGTGGGACCGGAGATTGGGATGGACCAGGGTCCCGAGCCTGGGTCAGCAAATTTATGCAAAGGGAGAGAGGGACATTGCAGTTACGTAAGAACTTACCGTAACAGTAGATCTTCACATATAGGACTGTGCCCCCGGCGTCAGGTCCGCACAGCAAACTTGTAGATAGCAATTGTCAGCAAGGACCACCCTGATGTCGGAGCGTCGTGATGTCAGCCCGACTATAAAAGGGGCGGTCCCGCGCCCGCTCTCCAGTTCTTTTCCAACGGAGACCTAAAGATAGTCAAGGAGAAAACTGGAGTGAACTCCAAAGAACCTGTTTCCACTCTAGTCCTGCTGGACTAGATAGGATGGAAAACAAAGCATCCAAAAACTGGGGGGAAGGAGGGTGGGAAACTAGACCTACTGCAGGAACCTCTCTCGAAGATCTACTGTTACGGTAAGTTCTTATATAACTAATATCTTACTTCGAGAGGGTTTCTGCAGTAGGTCTTCACATATAGGACTGAATACCAAGCAGTCTCAAAGAAAAGCAAAACATAGGTGCATCTGGGAGGAGGAGAAGTCGCCATGAGGAATCACGACAGGAGGCCTTGCAAGACCACAAGATCAAAGCCAGTTCTGCGCCGAGAGGTAATGTCCAGACTATAATGCTTAGTGAAGGTGTGAACAGATGGCCAGATGGCCACAGCACAGATCTCTGCCGTGGACACATTCCTAAAAAGGCAGTAGAGGTCGCCACGCTATGGGTGGAGTGGCCTTTTACTGCCCCCGGAAGGGACTTCCCATATTTCATGTACAAAAAATGGATGCAGTTAGCAAGCAATCAGGAGATGGTCTGCTTGGAAATAGCCTTGCCCTGAAACTGAGGGGCAAAATCTACGAACAGTTGGCTAGATTTCCTAACCTCTTTAGTCCTGTTTGTGAAGTACCTCAGTATCCGGTGCATGTCAAGGGTGTGCAGAAGGTGTTCCCCCCCCCGTTGGAATACTGTGGATAGTACACCGGTAATTCCACACTCTGGGTCAAAGTGGTTTCTGAAACTACTTTGGGCAAAAAAGAAGGGTTAGTCCGAAGGACTATTAGGTCCTTATGAAAAATCAAATAAGGTTCTTTACATACCAAGGCCTGTAATTCGAAAACCCTTCTGGCCGAAGTAACAGCGACTAAAATAAGGTCTTCCAGGAAAGGAAGCGTAAGTCACAAGAAGAAGCTGGTTCAAACGGTGGTAAGGTCAGCTTCTCAAGCATGAAATTCAGGTCCCAGGGAGGACAAGGATTCCGGATCGGAGGTTTCAAATGAAGGATGCCTTTCAGAAAGGTTTTGGCAACCTCCAGCTGAGCCAAGGTTTTGCCCTCCACTGGGAGGTGGTAGGCCGACACCGCAGAGAGGTGGACCTTAATGGAGGAATAGCTAAGGCCCGCCTCAGACAGGTGTGCGAGGTACTCTAGAACCTGGGACGCCGAGCACAAAAAGGGATCCCAGCTCCTTGCTTGGGCCCATATTGTGAATTTCTTCCACTTCATAGCACAAGTGGATCTAGTGGAGGGTTTTCTGGCTTCCACTAGAATGTGCGCAACCTGCGAAGAGACCACATAGCGAGAAATCGCTATGTCCACAGGTGCCACGCATGAAGGTGGAGAGACTGAAGGCTCGGATGCACCAGGGTGCCCTGCTCCTGAGTCAGAAGGTCATGGGAAATGGGCAGAGGAACCGGGGGTTCCAGTGCCAAGTGTTGCAGAAGAGGGACCCAAATTTGGCGTGGCCAAAGAGGAGCAATTAAGATTGCATGGGCCCCTTCTTGTTGAAGTTTCACCAGAACCTTCTGAATGAGAGGGACGGGAGGAAAGACATACGGAAACCGCCCTGTCCACGAAAGAGACACTGCATCTCGCCAAAAAGCACCATGCCCGGGAACGAGCAAGCAGAAGACGGGTAGTTTTGCGTTGTATGGAGAAGCGAACAGATTCATCTCTGGCCGACCCCATCAAAATCTAGATTTAGTAGTTGCCGTATTGGTCCTTGCAAGAATAGATCCAGAAGCAATGATTTGATATCGGGATTGGTCATAGATGTAATAACAAGAAGTTTACGTGATCAACCAGTCCTTCAGAAGCTCTGAAGCATGACCGGTTGTCCGAAGCTTAGAGCACTTTGTTCTTGTTGTTACATCTATGTTGGTCCATTAAAAGGTATCACATCATTTGCTTCTGGATCGACCCCATCAAAGAAATAGATCTTCAACTACCTCTGACTTTAGCTCCCACTCGTGGGCCCTGGCCACTGATCAACTGAGACTGTCCACCAGGACATTGGTGATGCACGGAACGTGGACTGCTGTCAAGTAAAGGCTGTGCTGAATTGCTCAGTACCAAACCCTCATGGCTTCTCTGCAAAGAGCGTATGACCGGGTTTCTCCCTGTTTGTTTATGTACCAGACAGTGGATATGTTGTCCGTCTGGATCAAGAGAGATCCCAGAACCAGAAGCAACTGGAATGCCTGGAGCACGTAAAGAACCGGCCTGGTCTCCAGAACACTGATGTGCAGCATCAGCTCCTGGCTGGACCAAGAACCCTGTGTCTTGTGAGACCCCAGATGAGCTCCCCAGCCCAGATCTGAGGCATCCGTAGTGAGAATTTGAATCAGAACTACAGGAAGGAAAGGAATTCCCTTCGATATGTTCGAAAGATCCTGCCACCAGCGAAGATCTCTCTGAAGGCTGTTGGAGATCATGACTTTTTGGTTCATGTCGTCCGTCTTCTGGTCCCATTGGACTCGAAGAGACCATTGGGTGACCCTCATGTGAAGCCTGGCCATTGGGACTGTCGAAATGGCGGCCGCCATCAGTCCCAATAAACGGAGCACCGAGTGTGCTGGGATCCATCTGGCCCGTGCCACGAGAGTGGCTTGAGAAGCAAGGGTCTCGGCCCGATCTGATGGCAGGAAAGCCTTGCCCTGAACTGTGTCTAGTACAGCTCCAATGAACTGGAGCCTCTGGGAGGGTACTAGCTGGGACTTGAGAAAATTGACCATTATGCCCAGCAAAGCAAACAATCTCAGAGTGAAAGACAGAGACTCTTTCAGGCTGGTAGGAGAGGGTCTCGGCCCGATCCAATGGCAGGAAAGCCTTGCCTTGAACTGCGTCTAGTACAGCTCCAATGAACTGGAGCCTCTGGGAGGGTACTAGCTGGGACTTGGGAAAACTGACCGTTATGCCCAGCAAAGCACACAATCTCAGAGTGAAAGACAGAGACTCTTTCAGGCTGGTAGGAAAGGAGCCAGTCTT
The DNA here is from genome assembly GCA_016271365.2 of Neoceratodus forsteri. Taxonomy (NCBI): domain Eukaryota; kingdom Metazoa; phylum Chordata; order Ceratodontiformes; family Ceratodontidae; genus Neoceratodus; species Neoceratodus forsteri. The sequence goes on along the minus strand of CM057454.1, from coordinate 1,075,455,935 downwards.
CCAGGTACGGGAAGACATAAATGCCCTGGTGGTGGAGAAAAGCCGTCACCACCGCTAGGCATTTGGTGAACACTCTGGGGGCCGAAAGATACGCCAAACGGAAGTGCTCTGAATTGGAAATGCTTCTCCAGGAAAACAAAACGGAGAAAATGGCAGCGGGCCGGGAGGATAGGGATATGCAGGTAAGCATCCTGCATGTCCAGGGAGCACAGCTAAGAATTGTGGTGGAGCAGGGGGAGGAGCCCCGGAAGGGTCAAAATACAAAACTTCTTGTACTCGATGAAGATGTTTAGTGTACTGAGGTCCAGGATCGGTCTCAGGTTGCCCGTTTTCTTTGGAACCAGGAAGAAGTGGGAGTAGAATCCCCTTCTTATTTGGTTTGATAGGACGGGCTCTATGGCCTTCTTTAGAAGTAGTGCCTGGATCTCCTGAGAGACTATCGGGACCTGATCTCAGGGACAGAAAGACCATCCCAGCGGTTGAGGGACTGGAATTTCGCTGAATTCTATAGAGTAACCTCGCTGGATGGGCTGAAGCACCCAAGTTTCTGCGGTGATGAACCTCCAACCTTCCAGGTGGAGGCCGAACCTCCCTCCGACCGGTTCTTCCTGAGATATTGGAGGTAGCGGAAGGAGGGGAAAGGAGTCAGGACGCCGAGGGAAGGGGAGCTTTTGCCCCAGAGGCCTATTTTTGAAATTTGGTCTGTGGGGTTTGAGCTCCAGAGCCAGGTGCGCGCTTCTTTGCCTGGCGCTTAGCCTGGGATTTGTTCCACCTTCTTTGGCGGCCAAAAGGCTGCTTTTTCTGGCCCATCTTGTATAAAGAACGGACGTCCCGCAAGGAGCGTCCGCTCTCCTGCAGCACTGTAATGATGTCTCTAGTGTCGCCGCCAAACAGGACGGAACCCCTGAAAGGGGCGTCCAACAGAGAGGACTGCACGTCCTGCGCCAGTCCCGCTATACGGAGCCAGGAGAGTCGCCGGAGGCAGATCCCCGTGGCTGCCGCTCTAGCCACCGAATCCACCGAGTCATAGGTAGCCCGGAGGGCATGACGACACGAGGATTTCCCCATCCGAACTTTTTCCAATAGCTTCTTCCTCAGGGTTTCATCTTGAGCTTCCTGGAGGTCCTTTTCCAAATCCAAAAGAGAAGCTTTCTGAAAGGCGACCATGTGCTAGACGTAATTAAGGGAAGATATCGCACACAAGGAAGAAGAGTATATCTTACACCCAAATTGGTCGAGTTGACGCGAGTCCTTGTCGGGAGGCGAAGAACTCAGATGTTTGGGCTGGGCTGAACAGTCGTGAGCGGCCATGATGACCATAGAGTCAGCCTTGGGATGGGAGGTAAGATGAGATATCCCTTCCGGGGGATAACAGGTGTGGTCAGCTTAGCGAGAGACCGCTGGAATGGAGGACAGTTGCTGCCAGACTATGGTCACAAGGTCCTCGTGTGGTCCCATTTACAGGGGGATGGGGATAGGGTCCGAGGTGGCCAGATCCAGGTGCTCCACAAGATGTTTTCTTTGTGGATCAACCTCTTTGGACGGCCAACCACCAGCCACCTGAATTGAACATAACAGTCTCCAAAAGATGGATCCTCTGGAGGCAACTTTGGGGAGTCTTTCGGAAGGACTTCTACGGGAGATCTGGGATACAACGCATCCGAGTCGGAAACTGTGTCAGAGGGCTCAGAGCCACTAGGTACAGAAGGGTCTGGCTCTATAATGCCTACAGAGATAGAGGTCGTCGCTCTAGCTTGAGGAGGTGGTGGGGAGGCAACCCTGGGGGTGGATGACTCCCTCACCGGCTGCTTTAATGCTGACACAAGCTGCGCGCTAGCCTTTTTCCACCACAGAGGGATGGACTCATGGTCCGGTACCGGAGGAGGAGGAGGAAGTGGCTGGTAATTCAGATATCCCGGGTACTGAGAATAGAGCCAGGACGGATAATACGACGAGTACCCTGGATAACCCGGGGTGGGATGTCCTGGAGTAGGATGACCTGGCGTCGGTAAGGACGACGTCGGATAGCCCAGCTTCTGATAACCCGGCGTCAGTAGACCCGGTGACGGAGGCACCTGGCCTGGCATCGGGTATTGAATGACCGACGGAGGGCCACCCGCAGGCAGGAGAGAGGGTTCCGGGACTATGAACCCAGTCGAAGGGCCCGCAGGGGGAGGTGCCGTGGCGCCAGAAGGTGGCATCGGATCCGGGAGCGCGCCCGAAGTACTGGGGGTTGGAGGTTCAATAACAGGATCCCCTGTCAGCAGCGGAATAGAATCTAGCGACAGAGTAAGGCCTGGCGGGGACTCGAGGGGCCTCCGATGGCAAGTCCGAACGCAACCTTGCTAAAGCAAAAAGCAAAGGGTCAGGTGGCGAGTCTCTGGGGTGGAGAACCCTGGGAGATGACGGTTCGACTAGTCCCTCACTCTGTCGGATGTCAGGGGCCAAACTGGAGCCCGAGGGGAGAGTGGACTGATCCTGACGGGCGTCAGAGGAGCCGGCGTCCGAAGCAACAGATCCGGCCGGGCTACAGACGGCTTGAAGGCTGCTGCTAGTCTGATCAGCGGAGGCCGTGCGCCCTTCGCCGGAGGCAAGGGGTGACTTATCGGCAGGACCAGTCCAAGAAATTACCACCTCTAAAGTGGCAACCCCCGGCTGCCCACTCACCTTGGCAGGAGGGAGGGCCCGGCTAAAAAGCAGGCAAGACTGTAAAAAACTCACGGTTGCAGCCCTCTCCTGCGGTGACGGACTCCTGTCCCGATGCTTTTCCTTACTTTTCTTCTTTTTCGGGGCCGGCGACGACAACCTTTCCGAGTTTTTGGAGCTCCTTTTCCATAGACGCCAAGCGTCAGGTCAAAAGATGGGCCTCGAGGGACCTCTTATGCTTGGTTCTGGTCGCCTGGTTGAAGGCCTGGCAGATGGAACACTCCTGGACATCGTGCTTTGAACCAAGGCAAAGGAGTCAGCGGGAATGGTCGTCCCTATGCGGGATTTGAGCGCCACACTTAGAGCACTTTTTCTTCTGTCTAGAAGACATCAATTTGAAGAAATATCTAGTAAGAGGCGAAGGATACTTTGACAAATTATAACGCGGACATTAGATTGCTGTTCTGACACGAGCCGAACGTGACTGAGGTGACGACAGGAAAGAACTGGACAGCGGGCGCGGGACCACCCCTTTTATAGTTGGGCTGGCGTCCAGCCTCGATGTCGGGGCGGTCCCCGATGATGATTGCTATCTACAAGTTTGCAGTGCGGACCTGACGCCAGGGGGCGCAGTCCTATATGTGAAGACCTACTGCAGGAACCCTCTCGAAGTAAGATCGGTGGTTCCTCTGCCAGCTGCTGCAGTAATGGAAACCAGATCTGGTGAGGCCAGAATGTAGCTACCAGAATCATGCTGGCCCCCTCCACCTGCAGTTTGATTAGCACCCTCTGAATTAGTGGAAATGGAGGGAAGACACAAAGGAACCTTCTGCTCCAAGAGAGGGACAATGCATCTTGCCAGAAAACTCCATGCCCTGGATCTAGCGAGCAGAAATTGGGCAGTTTTGCATTGAGTGGCGACGCAAAAAGGTTCAGCTCTATTCGACACATCTGTTACTCGTGCATTCTGGACTGAGTCTGGCTGAGGCTGACCACCGGAGTGTTTAGCACTCCTGGGATGTGAACCGCCGAGAGAGTCAGGCCGTAGTCCAATGCCCAATACCACACTCTCATGGCCTCCCTGCATAGGGGGTACGAATACATTCCCCCCTGCTTGTTGATGTAGTATACTACACTGAGGCTGTCTGACTGAATCAGCAACTGACCCAGAAGAAGATGGTTCTGAAAAGTCTGCATGGCATACAGAACCACCTGCATCTCTAGGACATTGATATGCAGGAGATTTTGACCTGGGACCAAGAGCCCTGAGTTTGAAAGGTAACCAGATGAGCTCCCCAGCCCAAACAGGAGGAGTCCATGGTGAGGATTTGCTGAGGGGAAGAGATCTGGAATGGGACACCTTGCAGTAGAGGTTCAGGGGGTCCATCTACCACTGAAGCACCTTGCAGATTGAGGAAGAGACCAACACTAACTGATCTAATTAGTTCGCTGGTCCCACTGTACTTGGAGAGTTCACTGGAGAGTGCGCATGTGCAGCCTGGCCAGTGGAACAGTGGGAACAGCAGCTGCAATCAGACCCAACAGCCTCAGGTACACCCTGGCAGAAATATGCCGGCTCTGGGCCACCTCCTGAGCCTGGGCAATAAGGCACTCCACCCTGTTCTGAGGCAGGAAAGCTTTCCCTTGCACCGAATCTAGAACCACCCCTATATATCGCAGCCTTTGGGATAGAACCTGGACCAACTTGGGCAGGTTGACTGTAATGCCCAGGATGAGAAATAACACAAGAGTTCTCTCTAAAGTCTGCAGGAGCTGATCCCTGGATGGGCCTTTAGGAGCCAATCGTCCAGATAAGGGAAAACGTTCAACCCCTCCTTTCTTTTCTTTTTTTTTTTTTTATTATTATTCTGTCTACGCCCAGAGCTAGCAGACGGGCTCCGCCCCCCTCAAAGGGGTGCTCATATCCGTTCACGACCCATGTCCCCATCATCAGGATCACAGTCTGGGGTTTCAAGGAGCCTGCCAGCTCCATTATCCGTTTTTCTCCCCCCCCGATGCCACGGCTGCATGTACGTGTGTGGAGGCATGCACATGCCGTGGTTCATCTTCTGCCCTCCCTATTCGTGCCGCCTGCTTGCCTACACTATCCTCAGGCCTCCACCTGGGGCAGTTGGACTGCAGGGGTGACAAGGTCCCTCCCAGGGAGAAGAGAGCAGCCTTTTGGCTGCTCATTCCAGCTCCCCCCTCTCTGACCCCCGACAACCCAGGCTCGTTCCTGAACCCGGGTCACCGGCATGGTGTGTGGTGTGGTGCCACCGCCTCAATCCTCAGTGCCACCGGGCCGGCTCAGTCCCTCCCTTCTAAGAGCCGCTGCTACTGCTCCTAAGCACTTGTTAAAGACCCATGGCGCAGAAGACAAGCCAAAGGGCAGCACTCTGAACTGGTAATGCTCGTCCAGGAAAAGAAAACAGAGAAACCTCCTGTAAGGAGGGACCACCGAGATATGCAGGTAAGCATTCTGCATGTCCAGAGAACATAACCAGTCATCTCTCTTGAGAAGGGGCATCAGACCTGGCAAGGTTATTATTCGAAACCTTTTGTACTGGACATACAGATTGAGGTCTGTGAGGTCTAAGATGGGCCTCAGAGCTCCAGTCTTTTTGGGGACCAGGAAGAACCTGGAATAAAAACCCTTGTTTCTCTGGCACATGGGCACTGGCTTGTTGGCCTGTCTGTGTAGTAGGGATTGCACCTCTTCCCAGAGTACAGACAGGTGAGCTGGAGGGTAGCTGGAGGGCAGAGGTGGAGTCTCTGGGGGTTGCTCGGTGAGCTCCAGAGTGTGACCACATTCTATGATTTGAAGAATCTAGGCATCTGATGTGATGGTTCTCCATTGATTGAGATGGAAGGAGAACCAATCTCCGACCACCACCTCTTGGTCATGGACCAGAGCCAGGGGGGTCTGGCAAGGAGTCAAGCTGAGGCGGATCCAGCCACTGGGGCTGGTCCATCACCTCTAGGATGCTTAGCCGCGGCTCCAGCAGTGGAGGGAGCGGGCAAGGTGACGGAGGCTCTGCATTTGCCCTGGGCTCAAATAGCTGCTCCTGGCCTATTGGAGGCCTTATGAAAGAGAGGGCACTGTCTGCTCTTCGGTTGCGTATGATAGAGCAAGTGGACAGATTTAATAGCCCTGCTAGATGCCTACAGGTCATTAATGATGTCCTGGATATCTAGCCCAAAAAGCTTAGAGCCATTAAAGGGGGGCATTGAGGACTTTCTGCTGAATATTAGCAGCAAAGTCAGAGACCCTCAGCCAGGAGTGTCTATATAGGCAAATGCATGTGGCAGCAGCCCTAGCAATAGTGTCCGAGATGTCGTAGAGGGCCTATAGGAGGTGCTTGCTAATATCCTCGGCAGTATGCAGGCATTTGAGAATCTCGTGTTTTTGCGTATCTTCTGGGAGGGCCTGGGTATCAGCCTTGCCCTTCTTCCAGTTAGTATTCTGGAACTTTACCGTGTGAGACAGGTAACTGGCAATCCTCAGACCAAGGGTAGAGGAGGCATAAACCCTCTTGCTCCAGAGATCGATTCTGCATGACACACTGTCTGGGAGGAGGGAGCTAATGTGCTTGGGCAACACAGACCTGTCGTGCGCAGCCTTTATGATCACCAATACAGGTTGGGCAGCCTAGTGTGGAAACCCCTGAGGGGCATGGTAAAGTTTATCAGCCCTATGGGGCACAGCTGGCACCATATCAGGTCTGCGCCTGTGCCAGGCTGCAGGGGTAGGATTCCTCAAAGCAGGCAAAACAGGAGGAATGATCGTGGGAAGAGATTTAGGAATCTCCAGGAAATCCACCAGGTCCTTTCTGGTGGCATCCTCCCAGTCAGTATGGAAACCCACAGCTGAGAATAACTGCTTCATAATATTGAAGAAGGTAGGGTCCTCTGGAGGAGACCTAGGAGTATATTGGACAGAATCTTCACTGACAGAGGAAGCTGCGGATTTGTCTGAAGTGAGGGGCCCTTCCTCCTCCTCTTTCTCCATCTCAGGAAGAATAAGGGCAGGATGATATTCTCCTCGATGTCGACCTCTTCTAGATCAAGGTCTGACATTTCGGGCATCGATGTCCCATGGGGGGGGTGCAGGCCACGGCTAATGAGGAGGTGTTGATGGTAATGTTGCCATCGATGGCGCAGGCGACGTAACCCTGTACGCACCTAGCTGGTGTACAATCGCCGTGGTAAATTTAGTTAAGATCTCAATGAGGTTGACAAGAGATGAAAACTGTGTCGACTGTGTCAGAAGCAACACCTGTCCGATAGGCCCCGAGAACCCAAACAGCATGTGGCCCGAGGGCCTGAAGTAGGATCAGGCCTCAACGAGAGGGCTGTCAACGACAAGCTCGCTATCGGCTGGAGGCCGAGCACCAGAGGTCAAGACCGACCACCCTGACAGGCGGAGGCACTGTTGGTATGGGTCTGGTAGGCAGAGACCGAACAGCTGATTTGTCGTCGATGCAGCAGACAAAGAACCCCAGACGAGGAAGGAGAGCCCATCGGGCAGGACCACCACGGGTAGAGTGGTCCTGATCTCAGTCATTTTTGAGACCCCACCCCCCACCCAGTACTCATCTCGGGCCTTAGCAGCCTGGGAGCTTGACAGTCTGCCAGCAACTGAGAGGTTGGGACCCGGAGGAAATCCTGCCCGAAACTGGCTACCTGTTGTTCCATGAGGACATTTTGTAGAGTCTTTTTACATCGCCTATGTTTTTTTTTTTTTTTTTGTCAATTATGTTTCTGGCACTGGCCGGCGAGGGCATCTCTCAGAGATGCCCTCTCGGCTCGACTCCTCTACTCCACACCTGAAGCCTTTCCCATCCAGCCCCTACCCCACCCGGACATTCCAGCCCCCCAGATCACCCCCCAAGGCAGGGCCCGCCTCTCCTACCTGGCAGCCTTTCTTGTATTAGAGAGTCTGTCCGGTGGGGGTTGTCGGCCATGCTGTCGGACAGATGGCCCAGCTTTGTGGATGTGAGGGTCAGCCACTGAAGCCCTCGTTGCCTCCCTGGTCTGCGGGGGATTTTTCGATGATTGCTTTCCGCTGCAGAACTCGATAATGACATCAGCTGGCACATAGCAATCGCCTGCTGCAGTTCCTCCCACACACCTTATGAGTGCTGCTCTCTCTTCCGCGCCTACCCAACCAATGTTAGGGCCACCCAAGAGGTACTTTCCCTGATCCTTCCACGGAAGGGAGAGCAGTCCTCCGACGCTCAATTCCTTCCCTCCTGCTGACCCCGACAGCCCGGCTCGCTCCCCAACCTGGCCGCCGCACAGTGCGGTGGTGTAGCATCCAGCGCCACCGGGCAGCCCCTTACGCCGCCTGGAGAGGGCTGTCTGATTAAACTTCTGACAGAGCTCACAGTTGGAGACTTTGTGGTCAGGTCCAAGACAGCAGACACAGAGAGAATGTTCGTATTTGGAGGTAATCTTTTTTCTGCAGCAGCAGCAGCGACGGAAGAGAGAAGTCGAAGAATTAAGCAAGAAAACCATGCTGGTTGAACAGTGAGCTTGTGGAGGTTGTGAGGGCAAAACAAGTGGCGCATCAGAGGTTTAAGAAGATGGGGAAGGTGGTGGACAGGGAGGAATATGCAAGATGGTCAGGAGGTGACCAGAAAAGTGAGAGAAGCCAAGGCCCAGAGGAGCTGAGATTAGCACAGGAAATTAATTGGGGGAGACTTTTCAGATACATCAGGGAGAAAAAGGAAGTGCAGGGAGACAACAGTGAGGATAAAAAGGGGTGGGAGTGGACAAAAAAGGGGGGAGGAGCAGGCAGAAGCATTGAATGAATACTTCTGCTTGGTGTTCATGGAAGAAAGGGGGGGGACCGCTACCAGCATGGGCTGGGAGGGTGCGGACAGAGGGAGAGGAGGTGACAGATGGAAGAATTGAGGCAAGTAGAGTCCCAGAGGAACTGAGGGCACTCAACGTAGACAAGGCACCAGGGCCAGATGGTATCCACCCCAGGATGCTGAGGGAGATAGCAGAGGTGTTGGCGGAGCCGCTGGCGGATCTGTACAGCACCTCACTGGAGTCGGGTTGTGTGCCACCGTACTGGAGGATGGCACATGTAGTATCATTACACAAGAGCGGGCCAAGGGATGAACCAGGTAATTATCATCCAGTAAGTCTCACCTCCATAGCGTGCAAACTCTTGGAAATGATACTAAAGGAAAGACTGGTGTAGAACCTGGAGGACAATGGCCTTCAGGATGTGAGGCAGCATGGGTCTGTTTCAGGGAAGTCTTGTCAAACCAACCTCATGCAATATTATGACTGGGTGACAGGTGAGCTGGATAAGGGTCATGCGGTGGATGTTCTTCACTTGGACTTCAGAAAGGCCTTCGATTCGGAGCCTCATGGGCAGCTTGGGGAGAAGCTAACTGGGGTAGGGGCAAAAATGATTAACTGGATTACAAGCTGGCTGTGTGGCAGGCTGCAACGGGTGGTGGTGAGAGGGGAGCTCAACTCCAAGGCCGGTGATAAGTGGGGTGCCACAGGGCTCTGTGTTGTGGCCAGTATTGTTTGGCTCTTCATATCAGAAATTACACACAGGGTGGTGAGCAAGGTAAGTCTGTTCGCTGATGACACCAAAATCGGAGCAGTGGTGGATGGAGAGGAGGAGAGGAGAGGAGTGGTCAGAGAGGTGGCAGCTGGGGTTCAATGCAAAGAAGTGTAAGGTTATGCACTTTAGGGTGAAGAACCCAAGAAGAGAATACTGTCTGGGGGGGTTAAGCTGGGGATCATAGAGGAGGAGGAGGAGGAGAAGGACCTAGGAGTAATGACAACAGGGACCAAGAACAACACTGCCCAGTGCAGGAGAGCGGCTGCAAAAGCGAACAAAATGCTGGGGTGCATAGCAAGGGGGTTTTCATCCGGGCGAAGAGAGGTGATCTTGGCCCTCTACAGGTTGCTGGTAAGGCTGCACTTAAAGAGTATTGTGTGCAGTTTTGGAGGCCATACCTAAAGCGTCATATCAGGCTATTGGAGGGGGTGCAAAGGAGGGCAACAAAGATGATATGTGGAATGGAGGGGAGAGACTATAACAGCAGGCTGGGAGATTTGAATATGTACACCCTGGAGGATAGAAGGGACAGGGGGAACATGATAGAGACATTGAAGTATCTGAGGGGAATCAATAAGGGCGGGCAGATGGGGTCTTTAAGTTAAGGAGGGGGAGGGTCACCAGGGGACACGGGCTAAGAATAGAGGGGGGAAGATTTAGGAAGGAAATGAGAGACACTATTTCACAGAGAGGGTGGTAGCAAAATGGAACACCCTACCACAATGGTGGTATCATTTAAATCTGTGAACAGCTTCAAAGGGCATGGGACAGGGAGAGTGAGGGTGGGGGTGGCAGTGGGATGACAAAGGGGAGGGGGTGGGGCAGCTGCAAACTAGGGGTGTTAGCTGCACACTCGAGAAGACTTAGATAGACCGGGTGGTCTGTTTCTGCTGGCATATTCGTATGTTCGTATGTAACTCTTGACAAACAAAATAAAAGACTCTCTCTTAAAAAAGAGATTCTAAAGTATTAAATTGAAAAAAGTAATGCGCGAATTTGCGTTGGAGCTTCCGTCGATGGTGGAGAAGAACTGAGGAGGGAACGGGGCTGTCCACGCCTTTATAGGGCTCAGTTGTACTGCTGACAATCTTCTGTGTGGATCCTGCTTGACCAACAGTTAAGTTCCTACAGTGTGACCTGATGACTGAAATACCCCCAAAGAAGAACTTACCATAAAGTAGATCTTCGACAGAAGATCTTGCAGCAGCCCAACACCAGCAGGACTAAGCGGCCAGGTGCCAGGACCACACAGAAAACTTTCTAGCTAGCAGTCTACCATGGGAGACCACCTACCGGCAACGTCAGCCTATCCTATAAAGACAGGCGGTTCCCCACATCCTCCTCAGTGCTCCCATTGGAGATCCGCAGTGCACAGCAACTTGGAGAACCGAGAAAGGAAAAGCAGAAGCAGTGCTAGAGGAAGAAGGAACAGCAGGGGGAAGGAAAGAGGGAAATCAGGGCCTGCTGCAAGAGCTTCTCTCGAAGATCTTGTGTTACGGTAAGTTTTTATGTAACTGTACTATCTTACTTCAAGGAAGGCTCTTGCAGCAGGCCAGCACCAGTAGGACGGAGTCCCAAGCAGTATTGAGCACAAACTCGAGAACAGCACGGGAGAAGGACAGATCAGCAGCCAAGAGCTCAAGAAATGAGGCCCTGAAGAACTGCAAGGCTGACTTTGGCCCTGTGCTCCATACGAAAAGCCAGCAGAAACAGGCGTCATGGTCTATCGAGTCTGCTTGCTTCTGCAGTTAGCCCAACTGGCAGCTGCCCACTCTCCCACTTCATACTCACCCCCACTCTGTCCCCATCCCTCTTAAAACTCTTACCGTCCTACTGGATACTACCTCATCAGGTACAGTATTCCGCTTGTCTACCACTCGTTCCATGAAAAAATGCCTCTTGATTTCCCTCCTCAATCTTTCCCCCTCCAATCTCAGCTGATGCCCTCTCGTAACTTTCCCTCTTCTAATCTTGAAAATCCCTTCTGTATTACATAGAAACATAGACTTTGACGGAAGATAAGGACTACTTGGCCCACCCAGTCTGCCCATTTCCCTTCCTATTGGATAAGCTGCAGATTCTAGTTAACCAACAGCCTACTTCCTGCAACCCCCCACCTACAATTGCCTTATGTCTATCCCATGCATGTTTGAATTCCCCCACTGTTTTAGACCCAACAACCTCCCCAGGAAGGCGGTTCCATGCATCCACCACTCTCTCCATGAAAAAAAATTTCCTCACATTACACCTGAGCCGTCCCCCCTCTATCTTTAAATTGTGCCCCCTTGTTCTTACACATCTCTTTTTCTGAAAGATGCTACCCTCCTGGACTTTGTTGACTCCCTTGAGATACTTGAAAGTTTCTATCATGTCCCCCCCGTTCCTCCTTTCATCAAGGATATACATATTAAGCTCGCTTAGTCTCTCTTCATATGGTTTCTGATGCAGACCTTGCACCATTTTAGTTGCCCTCCTCTGGACTGCTTCCATCCTGTCTATGTCCTTGCATAGATGGGGTCTCCAAAACTGCACACAGTATTCCAGATGGGGTCTCACCAACTGTCTGTACAGAGGAATAACCACTTCCCTTTTTCTACCTGTGATGCCCTTCCTATGCATCCCAGTATCCCCTAGCTCTCCTTACTGACTTCTCACATTGCTTACCACCTTTAAGTCATTTGATATGACTATCCCCAAGTCCCTTTCCATTTTTGTTGTTGTTAGTACCTCCCCTGCTATTGTGTACTCGTCTCCTGGGTTTTTGTTTCCCAGGTGCATTACTTTGCACTTCTTTGCATTGAATCTAAGTTGCTATATGTCTGACCATTCCTCCAACCTTGACAAGTCCCTTCTCATCCTTTCTACCCCCCGTGTATGACCTCTGTTACAGATCTTTGCATCATCTGCAAAGAGGCATACCTTTCCCTCCAGACCCTCTGCAATGTCACCTATAAAGATGTTAAAGAGGACTGGACCCAGTACTGAACCGTAAGGTACTCCACTAGTAAACCCCCTTTCTTCGGAATGTGTTCCATTCACTATTACCTTTTGTGTCCTGTTGTGCAGCCAGTTTGCTACGCAAGCTACCACCCTGGAACCCACTCCCAGGCTGACTAACTTGATTATTAGTCTTTTGTGTGGGACTGTGTCAAATGCCTTGCCAAAGTCTAGGTAGGCCATATCCACAGCAACTCCCTGGTCTATTACTTTGGTCACCCAGTCAAAGAAATCTATTAGATTCGTCTGACATGACCTTCCTGCTGCAAATCCATGCTGCTCTGGGTCCTGTGCCCCGCTGGCCTCTAGGTACTCAACAATTCTTTCTTTCAGAAGTGATTCCATCATTTTCCTTACCACTGAGGTCAAACTTACAAGTCTGTAGTTTCCTGCTTCTGCCTTGCTCCAACTTTTGTGAAGGGAATCACATCTGCCCTCCTCAGTCCTCAGGTACCACCCATCCTCCCGATTTGTTAAAAGTGTGGCCAGTGGTGTCACTAGGTCCTCCTTAGTTCTTTTTAGGATTCTGGGGTGAATCCTGTCAGGCCCCATTGCTTTGTCCACCTTGAGTTTTAGGAGTTTTTTCAGGACTCTTTCTTCTGTAAATGGACTGGTGTCAACCCCCCTACCCAGAGTGCTTCTATTGTCTGGTTTAGGTAACTCCTCCTCATCTTCTTTCGTGACTACTGAGCAAAAGTATTCATTCAGTATCTCTGCCTTTTCACTGTCTCCCTCTGCCCACCACCCCTCTCCTTTATTAATCTTCACTATTCCTCCCTTAACCTTTCTATGCTCCCTAATGTACCTATAAAAGGTTTTATCCCCCTTCTTAACTGAGTTGACTATTTTTTTCCTCTGTTTGGGCCTTTGCTATTCTGACTGCCTTCCCTACTTCTTTCTGTTTTAATTGATACAGTTCCCCGTCGTGCTCCTTCTGTGATTCCTTATACTTTCTGAATGCAGCCTTTTTCTCCTTAACCTTCCCTGCCACCTCTTTTGAGAACCATAGTGGTTTTTACTCTGCTTTGTTTTCTTTATTTGTCCCACACAAAGGCTTGTTGCCTCTATGATAGCAGTTTTGATTTTTCTCCATTGTCCTTCCACCCCTCCTTTTTGGCCATTTGGTAGTGCATTCCTCAGGTATTCACCCATTTTGCCAAAGTCAGCCCTTCTAAAGTCCAGTATCCTTGTTTTTGTATGGCTTGTCTCCCGGGTTGTGCTTATTGTGAAGCACACTGTGCAGTGGTCATTTGTTCCCAGATGTCTACTGACTTCTAAATTTGTGATCCTCTCTCCATTTGAGAGTACCAGGTCTAGTATTGCTCCTCCCGAGTGGGTTCCAACACTAGCTGTCTAAGGCCTGCCCCCTGCAGGGCATCGAGAATGACCCTGTTCTTGGATGTGGCTGCAGTACATGTCATCCAGTTAACATCTGGCATATCCAGGACCCCCATCAACAGTATCTCCCCTTTTTCAGCCATTTTGAGAATGTCCTCTTATCATTTTCTTGTCCGTTTCCTCCCCTTGAGACAGGGGTCTGTATACAACCCCTGTGCAGATTGTGATGCCATTCCCTGTCTCCAAGGTGACCCAGAGTGCCTCTTGTCCTCCCCCTTTACTTTTTAGTTCTGTAGCTTTGATCCCTTCCTTTATGTATAGAGCTACTCCACCTCCTCTTTTACCCTCCCTGTCCTTTCGGTAGACTGTGTACCCCGGTATGTTGACATCCCAGTCATAGTTCTCCGTGTACCATGTTTCTGTGACTGCCACAATATCCAATTTTTCATCTTCCATCAGGGCTACTAGCTCAGGAAGCTTGTTTCCCAGACTACGGGCATTGGGTATTCATTGCCCTCCATTTAATGTTGGCTTTATCCTTTTTTCCCCCATCCCTGCTCTTATAGCCCTTGTCTATTTTTCCATTTACCCCGCCCTGCCGTCTGTTGAGCTCTGTACCTCAGTGTTTACCTTACTACCTGCCATGTTTTGTGGGGGGAGGCTTGAAATTTCCTGCCTCTTATCAGCACCTCCCCCCTTGGCTAGTTTAAAAGCTTGCCAAGGAAGCATTTAAATCTGTCACTTAGGAGCTTGGTTCTCTTCGTGGACAGATGCAGACCATCGTGCCAGTACAGACCTTCATCTCTCCAGGTATTGGTCTTGTTTATCCCCTTTAAGTATTTAAAGGTTTCAATCATCTCCCCCCATCCCTCCTCTCCTCCAGGGTATACATGTACAGCTCGCTCAGACTCTCATCGTAGGACCTTCCCTCCAATCCCTGGATCATCTTAGTCGCCCTATGCTGTACCACCTCGAGCAATCTGATGTTCTTCTTCAGGAATGGGTGCCAGTACTGTAGACACTACTCCAGGTGTGGCCTGACCAGTGACCTGTACAGGGGAAGGATCACCGCCCTATTTCTGGAGCAGATTCCCCTTGCTATACACTCCAGCATCTTGTTGGCTTTAGCTGCTGCATTCCTGCACTGAGCTAAGTTGTTCATACTCCCTGTTATAAGAACCCCTACATCCTTTTCCTCCTCTGTGCTTCCCAACTGTACCCCTCCCAGCTGATAGCTCCTCCCCTGGTTCCTAGCTCCGAAGTGCACTACCTTGCACTTCTTGGCGTTTAACCCCCAATTGTCATGTTTCTGACCACTCCTGTAGTTTGGTCAGGTCATCCTGCAGCCCCCTCCACCCTTCAATGTCATCTACCACAGCTGCCATCTTCGTATCGTCTGCAAACAGACTGATCTTGCTCTGGATCCCGTGTGAGATATCAGCTATGAATATCCCAAACAGCACTGGTCCCAGTACCAATCCCTGTGGTACCCCGCTTGTCACCTGCCTCGGTGATGATAGATTCCCCCACACACTACCACCCTTTGCTGCCTTCCCTTCAGCCAGTTGGTGATCCAGCTGATCATCTTTGTTCCCACCCCTATATATTCCAGCTTCCCCCCAGCCTCCCATGTGGCACGGAATTAATGGCCTTGCTGAAATCTAAATATAGGACATCCACCACATGGCCCTTGTCCAGTTCTCTGGTCACCCAGTCGTAGTATTCAATTAGGTTTGTCTGGCAGGACCTACATAGAAACATAGAAGCTGACGGCAGATAAGGACCATTCCATGCATCCACCACCCCTTCTGTGAAAAAGAACTTCCTCACATTACCCCTTAATCGGCCTCCCTCTAATCTCATGCTGTGTCCTCTTGTCCTGCTATTTTTCTTATATTGAAACATGTTAGACTCTTTCACCTTGTTAATGCCCTTAATGTGTTTGAATGTTTCAATCATATCACCTCTCTCCCTCCTTTGCTCTAGGGTATACATATTGAGCTCCGTTAATCTGTCCTCATATGTCTTCTGATGCAGTCCCTGCACCATTTTGGTTGCCCTTCTCTGGACTGCCTCAATTTGGTTAATGTCCTTGTGAAGGTGTGGCCTCCAGTACTGCATGCAGTACTCCAGATGGGGTCTAACCAGTGTCTTGTAAAGAGGGATTATTACCTCCCTCTTATGGCTTGTGATACCCCTACAATACACCCTAACATCCCTCTAGCCTTACCTACTGCTTTAGAGGTCTGCTTGGATGATTTCAGGTCATCAGTGATGATGATGCCCAAGTCTCTTTCTTCCTTTGTGACTGCCAGCAACTCCCTTCCCAGCCTATAGGTGGCTTCAGGGTTTCTCTTCCCTATGTGCATGATCTTGCACTTCTTTGCATTAAATCCCAATTGCCACTCTTCCAACCATTTTACCAGTTTATCTAGATCTCTTCTCATCCTGCCCACCTCATCTGGATCATCTACTCTGTTGCAGATCTTGGTGTCATCTGCAAACAGACAAGCCTTACCCTCTAGTCCATCTGCAATGTCACTAATGAAGATACTGAAGAGGACTGGCCCCAGGACTGATCCCTGAGGTATCCCACTTGTGACTTGCATCTTTTCTGACTGTATACCATTTACCACCACTCTCTATTTTCTGCCCGTCAACCAGTTTGCCACCCAGTTAACCAACTTCTGACCCACCCGAGCCTACCCAGCTTATTTATCAATCTTCTATGTAGAACAGTGTGAAAGCTTTGCTGAAGTCAAGGTAGGCGACATCAACTGCTCCCCCTTGGTCCACCACTCTGGTTACCCAGTCAAAGAAATCAATGAGATTAGTTTGACAGGACCTTCCTTTTGTAAACCAATGCTGTCTTGGATCCCGTGCCCCTATGGATTCCAGGTGTTGCACTATCCTTTCCTTAAGGAATGCCTTCATAATTTTGCCCACTACTGAGGTAATACTGACTGGTCTGTAGTTCCCTGCCTCCTCCCTGCTACCACTCTTGTGGAGCGGGATCACATGAGCCCTTCTCCAGTCTTCTGGGACTTATCCTGTGCTCAGAGACTCACTAAACAGTTCTGCTAATGGCTCTGCTAGTTTCACCCTTAGCTCCTTAAGTACCCTGGGATGTATGCCATCAGGTCCCATTGCCTTGTCCACCCTGAGCTTAGCGAGCTCTCGTAGGACCCTTTCTTTTGTGAAGGGAGTAGTGCTCACCTCCCTCCCACCTGTGTCCATGGTGCTGAGCTGTGGGCCCTGCCCTACCTTCTCTTCAGTAAATACTGAGCAAAAATATCTATTTAGGATAGATGCTTTTACAAGGTCCTCCTCCTCACATGCCCCCTTTTCTCCTTTGAGCTTAGCAATACCCCCTCAGGACTTTCTCCTGTTACTAATGTATCTATGGAAAGTCTTGTCACCTTCTTTTACTGTTCGTGCTAGTGTTTCCTCAGTTTGGGACTTTGCCTGCCTTACTGCCTTCCCTGCTTCCCTTAGGGCAGTTTGGTATGCCTCCCTATCTTCATCCCGCTGTGTTCCCTTATATTTCCTGAATCCCAGCCTTTTGGCTCTGACCCTTTCTGCTACTGTATTTGAGAACCAAAGTGGTTTCCTTCTTCTTTTGCACTTCCTTTTCTAACACAATGGGATGTTGCTTCAAGTATTGCATCCTTAATGCTTGCCCACTTTGCCTGTACCCCATCACCCGTGCTGTTGACCATCCTGGAGTCCACTGCCTTCCAAAAAGGTCACCAGCCTCTCTTTTAGGATTGTCTCCATGAGCTTTCCTACAACTGATGTGAGGCTCACTAGCCTGTAGTTGCCTGGTTCATCCACTGGACCACTTTTGTGAATGGGCACCACATAGGCCATCCTCCAGTCATGTGGTACGCATCCTGTGTACAGGGAGGTATTGAACAGGTCAGCCAGTGGTCCTGCCCGGATCTCCGCTAGTTCTTTAGGTACCCTAGGGTGAATGCCATCCAGTCCCGGTGCCCTTAATCCTTCCAGAACCCTGTCCTCTGTAATCCCTATAGTCACCCCCTCCACCCTGCCCACTCCTCCCCTCCCCTGAGGTATCTATCCCCCCTTTCTCCTTCGTGAACACAGAGCAGAAGTACTCATTTAGTGCCTCCGCCTGATCCTCCCCTTCTCCACCCACCCCATCCTTCCTGAGCCTCACAATCTGGTCCTTGCTTTTCCTTCTCTCTCTGATGTATGTGAATAAGTCCTTTTCTCCGTCCTTAATACCCTGTGCCAGTCTCAGCTCTCTAGAAGCCTTGGCCGCTCTGACTAGCCTGGTCACCTCCTTGGACTTCTTCGTATACTCATCCTTGTCATCTCCCCCTCCTGATTTCTGGAGTCTCTTGAATGCTTTTCTCTTGGCCCTCACCCCTTCCATTACTTCCAGAGTCAACCAGCTAGGTTTCTTTGCCCTTCCCTTCTTACTTTGTGTTCTAGTACATGACTCAGTGGCCTCCACCAGCCCTTTCTTAATAATATCCCATTTTTGATTCGCATCCTTGCATGGTTGGATTCCCGTCAGATGTCTTCCTATAATTTCCCCCATCCTTTTAAAATCCGCCCCCTTAAATTCACCTTAGTGCCCGTACTACCTGCTTCCCTCCCCATATTAAGCGTGAACCACACCGAGTGGTGGTCGCTCCCTGCCAGAGGGTCCTCCACCCCCAGATCCCTTACAGCCTCCCCATTTGATAGTACCAGGTCAAGAGTCTTTTCCAACCTAGTTGGCTCATGGACCAGCTGCACCAGGAAGCTGTCATGAAATGTCTCTAATATGACCTGCTCCTTTGCACTCCAGACTGTAGTGCTTGGTAATGGTGTGGACAGAGCTCCAGGTGGCAGCTGCACATACGTCCACAGCAGACACATTTCTGAAACAAGCCATGAAGGCAGCCATAGCCCTCACGGAATGGCCCTTAAACACTCCCGGAAGTTCCCCTTTGTACTTACGGTAACAATAAACAATGCAATCTGCTAACCATTCAGACAAACACTGTTTGGAACAAGAGCATCCTCTCTCTTGGGGGCAAATGAAACAAACAACTGGTCAGACTTCCAGGAAGTCTTGGTCTGGTGCATATCGTATCGCAGGATTCTATGTACATCCAAAGTATGGAGCAAAGCCTCCCCTTGGCTAGAGTATTCAGGAAAGTAAACCGGAAGGTGGATGGATTGGTTCAGTGTAAACTCCGACACCACCTTGGGAAGAAACCTACGATTAGTAAGCAAAGACACTCGGTCATTGTGAAAAACCAAATAAGGCTCCATGCATATAAAACCCCTGAAGCTCAGAAATCCTTCAAGCAGAAGTAACAGCAACTAAAAAGAGCGCTTTCCATGACAGACAGTGCAGCACACAACTCGCTGCTGGTTCAAAGGGAGGTAAAGTGAGTTTCTCCAACACAAAACTGAGGTCCCAAGGAGGGACCAGGTCCAGGATCGGAGGTTTCAGATGCAGAATGCCCCGCAGAAAGGTGCGGGACACTTCCACCTGAGTCACAGCCCTGCCCTTGATATGTGCAAGGTACACAGAGATGGCAGAAAGATGTACCTTCAGGAAGGAGTACTCCAAGCCCAAATCCGAAAGGCAGAGAAGGTACTCCAGTAACTGACTCACTGGGCAGGTGAAGGGGTCCAAGTGACGGGAAGTAGCCCATAGGGAGAAACGCTTCCATTTCATGGTGTAAGTGGCCCTGGTGGAGGGTTTCCAAGCAGCCACCAGAACACTGCGACCCTGGAGTACCCCCAAAGCGGGCAATAGCTATGTCTACAGGAGCGATGCATGGAGATGCAGTGACTTCAGATCTGGATGGACCAGGGTGCCCTGGTCCTAGGAGAGCAAGCTGGTGAACAGAGGCAAGGGCGCTGGAGGTTCCACAGCTAGCTATTGCAGCAAGGGTAACCAAATCTGACATGGCCACAAGGGAACTATGAGAATCATCTCTGCCCCTTCCAACTGGAGCTTGAGCAGGACTCTCTGCAGGAATGGGAAGGGAGGAAAGGAGTACAGAACCCTCCTCTTCCAAGACAGGGACAATGCGTCTCCCCAGAAAACTCCATGCATGCGTTCGAGCAAGCAGAAAAGCGGCAGTTTTGCACTGAGTGGAGATGCAAAAAGGTCCAACTCTGGATGACCCCACCTGTCGAAGAAATCACTAATCACGGAGTTCAGAAGCTCCCACTCATGAACCCGTGACTGGGAGTGGCTGAGACTGTCAGCCAGGATGTTTCGGATGCCTGGAATATGTACGGCCAAGAGCTCCAGATCGTGCTCAATGGCCCAATACCAAACTCTCATCACCTCTTGACATGGGGTGCAAGACTGAGTCGTGGCCCCCCCCCCCCGGCTTGTTGATGTAATACACCACACACATATTGTCTGCCTGCAGCAGAGGAGGACCGGGAAGATGATGAGTCTGGGAGACCTGCAGAGTGTACAGGACTGCTCACATCTCCAGGACACTGATATGGAGACCCCATAACATGTTCGTCCAGGTGCCCTGGGTCTGATGAGCTGCCAAATGAGCACACCCCCCCCAGGCCAGAAGTGTCCATCCTGAGAAACTGAGAGGGAGTTGAAAGCTGAAAGAAGACTCCCTGAAGGAGGTTGGCAGGCTCCAGCAACCACAACAGGACTCTCCAGACCGGGTCGGTGACCATGACCAGCTGGTCCAGGTCATCAGTACCATGGTTTCACTGGAGCTGTAGGGTCGGGCTAGCACTGCCATTTCACAGTCGCCTCCTGAAGAAACCTGTCTGCCTCCACAGTGAGGGGAGCCTGCCACCACCTACCCTTGAACCCCAGCTGAAGGTAATGGCCTGGACCAGCCTCCGGTCAAGCAAAGCTGTGTCTTCTCCAGCTTGAATTTTCGGCCCACCCCGCCTCATCCACTGTTTGAATCCACTCAAACCACTCCCTCTCTCACTAAACCTGTCTCCATTGGCTCCTGCCTAGTCCTCTCTTAACTTAAAGCAATAGTCCCTTTCCTCCTGCGACAGGTCCCTTCCCTTTCCTTCCAGGACCCGTTTCTGGCCTCTGCCCTTGACTCAAGTGTGTTTTTTTTGCACCCTGTTCACTCTCCTTTTCTTCATCCCCTATCCCCCTAAAAAGCGCTCCCCCCCTTAATGTTCCCAAAGTCGGACAGAATTCACTAATCCCTACCCCTTGCTTTCTCTTTTGCCACCCCTCTTCTGCCACAATGAATCTGTTACTGCTCACAATACTGGCTGTCTCTCTACCATCTTTCCTGGTGCCATGAGACTTCTGCTGTACAGTGCTTGCCCGTGACAAACAACACCTTCCCCTCCTCTCTGTCACACATTGCCCCATTCGGTATGGGATACGTCCTCCCTTGGACCCATCACACTCTCCTTTCTCTCCAATCTGGAACGCCACCTTCTTGGCCACTACCTGGCTTCCCTCTCCTGGTCTCCCACTGTTCCGTCCTGCCCATATTTACTCCTACTATCCCTCCTTCTCCTGGCTGGGGATATCGAGTGTAACCCTGGCCCACCCAATTCCCACATCATCCCCTCCTTCAGCATCTGGACTAATGCCCCTGGTCTAAAAATTGTGCACATCAACATCTGCAGCCTTCCCTTCAAGTTCCCTGATCTGGAGGTGTGGATTGCACTACACAAGCCCCAAGTGCTGGGACTTTCCGAAACCTGGCTAAAGCCACACCATGCCGACAACACTTATCAACTACCTGGCTGCTACATACTATGTCTCAACAGGCCAGGCAAAAAAATGGGAGGTGGTGTTGCACTGTTCATCAGAGAACCCCTCACAGCCGACATTGTTCTCTGCTCTGAACCTACCTCACCAAGTGAATGGCTCCTCTCAGAAATGACTCTGGGATCCTGTAAGAACCCTACATAGGCTGCTGCTACAACCCTCCCACCGCTGCAACTGAGGTACTAAACAGCTTTCTCTTGGGCCTGAGCTCCTTATCCCCTCATAGAGACTCCATCCTCCTCGGGGATTTCAATTTAAACTGGCTGAGCAGCCACGTTTCCCAGTTAAAACAACACAACCTGGTCCAGACTATCACGTTTCCCACCAGACTTAACCCACGAACGACCACTCAGACCCTTCTGGACTGAATTCTCACAAACAGGGATGACTACGTACTGCACACAGGCACCACAGCCGACCACTCCCCGATGTATCTCCTCTGGTCATCCAAAATCAAGCGTCCTCCTCCCAAATACCTATCCTTCCAAAATTTCCTCAGCCCCAACACCCCCAACCACCTTGAGGAGGCTTGGTCTTTGGACTGGTCTGCTCTCTATACTCACTTTCTGATGTGACCCCGGCAGTAACCCTCTCCACACAGACCCTAATGACTCTACAGGACCGTCATTTTCCTGTCACTACTAGATGGGTCAGAGGTGGTTGCTCACACTAGGTTACCAAAGATCACCTAACACTCATGAAGGACACGGATCACACTTGGTCCACCTACAAAGCATCCCCCCTGCCCTCTGTGATGCCTACACGTGTCGGAGAAATCTATGTAAGCATCTGACCAAATCCCTGAAACAGACTCATTTCCGTAATCTCCAAAAGGCTAACCTTGGAGACCCCAGGGAATTCTGGGAATCAATTAGCTCCCTTCTAAAGCCCCACTCCAGCAAGGTTGCCCTGCAACTGAACTCCCCTGATGGCCTGGTTACTGACCCTCTGAAGTGGCCAGGGCATTCAATGACCTAGCCATGTATCTAAATAAACTCCCAAATGGCCAGCCCAACAGCTCGGTCCTCCATCAAAATCCACTGTCGACCTCCACCAGCCCTACCACCCATCCCCCAATCTCTTCTTTCTATTTCAAAGCTCTCTCAAAGGCTGACACCACCAAGCTTCTCAAAAGCCTCCCCAGTCATGGCTCCCCTGGAGCTGATGGCCTATCCCCAGTCTTCCTTAGGCTCACTGCGCCAGCCATCGCCGAACCACTCACCTTTATTTTTAACCTCGCCCTTTCCACCTCCTCCATGCCTGACCCCTGGAAGACTGCCAAGGTGATTCCTATTTTCAAAGCCGGTGATGCCCATCCACCGACAACCATCGACCGATCTCCATCCTCCCCCATCTTAGTAAATTACTTGAGAAAGCAATCCACAGTCAGCTTGCTGGGCACATAGGCAAATACAATCTCCTATGTAGCCAACAACATGGTTTCCACAAGAACCATTCCACTGCCACCGCCCTTGCACTGCTGACCAACCACATCCTCATGCACATGGGTATTGATAATGCCACCGGTGCAGTCTTTGTTGACCTCTCCAAGGCCTTCGACATGGTCAACCATACCCTTCTCCTCTCCAAACTAAGTTGCCTTGGCTGTTCTCAGGAGGTAATGAACTGGTTCAGGAGCTACCTCACCGACTGCTCCCAATTCATGTGCATCAGCCCGGCTTGCTCCCCTACCCAGCCTGTCTCAACAGGGGTTCCCCATGGCTCCATTCTGGGGCCCCCTCCTATTCTCCTTATTTATTTACTCCCTTCCCTTGGACAGTCTCAGATGTCACTCTCTCCTCTATGATGATGACCTCGTACTCTTCTACAGTGATAAACGCACCACCAGTATTTCCTCAGCTCTCACTAAAAACTATGCTGCAGCCCATAACTTGTTTACAACTAATCTTCTCCTGGTAAATGCCAAAAAAACTAAATCCATGTTGTTCAGATCAAAGCCCTTCCTTGCCAAATCCAAGACTCACTCCCCCCTCAACACTGTCTCCCCTGGTGGCCAAGCCCTAGAGGACATCAATACCTTCAAATACCTAGGAGTCTTACTTGACTCCTCCCTCCCTCTCTTTCTCTGAGCATGTCAATTCCCTAGTTCATAGGTTTCATCAAAAATTAGGTGCAGCCTACAGACTCTTCCAATACCTCACCCTGAGGCCAGACTAGCCATTGTCCAGGGAAATCTACTCCCAATACTGGACTACTGCTCCCCTATCTATGCCAGGACATCCACAACCATTACGGCTAAGCTCTCCTCTGCCTACAACAGCGCCTGTCCATTTGTCTTGCTGGCCTCTTTTTCTACCCACCACTGCGTCCTTTACAATTTCCTCTGATGGTTCCCGCAGCAAGGCTGCTTCGACCTCGCCCTTTGCTGCATGGTGGATACCGCCATCCGTACTGGTCAGGAGTCTCCTCATGTGGCCCTCCTCAAGGCCCAAACTCTACACCGCTGCCTCCGGTCAAACAGCACCCCCCCCCCAGCTGTTCCCAGGGTATCCACAAATATGGGTGGTAGAGCACTGTCAACGGCAGCCCCTACACTGTGGAATAAACTGCCTGACAAGCTCTGTTCCATCGACACACACTGCCAGTTCAAATCCCACCTCAAAGGATGGCTCCTGGCAAATTTCTCCTGCCACTGCTTTCCTGGGTAGTCCACCTTTGCCCGACTGCCCATATTTCACCAGAGTTTCGTGCCTTTACAACACTCCCTGTTGATCCTCCAGCCCACCACCTCTCTCACCCCTTCTCCTACCCTACCCGCCTTATCCATTTCATCCACTCACTACTAATGTATATGTGCTTGTTTTCTATGCAATCCTGTTGTTATCAAACATATGTATAGCCTCTATGTGTATGTATACCAGATTTAAGTATTCAACAACCTGGATCCTGTGGATCTATGCATTTTGTTTTGCAACTATGTATAATGTGTGCTACTGTAACCTTTTGTCATCGTTAAACTGCCTATTATTCTATGTACTGTTACTATTTAACTCTGTGTAATTTTAAGTGGCCCAGGTCATGCCTGAAAATGGTCCCTGGGATCAGTGCACCTACTCGATTAACAAAGTCATAAATAAATACATAAAGTAGAATTCCAAAAGATTCATGATTGCTTTGCCACCATCGATACTAAAATTCATACTGTGGAGCACCGGGTGGACATGCTTGAAATGAGTACAGATACGTTCCGAGCAGCCATCTCCACACTTCTCCAATACACAGAGAAACTCTATGATAAATGTACGGACCTAGAAGCCAGGTCCAGGAGGGATAATCTACGTATGGCTGGTCTGCCTGAGGGCTCCGAGATTGGAAATATGCCCCATTTCATGCAAGATCTACTCTGGGATGTTCTGGATCTGTCTCCTAGCCTTGAGGTTTACATTGAATGAGTACATCATGCGCTACAACCGAAGCTAACGGATTCTAATGCAAGACCATGAAATATAGGTTACTCACCTGTAACGGGAGTTCTAGGAGTGGTATATGTTGCTCATCCACACTTTGTGGCAGGTTCCTTGCCACTTTAAATCTTACCGGAAGGACTTCAAGCTGGCTCCTCCCACCCACCCAGGTGGTAAAACCCTCGGCTCCGCCCCAGGACACCAGATCTAGCCCTGGGCAGCCAGGTTGCACGCTGGAAGCCGGGAGGTCGGGTGGGCCGGTGAATGAACATATACCACTCCCAGAACTCCTGTTACAGGTGAGTAACCTGTATTTCTAGGGACGTGGATACATAGTTCAATCCACACTTTGTGGCAGACTCCTAACAGTTCTCCGCGAGGAGGGAGGCAAGGCGTGCACCCCCTACATAGGGAATAAGGCCTGGAGAACCGAGGTCCCAAAACCAGCGTCCCAGCATGACTCTAGGTCAATGTAATAATGGGAAATGAAGGTGTGTGCTGACTTCCAAGTAGCAGCCCTGTAGATTTCCTGGATAGGGACGTCCCTAGAAGCAGCCACTGAAACAGCGGTATGGAGGGTAGAATGAGCTCTTATCCCTTTGGGAGGCTCCATGCCCGCCAACCTATAGCAGAGATCTATGAAGGAGGAGACCCACCTGCCTATCGTCCGCTTGGCTGCAGGTCTGCCAGGTGTGGCTTCAGCGTGGGTGACAAACAGCTGGCGAACCTCTGCCCGAATTTCAGCCGTTCGCTCCTTATAATAAGAAAGCGCTCTTCTAGGGCCCTAAGTATGGAGCCTATATTCGGCCTCCGAGGTGTGACTGGGGTAGAACACCAGCAGAGTCAACACCTGGGTAAGGTGAAACTCCAACACCACCTTCGGAAGGAATTTCGGGTGGGGGCAAAGGACAACCTTGTCCCTGTGGAACACCAGATAAGGAGACTCAATGGAAAGTGCCTGGAACTCTCCCATCCTTCTGGCTGACATGATAGCCACCAAGAAGGCGGTCTTCCATGACAGGTGAGAGATGTCACACCTGCGCATCGGTTCGAATGGCTTACCCATGAGCTTAGCCAATACCAGCAGCAGATCCCATGGAGGTGGAGGTTCTCACACTGGAGGGGAAATGTGGTCTAGGCCCTTGAAAAACCACCCGACCACCTTTTCCTGCGCCACCGACTGCTTGCCGGCCTGCACCCGGTAGGCAGAGATGGCTGCCAGGTGCACCTTAAGGGTCGTCGACCGAAGCCCTAGCTAAGAAAGGGACCACAGGTAGTCCAGAATGCTAGCCAAGGAACAGGAAGAAGGGTCCAACCCCTTGTCTTGACACCAAATGGAGAATCTCTTCCACTTGAAGGCATAGCATTTTCTGGTCAACTCCTTACAGGACGCCTCAACGACGTTGAGGACCTCGTCGGAAAGACCCAAGGCCTGGAACTCTAGCTGCTCAGGAACCAGGCCGTCAGGTGCAGGGGTTGAAGGTCCGGATGGAGAACCTTCCCCTTGTCGACTGAGAGCAGGTCTGGGCAGGCTGGAAGCTGCCTTGGGAGCTTGGAGCTGAGGCTGAGGAGATCTGAGTACCAGAACTGGCAGGGCCAGTCTGGGGTTACCAGAATCATCTGCGCCTTGTCCCTCTTCGCCTAGAGAAGCACCTTGTGGATCAAGGGAAATGGAGGGAAGGCACAGAAGAGGCCCGGGGTCCACGGCCTCGAGAAGGCATCCCCCTGCAGGAAGCCCTGCTAAAGGGGGCAGGCGTTAAACAGCCTCAGCTTCGCATTCTCCCTGGAGGCGAACAAGTCCACCTGAGGGTAGCCCCACTAGGAGAACAGATCTTGTACTACCTCCGGCAGGAGAGACCACTCATGAGATGCAGCGTCTATCCAGCTGAGGGCATCGGCCAGACTGTTGGAAGCTCCTGCCACATGGATGGCTAGGAAATCCACCTCCAGGCTGATCACGAGAGACCAGATGCGGACAGCCTCCTTGCACAGAGGCAAGGAGTGCGTCCCGCCCCGAAGGTTGAGGTAGTACATGGTCGTGGTGTTGTCTGTCTGAACCTGAACCACGTGACCCCGTACAAATGGAGCGAAGGCGATGAGGGCTAGTCGAACCACTCGAAGCTCCAGCAGGTTGACGTGGCATCGAGACTCCTGAGGGGACCAGAGGCCATGGGCTCTGAGCTCCCCTAGATGGGCACCCCAACCCATCAGAGAGGCATCGGTCGTTAGAGTGACCGTCGGCTCGGGGCGGACGGATGGGATACCCTCCTGCAGATGAGCTGAGACAAGCCACCACTGCAGGCCGTCCCACATCTCCTGGGTCACTGTCACCAGCTGGTCCAGAGGACCGGAGCACTGTGACCACTGGCTGGCCAGCCCCCATTGCAGGGGACACATATGCCAGCAGGCCCAATGGACCACACTGGTGCAGGCCGCCATGAGGCCCAGAAGGCGCAGAAAGTCCCGGGCAGGGCACAAATGCCCAACCAGAAATGATTGGGCAAAGGAGGAAAGGACCTCGGCCCTGTTCGCCAGGAGCCAGGCTCTGGCCCCAAGAGAGTGTCGAGCTTTGCCCCGATGAACTGAATCACCTGTGATGGTAGAGTTCTGATTTGGCCTCGTTGATGAAGAGGCCAATCTGAGAGCAGACCTGGAGGGCCAGATCCCTGGACCACTCCACCTCCAACCTGGAAGGGGATGCAATCAGCCTGTCGTCCAAGTAAGGGTACACCCGGACCCCTCTGTGCCGCAGGAATGCTGTCACCACTGCCATGCATTTGGTGAAGACCCTTGGAGCTGGAGAGTTACCAAAGGGTATTGCCCGGAACTCGTAAAGAGATTCCTCTGCTCTGAAGTGGAGTAATCGCTGATGAGATGGATGGATTGGGACATGAAAGAACGCGTCCTGAAGGTCCAGAGAACAGAACCACATGTCTGGTTCCAAGGATGGAATGATCTGGGCCAGAGTGACCAACCTGAAGGTGCGAGGCCTTAGGAACTTGTTCAGGTCGTGCAGGTCAAGAATGGGGCGCCAGCCCCCCGTCCATTTTTGGACCAGGAAGTACCTGGACACAAACCCTGGGTCTGGAGGAGGGTCCGCCACCTTGCCGATCACCTCCTTCTGGAGGAGCAAGGCAATGTCGGCTCGACGAGCCAACAGAGAGGCTGCGGAACCCGTAGCCCACTGTGGCGCGATGGCTGGATAGGGAGGGAACTGCTTGAATTCCAGAGGCAGACCCCTGCCGACCACTTCTAACACCCAGTGGTCTGTGGTGATTGCGGACCAGGCGGAAAAGAAGTGGTGGAGTCGTCACCCCACGGGGGGAACCCAGGGAGGAGTGACGAGGTTTGGGGCGACACCCCTCAACCCGTCACTGGGCAGACTTGGAGGAAGGGCCTGCTGAGGGACCTCCTGGACCCTTGCCTCCAGGTTTCCTACTAGAGGAAGTGGCGGACTTGGCCTTAGGGCGCCAAGTGTGAGCCTGCTGGCCCTGATGCTGGTGTTGCTGGGCCGGATGTGCCGCAGGAGCGGAAGGGCGAAATAAAGGGCTTACACTGCTGTGGGCAGCCTTTGTCCTTCTGGGCAGACGTGACAGAGTCCAAGGTGGCACTGGACTTCTCGATCCTCTGGAGATGGCCTTCCACTCCAGGCCCGAACAAGTCGGTGCCCAGGAAGGGAACGTCTGCCAGCTTGTGCTGGGTGTCCGCCGTGAAGGTGGAGATCTGTAGCCAAGCTCTGCAGCGCATGGCCACTGCGGCTGCTACTAATCGAGCACAGCAGTCACCAATGTCCAATGAAGTTTGGAGCTGTTTAGCCACCACCCTTCCCTGATCCCGCACCTGCTTGACCGTCATCTGAAGGTCAGCCGGGAGATGAGGAATCACCTCATTCAGGGAGCCCATAAGGGCGTGTGAGAAATGTGCCATCAGAACGGCCGAGCTAGCCTGACAAAGGCCTAGGGAGGAAGCAGCGTAAACTTTCCGCCCCAAGTAATCCAACTTTTGGATTCCTTATCGGCGGTTTGTCCACCTCCGAGCATTCCCAGAACACCGGAAACGCCATGGGTCACTAATCCCTCTGCAGAGAGGTGCTCGGCAGTCGGAGAGTAAACCGGTGGGGACAAGGTGCTTGAGCCATCCTGGCCGGCGCTGGACAAGATGCTGCTGCCACAAACCCAGGCCGGGCTAACAATGGCTTCGGCCACCGGAAAGGCCTCCGTAGGGGAATCCCTTCGGTCCAGTATCTCCATAAGGGGATTCTTGGCCCGTTTTTGAACGGGTTCGAGCTGCATCCCAGTGGACTCTGAGATGAGTCGACGCATACCCAAAAATGAGGATAAGCTCTCGTCCACTGACTGGCCCCCTGCAGACTCCAGGTCAAGCGGCCTAGAGAAAAGGGAGGAGTCGTCATCAGACTCCAAGGAGTCTGTGAACAGCTGCCAAGCGCCTGACCCACCCTCCACCTGCCGAGGTCGATCGGGAGTGAGGGTGACCGACAACCTATGAGGTAAGCCCTGACCCGACCGAGAATCCTTGGACGGAGCCCCAATCTTCGGTTGTGGAGGTGGAGGTTCCACCAGAATGGGTGGAGCAGCCGGTTTCGGCCGAACAACCAGCGCCGGGGTCAGCTCCTCGACTACCATGAGGGGTTGTTTCGGCCGCTCCGGTGACCACCACTTAATGGCCAGAGAAAGCGACGTTGTTACCGGTCAATAAAAGTTGCTGCCACATACAGCCTATCCTCCGATGAGGACGAGCGACCGGCGACGCCACTTTCCATAATGCCGGGATCAAGACTGCAGACGTCAGTGAGACCAGCTGGACCTGGAAGAGGACCAAGACCGAGACCTCCAGGGATTCCGAGGGTGGGTCAGAGAGGGAACGGGGGAAACCCGCCCCTCCCTCGGTTCAGGGACCTTAACTGGGGACTTCGGCACAGGAGGCACAGGCAAGTCCTCGGTAACCACCGGGGGAACCGGTGAAGAAGGGTTGTCAGCTTCTCCAGTCGACAAACCGTCCGACGGGTCGAGAAAAATCTCGACCGCGTCGACGAATGTCTCGGCCGGCTGACCTGATGGGGACACCATGAAGCCAGTGGCCGCAGCCGCAACCTCGACCGAAGTCGAGCGTAGACGGTCTGGTGAAGGAGATCTCTCCCGCTCCCACGAATGTTGATGGTGGGACTTACCTTTAGAATCCTTCTTCCTGGACCAACTAGTATGTCCCGATGGCCCTTCTCCCTTAGTGGAGAGGGACTGACAAAGCTCCTTAAAAGAAGCAGTGTAGGAGGAGCCCAAGGAGAGTGGGATAAATGCTGTGGCCGAGGAGTAAGAAGAAGAAGCGGCCTGGGCTGCCTCCTCCTTGAGGGCAATCAACTGCTCCCAGAGCCCACCGTCATGACACCGCCCAATGGCCTCCTTAGACTTGACCAGCAAGTACCATTTTTCAGCGCCAAGAAGTAGTCTGGGCAGTGCACGGTCTCAAGATCAAGCTGAAAAAGGCTTGCACAATTCACAGGCCTGCAACCGTGGCCAAGCCCCAGGCAGACACATGTGGAGGCGGATCGTCCGGGACATCTTCGCCCACAAGGGCACCGACAGAAGCCGGGAGTCAATTTGTCCATCGCAGCCACGAGGGAAGACGAAGACCTCAGTCTTGTAAATTTTAAAATTAGTTTTGGGAAATCCGAAGAGTGTGGATCCAGGCCTAAAACGCAGCGCACTAAGGAGGGAACCTGAGCTTCCAAGTGGTAAGGAAGATCTGGCGTCATGGGGTGGAGCCGAGGGTTTTACCACCCAGGTGGGTGGGAGGAGCCAGCTTGAAGACCTTCCGGCAAGATTTAAAGTGGCAAGAAACCTGCCACAAAGTGCGGATGAACAACATATCCACGTCCCTAGAACTGCAATTATGAAGTTCCACAGTTTCCAGGTAAAGGAGGAGATATTGTGACAAGCCTGGAGGAGGAAGGGGGGAAAATTACCTACCGTATATACTCGCATATAAGTCGGATTTTTGGGAGTTGAAATTAACATGTTGTTTCACCTTCCGACTTATATGCGAAATATAGTGCTTGTTTGTTAGAAACTGTGACTGATCAGAACAAATGTGAACTTTGCTGCCTGTGCCAAGACACTGACTCAGAACGACTGACACCTGTTGATGTTTAATTGCTAACTGCTGGTTGATAACTGCCTATAATTACCTTACCGCAGTTAAATCTTCTGTCCCTCCTCAGTTCACTACTGCTGTGCTCACTCTGCCCAAGATGCAGGCTCACAAACGAAAATGCAGTGCATATGATGCAGATTTTAAATTAAAAGTTGTTCGGTATGCTGAGACTCATACAAATGCAGCTGCTGAGCAAGAATTTAATATCGATCAAAAGTTACAGTAATCCACGATTGGAAACTGAAAAAAGATTCGCTGCTATGTGCCGACAGAAATGTTAAACGCATATGCATAAACCCTTCTCCTGTATCACTAATTGAAGAAGAACTGAGCTCCTGGGTCGGCGAACTAAGGCAGCACGGTTACATTGTAACCAGAATGGCTATCCAACTTCAAGTGCTTGCAATATCAAAGAAGCAAGGAAGTGCTGGCAACTTCAGGGCATCTGCGGGGTGGTGTACCAGATGTATGAGGAGATATGGTCTCACACTGCGGGCAGAGGACACACACAGCACAGAAACTACCTGCTTTCTTGAATTTATTATAAAAGAAAGAAAACTACACTGCCGGTCAAAAGTTTTACAACACCCCCATTTTACCAGTTTTTATTGAAATTTATGCAGGTTAATGTCTCAATGTACTCTGAAATTAAAGCATAGAATAAACAATTGGAGCTAAAAAAAGAAATCATAGAATCATTTTGTTTAACAAAATTTACTCTAAATTTTTGACTCATCAAAGTAGCCACCTTTTGCAGATATACTGTAACCCGCCGAACACACTCGTGGCATTCTTCCTACAATGGACATCAAATATTGTTCGGGAAGTTCTTCCCAACACTGTTGCAGAAGTTCCCACAAATGTGTTGCACTTGTAGGTTGCTTTGCTTTCACCCTTCTGTCCAGTTCATCCCAAACCAGCTCAATGGGGTTTAAGTCTGGAGACTGTGCTGGCCATTCCATGATTTGAAGCCTACCGTCTTGTTCTTTTCCTCGAAGGTAGTTCCAACATAGCCTGGAGGTATGTTTTGGGTCATCATCTTGCTGTAGGATGAACCCCTGACCAACTAGGCGTAGACCAGAGGGTATTGCATGGCGCTGCAAAATCCTGTGGTAGCCCTTTTGGGTTCAGGGTGCCAGTCACTCTGTGCTGTTTGACTCATCTCTCTTTTGACTCTCTCTCTTTTGTGCCCACACCCAGATATCTTGATGCACCCCAGGTTCAAGTTGATCTGCAGTGCTTCTATCGTAGAGTACGCCTTGCAGCTCATTTTTCTAATATGACTCCTCTTCCCACAGATGATGATGGTATCACCAGAACTATCAATGACATCAATCCCCAGCGAAGTGCATGGACACCCCCTCCAGGACGTTTTGCTGCTGTTGATTATTTTGTTAACCAATGCATGGAAAACACACTAACTTTAATCTTCATTGCAGGCACAACCACTCCAACCTGACACCTGGTGAGCTTGCAGCCCTCAGATCTCTACAATGTAGGAATGACATTGTTATTAAACCAGCTGATAAGGGAGGTGCTGTTGTGGTCTGGCAAAAGGAGCTATACATCACGGAAGCCACACAGCAACTCTCTGACACCAGGTTTTATTCTTCTCTTCCACAGGACCCCACTGCTGACTATCAGACGGAGGTCACCACCACCATCACCTCTGCTACTGAAAACAGTGAGCTCCCTGCTTCTGCTAAGAGACTCATAGTCCAGCATCCCCAGACATCTAGGTTTTATCTTCTTCCTAAAATCCACAAAACAGGTAACCCGGGTCGTCCCATAGTGTCTGCTTGCTCCTGCCCCACATCCCACATCTCCGCATTTTGGATGGCCTCATGAGACCCTTGTTGAGTCCCTGCCTCCTATGTTAAAGACACTAACCATGCTCTCCAGTTATTTGACAGGTTCAGATTCAGTGACTCTCATCAGCTCATCTTCACCATGGACATCAAATCTCTTTACAGTGATCCCCATGATGATGGTCTGACAGCTTGCAGCATTTCTTGAACAAGCGGGAAGTCCAGCAGCCACCACACACACACTAACTCGCCTGGCAGAACTGGTTCTAACACTCATGCTTTTTCTTTAATAACAGTTTTTTCAGCAGGTCAGTGGAGTTGCCATGGGTACCAAGATGGGTCCCAGCTTTGCTAATCTGTTTGTGGGTTGGGTGGAGGAATGTTTTTCTCTCATTCACAGGGACTGTGCCTGAACTCTAAACGCCACATTGATGACTGTGTGGGGCCACCTCCTGCTCCAGGAAGACCCTCCAAGTCTTCCTTGACAAGTTCACCACGGCTCATCCTTCCCTTCAGTACACAGTTGAAGTATCCTCCTCTACACTGCCTTTCCTGGCTATCCAGCTCTCAGTCCAGAACACTGGTCTCAAGACATCAGTCTATTACAAACCCACTGACTCTCACAGTTTCCTCCTCCATAGCTCCTTCCATCCTAAACATGTCAAGAATGGCCTGCCTTATTCACAGTTTCTTAGACTTCGCAGGTTATGCAGTGAAGAGGATGATTTTGCTGAGCAGACCCAAATAATGCATAGTTTTTTATCAACAGGGATACCCTAAAAGCACAGTGGACAGAGCACTCTCCCGGGTCAGTAACATGCCCTGTAACCTGGACCCCCTTGGGAGGGATACTGTCACACAAGAACAACTATCACTAGTTCTTCCTTTCCATCAGAGCACACCTTCTCTTCACAGGATCATCACTAGTAACTTTCCCATTTTTGCAACTGACTCCTAACATTGGTGCTTCCTTCAGAACCACTATTGCCTCCTCACTCCGCCACCTAACTCGCAATCTCCTGGTAAAAGCAGCCTACCCACTCCTAACAGTTCCTCCCCCAGGTACCAAACCTTGCAACAGGGCTTGCTGCTACACCTGCAAATTTATTTCCAGTGTAACTGAGATTCGGGGCCTACAGGTGTTTTTCACATCACCAAGGGTTCTCATGCCTCCACTAATGTAGCGTACTTATTCTTTGCGGAGGTGTTTAGCTATTGCTCCCAAGACCCCGAGAAACTGGTGGCGTCCTTTGGCCGTTTAGGAACATTACAGAGCGGTCAGGAATGGTGAAACTGCTAAACCCATTGTATCCCACTTTATCTCCAGGGACCACAATGTCAATGACCTTTCTGTTTGTGTCCTTCAGCAGGGCTTCGGATCCTAACCATAGAAAAAACATGGAAGCCAAGCTGATCATCCGCCTTGGCTCCCAGACAGCCCTCTGGTTTAAATTATAGACTTATTTTCCACTAACATCTTTCAGCCTCCTTTTTTCCTAAAGTCAATTTGTTTTTGTACTGATTTATTTTTCATTTTCACCATATGTCTCAATTTCTGTCTCCTTCTCACACATTTGTCACCTTTCAGCCTTCTTACAAGGCCCTGTTAATCAGTCTCTACCTGGGATCTTCCCAGCTCTTTCTCTCCCATTATGTTTTATCTTTCCATCATCACCTTTTGTTTCAGATTCTCTCTTTATCTTATCATTTATCACTTCTTCTCCTTTGCCTCCCCTTCTTCTTTCTCCACATATATATCTCTCTCATTTTACCTCTCCTCTACACTAACTTGTTTTTTTCTCTTTTAGATATTTCCTGAAGAAAACCTAAGGTCGAAACGTAGATTTTTAACTCTATTTTCTATTTTCAGCATGCATTTAATATAACCATTTTGTTTTACTCTGTGCTGTTGTCCTGTGAGCCGCCTATCACGCAAGCTGTTGACTCTCAGAAACTTGTCTTCTGATTCTGTTGTGGCTTTGGGTCTGCCAGACCTCTTCCTGTCAGAGTTTCCTCCAGTTTCCAAGTGCCTTTTGATGGTGTAGGAAACTGTACTCACCGACACCTTGGCTTTCTTTGCAATTTCTCTAAAGCAGTTTTTGCTAACGTAAACTTTTTTTTTAACCTCTAGCAGTTTACCGCTTACCTTTGTACCATTTCAGGTTATTCACTGGACTGGAATTGCTTAAATTTCAATAAAAGCTGGAAAAATGGGGGTGTTCTAAAACTTTTGACCGGTAGTGTATATGATTAGACCCTAATATCAATCGGCAACATGGACGAGACACCGGTCAGCTTTGATCTTATTTCCACACAGTTCACCTTACAGGTGAAAGGACAGTCACAGTTCGAACTTGCGGAGGGGAAAAATCCAATTTTACTGTAGTGCTTGCTTGCCTAGCAGACAGAACCAAATTAAAGCCAATGATCATTTTTAAAAGAAAAATGCTTCCTAAAGAAAAGATGCCTCCTAACATCCTTGTGGAAGCACATCCTAAGGGCTGGATGGACAAAGTACTGGTAAATAAATGGGTAACTGAGGTTTGGGCGAAAAGACTTGGTGCACTACTAAACAGAAAAAGCCTTCTTATTTGGGACATGTTCCGTGGTCATTTGGTGGACTCAGTCCAAAAAAATTTATGCTGTCACTGCACCCGCCAAGCTGTAATACAGGGAGACTGTACATCGCTCCTTCAAACTCTTGATGCAAGTCTCAACAAGCCATTTAAAAATAATATGAGAGAGTGGATGGTTAATGGCAGCAAGGAATTCACCCTGGGAGGTAATATGAAAAAGCTAATTACGGACTGGTGTGTAACTGGGTATTGGAGGCATGGGACGCTGTCCCAAGCACAGCTGTAGAGAAATCTTTTAAAACATGTGGCATTTCCAATTTAATGGATGGGACAGAAGATGAAATGCTGTTTGCTGACCTCGTTGATGAAAGCGGTGCCTCATCCACTGAACAAGCCGATGATTTACCCGTACCTGAGCCTGGTGAACTCGACGATGTATACGATGACATACTGCTGTCACAGCTACAACTCCACAGGCTGTTCCAATCTGATGAGGAGGAGGGTGAGGAGTTTTTTTGGATTTTAAGCTTTCCAGGCTTCAATGCCCTTTATTTCATGAACTGGTAACCACCCCCCCCCCCAGCTTTTGTTAATGACTGTGAGCTTGCTCCATTTTTTAAAAACCTGCACCTTACTAAATCAGTATTTAATTTGAAACTGTAATAAAATAATAAAACATAAAATGTCTTTTATAAATAAAAACAAGTTTTCTACTTTAAATTCTGCTCAGTTATTCTTTGTGTTTTTTTTTTTTGTTTTTTTAAAGACTGCAGCTTCTTAAAACTCGGGACCCAACTTATAGGTGAGTCAATGGCAAAATTGTGATTTACTACGTTCAAGTCGGTACTCTGACTTATAGGCGGACCGACTTGTACACGAGTGTATATATGGTACAATGGCGCTAGACTGATCTAGCATCAGGACTACCCACCCAGAAATCCAGTGCATCATAGATACATAGACAGTGTCGGCAGATAAGGGCCTATGGCCCACCTAGTCTGCCCATTTGAGCTTGTAAGTTCAGTTTGTTTTCCTAGAAGTCTGTTTCCCCTTACCCCTGCCCTCTAGAATTCCTTTATGTCTATCCCATGCATTCTTAAATCCCGTGATTGTTTCAGCCCCCACCACTTCCTCTGGCAGGGTGTTCCACTTGTCCACCACCTGTTCTCGAAGAAATTCTTTCTCATGTTTCCTCTGAATCGTCCTCCCTCCAACTTCATCCCATCCCTCTAGTCCTGAAACATCTTTTTCGCTTAAAAATAGTGTTTTCCTGCACCCTGTTCCTCCCTGTAAGATACTTGTATGTCTCCATCATATCCCTCTCTCCTCCTCTCCTCCAGGAGTACATGTTCAGTTCCTTCAACCTGTCTTCATAGGACTTGTGATGCAACCATGCACCATCTTTGTTGCCCTCCTCTGAACCTTCTCTACCCTGTCTATGTCCTTACGTAGGTATGGTCTCCAGAACTGTACACTGTACCCAGGTGGGGCCTCACTAGTGTCTTGTATAGCGGAATTATGACCTTCCCTTTTCCTGCTGGTGATGCCCCTGCCTATACATCCCAGCATCCTATTTGCTTTACCTGACGCCTTGTCACACTGTTTCTCACTTGAGGTCATCAGAGATGACAACCCCAAGATCCCTTTCCGCTTGGTGCATGCTATATCCTCACCCCCAACTGATATATTGTGCCAGGTTTTTGTGCCCTATATGCATTATCTTGCACTTCTTTGCATTGAATTTCAACTGCCAAACCCTTGACCATTCTTCAAGTTTCTGCAGGTCCCTTCTCATTCTGTCTACCCTCTGGTGTGTCTACTCTGTTACAGAGCTTTGTGTCATCAGCGAACAGTGAAATTCTGCCTTCTAGATCCTGTGCAATGTCACTGATGAAGATGTTGAATAGGACCAGTCCCAGCACTGATCCCTGTGGTACCCCACTGGTTACTCTTCCCTCTGTGGAGTGACAGCCATTTACCACCACCCTCTGTGTCCTGCCACCCAGCCAGTTACCTACCCACCACACTACTGTCCTGCCCACACCCATATTCCCCAGTTTGTGCAATAGTCTTCTATGTGGCACAGTGTCAAAGGCCTTTGCTGAAGTCCAGATAGGCCATGTCCACTGCCCTCCCCTGATCCACCTCCCTAGTCACCCAGTCAAAAAATTCAATGAGGTTGGTCTGACATGACCTCCCCCCTGGTGAAACCATGCTGCCTTGGGTCCTGTAGTCCATTGACAACCAGATGTTCCACCAATCTCTCCTTCAGTAGTGCTTCCATGATCTTTCCCACTACCGAGGTGAGGCTGACTGGTCTGTAGTTCCCTGCTTCCTCTTTGTTCCCACTTTTGTATAAGGGGACTACATCTGCTGTCCTCCTGTCTTTGGGTATCTCCCCTGTTTCCAGTGATTGGCTGAAGAGGATAGCCAGAGGTTCAGCCACCACCTCTCTTAGTTCTTTGAGGACGCTGGGTGCACCCCATCTGGCCCCATTGCTTTATCAGCTCTTATTACTTCCAGTTCCTTCAGGACCCTTTCTCGTGTAAAGGGACTTGTGTCCATTTCTGCACCATTCTCACCCTTGTACTCCTTCAGACCCATTACCCCTCTTCCTTAGTAAAGACTGAGCAGAAATACCTGTTCAATATGTCAGCTTTATTGTTGTCATCCTCCATGCGCTCCCATCCTCCCCTTTCAGTCTCACTATCCTCCCTTTGTCTTTCTTTTTTCACTTATGTACCTGTAAAAGGTTTTGTCCCCTTTACCCACTGATTTTGCAATGTGTTCTTCTGTCTGAGCTTTGGCTTCCCTTACTGACTTCCCTGCCTCCCTTTGTTTCTCCTGGTACTTCTCCCTATCCCCTTCTGCCTGTGTCTGTCAGACTACAGTATCGCCCTATTACGAGAGCCTTAAAGAGTAAACAGATAAGGTTCCAGACTCCCTACCCAATGAAGATGCAGATTTTTGGGGAGGATGGTCCGCAGCTGTATTACACTCCGGAAGAAGCAGAAGAGGCCTTGCAGACCCATGGAGTGACAGTAGAGGGCAGAGGTAATTTTCTAACCAGACCTGGAGCTCAGAGCGGCACTACAGATGGCAGGCAAGTTTCCGGAGGGCTGAACAGGGTGATGCGGAAGGCCGTGTCACACCACACATTAGCGGATGTCCATTTACTGCTGCAAGCAATGGGAGCCTCCAAGGAGAGTGCAGAGAAGACGGGCCATCCACCTTGAAATGAAAAGGGGATCTTGAAGGCTCTATCCCTTGTTTCTTTTGGGTGCATATCCCAAGAACTTACAAGCCTGACTTATGTGGCGGTCAGGTATGCACAAAGGCTACACTAAGGAGCTTTACTGCACTGCTCTCTTAGCAAACTTAACTCCTCAGAATTGCACCGGCCCCTAGAGTAAGAATGGTACTTGCATCACTGGACTGATTTCCATTGGTTTTGGCTTGTGTCTTGGTTTACCCCCCCCCCCCAGATGTGCTTCATTGCTGGAAGTACTGGATAATGGATTGATTTTTAAAGTTCTTACTGCTTACTCCTGTGGATTTGAAAAGGATATCTTACAGAGTGTCTGGGGGATGGATGTGAAGAGGGTTTCTTTTGATCTATGTTACAGATGATTATGAAGGAGCCGATATATAGAAGGGTTTTTTCTGATACTTCTTTAATCCTCATATTTTCCAGCTGATATGGAGGGGGGGCACCTTTATTTCAGGTTTCAGTTTCTGACACTCTCAGCACTCTGTCAAGCTTATCTTTGTTTTCAAAACCTGGGAAATATGTACGGTTCCTCAGATGTACCTTTGAATGCCCCCCCCTTCTGTATTTCTCCGTACCGCTGAAGGAGAAAGCGCTGGTTTCTCAACAAGAAATGAACGGTCATTATTATTCTCAGGGGATGGGGGGGAATACACGAAGTAGAGCTGTAAAATGGGATTTAGCTTTTGGCTGTGGCATTTGTATTACAGCTTTCTGGGCTCTGACAGTGAGCAGTGGATGCTCCCTAGTTGAAGCCCTCTTGCTCTTAGCAGCTATTGCAGTGACCCCTTTAAATGGGTACTCTGCCCATACTACAACTCTGTTCGGGAGGCCAAATAGGAGCCTCTCTTACAGAGATAGGGAACATGTGCTGATGTTCCTTTTCCTTGGAAGATACTGTTCAAAGTTTGTTTTCTTTCTTTCTTTGTTTTACATATGTGGTTTTAACTGGGGCATAAAACTAAGTGGTTCTCAGGTACCTGCTAGTGGAGATGGATGGAGTTCCTCTGCTACCTCAAAAGGACTGTTATGTTGCTTTACTACTCCCCTTGGATTATTCCATTTTACAAACGGGGTCTAAAATATTAACCTACAATGTTAATGGCTTGACCAATCCCATAAAACAAAAGGTTATGACTTATATTAAGCAATCAAAAGTGGATTTTACTTTCCTACAGGAGACACACACTGGATTCTGAACACCAAAAGCTTGCTGGTTTTGGCTGTGGAGTGGTTTGTTACTCTTCTTACAGATCAGGCAGACGGCGGGATGTTGCCATTCTTATTCCAAGTGCAGTGCCTTTCGAGGTGATAGAAAGAATCAAAGATAACGAGGGTCATTATGTCCTTTTAAAAGGGCAACTCAATGGTCAAATGCTCACGCTGTTATCTATTTATGCTCCACCCGATTCACCTTATTCTTTTTACCATAAGGTACTGATGTTAATTACTGAAAAGACAGAGGGTGTACTTATATGTGCAGGGGACTGAAACCTTACACTAGACCCTAAACTAGACACCACCTCCCATATTCCTAGACGGTCTCATAAGGTAGCAAGACATGTTACAGGGTTGACGGATAAGTTGGGTCTCCAAGATGTCTGGAGAGATCTAGAAGGTTCTGCTCCTAACTATCCATACTTTTCTGCAACATATTCTATATATTCTAGATTAGACTTTTTTTCTGGTGAGGAAATTTATGGCCCAAATTACTAGCTGTCGTATAGGCCCAATAGGCCTCTCAGATCCTGCACCCCTCACCTTACAAACTGATCTTCAACTCCCAAAGAAATCAACATTTTGGAGACCCAATCTGTCTCTATTAAATGATAAAGAGGTAAAATACCAGATTCCCAGCCTAATAACTCAGGCTATACAGGAGAACGACACCAGGGATATCAGTAAGGAGATGCCGTGGGATCACCGTAAAAGCCCTTAATAGGGGGAAACTTATAGCTATAGCTTCTGCCAGGAAGAAGCAGCTTCTGGAAAAACAAAACCAGTTAGAAACCCAAATTCAAGATCTGGAGAACCAACAAGAATTAACAAAATTAAGACAGGAACTCAATCAATATTTAGATTTGAAAGTAGATAGGAATTTCCAGTTTTTGAAACAGACACTATGAGGGTGGCCCCAGAGCTATAAAATTGTCGGCACTGCATTTGCAGGCTCGAGCTCATATAACACGTATTGTTCATCCTGTTACTGGGTTAGGGTCAGTCAATTAGCTGATGTCTCTGAGATCTTTACCTTATATTATAAAAAGCTACAGACGTAGCAGCAGAGGCTGGGTCCATCACAGATACAGACCTTTCTAGAAAAACTAAATCTTCCATGTATCACTGAGGTACAGAATACTAATCAAAGCCGTCCAATAAGAGAGGCAGAAATCCAGATGGTCATTAGTAGCAGTAAGATGAGGAAATTCCCTGATACAGATGGCCTTCCAGCCGAACTTTATAAAAAATTCAAAGTTGAAGTTGTACCCCATTTACAGCAAGTCTATCAGGAGCTCTTACGGGACAATTCAACACTTCCCATGTCCTAGAGGCAGGGGGTGGTGTCTGTTATACCCAAGCCCAGCAAGGACTTGAATTTATGCTCATTCTAGCGTCCTATTTCTGTCCTCAGTGTGGACTACAAATTTTTCACAGCTATTTTAGCTAAGAGGTTAGAGGGCATAATTCCCACCTTAGTTCATAAAGACCAAATAGGCTGTGTTTCTGGGCAACAGACAGCAGATAATGTGCGCTGCACCTTACGTATTATAAATAATCTGAACAGAGATTCCATTCCGGCTTTGGTTATGGGTCTTGATGCCGAAAAGGCATTTGATCAGGTGGACTGGGAATTCCTCTACGGTGTCCTTGCGGGTTTGGGTTTTCGAAAATGGTTTGGGAAACGATACAGAGACTGTACACTTTCCCCCAGGCTTACGTGAAAGCCAATGGCATATCATCAGCTGGATTCCAATTGGGGAAGGGTACAAGTGGTCAAAATGAATTTACCACGTTTTTTATGTGTTTTTTAATGTGCACCAATGCCCTTACATACACGTTGGTTTGCAGACCTTCAAAGGAGAATTACAAAGTTTATTTGGGCTAATAAAAGATCTAGAGTCCGCTGAACACTACTATTTGCACATAAACTATTTGGGGGTAGAGCGGTGCCAGAGCTTCAGGAGTACTGGACTGCAACACACATTAAGTGGGTGCTTCTATGGAATCACACATATACCATGGCACTCTGGTCCCAAATGGAACAGGACCTACAGGTAGGAAGATCCCTTCACTCACTTCTTTTGCCTTGCCCCAGGATAGACCCCCTGTGCAGGATTGTTACACAGCAGTAAAAGTAGCATTTCAAGCCTGGTATAGATTTAGACGATACCCCCTGGTTAGCGCAGATGGGTAGCGTTATGGGTGGCTAACTAGCTCCTTGTACTTCCCGCCAAATAAATTAGATACCTGGTATGCTGACCAGACTCCGGAGCCTTCCAATACCCTAGGCAGATTATGAGAGATGATGCAATTCTTTCTTTTGAGGAATGTCGGGAACTGTTTCACTGGGTCCCAACTGATTTTTTTTTAGGTATTCCCAAATAAGGACATATATTCAAACTCAATTATGGAAACGACAGCAAGTACTGTTACCAGATCTACCCCTGGGGTTCATCTTGGGAATTTAATGTCTCTCATAGCGTCTAGAGGAGCTGTCTCACAGATATACCAATTCATTAATGCCCATAGGGCTTCAGTGGTAACTTATCTGAGACAGAAATGGGAAGTGGAGGTGGGGTATCGGATTTCCTCAGCAGACTGGCAAAAAATTTAAGAGGGCACTTCAAAAGTTACCTCCTCTCCTAGATTGCAGGAGTATATGTGGAAGATCAAAACACGCTTCTTCCTCACACCTATTATTCATGTTAAGTGGGATCCTGCAATACCGCCCAAGTGTTGGTGGGGCTGTGGGGAACAGAGGGCTACAAATTACCATGTTTTTTTTTTACACCTGCAGGGCCCTTCTGATATTTCAGAGGGATGTGGAGCATAAATTACGGACTGTATTTGAGATATTGGTCCCTCTACAATATCATAATTTGGTGTTGGGCTGCCCCAGGGATTAAGGGAATTAATATAAGGTATTTATGGTATATTTGTGTTGCATCCATGAACAAGGCAATTACCTATAAATGGCGCCGAGCAGATCCTCCAACCTGTTTGGAATGTCAACAAATAGTACTGGAAATTCACAGGATAGATAAGCTGACTTTTCGCCTGCAGAACAGGATTGAAAAGTCTGTGTAGTGCTAGTCTAAGTGGACCTTATTAATGGATAAAGATTGAGGCGGGCTAATGAGCTACATATTGATATGCGATAAGACAGTAGCTAGAAGTTGACTGGATAGGACGGGCCATATCTTTGTCTGTGTATATCTATATACATATACTGTATATATATATATATATATATATATATATATACACACACACACACACACACATTCTTGTATGATATTATCAAAGGCTTGTATAGTTTGGGTTCAGTGATACTAGACATACAATAGAGGAAGACCCTTCCCACAGTAGGGAACCAGGTTCTCCTACAGCCACAAGAAATTGGTCTTTTTGTTTTTTTGCCCCAATTTGCTTTGGAATCGATATGTTTTATAACTGGTTGTTTCAGTGTTATTATTAAGAGAATGTTGTTGCTCTAGTTAAGCTATATAGAAAATGTTTGTAGAATTTAAACTGAGGGACTAAATGAATGACATAGGAACCGACATATGACAATATTCTTTCTGTATAACGTCACTTCATTATGGTGTTTGTTAGTTATATAGTATACTTTGTTTATTAGTCTACATATAGGACTATTGTTAACATAATAATAAGGTGCATCTAATGTTGAAAAATCATTTGTTGCTTCTTTAAATAAAGTATAAAAAAAAGGAATCAGGAGGATGAAGCGGGAGCAGGGAGGGTGGCCACGGGTGCTCTGGGGACCCTGGTGGCAGCAGCGTCAAGGACCAATGCTGCCTTGCGCTTGACACAACTTTTTGTCGGCTGGCGGTATTGCTTGCCGGAGGAGTGATGAAAGAATGACCGCTGACTGGTTCTAAGCTGTGCATGATACAGCAAATGAACTGTTCTGAGCACACGACCAGACTCCTGAAGAGTGGACAGCATATCTTGAACATCCTCACCAAAAAGGACAGAACCCCGAAAGGGGGTGTCCAGAATGCTGGACTGCACTTCTGAGGCAAAGCCCAAAACCAGGAATGGTGGCAGAGGCAAACCTCAGCTGCCGCCCCCCTATCAGAGGCATCCATGGCATCGTAGGCAGCCCAGAGGACATGGCTGCCATCGTCAGAGCCTGACTTCAGGAGCTGGGCAAGCTGCTTCTTAATGGGATCCTCTGGTGGGCAGACTAGGTGGGCTGTATGGTCCTTATTTGCTGACAAATTCTATGTTTCTATGGTAGGTCTGTACAAGGTCCCGGGCTTGGTCCCAAAGGACATTTTGGTACTGGACCATATGTGCCAGATAGTTAATGGCCCGGATAGCTCAGGTTGTGGATGCGAAAACTCACTTACGCAGGAGGTCCAGCTATCTGGACTCCTGTCCGGGGGAAGGGCACTAAGGTGCTTGGGTCTCTTGGCACGATCATGGCCCGCATTAATGATCACCGAATCAGTCTTAAGATGGCTCCCCAGGAAGGGCTTGCCCCCAGGGGCATGGTAAAGGCAGTCTGCATTCTTAGGCAATGGGGGGTTGTAGAGGGGTGATTCCAAGCCGCCCTGGTGACAACGTCATAGGAGTCAATAAAGGGTGGCACCACTACTGGGAGGGCATCCCGCTGACTGAGATAAGAGGCCAGTCAATGCCTCTCTGGGGCCTGCTCCTCCATCTCTCATCTCATCATGGACTGAATGTGGCTCATGACGTCCATGAAGGAGGGATCGTCAGAAGGAGACTTGGGAAATACCTCGGAGGGCTCTTCACCCTCCGAAGACTCTCCAGATGAAGAGGAAGACCTTGAAGAGTCTGAGTCCTTCATGCTGGACCCATCCGGGTCACCAACTGGTGG
This sequence comes from Neoceratodus forsteri, assembly GCA_016271365.2. Classification (NCBI taxonomy): domain Eukaryota; kingdom Metazoa; phylum Chordata; order Ceratodontiformes; family Ceratodontidae; genus Neoceratodus; species Neoceratodus forsteri. The sequence continues at coordinate 1,075,411,270 of CM057454.1, read as the reverse complement.
CGGGCACTCGTTCTGGCAAGCGCCACAGCCAACATCGGGACGAGACCCAGAAAACCTCAACAGCTGGGGTTCTCCAGCGCCAGACCTATCCAGGTTCTTGGGCAGCAGATCCCGATAGGGAAGCTGGGGAGACATTGCAGGTGGGCCCCGAGGCACGGGGAGCTGCTTCTGGATGAGAGACCACCACATAGAGAAAAGGGCCCCATAGTCCACTAGAGGTGGAAAATTGTAAACCGGTGGGTATGGATAAATCGGCGCAGGACATAGGTATGACAGCGGTACAGCCAGCCTAGGATACTCTGGTAGACGACCATCCGGCACCAGGCTAGGAGTAGGCAGCAGTACAGGCTTCAGAAATGGCGGCGCCAGCGCCAGGCCCACAAGCTGGGGCGAGGACCAAGGGGCTGCCCAGTGGGCCGACAGGGTGCACCCAGAAGAGGGGTCTGCCGGGCTGAGTGGGCCAGAGACCAGCGCCTGAGAAAAGGAGACCTCCCAGGCAGAGGTGATGCCAGGCTACAAAATGGCGGTAGCCTGCTACACAGGTGCTGCCTTGAAGGACTGGCATTGGGTCCCACAGAAAGGACCGATGTAGGCAGCGCCGGTGTGGGGGAATGGTGGAAGAACCAACATCCAGTGTTGTCCAAGCCAGGAAAGGACCCTACCCAGTGCACCTCATACCGACTAATTTCTCTCCTTAACACAATCTATAAGCTCCTGGCTTCCAAATTGGCTCGCAACATGCAGCAGATTCTCCCCAACCTAATCCAACAAGATCAGACTGGCTTTGTCCCAGGTCGTCAGGCCCAGGACAATCTCAGACATACCGTTCATATTATGGATTACATTAATAAAACAAAGACACCATCCCTCCTGCTAAGTCTTGATACCGAAAAGGCCTTTGATAAGGTCTTGTGATCTTTTCTGAGGTTGGTCCTTTCCCGGTTTGGGTTTCCGGTGAAATTTGTGAATGGCTCATTCAGCTTTTACAAAGAACCCAGTGCATACATTACAGTTAATGGGCATGTCTCAGGGGCCTTCCGATTGGGAAGCGGGACTCAGCAGGGCTGTCCCCTTTTTCCACTATTATTTGCACTCTAAATTGAGCCTTTGGCCCAAAGCATCCAACAAAACTGTGAGGTTAAAGGGGTTGAGTTGGGTGGAGTGGAACACAAACTAACCTTGTATGCTGATGATATTCTCTTATATTTGACAAATCTGGAGATCTCCCTCCCTGAAGTGTTCCAAAGGATAAAGGAGTTTTCGACCCTAGCAAGATATACCTTAAACAAAACTAAAACTGAGGTCCTATGATTATATTGTAGTCCTTTAGCTGAGGTGAGGAAAAAGTTTCCTATGAGATGGGACATGGACAATATAAAATATATAGGTATTGGAATAGGAGGCCTGACCTCTCAGCTATACACTTTAAACTACCCACCACTGACCAATCAATTAAAAGGAGATTTCCAGAGGTGGTCACTATTGCCCCTTACTACACACGTGAGAACCCAAGCCCTAAAAATGAATGCATTACCCCACCTCCTTTATCTGTTTCAGTGTGTCCCATGTCAAGTACCACAGAAAGATCTCGAAGCCTGGCAACATCTGTTCTTTAAATTTTTATGGGGTCAGGGGAGACCTAGGGTGCGGAGAACACTCCTGTTTCTCCCCAAGCAGCAGGGGGGTTTGGCGTTCCCAAACCTATAGGGATACTGGGTGGCCGCCCAGATGCGGGCTTCACTGCTCTGGGGTAATAAGGGTTATGACTCTCTGTGGAAAGGAATAGATTGGCGAGAACATGTAAACCCATCCCTTCAGGCAGAGCTGTTTCCGGAGAAAACCATCCAAATGGAGTATTCGGGCACAGCAGCAGTACTAGAGGGCAGGAGGAGGGGAACACTAAGAGGTTTTACCAGAAAACACATGTGGAGATTCAGATGGTGGATATATGACCCCAATTCACCCCAGCTGCATAGGATAGGTGGTATGTGCAACAAACAAGATGGGGACAGCATTCGCCTTTCCAATTATTAGCAGGTTCAACAATAATCTCATTTGAAGTGGCACAACAAACAACATTCAGGGTTTTAAGTGAGACCAAATGTGTGCGTATGTGTGTGTGTATGCTATTTTTTGTTTGTGATTACTGTATCAGACTTACTTATGCACACATTCAAACAGTGCCCATTTTTCATTTTTCTTTGGAAACTGAAGAACATAAAATTACTTGTGATTCTGTTACCAGCATCAATCTTAATAAACTGAGTATAAAAAAAAAGGGGGGCCCGGTGGCGCAGAGGGTTGAGGGGCTGGACGCCACACCGGCGACCCGAGTTCGGGAACGGACTCAGGTAGCTGTGGGTCGGCAGGGGAGGATGAGGATTGAGCGTCCGTAGGACTGCTCTCCTCTCCTGGGGTGGGTACTGGGTGAGCGTCGCTCCGCAGCGGCAATGCAAGAGGACATCTATAACTGTGGGACTAGAAAACCGGAAAAAATGCTCTGGGCTCAGCCAGATGATGGCTGCCGGACTGCCCGCACTTCCTCCAGACCTCCCGCGAGTCATGTCCGCCTCAGCAGTACGGGGCCAATCGTGAGTGTGCCGGTTGCCCTCCCCAGTGCCTTCCCCCTCGGAAGAGAGGGACCCGTCCAGCGAACGGACACACTGGGTTACCTCGATGGCTGCTATAAGGAGGCAAGGAGGCCTCGGGGGTATCGAGGGGTGTGGAGTCCTGGCGGCCTGAAGGAGTGGTGTGCCCCAAACACGAGGGGAAAACAGACAACATAAAAAAAAAAAAAAGGGAGACCCAATGCCTGAGACACCAACACCAGCCAAGCCTCCTGACAGAGCTCATGGAAAAAATGGACCTGAGCATCAGGGGCTTGAGGGCAGGATACAAAGTCCCCTGCCCCGGGGAGCTACCGCCTGAAACAGCAATGAGGGTGGGTGGCTATGCCACTGGCAGCCTGGTAGAAGAGAGGGCTGGTGGGACTGAGGGAGCCAGCCTCCCACAGAAAGACGACTCAGTGGTTGAGGGTTTATAAGGCAACCATGAGCGGGAAGCAGATTGGTGTTTGTCCTGGTGTTTGTGCATCCCACTGGAATTTTGAGAAGAGGAAGAAGCCCCAGAGGACTGTGTTGGCGAGGCCGCAGAGCTCCTGGCCTGCAGCTTTTTCATCGCAACCAACTTCTGCTTGATACGGTGGCTCTCCAGAATCTTAAGACAATATATCAGAGTGGCCTAGCTGAATTTCTGGCAAATCTGACAGGCCTCGGTGTCGTCGTTGGGGCCTAGTAAAAAGGATGCAAGCAGAGTATCCATCCTTTTCCAGAACTTCATGAAGTGGTCAGAAGATGAAGCTGGTTGAAAAGACAAACTCGACAGCTGAACACCAGAAATTCAATGTTTACTACTGAAAAGAAACGAAAAGGAAAAAGCGGAGCAAGTGCAGGTAATGGTGATTAACTGTAGCTGCGATGTCTGCTAAGGTCCAGCTTGTGCGATACGATGGCGGGGAAAAGAACTGAGAAGGGTGTGGGGGAATCACACTCCTTTATAGGATAGGCTGACGTCAGTCGCTGACATCAGCGGTGGGCGGTTCCCCATGGTAGACTACTAGCTAGAAAGTTTTCCTTGTGGTCCTGGCGCCTAGCAGCCTGGTCCTACCAGTGCTGGCCTGCTGCAAGAGCCTTCTTCGATTGAGATCATAAGATACCGGCAAGGGAGTAGGAGAAAAATATATTTTTATTCTCTGTTTAGCTTCCAATTATCCAATCTCCCCTTCCCATGAAGTAGCTCCTATCACCAGTACTCCACCATCACTTGCAATGGACATGTGACATGGATGGTACTACAATTCCCCATGGTGCTACTCAGGAGTCCACTTATGAGCATTTACTGCAGTGTACACAGTGCTTCAGCCACTTGTGCTGCCCATGTTATTGTTTTCCTGCTCTTCCACAGTGTGTGTGTGTGTGTGTGTGTGTGTGTGTGGTGGTGGTGGGGGTGAGGAGTGGAGGAGTTGGATTTGTGCACTAGACACCATGATGATAGTAAAAAGCCTATGGATGTGGGACTTCTGCAGCAAAGGGGGGGAGGGCATTGTCTGAGCAGACTCACCTGCAGAGAAAGTGGAAATCTTGTAGACCAGGACTGGTGAGCAGAGCTGCTCAGTTCTGGATGGGTGGGTGGTGGGCGGAATACTAGATGACACTCCTGTTGAGCCCTGTGTGCTGACACCTGAGTTGGGACTTAATGGAGAAAACCACCCCTCTCCCCAGCCATGCATGGAGACCTAGATCCATCCTCAACACATAAAGCTAGTGCTTTATGTTCCCCGCTGGTGGTGGGGAGAGCCTGGCGGGGGAAGTCATGGGAAAGTTGTGGGAGAATGCTTTTTAAAAAACTGAGAATGGGATGATGACAGCTAGATACAATGAAATGGCTACATACATATTGTTTTAATCATGTTATTTATCTGACATTACTCTAACCGGGCGGGATAACCCTATGAGATGTAGCATCTTGTTTTTATGGATTGCCTGAGAGGATAACAACACAGTCAACAGTCCAGCAGTAATAGTTTCATACTGGCTAAAACATACTTTGCAGGGGGGGCACAAAATTGCAAAGGTTAAGTGAATCCAGTAATCAAAGCAAGTTAAAGTGGGGTCACACAGCAAATAAAGAGCATGCGCATTGTCATGCAACATGACTATGGTCGAGCAGAGGGGGGATACTGGAGCAAGACAAATACAGGGATGGTTATCAGAGCAGATATCCAATCAGCAAATGATGGTGTACTGTAGCCAACAGAATATCTACTTTTAATAGCGTATGAAACAATGGAGTGTTGCAGAGTCCAGTACATCCTCTAAACAGCTCTCTTTTAATCTTCATCAGATTAGCCAGCATTTTGGGATGAAGAAGACTATTACAAAGATGAGTCACAGGAGTAGAAATGTAATATTTAATATTATGCTCTATATTTAATATTTCTGGAGTCTATTTACCAAAGCAGGGTGAAGCCGTTCTTCGAGAAGTGCAATATATGCCAAGGTATCAGCTCCTTCTTTAGCTGACAGGAAATAGTCGGCATTGTATTTCTGAAACAAACACACAGCAAAAATTCAGCTAGACTCTCAAACATTAATCGAGAAACATACAGTACCTGTAGTACTGTAGTGGAAGAAAGGACTTACGGCCTTATCCACAAAAGCATCGGGAGCGCTACACAATCATGTAGCAACCATACCTCTCAATCTTTTGTCACTGAAATGAGGGACATGGACACTCAAAATGAGGGACAATGAGGGATACTGACCCTCATAACTAGGAGCTCATCCTCAAATATGTAGACACAAGCTCAGAACATTGTGCAAACTATTGTGTTTACTTGAACAAAGTTTATTTTTAATTTATCATCTTAGAATATTATGAATTTCCATTTTCAGTTTTGAATTTACAGTACATGCTCTGTTTTGGCAGCACCTTTGTCATGATGGACGGATGAGGGACAGAGCAATTTTGAAGGGAAAAATAAGGGCCCTCCCTCATAATCAGAGGCAACTGAGAGATACAGTAGCAACAGCGCCTGATGCATATCCACAAAGCACAATATTTGTGAGGATATGGCCTGTGTACACATCTGCACAACATATATGTGGAGTGCCAACAATGTCAACCCACAACCCAAAACAGGTGTTTACTCTAGGGCTTGGCATGGACCGAATAGTATTTCCTAAATACCATAAATAGCAGGGCTCCCAAATAGGGAGCTAGTTGTACTTGGGGAACTACTATTCATTCCCAACTGCAATAATTTTGAAAATCTTCAATTTAAGTAATTAGTCGACTTTCATACAAAGTACGGAAAGTCTCATGCATCCCCAGTGGCTAGTTTGATAAGGAATGTGAACAGGCAAAATAAAAGGTTCTATCAAAGCAAATTCGTTTCACTCATTTGTTTCCAATCAGAATTAATTTGGGTAGTCTACAGCAAGAAAAGATTATTGGAAATTTCATGAATACAAACAATCTAGCTATAAAATGTAAGTGTAAGAAAGGATGCACAAGGCAATCCTGAGACAGGACAGTCAAGTGGTCTGGAAACTTGCTGCCATACGTACAGACAACTTGAGGATTAAGATAACCTTGCACATAGAACCAATGCAACTTAACAATTAGATTAAAATTTTCTCTGATCCTCTAGAAGCGGTCACACATTTTTTTGTCATGTCCCTGGTTCACAACTGGCTCCTCCTCTAGCTCCTGTTCTTTCACAGGAAGAGAGATCTGTTCTGTGATCATTTCCTTTCGTGCCCCCAGAGGATTATTATACATATTTATTAAGCAAACCTGTGTGGTGGAGTACTACTCAAACTAAGCTCTTTAATCAATGTGTTGCTCAAAAACTTCATCCCGGATGGCTGATGAGAAAACCATATTATCCCACTTTACAAAAAAGGTAACGCTTATGGCCCCATGAATTACAGACCAATCAGCCTGCTTGATTACAGTGCTAAAATTCATTCAAAAGTTATTTTAAATCCTTGAGTAGCTAAAAACGATATTATTTCACTCTATCAAGATGGTTTCTGTGACACTTACTCTGCTACTGACCGCTGATGCATCTTGTCACACATTTGTGCTAAAAGTATGTTATAAATTGCAAACAAAAAATTTTCACAGCCTTCATCGATTTTAACTCTGCAATCAATTATTTTTCCAGAACAAAACTATGGGGAAAGCTAAGCACGTTGAGAAACAACTGCAGTGTCCTTGGGGTAATAAAGAATCTATATGATTTTACATGGTTCCAGGGCTGTTACCACAAACGTGGTATACTCCCTGAATGATCTGAAACCAAGAAGGCCGTGAAGCAGAAATGTAATTTAGCCATCTTACTCTATGATCTCTATATAAATGGTCAGTTGGTACATTTGGATGAGGAATCTTATCACTCAACAAAAATATCAAATATGTCATGCCCTATTTGGTATACGTAAACAATATCTTGATTTTCTCCCTAGCACCGATAGGACTGCAATGTAAAAGGAATGCTCTGTCTAAACTGTGTAGCTACGAAACTGGTAATTAACATTGAGAAGTCTAATGTTCTGATATGGGGGGGGGAGTTTAACTGGTTTATTAATAAACAAAAACTACAGGTTTTTACTATTTACATTTGTTTAGGAATTATGTTCTCAAGCAACAGTAAATGGTCCTACCACTTTACAAATAAAAATATAGTAAGCTTAGATAAAAGTTAATCGCATAATCCTGATTTAACCATCAACATGGGGGACACTTATTTAGGAGTCCGGTTCAAACCAGTAAGGCAAAACTTGATAGTATGACTTTGCGTGGGTCAGAAATTTGGGTTATTCATATCTTGAATAATACGAATTCAGCTATACTGAGACCTTATAGAAGGACATTTTCTGAAGTGCTCCACACTATCAATGGGTATTCAGAACAAATGGAGTGAAGGGCACCCCTGCTAGGGGAAATATGGCACAACTCAAGGCTGTAATCAGCATAGAATCTTGGGCATATGCAACATTCTGGACAGCAATGGCTCTCCAGTCTTTGCTGTGCCACTGAAGGGGACACAACACAGAAATGTCTCTGAATAAGAAATATTTTCATTCAGTGCTTACCCTTTGGGGCTACAATTCTGCATAGCAGGTTGGGGCCACCTGGTGACAGGGAGCACCCCTAAAATTAAAATCGTGCCTGATAAGTCGTGGCTTTCAAACTGGTTAACCTGCCTTTTTTCCTCATTTCCACTGCCTGCGGCCACCTCTGCCACTAATCTAAAGGTGTCTATGTTTTAGCACGTCTCCGTTTTCCTCATGTCATGGTGCCTCAGGTAACTATTTGTTTTTGGTCTTGTTAGGGTCTAGATTTAGGGTGTTCCCTGAATCCTCCTACTGTATAATTCAGCATTTGTTCCCTGTCCCCAGGACAATGGGGTGACTACTGTATGTGCTTATTTCTTTTATTTGAGAAGAGCGGGAACCACATGTTCTTTTGAGTGCCCACAGTTGAGGGATCTGTTTTTTCCTTACTCCCTGGTAAACCTGGTTTACTGTTTAAAAATAAAAAAAGGAAGAGAAAACAGAAGAAAAGAATAGAGGGAACCAGAACCTTTTTTTGGCAGTTTTTGGGAGTGGGGGGATCTGTTTTTACAGCCTTTGCAGTGGTTCTTAATGGCTCTCCTGGGCCATGCTGCTTCCTGCCACTTTTTCTGATGCCAGGCAGTTGGGTTTGCGCTGTGTATTTAGCTAGAGGCTTATCAGAGCCTCAGTGTGTCCTTTTCACGCATCTGTGCTTCAGCGCCCCGCCGACATGCTGACATCATGTGCAGCGTCGTGATGTCACGCAAGTGCTCATATACGTGCGCGTGCGCCAGCACTTTTACAAGTGCTAGTCGCGATGGCTCTATTTTTCTGACTGCTCAGCTCTGTTGCTGAGCACAATCCTTTCCTACTACAGCCTTTGAGTTGGTAGGCTGGTAGGAACGTTTTCTGCTGGTGCTCTTGGCCACAGAGGGAGGTGGGGTCTGCAGCAGCATTCTTTCTTTTCTTCATATATTATAGGCAACAGTGACTTTTTTTTTTTTCTTTGTGTTAAGCTTCTGTTGCACTACTGTTTTGGCACCATGTCGGCTTATCGGGGACGTCTAGTGTTCAAAGAATGAAGGATATGCAAAAGGGTAATGCAACCTCCTCCACTGGGTTTCCTACTGCCCCCATTGTGTTTTTCAAGCTAATATGTTTCTTACAGTTCCCCCAGTCGTAACTCCGAACTGGGGAGGTGCACCTGGTGTACCAGCTGGCAGTGGCAAAGCACAATTGCATAAATCTTTGTGGTTGCTCTTAGGAGAGCTTTTGAGCCCCAATGTTCCGCAGGACATCCCTTTGGACACACCTGACTCCAAGTCAGCCCTTCAGGTCGGGCGGGGGGTGGCCACACAGGCACATCCAGGTGCACCAGATCAAGACAAGTCTGTTAATATGGATCTGCAGGCAGAACATGCCCTTGACCATATGGAGAGTTAGGATTAGGAAGATGGGATCTTGGGGAAAATCCTGACCTAAAGCAGTTATTTGATGATGATGAGGATGAACCCTCTGAAGAGGTGGAGGAGGAGAAAGGAAAGTGGATGGAGCCGAACAGGAGGATTTTTATCCCTTCCCTGTTTGATACCAAATCTTTGTCCTATTTAATAACTGAGGCTTGTAGGATATTACAGCTGAAGGAGGTGCAATCCATGGAGGCTTCAGATGTGAATCCTATCCTGTCCACGTCCCCCTCCTCTCCAAAGTGATTTCCAAACTTTATTCACTGTGACCAGATTACTGAACAAGAATAAGCAGTGCAGGCCAACAAAAATATCTCCTGAAACCCAAGATACAGTGTTTCCCTTTCTGGAGTAAAGTATCCACAAGTGGGAAACCCCTCCCTGGCTACTAAAGCTGTACATAATTCCGTGAGGTACACGACTATCCCAACTGAAGGGTCTTTGGCCTTAGCAGATATGCACAACGAGCAAGTGGATGCTTAATGCAGAAGAGCCTTCACCTCCACGGTGCAAACCTCCACACCTTCTATGCCTCCCTTATTGCTGCCAGAGTTTTAAACTTGTGGGTTACAATGCTGGGTATCTTTGTTTCCACAGATTCTGAGGGGGCAAGCAGTTTGCAGCTGGTAACCATGGCCTGCACCTTTCTGTGGATGCTACAATGCAGAACTTAAGCATGTCAGCTTGATCCACTTATCATATTGGGAAGAAATAGGTTGTTGGTTAACTAGGATCTGCAGCCTATCCTGTAGGTAGGGAAATGGGCGGACTAGATGGGCCAAGCGGTCCTTATCTGCCGTCAAAGTCTATGTTTCTATGTTTCTATACTGTGTCCACCATGCAAGGGGTTTGGCACTGGGTTGCTGACCAGGCATCGAAGACCAAGTTGTTTAACTTAGCCTTTGAGGGGGGCTTATTGTTGGGTTCAGGCCTGGATGATGTTTTGAAGGATATCCAGGATAAAAAAAAAAGGGCCACCTTCCAGTGTCCGAACAACAGCAAAAGGCTGGCTCAACCTCGAATAGTCAAGGATGTGGCCTACAGAGGCAGTATCAAGGGAGTTTTGTCCCTTTCAAAACTTCGGGAACCAGAGGAGTACAGGATCCTATTTTGGATTCAAGAGCAACAGTGGCAGAGGAGCCATTGCCCGATGACACAATGGTGGTCCGGGGTGCAGAGGTGGCACCTCACAATGAGGGGTACGCAGGTTCATCTTTGTCTCCCTTTCCTTGGTGGAAGACTGCACAATATTTACACAACATGGGCCCAGATAACATCAGATGCCCGGGTTCTAGAGATGTTGGCCTTAGAGTATGTAATAAGAATTTTTGGCCATTCCATTATAGGGACGTTTTCTGCCATCCCCTGCACCAAAGGACCTTGTTAAGAGACAAGTAGTGTCCCAAACATTGGATCACCTCATCACCTCTCACAGATCGGGGCAATTCTGCCAGTGCCTTCCAGCAAACAAGGCCAGGGATTCTACTACATTTATTTTGTGGTTCCCAAGAAGTTGATGGATTTCAGACCTATTTTGGATCTGAAGCACCTAAACAAATTTGTTCACCACACGACTTGCAATACGGAGTCCTTATGATAGATCATCCAGGTTGTACGGCTGGGGGATTATCTAGCATCCATAGATCTGAGGGATGTGTATCTCCACATTCTGATCCGGCAGTCTCATCAGAGGTTCCTCATGTTCACGGTCCTGGGGCAACACATCCAGTACAGGGCACTCTCATCTGAGCTAGAAACATCCCCATAGTGTTCCCGAAGGAGTTCATAGTCCTGGTAGCTCAACTCCAACCGAAGGGACATTATGTCTCTCCTTACCTGAACAACTTACTCATTCGAGCGTGGTCTGCTCCACTTGCGAGGAAATCAGTGACCAGGACTCTGGAGGTTTTGGAGTCTCATGGCTAGGTAGTAAATTAGGAGAAAAGCTCTCTTGAGCCATCACAGACCCTGAAGCACCTGGGACCGGTATTCATGTTCAACAAGGGGAAGGTCTTCCTCTCATCAGCCAGCAACAAGACCTTGTTGAGAGAGGTTCAGTGGCTGAGGAGTCAATTGACTGCTTCAGCTCACAGCATACTGCAGATTCTGGGCCTCATGATGGTGATAACAGAACTGGTTCCATGGGCTCACCTTCTCATGCAACCCCTCCAGCTCGAGTTGCTGTTAGCCTGGGATCTGACTGCAGAGGACTATCAGGCCAGGAGTCCAATTTCACCACTCCTGTGGTAGTACCTGAGCTGGTGAGTGAGTGTAGAGAATCTCAGCAAAGGATCTCCTTTGAAGTCTCTCCAGAATTGATTTTGACAACCAATGCCAATCTGTCAGGCTGGGAAGCAGTGCTGGACCACATTTCCATTCAGAGGACTTGGTTTGCGCAGAAGCAACACCTACGCCAGAGACAGCGCTAGATAGGGCAAAAAGGGAAAAAGTTGCGGCTTGCCCAGAAATGACCCACTTTCCACAGGACAGTGGGTCCAATGTGGTGCACCTGTCTCTAACAATAGCTTATAGATGGAAAACTAAACAATAGAAAAGTATTTTCACTCAACAAATTTAAGCTTCTGTACTAGTGAAATTTTTACTTACGATTAGGTTTGGACCCAGCTGTTTCTCATTTTGACCCACATTTTTTACACCTATGGGTCTAATCTGACCCATGTTTTAAAACCCCTAGCGCTGTCACTGACCTACGCATCAACATCCTGGAGATGAGGGCTGTGTACCTCACTCTCCTTCACTTTCAAAATTGGGTACAGTCAAGAGCAGTGAAAATATGGTCAGGCACTGCTGTCATGGCGGCGTATTTAAACAATCAAGGGGGCACAAAGAACAGAGACCTGCTAAAAGAAGCAACTGGTCTTCTGTTGTGGGCAAAGGAAAACCTCTCTGTCAACAGTTCATCTGTCGGGGGGAGTTGAACATCCAGGCCCATTGGCTAAGCCACAAGAATGTCCACTCAGAGGAGTAAATGCTGAACCTGGAGGTGTTTGACCTTCTGGGCAAAAGATTCGGTAGTCCACAGATTGACTTGTTTTCACCTCCAGCCTCATTGCGTAAGCGCAGTGGTTCTTCAGCTGCTACCAATATCCATAGGCGAAGGCAGTGGATGCTCTGTCACAGACGTGGAATTTCAGCAAAGTGTATGCCTTCCCTCTGTTGCCACTCCTTCCCACGGTCATACGAAAAATAAGGCACTCAAGAGGAAGCTTTCTTCTAGTAGCTCCAGAATGGTCCAGAAGGCTGTGGTTCTCAGACCTTGTGAATGTAGCTCAACACACGTTCCATTTCGACTTCCAATATAGGGGACCTTCTCTCTCAACGTCCCATTCTGCATCCAAATCCAAGAGCGATGCACTTCGCTCCTGAAAGGTGGAAACAGGTTTTCTCAAAAAAAGTAGTGGATACACTGATGGCCACCAGAAAGAATTCCATGTCAGCAGCTTATGACCACATATAGACCACCTTTTCAGCTTGGTCCAGACAGAAAGGTATCCAGCCTTCTAAAAGCCACAGTTCCACAGATTTTGGACTTTCTGTAGGAGTGGAAAAAGGTTTGGCCATGAGCACCTTGCAAGGTCAAGTGTCAGCCCTTGAAGTCTCCTTGGTTCATCCTTAGGGATGAACTGGGAGGTTATTTGTTTTATACAAGCTGTCAGCAGGACCCAACCACTGTTCCAATCCCCTATTCCTCCATGGGATCTGAATATGGTATTGACTGTTCTTTGTCAAGAATCCTTCGAACCACTGTCATCAGTTCCCTTGGAAGTTTTGTCTTAAAAGGTTTTTTTTTTAGCTGCTATGTGTTTAGCCAGGAGAACTGTTGAGCTCCAGGCCTTGTCCCACAAAGAACCTTAGCTCATCATGCATAAGGACAAGATGGTTTTGAGAACAGTTCCATCTTTCATTCCGAAGGTTCCTACAGCCTTTCATGTGAACCAGGAAATCAGTCTCCCATCCTTCTGTCTGCAACCAACTCACCAAAGAGAGGAGGAGTTGCACAAGGTGGATCTATACCAGGCAGTTAAGATATGCCATAGATGGACTGTGGAGTTTAGGAAATCAGATAGGTTGTTTGTACTTTTCAGAGCAGCCAGGAAAGGACAAAACCTCCAAGGCCATCCTGGCAAGATGGGTAAGGGCATGCATTGCCAAGGCTTATGTGACAATAAAGAAGAGGGCTCCAGCTCTCATCAAGGCGCACTCCACTGGAATTATAGCCACCTTCTTGGAAAAAGGTGAGGCGTCTGTCTTAGAGTTGTGCAAGACAGCAACGTGGCCCTCTGTCCACACATTTGCCAAGCACTACTGACTGGATGTTCAAAGTTCCACTGATGCAGCCTCTGGCAACAGAGTTTTGCAGGTGTCAGTTATCAGGTAAATTTGTTTTCCTTTTTGCAGCAGGCATAGGGGAAATATTCTCCCCCACCCACTTTTTTAATGGCCACTGCTTCTTAGAATCCATTTGTTCTGAACACCCATTGACAATGTGGAGTGCCACAGAAAGAAGAAATTTCTTCATACTTAAAATGTCCTTTTCTGTTAGCACCAACATTGTCAATGGGACCCGCCTGGGTGCCTTGCTCCTGTGGAAGAATACTGTCCAGTATGCCAGCACCGGGATGTTCATTATTTTCTAATAAAATTCTGATTGTAAGTCTGTCTGGACATCCTTCTATGTTTTATCTGCTAAACTGCATTAATGCAACATTTAGGGTTCAGGATAAAGCGACAAAAGTAGGAAAATGTGGTCCATACCCCCACCACTAAAACAAATCAGGGGTGCAGTCTTCCTTGCCACTGTCATCCCATAAGTTTACCCAATTCATTGATTTATTTATTTGGATTTTGATGACCGGGTAAGCCCACAGAGACCACAGGTCCCTTTCACAGGGACGACCCTGAATTAGTTACATATACTATATTCCATATAGTAAGAGCACACACTGTTTGGAGTGAATAACAAGGAGTATAAACAGAATTAAATCTGTATCCGCTGGAGTTTAGAAGAGAGAGAGGAGACATGATAGAGACATTCAAGTACATGAAGGGGATAAATAAAGTGAGGGAAGGAAGTCTATTTAAAAGGAAAGTCAGAGTTAAAACAATAGATCATACTTTAAGATTAGAAGGAGGAAGATTGTAATGTAATGGGGTGTTATTTCACTGAGAGGGTGGTTGGACCCTGGCATAGATTACCCGAGGAGGTGGTAGGTGTCAAAACGGTGGAGGGATTCAAGAGAGCGTGAGACAGACATATGGGGTTTGTTGGAGGACAGACGATAGGCTCCTTGTGCATCGGTGACAAGTAGGGGAGGAGGAAGCTGGGCAGACTGGATGGGCAGGATGGTCCTTTTCTGCATGACACAGTATTATGATAGGCAATGTGTACAGACTGAAGCTGGATAGTGTAAAAAGGACCATATGCAACGAGCCAAACAAAGAGAGAAATCAAATTAGTACAATTATTAGTCGCACCAATTGTAGAACACGTCACAAACATGAAGAGTACATAAAATATCCACAATTCAAGCTGCTTCACCAAGTTGTTTAAGTGTGTATGTTTCTGGAATGAATACATTGGGGTGAGCTTTAGAGTTGACAATGCCAAGGAAGACTGCACCCTGATTTGTTTTAGGGGGTGGGGTTTTAGGGTTGAAAACCCTAAAAACCATATTTCCCTACTTTTGTCGCTTTAGCCTGAATCCTAAATGTTGCATTAAAGCTTTTTTTTTTTTTTTTTTACAAAGAATTTCCTTACTTTTTGAGATAGTATAATCGTATCCTTATTTGCCTGTCGGTGCGCTCCCATGCATCTGTACTTTTTTGAGATAGTGCAATCATATTTTACCTGTGGAAGCACAGGGCCCCCTGGGCCCTGCACTCCTATCCCTCCATAGATGCAAATATGTATGTTGTTCTGGAAGCGCAGGGCCCAGAGTGCCCTGCACTTCCATTTGTAGCACAACAGCAACCAAACTGTCAAAATGGGTTTGTTATTACCCCACCTCATGTACGCGGTACTGAACATTTTCAAATCCCTGCCAAAACGTGATTCTGCACCACCACCACATCATTCCACACCACAGATGTGAAAAGACAGTTTGGGCAGGATTAGAAAAATGACAGCTGTCATGTTCATGAGGTGGTGTAAATAAATGTCTATTTTGAAAATGTGGATAAAAATGTGTAAAATTACCAAATGTACAATGGAGCATAGCGAAATTTCAACGGTTGTGCATATCTTTGCCATTTTTATATTTTTTGACCCCACATTTTCAACACAGCCTTCTTATGATCCCACCTCATAAACGAGGGTGGTAAAAATTGTGAAATCCCGACAGAAAGGTGATTTCGCCAGCTGAGTGCAAAATCCCCTTTTGGGCCAGATTCCCTTAATTCCAACAACACTGTTCATGAGGTGGGGTCTCAAAAATGCCATGCTGAAAATTCAGTGTACAAATATGCAAAAATGGCAAAGTTATACACCCAACTTGAAAACCCCATTGAAATACAGTACATTGAACTGCACTTCGCTTACTTGCTCATATTGCAGTTGGCGGTTCCAGCAGCAGGACGCGTTTCCTGTAGCAGAGTGGATCTTCACCCTAGGACCTGTTCAGGTGAGTGTGTGTGTGTGTGTGTGTGTGTGTGTGTGTGTGTGTGTGTGTGTGTGTGTCGGGGGAGGGGGGATCTGGGTGGTGCGGGGTAATGGGTGCTGAATGGGTGACTAGGGTGGAGGGGGTTGCAATCATCGAGGGACCTTTTTTTTTTCAGGAAAAAAAGACATTGAGGGACTGTTTTCATTGTTACAGTGAAAGATGGCCATTGGAGGGGGGATGACACTAGACATCAGAGAAACACAAAAAATAAATGGGACTGGCGATCGGAGGGTGAGGGGTGCCACTAGAAACCAGGGAAATATTGAATAACTAGGGGGACAGCAATCGTAGGGTTGGGGGGGTACCACTAGACACCAGGGACAATTACTACAATTACAGAGATGGGAATCGGAGGGTGGAGGTGCCACTAGACACCAGGGAAATTCTCAATAATTACAGGCATGGCGATCATACGGGAGGGGCACCACTAGACTCCGGGGTAAATAATATAACTATGGGGACAGCAATCGGCAGGTGGGAGGCACCACTACACACCAGGAAAAATTATACTATGACGACGGCAATCGGAGGGTGGGGGTGCCAGTAGACACTATGGAAAAATTATAAATATTATAAGGATGATGATGGGAGGGTGGGGTTGCCACTAGACACCAGGGAAAACTGACACAATTATGAGGATAGCTTAGAAAATCATTTTTTTCATTAAATAAATCCTTTTCCATATCAAACAAAAAAAGGAAATGAAAAAGGATCCCTTGAAATGGAAAAAGAATCAGAAAAAAAAACTAAATCTGAAATCCTTTTCTGAGACGAGGGATACTTTTTCATTTGAACGAAGATATCAAATGAAAAAGGATTCCTTGAAATGAAAGAAAAATTGAAAAAATGACTAAATACAAAATCCCAAAATCCTCTTTCCTGACAAGGGATCGTTTTTCGTTTGAAACGAAAAGGACTCATGTAAAAAATGTTAGCAAGTGACGAAAAAGGATTTTAAATCTTAAAATGAATACATTTCTGGTCATTTCTACAACAGTAAACTGCAGAATGTTGCTAACGAGTCCAGAAGAGCAAGATACACGTTTCAGTCTCTCTGCAGGATGCCATTTTCTTGGGGTTGAATTTTTTTTTTTTTTAAACAGAAAACAAGATGGTGGCAAATGAAAAAGGAATTTTCTCTCACAAAAAGGATCCTTTGTTGTTTGGACTAAATTCTTTTTTCATTCCATTCCTCTCTCCAAAAGACTGTACCGAGCATGCTCAGAAACCAACATTTTAAAACTGAATAACTTTGGAATGTATTAATATTTTTCCACCAAACCAGTGAAAGGCACATACTGTATGTGGGCCAAGCCCTTTCCACCCTGAAAATTTCAGACCAAAATTCCAAACCGTCTGGGCGCAGCACGATGACAAAAAACAACAAAGAAATACAGGTTACTCACCTGTAACAGGAGTTCTAGGAATGGTATATGTTGTTCATCCACACTTACTGGCAGGTTCTTTGACGCTTTAAATCTTGCCGGAAGGTCTTCAAGCTGGCTCCTCCCACTCACCCGGGTGGTAAAACTCTCGGCTCCGCCCCATGACGCAAGATCTAGCCCGCTGGAAGCCAGGTTGTGCGTCGAAGCCGGGGAGGTCGGGTGGGTTGTGTGGATGAACAACATATACCATTCCTAGAACTCCTGTTGCAGGTGAGTAACCTGTATTTCTAGGGACATGGATATGTTATTCAATCCACACTTACTGGCAGACTCCTAGCAGTTTTCCGGGAGGAGGGAGGCAAGGAGCACCCCCCCACTTGGGAAATAAGGACTGGAGAACCGAGGTCCCACAACCAGCATCCCCGCGTGAATCTAGGTTGATGTGGTAATGGGTAATGAAGGTGTGTGCTGACTTCCAGGTAGCAGCCCTGCAGATTTCCTGGGTAGGGACGTCCCTGGAAGCAGCCACCGAAGCAGCGATACGGCGGGTAGAATTAGCTCTTATCCCTTTGGGAGGCTCCATGCCCACCAACCTATAGCAAAGATCTATGCAGGAGGTGACCCACCTGCCTATCATCCGCTTGGCTGCAGGTCTACCAGGTGCGGCTTCAGCGTAGGACTAACAGCTGGCTAACCTCCCTCGATCTCTCTGGCCGTCCGCCTTATAATAAGAGAGCGCACTTAGGGTCCAGAGTATGGAGCCCATATTCGGCCTCCGAGGTGTGACTGGGGTAGAACACTGGCAGAGTCAACACCTGGTTAAGGTGAAACTCCGACACTACCTTCGGAAGGAATTTGGTGGGGGCACAGGACAACCTTGTCCCTGTGGAAGACCAGATAAGGAGACTCGATGAAAAGTGCCTGGAGCGCTCCCATCCTTCTGGCTGACATAACAGCCACCAAGAAGGCGGTCTTCCATGACAGGTGGGAGATATCGCACCTGTGCATCGGTTCGAATGGCTTGCCCATGAGCTTTGCCAATACTAGCAGTAGATCCCACGGAGGTGGAGGTTCTCGCAACCGAGGGGATATGTGATCAAGGCCTTTGAGAAAGCGCCCGACCATCTTCTCCTGTGCCACCGACTGCTTTCCGGCCCACGCCCGGTAAGCAGAGATGGCTGCCAGGTACACCTTAAGAGTCGTCGACCAAAGCCCTTGCTGAGAAAGGGACCATAGGTAGTTCAGAATGCTGACCAAGGAGCAGGAGGAAGGGTCCAACCCCTTATCCTGACACCAGATGGAGAATCTCTTCCATTTGAAGGCATAGCATTTTCTGGTCGATTCCCTACAGGATGCCTCAACAATGTTGAGGACCTCGTCGGAAAGACCCAAGGCCTGGAACTCTAGCCGCTCAGGAACCAGGCCGTCAGGTGCAGGGACTGAAGGTCCGGGTTGAGTACCTTCCCCTGGCTGACTGAGATTAGGTCTGGGCAGGATGGAAGCCACCTTGGGAGCCTGGAGCTGAGGCTGAGGAGATCTGGATACCAGAACTGGCGGGGCCAGTCCGGGGCTACCAGAATCACCTGCGCCTTGTCCCTCCTCGCCTTGAGAAGCACCTTGTGGATCAAGGGAAATGGGGGAAAGGAACAGAAGAGGCCCAGGGCCCACAGCCTCGAGAAGGCATCCCGCTGCAGCGAGCCCTGCTGAGGGGGGCCGGCATGAAACAGACTCAGCTTCGCATTCTCCCTGGAGGCAAACAGGTCCACCTGAGGAGTGCCCCAGTGGGAGAATAGATCGTGTACTACCTCCGGCAGGAGAGACTACTCGTGAGTTGCAGCACCTAACCAGCTTAGGGCATCAGCCAGAGTGTTGGAGGCTCCCGCCACATGGATGGCTAGGAGATCCACCTCCAGTCTGCTCACGAGGGACCAAGTGCTATGAGCTTCCTTGCAAAGGGGCAAGGAGTGCGTCCCGGCCTGGCGGTTTAGCTAGTACATGGTCGTGGTATTGTCCGTCTGGACCTGGACCACTTGACCCGTACAAACAGAGCGAAGGTGGTGAGGGCTAGTCGGACCACTCGAAGCTCCAGGAGGTTGATGTGGCATCGAGACTCCTGAGGGGACCAGAGGACATGCGCTCTGTGCTCCCCCAGATGGGCACCTCAACCCATCAGAGAGGCATCGGTCGTTAGAATGACCGTCGGCTCGGGGTGGACAAACGGGATGCCCTCCTGCAGATGAGCTGGAACGATCCACCACTGGACAGCATTCCACATCTCCTGGGTCACCGCCACTGGCTGGTCCAGAGGACCAGAGCACTGTGACCATTAGCGGGCCAATCCCCCATTGAAGGGGACACATGTGCCAGCGGGTCCAATGGACCACGCTAGTGCAGGCCGCCATGAGGCCCAAGAGGCACAGGAAGTCCCAGGCAGGGCGCAATTGCCCAACCAGAAATGATTGGGCAAAGGAGAAAAGAACCTTGGCCCTGTCTGCCAGGAGCCGTGCTCTGGCTCGAAGAGAGTCGAGCTCTGCCCCGATGAATTGAATCACCTGCGTTGGCAAGAGTTCTGATTTGGCCTCGTTGATGAGGAGGCCAATCTGAGAGCAGACCTGGAAGGCCAGATCCCTGGGCCGCTCCACCTCCAGCCTGGAGGGGGCTGCAATCAACCAGTGGTCCAGGTAAGGGTACACCCCGGACCCTTTCGCACCGCAGGAATGCTGTCACCACTGCCATGCATTTGGTGAAGACCCTGGGAGCTGGAGAAAGGCCGAAGGGCATGGCCCGGAACTCGTAGAGGGACCCCTCCACTCTGAAGCAAAGGAATCGCTGGTGGGAGGGAAGGATTGGGACGTGAAAGAACGTGTCCTGGAGGTTCAGAGAACAGAACCACATGCCTCGTTCCAAGGATGGAATGATCTGTGCCAGAGTGACCATCCTGAAGGTTCGAGACCTTTGGAACTTGTTTAGGTTGTGTAGGTCTAGAATGGGGCGCCAGCCCCCCGTCCGTTTTGGGACCAGGAAATACCTGGACACAAACCCTGGGTCTGGTGGAGGATCCGCTACCTCCCTGATCACCTCCTTCTGGAGAAGCAGAGCAATGTCGGCTCGACGAGCCGACAGAGAGGCTGCGGACCCCACAGCCCCCCGTGGGGCGACGGCCCGATAGGGTGGGGCCTGTTCGAATTCCAGAGGCAGACCTTTCCCTACCACTTCCAACACCCAGCGATCCGCGGTGATAGCAGACCAGGCATAAAGGAAGTGGCGGAGCCGTCCCCCCATGGGGAGAACCCAGGGGGGAGTGACAAGGCTGGGGAAGACACCCCTCAACCTGTCACTGGGCCTCCTGGGCCTTTTCTTCCCAGCTTCCTGCTGGAGGAAGCTGCAGGCTTGGCTTTGGGGTGCCAAGTGCGTGCCTGCCAGCCCTGAGGTTGGTGTTGCTGGGCCGGACGTGCCGCAGGGGCAGAAGGCCGAAAGGGCTTACGCTGCTGCTGGCGGCCTTTGTCCTTCTGGGCAGACATGACCGAGTCCAAGGTGGCATTGGACTTCTCGATCCTCTGGAGATAGCCTACCACCCCGGGCCCAAACAAGTCGGTACCCAGGAAGGGAACGTCTGCCAGCTTGTGCTGGGTATCCGCTGTGAAGGTGGAGATCCGCAGCCAAGCTCTGCGGTGCATGGCCACTGCGCCTCTACTGACCGGGCGCAAGAGTCTCCAACGTCAAGAGCAGTTTGGAGCTGTTGCTTTGCCACCGCCCTTCCCTGATCCTGCACCTGCTTGACCGTAGTCTGGAGGTCAGCTGGGAGATGAGGAATCACCTCATCCAGGGAGCCCAAAAGGGCATGGGAAAAGTGTGCCATCAGTACGGCCGAACTGGCCTGACGAAGGCCTAAGGTGGATGCAGCGTAAACTTTACGCCCGGAGTAGTCCAGTTTCTTGGACTCTTTATCCAGTGGCTTGTCCACGTCCCGAGTGTTTCCGGAGCGCCGGAAAACGCTGTCAGTCACCAACCCCCCGCAGAGGAGTGCTCCGAGAATCCGGACAGTGAGCCGGTGGGAACGGCATACTTCCTAGGCATCCTGGCCGAGGGAGCTGGACAAGAAGCCGGCCGCTGCCATAACTCCAGGGCCGGGCCAACAATGGTTTCGGTCACAGGAAAGGCCTCCGTAGGAGAATCCCCTCGGTCCAGTATCTCCGTGAGGGGATACTTGGCCAGCTCTGACACGAGTTCGAGCTTCATCCCACTAGATTCTGAAATGAGCCGAAGTAATCCCATGAACGAGGATGGGCTCTCGTCCACCGATTGTCCCCCAGAGGACTCCAGGTCGAGAGGCCTGGAGAACAGGGAAGAGTCATCGTCAGACTCTGAGGAGTCTGCAAACAGTTGCCGAGGGCCTGAGCCACCCTCCACCTGCCGAGGGCGATCGGGAGTGAGGGTGACCGACAACCAATGGGGCAACCCGTGACCCGACCGAGAAGCCTTGGTCGGAGCCCCAGTCTTTGGTTGTGGAGGCGAGGGTTCCACCACGATGGCTGGTGCAGCTGGTTTCGGCTGAACAACCGGCGCCAGCTTCGGCTCCTCGATGACCACGAGGGGTTGTTTCGGCCGCTCAGGTGACCGCCACTTAATGGCTGGGGAAGGCGACAGGGTCGGCTTGTTCCCGGACAGAAGGAGCTGCTGCCACATCAAGTCCTCGTTGCGTCGACACACTCTGCCCCGAAGCCTTTCCTCCGAGGAGGAAGAAGATGAGGAGGAGTGGTGCCACCACTTTCCTCGGTGCCGAGACCAAGACGTAAGCAGGATCAGCTGGACCGAGAAGAGGTCCAAGACTGAGACCGTCGGTGTTTCCGAGGGTGAGTCTGGGAGGGAGCGGAGGAAACCCTTTCCTCCCTCAGCTCGGGAACCTTAACCGGGGACTCCAGCACAAGAGGCACAGGCAAGTCCTCGGTTTCCACTGGGGGAACCGGTGAAGAAGGGTTGTCGGCTTCTCCAGTCGACAGCTCGTCCGACGGGTCGAGAAAAATCTCGACCGCGTCGATGGGTGTCTCGGCCAGCTGACCCGATGGGGACACAGTGAAGCCAGCGGCCTTAGACACAACCTCGACCGAAGTCGAGTGTAGACTGTCCGGGGAAGGGGACCTCTCCCACTCTCCCACTCCCACGAATGCCGACGGTGGGACTTACCCTTCAAGTCCTTCTTCTTGGACAGAGAGGAATGTCCCAATGGACCCTCACCTTTTGTAGAGAGGGACTGACAAAGCTCCTTAAAAGAAGCCGTGTAGGAGGAGCCCAAGGAGAGCGGGATAAATGCCGCAGCCGAGGAAGACGAAGATGCGGCCTGGGCCACCTTCTGCTCGAGGGCGATCATCTGCTCATGTTGCTCAGCCGAGCCTGCTGCCAAACACCGCCCAACGGGCCTCCTCTGACCTCACTGGAGGAACACGTCTCTTGGGGCGCCCAAGTTGGAGTCTGGCAGTACAGTCTTCGAGGATGTTGACCGAGAAGGACTTGCACAATCCGCAGGCCTGCGGATCGTGATCGAGTCCAAGCCAATAAACACACATGGAGAGCGGATTGGTCCAAGACATTTTCTGCCTGCATGGGCACCGCCGAAATCTGGGAGTTGACTTATCCATCGCAGCCGTGAAGGAAGAAACAGACCGAAGTCTAGAAAATTTGAGAATAAGTTTTGGTTTAACCAACGAGTTTGGATCCAGGTCTAAAGCGCAGAGAGCTAAGGAGGGAACCTGAGTTTCCAAGCGGTAAGGAAGATCTGGCGTCATGGGGCGGAGCCGACAGTTTTACCACCCCAGTGGGTGGGAGGAGCCAGCTTGAAGACCTTCCAGCAAGACTTAAAGCGGCAAGGAACCTGCCAGTAAGTGTGGATAGAACAACATATCCATGTCCCTAGAACAGTGATTTTTTTACAATTTTTTCGCTATGAGCATCTCAGAATCCACACGTCCGACTGGAAAGATACTTGCCACGTCAAAAGACCTACCCCACAGGATCGCACATGCAAACTTTCGTGCAAATCCACTGAACGGCTGTGAAGACATTAAAGTTCAAAATTTGAGGTTTGACATAGAAAGACCGGCTCAACTATAAATATAGATTACAGTGGATTCCGCTTGTATGCTCTTCCAAGTACCAAGCTTTGAGACGAAGAGACTCTATGTTGGGGTACGTGGACTGGCACTAACTTCAGGAGCTCTTAACTACTAGACCACCAGGTGTTTGCTAACTTATTCCTTTGTGCAGCTCACTTCAATGGCAACATTTCAGCAGGTTAGGCAAACAAAAATTAACATCATGTCCCCACATGTGTACTGTTAAAAATGATACACATGTCAAGTCATGATTGTGATCATTTTAGTGAAGGAAGTGTACATAACCTTTATTGCAGGGAAACAGCCAGCACTGTAGAGTGTTATGTAGCTTTCAGCCACTCACTCTTATGATGTCATTATTTCTGACCTCTGCCAGCCATTCTGTACAGCCAACAGGGTGAGTTTTTCAAAAGAAAGGCTGCAGTTTAAATTTTTTTAAATGCTACAAAACTGCATTTATCTTAAATTTATAAATGCAGTTTTAGCATCCATGTAAACAGCAGTCTTTCTTTCACATCTCCATGAAGCCAGATTTTGTAATTGTGTTTCACAAAAAAAAGGTTGCTTAGGTACCCTTTAAAAAAAATGTATTCTCTAGTGGACTGTAATAGCTGAGAGCCTGAGACATTATGTTTATGAAAGTACTGTACAAGCTAAAGCGAAAAGTTGCTCTTTAACTTGAAAAAGAACCCCAAGACTAATAAACATGCAAGACTGTCCAAGTCCTAGGACCCAGTGGAACTGAAAACAGATACAGTAGTGTTGGTAAGAGCTTACCCAAAAGTGAATATCACACCTTTCAACCTTTTGTCACCCTAAAAGTGTGGGACAACTCAAGCATGGGAGATTCAAGCACCTAACTCCAAAAAATAGCTTGCTTTATTGTTGTTTGCTTATAATTAGAGCAGTATTAAAAATTAATAATAATTTATGTTTTAACATCTTAGTTGGCAGCATATTCTTCTTGAGGGACATGCACTTTCCAAATGGTAAAACAATATAAGGACATCCCTCCTAATGAGAGTCAGTTGAGGCATGTGGTGAGTATGAGGGTTCACATGTCATTTGTCAATTTGCGCAAGCTCTTTTCTGTGATGTTAAACATATTATGCCCTTAACGAGACCCTTTGAAGGACTTTAAAACAGATTGTTTTCTTTCATCTGTGGCTCTGTGAAAGGGGATGCTCAGATTCACGCTGACCTTTCCTCTGAAGTGAAGGGCAAGCAAGGCCAGGGCAAAGCTGAAAAAATAGCTATTCCATGCTGATATCCCCCACCCCCCGCTGTGTAAAAGCTCATCAGAGCTACCTAAATGTTTTTCATTATGCACCCATGGTAGCTTTGAACTGTGTGGCATGCTCTGATACTTCTTTGATTCCTACATGACTGCCTGGTGGCATGTTAACATGCCCCCCAAATGCTCAGAACAGAGTTTAGCAACTTTGCTTCCTACTCTACATTCAATCATTATGGTGTATAAAGGGTAGCAGTCCTAATGTTGCTAGGAATATTAATTTTAATATTAAAACACCCTCTTGCATATACCATTGAATTATAACCATAATTTTGGCATGGTATCTTTTTTTCAGTTTCAGAAAATAATCTTCATTATTACTTTTTAAATGCCACCAACTGTGCCACACCCTTTTGTGGATGTAACTGTGTTCCACTGCTTACTGCACATTCTGGGACATCAGTCCCCACTGTTTTGCACTAAGCAGCTAACAGTATGGAAATATGTAGTCTAATTAAATATTCATGAGCCTAGTGAGGCTTCTGATTTGCTACTGGATCAATCATTAATGTCTTAGAAATCACCGATTCAGCTGCCAATCCACTGCATGCTAGCAACGTATGCTATATGAGTTATCTTCCCGCAATGCCATTCTCTCCACAGCATTGCAAAGCAACTGTAAATACAAAAAAGATTGAACAGCAAGGTTGTTATTGTGCATAGCCTTATGACTGCAATAACATTCTTGAAGCTGGTCATGTCCTATGCTTAAGGTTTGGCTGATGAAAGGTATGCCTCAGCTGCACCTCAGGCCACTCATCCTGTCATTAATCCCTAGAAAATGAGAAGCTTCTTTGTCCACATTGCTTAAGTGTAAACCAACATCATAAAATGTCTAGGAAACCAGAAAACAGACAATGTAAATACAGACGAGCGAAAATGCAAAGCACTCCAATACTTTCTTGAAGGAAAAACCAGTCACAGCATACCAGAAGACTGAATACGATTTAAAGAAATAAAGAATCACTCCAATGAATACTTTAAAATGTTTATTATAACCTTTAAATAACCACAATGAGGCATTCAGGAAAAGAGCTGATGCTATGAAAAGGTGTTATAAAGTAAAACAAAATACTTGCTACCTTTTAAGTAAGCAATAACCCACGACAGGGTCTGCGGTTATTGGGATTAATCAACACCCTGGGTGCGTTGTGAGGCACAAGGCCCCAGGGTGTTGATTAATCCCCAATAACTGCACCCTGGAGTGGGTTACTGCGCTTACAACATGGGCCAAATGTGGAGACAAATGCACAAAAACCTTTGTAATTAATAGGAAAATGTGGGAACTATTTAGTGTTCTTCCACTAAGTGTGGCCGTGGAACCACAGTTTTCTGTGTTCTGCCACAGTAAAAATAGTTAAAAACAGAAAACTTTGTGGTGAACAGGATATAGACAGTAGAATACAGGAGCAACTGGAACTTTTTATTCTGTTGATAAGAGAGGGTAGTGTGTTCTGACTTTGCAGTCTGTCACTGTGCATACCATGCCGCAAATTAAGCAGCTACCTGGCAAACGTTCACTGATCACTCTCTTCCTCCACATTTAATCCCTATTTTGTCTGATCCATTTCCAATTATTAACACACAAAGAAACAGATAAACACAGGCGCTAATCCTCAGTGCCATGTGTGTGCACTGTAAGAGAACAAAAAGCAATTTGCAGTTCATGGTGTCTTCAGCTGTCGGTGTGTATCGGTGCTGCACTTCTTAATTAATTTATGCTTCTGTGCGTGTTTGTGTGCGACACACCTTGCCCATCACAAAAAAGCACATCTACAGCACTGACTCAAAGGGGAGCAATGAAAGCAGAGCAACAGACAAAGTCAACCACTATGACTTGTCAGTTAGCAGTAGGACTGTAAACACAGACGAAAGATGTGGTGACCGGAGGAAGGGCAGCGAACAACAACGCAGCTTGTAACACCGGAGCACTTGGAAGAATACACACAGGAACACATTGCCTGATAGGACTTGTGTTGACAGCTGCTCTGCCCAGACACTACATTCACCAGGGACCATGGAGTTCCGCTGGGTGGGTGGATTGATACTTAAGACTGGTGCCCAATGCGGATCCCTGTGTTGCAGCGAGGTGGTGGCCGGATGGTCCGGTGCTGGGCAGGAGGTGCTTCCCATTACATGAGTGAACAGAAGGAATCCTTTGCTTCACAGAAGAGGAAATTACAATGATGACCCGGGACCCTGTTTCTCAATATAACAAATTGCGCCACACTACTGTGTCCACCGGGTGGGAGGGTGGGAACTATCAGAACAGCTGTAGTGTGGGGAACAGTAACACTCGCTTACCGAGACATTTAAATGGCTGCCACACAGGAATTAATTTGGGAAGGAACAACAGGTGCAGGTCTGGTCCCTAATGTGGCTTTCTACACAGGAGACTCATTATCACATGCAAAAGACTTGACTGATTAACAGAGATTAATCAACGGTTACGTGATCAATCTCTGCCAGTCAGATTATTAAAACATCCCTGCCCATGTTATAAGTAAAATTATAACATGCACACGTAGGATTCTATAAATCAACTGATTAACACTGAGCACGTGACCATTCATTAATGTCTGATAATTTTACAGACTGTGTTTGTGGTGAACAGTCTGAGAAAACAGAAATCACGCAGCACATCGAACTAATTATTGATGGATGTCAATGAATGTGAGAAGCAGCCCTTTTTTTTTTTTTTACATAAAAGCGGTCTGTCCGCCCAACACCCACGCAGTGGACTTTGTAGCTCCTAGCAAAGCCCTGTTCACAGTAAGCAAAAGACACATAAACCCCTTCCCCAATTATAGCAGGCACGATTGTTAAGTCACAGAAAATATCTGTGTAGCACAACCAACAAACAGTGGAAACGTAGCATGGAAGCAGACAGTTACAATACCGGTTCCTTAGTCGTGTCCGTCTTTCCTTGTGCCAGTAATGTCCTTGGCATGACGAGCTGTTCTCCCGGGCAGCAGTATCTGTCCATAATGTACCCATTCCTGCATTGTTTGCCAGTTCCCCTCACGCATAAAATAACATCCATTCCACTAAAGCGAGGCATATGAAGGCACACAGCTGACCGAGTAGCTCTGTAACAAGCACCGCAGCATGATGCTATCACTGGGAACCATGAGCGACAGAGACAGATTATCACGAGACAAACAACAGCAATCAGCAAGATAGCAGGAAGTGGCAGTCTCGATGACCGCCTCTGTTTCTGTATCTCAGTCATTTGAAATTGAGAGGACACAGATAATAGGGATCAAGTGTCTAGGAAGAGTCAGTGGACAACGTTTTCAGGTAGTAACTTGCTAAATGTAGGGGTTGTTATGTAAAGAGAGAGAGAGTTAATGCAGGACGTTTTGCTGCAAAAGTTGCTTAATTTAGGGGCTGGTATATACAGTGACAGAGTACAGTGTGGGCACACAGAGCAATATAGTACCGTGCTACCAGGACAATTAAAAGTTCCACTTGCTCCTTGACTGTAGTCTCTGTGGCCTGTTCACCAGAAAAGTAGTTACGTAAGAACTTACCGTAACAGTAGATCGAGAGAGGCTCTTGCAGTAGGTAATTATATATCGGACTGATGCCGGCAGGAGTCAGGACCCCAAGGAAAAATTTCTAGCTAGCAGTCTCTGGCGGGGGACTGCCCCCACTTCAGGTGACTGACGTCATGTGACATCAGTATAAAGAGGTGGTCCCCCAAGCCCGACTTCCAGTTCTTTCCCGCCAAGAACCAAAAAAGGCAAGACAAGAGAGAAGCGGATGATCCCCCCCCCCACATGGAAAAAGATGAAAAGGCTAAGGGGGATGGAGAGCGGAAAGATATTACCTACTGCAAGAGCCTCTCTCGAAGATCTACTGTTACGGTAAGTTCTTACGTAACTGTACTATCTTACTTCGAGAGGGCTCTTGCAGTAGGTAATTACATATAGGACTGAGTCCCAAGCAGTCTGGAACAAGGAAAAGCACACAGGAGGAGGAAAACTACTCAAAAGTAGACCCTCTGGCTGTGAAGGTCTCATGAAAGGAGACCTTGCAGAACAGCCAACTCGAAGCCAGCTCTCCAGCGAGAGGCAATGTCCAAACTGTAGTGTTTCATAAAGGTAAGGACAGAAGTCCAAGTTGTGGCTGCGCAAATGTCAGCTGCAGACACACTCTTAAAACAAGACGCAGAGGCAGTGACACCCCTGGCGGAGTGGCTCCTGACTTGAGCCGGCAGGGTCTTGTGATATTTGTCGTAACAGAAAGTGATACAATGAGCCAACCATTTAGAAAACCATTGCTTGGAGACATCATTGCCTTCTCTTTTGCTCGCAAATAGTTGATCAGCCTTTCTGAGATCCTTTGTCCTGGTGGTATAGCATCTCAGAATTCGGTGAACATCCAGAGTATGCAGGAGGTACTCCCCTTGATTGGAATGTTGCATAAAGAAAGCAGGCAGTTCCATGGATTGATTCAGCGTCGATTCCGCTACCACCTTAGGGAGAAACTTAGGGTTGGTACGCAGAGCCACACGTTCCTTGTGAAAAATCAAATACAGGATTTTGCACATCAAGGCCTGAAGCTCAGAAATTCTTTGAGCAGAAGTAATGGTCACGAGGAAGAGAGTCTTCCAAGAAAGGAACTTTAGGTCTGCTGAGGCTGCCGGCTCGAAAGGAGGCAGGGTAAGCTTCTCAAGAATAAAATTCAGATCCCAAAGGGGAGGCAGGAACGCGAATAAGGGGTCTCAAGTGGACAACCCCTCTAAGAAAAGAAAAGTCTTAGAGACTTCCAACTGCGTGAACGTTCTGTCCCCAAATGGAACATGGTAAGTGGAAATGGCCACCATGTGAACCTTTAGAGAGGAATGACTGAGACCCAGATCGAAGAGATGGCGCCTTGTAGTCCAAAAGCCTCTCAACAAGGCAAGAGAAAGGCTCGAAGTCTTTGGAAGAGGCCCAAATAGAGAACCTTTTTCAATTTCGTTGCATAGGTAAATCTAGTGAAGGGCTCCCTGGCCTCCACCAGAATGTCAGCCACAAACGAGGAAACCCCGAAACAGGCTTGAACTACATCTGCAGGAGCCACGCATGCAACTGAAGGGATTTGAGACCTGGATGCACCAGGGTCCCCTGATCCTGGGTCAGCAAAAGTTGCGACAGAGGAAGAGGAGGTTCCTCTGAAAACTGTTGCAGAAGAGAGAACCAAACTTGCCTGGGCCAGAAAGGAGCGATTAGTATCATGTGAGCTCCTTCTGAGCTGAGTTTGTGTAAGACCCTTGGAATTAAGGGAATTGGGGGAAGGCATAGACGAATCTGCCCTTACAAACGAGAGACAGAGCGTCTCTCCAAAAAATGCCTCGCCCTGGAGCGAGCAAGCAGAAGGCGTTAAGTTTTACGTTAAACATAGAAACATAGACTTTGACGGCAGATAAGGACCACTTGGCCCACCCAGTCTGCCCATTTCCCTACCTACTGGATAAGCTGCAGATTCTAGTTAACAAACAGCCTACTTCTTGCCACCCCCCACTACAACTGCCTTATGTCTGTCCCATGCATGTTTGAATTCACCCACTGTTTTAGACCCAACAACCTCCGCAGGAAGGCGGTTCCATGCATCCACCACTCTCTGCGTGAAAAAAAATGTCCTCACATTAACCCTGAGCCGTCCCACTTCTATCTTTAAATTGTGCCCCCTTGTTCTTACACATATCTTTTTCTAAAAGATGCTACCCTCCTGGACTTTGTTGATTCCCTTGAGGTACTTGAACGTTTCTATCATGTCCCCCCGTCCCTCTTTTCATCAAGGGTATACATATTAGGCTCTCTCAGTCTCTCTTCATATGACTTCTGATGCAGATCCTGCACCATTTTAGTTGCCCTCCTCTGGACGCTTCCATCCTGTCTATGTCCTTGCGTAGATGAGGTCTCCAAAACTGCACACAGTACTCCAGATGGGGTCTGACCAACTCTCTGTATAGAGGGATAACCACTTCCCTTTTTCTACTTGTGATGCCCCTTCCTATGCATCCCAGTATCCCCCTGGCTCTCCTTACTGACTTCTCATATTGCTTACCAACCTTTAGATCATCTGATATGACTACCCCCAGGTCCCTTTCCATTTTTGTTGTTGTTAGTACCTCCCCTGCTATTGTGTACTCTTCTGGGTTTTTGTTTCCCAGGTGCATTACTTTGCACTTCTTTGCATTGAATCTAAGTTGCCATATGTCTGACCATTCCTCCAACCTTGACAAGCCCCTTCTCATCCTTTCTACCCCCCTTGTGTATCAACTCTGTTACAGATCTTTGTGTCATCTGCAAAGAGGCATACCTTTCCCTCCAGACCCTCTATAATGTCACCTATAAAGATGTTAAAGAGGACTGGACCCAGTACTAAGCCCTGAGGTACTCCATTAGTGACCCCCCTTTCTTCAAAATGTGTTCCATTCACTATTACCTTCTGTGTCCTGTTGTGCAGCCAGTTTACTACCCAGCTACCACCCTGGGGCCCACTCCCAGGCTGGCTAACTTGATTATTAATCTTTTGTGCGGGACTGTGTCAAATGCCTTGCTAAAGTCTAGGCAGGCCATATCCACAGCCCCTCCCTGGTCTATTACTTTGGTCACCCAGTCAAAGAAATCTATTAGATTCATCTGACATGACCTTCCTGCTGTAAATCCATGCTGCTTTGGGTCCTGTGCCCCGCTGGCCTCTAGGTACTCAACAATTCTTTCTTTCAAAAGTGATTCCATCATTTTCCCTACCACTGAGGTCAAACTTACAGGTCTGTAGTTTCCTGTTTCTGCCTTGCTCCCACTTTTGTGAAGGGGAATCACATCTGCCCTCCTCCAGTCCTCAGGTACCAATCCATCCTCCCATGATTTGCTAAAAAGTGTGGTCAGTGGTGTCACTAGGTCCTCCCTTAGTTCTTTTAGGATTCTGGGGTGAATCCCATCAGGCCCACTGCTTTATCCACCTTGAGTTTTAGAGTTCTTTCAGGACTCTTTCTTCTGTAAATGAACTGGTGTCAACCCCACTACCCAGAGTGCTTCTATTGTCTGGTTTAGGTAACTCCTCCTCATCTTCTTTTGTGAATACTGAGCAAAAGTATTCATTCAGTATCTCTGCCTTTTCACTGTCTCCCTCTGCCCACCTCCCCTCTCCCTTATTAATCTTCACTATTCCTCCCTTAACCTTTCTATGCTCCCTAATGTACCTATAAAAGGTTGTATCCCCCTTCTTAACTAAATTGGCTATTTTTTCTTTGGTTTGGGCTTTTGCTAGTCTGACTGCCTTCCCCACTTCTTTCTGCTTTAATTGATACAGTTCCCTGTCGAGCTCCTTCTGTGATGCCTTATACTTTTTGAATGCAGCCTTTTTCTCCTTAACCTTCTCTGCCACCTCTTTTGAGAACCATAGTGTTTTTTTACTCGCTTTGTTTTCTTTATCTGTTTCACACAAAGGTTTGTTGCCTCTATGATGGCAGTTTTGATTTTCTCCATTGTTCTTCCACCCTCCTTTTGGCCATTTGCTAGTGTATTCCTCAGGTATTCACCCATTTTGCCAAAGTCAGCCCTTCTAAAGTCCAGTATGCTTGTTTTTTGTATGGCTCATCTCCATGGTTGTGCTTATTATGAAGCACACTGTGCAGTGGTCGCTTGTTCCCAGATGTCTACTGATTCTAAATTTGTGGTTCCTCTCCATTTGAGAGTACCAGGTCTAGTATTGCTCCCTCCCGAGTGGGTTCCGACACTAGCTGTCTAAGGCCTGCCCCCTGCAGGGCATCGAGAATTACCCTGCTCTTGGATGTGGCTGCAGTACATGTCATCCAGTTAACATCTGGCATATTCAGATCCCCCATCAACAGTATCTCCCCTTTTTCAGCCATTTTGAGAATGTCCTCTATCATTTTCTTGTCCATTTCCTCCCCTTGAGATGGGGGTCTGTATACAATCCCTGTGTAGACTGTGATGCCATTCCCTGTCTCCAAGGTGACCCAAAGTGCCTCTTGTCCTACCCCTTTACTTTTTAGTTCTGTAGCTTTGATCCCTTCCCTTATGTACAGAGCTACTCCACCTCCTCTTTTCCCCTCCCTGTCCCTTCTGTAGACTGTGTACCCCGGTATGTTGACATCCCAGTCATGGTTCTCCGTGTACCATGTTTCTGTGACTGCCACAATATCCTATTGTTCATCTTCCATCAAGGCTACTAGCTCAGGAAGCTTGTTTCCCAAACTACGGGCATTGGTACTCATTGCCCTCATTTAATGTTGGCTTTATCCTTTTTTTCCCCCATGCCTGCTCTTTTTGCCCTTGTCTGTTTTTCCATTTACCCCTGTCCTGCCCTCTGTTGAGCACTGTACCTCAGTGTTTACCCTACTATGCATCATGTTTTGTGGGCTGAGGCTTGAAATTTCCTGCCTGTTGTGAGGAGAAGCAAACAGGTCTATCTGAGGTGTTCCCCAGTGCAGGAAGATATCGTCTACTACCCCCTGATCCAGTTCCCACTCATGAGCCTATGCAGACGACCGGCTGAGGTGGTCTGCCAGTGTATTTTTGACCCCCAGAACATGAACCGCCATGAGGTGAAGGTTGTGTTGCACTGCCCAATCTCAAAACCACATTGCCTCCCAGCAAAGAGGGTAGGAACGAGTTCCTCCGTTTGCTGATGTACCAGACTAAGCACATGTTGTCCGTCTGGACCACCAGACGACCGGGAAGCAGATATAGATGCAGGGCTTGTAAAGCATACAGCACGGCCCTGAGCTCAAGCACGTTTATGTGAAGAGTCTGTTCGAGCCTGGACCAGGAGCCCTGGGTCCTGAGAGACCCCAAGTGGGCTCCTCAACCCTCTCCCAAGGCGTCTGTCGTCAATGTTTGAGAGGGAGGAGTGAGGCAGAAGGGAACTCCCCAGCAAAGGTTATCCTGAACCATCCACCATTGCAAGTCCTGAACCATAGGGTTGGAGACCAGGATTTCCTGATCCAGGTCATCCACCAATTGATCCCACTGAGACCGAAGCATCCGCTGAGAGATCCTCATGTGGAGCTGAGTGCGCGGGACTGTCGAAATAGCAGCCGACATGAGCCCGAGGAGGCAAAGGACTGACCCACCTGCGGCTGAACAGGCTTACATGAGCCTGGAGGGTGACCACCCTGTCCAGAGGCAGGAATGCCATTCCGGAGGTCATGTCCAGAATCGCCCCGATGAACGGGAGCCTCTGGGACGGGATCAAATGGGACTTGTCCTGGTGGATGGTAATACCCAGGCTGGTGAAAACCTGCAGGTAAAGGAAAGGGAGCGCAGAAATTCCTCCACGGACGAGGCCGCCAGGAGCCAATCGTCCAGGTACGGGAAAACCTGTACTCCCTGGGTACACAGGCGGGCCACTACCACAGAAAGGCAGTTGAACACTCAGGGCGCCAAGGAAAGACCAAATGGAAGGGCCTTGAACTGGCAGTGGTCCCCCTGAAACACAAAATGAAGGGATTTGCAGTGGGAAGGGCAAATAGGGATATGCAGGTAGGCATCCTGCATGTCCAGAGCGCACAGCCACTGTCCCGGCCGAATTAAGGGCAGAAGGCTCTGCAAAGAGAGCATTCTGAACCATTTGTACTCCACGAACGGTTCAGGGAGCTGAGGTCTAGGATAGACCTCACATCTCCCGATTTCTTCAGAACCAAGAAGAAATGGGAATAGTAGCCTGTCCCCCGAAGATGGGTTGGGACAGGTTCTATCGCCGCCTTCGGCAGAAGGGAGGATATTTCTTCCCGAACCAGAATAAGATGTTCTGGGGAGTAAGAAGACCTGGGCGGGGGGGGTTATGGGTGGTTTCTGTAGAAACTGGATTGAGTGTCCTTCTGCTATCAGCTGGAGCACACAAACGTCTGAAGTGATCCTCTCCCAACCTGGTACACGGAAGGAGAACCTCCCTCCTACGGGTTCTTCTGGAAGGCCCAGAGGCTGTGGGAGAGGAAAGGAGTCAGGAGGTGTGGGGCAGTGCCGTAGCTGAAGCTCCCACTGCCTTTTTGGGTGGGGGGGGCGTGGCAGCCGGACAGGTAAAGGCGTTTATTGGCCTGCTTGCCCTGCAGTTTCACTCTGGGCCAAGAATGCTTGCAAAAAGGGTGGCGCTGATCCTGAGGGGGCCTGTACATAAAGTCGACAGACTTTAGAGCAGTACCCTTCTCTTGCAGATCGGTGATGATGTCCTCGACATCCCCACCGAACCCCTGAAGGGCGCATCCTGGATAGCAGACTGCACCTCCGGGACCAAACCTGATACTCGGAGCCAGGCATGATGCCACAAACCCACGGCGAAAGCCGAGCTCCGACCAGCAGCATCCACTGCATCGTATGTGCCACGAGGCATGTGCCGACTGGCCGAACGAGCAGACAGGACCAGATCTGCCGCTTCCTGCTTAGTCTGAGACTCAGGAAGGGAGTCCAATTTTACTTCCACCTGACTAAGAATCACCTTCTGGTAATCCCCCATGTGAGCAACATAATTGAGGGCCCTAATTCCCAGAGTGGAAGAAGTGTAGACCTTCTTCCCATACTAGTCCAGAAGGCGGGATTCCTTGTCAGGCGGGGATGAGCTAAGATGCTTAGGATTAGCTGTATTGCCGTGAGTGGCACTAATCACGACTGAGTCAGCTTTGGAGTGTGTATTCAGAGAATCCACACCCTCCGGAGCCTGGTACAGCCTATTCACCTTCCTCGGAAGGGGGGCTAATGCCGACGGTTGTTTCCAAATAGTGGAAACAAGGTCCGCATGAGGCTCGATCCAGGGTGGAATTAGAGTTGGAACGGTTTCGGACAGGTCCAAATGAGCAGCGAGCTTCTTTCGCTGTGGATCCAGCTCCAAAGATTGCCACTGGTGAACCTCCTGGATCTTTCGCAGCAACTCCAGAAAGGAAGGATCTTCCGGAGGAGACTTCGGAGGAGTCCTGGGCTTGGGCCGGTCTGGAGTGTATGGCTCGTCGTCAGGATCGGTGCACCCGTCAGAGTCGTCTGTGGTTTCTGAAGAGGAAGAAGAGGAGGAAGACTTCTCCTGGTGTGGGGGAGAAATGGACTCCTTGGGCAGCCCTCGGGGAAGCGTGTCCTTCCCTGCCCTGGTACCGGATGGCTTGCTACTGGTATCAGGAGGAGGGGGGAGGGAGTCTCTCGCCTCCAACGACGGGAGTCCGGAACCCGGTCTGGCGGCGGAAGGCAGCTCTCCACCTCCCTGGTGAGTTGAGCCTTGGCCTCAGCCCACCAGGAAGCCAAAGTCTCCTTCAGGTCCACCGGCGGATGAGGAGGCGGTAGAGGAGGAGGGGGATACGGATACTGGGGGTATCTGTATGGTGAGTATCCGTAACCTGACGGCGGGAAGCCCGGCACTGGGTACTGAGGCACTGGACACTGCGGTCCTGGGTAAGATGGCGTCGGATAAGACGGGGTCAGATACCCGGGTGCCAGGGTCTCTGACGGAGCAGACGGCCCTAGGAGAGGCCCCGCCGGTGGGCCAGGGATAGGAGGCCCGGCAGGCGTCAGGTCTGGCATAGGGACGGTGTCCAGCAAGGAAATGTCGTCCGGCATCAGAAGGGCCGGCGTCAGGGCCGGTGTCTTGAGGGTCCGACATCAGGTCATCCGGCCCTGCAGGAGGGAGACCTGATGGGAGCGTGTCTGCATCCTCCGTGTCGCCTGGGGAAGGGGGGGTTAAAACCCCCGGGGTCCAACAGGGGAGACGCAGGGACCTTGGACTGTAGCTGCAAGGCGGGGACGGCGGACTGGTCCATCTGGTCCAGCACCAGCTCTAACGCTGTGCGTCCATCGGAGGAGCAGACGTCTGCCTTACCGGCAGGGTCCGGGCGGGCATCGGAGGAGGCGGCGTCCAACTTACCGAACCAACGCCTGATGAAGGCCGCGAACGAGGGCGGTCTTGGGCATTTTGTCAGCCGGCACTATCCCAAAGGGTCGGACAACTTAGCTACCTTTTGTATAGCCGGACGCCAGTAATAACACTGACACCCGGCTTACCGGAGCTACTTTGAACCAGAAGGTCGCACAGTGGCAGTCTTACCGGGAGCGGCTGCCCTTTGACTCAGAGGCCCCCGATGGCAACGACGCTCACCTTGAAGCCCAAGACGGCCGGCCATGGGAATCGCGACCTTGGCCTCGGATGGAGTAGGGACGACATGCACGGCAACTGAAGAAAATCTGACGAAAATTCTAATAAAATTCAGAAACAGCGGTAAAATACCAACGACTGACTGACAAAGCGGTGAAACCTTGCGAGGCACTCTTCACGAGCTAACGGCGGGAAAGAACTGGAAGGCGGGCGCAAGGGACCGCCCCTTTATACTGACGTCACATGACGTCGGTCACCCGGACATGGGGTCAGTCCCCCGCCAGAGACTGCTAGCTAGAAATTTTTCCGTAGGGTCCTGACGCCTGCTGGAATCAGTCCTACATGTAATTACCTACTGCAAGAGCCCTTGTGAAGTAAGATCTGTAATACTGTGAACTATTTTTACTGTGGCAGAACACCAAAAACTGTGGTTCTACGGCCAAAAATAGTGGAGCAACACTAAATAGTTCCCATGTTTTCTGTCTTATAACAACAGATTTTGTCCATTTCTGTCTAGATTTGGCCCATGTTATAAGCACAATAACCCACTCCAGGGTGTGTGGTTATTGGAAATTAACACCCCGGGTGCTGTGAGACACTTGGCCTGCATCCTTGTGCCTCGCAACGCACCAGAGGTGTTGATTCATCCCTAATAACCGCACACCCGGTCGTGGGTTATTGCTTACTGAAAACCTTCAAGGCTTATCTACTTCATAAATTCACACACATCAGACCAACACTATTGAGACTCACAGGGAAACTTTCATATATGGAGCTGCCAATATCACAGCAGTGCAGACAACATGCAGTGTCATACATTGGTATCACCTATATGAAGAAAGTGCGCCCCTGTGCCTCATTTTTTTTTTGTTTTGTACCAGACATGAAGTTAATGTCAGATCAGTGGAACTCTTGCCAACTTCTCTTAAAAGATTCCATAACTTTTGATTGTTTTTTTGACTTAGTACAGCTTCCTTAGTGTTCTGCTGGCTTCAGTCAATAACCCTACTTTGACTTAGCATTTGTTGTATGTTGTCAATTCTGAAGAAACCATTACCCGTTCAGCGTTACAGAAGTGGTAAGGCTGTTTTTTTACAAAAACATACACAAATAAACATGTAATACACAAGTTATTTAAAATTTTGGTAACTGGGAAAGCACACTGAGCCAAGGCTCGTTTCCAGGAGTGACCCAGGGCAGGGGATAGGGACAATAATATTACATCATATACAGAAAAACATACAAACAAAGGAAATGCCATAAAGCAGTATTTACATATATATGGAAAGATTATACCTTGCAGCTAATACATAGTGTGGCTAATATAGCAATAAATACAATATTTACATTGATGTGAGGACATTGCACATAGTGGCAGTACAGCAATCAAGTATAGGCGAGAGTAGCAGTTAAAGTCAGGAGATTGCTGTATGACAAAAGCACACATAAGTGCAGACAAGTGAGAGGTGGGATTGATATAGGTCAGTCTAGTCTAGCAACCAGGTGACTCCGTGCAACAGCGATGTGGTCTGTCGAGAGTGCAAAGGAAGGAAGGGAGCAAAACAAGTGGAAGCTGCTGAGGGGGTGTATGAGGGCAGTAGGGCAAGTGGGCGGAGGGTGCTGGATGGCTAAGGTGGTTGGGAAGTGAGGCATGAAGACTCAGGTGTGAGGGGTAAGAGAACATAAGCGGGGGGGGGGGGGGAGTAGTTTGAAGTGCTTTTTGAGGGATGCTGCAGTTGGCAGAAATGCAGACCAGGAGAGGGAGGCTGTTCCAGAGGGCTGGGAGCCTGTAGACAAAGGACAATTTGCTTGACAGTGAGTGTGGTTTGGGCAGAGCAAAGGAGCGGTGGTCGCAGTTGTGCAGCGAGTAACCCGAATTGGGGTCTGGGGCCATCAGCGATAGGTAGGGGGACGGGTGCCAAACCAGTATTTGATGATGAAGGTGCCCTTGGGTCTTCCACCATGGTGTCTACTTCAGTGACCATGACAGTATTGTCGGCCAGTGCCTACTTGGACCATCTGTTCCACCACTCAAGGA
Organism: Neoceratodus forsteri; assembly: GCA_016271365.2. NCBI lineage: Eukaryota > Metazoa > Chordata > Ceratodontiformes > Ceratodontidae > Neoceratodus > Neoceratodus forsteri. The sequence goes on along the minus strand of CM057454.1, from coordinate 1,075,372,585 downwards.
CACGGTGATGACCTTCCTGATCTGAAAAAAAGGAAACAACCCTGAGCACCAGGAAGAAGACTGCTGGGCCGAGGGTACTCATGAGAGTCACCTGTCAGGGTCCTCCACCTCCTCTGGTTGTGTACACACTGTGCAATTCACTCCACTGTCTCCTGCCGAGGAAATCTCCTTGCAGACACTGGTTCAATCCATCTATAGGCCACTCCAGTTTGAGGTGGATGAAGATTTCTTAAGAGGTCACTACTGCTCCCTTGGTTCTAGTCCCACCATGTTTTTCTGCTCTGTAAGTGGCTACAATAGTTGCATGGCACAGGCCCGGTACCTTATCTGCAGTTCTCTACAGGTCTGTTGAGCAATACCTTACACCTTGGGATAAGAAGTTCTATCTTACCCAACCTGAAACTGACTGCTGTGGTCATGGCTGCCTATGACAGAGCTAAGTTACCCCAGCAAATCTGCTCTAGTCCCCTAACAAGGAGTCTAGAAAACTGGACACTATGGGGAAACTGCATTTGCCTCACGTTTTGGGGGCTAAGTATTGCTAACTATCAGGCTGATCTGATAAAATACAAAAATGCCCAGAGAAAATCCCTGGCACCTGTTGTGGACTCCATGCTTGATGGGGAATGCAAGACATAGGCTCATAAGGCTATGTGTCAAGGGTTGGAAGCTGGCAAGCACTTGCTTAAAGCTGCCTATGACATGCCTGATGTTTCAGATAGGGCGGATGCAGCAGGTATTCACATGTGCAGACATTCTTAACTACAGTAGGTGTGGCTGGTTTTGCACTGAATGTTCAAGCATGTAGTGCTTAACTCTCCTTTTGAGGATGACAAGTTGTTTGGCCCTACGGTGAAGTTAACTTTGGAGGAGCTGAAATCCTCTTGTCAGACTCTGAGGTCCATTAAGTGTCTCACCCCACAGCAGTTTGGGGGGGCAGGGGTAGAAGTTCTTAAGAGGCAGTTCTTGTCCCTTGCATACCAGTTATGGAGGTGGCAGAGGTCAACAGCAGAAATTTATAGTGACTGCTTATATAGCTCCCAGAGGCTGAGGTGGTCCATAAAAGTCTGCCTTTCCTCCACGCCTTTCAGCCTCCCTGCCCCCCATCTGCACCACAGGCTTGGACAAATGGGTGCTAGAAATATTCAAGCTGGCTTTTATTTGTTAACTGGGTATGCCTATGAGCAACATTTGCACATTTTCCAGGGCTATGGTCTGGAGTGTTCCTCACTGTCCCAGACAACCCTCCGACTCAAAGCAGACATTCACAGAAGCACTTGCTTATTCTGCGACAAGAGATAAAGAACCAGGTTGCCAATAGGGCCATTTAGGAAGTTATCTTTTCTGAAAAAGGTCAAGGGACTGGCAGTATAGCCTACAGGTTACAGTGACGAGCTGTGAATGAGTTTGGTACATCCAGTAGACCTGGGTTTGATTCCCCCAACCTCCACTTATGTACTGTGGGATTCTGAGCAAGTCACTTAACCCCCCAGTGCTCCCAGGTCACCCCTGAAAGCAGGCACTTGTGCCTGGTAGGCCTTACCCAGTTACCAAAAGACTAAAATAAAAAATAAAAAAAAAGGGTTCTACTCCTGTTACTTTCTGGGGCCCACACTCACCAGAGGTTTCCATACAAGCCTAGATCTAAGGGCTCTGAAAAAGCCCATCATCTACAAAAGGTTCCTCAAGCTTTCACACCGAACTGTTTCCTCTGCTAGCACTTGGTGGCTAGATGTGTACCCTGCATATGCAGGATGCTTACTAGCACATAACAAACTTGCAGGTACCATAGGCAATTCCTGCATTTCTGCCTAGAGGACCGACATTTTCAGTTCTGGGTGCTGCCTTGTTGGCTAGTCTCCACATAGCACATTTTTACCAAAGTGTTCTGCAGTAGTGGCAGCCTTAACTAGCACAGAGAAGCTCCATGTCTTCTGCTACATGGATGACTGGCCCACCAAAGAAGCAACTACTACACTTTTCATTGCATAATTAATGTTGTCATATAGTTGGGTGTTGCAGTGAATGAGAAGATGTTGGCACTGACCCCTTGTCAGTGTTTCCAGTACAGCAGGAGGGGCCCTAAATGGTTGGCTTGCAAAATGCATTCCTTCCAGAGAACTATGTATTGACACCGATGGTGAAGGCATACTCGGTTGGTAGCAGCAGCTCAGTTTCAGCCACGTCAATGCTCTGTCTGTTGGGGTTGATGGCTGCAGCTATTACTGTGGTACCTCTGGCCCATCTGTACATGACAATTCCTAAATGAATGCTGCAAGCCCTGAGGACTCAGGATCCTCTCTCTTTGAATTGCTCAGGTCACAGTTTGTTCCTCTCTCGGAGTGGCACCCCTCTGGTGGCAGGACAGTTAGGATCTGTTGGTGGGACTCAGTTCAGAGTTCCTCCTCCACTGGAAGTTCAGACAATGGATGCATCCCATCTCAGGAAGGGAGCATATTTCTGTACTCTGTAGACTCAGCGAGCCCTATTTAAAAAAAGGCTTCATTCGTTCTGTTTCAATAGAAAAAATCTTTTGAAAATACGGGCCAGGAGATCTAGTCAGCCATGGAAGAATCCTTTCACATAAGTAAATATTCTGGAAATGAGGGCAGTTCTTTACAGTATCCTGATCTTTCCCCAGTAACTCTGGGATCAGCCTCTGTTGATGCAGAATGACAATCAGCGTGTGATGTTCTATCTCAACAGCCAGGGTGGCTCCAATTTATATCTGCTGTGCCAAGACATTTTTTAGGTATGGGACTGGTTGGTTCTGCACAATGTTCAAATGTCAGCCACTTTTCTGGCAGGGGAGCAGAACATGCTTGCCAAAATACTTAGCTGCTCAGTGGCACAGCAGCATGAGTGTAAACTCACTGGCGATGGGGCAGAGCTGCTGCTTGTAAGGTGTGAGTATCCACAGTGTAACCTTTTTCTATCCCCACACAACACAAACTGCGGCATTTCTAGTCACCGAATCCAGGGCCTGACGTTTTCTAGAAGGAGGCACTGCCCCTTTCTTGGACCGATCTGTTTCTGTACACCTTCCCTCAGATTCTGTTGCTTCAGAAGATGCTCATCAAACTTCAGAAAGAGTCAACGTCTATGATCCTGGTGGCTCTGTTGTAGCCTAGACAGATCTGGTTACTTCTGCTGTGGAACTTGGCAGTGGAACATCCATTCAAGCTGCCTCTTATATTGAACCTGTTGTCCCAATCCTGAGGAAGACTGCTACAGCTAGATCTTCCAATTCTACAGCTCTGTGTTTTGATCTTGAGGACAGATGTACATATGGACATATGAACATGCCTGCAGAAGCAGGCCCTAATGGTCTATTGAGTCTGCTCGATTGTGCAGCTAGCCCCTCAACTTGCAGCTGCCCACCCTTCCCACCCCTCATCATCATGACCCCCCCACCTTGTCCCAACCCCGCACAGCTATCTGCTATTGTATCTCTCCTGAGATGCTCCTGGTATCCAGGAAACCAGCGGCCAGGAAGGTGCAAGCCTTGTAAAGGAAAAGATTAAACCTTTGGTGTAAGTCCAAGGCTGCAGACCCTTTCTCCTGTTCAGTTCAAACAGTTTGGGAGAACCTGCTTCACATCTCCCAGTCAGGTTTGCAGTAATCTTCCATCAGAGTTAATCTGTCCGCTGTCTCAGCTTTTCATGATCAGTTTAATGTGGGATGTGTCCCACAGATTCCTGAAGGGCATCCTTCATGCGGTACTGCCAGCTGGCAAGCTGATCCTGGTTTGAGAGCTTAGTATGGTCCTTAGTGTATTTACCAAAGCTCTGTGTGAACCAGCAGCCACATGAAATCTCAGAATTCTTTCACAAAAAAACTGTCTTCCTGGTGGCTACAGTATAATACCTCTAATTGCAAGACTTGGTAGTTGACCCTCTGTATTTTGTTTTCAGCCAGGATCAGGTTACACTCAAGATGCATCCTAAATTTCTCCGAAAGCTGGTGTCTGTATTAATTCTGAATCAGTCCATTGACTCTACCAGTGTTCTTTCCGAACCCTAGGAATCAAGGAGAAATGCTTCTGCATGCCATGAATGTTGACCATGCTCTCAGTTTTACATAGCTGGGATTCCTGTGATCTGACAGTCAAATCAGCTGTTTGTCTCATCTGCTAAACAGACTTTGGGTAAGTATTTCTAAACAGTCTCTCTCTCTCATTCTGTGACTCTCCTCTTGCATCAGTTTCTGTTATTTTATTTTTATTACTGTACTAGGAAAAGACCATGTTTACACTCATTTGCAGTAACTCTGGCAAGGAGCTGTTGGGTAGAGTAATTGGACATGTCACTAGTGGTATGGAAGTGTTGGTGGCCTGTTTTCATTTGGTCTGGACAAACAAGATCCATAAGATCTCTACTCTTACAAAGCATCACAGTGAGAAGTCTGGTTGTGACTTGGCAGGGCTCCAAGAGCTACTTTCCTGGGAGGCACGCTCCTCCTGTAGTCCCTCCTACCATCAGAGTTTATTTTCGCACTGCTTTGGGCTTGTTCAACGTGTGCGACTCTATGGAGGAAATATGTACATGGACGATAGGTTTCGTTACTCATCAGTAACTCTAGATCTTCTACAGAACCTCTTCCACAGACTCACACAATCCCTGCCCTCTGTCCCCCTGAACAGAAGTGCTGCGGTTGATCTCATTCAGGTGGCTGCTTGGCCGCCTTTTTTCAAAATGAAGCTTCTGTGGCTACAGGTAACTGGTTAGCTTGTTGCCTGTTAATCTGTCATGGCTATATTTTTCTCTTAAGTCTCCCGACAGAACTGAGGAGATAGGGCATGGCCACGTCATACAGGTGGCACTAGTGCGCGATGCCACACACTGACCACACTGCTATGGTGTGGGTGAGTCCATATTTTGAAAGCTTTCCTGCGGGGTCCTGACACTGACAGCTTCAGTCCAATGCACGTGGCTCAATGGAGGAGGGTCCCTTGAACATATAGAGTTACAAACCTTTCCAGGCTTTCTGGCAGCAGGAGGGAGCAGCTTGCCCAGCAGCACATTCAGATGCTCTAGCACACATACAGCCCCCTCTACAGCAGCAGGGTGTCACCTGCTCAGAGGCTCAGTCAGAGGTAAGTCCCATGGAGTTAGCAGCCCCTGCTTTAGTGGCAAACAAAGCCACCACTGTGTCACTGATTGAAGCAGTTGCTTTAGTGGTTAGAATGGGGACCCGGGGAAGTGCCAAGGGTTCAACAGTAAACAACCGCACAACAGGGACGCCACCCACTCTTTAGGGCTGACATGGAAAAAAGCCACCCTATCAACATCTCAGACAGGCACTCTGGTAGTGGGGAAAGTCACTTGTTCAACTACAGGACGAAGTAGCTCCAGCTGTAGTCAGTGGCAGATACAGTTGCTCTGCTGGCAGGAGACCCTCTGGATCAGCACTGATAGCCCAATCTTCATATGAGACCTGCTCTATCAGACATCTCCGCAGAGAGCTTTTCTGGTCATAGACCTACACAGAGGAATCATACAAGAAAAAAGCATTTTCAAACAGGGATCTCTATGCACTTACAGTACAGCCCTTGTAAAGTGTCTTTCAGATGAGATCAGATCAGAGGACCCCTTGCCTGTTCTAGTGGTTGTTCAGGTGGACGTTAACAATCCCATGGCACTTCTCCAAAAGAGCAGGGGAATTTCCCCAGTGTTCTGGCTACATTCCCCATCCCCATTCACTACAAATACACCAATAGCTGAATCCCCCAATTCACACACACACATAAATGTGGCAGTGGAAGCCCATCCCCAGTGCCACAAAAACCCTGCTCAAGTTAAATGTATTCTTCTGTTTCCTGCAAAACACTGACAGTTGTCATCAGCAGGACTCAAATCTCATAATATTTCCCAAAACTCTGAATTTCACTACATTTGTAACGTCATGGCAGGTACGGGCAGCAAGAACAGATGAGGCATAAGGTGACAAGATACTGTTTAAATATAAATGTTTTCAACAACAAGCATTTGTCAATGCCAAACGTTTGATGCGTATAAAACAATTTTTTTGGTTTTAATGTTTTGACCCCAACTTTTGAAGAGATTCGCCTTATAAGCACGACATGTACCATTTATAGTATATTGGGCAAAATGTCATTTCCCACCAGAAGCACGAAAATACATCTCATGCAGGTTTTTAAAAATGACACATCACATTTATGAGGTGATGTGCCAAAACTGCTATGTTGAAAGTTTGGGGTCAAAATATTGAAAATGACCAAAGTTACGAGCCTGCATTCATAAATTCCAACACAGGCTCACAACTTTATTGTTTTTTAAAATGTTTGCCCAGATTTTCCACATAGCCTTCCTAGGAACCCATCTCATGCACAGTACAGAGAAAATTTTCAACTCCTGCATAAAAAATGATTTTGCACAGCAAACGTGAAATCGCCTTTCGTGATATGAAAATGCATTTTGGCCAGGATTTGGAAAACGACAGATGTCAAATTCATGAGGTTCTGTGAAGAAATGGCTATGTTGAAAATGTGGAGTCAAAACACTGAAAATTACCAAAGTTATGAGCCTGCATTCGCAAATTCAACATAGGCTTATAACTTTGTTTTTTAATAATTTTACGTCAAATTTTCAACATAGCCGTCTTATGACCCCACCTCATGAACAATAGTGGGGAAAACTTTCAACTCCTGCCCAAAAGGTGATTTCGCGCAGCAACTGCTAAATCACCTTTTGGGATGTGAAAACACATTTTCTCCTTGATCTTTCAGTGGCATGTGACACTGTGGACCATGAGGCAAGGGCGTAGCCACAGATATGCCAGGCACGCCACGGGCGGCAAAACATCAGCGGATGGGTAGCAGGAGCCAACTGGCGTGTCAGCATTTATATGTTTGTTTGCTCTTCTTTTCGTGTGCTTTCCCAGCCGCTGTCAGTCCGTTTCAATTTCTTTTTTTAGGGAGGAGGGGTGGGAGTTGGGGTCTAAACCTGTGACGTGACCCAAGTGGACCTGATTGAGATATTTTGCCATCTCAATCAGGTCCATTTGCTAAGAAAAGAGGTGTGCCTAGTAAGGGGCAGGTCGTGCAGGCTCTTTAAATGCCCTGGAAAAACAGGTGTGTGGTCTGTTGTTCTTGACCTTGTTCCTTATCTGGAAGTTGGAACTGTTGGAAGGTGCAGCGAGGCTTGGAATGAGTGCTTTTGAAGGAGGACTTGGGACGGGACAGTGGTTGCTTGCAGGTGCAGTCAGAGTGGCCGCAGTAGAAAGTGAAAGAGCTGTAATCACTCTCTCTGTGTGGATGACATTGCTGAGAGTTGGGAAGTGTGGTGCGTTTTTTAGGAAACCGAGGCGAGTAAGGAAAGAATCTAAGGTGTGGCTGAGACTGTCTGAGAGTGCCACTATAGCCGCTGGTCGAGGGAGCTTTGCAGCCTACATGTGACACTAGTCCCTTGAGCCCAGAAATCTGAATCAAATGAGAGGAGTCTTCTCGGGGTCAAGAGATTGTAGTCGGAGACTATAGCAGCAGGTGAGGGAGAGCAAATGGGGGGGGTCGGGGGTCTTTGTCTTTCAAACTGAAATACTTTATCTGGCTGTTTCTCTTGCAGTAGCTATCTTCCCAGTACTCAGGCTGGTAGCCCCCAGTGACCTCCCTGTCCCAACTCCTGAAAACAAACCCCTTACTAGGGTTCCAACAGCATGGGGTCCGAGACCGAGTGACAACCATCACTGGGATGGAACCATGCTTATTCCCATTTGTTCCTTGTACACCTCTCACCATGGTGCCACACACAGTCACCAGGGACATCACTTGTATACAGCCACCACTGCGGTGGGAGGACAAATCCTCCATGGCCTTACCACTGGGGCTGCTAATACATGGAAGCATGATGTCTCCCACTTGGTCAAGGCCATGTTGCTGACAACAGCTCCTAAACCCCAGCTGCCATTTTCCCCCCTCCCAGGTCTGTTCTTGAATCTGGGTCAACAGCATAGTCATGTGATGCTTTACCACATGGCCATCAGGCACCCCTGAAATGCCTCGTAAATTAATTTATTTCACTTAGTGTATCTATCTGAAACATCACACAAGGGGCATCACTGCACTGGCTCCCTTGGTTGCAATGGTGACTGTGTACTGAGAAAGCTGACATCCATAACAGGACATGCTCAGATAATCTGTGACATCTTTCACTAGGGATGAGTGGATTGGTCTCCTTTAAATCAGAACCACTCAGATCTAAAACCGTCTGACAGACTCTGATAGTCAAGATGCTTCAGTAGGAGCCCTGTCTGCCTCTCTGTTTTCTGAATAAGAAAAGCCCAAATCCCCACTTCCGTCTGCCTAGACACCAACCTGACCCCCAGAAATTTAAATTGTCCAGCCAGCATGCCCATTTCACACACTAACACTCCTTCCACTGCTAGGTCCCTCCTAGCATGCAAAGCAAGAGAGTGTGAGCAGGAAGAAAATCAGTGGGGATCTCTCAGCATTTGATGTCCTGTGCTTTGGGCCATGCAGGTGGGCAGTCAAACAAGCAGAGGCTTGGTAAAGCAAGCAGGCGAGCAGTCAGTCAAGCAGGTGGTCTTAGTCAAACTGAAACGAGTGAACTAGTGGGACCTTACCTTGCTTAGTCTGCACTTTCTGCTGTCTGGCTGTGGCTGTGGGAGATGGACAGGAATTAGGGCAGGGGCTTAGCCTCCAGCAGTCCAGGTGAATGGCATTATAATGGCAATTGGCAATGGGTGATCCAAGTGTTTCTTTGTGGGGGATCATGGTTTTTAAATATCTGATGACAATCTCGCTCAAAGAACCTGGACAGCACTTCAAATGTCAGGTTCCCTCCAGGTGGAGATTGTTTTGCCGGCCACCTCAGAACAGGACGTTTTTTCCTTAAATTGTTTCCATGCAGACAACAGATCAATATATGATCTCTCATCTGGCTGAAACTGAAATAAACCGTGAATTTAGTAACATGCAAGATACTGGTATAATGCAACTGACATTATACCGGTATCTCTCATGTTACTAAATTAGCAGTTTATTTCAGTTTCTCCCAGTTGAGACCAGAACACATATCGAGGAATGAAACAAACTGCAGTACAGCTTCCAAAACAACTTCCCCCTGAAAGAGGGACATCTGCTTTTTGTCTAAAATCTAGTATAGTCACATAGTTTTATTTTATGTGCTGAACTGAATAATGTAGTAAAATGTAGGGCAATGCCTCTGAATCTATCTAGCCCTTTTTTTAATGTTTGTTTCTTTGGTAATCGGGTAAGGCCCACTAGTCACACAAGTGCCTGTTTTCAGGGGTGAACTGGGAGCACTTGGCTAATAAATGTGACTTGCTCAGAGTCTGTGTGCAAGTGGATGTTGTGAGAATATGATCTCAAGAGTTGGTGATACAGAACTTGGTCAAGGACTGTGCACTACATACCCAGATTTAAGTTATCCTGGTAATGTATTTCCAAGAAGTAATTAAAGATAATGGTGTATTAACTACACATTCTGGCTGCCTGACTTTCGCAGTTATCAGTAATGGGATGGATTATGTTTACTGTGGGGCTGTTGTATTAAAAGAGCACTTTTCATAATTAAACCTTGTAGGCAGGCACGGGCTTATGGTGTAAGTAGCTGCTGCTGTTCATGCCATGAAAAAAATCTTGTTAAAATGTTTGTTAAGAAATGCTCATTTTAATACAAATTATACTAACTTAAGCTGCCAAAATGTGCAGTTCATTCATCTTTAAATACTACTTGAAAATGAAGAGTGCCATTATTGCTTTCATCTTCACTTGAACTGTGGTTTTGAGCACTGTCACTGCTCGTAGAGGGACACGTTATTTATTTTATTTATTTATTAGATCATCAGTTTACAAACCTTTGAGTCATAGACTCATTTACAAAGGTACCTCGTCAAGAGAGCAATACATCACAGCAAACAAAACAGTACAGTACATAACACTTAAATTGAAAAAGCAACCAGTGTTACAGGCATTCACTGGTGGTACACGCTTGGTAATAGATAGATCACAGTAGTCATACTATAGGTACACGAGTACCATATCAGGTAGGTATGTAATCTCACCCTACAGCAGAAATGTGTGGGTTTGATCACTGCTGCCTACTAGAGTAGGGAGATGTATTTTCTTTCGCTCCTGATTTTTTGCTCTATTGCTTAATAAAGGTTTCTGGGACAGTGCATTCATTTTGCATGCCTCTGGGCCCTGGCTTTGGCAGTGTTCTCTGTGATGTTCTTAGCATTTGGCTTCTTTGTCTAATACTACTGCTTTGGAAAAGGAAACAATGCAAAGGTGAGAGAAAGGTGCCTCAGCTGGGACTTGAATCAACCCAGACTGTGCAGAACAGCGTTCCGATTGTGGTAACCAAATATTTATATGTAGTAATCACACCAGAGTAGTGTACATATTCATGCAACACATACTAGCAGTGTATGTGTTCCATAAATATGCACACAGCACTCCTGTGTGATTGTTGCAGTAAATATCTGTGTTGCCACTGGGTTGTGCATTTGAGTACTGTGCTGGACAGCCCAGGTTCCAGACCAGTTGTCTCTGCACAGCTGGTTGGCTCAATTGGACAAGTATTCCTGACAGCCTGGGTTCAAGACCCAGCTGAGGCACTTTCTCTCTCTCTTTTTATGTGTTACATAAATACGCACACAGCACTTCTTTGTGATTGTTGCAGTAAATATTTGTGTTGCCATCATTGGGTTGTGCATTTGAGAGTACTGTGTTGGACAGCTCAGGTCCAGACTAGTGTGGGTTCTGGGAACTGTTACAGTAAATTTATGACTTGACTAGGTTGGGTAAACATTGTCCTTTGGCACACAGGAGTGTGATGTGCATATTTATGCAACACTTAAAGCAGACTGTGATCCATAAATTTGCACACAGCACTCCTGTTACAAGTAAATATTTGTTCAAGGGCCTAGCTACAGCCCTAACCATTTTGATTAGAACACCCCTGGCCTGGTTCTGTATGATACATACTACATAGACGCTGTCAGCAGATAAGTGCCTACGGCCCACACAGTCTGCCCATTTGAGCTTGTAAGTTCACTGTTTTCCTAGAAGTCTGTTGCCTCTTAACCCTGACCTCCTGAATTCCCTTGTCTATCCCATGCATTCCTAAATCCTGTGATTGTTTCAGCCCCCACTACTTCCTCTGGCAGTGTGTTCCACTTGTCCACCACCTGTTCTGTGAAGAAATTCTTCCTCATGTTTCCTTTCAATTGCCCTCCCTCCAGCTTCATCCCATGCCCTATAGTCCTGGAACATCTTTTTTGTTGAAAAATAGTGTATTCCTGCACCCTGCACCTGTTCTCCCTGCAAGATACTTGTACATTTGTCATATTTCTGTCTCCCTATTCTCCGGGGAGTACATATTCAAGTCTTTCTACCTGTCTTCATAGGACTTGTGATGCAATCACTGTACCATCTTTGTTTTCCTCCTCTGAACCTTCTCTACTCTATGTCCTTACATAGGTAAGGTCTCCAGAACTGTACACTGTACTCCAAGTGGGGCCTCACTAGTATCTTGTTTAGTGGAATTATGATCTCCCTTTGCCAGCTGGTGATGCCCCTGCATCCCAGCATCCTATTTGCTTTACCTGCTGCCTTGTCGCACTGCTTCCCAAACTTGATCATCCCTTACCTGCTTGATGTATGCTATATCCTCACCCCCACAACTGATATGTTCCTGGGTTTTTGTGCCCCATATGCATTATCTTGCACTTTGCATTGCATTTCACCTGCCAAACCCCTGACCATTCAAGTTTCTGTGGGTCCCTCATTCTGTCTACACCCTCTGGCGTGTTCACTCTGTTACAGAGCTTTGTCGGGACTGGCTACCTGAAGCACAGAGGCTTGTCACAATGCAATATTGTAACTAAAAGCCAGTCTGTTAGTCTGACACCTGTTGGTGGTGTGGTGGCATGTCTAATGTGGAGTGTGCGAATGGACCTCTGTGGAACTGGCTACCTTGATGAGGTACAGAGGCTTGTCTCAATGCAATATTGTAACCAAAAGCCAGTCTGTTAGTCTGACACCTGTTAGTGGTGTGGCCAGTGGTGTGCTGGTATACAACACAGAAAATGACGCTTGCGTCGGGTGAGAGGGCATGAAAAGAGCATGGATGGTGAGGGGAAGGGTAGCTCACCGTAATGGGGGGAGGTAGCAGTGAGTCCACTTGGTGTGCAGATCTGAAATTCCTGGCTACACCCCTGCCATGAGGTGTTGCTGGACCACCTGCAGTACTGGTGTATATTAACCAGAAATGTCATCAACTGGTCTAGAGCCTACCTCATGGGCAGAGTGCAAATGGTGACGATGGGGTTAGCCTCATCTAACCCGATTCCGCTGCGCTGTGGAGTTCCACAGGGGTCGGTCCTGTCACCCTTGTTGTTCACAATGTACTGCTGCCATTGAGAGACATTATCAGGCAGTATAGGCTGAGTTTTCATTGCTATGCTGATGATACCCAGCTCTACCTGTCCTGCGTACCTGGAAACCAGATGGTGGCCTCTGTGTTTAACACCTGCTTAGAGGAAATCCAAAACTGGATGACTCACAATTGGCTATGACTCAACCCAGACAAGACAGAGGTACTGGTGGTGGATCCTGGCCGTTGTAGGGACTGGGGGGGGGGAGACTCAGAGATCCTCCTGGTTTAATTCTGGGGGGTGTTCTCCTGACCCCCTCTGTTCGGTTTAAGGATCTGGGCATGATTCTCGACGACGGCATGACGCTTGATGTGCAGGTGTCAGCTGTCGCCAAAAGTGTTTTTTTTTTCCATTTGAGGAACACTGCCCAGTTCCGGACCCTTGTACCAACTGAGGATATGTCCACTCTGGTTCATGCCTTCGTCATGTCCACGCTGGATTACTGCAATGCCCTCTACCTGGCACTATCTGGGGGCAATCTCCACTAACAGCAGCTGGTGCAGAATGCGGCAGCTAGATCGTTAACAGGCGTTCTAAGATCGGAGCATATTACACCTGTCCTCTGCGAACTGCACTGGCTGCCAGTTAAGTGGAGGATTGCCTTCAAGGTCCAGCTACTGACCTATAAAGCCCTGCATGAAGGGGGACCAGCCTACCTGCAAGAGTTTCATGTTCCTCACTGCCCATCCCAGGCTCTCCGAGGGTCGTCTCCTTGCTGTTCCCAGGGTTTGGTTGAGGTATTCAGGAGATTCTGCATTTGCAGTGGCTGCACCAACCCAGTGGAACTCACTACCTAGACATCTAAGGGAGGCACCCTCAGTGGAAACCTTCAGAAAAGGATTAAACACATTTTTATTTAACCAGGCTTTCGGCACGTAAGAGTAGAACTGACTGATCGTTATTTTATTGCAGTATTTTAACAGAAGGATAGATAGAAACATAGACTTTGACGGCAGATAAGGACCAATTGGCCCACCTAGTCTGCCCATTTCCATACCTACTGGATAAGCTGCAGATTCTAGTTAACCAACAGCCTACTTGCTGCAACCCCCCAATATAATTGCCTTATGTCTGTCCCATGCATGTCTGAATTCCTCCACTGTTTTAGACCCCAGAACCTCCCCAGGAAGGCAGTTCCATGCGTCCACCACTCTCTCCGTGAAAAAGAATTTCCTCACATTACCCCTGAGTCGTACCCCCTCTATCTTTAAATTGTGCCCCCCTTGTTCTTGCACATCTATTTTTCTGAAAGATGCTACCCTCCTGGACATTGTGGATTCCCTTGAGGTACTTGAGAGTTTCTATCATGTCCCCCCATCCCTCCTTTCATCAAGGGTATATATATTAAGCTCTCTCAGTCTCTCTTCATGTGGTTTCTGATGCAGACCCTGCACCATTTTAGTCACCCTCCTCTGGACTGTTTCCATCCTGTCTATGTCCTTGCGTAGATGGGGTCTCCAAAACTGCATGCAGTACTCCAGATGGGGTCTCACCAACTGTCTGTACAGAGGGATAACCACTTCCCTTTTTCTATTTGTGATGCCCCTCCCTATGCATCCCAGTATCCCCCCGGCTCTCCTTACTGACTTTTCACATTGTTTACCCACCTTTAGGTCATCTGATACGACTACCCCCAGGTCCTTTTCTATTATTGTTGTTGTTAGTACCTCCCTGCCATTGTGTACTCTTCTCCTGGGTTTTTGTTTCCCAGGTGCATTACTTTGCACTTCTTCGCACTGAATCTAAGTTGCCAAACGTCTGAGCATTCCTCCAACTTTGCCAAGTCTCTTCTCATCCTTTCGAACCCCCTTGTGTATCAACTCTGTTACAGATCTTTGTATCATCTGCAAAGAGGCATACCTTTCCTTCCAGGCCCTCTGCAATGTCACCTATAAAGACGTTAAAGAGGACTGGACCCAGTACTGAGCCCTGAGGTACTCCACTAGTAACCCCCCTTTCTTCGGAATGAGTTCCATTCACTATTACATTCTGTGTCCTGTTGTGCAGCCAGTTTGCTACCCAGGCTACCACCCTGGGGCCCACTCCCAGGCTGGCTAACTTGATTATTAATCTTTTGTGCGGGACTGTGTCAAATGCCTTGCTGAAGTCTAGGCAGGCCATATCCACAGACCCTCCCTGGTTTATTACTTTGGTCACCCAGTCAAAGAAATCAATTAGATTTGTCTGACATGACCTTCCTGCTGTGAATCCATGCTGTTTTGGGTCCTGTGCCCCGCTGGCCTCTAGGTACTCAACAAATCTTTCTTTCAGAAGTGATTCCATCATTTTCCCTACCACTGAGGTCAAACTAACAGGCCTGTAGTTTCCTGCTTCTACCCTGCTCCCACTTTTGTGAAGGGGAATCACATCTGCCCTCCTCCAGTCCTCAGGTACCACACCATCCTCCCATGTTTTGTTAAAAAGTGCAGTCAGTGGTGTCACTAGGTCCCCCCCTTAGTTCTTTTAGGATTCTGGGGTGAATCCCGTCAGGCCCCATTGCTTTGTCCACCTTGAGTTTTAGGAGTTCTTTCAGGACTCTTTCTTCTGTAAATGGACTGGTGTCAACCACCCTACCCAGAGTGCTTCTATTGTTTGGTTTAGGTAACTCCTCCTCTAAAATAAAATGTTTACTATACTCTATTGCATGCTTTGTGGGTGTATGTTTAAGGCTTGAAATTTATATTATGATATTATGTTTATATTGTTTTTAAACATTCTTGTTAAGCGCTCCGAGCCTGAGGGAAAGGGCACTATACAAAAAGTATCTGTCTGTCTGTCTAATCTATCCATCTCTCTCCAGTGAACAGAGCCAATCCCCAGTTTTGAGGAGGTGCAGAAGGCCTGGCAAAGTTACAATTTGGAATTTTTTGTACTGGACAAACAAACTGAGGTCCTTTAGGTCTAAGACTGGTCTCAGATCTCCGGTCTTTTTGGAGACCAGGAAAAACCTGGAATAAAACCCCCGGTTTGTCTGGTGTCTGGGCACTGGCTCAGTGGCCTGCTTGCACAGAAGAGACTGCACTTCCTCCCAGAGAACAAGACAAGTGAGCTGGGGGGTAATTGGATAGTGGAGGTGGTGTGTCTGGAGCCTGCTGTATGAGTTCCAAGGTGTGACCCTTTTCTACGATCTGCAGAATCCATGCATCTGAAGTTATGGTTCTCCACTGATTCAGATGGATGGAGAACCAACCTCCAACCACCACCTCCTGGGCCTGGACCACAGGAGGGGGGTCTGGCAAGGAGTCAAGCAGAGGTGGAGCCAGCCACAGAGGCTGTTCCGTCACTTCTGGGGCGCTTGGCAGCCGATTCCAGCACCGCAGAGGGAAGGCAAGGGAGCCTGGGCTCTATGCTTCCCTGGGTATGGGGAGCTGTTCCAGGCCAACAGTTCTGTTTACGAAAAGCAGGCCATCCTCTGTCCCTTGGCTGAGTGAGGCAGAGGGAATGGACCAATTTGATGGCTGTGCCCGAGGCATGCAGATCATTTATAAACTCCTGGACATCACGGCAGAACAGTTTAGTGCCGCTTAAAGGTGCATTAAGCACTTTGTGCTGCACATCAGCTGCAAATCCAGAAACTCTGAGCCAGGCGTGCCTACAGAGGCATATGCCAGCGGCAACTGCTCTGGTAACAGTATAAGTCGTGTCACAGAGTGCTCTGAAGAGATGTTTGCTAATATTCTCAGCTGCCTGGAAACACTGAAGCAATTCCTGCTTTTGCGAGCCATCAGAGAGGGCCTGAGCCGTAGCTTTGCCCTTCTTCCAGTTGGCTTTTTGTATTTGACCATGTGTGACAGATAATTAGCAATCCTCACGCCTAAGGTGGAGGAGGCATAATCCCTCTTTCCTCAGAGGTCAATCCTACGAGATTCCTTGTCTTGTCTGGGGGAAGGGAACTAAGGTGTTTGGCACCTTAGATCTGTCATGAGCTGCCTTGATGACCACTGACTCAGTTTCTGCTGGGGCAGCAAAATAGGGGAGACCCTTTGGGGCATGATAAAGCTTGTCCGCCCTTCGTGGCATAGCAGCTGCCATGTCTGGTCTGTGCCAGGCTGTTGTGGCATCATTCTTCAATGCTGCAAGCAGTGGAGAAATGATCTATGGGGGAGATTCCAGAATCTCCAGGAAATCTACCAGGTCTTTCCTGGTTACATCCTCTTCCTCAGTGGGGAAGTCCATGGTGGAGGACAGCTGCTTCATCACATTAAAAAATGAGAGGTCCTCAGGAGGGGACCTGGGAGTATGCTGCACAGATACCTCACTGACAGAGGAGGCTGTGAACATGTCAGAAAACAGCATCTCTTCCTCCACATCATCAGGAAAAATGAGATCAGAGTGATACTCCTCTTCAGATGTCGGCCTCTTCTATCTCTGAGTCTGGCGTCGGATTTGCTGGTGGCGGCCCACAGGGAGACTCCCTGAGTCGACGAACAGGCATTGAAGAAAAAGCAGCTGTCAATGGCATCAGCAAAGTGGGCCTATTTAAGGCACCTAGCTGACGAACAAGTACATCAGTGAACTTGATTAGTACTTCATTCAGGTCAATGGTGGATGCCGACGGAGGGGAGGGTTCGATGGCACAGGTGTCAATGACCCGCCTGCTGTGTCCTGAGAACCATAACTATATAATCCTAGATTGAAATAAATAAATAAATAAAACCAGAGAAGCCTGTGCCCTGGCAGGAAAAGGGGCAGGCCTCGACGGGAGAGTCATCAACGACGGAGGGGCCGATAACCCGGAGGTCAACAGCTGAACACCATGAGAATCGGGCAGAGGAGCTGCCGGAATTGGTCTGGTGGTTACAGAGACCTGGACAGCAGTTCTCTACATCCAAGCGGCCATGGCTGACAATGATCCCCCTGATGGAGAGGCTGATGGGGAGGGGGGAGAGTGGTCGAGATCCTGGACTTTTTTGCAACTTTTCCCAGAGGACTTGTTTCGGGCTTGGAGACCTGGGAGCTTGAAGAACTGGTCGGCAATTGGGAAGCCAGGGCCCCAGAGAACCCCTGCCCAGAGCCGGCTACCTGTTGTTCCATCAGAAATTTCTTAAGAGCCTTTCTGTGCCGCCGAAGGGTGGTTTGACTAAACTTCTGGCAGAGCTCACAGTCAGAGACTTCGTGGTCAGGCCCTAGACAGCAGACACAAACTGAAGGTTTGTCTGCAGAGGCAATTTTCTTTTTGCAGCAGCAGCAACAGAAAAGAGAGAAGGAAGGATTAACTTGACATAAATGAAAGAAGAAATTTCTTGAAAAGAAATTTTTTTATGAGGTACGTGAAAAAAGCCATAGGCTGAAAAAAGCGTGAATACTGCAACAGAGCTTCCACTGAGACCCATGCAAACAAGTTGAAAGAGGGTAAGAACTGAGGAGGGAGCAGGGCCGCCTACGCCTATATAGGGTTGGTGACATCGATAGACGTTGACGGCATGGGCAGCCCCAGTTGTACTGCTAAAAATCTTCCATGTGGATTCCCCTTCACCAATGGCAAAGGTTCCCATGGTGTTACCTGATGAGTGAGATGCCCCCGAAGAAGATTTTCCTTTTCTGTTAGCTCCTACATTGTCAATAAGTGTTCATTACATTTGAGACACTAAGAAGGCAAAAGATTGCCATCTTTCCTTATTTGGATGATTGGCTCATAGTAGGTCAATCCCCAGATCAGGTCAACCTACATCTTCAGATAACCCAGCAACTGCTTAGATCACTAGGTTTCCTTCTGAATCTCTCAAAGTCAGTACTGGAGCCTGTACAGCTCCTAACCTTCACAGGCGCAGAGCTGAACACCCAGGAAGCCAGGGCCTTCCTCCCTCTAGACAGGGCAAACGCCCTTGTCTCCCTGGCCTCTTCATTCACCCTGCAGGTCTCTCGACCAGCAAGGCATTTTCTGCAGCTCCTAGGACACATGGCTGCTTCCACAGCAGTAGTGCAAGGAGCAAGGTTTCAAATAAGAGACATTCAGTTCCATCTGAGGGCCTTTTGGTCACAAAGAAAGGATCCTCTTACCAAACTGATCCCAGTAACTCGAACCCTGATCCAAGCCCTTCAGTGGTGGCAGGATCAGGGCAATCTGAGACAAGGAGTTCCCTGTCACTCAGCCTCACTCATTAATCCTTACTACAGATGCATCCCTCTTGGGGTGGGGGGCCCACATGGGCGACCTCACTACCCAGGGACTGTGGTCCCCACAGGAATCTCTGCTCCACATCAACCTGTTGGAGCTCAGAGCAGTTTTTCTAGCACTTCAAGCTTTTTCAAAATCTGTTCAGAACAAGGCTGTGCAGGTCAGAACAGACAACACCACCTACAATGTGGTACAGCAGCAAAACAGGGGGCACTCGGTCTACGGCCTTGTGCACGAAGCCATGAAGTTGTGGTCTCTGGCGTACTCCCTGAACACCTCCCTTTCGGCAGTTCACCTCCCAGGCAAAGACAAATGTCCGGCAGGATGCTCTCAGCAGGATCTCTCAGGGCCATCACGAGTGGTCCCTGGATCCCCTGGTTCTGGGAGTGGTATTTGCCAAATGGGGCACCCCGCAAATAGATCTCTTTGCAGCTCCAGACAATCATCAACTTCCTCTCTTTTGCTGCAGACCCCCAGTCTTGGGCTCAGTCCCTCTGGACGCCTTAGCCCTCAGCTGGGAAGGAAAGTTTCTCTATGCCTTCCCTCCTTTCCCTCTCCTGTTCAAAGTGCTAGTCAAAATTAGAGCCCAATCCTGCAGGGTCATTCTGATTGCCCCGGATTGGGCCAGACAACCCTGGTATCCTCTCCTCCTGTCCTTAGCAGTCCATCCTCCCCTGTGCCTTCCCAAGAATCACAATCTGTTAACATGTGCCCAGGGAAGAGTTTGGTACTCGAATCTCAAGTCTCTCAATCTCAAGGCCTGGTTCTTGAAGAACTAGAGTTTGCTGGCCTACACCTCTCTCAAGGTGTAATGGATATACTCAAGGCTTCTAGGAAGCCTTCTACCAGGGCTACTTATAACTCCAAATGGAAAAGATTTTCCATATGGTGCTCGGAAAAGAATATTTCCCCAGATACTGCTGATTCACCCACAGTTCTAGATTATATGGTCCATCTAAACACTTTAGGGCTGAGACCAGCTACCCTGAAGGTACATTTGGCAGCTGTCTCTGCTTTTCTTTCAGCAGGTAAACCCTCTCCTCTTTCATCTCACCCTGTATTTACCAAGTTTTTTTAAGGGCTTGCTTCACACTAACCCTCCATTCAGGGACCCTGCCCCTGCCTGGGACCTCAATGTTTGCATTGCTCAGCTCATGCAACCTCCTGTCGAGCCCTTGTCTTCAGCTGAGCTTAAGTTCCTGACTTGGAAAACTGTGTTTTTGGTAGCTATCACCTCTGCCAGACGCATAAGTGAATTACAAGCATTGTCAGTGGAGCCAGACTTCATCTCCTTTCACAGAGAAAAGGTAGTCCTTCGGACTAATAGAAAGTTCCTGCCTAAGGTGGTTTCGGATTTCCACCTTAATCTATTTCCCTCCCTGTTTACTTCACTGATCATTCTTCCTCTGGTGAGAGGAGGCTGCACAGCTTAGATGTGAAGAGGGCCCCTAGCTACTACATAGAGCGTACCAAGGGTCACAGGTTTGACTCCCTCCAACTGTTCCTCACCTATGGTGAGGTGGGAAAGGGGAAACCTGCCACTAAAAGATCCACTGCCAGGTGGATTGTCTCTTGTATCCAATTCTATTATGAAAAGTTGGGTAAGACTCCCCCCTCAGGCCTGAGGGCTCACTCTACCAGAGGTACAGCTGTTTCTCTGGCTGCTGCCAGAGACATCCCTATTCTAGAGATATGTCAAGCAGCTACCTGGAAAACGGTTCACACTTTTACCAAGCATTATTCCTTGGACATTCAAGCTAGGAGTGATGCTCGGTTTGGCATAGCTGTCCTTCAGAGCCTATTCCCTAAGTGGGGGTACTGCTGTGTAGTCTGCAATTGTCATAATATAGCGAGACTTCATGTTGTTTGAAGAAAAAATTACTCACCTTAGTAATGTTGTTTCTTCTAATGGAGTCTTGCTATATTATGACCTCCCTCCCTGCCTGCCCCTCTCAGAACCTTCGTTTTTGCACTGTGGATGGGCATCACAGTGTTAGCACTCTGTTTTTCTTGCCACTTTGTTGTTTTTGTTTCACCCTCCCTAGGGTGGGTGTGTTTTTATTTCATTATTGGGTCTCTTGACTTGAGTCTTTTTTCGAGACCAACAAGTGTGTTTCTTAGGGTAGTAGCCAGTTGGCTAGTGTAGGTTTACAGCTTCTACACAGAATATTAGTGAGTTTTAGCTCGTAAAGATCTGACTGTTTTGGTCTGAAAGCAAGCAGACAGAGCTTCCTTAACCGAGCTCGCGCTCAAGATTCCATGCCTTGCATGGAAGTTAACTATTTCACCTCCAGAGCAGTTCTAACCTGCGGTCAAACTACAATTGTCATAATATAGCAAGACTCCATTAGAAGAAACAACATTACTAAAGTGAGTAATTTTTTCTTACCTGCTAACCGCCACTTGCTAAACTCTGCAACCAAAGGGCAAATTAGCAGAACTTTGAACATCCAACCTCTAGTGTCTGGTAAATGTGTGGACTGATGACCATGTAGCTACCTTACACAACTCAAACAGATGCCACACCTCTCTCCGCCCAGGAAGTGGCCATAGCTCTGGTTGAGTGAGACTTGATGAGAGCCGGAGGCCTCTTCTTCACTGCAACATAATAATCTTTAGCAATACAGGCCCTCACTCACCTAGCTAAGGTGGCCTTGGAGGCTGTTTGTCCCTGCTTGGCTGTTCTGAAAAGTACAAACCACCCATCCAATTTCCAAAAATCATCAGTCTGTCTAAGGTATGTCCTAATGGCCTGTCACAAATCCAGCTTGTGCCACTCCTTCTCCTTGTGTGAGAAAGTTGCGGACAGGAGACAGATTTGATGGCTCACATGGAAGGCTGTGGGAACCTTCAGAGTGAAGCACGGGACTGTTCTGAGCAGCACCTTATCCTTATGCATGACAAAGTATGGTTCTTTGTGGGACAAGGCCTGCAGCTTGCCAGTCCTCCTGGCTGGGCACACAGCACCCCCTCCAAAATAAAAAAAATACATCTTGTAAGATGTACTGTCCAACAGTACCGATGAAAGCAATTCAAAAGGCTCCTTAGAGAAAGTGCTTTCAGAACCAAATTCAGATCCCACAGAGGAACCAGAGAATGGAACAGAGGTTGACTCCTGCTGATGACCCACAGAAAATGAATAACCTCCCAGTTAGTCCCCAGGGACAGACCCAAGGAGTCTCCCAGGGCTGACATCTGACCTATCAGGGCAGACAAGGCCAAGCCTTTTTCCACTCCTTCCTGTAGGGAATTCAAAATCTGTGTAACCGAGGTTTTGGAAGGTCAGATATTTTTTTTCTTCCTGGCCCAAGAGGAAAAGGTGGGCCATATGTAAGCATAAGCCACTGAAGTGGAAGTTTTCCTGAAAGCAGTTGGGCGGCACCACCTTCTTAGAGGAAACCTACTTTCAGGAGTCTTCTCCTTTCAGTAGCCAGGGACGAGCAGCATCGCCTCTGGATCTGGATGTAGAATTCGGCCCTGTGAGAGAAAGTCCCCCCAAACCGGGAGGCAGAAAGATGCGCATTGAGCCAGGTTCACTATATCCAAGAACCACAACCTTCTGGGCCACTCCGGAGCTACTAGAACAGAGCTTCCTGCCTTATCTTGCATATGACCTTGGAGAGGAGAGAGAGAGAGCAGGAAAGGCATACTCTCTGCTGAAACTCCACTCCTGTAACAGGGCATTCACTCCTTCCGCATGTGGACACCAGTAGCAGCTGAAGATTCAGTTTTCTCAGCAATGAACCAGAGCCACATCACAGCCACCATCTTTATAGGCTTTTGATTCAGTCTCACATCCCCTCCTGTTACAGAACCTAAGCTTAGCTGGCCTTGTTGAATCATCCATAAATTGGTTTCATTCATACCTTCTTGACAGGCAGCAATCAGTACAAATAGCTGATGCTCTCTCTCATCCTCTCCGGTGTACCCAAGGATCAATCCTCGGCTCCATCCTCGTCTCCCTTTTCATAAACAACCTCCCCTCTTTCTGCCAATCTTCCAATATGCACATGTACACTGATGACACAATCACCTTCACCTCCAGGCCTTCTCCCTCAGTGTACAGTTCCCCCCTCCAAGACAATTTCAACAGAGTCTAGGCCTGGTTCTTGAAAAAACAACTCAAACTCAATGCCAAAAAGACTGTGGCCATGACTTTTGGAACCAGACAAAAAATGGCTACCATCCAGTCACCACCTATCTTCACTACTCTTTATCGCTCTCCCCTTAAGAATGTCTACACCTTCAAATACCTGGGGGTGTGGCTGAATAGCCACCTGGATTTTTCTACCCATGTTGACTCTATCTGCTCTAAGTTGCATCCTAAACTTGCTTTCCTCTACCAACACAAAGATAGCCTCCCCCTCCCCATGAGCTGGTAAACAAAACAATATTACCTGTCTTTGATTACGCTGACGTGGTCTATGGAACAGCCTCTCAATCCTCTCTTACCAAGTTAGATACCCTCCTAAACTCCTTCTGCCACTTTGCTACTGCCTCCCCTCCTCTGACCCACCACTGTCTCATGTACTCCGCTCTTGCCCTAGTGCCCCTTTTCCACAGGCGACAGGTCCACTGCACCTCCTTTGTTACAAAATTTGGGTGTGGCACCCTCCCTACCTATCTCTCCACCCGCCTGTGCCTAGCTTCAGCTTCTAATCACTCCCTTTGCTAACACAATCTACGTACGTTTGCCATCCCTCGCACTAACTCTACCTCTGGCCAGTCTGCTTTTTCCTTTCATTTCCTCTCTCTCTGGAACCAACTCCCCGCTGACCTCCGACTATCCTCCTCTTCACTTTCCCTCAAAAGACTCCTCAGACTTCTACCTCACCTTCTGTGCTCCTTGTGCACTCCACCCGTCACTCCTTAGTTCTCTATTTATCAATTCCTTTGTAGTTTTACCTCCTCCTTGTAGTTGCCACTCCTGTGCCAAACCACGCTTATGACCCTCTGTTGCTCTCACCTAGGGCATTTACTTTTCATAGTGGATTGGTTCTGTTACTGGGACGGAATTGCATCTGTGTGCTAGATGTTCCTGTATGTTAGATGTTGTTGTACTAGCTTAATGTAGACTTATTGCTTTGTCATATTACTGTACCTGACTACTGACAGCTGCCCTGGGTCTTGTAACCGTGACCTCTGACTTTGCTAATATGTTATTGTTTTTTGCTCTTTGTAACAATTGTACCCCCATTCCCCTTCCCCGGGTCACCCCTGGAAACAAGTTTCAGCTCATTGGTGCTTTTTCTGGTTCTCAAATTTTAAATAAATAAATAAAAGAACCACTGAATTTTAGCACTGTGGCTGGAGGTGAACAGGTCAATCTGAGGATGCCCAAACCTTTGACACCGAAGGTTGAACACCTCCAGGTTCAACATCCACTCCCCTGGTGAGCATGTCTTGGCCGAAAAGTTTCCAAGATCATACTGCAGGCTAACAGAAAACAAAAAAAAAAAGCATTTGTAGGAGCTGCATTAAAATAAAAAATAAAAAGTCCATGGGATTAGACCTATCACTGTCATCTTGAGGCCCAGAATCTAAATCATGTGGTGAGCTGAAGCCAGCGATTGGCTCCTCAGCTAATGGACCTCTTCCAAGGGACTCCTTCCAGGCAAATTGGAAGAAGGCCTTGCCCTGGTCCTTCTTGAAGACCATTCCCAGGTGTCCCAGGATTGTGACATCAAAAAAGCTTTCTCCGGATTCACCACCTAGCCAGGGGACCACAACATCCGAAGTCCAAGTCACTGACTTCCTAGCCAATTGTGTACACTGTGCTTGAATGAGCAGATCATCCAGGAAGGGACAGACATGATGTCCCTGCTGAGGGACTGAGTCAACAGAACTATGAGCATCTTCGAGAAAAACCCTGGGGGCAGTTGCCAGTCCAAAAGGGAGCACCCCAAACTGAAATACTGCCTCAGGATCATGAACCTCTGATGAGACAGATGGATCGGGATGAGGAAATATGCATCCTTCAGACCTACGGAAGCTAGATAAATTCTGACAGGGCAGCTCAGATGACTGAATGCAGGGACTCAATCTGAAGGCCCTGAGGCAAACAGACTTGCTTTGGTGTTTCAGATCCAGCACAGGCTTTGAAATCACCCAACTCCCTGGGAACTAAGAAACAGATCGCATAAAATCCCTGAGGGAGCACTGGAGCTACTACCCCAAACTGAGATGTGCCTGCAACATTGCTTGTCTCTTCACGGGATCCACTGGAACCAGAGATGCCAGGAAAAAAGCCCCTTTGTGGGAAAAGCTGAAAAGAACCACACCACAGAGGTGATTTATTTTTTTCATTTCAAACTTGTAGGGTTTGCGTAAGTGAATATCTGACTGAAGTAGTTTTTTGTGGAGTATATTTTCTGTTAACATAGAAACACAGAATTTGACGGCAGATAAGGACCACTTAGCCCACCCAGTCTGCCAATTTTCCTCCCTAACAGATAAGTTGCAGATCCTAGTTAACCAACAGCTTACTTTCTCCTACCCCCACCCCCACCCCACTAGGACTGCCTTATGTCTGTCCCATGCATTCTTGAATTCTCCCACTGTACTTGACTCCACGACCTCCTCAGGGAAGCTGTTCCAGGCATCCACAACCCTCTCCATGAAAAAATATTTCCTCACATTACCTCTGAGCCATCCCCCCTCTATCTTCAAATTGTGCCCCCTTGTTCTTGCACATCTCTTTTTCCGAAAGATGCTGTTAAACTCAGTCCACCCACTCTGCCACCCTGCCCCTCACAGCGCCCATCCCAAGTGTGACATTTCCTTTTTTACCAGGGATTCTGACATCACTTTCCCAAAAGGGCAAAGGACATACACCTGTCGTATCCTTAACAGCCCAGCATGCTGTGTACTGGGTAAATGCATGCACACGCTAGCACACACTAACAAAAGAGAAAAAAAAAAAGTTTAACAGGAAGGGAGACAGACATGTAGGGAGTGGTGTAATGCACTGGCTGTGGGGCGGCAGTCTTCCGGGAGATGTTCTGGAGGCTGCGATCCTGCCCTATTTGGCAGCATCTCTCTGGTCTGAGGGAGGAGCTTGCCCGTCTCCAGACTGACCTGGTGAGGATTCGGGAAACCGTCTACCCCACCCAGGGACCACCAGTGCTGCTTCAGAGTTTGCCAAGAAAGAGGAGCTGTTGGACCACAGTGGGCTCAGGGAGGGTGAGGGTGGTGGAACAGAGACGTACCCACTCCAGTTCTACCTCTCTACAATTCATTCACTGTTGTGGTGGAGTGTGGTTTCTATATGGAGGCAAATGCAGTGGAGACCAAGGAAGATGCTGGAAACCTCCACACAGGAGACCCACAGGAGGGTGGCATGAGACCCCACAGGGGAAGGAAACAACTCCGGGTGGAGGGCTCGGTCATTGGGGGATACAACTGCAGAAGGGAGGGGAGAGGGAGCTAAGGTGCCTACCCAGTGCCATGGCTTGGAGGGACAGGAAGCAAATCCTCAGGCTCGTGGGAGCAGCTGCATGGGAGGGGGAGCTGGATGTCATTGTCTACCTAGGGACCAATTACCTAGCAGTAAAAATTTGTATTCAATTGACAAGCAAAAGAACAGGAAATTTGACTGAGATAAGCTAATTTCCAGCGATGCCCAAAATATGATTAAACTTAATTACAATAACTAAAAAAGAAGTCAAACATGTCAAACATATGTGACTAACATATATAATAATGTACAATAAATACACAAGATTAAAATCAACATCCAAACTGTACATACAAAGTGCATTACAATACATAATTAAAAACCACAGATATACATTTCCTCAGTTAATCTACCTTACGTTACTATGTAATGTAAACATTCAGGTGGATCTATGTTCAACCTCATTGTTGCTTCATGCTTAAACCATTGTTTAATTTCTCCTAAATGAAGATTAGTATCTACTGACCTAAGAAAAAGTGGCAATGCATTCCATATGTGGGGGTCCACGTTAAAGAAATGTGGTCTAACTAATTCCGTCCTCAGTCTTGGAAGGGCATATTCTATTCTTTCAGTGGATTGTAGTCCATTTTTTACTTTCTTAAATTGAAGTCCATTAGTAATATATTCAGAAACTTTACTTTTAAAACACTTTACCATGTATAATAGGGCATGAAGGGATCTTCTATCTTTTGGTTACGATCTGGCTGGGAATGGGATCAGAGAAGTGCAGGAGGAGTTTGTGGAATTGGGGTGGGGCCTTAGACAAGTAGCACGCACAGTAACCTTCTCGGAGGTACTGCCTGTCTATAGCATGGGTGAGGCTAGGGTACTCCGCACCATGGGATTCAGTGAATGGCTGAAAAACTGTGCGGAGCTCAGAGTTTTGGCTTCACTGGGGACAGGGAGTCCACCTGGAGGGATACAGACCTATACTGGTGTGATGGTCTGCATCTGTCTGGGAGAGGAACCAGGATCCTAGATGATAAGATTTAAATGCTTCATTGGCAAGCATTTAAACTAGCCAAGGGGGGAAGCACGGAAAAGGAGCAGAGAAATCCCATCCCTCCTACACACACACAAAAAAAGGGGTAGTTAGTGAGGTAAATACCAAGGTAGAGAACTTGACAGGGAGCAGGATGGGGGTCAATTGAGAAAAGGGCAAAGGCAGTAAGGACAGGAATAGGACTAAAAGGGGTAAGACCAGCAAAAAATGGGTGGGGCGCAATGAGTACCAATGCCTGTAGTCTGGGTAACAAGCTCCCTGAACTAGTGGCCTTGATGGAAGAGGGATTCCTGGATATGGTGGCAGTCACAGAAACATGGTACACAGAGAACCATGACTGGGATGTCAACATACCGGGGTACACAATCTACAGGAGGGACAGTGAGGGTAAAAGAGGAGGAGGAATAGCCCTCTACGTAATGGAAGGGATCAAAGCAATGGAACTAAAGGGTAAGTAGGGAGGAGAGGAGGCACTGTGGGTCGCCCTGGAGGCAGAAAATGGCACCACAATCTGCACTGGGGTTGTATACAGAACTCCATCTCGGGGGAGGCAATGGACAAGAAAATGATAGAAGGCATCCTTAGAATGCAACCACCTGCGCGTGCAAAGCTATTTAACTAGTAACTCGTATGCTGTAACAAAATATCTGTTTCTGTATTGTCCTCTATGTGACGAGGTACCTTTGGAAATGAGCCTCTGGCTCAAAGGTTGTAAACTGATGTACAAATAAATAAATGGCAGAAAAGGGGGAGATATTGTTGATGGGTGACCTCAATATGCCAGATGTTAACTGGAGCACCTCTGCTGCAACCACATCCAAGAGCTGGGTCATTCTCAATTCCCTACAGGGGGCATGCCTCAGACAGCTAGTGTTGCAACCTACTCAGACGGGAGCAATCTTAGACCTGGTACTCTCAAATGGGGATGGAGAGAGGATCTCAGATGCAGAAGTGGGTAGCCATCTAGGAACAAGCGACCACCAGTGTGGTTCACAATAAACACAGCCATAGAGTCAAGCCATACAAAAGCGAGGACATTAGACTTTAGGAGGGCTGACTTTGGCAAAATGGGAGAGCACCTCAGAAGAGCACTAGCAAACTAGCAATATGCTAATCCCCGTCCTTCACTCCCGCTCCCTGAGGTCTTCCACCTCTCCTCTGCTCTCAGTCCCGTACTGCTCTATTAAAATTGGTGAGCAAGCTTTCTCCCACTTCACTCCTAAGTTCTGGAAATCCCTCCCTCCCCAGATTAAGAACTCCTCATCTCACTTTACTTTCAGGTATGCACTGTTCTCTCATCTATATGCACTTGGTAATTGTGAATGCACTTAACCTACCACTCGGCTTTTTGCTTTCCTGCCAGCCTTTTTGTCTATTCAGCATTCTGTATTTATATGTGGACTACTCGACTAGTCCTCCTCTAATATTATGTCCTGACTTGATTGCCTGGCTGCTTTGTCCTGATTGTACCACTGAACCAATGTATTTATTTATTTCTGCCTATTCCTGCATGGATAACTGATGCTGTTTATGGATTGTCTGCTGTTTACTATGTCCTTACTGTACCTTTATTTTTGTACTCTCCCAGGTCATGCCTGAAAATAGGCAGGGTTACTGCCTAATGTACCTACCAGGTAACCAAAAGCTAATAAATAAATTTAAAAAAAGGAGTTGTGGAGGAACAATGGGGAAAAATCAAAACTGCCATCACAAATGCAACAGCCTTTGTGTGAAGCAAATAAACAAAACAAAATGCAGGAAAAAAACACTATGGTTCTCAAAGGAGGTGGCGGGGAAGGTTAGGGAGAAAAATAAAGCATTCAGGAAGTATAAGGAAACACAGAAAGAGCAGGAAAGAGAACTGTACCAGTTAAAGCAGAAGGAAGCAGGGAAGGCAGTCAGAATAGCAAAGGTGCAAACTAAGAAAAGGACAGCCAACTCTGTTAAGAAGGGGGATAAAACCTTTTATAGGGACATTAGGGAGCAAAGAAAGACCAAGGGAGGCTTAAAAAGGGGGAGAGGTGGGCCAAGGGTGACAGTGAAAAAGCAGGGCTACTGAACGAATACTTCTGCTCAGTATTCACAAAAGAAGAGGAGGGGGAGGTACCTAAACCAAACAATAGAAGCACTCTGGATGGGGGGGGGGGGTCGATACCAGTCTAGTCACAGAAGAAAGGGTCCTGAAAGAACTCCTAAAACTAAAGGTGGGCAAAGCAATGGGGCCTGACAGGATTCGCCCCAGAATTCTAAAAGAACTAAGGGGAGAACTAGTGACAGCCAAACACACAGGAGAGTGCACAAGGAAAAGGTGGTGCAACAGACTAACTAAATACTACAACAAAAAAGTCCAGCACTCACCAGCCTCAAATAGTAAACAAGGGCACAGGTCTGAAAATACAAAAAAGTTTATTTAAAGCATAATATCACTAAAACCTGATGCGTTTTGGATGAAACCGCATCCTTTTTCAAAGACTAAATCACCACAGAGTGTGAGGCAGTTAAATACAGAAATTCAAATCCTGTCATAATGACATCACAGGAAAAAACACTCCCCACTTGGTTAAAACAGACAATAATAATTTAGCTACACCTGTATAAACTTAAAGTACTTATCACTGTTTAAAACACTTTTAAGACTCGTCTCCGCCTAACACTGACTGCCTCCAACCTCTGTGACTGTTGTGGCTAAGCATATCTTTTGGTTCCATAGCTGAAGATACCCTTTTGGACCCACATCTACTCCTGCACTTTGCCAGCAACCCCCCCTTCCTATCTTTACCTCCCCTGCTGGCCCATGACAAATGCCACCCGGCTGCACTACCTCTATTCTTATCCGCTTCCACCTCTCCTCTCTCTGTCCCCCCAACCTACCTCCCTTCTCTCCCATCCACCAGTCTCCCTGATTTCACCCTCCTCCTTTCCTTTCCCTTCCCCACAGTTTCACCTTATTGTTCTTTTTCATCTACAAGACTATGTGTTGTTCTTTTTTTTTTTTTTTTTTTTTATAAACTATTATCTTTGCTTATGATTTTCTCAATTGTACCAATGACGTTGAACCTTTGTAAAAGAGCCTTGGCTCAAAGGTATTTGTAATCCTAGAACAAATAAATAAAATAAAATAAAATAAATAAATAAAATTCAGTTTTCAAATATTCAAATAGAACTACATAAAACCCAAACTAAAAGAAGAAAAACAAGATAAAAGAAATGGAGGGGGGAAGGGGGAAGGAAGACAGAAAAAACAAATAAAACACAACAACCAAGAAAAGGGAGGGATGGGGGAGGGAAGAAAGGAGAAAAAAAGGGGAAAAGAGACCAAATTAATGTAAAACTAATGACCACAAGAACAAATGCATGTATGACTTCTGATTGATTGAAAAATACCAGGGTACTTACATACATGTATCAAGCTAAAAAAGCTATACCATAACACTATCTATTCAAGTGTTAGGTAAGAAAGAAACGAGAAGTCCAAATATATTTACTGCTTTGCTATCTCTTCTTGAAAAACAGTTGAAGTTCAAAACCACAGTTAAATCCCAAGGTGCTTACATTCATATTCAAAACTGAAAAAAAACTATTCCATACCATTGTCTATTAAAGTGCTAGACAAGATAAAGACAAGTCTAGATACATGTTCTGCTTTGCCTTCCCTTCTTGAGAAAAGGTTTAAGTTCAAAGCCACGGTTCAATCCCATGTTCTTATGGGCATTCGTACTGATAATCCAAAAGGCCTCTCTAGTAAGTAAGAGGTCATTAAAATCACCCCTTTGGTTTTGGATTGACAGAGACTATCCCTTGAAAAGTGAAATTATGTTCCTCCTTATTGTTACAGCTAGCAACATGTGCTGCAGTTGCATAAGTAACATATCTTTTCCTTACTGCAGGAATATGTTCTCCTACACAAACTTTTAGGCTTCTTATTGTTTTGCCTATGTTAAATGCTCCGCAGTCACATGTTGCTCTGTAGATTATTCCCTCACTGCCACAAGTGATTGACGTATATCATATCTGCGTCCTGTATTCTCACAAACAAAATCCTTGCCCTGTTTAATATAAGGGCAAATGGTACACCTTTTACATGGAACACAGCCCATCGCTGGTTTATCTAGCCATGTTCTGTTTCTTTCTTTTTTATCAATAAAGTGGCTATGAATGTTAGCACCCTGGGATTTAACTGTGGTTCTGAACTTCAATTGTCTTTCAAGAAGAGATAGCAAAGCAGTAAATGTATTTGGACTTCTCGTCTCTATCTTATCTAGCACTTTAATAGATAGTGTTATGGTATCGCTTTTTTAGCTTGATACATGTATGTAAGTACCCTGATATTTTTCAATCAATCAGAAGTCATACATGTATTTGTTCTTGTGGTCATTAGTTTAACATTAATTTGGTTTCTTTCCTCTTTTTCTCATTCCTCCTCCCCCACCCCACCCCCAAAAAATCGCTCCTTTTCTTGGTGGTTATGTGTTTTCTTTGTTTTTC
The DNA here is from genome assembly GCA_016271365.2 of Neoceratodus forsteri. Taxonomy (NCBI): domain Eukaryota; kingdom Metazoa; phylum Chordata; order Ceratodontiformes; family Ceratodontidae; genus Neoceratodus; species Neoceratodus forsteri. The sequence continues at coordinate 1,075,341,082 of CM057454.1, read as the reverse complement.
CTGTCTTCCTTCCCCCTTCCTCTCCCCCTTTCTTTTATCTTGTTTTTCTTCCTCCTTTTAGTTTGGTTTTATGTAGTTCTATTTGAATATCTGAAAACTTAATTTTAAACAGTGATAAGCACTTTAAGTTTATACAGGTGTAGCTAATTATTGTCTGTTTTAACTAATCAGTGAGTGTTTTTTCCTATGATGTCATTATGCAGGATTTGAATTTCTGCATTTAACTGCCTCACACTCTGTGGTGATTTAGCCTTTGAAAAAGGATGCAGTGTCACCCGAAACGCATCAGGTTTTAGTGCTATTATACTTTAAAGACATTTTTTTGTATTTTCAGACCTGTGCCCTTGTTTACTATTTGAGGTTGGTGAGTGCAGGACTTTTTTGTTGCAGAGAACTTCTGACACCACTGACTACCCTTTTTAACAAATAGTGGGAGGATGGTATGGTACCCGAGGACTGCGTATGTGATTCCCCTTCATAAAAGTGGGAGAAAGGCAGAGGCAGGAAATTATAAATCTGTTAGTCTGACCTCAGTGGAAGGGAAAATTATTAAATCACTTCTGAAAGAAAGAATTGTTGAGTACCTAGAGGCCAGCAGGGCACAGGACCCAAGGCAGCATGGATTCACAGTGGGAAGTTCATGTCAGACAAATCTAATTAGATTTCTTTGACTGGGTGACCAAAGCAGTAGACCAGGGAGGGGCTGAGAACATGGCTTACTTTAACTTTAGCAAGGCATTTGACAGAAGTCCCACACAAAAGATTAATAAACAAGTTAGCCAGCCTGGGAGTGGGTCCCAGTGTGGTAGCCTGGATAATAAACTGGCTGGATAACAGGACACAGAGGGTAACAGTAAACGGAGTCCACTCCAAAGAAAGGGGGGTTACTAGTGGGGTACCGCAGGGTTCAGTACTGGGACCAGTCCTCTTTAATGTCTTTATAAGTGACATTGTAGAGGGACTGGAAAGAAAAGTATGTCTCTCTGCAAATGACTCAAAGATCTGCAACAGGGCTAATACATGGGGGGGTGGAAAGGATGAGAAGGGACTTGGCAAGGTTGGAGGAATGGTCAAAAGTATGGCAGCTTAGATTCAATGCAAAATAGTGCAAAGTAATGCACCTGGGAAACAAAAACCCAGGGGGGGTACTAACAACAACAAAAATGGAAAGGACCTGGGGGTAGTCATATCAGAAGACCTAAAGGTAGGCAAGCAATGTGAGAAGGCAGTAAGGAGGGCTGGGGGGATACTGGGATGTACAGGGAGAGGACTCACCAGTAGAAAACAGGAAGTTGTTATCTGTCTGTACAGACAGTTGATGAGACCCCATCTGGAGTACTGCATGCAGTTCTGGAGACCCCATCTCCGCAAAGACAGACAGGATGGAGGCAGTCCAGAGAAGGGCAACTAAAATGGTGCAGGGTCTGCACCAGAAGCCATACAAAGAGAGATTAAAGGAGCTTAATATGTATACCTTCGAGGAAAGAAGGGAGACATGATAGAAACTTTCAAGTACCTCAAGGGAATCAACAAACTCCAAGAGAGGAGCATCTTTCAGAAAAAGAGATGTGCAAGAACAAGGGGATAAAATCTGAAGACAGAGGGGGATGGCTCAAGGACAACATGAGGAAGTATTTTCCATGGAGATGGCTGTGGATGCATGGAACAGCCTTCCTGAGGAGGTTGTGGGGTCAATAACAGCAGGGGAATTCAAGAATGCATGGGACAGACATAAGACAATTATAGTGGGGGGTAGGAGGAAGTAGGCTGTTGGTTAACTAGGATCTGCACCTTATCCAATAGGTAGGGAAATGGTCAGGCTGGGTGGGCCATGCGGTCCTTATCTGCTGTCAAAGTCTATGCTTCTATGTAACTCCAGTGCATAAAGTAGAGCTACAACTTCCCACATATGTGCATCTGAAGAAATCGGAACCCAACTTGTTTAAAAACTGTACAGCTCTCCACTGAGGGAAGAGAGGCAGAGATGGGCTCACATATCCTCATAGGGAGGTGCCCATTTTCCGCCCTGCATCAGGCAAGGGCTCCTCTGCTACTACTGCTCTTGAAACCAGAACAGACTCATTACTCTTCTGGTTTCCAAAGTTTCAAAAGGGACAAAGACCCCTTCGGAAGCTGCCTCTGTCAGATGCCTCCTTGGCCACTGAAGCTGATGTGGCCTTGCTGTGTTGTGACACTGGAAAATGGCTTGTTTTTATCCTGGATATCCTTCAAAAATCATCCAGGCCATAATCGAGCAACAAGCCTCCCTCAAAGCCACACACCTCGCATAGCCAACACAATACAATAGGTGGAGCTAGCCAACATGCGTAAGATTCTTACTGTGGCATCCCCTAGGAAGGTGAAGGCCATGGATACCAACTGCAAGATGCCTGCTCCCTCTGAATCTGGGAGAACTAAGCTGCTCAGGGTTCCACTCCACAAGTTCAAGACTAACAACAGTAAAGGAGGCACAGGACATGAGCAGGTTTGCGTCATTGGAGGCGAAGGCTCTTCTGAATGCAGCATCCATTTGCTGACATGGGAATCCGTGAAGAGCAAGGACCCTTCAATGGCACAGTGGTGTGTCTGACAGAAACATAAACCGCCTCATCTGCCGAGGGAGGGGTTCCACTTGCGAGTATTTTCTTTAATCTACACCTGCCTGTTCCTGTCCAATAATCTGGTCACTGTGAATAAAGCTCAGAAAAGTCTAGGAGCAGAGAAGGACGTGGATAGCACAAGATTAATATCCACTGCTCCCATGGACTGCCCCTCCTAGAGCTGCAAGGACCTACACACCTCAGCTATCGAATACAACAAAGACGAAGACTTGGAATCAAACAGGGGAGAGATAGGAATTCCCCTCTTCAGCTCCATCCACTCCCCTGCCTCCTCCTCTTCAGAGAGTTCGTTCTCCTCCTCATCAAGTAACTTTTTTGGGTCAGGAATGTATCCCAAAATCCCCGATATCCTAATCCTACTGGAGTCAGTGGTTCTGGACGAGTTCTCAGTTACACACCGCCAGAGGCTGGATCATAGGGGTGGGGGTGTAGCCATTTGTTTTAAGATGGGATTGGGCCTTATAGATGTGCCAGTTGGGGCCACTAGGTCCTTCGAGTGTATTGTGGGCTCAAGATACTTCTCATTTACCACCCACCTGGGAACCAGAAGGATTTCTTGCAGGAAGTTGCAAACTTCATTGTCAACGTGTGTTGGGAGTCCCCTAGATGGTCGATACTGGGGGACTTCAATGCCTGAGTCAACAAACTCTTGAATTTTGGTCAAGACTTCCTCCAACTAATAATTTTGTTGGACTTTACCACAGGTGGTTACCGCTGCGACCCACAGGTAAGGTCACTCATTGGACCTGGTATTCCTACTGGGGACGGAGATCTCCAACGTAGTGGTAGAACCCACTGGGTGTCCGATCACCACACTATAGGATTCAGTTTCACGGCTCCCCACAACAGACCTGCCCCTACGGAGATGGTCTGGTACCACCCTTTATGAGGTTTGACCCCTGATGGTCTTATGGCAGTGCTGGACCTATCGGGTAGACCATGTAAGCTTGGATCCAGGGGATCGTCTGCTAGCCTATAAAAAGGCGGTGATGGATGCCCTGATTCCATAGCTCCTGTCAGAGTTCACCCCCCCTCACCCTTTGCCCTCAGTCCCTTTGGTTTGATGGGACATTGAGGGAGTTGAGGTGAGTGGGACGAAGGTTGGAGTGTCGCTGGTGGAAAACCAGCCTGGCTGATGACAAGCTTAGATTGATGTCCCATTATAAGGGCTATCAATCAGCCTTCTCACATAAGAAGGCAGAATTCTGGTCCAGAAAGATTGCCGCTGCGTGAAATTGACCGGCTCAGCTCTTCTGTACTGTGGACAGACCATGCAATCCAGCCTGTCTCCAGAACCAGGGAACTTTTTCACAGAATAAGTGTGCTGAGTTTGCTTGATATTTTTGCAGATAAGGTTGGCATCATCAACTGGAGATCTGTGCAGCCCACTCAAATGAGCACTGCAGTGATAGGTGGGAGATTACAACTGCCCAGTTTGTCTGGTCCGATTTTGACCGGTTGGTGATCACAGACGTCCTAAAGATTGTCCAGGGCTTGCGACCGACTTACTGTAGTTTGTACCGGGGTCCAACGTGCCTCCTGATGGGGTGCATGGAGGTGATCAGACCGGTCCTGGCTGAGATAGTTGGGTGCTCGTTGGAGAAAGTGGTGTTTCTAGACACCCTGAAGGAAGCAGTGGTACATCCCCTTCTTAAGAAATCTTCTCTCGACCCAGACTGTCTCACTAACTACAAGCCTGTCTCTAACCTACCCTTTGTGAGCAATGTTGCTGAGAAGGCAGCTTGAGGATCATCTTACCACCCACCATGTCTATGATCCTCTCCAGTCCATTTTCAGGAAGAGACATAGTACCAAGATGGTGCTGGATCAGGTACTTAATGACCGCCTAATTGCGAGAGATTGGAGAGCTGTTCAATCTTGGTCCTCCTTGATCTCTCTGCAGCATTTGATACCATGGACCACGGTGTGTTGTTGGAGCACCTGCGGCTGATCTGTGGTCTGTCTGGGACAGTCCTCAGGTGGTTCCATTCTCTCCTCTCAGGCAGGATTCAGAGAGTAGAGTCAGGGATTTATTCCTCTGTCCCTTTCTCCCTGTCCTGTGTGGTGCTGCAGGGCCCTGTTCTTCCACCCATGTTGTTTGCAGTATACATGCTGCCATTAGAAGACATTATAAGGCGGTATGGGCTGAGTTTTCACTGCTATGCAGATGATACTCAGCTGCATATGTCCCTTGTACCCGAGCAGGGTGATGCTGTCTCGGTCTACAACTGCCTGTCCGAGATTCAGAACTGGATAAGTGCTAATTGACTGAGGTTGAACCCGGATAAGACTGAGGTGTCTGTTGTGGACCCAGGTCGTCAGGTAGAGGAGTTGTCTTCTTGGCAGCCATCCGTGCTCTGGCTGGGGGGCAGCCAGCTAATGACCTCTGACCAGGTGCGAAATCTGTGTGTTATGCTTGATGGGGGGCTGACTCTTAAGTCTCAGGTGTCAGCCGTCGTCAAGACCTCATTTTACCATCTGAGGAATATCGCTCGGACAAAATACCTGGTCTCGCCTGACAATCTTCCAACATTTGTCCACACCTCTGCGACCTCATGCCTCGATTACTGCAACGTCCTATACCTAGAGTTACTGTGGATGGACCTCCGCCACCTCCAGCTGGTGCAGAATGTGGTTGCCAGGTTGTTGACTGGCTTACCTTGATCTTGCCATGACACAGCTGTGCTCTGTGGCCTGCATTGGCTGCCAGTTCAGTGGAGGATCACCTTTAAGGTCGGGTTACTGACCTATAAGGCCCTACACAGACAGGGACCATGGTATCTGTAAGATCTCCTCTTTCCCTGCCGCCAGCTCTGCTCCACCGACGAGGGATTGCTAGAGGTTCCCAGGGTTCATTTGAAGACCTCGGGAGCTAGATCTTTTGCTTCTGCAGCCCCAGCCCTGTGGAACTCTACCTCGTCAGACCAGTGACTGCCTGACCGCTGAAGCCTTTAAATCTGCCTTAAAAACCCATCTATTTAATTTAGCATTTCCTGAATGATGATATTTCTGCTGCTGGTTATTAATTTTGTAAATGTGTTATTTTAGTTACAAATGTGTATGTACAAGCACATTGATAATTACTGAATTGCTCTTTTTAGAAATAATCTGTCTCTCTATCTCACTCACTATGGATTGGGTCCAGGGCTGCCTGCAGATCTGAAAAAGCAGTCTTGTCCTGCTGCAGTGCACCTGGCCGTGCCTGTGTATGCCCCCCCCCCCCCAAGCTGAGGGGCCCAGTTTGGGGTTGGGTATGTCTGATGGGAAGTTCTGCAGAACACCAGTGCCCTAAAGCTCTCCCTAAGAGCAATAATGAGTATCTACGCAAATGCCACTGCCAACTGATACACCAGGTGCACTCCCCCGCTCAGAGGTCCAACTGGCAAGGAACCATAACAGACATATTAGCTTGAGAAAAACACAATGGGGACAAAAGGAACCCATGTGAAAGGTCTCATCATCTTATGCCGGTCTTACATCTCCAGAAGTAGAGGCTGGCAGTATAGCCTAGAGGTTAGAGTAATGAGCTGTTAATCAGCTTGGTACATCCAGCAGACAGACCTGGGTTTCATTCCCACAACCTCCACTTGCATACAGTGCGACTCTGAGCAAATCACTTAACATCCCCAGTGCTCCCAGGTGGCCCATGGAAACAGGCACCTGTGTCTAGTGGTCCTTACCCAGTTACCAAAAAAGAATAATTGAAAAAAAAAAAAGAAAAAAAAAGTGACAGAGGTCTCTGATATGCCGAGGTGCCAATGAAAAAATAGCCCTTCGCGGATAGGATATTCCAAATACATGTAATCCCTCCTCGTTTGATTTATCTTGCCATCTAGCCTTTTCCAAAATAATGGGAACACAGTAAGGTGGAGACACAAGCTCTATATGCCTGCCATATTTAAGAAGCTACTTAAAACCAAGTTATCAGTGTCTCCAGATCTCAAACTAGCTCCAGCAGTCTATTCAAGCTGGAGCCTAAAACCAATGTGCAGAGCATTAGTCTCTTTGATAAAAAGCACTATTAGCAGTCCACAGCTAGCTCGTCTCCTAGCTCACTCGCCCTCTTTCTTTCCGAAAACTGAAAGAAAAAATGTTTCAGAGGCACTGTAAGGAAGAGCTGCCGCATCTCGCACTACAGACATGCAGGCTCTCAGGACCTGCGCATGTGTGACATCACTATGCTGAGTGTGACATCGGCCCACCAGAGGGAGGATGCACGCAACACAGGTGCGCAAACAGGCACTTGAAAGGCCATTAGCGAAAAGGGGAGCTCGTGCCCCAAAGGTTTCAAGTGATAGGAAAAGGCAGAAAAACTATGCAGCTCAATGAAGCCCTGAAATCTGCCCCCAAAAAATGCCCTAAGCACAACCCAACCTCCCGTTCTGTAGAAAAACAGGGACAGGCCTCAAAAAACACTCAGGAAAACACAGATGAGCATCAGGAAGAATCCCAAACAAAAAATCTGGAATACAAAGTGCTACATTGTAAACCTAACATGCAAGGCATTAGCCAACAAAGAAAAACAACGGAAACACTAATGCCTGTCATACTTCTATGCATCCAACCCCCACTTTTCAGGGACAGAAAAAACACTCTCCAACAGGAACAGAGCAAAAACTCTGAGGAAAAAAAACAGGGACGTCCCTGAACTCAGGGACAATGAGAAAGATGGTATTTCTGTGCCTGAGAGAAGAAACTTAAAGGGAAAGAGACCCAATAAGAAAGAGAACCAAGCACAGGCAGGAACACACCTGAAAGGCAACAAAACTATGAAATGAATCTAAAACTGAGGAGGGGAAGAACCGGTAACCAGAGACGGAGGCGATCCCCCCGAAGTGCCCTGACTAGAAAACCCAAAAAAATAAACAGGTACTTACCTGAGCCACTTTTGCTTTTTTTTTTATATATTGGAGACCTGAAAAAAATATACACCCTGAATAAATGTAGCAAATGTGGCCCCCAGCCCAAGCACAGGCAGTGGAGATGGGGAGAGCAGGTTAGCCAATTTGCAAGCTGCAGCTTAACAGTCACAATTTTAATTTAGGGGTGCTCCCTGTCACCAGGTAGCCCCAACCTGTGATGCAGAATTGCAGCCCCAAGATTAGAATTCAGGGAAGCTTGAGAGGGGTTTCCCATTCAATGGCATTGTTCAGACTAGGGAGTTGCTTCTGCCCGTGGGCCTCATGTACCTAACATTCTAAGCATTTTGGGATGTGCCATTTTCCCCTAGTATTGGTACATAGTACCCAAATGTGATGAATACCGATTGACAATGTGGAGTGCTACAGAAAATCTATTTAAAATACAACACCAGAAGCCTATACCAAAGCCCCACCCACCACCCCAAAAAGTGAAAGTGTGCACCAGAAGTCCATACCTGGTACCCCAACAGTCCCCAAAACTGAAAATGTGAGCCGGCAGCTAGGATACCAACAAGTTTGAACTTTTGGAAGTTCCACTTATAAACATATTACGATCCAGTTTAGGGTTGGGGCAATCTGTAGCTGCAACAATGATTAGAGCAAAGTTCGGAATGACAGGCATTACTGCACTTGCACAGCTAGATAAACAACACATTTCATACTTATGTTTAAAGGTAAAATATGATTGGAAAAATAACAAGTTGCCCCAATCAAGCTGGTTAAAAAGAAGATTGAGCATCCTAAAAGAAAATGATCTGGAATTTCAAGGCGAATATGTTGATAAAGGGATAATTATAAGCCATAAATATCAAAACTACGTAACTCATAAACTTTCTGAGAATTGTAACACTGAAGACTTAAAGAGTATTGCAAAACTGCATATCTCGCACTGGTTAGTGCAGAATGACATGTTCCATCAGTACATATAGTACTTAGATGTACTGACAGACAATAAGCAAAGAAAGTTATATACTAAATACTGTACGGAACTATTTCCAAGTAACGTATTAAGTGCCAGATACTGTGAGGCTGATGCTCAGGCTTGCTACTGTGCAGGCAACAAACCTGAAGTGGAAAATCTAAGACATGTTTTTGATTGCAAATGGTATTCCAGACCAAGATTAAAATGTTACATCCACTTTGAAAAACTATACAAACCAGTGATAAAGATCTATTGTTAAAAATATTATTTACTACTAATGATGAAGTAATTATCAGAAGTTTTATTTTTTATTTATTGTAAAACTGGAGTTACAACCTTTGAGCTAAAAGCTCATTTACAAAGGATCCTCGTCAAATAGAGGGTTGGGGAACATCAAGTACATGGACAGTGGAGAAAAACAGAAGCCGCTAGAAGGCATCGTCAGTTACACATCATTAAAAGGCTAAACAGCATTACAAATAAAAGGATGGGGAGAGACGAAACACATTGCAAAAGCCATCACTTAATTACATAATACAGAGGAAAATAGTCCCCTAACAGATCAGGTGAATAAAGTGCAGATTCCAACTAAGTACAAAGTATGAAGCCCTCCCCAGGTTCCCTCGCTGCTCACCCAGTCCGAAGCTCCCCAGCTGGCCATCAGAAGGGTCGTGAGGGCTAAGCTGTAAGAAGCCCTCCCCAGGTTCCCTCGCTGCTCACCCGGTCTGAAGCCCCCCAGCTGGCCATCGGAAGGGTCGTGAGGGCTAAGCTGTCAGAAGCCCTCCCCAGGTTCCCTCACTGCTCACCCAGTCCGAAGCTCCCCAGCTGGCCATCAGAAGGGTCGTGAGGGCTAAGCTGTAAGAAGCCCTCCCCAGGTTCCCTCGCTGCTCACCGGTCCAGGCCCCCAGCTGGCCCCGGAGGGTCGTGAGGGCTAAGCTGTAAGAAGCCCTCCCCAGGTTCCCTCGCTTCTCACCCGGTCCGAAGCCTCCCAGCTCACCACCAGAAGGTATGGGAAAGAACTGCATCAGTTTAAACCTTAGCACCTTTTTTCTGCCATCCCGGGCGCTGTACTGAGAGACTGTGTGAAATTCAATTTAATCTTACACTCACTGCAGCCTGAAAATTTGTAACTAAATCCAGCCTGTTAAATTTATTAAATGCAACTCTAGTTGCAGCCTGTTAATTTTTAACAAAATCCTGCCTGCTAAGTTTAATCAATTGCAGCAGTCGCTGCAGCTTACTCGGACCTGCTGCTTGTTGGCTTGATTTTTTTTCATCAGAGAGGATTTTTACTCTATAGTGCAGTACTACAGTTAAAGTCTACGTGATATTTGCTCCTTTCTAATCTTGATTCTATTTTGCTTTTACCTAATCTCTCTGTAAATTTCTGTCTCCTTCCTCTCCCTGTAACTCCCTCCTCTGCCCCCTTCGAGAATTACCTTGTTTGCCTAATCTCTTACTGGCCCATCCCTATTCCTCTAAAACTACTTAAGCCTTCTTTTCTTTTTTTTTTTTAATTCAATATCTTTATTGAATTTTTGGTTGAATACACCAACAATAGACACTAAAAAGCATGGGCTAATAGCAGGATCAACATTATATTCAAAATTACCTTTGGAATGCATCGTGAAACTAGAATCTAAATAAACCTCAAGCTCCATGCACCCCCTACTGCTATCCCACACTACCCCCCACTCATAAATCCCGTCCCCCCCAGGGATGTGCCTTATTGGAAAAACTCTATTTGGACATATACCAAGAACTAGACAATATACAGTAACCAACATCAAGAGAAAATAATATCGATCAAACAATCAGAGGTGTACATATATGAGACAATGCAAGTAAAGAGCGTACAATTTACCCCTTTTCCTGTTAAAAGACTTCAAACAGTTCCGAGTACTCGGTATTAGCTTCTCGGTCTTGAAGTAGAGAGATATTTCTTTGATCCATTCCTCATACGATATGACTAATTGGTCCATCCAATGTCTAAGAACCAGTCTTTTAACTGCTATCGAAATTAAGGCCATATGAAATCTATGTTCCAGAACCTGAATATTAGTAAACTGACCTAGAATAAAAACTTCTATAATAAACAAATCACTTAGTCCCAGAAGGGGATCCAGCTTGGATTTAATTAAATACCATAAAGGAGCCACTTTGTCACAGTGACAAAGAATGTGTACCAGGTTACCTTCAGCAACTCCGCACCTTGTACAGGTATTCGAAGGCACTCTACCTAATCTGGCCAGTTTAACCGGTGTATAATATAGATTATTTAGGATGTGGTATTGAGTAAGCCTGTGTCTATCTTGGGTAAGGTACTTATGCATGTCCCCCCATATCTGATCCCAAATCACGGGAAAGTCTGGCAGAAGTGTGTCCCAGATCTTAGAATCACTAAGGGGATCAGGATGCTTAGCATCCAGTAAATTAAGAGTATATCTTAGATATATTATGGGACTTGTTCGCATATTCTTGTATCTGGTTTAGAACAGGTCTGACTTGAGATGGAGTAAATGTAGGACCAAAAATAGAAACCATGAAGTGTCTCAACTGAAAAACCTCAAATATAAATTTCTGAGGTATATTAAATTTATTCATAATCTCTGCTGAGCAGAGAAGGGATTCCTCAGAAAAAAGGCTTTCCGCACAACAATCTTGTAGCTGAGGAAGCCAGTCTGCAGGAATTGGAGAGCCACCAATTCTGATATTGGGGTTTAAAGTAAGAGGCTGAGCCGTATCTTTTTTAACTGAAATATTAAAGAAATTCCAGCACCGAGTCAGCACCTTAATAGAAACCCCTATGACACTACTTTGTAAGTGAGGGGGTAGAATGGAAGTGGAATAATAGAAAGCTCTGGGTAACTGAAGCTTATGCTTATCCAGTATCCCTCTTTCCAGTTGTAGCCATATAGGAAGGTATACATCAGATCTTACATCATACCACCTCCCCACTTTGGACAAATGGCTCGCCCAATAATATATCATAAAATTAGGGAGACAAAGTCCTCCTCTTTGCTTAGGTAGGTTAAGCTTGGAGAAGGCTCGCCTGGGTTGTTTGCCCTGCCAAATAAATGTGGTAATAGCAGAGTGGAGCTGTTGGAAATAGGATGTGGAAAGGTAAATGTTCAGTAAATTTAACAGGTAGAAACCCGGGGTAGCACATTCATCTTAATAATGCTTATATGACCCCCACAATGACAAAGGGAGGGCAGACCATCTCTGAAAGTCCTGTTGTATCCTTGAGACTAGGTCATCCAAATTAAAGTTTCCTGAAGGCCTCAGGATCTCTGGTAAGGTTTATACCTACGTATTTAAATGAAGAGGAAGACCATTTCATACCGAACTGAGTAAAGTTGACCCGAGGTGTGCTATCATTTAACGGAAAAATTACTGATTTGCATAGATTTAGCTTATAATTGGCCACCTTACCAAATCGGGCAATAATTTGTAAAATGGATTCTAGAGAGCATTCCAGATTAGCTAAATGTAGAAGGATGTCATCCGCATAAGCCGAGAGGGTCAGGATTTGTTGATGCACTGAACATCCTGTAACCTGAGGAGAGCTTTTAATACTAAGCAGAAGGGGTTCTAAATATAGATTGAACAAAAAAGGAGAAAGAGGACACTCCTGTCTAGTGCCGGTAAATACAGAGAAACGGGAAGAAAAGACTCCATTACAGTAAATTCTAGCTGTGGGAGACTTATATACCACCCGAATCCACTGGATAAACATGTCCGGGAAGCCCATTTTCTTGAGGGTAGCCCAGAGAAAATCCCAGTGAATTCTATCGAAGGCCTTTTCTGCGTCTAATGAAACTAAGACCATAGAAGCCTGGGAATCTTGGGCGGACTCGAAAATGTGCGAGAGGGTACGTAGATGGTCAGCAGGGGATCTGCCTAGTACAAACCCCACTTGTTCGGGACTCAACAAGTTAGCCCAAATCTGCTTAATTCTAAGAGACAGGATTTTGGTTAGAATTTTCATGTCATAATTTAACAGTGAAATTGGGCGGTAACTGGCTGGTTCATTCTGGGGTTTATCCGGCTTCAGGATCAAGACAATCGTGGCTTCCAACAGAAAGTGATCTAGGAGATCAGAGGTAAGCATATACTCAAATAACTTCAAGAGAAGGGGGGCAATCTCCTTGCAAAAAACTTTGTAAAAGTTAGAAGGGAAGCCATCAGGGCCTGGGGATTTATCCAGAGCTAGCCCCCCAATTGCTTCCTCCACCTACGCCAGAGTAACAGGGGAGACCAAAAGCTCACGCTGGTGGGCCTGTAGGGAGGGGAGTTGAAGGTCATCCAAAAATTGTTCAATTTGGGAAAGGGAAGGCTGATAAGGACCAATACTGTAAAGGTCCCGGTAGAAAGATTCAAAAATTTGAGAAATATCCAGAGGGGAAGTCTTGAGCGAACCATCCGGGGAAGACAAAGCAGGGATCCATCTCGAACCCTATACCTCCCGCAATCGGCGAGCTAGCATCCTGCCTGGTTTGTCCCCTTGGTCAAAATAGCGAGCCTTGGTCTTGAGGATAGCATACTCCACCTTTTCTCTTAACGGGTCTGAATATTCATTCCTGAGTTTCATTAGGGCTTCTAAGTCCGTCTGGGAGGATGTCGAGGATAGGGTATTTTCCGCATGTCTGATCTGACTTGAGAGCGCCAGAATTCTAGCCTCTCTCTGTTTCTTCCTTCTGGATGTTAGCTTAATAAATTCTCCCCTAATGAAGCACTTAAAGGAGCACCAAATCAGGTCTTCCTGATTGATTGAACCTGAATTGGTTTCCATAAAAGACGAGATCAGCGATTTAATATGAGAAACTATACGCCCCTCTTTTAAAAGTTGTGTGTTTAATTTCCAGGAGGAATCTCTTTGGACCTGTGAATCTGGAGAAATCGAGATCCATGCCACCGAATGGTCAGATATAACAATTGGTTCTATTCCCGTCTGTAAAATACCGGATATAAGGGTATTACTAACTAAAATAAAATCAATTCTGGACCACGACCGGTGAACTTGGCAGTAAAAGGAAAAAATTGGCCAGAAGAGTTAAACAAGCCATGGGTGCTTTAGCCCCAATTAAGTCCATGAAGTCCCTTAGGGCAGCTGTGAAGGGGAAGGTGGTTTTAGTGGCCTATAAGATCTATCCAAATCTTGAGACGGAACAATATTCCAATCCCCCCCTGAGAATTATTGGGGAAGGCAGGAAACCACTCAGTTTGTCAGCTATTCTCATAAGGAAGTCCGGGTCCCCTTCCACTGGGCCATAGATGGCACCCAATACCACTCTAACATTATTGAGGGTGCCCTTAACTATAACAAATCTACCTTCTTGGTCTACTAGGCACTCTTCTGCCAGAAATGGGACATGTCTTTTCATCAATATGGCCAACCCCTCTACTCGCAGATGACCCACAAGAAGCAAAAATCTGAGATTACCCCTGCTGGCATAACTCTCTAAACTCTGAAGTCATTAAATGAGTCTCCTGGATCAGTAGGGTATCAATATTCAAAAGGGCGGAGTTTTTGAGTACCTGGTATCTCTTAGATAAATCTCTGGCACCTCTGACGTTCCACGTGGCAATTTTAAATGACACCATAGCCATTTGATTTGTATTTGTAAAGCAAACATATGAACATCTGTGCAAGAGTAAACCATCTCCAAAGGCACATCCCCCCTTCAAATTCTTGAGGCATACACATCTAGGTCCCCCCTGTCCTCCCCAACCCCCATCATTACTTGTAAAAATTAACAAAAATAAGAATATCTCTGGCCATACAATAACATCCCTAAACGAAGCAACGAAGGAAAGACAGCGGTGTCTCGAGTCCCACCCCCATCCTTCCAACTATATATAAAAAGACTCCCAATTGGGACCTGAAATGTAAGAGTTTCCTTAAATTTTAAATCAGAAAACCTAAACCCATAGACACCCTTCCATTGGGAGGCAGGTTCTGTATTCAGGTAGCCGTGCCAATAGACTAAATGCCTCTCCGTCACAAACCATGGCCACAAAACAAAGACAAAAGTGCCAAAATCCAAAAGCCCCCCAAGAAGGGTGCCCCCCCATCCCTCGCTTTGGTGCGCAATGCAGACCCTCCAGAGCAAGCTCCAACCCAGAGCTCCCTTTCCCCCAATCCCTTTAGGTAGGACAAAGTAGCCCTACTATACTGTCAAAAAGCCAGAAAATCAGAGGTGAGACAGTGGAGACCTTGCTATTAGTTGGGAACCCTTTCCTTTCAACCATTACCCAAACAGAGAAATAAATTGTGAATTAAGTGTTTAAACCTACTTGAAGGTAGGAGATATTGTGACGGAGAGCGTCAATTAGAGCCACCCTGTTCCGCCCGGATTAAACCTGAAGGGTGGGTAACTCCAAGACCCCACTTCGAGTCGCTGCCTTCCCAAGGGCCCCAGGTCACTCTCCACCCATAGAGGAACAAGGAAAAACGGCCGGAGGGCCAAAGAGGCTGAGAGGACCAGAGTGTCCCGTCTGCATAGCGGCCCATGGGAACACCGACCAAAACAAAGGTTCCCACCCTCTCACCAGGCAAAACAGCTCGCGCTTCGCTAATCAGGCCCTGGGCCTTCTAGGCCACTCTCTGCTCTATCCATCCCCCGCACCCCACCAACGAGAAGTCAAAGAAAACAAAAAAAAAAAAAGAGAATTAAACCCAACAAACAGGTGAGAATATAACCTCTCTACTACGAGTGACATTTAACAGTCTAATATTGCAGTAGAGGATCAACCAGATTTAAACAGGTTGGGCAACTTGAGCTTGAGATCATTTAAGGCTTGATCCAGAGATTCATAGGTATGCCAAGTCCCATCGATGGACACCTGTAACCTAGCTGGGTATTTCATTCTATATCGAATGTCAGCAGCAATCAGCTTGCTGACTGTCGGGTGGAAAGCTGATCGTTTCTGCCGTGTTTCATAGGAGAGGTCTTGGCTGATCAATAGTTTAGAGCCACTCCACAGTATTGCTTGCAGATCCCTTGCCTTGGCCAAGACGTGCTGCTTCTCCAGAAAGCTCAAAAACTTAATGATGATAGGTCTTGGAGGAGTGCCAGATGCAGGTTTTGGTCGAAGGGAGCGATGAGCTTGCTCTATATGGTATTGGGGGTTGAGGGGAGACGGACCGACCACCTTAATCAGGAACTTTTGGAGGAAAAGGATAATGTCGGCGCCTTCCTCGGCCTCTGGGAGGCCTAGTATCAGCAGGTTATTTCTCCGGCTTCTCCCCTCTTAAGTCCTCCGCTTTTAGTTGGAATTTCGTAATTTGCTGCCTCATCTGAATGATCTCTGGGTCTGTTTTCTCCTTCCACCTCTCTAGAGAGGAGGTTCTTGCCTCCGAATCACCCATTCTGGTCGTTAACGTACTAAGATCCCCTCGTAGAGACTTTAGCTCCGCCGAGATATCCTCCAACGTTTCTTTAAATGGTAACAGTTCTTGGAGAAAACGATCCTTGGTAAGAGGAATCGGGGGAGCACTGGACAAGGTTACCTTGGAGGTAGTCCCCAAACCTTGACTCTTAGATTTTTTGGTGGATTTTTCAGGAGTTGACGGTGGGGTGTGCTTCATGCCAACTGGCTTCATCTCCGCTTCCATCTCTGATACGGGCCAATAAATGTGCTAAATTTAGCCCAAAAACCACTCCGTGAGTGGAATTGCGATGACAGAGCTTGAAATAAGACCACTGCTCACTTCTAGTCGAAGTAGGGAGAAAAAAATGATGTATAAGAGGGCGGTGGATGGGTGCTCCACAGAAGTGCTGCTTCTAGCTGCCCTGCATCACGTGACCATTACTTAAGCCTTGTTTTCTTCCTCTTTCCCCAGGGTCGTGAGGGCTAAGCTGTAAGAAGCCCTCCCCAGGTTCCCTCGCTGCTCACCCGGTCTGAAGCTCCCCAGCTGGCCATCAGAAGGTACGGAAAAAGAACTGCGTCAGTTTAAACCTTGGCACCTTTTTTCTGCTCATCCCGGGTGCTATACTGAGAGACTGTGTGAAATTCAATTTAATCTTACACTCGCTGCAACCTGTAAATTTGTAACTAAATCCAGCCAGTTAAATTTATTAAATCCAACTCTCGTTGCAGCCTGTTAATTTTTAACAAAATCCTGCCTGCTAAGTTTAATTAATTGCAGCAGTCGCTGCAGCTTACTCGGACCTGCTGCTTGTTGGCTTGATTTTTTTTCGCCCGCCTTCCCCCAACCCTTCACACTATTAAATGCACTTCTGACTCTGCCCACTGCTGCATTCTGCCAGATTATCATTTGGCTAGGAGAACTTTCTACTCCTCTCACCATTCTAACCTATATGCCTTTGATTTTCAGAACCACATAACTCATGCCTTAATTAATTCAGAAAGGGTGTTTCTTGTTTCTCTTCTTATCCCGGGTCACCCTGAACCAGGAGTCTGCGTTTCTTCTACTCTCTCTCCTGTAATAATTTCTGAAGACATACTTTGCTACTTGTCCAATCACTGCCTTAATTTGTAACTTTTGTCCCTGGATACTATAGGTAACTTTCAACTGCCTTGAGTTTAATAATAGGCACTATCTTGCCTCAAAAGGCACCGTTCTGCCTTGGATTCTAGCTCTGTGAATCAAGGGGCTGCCCCTCCACCTCTCTGTTCTTTCTAGTTTGGGACCACCTAACATATACACCAACTTCCACTACTTACCCCAGCCTGTCTGATTGTCTGAAGTGCTTCTTTTTTCTCTCTCTCAATACAAGATGTTTTCTCTTATGAGGCCGGGGACATTTCTGATCATTGCCAGACTGGTACTCTCCCTTGTTTCCCTCTCCCACCTCTCACTTAATATAACTGCTGGTGACTCTGGGTTCCACACACAAGAAGAAAACTCTTTTGTCTACTCGAACCTGCTTCCTAATAACAAATCACATCCATTTCATAACCTGTCCTTCTATATAACACGCCCTGCCAAACTAGGACATTTCCTTCTCCATCACCCACCTGTCATGCCCAAATGCCTCAAGCTCATCTATCGCCTCACCAGAGAAACTTGGGTGACTCTCCTGCGTTTATCCCCATCTGGGGACACTGAATCAAACCCTGGGCCCCTCTACAATGCTTGGTCAACTAACGACAACTCCTAGTGCTCAGTTCCATCAAAATTGCACACATGAATATTAGAAGTGTACCTACAGATTTCCCTGAACTGGAAGCCTGGGTAGCCCACTATTGCCCGGACATTCTAGGACTGAATGAAACATGGCTTAGGCGAGACATACCTTTTACAACGTATAAAATAAATGGCTAACAATCCTATGAGAATCGATTGCCCCTCCAAACAAAGGGGTGAAGGGTTGTTCTCTATTTTAAAGAACATCTCAATATCTCTGTCCAACACTCAGGGTTATCAGGTATCTGTGAAATTCTGCATACCGTTCTGCTTTTAGGCGGAAAAAAAAAGGCTAAACTTGATATGTGCTTACAATCCTCCAAAGGGGTGCTCCCTGGCTTAAACGGGCTCTTGGACTATCTCTCTACTCTAAAGGGTAAATCTGAAGTAATATTAATGGGAGACTTCAACTTTGACCTATCATGTACCCACTCCAGTTTGTACACGGAAGCTCTCGCCCGACTTCGCCTATCTCAACTGATTTCAAGCCCTACTCAAATCTCGGCAAATAGCGAGCATCAGTCTCTTCAGGACTGGATAAATACAAACAGAGCAAATAAAATTATTGCTGCAGGCACCTTTTCTGATTCTATTAGCGACCTCCTACCTACTTTCTGCATTTGGAGTGGTCACTGCCCCCCTATCCCTCACCTAGAATTATACAGTTTCCGTGATTTCGCCAAACTTACTCCAAGCGCACTCCTTGATGATATTAATAACATCGACTGGTTGCCTATCTATATCACTGAGGATGTAAATACAGCACTTGACTACCTAAATTCTTAGCTACTAGCCCTACAGGATCTGCACATTCCATTGAAAAAAGGCGTCTTAGGGGCTCTGCTAACAGATGGCTACATAAAGACATCCTTCAGACTATGAGAAGAAGGGACAAGGCCTGGGCCTTGCTAAGAAATCCCTACGGACAGAAGACTGGGCTAATTATAGAAAAATGAGGAATGCCTGCAAAAAAGATATTCGGAGGGCTAAAAGGAACTATTGCCTTAAGCTTCTCCAATCTTCAGTGGGTGACACCCGGGGTTTTTGGAACCACATCAAAAATTTCATAGGCCAAAGGCCCAAGACGGCCATAACTGAAATGATGCCAAATGTAACAATTTACCTACGACTGCAAATGCTCTGAATGTGTAATTCTCTGATCTCTCTGAATACCTGGTGAAATGTAACCAGTCCTCTGCACCCCCTCCTGATATGCACCATCCTTCAGGACACTCCTTTCTGCTCAGATCAGTCTCCAATACTGAGGTGCTGCATCTTCTTAAATCTATCTCCCCTCATGGATCTGCCGGTCCAGTTGGATTACTGCCCTATTTTATCAAAATGGCAGTTCCAGTTCTTGCGGCCCCTACTGCGAGAATTTTCAACCTATCTATACTAACCCAGACAGTGCCTACACTATGGAAAACTACTTGAGTTGTCCCTGTACACAAAAAAGGGGATACCAAAAACATGGCAAACTACAGACTGATCGCCATTCTCTCTACCTTAAATAAACTACTCGAGAAGGCTGTTGCCACCCAGGTCTCAAAATATCTGCACCTTCACAACCTTCTATCCCCTGCTCAACATGGATTCCAAACGGGGCACAGCACCACAACTGCACTACTTCAGGTATCTAATGAAGTCCTAACAGCGATGGATAAGGGCCTGCTCACGAGAGCCATATTTATTGACTTCACTAAGGCCTTTGATCTTGTGACTCACCCCTCCACTACTCTCCAAACTGTCTGTCGTGGCTTTTTCCCAGTCTGCCATCTCTTGGTTTGATAGCTACATAACTTGGAGGATGCAATTTGTTCAAATTGCAACTGCTGTCTCTGACCCTTCCCCAACCTCTGTTGGAGTACTCCAGGGATCTATACTTGACCCTCTCCTTTTCTCTCTTTTTATTAACAACCTGCCCTCACTTCCCTGTCTCTCCACGCTGATCCTTTATGCCGATGACATAGTGCTTCTCGCTAGTGGTAAAGACCCCACATCAGTAAAGACAAATCTTCAAGCCAACTTTGACTGCATACAAGTTTGGCTTCTACAAAACAAACTCATACTTAATGCTAAGAAAACTGTGGCTATGCTTTTTGGCTCCCCCTCTAGAATCAGATCTTTCAGTACTATATCTTGATGGCTCCCCGTTGGAATCTGTTAACTCCTTTAGGTACCTAGGAGTCATAATTGACCATCTCTGGATTTTAACCTCCACTTTGTGGCTACCTGCAAGGTGGTTAACTCCAAACTGGGTCTTGCCTATAGAATTAGGTCCTCCCTGAATGATGCCACCCGGCTTGCTATTGCACAAGGTTTCCTCCGTCCCTCCCTCTCTTACATACTGCTCTCAGGTATACCTTAATGCTAGCAAAGGATCCCTCCAAAAATGGAGCACCTGTTATAACAGCGTATGCCAATTTGCCCCTCTGCACACAGGCTTACTCATCATTGTCAACTCTACTCCAAACGGAATTGCTCTCCCCGACTTCGCAGAGACTCTATTCTGCTGGCTGTTTGATTGATATTATCAGAACGGGGACCCCCGAGTACCTCTCAAGGCTGCTATCTCATCCCCCCAAGCATATCTCCTTAGGTCATCCATACAAACCCAACTTGAAATTCCCAGATATCTCACAAAAAAGGGGGAACTATCCTTTGCTGTATCAGCCTCCAGCATCTGGAACTCCCTCCCCCACATTAAACTCTAAATCCCACCTAGCCTTTAAACGTGGTCTCCGCGCCCACCTAACTGACTCTGATGGCTGCTCCTGTGCTGTAATTTGAGACTGACTCCTAGTAGCTTTCCTTACCTACATGGCACTTACTGCTTCCCTCCACTTCCTGAAATCTGCATGTTCCTACTCCCATCACAAAATCGTTAGTTATAATTGTTATTTATTTCATAGCTGTGGTCGTATGTCCTTAATTAATATTGTTGTGTCATCTAGTGCAAGTAGTTTATGTAAGGCTATTTGTTTTCTCTCAGTTCCACAGAAATGTCTTGCTCTTGTCAGCAAACTGCGAAATTGTTTTGTTCTCACTTCATGCTGCACCATGAACTATTGTCACTGATGTTTGTACCTTGTTTGTACTTTGCTCTCTCCTGATTGTACCCTCCCCCGGGTCGTACCTGAATATAGGCAATACTCTTGTCTAGTGTACCTATCCAGTAAACAAAAACCAAATAAATAAATAAATGAGAATTCCAAGAATGCAGTTATAGAGCTTAGATAGGTTCCCGGAGGGAACAGGTAATGTGACCATCGACAAGTACAGCCACTAAGGGAGAGTAGGCTACAGGCTAAACAGGTGAGGGGGACAGCACAATGGTGGGTGATACCTTAAGGGTCAGGGGATCTAAGCAGGTGTGGAGGTGGGGGGTATGGAGAGTCAGGGGGGCTGTGGATGAGGGAGTGGAGGAAATGGGAGACCAAGGGGTGGGTACGTGGAGATTAGCGTGAGATTCTTAGGAGCCACGGGTCGCCATAGCCAAGCCAGATTGTGTCAAGGGGCACCAGGAGGGCTAGAAGTGTAACTGCCTATCTGGTGGCTATCTATAAAATACGTATGAAAGGATAAATACAGTTAACAGGAACCTGCTTTACAAAATGTTGCACAGATTGCTCAGGAATGCTGTACAGAATGACTGTATATATAAGGTACATTTAATACATATAATTCATACGGTCTCATCCACTGCATCTTTGCACATATAATGGATTAGCATTGTATGGTACCCCAAAATCCTGTACATTGAACTAAATGTATTTATTTAGACTGATGTTTTTAATATTATGAGTGTAATTGTATTTGTGATTGTTTTTGTGTATGAATAATGATTGTAATGGTCCTTCGATTGATTAATAAACTTATTTCCGATACTGGCAGCCAATACCCATGCCGACAGTCCCCCTCAAAAGTGAAAGTGTGCAGCAGAGGCCCATACATGGTGCTACCACAGCCTCCAAAAGTGAAATTGTGCACCACAAGCACTTCCCTGGTACCACTACAGCCCCCCTAAAAGTGAAAGGGTGCACCAGGAACCTATACCTATTGCCGACATAGTACCCTAAAAGTGAAAGTGTGTGCCACAAGCCAGTACCTGGTTCCCCAATAGTCCTCCCAAAGTGAAAGTGTGCACCAGAAGCACATACCTAGTGCTAACAAAGTCCCCGTGAAAGTGTGCACAAGAGCCTATACCCAGTGCCCAAACAGTACCCCCAAAGTGAAAGTATGTACCAACTGTGAACAGACGGTGCCAACACAGTGCCGCCAAAAGTGAAACTGTGCACCAGAAGTGCATACCCGGTGCTACCATTGTCCCCCTAAAAGTGAAACTGTGCACCAGAAATCTTCCCTCATGGCACCAAAGCCCCCCAAAAGTGAAAGGGTGCACAAGGAGCCCATACCTAGTGCTGCTATAGTCCTCCCAAAAGTGAATGTGTACCCCAGAAGCCCATCCCTGGTGCTGTGATAGTCCCCCAAAAAAGTAAAAGTATGCACCAGGAGCTCACACCTTTTGCCGCCATATTCTCCCCAGAAGTGAAAGCGTGTACCAGGAACCAACCCTGGTGCTGCCAGTCTACCCAAAATTAAAAGTGTGCACCAGGAGCTCATACCTGGTGCCACCACTACCCCCCCCCCCAAAATGAAAGTGTGCACAGGAGCCTATCTCTTAACAGAATCTCAAACCTTCACCTGACAAGAGGTGGCACCAGTGTGCTGTGGCAGAAGTTTGATGTCTACATTAGACAGTTAAACTAACTGCCAGGGACACTGACACTTGGGGAACCACAGTAAAGAAAGTGAGGAAATGGCCACCACCCTGTAGGGAAGAACTGAAGAAAAGGGGGGGGAAGGGGAGAAGATGGGAGTGGTGGATGGAGTTGGCGGGGGAGCTGGAATTCTCTTGGCCACTACTTCGTAAGTGATGTGCAATGTCTACACACCAGAGAAAATATAATACAGCACTTCTGCAAACACCCAAAGCTGGTTTGCCTTACTGTATTTTGTTAGTCCACCACCCTGCATTTTGTTCTGTGTTATGTTTTAAAACGGTGTACAGTGTACCGATCAAGAGGTTTTAGTGGGTAGAGAGAGAAATAAAGGGCTTGCCAGACACAAGGCCACATAGCACTGAACCACATGAAGTCCAGAAGACACTATGTTCACTAGAGAAAGAGAGTGCGCACTATGCCTTATGAATAAGGTGGCATCCCCAGTGGTTAACTGAATAAATGTAAAGTACAAGGAAAACACTGAGTGGATGTCTGTGACACCACACTATCTAAATGTACCGTATGTACCGTTTCTCTGCTGAAAACTAACATCTCATTCCATTAATAAAATAAACATTTTAATAAAAGAAAGTGAGGAAGGAAAACCTAGCTAGTGCTCCCCCTATACTGGGGACTGGTAACAGTAAGGTGGCTAAAAATAAGGTTGAGGTTTAAAAAGTAGTAGTGGAAGAGCCAAAGGGAGGGGGAGTGCTCAGGGTCTGCAAGCAATAGAAAAAATAAGAAGATAAAGAGAATGGAAAGGAATGCAGGTGTAGGATCACAAAACAGCAAAAGAGAATTCAGAGAAAGCTGGAACAGGTCTGTCTTAATGCCAGGAGTCTGGGTAATAAAATCAGTGATCTCCAGGCACTGGTGGTACACACTGAGGCAGACTTCATAGCCATCACAGAAACTTGGGCCACAGAGACTAACAGCTGAGACTGCCAGTCCCAGACTACACAACGTTTAGACAGGCTTGAGTGAAAGGCAAAGGGGCTAGCCATATATGTCAGGGAGGGCAGAAAGGCTGTGGAGGATGGGCACATTAGGGAAACAGAGTCTCTGTGAGTTTACCTCACAGTGCCCTCATGCAAGAAAATATGGGGGGGGGGGTGACCTATAGACCAATGGGACACGGGGAAGGGGGTGGAGCTCAGGGATGAGCTGACAAGGGGAGTACGCTATACATAATATGAGCGCACCCTCTGCAGGTGCAGGGTGTGCAGCCTATGGTCAGCCTCCAAAATAGGGTTGGTAAAGAATACTGGTAAGTTAATCACCTGATTAAGGTGAAACTGCAATACCACTTTCAGGAGGAACTTCGAGTTGGGGCGAAGGACTCTGTCCCTGTGGAAGACTAAGGAGAGTCCACCAAGAGTGCCTGAAGCCCCAGTCCTTCTGGCAGACATAACTGCCTCCAGAAAAGCTGTCTTCCCCAACAGGTGCAACAACTCACATCTGTGTATCGACTCAAAAAGCTTGCCCCTAAGGACAGCCAGGACCAGCAGTAAGTCCCACAGCAGAGGAGGATCACCACCACTTGCAAAAACAGTGCTTGGTGGAACTAGCATGATGGAACCTTTCCCCTGTTCCTTTCCTCTCTCCACATCCTTTTCACTCGTGGTTTCTACACGACATGACTGCAGACACCCCCACACATATGCTCATCACCCACTCTGACACACTCTCCTCCTCTGCCTCACTGAGGGACTTTATGTCTCATTGCAGCAGCCTACTGTAGTTTTCACTCGCAGGCAACAAAAAAAACAAAAAAAAACCCACATTTTTTTAAATTAATGACAGATTTCTGTGCCAGACTTCATTAGCGCCACCTTTTTAAAAACAGTGCGCTTGTAAACAGGCTGTACATGAGAGGTTAATGGGGATTAAGTTAAGGATGATAGAATTCTGCCATCCTATAGGACTGCTATATTATCTTTATCCTTTTTATAAAATCCAACAGTTATGACATCCCTTTTACAAAATCCAACTGTTATGATTTATGCCTTTTATAAAATCCAACAGTGATGGGCTTACCCCAGTGACAATATGGAACAAAAGAAATGGTGGGTTCTGTTTCTCAATCTCTGCATCCTGCTCCCAGACCCAGTATCTTAAATCTGCACTCATAGTTCTGAACCGCCACTAAAATCTTTGTGCACACGTGGAGGTAGTGATACTGCTGGGAGTGGAACTTTCCGGGCCTTATGTATTAGTCCTCCCTGGGAGTTCTGCTCCTCTTTCTCAGAGTTCCAGTTTTAATATAAATGTTTACTAACTATATTTATGCTGCTATTTTTGCTGTTGCATTTATATTAATTTAAATTATTGTACTGAAAGTGTGCTTTTTAAAGTACAGCACCCAGAGCCTCTGGGATTAGGTGCCTGAAAAATAAAAGTTGCCTTGCCTAGGTTTCACTGGGCTTCAAAATGGAAGGCACAGCCCCACTCAAAACAGATCTCTTCAAAGCGGAGCAGGCAGAGGCACAGCCAGAACTCTGTTATTAACTAGTTCAATGGAATTTAGGCTGGATATAATGAAACAGTCTGTAAGCTAGTTTCACATGTATGTGTGCATGTGGTTTTGCCCTCCAGAATCTGCCCTGTCTATGCCATTAAGAAAAGGAGACACACAGTTCTACTGGGGACTTGGAGTGGTGTTTCGTACAGTAACACCACCTCCACTACAAAATACCAAACTTAAAAAGCCCTTCTTTTAAATAAGGCTATGTACACAGTATGCATTCGTTAATTTGCGCAAACTCATTTTGAGAATACTGCCACCCCCATGTTTAGGTAGTATAAGTGACAACATGATGTGGCTTCCCAGCTGCGTCTACAGCAAGACCTTATGCTGTGTTAATTTAGGCTACTGTAGTCACCAGCACTGTACCTCCCCAAAGTCTAAGGAGGGGCATTTTGAGAAGGGGGTAAGCATATCATAAACAAATGAACATGGCAAAACAGAAACTATATTAGCAACAGGGCATTACGGTAACCACCAGTAAAAAGACAGCATCGCACACAAACCAGTAGAGACTAACCTGTTTTCTTAAAAAGTTTATGATATTTGCAGGCCGCGTGATGACTGTGTCTTCTGAGGTCATGGTTGGCACAGTCCCTGTAAGTGAAAACCACAAAGCAGTTATGGGTGTGTTTCGTTACAGCACATTACTGATGGAGAATAATCCTCTGGTTCATTTTCATCTGCTCCAAACAGAATCATATCCTCTCTTTGCCGCCAGTGTCCTAATGCAAAAAGTACACTGTGTTTTTGTTGGACGTTATAAAACGTTGCAGTTTAGTGTAGATCACAAGGTGAAGTCTGGAACTTACGAGGGGCAGGGGATAACCAGAACCTTTTCACATATTTTGCTAACGGCTACAGTATGCGGCTGTGCGTACACAGCCTGACACCTGGGTCACTGTTCACTTTGCTGTTGCCATGTAACCAGCATGGTAATCATTTGAAATTATACAGAAACCTGCCCGCCTAACACTTATTCCTCAATGGATTACTGTCACTCAACTGAAAATTATCAACAGCTAAATACTAATGGTATCTTAAAATAGCAACTAACTGTGTGTGGTTGAAAAGCTAGTTGATTTCAAATCAGAAATCACAAACAACCTACCCTAATACCTCACTAATGTGTTAATTAGACATACCTCAACATATATAGTATATGGAGGTCCACAGACCACAATACACTTCAGGACTCTAAGATCAAAAATAAACGAGGCTAAAGGGCTTTACCATAAAGAGCCCCTTACATCTTGAATGCTATGCCAGACCATGCCAAATTCATTAATCTCACATTGTATCCGAGTGCCAAAAGTATGTAACTGTATTCAATCATTATACATAAAATGCTGATTAAGCAAATAATACATGACAGGGTGTGTGTTATGCATGCAATAAGGCACAACAGCCAGTGTGATTAAGGATCCATAATCACACTCCTCCTGAGTGTGTAATGCATGAGGCATTTGCGCCAAGTGCCTTTAAACACACAAGACAGGTGTAAGATTACAGACCACAGTCACATATCCTGAAGTGCCTCATTACACTTAGAATGTGTAACAAAAATCCAGCAAAAATATACAGTGGTTCCTTCCTGTCTGGCATGATGAGAGCACGGCAAGGTATAGTGTATAGCGGGTGCGACTGCAAAAAGAACAGTTAGGTAAGAACTTACCGTAACAGTAGATCTTCAAGAGAATCTCTCTTCAGGCCACACCTTTGGAACTATAACTGCATCAGTGCTATAAACGTCTGCAAGCAGTCAGCCAGGGGCTGCCCATGACAACATTAGACATCAGCATGTACATAAACATGGGCGGCCCCTTCTCTCTCCAGTTCCCCAATGAAGTTTATGCTTGCAGGACCTCCTCTAGGGAATCAGGAGGGACCCCAGCCATCCACATACCAGGCATGTCAGAGTGCTGGAAAAAAAGTAATGGAGACAGCACTACAGGGATCTGTTGTGTCAACCCCTAAGGGGAAAGGAGGGTAGGATGGCATGGTCTGAATAAAGTGATTCTCTCGAAGATCTACTGTTACAGTATATTCTTACGTAGCTGTTCTATCTTCTTCGAGAATATCTCTCATCAGGCCACACCTTTGGAACAAGTCCCATGCAGTACCAAAAGTTAATAGTCTGGGAGGCTGGAGCTTATAGTAACAGGCCTTCTGAGCAGCTAGGCCAAACCCAGCTTGTCTATGAGAGACAATGTCCTGACTGTAGTGCTCAGTGAAGGTGTGGACAGTACTCCATGTGACAGCTGCACAGATCTCTGCAGCAGAAACATTCCAAAAACAAGCTACCAAAGTGGCCATGCCTCTGGTGGAATGACCAAAAACCACCCTAGGAAGTTCCTTACCGTACTCCCTATAACAAAACGTAATATAATGCGCTAGCCATTTGAACAAGCACTGCTTAGAAACTGGGGCCCGTCTTTCCCAGGGGCGAATAAAACAAAAAGCTGTGAGGATTTTCTGCAGTCCTTTGTACAATATGTATAGTACCTGAGTAGTCTATGCACATCTAAGGTATACAGCAATACTTCCCCTAGACTGGCATGCTCTGGATAATACATTGGTAGGTGGATGGCTGGATTTAAAGGAAGCTCGGACACCAACTTTGGTAGAAACTTAGCATTAATACACAAATACACCCTGTCTTTGTGAAAACTCAAATAAGGAAGCTCACCCATTAGAGCCTGCAGCTCTGAAATCCTTCGAGCAGAAGTAACTTCAACTAAAAACGACACTTAGAAACATAGAAACGTAGAAACTGACCACTAGGCCCATCCAGTCTGCCCGTAGGCCCTATACCTTGCATGTGGCCACTGACTCTATGTGATCAATGGCTTTTCATCACTCCCTCCCCTCTGAAGCTTCCCTTGTGCCTGTCCCAGGCATGCTTAAACCCCTCCACTGTGCTTTCCCCCACTATCTTCTGTGGCAGACTATTCCAAGTGTCGACTACCTTTTCTGTGTAGAAAAACTTCCTCACATTACCTCTTAATCTACCCCCTTCCAGTTTCACATTGTGCCCCCTTGTCCTAGTACCTTTTCTACATTGGAAAAGGCCCCCAACCTGCACCTTGTTTATGCCCTTGAGGTACCTGAAAGTGTCAATCATGTCCCCCGCTGTCTCTTCTCCTCCAGTGAGTACATATTGGGCTCCCTTAGTCCCTTCTCATATGTTTTGTGGTGCAAGCCCTGCACCATCTTTGTTGTCCTTCTCTGGATAGTCTCCACCTTATCTATATCCTTGCACAGGTGTGGCCTCCAGAACTGCAAGCAGTACTCCAGGTGAGGCCTTACGAATGTTTTATACAATGGCATCACCACCTCCCTACCTCCTGCTAGTGATACCCCTGCCTATGCACCCCAGCATATCACTGGCACTCCCTGCTGCCTTTGTGCACTGCTTTGATACCTTAAGGTCATCAGAGATCACCCCTAGGTCCCGCTCCTCTTGGTGGCAGTGAGCCCCCCACAACCTGCAGCTCTCTCCATGGTTCCCTCTACCCAGGTGCATTATTTTGCACTTCTTTGCATTGAACCTCAGTTGCCACATCTCCAACCATCTTTCAAGCTTCTCCAGGTCCCTATTCATTTTTTGCACCCTTTCTGGAATATCCACCCTGTTGCAGATCTTGGTGTCATCTGCAAACAGACAGACCTTTCCTTCTAGCCCCTCTGCAATGTCACTAATGAAGACATTGAACAGGACTGGTCCTAGTATTGATCCCTGTGGTACCCTGCTGGTCAACCCCCCTCCCCAGATTGTACCCCACTTACCACCACTCCGTCTCCTGTCCGTTAACCAGTTCCTAACCCAGTTCACCACCTTGTCTCCCATGCCCAGACTACCCATCTTGTTAATCAGCCTTCTATATGGGACGGTGTTGAAGGCTTTGCTGAAATCTAGGTAAGTGACATCTACCGCCCCTCCCTGATTTACTTCCCTAGTCACCCAATCAAAAAAATCTATTAGATTCATTTGACATGACCTTCCTGCTGTGAATCCGTGTTGCCTCAGATCCTGAGCACCACTGGATTCCAGATGTGTTGTTATCCTTTCTTTCAGCAGTGTCTCCATGATCTTTCCCACCATTGAGGTGAGGCTGACTGGCCTGCAGTTTCCCACTTCCTCCCTACTGCTGCTTTTGTGCAGTGGGACTGTCCTCTGGAACCACTCCTGTGTCGAGTGACTCTGCGAACAGGGCCGCCAGAGGCGATGCTAGTTCCCTTAATATCCTCGGGTGGATGCCGTCTGGCCCCATGGCCTTATCCACCTTCAGCTTTGTGAGTTCTTCTAGAACTCTCTCCACTGTGAATGGACTGGTGTCCTCTTCTCCTCATCCCCCCCCCCCACTGCCTCTGCAACCCAACTGTGGTCCTTGACCTTCCCCTTCCTTAGTGAATACTGAGCAGAAGTATTTGTTCAGTTTTCTGCCTTGTCCAGAGTCATCTCCTTACACTCTCCCTTCTCCCCTTTGAGCCTCACAATCTCCACCCCCCAACCCGCTTTTTCTTCTTTCACTGATGCTCCTTTAGCTCCCTGGGTAGTGAGAGAACCTTGGGAGCTGAATGTTTTTTGCTTTAACTGGTGTCTCTTGTGAGACTTGGTTGTTTATTATTTTTAGATTGAATGACTCAAAGTTTAGGTTTTTAATTTTAAACTGTTATATGTTGGGTTTTGGGGTGTATAATATTTATTATTAGTTATTTTATCATTTAGACACTTGATTCTAGGATTTTTTGTACGATAATTATTTGTTTGGATTATTTGTGATATTTATTTAACTGTGAGTGTTATTGGGTTATTAAATGCCTGGGATGTTGGCCCCTGCAGTCGTGCACTATTCGCCCTCTGCTCCTCATGCCCTTCATCCTTTTTTTCCTCCTCCTCTCCAGTTCACTATGTACAAACGGTGTAGGGCTTTGGGTATTATGCGTAGGAGTCGTGGGGGGGTGCGAACAGTGGAGGGCAAATGAGGGGTGCCATCACATTGGGGTAGTAGGTTCCAGGAGACACCCTGGGGCGAAATGGAACCCAAAGCGTGGGGCTCTGTGCTTGGTTTCCATACCCAAGGGCACTACTGATTATAGTAGACAGATGGTTTGGGTGGCCCGAGAGGTCAGTCCAACTCGGGCGGTGTTATGCAATGCCAGGTCAATTTAAAAACAAGACTGCAATTACTGCAGATCTTGTTGAAACAGAGGACCTGGCTTGCATCACCGAGACCTGGCTGGATGAAAATTCCGGCCCCATTTTGGAGGCTTAATTCCAGTCGGTACTTAGTGATGCACCACCCGAGACTGGATCACTGTTGGGTTGCCGTCTGTTTCAAGACTGAACTGAACTTCACAAGTGTACTAGTTGAGGAAGTAGAGTCGTATGAGTGTACCATAGTACCAGGTGTAGGTTGTCAGATTGCCCTCATCTACCGTCCACCCAGTGATGAGAAGCGATTCCTTCAGGAAGTCGCAGACTTCGTCATCGACATGATGTTTGAGTCACCCAGACTGATGGTTCTGGGCGACTTTAATGCCTGGATCGATGACGAACTCTCGCAATTTGGACAGCACTTCCTCCAGTTATTGACATCTCTGGGCCTTACACAGGTGGTTACCACTGCTACTCAAACACGGACACTCCCTCGACTTGGTCTTCCTCCTAGGGATCAAGGCCTCCAATTTGGGGGTGGAACCAGTTGCATGGTCTGATCACTACATCATGGGGTTCAGTTTTAGCACCCCCCCCCCTGTAGGCCTCCCCCTGTGGAGATGGTCA
This sequence comes from Neoceratodus forsteri, assembly GCA_016271365.2. NCBI lineage: Eukaryota > Metazoa > Chordata > Ceratodontiformes > Ceratodontidae > Neoceratodus > Neoceratodus forsteri. The sequence continues at coordinate 1,075,310,364 of CM057454.1, read as the reverse complement.
GGTACCGCCCTTTGCAAGATATAAGTTCTCAGAGCCTATCTGCAGTACTTGACCTATCGTCCCTCTCTGTGGCAAGCAGTGATCCAGAGACCCTCGTGTTGGCCTAAAATATGGCCGTCTCGGGGGCCCTGGATGTTACTGCTCCAATCCAAGTTCGCCCCTCTTCTCTTCCCTTGATTCCCATGGTTTGATGGGGTTTTGAGGGAGACGTGGCGACTAGGATGAAGGCTAGAGCGCTGCTGGCGGAAATCTGCCCTTGATGCTGACTGCTTTAGATTGAAGGACCATTATCAAGTCTATCAATCCACAATCGCCCATAAGAAGGCAGAGTTCCTGTCCAGGGAGATTGTGGCAGCTCAGAACCGACCAGCTCAGGTGTTCCGAACTGTGGACAGACTGTGCAACCCAGCCTGTCTCCAGGTTCGAAAGCGTTTGAAACAAAGTATGATGACCTTGCTTGTTTCTTTGCTGATAAGATGGCCGCCATCAGGGCAGGGTTCCAGCCAGCGCACTCTCTGGGTAATGCTTGTGATCAGCATGAGGTCACTGTCCCCCAATTTTTCTAGAGTACCTTCAGCTGCCCCGACTTCGTGGATGTCATGCGGATCATCCAGGGTGTGTGCCCTACATGCTGTAGTTTGGACCCTGGACCAACTTCCCTGATTTTGGGTTGTCTTGATGTTATCGGTCCGGTCCTAGCACAGATAGTTTGGTGCTCTTTGGAATCTGGAGAGTTTCCTAACTCTCTGAAAGAGGCGGTAGTGATACCACTCTTGAAGAAAGCTACTTTGGACCCAAACTGCCACGCTAACTACAGGCCAATCTCTAACCTCCCTTTTTTAGGGAAGGTTATAGTTAAAAAGTAGTGGCAACACAACTGGAAGACCATTTAACCATCCATGACATCTACAAGCCCCTCCAGTCCAGTTTTCAAAAGAGACATAGCACAGAGACAGCGCTGGTTCGGGTGCTCAATTATCTCTTGATGGCTAGAGACTGAAAGAGCCATTCCATCTTGGTTCTTCTGGATCTATCATCAGCGTTTGACACCGTGGACCATGGGCTGCTACTTAGCCATCTGAGGTACATCTGTGGAATAATGGGAACTGTCCACAGATGGTTTACATCATTCCTCACTGGAAGAACTCAGAGAGTGGTATCTGGAGTGTTTTCATCAGATCCAGTTTCTCTGTCTTGAGGAGCTCCTCAGGGTTCGGTTTTGTCGCCCATGTTGTTCGCAGTGTATATGCTACCCCTCGGAGACATCTGAAAAAGGTATGGGCTGAGGTTTCATTGTTATGCCAACGATACCCAGCTCTACCTTTGTTTTGCACCCGACCAGGATAGCGCTCTCTCGATCTTTAATAACTGTCTCAAAGAAATCCAGGAGTGGATGGATTCGAGCTGGCTGAAGTTGAACTCTGGTAAGACTGAGGTGATGGTTGTGGAACCTGGTCGCTGGACAGGAGGTCTGGGAGGTGGGTCGCCCTCTGGACTTGTTCTCGGGGGTGTCCCCCTCGCAACTTCTAACCAGGTGCGAAACCTGAGGGTAATTTTTGACGAAGGCTTGACCCTCCATTCGCAGGTGTCGGCTGTCATCATATCTTCCTTTTACCACCTAAAGAATATCTCCAGAATTAAACATCTGGTTCCATCCAGCGACCTTCCTACATTGGTCCACGCCTTTGTGTCCTCACGCGTAGATTACTGCAATTCCCTATACCTATGGCTTTCTGGGGTGGAAATCCGCCGCCTGCAGCTGGTGCAGAATGCGGCGGCCCAGCTTTTGACAGGCTCTCCTCAGTCCTGTCATTGTACGCCGATGCTGCATGAACTGCACCGGCTGTTAGTTCAGTGGCGGATCACCTTTAAAGTTGGCTTGCTGACTTTCAAAGCCCTACACGGACTGGGCCCGGACTATCTGAAAGAGCTCCTGGTTTCCTATTGCCCTGGGCGACCGCTCCGCTCAGCCAGCGAGGGGTTGCTAGAGATTCCTAAGGTACGTTTGAAATCTTCGGGCACCAGATCTTTTATGTTCATGGCTCCCACACTATGGAATTCTCTACCTTGTCGGTTACAGGAGTGCATGACTGTGGAGGGTTTTAAATCAGCCTTAAAGACTCATCTGTGGCACCAGGCTTATGGTGATTGATTATTCTGTGCAATAATATTTATGGTGCTGTCTGATTTTAATGATTGTTTTTATTCTGATTTGTTTGGTTTTAATCTGTATGGCGCCTTGGTTTTCAGAAAAGCGCCTTAAAAACAAAAATATTATTATTACCTATAAAATGCCTTATTCCCTTTGTTTACAGACCATGCTAAACCCTCTTCTGTCTGTGCCTTCGCCCTCCTAACAGCCTTCCCTGCTTCCCTTAGACATTCAAGGTACACCTCCCTGTCCTCATCCCTTTGGCTCCCCTTACATTTCCTGAAACTCAGTATTTTAGCCCTGACTTTGTCCCCCACCTCTTTAGAGAACCACAGTGGTTTCCTCCTCCTTTTTCCTTTGGCCAATATCCTAACGCACTGGTTTGTTACCTCCACTATGGCTCCTTTCAGTTTCTCCCACTGTTCCTCCACCCCCCTCTATTACCCCTCCCTTTCCCAGGACTGCCTGTATACACCTATACATTTCGGTGAAATTCGACCTCCTGAAATCAATACTCTTGCCCTTGTGTGGCTTAACTGAGTCCATGTCTCTATGCTGAACCACACCATGTGGAGGTCACTGAATCCCAACTTCCCTTCCACCTGTATTTCTTTGACTCTGTTCCCAATGGTCCATACCAGGTCCAGAATCGACCTGTCCTTAGTTGGCTCATGCACCAGCTGCCTGAGTCCAACCCCGTGCAGGGTTCCAGGATGGCTGTGCTTCTGGCTGAAGCAGCCACCAGGGTGGCTCAATCCAGGTCCGGCATATTGAAATCCCCCAGTAGCAGGATTTCACTTTTAGCTGCCATGTCTTGTATGTTCTCCACTAGTTCCCTGTCTACTTCCTCCCTCTGTGTCGAAGGTCTGTAGATCACCCCTGTGTATACTGCTGTTCCATTCCCTGGCTCCAGGGTGACCCACTTTACCTCGGTCTCCCCATCTTCCCTAAACTTATGTAGCCTTTATACCATCTCTGATATACAGGGCCACTCCCCCACCCTTTTTACCATCTCTGCCCCTCCTGAACAGTGTATAGCCTGGCACACTGACTTCCCAGCCATGATTAGCAGAGTACCACATCTCTGTTATTGCTGCTATGCCAAGGTCTGCAACTGCCAACAAGGCCTCCAGGTCTGGAACCTTATTTCCTAGGCTACGGGGGAATCGTCAGCATGACCTTCCATGTTTTGCAGTCTTCCTTCCCTCTGCTCTTGTTCTCTCTCTCCAGCATCTTTTCCCCACCCCAGTTTCCTTGCCTATGTGCTCTCGGCCCACCCCACTGTATCACTCATTACACATTCTTCACCTGCCTGCCCCTCCCTGCCTGCTTCAGCTGTTCCCGTAGTCAACTTATGTGCCCATAAGGGGGTGTTCCTAAGCCTCCTGACCCTCCTGGCTCCCCTCTTGGCCAGTTTAAATGCTCACAGCTGAAGCATTTAAACTTCTCACTGCATCTGATGTTTTGTTTTATTTGTTTGGATTTATTTATAACTGATTTTATTTGATACCCTGCCTGTGTATGTTTTATGTAAGGTGCCCAGAGCTTCCGGGATTGGGCGCCACAGAAATAAACTTTGCCTTGCCTCTAGGCTATACTGCCAGCTATGGGGACACAAAAAGGTCCCATTCTAGACATCCCCATCTTTTGAATAGGTCATCAACCACCAAGGTCATCAGTTCCCACTCGTGAATCCTGGACTGTGACCTGCTTAGTTTGTCTGCCAAGATGTTCTGGGCACCTGGAACATGTACTACTGATAGTTCTAGACCATATTCCACAGCCCAATACCAAACTCTCGCTTCCCTGCACAGTGGGTAAGAATGAATCCCCCCCCCTTGTCTGTTGATGTAATGCATAACACAGACACTGTCCATCTGTATTAATAGAGGACCTGGGAACAAGTGTTTCTGGAAGGCCTGGAGTCTGTATAGGACCGCTCTCATTTCCAGAACATTTATGTGCAAAGCTCACTCCACCTGGATCCATGTGCCTTATATCTGCAGAGGTCCCAGGTGGACTGCCTATCCTGATCTTGAAGCATCTGTGGTGAGGCTCTGCTGTGGGGAAGGAATCAAGAATGGGATGTCCCTGAGCAGGTTGTTGCGTTCCATTTATCACTTGAGCGCTCTGCACAAAGGAGTCATGACTAGAACTATCCGGTTTAGATCGTTTGTCAGCTGGTCCCACTGACTCTCAGGCTCCACTATGGGATTTGCATGTACAGCCTGCCCAGTGGCACTGTAAAGAATAGTTAGGTAAGAACTTACCATAATAGTAGATCTTCGAGAGAATCTCTTGCAGCAGGTCACATCTATGCAATTATAGCCACCAGGCACCAGGACCATACGAAAATTTTTCTAGCTAGCAGTCTGCAAGGGGGCCGCCCATGCGACGTCACTCCTCTTATATAAATGGTGAGTGGCCCCATGCCCCCAAGTTCTTTTCCCGTCAGAGACCCCTAATCGAGGAACTGAGGGAGCCAGAAGTTCCCACTATGGAGAAAGTGAAAAATGAGGTGGTAAACTGTCCTGGAGAAAGCAAACGAAAGCTGACAGAGAAGGGGATGGGGGGGGCATGACCTGCTGCAAGAGATTCTCTCGAAGATATACTTTTTTTTTTTTTGTATACTTCTTTTACTTGAAATTCATATTACTGTTGTACAAGTAGTAAGGCTTCCAAGGTAATCAGCATTACTCACATACTTGTTATACGTTTTTGCTAGTACGTAACTTAGCACATGTAATAACAGTTAGGAATTTACAAGAACAAAAACTAAAAATAAAAAAATGTAGGCATCATAATCTAATCTAGTACAAATATGTTTCCAGATCAACAAGTTTCTCGTTAGGGATCTATGTCAGTAAACAGATATATCAAAGTGCAATGTAGTACAGTTATTTCATCTTAAACCCAATCCACTCCCCCTCTGACATGTGCATGAGGAATTGGCAAATAAAGGAGAAAACAGAACATACACGGGTAAGTCATTTATTAGGGTGTCTCATCTTCCAGAATCTTCAACTCCCATCTATCACATTAATTATTATAAGATTCTAATTTCTGGGTAGACTGTAAGTCAGTCTCTCCATTTGTTGGATGGTTTGAACTATGGCTATCCAGTCAGACAACATGGGCGGTATCTTCTGCTTCCATTTTTTAGTAATGGACTTCAAAGCAGCTGTAATTAATATGTGCCAGAGGCATCTCTTGTCCCTGCCTTTAAAGTCTTCCGGGACTAATCCCAGAATAACATGCTCTGGGCCTATTTTTTATTTCACTTATGAACAATTTATTTAAATGAGCTATAATCTTTTGCCAAAAGTCCCGAATCACTGGGCACTGCCAAAATATGTGAGACTGTGAGGCAGGTAAGGCCCCACAGTCCCTCCAACAAGTAGGCAGGACAGTTGGGCAGTAGTGAGACACCTGTGCTGGCACTAAGAAGAAGTGGACTCTGACTTTCCAGCCATACTCCCTCCAGATCGGCGCAGAGAAGGTGCTCCAGGTCCCCCACCAGATCCTTGTCCAATCCCTATGGGTGAGGGAGACCCCTAGTTCTGCTTCCCACTTCCGCTTGATATGATCTGTTGAGGCAGCAGTCTTGTATATAGTTGTTGTATAAAATTTGAATAGCTCTCTCCAAACTCGTGGAAGACCAAATTTGTGTGAAGGGAACCTGTCTCAACCCCTCTCCCACCTCAGCCTCTCCCCTCACCCTCAGCGAAAGAATACAGTCTTTTAATTGATAATATCTCAATCTGTCTGTGGATGTCCAGTTAAAAAGTCTCTGGGCTTCCTCAAACGTGACCAAGGGGCCCCCTAAGGAACATTTGGTGTGGTACAGTAATTCCCCTCTTAGCCTGCTTAGCATACTAGCCATCCTGCTTGGCTGGCACAAAACCGGGGTTGTAGGCCCACCATGTGAAATAGTTCATGTATTTCCTTGCGTTGCCCCTGTTAGTTCCCCTCCTCCACCCCTCCAACACAGCTCGGGTTCTTTTTTTTTAAATTGAAAAAGCTTTATTATTTTAATAAAATAAAACCACATTGGAACAATCAGTGTAGTACAGTAAGAAAATACAACATAATACCACCACCCTCCCTCTTCCCCCCAACCCCAGCAGAGTGCACCAAACCATTCATAACATAAAACAGTAAAGGATAGTATACTTAGGAGGTAACTATAAAAATAACAACAATCTATAAGAGAACCAGCGAGGTGTCAGGGATAAGATATCAACTATTTCAAATATAAAGCAAATAATCTGCCCCACTTCTTATTGAATAGAGGCTTGCGATTACATGTGGTAGCAATTAAGTGTTCTGTTCTTAAGGAAAAAGAGAGCTCATTCAGTGTAGGTAATGGCTGACTGGTCAAGCCAATGCCGCAGGACTAATTTTTTAACCGCTGATGAGACAAAAGCCATATGGTAGCGACTTTCTTTAACCTGAATCCACGAAAAATCTCAGATAATGCAGACTTCGGTATAGAAGAGACCACTTAGCCCCAAGAGAGGGTCTATACTTTCCTCTATGTGCGCCCATAAGGGAGAGACTTTCTCACATAGCAGGGTTTTATTTAACTCCAAAAATTGATTAGCATTTTGCTCATAAAAGTGCTAAAACATTGTGAAAATGCATAGCACCTGCCTCACTGTGTTTAACAAACATAGCACTTCTAGAAAACCTACATAAATACTTTCTGAACAGTTAGTATTGTCCCAAGAAAAAAACTGCTAATCAATTATTTAAAACCCTGCATAGCCAAAAGACATGCAATAAGGTACCATCTGCTTTACCACATCTGGTACAGCGAGGGGAGAGAAGGCGACCCATTCTAGCTAATTTAACAGGGGTATAGTACATATTATTGAGAATATGTATGGTATTGAGTGAGTCAGAGCCGATCTTGAGTCAGATATGTGTAAAGGTTATTCCATAGTGTAGGCCAGTTAAATGTATAATCAGGTAAAAGGGATTCCCAAACTTTGGATCCACTAGAGTTAGGTGGGTGAGGTGAAGTTAGTAGGCACCAGTAAAGAGTTGAGACCCCATGAGGTTTAAGTGCCATATTTTGAATCTGTTGGAAGGAGATCTCCAAGCACTGAGGGTTGTGGAACAAGCCCAAATTGTCGTGTTAACAGGTGTCTTAGCTGGTAAACCTTAAAAATGTGGTTGAGACGTAAATTAAGCTTATCTAATATCTCTGAAGAGGTTGGAATGGAGGTCGAGTTATAAAAGTCAGAGATCTTTAGGTCAGACGCAATAGGGAGCCAGGTAGGGGATAGCGAAGAATTCCCTAACCTAATGTTCAAGTTATAGAAAAGAGGTTGAGAGAGAGGTCTTTAGATGGAGGAATTTTGAAGCAGAAACATAGTTGCGAAAAAACCTTGATGGAGAAACCAACTGGGGACGACCTTAATGGCTCGGACAAAGAATTCCGGTGGGGGGATGGAAGTGGGAGACAGTTTGTGATCAGAAATTAACTGGGATTCAATTTGTAACCAAATCAGGGAATGTTCACTGACCATGAGGTTGTGGGGACTTGAGAGCCATTTGCCACATTTTTGAAGGTGGCTGGCCCAATAATGCAATAAAAAAAATCAGGAAGTCGTAAGCCACCAGATTCCTTGGATGACCAAAGTTTGGAATAAGATCATCTGGAGGACTTATCTGACTAGATGAAGGAAGCAATGTAAGAATGGACATGTTTAAAAAAAGATAGGGGAAGCCAGATGTTGAGCATATTCAAAGGATAGAAGAGCCTGGGTAGTATGTTCATCTTAATGATGTTTATCCTGCCCCATAAAGAGATTGGAAGGCTTTTCCAGCATGTCAAGTCCTGTTGTATGGTAATTAGCAAGTTTTCCAAGTTCAGCTTCTTAGCCAAAGAGAGGTATTTAATATGCCGGAGGGACCACTTCATGCCAAAAGGGGAAAAAGTCATGACTATAAACTAGATTATTAAACAGGAATACTTCAGCTTTGTTGAGATTTAATTTATACTTGGAATATTTGCCAAAATCCTCGATGACTTGTAAGGCTGCAGTAAGAGAGGGTACAGGATTTGAAAGATGGAGTAAGATGTCATTTGCATAAACAGAAAGGGACAGAGTGAGATTACTAACTTGAATACCTTGTATATTTAGAGGAACTTTCAGGCTTCTGATAAGCGGTTCCAGACAAAGATTAAAAAGAAAAGGAGAAAGAGGGCAGCCCTGACGGGTTCCAGTATATAAGAAAAAGGGAGAGGAGAGGGTTCCATTACAGTGAATTTTGGCACTCGGGGAAGAATAGAGAACCTGGATCCATTGTATGAAGCTGGAAGAGGAACCCATTTTCTGCAAGGTACAGCTCGGGTTCTTGTGAAATGTACATCTTTTGGAGTTTTATTTAGTCTTTTGTAATTCAATGCCTTCATAGGAGGATTCCTCTGAGCCCAGAGGTCTATCCTTTTCCAGGCCAAGTCATATGTTTCATGGGCCCAAAGCAGGGCCACCCGCATCTGAGCAGCAGCCCAATACCCCGCCAGGTTGGAGAAGGCAAGTCCCCCCCTGCTGCTTTGGGAGTTGCATCACTTTTTTTCTGGATTCGTGGACGAGTCTTACCCCAGGCAAAGGTAAAGGCTGTCTGCCATTTCGCAAGTGCCCCCACTGGCACAATACATGGCACATATTGGAAGAGATATAGTAATCTCAGCAAGACATTTTTAGTGCCTGAACCCGTGATGAAAGTGAGAGCGGGAGCAGGGACCACCTGGCAAAGTCACTCCTGAGGGTATTAATCAATGGAGTATAATTCAGTGATAGTAATTGGTTCGGTGTGACCCCCAGGTTAACTCCCAGGTACTTCATTTCAGGCAGGCCCCATTTCAGTGGAAACCTAAGCGTGAGTTCTTGGGGGAGTAATGAAAGTTTAATACCTCTGTTTTGGTCTTATTTAAGGTGTATCAGGACACCAGGGTGAAGCGCTCTTACTGCGAAACATCGCTGGCAGGGAGGTCTCTGGGGAGGAGAGCTATAATAAAATATTAATAGCACAGTAGGGTGGGCGCATACCCTGGATGATCCTCACAATGCCTGCGACTGCCAACCAGCCGAAGTCAGCTCAGACAATCCGGGTGCTTGCAGTCTCCTGCCAGCCTCCGTAATACCCACGAGAGGGCGCTAAGCTGATCTCTGAGCTTATGGTGGCAACCTGATCTGCAAAGAACCGAGCAAACTCATCACACTTATTCTGTGAAAACGTTCCCTCCAACTGAAAACAGGTTGGATTGCACAATCTATCAACAGTCTGGAAGAGCTAAGTCAGTTGGTTCCATGCAGTGGCAATCTCCCTGGACAGTAATTCTGCCTTTTTACAGCAGACTGCCAATCGATAGCCCTTATAATGGGCTATCAATCTAAGTTTGTCCTCAACCAAGCCAGATTTCTGCCAGTGCCGCTCCAGCCTTCGACCCCCTTGTCTCAATTCCTTCAAAGTCCCATCGAACCAGGAGGACTTAGGGCGAAGAGTGAGGGGGCCGAACAGGGACAGGAGCCAGGGAGTCCAGGGTCACTGTCACTGCCTTATTTTAGGCTAGTACCAGGTCACCTGTATCCCCGCTTAACCCCGACAAACCTGATAAGTCCAGTACTGCCATCAGGTCATCTGGAGTCAAACCCCTTAAAAGGGAGTACGGACCATCTCCGTAAGGGCAGGCCTATTTGGGGGGGCCTCGAAACTGAAATTAATAGTATGATGGTCTGAACATCTGACTAGTTCCACCACCAGATCGGAGATCTCCATCCCCAGTAAGAAGACTAGGTCCAGTGAGTGGCCGTGACTATGGGTCCCAGAGGTAATTACCTGTGTAAGGCCCAATGAATTCATAAGTTGGAGGAAGTCTTGACCAAATTTGCAAGAGTACATCGTCGACCCAAGGCACTGAAATCCCCAGGATTAACCACCTAGGGGATACCAATACCATGTCGATGATGAAGTACGCGACTTCCAGCAGGAGTTCCTTCTCACCCCCGGGAGGACGGTAAATGAGAAGTATCCTACAATCCACACCTGCTCCCATGATACACTCAAAAGATCCAGTCACTCCCACTGGGGTGTCCATAAGGCCCAGTTCCGATTTAAAACAGATGGCTACTCCCCCGCCCCTATGATCCCCTCTGAGGCAGTATGACACTGTGACTGCCTCCCCTAAGCCATGGTCATCACCCTCAATCTTTGTTGGAACTGTTATCAGCCTTCACAACCCTGGCTTTGTGGCACCAGCCCCCCCTCTTACTCTGCCCCCCACCCTCTCATCCCTCTCTTTCGACCCACTCATACCACTGGCAACTGGCCCTGTCCCCTCTCTCTTTTCATCACTGTTCTGACAATGGCAGCTTCAAGCCGGCTGCCTCTTGACTCCTTCTGACCATGTATACCGTTTCACCTTGGATACTGTAAATAAGCTAGCTAGTACTGTTCTACTTTAACATGTTGACTGAACTATTTATGTATGTATAATCTGTATGTTACGACTGTTACCATTGTTTCCCATTGTTGTATGTTACCCCCATCCTCCGACATGGAACCTTTGTAAACGAGCAGTTCCTGCTCAAAGGTACTTGTAATCCTAGAGTTTAATAAATAAATAAGTGTATCACTGATTACCCAGCTGGAATTGCTGATTCCAATACTGGGCCAGCATTTTCATCCAGCCAGGTCTGTTGTTCCAACAAGATCAGCAATAATAGCCGTCTTGTCTTCTATAGATCTGGCATTGCATAACACCGCCCAAGTAGGATGGGTAGCCGAGGTAGACTGTGCAACTTGCCCACCAACAGTGCAACTCTTGGGTATAGGAACCAGGAAGGGAGAACCCCTTTCCTGGACCCATTTTGCCCCAGGGTGTCTTCTCATCCTCACCACCCCAATCCACCCACCCTGCCCCACAATCCCACCAGGCCCAGTTCCCCTTCACATCTTTCTTCTCCTAGCTATCTCCAGTGCATGGCAATGTCTGGACACTTCAGTGGATAGAGGGGGACAGCTAAAGGGTCAGAGGTCCCTGAGCCTAGTGGGCAAGTAGTACCTGACCATCTGTGACCTCTGCCAACACATAACAAAACTAACCAGCAGCAGAGTGTGACGTGGAGAGCCAGTTCTGAGTGCTGTATCAATTTTTTTAATATAAAATGTATTACTGAATGTCTCTGCTGAAAATCTGATGCCCTAGGAGTGACCTCGCTCACCTCCCCCCCCCCCCAGGTTTCAGCTGAGAGATGAAAGCCATGAGAGAAATGCTGAAAACAGCATGTGAGATCACGCACACAGTTTTGGAGACAATGTGTTACATGGAAGGTCTTAATCAAGGACCTCCTGTTTTTTCTACGTTAACTACAGCTGTAGTTGCTAAGATGGAAGACCATATCCATTTTATGACGTTGGAGGGAAAACCAAGCTTATGACACAGGAGTGCGAAAATCATAAAGATGCTTTCATGTCCTGAAAGGGGGAAGCTTATCATGAGATCAAAGAGATGTTATTTGAAACATATGACTTATGCTGTGGTTGCAAAATGTAACACTTTGAAAAGACATCCTGTATTTTTTTTATTAGATATATTTTTAAATATAATCTGACAGAGGAGAAGCTAGATCACCTCACACAAAAGGGGTTGGTAAATACAGTTTACTTTAAGGAATAATTCTGTTTTCCTCAGACACACTTTTACCTAGACTCTGACAAGGACACATCTTTGGAGCACTTTAAGCAAGTATTTAGAATCTAAGTACTGTAAGTAGGAATTTGCACTGTTTAAACCTTGTGATATAACAGTTCTGTATTTTGTGTTTGACATATTTTTATCTATTTTAAGTAAAAACTCTTTTTAGAGCTTACTTGGTCAGTCTTTGTTTTTCCTTCACTTGCAAGAAGAGTATCTATGGTTAAAGCAGACAACAGACATAAGCTTGAATGGTGGTATCAAACCGGAAAGAGAAGCGTTTTAAATCTGTGGTCTTTATTAAAGTTTTTAAGGGTTCATCTCTGTATACCTGGTTAGGTGCCTGTAGGCAAAGATATCTGGCAACCCGAAGACAGAAATATCTGAGCCTGTGCATTGGGTTCACTAGCAAGAGGTTCACAGTTTGAATCCCTCCAAGACTTGAGACCAAAGGTTGATCCGAACTCACAAAACAGACAAGAGGGTTACCTTGTTCTGTTAAACTGTTCACAAGACTGCGCTCGGAGGTTGGCACTTTGGAAGTAGAGGGCCTGACCTGCTGAGTGGGTTTGTGACAGATTGGTTGGCAGCGGTGGCATAATTTTGGTATCACAAGCTTTTATTGTTCTGTGTTAGCTGAGACCGTAAGCTCTCTTGCAAAGAAAGAAAAAGAGTTTTATTTTAAAAAGGAAACAGAACTATATATCACTTGGCGTACAGTCAAGTTCCTACCAGTTTTATTTTTTTTCTAAAGTGCAGTCAGAGTAGCAGCAGTCAGGAAAGATGACTTCCAACTACAGCAGGCACACTGTAGATTACTTAAGGCAGTTGCGCTGGGACAGAGGAGTCCTGTTCGAGGTGAAAGCAAGCAAGCAGTGCCTCATAGATGCCCTGATGGTAGCAGATTCCCAGAGCAGCGAGTCACCAACCGTGACTGGAAAGGACCAAACCTCAAGTGTGGAAGAGCTAGCGGCCAGTGAAGGATCCAGAGCTGATGAGGAGGACAGCAGGGCCACTGTCAGTGAAGGGCCACGGCAGCACGGGAGGGTCACCAGTATCCTGAATCCAGATGTACTCAGGCTGCAAATTGAGTCATGCAGGATGGAACTGCAGGCAGAGCGAGAACAGAGGGAGGCAGACCATGAGGAGCATGAGCGCCAGCGAGCTGCAGAGGAGAGGAGAGAATGCGAATGCCGAGAGGCAGAGTGAGAACAGAGAGACGCAGACCATGAGGAGCATGCGCGCCAGCGAGATGTAGAGGAGAAGAGAGAGGAGTGCCTGAGGCTGGTTCCCCAGCTATCCCCGTTACTTACCGGGAAAGCTCGGGATGCATTGGGTCAAATGGACAATGAGGACAGCAATGATTATAGCAAGTTAAAAGCTGCACTGTTAAAAAAGTTTGAATTAACTGCTGAATCATACAGAGCTAAATTCCGTGAGCTCAGGAGAAGCCCTGACATGAGGTATGAGGAGCTAGCCACGAAACAACGTCAGTTTTTAAAACGCTGGTGGGAAGGAATTGAGGCAAACTCTGTTGATAAAATTGAAAATGTGATTTTATTAGAACAGTTTTATTGGGCTTGCACAGCAGAGCTAAAAAACCTGGTTATAGGACCAAGATCCCAAAACAGTGCAAGAGGCTGCTGAACTCTCTGACCGCTATGCCAAGAGCAGACCTGCTCTGAGAGCGAATGGGGCAGGCGTGGCAGCGCAGAAAGGGAAAAGCATACCTTCAGGGCCGCTAAAACCCTCACTGCCTCCACCAAAACCAGTTAGCCCCAGGGTTCAACGAAAAGATTTCTCTGAAGTAAGAAATGCCTGTTGGTTGTGTAAAGAAACTGGGTATAATTGCCAGACAGTGCCCCAAAAAGGCGAGCCATAATACACAACAGTGTGCTAGAAAAAAAAAAAAGGGTTGTTTGTGTGTCCCTGGGAGCATGCCAGTGAACATGAGGGAACACATGCACCCAGTCTTGGTAAATGGCATGCAGATGCAAGGGTTAAGGAACACAGGGGCATCCCTGACGTTAGTAAAGGGGGATCTGGTACAGCCTAGTCAGCTTATACCCAATGAATACGTCATAGTACAACGGTTTACTGGTGAAGTGAAAACATTGTCACTGGCTAGTGTTCTCCTAGACTGGGATGAAACAGGGGGAACTCTGCAACAGGTAGCTGTAGCCAAAACATTGGCAGTGGATGTGATCCTGGGTAACAATCTCGAACAGGGGATGGTATGTGCAGTTACCCGTAGCCAATGACAAGGGAAAATTGTAGTTCACTGAACCCAACAGAAGCCATTGTGGAAACCACTGGGAGGCTGGTTCCCCAGCCTGTGTATCCTGATATGGAGACTGATAAAAAGGGGGTAGAAATTTCCCCGGTAGCAAGTAACCATGCAGCTATGGAAGGTTACTCCGAAGAGGGAGGGGAGACCAATTATCAGAGGGTTGGGATTGACAGTGATCCTGAGGGCCCTGATGCTAGTGCTAGGGACCCTAGTTTAGCGACTGAAGAGGACCTGCCCCATGCCTCGGGAATGTGTGAGGGGTTCGCAGCTGCTCAGAGAAGGGATCCTAGTTTAGAGAAGCTGAGGGCTTGGGCAAACTCGGACGGTGCACAGGGAGGTAACGGACATAAGGTTTATTGGGAAAATGGACTTATGTATACTCAGGCAGTGCAGACAGAGGGAGGGAGGGTAGGATGCTAGGCAGGCAGCTTGTCGTTCCCCAGGGGTATCGTGAGCAGTTGCACAAAATTGCACATGATGATTCCCTTGTCTGGTCATCTGGGAATCGCGCACACCACGCAGTTGCTGGCCCAAAAATTTCTATTACCAATTTCACCCCAGGTGAAGGAAGATGCAGGTCTTGTCACCGGTGCCAAGAAATAGGAAGGCGGGCAAGAAAACCAAGCCGCACTGATTCCATTGCCCATAGTGGAGGAGCCATTCCAGAGGGTGGGAATGGATATTGTGGGGCCTTTAAATACCCCCAGCTCCTCAGGGAAGAGATTCATCCTGACTGTGGTGGATTTTGCCACCCTGTGCCCAGAGGCAGTCGCCCTATCCTCTCTGAGGACAGACAAAAGTGGCAGATGCCTTACTTGGAATTTTCTCCCATGTTGGGTTTCCACAGGAGGTTATCATCGATTTAGGGGGTTTCTTCATGTAGGACCTGATGAAATGTTTATGGGAGAAGTGTGGGGTGGTGCAGAGATGCACAACACCGTATCACCCACGAGCCAATGGACTTGTGGAACAATTCAAAGGTACCCTAAAGTCAATGCTCCGGACGTTTGCTGAACAGCATGGGAGGGACTGGGAGAAATACCTTCCCCACCTGTTGTTTGCATACAGGGAGGTGCCCCAAGAGTCAATAGGATTCTCCTCCATCGAACTCTTATATGGACGCCAGGTACGTGGGCCCACAGACTTGATCCAGGAGCACTGGGAAGGTAAGCACGTCACCCAGGGAACTTCCATTGTGGATTATGTCCTTAGGTTTAGGGAAAGACTGAAGGAGCTTATGGAGACAGTCCACAGCAACCTAGCAGCTGCCCAACAGAAACAAAAAGTGTCATACGACCGCAGAGCCAGAGCTCGCTCGTACATGGTGGGTCAGGAAGTCATGGTCCTTATTCCAGTCTGGAAAGACAAGCTGCAAGCTGAGTGGGCAGGATCGTGCGAAGTGGTTATGAAGGTAAATGACTTGAACTACATTGTGGAGTTACCTGACAGAAGACGGACAGAAAGGATGTACCATGTCAGCATGATGAAGACATATGCAAATAGGGCAGATATGGTGTTTGCAGTGTGTAGTCATGGGGAGGGGACGGACGAAGGAGACCCCCTTCTGGATTTGCTGGAGGAAAGTAAGCTGGAGTCCTCTGTGGAGACAGTAAAAAATTGTCTCCCCAGCTGAACCCGGACCAGGTCCAGAAAGTAAGGGAGGTTTTGGCAGACTTTGCCCTATTGTTCAGCACCAAGTCTGGACTAACCCCCTTAGCAACACAAGATGTGGCGACAAAGACACAGTCACCCATATGGCGGACAGCATATCGGGTGTCAGAGGCTGTCCAAAAGGAGATTAGGAGGAAAGTGGAGGAGATGCTGGATTTAGGAGTAATCCAAAGATCTCACAGCTCCTGGGCCTCACCCGTAGTCCTTGTGCCCAAGCCAGATGGCTTTACTCGTTTCTGGGTGGACTATTGTGGACTGAATGCAGTCACGAAGTCAGACGCCCACCCGATGCCCCAGACGAACTCCCGGATAAGTTGGGAGGGGCGACCTACCTTACGACTATTGACCTAACAAAGGGGTATTGGCAGGTAGAATTGACAGGCAGAGCTAGGGAGATGTCGGCCTTCATCACTCCGATATGCTTATTTGAGTTTAAAGTAATGCCTTTCGAAATGAAGAATGCCCCGGCCACTTTCCAAAGGTTGAGGAACCAGGTGTTAAATGGTGCTGAGAAGTACACCGTGGCATACCTGGATGACACTGCCTTCTTTTGTACCAGCTGGGAGGAACACCTATCCCACCTTAGGGAAGTGCTGGACAGGATACAGAGGGCCGGGCTCACTGTCAAAGCCGAGAAGTGCCAGGTGGCCAATGGGGGAAGTGGCATACCTCGGGCATGTGGTAGGCCAGGGACAGCACCATCTTAACCAAATAAAGATAGAGGTGATCCAGGCGTGGCCCAGACCAGAAACCCAGAAGCAGGTCAGGAACTTTCTAGGGACAGCAGGGTACTACAGGAAATTTGTACCCAATTACAGTGCCCTGGCTGCTCCCCTATCTGACCTGACAAAGAAAAAGATGCCAAAGAAAATTACCTGTGGCCCAGCCTATGAGGAAGCCTTTACCAGACTGAAGGAGGCACTGTGCAGTGCTCCTATTTTGACAAGTCCTGACTATAGCAAAACCTTTATAGTTCAGATGGACGCCTAAGACATGGGTATTGGGGCAGTACTGAGCCAGACGTCCAGCCAAGGGACAGATCACCCAGTAGTGTACCTGAGCAGGAAGATACTTCCCATGGAGCAAGCTTACTCCCACAGTGGAAAAAGAATGTCTTGCCATAGTGTGGGCCCTCTAGAAGCTACAGCCATACTTGTATGGGCAGTATTTTGTGCTGCAGACTGACCACAACCCCCTGGTTTGCTGACGCAGATGGGGAAAAACAATTGCAGACTACTAAGATGGAGTCTTGCTTTACAAGGGTATGATCTGACAATCGTACATAGGGCTAGAGCGAAGAACCAGAACGGCTGTCTATGGTCTATGAGGAGTGAACTGACTTGGGAAGTTCATCCCATTTAGGGGCTAGAACCCCCAAATTCAGTCTAGGTGGGGAGGAATTGTGACGTGGACAGCCAGTTCTGAGTGCTGTATCATTTTTTTAAATATAAAATGTATTACTGAATGTCTCTGCTGAAAATCTGATGCACTAGGAGTGACCTCGCTCACCCCCCCCCAGGTTTCAGCTGAGAGATGAAAGCCATGAGAAAAAATGCTGAAAACAACATGTGAAATCACACACACAGTTTTAGAGACAATGTGTTACATGGAAGGCCTTAATCAAGGACATCCTGTTTTTTCTGAGTTAATTACAGCTGTAGTCGCTAAGATGGAAGATCATATCCATTTTATGAAGTTGGAGGGAAAACGCAGTTTATGACTCAGGAGTGCGAAAATCATAAAGATGCTTTCATGTCCTGAAAGGGGGAAGCTTATGAGATCAAAGAGATGTTATTTGAAACATGTGAGTTAAGCTGTGACTGCAAAATGTAATACTTTGAAAAGACATCCTGTTTTTTTTACTATATATATATTTTAAATATAATCTGACAGAGAAGGAGCTAGATGACCTCACACAAAAGGGGTTGGCAAATACAGTTTACTTTAAGGAATAATTCTGTTTTCCTTAGATACACTTTAACCTAGACTCTGACAAGGACACACCTTTGGAGCACTTTAATCAAGTATTTCGAATCTAAGTACTGTAAGTAGGAATTTGCACTGTTTAAACCTTGTTCTTTTAAAAGATTTGTGTGTCTTGTGATATAACAGTTCTGTATTTTGTGTTTGACATACAGTATTTTTATCTATTTTTAGTAAAAACACTTTTTAGAGCTTACTTGGTCTGTCTTTGTTTTTCCTTCAGTTGCAAGAAGCGTATATATGGTTAAAGCAGAAAATAGACATAAGCTTGAATGGTAGTACCAAACTGGAAAGGGAAGCGTTTTAAATCAGAGGTTTTTATTAAAGTTTTTAAGGGTTTATCTCTGTATACTTGGTTAGGTGCCCATAGGCAAAGATTTCAGACCCCGCCGAAGACAGAAATATCTAAGCCTGTGCATTGGGTACGCTAGCAAGAGGTTCACAGTTTGAATCCCTCCAAGACTTGAGATCAAAGGTTGATCCGAACTCACAAAACAGACAAGAGGGTTACCTTGTTCTGTTAAACTGTTCACAAGACTGCGCTCGGAGGTTGGCACTTTGGGAGTAGAGGGCCTGACCTGCTAAGTGGGTTTGTGACACAGCGTAATAAATATACACCACACAGCCACACACACACACTCCAAACACAATACTCCAACCCCAAACGCACACACAAGCTAAAACAAAAAGATACCCCAACCCCAATTATATAAGAGCTCAAACTATACCCCCTATTCAAACTACTTTAAATAAACACAAAACAGTAGCAGAAAATCAAAGTTATAGCAGGATTATAAAATGGTCCTTTGCATGTACCAGTTCTTGAAGGTATACCAGTCTTTCACAGTCTTTAACTACCTGTCATCTGCCCTTTTGATAGGATTCAAACCAGGCCAGTGCATTTTGAGAAGACCCAAGCTGACACAGCTTGAGAAGTAAGAGATTACGGTCCATGGTGTTAAACACCTTGGTGAGGTCAATAAATATGCTGCCTGTGTGACAGCCCACACCTATGGCCAACGACAGGTCATTCATGACTTTCAGAGTGGTTTGGCCGGAAACCAGATTGTGCCTCAGACAGACCATTATGTTTGAGGACACGATCCAGAAGCTGTTTATGCACCAGTTTTTCCTAGGACTTTGCAAAGGACTGAGAATAGCAACTGGGTGCTAACTGGGTCAAATGCCAGTCCTGACTTGAGGAGAGGGGTGACAATTGCTAATTTCCAGGATGCCAGAATTTGTCCTGTGTGTAAAGAGAGGTTGTATAAGGCAGTAACAGGGTAAGCCACTTGCACTGCTGCGACCCTTAAGAGTCAAGGCTTGATGCCACTGAAGCTGGGACCTTTAGTGATATCAAGTTAATTCAGTGATTTACACACATCCTCTTGGTTGATGTCCTTGAGGCTGAAGGATGCTGCTGGATCTGAGAAAACCGGCAAGCTGGGGAAACAGGAAGTAACCATAAAAATATTCAGCACCAGGACAGTATGGAGCTGCTACAAACAACAGTATTGAATGCCAACATTAAAGCACCCACCAAAAAAGGAGGTACACACCTAACAAACGGTTAATATCTTGTAATTTTATTTATATTCAATTTTTTTTTTCCACTTGCCTGGCTCCATGGCTTCAGAGGGGGCCTTGTACCTCCATCCTACTCCATCCGCCAGGATCTCCCTGGTTACACTGTGCTCACTGCAGCTGGGGTTGTATGCATTACTCCCATATTTTCTCCCTATCCCCTGAGGGCGCCGATAGAGAGGACGTTCGTCCAGACGAACAACGTGCGTCAAGCGCCCGACAGCGCCCTCCCTCCCTGACTCCATAGAGCCGTGTGCCCCTACTACCCATGCTTCCACAGGCACAGGAGCTACACAGAAACATAGAATTTGATGGCAGATAAGGACCGCTTGGCCCAGCTAGTCTGCCCATTACCCTACGTAATGGATAAGCTGCAGATCCTAGTTAACCAACAGCCTACTTCCTCCTACCCCCCATCAGAATTGCCTTATGTCTGTCCCATGCATTCTTGAATTCCCCCACTGTTTTTGACTCCACAACCTCCTCAGGAAGGCCGTTCCATGCATCCACAACCCTCTCCATGAAAAAATACTTCCTCAAATTACCCCTGAGCTGTCCCCACTCTATCTTCAAACTGTGCCTCCTTGTTCTTGCACATCTCTTTTTCTGAAAGAGGCTACCCTCCAGTGGAGGCTCTAGTTTTGGTTGGTTACCAGTGCACTGGGTGGGCACCACAGTTGGCAGCCAGGGCACGTACAGAAACCAGAATGTATATCATGTGTGTATATATTCCTGTGTGCCTGCCTTTTAAGTTACCAGTACAGGAGATATGCAGTTTGAGCTAGGCCCGGTAGAGGTGCAGAAAAGGTAAAAATAAATAAATAAAGCTCCCCCACAGCCAGCTAGTCATCAGGCTATTTCAACCCTCTTCTCACTCCACAAACAGAACACAGGAGTTTCATTTTTAAAATCGCAGACTAAAGCACAAAACCACATCAGAGGGCTCCAAGTCTCCCCCCATGCAACACCAACTGCCACATTATACCAGGAAACTGCAATACCCCCACCCAGACCCCAACACACAAAAATACAACAGCGCCGCCCACCTTTTCCAAATCAGCCATCCAAATATCAGGACACTTTAGTTTTTTCTGTTTCTCTCCCACCCCCTTTCAAACCCCTGGCATCCCCAAACAACTGTAAAACAAATGCCTCACAGAAAATACAACAGCACAGCACAGCCAGCACCCACCGCCCCATCTCCTCCCTCCCCTCTTTTCCTTCCCCAAGTCAGCCATCCAAACTTCTCAGGACACTTTAGTTATACTGTAAGTTAAACTCGAGTCTCTCCCGCCCCTTTCAATAAAGCGGCAGGCCAGCATCCCCTGGCTTCCCCAAACCAAATAACTCAACTGTTTAAAAAAAAAAAAAATGCCCCCTTTCTCTTTACCAGTACAGTAGGTGAAGTATGCAGAGTCTGAGCCGGGCAGCTGGTGCAGGAAAGGTCGTGTGGTCTGGTCGTCGGCAGCCGTTCCTGAGGTCCGGATTGCAAACGCAATTTGCAGAGAGCCCGGCAGGGGATGGATGGGGTTGGCCTCGGTGACTCCAAGTCTTCTCTGCAGCTCCTCCACTCAGATCTGGTCCTGGACAGCGGGACTCCGGCTCAGCAACTTGGCGGCAGTGGGACTCCTTGTTGGCAACTCGGCAGCAGCGGCTGATGGTCCCAAGACTCAAAAAAAAAAAAAAAAAAAATCGGCAGGTCGACTTCAGACCAGGCAGGCAGCACGCAGTCAGCAAATAGAGCAAGGAAGGAGCCAGGAATCTGAATCAACGCTAGTCTTCTTCTTGGCAAATGAAGATAAACTGGTCCTGTGTCCATGCTTCTTTACTGCCGGAACAAACACCCAGTGGGCAAGCCGATGGGCTGCTGCATCAGAGCTTTCATTGCCTCACGTTCTCTCTCTTTGGATTGGCTCCACACGCCTACCTCTCATTGGTACAGATTTTCCTGTGTCTTGATTGGTCCCTATTGCTTCTTTTCCAGTTCCCCCATTGGCTGTTTCCTGATTCTGCAAGCCTGGCTTTAGCTTAGCTCTATGATGATGGGTCATGTGCCCCCCACAACCCATGGCTGCACAAGTTTTCAAATTATGCTTGGGGAGTAGGGCTTGGTATAAGGATGTCAGCAAAACTGTTTGTGTATTGCGGCCAGACTGCTCACTTGAGTGGAGGATGAAGCTGGTGCCGCATCTATTGTACTGCGCAGCGGGGGGATCAAATCACTGCATGGCAGGGCTTCATTTTTCCTGGACAAAGGGTTGGGCTGGTATTCTGCGCTTGGTGGAGGGAGATTAATCTGATTCCAGGCAGCAGATGCAACAAAAAAGGTGTTACAGCTCAGTGCACTGTATATAGTGGTAGATGTGGACTTGGACGGCAATGGAGACTACCCGGAGCACTGGGGCATGACCTGGGGCACAGAATCTTTCCACCGGGGCATGTGCCCCGATATGTCCCAGTGTAGTGCCGCCAGTGCTACCCTCTTGGACCTTATCCCTTGAGATACTTGAAAGTTTTTATCATGTGCCCCCTCTCCCTCCTTTCCTCGAGGGTAAACATATTAAGCTTCGTGAGGGAGCAATCTTAGACCTCGTACTCTCAAATGGGGACAGTGAGAAGATCTCAGATCGAGAAGTGGGTTGCCATCTGGGAACAAGTGACCATCAAACAGTGTGGTTCACGTTAAACTCAGCTACAGAGTCAAGCCATACAAAAGTGAGGGTTCTGGACTTCAGGAGGGCTGACTTTGGCAAGATGGGAGAGTGCCTCAGAAAAGCACTTGCAAACAAGCTAGAAGGAGGGGTGGAGCAACAATGGGGAATCATCAAAACTGCCATCACAGAGGCAATAAGCCTTTGTGTGAAGCAAATAAACAAATCAAAATGAAAGAAAAAAGCCACTATGGTTCTCAAAAGAGGTGGCGAGGAAAGTCAGGGAGAAAAAAATAGCATTCAGGAAGTATAAGGAAACAGAGAAGGAGCAGGGCAGAGAGCTGTACCAGTTAAGGCAGAAGGAACCAGGGAGGGAAGTCAGAATAGCAAAGGCCCAAACTGAGGAAAGGACAGCCAACTCAGTTAAGAAGGGCAATAAAACCTTTTATAGGTACATCAGGGAGTGTAGAAAGACAAAGGGAGGGATAATGAGGCTGAACAGAATGAACGGTGGGTGGGCAGAGGGGGATAGTGAAAAAGCAGGGATACTGAATTAATATTTCTACTCAGTATTCACAAAAGAGGAGGTGGAGGTGCCTAATCCAATTAACAGAAGCACTCTGGATAGGGGGGTTGATCTCAGTCCTTTCACAGAAGAAAGGGTTCTGAAAGAACTCCTAAAACTGAAGGTGGACAAAGCAATGGGGCCTGATGGAATTCACCCCAGAATTCTAAAAGAATTAAAGGGAGAACTAGTGAAACCACTGACTACCCTTTTTAACAAATCATGGGAGGATGGTGTGGTACCCGAGGACTGGAGGAAGGTGGATGTGATTCCCCTTCACAAAAGTGGGACCGAGGCAGGAAACTACAGACCTGTCAGTTTGACCTCTGTGGTAGGGAAAGTGATGGAATCACTTCTGAAGGAAAGAACTGTTGAGTACCTAGAGGCCAGTGGGGCACAGGACCCAAGGCAGCATGGGTTCACAGCGGGAAGGTCATGTCAGACGAATCTAATTGATTTCTTTGACTGGGTGACCAAAGTAGTACACCAGAGAGGGGCTGTGGACATGGCCTACCTAGACTTTAGCAAGGCATTTGACACAGTCCCACACAAAAGATTAATAGGCAAATTAACCAGCCTAGGAGTGGGTCCCAGGGTGGTAGCCTGGGTAAAACACTGGCTGAACAACAGGACACAGAAGGTAATTGTAAATGAAGTCCACTCTGAAGAAAGAGGGGTTATTAGTGGGGTACCGCAGGGTTCAGTACTGGGTCCAGTCCTTTTTAATGTCTTTATAAGTGACATTGCAGAGGGACTGTAAGGAAAAGTATGCCTCTTTGCAGATGACACAAAGATCTGCAACAGGGTTGATACACAAGGAGGCGTAGAAAGGATGAGGACGAGTTTTAAGCTACCTAACAGAGTAAGAGGCAAAACTAGTAAATAGGGAGGTGTTTATAGGGCATGGTTTGTCAATCTAAATGGTAGGTATATCAATATTAGTACAGAATGGTAAGAGCAGTATATCAACAAAAGGACAGAATGATAAGTATATCAATAAATGGTAAGTATATCAATATTAATGGTAGGTATACCAATATTATCTATACAGGAACAAAGCTTGCATCCCACTTTCTACTCACAGAGAAAGCGTCCTGAAAATGATCTTCCCTATCTTTAATTATGGTAACGTTATGCATAGTGCTGCTCCTAAATCCACCCTGGCCAGACTGGGCCCCCTTTTTAGCTCCTTCTGCTGTTTCGCTCTGGACTGTCCCCCTCGTACCCACCACTGATGCCTCTACTTCTCCCTTTCTCTCCCCTCCCTCGCTTCCAGGCACCTCTCACTGTCCTTCATCTCCAAATTCTGGATTGGCAGACAAGGCAATCTTTATTTATAAAGAGCCTTATCCCATGATCCCAGGGCGCTGTATTATACAACTGATCAAATGTGCAAAACAAGCAAAACGTAATATCAGAAATTTAAAATATAGCCAACAATGATTATCAAAATACAGACTTGATAAAAATAACTAGCTGAGGAAAGCTTGTTCAAATAAATAGGTCTTCAGAGAGGCTTTGAATGCCTACACTGTGCAGGCCGTATGAATGTTCCCAGGAAGAGAATTCCACAGCACTGGAGTTACCACTTCAAGAGCTCTGTCTCCCAAGAGCCTCAAATGGGAAGGGGGAAGAACAAGTAGACCTGCATCGGTGGAGTGGAGGGGTTGGACTGGTTGATAAGGAACCAAGAGATCTTCCAAGTAGTCCTGTCCCAAACTGCGTAGGGCTTTGTATGTTAACAAGCATATCTTGAAGGTGACGCGTCACTGCAAAAGCAATCAGTACAGCGCCTGCAAGACCAGCCTTATGTGATCACTCCCAAAGACCTACTACCACCCGGGCTGCAGCATTCTGGACCAGCTGCAGGCGTCGCATCAAACCTCCAGACAGCCCTAAGTAGACAGTGTTACAGTAGTCCAACCTAGAGGTGATGAAAGTATGGATGGTCATCACCAGGTCCACAAAGGCCAGATGCGGTTTGATCCTGGCAATGTTTTGGAGATGACAGAAGCCAGATCAGACCACCTCTGACACCTGTTGTTTTAGTGTCAGCCTGCAGTCCAAATTGACCCCAAGATCCTTAACTGCATCACCAGCAATGAGAGACTGGCTGCCCATCAATGGAATAGCCAGACCTACCACCACCATGGAGCCCCAGCAGCCTGGCTCAGGTTACTATGACCTCTGTCTTTCCTGGGTTGAGACACAGCCAGTTTGAGGCCATCTAGTCATTTATCTTGGCAAGACATTGTCCCAGCACCAAAGCTGCATAATCCACACCAGGAAAGCAGAACATGCACAGTTGAATATCATCTGCAGAACAGTGAAATACCGCACAGGGAACCCTACAAGATAGTGCCGACGCCCAAGAGCTGAAATTACCTAGGGCTACCTGCTGCATTCTTTATGTAAGACTTGAACCAGCATAAAACTGTGCCAGTGAGAACCACATAGTTCCTCAGGTAATCCAATAATACCCCATGGTCAACTGTATCAAACGCTGATAAGAGATCCAAGAGGGCCAAGATGGAACAAAGTCCTCTATTCCTCACTAGGAGGAGATTATGAGTCACCTGATGAGTGCAGTCTTAGTACTATGATGGGGCCGAAAACCCAACTGGAGAGGCTCATAGGTGGCAAAAGTCTCCAGGCAGTCACCAAGTTGCCCCACCACCATCTTCTCAATAACCTCCCACAAAAAGAGAAGCTTAGAGACAGGTCTGTAATTCACCAGAACATCAGCATCCAAGGAAGGCATTTTTTAAGAGGGGTCTAACCACAACTTTTTTAGGGCAGATGAAAAAAACACCATCCCTCAAGAAATCACAGACGATCTCACCACAGGCCAAAAGTAGCCAGACTGGTCCCAGGTTCAGCACACAGCTGGTAGGGCATAAACTAGAGACTACCCGGAGCATGTCATCCTCTGACACCAGCCCAAATGCATCCCAGGCAGGCAGATGTATATCACCAATGGAACGACCACTACTGGCCCATGATAGGCCACTCGAAGAGATACCCGATCTAACAGAAGACACTTTATCAGAGAAAAAACATCCAAACTCCTTACACTTTTCTGCTGAAAAAGCTCTAACTGACCAACGACAGGAAGGATTTAAAAACCTGCCAACAGTACAAAAGGGATGAACTAGACAATTTTTCTCTGCAACAATCGACCTTGACAGGCACTCTGTCGTTTTCAGATTGACTGCCCTTCGATACTCGCCATGATGACTTCTTAGCGACAACCTGTCCTCCTCAGACTGGGATCTTCTCCGAGGCCGCTCCAATGTCTGTCCCTTAGTCTACCACTGACGCAGCTCATTACAGTACCACAGAGGACTTCAAGGGATGAACGCAGTAGGGGGCAACAGAGTCTAAGAGAGCCGTGAGAACTGTATTATAGTGCTCCACAGCATTCTCTGAATCCTGAGCACACCAAGCAACATACTCAAGATATCCAATACTCCTAGAGCTTGTGGCTCCAAATTATGCTATGGATGGTACCGGATGATCTCCGCAAAGGGAGTAACCAAAGAGGGGAACCCACAAAGGAACAACACTGCATGATGATCCAGCTGGAGACCGGATCAGCCTTGACTGCACTAATGTTTAGTCCTAGGGATGAGATCAGCTGGAGAAGTTTGTGTCCAAAATATGAGGATTCATCATCGACCTGGCATTGAAATCTCCCAGCAACAATAGTCTGGGAGTGTCCAACACCTGTCCTGCCATGAAGCATGCATGCTCTTGCAAAAAAATCATTCCCGCAGCCTGGATGGGCCAAGTAGTCCTTATCTGCAATCAAATTCTATGTTTCTACGTTTCATTATTTCTATGATTTAAAACAAATGGCCACCCCACCCCCTCTGTGATCCCTCCTCAGGCAATGCACCACAGCAAAATCAGGTGGGACAGAGACCTCCAAACAGGTCTGGCGTCATCGCCCAACCAGGTCTCTGTGATACAAATATCAGCTGAGGAATCAGTGATGTAACCCTCTATCACTGCTGTCTTACTCCTCAGCAACCTTGTATTACAAAGGATGGCCCAAAAGGGAAGAGGAGTGTTGGCCGGACAAACTACTATGTGCTCGGTGACATTAGGCAGGGTCCTGGGAGGGTAACCAAGCATGGTGGGCTCTGGTCCTGATTCTAAATCCTCTCCTGCTTCTTACGACCCGATTTAGCTCCCTCCCCCATACCTTACCTCCCTCCTCTCATGTCCTTCTGCCCCTGGGCACTCTCTCCACAGTTCTGACTCTCGCTCTACCTCTCCGCCCCCCATAATATACTCTGCCAAGCTGCTTTCTTGTTCAGATTTTCCAAGTTCTGGTCTTCTCTGCTATCATGTAGTAATTCCTTCTTTTCTCTCTATTCTCTCAAAACCCTCCTTCATGACCTGTCTGCTTACTCCTGCAACTGCCCCAGACTCTCTGCCTTGCCCCCAGTGCAGTTCTACGGTCAAGCCTCTGCAATTGCCCCTAGACTGCAACTTAGCTACTGTATTACTGCATTCTAGGGATGATTCTATAGAAAGAACAGTTACTCAACGTAACAGTAGATCTTTGAGCTAAGCTCCTCCACTAGGCCACACCTTTGGAACTGTAAGTCTTCAGCATCATGACCACTCAGAAACTTTTGCTAGCTTGGGGTCACCCACGATGATATACAAAATTGGCACCTATAAAAACGTGGGGGGCCCCCTTGTTCCTCAACTCCCTGCTGAAGACAAGTTCGGAGGGCCTCCTACTGTAAGGAACCAAGAGACCAAAACAGTACCAGGCACATAAGGAGAAGCATGGGACTGAAATATAGTATACATAAGGCACTTTTGGACACCTTCAGACAAGGCAATGGACAAACCTGCCAGCTTATACCTCAGAAAGGGGGAAGAATGGTGGATGCGCTGTGGCCCAATGGAGGAGATTTTCTCAAAGATACTGTTACAGTAAGTAACTGTTCAATCTTCATCAAGGATATCTTCTCCATTGAGCCACAACTTTGGAACGATTACCAAGCAGTACACAAGGTACTCGGGGAGGATGGCAAAGTCGGATATAAAATCAGGATAGAAGGCCTTGCAAAAAAGCAAGACCTAATGCAGCACATCTACGCAAGACGATGTCTAGACTGTAGTACTTAGTGAAAGTAGGCACAGAGCTCCATGTTAGCTGCAGAAACATTCTAAAAACTGGCAACAGAGGTAGCATACCATGTGCAGAGTGGCCATGCACAGCACCAGGAAGTTCCTTACTGTACTTCCTATTACAAAATTCAGTACAGTGAGTCAGCCATTCAGACAGGCAGTGTTTAGTACAGGTACACCCTCTCTCCCAGATACAAACGAGACAAAAGCTGAGAAGTCTTTCTGCAGTTCTTAGTGCAAGTGAGACAGAAAAGTAACATTCTATGCACATCAAGGATATGGAGCAACACCTCACCCTTGCTAGCATTCTCAGGAAAATACAGAGGAAGATGTATGGTCTTTTTCATAGCAAAGCTAGAGACCACCTTGGATAGAGTGCAAGAACTGGTACACAAGGATACCCTGACCTTCTGGAAAATCAGTTAGAGAGGCTCATGCATGAGAGTCTGAAGTTCTGAAATCTTCCAAGCAGAAGTTATAATGACCAAAAATAGAGCCTTACATGAAAGAAAGTGTATTTCTCAAGTCATGGCAGGTTCAAATAGAGCCAGAGTCAATTTCTCAACAATGAAACTCAGGTCCCAAGGCAGAACCAGTTTATGAAATGGGACATGTGCAGAATACCCTTTAGAAATGTACGGGACACCTCTAGTTGTGCCACTTCGTAGTCCCTCTTGCAGGGTTCTGAGCATCCTGAGGGGGTCCTACTGTGACTAGTCTTGTCTCCTCTCCTTCCCCTCCCCCATCTAGCTTTCTCCCTGGCCCTTGCAGTCCCCTTGCAGGGTTCTCAGAATCCTGAAGGAGTCTAAGCCTAAGCATATCTCCCCTATTCTATCTAGCCACTATCTTGGCTTTCCATGACTACTAGCAGGGTCCAATGCATCCTGATGGACTACTGATTAGGCTCCATCCCCTCCAAAGGTGCGAATTCTCTTCCCCTCAGGGGTTCACTTCTCATGCACTCCCTCTCCTATCACTTTCTTAATCCCCATCTACTAACCTTCCCCAACCCCCTTGCAGGTTTCCCCAAATCCTGAAGGGTCGTCTCTTGGATTAGGTCCTATTCCCCCTCCTAGCATCAAATCACACCTCCTCCTTCTCTCTCCTCCCTCTTTAAATCCATACAGCCTTATCCCCCTTTCTATCTAGCCCCACAGACCCCTTGCAGGGTTCCCCACATCCTGAAGGGGTCTCTCTGGGGCACTGCCTTATCCCCTTCTTTCTGGTCCTCCCAGTCTCCTTGTAGGGTTCCTTGCATCCTGAAGGGGTCTACAGGGACATGACTCCCCCCCCTTCCCCTTTTCTTTCATGTAAGCACTTGTGTACTTATTAACCCAGCACTTATTATTGTCCACTCTTTCTACCTATTATGCGCAACACTGTTGTAACATTGTTTGTAACACCTGCCTTACATTTGTATGTTAATGTTGATCTTGTAACTTGAATGTTTAATGTCTTATTCCTATTATACCGCTTCCCCCCCCAGGTCGCACCAGGAGAAGAGCGACTTGTCGCTCAGCTTGCCTTCCTGGTGAAACATTTCAATAAACTGTGTGCCCATCAATAGGGACATGGAAAGCCAAAATGGCAGCTAAATACACTTCTTTAATATATCAGTGTTGGAAAACAGAGTCAGATAAATACACACGGTAGCCACAGCATATATAAATAGGTCAACAGAATGGGAAGCACATCATATGGAAAAGCACTTCCACTTCAGAGAATAGGTATGTCTTGTAGAAGGCTTTCCAGCCACAAGCAATTTATCGACCACCTGGGGTGAAGCCCCAAAATGGGCAACAGCTATGTCTTCAGGAGCCAGGCATGGAGATGCAGAGACCACAGGTTCGAATGGAACAGGGATCCCTGAGCTTGGGACAGCATAACTGAGAGGGGGAACTGAACAGGGGCTCCACTACTAGATTCTGCAGAAGTGGAAACCAAATCTGGCAAGGCCAGAAGAGGACCACCAATAATAGAGTGGCATGCTCTGCCCACAGCTCGAGTAAAGCCCTCTGAATGAGAGGGATAGAAGGAAAGGCGTAAAGGAACATCCATTTCCAGGAAAGTGACAGCGTGTCTCACCTAAAAACTCCAGTCCTGGAGAGAGCATAAAAATGCAGCAGTTTTGCATTGTGTGGGGATGCAAAAAAGGTCCAACTCTGGACAACCCCATCTTCTAAAGTTTTCATTTACTACTGAAGTCAGCAGCTCCCACTTGCACACAAGGGACTGACACCTGCTTAGCCTGTCCGCCAAGACGTTTTAGACACCTTGAAAAAATACGACCGACAGCAGATGGCCATGCAACATGGTCCAGTACTACACTCTTATCACTTCCCTGCACAGGGGAAAAGACTGAGTGCCCCCTTACTTGTTTATGCAGTGCATAACGCGGACACTGTTTGTCTAAACCAGCAACAGATCAGGGTTGAGATGCTCCTGAAAAGTCTGGAAACCAAGCAGAACAGGCCTCATCACCAGAATATTGATATGGCGATCAGACTCCAGATTGGTCCAGGAACCTTGGGTTTGACAGAACCCGACATGGCACCCCAGACGGATTCCAAGGCATCTGTTTTGAAAATCTGCATGAAAGTCGGAGAAAAGAATGGAACGCCCTGTAATAGGTTCTGCCTGTTCTTCCACCGTACTAGAGCACGAGGACCACTTGTCCCAATTTGTCTGTCAAATGATCCCATTGTACCCAAAGAGTCCAATACAGTATATACATATGGAGTCAAGCAAAGCGAACCATAATGATGGCCACAGCCATCAGCCCCAGCAGATGTAACATCGTCCGAGCTGACACATAATGGCTTCTGTGTATCAACTGTGCCTGGGTAACAAGAACCTCTGCCCTGTATGCAGGCAGGAAGGCACTGCCAACCACCATGTCCAGTATTGCCCCACTATATTGGAGGCACACACAAAAACAAGCAGGGATTTTGGTACATTTACCATGACAGTTGACACTCATTTTCTCCAATAACTGTCTCATTCTGCACAATCTTTACAGAATCACTTCCCTGGAAGGACCCTTCAGAAGCCAATCATCCAGGTACAGGAACACAAAGCTCTTCCCTCCGAAGGGCTGCTGCCACAACTGCTAAGCATTATGTAAATACCCATGTTGCCGAGAATAAGTCAAATGGCAAAATCATGAAACTGATTACAGCTGCCCTCCTAGCATCCAATTAGATGTTTTGGGCAGACTAGATGGATCTTGTGGTCCCCTTCTGCTGTCACTTTCTATGTTTCCAGCATGAAGTGGAGGTACTGCCTTTGACATTTGCAAATCTTGATATGAATGTGTTTGTCCTTCAAGTCCAAGGCACAGAGACAATCCCCATTTTGCAGAAAGGGAATAACAGCCTAAAGAGACACCATTCAAAAATTTTTGTTTTCGATGAATGAGTTTAGGTCCCTCTGGTCCAGTGCAGGACACAGATCTCCTGACCATTTGGGAACCAAAAAGTATCTGGTATAGAATCCTTTGTTTCCATCTTGGGGAGGAACAGGTTCAATAGTCCACTTGTGTGTAACAGACTGAACCTCCTCTAATAGAAGGGACAAGGGGCCCAGAGGATAATGACAAGGAAACATAGACTTTGATATGCAGATAAGGACCACTTGGCCCACTTGTCTGCCCATTTCCCTACTTATTAGATAAGCTGCAGATCCTAGTTAACCAACAGCCTATTTCTTCCTACCACCCACAAGAACTGCCTCATGTCTGTCCCATGCATTCTTGAATTCTCCCACTGTTTTTGACCACATGACCTCCTCAGGAAGGCCATTCCATGCATCCACCACCCTCTCTCTGAAAAAAATACTTCCTCACATTGCCAGAGTCATTCCCCCTCTATCTTCAAATTGTGTCCCCTTGTTCTTGCACATCTCTTTTTCTGAAAGATGCTATCCTCTTGGACTTTGCTGATGCCCTCGAAGTACTTAAAAGTTTCTATCATGTCCCCCCACCTCTCCTTTTCTCAAGAGTATACATATTAAGCTCCTTGGTGGAGATGGAGGATGTACTGGAGGGGTAGACAGCAACTCCAGAGCATGCCCCATTTGCACTATTTCCAGGATCCACTCATCTGTTGTGAGCTCCCTCCATTTTTGACGATGAAGGAAGATCCTTTCCCCCACCTGCAGCCCTGGATGCAGCAGCGGAGGGGGAGGAGGAGGTGTGAAATCAGAAGGTACTGGGCGTGGCAGGGGCCCTGCCATGACCGATACCTTTTGGGGCCTTTCCATGGGCACTAGAGGGAGGGAACCTGGGAGGGGACTTCCACCATGGGCATGGCCTGCTGACGGAGGCACCGCCACCAAGGACAGAAGGATTACAAAGGAGCCCTTAACATGTCCCCTGAAGGGCTGATGGGTCAGATACTTCAGTGACGTTAAAGTGATCCTGAAGGTTTAAAGCTTGCATACAGCATTTTCAACATTATCCCCAAATAGCCTGTAGCCTCTGAAAGGGGTATTAAGCACAGCTGGTTGTACAGTTACCAGTGGTAAACCTAGCCACACAAAGCCAGGAATATCTCCAAAGGCATATGCCAGAGGCAGCAGCCCTAGTAGAGATATCAGAAGTATCATACACAGAGCGCAACAGATGCTTACCAGTATCCACACCAGCTGAAGCAGTTTTAAGCAAATCAGCAGGCAGTACTATCAGAAAGAGCTTGAACAGTATACGTAGCACATTTCCACAGGCTGTTCTGACATTTAATTATATATAGGCCTGGTAGTCAGCAATTTTGAAGAACAAGAAGGTAAACAACACCGTGGGTCTTAGGCAAAGACTTGTAGAATACTTGCACACTTGTTGAACAAATCATTGCTAAGACCCATTGGTGTTGTTTGCCTGCTTGTTAATCACTTTGCTCTTGCACGTATAACATGTCACTGTAACCGCTCTCTGACGTATTGTTATCTTGATGTTTCTGTACTGCCCTTCCCCTTCCCCAGCACACACTTGGAAACAAGCCACGGCTCACTGTGCCTTTCCTCATTACCAGTTTTAAATAAATACATGAAATAAATAATTCTCAGGTCTAAGGACACATAGGCATAAGTTATTTTGTCTATTATATCCAGCCTCCTAGATTCTTTATCAGGAGGCTCATGTGTTTTGGGTCCCTAGAATGACCACAGACAACCATGATAACCACAGAATCTGTTTCAAGTTCAGGCTGGGAAGCATAGTAAGACTTCGCAGACTGAGCAGGGTACTGTACTCTTAAGGCACTGCAGGAAAGGTATCAGACCTATTCCAAGCAGCAAATGTAGCATCCTCTAAAGTAGGATATACAGGAGGAATAACAACAGAGAGAGCAGTAGGAACCTCCAAAATCTCTTATCAATGTTCTCTTTGTGGCATCTTCCTCCCCAGCTTCAAATCCCCAAACTTCCTGGATTCGTCTGAGCAAAGCCTGGAAAGAGGCATTTTTAAGAGGAGACCTGGGGTTGTACACCACAGAGTCCTCATTGCATGAGGAGAGGGCAGAACTGGAAGGAAGACCCCCCTCATAAGGATCGTGTTCCCTTTCTTCATTCTCCAAATCTTTCTCTGTATTAAGGAGATCAGGATTATACTCCTCCACATTGTCTGGAATGACAACGGGATTAAAAGCGGAGCCAGAGATGGCAGCTGCAAATACCCGATGTCCCTTCTGATACTGTCGACTACGAAGGTACTGACAACTGAAGCCCAGTCAACAGATCAGCCACAATCATCAATGGGAGTCACAGTAACAATCGACAAAATAGTTCAGAGAACGATGCCAGAACTACCTGGGAGTCAAGAGCACTCTGTAAAGGGCACAGGACTACCAACGTCGAACCAGTAGGTATGGCAGCACCAGAGCCAGAGCCTGAGCCTGACCTTTGGTGTCTCATCGACAGTCCGGGGCTGCAGTCGTCACCAGAGGACTTACCCTCCTTCAAAGGAGACCTCGACCTTACCAGCAAAGCATGAGCCCTATCTTTATGCTAGTGGTGATGGCTGGAAGAGGAGGACTTTGATGATTTTTCTTTGTCTTTATCCTTGGTTCTCAATTACCACATGGGCAACAGTGCTGCTGAAAGCTGGGGAGTGTCCTTCAAAGAGGCAACTGAATGAGAAGGAGAAGCCAGCTTGGAGCCCGTGGCTTTGGTAGCAGCTTCCATCGCCTTCATGATGAAGGTTTCAAGAGCCTTCTTTCAGCATCTCCTTGTGGCCTGGTTGAATCCCTGGCAGATCTTGCACACCCTTACAATGTGGGACAGGCCTAAACAGCAAACACAAACCATGTGAGCATTGTCCTTGTAGATCTTAAAATCACAGGTACAAAACCTAAATAAAGGTTCTTTTGACAGCAGTATTAAAGGACAAAATCAACAATTAAGTAATAAAGTTGAAGAAAACAATAGCATTTTTCTGCAGGTCTGATGACAGGTCGTCAGCAGGAGAAAAAACTGAGGCACAATAGGGCCGGCCATGTTATACAAGTGCCGACATTGCACAGCATTATGAACAGCCCCTGGCTAGCAAAAGTTTCAGCGTGGTCCTGACAATGATGGCTTACAGTTCCAAAGGTGTGGACAATAAAGCAGATATCTTCTAAGTTTTGTTATTTAGCATGATGTAATTGCACTTTTACACTGTCCACTGTAACTAAAGCGATGTTATTTTGCATGCATTTTCTCTTCTTAACTATACTCCCTCCTCCCCCTCCCGTCCAGAACACATCTAGAAAGGAGCGGATACCAGCTCAGTGTGTAAAACTTTGGTAAAACTTTTGAAATACATTAATAACAATTAGAAGATAATGGCAAGCATATCAGTTTTAAGGTAAGTAGGGTGTATCAGTATTACTACTACACTAGATCTCAGCAATCAGTGTTGTAATAAAGGGATTTTCCCAGTGTCCTGAAATAAAGATACAGCTGGCCTCAGCAGGACACACATCTCACAACATTCTGCATACATTTTGGTTTCAGGACATCTCATTCTTTACTACTGATGACATCTGAATGGACACCTAATCCCTTGCCAACAAGTCCTTACAACTTAGTGCGTTACTGAGGATTTGGTCTATTCTGCTGTTTCTGGAGACCTTTGTCCGTAGCTATCGATTGTCGTGTTGCATTTTGCAAAACTTTTCTCTATATTCCAAGTAGTATACATTGTCAAGAAATATTTTATTCATAAATATTTGTGTAGCAATTGCTATGATGAAAACCCTAACTGAAGTAGCAGAAGAACTGTGCGCAGCATTATGCACGTAAGCTTGTATGAAGTAACTGAATAACCACTTTTGATGAAACTGGATGTGTAGCAAGTGATTGTTATATGTAAATAATTCTGTAGGGCAGTTGATAAAAATTGTGTACATTTTTGCTATGTGACGACACCAGGGAAAATGTTCCCTGTTCACTTGTAATTGTTATGTTATTTGCTGTTTGATTTGGACTTGGGCTGGTTTGTTTATTTGGGGCTGATTTGATTTTTGAATTTGTATAACAGTGTATTTTATTTCTGTCAAGTAAAGTTTACTGCTATTTGATTTGAACTTGGACTGGTTTGTTTTACTTGGGGCTGATTTGATTTTTGAATTAGTACTGCAGTGTATTTGATTTTTGGCAAGTAAAGTTTACTACTATTTGATTTGGACTTGGGCTGGTTTGTTTTACTTGGGGCTGATCTGAGTTGGATTTTACTGTGGTTGGGGCACTTTGAAACTTGGTAGGCAGTGACTGGCGTACCTTGAAACTTGGACTTTAAATTAAACAAGTTTTGTGGGGGAAACTAGGTCAGGAATGTTCAACTGCTTTATTTTTCTCTGCTTTAAATTGTTTTTTGCAGGGTACATTTTCTGTCAAACTGCTGTGCAGGTTGCCTTGCTGAAAGGAAGGAAGGCACTCATTGGGGTGGTGGGTCAGAGCTCTAGCTGATTGTTTCTGAAGGGCACAGACTTGGTCCCACCCACACTGCCCCTCAGTCCACCCTACCCTAGTGTGTCATTTTCTTTATACCGGGGGTGCCTGCCTGGCACCATGACTTAGAGGAACAGGAAATGAATCCTCAGGTTCACAGAAGTAGCTGCACTGGAGAGGGAGCTGGATGTCACTGTCCACCTAGGGACAAATGACTTGGCTGGGAATGGGATCAGAGCAGCGCAAGAAGAGTTCATGGAGTTGGGGAGGGGCCTTAGACAAGTAGCACACATGATAACCTTCTCGGAGGTGCTGCCTGTCTATAGCATGGGTGAGGCTAGGATACACCACACCATGGGATTTAATGAATGGTTGAAAAACTGGTGCAGAGCTCAGGGTTTTGGCTTCAATGGGGACTGGGGGACCACCTGGATGGATATAGGCCTATACTGGTGCGATGGTCTGCATCTGTCCAGGAGGGGAACTAGGCACCAGGTGCTAGGTTTGTTTTATTTTTAGGTTTATTTAATTTTTATATTCATTTATAAGCACATCGGAATTACAACCCTTTGAGTCATAGACTCATTTCCAAAGGCTTCACATCAAGATCCCTTACACTCTTTCCCCTCACCCCTCTATGGCTTCCCCCATCCCCCTCCCACCGTTGTATCTCCTGAGCTCCCTTGCTCACTTTAAAATGCTTTGTCCCATATCTTCTCACCTCTGACGAGGCCCCTGGGCTGATGTCAACCCTTACCTTGTTGATTATTAGATATTAGGCTGAGTCTGTTCTCATTTTCCAGTAAAGGGTCGTTTCATAAGACTCTACCCCCTCTAATATGACCCTTTGAATTCCAAGTTTTAATCAGATATGCACCTTGACATTCACTATACAATGCCACATGTACTGGAACTTCTCTAGTTATATATTGTTGTAATGTCTTGTATAATTCCTTGTTTTATTCGCTCTCCATCTCATACTTTTCCAATATGTATTGTTCATCTGACGTGGAACCTATGAAATGAGCTTGTTCTCAAAGGTGTTATCTGAAATTTCAATAAATAAATAAAAATGATACAAAGAGAAAAATACAGATAGTTACGAAAATTGAAGGAACAGGTAATACATACGATGGAGAACACTGAATACAATTAGCAGGGTGATAGCGTCATTGGCAAGCATTTAAACTAGCCAAGGGAGGAGACACTGAAAAGGAGCAGGGGAAAACCCAGCCCCCTTCCCCCAGAAAACTTGGGTAGTTAGCAAGTTAAACACCAAGGTTGAGAAGTTGATAGGGAGCAGGATAAGGGTAAATGGAGAAAAAGGCAAAGGCAGTAAAGGAAGGGATGAGGCTAAAAGGGGTAGGGCCATCAAAAACTAGAGGGACATGAGTACCAATGCCTGTAGTCTGGGTAGCAAACTCCCTGAACTAGTGGCCTTGATGAAAGAGGGACGCCTGGATATCATGGCAGTCACAGAAACAAGGTACAGAGAAAACCATGACTGGCATATCAACATACTATGGTACACAATTTACAGGAGGAACAGGGAGGGTAAAAGAGAAGGAGTACCTCTCTATGTAAAGGAAGGGATCAAAGCAACAGAACTAAATGGCAAACAGGGAGGAAATGAGGCACTGCAGGTCGACCTGGAAACAGGAAATGGCACCACAATCTGCACGGGGGTTGTATACAGACCCCCGTCTCAGGGGGAGGAACTGGATAAGGAAATGACAGAGGGCATCCTTAGAATGGCAGAAAAAGGGGAGATTTTGTTGATGGGGGAGCTGAATATGCCACATGTTAACTGGAACACCTTTACTGCAGCCATATCCAAGAGCAGGGTCATTCCCGATGTCCTACGGGGGGGCATGCCTCAGACAGCTAGTGTTGGAACCCACTCAGGAGGGAGCAATCTTAGACC
Organism: Neoceratodus forsteri; assembly: GCA_016271365.2. Taxonomy (NCBI): domain Eukaryota; kingdom Metazoa; phylum Chordata; order Ceratodontiformes; family Ceratodontidae; genus Neoceratodus; species Neoceratodus forsteri. The sequence goes on along the minus strand of CM057454.1, from coordinate 1,075,272,758 downwards.
TGGTACTCACAAACGGGGACAGAGAGAGGATCTCAGATTTAGAAATGGGGAGCCATCTGAGAACAAGTGACCACCAAACAGTGTGGTTCATGATAAACACAGCCATGGAGTCGAGACATACAAAATCGAGGGTACTGGACTTTAAGAGGGCTGACTTTGGCAAAATGGGAGAGTGCCTCAGAAAAGCACTAGCAAACGGGCAAGAAGGAGAGGTGGAGGAACAATGGAAAAAAATCAAAATTGCCATCACAGAGGCAACAAGCCTTTGTGTGAAGCAAATAAAACAAAGGAAAACAACACTATGGTTCTCAAAGGAGGTGGGTGGGGAAGGTTAGGGAGAAAACGATAGCATTCAGGAAGTATAAAGAAACACAGAAGGAGCAGGAAAGAAAACTGTACCAGTTAAAGCAGGAGGAAATGTGGAAGGCAGTCAGAATAGCAAAGGCCCAAACTGAGGAAAAGGTAGCCAACTCAATTAAGAAGGGGGATAAAACTTGTTGTAGGTACATTAGGGAGCGAAGAAAGACCAAGGGAAGGATAGTGAGGCTTAATAAAGTGGAGGGGGGTGGGCAGAGGATGACAGTGAAAAAGCAGGGATACTGAACAAATGTTTCTGCTCAGTATTCACAAAAAAAGAAGCGGTACCTAAACCAAACAATAGAAGCACTCTGGATAGGGGGGTCGATACCAGTCCATTCACAGAAGAAAGGGTCCTGAAACAACTCCTAAAACTGACGGTGGACAAAGCAATGGGGCCTGAAGGGATTCACCCCAGAATTCTAAATGAACTAAGGGAAGAACTAGTGACACCACTGACTACCCTTTTTAACAAATATGGGAGGATGGTGTAGTACCCGAGGACTGGAGGAGGGAGGAAGGATGTGATTCCCCTTCACAAAAGTGGGAGCAAGGCAGAGGCAGGAAACTACAGACCTGTTAGTTTGACCTCAGTGGTAGGGAAAATGATGGAATCACTTCTGAAAGAAAAGACTGAGTACATAAAGACCAGCAGGGCACAGGACCCAAGGCAGCATGGATTCACAGCGGGAAGGTCATGTCAGACATATCCAATAGATTTCCATGACAGGGTGACCAAAGTAATAGACCAGGGAGGGGCTATAAACATGGCCTACCTAGACTTTAGCAAGGCATTTGGCACAGTCTTACACAGAAGATTAACAAACAAGTTAGCCAGCCTGGGAGTGGGTCCCAGGGTTGTAGCCTGGGTTAAAAACTGGATGCACAACAGGATGCAGAGGGTAACAGTAAATGAAGTCCACTCCAAAAAAATGGGGGGTTACTAGCGGGGTACCACAGGGTTCGGTACTGGGACCGGTCCTCTTTAATGTCTTAATAGGTGACACTGCGGAGGGACTGGAAGGAAAAGTATGCCTCTTTGCAGACGACTCAAAGATTTGCAACAGGGTTGATACATAAGGGGGGGGCTGAAAGGATGAGAAGGGACTTGGCAAGGTTGGAGGAATGGTCAAAAGTATGGCAGCTTAGATTTAATGTAAAGAAGTGCAAAGTAATGCACCTGGGAAACAAAAACCCAGGGGAAGAGTACCCAATGGGGGGGATACTAACAACAACAAAAATGGAAAGGGACCTCTGGGTACTCATATCAGACAACTTAGAGGTGGGCAAACAATGCGAGAAGGCAATAAGGAGGGCTGGGAGGATACTGGGATGCGCAGAGAAAGGCATCACCAGTAGAAAACAGGAAGTTGTTATCCCTCTGTACAGACAGTTGGTGAGAACCCATCTGGAGTACTGCGTCCAGTTCTGGAGACCCCATCTCCGCAAGGACATAGACAGGATGGAGGCAGTCCAAAGGAGGGCAACTAAAATAGTGCAGGGTCTGCACCAGAAGCCATATGAAGAGAGAGTAAAAGAGCTTAATATGTATACCCTCGAGGAACGGAGAGAGAGGGGGGGAACATGATAGAAACATTTATTTATTTTTGTTGACTGGGTAAGTGCACTAGACAAATTCTGCCTATTTTCAGGCACGACCCGGGGAGGGAGATGCATATGAATGCCAACTTGCCTTGAACCAGATTAAGCTGTTGGTGGTATTTTTGTGAATGGGGGGAAATTTGGCCAGGGCACCAGGGAAATTCCCCTACTCTTTTCGAGAAGTGCCATGGGATCTTTAACATCCACTTGAACTAACACCAGAACAGGCACATGGGACGTCAGTTTGACGTCTCATCCTAAAGACGGCACCTCAGGAGTGCAGCACCCACCTCATGCTGCACTACAGTGTCAGTATTGGGATATTAACTCAAGTGCCTGGTGTGGGGATAGAACCCACAGCCTTCTGATCTCCTGGCCTCAGAGGCAAGTGTGCTACCTGCTGAGCTACTGACACTGATATTCAACATTCAAGTACCTCAAGGGAATCAACAAAGTCCAAGAGGGTAGCATCTTTCAGAAAAAGAGACATGCAAGAACAAGGGGGCACAATCTAAACATAGAGGGGAGGACGTGAGGAGGTATTTTTTCACGGAGAGGGTGGTGGACGCATGGAACGGCCTTCCTGAGGAGGTCATGGGGTCAATAACAGTGGGGGAATTCAAGAATGCATGGAACAGACATAAGGCAATTCTAGTGGATGGTAGGAAGAAATAGACTACTGGTTAACTAGGATCTGCTGCCTATTCAATCGGTAGGGAAATGAGCAGACTGGGTGGGCCAAGCGGTCCTTATCTGCCGTCAAAGTCTATGTTTCTATGATTATATGTTGAATTCTTTTTGTTTAATCCTATATATCTGTTTGCCATTCCCAAGTATGCACCTGGGAATGAGCTGCTGTAGCTCAAGGTAGGGGAGGGAAGGAAGGAAGGAAGGAGTGGGCTCTCTGCCCCATATACTTTACCTGTCCCTGCTGCTTCTCCTGCCACAATGACATAATCCTCTGCTTGACAAAGCTGACAGCAAAACTGTTTCTTTGACAACAGGCTATGATATCATATGCAGACTATTATGATTTTAGAGCAGATATAAGCAATGTGCACTGAGGAGGTCTAAGAGAAACCGATCCCATTTTAATGAAACCCTACTCCCACCCACCCACCAGCCTACTTCTCCCTCAGCTGGCAACTTTCACCTCCAGGCAATCCTAACTGATGATGTCCACAAACAGCGCCTGGTGCTAAACACAGCCTTCAGATCAGCTGTGGTGCTCATGGCATCTCTCCCAACTTCTTTAGCCTTGGCACCCCTGCCATAACTACTCCCACTGCCCACATCTACAACCGGTCCCTCTTCACTGGCTCTTTCCCCTACATCTGGAAGCATGCTTTTGTAGTCCCTATCCACAAAGGCAATCTCACCAGTGTATCAACCAGTTATCGACCATCATCTCTGCTATCCATCCTCTCCAAAGTTCTCAAGAGATTAGTCAGCAGGCAGCAAGGAAGTGCTCTGCTAAACTTGGCATTCTCTACAGGGTAAAGAGCTGCCGCCAGCTACACATTAAAAAACAGGTTGTCAAACATGCTTGTCTTCCCCTGCAGGACTATGGGGATGACATTTACTCCATAGCCAATCATTCCACCCTAGTCTAACTTACCACTCTGTGAAATGCCCTGCACAGATTCATACTGACCTGCTCTCCCCAAATGTACCACGGCTCCATGTACAACGACCTAAGGTGGGTACTTTCCACTGCGAGCTAATCGTTACATACTGCCCCAGTAGGTGCCAAGTACTGGGCCAGCAAACTGCGGTGCTACCTCTCATCTCTCTTCACCCCTCAAGAAAACCTACTTACTCAGATCAGAGGACGGCTGATGACTTCAAATCCCATGATGCAGGGCAAGCCTCCGTCAGTTACAGACTCCCCAGCACAGGGAACAGCCTCCCTTCCAAAATCACCATATCACCTACCTTCCTCACGGGTAAGTGCTTGATCAAGGCACGCTACTACTCTCTGATGTCCAACCATAACTGCTGCACACATTCCTCGGTTCCCCCTTCCCCAAGATAACAAGACTGGTCATGGGAGCTTACTGCTCTCTTTAAGAACGGGGGCCTCAGTCTTAAAATGTAAGACTGAATGACATCATCTGTTGTTAAAAACTTCAGATGCTTCCAAATGATCTAGCCTCTGATCAAGTAACTCAGGTTTGCCTGCAATGTGCTCACATCAACTTCACCATGTAGACAAATGTGATTTTGTTGTAAATGCATTTATTTGTACTATGTACACTGCACTCTTTTATATTAATTTTATCCTGTATAAACACAAAACAATTTACTACTTATTCTGTATGTGAATATATTTATTGCCTATAATGTCCCTGTTACCTACCCCCAGGACACAATTGGAAGCAAATCTCCCAGATTCCGTTTGTTTAACTGGTAAAATACAGTATATAATTAAGTGAGAAAAGAAAAAAAGAGGAAGGAAGGAAATGTCTTTAGTAATAAAAACAGAGGGTCCCAAATTCAGATTTAGGGGGAAATTTTGAGTAACTTGAGTACTACTGATGCCAACTGTGGATATTTTGCTGAGGACCAAAGAATGCTCCATGCAGTAAAACGTTAACCTTAGGATGAAACAGCTGAATGGAAAAGAGGAAGTAACTCAAAGTAAGCAGCAAAGAATGTAACTACCTGTTGGTGTTTTCCATGTGTTATTGACAGGATTCATTTTCACTGGTGCGCCTGCAAACCTAGCATATGCCTGAAACAACAGAAAGAACAAAAGATATGTTTCTTTAGAAAAGAGGCGTAATTCTGCAGGGCCTATATTCAAACTACAGATTAAAATCTGCTGGATCCTAAAGGAAAAGTTCCTTTCTGCCGCACCTCGCAAGGGCAGCAGTCCATTGAATACCATGCGTCTTCCTGGCTTAACTTCCTCAGGGAAGATAAACAGAAGGAACTTACGCTAGGACTGTTTAAAACAAAACTACATGAATTTCTCGCAACCAGTAGTAGCTGTGGCTGCGGGACCTAGTTTTATCCATCTTTTCCACCTCCTTAAGCTTCCAACCCTGCCTCTGCTTAATACAACCTCTCCCGTCTCTTTCCTTAACATTTTCTATCAATCAGGTCCCCTCTGTCACCCTCTACCTCTATCCCCACTCCTTGTACACTATTGTCTATTCCATGTCCCTTCTTTTCCTCTAGCGCTCCTTCATACCTCTCTTTCTCTAGCTCTCATTTACTGACCCATTTCTTTCTACCTACATCTTAACCCCTCTTAATGCTAAACATTTACCTTCATTTTTTTTTTTTTTAGATACTGCCCTTTTTCATTCAACTATTATCTTACTTCCTCTTAATGCCAAACGTCTACCCTTATTTTCTCTTCCTATGACTAACCCCTAGCCTTTTGCAACCTCAAGATCTTCCTCATTCCTTTTCTCTTTCGCCCCTTCCTCTCACCATAGGATGGCCTCATCCCTATAACATCTCTTCACCCTTCCCCACCATGCACATTTTACCCCCAAATCAAGGCTGCAGTATGCCTCCCCAGCCTTGCACTTAAGACAACAGAGGCTGCATTAGACAACTCTGGCTACGATCTCTTTCACCTAATTGTTTTGGTACCTTCTGAAATCCACAGTTTGAGTTTTATTGCATTTGTTGTCTGACTGTTTGCCCTGTATATCACTGTATTGTAATTCCTGTATATTATACTTCTCAGTTTTGTATAATCACTGTGTTGTAATTCCTGTAAATTGTACGTACGTCTCAGTTTTTGTATTGTTCTATGATGTTGAACCTCTGTAAAAGAGCCTCTGGCTCAAAGGTACTTCTGAAATTCCAGTAAATAAATGGTGTGGGTGGAGATGACATCCAGATTTCAGACATAAGTGCATTAATCCACGGTTTGAAATGGCAGACTGGAAATTTGTCAGCGAAAGTGCATGAGCACTGATCATCAGCAGAGCTGAATTGCCCTGTCCATATGTCCTATTTCATGATATGACAAACTTTTTATCATTATAAATCACTAATGTGATTTCAACCAACCAGCATGCAGAGCCACTATACCTCTTATCCTGTGTACTGTGTGTGCTCTCGTGCTGAGCATTTATAGAGAGTACTCCACTACACCACCAGGTGTAAACCTGGAGAACCGGGTTCAAATCCCACAGCCACCCCTTGTATACTGTGTGACCATGAGCAAGTCACTTAACTTCCCTGCGCTGCCAGGATGCACCTGGAAACAAGCTTCAGCTCAGTGCGTCTTTTCTGGCCAAAAATGGTAAAAAAAAGATATATAAATATACTGTATATGACAGGTTTTCCTATAGCACTCTGTTAGCAGTAAGCACTTAATGTATACTAATATTGGCGACCCCTACATACGGTTTTACTGCTACACCATGAAACAGCAATAAGAACCACTGAACAAATTAGTAGTGGTACCCTACGAAGGATTTTACACCCTGTAACAGCAAAAGGAACACTGAACAATGTAATCCAGTATCAGATACCTTAAATACAGTAGGATTTTACTGCAACACCCTGTAACAGCAATACACCAGTACTGGGTACCCTGTACAGGGTTTTACTGCAACTCCCTGTTAGAGCAACAGAACACCGAACAACGTAAGCAAGTATCGGCTACACTATACAAAGTGGTAGCCAGTGAAAACATGCACTATATATCTGAATATTTCTGGAAATATCACAGAAATCCAATTACATAAATGGGGAGGATCAATACATGGGTACCCTATACGGGGGTTTTACTGTGGTGCAGCCATCTTCTGAAGCATGCTTTGGAAGTTCAGCAGTTTCACAGTTTTTCAGACACTGTCAACTCTCACCTTGGGTTACAGTACAAACAAAAGTTAGAAGGTGCGACACTGGTAAATTCTGGGGTGCTGGTAACGGGAAGCTAGTACCAGCAAGAACTCAGAAAAAAGAAGGTTATAAGCACTCCAAATCCAGAAATGACATTCTGATACCAGGCTTGATGCAAACATTAGTTTATTTAAAGAAATGCACAAGCGTTCTCTCCCAGCGCTTCTGCCCAGCACTAGGGCTTCATCAGGGGACTGAAGCACTGGGAGACAAAGCTTGAGCATTTCTTTAAATAAACTAACGTTTGCATCAAGCCTGGTAGCAGATCATTATTTCTGGATTTGGAGTGCTTATAACCTTCTTTTTTCCGACTCTCACCTTGGAACTGGATGCAGCTTGGACTGAAATATGCCTACTGCGGTCCGGGTCGGAGTGGGAGTTGAGAAGCCTTATTGCTACTCTTCCTCATGTGCTGCAGTGCAGGATAGAGAGTGGTAGGCATGGAGGGGGTACAGCGGTACTAGTAGTAGTGTTGTGTGAGCCCACTGATCACACCAAGTAAACACTTTGCCTCACTGGCTGATGCTAAACTATCTACACCCTCATCACGCGGTGTAACACCTGTTGCAGCTACGCCTCTGGAGGCCACTAAGATAGCAAAACCTCCTGAGGACAGGACATAGCACTACAAGATCTAGTAAGAGTGTACTAGTGACTAAAGATTCTATTGTTAGGTGGTGCCAAAAGCACGGTCTGTGCTGCAGACACAGAGGGGAGGTCGGTATGCTGTCTTCCTGGGGAATGACTGTTAGGGTAATAGCCAGGCTAGATCAGTTGGTTGAGAAAGCAGAAAGACAGACAGATATGGTATTCCACCATGGGATTAATGATCTGGCCTGGCAGACCTTAGGTGAGGTGAAAGGCAGTTTACATAAACTAGGTAGTAAACTAAGGGTGGTGGGATTTATTGCATTCTTGGAGGTCCTTCCAGTTTTTAGGAAAGGTGAGGTGAAGCAGTCTAATTTACTTCAGTTATGCCATAACACTGCATGGTGCTAGCTTTAGAATTATAATAATCATGATTTTGCACATGTTCATTGTCCTGTGCTTATCGATTTGTTTATATTGTGAAATTACTGTCTTTGTCTCATTTGTTCACACCCCTCCACAGCTACTTAGCTTTAATTTTTAAACACAGCCAGGGGTGTGCAAATCTCATTGTCCCCTGTCTGGGGCAAGTAAATTTCATTGAAGGGCAAGTAGCAAAACAGAGATAATTTCATTGCAATTAATAGGGACAAGTGAAAATTCAGCTACAGTCATGTCTGGGCAAGTAATAAAAGTTTTGATTTGAACACCCCTGAACACAGCACCCACCTGGTAGCTCTGTGCTCATCACATCTCTAGTATAAAAGGGACTGCCTAGCTGTCAAGACCCTGCCCCCTGGTGAAGACTATGGCCAAAGCGCTGCAGCATCTTGTGGCTTAGTTTGACCTCACTGCAGCACTGTGTATTAGTACCGGTCTGCCACTATAAAACGCGTTGGATTCACAATTTCAGTATCCTGTGGACTATTCTTCATCAGGTTACTATCCTGTCTTGAAGTTCCCGGCTACTTTCTTGACTTTGGCTTTATAGAAAGGGAGCTAGTAACTCCTGCCTGGCATTGAATGCTGCCACCATCACTGAGCACACTTCTGTTTGTTCGGTTCCCCCTGGTTTCACATAGCCCTGGAAGCCTACCACTCAACCTCTAAAACAAGGTTCTTGGACTTGAGAAGAATAGAATTTCGGAAGATGAGAGGGCTACTCAGGGAAAGATTAGCAGAAGTAGTAAGGAAGGAAGGGGTAGATGCCAAATGGGAAGTCATGATGAGGGGGATAACAGAAGTGGACAGTATCTGTACGAGGCAGGTATGAAAGACCAGAAAATGAAAAAAACAATGTTCTCCTAAATGGCAACATTCTGGAAGTACAAGGAAGAGCAGAATGAGATCAACAGGGAAGGATATCTGGAAAAGCGGCGATGCCAATACAGTAGGATAGTCAGGAATGGTAAGAAGTATACAGTGCTGAGAACTGTGGAAGGGGTCAACGAGGGAGAAAGCCTACTTCTGTTATATTAAGAAAAAAAAAAAAGAGGAAAACAGCAGAAGAAAAAGTCAGACTGAGAAGTGGGGGGAGTGGGTTGAAGAAGACAGCAAAAAAGCAGATATCCAAAATAAATATTTTTGTTCAGTCTTTACAGTGGAGAAAGGTGGACCACTCCCAGAGTGTGGGGTTCAGGCCCTTTGGGCAAAGGTTAGAAGTGGGGCTGGTATCAAATGAGAGTGCATTCTGGGTACTGAAGACAAACCAACTGAATAAATCACCAGGCCCAGATGGCATGCTTAGTAACATAGAATTTGACGGCAGATAAGGACAGCTTGGCCAACCTAGTCTGCCCATTTTCCTACCTAACAGATAAGCTACAAATCCTTGAGAGACGCGAGACAGAATCTGGTCACATCATTGGCTGATCTATTTTATTTCATTTTTTATTGACCGGGAAATTGGGACTAGGCAATTCTGCCCATTTTCAGCCTTGTATCCGGGGGTATACAGATAGAAACCAACTGAAACTGAACCACATTTAAGCGAGTGAAGCATAAAGCACTGGCATAATGAAGGCAACAAACCTCTGTGTTAAGCAAGTAAGCAAAAGAAAGAGGAGGCCACTATGATTCTCAAAAGAGGAAGCAGAAAAGATAAAGGCTACAAGAGTAGCATTCAGAAGGTACAAGGTGACTCAGAGAAATGATGATTGGGAAGTGTATCAGGGAAAACAGAGAGAAGTAAGCAAAGCAGTAAGGAGAGCAAAAGCACAAACTGAGGAAAGAATAGCTCAGGGAGTATCAAAAGGGAATAAGACACTTTTTAGGTCTTTTAGTGAAAAAAGGAAGACAAAGGGAGGGATTGTACGGTTAAAGTACTTAACAACCTGAAACTAGACAAAACTATGAGGCCAGATGGGCTACATCCAAAGATACTGAGAGCACTTAGGGAGGTACTGGCTGCACTGCTGACAGACTTTTTTAACAGATCACTGGAGACTGGTGTGGTCCCAGAGAATGGAGAAGGGCAAATGTAGTCCCACCACACAAAAGTGGTAGCAAGGAAGAGGCGATCAATTACAGGCCTGTCAGCCTAATATCGGTGGTCTGTAAGTTGGACACACTACTGAAGGAAAGGATTGTGGAATATCTTGTATCCAACAGACTGCAGGATCCAAGGCAGCATGGTTTCACAGTGAGAAGGTCATGCCAAACTAATCTGATACTCTTTCACTGGGTAACCAAGGAGCTAGATCAGGGAGGTGCAGTAGACGTGGCTTACCTAGATTTCAGCAAGGCCTCTGACACTATTCCACACAAGACTGGTGGGCAAGTTGGGTAACTTGGGGTTAGATAATAAGGTGGTAACCTGGATAAGAAACTGGTTGGCGGATAGGACACAAAGTAGAGGTGAATGGAGTGTGCTCAAAGGAAGAGAGGGTGACCAGTGGGGTTCCTCAAGGATCAGTGTTGGGGCCAGTCCTCTTCAATACCTTGATAAGCTCTACAGCAGCAGAACTGAAAGGGAAATTCTGCCTCTTTACAGATGACACCAAGATCTGTAACAGTGGACACACATAGGGGAGTGGACAGAATGTGCGGGGATCTAAACAGACTAGAAGAGTGGTCAAGAGTATGGCAGCTGAGTTTTAATGTGAAAAAAAGTGCAAATTTATGTATCTATGACATAGGAACGTGGGAGTGGAGTACAAGATGGGCAGAGAGATGCTAACTATGACCAAGCAGGAAAGAGACCTGGGGTAATCATATCGGATAACCTAAAGGCGGCCAAGCAGTGCGATAAAGCAATCAGAAAAGCTCATGGGATGCTGGGATGCATAGGTAAGGGTATCTCAAGCAGAAAGAGAGAGGTGATTCTAGCCCTATATAAAACTGCTTGTAAGATCCCCACCTTGAGTACTGTGTACAGTTTTGGTGACTACATCTCAGAAAAGACAGAGTGGAGAAGGTCCAGAGGAGGGCTACCAAAATGGTGCAGGGTCTACATCAAAAGCCCTATAAGGAAAGACTTAAGGAGCTAAATATGTACACCCTGGAGGAAAGGGACGGAGAATATGACAGAAATCTTCAAATACCTTACAGGGATTAATAATGTACAGGAGGAGAGCATCATTCAGAGGAAAAGGTGCTCTAAAACAGTGGGAAACAATATGAAGCTAGAAAGGAGTAAATTCAGGAGGAATGCGAGGAAGTACTTTTTAACAGAAAGGGTGGGGGATACGTGGAATAGCCTTCCAGGGGAGGTAGTGGGGGTGAAAACAGTAAATAGATTCAAAAATATCTGGGCTAGGCACAAGAGAATCGTGAGGATAAGGTATGTGGTATAATAAGCATAAGAAGAAAAAAAGCACAATTGGGCAGACTGGGTATGCCCAGCAGCCCTTATCTGCTGTCACATTCTATGTACAGTATCTATATAAGCTGTTGGAGGTACTTTTAGTGAATTGCTTCCTAGCAACAGAAGTGGTGACAGAAGACTGGAGGGTGGCTAATGCAGAAGTGGAGACAGAGACTATCCCCATAAAACAGGCAAATTAGTCTAACCTTGAATTGTAGGAAAGCTGCTGAAGACTTTTATTTATTTACAAAGAAACAGCTAATAGAATTCCTGGAGGCAAACAGGCAATAGAGCAAAAGGCAACATGGATTCACTGCAGGTAGTTCATACCACACTAACATGACCAACTTTTTTGACTGCATTACAAAGGCAGTAGATTGGGGCCGGGCAGTCAATACCCTGTATCTGAACTTAAGCAAGGCCTTTGATTCTGTACTACACGGCAGGCTTGTTAGAAAGTTGGAGAGCTTCGATGTGGGGAAAAATTCAACAGATGGATAGGGAACTGGTGAGAGAGGACTCAGAGGGTGGTAGTTAACAGTGAATTCTGTGTGGTCTGGAAAGTCACAAGTGGGGTGCTGCAGGGACTTCTTCTGCACAGGGGTTGAACGTGGGCCAGTTTTCCACCTATTGCCCCCGCATCTAGAATCCCACCCATAATTTGGACCTTGACTGCTGATTGACCACTGCTGCAGATCTCCTCTAATTGGGAGGTGTGTGGGTGGAGTTACGCTACTGGCACGATTTTCAAACCACTCCATCCTGTTAAGACTACTGTTGTGTATCTTCTTCAATCGGGAGGTTGGTGGGCAGGGCTACACTTCCCTTCTTTAGCTGACTACTGGTAACGGCCCTCCACACTGCCTCTCTGGACCAAATCTGTGCACACATGTTGAGTGTGGACCAGTTTTCCACCTACTGGCTCTCCCGCCCCCTTCCCTGCATCTGGATTCCTGCCTGTAATTTGGACTTTGGACTGCTGCTAGACTACTGCTGCATATCTCCTTTAAATCAAGAGGTTCGTGGGCAGAGCTACACTCCCTTTCTTCAGCTGACTACTGCTAACAGCCCTTTGTGCTGTGGCCTTCCGTGCCAAGGACCATAGCACAAAGTGCAGGGAAGAAGTCTGCGTGTAGTCAGCTATGAGACAGCGGTTTGGCCAGCCATACTACTCCACAGGGCTGCCTCCTTCCAACCCTGACATAAGTCTCCATTGAACTAGGAGTACTGCTCTTATTGCGCATTGTACTAGGACCTGTATTGTAGAGTAATTGTCGTAGTGTTCCCTGCAATTGTTGTAGTGGCTCTTGATTGTTCACCATCCTCCGCCTGCCTAACCGGCAGAACCACTCAAGCTACTACATTTATTTGGTTTCACTGTGCAACTGTATTGTTTCATCACAAGACCGTGGGTCTCAAGCCTAACTGTTTTGGCTTAGGCGTGAGACTATTTTGGGTGGACTGCATTTTTGCTTGGCCAATCAACTATATCCTGCCTTCACTGATACAATGCTTTTACTGACGTTTTTGGGAACACCCTATCTGGGTAGATTAAGTGTCATATTGCCTTTACTCTGTCAATACTGAGGATCTGCCTCCCTTCTACTATCTATGTGGTTCTAATTTCATTAACTGCTGGGACCCGATTTTTACTATCATTATGTTTATTGAAATGCTACCAATGTTGATCCAGCTCCCCAATGTATTGTTCCATGAACCTTCTTGGCCCTTTGTGTTTAAGGTGGTCTTCCTATAAGACTTCATGCTGAAATCATGGCCACATCATCCTCTAGAACTGCCCCACAGTTCTACGCCCACTACAAAACTGACCTAGTGGTGTTAGGGGAATGTTTTGGGATCATAAGCTATGGCTGTGTCTCTGGGACCTCCAGTAAGTCCCATCTCTCTAAAAGAAAAAACTTGGGAGACAAACACTTTCTTAGAGCCTCCAGGGGCCTAACTTATTGCTTCTCCCGCAGTCTGGCAAGGCAACCCAGGCCCTGGAGATAAACCCTGGGCATGGCTCTGGGAGTCAAAGGAAACTAAATATAATCTCCCTAAACACTGGTAGTCTCCTATCTAAACTTGCTCAACTCAAAGTCTGGGCAGCATTAGTGCAACTGAATATTATAATCTCCCTAAACATAGAAACACAGAATTTGATGGCAGATAAGGACCGCTTGCCCCATCTAATCTTCCCATTTCTCCCTACCTACACTATCACATCAGACCATGCCCAATCTACAGCTCTTTCTCCCTCCTCCCTTCATATCCACTATGATTCCTTTGTGCTTATTCCATGCATTCTTGAAACTCACCTGTTTCTGCCCCCACCACTTCTGCTGGAAGGCTGTTCCAGGAATCCACCACTTTCTCTGAAGAAGTACTTCCTCACTTCTCTCCTGAAATTACCCACCTACAGCTTCATAGCATGTACCCCCTTGTTCTTAAGCACCTTTTCTTCTGATAACTACTCCCCTCCTGCACCTTATTTACCCCCATGAGGTACTTAAAGGTATCTATCATATCTCTATTCTCCCTCCTCTGTTCCAGTGTGTACATATTGAGGTCCTTTAGTCTCCCCTCATAGGGCTTCTGATGCAGACCCTACACCATTTTAGTTGCCCTCCACTGGATCACCTCCACTCTGTCTATGTCCATCTGGAGATGTGGTCTCCAAAACCAGACACAATACTCTGGGTGGGGTCTTACCAGCAATCTATACAGAGGCAACATCACCTTCCTCTTTCTACTGGTAATACCCCCTCCCTATGCACCACAGCATCCCACTTGCCCTTCCTACTGCCTTGTCACACTGCCTGGCCACATTCAGGTCACCTGATATGATTCCCCTCAGGTCTCTTGTTGCCAGGTGGTCACCAATACCACTCCACCCATTTTGTACTCTGCCCCTGGGTTTCTGTGCCCTAAGTGCGGTATTATTTTGCATTGAAACCCAGCTGCCATACCCTTGACCACTCCTCTAGTTTTCTCAGGTCTCTGCATATCCTTTTCACCCCACATCTGCAGTGTCCACCCTACTGCAGATTTTGTCGTCATCCATAAAGAAACCGACCTTCTCTTCTGGCTCCTCTGCAGCACCGATCCCTGAGGCACCCCACTGGTCACCCTTTCCTACCTGGAGTGAACTCGATTTATCACCACCCTCTGTCGCCTATCCCCCAATCAATTTCATATCCAGTTTACTACCTTTGAACCCACTCCTAAGCTACCCAGCTTGCTTACTAGTCTCCTATGTGGAACGGTGTCAAACGCCTCACTGAAAACTAGGTAGGCCACATCCACCACTCCACACTGATCTAGTTCCTTGGTCACCCAGTCAAAAAAATCAGAGTCGTTGACATGACCTGTCCATTGTGAAATCGTGCTGCCTTGGGTCTTGTAACCCACTGGATTCAAGATATTCCACAATCCTTTCCTTCAGCAGTGATTCCACTAGCTTTCCCACCACCGATGTCAGGCTGGCTTGCCTATAATTGTCAGCCTCTTCCCTACCACTTCTGTGTAGTGGGAAAACATGTGCCCTCCTTCAGTCCTCCGGAACTACTCCTGTTTCCAGTGAGCTGAAGAACTGTCAGAGGTGCAGCCAGTATTTCCCTGAGCTCCCTCAATACCCTTGGATGCACCCCATCTGGCCCCACTGCTTTGTCTGCCTTTAGATTAGCAAGTCTCTTTAAGACTCTCTCCTCCAAAAGAGGATTAGTGTCCACCTCCATCCCTCCAAAGTTTCTGTTACTTTTTTGTGGCCTCTTCACTTCTCCTTCCTCTGTTAACAATGAACAAAAATATTTGCTCAGGCTGTCTGCCTCTTCCTGGTCCCCCACTGCACACAACCCTTTCCCTTTTTAGCCTTACAATCCTGCCCATGGCCTTCCTCTTTTCACTTGCAAATCTAACAAATGTCCTGTCCCCTTTCATTAGCTCCTGGGCTATTCTCTCTTCAGTGTGTGCCTTTGTACTCCTTACTGCTTTCCCTGCTTCCCCGATACACCTCCCTATCCTCCTCTCTCTGTGTCTCCCTATACCTTCTGAATGCTACCCTTTTAACATTTACCTTTTCTGCCACCTCTTTTGAGAACCACAGCGGTCTCTTTTTCCTCTTGCTTTTGCTCACTTGTTTGACACAGAGGTTTGTTGCCTTTACTATGCTCCCTTTTTTCTTCGTCCACTGCTCCTCCACCCCACCCAGGTCACCCACCCCTGCTAAGTTATCCTTCAGGCATTCACCTATCTTTTTAAAATCTGCCCTCCCAAAGTCCAGAACCCTCATCCTTGTGTGTTCCATAGCCGTCTTTATGTCAAACCACACCACACGGTGATCACTGGGCCCCATGTGGCCTCCCCCCTTGATGCCTGCAACACTGTCCCTGTTAGTACCAGGTCCAGTACCACCCCATCATGAGTGGGTTCGCTGATCTTCTGATTTGACTCCGCTGACCACAACTTTCTGTTGTTTACCTTCCAATCAGTTTCTTACCCAACTGTGTCTTTCACTGAGTCCAGATCCTCTAGCTTCTTTAGCAACCTTGCTGAAATCATAGTAGAGTAAATCCACAGCATGGCTCTTGTCCACTACCCTCGTTACCCAGTCAAAGAATACTGTCAGGTTGGTCTGACAAGACCTTCCCGTCACAAACACGTACTGTTCACCATCTTGGAGTCCACTGCTCTCCAGACAGTTTACAAGGTCTTCTCTGACTAGAGTCTCTGTCAGTCAGTTTACCCAAAACAGAGATAAGACTGACAGGTCTGTAATTACCAGGTTGCTCTCGTTTCTCCCCCCTTCTTATGGAGCGGGACTATTTATGGTACCCTTCAGTCTTTTGGAACTACCCCTGTCTGAATTGAGCTACTGAAGGGCCCCACAAGGGATTCAGTTAGTTCTATTGCCAATTACTTAAGCACCACCAGAAGCATCCCATCTGGCCCCAGGGCCTTAACTATCTTAAGGGCTGCTAGCCCTTTCCAAATCCCTTCACCGGTAAATAAAGCTGCTTTAATGCCACTCTCTGACAGAGGCCCGCTGTCTTCCCTTGAGAATACAGAGCAAAAATAGTCGTTAAGAACGGCTGCTTTTTGCCCATCCTCCTCAATTACCCTGCCTGCCTCTGCAAGCCCAACAATTCCTCCACCCCTTTTTTCTTCCCGAATATATCTAAAGAATTGTTCTTCCCTACCTTTGCCCCCCTCCATAATATGCAGCTGTGTGTGCCTTTGCTTCTCTAACCGCCCTTTTGTTTTCCCTTGTTCTCACTTGGTACTCTCCCCAGTCTTCCTTCCCTTGTTTTACTTGTACCTGGTGAAGGCCTTCTTTTTGGCTCTCACTGCTTCCCTGACCTTTCCAGAGAACCATACTGGTCTCCTGTATATTTTTCTTTTGATTACCATTTTCATGCAAGACTCCGTTGCCTTGAGAATGGACATCTGATTGCCCCTTCCATCTTTCCTCCACATCCCTGATGCTGCTCACTCTAACTTATCCCAGACCAGCTCCCTCATCCAGCTGAAATCTGCCCGTCTGAAATATAGGACCTCAGCCTTTGATGAGGGCTTACTTGTCCCAAGGGCCAGGTCAAACCATAGAGAGTTATGGTCGCTGAACCTCAATGGCTCCTATACCCTCACTCCTCCTACCACTTCTGAGCTGGTGAGCACCACATTGAGAATGGCAGCCTGCCGAGCAGGTTCCTTAATTAGCTGCACCAGCAGGTAGTCCTCCAATGTATCCAGCAGGACCTGGCTTCTGGAGCTCGTGGCCACCAGAATGACCCAATCAACATACAGTTACCAAAGTCGGGCACTCCCCACCCCTTCTGGACACCAGTCTAAGTTTTCAGGCTTCGTTGTTCATTTGTTTATAACTATCCATCACATTTAAAGCAGACATGGTTACTGCAGACAATGGCTTTTGCCCAACTGATGCATTTTGGATGTCAGTCCTTTATCACCATCCTTTCATAAAGGACTAATGTTCGAAAGACGTCAGGTGGGCAAAAGCCATTGTCTGCAGTAACAAAGTGTGTTTTAAATGTGATGGATTGTCATAAATAAATGAAGAACAAAGCCTGAAAATTTAAAAATTGGTGTCCGTTCTTCAGAAGAGGTCGGGAGTACCCAACTTTGGTAACTGTAGTCTGAATTTTTGTCTGGAGTATCTTCAACTCAGTGCAGACTGCTTTGTGTTGAACTGAAATGACCCAATCAATATCTAGCAGGTTTATATCTCCCACAACCACCACCTCCCTCGTTGCCACCTCCCTTTCCAGTAGCAGAGCCATGAGTGGTGTCAAAGGTCAAAAGGCACAAGGGGAGAATATAAATTATATTCTTAGTCTTGGGCCATGGCATATTTAATTTATGCAAGGCTCAGTTTCCTTTTGCTCTTTTTCAGTGAAAAAAATGTTTGTGTGTTTTGATGGGGGGGGGGGCATGTTTTGTTTTGGATGACCGAGTGGAAAGCGAGCGAGGCCTGACTCGCACTGATGTTTTGCATCAGCATGTCAGTGGCTTGTGCAAGAGAGCAGAGGAGGTCTCAAGTTTCATGAAGCGGGCATGGGAACAGCTGCTGCCCAGGGGAAAGCATCATGTTTGCTTCTTGAGAATGGTGGAAGTCCTGGCTGGAGGTACGCTGGTAGTCAAGTGATACTGTGGTGGGAGGGAGATATTTTAAATAGAGTCAGAGAAAATTGCTGGCAGTTAGGGAGGCATTTTAAGTCAGCATACCTCTTCTTGTGATTTTTTTTTTTTTATATGCATTTGACTATTTAAAGAGAGAGCTGCTTCTCTGCTGAAAGCTTGAGTTAGTGTGAGCACTGGGGATTTGGAGCCGGCATGCGAGTTAGCTCAGAGAAGCAAAGGTGAAAGTGAGCTGTTTGTGCTGCCAGCTCCAACCAATCCCCACATACTGTGTGGATAAATTCTGGTGTGGTAAACCAAGAGTGAAGATTAACGGGATATCCTCACTCTAGGTCGGACTACCCTCTGGCTATCGAAAATATTTCCAAGAATTTATCCTCACAAGTACTGCATAACTATACATACATATATACTGTGCTCCAGATTGAGTACTGGCCTATTTTACTTACCAACTTTTAAGAAATAATCTTTACAAAAACAAAAAAAAACAGATTGCACCAGAGTGCTGTCTCCCCATAAAAGGTGAGAAATACAAGCACACCAAACTCACGCCTATTAACTAGGATTAACTTAGTAGTGTACAACACATATATGACACCTTTTTTGGAGATATCCATGTGCAAAACTTCTACTATATGTGGAAATGTAATCAGTTGCTTCATTTGGAGACTCTTTTTTTGTAGCTTCCTGACCTCTTACAGTTAATAAGAACTGTTCAGTATACACACAATATTACAGAGTAAAAGTTCATGAGACTGGCTTGTGTTGCCTCATGGCACCCAGAAGATCTGTGCTGTGCCTTCAGGATGGTTGTGCTTCCAAATTTGCAATGGCAGAATGAGCTCTTCAATGGGAAGACATTCTCTTTGTCTTCTAATGTCTTGCTCATGTGGTTAGAATCAACCTCCCAGCGTCCATGACATCACAACCACCCTGAGGGCGCAACAAGGATACTCTGGCTGCCAAGAGGCAACACAGGCCAGTCTCAAGAATGTTTAAATTGTAAAAATGAACCAAAACAGTGTTTTCATGTACAGTAGTTTCTCCACTTGCAAACTTACCAGTAGAGGGCACTGCTGGTTTTGGTGCGGTCAATTTTTAACCCCCGTTACCAACCTCCAGAGCAGCAACATGGTCCCCCAGCCCCAGCGCTTTTACTGGCATTATTTTTTTTTTTTTTTCATTTATTCGAGCACTGTTAGTTTACAGTGAACATGGTCGGGAGACAGGACTGTGGTGCGCGTGACTGAGCAAAGTGACAGACAAAGATTTTACAGACTGTAGAGCGCACGGTCAGCACAGCAGATGCAAAGTGACTAAGGTAACTTTTTGGTTTGGTAAGAGAACTAAATTATTTTTAGTCAACTTTTTTTTTTTTAACTTATTTGCCAAGCAGGGGAGCCACGACCAGGTAGGAGGCAACTGACAGTAAAACCGGGATATGTGTGTGTAGTGCTGAGCAGTAAGCACGTCTCTATGATAGCGTTACCGGTTCTAAAAGTGAGGCAGTATAGCGCAGTGGTTTAAGGCTCTGAGCTGCAAATCTGGTGACATCCAGCACACCAGACCTGGGTTTGAATCCCACAGCTTCCACTTGCATATTGTGTGACCCTGAGCAAGTCACTTAACCTCCTTGTGCTCCCAGGTCGCTCCTGCAAAGAAGTTTTCAGCTTAGTGTGCTATACCTAGTTAAACAAATAAAAAGAAATGTGTTTTGTATGTACTAAGGAGGAAGAACCTTAAAGAAAGGCTACAGTTTCTGCCAGTTGCATTTAAGGACTACAGTTGTTTTTTTTTCGGGAGTCAGCCACTCGCTAAAACAGAAAAATATGGCTGCTTTCGACTTTTGAATATTGTTTTGGGCACAGTGATTTACTTAGTGCTGAGGCAACCTGGCATGGGACTTGTTGTACCCAGGCACTGGTGTCCATACCTCTCAACCTCTCAGCATTAAACATCATAGCACTGGCCTTCAAAAATCATAGCAAAGGACCAGAATGTATAGCACCTACTTATTTTATACAATAATGTGTCTACAAATAGTGAGGCCCATATAGTTAGTGATAAGGAATGTTTCTATCAGCTTAGTTCAGTGATTTAATAGTTTGTACGTCCAGAAACAGCTCTAACATTATTAAGAACATCAGTAGACCTATACCGAGCAAGGGGCAAATCTGAGTGTGAAAATCATAGCGCTATGAGAAATTCATAGCAGTTGAGAGGTATGCTGGCGTCTCATAAATGCCCACCTTGGTAAGGGGCTCAGCTGATCAGAATACAAAAAAATCTTAAGCCAATTTTCTAACATGAACTGTCCATTACTAAGGAAAAGCTGGGCAATAAACCCTACAAAATACTGTCATGAGAGTTGGTTTGACTAATCACCTGGCGGTACTTAGAACCAAGGTTCAATAAAAGGAAACAGGTGCCCCGTTTTGAGTTTTTTTTTTTTTTTTGGGGGTTGTTTGTTTTGTTACAATTTATTTACCTAGGATATCCCAGCTGAAGTGCAACGTCTTTTCCATTTGGGATCCTGCTTCTAGTCACTCATGCAGCTGGTGTACGCTGCCAAGTGTTCCAAATACTTGTTACTGGACAATTTAACATTTATCTTGACGGCCATCCCTAGTTTTTACAATAGTTTACAATGTATCCTAAAGCCTGCTGTATTCGGATGTGCAGCTTGTAACTTGTTTAAATTGTCAGGCTAAAATAAAATGAAAACAACGTTATTTACATATAAACGATTTCAGAATGGATCTAAGTAATTACCGTCTAGAAACGGTACTGCTTTCTAACACAAAATGCTGTTTTATTTCACCCAGAGGAACTAACAACGATCGACCCAGGTACTGTACGATACGAATTGTGGGGAAATAATTCCATTTAGCCTACAAATAAATCAGCAACTTAAATTTACCACCATATGCAGGCATTTTTCAGGGTGCCACTTAAGTTTTTCTCCCATTTTTGCCAGCTCGCAGGAACGTTTTGCATGCAAAAGATATAGAACAGCCGGTCTAGTGGATCTTATGCTTTTAAAATATGAAACGGTAAATCTTGCTTGAATAATTACCATTACAATTAATGATTCAGTGTGTACAGAAGGTAACCCCCAGTCTCCTCCCCAGCAGGTTATCTCCAAAGAAGACGCCATATCTGCTTCCATTCTATACAGGAAGCATTTTCGTTTTCTTCCAAGACCGGCGCCCACAGAGGACAGATTCCTGACGTCACGGACCCACGTGACAGTTCTCACATCTTAAGGTAATCGGCCGTCTTGAATGAGGGCGCAGTTTAGGAGGGAAAGAGATCTTAAATCTAACCAAAAACGGAATACCCAAAGCGTTTCAGTATCCGATGGAAATGGAAGGAAGACGAAAGTTACTGCCTTGTTCAATGGCAGACCGTGCAAAGACTAGCGGGATGTTTTAAAGCCCGGGGAGAAGGTTGGTGACCAACTCGGTCACCGTCTGAGCCACACACAGAGTAGAAAGTTGTAAAATCTAGATGCCCCGCAGCATTAAAATGCAGAGTAACTGGCCAGAATATAAGAATAATTGGACCCATATGTTTAGTGCTAAGTAGTGTTTCTATCAAGTTAGTTTAATGTTTTAATAGGCAGGGCCAGATTAAACCTTTGGGGGGCTTAGGGCACTTGACCTCTGGGGGCCCATGCATATAAAGTGATTATGACAGGTCAAAATCCCCAACCAATCTAGGGGGGTCCGGGGGGCATGCTCCCCCTGTAAAATTTGAAAAAATGGTGCATTTTAAGGGGTTTCCTTACTGTTTTCTTATTTTTTGTACTGTAAAAAGTGACACTTTACGCTGGAAAAGTTCTGTATTTGTCATTGCCTTAAATCATATATTGTATGTTTCCATATTCACATATCTGAATAGTGCAAATTTGTATGTACTTTCAGGATATGAATATGTAAACATACATTAATTACTACAGATATATTTGCATTACCATAGTATGTTTCTTGGGGGGGGGTTCAGGCTGAAAACTAAAGCAAGTGAGACAGTGTAGGGTAAGGGCTGTGTTCAAGCTTTGGGGAGGTCTGGTGGTGAGGCTTGAGTCTGGAAGGTGTGCACTACTCCCTTCACAAATGAAATGGTCCTACAAGAGCTCATTAAGCTCAGGGTGGACAAGGTAATGGGGCTTGACGGCATACATCCCAAGGCACTAAAGGAGCCAAGGGTGGAGCTAAGAGAGACATTATTGGAAATGTATTGCAACCCTCCCAGGTATACCCGAAAATAGACATCTGCACGCCTAGAGCATGTCCCTGAAAACCAAAGACAAAATACAAATTTATGTTTTACAAGCCCCCATCTGAAGGTATAACATCAGACTGCAGTGCACCTTCTCTGCAATGGCACTCCTGCTTCTTCGTGGGACAGATGTGGAAAGGAGCAGGTCTGAGGAAAACGTGGGGCAAGGTTGAGAGGCACTCTACATCTCCTCGAAAACGGCTGCTAGTGTCTTTATAGACTATCACATCTAAACATTAATGCATGCATAAGTTAACTATTCTGATGTAAAATCACTTAAACGTTTACAGACTCCTTTGTAAAGGAGGCAATTTGTGCTGGTGGTTAGAGCACAGTGGGAATGTGGACTAGAAGAGCACATATTCAGATCCCACCCCCACAGCCAGTATACTCACTGTCTGTAATATGACCTCGAGCAGATCACTTAACCCCTAGTGCCCCAGTCATTCACCTAGCTGTAGTAATGTGTGGAGACTGAAAACAAATGGTTGCATCTCAGCTGGTTTATCACAGGTACATTGTACAACAGCTTGTAATGTTAAACGTAATAAAAAGTAGGACAATTTAAGACTCCTTTAAAAAACTAATGAGTGATAATGCTACGGTTTATTAATTATCACAAAGTTTCTATTTTCCTTGTGATGATTTTATTGGTACCAAGTATCTGCATATGCCGTCAAGTTAACCTTTTTACTTTTTCCAGCGTTTTACTGTTCGGGGTCATTTACTTTTTACCAGACTGATGGCCATTGGGTGGCACCAACTACTCCGATGTTCGATTCCTGGCCACAGGAAAAGAATCTTGTGACTGTCTGGACAGAGCAGAGATATTTGCGGTGATACATCTAACCCAGCGATTAGTTTTGCAATTGTTGTTCAGGCTTCGCTTCTCATTTTTCTAAGTGCTAAATAATTTGTTATAATACCTCACTCAGGGTACTTAGAAAATGAGAAGCATGAATCGCTTACATTACTGGCCGTCTCAGTAAAATTATCCTCTAACATGCCGTTCTAGCTGCTACTACTCCTCGAAGTCCGATCCCCCTGTTTTCCCACTCTGGCATCAAAATTGATAGTTTTTGAATTGTTTTTATAGGCCCCCTCCTCCACCAAACCGAACAACAGTCAACATCCCCCCATATATTTCACTCCGGGCATTTGAGCTGTAGTACTGGGTCGGTCGCGGGTAAAACGCTGATCATAAAAAAAAAAAAAAATCCGCCAATGTGATAGAAAAGTTTTGAATTAACCCTGTCAGAATAGTGCCATGCCAGTAGTGCAATAGTTCGCTGACTCCCTCCCATTCGGTCAGTCAGTCCTTGGGCTCATAGAAACATAGAATTTGACGGCAGATAAGGACCGCTTGGCCCGCCCAGTCTGCCCATTTCCCTACCTACTGGATAAGCTGCAGATCCTAGTTAACCAGCAGCCTATTTCTTCTTACCCCCACCCCCAGAATTGCCTTATGACTGTCCCATGCATGCTTGAATTCCACCACTAATTTTGACTCCACAACCTCCTCCGGAAGGCCGTTCCATGCATCCACAACCCTCTCTGTGAAAAAATACTTCCTTAAATTACCTCTGAGCCGCCCCCATCTTCAAATTGTGCCCTTGTTCTCGCACCCTCTTTTTGAAAGATGCTACCCTCTTGGACTTTGTTGATTCCTTGAGGTACTTGAAAGTTTCTATCATGCCCCCCTTCCTCGAGGCTATACATATTAAGCTCCTTAGTCTCTCTTCATATGTCTTCCGGTGCAGACCCTGCACCATTTTAGTTGCCCTTCTCTAGACAGCTTCCATCCTGTCTATGTCTTTGTGGAGATTGGGTCTCCAGAACTGCACACAGTACTCCAGATGGGGTCTCACCAGCTGTCTGTACAGAGGGATAATAACTTCCTGTTTTCTACTGGTGATGCCTCTCCCTATGCATCCCAGTATCCCCCCAGCCCTCCTTGCTGCCCTCTCACATTGCTTGCCCAGCTTTAGGTCATCTGATATGACTACCCCCAGGTCCCTTTCCATTTTTGTTGTTGTTAGTATCTCACCCCCCATTGTGTACTCTTCTCCTGGGTTTTGTTTCCCAGGTGCATTACCTTGCACTTCTTAACATTGAATCTAAGCTGCCATACATTTGATCATTCCTCTAACCTTGCCAAGTCCTTCTCATCCTTTCCACCCCACCCTGTGCATCAACTCTGTTGCAGATCTTAGTGTCATCTGCAAAGAGACATACTTTTCCTTCCAGTCCTTCTGCAATGTTGCTTATAAAGACATTGAAGAGGACCGGTCCTAATACTGAACCCTGCGGTGCCCACTAGTAACCCTCCTTTCTTCTGGTGGACTCCATTTACTATTACTCTCTGTGTCCTATTCTCCAGCCAATTCTTTACCCAGGCTGTCATCTTGGGACCCACTCCCAGGCTGGCTAACTTGTATATTAATCTTTTGTGTGGGACTGTGTCAAATGCCTTGTTAAAGTCTAGGTAGGCCATGTCCACAGCACCTCCTTGATCTACTACTACTTTGGTCACCCAGTCAAAGAAATCTATCAGATTTGTCTGGCATGACCTTCCCACTGTGAATCCATGCTGCCTAGGGTCCTGTGCCCCTCTGGCCTCTAGATACTCGACAATCCTTTCCTTCAGAAGTGATTCCATCATTTTCCCTATCACTGAGGTTAAACTAACAGGTCTGTAGTTTCCTGCTTCTGCCTTGCTCCCACTTTTGTGAAGGAGAATCACATCTGCCCTCCTCCAGTCCTCGGGTACCACCCCATCATCCCATGATTTGTTAAAAAAGGGTAGTCAGTGGTGTCACTAGTTCTACCCTTAGCTCTTTTAGAATGCTGGGATGAATTCCATCAGGCCCCATTGCTTTGTCCACCTTCAGTTTTAAGAGTTCTTTCAGAACCCTTTCTTCTGTAAATGGGCTGGTATCAACTTCTGTATCCAGAGTGTTACTACTGTTTGTTTTATGCACCTCCCTCTTCATTTTGTAAATACTGAGCAAAATATTTGTTTCAGTATCTCTGCCTTTTCACAGTCTCCTTCTGCCCACACTCCCTCCGGCTTTATTAAGCCTCACTATCCCTCCCTTGGTCTTCCTTTGCTCCTGATGTACCTATAAAGGTTTTATCCCCTTCTTAACTGAGTTGGCTATCTTTTCCTCGGTTTGGGCCTTTGCTGTTCTGACTGCCTTCCCAGCCTCCTTTGCTTTAACTGATACAGTTCTCTGTCCTGCTCCTTCTGCGATTCCTTGTACTTCCTGATGCTTTTTTTCTCTTGAACCTTCACTGCCACTTCCTTTGAGAACCATAGTGGTTTCTTACATCGTCTTGTTTTGTTTATTTGCTTCACAAAGGCTCGTTACCTCTGTGATGGCAGTTTTATTATTCCCATTGTTCTTCCACCTACCTTTCTGCCCATTTGCTAGTGCATTCCTTAGGCACTCACTCATTTGGCAAAGTCAGCCTCCTAAAGTCCAGTACTTTTGTCTTTGTATGGCTTGACTCTATTGCTGTGTTTATTGTAGACCATACTGTTCGATGGTCGCTAGTTCCCAGATGGCTACCACTTCTACATCTGTGTCCTCTCTCCATCTCCATTTGAGAGAATCAAGTCTAATATTGCTCCCTCTCAAGTGGGCTCCAGTACTAGTTGTCTAAGGCATGCCCCTGTAGGGCATCTAGAATAACTGCACTCTTCAAGTGGCAGCTGCAACTGCACCCCAGTTAACATCTGGCATATTCAGATCACCCATCAGCAATATCTCCCTTTTCTGCCATTCTAAGTATACTTTCTATCATTTCCCTGTCCATTTCCTCCCCTGAGAGAGATCTATGCTCTAACCCTGTCGTATTGTGGTGCCATTGCCTGTCTCAAATTTACCCACAGTGCTTCTTCTCCTCCTGTTTACCCTTTTGTTCTGTTGCTTTTATGCCTTCCCTTATGTAAAGAACTACCTCCTCCTCTTTACCCTCCCTGTCCCTCCTGTAGACACTGTATCCTGGTATGTTTATGTCCCAGTCATGGTTTGTGTGTACCATGTTTCTGTGACTGCCACGATATCAGATGTTCCTCCTCCTCCATCAAGGCCACTAATTCCAGGAAGCTTGTTACCCAGACTACGGGCATTGGTACTCATTGCTCTCCATTTTTGATGGCTTACCTTCTGTTGCAGCATCACCGCAACCGTTCTACCTCGGTCTTTTTCTCATTTAGTACCCTGTTTTGTAGGGAGAGGCTGGGATTTTCCTGCTGCTTGTCAGTGCCTCCCCCTGTGACTAGTTTAAAAGCTTGCAAATGAAGCATTTAAACCAATTGCTCAAAAGGCTTGTTCCCTTCCTGGACAGATGCAGACCATCCTGCCAGTATAGGCTGGTGTCCCTCCAGGTGGAACCCCAGTCCCCGATGAAGTCAAACCCTTGTGCTCCACACCATTTTTTCAACCATTCATTAAACTGCATGGTGGCAGTTACCCTCGCCTCCACCATGCCTTTGACATGGCTCGTTCTCCACTTGGGCCCCGCGGTGGGGCGGTTTGCTCCTGACCTCAACTGAGTCTCTGGCTTTTTTCTTTTGGACTATTCATTCACTCCTGCCTCCCCTTGTGAGTCACGGCTCTCTTGTTCAACTCTGCCCAGTCCCCACTCAGCATATCACCGGTAACCCATCCTAACCATTCATGCCCGACTCCCGAGTCCCAACTTCCAAGTCTGTCCCTCCTGAGTCTCGTCTCAACACACATTAGTTTGCTTTATTGCTTAGATTTGCTCCCCACTTGCTTTCTTAAGTATCTGTGTGAGTGTGACTTTTCTGAAAGTGCAATTTGTGAAAACACAGTTTTGTTTTGTTTTTTAAATATGCTGCGAGTCGCGAGACAAGACTAGCTAGACAGTCGGTCGGAGAAAATGGAACCCATGTCTGCGCTCCTCTAAAGATTCAACAACACTGCAGCGGCAACGATGCAGCATGTGATAACATGCGCAGTGAAGTGCCAGTGGCATATAAACCAGATGACTTTGCTTCTGCATACCATGTGACCCCCCTTCCCCTCCGTTCTCCAAGTCTCAGGGGCGACACTACTGGCAAAAACATGAACAGCATGGGCCAGAAGTAAGTAATTTAAAGCAGCAGCCAGCAGGCGCACTTAAAAGGTTCACTACATGTATTTATTGCATGCATGCATGGCCATTTCGGGGGACCCCCTATGGTGGGGGGCCTGGGGCATTTGCCCTCCTCTTAATCCGGGCCTGTTAATAGGTCATGTGACATGCATACCTCTCAACTGCATATGACGTTTCATACTCAAATTTACCATTGCTCCACATTGATTTACCAATGTGCTTAATGATAGTGTTATTTCTGGACAAGCAAAGTATTAAATCCTTGAACTAAGTTGATAGAAACATTCCTTATCACTAACCGGAGTCCACTATTTGTAGACATTATTGTGTAAAATAAGAAAGCGCTACACATTCTGGCCATTTGCTGTGATTTTTGCAGGACAGTGCTATGATTTTTAATGCTGAGAGGTTGAGAGGTACGTTCATGTGTAGAGAAATAGCTCCAGCATAATGAGGCACATATATGTCTGTGTGGAGCAAGGGTAAGTTTTAGTGTAAAATGCATAGCAGTTGAGAGGTATGATTCAAACCCTGGTCTCCTCAGCTGGTGCTAACTACTAGGCCATACTGGACCAGCTATCATAGATCCAGGTTTGCTCTTGCAAACAAATTTGCTTTGGGTGCAAATCAGTACACCGAGTAAACTACTGATGTATTGGAATATGCCCAAAGCACATAGCCTGCACTAATGGCATGTTTCACTCATGGAGATCAAATGTATATAAAAACTAGAAGAGAGGTCATGTCTTTGTTTATATATTTGCAACCAGTGTTGTGCTGATGGTATTTGGCACCCTGAGCCTCCAGAGAAGGGCGCCCTGTAAATAAATACTACTACCTCTTCTGCTATTACTTTTTTGATGGCCTTTTGTTACTTGACTTGTCTTCAACTTCTGAACAGTTGTCTGCCACTACTGTTGTCATCCACTCTTTGTTCCTTGTGTCCCCTACATCCAAAAAGTTCTCATGCTTGCCACAAGCGTTGTGAGTTCTGATGCTTCATTGCTTGTGGCTGCTGCTACCTGTTATTGCACTGTCCTGTGCCGCTGCGCTACATTAAGGTCATGTCACAGTCTGCTACTGTGGCATGCCCACTGTCTTGTGCCACTGCTCTTCATAAGCCTAGCTTTTTTCCACTCTCTGACTCCATACAGCTTGCTTAATTCATTAGTGCTGCTCTTGTGGCACTGTTGCTGCCACCAGCATTCAGTTATGCACAGCACTATAGACCCTCCTGTTGCTTCTCAGAACAACCACACACCAGCACTTTTTGTAACCCTCCTAGGAGACTCACACAAGACTATTGACAAATTTAAGTATTTAGGAATATGGTTAGACAGCAAGCTGTCTTTTTTTGTGCACATTGAATCCCTCACCAAAAAACTAAAAATAAGACAGATTTTTCTACAGGAACAAATTCCTATTTCCCACAGATACCAGGAAAAGGCTGTTACAAACCACCTTCCTCCCCCGTTAGATTATACAGATACTATGTATAATAGTAGCATGGCATCTAACCTACACCAACTAGACATGCTCTTTCACCGGGCTAAATGCTTCATAACCAGTGCATCTTTTAGAATGCATCACTGCGCCCTTTACTCTGCAGTGGGTTGGTCATCCCTCACATCAAGCAGGTTGCTCCACACTAGCACCTGGGTTCTCAAAGTTCTACTGTACAAACTCCCACCATACATTACATCCCTTTATCGACAATCGCACAGCTACTATGCCCTCTGGAAAAACACCTACATCCTTCTAGATGTCCTTAAATTCCACACTCTCTATGATAGAGCTGCAATCAGTCATGCCATCACAAGCACTTGGAATAAAATACAAGCCGTTCTCAAGCTTTCGGAATTAGTCACTTTAAACTTCTTTAAAACCTTGTTCAACAAAGCACTTGTAGAAACTTGCCGTTGCCACAATAGCTAGTGCACCTCAGCCATGGCACAGTTGTATAATAAGCACTTGTCCTCAATTAATCTTTCCCCTCTTCCTGTCCCCTATTATCTGTTAGACTATTAATGTGTTTAGTCATAGCTCTGTATTGCTTGCATGGTACACATGTTTAACTGCCTCCATACTGAAACTGTATGTATGCCATTTTATTTCCTCTTTTTTTTTCGTATCTACATTGTATTCCAATAATGTGCACTGTTGTTCACTTTTATATTACATTGTTCAAACAGGACCTCCTTGTAAATAAGCATGCTCAATGGAGTATTCCTGCCAATAAACTTTAACTTAAACTTTGGAAGATGTGTGGGTACTAAAGTTAGAGGCCACGATTGTATGAGTGACCCAATCGAGAATGTATGCATGAGTGCTGGTGTGAATGCAGTTCTGTAAGGCTGGCTACCTTGATATGGCACAGAGGCTTAGTACAGTTCATTTTAAACGTTGTAACTAAAAGCCAACCAACTTCTGTCTAATCAGTAGTGTTTGTGCTAGATAAAATAAAATGTGAATCTGTTAGGATCATTGGCTTACTACATATTGCTGTCTGAATTGGGGGGGAGTTGGGGCAATGTTTGTGTGGCGGGACAGCACATCTTTTGGTTTGTGTTTATGGGGGAGCAACAGTTCCATCAACTCTCGGGTACAAGTTTAAAATTCCTGGCTACACCCCTGTTTGGAATTGCTTGATGCTCCTCTTATACCTTGCTGCCTGGCATAGGCCCAACCTGATTCCTGCCATACCTAGAAAGGCTGATAAGATGTACATGGCCCCCTAAGGAAAACTTTGTTTTACAAGTCAACCTGAGGTGGACTTTGGTCCTTTTTGGCTCCTGTTCTTGTCCAAACAAACTGTGTAATTATTGTACCAAAATGCCTATGCAGTGTATTGTCACTGTATGGTGCTATTGAATGTAACTAATCCAGGTTACATAGAAACATAGAATTTGATGGCAGATAAGGACCGCTTGGCCCACCTAGTCTGCCCATTTCCCTACCTAATGGATAGGCTGCAGATCCTAGTTAACCAACAGCCAGCACCTGAAAAAGGGACCCCATTGTCTCAGTGGGATCTACCTGGTTAACAAAATTCAAATAAATAAATAATGTTGTCCATGATAGCTCCAGGGCACCAAAATACTTTAGCTCTATTCCTCCTGATATGGAATTCAGGACGTTAGATGTGCTGAGTAAAAGAACATATGCCTGGGGGCGTGGCTAGCAGCCAACAGCAACAGACATCTCTCTTGGAAGCCCTTGACTGCTGCAATCTAATTTTATCTATTTTGGACTGTTTAAGTAATTTTTGGGTGGAATTAATCACTGGAATTGTTCTGTTTGCCTCAGATTTACTGAAGTACTGGTTCTTCAACTTTTACTGGACGCTTTGAACTATACAAATGGGGAGACCTAAAATTGCGCCACATCAAGGTCAGCCACATGGAGCAGAGGGGGACCCTTCCAATGCAGCCGTTCATAAGGCAGTAAAAGACTTGGAATCATTTATGAAAGAACTGGACAAAAAGTTAGATGGATTTACCTCACAGGTAACAACTATGGAAACAAAGTTAGACTCCATGGCTACAGAGCCCCAGCAAACAAAATCTTTAGCAGAAGAAGTTGTTTCACTCACTGCAGGTTTGGTGACAGAAAACCGCTTCCTGCGTCTCCGTTTAGAGCACTTAGAAAATGGAGCTCACTCAACTAATGTTCGTATCTTCGTGATACCAGAGGAACAGGAAAGGCTTGTATTTGTTGGATTTTGTTTCTTCCCTGCTGCAATCCACCCTCGGATTTCAGTGAGAGGGAGCCCTACTTCAAGCCTAGCGAACAAATCCCCAGCACAGCCTAGCCCGGGAGGGGACACCTCGAACTATTCTATTAGCCACTGCTGTCCCCACAATTAAAGAACAGATCTTACTAGCTGCAAAGGAGAGAGAGAGGTCAAGTACAGCTTACAGATGGCACTAGAATTTTCTACTTTCCTGACCTCTCCTTTGCCATTTGCCAATGCAGGAAATCCTTTGATGCTGTCTGCTCCAAGTTGCACAATTGGGAATCTCACAAGCATTACATTACCCCGTGAAGCTCTGACTATCATAACCTATAGTTTTAATGATCCTACTAAGGCCTGGAAGAGACTTCTTAAAATTAAAGCTGATTTTGAGAGCCCATATGCTACAGGGGGACTGATAATGTGGGCTGTTTGTAGCTTCCATCAAAAACCATCATTTGAACTGATTACCAAACTGTTTAGGCTGTTACAACTGTTTTTATTATACCATTGCTAGCTGACTGGTGGCGAACTGTTTTCGGGGCGGCACTTTCCTGAGTACAAATGTCTGGTTGAGTGGTGCTTTTAGCTGAGTTATTTAGCAGTTTCTGAGAGAGGCTGTTATCTGTCAGCGACACAAAGTTGGTTGCCATGTTTTCATTGCATTTCTGAAGCGTAGTACTCGCCACTCTAGCTTAATCCTACACTTAATTTGAGTTTACTTCAGCCCACTCGTTAGCCTACGGCATACTGTTTTGATGCCAGCAGTGTTAGTTTTCAGGCAGTTACCTGTGTTCTCTAATACTTCATATTCATTGTGAAGTTATAAGTTTATTAGAGTTGTAATTTTACAGTTATAGCAGGACTTGGCTCCT
This sequence comes from Neoceratodus forsteri, assembly GCA_016271365.2. NCBI lineage: Eukaryota > Metazoa > Chordata > Ceratodontiformes > Ceratodontidae > Neoceratodus > Neoceratodus forsteri. The sequence goes on along the minus strand of CM057454.1, from coordinate 1,075,240,861 downwards.
ATATGTTTAAAACAGTCAAATTTCATTGTACTGCTCTTTATTTGCATTGCAATAAGGGATAGCAATGAGCAACGTCGCAATTACAGTTTTGGAATTTATCATATGCATGGAGTTCTGAACAGTCTTTGTGACCACTTCAAGAGTATTGTGCTCAGGGACTTGTCGTTGCCACACTTCTATTGCCTATATCCATGGCCATGGCGCAGATGATCATTTATTACCATTAGTGATACAATTGCCATTTTATTGGGGTTACTTTCCTATGATGTAACAGAGGGTGATAAGTTTTCAACACCTATGTATAAGATTTGTGTTAACATACTTTCTATATGTTGGAACCTTTCAACACCTATGTACAAGACTTTTTGCTAACATACTTTCTATATTTTACATAGAAACATAGAATTTGATGGCAGATAGGGACCGCTTGGCCCACCCAGTCTGCCCATTTCCCTACCTACTGGATAAGCTGCAGATCCTAGTTAACCAGCAGCCTACTTCTTCCTACCCCCACCCCCCAGAACTGCTTTATGACTATCCCATGCATGCTTGAATTCCACCACTGATTTTGACTCCACAACCTCCTCCGGAAGGCCGTTCCATGCATCCACAACCCTCTCTGTGAAAAAATACTTCCTTAAATTACCTCTGAGCCGCCCCTCTATCTTCAAATTGTGCCCTCTTGTTCTTGCACACTTCTTTTTTTGAAAGATGCTACCCTCTTGGACTTTGTTGATTCCCTTGAGGTACTTGAAAGTTTCTATCATGTCCCCCCTCTCCCTCCTTTCCTCGAGGCTATACATATTAAGCTCCTTAAGTCTCTCTTCATATGTCTTCCGGTGCAGACCCTGCACCATTTTAGTTGCCCTCCTCTGGACAGCTTCCATCCTGTCTATGTCTTTGTGGAGATTAGGTCTCCAGAACTGCATACAGTACTCCAGATGGGGTCTCACCAGCTGTCTGTACAGAGGGATAATAACTTCCTGTTTTCTACTGGTGATGCCTCTCCCTATGCATCCCAGTATCCCCCCAGCCCTCCTTGCTGCAATCTCACATTGCTTGCCCATCTTTAGGTCATCTGATATGACTACCCCCAGGTCCCTCTCCATTTTTGTTGTTGTTAGTATCTCACCCCCCATTATGTACTCTTCCCCTGGGTTTTTGTTTCCCAGGTGCATTACCTTGCGCTTCTTAGCATTGAATCTAAGCTGCCATACACTTGACCATTCCTCTAACCTTGCAAGTCCCTTCTCATCCTTTCCACCCCACCCTGTGCATCAACTCTGTTGCAGATCTTAGTGTCATCTGCAAAGAGACATACTTTTCCTTCCAGTCCTTCTGCAATGTACACATAAAGACATTGAAGAGGACGATCTAATACTGAACCCTCACGGTGCCCACTAGTAACCCTCCTTTCTTCTGAGTGGACTCCATTTATTATTACTTTCTGTGTCCTATTCTCCAGCCAATTCTTTACCCAGGCTGTCATCTTGGGACCCACACCCAGGCTGGCTAACTTGTATATTAATCTTTTGTGTGGGACTGTGTCAAATGCCTTGCTAAAGTCTAGGTAGGCCATGTCCACAGCCCCTCCCTGATCTACTACTTTGGTCACCCAGTCAAAGAAATCTATCAGATTCGTCTGGCATGACCTTCCCGCTGTGAATCCATGCTGCCTAGGGTCCTGTGCCCCTCTGCACTCTAGATACTCGACAATTCTTTCCTTTAGAAGTGATTCCATCATTTTCCCTATCACTGAGGTTAAACTAACAGGTCTATAGTTTCTTGCTTCTGCCTTGCTCCCACTTTTGTGAAGGGGAATCACATCTGCCCTCCTCCAGTCCTCTGGTACCACCCCATCCTCCCATGATTTGTTAAAAAGGGTAGTAAGTGGTGTCACTAGTTCTACCCTTAGTTCTTTTAGAATTCTGGGATGAATCCCATCAGGCCCCATTGCTTTGTCCACCTTCAGTTTTAAGAGTTCTTTCAGAACCCTTTCTTCTGTAGATGAGCCGATATCAACTTCTGTATCCAGCGTGTTACTACTGTTTGTTTTATGTACCTCCCCCTCTTCCTTTGTAAATACTGAGCAAAAATATTTGTTTAGTATCTCTGCCTTTTCACAGTCTCCCTCTGCCCACACTCCCTCCGCTTTATTAAGCCTCACTATCCCTCCCTTGGTCTTCCTTCGCTCCCTGATGTACCTATAAAAGGTTTTATCCCCCTTCTTAACTGAGTTGGCTATCTTTTCCTCGGTTTGGGCCTTAGCTGTTCTGACTGCCTTCCCAGCCTCCTTTTGCTTTAACTGATACAGTTCTCTGTCCTGCTCTTCTGCGATTCCTTGTACTTCCTGAATGCTTTCTTTTTCTCTTGAACCTTCCTGCCACTTCCTTTGAGAACCATAGTGGTTTCTTACATCGTCTTGTTTTGTTTATTTGCTTCACACAGGGCTCGTTACCTCTGTAATGGCAGTTTTATTATTCCCCATTGTTCTTCCACCCCTCCTTCCTGCCCATTTGCTAGTGCATTCCTTAGGCACTCACCCATTTTAGCAAAGTCAGCCCTCCTAAAGTCCAGTACTTTTGTCTTTGTATGGCTTGACTCTATTGCTGTGTTTATTGTGAACCATACTGTTCGATGGTCGCTAGTTCCCAGATGGCTACCCACTTCTACATCTGTAATCCTCTCTCCATCTCCATTTGAGAGAATCAAGTCTAATATTGCTCCCTCTCGAGTGGGCTCCAGTACTAGTTGAAACCAAAAATTTACATGTTGACTGTGTATCAGTGACATACTCAAAAAATATAAAATAGAAAAAAAAAAACATATGCCTAACCCCTTCTGGACCTCAGAATTGTAAATTATCAAGACCATATGGACAAATACCAGAATGCATTCTGGAGAAAAGCTAGAGCAGCTGCTCAACTTCTACCAGAAGGTGTACCTAAACAGGAGCTTCTCAAAGCTCTAACAGCTGGGGATCATGTGGGAAAATGCCTACTGCATACAGCCTGTGACATATGTGATGCTTCAGCTAGAGCAGCTGCCTCAGGAATATGCCTCAGGAGGTACTCCTGGCTCAGTGTGGTAGGCTTTGCGAATGACGTCCAGCAGTCCATTCTCAGTGCCGCCTTTAGAGGATACAAGCTGTTTGGCGCAGATGTTCAGGATATCCTTTCTAATCTCCAGGCCTCAGGTAGAACCTTGAAATCAGTACACTCCCTCTGTCATACCCTACCAAGGAGTAGACAGAGGGTGACTTTTCGTCCAGCCAGTACTAGACACTGTACCACTACCAGGCAGCAAAGTAAGGGCAAGGGAACAGCCTTGCCCATTCAAGGAACTACCCCAGGTGCCCACTCAAAAGTCCTTCGAGGTAGTGGTGTGTCAGGAGCCACTGCAGTTGGCTCTGCCTGACTCCTTCTATACCCCCCAACCACCATTGCCTCCGGGGTGGTGGTTGGGGGTTGTCTCTCCCTCCACCTAAATCAGTGTAAGGAGGTGACCTCAGATGCATGGGTCCTCACTGCAGGAAATAGTAACACAAGGTCATACTCTGGAACTTCTAGAACTACTTCCAGACCATCCACCAGTGCCTACACATTATCCACCATATCATATGCCTTTGCTCCTGGAAGAAGTCCACAATTTGCTTCAGAAGAGGGCAATAGAACCTATAACTGTGCAGCAGAGAAATCCAGGGTTCTAATCTCGGTATTTCATCGTACCAAAATGGACAGGAGATCTGCAGCCTATTCTGGATCTCGGGGACATGGACTATTTTATAGAGTACAAAGAGTTCAGAATGGTCACCCAATATGACGTACTTCCACTACTGCAGGTAGGGGACTGGAGCTGTTCCTACACATAAAGGATGCCTACCATGGTATAAAAATCTGCAAACCTCACAGGAAATATTTGAGGTTTCTGTTTCAAGGGAAACACTACCAGTTCAGAGTATTGCCCTTTGGCTTGTCATCTGCACCATGGGTCCTTACCAAATGCTTGGCAATGATAGCAGCAGCCCTTCGCAGTGAAGACCTCTATGTGTTTCCCTACTTGGACGACTGGCTACTGAAGGCTCACTCCAAGGAGCAGCTGCTGCACACCCTACCTCGAACAAGTCAGCTGTTCGATGCCCTGAGCATTACTGTAAGTGTACCCGTGTAACCCCTGGGTGGCGCCATCACCAGTGTTACACCCCTGCCTACTACCCTGGACATAGGCTGAGGGGTTTGGGTTCACTAACTGATAACCATATTCTTAAACCTTTGCCTCCTCTCAGGGTGCTTTACGTGGGTACATGGTGATAAGTGTAGCCCCCTGAGATGCTACACCATCCACAATAACCATTAACCTTCCCCAGACATGCTCCAATATACATTCCCCCACATTTCTACATTTTGTTTTTAAAGGTTCTCCCCAATAATATGCTCACACCAAATATTTCAACAATAAATAACGAGATTTATTTAGGGGTATAAGGAATTAGGAAGGGAAAACAGGAGGAGTAGAAGTTATGCAGATCTCTATTTACTAAATGTACAGGGTTGGTTTAGGTTTTACTGGCGAACCCTCCAGCTGGGTGACTACATACTAATAGGCAGAACGCAATCACATTTTACCATATGATTTATGATACCCAGAGCCCTGGCTGTCTAGCTGCTGACAAATCAGATGTTACATAAACAATTATCAGTTTTCCCACACTAGTACCAGCACCCAGATACAGTAGAAACCCCGCAGTCTCATACTATGCTAGTTAACCAGATACCACAGTCCTAGATGTTGCAGGCCTGATGGACGTTGCAGCTGGTCGAGTTGGCTGGCTTTTGATTTGAGGGAGGGGGCAACTTGGAGACAGATTCTTGGAAAGCTGCAGATTACTATGTACAACAAAGGCAGGGGTTGCCCTGCAATTAGTAGAAAGACAGGGATTGCCTTGCACTTGGAGACCTCTGAACATTCCAGGACAAGCTATTTGGATTTAACATCCTGAACATTCAGCACAATATTTGAAAGTCCCATCTAGTGCATTTATACACCACAAAGGCATCCATCCAGCTTAAACAGACAGCGACACTTTTAGCAAGTGTCCTAAACTCAGTCACTTGAAGACACATCCAGTACATTTATAATTCCAACAACAGCACTCATTAGCAAAGTCCCATCCAGTAGGTCTAGGCAAGTTACACTTATGGCAGGTGCTCTCAGGCGACATCCGGGTAAGACAACAGTAGACTCACTTCAGAATAAATCAGACACAATATACTCTGGGGCCTCCTGTCCCATGAAGTGGCAGACACGGCTTGGCAGATAGTGCCATGGAGGCAGGACTCTAACCCATAGCTGCGACAACTTACAACACATTTATATGATTCACTAGCCAGGCATCTTGCTACACCTGCGATTTAGCCATTTGGGCCACAGACAAGATGTATCCATATTAACTGTCACTAGACAGTCTCTGATGGGGTTAGTAGCCCAGACTGATAACTTTAATATCTCTGAATCGGCAGAACATATCTGGTAGCAGGGCTTGAGGCCCCAAGATTACTTTTACAACTTCTCCCTCGCACCAAGGGGTACGAGGGTACTCATTCAGGTCCTCCACGGGTCTCATCCACAATCAAAGGCTTCCTGAATTCTCTTCAGCTCTCTCACCGCCGAGATATTGCAGATGGCTTCTTGTTCCACTTCTTTCCCCGATGTGGGAGGGAGGGCTAGCCTCTGGAGAACATTTCTGACAACTTCCAGACTAGCTGTTGCAGAAACTAAAATTTACTTTAACTTTTAAACCAGATACGGAAAATAACAAATGCCCCTGATGACTGGAGGGGCATAGTTAAGTGACCCAGGCCTGGTGGCATGGCAGGGGCCTGAGCCCCCACCCCTGTGGGGGGCTCCCAGCAGGCTGGAGCCTGCTCTCCTTCTTCTCACTCTGGCTGATCTGAAGAAAAAACTGGCAAACACTGTCTCTTATAGGGCTCCTAGTTCGACTACTGATTGGCAGCAGAGATGGGGTGACAGGTCTCCGAATGGCAGAGGGACCTGTCAATCTGAGTGCTGGAGGCACAATTTGATGAGTGAATTGGCACCCTGTAAGTCCCCACAAGCACTTAGATGGTTATCCATGAGGTGTAGTGAATATCCCACAAGTCCTGGATTTTATTCCTGGCTCCCAATTGGCTGTGGCTGCTGGCAATGGCTGCTTAACCCACTGTCCCATATAGCAGGTCAAATACAGTCCTGTAAAATGTCCTGGTGCAGCCAGAAGAAATAATTATTTGCCCCAGTGCCTCACAGTTCTACAGCTCAGAGGCTACACTTTCAGTCGCTGCACAGTTGAGAAATGTGGCTCCTTTAGTTTTCCTGTCGCTACTGCACACAGCAAGCTCCCCCTGCAGCAGCTGAGAGGCTGACACACAAGAGTCCCAAAGCACTGATGAAGGCAGGAAAAAACACTTATTTTAATGTAAAACACTTTCCCCCACTTGCACAGTAACTCTCCCTATGCAGCAGCAGTTTACATTTTTAATAACATTTATTTTCTCTACTTTTTGGCAAAAGCCGAACATAGCTGCCCTGGAGGTAGCCAGGCACACTGTTATTTATTATGCAGATGACTGGGGCCCTGCTCAGGCATATTTAGTGGAGCCCCAGTCAAACTCTTTAAATTTAAGAGCAAGCAGTCCCCCAGCAGGCTGTCCATGGTCACCAGGTCCCAATGAGATGGAAGGGATCCTGGGACCCACGGCACAGTCCCCGAGACAACTGCAAACTGAGCAGTTCCACTTCAAAGCGCTTTTTGCACCATCGCGAGTCCTGGTGCCCTGGAGGCAGCTTTTTTAACATGGGCTGCACACAATACAATTTCTGCTGCCCTGGAGGCAGCACTTTTAACATGGGCACTTGCAAGTGCCGTTTTTAAGTACCGAGGGGATGGATTTAAATCGGGCTGCATGCTGGGGCACACAGAAGGGCAAAGCAGACCTGGGGGACTACAAAAAATTGATGGCCAAATCGGGAGAAGCCCAGGAGACAGCGGGAGAGAACACAGCAAAAAGGCTAAGGTAAGCCCAGGCTGTCATTTTTAGGAACCCCCATTTGCAAGGGGTTACACCCACTTCTGTCTTGACTCCTTGCCAGTGTCTACAGTATATAGGAGCAATTTTGGATACAGCCCAAAGCTGGGCCTTCCTGCCACTGGACAGGGCCAAACATCTGATTGCACAGGCCCAAATGGCCCACAACAGCCAGTGTGTTACCGCCAGAACATTCCTTCAGCTCCTGGGCCTGATGGCAGTGGCCATTGTCACAGTACCTCTGGCCAGACTACACATGAGGTGGGACCAACTCACAGAGGATCTAGAACAGAGGGTTCTAGTAACCACTCCTGTGTGCAAGGTGTTCAAGTGGTGGATGGAACCCAGCAACCTGTTAAAGGGGGTTCCTTTCCTGATCCCCTTCCCTCACAAGATTTTAACTACAGATGCCTTGGGGATGGGTTGGGGGGCACATCTGGGGCCCCATCAGATGCGGGATACATGGACCACAGTGGAGGGCACCCTGCACATAAATGTCCTAGTAATGCAAGCTGTTTTGTATGTTTTACATTCCTTCCAAACTCACCTGCCCCCAGTCCTCTTTTAGTACGGACAAGACAGTGTCAGTGAGATGCATTACTTCAACAAGCAAAGGGGGAACTCATTCTTTCCCCCTGTGCAGGGAAGCAATGAGAGTCTGGCATTGGGCTGTAGAACACAGTCTAGAATTGTCAACAGTACACGTCCCAGGCATCCAAAACGTCTTGGCAGACAGGCTAAGCAGGTCTCAGTCCAGAATGCATGAATGGGATCTGTTGACTTCAGTGGTGGAAGATCTGTTCAACAGATAGTCCAGAGTTGGACCTTTTTGCGTTCCCACACAACACAAAACTGCTGCTTTTCTGCTTGCTCATTCCAGGGCCTGGAGTTTTCTGGTGAGATGTGTTGTTCTTCTCTTGGAAGGGGAGATTTTTGTACACTTTCCCTCCCTTTCCTGTCATTTATAGAGTCCTACTCAAGCTGCAGATGGAGGAGGCAACTCTATTTCTCATTGCTCCCCTACAGCCTAAACAGATCTTGTTCCCTCTACCTCAACAGCTGGCAGTAGAACCACCAGTAACCCTGCCGATATGCTAGGGGCTTCTGTCACAGGAACAAGGAACCCTGGTCCATCTGGACCTCAGATCGCTTCACCTCAATACCTGGTTCCTGAAAACATGATCTGGAGTTTCCCAATAAGTGGCTGATGTCCTGGTAGCTGCCAGAAAGTCTTCCACCAGGGCAATTTATTCTGTGAAATGGAAGCATTTGCTTAATGGGCCGCTTCTCATCACTTAGATCCATTTACCTGCCCAGTGAATCAAGTTCTAGAGTATCTGCTGACTTTGTCAGGTGCAGGACTACAATATTCCTCTAGCAGAGTGCACCTGGCTGCCATTTCATCTTTCCATGTGCCTACTGAGAGTCGTACAGTTGCCCACCTTGGAGGCATTCTGCATCTGAAGCCTCCTGTCCACAGTTCATCCCAACTTGGGACCTGAATTTTGTGCTGAAAAAGCTTACTTTGTCTCCTGAGCCAGCCGCGACTTGTGACTTATGCTTTCCTTCTTGGAAAGAATTGTTTTTGGTTGCCATTACTTCTGCTATAAGGGTTTCAGAGCTACAGGCTCTAATGTGTGAGCCTCCTGATTTAATTTTCCACAAAGACAGGGTGTTTTTGCTTACCAATCCTGAGTTTTTGCCAAAGATGGTGTCTGTTTTTACTCTAGATCAAACAATCCACCTCCCAGTTTATTTTCCTGAGCATGCTAGTGCAGGGGAAGCATTGCTCCATACAGTAGATGTACATAGAATACTCGGGTACTATATACACTGCACAAAGGGCTGCAGGAAGTCCTCACAGCTTTTTGTTTTATTCACCCTTGGGAAAGAGGGTGCTCCAGTTTCTAAGCAGTGCCTGTCCAAATGGTTAGCAAGCTGTATTACTTTTTGTTATAGGAAGCACAGTAAGGAACTTCCTGGGGTTCATGGTTATTTAACTAGGGGCATGGCCACATCTGTTGTATGTTTCAAGAATGTGTCTGCTGCAGAAATCTCTGCAGCTCCCACCTGGAGTACTGTCCTCACCTTCACAAAACACTACAGTCTGGACATTGCCTCTTGAAAAAAGGCTGGCTTTGGCCTAGCTGTGCTTCAGGGTCTGCTTTCTTAGTTGTGTAAGGTACAGCCATCCAGACTGTTTATGATCAGTACTGCTTGGTACTCTTGCCATTGGTATGACCTGATGAAAGAGATATCCTTGAAGAATATAGAACAGATACATACCTCCTGTAACAGTAAATCTTTGAGAGAATCTCTCATCAGGCCATGCTGTCCCACCCCCTTCCCCTTATAGTCTTCTGAGACTCTGATGAGTGCTGTCTCCTTCTCCATGAGGGTATATTTGCTATTCTCTGCCTCACGTGGTCAACAGAGCCCTAGGTTCTCTCTCTGTTCCCTACAGGAGATCCTCTGAGCATGATCTCTTTTGGGGAACTGAGGAGGGAAGGAGCCACCCACATTTATATGGGAGAGTCAACATTGTGCATCATCGTGGGCAGCTCCTAGTGGACTGCTTGCAAAAGTTTCCATGTGATCCTAGTGCCTGGCAGCTTATAGTTCCATAGGTGTGGCCTGATAAAAGAGATTCTCGAAGATCTACTGTTACAGTGAGTATGTAACTATTCTTTCTGCAGCATTCTGCAGCAGAGTTACTACAGGAAACAATGCAATTTCAGTGGGAGTCTGTCATGCAGGAAACTGACACTGTGCTTCAGCGTACATGTAAGCCTGTTTATTTTGATGGGGTTTTTTTTGTGGTGTTTTTGCTGCTACATGTAAGACATGCACTTTTTGTATTTTTGTATTTATTATTCTGATGTCCTCCCCATATATTTGATAAGGATCTGGAAGTTATGATCACTAGCAACGTGAAGCACTACACGCAGTGCAAGAAAGCAGCAGCAAGGGCAAACAAGAAGCTGGGATGTATAGCTAGGGGGAACAGTAGTAGGAGAGAGGAGATTATACTGCCGTTGTACAGATCACTGGTGGGGCCACATCTAGAGTATGGAGTTCAGTACTAGTGCCTGTCACAAACACACTCCTCAGGTCAGGCCCTCTGCTCCCACAGTGCCAACCTCAGAGCACAATACTGTGAACAGGTATCAGACAGGGTCACCCTCCTGTCTGCTTTGGGTCTCAATCACCTGTTAGCCTCAAGTTCTGGGGGGATTCAAACTGTGAAGCTTATAGTAGCATATCCAATGTACAAAATGAACCCTTAAAACTCTGTAAGAGACCTTACGTATATTCTTACCTTTTCCAAGCTCAGTTACACCATCAAGCCTTTTAACAACTGTCAGACTTAAAAATACAGGCACTTCACATGCACAAAGAAAAATGAAAAGACATCCAGGCAGTATCTTAAAGAAAATGTGATTTACTAGAAATTGTAAAATAAGTACAATAAAATACAGAACAAATGGCATGAGCTCACAGTCACAAAAGAAAATGGGAAAATTACAGAACCAAATTCCTACCACAGTACTTTTAGATGTTTGCTATATACTGTAAGTACAGTATTATCTTTTGTAAGTACTGATTTAGTTAGAGATAACTTAGTTTCTTCAGAGCCCAAAATGATATCACACATTTCAGATGCAGTGATACATTTTCAACTCTTATCTCTCCACCCCTTAGTGAGTTATCTAGCTCCTCCTTTTAGAATTAAGTCTTACAAACATAATTTCCTACCAGGAGGTATTTTAAAATTAATGGTATCATCAGAAGAAAAAAAACATTTCCTAAATATGGCATCCTTTAATTAAACATTTTCTTTGATCTTAACATTCCCACACTGGCACCAAGGTGTTAAAAAGCCAACAGGAATCAGCCTAATGACGTCCTGTTTCTGATGTCATAAAGTCACATTTAGCTTCAACTTCAAAAGCCTGGGCAGGTTATAAAAAGGTAATAAAATGCCATTTTGCAATGAAGTCAATTAAATGGTTCTCCTGGTCTGTTTTACAATATCCTGTGATTTTTCAGCCACTGACACATTGTAGCCACAGGCCAACTTCCTCACACACTGAAATGTCATACACAGACCATGTATTTATAATACCAATATCATACAATAATCATATGCAAGGGGCAGAGTGTCACACCCCTCCCCACCTAGACTGTATTTGGGGGCTCTATCCCCTGCATGGGATGAGCTCCCTAAGTCAGTTCACTCCTCATATAGATGCAACAAGACATCTGTATGCTGATTGGTTGCTCCAGCCCTATGTAAGATCGTCATGTCATACCCTTGCAAGGCAAGACTTCATCTTAATAGTCTACCATTCGTTTTTCCCATTTCTGTCAGCCAAACCAGGGGGTTGTGGTCAGTTTGTACCTCAAAATGCTGCCCGTATAAGTATGGCTCTAACTTCTTTAGGGCCCATACCATGGCAGGACACTCTTTTTTTTTTTCCCTCCACAGTAGAGTATGCCTGCTCCCTGGGAAGTGATGTTTTACTCAGGTACACTACGGGGTGATCTTTCCCTTGGTTGGATGTCTGACTTAGTACTGCCCCAATAACCACATCTGAGGCATCAGTCTGGACTATAACGGGTCTGCTATAGTCAGAACTTGTCAATACAGGAGCACTACACAGTGCCTCCTTCAGTCTGGTACAGGCTTTTTCACAGGCTGGTTCCCAGGTAATTTTCTTATGCATCCTTTTCTTTACCAGGTCAGATAAGGGAGCAGCCAGGGCACTGTAATTGGGTACAAATTTCCTATAGTACCCTGCTGTCCCTAGAAAACTCCTGACCTGCTTCTGTGTTTCTGGTCTGGGCCATGTCTTGATTGCCTCTATTTTCATTTGGTTAGGACGGAGCTGTCCCTGGCCTACAACATGCCCGAGGTATGCTACTTCAGCCATGGCCACCTGGCACTTCTCAGCTTTGACAGTGAGCCCAGCCCTCTGTATCCTGCCCAGCACTTCCCTAAGGTGGGACAGGTGTTCCTCCCAGCTGGCACTAAAGATGGCAGTGTCATCCAGGTACGACATGGCATACTCCTCAGCACCATTTAACACCTGGTTCACCAACATTTGGAAAGTGGCCGGGGCGTTCTTCATTCCGGAAGGCATTACTTTAAATTCAAATAACTCTATCGGAGTGATGAAGGCTAACCTCTTCCTAGTTCTGGCAGTTAACTCTGCCTGCCAATACCCCTTTGTCAGGTCAGTAGTAGTAAGGTAGGTCACCTCTCCCAGCTTGTCCAGGAGTTCATCTGTCCATGGCATCGGGTGGGCGTCTGACTTCATGACTGCATTCAGTCCATGATAGTCCACACAAAACGAATAGAGCCATCTGGCTTGGGCACAAGGACTGCAGGTGAGGCCCAGGGGCTGTGGGATTTCTGGATTACCCCTAAATCCAGCATTTCCTCCACCTCCCTCCTAATGTCCTTTTGAACAGCCTCTGACACCCAATATGCTGTCCACCATATGGGCATCTGTGTCCCTGTCTCCACATTGTGCATCACTAAGGGGGTTAGTCCAGGCTTGGTACTAAACAGTGGGACAAAGTCTGCTAAAACCTCCCTTACTTCCTGGATCTTGTCTGGGGCCAGCTGGGTTGACAATTTAACTGCCTCCACAGAGGGCTCCCACTTGCTTTCTTCCAGCAAGTCCAGAAGTGGGTCTCCTTCATCCGTCCCCTCCCCAAGGCTACACACTGCAAACACCATGTCAGCCCTATTAGCATATGGCTTCATCATGTTGACATGGTACATTCTTTCTGTATGTCTCTTGTCAGGTAACCCTATGATATAATTCACATCATTTACCTTTCTGACTACTTTGTATGGTCCAGCCCACTCAGCCTGCAGCTTGTCCTTCTGGACCAGGATGAAGACAATGACTTCCTGACCCACCATGTACGAGTGAGCTCTGGCTATGCAGTCATACCACACTTTTTGTTTTTGTTGGGCAGCTGCCAGGTTGCTTTGGGCTGTCCCCATAAGCTCCTTCAGCCTTTCCCTAAACCTAAGGACATAATCCACTATGGGAGTTCCCTGAGTGGCGTGCTTGCCTTCCCAGTCCTCCCAGATCAGGTCTAGGGGCCCACGTATCTGGCGTCCTTATAAGAGCTCAAAGGGGAAAAACCCTGTCAACTCTTATGGCACCTCCCTGTATGCAAACAGGTGGGGAAGGTATTTCTCCCATTCCCTCGAATGCTGTTCAGCAAACGCTCGGAGCATTGACTTCAGGGTACCGTTAAATCTTTCCACAAGCCCATTCGCTTGTGGGTGATAAGGTGTCATGCATCTCTGCACCACCCCACACTTCTCCCACAAACATTTCATCAGGTCCGACATGAAGGAACCCCCTCGATCAGTGATAACCTCCTGCAGAAACCCAGCACGGGAGAAGATCCCAAGTAAGGCATCTGCCACTTTGTCGCTTCTCCACTATGGGCAATGGAATTATGGTGGCTTGGGTTTTCTTACCTGTCTTCCCTATTTCTTGGCACCGGTGACACGACCTGCAGTACTCCTTCACCTGCTGGGTGAAGTTGGGCCAATAGAAATTCTGGGCCAATCGCTGCGTAGTGCACATGATTTCCAGGTGACCAGATATGAGAATCTTGAGCAACTGCTCACGGTACCCCTGGGGAATGACAAGCTGCCTGCCTATCACCTCTCCTTTTGTCTTAGCATCCTACGTGTACAGCAGTCCATTGTCCCAATAAACTTTGTTTTCCATCACCTCCCTGTACTCCATCAGAATCTGCCCAAGCCCTCAGCTTCTCTCAACTGGGGTCACTTTTCTGAGCAGCTGTAAACTCTTTACACATTCCCAAGGCATGAGACAGGTCCCCTTCAGTATCTAAACTAGGGTCCCTAGCACTAGCATCAGGGCACTCAGGATTACTGCCATCCTTAACCCTCTGACAATGGGTCATCCCTCCTTCTTTGGAGTAACCCTCTGTAGCTGTTTGGGTAACTGCTACCCGGGGGATTGCTACCCCCCTTTTCATTAGTCTCCATATCAGGAGACAGCCTCCCAGTGGTTTCCACAGTGGCTTCTCTGGGGTCTAGGGAACTACAATTTTCCCTTGCTGCTTGGCTATAGGTAACTGTACACACCATCCCCTGTTTGAGATTGTTGCCAAGGATGAAGTCAACTGCTAAAGTTTTGGTTACAGCCACCTGTTGCACAATTCCCCCTGTTTCACCCCAGTCTTGGAGAACACTAGCGAGTGGCAATGTTTTCTCCTCCCCACTGAACCCTTGTACAGTTACAGATTTATTGGGTATAAGCCAACCAGGCTCTACCAGATCCCCTTTTACCAACGAGTGTCTCTTAACCCTTGTGTCTGTATACCATTCACAGTGACTGGGTGCATGTGTTCCCTCATGTTTACAGGCATGCTTTCAGGGACACACAAACAACCCACTTCTTTCCTAGCACCACCTTGCTTATTGCTCGTCCTTTTGAGAAACTGTCTGGCAATATGCACAGTTTCTTGGCAAACCCAACATTTGTTTCTTTTCTCAGAAAAATCTTTTCTTTGAAACTTGGGGCTAACTGGTTTCAGTGGAGGCAGTGAGGTTTTAGCTACCCTGAAGGCACACTTTTCCATTTCTGTGCTGCCACGCCCGCCCCATTCACTCTCAGAGCAGGTCTGCTCTTGGCATAACAGTCCGAGAGTTCAGCAGTCTCTTGAACTGTTTTGGGATCTCGGTCCTCTAGCCAGGTTTGCAGCTGTGCTGGGCATGCCCCAAAAAACTGCTGTAACAATATAGCATTTTCAATTTCATTTAAAGAGTTTACTTAAATTGCTTCCCGTCAACGTTTTAAAAACTGATGTCGTTTCATGGCTAGCTCCTCGTAGCTCATGTCAGGGCTTCTCCTGAGCTTACGGAATTTAGCTTTGTATGCTTCTGCAGTTAAATCATACTTTTTTTTAAAGTGCAGCTTTAAGTTTGCTGTAATCATTACTGTCCTCATTGTCCATTTGACCCAATGCATCCTGAGCTTTCCTGGTAAGTAGCAGGGATAGCTGGAAGCACCAGAACCCTCTAGGAATAGTGGCCTGAATAAAAACTTTTTCAAAGGAATTTAAAAAGGCATCCATATCCTTCCCCTCTTTAAATTTGGCTATCAATTTGGAATTTCATTTGTAACCTAGTCTTGTAGTTCCAGTTAAACTCAAGCCACTTATCTGCTCTGATGCTGGTGGTTGGAGTCATAGCTTCTCCAGTTCATGTTGCCTCTGGCGCTCACACGCTTCACGGTCAGCCTCTCACTGTTCACGCTCTGCTTCTCGACGTTCTCGATGTGCCTCTCACTGTTCTCACTCCGCTTCTTGCCATTGTTGCTCAATCTCTTGCTGAAGTTGTCGCTCTTCTCTCTGGAACTCCAGCTCCATTCGGCGCCACTCAGTCTGCAGCCTGATTGCTTCTGGCTTCAGAATGCTGGTGACCTTCCTCTGCTGCTGTGGCCCTTTGCTTTCACTGGTCCTGCTGTCCTCCTCATCGGATCTGGACACTGCACTGGCCGCTGGCCCCTCCATGCCCAAGGTTTGGTCCTTTCCAGTCACGGACTATGACTCAATGCTCTGGCCATTGGCAGCCATCAGAGCATCTGTGAGGGTCTGCTTGTTGGCTTTCCCCTCATACTGGACACCTCTGTCCTGGCACAACTGCCTCAAGTAGTCTGCAGTGTACCCACTGTAGTTGGAAGTCATTTTCTTCCCTAACTTTGGCTACTCTAACTTGCACTTTAGAAAAATATAAAACAGGTAGGAACTTTGACTGTAAGCAAAATGATATAGTTCTGTTTCTTTTTAAAAAAAAAATCACTGCCTTTTTTTTGCAAGTGATCTGTACAGCATTAAGCTGACACACTAAACTGTTAAAGCTTGTGTTACCAAATTCTTTATTGCACCGTTGCCAACCAAATCTGTCACAAACGCACTCCGCAGGTCAGACCCTCTTCTCCCACAGTGCCAACCTCAGAGCGCAATAGTGTGAACAGGTAACAGACAGGGTAACCCTCCTGTCTGCTTTGGGTCCGAATCACCTGTTAGCCTCAAGTTCTGGGGGGATTCAAACTGTGAACCATATAGTAGCATACCCAATGTATAGGCTCAAATATGTACCCTCTTTGGGGATTGCGGTACAATTCTTCCCCAGGGGCACCTAGCCAGGTCTCCAAAATGAACCCTTAAAACTCTATGAGACCTTAGGTATATTCTTACCTTTTCCAAGCTCAGTAACACCATCAAGCCTTTTAACAACTGTCAGACTTAAAAATACAGGCACTTCACATGCAAAAAGAAAACTGAGAGGACATCCAGCCAGTATCTTAAAGAAAATGTGATTTACTAGAAATTGTAAAATAAGTACAATAAAATACAGAACAAATGCATGAGCTCACAGTCACAAAGGAAAATGGGAAAATTACAGAACCAAACTCCTACCACAATACTTTTAGATGT
The DNA here is from genome assembly GCA_016271365.2 of Neoceratodus forsteri. NCBI lineage: Eukaryota > Metazoa > Chordata > Ceratodontiformes > Ceratodontidae > Neoceratodus > Neoceratodus forsteri. Next base: position 1,075,224,272 of record CM057454.1, on the reverse strand, counting down.
TTGCTAAGTACAGTATTACCTTTTGTAAGTGCTGATTTAGTTAGAACTTGGTTTCTTCAGAGCTCAAAATGATATCACACATTTCCGATACACTGATACATTTTCAACTCTTATCTCTCCACCCCTTAGTGATAACCCATCCCTCTTTTGCTGGGATGGTCTGCATCTCAGCAGAAGAGGGAGTACGCTGCTGGGATGTAAGATCTCCACATTCATTCATAGTCATTTAAACCAATAATAGCAGAGGAGATTAGGTCAAAACCTAAATCTCTTATTAGTATTAGCCCCCTACATAAGGAGAAATCACTTAATATGCTATCCCTTAATGCTCACTCATTAAATATCTATAAATTAGCTGAATTAGAAATTAAAATTCAATCTCATAACTTCAGCATAATATCTATGACTGAGACTTGGGGTAATTCAGACAATCAATGGACAGTTGTACCAAACATAGAACAGGCACAAGAAAGGGAGGAGGGGTCTGTTTATATGTAAGGAATAATATTCCATCATTTGAATCTTCCTTTAATATCCAGACTGAGGGTGTATGGGTTACCCTTCAGCCATATGGCCTACCTCAGATTGTTGTGGGCACTTGTTATCGGCCACCATCAGTTGGCTTAGATTATACCATACATTTAACAAAAGAAATATCTTTACTTGCTAATAGCAGTACTGTTCTTATCCTTGGGGATTTTAACCTCCCAACCATAGACTGGGAGGCTTTAACTGGTAGTACTCAACATGACAAGCTCCTTCTCTCATCTGTCATCGACTTAGGCCTCGTCCAACTAATCAGTAAACCAACTCAAGGAACTAACATTTTAGATCTTCTTATTACTAATATTGAAAATAAAATAACAAACCTTTATGTTTCCAACCCTCTGGGCTATAATGACCATATGTCCATACAGTTTTCCATTTCTTATGATTCTCAAGTTCCTCTTAACAACCTCAAGATTAAACAATATGATAAGGCCGATTTTCAAAAAATGAATGATCACCTAAATAGCATTAATTGGGATCATATTCTTCAAAAAATGAATGATCACCTAAATAGCATTAATTGGGATCATATTCTCTTACCACTTAACACTGAAGAGGTTTGGAACTACCTTAAATTAAAAATTCATGAACTTGAAAAATGGTATGTTTCTGAGAAAAATAAATATAATGACAAGGGAAAAAATACCCTTATGGTTCAATAATACTATTAAGAAGCAAATCATCGGGGGCATGGCCAAGCTGGCATCCAGAATGGCTGCTTAGTTCTGGAGCTCTGAGCCTAAACCATCAGGAATCTCCCTTCCCCCGCTACCGCGGGATGCACTGAGAAAAAAATTGTGGGAGTTGGTAGGGAAAACAGTTATGCCACCAAAAATGTCGAAAAAACAGGGACAACTTCCATTTAAAAGCGCGAACAATGGGCTTAAAGATCTGGGCCTGGAGGCTCTGCCACCACGAGGAGAGAATGCTGGCAACGGAGCTGCAGCAACCTCAGCAGGGACTGTAGAAGACAACGTGTATAGCCCTCAATTTTTGGTATTAGAAAAGTTATTTAACGATTTAAAATATGACTTGACTAGTAAAATGAATGCTGGATTCAAAAATGTATCTGCAGTTGGCCCTCCTGCAAACAGCAGTTAACAATTTGGGGGAGACAGTGAAACAACACTCGGCTCGATTAACGGAGGTGGAAGAAAGGGTTAGTTCACAAGAAGACCGTTCTAATCAGTGGAGCCCCCAATTGCAAGCAGCAATGACTGAAATAGAGAAATTAAAAGCAATATTAGACGACCATGAAAATAGGGAGAGGCGAACAAATGTACGAATAGTGGGCATGGCTGAAGGGGTGGAAGGCAGAGACTGTGTAACTTTTTGCCAGACATGGTTAAGAGCAAAGTTAGATCTTCCAACGGAATGCTCCTTGGAGATACAGCAGGCACATAGAACTCCCGGTCGACGACCACCCCCAAATGAAAGGCCTCGTCACATTATTGTAAAATTTCTGAGATATCAGGACAGATTGGCGGTACTGAATGCAACACGAAAGGCAGGCGCCATTAGAGAAGGCTCTCGATCTATCAGTATATTCCAAGACTTTTCACGGTCAGTACAAACAGATCAAAATGCATTTATATCTGTGAAGAGGAGGTTACATCAACTGGAGTGGCCTTTTGCACTTGTCTACGCTGCTCGATTAATCATAAGGAGAAAAGGCGCTACACCGAAGGTGTTTACAAACCCGGACGTGGCAATGCAGTATATTGAACATGAATTGAAGTAACAAGAAGATGCAGATGAGTGAACTTTACTTTGGAACTGGGCTAACTCATTAGTACTTTTATCCTTGTCGCTTAATATTATACAGGAGGCGTATAGAGGGAGTGGGGTTGGGGGGAGAAGTGGAGTTTGTCTCTGGTCTACTCCGTAACTCCTAGGAGGCCTATCAGGGCTGGAGCAGGCGGTCTTCCCTGTTTCCCCTCCTGCTGTAGCTCCGGGCAGGACCTTTTTGTTTCTTTGCCTCTAAGGAGGTGAACCAGAGTGACATTACAGAGATCTAAATGATGTCTAATGACTCTTTGTTAAATGCTGGGACAAATCTTTAGTTCATTTATTTATACTTTTACAGCACCACGCTATATTAGCGGTCTGATTAGCAGAATGTGGGCAATGGGAAGCTGAAAAACTGTCCTGCCTATCTCTGCACATTAATTGCGCAGTGGATGGATCTATGTATGTACAGAGCAGCATCAAGGTGGGACAAGAGTACGGAGGGCGAGGAGCTTTTGCTCGGTCTGTTCCGAAACTCTTATGAGGCCTATAATGGCTGGAGTGGCTGGCTTCCCCCACCTCCCCTGACGTCAGCCCTGGGGCCTAGAGGGGCACTACAGTGTTCCACCTGTAGTTGTCGAATTTTGTTTTGGTTATTATACTTGGGTCCCAGAGGCTGTCATATGCTCTGCCTTATTTACATTAGAATACAGAACCAAGGGCAAGTTTAATCAAATTAATAAGGAGATGCAAGTCTATCCTCTTGTTTCATTTTGTCTGCAGGGGGATGTTGTGAGAAGGGAATGTGTGCCTGATTTTAACTAGTGAATTGGTTTTCCCTGACTATATGGACACAACATATGTCCTGAAGTTCAGTTGTTTTATTTTTGTATGTGTTCCAGGTGGGGTGGGCATGGGCAGCGCAGCAGACCAGTTTTAAACTGGTCACCCCCTCCTAATGAAGCAGGGGATATTTCACACGACCCAGGGATTAAAAGTAAGAAGGAACACTTGGAGAATGATAGGGCGAATGAGCAATAAAAAGACTGTATGCTAGATTATGTGTCGGGGCCTGCCCACTCCTGCTGGGCTCCTCATTCCGGAGGTTCCCTGGGGGGGATGGACCCCTAAGTGTTCTCGATTAACCCAGACTTATATATCTACTTTATCTAGACAATGAGGTTATGGGGGGTTACATTTTATGCTCTGCAGTTGGGGGGTCCTGGGCTGGGGCCGTGGCACCACCACACCTGGCTTTATTGAGAAGAAAATGACGATTTGGCCAGCAGGCTATTCCACAAGAGTAAAGGGGGTTTTAACTAGAGGTACACTTGGGGGAAGGGGGAAGCTAGGTGGTGAATTAAAATCTGATACTACCTGGGTAGATTCCTGACACTAGGGGCTTAGTTTTTCTAGTAGGTTAAGCAAGCGCCGTTGCACAGATCTTTATCTTTCTCTTTTCTTTTCTTTCCTTCTTTTATCTTTCTGGGTCTATTTGGTGGGGGACCTCTCTGAAATGTTGCAGATGAGAGGGCGTGGGGGTTGGGGAGATCTGTTAATTGGGAGAAAAAATAAAAAAAGACAAGAGTTGGATGATGCGAGGGGGCTCAGGGTAGGTGCAATGCAATGTGCTCGGGAGATCCTAGATCTAGGAATATATCTGATGTCACCGTATGGCTAGTTTAAAAATGTTATCCTGGAATGTAAATGGCTTAAAAACTGCAGTGAAACAGAAACGTGTATGGGCATATATTAAGAAAAGGAATGCAGATATTGTGATGCTACAAGAATTGCATTTAACATGTGATGAGATTAAGCGAATAGAAAAAAAGGGGGTACGATGATAGCATCTTATTTCACGTCCAAGGCCAGAAGAACATGTGTGTGGTTCAGACTGGGAGTCAGGGTTCAAATTCATGCAACCCAAAGAGACAGTCAGGGAAGGTATGTTATAGTGAAGGCTACAGTGGAGGAGGAATTGCTAGTCCTGGGGTCCCTGTACGGACCTACATTTGATTGTCCAGAATTCTTTGAGCACCCTGGCTATCGTTCTAGCAGTGTTCCCAGATAAATTGATCATGGGAGTGATTATAATACCTATTGGGACCCACTTCTGGACCATTCTAAACCCAGATTCAGGCGTTCCCCCAGGAGTGTGGGAGCCCTCCAGAGATTGGCGGAGGAAAGGGCCTTGCAGGAATTGTGGAGATTTAAACACCCAGATACAGAGGAATTTTCTTTTTATTCCAGTGCTTATAAGGTCTATACAAGATTGGACTATTTTCTGGCTTCCCCAACCTTTTTGGGGCGTGTAAGGGAGATAGAATATGGGCCTATTATAGTATCAGACCATGCTCCATGAGGGAACACATGCTCCATTATACTTAGAGATGGAGAAAGAGATAGATGAGGGAGGGATGTGACAATGGAGACTGGATCCCACATTATTGTTAGATCCCCAATACGTGCAACAAATGTCCAAGAAGCTAAAGGAGTTCCTTGAAAACAATAAGGTGGAAGACACCTCAGCAAGAACTACTTGGGAGGCCCTGAAAGATTTTGTAAGGGGGGCGACTATCTCATATGCAGCCTTTAAAGGCAAAAAAGAAAAGTGAAGGGAGAATGAACTAGAAGCTAATATGCTGAGGTTGGAAAGGCAGGTTATGGGTAACCAGTCACCTGAGGATCTGGTGCAATTGAAGAGTATGAAGGGGGAATACAACCAATTGTGTTGCAAACGTATAGAAAGGGATATCTTAATGTCAAAAGCGGGACAGTATTTCGAGGGGGACAAGTCGGGGAGATGGATGGTTTGGCTAATTAAAAAACAAAGAGCAGAAAGAACAATCTTAATAGAAAATGAGAATGGGGAATGTAGCTCTTCTGCTCGAGAGATGAATACAATCTTCAAGTCCTTTTATGAAAAGTTGTATACATCTGAATTCCCACAAAGGACAAATTTCGATAGTTTCCTAGAAAATATACCCCTTCCTGAAATACCCATTCAGATAAACGAGATGCTGGGACAAGAACTTAAAGTGCAGGAGACTAAGGAGGCAATCTGGGCATCTAGGTCGGGGAGAGCTCCAGGGCCTGATGGTCTGCCCATGGAATTCTACAAGAAATTTTGGAATGATTTGGGCCAGCTTTTCCAGTATGTGGTAGGGGAAGTATTGAGGGAAGAGGGGCTGACGCCATCTCAGCAGTTAGCTGTTATAACAATTTTACCCAAACCGGACAAGGACCCAAAAAAATGTGGCTCATATCATCCAATCTCTTTACTAAATGCTGATTATAAGATCATAGAAAAAATATTGTCAAGGAGGTTGGAGGGGGTCTTACCACAGATCATCCATCATGATCAGGGGGGCTTTGTTAAGGGGAGGCAAGCAAGGCATAACCTAAGATGGGTAATGAGTATAATTTGGCAAGAGTCCAGAGGAAGGAAAACATGTGGAGGCCTCCTTGCATTAGATGCAGAAAAGGCCTTTGACAGGGTCGAATGGCCGTTTGTTTGCAGTACTAAGAAAATTTGGTCTGCACCCGGTCTTTAGACGGTGGGTGGAGTGGTTGTATCAATCCCCATGGGCTCAAATTCTTACAAATAATACCTTATCATCCCCTTTTGACTCCATAGAGGGACGAGACAGGGGTGCCCCCTTTCGCCATTGATATATGTGTTGACCATTGAGGTCTTGGCATCAGCCATTAGACATCATCAGGATACAGAAGGTTATAGGGTGAATGGAGTGGAGCATGTTATCTCTCTTTTTGCGGATGATGTGCTTCTATTCCTAGCTGATCCAGCGAGAGCAATGCCTGCCTTGACTTCCCTTTTCAGGGAATATGGTCCCATTTCAGGTCATAAGATCAACTGGAACAAGAGCGAATGGCTCCCTCTGGTGGATGGTGGAGAGTCCATACAGATAAGTGGCATAGACATTACTCCTAGAACAGTAATTAAGTATCTGGGAATACTGCTACTGCGTAGAATAGTGGATGTGGGGTACATAAATTACAGTCCATTAGCAACAAAAATTAAGGAACAATGTAGTAGGTGGAAGTCGCTCCTCCTGTCTTTGTTGGGAAGAGTAAACTTAGTAAAAATGCAAATTCTACCTCAGTGCCTTTACTTTTTCAGACCCTTCCTATTATGCCTCCACTAGGCTGCCTCAAGTCCCTTGAGGGATCTATTACTTCCTTAATTTGGGCAAATCAAAGACCTAGGATCAGGAAGGAGGTGTTGTGGCAGCCAATGCACAGAGGAGGCCTGACACTCCCCAATTTGAAGCTATATGCTTTAGCAGCCCAACTAACATTTATCATGGATTGCCAGGAAATAGGAGGAAGAGCGAGGGCTTGGGTCATCATGGAGTCACAATCTAGGGTGTGCTCCCCCTATGCCTCATGTCTGCTCCCAATAGGATTGAGGGAAGGAGATGGAGAGAAGCCTAAGAATCCATTCACCAGATGTATGCTTAAAGCCTGGGGGAAGGCTTCAGTGTTGATGTGGGACAAGGGAGGTATGTCACCAGAGGGGTCCATCTTGTTTAGTTTGTGGAGGGATGGAGAGGCTCCCCCCTCAATCAAACAGGCTTTGAGGCAATGGGAGGGGAAGGGTCTCTTTCTCCTGTCCCATTTATTCAGTGGTGGGACCTTTTCTAGCTTCTCTGAGTTGAGACAAACATTTGACATTCATCCATCACACTACCTTACTTATGTGGTAATAAGATCCAGGATGCTTAGGTTAACTGGGATGGAGGACCCTCCTTGAGTAGAACATCTTTGGAGGAAATTCTTCAACACTGTAAAAAAACATGTGGGTGTGAAACCACTGTCCGTGCTATACAAAGCTCTGTTGGGAGCACAGCCAGAAAAGCTGCAAAAGTTAAAAGACAGTTGGGAAAGGGACTTGGGTGTGGACAAGTTAACAGGAGGAGACTGGAATTTGGCCCTGCGGAGTAGCAAGGCTGTTTCTGTAAACAACAGATTGTGAATAATTAATTATAACATTGTGCATAGAATCTATCATACCCCTGCTCTGGCACACAGGATTAACCCCCAAATCTCAGACCAGTGCCCTAAATGCTGTACTCAGAGTTGTACTTTTTATCACATGGTTTGGACGTGCCCAAAAGTGGGAACGTAATGGAATGAGATAAATCATATCTTAAATAAGGTTTTGGAGAGTAAGATTCAATTAGACCCTGTAGATGTTCTACTCGGAGTATCAAGAAACGGAGGGGGTCAGTCAGTAGCCTCACATCCTTTGAGAAGACTGGCAATAGTAGTGGGTAAGCAGATTTTAGTGCAAAATTGGATGGCTCAGGCTATGCCTACTATCGCTCAGTGGGTAAATGCCCTCCTAAGCAACAAGAAGCTAGAACATATTCAATATAAAGTTCTGGGACGACTGGACAAATATGATAAAATCTGGTCCCCCCGGAAAGGGCCTTGGGTAAAGAATGGTTTCCGCTCTTTTAGGTAACCACATGTACTGAGGGCACTGTTTATAGAAGGTGGAAGGGAGTTCCTCTTGCGCTGGATTGGACAGGGGTCTATAATAAAAGGAGGGGTTGCATCAGTATCCTCATATTAAAATGGGGGAATTCCAGGAATTTAACTAAAGGGTAAAATCACAATGACTACAGTTGGTTAGTTTCACTGTATAAAATGGTGTTTTTCATTAATTGGATCATGGATTGCACCCAAGCTATATGTACATGTATTATATTGTAATTGAATGAGAAGTCATTGATTATCTGATTATATAGAGCTCTCCTCGCTCCGGTGGCTCTTCTATAAATAAAGTTTAAAAAAAAAAAAGAAGCAACTCATCCTCAAACAAACATTATTTAAATCTTTAAAAAACTGCACTAATAATCTTAAAGAGGAAACACTAAGTACAGAAAATCGGTCAGGGACTTAAAAACACTTATAACTGTTGCAAAACGTAATCTTGAATTTAAAATAGCTCATACAGAAGAGTCACATAAAACACTTTACTCATACCTCAGTGGAAAAAAAGGAAACAATAGATCTGTAGGCCCAATAGTCATTAATGATACCACCATTATCTCCGACACAGAAACAGCCACAGCATTTAATAAATATTTTTGTTCAGTTTTCTCTCAAGATGTCATCCAGAAACAAATCCCTAATTCTTATACTCACCCCATTGACTACACAATGTCTGTACAAGATACAAAGGTTAGGCTTGGAACCCTTAATAATACTACCAGTCCTGGCCCTGATAATGTAAATTCTAAATTTTTAATAGGTACATTAGACGCCATTACCTTACCGTTAACCATAATATTTAATAAATCATTAAAAGAAGCCAAAGTACCAACTGATTGGGTAATTGCCATTGTTACCCCAATATTCAAACAAGGTACACATTCAAAAACTGAAAACTATAGACCCATTAGCCTTACTTCAATTCCATGTAAGATGCAGAAAATACTCAAATCCATCATCGTACTAGAAATGCACTCTTTAAATATTACAGATTTAACACAACATGGATTCAGACAGGGTTACTTCTGTACCACCAACTTACTTCCCTTTTATGAATATGTTAGTAAAAATCTAGATTCTGACATTCCTGTCGATGTTATTTTACTTGATTACAGCAAAGTGTTCGACAAAGTATCACATGTCATCCTTGTAAATAAGCTCATTACACTAGGCTTCTCACCAGCAATTGTTAGATGGGTGCATTGTTGGTTGACAGGAAGAACCCAGAAGGCTAGAATAAATGGGGTGTTGTCTGATGAGGGGAGGGTCTCTTGTGGGGTCCCGCAGAGCTCTGTCCTGGGACCCATATTATTTAATATTTTCACTAGCGACATGAAAATAGAATCACCAAACATCGTCACAAAATTTGCCGATGATACCATATTGGGAGGAAGAGTAGACAATTTAATTAGTCAAAGGGAATTAAAGTTAGATTTAGCTACCATTGAACAATAGGCAATAAATAATAAAATGCTATTTAACGTAACCAAATGTTCAGTCTTGCATATGGGGAAAAACAACCCCAAACAAACATACACTCTCAACAATAAAATTACTAGATCATCCCATAATGAAAAAGATCTGGGAATAATAGTTAATCACAAACTGTCATCAGCAGACCATTGCAATAAAGTAGCTAATTTATCTAACGCACTTCTGAGATGGATTAATCACACTTTCACTTCTAAAACAGAACAATGTATAATTACTTTGTATAGATCCCACGTTCGACCTTATGCGGACTATGGGTTCCCCTTTTGGAGCCCCTACTTGACGTCTGATACAAAGAGGATTGAGCAGATACAACACAGGGCAACAAAAATTGTTCCATTTCTAGCTCATCTCGATTATGAAGATAGACTAAAAAAACAGGCCTTTAACCCTTCTGGTTTCAAGTGAATAGAGGGGACCTCCTCCAGATATTTAAACTCCTCTGATCCCCCACCCTAATGGACCAGTGTGGCATTTCATATGCCACAAGGAAAATCGTACCAAGATTGCATAATAAACAGTTAAAAGTTTGTAAAGCTAGGACAAACAAGAGACTGAATTTTTTCTCTATTAGAGCCCCAAAGTTATGGAACAAGTTGCCACAAGAATTAGTGGACTGTTCCAACTTAACTACTTTTAAAATACACCTGGATAACTGGCTCTTTAGTTAAATCCTTCTGGGGTACAATGTCCCACAATGTGGGGGACAGTCGCGATGGGCTTCGGCCTCCTTTTGTCTTTAACACCAGGTATCCAAGTCATCTAACTCCTCTTTTTAGAATTAAGTCTTACAAACATAATTTCCTACCAGGCAGTATTTTAAAATTAATGGTAACATCAGAAGAAAAAAACATTTCCTAAATATGGCATCCTTTAATTAAACATTTTCTTTGATCTTAACATTCCCACACTGGCACCAATGTGTTAAAAAGCCAACAGAAATCAGCCTAATGACGCCTTGTTTCTGATGTCATAAAGTCACATTTGGTTTCAACTTCAAAAGCCTGGGCAGGTCCTAAAAAGGTAATAAAATGCCATTTTGTAAGAAAGTCAATTAAATGGTTCTCCTTGTCTATTTGACAATATCCTGTGGTTTTTCAGCCACTGACACCTTTTAGCTACAGGCCAAATTCCTCACACACTGAAATGTCATACATAGATCATGTATTTATGATACTAATGTCATACAATAATCATAAGCAAGAGGCAGACATCACAGTGCCCACACCTCAAAAAGGTCATTAACCTGCTGGACAGACTTCCAGTGACGTCATGCACCCAGCTGCTAGCTAGTTGCTACAGCTCCTGCTGGGAACACCAGGAAACCTTCTCAAAAATAACATATTTATTGGGAAAAACTTGCCAAAACCTATGAGAAGCTACAATAATGACTACCTGTCGAGGTACAATGACGAAAATGAGTGAAGAGCTGCTGGATTCTAAAAGATTGCCCGACCGGGACTCGGAGAGTGGGAGCTCTCAAGCTTCATGCTCATCCAGATTCCCACGCACCAGGCCCGACCACCAAATGGACACCACAGTCCATAAACAATTAGATTGAATGCTTGAGGAAATAAAAGATTTTGGGAAGGAAATGCATTCTCTCACTTCGGCATTGCGCACAGACATCAATAAAATGGATAAGCACCAGGGGGAGTTCGAAGTGCAACTCTTGACCAGTGATAGCCATGTGGACAAGGCTGAGTCAGTGATCGCACAAGTGCACCAACAAGTCACCACCCTACAGGAAAGAGCTGAAGATGCTGAAAGCCACAACCGTCAGAATAACATCCGACTATCTGAGGTGCCAGAGGGAGTGGAGGGCTCCAACATGATAAAATTTATACAAACACTATTCCAAACAATGTTAGCCCACCTGGAATCCTGTAGACTGGAAATAGATAGGGCCACAGAACCTTAGGCCCTAGGCCAGCGACGGGTATGTGCCCCCAAACTATCCTGGTCCGCATGCTGCAATATCAAGAGAGAGACACTTATTCATACTGCATGGCAGAAAGGAATAGTACAGCTATACTTTGACAATGATTATGTGTTTTAAGTCATGCTGAAGAGAAAGGCGTCCCTCTCGGTAATGAAAGACCTTAACACAACTAAACTGAAGTTCCGGACCCCATACCTGGCAAAGATGGTAGTGTTTTTCTCGGATGACACCCTTACCTTCAACACAGCAGCAGAAAAAATTGCAGAGCTTATCTGGAGAGGGATCCAGGTAACAGATAGGCAACCTATCACAAAACCAACACTCACTTCAAAGCTGTCTCAGCAAATATGGTCACAGAACAGATGGGAGGACTGAAGAAGCAAGGCACTCAAGCACTGCAATGGATCGTAACAGAGCTGAAGAACCAGATGCCAGGAGCAGCGAACGGAACCCACGGCCCGCAACTCAAACCCGAAGTCAAGATCCAGATTTTTGCTGACACACCAAGGAGCCACCTTTCCATTGGACTCTTGCGAAGTCCCCCCCCCCCCGCACCAAACAGTGTAACAGTAATGCTCACCGACTTACAAGACTATACAACGACCGGTGGGGTGGAGGAATGTTGATGTCACTACTACCTTCTGTTGAGACAGATGCCAGATGGAATACAAGAGGACTGCCCTAATTGAAGAACCGAGGCATCGCTGTAACTCTGCTTCTACTATGAACACTCAGATAAGCAGTCACTTTCCTTTGGAACTTTAACATTAAAATTAAAACATGATACAGATGGGGGGACACACACAAAAAGAGTGGGTTGGTGGGTGAGGGGAGGCTTAGTGGGGAAACAACAGGAGGGGGACCCTAGAAAGCACCACTTGTGCCTCTAGCTCAAATGAAACCACAGATTGAGGACTAAAAAGAATGGGGGGTAAATTAGCTTTGTGGAATGCCCGAACAGGTCAAGTACGATGGCTGGAAGGATTTAAAGGGGGGGGTGGGATGCTCTAACAATATACAAGCAGAGACCGACTTTCTTCTTTCTCCTACTTAAACAGGAAATCAGAAATGAGTAACTGAAGCTAAATGGCCATAATTCAGAACATGGTTCTTTCCTAGTCTTTTCTTGTTTCTCCATCATTGCAGATCCGCAGGGTGACCATCTCCTCCTGAATACAATGCTGAAGGCAGGAGTGCTGGACACAGGTATCCATACACATCCAGCAAGCCAAAACCATGGTAAATTTCTGAAGGAAGGGAAGGAGGTTCCAAGGGGTGGAGAGAGATATGGGAAGGATACCTTTATCCCCAGGAGGAGATCAGCAGCCACAAATATTAATGCTATAAAACAACTGATAACATAGCAGGCCTGGGAGAGATGCTAAGGATCCGTGAAGGGGGAGGGGATGGGCAACCCACAACAACCATAAAGGACCCCAAGCAGCCAAGTCCACACAACAGAACTATACAGACCACGGATGGCCAGGAAGATAAAGGGACCCACTCCACACATGACGAAGGGAAGGGGGAGAAAGGGGAGGTAGGGAAAATGGAATCAAGGGCCAAGAATGTATGTACAGCTGGGAGAAGAAGAGTTGCCATAATGAAATGGAATGCTGTTTCTGTACCAACTAAATGTATATACTTGTATGGTTTGACGTAGAGCATCCATGCCTGTGGCAGCCCATACCAACTTCAGAGACCCTAAACGCCCTGATGAATGGACTCTTGAGGACAAGCCCCCGATGTATGTGCATTGATGGCCTGGAAAGGGAGAAACAGAACCAGTGACAAGGTAACATTTTAAATATTCACACAGCTTGCTGTAGACAGACCCGGGTATGCAGGCACCAAATACAAGACAAGGAAATGGACATCTAGAATGGAGAGCTATAAGTTAAATAGGGGAGGGAGTTGGGAGACCAGGAGATAAGTCACACAGGGAGGGACAATGTAAAGAATAACAGTTAATGAAACAACCATATATCCAGAGATGTCCCTAGAGACATCCTCACCTATGAGGAGGCCCCCATGGGTAAGAATACGCCTCAAGGAAGGGGAGGGAGGGAAGGAGGGTGGGTGTTACCAGAGAGAAAGGGTGACTAACACAACAAGCAGGAGGGGTCTTGACTCAGGCAGATTAATCCACCCACTGAGGGAGGGGAATCCTCAGTGGAGAGTGGCACTGGTGGGAGACGGTGGTGGGGAGCCTGATGCACTGGCTTTCTGTTTCTCTCCCTAATGGGTTGGATGATTGTAAATCCATGCCCTAGACACATACAAATACCTCTTAAATGGATGGTCCCGGAGGGGACTTGCAGTCACCAAACCCAAGCTGGTACTCCCAACTTCACAGACATATTGTATGACAGGAGGGCCCTCACCAGACGTAACCCCTCCCAGCAGGGCACAGGCCCTGCACAAGGGATATCACAGTATCCACACCTTGGAAGCTCAAGTTTTACAAGCCCAAGCAGTTGAGGCCCAGTTGACCTCACTGCATATTGGCTCAGTCCCCCCATTGAAAGACCTCAAAAGTATGTTACCAGACAACGAGATGCCTAGATTTAGAGGTGCCCAACATGGAACAAGAGTTTTGTGTATTCCACTGTTGTTGTTAAATGGAATGTTTATGTGTATGAATGAACAGGATGAGAATCGAAATGGTCCCCAGCCACCACAAAGCATAAATGAAACGTGTCTGTCCCTGCTGGATGCCCAGGAGCTACAGACACCAATGAAGAAGAAAGGAGAGACTGAGAAATCCAATGAATAACTAGGGTCTTAAGCTATTCTCCCTCAATATTAATGGTCTCTCCTCCCCCTATTAAGAAGTTCAGAGTAATGTCCTAGTTGAAGAAAACTAAATCAGACATAGTTTACCTCCAGGAAACTCATATGTCCAAGGCAGAGCACACCAAACTCTCTAAATTTGGCCTGGGAGAGGTGCACTCCTCCTCGGCGCGGGGGAGTAGGAGAAGGGGGGGTGGCCATTTTAATTTCCCCATTTCACCAGTACACCATTTCGCACAGAGGCTACCTGGGAGGACCCAGAGGGGCGACTGATAATAGTAAGAGGGACCATTAATGATCGAAGGGTCACATTGGCAAACACCTACTCCCCCCCCCCGGGGCTAACAGTCTCAAAAATGAGGCCACTCTTAGATAAGATAGTACAACTAACCCAGGAGACACTGCTTTTTGGCAGGAGACTATACCATCAACTCCAACCCATCATTGGACACTACTAACCCCAGACCCTCCAGGCAGACACCAGCTCACAGATGCTTCAGACACTTCCTTAAGGAGGTGGGATAGGTAGACACTTGGAGACACGTACACCCCAGATCTAGGAATTACATCTTCTACACGGCAGTCCACCAGACATACTCCAGAACTGACCAATGCTATACACAGGTTGAAAACACTCACTGGTTGGTGGACTCCTGACTGGGAGACATAGTGCAATCTGACCATGCCCCAGTGATTACCTGGTGGGATCTGGGCCTACAGAGAAAGCACACCCAGTGGAGGCTGAACCCATACCATTTAAGATCCCCACAATTCAGGGAATTTCTCGTACAGAAAATGGAAGAGATACACGGAGAAAACCCGATAGGAAATACCACATCAGCAATACAATGGGACACCCTAAAAGCAGTCCTGAGAGGACACATAATACAGTACACGGCTACACAGCCCAAGAACTGCAAAGAAAAACAATGGCATCTGGAGGATACCCTGCACTTCCTCTAAATGGCACATAAGCAGGGAGACAACTCGGTTTTGACACAACTAAAACAAACTAAAAATGCCCTTGATGAGTTAACCATCGAACAAACAGAGATAGCCCTAACCTATCTCAGACAAACATTCTATGAAGTAGGCTCAAGAGCAACACACCTCTTGGCATACCAGAGGCGAAAACAAAGGAAAACCTCCACTATCACAAGACTAATGCACCCCTCAGATGGTAGACCACTAACAAGACTACATGACATTACAGAGGGCTTCACAGAATATTGCTCCGGTCTCTATACCCCCCGAGGCAACAGCCTCCCCAACAGCTATTAACACCTATCTACAGCAAATTGCCCTATGTCACCTCACCCAAATGCAGGGAGAACAGTTAGTAAAATCGGTAACTCAGATGGAGGTGGCAGCAGCGGTAGCAAGACTAACAAGCTCTGGCAGAGCCACTACGACTGTGAATACATTAACTAGATGAGGGTGTTTCATGGGCTTAAACATAAACATGTATTGATTTATTTAAAAAATATCAGATTTACAAACCTTTGAGCAAGCTAACTGGGGTTTCTGTAAGACAACAGCTACTAAATAGCTCTAATTCACTATTTTTGTTTTCTCTGCATCAGGTCTAGCTAGCAGGAGTGTTCTAACATCAAAAACACAAATAATGAATTAGATCTATTTAGCAGCTGTTTTCTACAGAAACCCAAGTTAGATAGCTTTCAGGTTTCTGCTAAACTAACTGACATTTGTGCTCCCTGGATAAGAACAGTTACAAGGCTCTGCTGTTGCTAAACTAATTTTAAAGTAGTACACATGCTAAATCTAAGGTCATGGCTACATCACTGTCATGAGACAGGAGGCACTCTAAGAGAAAGAAACCCGATAAAACTATTTGTTATGGAGATCCCCAAGGGTCGTAAAACTACCGTACAGCTAGCAGGCAATTTAGGAAAAACTCCAAATAGCAGACAAAGGAAAGGACACACTATGACTTAACATACATATCAAAATACTCTACATAGCATATGTTTTTTGCAAATTCTGGGTGGACTGCTCCTTTAAGTGATTTGTGCAGGGTCACACAGTATGCAAGTGGGGGCTGTTGGAGTCAAACCCAGGTCTCCAGGTTTGTAGCTCAGAGCCATAAACCACTGCCTACTTAACCATTTACAACATAGTTACACTTATATATAATATATACTTCTCAAACTTGAAAGAAAAAATGCACTTTATAATCAAAGTTTGTATTTACCAAGTACTGTGCCCATGTTTAAAATAATTTGAACCCCTCCAAAAAATGTGCCCTGACATAAAACTGCATGTTTGACAGTAAAGACAATTAAAAATTGTATTTCTAAATGCATTACTAACAGCAATGCTTCATGATTAAAACAATTCCACCCCCCCCCCCGTAACAAATTACATTCTGGGAAGATTATCTTGGCAAAATGCTATAAAAAACCTGAAAAACAGGTTTAATGGAGTGAATGCTGACATTCTATTTCTAGTGTCCATGATAAAATAAAAAATATTTAAGATTTTTTTATGTCAGCTCTGATCAGAATAGCTTTTAAAATCACCAGTTGTTTTCTTGTTCAAAGTTTTCTAATACATCTCAACTTAAAAGAAAAAAAACACTTTATCATAAAAGTCTGTTTTCAGCTTCCTACCATGCACTTCATTTGTTAAAAAAAAAAAATGATCTTGTCACAGACCGCAGTCAGTGCTAACTACTAACAGAATGCTGATACCTACATTTACAATTTAGCAAATACTTGAAATCTAACTGAGTGGGGTTTCTGTAAGAAAACAGCTAGAGTTTAATTACAGCATTTTATAGCATTGATTATCTGGGCAGTTAGATCTGAGTTTAAATCCCACAGCCCCCCACAAAAAAAAAAAAAAAATTCTTACAGAGCTAGATGTGTGTCTAGGTCTCCTTCTGAGGCCCCAGGTGGCTCTGATGATCATTTGTTCCAAAGGATTTTTAAGTCTGTTTGAAGGCATTAAATATCTTCTGTTCTGTTCTCCACTGCCAAGGCATGTCTGTTGGTTGATAAGGTCCCAAACTAATGTATCTCGTTACAGCATGCTAGAGCTATTTCATGCCCCTCCCACATGAATCAGAAAAAAGTTTGGGGTGGAGGTGGATCTTACTCCAAAAAAAAACAACCTAATTCTGCCTCCCACTACTCAGGTTCCAGTTCTTGTACCACCCATTTAAGAAAGAAAATAGTACCCTGCAACCATTGACTGACATGAAAGCGTATTTATTTGAGGGTGGAAAACATTGCTTGGAGGAGGGCAAGGCGGAGGAGACTATTTACACCTTCAGTCAGTTCCACGGACAGAAGACATGACATCACTCCTTTTGTATGTGCAATACTCCTGTTGACTCTGCCCACAGTTGTAAAAATGATGAAGTCACCAGGCCCAGATGGGTATGGGACAGAATTCTACAAGAAGAATAAGGATCACCTCATCCTACACCTAACTAGGTGGCACAGACCACCGAATAGCCTTGTACACTGATGACATGCTGCTATATCTAAGGCATTCTGAAGAATCAATCCCAGCAGTTAAATGACTTATAGAGGAATTCAGCCAGGTATCTGGCTATAAGCTCAATACAGCTAAGACAGAAACTCTGACCTCTCATTACACCCCATCACAACGTACCCGACAACTCTTCCCATTTTGATGGGGCCTAGAAAATTAACATACTTTGGTGTCTATATGGCCCACAGACCAGATGTGGCATACAAGAATAACTAAGCTCCCTTCACATCCCAATTAAAAGCAGACCTAGTACAGTGGACTACCATTCCACTTGGTCTGGTCAGAAGGATAGAGCTGATCCAAATGGTCACACTGCCCAGGGCACTCTATCTGTTTCAAAATGTCCCAATTCCACTCACTCAATCTACCTTCCAAAGCTGGACCCAGACCATTTCCAGATTTATCCTGGCAGGTAAGAAACCTAGAGTACATTTCAAATCCCTAACACTTCCAAGGAACAAGGGAGGACTGGCACTCCTGAACCTCCAACACTACTGCTGGGTGGCACAGCTCATGCACATAATGGCAAGTCAACTACACAAGGCCACCTCACATTGGCATGAAGTCAAACGGACTGCGGTACCTGACCTCAAATACTGTCGAGCACTGTACCAGGGGGGTGGAAATACCAGGAGTAAATTACCAAATAGACCCTTGGATCAGGAACTATATTACCAACTGGACCTCCATCAGGAAGGCTCTAGGGCTTATACCTTTCCTGCCCATGCTCTGCCCAATCGCAGACCTCCCAGAGTTCCAGCCATTGACAATGGACCATAAATATAGGGAATGGGAACAATATCAACTCAGATATCTCTCCCAAACAGAGGTGGGAGGGAAGTTTTAAGTCCTTTGAGATGATACAGGAGACATTTGTGCTCCACAGAAGGGATTTCTACAGGTACCTCCAGCTTCAACACTACTACAACTCCCTCCCGGGGTGCACAAAACCCAGAACTACATCCCCCCCCCAATCAGTACATTAATAGTTATGACCCAACACCAAATTAGAAGCCACCTGGTCTCAGCCTTATATTAGCCAACACTAGTCACACCAAAGGGCACACACTTACAGTGTAGAAGTAGTGGCAGAAGGAACTTGGAACCCAGATTGCATCACAGACCTGGCAGCTGGCATGCCAGCAGCAGCAAAAATTACAAGCTCACATCAATGGTGGGAATGCGCCTGGAAACATCTCTTGAGGTTCTTTCGAACCTTAGCGATTACACAACATTACCACCCAGGCAGAGGTGCCAGCTGCTGGCAAAACAGTGGGGAGAACCAAGCCCACCACACACATATTATGTGGACATGCCTGGGGCTGCGACCCTTTTTTGAACAGCTCAAGGCAGAATTGCATGAGATTTATGGGAGAACAATAGACCTAACTGGAGAACTATACATCCTTCTGCAGTACCCTAGGGAGTTCAGCAACCCAGGCACAAGATACCTCCTGGGGATCTTCATTACAGTGATTAAAAAGGTTATCACAAAGACTTGACTGACCCCCAAAACACCTAGCATACAAGAGTGGTGGGCAGTGACTAGACAAATATATCAGATGGACAGGATCACACACAAGCTTAATGAGCAGGAGGAGAAGTGCACCTCCAGATGGACCCCCTGGATTGTATACTATATGAATAAGGACAACACATTTGTCCCATGTCCCCCCCTTCCAGATGGGCCCGTCCAAACCAGAATTGCCCGGAGGGAGACACCAGAAGATGTTGGGGGAGGAAAAACTTAAGGGAAACACCAGTGCCTTGGACCCCTCCTCCTCCTCCTTCCCTCCCCTCCCTCCCTGCTCTTTCACCCCTCCCATTCCCCTCCTCCTCCATGCCCCCTCCACCCCCTAACAATACAGGGCATACCTGAAATTGGAGACCAACGTGCTAGAAGAACAAAAGCACACCCTCCCCCCACAGCCGCCTCGGAGAGTGAGAGGAGAATGATCCGTGAGAAACCCATGGTATTAAATCATGACCAAAAGGGGGCATGCGGGCCAGAATCTTATATAACTGACCCACTGGATGATGTACTGCAAACTCCTGATTAACGTGAGCTGCGTAAGCATATGTAACTTGACTAGTGAAAGTATAATGCAACAGTAATGTGGACTATGTCGACCTTTCGTTTGTACTTGTGTTGTTGTTTGTTTTTTTGTGTACTGAAAATACCAACAAAAATTATAATTAAAAAAAACAAACATATGGAGAGGATACAGAGGAGGGCTAAAAAGATGGTAGTTGGTCAGGAGGGTAAGGCATACAAGATGAAGTTGAGGGCACTGAACATGTGCTTCCGGGAGGAAAGGAGAGAGAGAGAGAAAGAGAGTGAGCAAGAGGTGACATGATTGGGACCTTCAAGTACTTGAAAGGGATACATATGGTGGATAAGGAGGGTCTCTTTAAGTTGAATGGCAATCATAACACGAGGGGGCACAGTATTAAGCTGGGGGGAGGTTTAGAAGGGAGGTCAGGAAGCACTTCTTCACAGAGAGGGCGGTGGACACTTGAAATGTGCTGCCAGAAGAGGTAGTCTCGCTGAAGACAATGGGCAGCTTCAAAAGAGGCTGGGATAGGATTAGGAGGGAAGATAAGGATCATGGGTAGGGATGATGGGAGGAGTGGAGGGGGCAGGGACAGTAGCTCAAGCTGTGAGCCCTGCAATACAAGCAGACTAGACCAAATTACCTTCTTTTGTTGGCTTCTTCATATGTTAGTATGTCTGACTCGTACTTTTAAACTGTGAATTATTTGTGTTTATTATAGATGTTGTTCACATGCATGTTATAACTGTATTGTAGCTGTCCCTGCATCTACTTCTCTGTTTTGTAATCTGCACTACCCCTCTCCCCAGGTTTCAGCTGGAAGCATACCTCTCAACTGTACCACATTATGAGGAACGTTCCTCATTTTACTTCAGAAAAGGTCCCTGTTCCACATTGTGAGGACTTGTTCCACATTCAGAGTCAACATTTTAAAGCAAATATCCATAGTAAATGATGGAAAAAATAACTTATTCAATTAATAACAGACATTCTCAACATAAATGCAACATTTTAATAGTGTTTTGAGCTTTTTAGGTAAAGATTTTATTAAGTGTTCCACATTTTGCCCATTTGTTCCACATTGTGACAGTCAATGTTTCACATTTGGGGGACAAAAGGTTGAGAGGTATGGCTGGAAGCCGGATTGCGTAATTTATCTCTGCCTGCCTGGATTAAATAAATTTCAGTTAATAAATACAGAAATAAATGCTCCTGTCTTGTATATTGTTATAAACTCAGTCATGTTCTATTCTCGTGTATACTGTTGCAGCCTCTGTACTTGCTTTTGTCCTTTTGTCTCCAGGAGCTTGCTGAAAATTTGATCCAAAGTCTCCACGAGTAACATTCTGATTGAACTATCAATAAATTGTGTTCATGTTTCTGTTCAACACATATCAAGCTCTTCAGGTGACGGAAAACACCTGCATTTACTTAGCTCAGGACAGATAAAATTCACTCGGAGGTAAAGCAGCTGGGTCAGAAGGTCATGGGTTCTAGTCCCACACGAGGATTGGGCTCATACTATAAACTCCAAGGCAGTTCTAGAAGCGATGCTCTACTGTTGGAGTGTGCCATCCTTTGGGTCAGACATTAAACGAGGTACCATCTGCCTTTTCTGGTGGTTATTCAGCTAGATGTTAAAGATTCCATGGCACTTCTGGGGAAGAATTGAGGAATTCCCCAATGTTCATCGACCACTGAATCTGGTTCAGCTTCAGTTGGTTTGCACCTGTTCCCCCCCCCCCCCGCCAGGATAAGGCTGAAAATAGGCAGTATTGTCTAGCCCTCCTTTCCTAGCCAACACAAATAAATAAATGCATGAATTTACCAGTCTCCTTGTGCTGGATATGCATGGGGCCAAAAAGCTTTCATGTTACAGTTCTTTTTTCGGCCAGTGCATCACAAATTTCAGGGAAGGGATGCAGAGCAAACTGTCTATCAGCAGTTGCATTCAAAGACAGGGAAGTTTCCAGTTCCCTTTGTTTAGTCCCCCAGTTTGATTCTTGCATTTGCTTTTATATCTAGTTCCTTTTCCTTCCCTCTTGGTGATATATATATATATATATATATATATATATATACATACACACACACACACACACACACACACACACAGACACACACACTTTCCAGGCTTACTGGGTTAGCTGATCTGTCAATCGTAATATGTCAGGGTTTTCTGGCCATCTAAGCTTCTGCCCAGTATACAGAATATGGAACTACTGGAAAATGTCACACTCTGTTACAGGCCAGATTCCTTTTCTTGGTTGTTGCTTGAGTAATAGGCCAACACATCATTTTATGTAAGATCCCAGACAAAGTATGTGGGGATGCTAGCCCCTGTATACAGTACCTGCCATTCTGAGCACAGTTTATGACAGTTCTCCAAGTGTTCACATGTTACTGTGAAAGTATTTTATAATGTGCACCAGCTGGCGAATGGAAACAGCTCTCACTGAAGCAGTAACTACTAAAGAGCTGGTCATTTCCTGGGGATTAATGACTGGATGGGGGAATGGATGGCCCATGAGGTCAGTCGTTAATCCCAGAAAATGACAGGCCCCAAGCTTGTTATTGTTATTACAAATCTAATCTCAGTAATGACTTTTTGGGTGGAGGGTTATTTTATGGCATGAGACTGCAGTGTTGGAACATTTAATGTGCTGTGCTATTGTTGGGAGCTGGATCAGTCATTTCTTAGAGATTAATGACCAATACAGTAGCCAGTGAAATGCCTTAACTGGCTCATGAATGTGTAACTAGACTTGTACAATAGCTGATTTATTGTCTCCTTGGAAAGGGACTGCATGATTTATTCTACCGTTACTAACAGTGGTTTCAGAAACTAAAGTTAAGAAATTCCTCAGAGTGGCTGTTTTTTCACAGAAGTCATTACTGCCTACAACAGGTTGCATCAGCTTTAAAGGCACTTTCCCCTAACTCAGTGTCAAGGTGGGGGGGGGCAATTCTACAACAGATAAATGGAATTTAGGGAATGCTGCTGCTAAGATAGTTCACCCAGACTCTCGGGGCAGGGTACCACTTGCCCACTCAGAATGTGGTCTGAAGAATTTACTCTTGGCCCTAGGTTTTTTTCCAACCCAAATTAACTGATGTAATGGATTTTTTTTCACACTAAACAATTAATCAGGTTCTGTCATTACACTGAATTTTATCCCCTGTGTGTGTATATATTTTTATTTTTTTGCTCCTCTGACCCCCCCTGGCAATCCACTCCTTCAGGCCAACCAAGGCCCGCACCACCGCTGCCAAGTCCCAGTCACCATCCACCACCCCTAATTGCTGTGTCCCTGGGTAACCCGACGTAACCCTACATCGAGTGGGCACCTACCCCTGAGGAAGGCTACCAGGGGAGGAGAATCGCTCTGGAGGGCTTCCAGTGTATGGCAGGGGTCAGCACGGATGCTCTTGTCTGGGCATGTGGAGGGACGAGCAGCCGTCTTCCAGTTGGCCAGGTGGGTGGCTTTTTTCTTGGGTAGTGTGACATGCCACGTGACAGCAAGGTGCAAGCTGACGTCCCACCACGCTCCCTCTCTTAGTAAGGCCTGATGTCTTGCCTTACCCACGGCCTCCACCAGGGGCCAGCAAACACCCTGCCATGAACCCCCTCCCTCCCAGAGAAGGCAAGTGGTTGTTGGACGCTCAAGCCATCTCCCCCAGGCTGGCCCTCTGATACCCAAGTCTATTATCGAACCCGGGTCATTGGCGTAGCAGGCAGAAATCCAACCACTGCACCAGCAGGCCAGCCCTGCATGTTTTTTAAGATAACAAATATTCAGTCCCATCTTAGTTTAGATTTTAAGGAGCTTTGTGGCAACACAATAATATTTTGGTGGCCACAGTGGCCCTACAACAGTTTAGAAGATTTCCTAGCCTCTAGCATAGTTACCAGCTTCAGAACTGGATCCCATGAGGTTGATGGAAAAAATAGGGATTGCTTTGGATTTTGCAGTATGGTTTAGTCCTGGAAGAGTTTTCAAGAACTATGGACATGTTACTAGGATTTTTTTCAAAACTTTCTTTTGTGTTTTTCTTCTGATGCCCTGGAGTAATCCTGCCTCCGTAGAGGCTGCTATGTGGTTTCATGAAGGTTTGTCTGCTGATCAGATTGATGTAGTTCAGAAACAGAGATGCAGTTTTTGTATGAGATGGAAATTGTGAACTATGAGGGATCATCATTATTCTGTCTTCTTTAATCTCACTTTTTTTTTCCAAGTGACAAGCCAGACGGAAAACTCAAGGTTCGCCTCAGAGGGTTAGATACCATATAAAGAGCCATCATTTAACCATAAAGTTTTCTTTTTTCCGCTTTAGGCGACACCGCAGAATCATTGTAAGGTCTTGTGTGTTTGAATTTTTCACAACAGCCATGTAAAAACCTGGATACAAAAATTGGGAGTACAATAATGGGTGTCTAAGTATTCTGAAATGAATATTATAAAAAGGCTCTCAGAAATGCTGCAATCTGATTGGCTGTTAGGATTCCAACAGCCTTACATTAATCCATGTTGTACTGTCATGTACAGCCTGATCACCATGGCACATGGATTCTTCCTGTCAGCATTCCATCCTCTAGCACTGCTGAATGTGTGGAATGATGTATTTTGAACCAGCATTCTTAAACTGTTGGTGGAAGAACAATTTTATTAAAAATCTCCCTATAAATGAGGAAAACATTCAAAACGTATACTTTTAACACATTTCTTTTGGAACTATTTTTTATAATAGCAATAAGGCACTCCCAAGAGTTAGATTAACAGTCAATCACCCCCTGGGGCAATATGGCACTGGCTGAACCGCAAATATACATTATACTAGGGGGTGATTAACATTAATCTAACCCCTGGTCATGCCTTATTGCTTAAATATTAGCACTGTATGTATAGACATATTGGATTGTTACTCTGCTCTAAATTACTGCAATTACCATGTATGCGTGTTAATTTAAATATTGTTTGTGTTAAATCCTGGCATAACAGTTAAGCATATTGTGCTGATTCTTGCCAGAACTCTAAATCTTAAAGACTGATTATCTTCTGCTGGATTTCTCTTAATGTAATATGCTGTCACTGTTTGTGTTGTCCAGTGTTGCAAACATTGGAAAACTTTTAATAAACAGAATTCAAAAAAGAAATGTAGTTCATCACTGGCGTATACAAAATGAAATGTATTCACTCTGCTACCTAGAGTCTGCTGATTCATTAATATTATTACTTAATGTGTTATTGTGCCCAGTCTCTTGAACACTATGCCTCTCTGTTTTCAATGTGCCCTTCATTTCCGAGCCACAGATGCTATTTCACCCTTTATAAAAGAAATAGTTTTTCCTCTTCTTGCGTAAAGGAACATCAGCTTCCAAGCTTTGCAGAAAAAAATTGGCTATTACAGAGGATGGCGGCCGTTCTTTCACTTAGACGTTATAATAAACTAAGAAATTTCCTGAAAATCAATGGTTCTTTTCATTCTGTTCCTTTAAGCTACTTGGAATCAAGACAGCTCTGTTAGCTTTATTTCTCTACAGGAAACCACTTTTTTTATTGCATATGTCTTAAGATTTTGTTAGAGTATTTGCTGTGGATGAAGAAAAGTATTGAAAAACATTGACAGAAGAGAAAACCTATCCAGCAGACTTCGGTATCAGATATCAAATCATTTCACTGTCTCAGAAACTTTAAAAGTCTTATTTTCCATTAGCATTATTGATCTGACTGTGAGGGTATCCACTGCAGCAGGCCATACCTGTGCAACTATAGCCATCAGGCACTAGAACCACACAGAAACTTTTCTAACAAGCGGTCTACCAGGGGGCTGCCCACCCAACATCAGGCACCGATGTCACCGCTTGCAATAAGAGTGGGTGGCCCCCTTGCATTTCTCAGTTCTTTTCCCACTATCGACCAATGCACATCGGACCTTTTGGAATGCTGCAGCTTCAGTTGACCGCTATTTCTTCTAAACTTCGTTTTTTTTTGTTTGTTTTCTCACCTCAGTTTTTTTTTATTTTTCCCCTTTTCATTTGTCTTCTCCACTTCCTTCGTCTTCCAGCCATTCAACTAAGTCTGCCTGTGAAAAGCAACTCCCAGAGAAAGACGGCCACTCTGCCTGAGTTCTCTAGGTCCAGACATCAACATCAATGTCTGCTCCATCTGCTGCAGCTTCAACCAGGCAACCTGCAGCCATCGCCAGCAGACCTTGGAAAACTTTCTGCTCCAGCAAAAAGTCGCCTGTATGGAGAAGGAGTTCCAGGTCAGGGGATCCTCGGTGTCCCCGGCTTCTTCATCAGGCTCACAGATGTCGAAATCCTAGGATAAATCCTCAGAGAAACACAAGCATAGGGACAAGAATCACACCAAAACCTGGTCCCCTCCCTCCCGTTCCCAGTCCCTGCATCACCTGGTGACCATAACGGGACCCTCTCCCACTTTGGGGGCAGTGACACCTGCCTCGCACACCCTGTCTTCCACATGCCTACCATTGGCAGTGCCTCCAGCCTATCTTACTTTGACAGACAGAGGACCTTCAGGACCAGGTACTATCCTAGCCCCACAGCCCCTGCTATGCCGGCCTTTATTTTTGACGAGCTTACAGTCAGGAGGCTCAGCCGGTCAGTCTTCAACTGGTGTGGACTTAGCAGCCTCGGGGCCTTCTACACCTGCCTGACTGTCACCCGCTACCATGACGTTGGCCACCTCCCAGCCCTCTTCACCGTCCCATAGGGGAAGCAGGCTGTAGACTCCTACTCTGGGTCAAGACCTCTTTGGCCTGTGTCCCCGGCTCCACCTCCGGTGCCTACACCCAGCTCCTCCTCAACCAACACTGCCTGGCTATCCAGCGCCAGTTACGGTTGACTCGCCTTCACTGCTTTCTTCCCTATGGTATTTCATGCAGGCCCACCTAGCTTCCCAACAGGGCCCTTACCCTAGGGATCCCCCAATGCCAGTCCCTGCTCCTACACTTCCAGCAGGCCCACATCATTCCCCACATGGCCGGGCCTCCTCCTCTCCCTTCAGACCTCAGGGGAAGGGGTGAATATCATCTGGACCTTCAACTTCCCGATGACGATGATGAAGATGGGGATGTAGGCGATGAGGAGGGCTACACCCTCCCACTCTACCTCCGTGGTTTCGTCAGACAGAGAGGATATTCCAAAGTATATTTCACGGTCCCCCCCCATGGCCCACCATTTGTGGGGGTTCTCTGCCAGATGCAGGTGGCAATAGGGTTTGACACGAAGGAGCAGAACCTCAGCAGATGTTGACTGGCTACATACCTCCATCTGAATGACACTCCTCCCTTGGTGGTTCCCCCTCTGATTGAACCCTTTGAGGATGCCACCAGCACCATGGCAGCCTGGCCACCACCCTTACCTGGTCCCCGGTATGCCCAGGAAGGCGGACAAGTTTTACCACGCCCTAGTGGGCAAGCCATTCTTCGCTGAGCAGGTGCAGGCTGACTTGGTAGCCATTAACACGATCCATGACTGCACCAAAAGGCCAAAACACTTAAGTTCACTCCCCCTGGACAAAGAATCCTGGAGATTGGACTTGGTGCACAAGCAGATATTTGCCTCTGCCACCCTGACCATCAGGGTCCTGAACTATATGGCCCACATGGTCCAGTACCTCAATCTTCAGTTGGACCAAGCCTAGGAATTGGCCAGTTCCCTTCCCAATGACCAGAAGAAGCAGCAGCTCTTGCAGTCCCTTCAGACAGGAGCTGATGTCAGTCTGCATCTCCTACGCTCTGCCCAGTGCCCTTGATGCCTCGGCCAGGGGCGGTCTGGCCAACATCCTCGAACGCCGGCACTCTTGGCTTCAGATGTTGGGCTTTGCCCAGGAAATTCAGTTATCCATCCTGAATGCCCCCTTTTGGGGATACAAATTATTTGAGGCAGATGTGCAGCAGATCCTGGGTGCCCTTTATGCATCTGGACATACTCTCCGATCTGTCCACTCTAATTATCACACTCAAGCTAAGAGTGGCCAACGTGTTCCCTTTTGGTGGGCCACCAACAACTCCAGACACTCTGCCAGACCTCGGAGCAAACCGGGTCTGCCTCTCTGCCTATCCCTGCTGCCACAGCCAGCAAGGCCCCTAGAGGTAGTAGTACAGCTGCTATTGCAGTGCCCTCCTACTCTGTCTGATGCCCCCAAAAATGTAGCGTGAGGTAGTCATAGGGGGTTACTTCTCCTTACACCTGGACAGATGGCGGGAGATAACCAACAATGGTTGGGTGCTGTAGCTCATAGAGCATGGCCACACTCAAGCTTCTAGGGTGACCTTCAGAAAAACCTCTAGTTCAGTCCTTTTATCCTCCAGACCATTTTTTTTTTTTATATGTATTCATTTGTTAACTGGGTAAATACACTGATCCCAGGGACCGTTTTCAGGAATGACTCTGGCCATAATGATAGAACATCACAGTGAAAAAAAGTATGTGATATGGGTATTTAGGATAAACAGTACAACAGAATAAAAACTTAGTACAGAAAGATAAAACTTGAGTAGATTACATACCCGTGCTGTGGGAAGAAATCCACTCTCTGCTGCAAAAGAAAGTGGTAGAAGCCATCCCAGTGTATTAACAGGGCAGGGGGTTCTACTCTCATTTTTTCCTAGTCCCCATATGCACGGGATCTCGGGCCCATCCTAGACCTTGGAGAGCTCAATCTGTTTATTCAATACAAAAGGTTTTGAATGGTGACACATCAGGGTCTGTTGCCCCTTCTACACCAGGGAGATTGGATTTGCTCCCTCGATATGAAAGATGACTACCTGTATATCAACGTTTGTACATCCTACAGACAGTACCTGAGGCTTCAGTTTCATGAGGAACACTTCCAATTCAGGGCCTTGCCCTTTGGTTTCTCCTCAGCTCCTTGGGTATTTACCAAATGCCTGGCAGTAGTGGCAGCAGCCCTTGGTGCAAGGGCCTTTATGTCCTCCCCTACCTGGATGACTGGCTCCTCAAGGCCCAGTTCAGGAACCATCTGTTACAGACCCCAGAACATACCACCTGCCTATTCCAGGATCTGGGGATAACTGTGAACCTGCTTTCATTTCATTCGGGCAGTCCTGGACATGGCTCAAGGCATTTCCTTCTTGCTCCATGATAGGGCAGACCACCTGATAATCTGGGTCTGTCTGTTGTACAGCAGCCACTATGTCTCCACCAGGATCTTTCTTCAGCTCCAGGACCTGATGACTGCGACTACAGCCACAGTGCCTCTTGCCAGACTGCACATGAGGGTTCCCCAATGGACACTCGAGGTCTAGTGGAACCGGTGTACAGATAGCCTAGAACAGCAGGTCCTGGTCTCCTCTCCTGTGAAACAGCTTCTCCTGCCGGCCCAGTGGCACTGAGGCCTGAGGCACTGGATGTCTTACCTCATGCTACGCCGGCAACCCGGGTTTGGGAACGACCTTGTGTCATGGGGGTGGGAGGAGCGGGATTGAGTGAGTCATCAGGTTGCTCTCCTCTCCCAGTGGTGGTGGGGGTGGGTTGTCGCCTCTCCTGTAGTTCTGTCCCGACTAGGTGGAGGCCCAGTGGGGTAATGTAGGTGGGTGGGGGAGTGGCAATATGGGTGGGCAAAAGGGGCTGAGCTGGAGTCCGTGTACGACTGTGTACGGGGAGATATGGGGAGAAAACCAGAAAAGCCTATAAAATCTATATAACAAAAAAAAAAAAGGTTCTCTTGATGGATGGAAATCAACAACCTATTAAGAGAGTTCCCCTTTCTCATTCCCTCCCCCAGGATATTGTCACCACAGATGCTTCGGGGATGGAGTGGGGGGCCCATCTGGGGTATCACCAAACCCGAGGGACTTGGTCCGCTCTGGAGTCCTCACTCTACATCACCTTTCTGGAGATGAGCTGTATGCCCTGCTGTCCCCTGGCTTTCTGCTGGTGCAGATGGACAACATAAGTGTAGTCCACTACATCAATAAATGGTGGGGAATGCCTGTAAAGCCATGGAAGTATGGTACTGGACTCTGGGACACGGTCTAGTATTGTCGGCCGTCCATGATCCTGGTGCCCAAAATGTCCTGACAGACAGCCTAAGCTGGTTGCAGTCCCAGACACACGAGTGGGAGCTGTTGACCATAGTCGTAGAAGAACTGTTCAACAAGTGGGGTCATCCAGAGTTGGACCTTTTGCGTCCCCACTCAGTGCAAAACTGCCATATTTTTGCTCGCTCAATCCAGGGCCTAGAGTTTTCTAGCAAGACGTATTGTCCCTCTCTTGTAAAGGGAGGTTTCTGTACACATTTACTTCCTTCCCCTGCTGCAGAGGGTTCTGATCAGCTCCAGATGGAAGAGGTCACAATAATTCTCATAGCCCTATTCTGACCTCAACAGATCTGGTTCCTCTTGCTGCAACAACTGACAGTGGAGCCTCCAGTTCCTCTTCCTCTGTGCACTGACTTGCTGTCCCAGAACCGGGGCACTCTAGCCTATCCAAACCGCAGATCTCTGCACCTTCATGCCTGGCTCCTGAGGACATAGCCATGGCTGTGTTTTGGGTCTCACCCATGGTGGCTGATGTCCTAGTGGCAGCTAGGAAGCCCTTAGCGAGAACCACTTATTCTATGAAGTGGAAGCGTTTTGCGCTGTGGTCTGCTGCATGCCAGTTGGATCCCTTCACTTGACCAGTGAATCAGATTCTGGAGTACTTATTGTCTCTTTCAGACTCCGGTGCAAAGTACTCCTCCCTTAAAGTGCACATGTCTGCCATCTCTGCTCTCCATGTGCCTATTGAAGGAGATGCGGTGGCACAATTGGAGGTGTCCCGTACATTTCTGAGAGGCATTCCTCATCTGAAGCCTCCTATTTGCAATCCTGTCCCACCCTGGGACTTGCATTTTATGTTAGAAAAGCTTACTATGGCTCCTTTTGAGCCACCTGTGACATATGAGCTAGGCATTTTGTTGTGGAAAGCATTATTTTTGGTTGCTCTTACTTCTGCTCAAAGAATTTTAGACGCTACAGGCGCTCATTTGTGAGCAGCCTCATTTGATTTTCAATAAAGACAGGGTGTCTTTGTGTACTAACCCTAAGTTTCTTCCTAAGGTGGTGTCTGAGTTCACTCTAAGCCAATCCATCCATCTTCCTGTTTATTACCCGGAGCAAGTCAATCCAGGGGAAGCATTGCTTCACACTTCAGATGTGCATAGAATTCTGCATTACTATATCCATCATACAAAGAACTGCAGGAAGTCCAAACAGTTGTTTTCTTTCACTCCTGGGAGAGAAGGCATCCCTGTTTCAAAACAGTGCCTCTCCAAATGGTTGGCCAACTGTATCACTTAATGCTAGAGGAAGTATGGCAAGGACCTTCCTGGCATTGTTCGTGGTCACTCCACCAGAAGCATGGCCACTTCTGTCTTTTTCAGGAATGTGTCAGCTGCAGAAATCTGTGATGCTGCCACTTGGAGTAATGTCCACAACTTTACCAAGCATTACAGTCTGGACATTGCCTCTAGGCGTAGGGCTAGTTTTGACCTAGCTGTTCTTCAGTGCCTACTTTCTTAGGCTCTTGGTTTCCCACCGCCCAGACTGTATTTCTTGAGGACAGAAACTGCTTGGGAGTTGGGTCTATAGGTGTGGCCTGCTGCAAGAGATACCACCAAAGTCAGATAGTACAGTTATGTAAGAACTTACCATAAAAGTAGTTCTGTGAGAGGATCTCTTGCAGCAGGCCATGCCGCCCCTCTGTCCTTCCCCCTGAGCCTGTGAGGCTTTCCTGTGTTTGCTTCTCTTCTCTATCCTCTTCTTGGTGGGAACCTTTGGTTCCTCCTCAGTTCCTCTGCAGGACTCTTCTGCTTATGGTCTCCAGTGGAAGAACAGAGGAGGGCACTCATATCATGCGGTGACATCAGTGCCTGATGCTGGATGGGCGTCCCCCTGGATTAGGGTTGCCAACAGTCCCATATTTTAAGAGACATCCCGTATTAAACCAATATGGGATGCCTTTTATCCCGTATTTTGACCTGGGCACTTTGGGCTTGTCTAAAACACTGTTTCATGGTTTTCATTGTGGCTGCCAGCAGCTGCACAACTACAGTACACATGTCCAGACGTTAGGGATGTAACTCAAGCTACCCTTGAGTAACACATTTTACTTTCTTTTTTGTGGATCATTCATGGCCAACTGACCCATGATGACTGTCTGTCTGACTTTCTTGGCTGCCCAACCACCTGGCCATGTGGGTTGAGATCTTGTGCCGGTGCAGTGCCATTTTGATTCTTTGTTGTCATAGTCGGGCTGCCTGCAGCTGACTGCTGAAGAGGAGACAAGGAGTGCTGCTGAGAGCTGCCCTGGCCTGCTGAAGTCAGAGTTGTCACCTCATCAGACTCTGAGGGAGAGAGACAACTAGGAAAGGACAGAGAGAGGAGACTTGTTATGCTGTACCAAAACGTAACTGGTTGGTGATGAGCAGCAGACCGGGATACTGAGGAGAGGTGATTTAATTAATTTTCTGCAACAACCAGTCCAGTCAGCAGCTACTAGCTCTGCTCGCTGGTGGGGCCTCGAGAGTCCTGTCCAAGGAGCCTGGAGGCGATGAGGCTGGGGCTGGCAGGGCATGGGAGGGTCAGAGGAACCTGGGACTCAGACTCAGGATAGAGGACAGGATGAGCCTGGACTAGGAGGAGAGGAGGCCAGCAGAATCACGTCATGCAGCCAGGAAGTACGGTGTCAGCACAAGTTGTAACTAGGGTTCTTCATAGCTCCAGGCTATATGGTGCAGCTGGCAGGCTGCAAGGCTGGGGGCAGCGACTGAATGTACTGTCCATCTGCAAAGGTGGCTCAGTCAGTGGCTCCATTGGATGCTGCAAGCTGGAGCAATGCAATCTGGCTAGGATACCATCCTGATCCATTCCCTGCAGTCTTGTTCCCCTCTCTCTAGGTCCCTGATTTACAAAGCCGGTGATTGTGCCTTATCCTGAGAGCTCCCTGGCCTTCAACCTCTGCAGCTTGCAGCATGATCACCTTTGCTAGTAATCTGCACCCACCAGCCCAGAACATCCAGTTAGATTGGTGGGGTGGCAGTAAGTTATGGGGTCATGACTGTGTTTATGTTTTCAATGCATTTGGGAGAACAAAAGGAGAAATTCATAATTGAAGCCAGGAAGGAGGATCAAGGAGAACAACAGAGATTCTGTCTGCCCTCCTGTTTCTCTTGTATTTTTTTTTGTTCTCCAGTTGCTTGCTTGTCTTGGGAATCTTAAAAGTGCTCTTGGAATATTGAAGGCAAGCCAGTCACCCTGAGGAATTGTTAGAGGGATACATGGTGCACCCATGCAGATGCAGCCAGCCAGCTCCGAGCTGCAAGAATGATGCACATGCACAAACTCCCCACTACTGACTTGGGGGGGGGGGTGCCTTTCTACGATGTCGGGCTGGGAAGTGGCAAAGGGGAGGATGCAGGGCAAGGGATGGAGGGGCAGTCTCTTATTTTTGAAATTCAATGTGGGTAGCCTTACCACTGGTAGTCTGCTAGATAGAACATTTTCCAGGTGCTGTAGTTCCATAGGTGTTGCCTGCTGCAGGAGATCCCCTCACAGATCTACTGTTACGCTAAGTTCTTACGTAACTATACTGTACATTTAGTTTGCAGGAATGAAGGAGAATTTGCAATTATACAGTGTTTTTTAGACAAAATAGTATCTCAAAGTGCGTTACAAGCAATGAAAATGTAGTGACAGTAAATGTGCAGTGGCAGCCATTTTGTTTATCGGCACTGACACACGGCTGTGGACAGTTGCCTGAACTGTTTTTTTGAAAAGGGGACCACTGGTCAGGTCACCAGGGACAACCCCTGTGAGTGCATTTATTCTTAAGATGTAAAACTTTTTATTAGGGAGAGGCATCAGCAGCAGAAAACAGGAAGTTGTTATCCCTCTGTACAGACAGTTGGTGAGACCCCATCTGGAATACTGTGTCCAGTTCTGGAGACCCCATCTCCGCAAGGACATAGACAGGA
Source organism: Neoceratodus forsteri (assembly GCA_016271365.2). Taxonomy (NCBI): domain Eukaryota; kingdom Metazoa; phylum Chordata; order Ceratodontiformes; family Ceratodontidae; genus Neoceratodus; species Neoceratodus forsteri. The sequence continues at coordinate 1,075,190,670 of CM057454.1, read as the reverse complement.
TAGAGGCAGTCCAGAGGAGGGCAACTAAAATGGTGCAGGGTCTGCAAGAGAAGCCGTATGAGGAGAGACTAAAGGAGCTTAATATGTATACCCTTGAGGAAAGAAGGGAGAGGGGGACATGATAGAAACTTTCAAGTACCTCAAGGGAATCAACAAAGTCCAAGAGGGTAGCATCTTTCAGAAAAAGAGACTTGCAAGAATAAGGGGACACAATTTAAAGATAGAAGGAGGGCGGTTCAGGGGCAATGTGAGGAAGTATTATTTCACAGAGAGGGTAGTGGATGCATGGAACAGCCTTCCTGAGGAAGTTGTGGGGTCTAAAACTGTGGGAGAATTCAAGAATGCATGGGACAGACATAAGGCAATTCTTGTGGGGGGCAGGAAGATATAGGCTGTTGGTTAACTAGGATCTGAGGCCTATCCTGTAGGTAAGGAAATGGGCAGACTAGATGGGCCTAGTGGTCCTTATCTGCCGTCAAAGTCTATGTTTCTATGTTTCTATTAGTTCAAAAATGACAAACATTATGTCCAGTTTTCTAAGCTGGCACTTAAAAAAAAAAATAGACAAGTAACATTATTAGTCTGTTCAGTGAATGACTATGTTGTCTGACTACCAGTAAGCTGAACCAGATACTGTAACTAATTGCTAGTTATATTGTATGTATGCTGTCTACACTCATCCCCAGTAGTAAATTGAAGAGAGTCTCATCAGCAATTAACTTTTTTTTTTTATGAATGGAGATGACCTTCATAAAATTATTTATTTATTTATTTTTTGTTGACCGGGTAAGTGCACTAGACAAATCCTGCCTATTTTCAGGCACGACCCGGGGGAAGGGGATATAGATGAATGCCAACTGACCTTGAACCAGATTAAGCTGTTGGTGGTATTTTTAGTGAATGAGAGAAATTTGGCCAGGACACCGGGGAAATTCCCCTACTCTTTGGAAGGGGAACCTTTGGTGGTCGGACGCAAGATGGCCACTTCTGCTCTGCCTTTGGAGGAGATGGAAGTGTCTGGGACGGGGGAGTGGGCCTCCTCCCCTGCTCCTGATGCACCTGAGGCTATTGGTTTGGTTGCTGAACTCCAGGATGCTTCCCTGCCTGTAGAGTTTTTCGTTACTCCTCAGTCTGTGTGCCCTGAGAGGGTTACTCCTATGGTAAATTGCCAGTCACGTTTGGATAAGCTTCAGGTACTTACTGAGAAGGAGCGTCTTTTGGATGAAGTGCTTTCTGCTTCAGAGGAATGTATGCGTTGTCAGACTCAGTTACAGTGCGAAATTGCAGCTTTGCGCTCTGTTTCCCCTGTTTTGGCATAGTCGGCTTCCTGTACTTCCTGGTCACAGCATGACGACGTTGCCTCTGGTTCTTCACTGTGTGTGCCTGCTTCCCAGTCTCTGCCTAGTTCTGCAAACTCGTCTGTCCTGGATTTGGAAGCTACAAGTCAGCAAGGGGTCATTTCGTTACCAGGTGGTCTTACTAATTCTGACACGTTGCTTTCTACAATGAGGATGGGGGAGTCTGGTAATGTATTGCAAGGAAATGAATTGCCTACTTTGTCATTGGTTTCTACTGAGAGGGAGGGTGATTTGACTCTGGGAGCTGCTCCGGTTTTTCCTCACGATGCACTTCTGTCTCAGAAGTCCCCCCCCGTGTTACTTACTCCCGCTGTTTGATCTAAAAAGTCTCCTTTATCTACCTTTGCCCGGGATGGTTGGTCACCGGAGAAGGCTATATCTGCTGCTGGGTGGTTACGTCATTCGGATGGACAATGGGTGCCTGATCCTAATGATGAGGAGGTGAAACGTTTTCACTCTCCTGTTGCTGACTCTGCAGCTTCCTCAGCCTTACGCTGTACTGCTTCCAACTCTTTGCCACCTAAAATGCCTATTTTAACTGCACCAGTGACTAATGTCTGTAAGTCTACTGATCAGTTGCCTACTACACATGTAACAACTGACAAGTCTGTTCCTGGTCCAGACTTGTCTAATAAGGGTCCCCCCCCCTTCAAACTTTCTGATTTGTTTTCTAACAAGGGTGAGCCTGCACCACGCCAGAATGCTGTTTGTCTGATTTACAAGGGTAGCTTGGAAGAACTACCTGATAGACTTTATATTGCAAAAGTTTTGCTTAAAGGTTCTCTCAAATTTCTGTCTGCGGATATATATGCTCTTATACATATTGGTAACTCAAACTACGACATTAGTTTTAAAACCCTTTCAGGTTTGGAATGTTTTTGGACTACTTATCATGCTGTTAAACACTCTCCACTATGGATACCTTTTTGGCAGTGCCTTTGACTAAACCATCTGTTAAGTTGATTAATGTAATGTTTCGTAATGAGGGGGTTCATATTGAAGATATTATGTTTTGGTTGCGTAGAAGATGTGAAGTGTTGGATAAACCAGTACCAGTTCTTGATAGTGAGAATATTTGGAATGGGGGTTGGAAAATCAGGGTAAAACTTTTTGTTACAAATACTGGACCTCAACACCTGCCCAATAGCTTTTTTCTGGGGAAGGATAGGGGTAGTTTGTTTTATTTTGGCCAGCCTAAGTCCTGTTTTAAGTGTGGTTCTAGGACACATCTTAATACAGTTTGTGATACCCCTCGTTGTTCACATTGTTTTGAATTTAGTCACCAGGCCTCTTCGTGCCTCAATTTATTCAGGTGTAATTTGTGTGAACAGACTGGCCATGGATATGCTAAATGTCCTTGGGCATCCCATAATAGGGACAACTGTCCTTCCCATGAAGGCTTGATTGTTGTTGCTCAGCATCTGGTTCCGGCCTCTCTACCTCCATCTGGTGATGGTGGAGCATTACCACAGTTACAGATCCCCGATGTACCTTCTTTAACTACTTTGGACATTGGTCTGGGAGAGTCCGCTTTGGATGATTTACCGAATAGTGCGGCCCAGCTCCCAGAGGTAGTGGTTCCCACAGCCGTCCCTCTGTCTACATCTCTCATATCTTCCTTTGATAAAATGGCTGTTTCGGAAATGTCCCCTCCTTCCTCCCAAGTGTTGCCTTTTAAAAAAGTTACTGCTAAGAAATGTCATAGATCTGGGAAGACTATTCCCCCTCGACATTTACCTGTGGCCTCTCTTAACAGTGATACTTCGGAGTCCTGGAAAGCTGGTAACAGTTTTGCTGTTCTGGTTTCTAAGGAAGACTCTGAAGGAGAAGACTCTGACCATTCCTCTAGAGCTTCTGTAGTCACAGATACCTTTTCTGAGGGTGATGATGGTGAAGTGACGCAGGCTGAAAGTCTTCCTAGACGCTCTCAGCGTAGACGTGTTTCCAAAGTCCCTTGATTTTTGCTTTTCTTTTGTTGGTTCTTCCCTCCCTTCTCTGTATCACCTTGATTATGGCTTCTTTAACATTTACATCTATTAATGTTAATAGCATAAAGAGTCACAAGAAGATGGTTACAGCCTTATCATGTTTACAACAGCTGAGCAGTGATGTGATTTGTTTACAGGATACCAGACTAAAAACTATTTGTGAAGTGCAATGTGCTCGTAACCTTTGGTCTTTGGGGGTTTCTTTTTGGTCTAATGGGGACTCTCTTTGTGAAGGTGTTGGGGTGTTGTTTACTAATTCGGCATTGAAGGTCTCCAAAATGGTTGACATTTGTCCTGGTAGAGCTTTACTATTGGATCTTAATTTTCGGGGAGAATGATTTCGCTTAATTAACGTTTATGCCCCACAGACCAAGGCACTCCGTGTTGCTCTTTTTCAGGACATTCAACCCTATTTGCATACTTCCCGATTGGTTGTTTGGGCTGGTGATTTTAATTGTGTCCTCAGTGTTGGGGATAGAGGAATGAAAACGTCTAAATTATTTTATGATTCTCATAAGCTATTACACATTCTGGACACTGCCCAGCTTCGGGATGCCTACCATAGTGTTTATTCTGTGGGCGGTAATACATTTTTTAAGAACGCACTGTCCACTAGGATAGATTTTATTTTTCTTTCAGTTGTGTTGCAGGTCACCTTGGTTTCTTTACAGGTTTGGGAATTCTCTGATCATAAGTCTCTTACGGTTTGTTTGTCTTGGGCAAATACTCCTTGTTGTAGGAAAAATATGTGGAGGTTGAACTCCTCTCTTTTGACTGATGAACCTCTTCGAAAAGCTTGGAAGTCGGAATTTAGTGCCCGTATATCTGTTTTTGAACTTTATGATGACGCTGCTTCTTGGTGGGAGGATACTAAGAAGGACTGGAAGTCCTTTTTTCAAGTTTTTTCTCATTCTAAGTCTAATTTACAGTATTTAGAGTACTTACGGCTCAGATCACAGTTGCAGAAGTTGATTTCTTTAACTGAAACTGAGGGTATAGATTATAGTGTTCAAATTAAAAATGTTAAGACCTGTATGTTAGACTATCGATATGATCGAGCCAAGTCTTTGGATCATGAACATAGAGTTGGTCTTAAATTACATAAGGGTGTTTTGGATCCCTTTCAGGATTGTAAGGATTGGGTTGGTAAACGTTTAATAACTGAATTGGCTACTGACTCAGGTGATTTGGTTACGGCTCCTTCGGCTTTGCTTGATGTTGTGGGGCGTTATTTGGGAATGCTGTATCGGAAGGATGATGATATACTAAGTGGCTTGTTTGATTTTGATTCCTTACAGATATCACAGTTGTCTGAAGTTGAAAGTCAGCAGTTGTTACACGAGATTTCTGAATCTGAATTATGTGACGCTATCCTTACCTTGAATGTTGATTCCTTGCCTGGGATGGATGGTTTGGGTGCTGTTTTTTACCAGACCTTTCAAGATGATTTGGTTCCCATTTTGACTCAGGTGTTCAACCAAATGTTGTCTACCTATCAGTTAGCCCCATCAATGTATATGGCACTGGTAGTTTTGCTTTATAAAAAAGGGCTGAAGACTGATTTGAGTAATTGGAGGACGTTGAGTTTACTCAATACGGATTTAAAAATCTTGAGTAAGATTTTATTACTTAGATTGTCTGCCTTTGCAGATAAATTGATAAGTCCCTACCAAACTTGTTCTATACCAGGCAGGACTCAGTATGATAATTTATTGATATTGAGAGAACTTTTTTCGGCTTCTCAATCTGGTTCTCTAAAGGGGTATCTTCTGAGTCTAGATCAGGAAAATGGCTTTGACCGTGTTTCTCATGTATTTCTGTTTTCTGTGCTACGAGCATATGGTTTGCCTTCTGGTTTTATTGATTGGATAAAGATATTATATCATTCAGCCTTTCTTCTACCGAATGTGAATGGTTGGATTGGTGCTCCTGTGGCGGTGCAAAGAGGTGTCAGGCAGGGATGCCCCTTGAGCCCACTTTTGTATATTTTTTTTATTGATGTTTTCCTTCATATGATTAGCACTCATTCTGGTTTAGCAGGGGTACAGCCTGCTGATAATGTCTCTCCTATTAAGATTCTTGCCTACGAGGATGATTTAGTTCTTTGTCTTTCAGATATTGCTGAAGGTTCTGTAGTGGGTGATGTGTTGGCTTTCTTTTCTCATTTTTCTGGTTCTAAGATTAATTATGTGAAGTGAAGGGGTTTCCACTTTGGTAATTCCTTTACCCCGACTAATGGTACCATTGCTGGTGTTACCGTTTCCAAAGATCCCATCACTATATTGGGTGTTGAATTTAGTGATGGTGACATGCAGTCGGCAAATTGGTCTCGTAAATTGGGTACTGCTCAGTCGATGGTTGCTAGATGGAAGGGTAAACAGATAGCTAAACGGAAGTGTGTCTTGCTTATTAAAACTTTGATGGTGCCTTTATTTTTGTATGTGAGTTATGTGTTTCCGCCTCCGGTTTCTCTCTTCACTGCCCTATATAGTGTTTTTTTTCAAGCTTTCTGGGGGAGCAGATTGAATCCCATTAAACGGGGATACACTTATAGGAGTATCCGACAAGGTGGGGTAGGTATGGTCCATCTGGTGGCGTTTTTTATTAGTATTTTTATTTCCCACAATTTCAGTCCTTTATTGCACCCCGGTTGGAAGATTTGGTTCCCTTATGTTAGGCAGTGGTTTTTGATAGGTTTACCCCTTTGGAGACTAGGTAAGGCCAATTCCTTTGCTTGCCTTTCCCTGTTTCCCAAATATGGTATGGAAATTTTTCGTCATTTATTGAAATGGAAGATTTCTATTTCTAACTTGGAAACTATGAATAGAAAACAATTGTATAGTTGCATTGTTTCTTCTGATTTTTCTGATGCTTTGGTTTTCCCTGATTGTCCTCCTCAGTCCCAAGAGCAAGTTCTTTTGATGCTCTCTCATAGACGTTTGCCTGATTTTATTTGGGATAGTGCTTGGTTAAGTTCTTATGGTCGTTTACCAGTGGGTAATACACATTAGCATAAACAGCTTAGTGACAGGTACTGTACACGTGTGACATGTATCTCTGTGTTGGAAATGCAAGAACATCTTTTTTTATGCTGTCCCTATGTTAAGCAATTTTGGGCCTCCTTAGTGGTGCAATGGAATGAACCTTTGTTCCTGACTCTTTCCTATGGTACACTTATGTATGGAACACATGGGGGTGAATGGTCCAGGTATCCTGTAGACACTTTGCTGTTGGTTTTTTTTGTTCTTCGTTTTTATATATGGCAATCAAGATGTTTTTGGTCAACTCAGCAATGTATTGCTTCCTTTGAAGAACTCCTTTCTAATATTCATGTTACTTTACAAACTATTTATGATAACGATTTACGTATCTATGGTCGGGTGAAATGTTCCTTTTTGTGGCTTCATTGTGCAACATGGCGGGGATGTTGATTTTCTCTGTTGTTTTTTGTTATTTTATTGTTACTTACTGTTCTAATTGTATATGATTGTTTTCAGTACCAGTTGATTTACCTGTTTGGAGTCCACCTTTTCAATAAAAATTCCCCTACTCTTTTCGATAAGTGCCATGGGATCTTCAACATCCACCTGAACTACCACCAATCCAGGAAGATGGGACCTCGGTTTAACATCTCATCTGAAAGACGGTACCTCAAAAGTGCAGCACCCCTCTCATGCTGCACTACAGTGTCAGTATTGGGATATTAACCCAAGTGCCAGATGTGGGAACTGAACCCACAGTGCTCTGATCTCCCAGCCTCAGAGGCGAGTGTGCTACCTACTGAGCCACTGACACTGACTTTATTATGACTTTCCATGCTCACAGGATGCAACTCTCAGAAAAGAACAAAGAAGAGTGGAGGAAAGCATAGCAACCAGCCCCAGAACTCAGCGACCATGAAGGCCACTAATCTCATCCAACTCGGAGGAGGAGAAAAGGGGTACCAGTGGGGTTGGTCCAGCAGACAGAAAGATGGGCGAGGTTATTGGGGTTCTGAAGAGCCTAGCCACCATTCTGGCTGGCCAAGTAACCAGTGACATGGGTGGAGCCGCAGGGGAAAAGAGGGCAGTGCCAAAGCAGCAGTACTCCAACTTGGATGAGAAAGTGGGGGGGGGGTGCACTTGTCAGACAACGTGTGAATGGCCATCTGCCGCTGGGAATTTGTGGATGTGTTCAGCTTGTTGCACAGAGGGGAGGAAGGTGATACAAAGGAAGGCAAGAAGAAGGAGAGGAGTAAGGATAGCAAGAAGCCTCAGGTTGAGAGGAATTTTGAGAATTGGACGTCGGGTTTTTAATTTATATGTATGTTTTAAGTTGCGATAAGCTGGAGCTTTGCTGCGGCTTCCTAAGTCATTGGTCTCAGGTAATGAGAGTGCATGCATCCTGGGGGGATCAGCATGGCTCCACTATGACAAGATCTTCTATAAGAACCCAGGATGGGAATGGGACCAGATGAACATGCCCCTGTGGGTGGACATGATTATGGACAGGGCATTTGTGCCACGGACAGATTGTGGCCTCCCTGTTAAAGTTGACCTGGGGGTGGGAAGTAGAGAATCGGGGAAGTGAGGTAGGGCAGGGAACCATTGTTTTTGGTTCAACAAGGGTTCATGCTCGCAGTTTAGTGCAAGTTTCCCTACAAATATTTTGCTTGCAGTAAGTCACTCCCCTTCATGCTGGGATCCAACAGCATCACCATAGAATAAGGATACCTGTCTAAGTGAAGGAGGATCTGACAGTGTGGGCGACAGATTTAGCGACATTTATTGGGGTGACGGCTTGGCCAGAGGCCGAGGTTTCTAACACAGACCTAGAACTGTTTATGGACGCCTCCGGTGGCCATGGATTCAGAGCATACCTGCAGGGGGCCTGGTTCACAGGCACATGGCTGGCATCATGGGTGGACCAGGGCCTGACCAAGAGTATCTTTTTGGAATTCTTCCCAATAGCAGTGCTGGTTGTATGGGAGGAGCAGCTAAGGGATAAGAAAGTGCTTTTACGACCAGATAATACTAGGGTGGTGCACGTTATCAGTCAACAGCAGGGAGCAGCTGGCCCCATTGGGGACTTTCTCCGGGTGTTCGTCTTAAGGTGTTTACTGCATAATATACAGTTTAGGGCTAGGCATGTACTGGAGGAGTGCAACAGTATAGCTGATGCTTTATCTCATTTGCAGTGGGAATGTTTCAAGACCCTGGCACCAGAAGCAGACAACATGCACAAAAAAACGGAACCTGGGGATCTCAATGACTGGGTGTTAATGTGCCAGTCCCTGGCTCCCAGTACCCTGGCCCTGCAGGAGGAAGGTAGCTTGGTGGTGACGGCAAGGTGCCATTTGTTGGGTATATGCTGGTTTAGCAGGGCACTGGGGTTGCAAGAATTTACACAGGCTTTCAGGGTCTGGAAATTATTGGAGGGTTGGGGCAGGATACGACCCAAGGGTCTGGATGGGAGAAGGCTGCTGAAGCCCAAGACACTTGAGAACATGGTGGGGGGGTTACCAACACAGTGTGCAGGCTGCCAGGAGGCACAGCTGTTCTGAGTGGCATTTCTCTTGACCTTCTGTGGAACCTTTTGGGTGGTAGAGGTCACAGCAGCTAGGAGACCGGATCAGTCTAGGAGGAGCTTGCATGTGGGAGATGTGTTGTCAAGGCACGGGGCACTGGTGCACATCAGGAAGTCAAAAACTGACCAGTGGGTACAGGGCACTTGGACTGGGGTGTGTAGGAATGGAAGCTCGGGGGCATTAGCGAAATATGAGGGAGGGACATGAGATAATGGTTGGACCTATTTTAGGCACAGGGATGGGTCACCACTGACTCAGTTTCAGTTCACAAGCTTGTTCCAAAAGGCCCTCCATTTAGAAAGGAAGGATCTAGGTGAGTATGGTACTCCTTCATGGCACTGGGTCAGAATATCACTGACCAGGACAGAACGGTCAAGAACCACTTGGCAATAATGCTGTGTCTTTTGTTTTTCCGGGAGGTCCCACACCTCCCAGACTAAAGGATTCTCACTCTGGGGGGGGGGGGGCGGAACATAGGCAAGATGTAATTTGTGGGGCTGTGGAATACCGTTTCCACGGCCCCTTGTAAACAAACCAAAGTCATGATCAGCAAAATCTAGGAAAACCAGGATTAGAACCCTGGTCTCTATTGCCATCTGGCTGAACTGTTCTATGCCTCAGCCCTCCACACCACAGGAGCAGCTCAGCCAGGCTCCTGGATCCTGATGCCCTTATTCCCTATCGGCTCCAAGGACAGCAACCTGGGGAGCGCTTACTGTAAGTGCTGTAAATCCCCTCTCACTGTCCATGGTAGCACTAGTCAGACTAGCGCCCAGTTGACTGGCACTATTCTGGGGGATTATCATCATTCGCTATGGATGGAAGGGGGCTACATGGGCAGCTAGCAGGGTGATGTCACAGGCAGAAATTAAAGGGCTAGGCAGATGGAAATCCCAAGAAGTTAAAAAGTACATATGCCTGCACATGCTCTAAAGTGTTTTTTTTTTTTTTATTAAGCAGGTTGGAAGGGGGCAGTGAAATGGGTGTGGATCTATGGGCACTCATTTATCAATTGGGCAGGGGTTCAGGAGTGGCCTCAAGCTGGAGGACCAGTTTTGAACTTCAGCGATATTCCTGTCAAAATGCGCTGACTGGGGCACAGGGTTATGCGATGGGATCAACTGGTCCCCATGTTGCGGGAAGAGTGCCGGAGGAAGCCACACCTGGACATCCTCATTATCCACTTGGGCAGAAACATTCTGGGTGTACTGAAGTCCCTCACATTGCTGCACATTATGAAGGACACAGCCATGATCCAGTGCAGCCTGCCAGGGGCCAAGATACTTTGGTCACATATAGTGCAGCGCAGACAGTGGTGAGGAGTTGCCATGGGCAAAGCGATGGACGAGACCAGAAGGAAAATCATCAGTGAGATGGGTATTTTTATGAGCTGGCTGCCCGGAGATGTGGTCAAGCATGATCAAATCATGTTGCACTCCCTGGACTTGTTTTGACCTGATGGGATACACTTGTCTGAGGTAGGATGTGACTTATTTTGCAAGGACATTGCAGCAGCCATAGCTCCACTCCTACTGTGATGAGCAATGGGGACCTTCCCAACTTAGGAGGTGGTTTATCTTGCAGGACCTTTGCAGGGGTTATAGCCCAGTCTATACTGTGATGTGCTGTGGGGAACCTGATTGCTGATCAGGTTTGTGGCAGATAGGGAGTGTCTCCAAGGTTTGCCTCAGGGTCAGCCTGGCTCAAACGGTGAGGAAAGGGGGGGCACCAGTGCCCAGTACAGACTGGGGCCTTTATTATTGGTGATCTCACAGGGTCCATGGCTTGCACCCAACACGGACCAGCTGAGGTCAACGGGGACATGCCCCAGGGATGTGCCATGCCCACAGAGGAGGTTCACTGCATTGGGCCCCCTGAGGGTAGGGTTCCCCTTTGGAGGTCCATGATTTATGGTGCCAGACTGGGGGGAGGAATGCTGAGAGCCTCGCCCAGCATGGACGGCGCTAGGCTTCCCATTCTGCCGTTCTGGCACCATTGGTACTCAAGTAGCTCAGAATGCAGCCTTGCCGGGGGGGGGGCAAGTGGGGATGGGGAGCTCACTCCCTCACAGAGGGGGAGGGCTGGGGGACATGAACCATGGAGAAACTACCTTCTGTGCACATCCAGCCTGTAATAGCTTTTGTTTTGTCAATAAACATATGGCTGTGGCCATTTAAATCCCAACACAGTGTGTTATTGTCTTAGAAGGAACTTGGAGAGGAGAGGGTAGCTTGAGCAACCAATGAGCCTACCCTGTAGGTCTCAAGGGAGAAGGAGGGATTTGGTGTCTGGGCTACCTCCCTCCCTCCCTCCCCCTGCCGAAACCTACCCTACCAGGATAATAGGTGGGGGTCTGGACTACCTGTGGCTGATCTATCCTCTCCCCACTTCCATCACCTGTGGCCCAGGTGGGCGGAGATGGAAACCTCATTGGTGGGGTGGTGTCAAAGGCCAGCGCACACCTCCAGACACAGAGATAGGGTGAGTCTATCTCTAGTGGGTGGAGAGATGCAGGGAAGGCTTAAAAGGGTCTGCAAGTGGTCTGAAGCCACTTTCCTTGCATTTCTCTTTCAGAAGAAACCCACCCAGCCATAAAACATAGTGCAAGATTACTACCCCCCCCCCTACAGGGGAACTGCCAGCAGGGGTTGTGGAGGACTTTTCCCGTTTTTTCCCTACTAAAGGTTTTCCCCCAGGTTTTTCACCTCCACCAGTAAGATCTTGGTGATTCAACCATTTGGGTGTGGCAATAGCATCAATGTCACAGTCTCTTTGTAAGCGGATAGGCAGTGTCTCCAAGGTTTGCGTCAGAGCGAGCTGGGTCAGCCTGGCTCAGAAGTTGAGGAAAGGGGGGGCACCAGCATCCAGCACAGACTGGGGCCTCTTTTACAGGAGATTTCGCAGGGATCATGGCTTGAGCCCAGCACGGACAGGCCGAGGTCACTGGGGATGTGCCCCAGGGACACGCTGTGCCCACTGTGGGAGGGGTCTGCCGCATCAGGCCCCTGAGGGTGGGATTCCCCATTGGAGGTCTGCAATCTCTGGTGCCACATGGAGGGGGGGGATACCAAGAGCTGTGCCCAGCACAGACAGCACTAGGCTTCCCATTCTGCTGTTCTGGCACCATCAATACTCAATTAGCCTGGAATGCAGCCTACCAAGGGGGGGGCAGGCTGGGGCAGGGAGCTGTCCCTCACGGAAGGAAGGGGAGGGCTGCAGGCTGTGAACCACGGAGTAACTCCCTTCTGTGCATGTCCAGCCTGTAATAGCTTTTGTTTTGTCAATAAACATATGGCTGTGGCCATTTCAATCAATCAATCAATCAATTAAAATCTTTATTTATTCAGGCGAACATCATTGAGCATAGCTCATTTACAAGATGGACCTGAGTGGTCATAACAAAAAGGTTACAAGTTGTATGCAAAAACATGATACTGAATAAGCACAAATACAATCATTTATGAGTGAGACAGATGTACAATTAAATCCCAACATGTTGTGTTTATTGTCTCAGAGGGAAGGAAGGTTGGGGGTGTGCAGCTTATTTATTTATCAAGTCTAGGATTACAAATACCTTTGAGCCTTGGCTCTTTTACAAAGGTCCCACGTCAGAGAAATACAAATTATGGGGAACATCAAGACAGACAGACATTACAACAATGTGGACATTGCAAACAGAGTACAGATTAATACAATTCAAGGATAGCATTGTAACAAGGCAGCCAGCGGCATTTGTCAGAGAAAATAGACAACAGATAAGTGCCAGAGTCATAGGGAGAGGGAAGAGGGGAAGGGGAGAGAAGGAATGTAGGAAGGGTGGGGAGAGGGTGAAAAGTGCAGCATTGGGTATACCAAGATGTGAGGGTAGAATCCAGTGGGGGGGGGAACACTAGAGCAGGAAGGAAAGTGGAGAAACAAGCTTAAGTTGGGCAGTCACAGGAGCTGTTGGTAGTGAGATAGTCCCGGAGCCTAGTTTTAAACATACCAATTGTTGGGGCAGAGGAGATGGTGGGGCTGAGGCCACTGAACCAGAGTGGCGCTTGATAAGCAAAAGAGCGCTGTCCCTGTGAAGTGTGACAGTGGGAGACTTTCAGTAGCTGAAGTGTGGATCTCCTAAGGCACCATTTGTTAATTCGGTGTTGTAACAGAGTTGAGACCCCCAGAAGGTGCAAGGCCAAGGTAGATTTTTTTTCGCCATGGAGCAGGTGAGAAACTTTATGCAGTTTGATAGTTGGAGCCAGCCAGTCTGAGTGTACAGGTCACATGTGTGGAAGAGATAGTGAGCACCAGTAATGAGCCGACATGCCTTATTTAAGGCAGTTGAGAGGCATCTAAGGGTTGCGGTTGTGGTTGTGGCCCAGCCATAAATGATGAGACCATAGTCTATTACAGAGATCACAGAGCTCAGGACTGCAACCTTCAAAGCTTCTGGCGTGAGGTGTGGTCTGTGTTTGTAGAAGAGACCAAGCCATGTATTAGCAGCTCTAGCTACATTATCTACATGAGGTCCATAGGACAGCTTAGGGTCAAGCTGTATCCCTAAGTATTTGAAGGACCCCACCTGATCTAGAGTGTTCCCCTGGGTGGTGGAGATAGCCAAGTGGTGTAGCTTGTGTGGGTTATGAGAGCTGCAGAAGAGCATAGATTTGGTTTTCTTGTCATTGAGGACCAGTTTATGATTAAGAAACCATGTCTCTACAGAACTGAAACCAAGTTGAAGGTTGTGTTGAAGAGTTGCAGGATCTTTGTGAGTGGAGACTACAACAGCATCATCGGCTTATAGTATGATCTGCTCAGAGCAGTGGTAAGGGAGGGAGTTTAGGAAAAGGCTAAAAAGGAGAAGGCCCATTATGGATCTCTGTGGGACACCCAAGCGAACAGGCAGGGTGTCAGAAAGAGAGTCCACAATTTTTACTCTCTGCGACTGGTTTTCTAAGTAGCTATTAAACCAGAGAGAAGAGTCAGGTGATAGCCTGGCATTCAGTAGTTGGTGAATTAGTAGTCCATGGTGTACTGTATTGAAGGCCTTGGAGAGGTCGACGAAAACGGCTCCTGTGAGAAGGTCATTGTCAAGGGATTTGTGTAAAGCTCCAGTGAACTCAAGAAGGGCTGTTTTGGTGCTGTGACCTTTCCAGAAGCCGTGTTGTTGTGGACAAGGTATATTGTATTTATCCAAGTGGTCGGTAAGTTGATCAGCCACAATGTACTCGAGTGCCTTAGAGAGTGGGGGCAGTATGGAGACAGGGCGATAATTTGAGTGATTTGTCTTATCCCCACTTTTATGGACGGGTGTCACGGTTGCTGTTTTCCATAGGTCCGGGAATTTTCCACAGCTGAGAGAGTGGCAAAGAGGTCGCAGGCTTTGTTGAAAATTGAGATGAAGTGAGCAAGAGCCAAGTTAACATCTGTTGCTTCATAGATGGGTAGCCAGTCTTGTAGAAGCAGGTATTGTTTGAGATGTGGAAGTTTTCCACGAGGAAGGACTCTGCTAGCGATAATTTTGGGAGGGGGCTTAAGGAATTTGTTAGACCATACACACATGACTGGGGAGTGGTCACTGAGAGTGTCTGGGAGAACGGTCGTACGAGAAATCCTTGTGGAGTGAGTGGTGAGGACCCAATCAAAGAGGGTACTGGTGCCAGTCGTGTAGTTAATCCTAGTAGGGGAGTTTACCATTTGCGTGAGGTTAGCAGCTGAGATGGAGTCTTTATAGGCACTGATGCTCGATGCTAACCAGTTTATGTTGAACTCCCCTAGTAGCATAAGTTCAGCTTCAGGAGGATGAGAGTTGATAAAGGTTCGGACATCATTGAAGCCATGTTTAGGGTCCCTGGGCAGGATGTATATAGAGACAATAGTCAGGGCTTTATGGCTGGGACCTAGGATGATTTTTATTGGCAGAATCTGGGCCGAGGAAGAAAGTGATGGAGTTGTTACAGGGTGCCAAGACAGGGAGTCTTTGATATAGATTATGCAACTACTGCCTTTTTTGGATATCCAGTCCAGCCTGTGGACATTGTAGCCCTGTATTGTTGCTGATGAGTCAGGAACTTTAGGCATCAGCCAAGTTTCCACCACTGCAAGGATGTCAGGGTTGTGTTGGCATATGAAGGCTTGGAGTGCATCCAGCTTTGGTAGTAGGCTGCAGATATTAATGGTTGCAAGGATAAGGGCACCTGGAGTTTGTGTGTGGCCTGAGCTTCTAGGACCAGAATTGGGATGGACACTGCCTGAGATGAGAAGGAGAAGGAGGAGGAGTAAGAGTTTTAAGGAGCAGAGTTGCAGCTCTTTGAGAGATAGTTTTGATGCTAACCAGTTTATGTTGAAATCCCCTAGCAGAATAAGTTCAGCTTCAAGAGGATGAGAGTTGATAAAGGTTAGAACGTCATTGAAGCCATGTTTAGGGTCCCTGGGTGGGAGGTACATGGAGACAATAGTCAGGGCTTTATGGTTGGGACCTAGGATGATTTTTAGTGGATGCTACCTGAGATGAGAAGGAGGAGGAGGAGGAGTAGGAGTTTTAAGGAGCAGAGTCGCAGCTCTTTGAGAGATAGTTTTGATCGTTGTTTCCGAGAGTAGAGGTTGCAAGGTTCCAGGCGGTATCCAATATGGACTGCAAGGTGGTACAGCGTAGAGAGGTGGCCACACTTGTTGAGAGTAGCGGTCGGGTTAAGTAACCAGGAATATCCAAACAGTGCACCAAGCACAAGTCTTGAGTGGAAGTGGAGAGTTCCCTGGAGTAGCAGTGGAAACCAGAATAGAGGGTGGTGGGGGTGGGGATGGCTAGGACCAGGGAGAGAGAAGAGGGGGGGCAGGGCAAGGAGGAGGAGGAGGAGGAGAGGCAAGAGGAAGGCAGACAGAACCCACATGGCTTACGTACTAGATAGAGATAGCGATCTATCCCTCTAGTGGTGAGAGGATATAATCTTGCAGTACAGAGGATTTCTGAAAAATTGTTTAGGTTCCAGAAATTGAGGGGTCCGTGGCCTGGTCAAGGCATGCTGGATCCCTTGCAGCACAGAGGATTTCTGAAAAACTGTTTAGGTTCCAGAAATTGAGGGGTTCATGGCCTGGTCAAGGCACGCTGGATCCCTTTCCGTACAGAGGATTTCTGAAAAACTGTTTAGGTTCCAGAAATTGAGGGGTCCGTGACCTGGTCCAGGCATGCAGGCTTGGGCAATCAGTGCTTGTACCTCTTGTCCCCTAAACTGGTAATCAGCTTGGTAGCCCTGTACTAGACTGACTGAACCTCTTCAATGTCTTTCGCCACTGCAGAAACCAGAGTTGGACGCAGTACTGCTGGTGCAGTCTAATCAGTGCCTTGTACATTAGAGAGAATACTCTCCCCATACCTGCTTCTTATCCCCTCTTAAGGTAGCCAACATTGTTTTTGCTCTCTTGACTCTGTGGCATAGTGCTCCCTGGCTTCAGCTTACAGTCCACAATATTTTATTTTTTATTTATTTATGACTTTGTTAACCGGGTAGGGTGCGCTGATCCGACAAACCGTTTTCAGGCATGACGCAGGCCAGAGGTATAGACAGGGTAAATAATTTACAGTAGTAGATAACATAAGTAGTAAGTAAATACACATATAATAATTACAAATAGTAGTAGATAGTACAAATTAGTACAGATATATACCCATATGATAGTTACAAGTAGTAGTAGTAGATAATACAAATTACTACAGATATTCCATATGCTAACATTGGGCAGCTAATATAATCAACAATTCCTGGCCAGAAGGCTGTAGCAGATGGAAAAACAAATGGTAAGTGAGATAGCAGGTAGGTATGTTAGGACGGCAGACATGATATGAGGTACAGTAGCAGGTGAGATGGCAATAATTACAACAGTGCTGTCCTCAGAGGTAGCAGAGAACACAGATGTGGGAGTGAGAGAGACAACATGTGCAGATTAAGCAGTAGAAAAGGTAGTACGAGGTTACAAAATCTAATCATACCTGCTTGTGACAGGTCCCGGCTGTGAGGGCAAAGCAAGAAAATGGGGGGATGATTGCTGGACATGGCAAGAGAGGCTGGGGGTGGGCAGTCACTTGCGCACACAGATGCAGGTGTCCCTGGTGAGGAGCCAGACCTTCTTGTAACACTTGAATACATGAGATTTGTTAGTAGATCTAAGGTGGGGGGGGGCAGGCAGTCCGTTCCATAAAAGGGAGGCCACTACCGATAGGGCTTTGCTACCCATATTAGTGGTGGTACGCCGAGTTTCCAATGGGGGACAAGGGAGGAATGGAGAGGCCTTGGCAGAATGTGAGACTTGAAGAAGGTGGATGGGGGGAGGTAGGACCACTTCCAAGAGAGGAGTCGATGAGGCAGCTAGTAGTTAAGTCAAAACAACCTTGTAGGGGGAGCCAGTTCAGGAAGTAGTAGAGGTCACAGTGGTGTGTTGAGTAAGGGGCAGACAGGGCAGATCGGCAGATGCTATTATATACGACCTCTAGACTAGATCGGAGGAAAGAGGAGAAGTGAGAGTAAACAGGGGAACAGTAGTCTAGGATGAGGAGGAGGAGGAAGTTTCCTCTGGCAATAGCCAGGCAAGCATCCTCAGTGAGGTAGGCTTGATATGGTACGCCGCACCAAGTTTTTGGTTAATTCTATGAACTACTGAGTTTACATGGTCAGTGAAAGAGAGGGTAGGATCCAGCGTAACTCCCAGGTACTTGATGGAGAGGATGATGTCAATGGCTGAGCCATTGGGTGAGTGGACCTAGAGGGAAGAACTCGATTTAAGGGATTTGGCCAAGTAAAGTTTAGATCCAAACAGCATTGCTTTTGTTTTTTTAGTGTTTATCAGCATCAGCTTTTTGGTGAACCAGTTGTTGGCAGTGCTGTAGTTCTGGGTGAGTATAAAAGATATGTGAGGAAGGGATTTGTCACTGTGGTATATGACCAGATCATCAGCATAGAGGAGGGATTTGCAGGAGAGGCAGTCCGAAGCAAGGGTGTTGATAAATATGGTGAAAAGCAGAGGACCCAGTATAGAGCCCTGGGGAACTCCAGTGTTGATAGGTAGGTTGGGAAAGGTGGCTGGGCCAATATTAAACTGGGACCAGTCGGAAAGGTAACTCCTGAACCAGTGAGTGGTTTTGGGGGATGATCCAATTGAAATTAATTCTGAGAGGAAGAGGAAGTGGTTGACCAGATTGAACGCCTTTGATAGGTCAACAAATGCAGCACCAGTGGCATGCCTCTGGTCCATGTTGGTGTATGTGTGGTTGGTAAATAAGACTAGGGCACTGGTCATGCTATGATGCTTGCGGAAACCATGTTGCTGGTTACATAGCATATCATGTTTGGTGAGGTATTCTGATAGCTGCCGGTGGACCACTTTCTCAAGCAGTTTACTCAGGTGTGGGAGAATGGATATTTGCCGGTAATTGTCCACTAAGAGGGGGTCGTCAGTCTTGAAGATGGGGATTACTTGGCAGTTTTCCATGGGGGGCATGGAAGAGGTTGTCAGGGCAAGGTTGAGAACATAGGTGAGGGGTTTGGCTATTGCTGGGGACACAAATTTGAGGAACACAGGGGAGAGCCCAGCCGATCCTGGGCTGCCTTGGTTTGGCAAGCCCCAGAGGAGCTTGAGTGTCTCCTTGGGGGAGATGACCTTGAAATAAAAGCATGGGCAGGGGGTGTAGTAGCTGGCGAAGGGGCAGGTGTGGGGGTGTGAAGGGAAGGTTCTAGATGGGAGGAAGGACCAGCAATGCTGTGGACTGGGGGCACTGCGGAGGGGAGATGGGCGTGGGTGCCAGACCAAGAGTTTGAGGGATTCCTATTTGTCGGGGAGGTTGGTAGGGTGCTCAGGAGGGCAGAGAGATCTGTGAATTTTAGGTTAAAGGCATTGGCCACTTCAGTTGGATCAGTCAGGAGACCAGCCGGGGAGCTTAAATTTATGTTGGGGTTTGTGCAAGGAGTGAGTAGAGAGTTGATGGAGTCCCAGAACTTCTTGGGATTACCAGAACTTTCTCTCTTGTCTGGAGTAGTAGTTTCTCTTGACAGTATGGGTCAAGTGTTTGCATCTGTTTCTAAGGCACCAATATTTGTTCCACAGAGTGGGGGAAGGGGTCTGTTTGTGCGTGATCCACTTACGGTCCTTCTCTTTCATGAGGGAGAGGAGTTCTTTGGTGATCCAGCAGGTGCATCTGCCACAAACTCTTCTGATTGTTTCTGGGAAGTGTCGATCCTGGAGGTCCAAGAGAAGCCCAGTGAGGTGGGTGACAGCAGAGGTAACATCGGAGGGTGCATAAAGGCTCTGCTAGTTTAAGTCCCTGGCATCGTTTACCAGGGTGGTGGTATCGGGCAGCTAGAAAGTGATATGTTTGGGGGTGGGTGGGGGACTTTAGAAGACCAAATGACAAAAGTAGGGGAGTGGTCACTTAATGAATCTGATAAGGTACCTGTACTGAGGATGTGATCCCTGTGAGTAGTTATCACCCTATCAATGAGGGAGTGAGTAGAGGTCTGAGGGTTTAGCCGGGTAGGGATGGTGAGGACTTGTTCGAGGTTGAGTGACTGGTGGCAGTTTACAAAGTCAGGTTCTTGGGGGCCTGTCCAGTTCAGGTTGAAATTGCTGAAAGGGAAGGATTCCCTCACAGGGGAGAGGGATCCAAGGCCAGAGAGCAGGTTCTGTAGATCATGAACGCCACCTGCCAGAGGGTTATAACAACAACCCAGGTAAACTCTTCCTTGAGGAGCCCAGCGTAATTTCCATGAAGAGCCAGCCGCTGAGTGAGTCTGTATCTGCACAGAGGGCATTGGAGGCCACAAAGGAGTTACTGACAAGGATGGCAGTGCCACCACTCCTTTTTTTTTTTTGCCAGGTCAATCACAGTGTAATAGGGTATAGCCAGCTGGTTGATACATGGCGCTAGTGTGTTGGGACTTCAGCCAGGTCTCTGTAAGGCAGAGTACATGGGGTTGGTTAAGGGAGATCCAGGCTTCTAGCTCTGGGAATTTGGCAGGGAGCCTGCAGACATTCATGTGGGCCAGTTTTAATCCAGGGGCATTAGCCCAGATGCACGAGGTTGCTATAGATGTGGAGTTAACAGGGCCAGGGTTTGAATCAATATCACCACCCATATGGAGGAGGGAGAAAAGTAGGTGGTAGGGATGGGAGGTGCGGGGAGAAGTTATGGAGATAGGGCATGAAGGAAGAAGCTGAGTAGACAGTACTCTTGGCTGGGGATAAAAGCAAACATTAAGGGACTGATTTGGGAGTATACCCAGTTTAATTAGGAGGAGATGGGGAGGGGGTAGTGAGAGTTAGAATGAAATTTAATGAGGTCAGCTTGGTCATATGCTTGGACAGATGTGCATAGGTCGAAGGTAAGTAGGGTACACACGAGAGAGGCAGCCAAAATGGCCACTGAGAGGGACTTCATGACTGGACTGGTGGTGAGACTGAGGGAGTCAGTGCAGTACCAATGTTGGGGGGAGGTGAGCAGGTAGCAGAAAAGTAGCTGAGGGGTGAAACTGAAAAAAAGAGGGAGCACTGTATTAGATGTAGGCGCCTTTAAGTTGGAGGAGAAGCAGTGAGAGAAGAACCAATCGAGGGAGGGAGCTGGGGGTGGGAGGCGGAAGTAGAGTGGATTTAAAGAAAGTGGGGGGTGGGTACGAAATTTGGTTGATCTGCTAGGTGGCTCCAGAAACCCAGTGGTAGGCATCGGCCCCAAGTGTCCAAGGCAGCTTACAGCACTAGGATTCAGAGCATAACCAATGCAGAGCAGAGTCCTGGAGTGGCAGCCAGTGCTGGGCTTCCTCTCAAAAGAGAGTGGCCAATCCTGGAGCCATGCAGGTCCCAAGCTATTCAGTGTACCTGGTCAGAATCCTGGATCCGGTGGCAGATGCAGGGGAGGGCAGCCACGAGAGAGCCACTTCCCCGGAGGTCCTCCTGGGAGGGGAACGTCCTATCAGGGGATAATTGCTGTCTGTTGAGAGATAGAGAGGAGCAGAGGTTAAAATGATGCTAAGTGTCGTACAATTATCTACTGTAAATAGGGGGCGGAGTCTGTGGGTGGAGACAGATAAAAGCAGGGGTCTATTCAGCACTGAAATCACTAAGAGAAGAGCCTGAAAAGGGGGGGGGGCAGGGGGGCTGAAAAGTTGAAACTAAGCGAGAGGTTTGAGGGAGAGGCTGGAGTGTTTAGCTAGAGTTGGGTCAGGAAAACAAAAGTTTCAAGTTTCTGCAGGGGTTGGGTGGAGAATTAAGAGACAGAGGTGCAGTTTAGTATTGAAATACAGGTTCGAGAGAGGAACATGCAGGGTAGATCAGGCAGAAGGTTTCTGAGTTCCAAATCCTTTCCCTTTATACTGCAAAGAAACTTTTTCCAGGCAGAGACTTCTGTCGCGGTGGGACTTTCATAGCCCAAAGCAGTGTGTGAGTGTAACACAGAAACTCATTGACTGCATTGCCTGTGGGCATAGGAAATGAAAACTCTGGGATAGAAAAAAAGAAGCAATTTGAAGAAACAAAGTATTTTTTCTCTGCAGCCATGCAACAACTCAGCAAAGGAAGGGGAAGAGGCATAATTCCATATAACCTGTTTATTGAGTGATTTGTATTTTAAACTTTCTTTTTCAGGGATGACCTGGACTTAATTACATTCAAAAAAAATATTGCACTTAACATGTTTTACATTCACAGTTACAGAGTTGGTGACATACAGAAACAATATTGCACTTATCTGTTTTACTTACAAGGTTGATGACATCCATGGGGAATTTGAGACTTGAATATAAGATCTTTTCAGGTGTAAGAATTAAAATATGTACCAGCCACTGCCTCTAGCTACAGAAGGGTGGCCCATAACCCTTTGGGTCTGTGTGAAGCAAATATATAGTATGTAGCCAGATTCGGTAAAGGAGAACTGTGCACTTAAAATCTGACTCTAGTGGCTGTGCCTGTCTGTTGTGCATGTTCCGAGCATGCTAGTGGTCACCTCAATCCTGTACCAGATATGGTATAAATAATGTTTTAACTTCCTCCCTGAGCCACAAAACACTAGGGCTGTGTGAATACCCTTTTCCGAATATTCAGTATTCGGCCATGAGGTATTCGTTATTCAGCCAAATACTGCATTTGGTATTCGGCTGTGAAAAAAAAAAAGGGGCAAGAAACAGTCCGCCACCCTCCTAGCCCCCACAGATCATGTCAGTATGGAAGCCTCTCCATCCACCCCACCCTCAGGTCATGCCCAGATACAACCCCCCAGCAGCACACACAAAATTGGTAGTACACAGAATGAATTCTAATTTAATAATGTGGTTAAATGGGCAGCCGCACAACCCACCCCCCATGACCAGCTGCCGACTTGTCTTTCATGCTCTTCTTCACCAATCAACTTCAGCATAGCAACCCCAATCTGTACACAGAATTCATTCTAATTTATTAATGTAGTGATGAAAATGGGCAGTTGGCACAACCCACCCACCACCATGGTTGGCTGCCAATTTCTCTTTATGTTCTTCTTCACATATCATAAAGTTCAACATAGGCCCCCCCCCACTACTGCACCACCAGCCAGCCACATAGAAGAATTGGTCATCGGAATAGAAGATGGCGACTGACACAGCCGGCAGCTACTAGTTCCATCATCGGCCGCCTTCTGAATGAAGATAGTACCGTGCTTGGTTGCATAGTAAAACCAGATGATCATGTGATCATCAGGTTTTACTATGCAACCAATGGCAAGCGCAGTACTATCACAGGGAATTACCACTGGGTAGGGGTACCAAAGTCAAGAAACCCTTGAAGTGGGTTCCACCCCTAGAGGTGCCATGGGAAGATTCCCTTGGCTAAAGGTACCTTAGGAAGGAGCCTCCTGAGGAGACAGCGGCATACTGCTGGAGGAGGAGAGGAGGATGGTGGGGCAAAGAAAAAGTGCTTCAGAGAGAGGCTGGGAGGAACTGCTTATATAGCTCAGGAAGCGGGTGCAGCTGTTTGCTTGCCCTATTGAACTACAGGCATAGCCTTCCAATTCAGTTGGCCTATGCATCTAAAACAGTTAAAGAAGTCAACTGGCAAGTTGGAGACCAGGTAATGGTGCTCAGATTTGCACATCACACACATCCCTTTGCCAATAAATGGGAAGGACCTTATCTAATTATCAACAAGCTTAGCCCAGCAGTCTATCAGATAAGAATTAATACCAAAAATGAGCAGAGACAAATGGCTTCATGCCAACCAGCTCAAGCTGTTTAAAGGAGAGTAGCACCCTCCTCCCTTACCCATTTGGTAGGAAACAGTGAATACTGATGTTAATATTATTTCTTCCTTACAGGTTACCTGCAAAATGGCTATCTTGCTTCTTTTCCTTATCCCTGGCATCTTGACTGCTGTCATACCACAGGATGTATTTACTAAGCACCAAAACCTAAATCCTAATATGAACCCTAATTTGAAAAGACTTCTCCATGCTCTGCATCATTCGGATGAACGTTACTTTCCCCCAGCCATGTATCAGATCACCCAACTCTTAAACAAGGAGTCGGCATTGCTGTCCCATCCAGACTCATTACAGTCCAGGAAGGCAAGGATGCCTACCTCAATGCCATGGTCATTTCTCCTGACCAATCCTCTCTTCAAAATTGAATGGCAAACTGATGGCCAGGGAAAACAAATTCCAATAGCTTGCCTAGCTAAAGGCACATTCCAAGGTTGGCCCAATACCCATATTTCTCCAAATGGTACCCTGTCTATAAGACAAGCCCAGCTCCAGCATATTGTTTGGGCTGGCAGTATAGCCTAGAGGAACGAGGTGTGAACAAGCTTGATACATCTAACAGACCAGACCTGAGTTTGATTCTCACAACCTCCACTTGCATACTGTGTGACTCTGAGCAAATCACTTAACCGCCCAGTGCTCCCAGGTCGCCCCTGAAAACAGGCACTTGTGCCTAGTGGTCCTTAACCATTTACCAAAGACTAAAATAAATAAATAAATATTGATTTATATAACCTTACTGCACTTATGAACCCCACCTTTTGTGGTATTTATGACAATGACTCTAGTAAACAATTTTGTGCACAACATTCTATTGCCTGCACTGCTGTTAACTATGATACCCCCAACTGAAGAACTTGTTACTGAGTGCCCCATTTTGGAACAAAGACCGACTAGCGGACTTGTTGCCACTTCTCTACCAGGTACCATTGTCAACAATGTGCAGTTCATGCATGTTCCTGTTGTTTTAAATCTCACTAACTGGAATATGGCCAAATTTGGTTGGTGCTCCACCATCAATACTTCTAAATTCCATAGTGCAATGCTGCTTGACCTCTTGGCAGCATATCAGACCCGCACTCAGGACCTTGTAGCAGTGCCCCATACTACCCCACATCGAGATGTGTTTAGAGCCCATCCCAAACCCAAGAAAGCTAAAGGTAAACCCCACAGCAAATGTGGCTTCACTGATGTAACTGGAGTCATAGGTACTGTTACTGGTTTAGTAGGGACTGGTATGTCCATATGGAACTGAGCAGACTTGGCTGCCATATGTAGCCAGACTTTGAAATTCTAAAAAGGCGTAGGACAAGATGTTATTTCCCCTGTTCTACTAGGTGTAGATGGCCTTAACCATGAAGAGTGCTTCACGGTATATAACATGCACAATATTACTACACACTTTAATGACACTAAGAATAAGATCAATGAACTGGTTTTTCAGAACAATAAAGAAGCAGAACAGCATTTTATAGCCAAAGAACTACTTTGCTCAGCCTAACTAGGATCTGCAGCTTATCCATTAGGTAGGGAAATGGGCAGACTGGGTCGGCCAAGCGGTCCTTATCTGCCATCAAATTCTATGTTTCTATGTTATGGCTCTTTTGTAATGACTACTATGACCAGTCTCTTTCGAGACCTCGAATCATGACGCATCCCAGATTTGATCCATGATTCCCGTATGGCTAAATGGTATTGTCGACATTGTAGATTTCTATCATGCACTACTAAATGTTTGGAAAAAACTGTACAGTTTCCATTAGCCACTGCAAGAAACCTAGGGTATGTTATTAGACACCCTAACCAGTGCCCATGTTATGAAATTAAACAATGTTCTATTCAGGACATCATGTACATAACATTTATTGTTTCTTTTCCATGTTTTGATCCTAAAACTGCCATTTTCAACAAACTTGCCAACATCAGTTTTGTGGGACATCTTCAAGATGACATCTTCAGGAAACGGATTGACCTGCCTACATTGCTGGTATTCCAACACATCCTTGACACCTGCAACAGACTGCTGTGCCAAAAAGGGTTATCATTATCTCTGTCATTATGATGTGTCTGATGTTATCAAACCTGTATGTGGTTATTCCACTGATGCAATTGGTTGGAGTTCTACATCAAGAGAAAATGACCAATCTAACAAAACTTTTAACCCTAGCACAGGTAACTCCACTTCGACTTCATCACCCCTTATGCCAAAGGGGACACTGCCTCTACTGTACAACAACTACAAGGAATATGTCCATCACTATACCAGCTGCCTCACCAACTCATCCTTCTCCTGTCCCATCAAGCTCACAAAATGGCAAATTCAACAAGTAAAGGTATCTTATAATACACACGGCCAGTATTGTGTCGTCACTAACCATAAACAATTGAATTATGGGTCTCTCACTTGTAAGATTCCTGAACCTAATTTCTGTTTTATTCCTCATGAAACAACAGTTATTGGCCATATGGTTATCACCCCGGTCCCACTCCCGGAAGCAGATTACATTTCTAGTGACCCTGAGTATTTAAATGCTCTCTCACAATACCTACCCGTGTTTAATGTAATGATTGATCCCTTGTCATTGAAGCTGAAGTCCTTTTTAGGAAAGACACACACCTCATCCACATTAGCAACTACATCTTCAAAGCTGGAGAATCTCTTAACAATCTCTTCCATGATGGAGTCTTAAGTGTCGCCCTTGGTAATACTTAGTTAGAGTTTGTTTTCAAAGGTTTTGTCGGTATTCAAGTATTTTTAATTCTTGCATTTTTAATATCCCTTTGTTGTCTAAGATGCACATTGAAACAACAATGCAAATAACTCTACTTTCTTTACAAGGCCCATGCATCCGGCTTGTAATCCCACATCCACTTACCGAATTTGTTGCCTTAGCAGGAAGGCAACTAGGAAGGGACTGTTAGGCTCAGCACCCACTCCATATTGGTTACCCCAGTGCATCTTGAACAACACTGTTCTGTAACTACTAACCATAATGATACTGATTATGACTAACAAAGCAGGGCACCATAGTGACAGAACCCACCATACAAGAGTGGTTACAGGGACTAATTATTGAATATTGTTTGCTGCTAATTATGATGTTATGACTACTGATACATATAATGTGATTTTTTACTGTATTTTTCCTAACAAGAACTAAGCATTTGTTTTATGCTCTATTGCCTACAGCAATACAATTGTATTATTTATTTATTTATTTCAATTCTAAGATTACAGTTACTTTTGAGCCCAGGGCTCTTTTACAAAGGTTCCACATCAAGACATAGGTAACACATGACAATAGACAAAATTGTTACACAATAAGGGTAAAGGATATCAAATTAAATTCAAACAGACAGGGAGATGGTAGAGTGGAAAGGAAGAGGACAGTGGGGGGGTGGTAGAAAGAATGGGAGGGGTACGGGGAGGTAAGAGAATGAGAAGAGAGGAGAGGAGAGGTGGGGGGTAGGTAAGGATGGGGGGTGGGGTGGAGCTGCCAGGAAGGTGGCATTGTCAGGTGCTGTAGAGTGTGTGGGGCAGAGGCCAGACTATGGCAAGTGTGTTATCTAATGAGCTAGATATAGGAAAGAGCGGTAGCGGGAGTGGTATTGCATAGACATTATCAGTGACAGTTGCAGATGCTGGAAGCGACCAGGGTGTTACAGAGCCTGGATTTGAAGGCCCCTAGCCCAGTGGTTTTGATAGTATCTTTGGCAAGACCGTTAAACCAAGTGGGTGCCCTGTAGGCGAATGAATGCTGGCCAATCGCTGTGCGGCAGCGAGGGATATGGAAAAGTTGTGGCTTTGATCCCCTGGTAATTCTGTAGCTGGTTTTCATTTGAAGGAGTGAATAGACCCTGGGAGGGGCAGTTCCCAACTGTATTTTCTTAGCAACCACGCAGGTTTGGTACTGAATTCTGTTATTAAGTTGAAGCCAGTTAGCTTGGGAATAGAGGTCACAGATGTGTGTGAGCCGTTCAGCCCCAGTGATGAGTCGACAGGCCTTGTTTAGGGTGGTAGCAATCCTTCTGAGTGCAGTGTCAGTGCCATAGATAACAAGACTATAGTCAATCTGGGAGATGATGGAGCTTTGAACTGCGGCAAAGAGGTCCTCTTTAGTCAGGTGCCGACAAAGCCGGTGGAGTAAGCCCAGTCTAGTATTCACGGTTTTGACGACATTGGTTATATAGGTTCCAAAAGACAAGTGTGGGTCTAGGGTGATTCCTAGGTATCTGAAGGAGTCAACCTGTTCCAGGGAGTCCCCAAGGTAGGTGTTTAAGGAGAGTTGGTGGTGTTTGTGCTTGTTTTGGTGGCTGGTAAAAATCATGGTCTTCGTTTTTTTCTGGTTAAGGATTAACTTATGTTCTTTGAACCAGCTTTCAACAGAGGTGAAGCCATGTTGAAGGGTTTGTTACAGGTGGCTTGGGTCATGATGAGAGGCAAGAATCACTGCATCATCTGCATAGAGTATGACTTGCTGAGAGGTGGAGTCGGGGAGGGAGTTGAGGAACAGGCTGAACAGCAATGGGCCCAGGATGGAGCCTTGTGGGACACTAGAGTGAACCAGTTTAGTGTCGGAGACCACTCCTGATATTTTTACATGTTGGGACCTGTTGTCAAGATAGCTATTGACCCATTTCACTGATTCTGCAGAGAGGCCAATGTTCAGTAGCTGATGCAGCAGGAGGCGGTGGTGGACACTGTCAAAAGCCTTTGACAGGTCGATGAATGTAGCTCCGGTTAGGCGACTCTGATCAAGGGAGTTGTGTATGGCTCCCGTAAACTCAAGAAGTGCCGTGGCAGTGCTATGCCCTTTTCTAAATCTGTGTTGCTGCCAGCAAAGGATGTTGTACTTGTCTAGATGATCAGTGAGCTGGTCTACTACTATTTGTTCCAGGGCCTTAGAGGGGGTGGCAGGATAGAGATAGGTTGGTAGTTCACATGGGAGGTCCGATCACCACCTTTATGGATAGGTGTGACAGTCGCTGCCTTCCATTTGTCAGGGAATTGGCTGAGAGAGAGGGAGAGATTAAAGATCCTGGTGAGAGACCCCAGAACCTCGTCTAGAGTGAGGGACAGAAGTTTGAGGTCCAGTGTGTCAGCACTTGCTCTAGTGTTTTTGATGGCTTTGGAAATGTATTTCCTGATGGTATTTTTGCTTACTGCTCTGAAGTAGAAAGAGGGACAATTTTATGGTGATGACTGGTGGGTGGGAAGAGGGGGGTCGCTGTCGTTGAAAAAGTCAGGAGGGAGGATGTTGCTGAGGTCGGTGAAGGCATCATTAAAGGTGTTGGCTATGACTTTTAGGTTCAGGATTGTATTCTCGTTTATTGTGATTGCAGTAGGGGGTGATTTGGACTTCTTCTCGGTAACATCTTTAATGTTATTCCAGAATTCTCTTGCATTTCCCCAGGTGACAGCGAGTGCAGTCTTGTAGTATTCAGATTTCTGTTGGCGTATGGATTTGGTGCAATCATTTCTAGCTCTTTTGAAGTTTTGGATGTCCGCCTGTTTTCCTGTTTCTCTGGCTGTTTCCCAAAGGTGGTCCCTGTGTTTCAGCTTCTTTAAGAGGGAACCCGTGAGCCAAGGATTGCAGAGGGGTTTAATTTTTTGCTTTTTTGGCGTGACAAAGATGTTACAAGCTTCATTGAAAATGTGTATGAATTGATCAAAGGCTGTATTTGCATCAGACGCCAGGTTGATGGGGGGACCAGTCTTGATTTAGTAGGTGTGATTTTAGGTGGGTTAGTTTTTCACAAGGTAGGACTCTGCTCAGGATGACCTTTGGTGGAGATTTCCAGAATTTGTTTGACCAGGTGCAGCTGACAGGGGAATGGTTGCTGAGAGAGTCAGGCAGTACGTCGAAGCTAGTGATACGGGAGGGGTGAGTAGTCAGGATCCAGTCCAGTAAAGTGCTGGTGCCGGTTTTGTAGTTCATTCTAGTTGTGGAGTCCAATATCTGTGTGAGGTTTGCTGATGTGACCATGTCCCTGGTATCGCCAGCATCAGATCCCAACCAGTTTGTGTTGAAATCACCCAGTGTGATGACTTCGGAGTCAGGTGGGAGTGATTTGATGTACTCCAGTACTGCATGGAGGCCTGGCCCCTGTTATGTATGTATGACAAAGTGTGGTCTGTACAACCGTCTAGCGGATTATGTCATAATTACTTTTGACTGTATTTAGATTTGCCTTATCCAGAATTATAATGATTTTTTACCTTATACAACAGCACCACCTAGTGGACTGCTGTCTGCCTGTAATAGTAATCTATTGTTTTAGCACTGGAATGCAAGCCGGCATATTTCTATACTTTGTATATCTTTAGATACCAGGAGCCACCTACCTTTTAGCCAATAGGGCTTATTTTGTATGCTAGCTGTAATTATAATATACTCACAGACTAGCCGTTGCCATAGTTATTATCATAGTATAATAGGGCTTGCATACCATTTGCTTGCTTGAGTCTGATCATATGCTCCAGAGTATAGGGAATACTCTGGCTACCGGTGTCAAGGTAAGGCAATGCAGGACTTGTATCTGTAATCAGAATACTTTATTCATGATCTGATCCCTTTTGTCAGTGTCCTGTTTTATCACTGGTCCCAAGTTCCTCAGGGGTCTGGCCCTATACCATCCAGACAGTACCAACTATAAAATCACAAAAACATATTCACCCCTTGCCAGCCCAGAACCTCCTGCACTGAAGCCATACGTCTCCTCCAGCACACCAGATGGCCAACTGCCAAATGCCTACCAAACTACCTCCCATATCCTCTACTATGTCATCCCCCTCCTACCATCACTCAATTTCTCTTATTACCATTATTGCTCCCCTACACTCACTCTTTCTCCATTTGGCATCCTTCCATGCTCGCTCTATACACAGGCGATCAAATTGAGTTTTCTCATATTGAGTTGCTCAGTTTGAATCACCCATATCACTGGATACTGACACAGTTTTCATCCAAATTCTCTTGTTTCTGAGCATCCAAAATTAGCATCACTTTTCTTAAAAATTGAAATGAACTAGCATGCAGCAGATAGCTCCCTGACCTTATGGGACAACGAGTATTCAAGTCAAGTATTCATTTTATGATTTCAAATTTAAAACAGTGCTAAAGCCAGCTCAGAATTGAGATGGAAGGGTACTGTGAAGGTCTGTAGAGAAGGGGCAATCTAAAATAGAATAAAAAAGTATTAGTCAAAATGTTCACCACCATCATGCAGTGCTGCTATAAACTAGTTAGCTGGGCAACCAGAACAGTGTTCCCAATAAGCAAACACACTGAATTAAAAAAAGGAGAACAAACAACAAAGCAAAAGCTGCAGACAGCAAACTACAGCCACCTCAGATTTCGCAGGCACTCAAAATTATAAATGCATCAAGCTGATAGTTTGTCAGTGGTTGAGCGGTACCCCTTTCTAGTCCCAGATTTTGAAGAGTATTTTTTCTGCCAGCCTGTGTTGTCCTACCCCAGTACTGGTCTGGAAGTCTTACTGTAACACTGGAGGTGGCACAGAAAGTTGAAGTTTTAGCATTTTGGGTTTGGCTTCTGGTTGCATTCCACATGATTTCAGGTCATGTTCCAAGTGGTTCTGGCATTTTAGATCTGTACTTTCACCCAGTGTCATAGTTGTGGAACTAGAACACCATAACCTCTGAAACCAAACCCAAACCACATGAAATGTTGGAACCACACGGAATGCTGGAACAACCTTAAATGCAACCAAAAAACAAAATGCCAGCATCATCTAGAGCCCAACCCCAAACCCTGAACCAGCCACCGATCCAAAATGTTGAACCTGCCCCAAAACCAAAATGTTGAACCCACCAAAACGTGCCTAAATTTTGATGGCTGGTGGTGGGGGGCAATGGACTGGTATGGTAGCACAACCCATCCCTGACCCTGGCCTGTACTTGATATTTTTATTCAAGCCTGCCCCTCACTACCAGTTGAGCCAGATCAGAACAGGAACTACTCTGTTTCAGTTGTAAAATAAAGAAAGGAACAGTTTAATTTTAATATCTGTTCTTCATCATTAAAATTTTTACTCCAGAGTAATCCCAGTCCTGTATCTGGATAAATATCTAAAAAATGTAAAAGTAGCTAGAAATACTTCTGTGACACAAGAGAGCCACAATTTCCTCAGTTTCTTGCCTGCTGTTAGCCCTCCTGGTGATCAATCCCAGGATGCAAAATGAAAAAAATAAACACAGGGTGGATTGTTTTTTTTTCTTCAAACCCACAGCCACTATCCACTCCCTGCTCTTCTGTCTCCCTTGCTTCCCCATTTATGCCCCCCCAACCCCTGCCAGTCATCAATCCCAGGTTCCAAAATTAAAAGTTCAGCAGCCAGACTGGACTATTTTTAAGTCCACATTCGTTAATGCTGCCCTAGTTTTCTGTCTACCATGTCCCTCCCATTTTGCCGTTGGCAGCATCCCCTGCCAGTGATCTGTACCAGGCTCCACAACAAGAATTAACACTGGCTGATCAGTCTCTTTGTCTTTTTTTTAAACCCACAGCCACAACCCAAGTATTACTTTTTTCTCTCTTTTTCCTGTTGTCCCTCCCCTTTCTCACCAGCAGTAAGCCCTCCTGGTATTCGATCCCTAGGTACCAAACTGCCCAGACAATAAATAAATACCCAGATGGCCTAATGCAAGTCTTGCTTTTCTGGCTCTCATTCCTGTCTTTTCTGTTATTTATTTATTCATTGAAAATAGAGAATTTCCTTTCAGCAAATGCTTTTTATAAAAGTTCCTCGTCAAATACATACTCATGAGTACTTCCGGTTACATCACACTAGCAGATGGCAGTCTAGAGAGCTTCTCCCGGCCTCGGTGAAAGCTTAAAATAGAATCGGTCATCATCTCGTGTGATATCCAAGTAAAAATTGTACAGCAGTGTGCCTCAAGAGCCCCATATGATGGGTCATACAAAAAAATGTCCTCCTTTCGGTGCCAACAGTAGGCTGGCAGATTCGGATGATCATCGGCCTGATAGTCCCGCATCCTCCCACTCCTCGATTAATACTGGCTGAGGCGACGAATCGGACAGGTCAGGATCAGACACCACTTCTAATTTTACAAAGGCAGATGGGCAGAGAATGATAAATATATTAAACCGCATAGATGCAAAAATCTCTGGAATTCAACAAGATTTCTAAAAGCTGGAGAACAGAACCATGGTGGTGGAAATCCACATGGAAGGCCTGCAGGCCGAGCATATGGCCTTTGGCAGGTTCCTCGCCTACCTACAAAAACGAGAGTGGGAACTAAGGTTGCGGACTGAGGATGCGGAAGCTAGAGCCCGCCGCAACAATATTCGAATTTTTGGGGTGCCAGAGGGAGTTGAACCCCAAGTATGGAAGACATCATTGACTCATGGCTGCTTAGGGAACTAGATCTGCCAGAGGACTGGGTTCTAGACATTGAGGGCGACCATCGAGCCATAGCTCCTAAGCCTAGATAAGGGGCTCTGCCAAGGTCTATCATAGTGAAATATTTGAAATACACGACTAGAGAGAAGATCCTGAAGCTTACCTGGGCCAAAAAGGATCTCAACCTTGATGGCCAAAAGCTCCACGTGGAGCAAGACTTCCATCCCCAAATGCTAATGAAGAGAAAGAAGGTACTCCAGGTAGTAAAAAGTTTAAGGGAGGAAGGGTACAAGGCATATTTTCGATATCCTGCAAGACTGAGGGTCGAGGGCAAGGAGGCAATTAACATTTTTGAGTCCTTGTTGGAGGCCTCAGCTTTCCTCATGGAGCTTGAGATTCCCTTACCAGACCTAAACGAAGATCTTGTGGAAAAGGAGATTGAAGAGCTCCTATGGTCAATTGCCCTGGGACAGCGGAGGAAACCAGGAGAAGGGGTGAAGTTCTGTTACTGCTTCACGTGGATTTTACCAGATGGCTTACAAAGAACAAGGAGACCTGAAGGTTTTAAAGGCTACGTTTGGGCTTGGCTGTTCCTTCTTTCTGACCAGGAGCCACTGTGCATGTCCTGGTGGCATTTTGGTCAGGTGTTGGTTCTTACCTCATTTGTTGGAGGCTTTCCTGATTGGATTCTTGTCATACCCCTAGCAATTTGGTTGGAACTGGCCAAGCAGAGTGTTCGTTTCAGCAGGAACATATTTTCTTGGACACGTGGCCTGAGGGCCATTCCTTATTACTTCCCCTGATTTCAACTACTTTCCCTGACATGAGCTGAGTTGCACGAGTGGACCTAGGGAAGCTTGCACGGGGATCTTGAAAGGATCGGATCTCAATTAAACTAGTGGACTTGCAGTAATGTACTTTTAATTTGATGATATGCATTGGGTGCAGGGCTCAGTGGTTAACTCCTTGATCCTTTTTGTGAGAACTTATTCGCTTTTGAATTGTGATTTGGGCCTCCTGCTCCCCTCCATTATCTAGTGAGTCTGGGAAGCCGTATTTGCAGGTGGGGTGGGTGGGGGTGGGGATTAGTTGGGGTGATGATTTCATATGCTCCTACTCCGTACCTAAAACTGTGGGCACCAGTCATAGTGGTTTGGGGAAGGGGAAATAATGCAGGTTGTGAAAAGGATGGTTTTCTTTTTGATTTAAAATGCCAAATGTGGAGACTGATTGCAAGGGTAAAGGATAGTTCTGGAAGACCGGAATCAAAGCAATTTATTTCTTTGCTCCTTTAGGGGTGCGGCTTAAGGTCTACTGGTGTGATTTTTCCGGCTCTCCAGACACCAATATTTTCTCAGGGCCAGCTTGATAGACCACCAGCACTTCTGGAAACTGCTCTGATGAGAGGGTCTGAATTCCTAGAGGATCTGGGAGTGCAACCCTTGGTGAGTTTAAAGCTGTTCTCCTCTTCCCAAGGGACTCGAGTATTCCATTTTTCTGGGACTTTATTTATTAACCCCGTCTAGCATTACCTTGGTTTGTTAGGTGTATAGTTCTTGTCAGGCATCTGTCGTTAAGCTCCCTGCCTGTATTTACAGGGGTCTGGTTTGGACCCTATTTTGTGGTCCCTTCAGATTCCCTCAAGGCTTATTTAGCCTGTCCATTTGTTGTTCTCATGGGTGCCATGTTGGGTACCGGTTTAATTTTTAACATCCCAGCTCCAGATTTGGAAATTGGATTCATGTGTATGTGTTTACTTTTTTTCTCTATTTTTCTTTTTCCCCAAGAACTTACTTTATGCAGATGGTTATGGCAAGAAGTATTCTATACAGGGTGGGGTAGTTGAACCTGTGAGAGGAGGGGCAATGGTAACTATGTTGGGAGGTTTGTCTTCAAATTATGTTAAATGGCCACCTTAAAGATATGTTCAGTGAATGTTAAGGGCATTAGTAGTCCCATTAAGAGAATGAGGATTTTAACTGAACTAAGAAAGGTCAACTGTGATATTGCCTGTCTTCAGGAGACAAGAATATCCATTACAGAACACCTGAAGTGGCAGAGGCCATGGGCTGGGTCAGTTTATGCTGACTCCCATCCCCAGAAGAAAAAAGCAGGATCAGTCATTTTAGTTCGGCGTTGGATCCTGTTACAGGTCCAAAAGGTCACAAGGGTTGGTTCAGAGAGAATAGTGATCCTCCCTGGCCTGTTCGGTGGTCATCCAGTCCATATTTTATCTATCTGTGCCCCAATACCCCCGTTGAGAGAATTTTTTAGATCCCTGTTTAATCAAATCATGGGCCTTCCAGTGGGCCAGGTGATTTGTGCAGGGGAATGGAATTGTGTTGAGGATCTGGAGTTGGACAGAAGCTCCACTGCCCCTAGAGGCTCACGAGCCTATTCCAGATTATTAAGAAATCTGTGCAGCGAGGGAGGGTTGGCTGATCCCTGGAGGCTTCAAACCCCTAATAAAATTGACTTCACCTTTTTCTCAGCCTCAGCGGGATCCTACTCAAGACTAGACTGTTTTAATACCCAAAAGGGTTTATCCCACTCCTTCATGGATATGATGATACAGCCAGTGACCTTTTCAGACCATGCCATGTTCTCCACAATTCGTGACTGGGGGGGGGCAAGGAGGCCAGGCCAGTGGAGATTTGACCCAAGGTTGGTGAACAATAAAATGTATGTTGACTCCACTAGAACACTTATTAAAAATTACATACAGGGTAATATGGGACAAGATACAGCATTAAAATGTGTGATGGGTTAAAGGCAGTTGTTAGGAGACACACAATTTCACATGTGGCATATAAAAATAAAATACACCAGGCTGCAGTGAAAACAGCTAAGGTTAAGGTGATTGAACTAGAGACAGAGCACAAGGATCCAGGATATCAGATCTGTTGCCCCAACTCTTTGAAGCCAGAACTAAGTACAATATGTTAATGCAGAGATGTACTGAGAATTTAATGAGATATACGGGGAAGAATACTATGAATGGGGGAGAGAGTGGATAAACTTCGGGCCCTTCGCCTTAGGAAGCAACAAGACAATAGATATGTCCCATCCCTTAAATCACCAGACTCGGCATTGCCTTTGATTTTACAACCCAATGAGATCACAGAGAAATTTTGCAAATTTTATAGGGATCTATATTGGGAAGAGAGGGAACCTGACCATCTACAAAAAATAGATGACTTCCTGGATCCAGTTGATCTACCAAAACTGTCTACTGGTCAAAAGGAGGGACTGGAAAGAATATTCTCAGAGGGGGAGATTTGTTGAATTATAAAGACCTTAAAATTAGGTAATGCCCCTGGCCCTGATGGGTTTACAGATGAATTTTATAAATGTTTTGCAAGAGATTTGGCACCCCTTCTTGTTAAAGTGTTTAATGAAGCTCACAAATTGGGATCGACCCCTGATTCCTGGGAGGGGGGGGGCACAATGGTGTCTGTTATTCCTAAGACAGGAAAAGATCCCTCCTTATGTGCTAATTTTAGACCCGTTTCTTTATTAAACCAAGACTCCAAAATCTTTTCTAAAACCATTGGGTCCCATCTTCAAAATATTATATGTGTGAGTTGATCCATCCTGATCAGACAGGGTTCATGCCGGGGAGGCATATTCAAGATAATATTCATTTACTCCTTAACTCCCTTTCTGCTTCCTCCTCTCCATTAATTAAATCTCTATGAGCGGTGATCTCTTTAGATGCCGAAAGGGCATTTGACTGTTTGGATTGGCTATATTTAGATCTTACCCTGAATAAATTTGGCCTGGGGGAAAAGTTTTGTGGTTGGGTTAAAAACTTGTACCGAGAACCCAAAGCCCAAGTTAAAGTTAATAGGGTCTTGTCATCAGCTTTTACAATAGAGGGGGGGACTAGGCAGGGTCGCCTGGTCTTTCCCCTTTTGTTTGCCCTTAGTATGGAACCACTGGCCACTGCCCTTCAGCAATCTAATGTTTTCAGTGGAATTAAAATAGGGGATACTGAATTAAAAGTGTCATTATATGTGGACGACACATTGTTGTACATCACTGACCTGGTCAAGCCACTACCTAAGATTTTTGATTTTGGGGGGGAATTTGGGGTTTTCTCAGGTTATAAAGTAAATGTTTCTAAAACAGAAATAATACCAGTGGGAGTGCCATCTGGCTTCTCCTTGCCAGATCTTGGTAGGGTGAAATGGTCCAAGGCCAGATTCAGATACCTGGGGGGGTCTGGATACCAAGGAATCTGAATAAGTTGTTCCTAATGAACCACCATCAACTTCTACAGGCGGTGCAGACAGACTATAATCATTGGGCAGAACTTCCACTGTCTCTCTCAGGTAGAACTGAATCAGTGAAGATGAATATCCTCCCATGGTTTCTGTTCCTTTTTATTACATTACCAGTTGGGCCCCCAAAGAAATTCTGAGTGGAGTTAAAAACACTATTTCTAAATTCATCTAGAGAGGGAAAGCACCTAGGGTCAGATAGAGGGTGCTTACAGCCTCTAAGGATAAGGGGGGTATGGACCTCCCGAATATTTGCAGTTATTGTTGGGTGGCCCAACTCCAGGCACTGATTCCACTACTGAAGGGAGGTGAGTCCCCAATTTGGGCAGAAATAGAATCCTCAAATTTGGAATTGTCCAATGTGGGTGATCTCCTGAACTTGGATGACAAGAGAATGTCTAGGGTGTACTTTGACAACCCCTGGACGTCTATTTTAAAACAAGTCTGGGTTGAGGTGTGTCGAACCAATAAGTTCTCCTTGACTCTGCATGATAAGACGCCACTTAGATGTTGCTTGGACTTTCTTCCATACAAATTAGACGGGGCCTTTGGGCAGTGGGTCAGGTTGAGCCTGACCACTTTGGGTCAGTTTTATAGGGAGGGACACCTCAAGCCTTTTCAACAATTGCAATCAGACTTTGGGATGCCTTAACATGATTTTTTTAGATTTTTACAGTTAAGAAATTACCTAACCCTGGAAAAGGTGTTGGCCCAATTGGGTAAACCCCTTAATCCTGCCTATTTGATCATCTGGCACAAGTAAGTAGTCCCAAAAATGTCATCACTCACATTGTGATGGCATTGGATCCCACTGATGTAGATGGTATTGGTCATGTTAAGGAGAGATGGGATGAAGAGTTGGAGGTCTCCCTCTCAGAGGCCCAGTAGAAGCAGGTGTGGTGAGGAATAAATCACACATTGGTGTCCTTATTTTGGAGAGAGTTTTGATGGCGAGTAGCTATCAGATTTCTTTCAGCTCCCAGTGTCACCAAACATCTTGGAAGACATTCCTCTGACCTATGTTGGAGGGGCTGTGCCTGTAAGGGTACTCTAGCACATATTATCTGGGATTGCCCCCTTCAGTCCCCATACTGGAGGGAGTTGGAGGAAGTGATGGGTGGTATTTTTGATATCGCCCTTCCTTCTACCCCATTCTCTGGATTTTTGGTTTGCCACCCCCTTTGTTGAGCTGTCCCACCCATAAGTACCTGCTCTATATTCTAGTGTTGGCAGCCTTGATGACAGTTACTTATAAATGGTTGACCATCAGAATACCTAAGGTAGAGGATTGGTACTCCATTTGCTTGAGAATTATGATAATGGAAAGACTTACTGCTAAACATAGGTTGAGTCAGGAAAAGTTCAAGGGCAGATGGTTACCCTTCTTCCATTACATGGCTCAGTTGGAGGGGAAGGACATTCTGGAAATTTTGGCTGAATATGGGTAGACCCTTTTCCCCACTTCCCTTATTTATAACTTTAGTTGGGAGAGCAAGCTACCCTAGATGAGCCAGAGTGGCAGGAACTCATAAATGCAGGAACCAAACCCTGTGAGTTGTAATGATGCAAATATATGCCTCAGAATATCTTCTATATTGTTTAAGATATGGTAAATTGTAGGTCTATTCCCCTCCCCCATTATTTTTCTCCCTTTTACTTCCTATAACCCAGCCCCTCCCCCTTCCCTTTCCTTTCTTTTGTAACGTTGACTTATTATGAGTTCATGTCTTGTCTCAGATTTAATCTTATTTATTTGACTTCGTCAGACCTGTGTAATGTGTATATGTTGTTACACCTTTGAATTGACTAGGTATTTTACAGAGGTCTTGTACATGATCTACAAAAAGTTTGTTTTTTCCTTTTTCTGTCTGTCCTGTGTAAAACTGTGTTGAAAAATCTTAATAAAGTCTGATTTAAAAAAAAAATACAGTCACAAAAAAAGAAATTACAAGTTACAATAAGCAGTTCTGGAGGAAATGCAGTCAAGTCAGGCTCAAAGTACTTAAAGTAGAAGAAGGCTAATATTGGATGCTGTAAGGAAATCAAATCCTTAAAAACGCTATTAAGATTGCAAAGCAGAACAAGTGCAAAATCTTACACTGTACTGTATCACTTTTATGGTAATCCTAAGCAATCGATCCATTCAGTACATGAAACTCCTTTGGTGTAAACTTCTACGAGATGGTACAAACCAACCTACCAGCTAGTCTACTTGCATTGTACAGTACAAGCATCTCATTACAGTAGTAAGTTACTCAATGACCCAGTGAATTGAACATTCCATAGTACCCTACTGTACAATTACAGGGCCATGCAATACAAATACAGCCAACAACTGCACAGTAGCCCTGTGACAGTCAAGGAACCTTGTAGTGAGTGTTTGCAGGGTTTTTATAAATGTACTTCAAGTCCTCGGCACAAAAAACAAATGCTCAGAATTTTGCTGCAGGACCATTATTGATTGAGCTCCCCACTGAAGCTCTCAGAAAATCCTTTTAATAATTAGTAAAATATAACTGAGCAATGCGTGGGCACCTTTCCACTCTTGTTACACCCAGTTGCTCTGTTCAGAATGTGACACTTGGCCAGCTGGTTATGATTGTTGGATGATATTTGAATTATAAAAATATAGTGTGTGACTGTCACAGTGCTTCCATGAGTACCTCCCCACGTTTCTGTTACAGTCAAGTGACCTGAATCCAGGAGGTAATTAAAACACTAGAGAGACTTAATTAAGGGTCTCCTGTTTATCTGACTTAATTAGAACTGACCCAACTATCAGGATATGGGGCTTGTAAACTTTTATGACGTTTTAGAGGAAAAAACATTTTATATCACTATAGTGCTAAAAGTCATAAAATCCTTTGATGTGCTCTGGGAAGAGGAACTGCTCGAGGTTTAAGAGGGGATGTTAATTAAGGAATCATATTGGAAAATTAGTTTTTGCTGAAGTCACAGTATTTAAAATATCTCCTGACAGGAAGATCGTTGTTTGAATAATTTTTATATTCTAAAAGGAGGAGTTAGATGACGACATAGAAGGGGTGGAAACACAGAGTTTTAAACTGTATTGTGTATTTCAACTGAGTGACATTTCTTTTTGGGCTCTTAAGAAGCAAGATCTAACTTAAGCACTGTAAAGAGGTAATACATTAGATAGAAAAAGTCTAACTGATTGTTGGTAGGCATTTGTCTGTAGTTTCTTTGCTTTTCTTTTAAGTGAATGTATGCTTTGTGATATATTGTCCTATATTTACATTTTACATATTTTTATCCATTTTTAAGTAAACTTTTTATTCCAAAGACTGCCTAGATGTGTCTTCGAAGTTCTTTTTGCATTCGATGTATACATGGTTAAGTTGACAGCTGTTCTGAAGGGCTTGATGGAAAAAGGTAAGAATATGCCTAAGGTCTTTTATAGAGTTTTAAGGGTTCATTTTGGATACCTGGTTAGGTGCCCTTAGGGAAAAGATATCTGGAATCCCCCCGAAGAGCAGATTATCTGAGCCTGTATATTTGGGTACACTAGCATAAGGTTCACAGTTTGAATCCCCCCAGAACCTGAGACCAAAGGTGATTCAGACCCACAAGCAGACAGGAGGGTTACCCTGTCTGTTACCTGTTCATGTTACTGCGCTCGGAGGTTGCCACCATGGGAGCAGAGGGCCTGACCCGCTGAGTGCATTTGTGACACAGAGCAATAAATATCAGTAGGCAAAAGGCAGGCAAATAATTTGCTGAGATCAGTGGGAGAGAAGAGTTAAAAAAAATCCCAGGTCTCCCAGATCTACAGGGATTCTGGTATTTTACTGGGATTTGGAGCCATCTACAAGGACATTTTCCTACTTGCATTGGTTATACAGGAAACTACAGCAATTCAGCTTCCATAGGAATATTGTAATATACAGGAAAACACAGAAAAATCACCCTAAAGTTACAGGGAAAATAGCAAATTGAGTCTGGGACCACTGAAATCCATACAGATCGTTTCTTGTATATAAACTCAACTCAACTCAAGCTTTATTTGTAAAAAAGTGCAAGTCACCAAGTATCCAAGTGCTTGTACATTTAAGAAAATAAAATAACAAAACAACATACATAGCAATTTAAAATAAATATCTTAAAACTTAAGTATTGACATCAAAATTCAATCATACTCCAAAAAAGCCAGATCAAATAGATATGTTTTTAGTGCTGACTTCAAGCTCTCCACAGTCAGACACTCTTTTATCCAATGAGGTAGAGAATTCCACAGGGTTGGGCCATGAACATAAAATCCCTGGCACCCGAGGTCTTCAAATAGACCTGGGGAACCTCTAGCAATCACTCATCGGCAGAGTAGAGGGGCCAGTAGGGGTGCAGAAGCTCTTGCAGGTAACATGGACCTTGTCTGTGTAGGGCTTTATAGGTCAGCAAACCAACCTTGAAGGTGATCTGCCACTGAACCGGCAGCCAGTGTAGTCCATGGAACACAGGCGTGACATGTCAAGAGCATCGAAGGCCAGTCAACAACCAGGCAGCTGCATTCTGCACTAGGTGCAAGTGGCAGATATCCACCCCAGGTAGCCCTAGGTAGAGGGAGTTACAGTAGTCAAGGTGAGAGGTCACAAAGGCATGGACCAACATTGGAAGGTCATCAGGCAGGACCAGGTGTTTAATCTGGGTGGTATTC
This sequence comes from Neoceratodus forsteri, assembly GCA_016271365.2. Lineage (NCBI taxonomy): Eukaryota > Metazoa > Chordata > Ceratodontiformes > Ceratodontidae > Neoceratodus > Neoceratodus forsteri. The sequence goes on along the minus strand of CM057454.1, from coordinate 1,075,149,171 downwards.
CTCAAATGGTAAAAAGAGGATTTGATGACAGATAACACCTGAAACTTAGGTGTCAAGCCCTCATCAAAAATAATGCCCAGATTGCGCACCCGGTCAGAGGTCAATAGCTGGTCGCCCTCAAGCCAAAGCCCAGAAGGCAAACCAACCAAAGGCTGCTCAACCCGACAACCTGGATCCATGATCAGCACCTCGGTTTTGCCAGAATTCAACTTCAACCAGTTGGCATTCATCCATTCCTGAATCTCGGCGAGGCAGCTGTTAAATACTGAGGTAGCATCACCCTGCTCAGGCACAAAGGACATGTAGAGCTGAGTATCATATGCATAGCAGTGAAAACTCAGCCCATACCGCCTAACAATGTTTCCCAATGGCTACATGTACACTGCAAACAACATAGGTGACAACACAGAGCCCTGTGGTACCCCCACATGGCAGGGAGATTGGATCCGAGGAAAAAATCCTAGACACCGCTCTCTGAAACCTGCCAGTGAGAAAAGATTGAAACCACCTGTGGACCGTACCTGACAGCCCACAGATGAACCACAGGTGCTCTAGTAACACACCATGATCCACGGTGTCAGATGTGGCAGAGAGATCAAGGAGAACCAAGATGGAATGGGTCCTTCAATCTCTTGCTATCAGGAGATCATTGAGCACCCAAACAAGGGCCGTCTCAGTACTATGCCTCTTCCAAAAGCCGGACTGGAGAGGGTCGTGTAGATGTTGTGGATAATGAAATGGTCCTCCAGCTGCAGCACAACAACCTTCTTGATAACTTTACCCATGAAAGGAAAGTTAGAGACAAACCTTTTTTTTTTAATTTAACATCTTTTATTTATTGTATAAAACAGGAAGTAGATAACACATAACATACTCTGACCACTACGAGTAGTACATTTCAAAATAGGAAACATTAACAAAATAAAGGTGTGACATTCGGGCAAAGTAAAAACTATCTCTACAATAAAACAAAATAAAAAACACCCCCCACCCCATTGGTGCACTTTCCCATACTGCCTAATTTAAAACAGTACACAAATGAGGACCAAAGTGGCTGACAAGTATATAACTTAATAAAACCAAAGAAAAAGAAGGTGGCCATGACAAAGCAATAGAGGAACTCATACCGGCATATAGACACCAGAAGAAAGGGAAGCCAAGAGAAGGAGAGGGAAGAGGGACTCATGAGCCATCTACCACGCTTTGTCAGGACAAATAAAGGGCATCTAACTTCCCCCATTTGTTAATGAAAGATAATTGACAGCGACATACGCTCTCAGTTAGGTGCTCAACATGAAGTGCAAATGATATTTTGTGCAGCCATTCAGTATAAGTAATAACAGCCTGATCCATCCAATGTCTAAGCACCAATTTTTTGACCGCTATTGAGATTAGAGCCATGTGGAATCTTCTCTCCTTCACTGCAATGCTAGAATAGTCTCCCAGAATACATATGATGGGAGAGAAGAGGCCCTGTAGCCCCAGCATTGGATCTAATGTTTTTTTTTTTTACCTTAACCACCAGGTACCTATCTGCAAGCGACTGGGTGCAACTGACAAGCTACAACAAGGATAAATGGGCATATCGTCCTCTATTACTAACAACCTCCTTGCTCTGGGTCCCTAGATGCCTGCACTGGTCCAAGCCACATAAACCTCAGAAGTGTAATTCTATTGATTACGAAGTACAGCAACTGTCTCTTAAACTCCTCCTCCTCCTCCTCCTCCTCTTGATATCAGGAAGTGTCCACTCAAATCCTGGCCCTGTCTCCTACAGTACAACAAAGCCTTCCAAAATGGAGGGGGGGGCTCAAAATTGCTACCTTAAACATCTGCAGTATCCTCCCAAAACTGGCCTCCCTTCAAATCTTTGCCAGCCAGCACAACCCGGATATCCTTGCCATCATCGAAACTTGTCTGACACTTAATACTCCGGATCATGCCATCTCTATACAGGGCTACAAGAAATTCAGGCTGGATAGGACCTCGAAAAGGGGTGGTGGGTGTGCAATCTACATAAAGGACTACCTCACCTGTCTCCCTGGTTCTTACCCCACCACAGAAACCTCAGTGCAACTCCTCCGTATCAAGATACTACTTGGTGCCCAAAACAAAGTCCTCACGATTGCTGCTGTCTATATCACACCAAAAGATCCTGATTCCGGCCTACAGGCTGTCCTCGAGTTCATAAGCACAGAAACTTCTGACATCGAACTCCTTCTCCTTGGGGACTTTAATATAAATTGGCTTGCTCCTGATGCAGGGTCAAACAAAGATGCTATCCTAGCAACAAATTTAACACAAGTGGTAAACTCCCCTACCAGGAAAAACTACAAATCAGGGATCAGCACCCTCATTGACTGGATCCTTACCAGCCACCCTACCCGTATAACCAATGTAAGTGTTCTCCCTGATTCGCTCAGTGATCACTCTCCAATAATATGTACCTGGACAAATAAGTTTCATAAGCCGCCTCCAAAAACCATCTATAGCAGAGTCCTACCTTATGGCAACCTTACTCATCTCAAGACCTGTCTTAGGCAGATAGACTGGTCCTTGATTTACAAAACTCAGGATGTTGACCTAGCCCTGATTACTTTATTACTACTTTCAACACTGCCTGTGACACCTATGCACCAGTAAAAAGCCAAAATCAAAGCACTCACAAACCTGGCTCAATGCTAAGCTATTGGCACAACTCAAAAGTAGGATCACCTCTGGGCCACTGCAAGAGCTACTAGCACTCTGTCAGACATCCAAAATATAAACAGGCTCGCAACCACTGTACTAAACAGATCCGCTTGATGAAGAGCTCCTACTGCAAGAATGCCCTTCCAACTCCTGGGGTGAAGGGAAATCCTTCTGGGACAACATAAGAAATATCATGGGTCAGCAGTCCAAATCCTCTCCTACAATAATGAATGGATGGAACCACTACATTAGACCCAGAGATCATTGCAAACACCCTAAATGATACCTTCACGGACCTTAGTGGTGTCCTGTCATCTGATTTCTTCACTGATGCTGACCCTCCAATTTCTACTTCTACTACTGCTCTCCAACCAAACCACCCTTCCATTTCAAACTAGTAAAGGCACATGAAGTCTATAAATATGTAAAGAAGGCCATTTCTAAGTCCCGAGCAAGCAGCGACACTATTGACCTTAAACTCTGTCCTCACTCTGGAGGAAGTACTGTTCCCCTCACAAAAATTTTCAATCTCTCCTCTGCTAACAGCCAATTCCCTAGGAAATGGAAGGCTGCAGTTGTCACTCCATGCACAAAAGTGGTGATAAGTCACTGCCTGGTAACTATCACCTGATATCAATACTACCACCTCTCTCTAAGGCCCTTGAACGCTTGGTGGCGGACCAACTTTCAGACTACCTGGAAAAGCACAACATCCTATGCACTCAGCAGCATGGATTTAGGAAAGGGCACAGCACATCGACTGCCATACTTGAATTCTCAGGAGCAATCCACAATGCCATGGACAAAGGAAACCTAACTGGAGCAGTCTACATTGACTTAACCAAGGCATTTGATACAGTACACCATGGCCTACTTATCAAACAACTACTATCCCTAGGGCTCTACAGGGTCCTAGTGACTGGGTAAAATTACCTTGCTCAGCGCTCAATCTGTAAAAGTAGCTGGAGTTCTCTCAGACTCAAAACTGGTTCACCAGGAGTTCCCCAGGATCCATCCTGGGCCCCTCCTTTCAGCCTTTCCTAAACTCCCTCCCAAATCCTGCCCTGAACAAATAATCCTCTATGCCGACGATGCCGTGATTCTTGCCACTCATAAAGATCCGAACCTCTTACGCCTCAACCTTCAGCATGCTTTTTCCAAAGTTGAGATGTGGTTCCTTGAACATAAGCTGGTTCTAAACCACAAAAAAACTAAATCCATGCTCTTCTCTAACCCGCAAAACAAGAAACGGCAAGTCCCACTCACCATTAATACATACCTGGGAAATACCCTTGAACAAGTGCCAATTTTCAAATATCTTGGAATCAACTTTGATCAAGGCCTAACCTTTGCAAGTCACATTGATAGTACAGCAAAAACTATTAATCAGCGAATTGGGATTCTGTATCAGAACCGACAGCTCCTTACCCATTCTGCACTGAGGATTGCCATCCAATCCTCTATCATCTCAGTCGTTGACTATGGCTTAGTTATATACGGATCTGCCACTACTACAGCACTTAGTCGCATTACAACATCCCTAAATAAGGCCTGTCGTATGCTCACTGGTGCACATCGACGCATCCACACATGTGAACTCTATGCTGATTCAGGTTGGCTGCAACTCTCAAACCGGATAAAGTACCTTACCTGCCTGATGGTGAAAAATCCACTCTGGGCCTCACTCCACCCTGTATCCAAGACCTGTTATGCCCGAGCGCTAGCACTCGCTTTACCAGAAGATCAGAACACCAGCCCTCCAAGTCCCCCGATGCCGGACTTCTCAGGACAAAGATCATTTGCCTATCGTACCCCCAGCTGGCTAATAGCCCTCAGCACTTATATTACTGCCTCCACCTCTCTAGGGATTTTCAAATCAAGGCTGTTCTCTCACCTTGCCACCTCCAGCTCCTGTGACTGCCCTGATTAAACCTCCTATTTTCTCACTACCCACCCTGTTCTGTTATTTTACAAAGACATGTTTGGGAAACCTTTTCTCCTGCTATTGTCTACTCCCCACACCTTTCACTTACCCTCTCTGTTCTGGACTTTTTCCCTATTTGTTTCTCCTAATCTGGCATGACCTCTGTCTTGTAATAATAATGTGATTATTGATATCTCATGTACTTTTGCACAAATTATTTGATATGTATTTGTATATGTTTTCTTGCTCTTGACACAACACAAATTGTTGTGTTATCTATGTAACCTTTTGTACTGTACCTAATTGACGTGGAACCTTTGTAAAAGAGCCTCTGGCTCAAAGGTAGTAATTCCTAGAACAATAACCTAAACTAAACTAATGTTGACTCAATTTGCTTCCACAGGGGAGATTTCTTTTCACATGACCAGAATATATGTAGGAGCGAACCTTCTTCCTTGTTGCATCTAGAACAGATGCCAGAAGGAAGGTGTTTCATTTGAGCCAGTTTAATGGGAGTGTAATACAGGTTATTTAAGATGCAGTATTGCGTTAACCTGTAACGGTCTTGAGTATGGTATATGTATATCTCTTTCCAAATCCATTGCCAATTAATAACTATATCAGGGGAAAAAGGCCTGCCAGATCTTGGACCCGACAGCCGAGGGAAGTTGCTGGAATGTGAGAACCAGTTTGTACAAAGTAGATATGCCATGCGGTTTGGTGGCAGAAGGCCTAATTTGCTGAAGAAAAGCATCTTTGTGGGAGGGTTTGGGTACTTTCCCAAACACCTCAACTAGTATGTGTTTGAGCTGAAAAATTTTAAAGACTGCCTGAGATGTTAAACCAAACTTGGTAAGAATCTCCTCTGTGGTCAGAATAACACCTTGCGAGTAGAAATCAGCAACTATATGTTCCGGAGAGAGTGGCAGCCAACTTCGGGATATAGGAGCCCCTCCTATTTTAATATTCAAATTGTCATAAATTGGCTGAGAGAAGTCAGAGCTTGGGGATATCTTACAGCATCTGAACAGTTGAGAGAGGACTCTAAATGAAATGCTAATCGGGAGAGACTGTAGGGCTTTAGGTATGTGCTTTATGGATGCGTAAAACAGTGTGGAGGGGGCTAACTTATGAGCAGCCAACATGTCTGATTCAATGAATAACCAAATTGGAACATAGTCGTAGTGAGTGAGAAGATCAGGTAAGCAGAGCCATTTCTCACACTTGTACAAATGACAAGCCCAATAATAGGATAGAAAATTGGGAAGACGCAGGCCGACTAACTCCTTGGGTAAGGAACTTAAGTAAGACCTTCTGATTGCTTTATCCCGCCAAATGAAGGAGTTAATATCAGAATGGATACGTTGAAAGAACGATAAAGGTAACCATACGTCCAACATATTCAACAGGTAAAACAGTCTGGGCAGGACATTCATCTTGATGGTATTAATTCTTCCCCATAATGATAAAGGAAGCTTTTTCCATCTTACTAAATCTTGTTGAATATTATTCCATAGGTCCTCTAAATTAAGTTTATGCAGTAAGGGTAAGTCCGAGGTGATGTAAATACCTAAATATTTAATGGACCGAGAGGTCCATTTCATCCCGTACTTAATAAAATCTGAGCTATATGTTAAGTGATTAAGAGGAAAAATTTTGTTTTTACTATGTTTGTAATTCGAGAGTTTCCCAAAACTCTCGATTATTTTCAATGTTACTGCTAGAGAAGAAACTGGATTTGAAAGGTGAAGCAATATATCGTCAGCATAGACTGAAAGCAGAGGAGCCCTATTGCCTACTGGTATACCAGTAATTAATGGCGAAGATTTCAGTCACCTGATGAGGGGTTCGAGATATAGGTTAAAGAGAAAAGGATTGAGAGGACAGCCCTGTCGCGTGCCAGAAAAGAGAAGGAAAGCATCTGAGAGTACACCATTGCAGTATATTCTAGCCCGAGGGAAGAAGTACAAAGCTTGAATTCATTTGATAAAGTCATTAGGGAAACCCATTGTCTGCAGTGTTGCCCACAAGAAATTCCAGTCTACCCTGTTAAATGCTTTTTCTGCATCTAGGAAAATTAATGCCATAGGGGAAGAAGAAGTTTTTGCCAACTGAACCAGATATGACAATTTAAGGAGATGATCTGCAGGGGTTCTACCTGCCACAAACCCTATTTTCTCCGGACTAAGAAGATGGACCCAGACTTGTTCAGTTCTACTAGCGAGTATCTTGGCAAGAATTTTAATATCACAATTTAATAGGGAAATTGGGCGGTAACTCGCTGGGGACTGGGGTGGTTTGTCTGGTTTGAGGAGAAGAACGATCAAGGCTTCTAGCAGGGATGTGTACTGGGGTTGTCCAGAAAGAATGTATTGGTACAATCGCAGCAGGCTAGGTGCAAGATCTTTAGCAAAAGCTTTATAGAAGTTTGACGGTAAACCATCCAGGCCGGGGGCCTTATCCAGAGCTAAGTTTTGAATAGCCGATAGCACTTCTTGAAGGGAAATGGGAGCGGATAGAAAGGTCTGCTGTGTGAGAGAGAGAGAGTGGGTAGAGAAGAGACAGTCAGATATTCTAGTAACTCCTTTTGCAACGGAGGTGATGGACGTTGACTGTATAGAGAAGAGTAGAAGTGTTTAAAGATAGAAGCTATGTCTCTGGGATGTGTTTTAGTGATCCCACCAGGATCATTAATGGAAGAGATGAACCTTGACGCCTCTAATTTCCTCAGACGTAGGGCTAGTAGGAGACTCGCTTTCTCTCCTTGTTCTATGTATTTTGCCTGAGTTCTCAAAATGACAAATTCCGCTTTTTCTTGTACTACACGTGAATACTGATTCCTTAAGTTCAATAATTTTTTCAAGAGATCTGGAGAGGGAGAAGAGGGGAGGGATTGTTCAAGTGAACAGATTTGTGCCAGAAGCGAGGTGATGGTAGCTTCTTGCTTTTGTTTGCGAGTAGAGGCTAACCTGATGAATTCACCTCTCAGAAAACACTTCAAGGCACACCATTCATGATCCGCTCTTGCGACCGAGCCTTGGTTGTTTGCAGCAAATACTTGAATTAAATCGGAAATTCTGATGACAATATAGTCGTCCTTTAACAATATTGAGGTACCATACCGAATCTCTTTGGAAATTGTAGTCTAACAAGACTGTAACCCAGGTGACAGCGTGATCCGATATGACTATGGGTTATATAGCGGAGTCATTTAAACCTTGTATAAGTGAGTGGCTAAATAGGATATAGTCCAACCAGGACCAGGTGGAATGCACCATTAAGTGAAAAGAAAAGGAGCGGACTGTGGGATTTTGTAATTGCCATGGGTCACACAGCTTAGCAGAATCAAAGAATTCTGCAAGTGCTTTCTGGGCAGCAGAGAGAGGCTTGAACCGGGAGTTGGAACGATCTAAATCCTGGGTGGGTGGTAAGTTCCCATCTCCCCGAAGTATTATTGGGAGAGTGGAAAATGTTCGCAACTTATTCTGCAGATCTAAGAAGAAGTCTGTATTCCCCCCCAGGGCCCATACACACTTCCAAGAACTACTTCAGTACACTCTAGTAGGCCATGGACTAAAATGTATCTCCCCTGTGGATCTGCGATGGTCATTTTGGGCTGGAAGGCTACAGACCGGTGGATCAGAATAGCGGTACCACCACTGGCTGTCGACATACCAGATGTGTAAACTTGCCTGACCCCCTGCCTACACAAGCCAGCAGCTTCCCCAGGGAGGAGATGGGTTTCTTGAATGAAAGAGATGTTGGCCTGCAATGCTGATAAATGTTTGAGAATTTGAATTCTTTTATTCAACTCACGAGCCCCTCCAACATTCCAGGTTATAAATTTTTTCAGGCCACTAGTCATTTAACTTTATGAAGTACTTTACAATACCAGTCCATTATATTGAGAAAGTGCACCAGAACACCCCCTCACCCCACAGATATTTCCTCAAAACTATGACACTGGTTTCCTCCCAGATCCAGAAGAGAAATACCTCATTAACTCCATCCGATAGGACAATTACAATATACTGAAATTCCCAATCGTAAACAATAAAGAAACCTGGGATGCCATGGTTACCAGATACCCCCACCCTCTTAATCAAAACCCTCTTAAAACTATTTACAATGGATACTCTACCCAGCCGTGAAACTCCCTTATGTCCCATATTTTCTTTATAGGGTAGAGATCCCATTCGTACCCCATCATAGTTGCTCTCTATGAACCTATCTGAGAATAAATTCTGAGAGATAACTGGTCCAAATATAGTATAAAGCGCTACTCCAAAAAAAAAACACACCTGTCAGCCACCTTGAGAACCAAAAGATATTCTCCATAATAACATAACCAGTTATAGTAAATCCGAGAGCAACTAGGGTACTCTCCCCATGCACCAGAACATGTGGCTGGCCAATCCTAAGCTGAGACCCCCTCCCCCCCGAAAACCCACCAATGAGTAAACAGATATTTATTCTAAAAACCTAAAGGAGAAACCACCAGATTGTGAAAGAGAGAAACCTTCATGATAAGTCGTGTTATTACCAGACAACAGTCCAGGGAGAAGCCGTTGCAGCCAAGACTTAACAGAGAGAGAGAACGGGAGGTGATGGTAGAATAGCTGGAATGAGAGCAAGAAACAGTGATGTTAATGGGAGCAGAGAATACTGAAGGGTACAAGAAAGAGACATAAATTGTGTAAGACCAGAAAATGAGACAGGCTGAGAATGCAGGAAAATGTTAGCTTCGCTCCCCATTTACCAGAGTGACGAAAACTGAGAGAAACCTATAACAGGGGAAGTGATTAGCGATTAGAGAGTTAGAGACAAAATGAGAAGAAAATAGAAACTGTTCAACTCTTTCTTAGTTATCTTAGCACAAATAAAATTGAAGTAGATTGCACCGGGTTCATTGTGCCAGACGATCTTTCTTGATGCGGTTGTTTCCCGGGGGAACCAGATTAGCAGCGGGCTTGCACCGTGACAGAAAACAAACCCCAGGGAAACAGCCAGACAGACTAAAAGAGTCCGGGGGGATAAAGCGCCTTGATGATGTGCAAGTTCATCCAGAGCTTTAGGCTGCTACTCTACACCATCACAGTCCACCAACGTCATCCCCCCCACAGGGACCGTTTCTTTTCATGCAGGCTCCATCAGGACCAGTCGCCTTCATGGTAAGCAAACTAACGAAACATTTCAACTCCCAGAGCGTCTTGTAGATCATATTATGGCCTACAACATTAGGATTTGAACAACATGGGTAGCTTCTTGCTCAGCTCGACCCCAGCTTGATCAGCTGATTCAAAAGATAGCCATGCACCGTCCACCAAAACTTGCAGACGAGTGGGATAGACCATACGAAACTTGATACTAGCAGCAATCAATTAAGTGACTGTAGGGTGAAAGGAGGCTCTCTTCTGATGGGTTTCCAGAGGCAAATCCTGGGTAATCCGCAATCGCTTATCTTCCCATTGAATAACTTGCAGCTCTCTAACTTTGGAGAGAATATGTTGCTTTTCCAGGTAATTAAGCAGGCGAATGATCATGGGACGAGGGGGAGCAGACTCCTCCAGTTTCAGGCGCAGGGACCTATGTGTCTTTTCAATTAAGTAGGTTGGATTATGTGGAGAAGGGCCCACTACTTTAATGAATAGCTTCTGGACCAAAGGGATTGCAGTGGAATCTTCAGCCCCTTCAGGCAGCCCAAAGATTAAAATGTTGTTCCTCCTGCTGCGTCCCTCCAAATCCTCTGTTTTGAGTTGTAACTTTGTGATCTGTTGCCTGAGTTTTGCAATCTCGGGATCTGCCTTATCATGCCAGGCTTCTAAGGAGTGAGTGCATGCCTCGGTGTCCGCCGCTCGGATCTTAAGGTCAGCCATCTTGTTGCAGATATTTTTGAGATCTGTAGCGATTTCTTGTAAAGCTTCTTTGAAAGGTTGCAGCTCTTGCAGGAAACGCTCTTCCGACAGTGGTGTAGGGGCTGATAGAGTGCTTAGTTGCTTAGCTGAGAGATGCTGAAGTGGCTTTGCTTTCTTGGCCTGCTTATCAGGCGAGACCAGGGGCATATGTCTAGGCAAGGCCGCTTTCATTTCGGCCTCCATTGCGGTCAGCTTAGCCACCCAAGAAACCAAAAAAAACAGCCAAATAACTTCCTCAAGTAACTTGAAGCAGTAAAATAAGATGGTCTCCGTGAACCAGATCTGAAGAACATTAGATTATATCAGATGTTCAGGAGGGGAAAGCGGGAGCCTAGGGAAACAGCAGCTATCACGCCAGAGCCATCATGTGATCTGAGACAAACCTGTAGTTAGCTAGACAGTCAGAGTCAAGAGAGGGTTTCTCAAGGAGGGCTGTAACCACTGCCTCTTTCGGGGTGTCCAGAAACCCACCTAATACAAATGAACACCTGGCTATCTCTGCCAGGACCGGGCCAATGACTTCAACACACCCCATTAAGAGGCGAGTTGGACCCGGGTCCAAACTACAACAGGTCGGCTGCATACTCTGTATGATCCTCATGACATCATCGACTACCAACTGATTGAAGTCGGACCAGGTAAACCGAGGGGCAACAACCTCCCACCGACTAACATAACTCCCAATGGAGAGAGCCGTATAGATCTCAGACCTAATATCAGCAACCTTAGCTGCAAAGAATCGAGTAAAGTCATTACATTTCTCCTGTGACAATGATCTCCATGAATGGAGACAGGCTGGATAGTACAATTTGTCAACAGTCCAGAACAGCTGAGCTGGGCAGTTCTGTGCAGTGGCAATCTCCTTGGACAGGAACTCTGCCTTCTTACAGGAGGTAGCCAATAGTTACTCCTTATAATGGATCATCAATCTATACCTGTCACAGATAGTGTACAGAGAGAAACCAAAACAACTGTTTAACAGTAACAATTGCTGGTTTCTGTTGTCCCTGCTTCCATTTTCCTGCCCACAGCAAGTCCTCCCAGTGATCAATTGGACTGACTAGAGACAGAGAACAAATTAACACTAGTAGCTATTGTTTTTTTTTGTTTGTTTGTTTTGTAAACGCACAAATTAACAGTCACTGGCTACCTATTTTTTCTCAAACCTACATGGTCACTGACTACTTATTTTTTTTTTAAACCCACAGTCACAACAAGTCACAAGTCACACTTTTTCTCTCCTTCTCCTTCCCATTTCAGACCCCAGGAAATCTTACTGTATTCTGACATATGCAGTATTGTCCTCCCATCGTACTGCCCCGGAGCTAAAATGGTTAATAGAACCTATGCTAATGATAGAATGCTAGGATCATGCTCAGTTTTCAAACCACTATCCCTGGTAAACATTCTACAACTGTCAGATTCTTTACTCCGCTTGAACAGTACAGAAGCCTCTGAGAGCTCGCCTTCATCTTCTTGATGACTTTTATTTTTTTATCGTTTTTTTGAAGTAAAGTTTATTTCTTTTTGTTTTTTAAATCACTGCCTTTGGTTTACTGGTAAACTAGTTTAGAGTTAGTGTCATCTGTATACCTCTTAGCTGGTAAGGGGTCATCTCTGGCAGTTAATCAAGTGTTTAGGAAGTTCTTCCAGGGTCTCATGCATTTCCATTCCCCTCACAGGGAACACACCCCAGCATGGGGCCTCAATATATGCATTGGCTAGCAATGAAACCACCATGTGAGCCCATGTCTTCAGCAGAGTTTAAGTATGTAACATGGAAAACAGTGCTCATGGTACCCTTCACCTCACCTAGGAGGAGCAGTGAGCTCCAGGCTTTGTCCACGGAGTCAAATTACATATCAGTCTACAGGGACAAGGTAGTCCTCAGGACTAACAGAAACGTTATGCCCAAGGAGGTTTTGGACTTCCACCTAAATTAGTCCATTACTTTGTCAGTCTTTTTTCACTGACCACTCTAGTTCAGCAGAATGTGGACTGCACAGCCTAGATGTCAATTGAGCTATAAGCTACTACTTGGGTCACACAAAGGGTCACAGGCAGGTTAGCACTCAGCTCTTCATGACCTATGGAGAAGTGGAAAAGGGCAAGCCTGCCACTAAAGGTCTATTGCCCTCTGGATTGTTGCTTGTATTCAGCACTGCTACAGCAAAGTAGGTAAAGAACCCCTGTAGGCCTAAGGGTTCACTTTACAGGGGGTCTAGCTGCCTCAATAGCAACTGCAGGAGATATTTTTTTGTCGGAAATTTGTAAAGCAGCTACCTGAAAAACAGTTTACGCCTTTACTAAACACTACAGCCTGGAGACCCAGGCCAGAGGCAATGCCTGGTTTAGCACAGCAGTACTGTAGAGCTTGTTTCCTAAAAAGGTTCTCTACCTTCCTCCAAAGGTACTGTTTGGGTAGTCTGCATGTATCAGAATACAATAAGATTTCCTGGGGTTTGAAGAAAAAATTATTTACCTTAGTAATCTTGTTTCTTCTAAGGGAATCTTACTGTATTCTGAGCTCTCACCCTACCTCCCCTACTAGAACCTATGGGCACTGCAGCACAGCTATCCATGCTGCTGAATACCCAGGAGTAGTTCTGTTGTCAGGCTTGAGTCTGTGTGGACCACATTTTAAATAAAGGGGATTGTTGGTTATTTATTTAATTGTTAAAGTTAGTGTAGATAGCTTGTTGGTATTCACACTCCATAAGAATCTAACAGTTGTAGAGTGTTTACCATGGACAATGGTTTGAAAACTGAGCATGAGCCTAGCATTCCATCATTAGAATAGGTTCTATTAACCATTTCAGCTCCGGGGCAGTACAATGGGAGGACAATACTGCATATGTCAGAATACAGTAAGATTCCCTTAGAACAAACAAGATTACTATGGTAAGTCATTTTTTTCTTTCCCACCCAGGTAGCAGCAAGCCCTTTCAGTGTTCATTCCTTTACCTGCCCTGTTTAACAGTCTGGCTAGTTTATTTATTTATTTTAAATCCACTACCACAACCCAAACCCAAGTGGCACTGCTTTCTATCACTTCATCCCTGTATCTCAGTCTTGACTTTGACCATCCTGTGGACCTGTTTAAATTACTTGCCCAATGCCCATTACTGCAGCCCTGCCACCACCAGTGATTTATGGTCCGACTCCCAAGTACAGATTCTGAAAATTAAATTAAAAGTTCCCTCCTGGGCCAAGACCCACTCACTGCTAGATGTTCGGGGTGGGGGGGACTTACCTCCTCTGCTGGCCTGGGTCAACTCCTAGCAAATCAGTCCTTCTTCCATACCATACTCTGTGCTGTGCTGCAGCCTGTACTCTGTTTCGTGGCTGGCCTTCGGATTGGTACACTGAGTTCTTGGCTCACCCGCAGCTATTCAGCCTCTCCTCGTCGATGTAACCTCCTCAGCTTGGTCGGAATTCCATTGGCTTCCTCCCTGGGCTGGTTCCACTGCTGCTGTTCAGTCTCTTTGATCTTCTCCAGACTCCTCGCTCACGAGTTAGGCTGCAGTCTTCTCCCAACTAGTCCCCTCCCAGTCCGCTCACTGGTGAATCAGACAGAAATGGTGCTGCATATAGAAAGGGATGGCAATTTAAACCTCCTGCTGACTGGCTTTCTACATACAGGCAGCCACTCAGCAGAGGCATGACCACCCCTTTCCTAACTGACCAGTACTGCAGGGCTCAGCCTCACACAAGCCAGTGAACGTGCACTGGTGGCAGCATCCTGAGCCAGAGGCTGAGTTCTAGGCTGTTGGTAAAGATGCATGCCTCCCTCTTGAAGTCAGTGGTCGGAACCAGGAAGAGGAAGCAAAGCTTAGCAAACTAAACAAAGAAGTGCCACGCAGTCTATGGTGTGCCCCCCCCCATGCACTGACTGAAAAAGTCACTGGCCTTGAGTTATGCGGTAGGTAGGTAGATGTCCATTTCTGAATTCTTCAAAAGAATAATAATACAGCAGCCCCTTTTGTTGCCCCACTGATTTCTTCAGCTTTCTGCAGTACACTCAGTCATACTGACCATATGTTTGGCAATGGCCATGTACTGAAAGAGCTAATTTTGGCATGTAGTATATTTGTGTCACTATATAGTTTATTTAACTTGCCCAAAACAGGAACCAAAACAAAGAAAGCAAAAAGGAAATCCCAAAAACTTCTGATCATAGGAGACTCCATGATTCGGAGAGTTGATACCTATCTCTAGCCAGGGGTAATGGTCAGATGTCTCCCAGGTACATCAGCGTGGAGAGACACTGACTGCATTGCTAAAATTGTTCAGGAAGCAGGAGAAAACATTAACGTCTTGGTACACATAGGGACAACTGATCTCGCCAGCCGGTCAGTTGTGGAGACCAAGGAACACCTGACTAGGCTGGGTGACAAACTATCATCCATTTCGTCCAGCATCTCCTTCTTTGAGATCCTGCCAGTCTGGGAGAAGGGGCAGATGGATGGAAGGTTAGAGAAGGGGAGATGGGGAGCTAAACATGTGGCTCAAGGGCTGGTGCCAGGAGGAAGGACACAAATTTGTAGGGAACTGGCAACAGTTTTGGGAGCGAAAGTTCTTTAAATTTGATAGACTGCATCTGACTAAGGAGGGAATCAGTGCATTGGGGCAGAAGTTTGATGTCTTTGCAGAATATTTAAGCTAGCAAATGGGGAGAGGGGTGCAGCACCCCCATACGTCTAATGGGAAGAACACCCCTCTCCCCTCAGCTAGTGGTCAAACAGGAGTTCAGCATGTTTGCAGTTCAGTTGCATCACCAGGTAAGGAAAAAGGTCCAGCTCCCCATACGACACACAGGGTAAATGCCAGACTTCACCCAACAACTAACACACTGAAATCTGGCCAATGGAGAATCATGTACACAAATGGTCACAGTCTGGGAAACAAGATCCCAGACCTGCAGGCAATAATGACAGAGGCTAAACTGGACATAGTAGCAGGTAGTGAGACATGGTTTACCAGTAACCACACTTGGGAGACTTCAGTACCTGGCTATGTACTGTTCAGAAGAGACCGAGGTGCAAAAAGGTGTGGGGGGGGGTAGAGTGGCCCTGTATGTCAATGAAAATATCAAAGCTACAGAAATTCAGAATACACATAAGGAGCCAGAAGAACTGTGGGTCACCCTGGAAACAGGAAATGGGACAGCCATAAGAACTGGGGTTGTCTACAGGCCCCCAGACCAGGTGGAGGGCATAGACACATTACTGTTAGAAGATACACAAAACATAACAGCTAAAGGGGAGGTTCTGATAATGGGAGACTTCAACATGCCAGAAGTAGATTGGTCAATACCAGCAGGAACATCTAACAGAACTAGACATATGGTGGATTCCCTGCAGGGAGAAGGCCTCAAACAACTTGGACAACAACCCACAAGAGACAGAGCTATCCTAGATCTAGTACTGACTAACAGGGGAAGGATCACAGATCTCCAGGTAAAAGGTCACCTGGGGGGCCAGTGACCATTACATGGTATGGTTCAGTTTGGCCACTACAACGAAATCATCCCATTCCAAGGCAAAAATATGGGACTTCATAGGAGCTGACTTTGATAAGATGGCCAACAGAGTTAAGCTAGCCCTGGCAAAAAGAAATACAGGTGAGGGGGTACAGGCAAAGTGGGCAAGCATTTAGGATGCAGTACTTGAAGCAACATCCCATTGTGTTAGAGAGAAAAGGAAGTGCAAAAGAAGAAGGAAAACACTTTGGTTCTCAAAAACAGTAGCAGAAAAGGTCAGAGCCAAAAGGCTGGCCTTCAGGACATATAAGGAAACACAGCGGATGAAGATAGGGAGGCATACCAAACTTCCCTAAGGGAAGGCAGTAAGGCAGACAAAGGCCCAAACTGAGGAAACACTAGTACAAACAGTAAAAGAAGGTGACAAGACTTTCTATAGATACATTAGTGAAAGAAGAAAGTCCAGAGGGGGTATTGCTAAGATCAAAGGAGACAAGAGGGCATGTGAGGAGGAGGACCATGTAAAAGCATCTATCCTAAATAGATACTTCTGCTCAGTATCTACTGAGGAGAAGGTAGGGCAGGACCCATAGCTCAGCACCATGGACACAGGGGGGAAGGAAGTGAGCACTAGTCCCTTCACAAAAGAAAGGGTCCCACAAGAGCTCGATAAGCTTAGGGTGGACAAGCCAATGGGACCTGATGACATACATCCCAGGGTACTAAAGGGGCTAAGGGTGGAACTAGCAGAGTCATTATCAGAACTGTTTAGTGAGTCTCTGAGCACAGGAGTGGTCCCAGAAGACTGGAGAAGGGCTCATGTGATCCCGCTCTGCAAGAGTGGTAGCAGGGAGGGGGGAGGGAACTACAGACCAGTCAGTCTTACCTCAGTAGTGGGCAAGATTATGGAGGCACTCCTTAAGGAAATTATAGTGCAACACCTGGAATCCATAGGAGCAAAGGATCCAAGACAGCATGGGTTTAGAAAAGGAAGGTCCTGTTAAATGAATCTCATAGATTTCTTTGACTGGGTAACCAGAGTGGTGGACCATGGAGGAGCAGTTGATATCGCCTATCTTGACTTCAGCAAAGCTTTCGATACTGTTCTACATAGAAGATTGACTAATAAGCTGGGTAGGCTCGGGGTGGGTCAGAAGTTGGTCAACTGGGTGGCAAACTGGTTGATGGGCAGAAAACAGAGAGTGGTGGTAAATGGTATACAGTTAGAAGAGATGTAAGTCACAAGTAGGGTACCTCAGGGATCAGTCCTGGGGCCAGTCTTATTCAATATCTTCATCACTGACATTGCAGATGGACTGGAGGGTAAGATTTGTCTGTTTGCAGATGACACCAAGATCTGCAATAGAGTAGATGATCCAGATGGGGTGGGCAGAATGAGAAGAGATCTGGATAAGCTAGTAAAATGGCCAGAAGAGTGGCAACTGGGGTTTAATGCAAAGAAGTGCAAGATCATGCACATAGGGAAGAGAAACCCTGAAGCCACCTATAGGCTGGGAGGGGAGTTGCTGACAGTCACAAGGGAAGAAAGAGACTTGGGCATCATCATCACCGATGACCTGAAATCATCCAAGCAGACCATTAAAGCAGTAGGTAAGGCTGGGGGGATGTTAGGGTATATTAGTAGGGGTATCACAAGTCAGAAGAGGGAGGTAGTAATCCCTCTACAAGACACTGGTTAGGCCACATCTGGAGTACTGCATGCAGTACTGGAGGCCACACCTTCACAAGAACATTAACCAAATTGAGGCAGTCCAGAGAAGGGCAACCAAAACTGTGCAGGGACTGCATCAGAAAACATATGAGGACAGATTAATGGAGCTCAATATGTCTACCCTAGAGCAAAGGAGGGAGAGAGGTGATATGATCGAAACATTCAAACACCTTAAGGGCATTAACAAGGTGAAAGAGTGTAACATGCTTCAATATAAGAAAAATAGCAGGACAAGAGGACACAGCATGAGATTAGAAGGAGGCCGATTAAGGGTAATGTGAGGAAGTTCTTTTTCACAGAAAGGGTGGTGGATGCATGGAATGGCCTACCTCAGGAAGTGGTGGATATGAATACAGTGCAGGGCTTAAAACAGGCATGGGATAGGCATAAGGGAGCAATACAGATGAGTATGAATAGATAGGCCATTGACAGAGCAAAGGCTGATGGTACATTTATAAGGTAGAAAAAGAAATGGGCAGGCTGGATGGGCCTTGCGGTCTGCCGTCAACTTCTACGTTTCTACGTTTCTATGTTTCTGTTTGTTTCAATATATAGTGTCTGTAGAATGTTTCAATATATAGAGTATGTGTTTCACTATATAGTGTATTTGTCTCAGTAGTAGTAGAATTTATTTGTTTGTGGTGCCCTTCCCTTGAGGCCCAAGACGCTATTACAATATAACAGCAATCTATAAACCCAAAGATAATTATCCACCACATAATCTATAGAAATAAATAATCGTATAAAGCGTATACAAAACAAATTAATAAAAACAAACTAATTTAAGATGTTCTATAAAATGATACTACTAATAATCCTCTAATGCATGCTGAAACAGAAATATTTTCAAGACCCTCTTAAAGGTCTCTACCGAGGGTTCCTCCTTCAAGGCTGTGGGTAGAGAAATTGCAAAGGTTGGGGCCAGCTACCTCAACAGACCCATCCCCAGAGGTCTTCAGTGTAGCCTGAGTAACCACCAGAAGGCCCTCCCCGGTGGAACAGAGCAGCGTAGGGGATGTGTGGGTGCAGGAGCTCAGCCAGGTATTCCAGGCCCAGCTCGTGTAGGGTTCTATAGGTTAACAAACCCACTTTAAATGAGATATGCCACTTCACTGGTAGCCACTACAAATCCCACAGTGCTGGTGAGATATGGCATGATGTAGAAAGGGCTGGCATGTAGAAAAGCCCATAAGTAACCAGGTAGCTGTGTTCTGCAGCAGCTGCAGGCATCGCAGCATACCCCCACTAACCCCAAAGTACAGAGCATTACAGCTTCAAAACGTTTCGAGCACTGATATACCTCAACAGAGGGACGCCACTACGGAATTAAATTATAACAGACTTTTATTAATAAAATAGCACCAGAGGTCCTGCCTATTTATAAAAGTATGTTATAATTTTATTACATAGTGGCTTCCCTCTGTTGAGGTATATCAGTGCTCGAAACTTTTTGAAGCCATTCACGTTAGTTTCTTGCTGCATGATTTGTCCCAGTGTGCACTCTTTTGGAACAGTACAGAGCATTACAGTAGTCTTGCTTGGAGGTCACACAGGCATGTACCAGTGTGGCCTGGTCACCACGACTATAAAGTGTATGTAGATTTAGTGTATGTATTTCAATAAATGGTGTATGTGTTTCACTATATAGCCAGGGAAGGCAGGGAATGTGGCCTGTCTGGACTTCAGCAATAGCTCTGACACTGTGACACACAGGAGGCTACTAAAGAAACAGAGCAACTTGGGGGTGAGATCCAAAGGAATGACATGGGTTAGTAACTGGTTAACAGATAGGAGACAGAGTGTAGTGGTAAATGGCACTAGAGTGACCATCGGGGCGTCACAGGGCTCAGTACTGGGACCGGGCCTCTTCAGTGTGTCTCAGTAGTAACATTGCTGATGAACTGGAAGGGAAGGTATGCTTTTCTGCAGATGATGCCAAAATCTACAATGATATGGACATCCAGAAGGGGGTGGAGAAAATGAGCAGTGATATGGGTAAACTCAAGGAGTGGTCTAAAGCGTGGTAATTGGGGTTTAATACCAAAAAGTGCAAGAACATAAACCTAGGGCATAGGAAACCAGGCACTGAGTATAGGATTTAGGGTACTGACATACACTAAACAGGAAAAGGACTTTGGGGTTATCGTATCTGATGACCTCAAAGTGGCAGGACAGTGTAACAAAACAGTATGTTGGGCCAGTGGGATGCTGGGGTACATGGGGAGAAGTACATCAAGTAGGAAGAGAAAAGAAGTGTTGCCACTCGGTCACTCTTTGGTAAGACACACCTGCAGTACTGTGTCCAGTTTTGGAGGCTCTACCTCAGAAAGGACATAGACAGGGTGGAGGCAATCCAGAGGAGGGCAACTAAAATGGTGCTGGGGTTGCACAAGAAGCCCTACAAGGAGAGACTGAGGAATCTCAACATGTACACCCTGCTGGAGAGAACAGCAAGAAGTGACATGATAAAGACCTACAAGTACCTTCACAGGGATGAACAGTATGCAGGAGGGAGCTCTCTTTCAAATGAGAAGGAGCAACAGGACTAGAAGGCATGCGACCAAGTTGGAAGGAGGAATTTAAGAGAGATATGGAGAAATATTTCTTCACTAAAATGGTGGCAGACACTTGGAATGGGCTA
The DNA here is from genome assembly GCA_016271365.2 of Neoceratodus forsteri. Taxonomy (NCBI): domain Eukaryota; kingdom Metazoa; phylum Chordata; order Ceratodontiformes; family Ceratodontidae; genus Neoceratodus; species Neoceratodus forsteri. The sequence goes on along the minus strand of CM057454.1, from coordinate 1,075,128,786 downwards.
CCAGCAGAAGTGGTGGAGGCAGAAATAGTGGGGGGCTTCAAATGTGCATTGCATGGGATAGATATTGGGGTGCATTAGGAAATAGGCAGGAGGATCGGTGGAGACCATTTAGGGTCTACAAAGACAGATTAAGCAAGGAACATTTAGGCAGACTAAGTGGGCCAAACTGTTTTCTGCCAACAAATTCTATGTTTCTATGTAGTGTATTCGTTTCAGTATATAGTATAGGTAGATTTTTCAATATATAGTGTTTGAATCTCAATAGATAGTGTGTGTTTCAATACAGAGTGTGTTTATTTAGTTAATTTTAGTTAACCGAGTGAGTACACTAGCCAAACAATGACTATTTTCAGGCACGACCCGGGACAGTACAAAAAGAGTGGTAAGACAAGTACATTACATGAGTGCAGGAACATCATGTACAGTACAGTAGTTACAGGTATTGCTGAACAGTAAAAGTAAATACAAAACAGTTAATGTAGCATACAGTCAAATACGACATTGTGCACTCACACTGGAGTAAACAGTAGTTAACAAGGTGACAGATATAATGGGAAACATAACGTAGTGCAGCAATAAATATAGGTAAGGCAGCAGACAATCATTTGTTTCAGTATACAGTAGAAACATAGAAATTGTTGGCAGACAAGGACCGCCAGGCCCATCTAGTCTGCCCTTAAGCCTATCCTTGTTTGTGGCCTTTGACCCTACTTGGTCAGCAGCTTCTTCCCTTCCCACTCTGATGTTCCCTTTATGTCTGTCCCAAGCCTGATTAAAGCCTCCCACTGTGTTTGCCTCCACCACCTCTTGTGGCAGATTGTTCCATGTATCCACCACCCTTTCTGTGAAGAAAAATGTCCTCACATTCCCCCTTATCCTGCCCCCCTCAATTCTCATATCATGCCCGCTTGTTCTCGTACTACTCTGATATTAAAAGATGCCACCCTCTGCTCCTTGTTTATGCCTTTAGGGTACTTGAAGGTTTCTATCGTGTCTCTCTGCTCCCTCCTCTCTTCCAGTGAGTACATATTGAGGTCCTTCAACCTCTCCTCGTATGTTTTCTGGTGCAAGCCGTGTATCATCTTTGTCGCTATCCTCTGGACTGCCTCCACCTTGTCTATGTCCTTATAAAGATGCGGCCTCTAGAATTGTACACAGTACTCCAGGTGAGGCCTCACTAATGTTTTATACAGTGGAACTGCCACATCCCTCCTTCTGATAGTGATACCTCTGTCTATGTAACCTAGCATGCCACTGGCCTTCGCTGCCACCTTAGTACTCTGTTTCAACACTTTCAGGTCATCAGAAATGATAACCCCAAGATCCCTTTCCTCCCTGGTAACTGTCAGCAAATCCCCCTCCCTCCCATCCTGCAGCTCTCCCCTGGGTTCCTGTGTCCCAGGTGCATTATTTTGTACTTCTTAGAATTGAACCTCAGTTGCCACACCTTGGACCATTTTTCCAATTTCTTTCAGTCACTCCTTCTTTTTTCAACCCCCTCTGGAGTATCTACCCTGTTGTAGATTTTGGTGTAATCTGCAGACAGGCAGATCTTACCTTCTAGTCCTTCCACTATGTTGCTAATGTAGATATTAAACAGTACTGGCCCAAGGACTTATCCCTGAGGTACCCCACGTGTTACCCCCCTCTCCCCGGATTGCGGATTGGATCCCATTTACCACCACATTCTGCCACCTGTCTGCTAACCAGTTTCTAACCCAGTTGACCACCTTGAGGCCCATGCCAAGACTACCCATCTTGCTGACCAGCCTTTTATGTGGAATGATGTCAAAGGCCTTGTTGAAATTGAGGTAGGCCACGTCCCATGCTCCCCCTTAATTGCGTATGTGGATTTTCAGTACTCTACGAATTGTGTCCCTAATGGCATCCCAAATATTAGTACATCAACTTCCATTCCCATCTTCTTACTTTGTTACTTCCTCAAAGAACACCAGCAAGTTAGACTGGCATGATCTCCCCTTTAGTAAACCCATGATTACTCTTCTTTAGCAGCTGGAACCTGTCCACATGTTCAGTAATCTGATCCTTGATAATCATCTCCAGTATTTGTTCATGCAATCAAGCTTAGGTCCTACCTTCTTTTTTTTTATCAAACTTTTTGGTCAGCAGAGTCAACTCTGCCTGCTTCAGGCTTCCAATCCAGCACCCCAAGTCCCAACCGCCACTCCTCCCACCATCCCTCCAAAAGGGATTCACATTGGGTGGGACTCGAGGGCTCTGGTATCATCATTCATAGCCTCCAGTGCCATGGGTTTTCTGGTTCTTCTTCCTCTCCACCCCCCACCCTGATGCTCTGGCCCAGGGCATACATTCCCACACATACCTCCTTGGTCGCATGTAGTGATGTCCTGCTGGGGAGACAAGCACTCTTGGCCCACTGCAGTGGTCCCTGTGGTGCTGGAACCAGAGTGTCTCCTTCGCTTGGTAGGAGTGCTCCCGTCCCCTTGACTCCCCTGACCGCTTGAAGACTCCCGAGCACTCAGCTTCAGCTGAACCACATTTGGTTGAGGGGTGGGTCACTAGCTCCACGGTACCCCTGTTGAGCTTGATGACCTCGACACTGGTCAGTCAGGTGGTTGAGATGTTTCTCAACCCTGTTGACCAGCTGATGGGGGGAGGGCAACAATAAGTTGACCTCCAAGACCCCGGTCTTCCCAGTCTTCACTCAGGAGAATGTGGAGCAGTTGGTATCCCTGACTGGTACCACTTGGGATCAGCCTCCAATGAAGGTCATGCAGTCAAACCTGGTGCCTGTTGTGTATACAGCACCACCCCCTCCATCTTCTTGACACTGGCCCTGGGTCAATGGTCTAGGCTGAGGTACAGGTTGAGGTCGAATTGCTTTTCAAGTTCTTGCTCCTGCTCAACCAGGAAGTATCACCATCAACACTGCTCATGCTCTTCGTCCTCTGATGAAGAGAGGCTCCACCGGCAGATATGGTGACACTATGAGGAGCTCCTTTGGCATCAGTGGGCCTTGGTGGGGCAAGGAAGGGCTCTACCCTCAACCCCTATGATCAGCTGGCTGGTGCTGGTCAAGTCCACTCTGGTCTTTCTGAGACAACTGTCACCGACACTTGCCTCTCCACCCTTGCTGATGGAACCGCCTCCACAACAGCCCATGTGGGGAGCACCTGCTAAGAACTCCTGTCCAGGGAACAGCTTGTCAGACCAGTTATCTGTGGAAATCACCCACTTAGATGACTCATAAGTGGTTCATGGTGGGAAAAGGTCAAGGCCCATCTTCAACAAGTCCTCTGATGGCTCCACTGGGTCCTCTGTACAATCCTTAAGGATGCATATGTTTGATTGGGAATCAGTCAAGGAACTGACCACCGACTATGAACCAGTGTTTTATGGGGGTCTTCTCCAACTCATGTCAGAGTTCATGAATGTTCTTTTGAAGCCAGTTCAAAAAAGGACTAAATACCCCTTTACTAACATCCTGGATAAGAACAAATCCTCATTAGTCATCTTTCCCATAGCTGAAGCCATTGTGAGACCAGCTCTGGAGCTTTGGCAACATCCAGCATCCTGCCCTGCACCCTCAGCCCGTATTATCTACAACTATATGGTTCTTACCAGCTCTCTGTCCAGATTCTTTGACCACTCCTCAGCCGAGGATCTGGTCTCTGATTCAGTCTTCTGGAAATCAGGGAATACAGGGGACGTGGACAAGCCCCCCCCAACAAGGAGTTAAAAAAGCTTAACCATGGCTGGCCCGGTGGCGCTGAGGGTTGACGTGCTGGACGCCACACCTCGTGTCATGCCGGCAACCCAGGTTCGGGAACGGACTCGGGCCGTCGGGGGTCGGCAGGGAGGAAGGAGGATCGAGCGTCCCAACGGATGCTCTCCTCCTTCGGGGAGGGACCAGGGGTGTTTAATATGCCCGACGCTCGAGAGAGCCAGTGGAAGCACTGACTCTGGGGCAGCAGCTTCCTAGGGGCAAGGCCGGAGGGAGGGCGTCTACGGCACTTGGGCATGCGTGGCTTACGTTCCGCCCAGGCGGCGCCCTCGGGGTGAGAGGAGGACAGAAAACCGAAAACAAACCCCTGTACTGGAGACGGCAGCTCCGCCACCTAGACGACACAACACTGGCAGACCCCACTGTGCAAGGTGCTAAGGAGGCAGGTAGGAGCACCTGAGAGAAGAGACACTCTAGGGGCAGACTCAGTGGGGGAGTCTGGTGGGCATTGAGACAGCCCGAAGGAAGGGAGTGCAGGGGGCGTCCAGGAGGGGATAAAAAAAAAAAAAAAAAAAAGCTTAACCATGCAGCTAAGAAGGTCTACGCCGCATCCTCTCTTAGTTTCTGTCACCCTGATGATGGCTCACTCTGGTCACTCTCTGCTGGTAGTGCTTTCCACCCTTACCTGCCTGCTGTAAGCAGCTACCTGTCACAATTATCAGAGACTGGGGTCAAGTGGTGGCTAAACACCAGCTCCATATGGCTTTGAACATTGGTGATTCCTGTGTTTGTGACATGGCACCGGATGTCACGATGCATTGCAAAGCCTGGCTGAGGATCTCCACCTTCACGGCGGATACTCAGCTTAAGTTGGCCAATGTCCCTTTCCTGGGTACTGACCTCTTTGGCCTTGGGGTAGATGAGCATCTCACTAGGAATGAGAAGTCCACTGCCACCCTAGATTCTGTGGCTTCATCTCAAAAGACCCCAGAAGGTCAGAAGCAAAAGAAAAAGGCCTTTCAGTTTTAGCCCTTTCAATTACAGCAGTCTCAACAGCAACAGCCCCAGCAGGAGCAGTTTCAAGCCTGGCACCCCAAGACCAAGTTCTTCAACCAGGGGACCAAAAAAGGTGGGGGTAGGGGAAGTGGTGCCTCAGCAGCCAGTGCCCCCTCCAAAGCTGCCCAGTGAAGGGTTGGGAGGTTTTCACCTCCCGCCTGTCCAGACCTTGACCCATCTCCATGTGGGTGGTTGGCTTTGTCATTTCTGGCCTCACTGGTCCATCATTACTTTGGATAAGTGGTTGCCTCTTGACTTCGAGGCTTTCTTGCCTTACCTGTTCCATGCTCTGAGGGAGTCCTCGGTGCCACAGGACATGCTGTCCACCCTCAGGGAGGATGTTATTCTGCTCCTCGCATAAGGAGCTATAGCCCATGTCCCTGGTGCCCTGGCAGGTCAGGGGTATGTTTCCAGGTACTTTCTGGGCCCAAAATGAATGAGGATCTGGCACCCTATACTGGATATACATGATCTAAATCAGTTTCTCATGAAGCGCACATTCTGGATAGTCATGCTGAGCCAGATCATACCATCTCTGGAGCAGAACATGTGGATCTTCTCCCTGGACCTCCAGAATGCATTCTTCCACATCCTAGTCCATCCAGCTCACTGGCAGTACCTCCAGTTCTGCACAGAAGGGGTGCTCTATCAGTTCCAGGTCATGCCATTTGGCCTCCCCTCTGCCCCAGGGTCTTCAGCAACTGCATGGCAGTGGTTGCAGCCTTCCTGCGGGGCAAGGGGTCAGGGTTTGTCACTAAATAGGTAACTGGCTGATAGCCAGACCATCCAAAGAGGCAGTGGAGCAGTCCAGGGACTTCGTCCTCTGAACCTGCAGAAACTTGGGTCTCTTGGTCAACCCAGTCAAGTCTGAACCGATCCCCTTGCAGATACATTTTATTGGGGCAGAGTTAGACTCCCTACGACCAAGGCCCCCCTCCCTGTGGACCGGGCATTGGATCTTACCTCCTTTGCCCAATTATTTCAGGTTGGAAGCTTGCCATCTGCCTGGACATCCTGAAGCTGCTGAGGTACATGGTATCTTGCACCAGTGTGATCTGGTGGGCTTCCTGGCAGATGTGGCACCTGCAGTGGGAGCTGAGCCATCAACCGTCGATGGCCCCAGCATCTAGAATACCTGGGCCACACAGTGACTCAGCCGATGTGGGATGCCATCCAGTGGTGGCTGATCCCAGAACATCTGAAGGAAGGAATCCTGTTTATCTGCCAAGACCTGACCACCACTCTTACAAAAGATGTATCTCTGGTGGATTAGGGAGCGCTCCTGGGGGACCACAGGCCCCACAGAGCCCCATCACCACATCAACCTGCTGGAGCTCCATGCAGTGTGACTAGCTCTGATAGAATCTGCTCCTGTAGTCAGGGATCAGGTTGTGCTAGTCCAAATGGAAAACACCACGACCATGTTCTACCTGAACAGGCAAGATGACATGTACTCCCTTCCTTTGTGTTGGGAGACCTTCTGCACCTGGGCCCTCGTACATAGCCAGGGTGCAGATCTCCTGGTGATCCATGTTGCAGGAGTAGACAGCTGGCAGTTGCTCTCAGTTGGGTGGTCCAGATATCACACGAGTGGTCCCTGCATCAGGAAGTGGCAAGTCACCTGTTCTCCCTATGAGGCACCCCTCTGGTGGACCTATTTGCCTCCTGAAAACATAAAACTGAGGCTGTTCTGTGCCCCCCCTCATAGTCTGGGACACTTGTGGGGGATGCTTTAGCAAGGCCCTGGACCCCAGGCCTCCTGTACGCCTTTCCTTTCTTTCCCCGATCCACAGGGTGGTGGTCAAGACATGAAAGGACAAGGCGTGGATGAGGCTGATAGCTACGGCTGATAGCTATGGACTGTCCTCACCAGTTCTAGTAACCAGAACTCCACAGCCTCAGCAGTAGACCTCCATGGGGGTTGCCTCTCCACCTGGATCTGCTGACCCAACAGGGGAAGATCCTATACCCAGACCTTCAATCTCAGCTGCACCTCACAGCCTGGTTCTTGAGTGGTTAGAGTTCCAGGCTTTAGGACTTTCAGAGAATGTGCTTCATGTTGTGGAGGCTACTTGAAAACAGCTGACTCACCAATGTTATGCCTTTAAATGGAGACAGTTTTCCATTTGGTGCTAGACAAGGAGCTTGATCCTCCTTGCCTGCCCTGTGACTAGTATATTGGAGTACCTCTGGTCCCTATCCCAGCTGGAACTGCAATTGACAACCCTTAAGGTGCACCTGGTAGTCATCTCTGCATACCGGGTGAGGTTGATATGCCAACGATGGTGCAGGAGAAGGTGGTTCAGCACTTTTCTAAAGGCCTTGATCTCTTGTTCCCACTGGTGTGTGAACCTCCACCACCTTTGGACTTGCTGGTTTTGGCAGTGCTCATGGGCAAGCCTATTAAACCTATGCACAAGTGTGAAATATCACACCTGTTATGGAAGATGACCTTCCTGGTGGCTATCACATCAGCCATAAGAATCAGTAAACTCGAGGCACTCTTAATGGAGCCTCCATACATGGACTTCCACAGGGACAAAGTCGTCCTTCTCCCCCACCTGAAGTTCCTCCCGAAGGTTGTCTCTTGAGTTCCACCTTAGCCAGGTGATGAACCTCCTGGTCTTCTTCTTCTTGAATCCATCTTCAGAGACTGACTGCAGGCTCCATACTTTGGACCTGTGACGGGTACTCTCCTACTATGTAGAGCACACAATTAGAGCTCTGGGTCAGTCTCGCAAGCTCTTTGTGACATATGCTGAAGTCGTGCCTGGCAGACCGGCAGCTATGAGGATTACTGGCAGATGGATTATATCCTGCATAGACCCCTGTTAAAGGTTGGCTGGTAGGGAGCCTCATATAGAGCTCAGGGCTCATTCCAGCAGACATAATGTGCCTCAGCGGCTGCTTTCAGGGACATCCCTATTCAGGAGATCTGGAGGGTTGCCACCTGGAAGTCAGCACACACCTACATTTCCCATTACAGTATCAACCCTGAGTCTCATCAGGAGACTGCCAATTGGGACCTCAGTTCTTCAGTTTCTGTTCGCCAGTTAGGGGCGTGTGCCTTGCCCTCTCTTCCCAGAGAACTAATGAAAGTCTGCCAATGTGTGGATAAGTGAACACGCCCCTAGAAAAATAGGTTACTCACCTGTAACTGTAGTTCTAGGAGTGGTATATGGTTCACTTCCACACCACCCCCCACCTCCCCTGTCAAGTCGCACATGGATCCCTGTGTGACATCACCCCCCCTGGCACCTAGCCTTCAGCTACAGTACCCCCCTTGTCTATTCCAATTTCTTCTCATACTCCTGCTGGACCCTTCCTCATGCGTATTTCCTTGTTGTTTGATCCCTTCATCCTGCCTTTTTCAATACAGTTTCCCCATTTCCTATGCCCCATTCCACTGATTTTCCCAAATATTTTTTCCCCTTTCGTGCCACATATTTTGTGCAGCTTGTTAAACTCCTTATTCCACCCTGCTTGTCTAATTATTGTTCCTGTGTACCATGTGTTGTTCATTCCCACAGGTTTTGTCTGGAAGTGTTTGTTATCCCTAGTCTGCTTTCAACCCTCCTCTGTTGTTCCCCTTGCCTTTCTTTGCCCTGGTTATGCATCATCTTCCCTTCCAGCAGCCTCAGCTGCTCTTTCCTCACTCAACCCACAGCAGTTCACCAGCATCCATCCCTAACTCTGCCTACTGAGGCAAAGCAGTGCAGGGAGGCTTTCCCTGTCTACCGGGGATGAGATCCTGTATCATCTCACTACAGTCTCAACCAGTTGTATTCCCTACTATCTTCCACTAGTCTCCATCCCTAACTCTGTCCGGCGTGGCATCGGGTGAAGGTTAGCTTGCCCGGACTACTGGGGATGGGATCCTGCAGCCTCCATTTACTATCTTATACAACTGAATTCAATACCTACTATATCATTGCCGCATTCCCTTCGGGAATGGACCGCTGTACCCTATTAGCCCCCAGTCTTACATCCTCTATCTACTGCCTTGTACCACTGCATTCAATACCTACTGTCTGGTTGCTGCACTCCCTTCAGGAATGGGACAGCTGAACCCTATCAACCTCCAATCTCTGACTCATCACTACCTGTATCCTATGCCAGCAATTTGAGTTTGCCACTTCCCTTCAGGAATGGGATCTCTGTTCTCCATCATCTCAACTACCTCCATCCTGAACCAGTAATCTAAGTTTGCCACTTCCCTTCAGGACCGGGTCCTCTATTCTCCATCCTCTCAGTGTGCTTCATCATATCAACTACCAGCATTCTGTACCATCACCAAGGGTTCACCACTTTCCTTTGAGAATGAGATCACTCTGCCCCTTCAGTCTCACATCTCCTGCCTTGACCACCTGAATTGTCAGCCAGTGACCTGAGCTTGCCACCTTCCTTTGGACTGGACCTCCATTCTCCTGCCAGCCTTCAATCTGCTCTACTTTGACCATGGGATTTGTCTGCCTGTTCTTGTCTGGCCTCCTTATATTGTGTATTGGGACCCACCAGCTTGTTCTTGATCTCCACTCTCCATTGGACTTCTGGACTTCTTTGCTGTGTATTATTGTCTGTGGCTTGCTTTTCAGCTCTGCCTTCCTCGGCCACTGGTCTTTCAGTTCCTGCTGCAGTCTACTCCACCACTGCTTCCCTAAATGTCCATGTTTTCCTAAGGCCTCCTCCCAGGCTTGTCTCTGCCCACAATTACCCTTGCTTCCTGTGTGATATACGAAGATTCCTCCATCTTCTGGGGATGGGAGCCCACGGCTTCATCCAGTTTTCCTCTACTGCTGCCTTTCTTTCAAACCCTGAGTTGACCATCAGCGTTTCTAGTTCGCCATCCCTTCCAGGGTAGGAACCTCATCCCCATCACCACTACATCTTTTCCTGACAGCAATTCCTATTCGCCATCTCCTTTGGAGGTGGGAACCTCATACCCCATAACTGCAGCACTTTGCTATCAACTATTTATGTTCGCCATCTCCTTTGGAGGTGGGAACCTCATACCCCAATTTAACAACACTTTGTACCTGGTTTCACTTCTCAGTTTCCTGGATCTATCACCCGAGGCCCCTTTTCAGCTTTTTGCTATCTGTTCCGTTATGCTGCGGCATCAACCTGTAGTCCTGTACCTTGGCTGCAGCTTTCGATGTTGGTACTGCTCTCGCCACCCTAGAGGCTCGGGGCTCCCGCACATTTGCTTCCATGACTCTTTTGGGCATTCTTCACAACTACAGACATCTGGCATCCACGCCTGTTCAAATTAGTCCTACCCATTCATCTGACTTGTACTCGTACCTCAACTGACACTATTGCTCCCATCCAATGCTCTAAAGAGTTCTGTTCACACCTTTGTCCAACGACATCCCTAAAACAGCATGCTATATAGCGTCTACGTCACTGTTTGAAATATCGGTACTTCCCGATACTCTCCCCAGGATCAATTTCTGGATTCCACTCCTCTGGACTACAGAAGATCTTACCTCATAATCAGCCTTGCAGGATTCTTCTTTTTGTTCCAATTAATACAAATAGCAGGGATGTCACTACTACTGATATCTCCATAGGATCCAAGCTTAGTGGAGTCTTCTTTTTCCCCTCCATCTTACCTTGGAATCGTGATCCTCATTTCCTCCTGGGACATACCAACTCCAGAATAACCATACCCCTTAAGGATAACGGGGACCGCAGGATACTACATAGCAGTACTGGCATTGCCCATCATACCTTCCATGTGTACATGTAGTCTCCTCCCTAAAGTGCTGATTCACTTCAACTATGGTATCGAACTCGTATTTCCCCAATTACCCATTGGATGCTCCCAAGAGCTTCTTCCATCCATTATCCCATAATACGTAACGTCGGATCTCCAGTGCATAGCAACCTTGCTAAATGTGCAGTACCCCATGTCACTGCTTCCCGGTCTCTGGACATTACCATGCTTCATGAAGTTACCTACATCTTTTCATCATGATACTTTAATTATGCCAGCTACCCATCCAGTGGTCCTTTCTAACCCATCTGATGGGATCTATCCCCTCCCTACTCTCTCCAGTGAATACTTTCGCCAGGAGCAGGCCTGCATTTGATTATCATCTTGTGCATCCCCTACTGACCTGGCTGGCTTCCTGTCATAATTATGTTCTGCAACTCCCCTCTCCTCCAGATGAGGGGAGTAGCCTTCAAACCCAAGGGGGGGAAGGGGGAAACAGACTGGGGGTGGAGGTTTCAGGAGGAGCAGAGGAGGATTGAAGTATAAGGAACCTGGGTGGGGTTGAAACAGCGAGGATCAGGGATAAGAGGGGTGAGGTTAGTGTTAGTAAATGCCAGGAGCTTGGGAAACAAGTTGCCAGAGTTCCAGGCCATGCTGTTCGGGGGTGGGTGTGGCGGTGGTCACGGAGACGTGGGCCAACAAAAACCATGACTGGGACCTAAACGTGCAGGGGTACACTATGCTTAGGAAGGATAGAAAGGAGGGCAGAGGGGGTGGAGTGGCTATGTTCATTAGAGATGACATAGAAATTGCTAGGGTAGAAGAGGCAGAGGGAAATGTGGAGGCCTTATGGGTCACCTTACGATCCCCAGTAGGAGATAAGGTCAAGCTGGGTGTAGTATATAGGCCCCCCGGGATGGGTGATGTTCTGGAGGATGGTTTGCTGGACAACATCATTGCCCAGTGTGGACCAAAAGGGGAAGGAGTGGTGTTGATGGGGGACCTTAATATGCCAGGTACAAACTGGGGAACCACGTCCTCTAAGGTGGTCAAGGAGCAGAGGCTGCTGGATGGCTTCCAGGATGTGTTCTTAACACAGCATGTGATGGAGCCCACAAGGGAGGGGCATGTCCTGGACGTGGTTCTGGCAGATGGGGATCTGGTAAGGGACCTGGTTGTAGAGGATCCCCTGACTGGGAGTGACCACAATACTGTCTGGTTTCAAATAAACATGGGGGGGGAGATCTAAGACACTTGCAGTGGACTTCAGGGGGGCGGACTTTGTGGGTATGGGAAATATTCTCAAGGATCACTTGAAGGAGATTACATCAATGACAAATGTGGAAAGGAGATGGGAGGTCATAAAACGGGGACTTCATAAGGCAGTCAGGACCTGCGCTAAGGTGAACCGTAAGGGAGCAAGGTCACATAAACCATGCTGGTGGTCCAGTGAGGTTCAGGTAGCAGTCAGAGAAAAGAAGGCGGCCTACAAAAAATATAAAACAACAAGAGGGGATAGGGATAAGGAAATGTACCATCTTGCATCTAGAAAAGTCACCCGGATGGTGAGGGGGCAAAGTCCAGTAAAGAGCAGCGGCTGGCACAGGGGATACATGGAGGGGAAAAGGTGTTCTTCCGGTACATTGGGGAGCGGAGAAAAACTAAGGGCCATCTCAGCAGATTGAGATCAGAAGGAGGGTGGGTGGAAGAGGCGAGGGACCAGGCAGAGGTATTTAACGAGTACTTTGCCTCTGTGTTCACTAGGGAGGGGGATGGGATATCTACAAAGCAAGGCATGATGGGGATAGAAGCGGCAGTGAGTGGGATCAGGGGAGCAACAGAAATGGAGCAAGAGGGAGGGAGAGGTACCCCAGGGGTGTCACATCAGGATAAGGATAAAGAGGTCAGTAAGGTGGAGGGGACGGATGATGCTATCTCCACCAAAAGGGAGTGGTTAGCCCTCAAGGCCCTAAAGAAAGACAAATCTCCTGGACCAGATGGCATTCATCTGAGAGTACTATGGGAATTGGTGGACATACTGGCTGCACCCCTGGCACAGCTCTTCAACAGGTCACTTGAGACAGGGAGGGTACCTATGGATTGGCGAGAGGCACATGTGGTGCCAATCCATAAAGGGGGGTCGAGGGAAGTACCAGGTAACTATAGACCCATCAGTTTGACCTCGGTGGTGGGAAAATTAATGGAGAGTATACTAAAGGAACAATTGGGGGTGTACTTGGACGAGGTGGGAGGTCTGGATAGTTGGCAACATGGGTTTGTGCCAGGTAGATCATGTCAAACCAATCTTGTGCAGTTCTACGAATAGGTAACATCAGAACTGGAAAGGGGAAAGCTTGTGGATGTACTATTCTTGGACTTCAGCAAGGTGTTTGACTCTGACCCCCACAATGGTCTGGTGGAGAAACTGATGGGGTTGGGAGTAGGCCCTTTGATGGTCAGATGGATTGAAAACTGGCCAGCTGGATGCACCCAGAGAGTAGTGGTCTGTGGGGAGCTCTCGAACACTAGAGAGGTTGGTAGTGGGGTACCGCAGGGCTCTGTCCTGGGTCCAATCCTGTTTAATGCATACATATCGGACATCAGGGAGGGTATAGGGTGTGAAATGAGTCTCTTCGCTGATGACTCCAAGATGGGAGCAGTAGTTGAGGGAGAAGAGGGGAGGTTGGCCCTGCAAGGGGACCTGGACACCCTGGAAAGCTGGGCTCACTCATGGAAATTAAATTTCAATATCAACAAGTGCAAGGCATTACATCTTGGGTGGGGAAACCCTAAACACAGGTACACCCTGGGAGGGGAGGCACTGGAGGCCTCAATAGGGGAAAAAGACCTAGGGGTCATGATGGATGCATGTATGAGTAACTCTGAGCAGTGCAGGAGAGCGGCTAGCAAGGCAAACAGGATGTTGGGATGCATCGTAAGGGGGATCACCCCTAGGAGCAAGGAAGTGATTCTGCCGCTGTACAATGGAATGGTTAGACCACACCTTGAGTACTGTGTACAGTACTGGAGACCACACTTGAAGAGGGACATACAGCTCCTGGAGAGGGTACAGAGGGGGGCAACTAAGATGATACAAGGACTAGGGGATTTGACGTATGAGAACAGACTTGAGGAGCTCTGTCTGTTTTCATTGGAGGAGAGGAGAGACAGTGGGGACATGATACATAGATACATAGACAGTGTCGGCAGATAAGGGCCTATGGCCCACCTAGTCTGCCCATTTGAGCTTGTAAGTTCAGTTTGTTTTCCTAGAAGTCTGTTTCCCCTTAACCCTGCCCTCTAGAATTCCTTTATGTCTATCCCATGCGTTCTTAAATCCCGGGATTGTTTCAGCCCCCACCACTTCCTCTGGCAGGGTGTTCACTTGTCCACCACCGTTCTGTGAAGAAATTCTTTTCATGTTTCCTCTGAATCGTCCTCCTCCAACTTCATCCCATGCCCTCTAGTCCTGAAACATCTTTTTCGCTTAAAAATAGTGTTTTCCTGCACCCTGTTCCTCCCTGTAAGATACTTGTATGTCTCTCATATCCCTCCTCCCTCCTCTCCTCCAGGAGTACATGTTCAGTTCCTTCAACCTGTTTTCATAGGACTTGTGATGCAACCCATGCACCATCTTTGTTGCCCTCCTCTGAACCTTCTCTACCCTGTCTATGTCCTTACGTAGGTATGGTCTCCAGAACTGTACACTGTACTCCAGGTGGGGCCTCACTAGTGTCTTGTATAGCGGAATTATGACCTCCTTTTCCTGCTGGTGATGCCCCTGCCTATACATCCCAGCATCCTATTTGCTTTACCTGATGCCTTGTCACACTGTTTCCTACCTTGAGGTCATCAGAGATGACAACCTCAAGATCCTTTCCTGCTTGGTGCATGCTATATCCTCACCCCCCAACTGATATATTGTGCCAGGGTTTTTGTGCCCCATATGCATTATCTTGCACTTCTTTGCATTGAATTTCAACTGCCAAACCCTTGACCATTCTTCAAGTTTCTGCAGGTCCCTTCTCATTCTGTCTACACCCTCTGGTGTGTCTACTCTGTTACAGAGCTTTGTGTCATCAGCGAACAGTGAAATTCTGCCTTCTAGATCCTGTGCAATGTCACTGATGAAGATGTTGAATAGGACTGGTCCCAGCACTGATCCCTGTGGTACCCCACTGGTTACTCTTCCCTCTGTGGAGTGACAGCCATTTACCACCACCCTCTGTGTCCTGCCACCCAGCCAGTTACCTACCCACCACACTACTGTCCTGCCCACACCCATATTCCCCAGTTTGTGTAATAGTCTTCTATGTGGCACAGTGTCAAAGGCCTTGCTGAAGTCCAGATAGGCCATGTCCACTGCCCTCCCCTGATCCACCTCCCTAGTCACCCAGTAATGACATGATTGAGGTCTTCAAGTACCTCAAGGGAATAAATAGGGTAAACATAGAGGGGGTCTTTAGACTAAAGCAGGGAGGTATCACCAGAGGGCATGGCTTGAAGGTGGAAGGTGGAAGGGTGAGGGGGGGGAAGAGGAGGACGTTTTTCACTGAGAGGGTAGTGGACCCTTGGAATGCACCGCCTGGTGAGCTGGTTCAGAGATCCACAGTCGAGGGCTTCAAGAGAGGGTGGGACAGACACAGAAAGTGGATGTATCAGATGATGGCCTGTCCCAGGGGGGTGGGGATGGATGATAGGGGTTTCTCGAACACAAGAGGGGGGGGCCTCGGCACCCAACTAGGGATCTGAGGTTCGAGCAGACTCGATAGACCATAAGGCCTAATCTGCTGGCAAATAGCATGTAACTGTTTTATAGCTGACTAAGCAGTTAGTGCACCCATTGTGTCATTCTTGCTATCTATCCCTTTTTTACCTAATTGGTCAATAGACTCAGTCAAAGACCCCTCTGTGTCAGGCTCCCCACAGCACACAGAAATTGGGTCCACCAGCAAGGCACAGAAGTAATGACCACTCAAGCTCCCACCATGGGCGATTAAGCTACAGCAACACCATATTTATTGTCTGACATAGCAGTCCATCCTGAATATAAGGCCATGCAAACCTCATCACAGCAACTCTAACTCACCTTCAAACCTTAAAATTATTGTACTGAATTATTTCAATTGCACCTTTTGGTATCATCCTTTCCTAATTAGTCTGAAATCCCTCATTATACAATGGGCACAGTACGAAAGATAAAATGCTGCATTCTGATTGGTTGGCTGGCACCTTTTCAGCATGATAAATCCTCGAATGTACCCACTAGAAAAGGTGCCAGACACCAGTGAGCCACAGCAGAACCCCCTCTTTCAAATCCTCTGACCATATCAAAGTCAGCACTGGCAAACCCAGTGCCACTCACCACATGGAACTCCTACCTTGAACATAATAGCGGTAAACCTCGTTCTTTTAAGTCCCGCTCCATAAATGTACAAAATGTCAACACTCAACATGCAGATATACCATCAAATTACTGTACTACCCCCCACACACACACAATTCGGCACTCACCTAACCGCATTTCAACACAGCTGTCTCCCAAAATCTTCACCCTCTGGTCCCACGACTACCAAACATAGGGACTGGTAGAGCTGCCGCAGACTCCACACTTCCAAGTTCTGGCCATTCCCGCTTTGCACTATCCGACCTTTACATGCTCCAAAACTTTAACAGCCGAAACACATAACACTCAAACAAAACCCATCACCAACGATTTCCTCTCATTACTGTACCCAAAAGCAGAAAAGTGCAGGGAACAATTTCAATAAACCACAGTACCGAAATACAATCCAGGGCATGCGCACAATCCATCAACCACAGAAGCAGTCCTCCATCAATGAAATTGGCTGCATAGCGACTAATTAAAGCTAGCCAACCTCCTAACAGAAAAAACAGAGGCTAAACACACAACTCATGACATTAGTGACAGAATAAAACATTTCCCCGACTCCAGAGAAACCATACCGGCTGCTTGTCGGAAAATAATACAGGCACAACTGCCCCACCAACCAAGGACTATTTTTAATGTGCAGCACTAAATTCAATAAAAATAACACAAAACTCAAAGTAAAGCAATTCTTTTCTTCTTTTTTAACACAAAAAAATAATATTCTTTTATAATAGCAACATACCCCTCAGTGGATATATAGGTGATTTACCACTTCTGGTGTAGTTAAAGTCAGTAGGCTCCGCCTCGTGACCGAACCACACCAAGCATGGTAAATCCACCCATATACCCACTCCCTGTCAGGGTATATTGCTTAATTACCCCCTCCTACCAGGTACCTAAAGCTGCTCTCTGAATCTCCAATCGTCTCCCAAAAGATGCTTTCATAGCAAAACATTGCGAATTTCCTGACCTCAACCCATTAGACCCTAATTCGGATACCGGAGCTTCTAACATACTAAATTGTCAGCAGATCAGGTCTAGTGGTCTATCAGGTCTGCTCGAGTAGCAGCCCTACAGTCTACTCACTGTGGCTGCCCCTTCCCCCTTTGTGATCCCCTGTGGATCCTTTCCATACCCTGATCCCCCCACCTGGACTTTACCCCTATGTCTGTCCCACCCTTTCTTGAATCCTCCCACTGTCTCCATCCCTGCCAACTCTGATGGCAACGAGTTCCCGGGTGTCACCACCTCCTCCGTGAAGTAGTGACACCTCGCCTCCCCCTTAACCCCCACCAGTTGGGGCTATTCCCCCTTGTGACTACGTCCTCCCTCAACTGGAACAGTCCATCAGAGCTGACCCGGTTAATCCCCTTCAAATATTTAAAGACCTCTATCATATCCCCCATCCCTCCTCTCCTCCAGGGAGTACATGTTCAAATCCCATAGTCTCTCCACATAAGATAGATCCCTCAAGCCATGAATAATCTCTGATGGTCTCCTCTGGACCCTCTCAAGAAGGGCAACATTCCTCCTCAAGTATGGGTGCCAAAACTGCACACAGTACTCTAGGTGCGGCCTGACCAGGCAGTTGTACAGAGGTGGTAGGATCTCTCTCCTCGTTGTTATCCCTCTGGCTATGCACCCCAGCATCCTATTTGTCTTTGCAGCTGCCCTCCTACAGTACACTGCTCAGAGTTATCCATTTTTGTGTCTATTGCCACCCTGAGATCCTTTTCTTCCCTGCAGACCGCCAGTTTTACCCCTCCAAGATTGTAGTCATAGCCGGGGTTCTTGTCCCAGAAGTGGAGTTGGAGTACACTGCTTTTCTTGGCATTGAACCTCAGCTGCCAAGTGTGCGACCGCCTTTCAGGTGTCTCCAATTCCTCTTGCAGCATCCTAGCTACTACCCTTTTTTTTTTTTCTGTTAATTGATTTTATCCACCTGGTCCCTGGCGGCTCTACATCCTGTTGGATTCCCCCAGCCCTGTCCCCCACTCACAGCCTACCCTTCCAGCTACCCCACGGCTTGCCCCCCATGGTGGGGTAGCGGGGATCCCCCTTGACCTGCCTAACTCCAGATTTGGTTCTGGAAGGGTTACTGCCCATCGCGGGGGTGGCACCTGCAGGGACCGACCATCACTCTGCACACCAGTGCCATTTTCCTCCTGTAATTGGTTCCCCTAGATAAGGCATGCATTGACACCCAAGGAGCGAGTGCGCACACTCCTGTATATGCTCCTCCAAACATCTGCCTTGTCCCCCACTTCTGTAGCTTTCAGTGTGCCAGCCCCTTAGCCTCTGTCAGGGGCCAGTCGTGCACCGAACCGCTGAAGTCCCCCCACCCCGGAGAAGGAGATCAGTCCTGTGGACGCTCAATCCCTCTCCTCCCCTGCTGAACCCCGGTGACCTGTGCTCGTTCTCGAACATGGGTCGCCGGCGTAGCACGACGTAAGATGACCAGCGCCTCAGCCCTCAGCGCCACCGGGCCACTGCCCTGTCTTTTAACTGTTATTCAATTCCTGCATATCCCCCTAAACAGTATGAGAACAAGCTTGTTCAGAACATTGCAAAAATCTGAACTATTCACCACTCTACAAAGGAACTAAGCATTGTATCTTCCCCTTTACCTCCTTTGAAAGTCTGACAGATTACTTTAAGAGTCTCATAAATCATCATACATCCCATAGCTCTCAGTCTGGCAGTCCAATTAAACAAACTCATGCTCACATCCATCTGTACCTCCATCAGATATCAACCAATATATATGATACCTGGATTTTGTTCAACCCCCAACAGCCAGACATAATCCATCTTCGGAATCTAGACATCCCTTCGGACTGGACTTGCCTCTTCAACCTCAAGAATTGACCCTCCTGAACACATCATTCAGTGGACTTAGAAGAAGGAACCTCAGCTGGCCTGGTGGCACTGGAGGTTGAGGCGCTGGTCACTACACCTCGCGCCACGCCAGCGACCTGGGTTCGGGAATGAACACGGGCCACTGGGGGTCAATGGGGGGAGAGAGGATCGAGCATCTGGAGGACTGCTCTCCTCTCTCTGGTGGAGGGAGATCAGTCTTCCTGCACATTGACTGCCCTCTGGCAGTGGCTGAAGGGCAGTACGGGTCGGGAGGCTTGATCCAACGTCCTCTCATTGGAGGGGAAGGGGATGGGCAAAAATGGAGGAAAATGAGCCTGGCAGGCTTGATGATGGTCTGCCACTCCCGAGGGCTGTCGCAGGATTTCTGAATTGGGTCTCTGGGAGGAGGGAGAAGCTGGTAACCTCCTCCTGGCCCACGATGCAGGGGAGCAATCCATGGGGGAGCTACCGGGGACTGCAAGTATGGAAGCAGCGGGACCAGAGAGAGAGAGACAGTCCCTCCATCAGGAGGGCTGAAGCCACTTGCCAAGGCTCCGGAGGATAAAGAGATAATAGAAAGAAAAAAGAAGAAGATGAAATTACATCCCTATGAACATTACACCATGCACAAAATTAGAACATATTTCTAAGCATTAGGACTATCTCCTCTTAGTTTACCCTGAGGATGGGCAAGTCAGTAGCCATGGGTCCTCAGAGGTTTCCTCCACCTGGGGGGTTCCTCTCCTACGTGCTACTGATCATACTCTCCATGAGTTGGAGGAGGTAATTTTTTGGGGCCTTATATTACCTACTCGCTACCTGGCTTACCTGCCAAGTGTGGGAACAGAGAAAGGCCAAAGTTCAGCCTTTTTAAGTACAGTATATACAAGCACTACCCTGTTCATCAAAACATTGAATGGGAGGGCTAAAGCCCAAGATTCAATGTGGGGGAATAGCTCCTCCCACATCCCCTATAAAGGCCAACCTTCTTTAGCAGTTCTTTGCTTAGTGTATTGTGAACAACCCACCATCCTCCCCTGCCTCCTCCTCCTCCAGCACTTTACTCACTCTTGGTGCTGGGCCTTCTATTACCTACTTGGTACCTGGCTTACCTACCAAGGGTGGGAACAGAGAAAGGTCAAGTTCAATCTTTTTAAGTATGCACAAGCACTACTCTATTCACCAAAACATTGAAATAATGCTAATGTTAACATGCAGTACCCATAAGGACTTTGTAGAGTTGGGGAGGGGCTTAAGACAAGTAGCACACACAGTATCCTTCTCAGAGGTACTGCCTGTCAGTGGCATGGGTGAGGCAAGGGTACTTTGCACCATGCAGTTTAACAAATGGTTGAAAAAATGGTGTGGAGCACAGGGGTTTGGCTTCATCGGGGACTGGGGTTCCACCTGGAGGACACCAGCCTATACTGGCAGGATGGTCTGCATCTGTCCAGGAAGGAACAAGTCTTTGGGCAATCAGTTTAAATGCTTCATTGGCAAGCCTTTAAACTAGTCAAGGGAGGCACTGATAAGCAGCAGAAAATCCCAGCCTCCCCTACAAAACAGGGTGCTAAATGAGAAAAGACCAAGGTAGAAGGTCAGTGGGGATGTCACTACAGAAGGTAAAGCCATCAATAAATGGAGCAATGAGTACCAATGCCTGTAGTCTGGGTAACAAGCTTCCTGAATTAGTGGCCTTGATGAGGAGGAAGATCTGGATATCGTGGCAGTCACAGAAACATGGTACACACAGAACCATGACTGGGACGAAACATACCAGGATACACTATCTATAGGAGGGACAGGGAGGGTAAAGGGAGGAGGAGTAGCTCTCACATAAGAGAAGAAATCAAAGCAGCAGAACAAAAGGGTAAACAGGGAGGAGAAGAAGCACTGTGGGTCAATTTGGAGGCAAGCAATGGCACCACAATCCGCACAGGGGTTGTATACAGACCCCCCTCTCAGGGGAGGAAATGGACAAAGAAATGATAGAAAGTATACTTAGAATGGCAGATAAAGGGGAAATATTGCTGATGGGTGATCTGAATATGCCAGATGTTAACTGGAGTGCAGTTGCAGCAGCCACTTCTAAGAGTGGGGTTATTCTAGATGCCCTACAGGGGGCATGCCTTAGACAACTAGTATTGGAGCCCACTGAGAGGGAGCAATCTTAGATCTGGTTCTCTCAAATGGAGATGAAGAGAGGATCACAGATGTAGAAGTGGGCAGCCATCTGGGAACTAGCGACCACCGAACAGTATGGTTCACAATAAACACAGCAATAGAGTCAAGCCATACAAAGACAAAGGTACTGGATTTAGGAGGGCTGACTTTGCCAAAATGGGTGCGTGCCCTAAGGAATGCACTAGCAAATGGGCAGGAAGGAGGGTGGAAGAACAATGGGGAATAATAAAACTGCCATCACAGAGTAACAAGCCTTTGTAAAAGCAAATAAACAAAATGAAACGAGGTAAGAAACCACTATGGTTCTCAAAGGAAGTGGCAGTGAAGGTTCAAGAGAAAAAGAAAGTATTCAGGAAGTACAAGGAATCACAGAAGGAGCAGGACAGAGAACTGTATCAGTTAAAGCAAAAGGAAGCTGGGAAGGCAGTCAGAACAGCAAAGGCCCAAACTGAGGAAAAGATAGCCAACTCAGTTAAGAAGGGGGATAAAACCTTTTATAGGTACATCAGGGAGCGAGGGAAGACCAAGGGAGGGATAGTGAGGCTTAATAAAGGGAGGAGGGTGGGCAGAGGGTGACTGTGAAAAGGCAGAGATACTAAACAAATATTTTTGCTCAGTATTTACAAAGGAAGAGGGGGAGGTACCTAAAACAAACAGTAGAAACACTCTGGATACAGAAGTTGATACCAGCCCATTTACAGAAGAAAGGGTTCTAAAAGAGCTCTTAAAACTGAAGGTGGACAAAGCAATGGGGCCTGATGGGATTCATCCCAGAATTCTAAAAGAACTAAGGGTAGAACTAGTGACACCACTGACTACCCTCTTTAACAAATCATGGGAGGATGGGGTGGTACCTGAGGACTGGAAGAGGGCAGATGTGATTCCCCTTCAAAAGTGGGAGCAAGGCAGAAGCAGGAAACTACAGACCTGTTAGTTTAACCTCAGTGGTAGGGAAAATTATGGAATCACTCTGAAGGAAAGAATTGTTGAGTATCTAGAGGCCAGAGGGGCACAGGACCCAAGGCAGCATGGATTCACAGCCGGAAGGTCATGCCAGACAAATCTGATAGATTTCTTTGACTGGGTGACCAAAGTAGTTGATCAGGGAGGGGCTGTGGACATGGCCTACCTTGACTTTAGCAAGGCATTTGACACAGTCCCACACAAAAGATTAATATGCAAGTTAGCCAGCCTGGGAGTGGGTCCCAAGATGACAGCCGGGTAAAGAATTGACTGGAGAATAGGACACAGAGAGTAATAGTAAATGGAGTCCACTCTGAAAAAGTGGGGTTAGTAGTGGGGCACCGTGAGGTTCAATATTGGACTGGTCCTCTTCAATGTCTTTATAGCTACATTGCAGAGGGACTGGAAGGAAAATATGTCCTTTGCAGATGACACAAAGATCTGCAACAGAGTTGATGCACAAGGTGGGGTGGAAAGGATGAGAAGGGACTTGGCAAGGTTAGAGGAATGGTCAAATGTATGGCAGCTTAGATTCAATGCTAAGAAGTGCAAGGTAATGCACCTGGGAAACAAAACCCAGGGAAGAGTACACAATGGGGGTGAGATACTAACAACAACAAAATGGAAAGGGACCTGGGGGTAGTCATATCAGATGACCTAAAGGTGGGCAAGCAATGTGAGAGGGCAGCAAGGAGGGCTGGGGGAATCCTGGGATGCATAGGGAGAGGCATCACCAGTAGAAAACAAGAAGTTATTATCCTCTATACAGACAGCTGGTGAGACCACATCTGGAGTACTGCGTGCAGTTCTGGAGACCCAATCTCCGCAAAGACATAGACAGGATGGAAGCTGTCCAGAGGAGGGCAACTAAAATGGTGCAGGGTCTGCACCAGAAGACATATGAAGAGAGCTTGGAGCTTAATATGTATAGCCTCGAGGAAAGGAGGGAGGGGGACATGATAGAAACTTTCAAGTACCTCAAGGGAATCAACAAAGTCCAAGAGGGTAGCATCTTTCAAAAAAAGAGGTGTGCAAGAACAAGGGGGCACAATTTGAAGATAGAAGGGGCGGCTCAGAGGTAATTTAAGGAAGTATTTTTTCACAGAGAGGGTTGTGGATGTATGGAACGGCCTTCCAGAGGAGGTTGTGGAGTCGAAAACAGTGGTGGAATTCAAGCATGCATGGGACAGTCATAAGGCAATTCTAAGGGGTGGGGGGTAGGAAGAAGTAGGCTGCTGGTTAACTAGGATCTGCAACTTATCCATCAGGTAGGGAAATGAGCAGACTGGGTGGGCCAAGCGGTCCTTATCTGCCGTCAATTTCTATGTTTCTATGTTATGTAATGTTCACTGTCGAGTGGCAGCACTGCAATGCACTCTGATCTACTGCATACCATAAATGGAATTCACTTTCAGACAGTAGCAAGTTTGTTTGCTTCACTTGAACTGTGAACTATGTGCTGCCCATGAAACATGATTCGGAACACACTGAGCCACTGACCATGACTGCAGTCTGTAAGTAGAACTTGTACACTGTCACTATTTTGTTGCCCACAATGTTTTGTAACAATGATGTTTTTTGCAAGTGCTGAACTTTCAACGCTATTATGCTTTGCACTATTGTTGTCATGCGGATTTGACAGTGAACTAGAAAGAAATAGTGTGACATACTGGGAATTGAACTCAGGCCCCTGGAATACCATCCCAGTGCTCTAACCACTGAGCTATAGATTCACACAGTTGGACCTTTCCCAGACCCACTTCCTTTCTCTAGTACAGTACTGCATATCCTGCAACTAGAAATAATTAAGATGACAATTAGATGATTTTGATGCAGTATTAGCCACTGTTAAGCAATTTAAATCACAACTTGTAGTAAGAAATAAATAGTGTGACCTACTTGGAATTGTACCTAGGCCCCCAGAATACCATCCTGGTGCTCTAACACTGAGCTACAGGCTCACATGGTTAGACCTAGGGTTATCGGGCACACTTCCTTTCTCTAGTATTTGCATATCCTGTAACCAGTAAAAACCAAGATGACAATTAGATGTTTTTGGTGCAGTACAAGCCACCTAATGTGACATTCTGGGAGTTGAACCCAGGTTCCTGGAATACCATCCTGGTACTCTAATCTTATCCATATTGTAGGATTTTTAATAAAAGCACCTTGTGAAAAGGAAAAGCTCAACAGAACCAGTTCCATACTGAAAATGGCATACAACGTTACAGCACATTGGACTTAGAAACCGATGAAGTCAGTAGTGCTGTAGTTTTCCTATGTTATGATCCATGGAATCAGAGGCAATATATCCAAAGCTGCTGCTATGGACTTTGCAGCCTGGGTGTTCTTCATATGTAAAGCTAGTGGACAGATACTGTAATTTAAGAGCGTTTATTGTTGAGACTTTACTTCCCCCTTTGTTTTTAGTTTGTTTTTCATGTTGTTTTTTGCCTGCTCAGGAGACATACATAAAAATGCACATTTTATCTGACGCACCAACTTGTTATGACTTTTGAAATGGATTAACTAAGAAATGCAGCTAAAGTAATAGTTGTAATATTTGTTGTAGTGGAAGTCGGGTTTGCTCCGTAATTATAATGTGTTTGCTAAAATGTCACTGTTGCTCCTCATGTTTTAGTTAATCGTTCGAAACTTGTTTACTGGATTTTCTACACTCTGACTGTAACAGTGCTAATTTTTAACAACAAATATTGCCAACAGTTTGTGAGAAAAGAATGAAAAATACAGAGACACATTAAAAGCAGTTGTTTATGACTGAAGGTGATGTCTGCTGTAGCACAAGATTCCCTTTTTGAGAAGGCAGAACACTTTTTTCAGTCATTACAAACATATTTGGCAACAGCAGGGCTCCCAGATCTATAGGAGTGCCATCATTTTGCAGGAAAGAGGAGCTATCTATGGCAAGATTTTTTACAGACATGTATTGTTTATAGGGAAAAAGAAAATTCACATTAATGTACAATAACTTACAGGAAAACACAAGAAAATATCTTGAGTGACAGGAAAACTGTCAAATTGTTCTGAGAGTCCTGCAACATGAACCGTACTCTGGTAATTTCTAGCTGCTTGTTGCAAGGTGGCTGTCAGTTTGAGTTATGAGTCTAATTTTTTAAGAAATTAGTGATGGCATTTGTTTTTACTGCAACAGTTCATTAATAGTTATATCCCTATATTAAAGCTGGGCCAGATTAACCATCAAGACAATAAAGTATAGGTATAAGGGCCTCAACTTCAAGGTTTTATTTAACTCTAAAAATTGATTAGCGTTTTGCTCATAAAAGTGCTAAAACATTGTAAAAATGCATAGCACTTGCCTCATTGTGTTTAACAAACATAACACTTCTAAAAAAACTATATAAATACTTTTTGTACAGGTAGTATTGTCCCAGGAAAAAAATTGCTATTCAATTATAAAACCCTGAACCTGAAGTGGCCCCACCTGCCAGCTTCTGCATGACAGTGATTGCATGTGTACATATGGGAAGTGCATGGAGTTTGATGGGAGCAACAGGTAGGAAGGAACTCGGAGTGCAAGTATGAAGGATGTCTGTCAGCTGAGCCTCTCCGTAGATAAAAAGATGGAGTGGCTTCTGACAGGAGAGAGCACGCTTTCCATCATCATTCACAGCAGGGGAACAGGATCAGAGACTAAAGCATCCAGTGACATAATTTGCCTTGGAGAGAGAGAGAGGGAGACAGCATCAGGCTGTCAGCAAGACAATATTAGCAATAGCAAATATGAGTGAGTAGACAGTGCAAATGTATTAGGCTGAGGAGCCCTTGATAGTCTGAATCTGGCTCTCCACTAGCATTAGACTGTGATGGATCTGATTAATTTCTCTCATACTGTAATGTTTCTTATTCTGAAGGATAGCCCCCTCCCCCTAGGAAATATTAGGGATTGCAAAATATTGGGGGAGTCTAGGCAGTGCTTTTGTTATGTACTGTACACCTATGCTCTGCTACCACATTTTTTTATGTTTGCTTGTGGATGTGCAGCAAACATTTTGTTACAGAAACTGAGTTTCAGAGGTGCGTCACTGTCGTGTCTAGTGCAACTTAGGTTGCAGTGGGTTTGACAGTGACAGCTGAATGATCAGCGAGGCTGATAGTGACACTGTTCTGTGCTTGTGGGGTGGAAACATCTTGTAAATGAAAGGAGCAGACCACTGCTATCAGAAAGCAGCTCAATCCTTTCATCTGTATGAAGTCATCCAGCAAGTAGCTAAGTGGTGTCATGCTTCTCTTCCTCCCTCTACCCCCAAATGTGTTGCACTGAATCCAAGCCCTATCCATGAGCAGAGGGCCCACAGCACAAACTCCTCTTCTCCTTCCCCTCTCCCTGTCTTTCATGTACCACCCCACTACCACCAATGTAGGGTGCCCCCAACACCTTAAAAAGTACAGCCACCCGCCAAACATCTGTGGAACTAAGGTGCTCAATCCTGCTGTAATAAAAAACTGTCCCTCGTATTTTTTTTTTAAATTTTATCCTAAAAAGCAGAAAACCATCAATCAATGCCTTTTGCAGCTGACTCACTACCCACCCCATCCCGATCCTTCAATGAGCACTCACACCCCACACCCTCACTCACCTCAAAATGGTTCACCACCACTCTGCTGCAAAACATGTCCTTCTCCTTACATAGAAACATAACAAATGTCAGCAGATAAGGACCTTCAGCCCACCTAGTCTGCCCTATTACCACTAACTATTGTGCTCTATCATACACTGCTGACATTAGACTGCACCCCCCACCCCACCCTGCCAACTACCAACAATCCTCTATGCGTATCCCAAGCATGTTTAAAACCTGTAATTGATTCTGTCCCCACCACCTCCACTGGCAAGCTGTTCCACTTGTCAACCACCCTTTCTGTGAAGAAGTACCTCCTCACGTTCCCTCTGAACCTCCCTCCCTCCCTCCAGTTTCATCTTGTGCCCCCTCATCCTTGAGCATCTTTTGCTTTGGAATAGAGTATTTTCCTGT
This sequence comes from Neoceratodus forsteri, assembly GCA_016271365.2. Classification (NCBI taxonomy): domain Eukaryota; kingdom Metazoa; phylum Chordata; order Ceratodontiformes; family Ceratodontidae; genus Neoceratodus; species Neoceratodus forsteri. Next base: position 1,075,101,892 of record CM057454.1, on the reverse strand, counting down.
ACTTTATTCTTCCCTGTGAGGTACATAAATGTCTCAATCATACCGCCCCTCCTTCAGGGAGTACATATTTAATTCCCTCAGTCTGTCCTCATAGGGCTTGTGATGTCCCTGCACCATTTTGGTTGCCCTCCTCTGAACCACCTCCACCTTATCTATGTCCTTACGTAGATGAGGCCTCCAGAACTGGACACAGTATTTGAGGTGTGGCCTCACTGATGTCCTGTGTGGTGGAATTATTACCTCCTTTTTCTGCTGGTGATTCCCCTGCCTATGCATCCCAGCATCTTGTTTGCCTTTCTTGCGACCTTATCACACTGCCTACCTACCTTGAGGTCATCAGAGATGATCACCCCAGGTCTCTTTCTTGCTTGGAGCATACTATTTCTCCCCCGCCACAGTTGACATGTCTGTCGCTCCAGGGTTTTTGTGCCCTATGTGCATTATCTTGCACTTTTGTGCATTGAAACCTAGCTGTTAACCCCTTAACCAGTCCTCCAGCTTCCTTAGATCTCCTTTCATTCTATCCACTCCCCCTGGTGTGTCCACCCTGTTGCAGAGCTTAGTGTCATTAGCAAACAGGCAAATGTTCCCTTCCAGATCCTCTGCAACATCACTGATAAAAACACTGAAGAGGACTGCACCCAGCACTGACCCCCATGGTACCCCACCGATCACTTTACCCTCTGCAAAGTGAATGCCATTTACCACCACCCTCTGGGTCCATTATCCAGCCAATTCTCCACCCACTTCACTACTTTCTTTCCCACCCCCATGATCCCCAGCTTGTTCAACAGCCTTCTATGTGGCATGGTGTCAAAGGCCTTGCTGAAATCCAGGTAAGCCACATTCTTTGCCCCTCCCCAATCCACCTCCCTGGTTACTCTGTCGAAGAACTCAATGAGGTTAGTCTGGCATGACCTCCCTCCCAGAAAGCCATGCTGCCTTGGGTCCTGTAGATCATTGACAACCAAATGTTCCACTATTTTTTCCTTTAGTAGTGTTTCCATAACCTTTCCCACTACTGAAATCAGATTGACCAGTCTGTAGTTCCCCGCTTCCTCCCTGTTTCCACTTTTGTATAGAGGGACCACACCAGCTCTCCTCCAGTCCTTGTGTACCTCCCCTGTTTCCAATGACAGGTTAAACAGGGTAGTCAGAGGTTCTGTCAACTCTTCTCTTAGCTCTTTCAGTATCCTGGGGTGCACCCCATCTGGTCCCATAGCCTTATCAACTCGTATTGCCTCCAGTTCCCTGAGGTCCCTTTCCACTGGAAAGGGACCTGTGTCCATTTCCATGCCCTTCCTGACATCACTTATTGCTGGCCCATTTTCTACCCCCTCCTTTAGTAAAAACTGAGCAGAAATATTTGTTCAGTATATCCAATTTCTGGTGGTCATCCTGTACACTACCCCCATCCCCCCTTCAGTCTCACAATCTCTTCCCTTGCCTTCCTTTTTTCACTGATGTACCTATAAAATGTTTTGTCCCCCTTACCCTGAGTTTGTTATGCATTCTTCTGCTTGTGTTTGGCTTCCCTAAATGTCTTCCCCACCATCCTTTGTTTTTCCTGGTATCTTTCCCTATCCCCCTCGTCCTGTGTTTTTTGTATTGCTTAAATTCTATTTTTATTTTTTGCTTTAACCTTGTCTGCTACCTCCTTAGAAAATCATAGTGGCCTCTTCTTCCTTCTCTTCCCCTTGCTGACCTGTTTTACACAGAGTTTTGTCACCAATGCAATCCCTGTTTTGATTGTCGCCCACTGTTCCTCCACCCCCTTCTGCTCCCCTACTCTGACCAGTGCTTCTTCCAGGCATTTTCCCATCTTTCTGAAATCCACCCTCCTAAACTCTAGGACTCTTGTCTTCATGTGGATTGGTTCCTCCCCCTCTGTTATTTCACACCACACTGTGGTTCCCCTACTGTAACCACTGTCACATTGTCCCTGTTTGTGAGTACCAGGTCCAGTAGTGCCATTGCTGTTGCTGCTGCAGGGAGGCTCCACTCCACATCTAGTAAATTGAAATAACTGACTAGCAACACCTCTCCCTTGTGTACCATCCTTTGGACTGCTAACATCATCTCCTTATCTGCCTCCTCCCCCTGAGCTGGTGGTCTATATATTACCCCTGTGCAGATGGCTGCCCCCTTACTCCTTTCTAGTGTAACTCACAAAATGTCCCCTCCTCCTAGTTCCTCTTCAATTTCTGTGGCCTTTATATTTCCCCTCTCATAAAGAGCCCCCCCTTCTTGCCTACTCTGTCCCTCCTGAATAGATTTTAACCCAGTATGGCCACCTCTCAGCTCTGGTTTTCATTACACCAGGTCTCCATGATGGCTACAATGTCCAGGCCAGATTCTGCCATGGTAGTCACGAGGTCTTGTTACTTAGACTTTGGGCATTTGCACACACGGCTCTCCAGGATGTGGAGCTCCTCCCCTGCTTTGCTCTCTTATGCCTCTCCCTTTTCTGATCCCAATCCTTGCCAGACCCTCCCAGTTTCCTGTCTTTGTGCTGACTCGAGGCCTCTGTTATTCAGTTCTCTGAGTTCCCTTATAGTTCCTGTGCTCTCAAGGGAGCACATTATGTTTCCTATCCTTCCTTCACCCCCCCCTTGGTCAGTTTAAATGCTTACTAGTGAAGCACTTAAACATTTCACTAAGGACCATGGTCCCTTCCCTGGATGGATGCAGGCCATCACCTTTGTACAGGCCCACATCCCTCCAGGTGGGGCCCCAGTCCCCCGTGAAGCCAAACTCCTCCTCTCTACAGCATTCCTTCAACCATGAGCTGAACTTCTGGATGCAGAGTGTCCTAGCCTCCTCCTTGCCGTGAAGAGGCAGTACCTCCGAGAAGGACACTGAGCTTGCTGCCTCCTTTATGCCTCTCCCTAACTCCTTGAATACTCCTCCTGTATTCTGCCTAACTCTACCCTATCCCCTGCCAGGTCATTTGTCCATAGGTGGACAATGACATCCAGTTCCTCCATCTTTACTATCACCCTTGCCATCCTCTGGATTCGCTCCCCAACCCTCCAAGCTGTGCCTCCTGGAAGGCTCTTGAGTTCCTTCTCCCCCCGCTACTTGTCCCCAGTTCCACTCCCCGAACTACTGAGTCCCTCCACTAGGAGTAGCTTCCTCTTCCTTTGGGGTCCTCTACCCTCTACCCCCTAGGCATCCATTTCAGAGGACCTGCTCAACCTCTTTAGTATCAGACTCGGGTGTCCTTGTGGGACTCTCCCACTCCTGCAAAACAGCGTAGGAGTTTCTAAGTTGGACCAGATGGGAGATGTACTTCAGACCCACCTCACGCACTCTCCCGGAGCACAGTGGGGTTCATTCACTCCTCCACCTCGGCAACCTTTGAGTTAGTAGCGGCTGTGGACACTGCGGCATCTGGGTGGGGACAGAGGTCTCCTGCATCCTGGCCAACTCTACTCGGAGCCAGGCAACCTCCACCCTGAACCCAGAGAGGTGCCTGCAGATGGCGCAGCACTGCATGATCCAGAATGCCCTCTTGATCACAGCGGCTTCACACTCACTGCACTGCACCACTCCCTGCATCTTCCCTGTTTGCACTGACTATGCTTTCACCCTTGTCCTATGTAAGCCTATATCCTATCTATGCCCTCCTGCTGCCCAGCTTTATCTTGTGGCCCTGGTGCTTCTCTCCTGTACCCCGGATGTATTTCTTGCTCATACCCTCTGAATAGTGCCCCTCTAAATCAAGGTTAGTCATCCCTAGACTAGCACCTTCTGCTGCCTTGCTTAGTCCTCTATCCGAGTTCTACCCCAGGTGTTTTTTTTTATTAGTAGCCTTATTAGATAGGCTGTGTTTTTAATTTGTGCTAACCCATTCCTTCAATGCTGATCGAGAACAGAAGAAACAAGGTATGTGTAATCAATGTACTTTCAATGTGTTTTGAATTTTTACTCATGACGTTGTCACGTATTAATATTTTTTCACTAAATTTTAACATAACTTTTTTTGGACCCCACCTCATGAACGAGGCAGGTGAAATGTTTCAAATCTGATGCAAAGGTCATTTTGCAGTCCTTCCAGGAAATCCCCTTTTAGGTGAATTTAAAACATTTTCACCAACTGGGTTCATGAGGTGGGGTTATAAGAAGAATATGCAGAAACTTTGGAGACTAAGGGCCAGATATTCAAAACTTTGCCCAAGGGCTAGATTAGCACTGCCCAGCGGGCAAACTTAGCCCGGAGCACATAGCAAGCTATATTGAAATGGAAATAGCCCGGTGCTAATCCTTCTGAATATTGCAGGCTAAAGATGCCAGGCAAACTGGTCTGGGAGTGCAGGGTAAAAATAGCCCGGGAATAAGACAGCACTGAATAAAGCAACCAGGAAGTGTAACCCACAACAACAACACAGTGCACAGCAATGTGAGGGCAGGTACAGACGAACTACATGGCCAATGTGTGTGCCAGCAAATGCAAGGACTCAGTACAGCTGCAGGAAGCAGCAGATGTGAAAGAACAGTGATCAAAACTGTATATTATTCCCCGTACCGTTAGCGCCGCGCTAATTAGCATGGAGCTAAGCAGTTAGCCTGGGGCAAACACGTTTGCCCGGAGCTAAAATATGCCATATTCAAAAGTGCCATGCAAATGAGCCTACTTAGGTAGTCTCTGGACAAACAACCAGATTAGTATCTCATTATACCCTGATTTGCATGCAGTTTGCCCAGCATTACTGCAGGGTCCCACAGAGCCACCTGTAGGTCAGTCTGGAAGTACAGGGGCTGACCAGGTCCAACCACAGCTCCACCTGTAGGTTAGTCTGGCAGTGCACGATGATAGCTGCAGGCTACATGTAAACAGTACAGCATAGCATAGCATATTGTACCCCACGGGACAGGACAGCATAGGCACAGGTGGTGGTGGTGCTGCATGCAACTGTCACACTGTAGAGCATGCCACAGTGCACAGCAGACACTACAGTAGCAAGGGGGCCAGTAGTGTGAGGGACACAGCACTGCCTATGGTGTGTAGGGCAGTGATGATGACTGCACTGTACACAGTGACAGGCCCAACCTGCAGGTGTTTACTACCAGTGGACATTACTGTTACACTGTTGTGTGACCCACAGATGCTGTACCTGTGGCATGGGATGCTCACAGTGACATGTACATTTCTGGCTTTGTGTGCTGTGGCAGTTGTACAGCTGTGCGGTATGTGGCCGGGGGGGGGCATATATTATCCGAAAGGCACACTAGTGTTGGGGGTATTCCCAATACTGGCCCATGTGCACTGTGTGATGTGTCCCAGCCTTGTGGCCACACCTGGTCTGTGGCACAGCCTCGCCACCCATACACGCTCCCCTCAACATCCTCCATGCCCACAGTGCTGCATGTGTGTGCTGGCATCTGTCTGTGTCCACAGATGTGGTCCGGTGAGGTGTGTGCTGTATGGCCACACTGCCATGCTGTCCACTGGCAGCAGGGTCACCACTTACTGCCTGGCATGGCTGGGACTGGTGGCAGATGATGGCATCATTGTGATGCCATTGGTTAGCAACATGCTTCCTCTATGTTTGTACTTTTATCTATGCGTCATATTTATTTGTTAGGGTTGCACAAAACCGTGCTAAACCGCAAACGCAGCGCCGAAGCCAAAGTGTAGCACAAAGCTGATTGCCCAGGGTTAAGACAAGCTTTTCTCTCTGGACGGTAATTTGCACCAAGGCTAAGTGTCGCGCTTAAGTCGCAGTAAACCACTTTAGCACGGCGCTTAAATCACTGAATATAGCATTGCACCTGTATCTGCATGTCAGTTTGCCCCTTGCATACATTATAATCTTGCCCGGCACTAATGCAGTTTGTCCGCGCTATTTGGCCTTTTGAATATAGCAGCCCCGCGGTAATCCCGCTCTAAACCTGCGAAAACGGTTTTTGCCCGGCACAAAGTTTTGAATATCTGGCCCTAAATATGGTAAAATGACTATGAGTGGTCATTGAAATATTTCAATGCTTCCTCAAAACATAGCTATTTTTCCAATAAACTTTCAACATGGCCTTTTTGGGACCCAACCTCATGAACAAGGTGCGTGAAATGTTTTAAATCTGGCACAAAAGGCAATTTTGCAGTTGTTCCACAAAATCACCTTTCATTTTTTTCAGACTTGGTTTTTAATTTTGTATCCGTTGAACAGCATTATTTATTATTTACTTTATTGAATTTTGCTGACACGGGGAGTCCCTTTTTCAAGAGCGACCGGGGGGGGGGGAATACAGATGGTAAGCAACTGAAATTGAACCAGATTAAGCTATTGGTGGTATTTTTAGTGAATAGGAGAAATTTGGCCAGAACACCGGGGAAATTCCCCTACTCTTTTTCGATAAGTGCCATGGGATCTTTAGCATCCACCTGAACTACTACCAATCCAGGCAGATGGGACCTCGGTTTAACATCTCATCCGAAAGACGGCACCTCAGAAGTGTAGCACTCCCCCTCATGCTGCACTACAGTGTTAGTATTGGGATATTAACCCAAGTGCCAGATGTGGGAACTGAATCCACAGCCCTCTGATCTACTGGCCTCAGACGTGAGTGTGCTACCTACTGAGCCACTGACACTGCTATATAATACATGTAATGAAATACAGACAGTCTGAAATGATGATAGTAAGCAGGGTGTCAAAGAGTAGGATTGGTTTTAGTTTAGCTGACAACTTGGGACTAGCTAGTCTCAAAATATTGAATGTGCTATGCCTTATGCCTTGGAGGAGACCTATCATTCCCATGCCTCCCTTGGCATCTGTTTGGTTAATGTACCAGTAAGTCTGGCAAGATCTGAAAAATTGCATCTACTTGGCCATGAAGTATGGTCATAATAAGACTAGGTTGAAAATTTGGGGTCGAAATCTTAAAAATCACCATACATTGAAGGTTCAACCATTGTTGAATGTTGTATAACTGGAGAACTTCACAAAAACCAAAATTGCACTGCGCTCTCCACTGGGGAAAATACTGTCCAGACTCAGTTACAAAAAGACAACAATTTATTTAGAAACACATTCAATGAGACTTCCAGCTAAAAACAGCAGACAACAGCATGGAGGGGCACCTCCACACTGTTGTCTGCTGTGTTCAGCTGGAAGTCTTGTTCCATGTAGTTTTTGTTTTTGTGTGACTGAGAGTGTTTGCACAGAGCAGCAGTCTCAGAGCAACCCTGTTTGAACTTATAGTTGGAGAGCTTGTTTTTCCAGTAAAAAGATCATCCCGTGGGAGGAAGGTGAGTCAAGTTTGCTATTCAGTTTACAGTGGTGGGTTCATAGGGTGGCATTTTTAGGGCAAACCTGCAGAGGGCAGTGTATATGCTGTCAAGCCTAGAAAGCTGAAGCAAATAAGAGTCTGGGTGACATGGGCATTTTATGAAATGTTGGATGTAGATACATCTGTCAAAAGAGCCTACATCCAGTGGCATGTACTGTGTCTGTTGCCCATTTTAATATGGGGGGGGAAGGTGCGACAGTCAGAGTACAATTTTGGCAGCACACTTCCAACTGTGGATGCATCTGGGAAGGCAATATAGCATAGTGGTTAAGTACACTGAGCTGCAAATGTGGAGAACAACCACCGCATGCTACCGTGTGACCTTAAGCAAGTCAATAAACTTCCCTGTGTTCCCAAGATGCACCTGGAAACAAGACTCGGCTTAGTGTGCTTTTCCTGGCCAAAAATTATAGAATACATTTTTTAAAAATCTGCCATCACAGATTAAGTCAGGCTGCATCAGCACAGGCCACATAACTACCTATGAGTTGGGCTGATGGTGATGATGCATGCCTGCATTACTCTAGGCATCCCATGCCACTTGTATTAGAATGATATACTGAAATCATGCAGTGAGCTCCAAGGGGACTCCCTCCTGCTCTTCTAGACAAAGGCCATGTGTTGAAGGGACGGGGGACCAAGATCCTGCCCACCATGTGGCACAGGGTGGGATAGGGACCAAAGGTCAGGGCACATAATATAGCCCATGTCCAAGCTGAGGTGGTGGAGGTTCAGTGGGGAGTGTTGTAAGCCACTGAAACCATCCTTGATGAATCAAAGTATCAATGCATACAAATAATTTTACAAGATATTATTTTGGCAATCTGCTTAGTTTTAAAGTGGCATGTGTGTTCCTTCATTTTCCTTTTTTTTCCCAGCCCTTTTCTGCATGAAAGTCATCCCTCTGTTTATGTCCCATTTGTTTGTTAGGTTAACACTTCCAGTCAATTGTATTCATCAAACATTTCTAAAGATATGAAAACCCACAGAAGTAAATGTATTGCTGTAACATATCACCAGTACCATTGCATGAACCTTTTGCTATTCTTTCGTCCTATCGGGATCAGCTGCTCTGCCTATGCCCTCCTGCTGTAAGAGCAATAATGAACGCAGTGCACACGACGGCCTCTGTGTGGAAATTAATTCTAACCACTCCAACCCCCACCCCACCTTTACAAGATTCACTAGTTTCGGCAACAGAAGCAGTAGCCGTTCCCTACTGGGGCAATGAAACACTATCCACTCACGGTCCGTGTCCCTGGCGGATAATAAAAGCTGTCTGGGCAAACCAGAACCAATGACGGTGTGCTGTTTTCTTTGGTCACACCTTCTTAGCACGAGGTTATTTGAGAAGGGCATAAAACATCACCCAGGGCTGCAGATGGTTTAGTTTAGTACTGCTCTCCAGCCGAACTGCTCCTGGAATACAACCACTTGGGCACCCTCCCTCCTCGTCCGGCATGACTATTTGTTAGACTAAGCTTTCGAGTTGGCGCTCCTTGCTCTCCTTCGGACCTGCAACGCGCAGCCTTACCCCTGGGAATCAGTGGTGGAAGAACCAGGATAAAGTATCCGGACCAGAACTTCACAACTAAGCATAACGTAAAAATGCTGACCAAAGCAAAAGTGGAGCTGCTCTTTTTATACATTGCATTACAGCTGTGCTTAACTTTCCCCACGCATTCTGCAATGGAAGGTAAGAGATGTTGAGTCACCTGCTGGGGGGTTAGGCGACCGAAATGCTAGTCTTCTCTGTACAGCAGGATCCCGCCCCTAGTTGGTCCAGAACGGCGCATCTACGCTACTCTCTCCTTTGAGAGCCCAGTTTAGTATTTCCAGTTATTGCCGCTGTCAGTTAGATGTATGCATGTATGTATGTATTTATGGTATTTTACTTTACTGAGGAAAACAACACACAGGAAATAACCACTTTTAGTTTTACTCAAATTCCCTGTTCTGGGATGGACAGCAGCAGTCGCGTTACATAGACACAGGAAGTAAATTTACAGGATACAGAAAAGTTACCACCTGTCCTGATTTTCGTGAGGCAGTCTTGATTTCGGCAACTGTATCCTGAAAAAAATGAAAAATACTGAAAAAAATAACTATTTTTGAAACCTATCATATACAACAGAGGGAGCCCTTAAGGAAATTGTCACCACAACTGTATCTTTAACTTATCCCCAAGGTGTGCGAGACCCAACTAACAAATAGCTATTGGTGACTGGGGAGTTGTCACTGCTCACTCTACTCTTCCCTATCCATCCTCCCTCTTCCCTCCAGTTGCCTGCACCACTGTGTTTCTTGTATCTCTAAATAGTCCTTTGAGGAACTGCTCTCATACTTATCCATCCTCATCTCTCCCATCCCATCTGCCTCATACCCCTTTGTCCCAGGGGTCCCTGCACTGTCTACCTCCCCCACCCTCGCTCCTCTGCTGGGCAGTCAGCATTCTCCTATTATCTCCCTTCCCTCTGGAACCCTTCCCTTCTGTGTTCAGTCTCTCACCCTCCCCAACCTCCCTTAAGCACCAGCTTAAACTCCTTCCACCTTACTCCTGTACCTGTCAGATCCCCTCCTGAACTGCCTTCCCTCCTCAGTTCATGCCCCTTCTCTTGCCTCAGCTGTATGCCTCCCTTCTCTCTGCACTGTGATCTTCCACCAGATGATTAATTTTGTCTGAGGTTGCAGAGTGCGTTCTTGTTCCTTGATGCATGTATCTTGATCATTTTTGTATTTTTGCAATTTGCACTACTGTTGTTTTGCACCTTTTTGTGATCGGAATCATCTTTATTGCTTGCTATTCTTTCCCCTTCTCTCTCCCCCGTGTCACACCTGGAAATGAGCCTTGGCTCAGTGTGACTTTCCCAGGTACCAATTTTTAATTCTCCTGACACTAGCCAGAAAGTGTATGATGAAAAGTGGCTCTTGCAGGAGACACCTGCAGCTGAAGAATGAGTAAATTTGGTAAATGGTACTTGTGACTTAGATACTATGTGCTGTCAGAGACAAGGCTGACAAAATGTAGAAACATGTGGGAGAAGTGACTGTTGTTTGCCATGGCACGGGGGACCCTACATTTGTACCTTTAAATAAAATGTGAAGCTGAGGGTTTGGAGTTGCAGAAGGGATGGCTAAACACTGTTGTGGTATACAGGCTGATACCCAGCTGGACTGATGTACCCATCTTAACCATAACTGGTCTGCACATTGTGATAGTTGTACTTGCAAGCTGTACTACTGTCCTCATTTGTGGGGGCAGTAGAACTAGTGACACCACTGACTACCCTTCTTAACAAATCATGGGACAATGGGGTGGTACCTGAAGACTGGAGGATGGTGGATGTGATTCCACTTCACAAAAGTGTGAGCAAGGCAGAGGCAGGAAACTACAGACCTGTTAGTTTGACTTCAGTGGTAGGGAAAATGATGGTATCACTTCTGAAGGAAAGAATTGTTGAGCACCTAGAGGCCAACGGGGCATAGGACCCAAGGCAGCCTGGATTCACTGTGGGAAGGTCATGACAGACAAATTTGATAGATTTCTTTGACTGGATGACCAAAGTAGTAGACCAGGGAGGAGCTGTGGATATGGCCTATCTAGACTTTAACAAGGCATTTGACACAGTCCCACACAAAAGATTAATGTATAAGTTAGCCAGCCTTGAAATGGGTCCCAAAGTGGTAGCCTGGGTAAAAAACTGGCTGGACAACAGGATGCAAAGGGTAATAGTAAACGGAGTCCACTCTAAAGAAAGGGGGGTTACTAGCAGGGTACCGCAGGGTTCAGTACTGGGACTGGTCCTCTTTAATGTCTTTATAAGTGATATTGTGGAGGGACTGGAAGGAAAAGTATGTCTCTTTGCAGATAACACAAAGATCTGCAACAGGGTTGATACACAAGGTGGGGTGGAAAGGATAAGAAAGGACTTGGCAAGATTGGAGGAGTGGTCAAATGTAGAGCAGTTTAGACTAAATGCAAAGAAGTGCAAAGTAATGCACCTGGGAAACAAAAACCCAGGGTACGAGTACACAATGAGGGGTGAGATACTAACAACAACAAAAATGGAAAGGGACCTAGGGGTAGTCATCTCAGATGACCTAAAGGTGGGCAAGCAATGTGAGAAGGCAGTAAGGAGGGCTGGGAGGATACTGGGATGCACAGGGAGAGGCATCACCAGTAGAAAACAAAAAGTTGTTATCCCTCTATACAGACAGTTGGTGAGACCCCATCTGGAGGACTGCGTGCAGTTCTGGAGACTCCATCTCCACAAGGACATAGACAGGATGGAGGCTGTGCAGAGAAGGGTAACTAAAATGGTGCAGGGTCTACACCAGAAGACATACGAAGAGAGATTAAAGGAGCTTAATATGTATACCCTCGAGGAAAGGAGGGAGAGGGGGGACATGATAGAAATGTTCAAGTACCTCAAGGGAATCAACAAAGTCCAAGAGGGTAGCATCTTTCAGAAAAAGAGATGTGCAAGAACAAAGGGGCACAATTTGAAGATAGAGGGGGGACGGCTTAGAGGTAATGTGAGGAAGTATTCTTTCATGGAGAGGGTTATGGATGCATGGAATGGCCTTCCTGAGGTGGCCGTGTAGTCATAAACAGTGAGGGAATTCAAGAATGCATGGGACAGACATAAGGCAATTCTGGTTGGGGGTAGGAGGAAGTAGGCTGTTGGTTAACTAGGATCTGCAGCTTATCCATTAAGTAGGGAAATGGGCAGACTGGGTGGGCCAAGCGGTCCTTACCTGCCCCCAAATTCTATGTTTTTATGTTGTGTTTGTCTCTGTACATGTGGAAAAATCTTCAATAAATTATGATTATAAACATAGACTTTTATGGCAGATAAGGACCGCTGGCCCACCCAGTTCTGCCCATTTAAATAAAAAAATGTACAGTATATTAACATTTTTTTTTATTTTATTTTTTTTATTTTGTCAGGGAAAGGCAGACCAACCGAAGCTCATTTGTAGGTGTGGCCCAAGCACATGGGGAGGTTAATGGAGGTTTTTAAATTGGTGGGGAGAATTGTGCTTCCTGATTGGTGGAGAAGGTTTCAAAGCAGTGTGATTCAGGAATAGTCACCGCAGTGCTAAGTGCATCTGATTTATTTATTTTATTGTAGAGCCATTTTATAAGTGCAATAAGACACTCCAGGGTGTGGGTTACTGTTCCTGAACCACACTTCCAGGTGGTTGACGGCACTGGGGGCAAGTGCCTCCTACCTCACAACATACCTGGGAGTGTGGTGCAGGAATAATAACCCATATCCTGTCATGTCTTCTTGCTTACTGAACAGAAATGCTTAGGGTCACACAGTATGCAAGTGGTGGTTGTGGGATTCAAACTCAGGGCTGATGGGTCTCCAGGCTCACAGACTGGTGTTCTACCCTGCAGGCTATACTGTCTCTCAGTTCCAGTCACATGATCAAAGGCTGTTACATTCCATAGGTAGTCAGCTTGTTGTCAGTTGACATCTGGGAACAAGCAACCACTGCACAGTGTGCTTCACAATGAGCACAACCATGGAGATAAGCCATACAAAAACAAGGATACTGGACTTTAGAAGGGCTGACTTTGGCAAAATGGGTGAATACCTGAAGAATGCACTAGCAAATGGCCTAAAAGGAGGGGTGGAAGAACAATGGAGAAAAATCAAAACTGCCATCATAGAGGCAACAAGCCTTTGTGTGAAACAAATAAAGAAAACAAAGGGAGTAAACCACTATGGTTCTCAAAATAGGTGGCAGGGAAGGTTAAGAAGAAAAAGGCTGCATTCAAAAAGTATAAGGAATCACAGAAGGAGCATGACAGGGAACTGTATCAATTAAAGCAGAAAGAAGTGGGGAAGGCAGTCAAAATAGCAAAGGCCCAAACTGAGGAAAAAATAGCCAACTCAGTTAAGAAGGGGGATAAAACCTTTTATAGGTACATTAGGGAGCATAGAAAGGTTAAGGGAGGGATAGTGAAGATTAATAAAGGAGAGGGGAGGTGGGCAGAGGGATACAGTGAAAAGGCAGAGATACTGAATGAATACTTTTGCTCAGTATTCACAAAAGAAGATGAGGAGGAGGTACCTAAACCAGACAATAGAAGCACTCTGGGTAGGGGGGTTGACACCAGTCCATTCACAGAAGAAAGAGCCCTGAAAGAACTCCTAAAACTCAAGGTGGACAAAGCAGGGGGCTCTGGCGGATTCACCCCAGAACTCCAAAAGAACTAAGGGAGGACCTAGTGACACCACTGACCACGCTTTTAAAAAATCATGGGAGGATGGGGTGGTACCTGAGGACTGTAGAAGGGCAGGTGTGATTCCCCTTCACAAAAGTGGGAGCAAGGCAGAAGCAGGAAACTACAGTCCTGTAAGTTTGACCTCAGTGGTAGGGAAAATGATGGAATCACTTCTGAAAGAAAGAATTGTTGAGTACCTAGAGACCAGGGGGCACAGGACCCAAAGCAGCATGGATTTACAGCAGGATGGTCATGTCAGATGAATCTAATTTATTTCTTTGACTGGGTGACCAAAGTAATAGACCAGGGAGGGGCTGTAGATATGGCCTACCTAGACTTTAGCAAGGCATTTGACACAGTCCCAAGACAAAGATTAATAATTAGCCAGCCTGGGAGTGGGTCCCAGGGTGGTAGCCTGGGTAGCAAACTGGCTGCACAACAGGACACAGAAGGTACTAGTGAATGGAACACATCTCAAGAAAGGGGTTACTAGTGGAGTACCTCAGGGCTCAGTACTGGGTCCAGTCCTCTTTAACATCTTTATAGGTGACATTGCAGAGGGTCTGGAGGGAAAGGTATGCCTCTTTGCAGATGACACAAAGATCTGTAACAGAGTTAATACACAAGAGGGGTAGAAAGAATGAGAAGGGACTTGGCAAGGTTGGAGGAATGGTCAGACATATGGCAACTTAGATTCAGTGCAAAGAAGTGCAAATAATGCACCTGGGAAACAAAAACCCAGGAGAAGAGTACACAACAGCAGGTGAGGTACTAACAACAACAGAAATGGAAAGGGACCTGGGGTAGTCATATCAGATGACCTAAAGGTGGGTAAGCAATGTGAAAGGTCGGTAAGGAGAGCCAGGGGGATACTGGGATGCATAGGAAGGGGCATCACAAGTAGAAAAAGGGAAGTGGTTATCCCTGTATACAGACAGTTGGTGAGACTACATCTGGAGTACTGTGTGCAGTTTTGGAGACCTCATCTATGCAAGGACATAGACAGGATAGAAGCAGTCCAGAGGAGGGCAACTAAAATGGTGCAGGGTCTGCAGCAGAAACCATATGAAGACAGACTGAGAGAGCTTAATATGTATACTCTTGATGAAAGGAGGGACAGGAGGGACATGATAGAAACTTTCAAGTACCTCAAGGGAATCAACAAAGTCCAGGAGGGTAGCATCTTTCAGAAAAAGAGATGTGTAAGAACAAGGGGGCACAATTTAAAGACGGGGGGACGGCTCAGGGGTAATGTGAGGAAATTTCTTTTCATGGAGAGAGTAGTGAATACATGGAACTGCCTTCCTGAGGAGGTCGTTGGGTCTAAAACAGTGGGGGAATTCAAACATGCATGGGACAGACATAAGGCAATTATAGTGGGGGGTTGCAGGAAGTAGGCTGTTGGTTAACTAGAATCTGCAGCTTATCTAGTAGGTAGGGAAATGGACAGACTGGGTGGGCCAAGTGGTCCTTATCTGCTGTCAAAGTCTATGTTTTTATGTTAAAACAGGATATACTGGAATCATGCAATCCCTGAATTGAAGATAAAATGATAATGTATTTTATATGGGTGTAGAAAGAGACAAACCAGCCTACTTCTTAAGGATAGGGGGGAGGAGCAACTGTAGAAGTATAGATAAATGTAATGACACTTTGCAGGAGTGTGTGTGTGTGCATGTGTGTTTTGTTAAACGTTTTAGAACTAACATGCTTGGCTAACATTAAAACTTGTTGAACATATCACACAGCCTTGTTATATACCACACCACTAAGAAACATTCAGTGCATATGTGCAATTAAGCATTTTGCTTACACAACATATGTTGTTGAGAAGCAACTAACACTTCTGCAAAACTTTGAAAATGAAGGTAGCGATTTTTTTCTTATATCATCTTCCCTTACGTCTCCCCATTCTTTACTAAAAGCAACGGCAGAAAAATCTCCACATTTTCCTACAAGTTTGTCTATACCTGAAGTCATGGACTTCTGCTTCTGACATCACAATCATTCGTACATTCAGCAGCGTATTCTAATATCACACGGAGAGGACTGGATAATGACTCGGAATGTAGATAAGCAGTGCAGAGCCTATGAAAAGGGGCAGATATCCAGCTGTGTGCAAACTCCTTCAGTACAAAGAAAGGAAAAGTGAAATACAGAAACCACATGTGATGTGTAAGTTGAATTGCTTCAGAATAATTACATTTTCAGTGAGGTGCCAGCAGCTTCTTCAAGGTAAATCATTAAAGACTGCAGCTATTACACTGATAATAGATGTCATGCAGTCTCCTGTTTAATACTGATGCAATATCTAATACATAGTGATTAGCATGTATTACCCATGTTGCATTGCATTCATAGGTAGGTATAATTGTTTGCTTCTTTAAAACTTGGCTTTACTGCCAACACACGGGTGCAGTTCTTGCTTTAGTGCTTGTGTCTTTCAAGCATTCAATAAGATATGTTTCAAATTGCAGGTCCCTCTGGTTTTGTAGTTGCATTAGCATTGCAGAGGTATGGTCATTGCTGAGCCTTAAAGTGACAGAGGTATTTTTGACCCAATATTATAAATCACTTTGTAACATGGGTTGACAGAAACATGCAACCCTATTGGTTGAGTTGCTTTGTGGAGACTTTTTTTTATGTTTGCTTGCAGGCATGTGCAAGAAACACAGTGCCACCATATGAAGTTTCGTAGGTGTGCCACCTTGCTTCCAATGCCCTGCTCCTTGTCACAGGCGCGGCCTCACCGCACCAATAAATGTCTGAGCTGTGTATGACAGCAGTTCAGATGCAGTGGCATACAGTTCCAAGCAAAACACCACTACAATCAGCGGTGGTAACGTGTAGGCAATTTGCATACTGCTGTTGGCAGATTATCAGAGGCAAGTGTGTGGTGCCTACATTCCCCCATGCCACCTAGGACAATCTAGTGCCAATGCTTGTTTGTTGTCATCCTTTCCTTGACTGCCCAAAGCAGTGGAGAGAGAGAGAGACAGCATGCACGAGAGAGACAGAGTGGCAGCGTAAGTTGGTCATTAGAGGAGTGCAGCTCAGTAGCAGGCATCAATGTTCTCTCTGGGCAACTGGGTTTGTTGTATTTTCAGTTGCAGCGTATTGCTGAGTGGGGAGATGCTGATCCCATACCCAGATTTCCTGTTCCTGCCCCGGCACCCTCTGTCACCTCTGCAATCGAACACATTGTGCCCTGACAGTGCTTTAAATAACGGGCACCCTAGAGAGAGAGAGAGACAGAGTGGCAGCAGCAGATGGGGTGCTACAGAGAATGAGACAGCAAGAGATATGTGAAACGCAAGGACAGATTTTGGTGGGTTGTCTGGTATTGAGGAGTAGGAGCAGACATGTGAGAGGCATAGGAAACTGTTCCAGTACAAGGGAGGGAGCAAGTGCAGTAGCGTGACGTTGTGTGCCAAGCGCCATGGTGTGATGTGCAGCTGGTATTGTGGTATACCTCACAGTTGGACAGTGACAGGGTCCCATAATCCAGCACCCCCGCCATGACAGAGCTGTATACCTGCTGTTTTGTTACAGTACAGAGAGCATGACAGGGAGAACAGTACCTGCGGTGGTACTCGCAGACTGCTATTTTCTTCTTACCAGTGTATAGGTGAATCTGTTGGTGCCGATCTGTATGTGGCCCCTGTTTGCGGTGCAGAGCAGTAGTGAGACAGTGAGACACAAAAATATCGAACAGCAGACCAGCAGCTACTGTGAGAGAGAGAGTGACACACAGACATATGGCAGCGTCTGATGGTCTGGGAAGACCACTGTATCATTGGCAATCATTAATACTGATTGTCAGTCACCCAGTCGCACATCGCGGGCCACAAGGGACACATAGAGGGAGAGATACAGTGACAGTGAGTGACAGCGTGAGTGAGCGAGAGGGAGATACATCAGGGAGTGACATGGAGAAACGGAATACCTGTACTTGTCCCAAAACATGTTTGCCTGTAAATGGTACTGTAACACAGTGATCGTGGTGAGACAGAAAGAGAGAGTGAGAGAGAAAGAGAAAGAGAGAGAGAGAGAGAGAGACAACTCTGCATGTGAATTTGGGTGGGGTCACAGTAACAGTAGTAGGCACTGTAGCACACAGTATTATGTACACAAAATGTCACAGATCATATCAGTACTGTATGTGTGACATTTCTATGTGCATAACACCACTGCAGTTTGCATTATTTGTTAGGAACTATTTTGCAAGGTGGCAGGGTGCACTACTTTTTTGCTATTTAAACAGCAAAAAAACAGCTTTCTGCATATTTTTTGTTGTTTAAAGAGAACCCATGTTACAAGTGCAATAACCCACTTCAGGGTATGGGGTTATTAGGGATTAATCAACACCCCAGGTGCTGTGAGGACACTCGGCTTGCGGCCTCATGACTCACAGTGCACCTGGGGTGTTGATTAATCCCCAGTAACTCCATACCCTGTTGTGGGTTATTGTTCACTTAATCACTCACATGGCTTCAGCCAATCAATTCTCAGAATCGCAGGGACTGTTATCCTGCATCAAGACAAAGGGCTGGGTGGTGCTCCCTGATAAAGAGACATCTGCCTCAAAGCACTGAAAAACTAGTGCTGCACTGGAATCAGTGTAGATCATTTATTTTGTGTAATAAATGAATAATCACTTGAATCTCCCTTCACATGACTGGATTTTTTTTCCTCTTACAGGGTTTGTGCATCATTATGCGGATTGCCTTTATGCCATGGATCTGTGTTGCGTAGGCAATTCTAAGTGACAGTGCTGCACACCGGGGGGTACCACTGACCCCTACGCACATACACAGAAGGGACTCGCGTCCCTTCCACAATGGATCTTCTGACCGGTTTGGCAGTTGTGCATGCGGCTAGTTCAGGAGCATGTCTGGGGGCATACACACACTTCATGCCATTCATAAAGGCACAGAGTGCTGGTCGAGGGGAATACAGAATGCATAGTCATGGACCCTTTGATATCTGTTGCATGCCCTCCCAGATTTTGACCACTAGCTATGGCGGACCACCCCCACTTACCATGCTAGCCCAGTCCTCTGGGCAGACAGGGAAGGCTGGGGCAGCCATTCAGGCACTCACACGTAAACATTCAGTTTGTCCCTCCCACACTTTCCCACAATCCCCTGCTCACGCAGAGCAGAGGATCTACTCCAGGGCCCATAATGGGCATCTGACAGGATGCCTGCCCATGTTCCTTGATCTGCCCCTTGCACAGCAGTGCACCCGGGGGTGGGAGGGGAGTGGGGCCACAGACAGTGCCCTGCGCAGCCACACAGAAGTGCACACCGTGCTCCCCATACCTGTCCACAGGTGCAGAGCTATGCAGGACAGGTATGCACAAATTGCACTTATCCAGCCCCACATTGGTGCATAGCCCACATTCTGCAAATAGTGGTTATCTTGTGAGGGAATGTTAAAGAGGTGTCTTCCACCTCGTAGGCAGGGAAAGGAGTGTAATAATCAGTTTTAAAAAATAAAATAAAACTTATTATAAATCATTCTATGCAACTCAAGGTATGTATAATATGTTTATACGTGTACTGAGGGGTGTCTAAGAGCACTCTGTCGTCCTGTTTGCAGTTGAAAGAACTACTCAGCTTTGCTTCATATTCCTGTTGCTAAAACAGCAGGAGAGAATGTTCTTATTCAATAAGAAGCACCCCTCAGTTCACATACAAGCACATATTATTGACTTGTTCTGCAGCTAAGGAGCACTGCTTTTTGTAGCAGGAAAACAAATCTGATTAAATCCGACTGCTGAGAAATAAAGGGTCTCTGCTGGTTCTTCTACATTTGCATTCCGTCATATTCTCTCATGAGTACACCAAGATTTTATTTCTTGCATATTATTTGGGAGTTTCATCAGATGAGAGGAATATGACTGAGGTATTCAGAACCATGAACAGGTATACAAAGTTAGACTGGAGCAGGTTGTTCAGCAGAATCTTGACTAGAAGAACCAGTAGAATCTAAGAGGTAGACAGTCAGGAGGGATATATGGAAATTTTTTTTCATCTGTCGGGAAAATTAGCAAATGTATTACCAGAGGGGGTGATAAGTATAGATTTTGTTCAGAGTTTCAAGATTAGGCTTGATAGCTACCCGAAGGAAAGCATAATTTCTGGTTATTGCTGTTACATAGTAACATAGAACTCTAGGATTGGAAGACACTCTGGGTTTCTCAGGTGCGCCCCCTTCCCCCATTTCATAACTAGGGATTCATAAGTATACTGTGCAAACAGGCACTCATTTATAGGAAAAGATAAGAGGAAGGGGGACAGAGAAGGAGGGGTATAGGTGGAGGGATGTGGAGGCAGTTGGCACAGGGCCTGGATTTGTGGAGGGGCAGTGAGTGGACAGAGGGTCAGGAAAGAGAGGGTCAGGAGCACCCTGAACGGAGGGGAAAGGGGGAGGACACGTTTGAGGCAATGTAGGGATGGCAATAGCCATGTAGATCTAAGTAGATAGTTTCAGAGGGAAAGGAGATGATAGGAGAAAGCAGCCTGACCAGAATTAGTAATGGTGTGGAGGAGGGAGAAAGTGTGGGCATCTCTTGAATGGAACAGATAGGTTGAAGAGAAAGGTGGAGAGGAGACATGAGAGGTAGGAAAGGAGTGAGTGATACCACTGTTTGGAAATGAGTGTGGTGCCAGGGAGTAGGCGGCATGATTTAAGGGAGGAGAGAGAGAGAGGGAGGAATAGTGACAGCAGTGGTGAGTACACGGAGGAGCATTGAAGGCAAAACAGTAGAAGGCATTAAGTAGGGTGTCTAACTTAGCCAGGGATGAGAGAGGGGTGGAGTTGAAGACTACATCAGCATAGCCGAACACGGGGAGGATTATCTTGGTGAGTAACTCCCGATAAACCTCCGGGGTGAGGGCATCCTTGTTTCTGTACAGGGCCTCAAGTTTAAGCTGGAGTTTTCAGTGTATATAGTGTATGTGAGCTGAGAAATCCAGACAACTGTCAAGCCATACACCCAGGTACTTGTAGGTGGGGACTGATTCGATAGGTGCTCCATCAAGGGTGTGAAAGGAGGAGTGGTGGGAGATATTGTCAAGTCTGTGAGAGGTGCCGAGGGGAGAGGTCTTTGAATTAACTTTCAGCTGGTTGTTATGGATCCATTGTAGTATTTGGGAGAAGTCACTCTGCAGCTTTGACTTGACTTCTAGCGATAATGGGCCAGAAGAAAATAGGATGGTGTCGTCAGCATAGAGATGGATTTGGGAGGAGACACAGATGGATGGGAGGTAATTTAAGAAGATAGAGAAAAGGAAAAGCCAAGGGCTGATCCTTGTGGGACTCCAGCAAGAATTGGGAGGGGGGAGGAGAGGATGTCACCAGCCTGGACTTGTTGAATGCAGCCTGTGAGGTATGACTGGAACCAGTCCACTGCAGGGATAGAAAGGCCAGTGGAGCACAGTTTGAAAAGGAGGAGGGGGTGGGAGACCAAGCTGAAAGGTATAGCGAGATCTATAAAGGTGGCTGCAGTGAAGTGACCTTTGTCCATGCCCGTGAATATGGTGGTTTTGCAGAGTAGGGAGTTCACGGTTGAAGGTTGTTGGTTAGGTTTGCTAAGCATTTTTATTATAAAGCTGTGAGACAGTCTTAGACAATCACTGTGCAGCATCGGCCTACATCTTATCTAAGATACACTTGCCATCTTGTGCAGCCCTTCCTGTGCCTGTCACTGTCACTGCTCAGCTGTCACAGTTCTCTCCCCGATGCTTCATCACAGAATTCTGGGCTGCTGTTACCAAGTATGCAATGGTTACCAAGTCAAATTCCTATATTTACTGACTCATAAAAATCCCTGAGATGATATAAAATGTTTTTACACAAGCCAGTCTGTCAGCACAGTGGCAGGGCCACCACTCATGACACTAGCGACCAAGTCCGGGAATGAGCCACGGACATCGTGAGTCCAGCTTGGGGAAGAAGGATAGACTCCCAGAGGATGCCATCCTTTTCTAGTGAGGGAGGGCAGCAAGCTCTGCTGCAGTACTGCCACCCGTGTGACCACAGGTAAAAACAAAACTGCCCACAGGTGGCAGTGCAGCCAGAGCAGTTTGTGGGAGGAAGGGCATCAATTGGTGCCATACGCAATTTTACAGTTGCATGAGCACACTCACTTCACACTCTGGATGTGAGAAACTGCAGAAAATCCCGCAGAGAAAACAGAAAGATGCCATTGCCTTTCAGGCCCACCAAGCATACTGACCAGTCCTAGCCCCACACTTGATGGACCGTAGGAGGGGTCCTTGCCACTCTAGTGGAATTCACCACTGCCACAGCTGTGCATTGTGGGTCCACTGGGTGAGGAGGACATAAAAGGCAGAGATACTAATGAAGGGGCTGGGGGTATGCAAGTGAAAGGGGACAGAACCAGAGATAAGAGAGAAACCGAATATTAAAACAACTTTTGTACACTTACTCTCTGCCATGCAGTCTCCCTTGCAAATATGTCGAAAGCAGCATAGCACAAACTGCAATGACGTGCTCTTTCAATGGAACATACCATTTCAGGCAGTTCAGAGTGCAGGCATGCCAGTACTTTTTCTTCCTTAAATAAAACCGTTTATAAAATGTGAAGGAAAATCCTGCATCCTGATTGGTCATAAGCCGTGTGCTAGAAGTGTCTAGTGTATGACTAAGCACTAGTTCTGTCAACCAGGACATACAGCAGTACCTCCTTGAAATTCCTGTGCCTGCCAACCTGTAGAACGTTTCATTTTCAACCAACCACTATTTTGTTTTTCAAACTGCCGATGACAACAGTTCTCACTGCAGTAAGTCACATGCTGCCCTTGGCAGCTCAGACAAACTGACCAGCAGTTTGTGGCGAGACACCTGTGTTAGATCTGTGAGGGAGACCCCTGATCTCAGTTCCTCTCGTGCTGCCAGTGAACCTCTAGGAGCTTCAGTATTATTCATTTAGTCATCGAGTGTCTGCCCTGCAGAGTCAAACCACCAGTTGTGTCTGCAACCAGCTAGGATGTTTTTCTGTTTGGAGTCTGTAATGTAACCATGCATTGCTGTAGTGTAAGAACGTTATTTGCTGTTTACTTCTGTCATAATCTATTAATCGAGATGAAGAGTAACATGTTTTCTGCTACTAGCATAATGGTTAAGTTCTGCCTAAGTTTGTCACTGTAAGAATCACGGAACATTTACTGTCTTCTGAACAGGTTCTACTAGACTGGGAACCAAGTTCACTTATTGACTCTTCTGCTGTTGGGAACTGTCATTGCATTATTCTCACCAAGAACTGTAATGCACACAGTATGTTTTGCTATCTTTGGCCACCATAATGGATGATGTCAGGAGGGTTACCTTGCTGCTCTGCAGGGTCTGATGCTCACTCTCCAGCTGGGATGGTGCCCACAAGTTCTGTTCTCTGTGCATTTCGGGATGGAGGGTTTAGGTGTTAAATGTTGGTGCCCAGGAGGGCCCAAACCATCCTTTCACATGCTTGTGATCATGGCCAAGTCACACAACCGCTACTATTATTATTTTGCAGTAAGCAAATACCTCGGTTACTAACTGTGGCTGTAAGACTGTGGTCCTTAATTGATGGGTGCCCCAATACCTGAGGTGCATGCTATGTCAGTCATTCTGTAAGATGTAGAGAGAAAGAGATCTGTTTACTAAAATGCCGTTCCACTATATGTTATTTTCCCTTGGATATAACAACTTGTCTGTCGATTTGCAGTTGTTGCCACCTCCCTAGAGTGGTGACTTGACCATGAGTGTTTGAGGCGTTGTCATCTAAAACTTTTACTATAGATTCAGGTGTCCATTGCACTTTTCATCCATTGCTGTCAGTCTGCATTTGAATAAAGGAGCATCTAGACTCTGCATATAGTATCAACATTTACATTTGTAATTGCTGCAACCAAAGGTGCCCAGTTCCCTGCTTATTACAGTCCTCCAGAATCATGATTCCATCATAAAGACATGCATTTGTTGTGTGCCACCCCTCCACAAGAACCAAGTGCCACCAACATTTCCTAGACCAAAGGAGGAGGGCTTGCATATGGGGTCTCAACCTGGGTTTGGGGATCTGGACTCATTTGCTGGCAGTTGAAGGACAGGATATTTTCATCATTTGTATAGAAAAAGGGAACTATTGTATGAAAGTTGTTTTGTTTTGTGTCTGGACTGTTTGAAAAGTTGAAAGTTTGTGCAGCTTGCTTTGGAACTGTTTTGCTAAAATGTGCCCGGACACTGAGTCATACAAACATGCTTGTAGTGGTGGGATGCACATGGCTATGCACTTGTGCTTGGAACATTGTGTACTTGCAGGGCATGTCAACATCCAGCCTGGCATAAGCGAGTTCAAATGCGGGCGAGGGACTTAATTGGTCAGAAGATTGTGACAAAAGACTTAAAGAAACCATGCTATGGAGTTTTCATCTGAATGATGTGATAGATGGAGTCATTGCCATAACACTCAGCTCACCTTCAACTACATTTTTAAACTGTATCACTGATCACATGGGAGACTTGACCCAGAAGCTGAAATGGTGCAGGAATATCTGTCCATCAACTCATAGAGTAATCCAGAGCTGCCATCCATTTTGTACCCACTGGGAGTGGAAGGATTCTTTTTATATTGCAGCTGTTTGGATCTCAGGAGACAGCATCAGAAAGGATTGTTCCTCTGCCTGTCATGCCCCTTGTGCTAGTGTGCCTTGGATTTCACTGACCCTTTGTGGGGAAAGTGTTTAGCGTAACTCAACAGCTGTAGTGTCAGCAACATTATGTGAAGTCATCCAGGCATATGTTGAAGACCAAGGATCTGTGCCGACAAGTGTGCTTCACCATTGGGCAAATGGACTGGAGCATCACCAGCAACTTGTGTGCTCCTGGACTTGGATTTGGAATAGGCTACTGCTTTGGTTGGTGAAGACCCACCACTGGTCCTCACACCTTGACAGATTGTGGTTGATTCAAATGATATGGAGGCAGAGCCTGAAAGCCTTGCTCGATAGACCAGCCATGTTGTGTAGATGGAAGTCACTCCTGCAGCTAATTTTCTGCTTCTGTGGCAACTGAGGTATCTAATTCTCCTGTGTTTGCACTTCAACTTGCATCGCCAGAGAAATCACCATAGGCTCCTCATGAAGAGTAATTGAAATCAGTGTGCATATGGGACTTGGTTTTGTTAGCAAGTAGCCACCTTTGTTCATCTGAGTCATCGATACTTTCCTCTTCTGACACTTTCTCCTTATAATCATAGGACTCCTGCAAGTCCTGTGAAGACCTCGCATGCACCAAGAGGCCAGAATAGTCAATGTGCTTTGCCAGGTTTGTACCCCTGGGCAGCACCCACCACTTCAGTTTGATGTTTTCATCTTCTTTTCTTCAGTTTTGCTTTTCATTAATAGTTACTAATTAGTTATAATTTGGTGTGAGTCTTTATTTTAGGAAATGTTTACAAACTCAGTTACTGAGTTAGGGCAATTACTGGTTCTTTACAGCATGAATATGGCTGCCAGAATTGTTTTTTTCCAAAGTTTCTGAGAAGCATGAATATGTGCTATATGCTGCATCCTGGTTGCTAGTAAAGTGCCACCTTCAGGGTTGTTGCTCTATAAATGCATGCCTGGGGTGGCTTCTGACCTATCAGGATGCAGCGTTTTCCCTGTCCATTTTATATACTTTGTTAACCCATGACTGGTTGATATGGATTTCTAGCTATCTAAACCTCTGAGTACTGAAATGGAAAAAAATGCCTTATTCATAACATGGTTAGTCTGTAAACCTCTGTTTCCATATCCAGAAGTGCTTGTTCAGTTATTCAGCCTATACTTTGCAGCTAATTCATACCTCATTAATCTGAAACGAGGTATTAACAAGTTGCAGCTGACAGACTGTGGCAGCAGCAGGGCAAAAGCACAGTCATTCTGGGATCTCCATCTCTCAGAAAAAGGAACTTTGTCCTTGGAAATGGGTAAATACTGCTTTCACATAACACAATAGCATATACGATTCAGTCATTCCACCAGAAAATCGACTTGTCTCCATGTAGCAATATCTGGTGAAAGAGGGACAAGTAGTTAGCAGCTGCCTGCCTCTGATTCAGCCTCACTGACCTGTGTGCATCTCAACCAGCATTAGGAATAGAATAAACTGAGTCTGTCAGTGAGATGAAATCAAGGGTCCCTAATGTTTTAGATGCCATGGTACCAGAGAAGGCAAAGTTCTTCAGTGACCGAATAGGGATTTCAGACTTTGGATGCTTCTGGGGATGAATACTGGGATTCAAGAGACATCATAGGCTGGCTAGCGAAGTTTAACACAGTGAGTTAGCAAGTGCTGCTAATCAGACTGCTTTGGTATCTGGTACCCTGCAGCTCCAGGATGTTCTGTCAGGGTTTAGCTCCAATGACATTAGCAACCTTGTCAAAACTGGCCTGTTTTACAAGTGTATGCACCCCCAATTGTGGGGGTTTACCTCTTTGGGATTATGGACTCCAGTGATGTCTCTCTCTTCCCCTTGACCAGACCTTGTAGCAGTCTTTGCCCTATGGTCCCCTGTTGTGCAGTACTTTGTTGTGGAGACTGGCATGGGCAACGCAGCAGCACGCAGTTCAGGAGCCCCAGGAGGGAGTTACTCCTGGGCTCCTGAATCTTTGCGGCTGGAGCTGCCTGACTCATTCCACAGTTATGGCCCCAGGAGTTAGGGGCTCAGGACCAGGACTGGAGAAAGTGCCATTTGGATACAGCAGCATAAGTGGTGTCCCTGTACCCCAGAACATTAACAGGGTTGGGGAATGAATGAACTGGAGCTGCCAACTTGGCTGCATGTCAGCACTACTTAATTAAAAAATCTGTAGCACCTTTTCAGACCAGGCTGTGTGTCCTTTAACAAAAACTGTCCTTCTTTGCCATGGGCTGTGGGCCTAATTGAATAAAAACAGTCCTGCCTCCAGTGGAGGCAGCAGGGACAGGACATAAATAAAACAGACCACAGGTGCTTAACAGAACACTGCCATAAGACTACTACAAAACAACTGCAGAATGTAAACAAACATGGTGACGGCCATGCACAGCTAAGCACTCTGACCCTCAAAGAACTGCTAGAAAGGCTTCTGAGGTACTGTACAGACTGAAATCTGTCTGTGAATCTGGTCCAATGTAAAGAATGCATTGCTTCTGAGACAGTAAGCAAGCCTTGCATGGCTGGGTTAGCATTCCATATCTCAGTTGTGCGGTACTGAATATAAAGAGGCTGCAAAGTAAAATCTGGGCTCTTAGTGTAGGTGTTTGAGCAAGAGGCACTTGTGATTCAGTAGCTGCCAGGAACTGCAGTTCTGGCAAATCTTTGCATCGTGTGCACACCTGCAGTGAAGAAAGAAAGCAGTGTGAGAGACGGAGAGCCAAAAGGGCAAAAAGTGGAGTTGGGGGCTTGAGCTGCCCATCAGTGACTTTTCCCCACAAGAGAGCATCTCCACAACAGAAGTCATAGACCAACTGAGGCAACTGCCTACACAGGGTTCCTTGACCCTCTGCATCTGCAGGAGAGAGAGAGCAAGAGAGAGAGAGAGAGAGAGAGAGAGACCCATAGAGAGTGAATACAGTAAGTCACCAGAGTGACAGCTCGGATGACTCCACGAAAGCCTGCCCTTCAGCTTGAAGCCCTTCAGCATCTTGCCTGTCAGCTAGTCATCACCAGAAGTCTCCTGCAAAAACACCAGATGTCTTCTGCAAAAAAAAAAAATCAGCAAAACCACAAGTGACCACCAGGGTTTTTTCCATGCAACTAGGGAGAAATCTTGTATTGTACTAAAGAGAAACATCCTGGTGGACTGTGCAAAACTGCTTGGCCCAGATGAAAACCAGCAGAGGCCTTTAGGACCTCTATCACTGGATTACAAACAGGGGCCCCTTTCTGTCTGTTAGATTGGTGCTTACCACAAGTTGTGTTTGCAAATGTTGCGGCTCACATTAAAGTGTGCCTCCAAATCCTCAGCCCTGCTGCCAGCAATTGCATCTTCAGTGTGGTACCCATTGCAGCTTAGCGAGCACTTGCTCATGGCTTATGGGGGATTAAGCCAGGTGCACCCACTTGGGACTGGAGGACTGTTGGGTGAACATTTGTCTGTGGGAGTGTACTGCTATCTCATAGAGCCTAAGTATATTACTGGTACCTCAGTTCTCCCATTTTCCCTTCTGCACCCTTGTTTTTCCCTTACCTTCTCTTTTAATAAAACTAATGGACAAACTGTATTTTACTGTGTAGGGTTGTTACTGTGTGTAGAATCCGAAATTGGGGAAGGGACTAAGTGAGCAAAAGCAATTATGTTGTTCCTGGGGGTGATAGTAAAGTTTGCAACAAACAGGTACCCTATTGCCACCCCATGTGGAGGCACCACATCATTGCTAACTCATGTTCCCAGTGTAGCACCGCACTGGAACACAGGCAAGCTCCTTGGACAGTTCAGAGGTGTGGACTCTTAGGGCTTCGGATGGTGGCTACACAGGCTGGGTCCCCTGGACACATTTTCATCAGTGCCAGTATTGGGGACAAAAAACACCCACTGACAGTTGCCCTGTGCTGCAGTGCTAATAGCTCACCTAAAGTGAAGCCATTTCTCATCGTTAAAGTGATTTACCAACTTCCCCCAATGTCATGTTTGCAGATCACCTTCCCTTCACTGAGTGATGCAAAGCTCAGCTGCCCTGAAGTTAAGTATTAAATATATTCAGATGCTTAGTTTTTTAACATTTTTGTGCCACAGTTGTCTCAGCATGTTTTTTTCTTTGTTTGAAGTTCGCACATGAGCAGTTTATCCACATGCATGAGTGACATCAGCACAGGGAAGGTGTTCCCACTGCACCTTTCTCACTGCTCATTCATTCATCTTTCCTGGACCCAGCCTCAGTGATTGCAGATCCAAAACTGAACTGGCAAAAATTACAGCACTGATGACTGAAACGGTTTGTTATATTGGCAGCTGTTATACTTGCTTTTGGGATTGCAGAAGTAGTGATTTCTCCTGATTTTCAATTTTATTCATCTGACTAAGCTCTGTGTCCTAGGTCCATCGATTCCAGGAACATCACAATCTACATTGCTTAGTACAGTGTTACAGTTTTAATAAGCGCTGCAAGTACATAATTATAACAAGTCTGTATAAAAAATACATTTTTTTAACTGAGTGGAGTTGTAATCTGTAGTGTATTGGGACACAAAAAGGACCACTTTTGAACTGGGCAGATCTATAAATTGAAGTAAGCTTTTCAGTATTGGTACATAGAGGTCTGTGTTAAATGGATGACTTTTTCAACAGTTCAGAATTGTAATGTGCAGCAAGAGTATAAGCACTGAGCTGCACAGTCCAATCCCAGGAGAACAGTGCAATAAACTGTATATTTTTGGCAAGTGCTGCTTCCAGTGTGATTGCTTCAGTAAACTGCCTCTACTATTGCATTTCTGATTGTCACCATCATTATAGACAGTTTATATTTTTTCTTGTGCTCCTGTGTTTTCTTGGGCTTGTTTGGTGTTCTCATGCAAGCACCATAACACTGATCACCAAAGTATGCTTAGATGTGCATGAATAAAGGGACATGGTGCACTGAATTGTTTCTCCAGCTTGCCAGCTCCTCGCTAAGTTTATAAATGAATGCAAAAAATCAGTTATATACTGTACATAGTTTACAGTGTATCTCAACATTAAAAACAGTTTTTTAACATTTTGACATACAGTCTTTATTTATAATTAGGATTATGGCATCATTGTATGTGCTCCGGAGCATCAGCAAAAAGAAGAGACTGCAATTGCTATCCTCTCCCGACACTGTGGTACCAATATACGGCTTCTATGGTGTTATATTGCAAAGTGTGCTAGTCACTTAGGCATACTTAGGGAATAATGTCTGAACCAAAATATGGGCTACACAGCAATGAATGCAGGGAATCCACACAATGCACCATGATATCAGTAAGGCATGTGAGACAGCATAGTGCAGCATCTGTTGTATTTGCTGTACACTTTACGCATGTGCATCAGAGATCCACTGTAATGGAAAAAATGGGAAAACACAAACAGCTTGACACAGACTAAAGTGGTAATGAAGTATGATGACATAAGTGAGGAAGGGTGGTTCAAATACAGTCTAACACTCAAGTACCTACAGCAAGGATATGTCCCTTTTTGTAGTGGACCAATCAAATGGTACTTAGGCTATCTAAACATAAATGCAGTCTCTTTCTCCATGAGAAGGGTATTGGCAGTGTCATTTTTAACCTTGGGGGGGGTGGGGGACGATCACCGACTGTACTGTGTATTTTTTTGCTCAATTTATAATGCACCTGGAGGCACACATGTAGCGCCAATAAGCCAATGACAGGATGGTATTACAGATGCTTATGCAGACACTAACGATAGCTGCAGTCTGTATAGTTCCTGAGCGCTTAAAGCTAACACAAAGCTGGTGCAATAATTTGTAGTATTAAATTTATAACATGCCGTGAACAGGGGAACTGGTGACTTCAACATGTTACCCAATCACTGATACCTCTAAAGGGGAAAGTACAAGCAGGCCCCCCCACCCCAAAACACACACATACACAGAGAAGAAAGCTATAGCGTAGACCAGTTGGCACTAGGGCAAAGACAGACCCAAACAGTATAAATAATTTACAGATAATAAAAGTTCTATGCTGCAGCATTTTTCTAAGTGTATGTGTGCAGCTGGGGGGTTTGGAGTGGTTGGGGTACAAGGTGCCTGCTTGTAATTTCCACCCTGTGCTCCATCAGAGTGAGTGACTGATAAATCAATTGGATGGAGGTCACTACTAACTAGTACCAGGTGAGGAATTTGGACAAATTGGATTTGGACAAATTGTGAGCCATTTATCCTGCTCAAGCAATGCCACCAGATTGAGCCGTGCTCTTAGTGTCAAGCTGGAGTGGCCAACAACTTGTTAGCATAGGGAAAGCAAATCCCCCCACCAAAACAATAAATATAAAAACCCAGGGTACACTCACTAGCATTTGTGTGGGCACATCGATGCTGGGAGTAACAGAACACACACCATACCTCGATTTTGCATAGTAAAATTACAGCAATGACGGGAACCAAACTGTAGCACTAAGTAGCAAAATACAGTATTAACAGTCCTTGTTGCTAAGTCTGCTCTCACTGCTGTACTGGAATGGATTGGGACTACTGCTGTGATTGCCTGAGCTACTGCCCACATCATTCTCGCTGCTGTCATAGGGTCATCCCTATGGGGATCTACTATGCAGTGGCTGTCAAACTGTGGCACTGTGTCAGTGTCCGAAAGATCACTGTTAGTGCAGGACAACATAATGCTTTCATCATCGGACCCTGAAAATAAACTGTTTGACATTGCTGTTGTCATGCTGCATGCTGCGACCAAGAGCTCTGTTATCAAGACAGAATTGCTGTGACCAAGAACTAATTTCAATTGCAGAGCACCGATCTCCCTGTGGTGACATTGCAAAGGTAATGAGTGTCAAAGGTCACCAAATACAGGCTCCAATACACAAAATGACACTTTCTGGTTTGTGAGGGTGAAAACATGATTTAATTTGTTAAAATAAGCTATGCATCTATCAAAATACATTGCGAATCAGTTCTATATGCAGTCACCTTGCAGTATATGCATTCATATATCAAAACTTGGTAAATCGCTTTAAGGCAAAAAAGCTGAGGTGCTTCACTGGTGACTTTGACCCTGAACTGTATGCTCAGTACAGAGCAACCATAAAAACGTGGATGATGAGTGGAGAGTTTAAAGGAGAACTGTCATCAACAGGGTTTCTTAATGTCTGAAAGACCATAAAAAGCTAATTTGAGTGAGCCATTGTGTTAGCTGTGAGTCTTTGCAGTCCAGAGTTATTCATATGTAAATCAGCCTGTAATTAAGAACTGGAGCAGCCATATGTTTTAGGTTCCTAACAGGAAATGATGTCACCAAGGATCTTGACCCTCCATTGACTGTAGGTTAAATAGGAAATCATCTGTTTTATTTAGTGTGCTTTAAGGTTTTATTACAACACTGTCTACATTTATAATAATTGTTTTGTATGTGCACTGAAACTAGTGAGTTATCACCCTTACATTTCAAACTGTTAGTAATAATAATCCATCATTAGGATTGCTTTAACTTCTAGGCTATACTGCCAGCTGATCATTAAAAACTACATATCTCAAGGCTGGCTCTGTGGTGCCAACAGGTATTGGGGCCCCATACTATATTAGGATTTCTAAACCCTAGCTTGTTCATGTCAGTGTAGATTTCTGGGGCTGCCACAACACTAACTTCTGTCTTATTCCATTCCCTTTCTTACAGCCTTTTCTCTTACAATTTCAGGTGTGAACTCAGGTTTACAAGATGCAAATGTGGCTACGTACCTACTGGCCTGGCATCATGGGGCCAGCCTTGAAATGTGTAGTTTTTGATTAACAACTGGCAGTACAACCTAGAGGTTAAAACAAAGAGCTGTGAACAATCTTCATTCATTCAGCAGAATGGGGTTTGAGTCCAACATACTCTACTTGTATATTGTGTGAACAGAGTAAGTCACTTAACTTCCCTGTGCTCCCAAAACACACTCAGAAACAAGCTGTAGCTGTGTGCCTTTCCTGGACAAAGGCAGTAAAAACAATTTGAGCATGTGTTATGATTCTGAAAATATTATGCTCTTTCTATTCCAGAATTGACTTGAAAATAAAAAAATAGGGCACAATTACAGTACTTGCTTATTAACTGCAAAAACACATAGATGGACAACATTGTTTTAAAAAAGCATAATCTGAACAGCATTATTAAAACATAGAATATATGGGTGTGCGTGTGTAACCAAAATTTTACACACACCGGAGGTGTGGGATGCTACATTAACCCTGCTGTCAAAGTCTAAGTGGTTTATAAATGTATCCCACACCAAGGTTGTGTGCAAAATTCTGGTTTTTACACCCACCCATGTATTATTTTATTTAATTAATGGTAATAATTTTTTTCCCTTTCTGCACAGTTCAGTTAGTGCATGACTTCTGACAGAGATACACACACACCATACACACACACACACACACACCTTTTTTACATTACAGTGGAAATGGCATTCTGGAAAGTTGTGGTCCGTCAGCATACCTCGAAGGATATGGGCAGTGGGATCAACCAGATTGATTTTTTTTCCTTTACGGTAGAAAATCCCATTCCATCCAGAGTATTTCAATGAGATACTGTTATACTTTTAACTTCATCAAAAGAAGTACAATACTCTTTTAACAATGCATTTCAGGTTATGCATGCTTTAACTGTGTTGTCCATCTATGTGTTTTTGCAATTAATAAACAAGTAATGGTGTCCTACTTTTTCTTTTCAAGTCAAGTCTGGATAGAAAGAGCATAATATCTTCAGAATCATAACACATGCTCGGATTGTTTTAACTGTCTTTGTCCAGGAAAGGCACACAGCTACAGCTTGTTCCCAGGTGTGTTTTGGGAGTTCCATTTCATAACAGCAAATGCAAAACAGCGATCGCTATTATGGCGAGTGTATATCGCTGAAAAGCAAATCAGCGATATACACTTCAAGGCGACCCGACTTCCGGAATTAGAAAAAAAAAATGTTTTTTGTGTGGGGGGCTAGTTCCCTCTGCATATCCCTTACTTAGGATTCTCTAACCCAGGGCTGGTGCATATTGAGGAGGGGCAAAAATCTGGATTTCAGCAAAATTTAAGTGCCGAACTCGCAGCTGCAGCAAACTGTAACCCACTCCTAGTCTCGAACCCAGTACCTGCTCTGCCAGAGCTAGCCTCCCACACCACCATGCCACATGGCTAGCTCAGCAGCAGCAGGTACACTAGTATATGAAAACCCCTTTCCTGTCCCTCCCCTTCCCCTTGCTATTCCTCCTTTCCGTTCGCCTTTCTCCTTGGTTGGTATTGAATACCCTCGCTACTCTGCAGGGTAGCCCTCCATAAAAGTGCCCAAATTACGTCGCTATATTCCTAGCCGCTCATTTTAAGTCACTCTTATGACATGATACCATTTTGGGAGCACAGGGAGGTTAAGTGACTTGCTCTGGTCACACAGTATACAAGTAGAGCATGATAGAATTAAAACCCATTCTGCTTGATGAACGAAAAGCTTGTTCGCAGCTCTTTGCTTTAACCTCTAAGCTGTACTGCCAGCTGATAATCAAAAACTTCACATTTCAAGGCTGGCCCCATGATGCTAGGCCAGTAGGTACATACCCACATTTGCATCTTGTAGACCTGAGTTCACATCTGAAATTGTAAAAGAAAACGCTATAAGAGAGGGAATGGAAAAAGACAGAAATTAGTGCTGTGGCAGCCCCAGAAATCTGTACTGACATGAACACAGACAGGGTTTAGAAATCCTGATATGGGGCCCCAAT
Organism: Neoceratodus forsteri; assembly: GCA_016271365.2. NCBI lineage: Eukaryota > Metazoa > Chordata > Ceratodontiformes > Ceratodontidae > Neoceratodus > Neoceratodus forsteri. The sequence continues at coordinate 1,075,067,923 of CM057454.1, read as the reverse complement.
ACCTGTTGGCACCACAGAGCCAGCCTTGAGATGTGAAGTTTTTGGTGATCAGCTGGCAGTATAGCCTAGAGGTTAAAGCAACCTTAAAGATGGATTATTTTTACTAACAGTTTGAAATGTAAAGGTGATAACTCACTAGTTTCAATGTGCATACAAAACAAGTATTATAAATGTAGAAAGTGTTGTAATAATACCTTAAAACTCACTCAATAAAACAGACAATTTCCTATTTAATGTACAGTCAATGGAGGGTCAAGATCCTCGGTGACATCATTTCCTGTCAGGAGCCTAAAACATATGGCTGTCCCCAGCCCTTAATTACAGGCTGATTTACATATGAATAACTCTGGACTGCAATGACTCACCGATAAACACAATGGCTCACTCAAATTAGCTGTTTTTGGTCTTTCAGACATTAAGAAACCCTGTTGATGACAGTTCCCCTTTAAAGACTAGAATGTGAACTTCAACAGAGCAGTGAGATTGCAGCAGACACATTATCTTGTTAGTCAATATTAAAAACAGTCACTGTGCACCACCTAACCTGAAACACATTAAAGTCCATCAGACCATCACCTCACGCATCCATCCAATCGATGTTGGCATAATAAAAAAAAAATGAAAGTGTTTTTATATAAAAGAACTATGCCGTCACTTCATGTCCTCTGCAGAGGCTGGTGAGGAGCTTAATGTGAGTTTACAGCAAGCTTTGTTGTCATAGCTGCTGGCGATTGGTAACAGAAACCACAATAAGAAATTGTTGGTCACATGCAGAACTTACCCTCTGCTGACTACAATCCTACAGCACAAGATTCCATACCCGATTTAACAGCCTGGAGACATCCCTGCAGTTAGGTGATGCTGACATTATGGACACTACTCACCCTAAATAAATCCCCGACTTTGATGAGGACTCCCAAGACTCCCGGCAGTCTGATTCACTACCACCCCCGGTATCCACAATTGAGGCATGTACCAGTCTGAATGTTATTCTCTCCTATGGCAATCAGCACCAGAAACAGGAAAATACATAGATAGTGTATTTGTCTTGAAACAATTTGTCACGGCACCACTGCCTGGGTCCCTAAAGCAGAAGGACATTACTGAATATTTTTCTAAATAAATAAAATTCCATTTTCTTTTTTACTTAGTATTTATGACCCCTTCCATCAGGGTCCCCAGTGCACCACACAGGCTGCATTGGGAGGACCCAAGGATGCCTGCCCCCATCAAGTGCTCTGCTCCTGGAACATACCAGCCCTGGATAACACCCCAGGTGGGACGAAGGGAACTCCCCCAATCCCCCCAGACCTCAGGAGGACAGACACTTGGAGCTGCTCCCCAGGCTCCCCCCAATCACTGGCGCAGGGACCCGTCTCCTATCGTGACCGTGGGTTATTTTCCTGTGTTTTCTGGTCCCGAACCTGCAGATGCCAGCATTCGAGGAGGGCCAGTAAGACAAAGGCATGCTGAGTTGTGCCTTCACTCAGGCCCTTGGCTGACATCTGCCCCTTCCAGCACTACTGCATTCTTGGCTGCACCTCCACCCATGGTCACCCAGCTGGCAGTATAGCAGCAAGGACAGCAGCCCACCCTCCCTGGAGAAGGAGAGCGGCTCTGCGGGTGCTCGATCCTTCTCCCCCCGGCCGGCTGTCCAACAACCTAGACTTGCTACTAAACCCGGGTCACTGGCATCACAAGCGGTAGACCACTGCACCAGCGGGCTGGCAAAATGCCATTTTTTTGTATGTTTTGTATGTCAGTAATAATCTGTCAGTAATCAGCTTTCAGTGTATTTTTATGGTATTGGCCAGCGTTTAATAAAGTTTGTGTATGGTATCACTGAGAATGTATGTAGTCTGTTTAAGTCAGAGACTTTTTTTATCTAAACATTAATGTGTATTATGCATTACTTGGAGGGGGGGTATCCTACCATGTAGCCTCCTCTAGTTTCTGATAGGTGACTGACTGGTGGATGCATAATCCAGTGTAAACATCTAGCCTGGTTTCTGATCTTTGCTGGGATTTGAAGTCTAAATTGTGCACAACATGCCTTTTGGGTGTCCTACCTGTGCTGGCATAGATGAGGGGAGCTTTATACCAGTCCTGCCTTATAGATACCTGTGATAGCTGCCATTGTTCTAGTCTTGCTAGGGACAGCAAGGATTCAGTGGGGAAGTATATAACCCCCAGGCATTCCAAGGGTTCTTAAATTCATTGAGGTTGCCCACTGGTAATTTAGAGTTTAATGTCTAAGAGCTCCTGCTGCCACAAGACTTAAATAAAATAAATAAATAAACAATAGCATGGGCATAATGCAAGAACCATGAATGTTTCAATGGACTAGAAATTGAAAATAAATTATAAATAAAAAGAGAAAAAGTGGAAACTCATGATGGGTTGTGTGGATGTGGGCTGTATACCACTAATAGCACTATGATTACAGGTAAGCTCTGTTTCTAATGTCGTGGATACAGTTTGCTAGCCACGTTCTGGCAGACATGCATTGCTGCACGTGCATGGGGAGGGGCTTGGTGTGCCATATAACTGCTGCTCTGAGGAGCTTGGGTCAGATCAGATTTAAGTTAATGGGAGATCGTAGGACAGCTCCCCGTGCCAGAGCTGCAAGAGAGGTTCATTCATCTTGATTCCTTGCCTGCTGCATGTGAAAGTCTAGAAGCAACTACAGCTGAGAACAGCTTGGATGGTTGTCTTTTTTGGAATCTGTAATACAACCATGGACTGCCTGTTAGTGTGAGACTGTTATTTGCTGCTTACTTCTGTTATCATCTATCAATAGAGATGTAAACTCAAATAACTCCTCCTCAATGTCTCCCAAGTGCAGTATATGCTACTGTGAGGCAAATTGAGAAATCCAATTGTAGAAATGAAAGGAATAGTGTGACTCTCACTGGGATTTGAATCCAGGACCTCAGCAATCCGTGCTGTCATTTCTACAATTGGATTTCTAAATTTGCCTTGCAGTGGCATATACTGCACTTGGGAGAGATTGAGAAGGAGTTACCTGAGTCTGTAAAAAGACTTTCTGGTTGCTCATTGCAACACCAGAAAGGAATGTATGTGTGATTCACATGGGAAAATTCAGGGGTCTTTATTGGCTGAACTCTCATAGCTCAGTTGGTTAAGTGCTAACACACGGGTTACTGAGGTCCTGAGTTCAAATCCCAGTGAGAGTCACACTTTTCCTTTCATGTCTACAACTGGATTTCTAGAGATGTAGAGTAATACCTTTTCTGCTGCTAGCATAATGCTCAAGTTCTGCCAGACTTTGCTGTTGTGAGAACTGGAGAATATTTACTGCCCTTAAATGCTTCCAAACCGTGTTCTACTAGACTGTGAACTAAGTTCACTTACTGACTTTGCTGCTGTTCAAAAACTGTAATGTATATGTCTAGCTTTTTACCACTGGCCTAAATTGTGGTTTACATGCATTGTGGTAAAATTATATGAGTCGCCCCTGTAAGTATCCTTGGCCCATTCCCAGGATAGTGTCAGAAGGGTTGCATCACTTCCCTGCAGGTTCTAATGCTTGTTCTACAGTTGGGGTGGCACTCCTGGGTTCTGTTCTCCATCTGCTGGGGATAGAAGATTTTGGTGTTAAATGCTGGTGCCCATGAAGGCCCATACAACCTTTACGTGCTCACAGGCATGGTGAAGTCACACAACCAGTGCCACTGTTGCTTTGCTATACCCAACTACCTCAGTTACTAGCTGCGAATGTCAGACTCTGTTCCTTAACTGTAGGGTGCCAAAGATCAACAGTGCAAGCTGTGTCATCAGTAATCCTGCAGGATGTTGTGAGAGAGAGATTCAAACTGTTTCTTTAAAGGCCTTTACACTGTACGGTAGTTTCCTTTAGCGGTAACAACTTGCATGTCAGCTTCACAGTTGTCTGCATCTCCCTAGCATGGTGACTGAACCATAATTGTTTGGGACATTGTCATCTAAAGCTCCTAATTTGGATTCTAGTGTCCACTGTGCTTTTTTGCTATCTGTCTGTATATATGTGAATAACGGAACATCTAGACTCTGCAGCTGGTGTGGGTGTTTAACTGTTATTGCAACTCTCAGAGACCCAAGATTCAATTCTAACAAACTATAAATATATTTGTGGTGTGTCTCCCCTCCTTGAGAGCCGAGAGTCACCTCTCAAAAATCCTCTAAACCAGGAAGTGGGGGCTTTCACTAGTGCACTTGCATGCATATGTGCACACACACACACACACACACACAGTGTACTAAGAATGTATGACCACATCCACAAGTTACGGAATTCTTTCTGCCCACTACTTAGGTGAACCATGTAAAGCGGATATTTGGCAGGGACCTCTGAAGTGAATACCAGAAGTAGTTAATAAGTGAGTTCACCTAGTAATCTTTCTGGACAGCAGCATGCTCAATCTTGGTTCCAAAACACTGAACTGTGAAATAGGAGATTGCAGGTTTAAATCCCACCCCAACCTCTGGCTACTGTGTAACTTTGAGCAAGCGTGTCAACCTCTCTGTGCTTTTGTTCCTCCCCATTATAAAACTGGCTCTGTAGAGAAGTAGGGCCCTACTGAAAGTGAGATGCTTCGCAAAGGCCTGACTACATTTGAGCAGTGTCTGTCTGATGTCAGGTGTTGTACTTTCCAAGAACTTAAAGATGATTACCACCTCAGACAAGAGGACAATGTCAGGTTCCTCTAAGTGAGGCACTTTTTACTTGACCAAGGTAAAGTACAGCAGGTTGGAAAATGGCAATCCGCTTTAGAACTATTATTTTTTTTTTACTTGCTAGTCATTCCTGAAGCAAAAACCTGTCTGGTGTTGGAACTGTATAAACTCCTTGTCAAAAGGGAGGACTCCCCCCGAACAGATCAGATTGAAGTATGAGATGGAGAGTGGCACCCTCATCCCCATCCAACACTGGCAGAAATGTCTCCTGACTGGATGGGCTATCACTTCTTCCCCTACATAGAGAAAGTTTATCTGGATCATACTTGCACAGTACTTTAGGACTCCTATAGTTACGAAACACTTTCGTCCATCATACGCAGATACTTGCTGGAGACAATGTGGGGAGGTTGGAACCCATCAACATATATTCTGGAGCTGCCCTATCCTCAAACCCTTTTGGGAGGCAGTACTCAGGGAACTGCAGAGAGTGACCACTCCACAAATCCCTTTTACTTTTCAGGACTTGATCCTGGGTCTACCCACATTCCTAAGGGGTCGATGAAAAAAATTGAGACTTATCGACTTATTCAAATACTTACTACATCAGTCAATCTTTATTTTACCAGGCAAAGCACCATTGAGCAAGGCGAGCTTATTTGCAAGATGGACCTGGACAGGTACACATAAACAATACTGCGATATAAAGGTACACAGTAGAGAGGAACTACAATATACAGCATAAAGGTACAATAATACAGGGGTTGCACAACTAATACATAATTTAACAACATAATGTACAATAAATGCAGTGATAATATGTACAGCACTATCTACCAAATAAACATAAGACTCATGATAATATGCAATGCACTATATATAGTAAATACATGAGAGACTCATGAGGAGAGAAAAAGATAATAGGGAGCGGATATATGTAGAAGAGAGGTCCTGAGGAACAACTAGAGGAACAATGGCTGAAGACTAGCACCCAGTCACAGACCAGAACGGGAAACAGTTGCAAGATTCTTTGAAGGCGCGTTAAATATTTTTATTTATTTTTTATTTATTAGGTCTAGGATTACAATACCTTTGAGCCAGGGCTCTTTTACAAAGGTTCTACATCAGATTACAATTTAAAACATAAGACATGTAAGTCAGATTACAAATTCAATACATAGGACAAGGTTACAAAAGTGTAAGCTAAACAGAGTTACAAAGCGTCTGAGAAACAAAACAAGTTTTGGAAGCTAGGTTACAAGGAGATAGCGGATGAGGTGCAGAGAGGATAGAGAACAAGAGAGAGGAAGAGTAGAGGGGGTCGGAGAGCTATAGAGGAAGAGTGCAGCCAGAGGCATTGTCGTAGACATAAAATGGAGATTTGCGTGCTAAGAGGTAACCAAGTGCTAATGGGGGAGAGAACTGCATAAGGTTAGGGAAATTTTCATGGGGTCAGCTAGTGGAGGCAGTCACAGGAGCTAGAGGCAGTGAGAGAGAGGCGTAGCCTTGATTTAAATGCACCAAGGGTAGGAGTGGAGGAGATGTAACTGTTTAGACCATTTAGCCAGCTGGGTGCCCTGTAGGCAACAGATCTTTGACCTTGTGAGGTACGACGGTGTGGAACCTGCAGGAGCTGTGAGACAGACCCCCTGGTTGGCGGGGTTGTGCTAGGGTGCAGGAGGCGGAACACACTCAGGGCGCCAAGGCCCAAGTTATTTTCTTTGCCATGGTGCAGGTTGTCACACATTCACTCAGCAGATCAGCCCTCTACTCCCAAAGTGCCAAACTCTGAGTGTAGTCTTATGAACACTGAACAGAACAAGGTAGTTTTGTGGATTCGAGTCACCTTAGTCCCAAGTTCTGGAGGGATTCAAACTTGTTAACCTCTTGTTAGCATACCTAATTGTCAGGCTCAGATAATTCTGTCTTTGGGGGGCCAGATATCTTTGCCTACGGTCACCTAACCAGGTATTACAAAATGAACCATTTTAGAACTCTATGTAAGACCCAGAGAAACTCTTAAACTGTTTCCCAGTTTGGTACACCCATAAACCCATGCACCGTGTCAGCTTTAAAACCATCTAACTTCACTTAAAACCAAAGAAATGTTTCAAGGCACACCAGGCAGTTTCTGTTTTTAAAATATATCTTTACTAAACAAAAAGTAAAATAGTAAACAATAATATACAGAACTCTTATCACAAAAACATACAAGTCATTAAACAAAAAGATGTAAAAGTGCCACTATATTTCTTATCCACAAAATATTTATCTTCTAAAGGCTTGATGTTGCTGATTCAAAGTCAGGTAAAGAAGTCCTTCTATGAAACCAGAATCATAGTTTTAAAAGCTGTTTTCTCCAGCCCCCTTGATGAGATCACTGTACTTCCTCCATATCAGGATATTATTACTAAAAATATATCTCTACAGGAAACAGGATCCTTATAAGGCAGTAAGATCCTGTTTTTCTCAGCATAACATCAATTCTCAAATGACACCTCTTTAATGAAAAAGGGTCTTTCTGATCTTCACAGATATCAAAGCCTTTTTAATTTCACATAGAAGTGTCATGCCCTGCTCTCCTTTCCTGTAAACATTGTAAAATGGATATGTTCTTTCCTGCCAACTCGGGTACTGATAATAGAACTAGCTTAATAGGATGCCCCTGATTTTACCTTTTAGCCCAGCAATTATTTTGGCCTTGCAGGTGTTAGATTTTTTTTTATCTAAGTTCCTGTGTGTGTGGTCATCTCACATATTGAGATCGGGGATGTATGTGTGAGTGAAGGAAGTCACTCCAAGTACACTGGCATTTCCCACAGACAAATTCAATACCACGTTTCTGTTATTTTTAAGAAATTAAAAAATGACACAGCACTCAGAGCTGGCTGTCTATGTCACAATCCTTCCCACCTAGATTGAAGTTGGGGGGTCTATCCCCTACATGGGATGAGCTTCCCAAATCAGTTCACTCCTCATTGACCCTAGACAGCCCATCTGAGTTCTGATTCTTCGCTCTAGTCCTGTGTACGATTTTTAGATCATACCGTTGTAAAGCAAGGCTCCATCTTACCAGCCTCCCATTGTTCTTCCCCATCTGAGTCAGCCAAACCAGGGGATTGTGGTCAGTCTGCACCACAAAATGCTGCCCATATAAGTATGGCTCTGATTTCTTTAGGGCCCACACTACTGCAAGACACTCCTTTTCCACCGTGGAGTATTCTTGCTCCCTGGGAAGCAGCTTTCTGCTCAGGTACACAACTGGGTGATCTGTCCCTTGGCTAGACGTCTGGCTCAGTACTGCCCCAATACCCACGTCTGAGGCGTCAATCTGAACTATAATGGTTTTGCTATATTCAGGGCTTGTCAAAACAGGAGCACTGCACAGTACCTCCTTCAATTTGGAAAAGGCTTCTTCACAGGCTGGGTCCCAGGTAATTGTCTTGGGCATCCTTTTCTTTGTCAGGTCAGAAAAATGTGCAGCCAGGGCACTGTAATTAGGTACAAACTTTCTGTAGTACCCTGCTGTCCCTAGAAAGCTCCTGACCTACTTCTGGGTTTCTGGTCTGGGCCATGCCTGGATCACCTCTATCTTTATTTGGTTAGGACGGAGCAGTCCCCTGCCTACCACATGTCCGAGGTATGCCACCTCTCCCATGGCCACCTGACACTTTTCAGCTTTGACAGTGAGCCCAACCCTCTGTATCCTGCCCATCACTTCCCTAAGGTGTGAAAGATGTTCCTCCCAGCTGGTACTAAAGATGGCAGTGTCATCCAGATACGCTACGGCATACTCCTCAGCACCATTCAACACCTGGTTCACCAACCTTTGGAAAGTGGCCAAGGCGTTCTTCATTCCGAAAGGCATTACTTTAAACTCAAATAAGTCTATCGGAGTGACGGAGGCTGACCTCTCCCTAGCCCTGTCTGTCAATTCTACCTGCCAATACCCCTTGGTCAGGTCAATAGTCGTAAGGTAGGTCACCCCTCCCAACTTGTCCAGGAGTTCGTCCATCTGGGGCATCGGGTGGGCATCAGACTTCGTGACTGCATTCAGTCCACGGTAGTCCACACAGAAATGAGTCGAGCCATCTGGCTTGGGCACAAGGACTACGGGTGAGGCCCAGGGGCTGTGGGATCTCTGGATTACCCCTAAATCCAGCATCTTCTCCACTTCCTTACTAATGTCCTTTTGGACAGCCTCTGACACCCAATATGCTGTCCGCCGTATGGGCATCTGTGTCCCTGTCTCCACATTGTGTGTTGCTAAGGGGGTTAGTCCAGGCTTGGCGCTAAACAAGGGGGCAAAGTCTGCTAAAACCTCCCTCACTTTCTGGATCTGGTTCAGGTTCAGCTGGGGAGACAATTTTACTGCCTCCACAGAGGACTCCCACTTACTCTCTTCCAGCAAATCCAGAAGGGGGGTCTCCCTCGTCCGTCCCCTCCCCATGACTACACACTGCAAACACCATGTCAGCCCTATTGGCATATGGCTTCATCATGTTGACATGGTACATCCTTTCTGTCTGTCTATGGTCAGGTAACTCCACAGTTTAGTTTACATCATTTACCTTCCTAGCCACTTTGTATGGTCCTGCCCACTCAGCCTGTAGCTTGTCTTTCCAGACTGGAATAAGGACCATGACTTCCTGACCCACCATGTACGAGCGAGCTCTGGCTCTGTGGTCATACCATACTTTTTGTTTCTGTTGGGCAGCTGCCAGGTTGCTCTGGGCTGTCCCCATAAGCTCCTTCAGCCTTTCCCTAAACCTAAGGACATAATCCACAATGGGAGTTCCCTGGGTAGTGTGCTTGCCTTCCCAGTCCTCCCGGATCAAGTCTAGGAGTCCACGTACCAGGCGTCCATACAAGAATTCGAAGGGAGAAAATCCTGTCGACTCTTGGGGCACCTCCCTGTATGCGAACAACAGGTGGGGAAGATATTTCTTCCAGTCCCTCCCATACTGCTCAGCAAATGCCCGGAGCATTGACTTTAGGGTACCATTTAATCTTTCCCCAAGTCCATTGGCTTGTGGGTGATACAGTGTCGTGCATCTCTGCACCACCCCACACTTCTTCCATAGACATTTCATTAGGTACGACATGAAGGAACCCCCTCGATCGGTGATTTCCTCCTGAGGGAACCCAACACGGGAGAAAATCCCAAGTAGAGCATCTGCTACTTTGTCCGTCCTCAGTGAGGATAGGGTGACTGCCTCTGGGTATCGGGTGGCATAATCCACCACAGTCAGGATGAATCTCTTCCCTGAGGAGCTGGGGGTATTTAAAGGCCCCACAGTATTCATTCCCACCCTCTGGAATGGCTCCTCCACTAGGTCAATGGAACTAGGGTGGCTTGGGTTTTCTTGCCCGCCTTCCCTATCTCTTGACACCGGTGACAAGACCTGCAATACTCCTTCACCTGCTGAGTGAAGTTAGGCCAGTAGAAATTCTGGGCCAACCGCTGCATCGTGCACATGATTCCCAGATGACCAGACGAGGGAATATCATGGGCAACCTTGAGCAACTGCTCACGATATCCCTAGGGAACGACAAGCTGCCTGCCTAGTATCCCTCCCTCTGTCTGTACTACCTGTGTATACATAAGCCCATTTTCCCAATAAACCCTATGTTTTCCGTCACCTCCCTGTGCTCCATTCGAGTCTGCCCAAGCCCTCAGCTTCTGTAAACTAGGGTCACTCCTCTGAGCAGCTGCGAACCCCTCACACCTTCCCAAGGCATGGGACAAGTCCCCTTCAGTCACTAAACTAGGTTCCCTAGCACTAGCATCAGGGCTCTGAGGATCATTGTCAGTTCCACCCCTCTGGCAAGGGGTCATCCCTCCCTCTTCGGAGTAACCCTCTGTAGCTGGGTGGTTACTTGCTCCTAGGGAAATTTCTACCCCCGTTTTATCAGTCTCCCCCTCTGGAGACACAGGCTGGGGAACCAGCCTCTCACTATCTTCCCCAATGGCTTCTGGGGGGCTCAGGGAACTACTATTTTCCCTTGCCGCTTGGCTACGGGTAACTGCACATACCACCCCCTGCTGGAGATTGTTACCCAGGATCACATCCACTGCTAATGTGTTGGCTACAGCCACCTGCTGCACAGTTCCCCCTGTTTCACCCCAGTCAAGGAGAACACTAGCGAGTGGCAATGTTTTCTCTTCACCAGTAAACCTGTGTACAGTTACGTATTTATTGGGTATAAGCTGACCAGGCTGTACCAGATTCACCTTTACCGATGTCAGGGATGCCCCTGTGTCTGTACACCATTTACTATGACTGGGTGCATGTGTTCCCTCATGTTCACTGGCATGCTCCCAGGGACACACAAACAACCCACTTCTTTTCTAGCACCCTGTTGTGTATTATGGCCTTTTTGGGGCACTGTCTGGCAATATGCCCAGTTTCCTTACATAACCAACAAGCATTTCTTATATCAGATAAATCTTTTCATTGAAACCTGGGGCTAACTGGTTTTGGTGGAGGCAGTGAGGGTTTTAGCTGCCCTGAAGGCGCGTTTTTTCCCTTTTTGTGCTGCCACGCCTGTCCCATTCATTCTTAAAGCAGGTCTGCCCTTGGCATAGCGGTCCGAGAGTTCAGCAGCCTCTTGCACTGTTTTTGGATCTCGGTCCTCTAGCCAGGTTTTTAGCTCTGCTGGGCATGCCCAATAAAACTGTTCTAATAAAATCACATTTTCAATTTTATCAACAGAATTTGCCTTAATTCCTTCCCACTAATGTTTTAAAAACTGGCGTTGTTTTGTGGCGAGCTCCTCATAGCTCATATCAGGGCTTCTTCTAAGCTTACGGAATTTAGCTCTGTGTGATTCAGCAGTTAATTCAAACTTTTTTAACAGTGCTGCTTTTAACTTTCTGTAATCATTGCTTTCTTCATTGTCTATTTGACCCAAGGCATCCCGAGCTTTCTCAGTAAGTAGCGGGGATAGCTGGAAGCTCCAGGATGCTCAAGGAATTTTAGCCTGAATACAAACTTCTTCAAAAAAATTTAGAAAAGTGTCCATATCCTCCCCTTTCTTAAACTTGGCTATTAATTTGGAGTTCAATTTGTACCCTGTCCTGCAGTCCCAGTTAAACCCAAGCCACTTACCTGCCCTGGTGCCACTGGTTTGAGTCGTAGCTTCTCCAGTTCGCGTTGCCTCTGATGCTTCTCTCTCTTCTCCTCTGCCTATAGCTGGCACTCATGGTCTGCCTCCCTCTGTTGTCACTCTGCCTCTCGATCTGCCTCTCTCTGTTCTCGCTCTGCCTCCAGTTCCATCCTGCGCAACTTAGTTCGCAGTTTGAGTACCTCTGGATTCAGGATACTGGTGACCATCCCCTGCTGCTGTGGCCCTTCACTGACAGTGGCCCTGCTGTTCTCCTCATTGGCTCGGGACCCCTCACTGGCCACTAGTTCTTCCATACTCGAGGTCTGGTCCCTTTCAGTCATGGTCTGCGACTCCCTGCTCTGGGTATCTGCTACCGTCAGGGCCTCTATGAGGTTCTGCTTACTGGCTTTCACCCCAAATGGGACTCCCCTATCCCCGCACAACTGCTTTAAGAAATCTACTGCTACTCCGACTTTGCACTTTAGAAAAAAAGAAATAGGTAGGAACTTGACTGTACACCAAATGATAAAGTTCTGTTTCCCTTTTTTTAAATTAAATCACTGCCTTTCTTTCTTTCAAGTGAGCTTAACAGTCTCAAGCTGACACACTGTACAATGAAGCTTATTATACAAAACTTTATCGCACCGCTGCCAATCAATCTGTCACAGATTCACTCAGCAGATCAGCACTCTACTCCCAAAGTGCCAACCTCTGAACGTAGTCTTGTGAACAGTGAACAGTGAACAGAACAAGGTAACCCTCTTGTCTGTTTTGTGGATTCAAGTCACCTTAGTCCCAAGTTCTGGAGGGATTCAAACTTATTAACCTCTTGTTAGCATACCTAATTGTCAGGCTCAGATAATTCTGTCTTTGGAGGGCCAGATATCTTTGCCAATGGGCACCTAACCAGGTATTACAAAATGAACCCTTTTAGAACTCTGTGTAAGACCCAGAGAAACTCTTAAACTGTTTCCCAGTTTGGTACACCCATAAACTCATGCACCGTGTCAGCTTTAAAACCATCTAACTTCACTTAAAACCAAAGAAATGTTTCAAGGCACACCAGGCAGTTTCTATTTTTAAAATATTTCTTTACTAAACAAAAGGTAAAATAGTAAACAATATTATACAGAACTCTTATCACAAAAACATACAAGTCATTAAACAAAAAGGTGTAAAAGTGCCACTATATTTCTTATCCCCAAAATACTTATCTTCTAAAGGCTTGATGCTGCTGTTTCAAAGTCAGGTAAAGAAGTCCTTCTATGAAACCAGAATCATAGTTTTAAAAGCTGCTTTCTCCAGCCCCCTGGATGAGGTCACTGTGCTTCCTCCCTATCAGCATATTATTACTAAAACTATATCTCTACAGGAAACAGGATCCTTATAAGGTAGTAAGATCCTGTTTTTCTAACCAAATAATCAATTCTCAAATGATATCTCTTTGATGAAAAAGGGTCTTCCTGATCTTCACAGATATCAAAGCCTTTTTAATTTCACATAGAATTGTCATGCCCTGCTTTCTTTCCTGTTATCGTTGTAAAATGGATATGTTATTTCCTGCCAACGCGGGTACTGATAATAGAACTAGCTAAGCAGGATGTCCCTGATTTTAGGTACCTTTTAGCCCAGCAATTATCTTGGCCTTGCAGGTGTTAGATTTTTTTTTTATCTAAGTTCCTGTGTGTGTGGTCATCTCACATACTGAGATCTGGGGGAGGAGTGTGAGTGAAGGAGGTCACTCCAAGTACACTGGCATTTCCCACAGACAAATTCCATACCACGTTTCTGTTACTTTTAAGAAATAAAAAAATGATACAGCACTCAGAGCTGGCTGTCTATGTCACACAGGTTAGGTACTTTATCTGATTGGTGAGTTGCAACCATCCAGTTTGTGCACAGAGGTCACACGTATGTGTGAGGTGGTGGGATCCAGTGAGAAGTTGGCAGGCCTTATTGAGGGAGGTGGATATACATCTAAGAGTGGTAGCGGGGGCAGAGCCATAGATGATAAGCCCATGGTCAATAATGGAGACAACAGAGCTCTGAACAGCAACAGTCAGGGCTTCTGGGCTAAGATGTTGCCTATGCCGGAAGAGAAGGCCAAGGCAAGTATTTACTGCTTTGGCTACAGAGTCAATGTGGTCATTGTAAGTTAGATGAGGGTCTAGAGTGATCCCAAGGTACTTAAAGGCTAGAACCTGTTCCAGGGTGATTCCATGACTGGTTTTGATGGATAGGGGGTGCAGCTTATGCTTATTATGAGAGTTGCTGAACATGATAGACTTTGTTTTCTTATTATTGAGGACCAGATTGTGATTTGAGAACCAATTTTCAACAGATGTGAAGCCAAGCTGAAGGTTGTCTTGTAGAAGCTTAGGATCTTTGTGGGATGCAAGAATTACAGCATCATCTGCATGGAGGATGATTGTTTTGGAGCAAGAATTTGGAAGGGAGTTCAGGAACAAGCTGAATCGTAGGGGGCCCAGAATGGATCCCTGGGGTACAACTGAGCGAACAGGCCTGGTATCGGAGAGGACATCTGCAATTTTTACTCTTTGAGACCAGTTCTCCATGTAGCTTTTGAACCAGGCAGTGGAGTCAGGAGAGAGCCCAGCTTTCAGAGGTTGCACAAGCAGTAGGTGGTGATGGACAGTGTCAAACACCTTAGTCAGATCTATAAAGACAGACCCAATTAACTGACCATTGTCCAGTGAGCTGTGAAGAATGTCAGAGAATTCCAGTAGGGCAGATGAGGTGCTATGTCATTTCCTGAAGCCATGTTGTTGCGAGGACAGGATACTGTATTTGTCCAGGAAATCTATGAGCTGATCTGCTGCAATACGTTCAATAGCCTTGGAGAGAGGTGGCAATATAGAGATCGGACGGTAGTTTCCATGAGTGGCCATGTTACCACTTTTATGGACGGGGGTAACAGTGGCAGATTTCTGTTTGTCAGAGAACTGGCTGAGCCTAAGTGAGAGGTTAAAAATACGTCAGTGGCTGTAACACCTCATCAAGGGTGAGGGACAGCAGTTTAAGGTCAAGTGTATCACTGCTGGATCTGGATTTGATGATGGCTTTGGTAATGTATCTGTGGGTATCATGCATCTTGACTGCTTTGAAATAAAAAGGTGAGTGGCTAGAGGAGGAGAAGGCATTGGGGGAAGGAGAGGGAGAGTCATAGTTCTTGAAAAAGTCAGAAGGGAGAACACTGCTGAGATCGGTGAATGTAGTGTTGAAGGTATTTGCTATGATTTTAGGGTCAAGCGTAGTAGACCCATTTATGTTGAGCAAGGTAGGGGAGGTTTTTGGCTGCTTCCAAGTGACCTCTTTAATATTGTTCCAAAATGACCTCCCGTTATCCCAGGTATCTGTGAGAGCATTCTTGAAGTAGGTTGATTTCTTTTGTTGGAAATATATCCTTTTGAATATGGAAAAATTTATGGGGATGGCCAACTTCACAGTTTTTTGAAGTTTATTCCATAGTTGGGGGAAGTGAATAGCTAATGGATGATTTACCAAAGCATGAGTTAACTTTAGGACAGATTAGAGATATATGAGAGATTTCTCAGGGAGTAGCTACCTACAGTGCAGAGAGGCAGATAATCTGAGATATACTGAGGAAGCTTCTTGGTAATTGCTGTAAAGGTCCAAAAGGCAGCATTCCTTTGCCTTCTAAATTTAAGAGAAGTACAACCTACTATGGAGTAAAGGGAGCAGTGGGTGGAGTATGGTGCTCCAGAGATAAATCTTATGGCACGGTGGTTGAGGGTATTGAGCTTGGAAAGTGTGGAGGCAGGGCCTTGGTCATAAATGAAATCAGCGTAGTCTAACTGTGATAGAAAGGTGGTTTGGACTAACCTCTTTTTGTCATCATATGTTAGTAGATGCTTAATCTGGTAGAAGATGCCAAGTCTCTGTTTTAGCATTTTTGAAAGTTCCTCAGTCTTGTTGGAAAAGGATAGATTATGATCAATCCAAACCCCAGAATATTTGAATTCAGTTATGAAGTCTAAGGATTCACCTAGAAGTGTAGTAATTTGAGATACTGAGCCTTGGATGGAGGGATTTGGAGCATAAATGGTGAGAAAAACATGGCATTAGTTTTTTGGCATTTAATAATAGTTTTTGACTCAATAGGTTTAACTGCAGATGATTAAAGTCTTGTTGGAGGTCCAAACAAGCCCATTCTGGGGAAAGCCTATCAATGTAAAGGACCGTATAATCTGCAAAGAGACGAATATTGGCAGATTTGATACCTGAATCAATGCTGTTGATGTAAAGAGCAAAAAATAGAGATCATAGGATGGATCCTTGTGGCACACCTCTCTGTAAGGATTTTAGAGAGGAGAAATCCCTTTCTGCCTTAATCTGTTGAAGTCTCCCCATAAGGTAACTGGAAAACCATTTCAGTGCTAGGGCGTCCAGACCAATGTTCCGAAGAGTGACCAGAAGCAAGTCATGATCCACTGTGTCGAATGCCTTGCTTAGGTCAAGGAATAAGGCACATAAGTATTTATTTGCATCTAAGACATTCTGCCAGTCATTGGTGACCTTTGCAAGCGCTGAAATTGTATTGTGGCAAGCTCAGAAGCCTGATTGAACTGGATTGAGCAGGTTGGTTGCATCTAGGTATTTCCTAAGTTGAGTACTAACCAATTTCTCAAGCAATTTAGAGAGGATAGGAAGCAGGGATACTGGTCTATAATTATTTAGATCACATGTATCACCAGATTTAAACAGCGGAATAAGATAGGTGGTGTTCCATATGGGTGGGAGGTTACCATGGGCAAGAGACAAATTGAACAGGTGGGTGATTGGCACAGCCAAGACATGGTAACTAAGCTTTAGGAAAAAAGGATCCGTAAGGTCATTGCCCACACTCTTTCTAGTGTCCAGATCAAGAAGTAAATCTTCTACTTGTTTCAGAGTTTCAGGACAGAAGGAAAAGGTTGTATCTTGGTCTGGGATGGCAATGGCTTTAGAAGCATGATCCTGGGTAAAAAGTTGTGTACAGAGATTATTGGCAGGAGAGGTGTCAAAAGCAAGTCCTGCGGTGGCAAAGTGATTATTGAGGAGTTCAAGAATTGTCTGTTTATCGGTAGTGAAAGAGCCACCAGAGGAGATTTTGGCCAGGAGGGAATTTGTTGATGCATACCCTTCGATAACCATAAGCGTCTTCCAGAATTAAGCAGTACAGTTGGTAGCGGAATCCAGTTCTGAATGAAAAATAATAGTTTTTTTTCTGCCCTGATAAGTTTTGTACAATGATTCCTAGCCATTCTGAAGGCAGACCAGTCAGAGGGAAGTTTGGATTTTTGAGCTGTTTTCCAAAGTATGTCTTTTTTAAGCAGTGTAGACTTCAGGCCAGCTGTAAACCATGTGCACATTTTTTCTTTGTGCGTATTTTTGTTTGTGAGTATTTTGACCACTTACGGTGGCAGCTCTCAAATGCATTAACTTGCACTGGTTGAATCCCTGCCCCCCCCAAGCACACACACACACACACACAACAGAACTCTGGAAAATGAAAATATTTGAGCTGGAAGGTATGGAATGCAGTACTGCAACGCTGCAGCTTAGACTCCCGTGGTACTTACAATGATGATAACCATGGCAGTATCAGCAGGCAGTGCAACTGCGGGGGTGGGGGAAGTGGAAACCGGACTCACTGGATAGGAATACTACTTATATTCAGTATTTCATAATTACCACCAGTATCACCCCCCCCCCCAAAAAAAATAACAATGCTAGAGCAGGTTTGAATGATTTTTAAGCCTTTTATTACAAACAACATGGTTTATCAGCTGTCGAACTCTGATTTTCTAATACAGTCTCTCCAAAGGCCAGGTTGGAACATCAGCTTTTCTATAATATTTGCACAATTGCACAAAAGGACTAAATGAGACACTGCCAGCCCCCTTAGGCCTAACAGTGTCCCTAGATTAAAAAAGCACATTATAATTGTTCACATTCTGTAGAGATTGCAGATGTAGCTGGTAGCCTGATTCTGATTATTTTTACGTTCTTTTAAAAAGTGGAAAACAGACTGCCCACTACCCTGGTGTTACCACACAAAAACATGTGCGCTTACATTCCTTGATCAGCTCCCACTACATCTTTACTGGACCTAGGGACACCCCCAGCCCAGTCTAGCCACTAATTATGCAGTGGGAGTAGAGGAGACTATTGCATCATGAGCGGCTGCACTGTCTGGGGGTGTTTCAAATGTTCAGGAAGTGTGCAATGAGAACAGATCGTGGATTTGAATCAAAACCAGTTTGGGTATAGCTATGCAGTAGCATGCATTTCAGTTCTACTAAACAAGGAAGCAGATAGAACAACCAGCAACACCAATACATTTTAGAGAAAGTTATCAATCCTAAAATGTAGATTTTTAACTAGAAATAATATGATGCCAAAAAGGTTGACAGTGTCTCTTTAGACTGCCTATATTTTTTTTCTTAAAGTTATTTTCTCTCCAGAAGGAGGCCATTTGCCTTCACTGTTATAAATGTATGATATACTGCATCTTCAACTTATATGATTCACTCTGAGAGAGCTGTGAGACATACAGACAGATATTTAGGAATCTGTAATTCAAGATGCACTATTTCTTATGTGAATGCAATTCAGTAAACTTTTACATTTAAAAAAATTGAGATGACTACAGCTCAGATGGGCTATCCTTGGCAAACAACTTGTAAAATAAAATGTAGAAAAAAAGAGCAAGGGTAATTAATATTCATAAAGTGAAACTCATTTTTCCCTACTATAGATCGTGATTTAAAAAACATATATTTTTGTAATGTTTTCTTTCCTGGAGGTTGATATTTCAGTGGTCTGGTATCCCCATCTGAAGTTATCTTGAAACAGCACTATTGGGAGTCAGGGCTCAGAGAACACCTGCTATGTTATGGCTACTCTGAGATGCCAGCATAAACTTTAGCAGCAGCTGTAGGAGCAGGAAAGAGCTTTGGGCCTCTGATAAAGTCTGCATTCTTGTTTTGTGCAGTGCTGGAATTACAGGAGGCTCTCCAAATCTTGGATCCCATAGCTCTGAAGGTAGCTGCTATAAACTTGAGCATCTCTGTCACTGATTTATACTACTGTACTATAATATATATTATTGATAGGTAACTATGGGCAGACTGGATGGAATGTTTGTATTTTTCTGCCATCATTGTCTGTTTTTTTGTTTCTAATGGGAAGGATTGGGCACTTTTAAAAACAGTCACCTAATGAGCCATCTTAGCTTCCAAAGCTCATAAAGTGTAATTCTAGCACTGTTTTTGTGACAACACAGATTCCTACTGGCTATAGCCTACCAATTGTGTTCTGTTTTTTCACACTTTCAGCCCTGCAGGGAAGGATTGAATCTAGCCAGAATTAAATGCATTACTGAATTTAAAATTCATAAAATGACTTTGGAAATTGAAGCAATCTGATTGGTCAACAAGACTCCAAAAGTCTGTAATTATACTAGTACAATTATACACTTCATCTCCCCATAATGTAATCAGTATCTTTTTATTTTTATTTTATTGAAGCTATTAACATCAGGCGACACAATCAGTTCATCTATTTGCAGATGCCAGGCTCTCAAGTACAAAGAATTTACAATCCAGCTTAAATATAGACAGTTGCCATGGTATAGTCAGTCCATCAAATAGCCAGTGGTATCCCCCTTCCTGGAATACAGTATTTCCACACATGTGGAGGGTCTATTGCATGTTAGTCTAAGATACAGGCTTTTTTTGGTCCTTTTCTAGACAGTCGTCCTCTAAAATAGAGGTCATCTGACAGTGAAGCCCCCTTCCCTCACAAGATTAAAGTCCATTCACAAAGTCCCAGTAAAATTCAAGGTACAGAGGAGTCTTCAATGATCGTAATGTAGAGTACCCACCCCTGCCATCTGGCTTGAAACTGAGGGTACTGATTTCTGAGTGTATAAGTGAGTTTCTCCATAGAGTATATAGACCCCACAGTATCCCTCCACTGGGAAAATATTGGTGATGCCTGCTGTATCCAGAGCTGAGTAATGTTTCTTTTGACTGCAAGGAGGTAGACTAGTGCTGGGGAAGTGTGGGAAGGGGGGCTAGTCGTCTCCCTCGAGGAGGATGGACATCAGAACCATGGAGCTAGAAAACTAAAACAGGTTCCAAGGAAAGTAATGCAAACTACTCCCCAAGTGTCTTCCAATGCTCAGTAAAGACTGGACAACTCCAAAATATATGGGTGTGGTCCACCTCAGATTAGCCACAATTCCACCAGCAGAAGCCAAACTGCTGAGGAAGGAATTTAGCTAGGGCCACTGGAGTGGAGAAAAAGCAGGCCCTGCACTTCCATGTGAACTCCCTTCAGGTTGTCAAGGACATGATTTTAATAGCGACCAGGGCAAATTTGGTCCAAGTGGTAAAGGCATGAGCCATCGCCAGCTCCTGATTCCAATGGTCAAGAACCACCTCTGTACTATCCTCAGTTATGAAACAGAGTCCCATGAGCAGATGACCAATGGGAAGCTGTCAGGAATCCCCCTTAAGGGCGCTAAGAAAAATCTGTAAAAACAGAGCTAGATCTGGTAACCTAGTTCTATCAGCGGTTTTTTGAAGGAGACAGGTATAGACCTGCAAATACCTGTAATGTTCTCTTCTTGTATGACCAAACCTCTACTGGAGGTCTGCTGATGGGAGGGCCCCCAGGTAGTTGAAGAACAGACTCAGTTGCCTCCAGCAGGAGAAGGTGTGGTTTATATGTGAAAAGAGAAATTTGGAATTCACAGAAAGGACTCAGCAAAAAGAAAAATTAAAAACCTTTGCAAAGGTTGGGGTGTTATGGAGCTCAATCCACAGCACCCAAGTAGCCACCATGAATTGCATGAAGAGGGCCAATCTGAGATGTGGTGTGGGGTAGGAAAACAAGATTTTTCCCAAGTCAAGGAGATCATTTAGAATAAACTCTATCTGCTTCTAGGGAACATTACAGTGTGGAGTCAACCAGTTATATAGTATTCGTAGATGGGCAGCTATGGAAAAATGTTTCAGATGTGCCAAAGGCAGTTGCAAGACTGAGTATCAGACTAGCAGATTATGTCAGCTCCTTATAAAATTGGATATGAGCTTATCCTATGATATAAAGTACTAATGAGCAGGGATCAACAGCAAGATCTGAAACAGATATAATGATCTGGGTAACATGTTCATCCAAACTGTCTCATTATGGGGTGGAAAAACTTAGGGGCAACTGATTCCATTGTGCCAGATCTGTCATCAATCATTGGGTCAGGGGCTCAAAGTTCAAAAGTTCCAAATTACCCAGGTCTTTGGAGGTAATAACCCCCTAATTTTTAAGCATTGTTCTATTCCATTTGAACTTTAATTGACGTTTAAGTGATGGGGTCAGGATGTAATTAAACTGCAGAATCTCCATTTTATTAAGATTAAGACTAAACCCAGACACCGATCCAAAATTGTCCAACTCCTTCAATGCAGCAACAGTGGATGCATCCAGGTTCAAGAGACTAAGGGGGGGTATCATCCACATGTAATGCAGCCTTGTATTCCACCCCCTAGGGGAACACCCTCCACCCCCTCATTATTACACAGTGCTATGGCCAGCAGCTCTATATATATGGCAAAGAAGAGGAGAGGGAGGGACACCCCTTCTGAGTTCCCCTGCACAAAGCTATAAGGGTAGTTAGGGTGCAATTAAGACATATATATACCTGAGTGTGCCCATAAACTCACTGTAGCCAGGTGAGAACAAGAGTGGGAAAACCAAAGGCCAGAGTGATGCCCCAGAGAAACCCCCAAAGCATCCTGTCAAAAGCCTTCTCGGCATCCAAACTAAGGAGGGCTGTAGGGATAGTCCTCTGGAAAATGTCAAATAAGACACACAATCCTCCTGCCAAAACCGTTTATCATCGAGTCCTCAAAAAAGGGAACCTCACCCGCTTTCAAACATGTCTAGCGCAGTGTGACTGGTCCCCCATCAATAGTGTCAACAATGTGGATGATGCTTTTTCCTACTTCATATCCCAATTTAACAAAGCCTGTGATCTCTTTGCCCCTCCCCATAAAAAATATCAAGATCCTATCCAACCCCTGGCTGTTTACCGCCATAATAATCCTAATGAAACACAAAGATCATCTCTGGCATCAGGCGAAGGCCACCGGGAAGTAGAGTGACATGCAGTTCTACAGGGCTGCCAGAAATCATTGCACCTATGAAATCTGCAGGGCCAAAAAGCACTACTTCAAGGGGAAATTCACCAGCTCCTGGGGTAGCAGCCATAACGTCTGGGAAATGCTTAAGGATCTTACGGGCAAGCCTATAAAGTCTCTCTTTCCCTGCTCCAGATTAATAGTATTAACACTCAGGACCCCAAGTGCATAGCTAATGCTTTTAATGAAGCCTTTACTGAACTAAGTGGGATACTCCCACCTGACTTCTTTAATGATCCCTGCCCTACCCAAGCCACCACCCCTGCCACCCCCACTCCCTCCATCCCTCCTTTCTACTTTAGGAGAGTAACTCCATCGGAATCCAAAAAGTACCTAAAAAGGGTCCTTGGCAAATCCAGGTTCAGTAGGGACACCCTGGACCTTAAGCTTCTTCTCCTCTCCCTCAATACCATCATTACCCCTCTCCCTACCCTGCAGGGTACCGCAGGGTTCCATCTTGTCACTCATGTTGTTCGCAGTGTATATGCTGCCACTGGGAGAGTTCATTAGGTGGTACTGTCTGAGTTTTCACTGCTATGCAGATGATACTCAGCTGTAGATATCTTTGTGCCTGGACAAGATATGATCCTCCCAGTATTTAGAGAAAGGGAAGAGAGAAACTGTTTAACCAGGAAAGGCACACTAAGCCGAAACTTGTTTCCAGGTGCGACCTGGGAGCACAAGGAAGTTAAGTGACTTGCTCAGGGTCACACAGTAAGCGAGTGGGGGCTGTGGGATTCAAACCCAGGTTTCCAGGTTTGTAGCTCCGAGCCCTAAAGCTCTGCGCTATACTGCCTCCTATTTAATTTATTATTTAACAACTGTCTGTCCATGATCCAGGACTGGATGAGTGCCAGCTGGCTGCAGCTGAACCCGGCTAAAACTGAGGTGTTTGTTGTGGACCCAGATTGTCAGGAGGCAGGCTTATCAGCAGGACAACCTTCTGGGCTTTGGCTCAGGGGTGTTCAGCTGACTACCTCAGATTGGGTGCAGAACCTGCGCATTATTTTTGACGATGGTCTGACCCTTAAATCTCAGGTGTCAGCCATTGTCAAACCCTCTTTTTACTATTTGAGGAATATCACCCGGTTGAAACATCTGTTTCCTCCTGATGATCTTCCAGCACTGGTCCATGCCTTCGTAACCTCCTGCCTTGACTGCTGCAATGCCCTTTACCTAGGGCTACCGGGGGTTGATATCCGGCACTTGCAGCTAGTGCAGAATGTGGCAGCCAGGTCATTAACTGGTCCTTCTAGGGCCAGTCATATAACAGCTGTGCTCCGCAGACTGCACTGGCTGCCAATACAGTGGCGGATCGCCATCAAGGTCAGGTTACTGACCTATAAAGCCCTACATGACCAGGGATCCCGTTACCTGCAAGATCTCCTTCGCCCTTACTGCCCCTTCTGTCCTTTCCGATCCACCAGTGAGGGATTGTTAGAGATTCCCAGGGTTCGTTTTAAGACATCAGGGGCCCGATCTTTTGCTTTTGTGCTCTACAAAAGAACTAGTTGGCTTCCACACAAGGCTAGAGTTTCCTACCACACACGCCTGCTTGCAAAAAAGATTAATATTGGCATCATGCCCCCTTTCGCCAATATGCTAATTTCACCAGGGCATACAACCCGGCTTACGAGGCGTTTCACTAAACCATCCTTCCACGTCCCCGTCTACAGGGCCTCTCAGGCCCAGCGTACCTTTGCATATAGAGTACCCACCCTGCTAAACTGTCTCCCCGAGATGTCACTGCCCTGCCTAAACTAAGTACTTTCAATTTCAAGCTTCAACAACACCTCCTTATGCTAAATCATTGTGATTGCTTTGGCTAATTCTCGACTCCCTCTCACCTGACATCCTGCATCTTTTTCTCTATCTCCTTTCCTTTCCCCTTCCTGCCTCTGCCCCTTCCTTTCCTCTTTCACTTTCCCTCCACCTCCTCCCTTCCCTTTACTCCTCCCTCACCTTTTCTCAGCCCCTTTTCTCATTCTGGGCCCAGCATCCCACCTCACTCTTCCATCCTCCCTCTTCCCCTCTCACTTTCTCACCCCTGCCACCACCTGCCACTCTACCCTTCCACCTGCTCCTACCCCTTCTACTTCACCCCCACTTTTTCATTGACACTACCCCTTCTGTGTCCCACGCTTCTGCCCCCTCTGCTCCTCCCAGTCCTGCCCCATCCCCTCTTTCCACCCTTCCCTGCTCCCTCCTCCCTCCCCTACCTTTCCTTCCTCACCAAGGTTTCCTATGCTGCCTCACTCCCTCTTTCTCCCTCTCCACCCACCCTCTTCTCCACTCCCCAAACTCTCTCTCCCCACTTCCTCCCTACCCATCTGCATTAACTGCCCCGGTCTTCAGCACTTTTGACTAGGTCTTGCTCGGACTGCTTAACTGAAATTGCAACTTGTGTCACATGCCTGCTTGCCTTGTTATTTTCCAATGATTGTAACAACACTTTAGTGTAATTCTAATGTCTGTAAACCACCTTGTGTGCACCAATATGTGATGTACCCCTTTCAACACGGAACTTTTGTAAAAGAACCTCTGGTTCAAAGGTCATTGTAATCCTAGTATTTAATAAATAATAAATAATAAAATAAATGTGGTCTAACAAAAGTAAGGTGTGATTGATATTATCTGAGGTTTGTTGCCTACAGATAAATCTGCAACCCAAAGCTGCTGCTCTGCAGTGAACACTGGCAAAGGGAAACTGAAAGGGGTGGCTAAGACCATAGCTAAAGTCACAAGCAAAACAAAAACTAAGCTACACTCAGAGACAGAATCAGTGATGTTAGCCCACTAAACTAGGGGTAGTCCGACCTCCATTATGTGTGAAGGACTTTGTGTTATGCGCATTACATTTATGCTGGTGTGTGCCATTAGAGCAACAAAATGGAATACCTGCACTAAGAATATAGCGTGCTGACTTCATTAATATTGTCTCCGAGTGCAGCTGAGTTTTTATTTTGCTTATGTATAAATCTGGCCTGATCGGGGGGTGTATTATTTATTTAGTTTTTGTTTACTGGGTAGGTGCACTAGCCATTACAATGACTATTTTCGGACACAATCTGGGAGGATACAGTACAATACAGCAACAACATAACATTACAAAAAATAACATTCAGGAATAACAATTTGTTACAATGTCAGAAATGTAGGCCAGAAAACAGGTACGGCATCAGAAACAGTACAAAGGTGTACATAATGATAGATTTACATAAAATGAACAATAGTAATGCAGAAAGAAAAGTAGCAATGCAGGAAATAGTCAAGCAGGATAGGCATACAAAATGAGGATTACAGTAGTATTGTTGATGAGGTAGTGCAGAAAAAACTATGACGGTATATAATAGTAAGTATATGTAGTGAGACGATAGTCAAAGTACCAGGAAAGTGCTTAGTATTGAGAAGAAACAACTTGTGGCAAGGGGTGAGAAGATAAGTGGGGAGGGGCTAAGGGGGTTTGAAACAGAAGCATTTGTTTGCTGAGATGAGATCATTACGTAGCTCCTTCTTAAAGGTGCTGTGAGTGGGAGCTTGGTGAACAGCTAAGGGGAGGGAGTTCCAGTACTGGGGAGTTTGACAGGCGAAGGCATTGGCACCTTTGGAGGAACTGTGCCTAGGGATATACACAAGGGACTTGTCAACAGAGCGTAAGCCATAGTGAGAGGGCTGCTGGAGAAAAAAATCTGCTAGGGGCTTAGGGGTTTGTGATCTAATAATGCTATCAATGATACAGCCAAGAGAATAGAGCCTAGACACATTAGGTGGCAGCCATCTCAGGTGTGAGCAGAGGAGGCAATGGTGTTTCAGACAGTGGGAGGAGGATGCATAGTGACAAATATTATTGTAGGTGACATTCCATTTGTGTAGACTTGACTTAGATGCAACAGTATAGGCGGCAATGCCATAGGTAAGTGAAGGAAGGAGTATATCATGAGCTATGGCTAGCCTAGCAGAGGCGGTTAGCACATAGTACGATAGGTGATGCCCAGCTTGGAGTTAACAGATTTGCAGGCCTTTTGTATATGGAGATCAAAGTTTAACAATGGGTCGAGGGTGACACCAAGATATTTAAAAGAGGTCACAGCTCCAACTGAGGAGCCATCCAAGGCAGAGACTTTGATACTGTTTAGGGGGTGTTTGAGTTTGAGGTTTGTTCCAAAAAAGCATAACTTGGGTCTTGGACTAATTTAAGATAAGTTTGTGGTTAGCCAACCACATTTGGATAAGTTGAAAGTCAGCGGAGAGCCGCAGATTTATGTTCGTTGTGCATTTGGCACTAGTGTACAGAACAATATCATCTGCATACAGAAGAGATGTAGTCTTAGACAGGTTTGATGCGATGTCATACATGAATATGAAGAATTGGAGTGGGCAAAAGATGGACCCTTGGGGCACACCAATATTCAGCGTTGTCTTGTCAGAGAGGGTACAGTTGTACTTGACCATTTGTGTCCTATTCGACAGGTAGCTGCCAAACCAACTGACAACGTTAAGCACAAAGCCCAATGACTGAAGGGTAGCAAGGAGGATGGAGTGGTCAACTAAATCAAACACCTTGATCATGTCTATGAAAATAGACCCAGTGAGAAGGGCAGAGTCCATGGCTGATAAGGTATCAGATGTAAATTTGAGGAGTGCTGTAGTAGTGCTGTGGCCCTTTTGGAATCCATGCTGTGCAGTAGTTAGAAGGTAATTTCTCTGAAGAAATTCAATAGTTTGGGTAGCTACTAGTTTCTCAAGGATCTTCCTAAGGACTGACAGGATAGCTATGGGTCTGTAGTTTGAGGAGTCTTTAGGGGCACCTTTTTTCAATACAGGGGTTATCCTTGCTATCTTCCAGATATCTGGAACTCGACTCTGACACAGAGAGAGACAGTAAAAATCTTAGCTAGGGGAGTAGCTATGAAAGGGGCAGCTAGTTTTAAAAGCCTGGGTTCAAGAGTGTTGGAGGTCTCCAAGATTGTACTGAGTAGTCTAAGGACTTCATCACGTGTTATTGAGTTGAAATAGAAAAGGGGGACTGAACTATCAGGAGGAATACTTGGACTTCACATGGCTGGGAAGGAGGAAGTAAACTTTGTTAAAGGTGATAGGAAACGATTTTTACATCTCTAGATGCCCTTCAGTTGTTCTTTTATTGGATACCCAGTATTCTGATATACCTTTGACCTTTTTCCGTAAATTAATAAACTAATTTTGTATCTTTTGTATGTACCCTGAATCCCTCTCTGCTCAGCAGGTGCTGCTGTCTTTTTTCATACTGCCTGGAAATTCTATAACATCACAAACTCCTTTCCTGGCCATTCAGGTGAATGGCATGGAATGGGAGTCTGTGATGTCATAGAATGTCTTAGAGATATGAAAATTAAGAGCAGTAGCTGGTGAGGAGAGTGGAACTCAATGTAGATCTGAGGGCACCCCAAAGCTACACTATATATTTATCAAAAAATCAAAGCATATCAGAATACATAACTAGCATGGAAAGGAAGATGGAAGGGCAGTTAAATATGCAAAATCATTTCCTATCTCCTTTAAGTCAGAAAATTGAGCACTGAAAAAGTTGACAATGGTTCAAGGATCATTACAATGGATGCTGTTTAGAACCATATATTGTAATTTCGTGTAGAGGACTGGTTAGATTCCAGGAAGGTTTTGACATGGGTCGAAACTTTTCTGGAGTCACCATATGAGTTTGTGAGCAAGTCCTTGCAGTAGGAAATTTTAGCCTGCTTGATATCCTTTTTGCAGGCATTTCGCTGAGCCCTGTAGGAGTTGTAGTCACTTGAAAGACTGAAATCTTTGAAACAGAGCCAGTTTCTGTCTCTCTCCCTTAATTTTGCGAGAAGGCCGGACTTCAGCCAATGGATTTGCCTACGTTTGACACATCGTGTTACTAGATGACAGTGATAGTCCTGTATAGCTAGAAAATTGGTTAGGAAAATATTTAGAGCAGATTGTGCATCAGAGGCATTGTATAAAGTGGAATAGTCAATACGGGAGACATCTTTTAGAAAGGAGTGAGGAACAAAGTTGGCATAGTTGCGGAAGGTAATGAAGCGTGGCTTTGCCAGAGGTGGACCAACTTTGCCCCAAATACAGAAAATAGGTGAGTGGTTGGTGATGGTGTCAGTTAGCATACCAGTAGTGATTATGTGTTCAGGATGGGTCGTCATTATCCAATCCAGCAGGGTACTGATATTTGAGTGCGGAGTTGTTCTGGTAGGCTCGGAGATCAGCTGATGCAGGTTGAAACTTTATATCTTGGACAGTGACGTGGCCTGATATTACCCAGCCAGTTGATATTTAGGTCCCCAAGTATGAGCACCTCACTTCTCCCAGACAGAAGTGATGTTTGATCACGCAACTCATCCAGACCTTTCATACCATTTTTTGGTGGGTTATAGGCACAGACAATGTGTAATTTTTTTGATCCGAGGGTGAGAAGTACATGTAGTGATTCACACTGGATTAGGGGAGAAGAATTGATGGCAGTGAGGTTGAGGTGATTTTTAAAGTAGATGGCAGTGCCACCACCTCTTTTTGTTGCTACTCTGTCATTCCTTAGCAGATTATAGGAAGAGAGCATTGAAAATCAGGGATAGAGGATTTGAGCCAAGTTTCTGTTAAGCAGAGAATATCAGATTTGTAAAGGGCAGTCAAGGTTTCCAGTTCAGCAAAGTCATATTCGAGGCTCCAGATATTATGGTGAGCAACTAAGAGACCTCTGAGAGTGGATATGGTGTTTATCGGACCAGGGTTTAACTGAACATCACCAGAGAGTAGTATAGCCAAAAGAAGGAGATACCATAATTTGCAGTGCAAGAAAGGGGACAGGGTCAGTTGATGCAGTGGGTATCTTACTAGGTCACAACCAGCCATATAGATGCAGACCCTGTTAAGCAGCAGAGAAGAGGAGTTACATCGAAATGTAGGCAACATTAGGAGGTCGAGAAGTAGAAATCATGTGTGGATGGCAGGATATTTGGGTCTGCCGATTTAGTTAGGGGTACAGACATTACTGATAGGTTTAAGAGTGGTAAGGCAGCCATGAGCAGAAACATCAACACGAGTTTGTTCATTTTTCAATCTGTAAATATTGTGGGTGAGCAAGCCTACCTAACTGATTGCCAGCAATAGAGTTAGGAACAGATGAATTGAGCTTGAAACTGAGGCTAGCAGCAGCACCAGGACCCCTTGTGGTTGGATCTTATAACCATCCAATAGATATTTAGACACTTAGCCTCTTACAGCCTATAAATTGCAGGGTCCACCCAGGGTGGGTGCGGTGGGGGGAGGTTGGGGAGCTGGTGCAAAGCACTGGCGGGAAGCTTGTGCAGTAGGTCTTGGGAGTGTGGGCAGCAGCTAGTTCAGGGCTGGCCGTGCTGCTCGGAGGATCAGGAGCAGGTCCTCGGTGGAGGGAGCACCCACGGTCTGGTCTTCTCTAAATAAGCAAGGAAAAAGCTATAATTAACTTAGGGCTGGAATTGGTGGGCGTGGGGCAGAAAGGCAGAGGAGACAGTGGGACAGCAGGAGGTGGGGGAAAGTCTGAGTAAAAAATTAGCAAGATAAAGGAGAAGGCTTAGTGAAAGTGACAGAGCAGGAGATTAATCAACTTTAGCAATTTAACTTAGCACAGCTTTCAATTTCCTGTTAGGCAGTCAGCAAAAACAGTAAAATCTCTGAAGTACAAGTGTAAAGACTTTCAGCAGTATCACAGTTTAAAATAGAAAAACTCAGTGTTTTTGGAAAAAGGCGTCTTTCGGAGTTACAAGAGGGTAGAGAGTATAGAGAGGAGCAGCCTGTCAGGATAAGTTTTGAAAAAGGCGCTTGATTCCGATTGGTGGTTGGAGCGCCGTACCTTTAAAACTTGTGCAGTGGGCCTTGGGAGCATGGGCTGTGGCTAGTTCAGGGCTGGCTACGCCGCTCAGAGGATCAGGAGCAGGTCCTCGGTGGAGGGAGCACCTGCAGTCGGGTCTCCTCTAAGGAAGCAAGGAAAGATGTAGTTAACTTAGGGCTAGAATCGGTGGGTATGGGGAAGACAGGCAGAGGAGACAGTGGGAGGTGGGGGAAAGCCTGAGTAAAAAAATTAGCAAGATAAAGGAGAGGGCTGAGCGAAAGAGACAGAGCAGGAGATTAATCAACTTTAGCAATTTAACTTAGCACAGCTTTCAATTTCCTGTTAGCCAGTCAGCAAAAACAGTAACATTTCTAAAGTACAAGTGTAAAAACCTTCAGCAGTATCGCAGTTTAAAATAGAAAAATTCAGTGTTTTTGGCAAAAGGCACCTTTTGGAGTTACAAGAGAGCAGAGAGGGGAACAGCCTGTCAGGATAAGTTTGGAGAAAGGTGCTTGATTCCGACTGGTGGTTGGAATGCCGTACCTTCAGAACTTGTGCTGCGGGTCTTGACAGCATGGGCAGCAGCTAGTTCAGTGACGGACATGCCCCTCAGAGGATCAGGACCAAGTCCTCGGTGGAGGTAGCACCCGCAGTCAGGTCTCCTCTTCAGACCTTGTGCAGTGGGCCTTGGGAGCATGGGCAGTGGCTAGTTCAGGGCCAGCTGTGCCATTCAGAGGATCAGGAGCAGGCCCTTGGTGGAGGAAGCTCCCATGGTTGGGTCTCCTCCTTAGAGCTTGTGCAGTGGGCCTTGGGAGTGCGGGCAATGCTTAGTTCAGGGCTGGCCATGCTGCTCAGAGGATCAGGAGCAGGTGCTTGGTGGAGGGAGCACCCGCGTTCGGGTCTCCTCTTCAGAGCTTGTGCAACGGGCCTTGGTAGCACAGGCGGCGGCTAGTTCAGGGCTGGCCATACCACTTGGAGGATCAGGAGCAGGTCCTCGGTGGAGGGAGCACCTGCGGTCTAGTCTCCTCTTCAGAGCTTGTGCAGCGGGCCTTGGGATTGTGGGCAGCAGCTAGTTCAGGCCTGGCCGCGCTGCTCAGAGGATCAGGAGTAGGTCCTCAGTGGAGGAAGCACCCGTGGTTGGGTTTCCTCTTCAGAGCTTGTGCAGCGGGCCTTGGGAGTGCAGGCAGCGGCTAGTTCAGGGCCGTCCACGCTGCTCAAAGGATCAGGAGCTGGTCCTCAGTGGAGGGAGCACCCGCAGTCAGGTCTCTTCTTCAGAGCTTGTGCAGCGGGCCTTGGGATTGTGGGCAGCAGCTAGTTCAGGCCTGGCCGCGCTGCTCAGAGGATCAGGAGCAGGTCCTCAGTGGAGGGAGCACCCATGGTCGGGTCTCCTCTAAGGAAGTTAACACGTGGTATAGGCAATGCACCCACACTTCCATGTAGATTTTATAATATATTGAGGATAGAAATAAGGCAGTAAGATGAGGGAAGGGTGAGATCTTTATCAGGTTTGGGAGTGGCGGAGAGGGTCACATAGCGCCATGGGGAGGGTGAGTCACACCATTTTGAACCACTTCATATGCCTGAAGTGGAGGTGGAGCAGTATAGAAGAGAAAGATTTTTTTTTACTTCAAAAAACGTTATTAAGGACATGCATCATATTACAGTACAGCTGATGGAAAAATACAGTCAATGGACCTTGGTTACACCTCGGTCCTGTTCACAGCACACATCATGTCATTCAGTTATGCACAAATGGATAAAGGTTAAAGAAGAACTATAACAAGAAATTAATTGTCCATGACAATCAACAACTAGCGTGTCCATCAACCAATGTCCTGCAGTAGCATATTTGTAGGATCACTGCAAGTCCCCTCTGGCTAGTTCTTGTCCCAGAATCAGATGATAGAGATTATTTTACATCTTGTAGTACCTGAAAAAAAAA
Organism: Neoceratodus forsteri; assembly: GCA_016271365.2. Classification (NCBI taxonomy): domain Eukaryota; kingdom Metazoa; phylum Chordata; order Ceratodontiformes; family Ceratodontidae; genus Neoceratodus; species Neoceratodus forsteri. The sequence continues at coordinate 1,075,036,125 of CM057454.1, read as the reverse complement.
GAAGAGCCAAGCAGCCCACCTGAATCTGACTCTACAACCACTGTCTGGGGTAACAAGATAGTGAGGAAATTAATCTGAATGAACCCCATCCACAGGAACCCCATGCATGTGGGAGGCATAACCCATGCCTGGGGCTCCAAAGATCATGGAATCTGTCACTTCTGAGCCGAAGATCACCAGTAATGTGCTCCATTCACTCTGTATCATTAACTTTCTGTTTCCATTGCTCCAAAGTAGGTGGAGCCAGTGATAGCCATTTAATAGTGATACGTTTTAGTGCAGCCACCTTAAGGATGTGCCCCAATTTCCATATCTTATTTATTTATTTCAAAAGTTCCATGAGGAAAGACACACTGAGCCAGCAAAGCTCGATTCCAGATGCGTCCCGGGGGGCAGCGGGATAAAGGAAAGCATGACAGCATACAAGGCAACAATTACTTAGTCAAACAGGTAATGTATACAAGCATCATATAAAAAACAGAAAGAATAAAAAAAAGTACACAAAAAAAGGCAAAAACGTGTATGTATTCCAGCGTATATCAAGAAGCATTGTTTGTGATACAAAGTGCAATTATACAGGAAGAAAGGTAGGGAGTGCTAATTCAGTGACAGTCAAAGGACTACAGACTAGAGAGGTAGGGTAGTGGGGGAGTGAAGGTGTAAGCTAGGGCAGGAGGCACGGAACTGGAGGAAAGGGAGAGAAGTGGGTGGTAGAAAGTAGGGGTAGAGGAGCAGAGTAAGGTATGGTATCAGGTGCAACTGCAGGAGTGCAGGGTGACATTGTGGAGACGAGAGGATAGAGACCATTGAGAAGTGGCAGAGTGAATAGACAGGGGAGGGAATTCCATAGTTTGGGGAAACGGTAGGAGAAAGCAGCCTGGCCAGCTGAAGATTTCCTGGCAGGATGCGTGACTGAGCAATGGCAAGAGTTACAAAGGGAGCAAGTGGAAGGGGAGGAGGAGGAGGACAGGAGAGAGGTAAGGTATGGGAGGAGTGAGCCAAGCCAGTATTTGGAGATAAAGGAGGCACGATGAGTGAGGCATCTGGCTTCAAGGGAGGGGGGGAGGAGAGGAAGAATAGAGGGAGCAATGGTGTACTGGGTGACAGTCCACGCAAAAGGACAGAAGGAGAAAAGAGGGAATCCAGTCTGGCTAGGGTGGTCTGTAGACAATGTCACCAAAGTTAAAGATGGGAGGAATCATCTTCTGGACAATTGCATAGCAAGCAGGAACAGGAATGCAACCTCTATTCCTGTGTAATGCTCCTAGTTTGGGGTGACTTTTTTTGTGTATGGCATCCACATGCCCAGAAAAGTCAGGATGCTGGTCAAGCCGGACCCCAAGGTACTTACATGAAGTAACATCGTTGATGGTGACAACTTTTAGGGTGTGGAAGAAGGGGAGGACAGTATGCCTAGTGAACTTCTGCCTAGCGCCAAAGGTCATTGAAACCATTTTCTTGGCATTGAGGGATAACTGATTCAAATGAAACCAGTGCTGAATGCTGTTGAAATCCAGCTAAAGCCTGGCTGTGAGAACAGAGGGGGAAGCTCCCAGAGGCAAATGGAACAGTGTCATCCACATACATGTGGATGGACACAGAGGACCAGACAGCAGGGAGGTTATTTAGGAAGACCAAAAAGAGTATTGTGCCAAGGACAGAGCCTTGTGGGGCACCAGTGTAGATAGGAAGTAGAAGGAATATGGAGTCACCAACTCGCACAGATTGAGACCTACCCATGAGATAGAAGCAGAACCAACTGGTAGAGGAGTCGGAGAGGCCCGCTGCCTTGAGCATGGCAAGGAGGAGGGAGTGAGATACAGTGTTGAAGACTTTGGCCGAGTCGACAAATATGGAGGAGGTGATAAGGCCCTGATCCATGCCTGACAGAATGGAGCCAGTAAGCTGGAGGAGGGAGGAGGAGGAGGAGGAGGAGGGAGGTGGAATTTAATTTATGAAGCCAGACTGGAAAGGGGTGAAGAAAGAGGAAGAATGAAGGAAGGAGGAGAGCTGGGACATCACAAGGTGCTGTTGCATTTTGTCTACAGTAGGGAGCAGGGAGATAGGGTGATAGTTGCCAGTTTAGGAGGAGTCACCTCCTTGGAAAAGGGGTATGATGGTGGCATGTTTCCAGGAGTCAGGAATGGAGGTAAGGGAGAAAGAGAGGCTGAGAAATGAGGTAAGAGATAAAGCAATGGCAGGAGTGGAGAGATGAAGGAGTTTGGGGTCAAGCCCATCAGAGCTCCTGCCCTTAAGGGGGTTAAGGGCCAAGAAAGCCTCGAGAGAGGCAGCAGGAGTGATAGGAGAGAAGGGTAAGGGGAGGGTAAGAGTGGTAGGATGGGGAGAAACGATGGGGGAGGGAGAAGAGAAGAGAAGGGAGGAGGCACAAGAGGTAAAGAATGAGTTGAATTCAAAAGCAATAGAGGGGGTCAGAAATAGGGATGTCACCCACCTTGAGGACCAGAGAGGAAGACTGGGTGGAGGGAGAAGAAGGTGTGGATGACCTTCTAGAACGTGGAGGGGTGACTGAGGTTGCTCTGGAAGGTGTATGCAAAGTAGCAAGCCTAAGGGCTCTGGTGCAGGCATTATGGAGGATTCAGTACCTGGTTAAGTCATCAGGGGAGCCAGAGGACTTGTGAGTCTTCCATGCAGGGTCTCATGCACGTAGACATGCCAGTATTTCAGCTGAGATCCAATGGAGGTGGGAACTACGGACTTTGGTTTACCTGATGGGGGCATGTTGATTCCAGATAGATATGAATTTAGTACCGAAATATTGGAGAACAGAACTGATGTTGTTGGCAGACAGAATGGGTGACCCATCGGTATCCACCAAATCAGCATGTAGGGAGGGCAGGTTCAATGACTGGAAAGACCGGATCTGGATGAGTTTGGGGGGGGCCTAGGGATGATGAATATTGCACACAGAGTAGACCATATGATAGTCACTGAGGGTGTCAGGGAGGGTACCGGAAGCAGAGATATGATGGGGGTAGGAGGTAAGTACCACATCCAGGAGGGAGTGATTGGAGGATTTGCAGCTGTGTTGAGTTGGGTCTGAGATCATTTAGGTAAGTTGGAGGAACTTAATGTTCTGACAGAATTAGGTTGGACAGGGGGAGAGCCAATTTATATTAAAGTCCCCAAGAATGAGCAATTTCCCAGATGAGGCATGAGAGGATATATTGGTAAGGAGTTCAGGGACAGATGAGGGGGAGAGACCAGGGCAGCAATAAACACCAGCCACAAAAATAGGGACTACAAAAGGGAGAGAGAATTTGAGGAGGAGAAGTTCATAAATGGAGGGAGAAGTGATTGAGAGAATGGAAGTGATATGGATAGTAGAGGAGAGGTAGATTGCAATGCCACCACCCTACTAGCATGATCCTGCCATGTGAGAGTGTACACAGGGATGGAAACAGCAGTATCTGGGATCCTGGAGGATAACCAAGATTCAGAGATAATTAGTACATCAGGATGGAGGTTAACTATAAGAGGCTGCAACTGGTCTGTCTTAGGGAGGAAACTATAGACATTTATGTGTGCCACTCTCAACCCTTTGGGGAGACAATTGAGAGGTGAGTGGGTAGGGCCAGGATTGAGTTCAGTATCCCCAGCCACTAACAGCAGCAGCGAGGTAAGGAGCACAACATAGATAGAGATGCATTTACATGGCAAGGGGGTGAGGGGCTGTGGTGGAGGTGGGGGGGCCAGAGGGGCTAGAAGGGAAAAAAATCTGATTGTTTCGAGGAGAACATAAGAGGAAGTGAGGAAGGAGCAGCTGGGAAGCCAGGGGGAGCGGAAAAGAGAGGGGAGGCAGGAGATGGGAAAGGTGGGCAAGGTGGAGGAGGAGGAGTGCAAGAAAGAGGGTGGTGGAGGAGAAGGAAAAGTGGGAGGATGGAGGATGGCTAAGGTAAACATGAGGAGAAGGAGAAAAGGGATGATTATGAACATATTAGAAAGACAGAAGAGGATAGATGGGGAAGGATGGGTTACCAGATGAGGTAGAAATCAAGCTGGCCAGTTATAGGAGGAGTAGTGCAGTAAGGTCATGTCAGATGAATCTAATCAATTTCTTTGACTGGGCAACTAAAGTAGAAGACTAGGGAAGCGCTGTGGATATGACCTGCCTAGACTTAAGCAAAGCATTTGATATAGTCCCACTCAAAAGATTAATAAACAAGTTAGCCAGCCTAGGAGTGTGTCCCAGGGTGGTAGCCTTGGTAAAAAATTGTCTGAACAACAGGACGCAGAGGGTAATAGTAAACGGAGTCCACTCCAAAGATTGGGGAGTTACTAACAGGGTAGCAGAGTTCGGTACTGGGACCGGTCCTCTTTAATGTCTTTATAGGTGACCTTGCAGAGGGGCTGGAAGGAAAAGTATGCCTCTTTGCAGACGACACAAAGATCTGCAACAAGGTTGCTACACAAGGAGTATGGAAAGGATGTGAAGGGACTTGGCAAGGTTGGAGGAATGGTCAAAATTATGGCATCTTAGAGTCAATGCAAAGAAGTGCAAAGTAATGCACCTGGAAAACAAAAACCCAGGGGAAGAGTACACAATGGGGGGGGGGTGCAAAGAACAACAAAAATGGAAAGGGACCTGGGGGTAGTCATATCAGATGACCTAATGGTAGGCAAGCAATTTGAGAAGGCAGTATGGAAGGCTGGGGTGATACTGGGATGCATAGGAAGAGGCATCACCAGTAGAAAACAGGAAGTTGTTATCCCTCTGTACAGACAGTTGGTGAGACCCCATTTGGAGTACTGTGTGCAGTTCTGGAGACCCAATCTCCGGAAAGACATAGACAGGATGGAAGCTGTCTAGAGAAGGGCAACTAAAATGGTGCAGGGTCTGCACCAGAAGCCATACAAAGAGACTAAAGGAGCTTAATATGTATACCCTTGAGGAAAGGAGGGACATGATAGAAGCTTTCAAGTACCTCAAGGTAATCAACAAAGTCCAAGAGGGCAGCATCTTTCAGAGAAAGAGGTGTGCAAGAACAAGGGGGCACAATTTGAAGATAGAGGGGGATGGCTCAGGGGCAATGCGAGGAAGTATTTTTTCACAAAGTGTGGTGGACGCATGGAACGGCCTTCCTGAGGCGATAGTGGGGTCAAAAACAGTGAGGGAATTCAAGAATGCCTGGGACAGACATAAGACTAAAGCAGTAGGTAAGGCTAGGGGGATGTTGGGGTGTATTAGTAGGGGTATCGCAAGTCATAAGAGGGAGGTAATAATCCCTCTTTACAAGACACTGGTTAGGCCCCACCTGGAGTACTGCGAGCAGTAATGGAGGCCACACCTTCACAAGGACATTAACAAAATGGAGGCAGTCCAGAGAAGGGCAACCACACTGGTGCAGGGACTGCATCATAAAACATATGAAGACAGATTAATGGAGCTCAATATGTATACCTTAGAGCAAAGGAGGGAGAGAGAGAGAGGTGATATGATCAAAACATTCAAACATCTTAAGGGCATTAACAAGGTGAAAGAGTCTAACATGTTTCAATACAAGAAAAATAGCAGGACAAGAGGACACAGCATGAGATTAGAGGGACGCCGATTAAGAGGTAATGTGAGGAAGTTCTTTTTCACAGAAAGGGTGGTGGATGCATGGAACAGTCTACCTCAGGAAGTGGTGGATATAAATACAGTGCAGGGCTTCAAACAGGCATTGGATAGGCATAAGAGAACTGTACAGATGAGCATGAATAGAAGGCCATTGACAGAGTATAAACCTATGGCACATTCATAAGGTAGAAAAAATGGGCAGACTGGATGGGCCTTGCTTGCGGTCCTTATCTGCTGTCGACTTCTATGTTTCCATGTCTCAAAGGCAATTACAGTGGGGGGTAGGAGGAAGTAGGCTACTGGTTAACTAGGATCTGCAGCTTATCCAATAGGTAGGGAAATGGGGAGACTGGGTGGGCCAAGCGGTCCTTATCTGCCGTCAAAGTCTGTTTCTATGTTATGTTTTTATGAAATAGAATTGTATGGAGGGGGATAGAGAGAATGATGAGGAAGACAGACCATGGAGAAGAGGAGGAGGCAGGATAGGCATGTGAAAAGTGAGTGAACAGGCAAGTAGGACTGGAGCAGAGTGAAAGCAGCTCAGTGAATGGAAAGATAGCCAGAGCCTAAATGAGGAACTATCCAAGAAGGAGGGACAGGAGGATAGCTGTGAGCAGCATTATTAAGCAGCATAGTCGGGGGGGGGGGAGCAGAGGTAGAGGGAGAGAGGGATACAAGAAAAAGGGAGTAATGTAATTTATGGCATATAGAGGGAGATGGAGAGCAAAGGCAAGCCAGTGGGGTCGGGGAGAGAGGGAAGCCAGAACAGGGAGAATAGTGTAGGAGGATTGCAAAGTACAAGTAAATCACACCTTAATTAGCAACAATTACTCTAATACAACAGGCGATAATGATATCATGGCAGTATAACGCAGTCAGATAGCAGGATTCTGATAATAAAGCAAAGAGATGAAAGGCATATAGGCAATCTAAGCAGTAATGGCATGGCAATTAAGGAAGCGAGCACTAAGTATGAATTATAATCAGGCTAAGCAGTTACAACTAGGCACTAATGAACTATATGCAGGGGTATAGCAAACTTTTTTTTTTTAGTCTTTGGTAACCAGGTAAGGCCCACTAGGCACAAGTGCCTGTTTTCAGGGGTGACCTGGGAGCACTGGGCAGTTAAGTGACTTGCTTAGAGTCACAAAGTATGCAAGTGAAGATTCTGAGAATCAAACCCAGGTCTGGTCTGCTGGATGTACCAAGCTCACTCGCAGCTCGTTACTCTAACCTCTAGGCTATACTGCCAGCCCAATTTAATAGCAGGAAGCACACTGAAAAACAAGACACTAATGACCTGTATGTAGGGGTACACAATTAAAGGTAGCTATGCTGTGGACACAGTATGGACAGTTACCGCAAGGCACTAATGAACTACATGCAGGAGTCGGCCAATTAAATAGGAGGTATGACAGGAAGCAGTAGACAGAATTAAAAGAAGGCAGTAAAGAACTGTATGTACTGTAGGTGTGGACCAGTTAGTAATGGTAAAGAGGCAGTATATGGAAGCAGTATGCATGATAAGCCAAGGCAACAGTGTGCACAGATACAAACACAGCTCTAATGAACTATATTTGAAAATGGAAGCAGGATGCACACATTAACTAGACCATGCTGATTGCTGAACAATATTAATACAGTAGGACACTTCACACAGAGCACACATACTGTACGAGACAAACAGATACCAGACAGAGCAGTTCAAGTGCACAGCTATAAGCAGATGGTTAGGCACAGCATGTTAAGAATAATAAGGCAATATAGTAGAAAAACTCTTGCAGACACTCATAGGATGGGGCCGTAGGCAGAGTCTCCTGGCGTCCTGGCATCTCCCCTCTGGTGACTCCCCTCGAGGACTCCCACTTCTGCTGTGCTGCTATTGTGGGACCACGTGGTCCAGGGGGCCCTAAATAGTTTCTGGAGCGGCTCCAAAGCCCCACCCCCACACACTCAATGCAGCTATGGATTGACCGAAGTCCATGTAGCAGTTCCGACTGCTCACTATTGGGCTAGTTGCAGGGGAGCCCCTGAAAGGCCAGGCTCGTGACCCCTGTGTTGGCTAGAACAGCTGCTGGCCATGTCACTGCTCGGCGCCAACTGAGCCAAGCCAAATGGATTCAGTCCCTCTGGAGCAGCTTCAAAGTCCCAACCCCACACACTTGGTGTGGCCGTGGATTGGCTGAAATCTGTTTAGCAGCTCCAGCTGCTCACTGCTGGGAAAACTGCTGGGCTACTTGCAAAGGATCCCACCCACCAGCACAGTCACACACTCGACCTGGTGTTCCAGCTGGATCTTGGAGTTGATAACCTTAAGATCGATTGGGTCTCTTGGTCCGATCACTGCACTGTAGGATGCACGTTTGGGGCCCCTCCTGATAGTCCTTCCCCTGTGGAGATAGTCAGCTACCACCCTTTAAGGGGGTTAGACTCAGGAGGATTTGGGGCATTGGCTGACCTATCTAGAGTTGAGGCAGCTTATGCGATTGGCTCCAGTGAGGCAGTGGCCACATATAATATGGTGGTGTCCAAAGCACTGGACGCCATTGCTTCAGTCCATATATGACCCAGATCCTCCTACTTGAGATCCCCTTAGTTTGATGGAGATCTCAAGGCGATGAAGATCAAGGGTCGGAAGTTGGAGCATTGTTGATGGAAGACTCGGCTGGAGGGTGACAAACTGGTCCTACATGCCCACTATGGTGAGTACCAGGAGGCAATCTCCCATAGGAAGGCAGAGTTCCTGACAAGGGAGATTGCAACAGGAAGCAACAGACCTGCTCAGCTTTTTCGGACTGTGCATAGGCTCCTTCATCCGGCCTATCTACAGCCAAAGAAGACTTTTTTATCCACCTTGTGTGAAGAGTTTGCTCTGTTCTTCTCTGACAGGGTGTCGTCCATCCAGTCGGGGATTCCATCAGGGGGGTTTACACCTCACAGTGGCCGGACTGGTGGGAGCAGAGGCTCTCTGCCTGTTTAGGAGGAGTTTAGGCCAGTGGAGGTGCCGGAAGCGACTGGGGTGATTTTGGAGCTGAAGCACATATTTTGTGAACTGGACCCAGCCCTGACGCATTTCTTGATGGGATGTGCTGAGGCTGTTGGCCCAGTGTTCACCTGGATTGCCAGGTGCTTGATGGTGGAGGGGATTTTCCCAGTGGCCTTGAAAGAGGCACTGGTGAGACCCCTCCTAACAAAATCTTCCCTCGACCCAGACGTCCTGGCGAATTACCACCCTATCTCCAACCTGCCTTTTTTGAGCAAGGTTGTCGAGAAATTGGTGACTCATCAGCTTGAGGATCGTCTCGTGTCCTACAACATTTATGAGCCATTTCAGTCTGGTTTTTGGGCTAAACACAGAACAGAAATGGCACTAGTGAGGGTGCATAATGATCTACTCAGGGCCAGAGATAGAGACGAGTCAGTTCTTGTACTTCTTGATCTCTCTTCAGCTTTTGACACCGTGGACCATGTTGTACTTCTTGGTCAGCTCTGTGAGTTTTGTGGACTCACCGGTACTGTCATCAGATGGTTTGAGCCCTGTCTCTCGGATAGGGTGCAGTGGGTAGTGATGGGGAATGTCTCCTCTCCAATGTCTCTGTCATGTGGAGTTCCACAGGGCTTGATCTTGTCACCAATGCTGTTTGCAGTGTATATGTGCCCCCTGGATGAGGTCATTCAGCAATACAGAGAGGAGTTTCACTGCTATGCAGATGATACCCAGCTGTATTTGTCATTTACTCCTGGAACATCCAGTGCCACTGATGTTTTTAATATCTGTCTGGCTAAAATCAATGACTGGATGGCTTCCAGCTGGCGGAGACTTAACCTGGATAAGACAGATGTGCTAGTGGTTGAGCCGAGTCACGGGCATGATGGATTGCTGCCTGGAGCGGACACAGGTCTTTTCCTGGGGTCTGCTCCATTGGTTGCCTCCCCGAGGGTGCGTAATCTAGGCGTGATCCTGCACAGCAGGCTGACCTTTGAAGATCAAGTGTCGTCTGTTGTTAAGAGTGGTTTCTACTACTTACGGAACATCACCATGATCTAGCCCCTCATTCCGCCCGAGGATCTACCAACCCTAGTACATGCCTTTGCTACCCCCAGACTCGACTACTGCAATGCTCTTTACTTTGGGGTCATTGGATGGGCACTCTGCAGGCTGCAGCTGGTGCAGAACACGGCAGTCCGGTTACTGATGGGCCTACCTAGGGCATGTCATGTGAACCCGGTCCTGTGTGCTCTGCACTGGCTGCCAGTCAGGTGGAGGGTCCTTTTCAAGGTGGGCTTGCTCACCTATAAGGCCCTATATGGACTGTGTAATGGCTATCTGTCAGAGCTCCTGAAACCTGTGACCTCTGCTCCCTCCGCTCCTCCTCAAAGGGCCTCCTGGATGTTCCCAGGGTTTAGCTCAGGACTTCTGGTGATTGAGCTTTCAGTGTCTCTGGGCTGACCCTGTGGAACATGCTTCCATCTGCAGTCCGGGAGGCCCCTTCAATAGGCGTTTTAAGCAGACGCTTAAGGCCCAGCTATTGAGCCAGCATTTACTGAATAACATAGGCCAACCCTGTCTTTATTATAGTTAATATTAATTATTAAGTATTGATTTTATCTTCTGCTGCTTTTAAGAGTATTTGTATGTATTTTGTTATATTGTATATGGCACCCAGAGCCTCAGGGATTGGGAGCCTTAAAGATAAAATTTGCCTTACCTTGGAAGGCAGGCTCGCAACCCCTTTGTTGGCCAGAACGGCTGCTGGCCACGTGGCTGCTTGGCTTCAACTGAGCCAAGCCAAACTGATTCAGTCCCTTTGGAGCGGCTTCAAAGTCCTGACCCCACACACTTAGTGTGGCTGTGGATTGGACAAAGTCTGTTTAGCAACTCCAGCTGCTCACTGCTGGACAAACTGATGGGCTAGTTGCAGGGGAGCCTCTGAAAAGTGGAATTGTGACCCCTGTGTTGGCCAGAATGGCTGCTGGTCATGTGGCTGCTTGGCTCTGACTTGCTGGAGCTTTGCATTAGGGTAGGGAAACCTAATACCAAATTTGAGAAAGATTTCAGGATCTGCCTGCCCAATATCATTTCCATGTCACTGAACTCCATCCCAAAAGAGAGTAAATTTCAGTAAATCCCAAAAACTGTGAAAGTGTGTCCCCAATCCTGTAGCCAACGGGCATCTGTGTTAGTTGTGGAGTAGTATTTTATAACCACTGGGGCATGGAGAAAAACTAGTACAAACTTTCCAAGTATATTCTCTCCAGGCAGGGAGAGAAAGATTTATACCATTCAATGGGTCGCCCCTGAAAAAGGGACCTTCGGGGCTCAATGGGCCTGCCCGGTCATCAAAATTCAATAAATAAATATAACCCGCTGCACCTGCTCGACCATGATATGCAAAAGTAGGGATTGTTGCTGAGCTTCAGTAATTCTGAGAAGTGATGGACCTTCTAAGTATTCTTGAATGGCCAAAGGATCAGGGGGCAGATGCACAGGTCATGATGTCACCGTGCAACACTGATGTTTTAGAGTGTCCCATAGTATAGGTACAAAGATCTCCTCAGTGTCATTATCTACCAGGATAAGAGGTATACAGTCAGAAATGGATTCCTTACCAAAGAAGGAGGCGTTAAATCTCTAAAAGGTGGACCTATGGTGTTTCCCCAAATCCAGTTTAATAGGAGCCAGTTAAAGTCTACATGTAGTTGAGGACAATGGCCTCTAATCATGAACATGGCCATTTACACCCAAAATGAGCACAATGGCAGGTGCACAATTTTGCACACATGGAGGGGTGCAAATCACATAGTATTCACACACGTCTCTTTTGTGTGGAAGGTGTGATGCATAGAGGTGCACTAGAGCATGCAGATCAGGGTATGGGAGGGACTGCCAGAGGCAGAAACACCCTAGATCCCACCATATGTGGTGATCCACACCAGCAGAGATATGCAGCGCCCCATTGCACATGCATGTATGTGCATGCCGGATCACCAGCATGGCAGCAGTACCTCATAATGTACAAGACTGCAGTCATGGGTGCCAAGGTGGCGATGTCATGTCCACGGCAATGTCCCATGGCCTGCTGGAGTAAGGGTGATGCAGTCATAGATCATATACGCTGTATGTATGCACCTGTACAGTGTGGGCACAATTAGGTGTGTGTAGGGATGGGATGTACAGTGCATGGTAACGGTGGTCAGTACTATCCATTGGCTCACCCATGCACTCTGGACCTGGACATGGCATCACCCCACCATGCTCAGCATGGATTTAGGTCCCCACGTGCCTGCATGTGAGATGCCCCCCCCATTTGTGAACCACTCAGAAAGGGTCCCTCTGTGATGGGGTGAAAGCGGGACTCATGCCCAGGTGCATGCCATACTGTGTCAGTATGCAGAGATTGTCACTGCCCACCCCATTTCCTTGCCTGTGATTGGTTCACTCCTCCAAAGTGGGTGTGTTGTGCATAGGGACATAGCTGACTCATGGGCAGACATCTTCGCTGAGAGCAGGGAGCAAAGCACAGCCAGGTGTCTGGAGCCACACAGTCACCATCGTCCCAACACAGTAAACAGTTGAACATCCCCTCTGCTCCACATCCGTAGACCTCAGGGTAAGCTCAATACCATGAGCACTGTGGATGTAAGAGACAGAGCTGTGCCTGCAGTGGGGGCCTGTTAGTGAGTGTGACAGGGTTGAATACGACCCTGCCCCATTTGTTATGCAGAAAGAGTTTAAACGCAAGGGTCTGTTCTATCCTCTCACTTTCTGTCTCTTCTCTGTCTGGTTGCACAACTAAATGTTCTTGTGAGACCTAGGAACTGATCCCTCAGATGGTTTCGCAATTCTCCATCTCTCGCTATCTCTCTGCCTTCCCTTGCTATTTCTGTTTTTTCTCCCCCTTGCATATCTGCAGTTATAAAAATATATATGAATCTCTATGTGGAAATATCATTGATACTGGGTTCCTTTTGTTTAAAATTGTATATAGTTATACTGTTGAAATGATTGCAAAAAGCAGTTTGGAACTCAAGGGATTAACAGGAGATGCAGTTTTTAAGTCCTTTGCAGAGCTGTCAGCAAGAGGTTAGTTCTGGGACACCATGTACTGTTTTGCCACACCTGCAAGGAATGAAACTGACAAGAACATTCTGTAAACTTACAAGAACATTCTGTGAGAATTAGGCTCTCGTAACGAGTTCCTAGACAAAGACTTATAAAAAGAGCAGCAATGCTTTTGCTAGGGAGACAAGGAGAATGAGAGACTGAGAAATTGAAACTGGGAATTAAGAGATACGTTATAGTGAACAAATTTTTATTTCTTAGTTTGCTGTTATTGAGAATAATAAAACACTGTTTGTGAATTTTGAAACTGCTCCTGATTTTCCAATGCTTCCTGACATGTGCCTTGATGACAGATGGTGTCAACCTAAATGTGATTTATGCTCGCATACTCTAAGCCAGGAGTTTTGTGCATGGGTACTAGACCTGCTACCAGGGAAGCATGGAAGAAAGGTATGGATTCTGCAACAGCAAGTCCAGGAGTGACTACCAGAAGAATGGCAGCCAAACTAGAAGCAGAAACAAAAGTCCAAACTGAGGCTGTTCATCCAGAACCAGAGATGGGGAAAAAAGAACATAGAAACATAGAATTTGACGGCAGACAAGGACCGCTTGGCCCACCTAGTCTGCCCATTTCCCTACCTGATGGATAAGCTGCAGATTCTAGTTAATCAACAGCTTACATCCTCCTACCCCCCACTAGAATTGCCTTATGCCTGTCCCATGCATTCTTGAATTCTCCCACTGTTCCTGACTCCACAACCTCCTCGGGAAGGCTGTTCCATGCATCCACAACCCTCTCCGTGAAAAAATACTTTCTAACATTACCTCTGAGCCGTCCTCCCATCTTCAAATTGTTCCTCCTTGTTTTTGCACATCTCTTCTTCTAAAAGATGCTACCCTCTTGTACTTTGTTAATTCCCTTGAGATACTTGAAAGTTTCTATCATGTCCCCCCTCTCCCTCATTTCCTCAAGGGTATACATATTAAGCTGCTTTAGTCTCTCCTCGTATATCTTCTGGTGCAGACCCTGCACCATTTTGGTTGCCCTCCTCTGAACAGCCTCCATTCTGTCTATGTCTTTGCGGAGATGGGGTCTCCAGAATTGCACGCAGTACTCCAGATGGGGTCTCACTAACTGTCTACAGAGGGATAACAACTTCCTGTTTTCTACTGTTGATGCCTCTCCTTATGCATCCCAGTATCCCCCCAGCCCTCCTTACTGCCTTCTTACATTGCTTGCCCATCTTTAGGTCATCTGATATAATTACTCCTAGGTCTCTTTCGAGTTTTGTTGTTATTAACTCACCCCCCATTGTGTACTCTTCCCCTGGGTTTTTATTTCCCAGATGCATTACTTTGTACTTCTTTGCATTCAGTCTGAGCTGCCACATATTTGACCATTCCTCCAACCTTGCCAAGTCCCTTTTCATCCTTCCCACCTCACAGGCAGTGACAGAGTTGGAAAGCCTGACTGCCTTTTTCCAGTGGTGGGCAATACAACAAAAAGAGATGGAACAAGAGAAAAAAGAAGAAATGCAGCAACAGGAGCAGCAGAGAAAAGAAGAGATGCAGTGACTGGAGCAGTGATAGCTGGATGCTTTGCAAGCTATTAAAGCTGGAGGTTCTGGCACAGACCCAGCAGAACAACTAAACACCAACAACTTAAAAGTCTTTAAACTTACAAAGTTCTGTCCCTCAGAAAATATTGAAGCATACCTAATAACTTTTGAAAGGGTTGCTGTAGCCTGCCAGTGGCCAAAGCAACAATGGGCAATCAGGCTGGTACCTTACCTGACAGGGAAAGCCCAACTTGCCTACAGCAATAACGACGCTGCACAGTCAGAAAACAATGACCTGGCAAAAAGAGAGGTCCTTAAAAGATATGACATCACACGAGAGACCTATAGGCAGAGATTTCAGTCTCTGAAGCACAACTCGGTAGACAATCCTCGAGAAGCCTTTACCTGACTCAGAGAACTCCTTACGAAATGGCTCCAACCAGAGGGAAAAACACTCCCACAGATCATCGAAACATTTGTAGTGGAGCAGTTCATCAACATCCTACCCACAGACGTACAGCTTTGAGTAAAAGAACACCAACCAGAAAGTGGGGGAAAAGGCTGTTTCTTTGGCTGAAGACTACCAAATGGCCAGACAGATGCCACAGCAGCGAGGTAACAGACAAGCATTATCAGGGCCAATATATTGAACATATAAATTAAATTCTGGAATTAGAGTTCCAAAGATTATGCAGTTGAATGTCCTCTAATATGATGGTTTTGAATGTAAGAAAAACTAAAGTTATGGTGTTTGGTAGCCCCGCTCGGCTTAGTGACAATGTACGCTTGTTAAGTCATAATGCTCAAGGTAATTTACTTGAGCAGGTCTCGGAATTTAAGTACCTGGGAGTCTTACTTGATCCCTCTTTAACTTTCTCTCAAGTAAACTTGGTTAGGAGAAAAATCCATTGCAGGTTGGGGCAGCTCTATAAATTTAAGTCATATTTGTCCTATGATTCCCGTAAAATATTAGCTACAGGGATCTTAATGCCTCACTTGGACTATGTCTCCCCACTGTATAACAAATTTGGTGCAAGGGAGAGGCAGCTCTTAAGTGTTGCTTACAATAATATTTGTCTCTTTGTTTTAGATGTTCCAGTCATGACCCACCATTGCTCTTTGTAGTCATCTCTGGGCTGGTTGTCACCTCAGCTTTAATATATTTATGATTTAGGTAATATGGTCCATCAGGCCATATATGCTCAAGGTTTGTCTCCTTTGTCTGATTTGGTGTTGGTACGTGAAGTTCAAGCCAACCTAAGATCAAATCAGGGTTTAGTTTTGGTAGCCCATTCTGTTAAAAACAAATACGGTCTTCGCTCATTTGAATGTCAGGCTCCTAGCCTGTGGAATTAATTACCTCTTTTCTTAAGAACCATCCATTCTTACCCAGGGTTTAAGTTTAGGTTTAAACAGTATTTACTAACATTAGCAACTTGTACTTGCAATGACTGATTATTGATGATTGTTGTTTATTTATTATTGTATTGTTTGTATTTTGTCTTGTATTGTTGTGTATTTTTGTCCAGACCTGAAGAAAGGCTTCGGCCCAATGTCCCTACCTGGTTAACAAATTTAAAATAAAAATAAATAAATAAAGCACCGGTTAGATGCTCTTTTTCCCATTTAAACTCCACGTCTGATAAGAACTCTGGTGGGGTAAAAAATCTGCACCCAAACACTATTTGCAATAACTGTAATGAGCCAGGTCATATTACAAGAAATTGCCATGGTAAGAAGAGACATATTGGAACAGATTTGTCCTTAGCAAATTGGGGCAAGTACTTAACAGATGTGAAGGTGGGAGATAAGACTGTGAAGGGACTTATAGATTCGGGAAGCAGACAGTCCCTAGTGTATACTGAAGTGCTAGGAAAACAATGTACAAAAGGATGAGGTACTGGTGTCATCTGCATCTGCAGGGACACTCGCTACTATGCCACCAGCCTAGTGACTCTGACTGTTAAGGGTGTGTCACACCAAATGAAAGCGGAGGTAGCACCTAAGTTACCTGTACCTGTGATTATTGGAAAGGACTTTCCAGGATTTGCTGAGTTAATCAAAGAGGGAGAAAATCCTGATGTTTCAGCAGCTGTGGTGACAAGAGCTCAGGCAAAGAAAACCTCAAATGGTGGGGACGCTTTTCCTTTCGCTGATTTTGATTCAGACTTGTTTGAGCACAGCTCCAAGATACAGAAGTCCAGGAAAGAAAGATAACGCCTGAAGAAACAGTGCCAACAAAAGACTGATGGACATAAGGGGTTAACATGTGAAAATGCTGAAACTAAACTGATCACTGATTGTGATTTTCCTTCAGAACAAGCTAACGCTGTTTCTCTCCAGGGTTATTTTAAGCAGCTGGGGGTGAAACCAATACAGGGTGAACCTGTGTTTAAAACATGTAATGGGCCACTATACAGAGTTTGGGTTAAACCTCAAACACAGAAACAGATAGAACAATTGGTTATACCACAAAAGTACAGATCTGAGTCGCTACAGATAGCACATGATAGTCCTATGGCTGGTTATCATCAAAGATTTGTTCCCAGCTTTACTGAGTTAACTACTTCCCTCACTGAACTCACAAAGAAATGGTTCCTGAATAATGTGACCCCAGAGTGTGATGAGCCTCTTCGAGCCATTAAGGCTGCATTATGTTATGTTCAGTCCCTGTTTTCAGAATCCCAGACTTTGAGAAGCAATTTTTGTTACAGACAGATGCATCAGAGGTAGGCCTAGGTGCAGTCTTGAGTCAGCATATAGATGGGGCAGAACATCCTATTCTATACATAAGTAGGAATTGCACGACAGAGAGAAAAGGTATTCCACCATTGAAAAGGAATGCCTTGTGGCAAAGAGGGCCATGGAGTCCCTTAAGTTTTATTTGCTCGGAGCTGACTTTGTACTTATAACAGATCACAATTCTCTCTGTTGGCTTAACTAAATGAAGGATAACAATTCTAGAATCATGTGGTGGTAGCTGGCATTACAGCCATTTAAATTCAAGGTGATGTACAAATCTGAGAAAGAGAATGTCAGTGCTGATTTTCTGTCAAGATATGGATCAGGAATTGAGAATTCTGAAGGTTGAAAAATGTGAATTGAAACTTCTCTGTTTGCTGTGCTGCATATGCACTGAACTGTAAAGGTTATAAGCTAATGTTAGATGGGAATTTAATAGAACATTTTGGAAACCTGATTTTGTAAAACAGGTTCCCTCTTAAAGAGGTGTGTGTGTGACAGGGTTAAATAAGGACCTGCCCCATTTGTTATGCAGACAGAGTTTAAATACAAGGGTCTGTTCTCTCCTCTTCTTTTCTGTCTCTTCTCTGTCTGGTTACGCAACAAAATTTTCTTGTGAAACCTAGGAACTGATCACTCTGACGGTTTCGCAGTTCTCTGTCTCTCACTATCTCTCTGCCTTCCCTTGCTATTTCTGTCTTTTCTCCCCCTTGCATACCTGCAGTTACAAAAAAAATATGTATCTTTATGTGGAAATGTCACTGATATTGGGATCCCTTTGTTTAAAACTGTATATAGTCATACTGTTGAAATGATTGCAAAAAGCTATTTGGAACTAAAGGGTTTAACCTGAGATGCAGTTTTTAAACCCTTTGCAGAGTTGTCAACAAGAGGTCAGTTCTGAGACACCAGGGGTCCGATTCCAGAAGGACATACGCCAGCGTAAGGTGAGATACGCCAAACCCCATGGCGTATCTCGCTACTTATGCCAGGCAATACGCCAGCCCTTATTCCAAGATGTGAGTTGTACCTTGGCGTCTGCGGGCTGTGACAAATGCAGGTTATGCCAACACTTACGCCGCAGCCCACAACACCTGATGCAGCTGTGGGCTATGATAGCAACCTAGTCCAATTCCAGTAGGGCGGCTGTCGTAACCTGCAAGCACAATTACAAAAGCCACAGTTGCATGACTAAGTTAGAACAGCTCTGAGCTGCTCTAAGTGGCAACTTACGGTGCCATCCATCGGCTGTCCACCTCCTGTTGCCATGGCAATGGTGCAGATGTGTCCCCTGTGTCTCGATGTATACTCCTGCCCCCCAACCCCAAATAGCAGGGACCACCAGTGGTCCGTTCTCCAGCACGCCCCCCGACACCTGTGTCACTTGTCCTGCCCCCCCATGCCCCCTGGTGCTGCTGGTGATGTTCCTGGGCAGTGTGGTGCTTCGGGGGGGGCCATCTGGCATTCGTCATGATTTGCAACTTGTGGCAGGTATACGCCATGCATGGGCTACCACAACACGCAAGTCACAATTGCCGGGACCCTGCCACTTCTGCAATGTGGCATAGGGTCCCTGGCATTGAGTCGACTGGCGTAACTTGCAACTGTATGCAAGTTACGCCAGCCATCTTGGAATTGAGCCCCTTATACTTATTGTTTTGCTGCACCTTCAAGGAATGAAACTGACAAGAGCATTCTGTAAGTATGACAGTATGGTCTTTTCAAACCAGATTAAAACATTGGATGATGGGTAATGATATATGCACATGCTCATGTTAAATATTTTTTTATGTTTTTTGCATTTTTGTACTATTTTTAAATGTGCTTGTTTGTTTGTTTGTATGGCTACATATGTCTAAGTATGTCTTGTAACTTGTCACTGGTGAAAACGGGCAGTTTGCTCATCCAGCTTACAAGTATAAAAAATACAAAAATAAAATGAAATGAAATAAAAAAAAACTTACAAGAACATTCTGTGAGAAGCAGGCTCTCTTAATGAGTTCCCAGACAAAGACTTATAAAAGAGCAGCAATGCCTTTGCTAGAGAGACAAGGAGAATGAGAGACTGAGAAACAAACTTGGAATTAAGCGACACCCTCAGAAGAAGGACTTTGTTTTCTCTGCTTGTGCTGCCTTTGTAAACAGTTATACTGATCACATTTTTATTTTCTATTTTGCTGTTATTGAGAATAATAAAATGTTGTTTACGAATTTTAAAACTGCTCCTGGTTTTCCTATGCTTCCTGACCTGTGCCTCGACAACGATTATCATGCTCAACACAGGACTGGGCAGGGTAGTAAGGGATAGTGTCTGTAGTATGTGTCTGGCAATGTGGCTGCACGTAAGGGGAGAGGACAAAGGACACAGAGGGACCAGTGCACCACACCCAGCATGCCACACAGAGGCCACAGAAGGATAAGGTGCCCAGGATATCCACCCCCAACAGGAGGTTAATGTGCTGACACAGAGTATATTGCACAGTGGAATGTGTACAAGCCATAGCAGATGGATATGCATGCTGATGCGATTCATCAGCAGTTCTGTCCTGCTAATGATTCAGTGTAGTGGCAGATGCTGTGGAGGTGTGTTAAAGCAGGGTACAATATACGATCAGGACTGGGTTTATATAATATTGGGCCCTACGCACAACATTTGGCATGGGGGCCCTCCCAGGCAGTTGAGGCATAATGTACATGTGGCTACCATTGCAAGCAGTGCAGACCTCATTTGTACCTAGTAGTGTGCCAGACTACAATACTCATGAGGGTCTTGACATGACAGTGCACCAGTCCCATGCTGCAACACCATGAAATTGACTCTAGCCTGAGCACCATTTATGATATTCCACTCACCATCTCAATTCTCTTCTTAAGGCCCACTTCTGGGTTGCTGAGAGTTTATGTTTTGGTGCTCTGGTACTCTCCTGTTGATTTTGTGCCCCTCACAAACCCCAGCCCTTATTCTGTCACTGGCATCACACAGAACACCCCTCCCTTTCTCAATTCCCCCCATATGCCACTTATTACTATCTGATCCCTCACAAATCCTTGTGACCCTCAAACTAGTAGTTGGGAGCAGACATCTAACACCCATGCCACCTGACTCTATTGGTTCTACATGCAGGAGGCATCTGAAGTGCCCATGCTCTCCAATGTAAGGGTTGTGCTATTTGCTGCAAGGCCCTCAATTCATTTACATGGCGACTCCCAACCCTTCCCCCTCACAGTTGTAATGTCACTAGTAACCATGCAGACAAAGGCATGCAGTCCTATAGTACATAGTGCAGCAAGGTCGTTAATGGTTTACTAGGGCAGAGTGGTTAATCTGATCACTCTGCAACAATACCATGTGCCCACATACTGGGCCCTCTATCTCGGAAGTGGGCTCCCAGTACATCTTTGGCCCTAAGCACAGGCATAGTTTGCCTATCTGTAAATCCAGCCCTGTATACAATGAGATGGGAAATAATCTGTGGCTGGGACAGGAGACCCACAGGAAGTGATGATATCCCCACCAACACTGGCATGGCTGATACTGAGGGAATTGAGCACTGAGCCTGCCACCCAGGTGCATGCCCACTGCAATGTGTGCAGCCACAGAAGCCCCAATGTCATGACAAGCCTAGGCAAGGGGGGGCATGAACCTTCTGGGGCAACACCGATGGCAGCATCTGCATCCAGTGTAGGTCTTATTGGGGTACATGGAGCATCGGAGAGTGAGACTGGAGTCTGTGGCTCCACGCGATGCAGATGCTGTCTACACTGCTGCTGCTCCACCTGTGCTGACCACAACAGAACTGGAGCAGTGGCTACTGCCACAGAGCAGCACAGCACTGGGGCCCGTCCCATTGGATCAACAGCAATTTGAAGGTCACATGGACACATAGGTGACCCTCATGCCTCGGCAGTGACAGGACACCCTGTGGGCAGATGAAATGTGGTGGTACCACCTCCAGTGAGGTCATCTAGGTGATCATGGGCCAGGAAACATGGTGCATCCAAGACAGGAAAACGTGGCACCACAGGACCGCCCCAAGCAATGGCCAGCATCAGTGGCAACACAGACATTGGAAAGACCCACTTCACCCAGTACCAGAAGGGACAGTGGCTGTAGCCTGGACAGGTACCACAGGGCCATGTATGTATGATGCCTGGATGGTACCAGGCAGAGAGATTCATTCATCACCATGTTGGTGGACTACCCTGCACATGACTATCACTACCTCCCAGAGGTGCTCTGGGATGAGCTCAGAAGATACAGGGAGGGATAAGTGTATGAGGCAGTGCTGGATAAAATCCACACCAAGCTCAGACTGCGGAAGAACAGTGCACTGCAGCATTTTCTGGAGGCCCAGGTGCATGCCAGGTCCCTCGTGAACACAATCTATGTGGGGCTGACCAAAATGAAAACTGTGTCCTGTTCATGGACATTGAGGGAAACAAAATGTAGTATTCTGTGGATACCAAGGACTCTTTAGCAAGTCTTGTACCAAGCCAGGACTCCAGTTATCATTTCTAGATGGTCACGGGGGGAACACTGCACTAGGGGGAGGGGATGGCCTACGACATTGGTGACATCTGGGTCACTGAATGATGTGCCAGGATGCTGTGATGCAGGACACTGTTTACATGGTGGTACATGGTGTCACAACTGCACTCAGCAGGTCAGGCCCTCTGCTCCCACACTGCCAACCTCAGAGCACAATAGTGTGAGCAGGTAACAGACAGGGTAACCCTCCTGTCTGCTTTTGGGTCCGAATCACCTTTAGTCTCAAGTTGTGGAGGAATTCAAACTGTGAACCTTATGCTAGTGTACTCAATGTACAGGCTCAGATACATACCCTCTTCGGGGATTATGGTACAATCTTTCACCGGGGCACCAAGCCAGGCTTCCAAAATGAACCCTTAAAACTCTATAAGAGACCTTAGGTATATTCTTACCTTTTCCCAGTTTAGTAACACCATCAAGCCCTTCAGAACAGCTGTCAAGCTTAACCACGTATACATTGTGATGCTTGGCCAGCTGGTTATGATTGTTGTATGCTATTTGTAATATAAAAATATAGTATGTGATTGTCTCACATAAGACAGCCTGTGCTTATGGGTGCCCCGCCCCCTTCCCCAGGATTCAGAGAAGCTATAGGATATATTAATCTGAAACCAGGAGGTAATTAAAAGACCAGAGAGACTTAATTAAGGGTCTCCTGTTTTTCTGTCTTAATTAGAACTGACTCAACTGCCAGGATATAGGACTCGTAAAGTTTTATGATGCCTTTAGGAAGAACATTTGTTTACCAACCTGGTGCTAAAGTTGTAAAACCCTTTGATACACCTTGTGAATAGGAACTACACCAGATCAAAGAGAAAATGTTTAATTAAGGAGTCATATTTAGGAAGTGGAGTTTTTGCTGCTGTCACCTTATTTAATATACCTCCTGATAGGACATCATGTTTGTTAATTTTTTATATTCAAAAAGGAGGAGCTAGATGACTCACGGAAGGGGTGTGGAGAGACACAGTTTAAACTAAGACTTGTCTGATCTTTGTCATATACCATCTTGGGACTGTGGAAAGACACAGCTCTAATAAACACTTAGAGGTAATACATTAAATAGAAAAGATCTAAATATACTTTGTTAGGAGTTTGTCTGTAGTTTTCCTTGTTTTTCTTTATATGATTGTATGCTCTTTGATATAGTGTTCTGTGTTTACATTTTAGATATATGTTTATCCATTTTTAGTAAACCTTCTATTTAAAAGTCTGCCTAGGTGTCTGCAAGTTCTGTTTTTGCATGCGACGTATAGATGATTAAGTCTGACAACTGTTCAAAAGCTTGATGGTGTTACTAAACTGGGAAAAGGTAATAATATACCTAAGGTCTTTTATAGGGCTTTAAAGGGTTCATTTTGGATACCTGGTTAGGTGCCCTTAAGCGAAAGATATATTGCATCCCCACGAAGAGAATATTATCTGAGCCTGTACATTGGGTATGCTAGCATAAGGTTCACAGTTTGAATCCCCCCCCCCCAAGAACTTGAGACTGAAGGTGATTCAGACCCAAAAGCAGACAGGAGGGTTACCCTGTCTGTTACCTGTTCTCATTACTGTGCTAGGAGGTTGGCACTGCGGGAGCAGAGGGCCTGAACTGCTGAGTGCGTTTGTGACAGATTTGGTTGGCAGCGGTGCAAATAAATTTGGTAACATAAGCTTTAACTGTTCAGTGTGTCAGCTTAATACTGTACAGCTCACTTGAAAGTAAGGTAGTGATTTTTTTTTTCCAAAAGGAAACAGAACTATATCATTTTGCTTACAGTCAAGTTCCTACCGGTTTTATTTTTTTTTTCTAAAGTGCAAGTTAGAGTAGCCGTAGTTAGGGAAGAAGATGGCTTCCAACTACAGTGGGTACTCTGCAGACTACTTGAGGCAGTTGTGCCAGGACAGAGGAGTTCTGCACAAGGTGAGAGCCACCAAGCAGAACCTCATGGATGCCCTGATGGCAGCAGATGCCCAGAGCACTGAGTCACAGAATGTGACTGTAAAGGACCAAACCTTGGGCATGGAGGGGCCAGTGCAGTGACCAGACCCAGTGAGGAGGGCAGTAGGGCCAGTGCAAGCGAAGGGCCACAGCATCAGGGGAAGGTCACCAGCATTATGGAGCCAGAAGCAATCAGGCTGCAGACTGAGCTGTGCAGAATGGAGCTGGAGTTCCAGATAGACACAGAGCAAGAACTGCGAGAAGCTGACTGTGAGCACCAGCAAGCTGCAGAGAAGAAGAGGGAGTGAGAACAGCGAGAAGCTGAACATGAACAGCGAAAGGTGGACTGTGAGGAGCGTGAGTGCCAGAGGCGACATGAACTGGAGAAGCTACGACTCCAACCATCAGCACCAGAGCAGGTAAGTGGCTTGGGTTTAACTGGAACTACAGGACTGGGTTACAAACTGAATTCCAAATTCATAGCTGAATTTAAAGAGGGGCAGGATATAGATGCCTTTTTAAATTCCTTTGAAAAAGGTTGCATTCAGGCAAAAATTCCTAGAGGGTCCTGGAGCTTCCAGCTATCCCCGTTACTTACCGGGAAAGCTCGGGATGCATTGGGTCAAATGGACAATGAGGAAAGTAATGATTACAGCAAACTTAAAGCTGCACTTTTAAAAAAGTTTGATTTAACTGCAGAAGCATACAGAGCTAAATTCCATAGGCTCAGGAAAAGCCCTGACATGAGCTACGAGAAGCTAGCCATGAAACAATATCAGTGTTTAAAATGTGGGTGGGAAGGAATTGAAGCAAACTCTGTAGATAAAATTTATAAAGCTATTTTGT
Source organism: Neoceratodus forsteri (assembly GCA_016271365.2). NCBI lineage: Eukaryota > Metazoa > Chordata > Ceratodontiformes > Ceratodontidae > Neoceratodus > Neoceratodus forsteri. The sequence continues at coordinate 1,075,011,861 of CM057454.1, read as the reverse complement.
TAGAACATTTTTTGGGGGCCTGCCCAGCAGAGCTGAAAACTTGGATGGAGGACCAAGATCCCAAAACAGTGCAAGAGGCTGCTGAACTCTCGGACAGCTATGCCAAGAACAGACATGCTCTGAGAGCGAATGGGGTGGGCGTGGCAGCGCAGAAAGGGAAAAGTGCACCTTCAGGGCAGCTAAAACCTTCACTGCCTCCACCGAAACCAGTTAGCCCCTGGTTTCAGAGAAAAGATTTCTCTGAGAAAAGAAATGAATGTTGGGTTTGTAAAGAAACTGGGCATATTGCCAGACAGTGTCCCAAAAGGATGAGCAATATGCAACATGGGGCTAGGAAAGAAGTGGGTTGTTTGTGTGTCCCTGGAAGCATGCCTGTGAACATGAGGGAACACATGCACCCAGTCACGGTGAATGTGTACAGACACAAGGGTTAAGGGACACAGGGGCATCCCTGACATTGGTAAAAGGGGATCTGGTACAGCCTGGTCAGCTTATACGAACATATGAACATACGAAATTTGCCAGCAGATAAAGGCCTAGAGGTCTATCAAGTCTACTTGAATGTGCAGCTAGCACCCCTTATTCTGCAGCTGCTTCTCCCTTCCACCCTTCCCCTTCATTGACCCTCCCCCTTGTCCTGTCCCATCCCCTTTTGAAGCAGTCCACTGTTGTACTGGATACCACTTCTGCAGGTAACGCATTCCACCCAGCCACCACCCTCTCTGTAAAAAAGTGTCTCCTCATCTCCCTCCTGAACCTTCCTCCCTCCAGTCTCATATCATGGCCACTGGTGTTCCTCCCCTCCCTTACTTTGAACAGCCCCTGTGTACCTGTCTTGTTTATTCCTTTCATGTACTTAAAGGTTTCAATCATGTCCCCCCTGTCCCTCCTCTCCTCCAGTGAGTACATGTTCAACTCCCTCAGCCTCCTCTCGTATGATAAGTCCCCAGCCCCTTGATCATCTTTGTCGCCTCTGCACCCCTCCAGTAACTTAATGTCCCTCTTCAGATACAGGCACCAGTACTGCGTATTGAGTACTCCAGATGCGGTCTAACTAATGACCTATACAGTGGCAGAATACCTCCTCCTCCTCAAGGATATACCTCTGCAATACAACCCAGCATTTTGTTGGCCTTTGCAGCTGCCTTCAACATTGTGCCGAGTTGTTCATTGTCCTATAATGAGCACCCCAGATCCTTCTCCTCCTCTGTCTGGGCTAGCTGCACTCCCCCAGCTGTAACTCCTTCTTGGGTTCTTCATCCCAAAATGCAGCACCTTGCACTTTTTGGCATTAAACCCCAGTTGCCAGGTGTCTGACCAGGTTTCAAACTTTGCCAGATCATCCTGCGACCCCTGCCATCCCCCTAGGTCATCCACCACTGCTCCTACCTTGGTATCATCAGCAGACTGATCTTGCTCTTGATGTCCTATGATATGTCTGCAATGAATATCCCAAACAACACTGGTCCCAACACCGAGCCCTGTGGAACACGCTCGTCACCACCCTTGGGTGTGAGCTCCCTACACCACCACCACCCTCTGTTGCCTTCCCTGAAGCCAGTTCCCTACCCATCTCAGCAGCTTTGCACCCACCCCTGTGCCTACTAACTTACTTCCCAGCCTTCCATGCGGCACCGAGTTGCATGCCTTGCTGAAGTCCAGATATAGGACATCCACTGCATGGCCCCTGTCCAGTTGCCTAGTTACCCAGTCATAGAACTCTACCAGGTTGGTTTGGCAGATCTGCCCCATATGAAGCCATGCTGTCTGCTGTCCTGTAGTCCTTTGTCCTCTAGGAGGGCCACCAGCCATTCCTTCAGGATAGTCTTCATTAGCTTACCTATGATGGATGTGAGGCTCACTGGTCTGTAGTTTCCCGGTTCATCCTTGGGGCCACTCTTGTGGAGGGGCACCACATGAGCCATCCTCCAGTCCTGAGGTACACACCCTGAATGTAGTGAGGCATTAAATAGGTCTGCCAAAGGTTCTGCAAGGACCTCTGCCAGCTCCTTTAGTACCCTGGGGTGGATGCCATCTGGGTCTGGTACCTTATCCACCCTCAGTGCCTTCAAACTCTTCAAACTCTGCCCTCCATGATTTCCCCATCTGTCACCCCTCCCCCCGTTTCTGCCATTTCTCCCCCCCTTGGGTGTCACCCCCTCTTCTCTTTAGTAAGTACTGAGCAGAAGTACTCATTTAGTGCTTCTGCCTTATCGCACCCTGCTTCCACCAACCCCCCCTCCTTCCTAATCCTTACTATGTGGTCCTTATAGCTCCTTTTCTCCCTGATGTACCTAAAGAAGTCCTTCTCCCCCTTCTTAATGCCTTGTGCCAGCTTGAGTTCCGTAGATGCCTTGGCTCCCCTTACTGCCCTTGTCACCTCCTTCGATTCCATCAAGTACTCCTCCCTGTCCTCCCCTCTCCCTGTTTTCTTGTACTTCCCAATGGCAGCTCTTTTCCTCCTTACCTTTTCCATGACCTCCTTGCTCAAACAGCTCAGTTTCTTAGCCCTAGCCTTCTTGCTCTGAGCCTTGCAGCAGGTTTTGGTTGCCTCTGCTATCCCCAGCTTTTTGAGCTCCCACCTCTGGTTAGTTATACCCAATGAATCTGTAACTGTACAAGACTTCATTGTTGAGGAGAAAACATTGCCCCTCGCTAGTGTTCTCCTAGACTGGGGTGAAATGGGGAAGTGTACAACAGGTGGCTGTAGCCCAAACGTTAGCAGTTGACGTCATCCTTGGCAATAATCTCAAACAGGGGATGGTGTGTGCAGTTACCTGTAGCCTAGTGGCAAGGGAAAACTGTAGTTCCCTGGACATCATAGAAGCCATTGTGGAAACCACTGGGAGGCTGATCCCCCAGCCTGTGTCTCCTGATATGGAGACAAATGAAAAGGGGGTAGAAATTTCCCCAGTAGCAGTTAACCACACAGCTATGGAGGGTTACTCTGAAGAAGGAGGGGTGACCCATTGTCAGAGGGTTAGGGATGACAGTGATCCTGAGTGCCCTGATGCTAGTGCTAGGGGCCCTAGTTTAGAGACTGAAGGGGACCTGTCCCATGCCTGGGAAATGTGTCAGGAGTTTGCAGCTGCTCAGAAAAGTGACCCTAGTCTAGAGAAGCTGAGGGCTTGGGCAGACTCTGACGGAGCACAGGGAGGTGATGGTAAACATAAGGTTTATTGGGAAAATGGACTGATGTATACTCAGGCTGTGAAGACAGAGGGAGGGGTGATAGGCAGGCAGCTTGTCGTTTCCCAAGGGTTCCGTGAGCAGTTGCTCAAGACTGCACATGATATTCCCTTGTCTGGTCATCTGGGAATTGCGTGCACTATGCAGCAGTTGGCCCAGAATTTTTATTGGCCCAACTTCACCCACAGGTGAAGGAGTATTGCAGGTCTTGTCACCAGTGCCAAGAAATAGTGAAGATAGGTAAGAAAACCCAAGCCTCCCTAATTTCATTGCCCATAGTGGAGGAGCCATTCCAGAGAGTGGGAATGGATATTGTGAGGCCTTTAAATACCCACCAGCTTCTCCGAGAAGAGGTTCATCCTGACTGTGGTGGATTATGCCACCCGGTATCCAGAGGCAGTAGCCCTGTCCTCACTGAGGACAGACAAAGTGGCAGATGCCTTACTTGGGATTTTCTCCCATGTTGGGTTTTCTCAGGAGGTTATCACCGATTGAGGGGGTTCCTTCATGTCGGACCTGATGAAATGTCTGTGGGAGAAGTGTGGAGTGGTGCAGAGGCACACGACACCTTATCACCTGCAAGCCAATGGACTTGTGGAACGATTTAATGGTATCCTGAAGTCAGTACTTCAAGCATTTGCTGAACAGCATGGGAAGGACTGGGAGAAATACCTTCCCCACCTGTTGTTTGCATACAGGGAGGTGCCCCAAGAGTTGACAGGATTTTCCTCCTTCAAACTCTTATATGGACACTGGGTACGTGGGCCCCTAGACTTGATCTGGGAGGACTGGGAAGGCAAGTACACCACCCAGGGAACTCCCATAGTGGATTACGCCCTTTGGTTTAGGGAAAAGCTGAAGGAGCTTCTGGAGACAGTCCAGAGCAACCTGACAGCTGCCCAACAGAAAGAAAAAGTATGGTACAACCACAGAGCCAGAGCTCGCTCGTACGCTGTGGGTCAGGAAGTCATGGTCCTTATCCCGGTCCAGAAAGATAAGCTTCAGGCTGAGTGGGCAGGACTGTACAAAGTAGTGAGAAAGGTAAATGATGTGCACTATATCATAGAGTTACCTGACAGAAGACATACAGAAAGAATGTACCATGTCAACATGATGAAGCCATATGCTAATAGGGCTGACATGGTGCTTGCAGTATGTAGTCCTGGGGAGGGGACAGATGAAAGAGACCCCCCTTCTGGACTTGCTGGAAGAAAGCAAGTGGGAGTCCTCTGTGGAGGCAGTTAAATTGTCTCCCCAGCTGGCCCCGGACAAGATCCAGGAAGTAAAGGAGGTGTTATCAGACTTTGCCTCACTGTTTAGCACCAAGCCTGGACTAACACCCTTAGCAACGCATGATGTGGAGACAGGGTCACAGACGCCCATATGGCAGACAGCATATCTGGTGTCAGAGGCTTTCCAAAAGGACATTAGGAGGGAGGTGGAGGAAATGCTGGGTTTAGGGGTAATCCAGAGATCCCACAGCCCCTGTGCCTCACCCGTAGTCCTTGTGCCCAAGCCAGATGGCTCAACTCATTTCTGTGTGGACTGTCATAGACTAAATGCAGTCATGAAGTCAGATGCCCACCCAATGCCCTGGATGGATGAACTCCTGGACAAGTTGGGAGGGGTGACCTACCTTACAACTTTTACCTGACAGAGGGGTATTGGCAGGTAAAGTTAACTGACAGAACTAGGGAGAGGTCGACCTTCAACACTACGATAGGCTTATTTGAATTTAAACTAATGCCTTTCGGAATGAAGAATGCCCTGGCCACTTTCCAAAGGTTGGTGAACCAGGTGTTAAATGGTGCTGAGGAGTACGACATAGCGTATCTGGATGACATTGCCATCTTTAGTGCCAGCTGGGAGGAACACCTGTCCCACCTTAGGGAAGTGCTGGACAGGATACAGAGGGCCGGGCTCACTGTCAAAGCTGAAAAGTGCCAGGTGGCCATGGCTGAAGTGGCATACCTCAGGCATGTTGTAGGCCGGGGACAGCTCTATCCTAACCAAGTAAAAATAGAGGTGGTCAAGGCATGGCCCAGACCAGAAATGCAGAAGCAAGTCAGGAGTTTTCTAGGGAGAGCAGGGTACTATAGGAAATTTGTACCCAATTACAGTGCCCTGGCTGCTCCCCTATCTGACCTGATAAAGAAAAAGATGCCTAAGAAAATTACCTGGGAACCAGCCTGTGAAAAAGCCTTTACCAGACTGAAGGAGGCACTGTGCAGTGCTCCTGTGTTGACAAGTCCTGACTATAGCAGATCCTTTATAGTCCAGACTGATGCCTCAGATGTAGGTATTGGGGCAGTACTGAGTCAGACATCCAACCAAGGGAAAGAACATCCTGTAGTGCACCTGAGTAAAAAGTTACTTCCCAGGGAGCAGGCTTACTCCACTGTGGAAAAAGAGTGTCTTGCCATAGTGTGGGCCCTAAAGAAGTTAGAGCCATACTTATATGGGCAGCATTTTGTGGTGCAAACTGATCACAACACCCTGGTTTAGCTGAGTCAAATGGGAAAAACTAATGGTAGACTATTAAGATGGAGTCTTGCCCTGCAAGGGTATGACATGACGATCTTACATAGGGCTGGAGCGACCAATCAGAACACAGATGGCTTGTCGTGTCTGTATCAGGAGTGAACTGACTTGGGAAGCTTATCCCATGCAGGGAATAGAGCCCCCAAATTCAGTCGAAGTGGGGAGGATTGTGACACTTGGCCAGCTGGTTATGATTGTTGTATGCTATTTGTACTATAAAAATATAGTATTTGATTGTCTCACATAAGACAGTCTGTGCTTATGGGTGCCCCCCCCCAAGGTTTCAGAGAAGCTACAGGATATATTAACCTGAAACCAGGAGGTAATTAAAAGACCAGAGAGACTTAATTAAGGGTCTCCTGTTTTTCTGTCTTAATTAGAACTGACCCAGCTGCCAGGATATAGGGCTCATAAAGTTTTATGATGCCTATAGCAAGAACATTTTTTTTACCAACCTGGTGCTAAAGTTGTAAAACCCTTTGATATGCCTTTAGATTAGGAACTATATCAGATCAAAAAGAAAATGTTTAATAAAGGAGTCATATTTAGGAAGTGGAGTTTTTGCTGATGTCACCTTATTTAATATACCTCCTGATAGGACATCCTGTTTGTATATTTTTATATTCAAAAAGAAGGAGCTAGATGACTCACGGAAGGGGTGTGGAGAGACACAGTTTAAACTAAGACTTGTGTCTGATCTTTGTCATATACTATTGTGGGACTGTGGAAAGACACAGCTCTGATAAGTACTTAGAGGTGATACATTAGATAGAAAAGATCTAAATATATTTTGGTAGGAGTTTTTCTTGTTTTTCTTTATGTGATTGTATGCTCTTTGATATAGTGTTCTCTGTTTATATTTTACATATTTTTATCCATTTTTAGTAAACCTTTTATTTAAAAGACTGCCTGGCTGTCTGCAAGTTCTTTTTTTGCATGTGATGTATAGATGGTTAAGTTTGACAGCTGTTCAAAAGCTTGATGGTGTTACTAAACTGGGAAAAGGTAAGAATATACCTAAGGTCTTTTATAGAGCTTTAAAGGGTTCATTTTAGATACCTGGTTAGGTGCCCTTAGATGAAAGGTATATTGCATCCCCCAAAGAGAATAATATCTGAGCCTGTACTTTGGGTAAGCTAGCATAAGGTTCACAGTTTGAATCCCCCCAGAACTTGAGACTAAAGGTGATTCAGACCCAAAAGCAGACAGGAGGGTTACCCTGTCTGTTACCTGCTCACATTACTGGGCTAGGAGGTTGGCACTGTGGGAGCAGAGAGCCTGGCCTGCTGAGTGCAGTTGTGACATACATCACATGCAAAAAGAACTTGGAAGACACACTGAGGCAGTATCTTTCAAATAAAGATTTTGCTAAAAGATGATAAAATATGAAAAATGTAAACACAGAACAATATATCAAAGAGCATACAATCCCTTAAAAGAAATACAAGGAAAACTACAGAACAAACTCCTACCAAAGTACATTAGATCTTTGCTATCTAATGTATACCTCTTTAAGTGCTGTTATATCAGAGAGCTCTGTCTCTCTTTAGAGTCCCAAGATGGTATATGACATATTCCCCAGTTACAAGGCTTCATTTCAACCCCATCTCCCTTCCCTTGGTGAGTCATCTAGCTCCTCCTTTTTAGAACTAAAAAAATACAAACATGATGTCCTGTCAGGATGTATATTAAATAAGGTGACATCAGCAAAAACTAATTTCCCAAATTATGAGTCTTTGATCCCCCAGTTCCTTTTGAGGTTTACAACCTGGCAATCCTTCACCTAAGTGCGATATATAGCCAGCAGGAATCAGCTAAATGTTGTCCTGTCCTGTAATAAACTGTATATTTAGCTTCCCAACTTCAAACCAGCAACAGGTCATAAAAAAAGGCCGTAAAATGCAATTCCTCAAGGAAGTTAATTACATTACAGTGATCTCCTGGTCAGTTTAATACATCCTGTAGCTTCACTGAAACCTTGGGGGTGGCACCTATGGAAGCAAAGGATGTCTTATGTGAGATAATCACATACTATATTTTTACATTACAAATATCATTCAATTATCATAACCAGCTGACCAAGCATCACACAAGGCCTCATTTCTGATTCTTCCCCCAACTATACCCCTAGATGGCCTATTAGGGGCACCTCCCCTGTTGTGCACTATGTTCATATATGTTTTTTTTTTCTGCTGTTGTTATGGCCCTCCCGGTGCCCCTGCCTTCAGAGTATTTATAAAGCTTGCATTGTTCTGAAGCCTACCATGTTGTCTGCTTTCTCTATGGATATGGGGGTGGCCAGGACATTTGAATGGGCACGTATATGGACACCCCATTCGAGGGACATGGGTGAAGGGAATAGGTATGTTGTGGTATATGGAACCATGGGGTGGGTGTGCCAGATGACGGGACAGAAGGTGGTACCGGAGGACACTGGGGACACATGGCCTACATCAGGGATACTGCATACTGTATGGTATAGAGAGTCTGCTGCAGCTACCTTGCAGGTCATGTCCCAATGGGCATGCCCACAGGGGATGCCAACCTTGCCACTGGCACACAGGAGACACTGTCTACTATGGGTCTGGGACTGACAGCAAAGGACCTCGGTGGCATGTGTGTTCTGCTGGGAGGTGGGCCAGTGCAGTGGGTGGTGCATTTGGGTATGTCCCTCTGGGACAGCAGTCACTGAGGGTCACAGTTCAAAGTTTACATCAGGGGTCTGCCTTCTCTGGGGGGAGGGTGGAGATGCAGTTCGGTGTCTTCTGACCCCTAGCAGAGGTTGGGGGTACAGCACGATGCCCGACCCACAGTGTCTACAGGGCATCCTTCCTTCTCCCCCCGGCCGGCCCTCCAGTGATCTGAGTCCATTCCTGAACCCGGGTCGTCGGCGTCACAGATGGAAATCCAACTGCTGCACCAACGGGCCGGCTCCTTCTATTTATACCAGCTTAGCCCCCCCCCCTTGTTTTTGTCCCACCACCCCACTGATACATCTAGGGCTGATCATGATGGCCCTTCATTGGTCCTCTCCTCCCTAAAATTAGAACCTTTCCTCTACTCTCCCCTGCTCCCACTTCCTCTGTCCCTCCACCTCCCCAGCTCTTCTCATCTCCAATTCCTTTCTCATTATCTCCCTTGACATCCTGACAAAGCCTTTTCGGGCTACTATGAAGGTACTGGCTGGCACTTATTAGAAAGCTTTAGGATTCATCAGGTCCTGCCCATGATCTACAAACACACTGCACTTAGTAGCTTTGTATTTTGAAATGTTGCAACTCTGCGATTCTGATGTAATTCTCTGTTATTTGATGTTTGTCACTTTGTTCAGCCTGTTGTTTATTTATTTAGGAAATCTGAATTACAACCCTTTGAGTCATAGACTCATTTCCAAAGACTCCACGTCTGTTGTAATGTATTCTTGCTCGACTTGGAACCTTTGTCAAAGAGCCATATTGGGCTCAAAGGTTTAAATCCGAATTGTGAAATAAAAAAGATAAGTAGATTTTATGGGTTTTTTAGCAAAAATATAAATTTTTGGTAATTGCTAATCAGCTTCGGCCAATTGCTAATCATTTTTTACTGTAATTAGCAAAGGCTACTAATCAAGTCTCTGACATTAATTTATGCCTTGGAGTCGGATTGGTCCTCTATAACATCTGTATAAGTGACATTACAGAGGAGCTGGAAGGGAGGGTCTGCCTCTTTGCAGGTGACACCAAACTCTGCAATAGGGTGGATACGCCGGGAGTGGAAAGGATGAGCAGCAACCTGATAAAACTCGAGTAGAGGTCAAGGGTACAGAAGCTGGGTTTCAACGTGAAAAAGTGCAAAATAATGCACTTGGGGCACAGAACCCAAGGCAGAGTACAAAATGGAGAGGGTGGTACTGAAAAACACCAAGCAGAAAAGAGACCTAGTGATGACCATGTTGGATGACATAAAGGTGGCCAGACAGAGTGACAAGGCAGTTGGGATAGCAATTGGGATGCTGGGATACATAGGGAGGAATATCACTAGCAGAAAGAAGGAGGAAGGGTTGCCTCTCTATAGATCACTGGTAAAGATCCCACCTAGAGTACTGTGCCCAGTTCTGGAGATCACATCTCAGAAAGGACATAGACAGAGTGGAAGCAGTCCAGAGGAGGACAACTAAAATGGTGCAGGGTCTGCATCAGAAGTCCTACGAGGGAGATTAAAGGATTTAAATAAGTACACCCTGGAAGAGAGGAGAGAGGGGAGACATGATAGAGACCTTTAAGTACCTCATGGGGATAAACAAGGTACAAGAGGGAAGTATTCTTCAGAAAAAAAGGCGCTCAAGGACAAGGCGGTATGATAAGAAGCTGGAGGGAGTAGATTCAGGAGAGATGTGAGGAAGTACTTCTGTACAGAAAGAATGATGGATTCCTGGAACAGTGTTCCAAAGGAGATGGTGGGGGCTAAAAACAGTGATGGGATTCAAGAATGTATAGGATAGGCATAAGGGAATCTTAGGGAAAGGTAAGGGGTGGTGAATAGGCTGGAGATCTGCAGTAATACTTACAAGCATGAAAAAATGGGCAGACTTAGTGGGCCAGGTGGACCTTATCTGCCAGCAAATTCTATGTTTCTGTGCAAATAAGGACCAGCTCTTAGTGCTGACAGTTCCACTTTAAATGCAATTTTTGTTTTGATTCTTGCAGATTTGCAATTGTAGAGCCCAGATATATGTTTCACTGATATAAAGATGGACATATTGTGGTATAAGTCATTGACTGTTTGCATACCACATCTACAGTTACAGTCTGTCTTAGGGATCTTATTATATGTCACTTTCAAAATCTTACTCTCACATCATTCAATCCTTTACCTAGTGAAGCTGTATCTATCCTCTGGATTTTCCAGTAGAGAGTGATATGGTTCCATTGTAAAATTATTTTAGTTTTTTGCTGGTTGCAGGTGGTTTATGATCTTACTGCTTCTAGTTCCCTTTTTTTGTTTAATCTTTTATGTTTCATTAGTGTGTGGCATGTAACAATCTGTGTGATTTTATGCATGTTTTCTAAAATATTATAGATCAAGGGAATGCTCCCGACCAGTTGAAGTGCTCCTTTCCCCTGTGCGTGAGACACTCTTATTCTGTGAAGCGCATCTCATGCGCAGATGCCCTGGAAAAGGGCACATTCCGGGAACAGTTTTTTAAAATATATTATTGATCATGCTCAATCAATAATATAGTAATATGTCCCGTCACCACTCGTTGCTGTGTAAGAGTGGTTTCACTTGCCTTAAGCTTGAGTCACAACAGCTCAGCTACGCTTTGCTGTTCTTGCTCCAGCTGAACACATGTGAAACAACTTATACAGCAACAAGGGGCTCCAAGGGACATAATAACATATAAACTGAACTGAAACCAGTTTAATCTTGAATTCTCATTTCTATGTTTCTGTCTGAGAAGTGCTATATAAAACCTAATAAATACCCAAACCTTACATTATCCAAGTTATTTCTGATTTTTTATTACTCATGGAATTTTCAAACCTGTGTGTAAACAAATCAACATTTCATTATTGGCCATGTCTTTTGGAAATCTCTCACCACTGAAGTGATTCAGCTTTAACCAAAATTGTAGGTCTGCATTTCATTACAGAATCCACGTTCTCCAGTCCCAATTCTGCCCATATTAGTGGTATTGGGGTTGCGTTTGGGAGTTGGACTGGTGTTCTGCAAACTTTGTTAAGAGGGGGATTACATTTATTCATATTAGGGGAGTTCCCCCAAATCTCAGCACCATAAAATATTTTGGTCATTATTTTACCTTTTATTGCTGTCAAGATTCTCTCTATTGAATTTCCCCAAAATGTAAAGTTGATTGATTGCAGCGGCTTCTGATGTAGGCAATAGCATTGATCAATGGAGGAAGCAGACCTCAATGTGAATAGTAAAAGGATACAAAGAACATTTAAAATAAAGGACAGACACTATGTTTTTCAGGGTTAAGAACCCCGGTTCAGGAGTTGGAGTTTAAAGCAAGCTTTTCTCTCTGGTCAGTATATAAGCTGCCATTTGTTACATTTGGTACTGATTCCTGTTTTCACTTTTTTCTTTACAGTTCATGATCTTCTTTCATCATCATCATCAGCCCATATATCATCGCTGCTAAAACGAGGACTCATAGATCCTTCAGTAAACGAAGTCTATATCCTATCAGCATTTAAACTGCAGCCAAAGTCAACGGCCACAATCTTTAGCATCTACTCCTCATCAGATAACACAAAATATTTTGAATTTTCAGTGATGGGTCGATTAAATAAAGGTGAGAAAGTGCTTAGATAAGCAGTGCAATGAACCCATTATATAAGACTGCTATATACTGTAAAGGTGCATGTTATGCAGTAATTTATAACATGGGTAATTATCATGGGTTTTAATGGAATTAAGAACCCAGTCCAGAGCCTGCCTTTTAGAGTCTTATCCTGAGCTGGCATTAAGTACCAGGGGGTCCAAACTGTTGCTAGAGTACATCATACAACTGTTTGTTAACTTCTTGGTTTTTAATTTAAAGAGCTAGTGTACTGCCTAAAACTAATATTAGTTTTTAAAAGCAGTCGACCATTACCTTTTATATCTGAGGCACATTTTCTTTTCTCTTTGATTAATTAGAAGATTGTTTACCTGATGTTAGAAGATATGATGTGTGGAACAGCACTCTTCCTGGTAGCTGACATACTGTATCTGGCTCTGTTACTCCCATTACCTCATCAGCATTGTGACCTCACTGGCTGTGACATCACTGCTACTTAGGAACAGATACTCAGTAGCTGTCGGGTCAGTCGCCTGTGATGTTGAGATCACAATGCTGGTGATGTAGAGGGGGGGAATAGAGATATGTCAGCTGCCAGGCTGACAGCTATTCCACATAACCAGCATAACATTATTATATAGAGAACTTTCTAATGAGCAAAAGAAAAAAGAAATATACTTCAGAAATAAAAAGTTACAACTGACTACTACGTAAAATTTGTATCACGTTCCTGTTTGCCAGTTTTGGTTCCACTAATTCTTTAACTTTCTTTGAAAAAGGAAATGTAGCAATATAAGGCCAGTTGAAGCTACAGAAACAAAACAACAGAAAAGTCTTCAGCTTGTTCAAATCGTCCTGAAGTTTTCCCCATCCTCAAGGGAGTCCACTGCCCTGGGAACACAGTGTCATCAGCTAACTTCCTGGAGACCCCAAATTTCAGTTCATTGATAAAAATATTGAACAGCAGTAGCTCTAACACTGATCCCTGAGGGTAGCCGCTGCATAACCCTCTCCGCTTGAAGTGCCCACCAACCACAACACCTTCTGCTTTGTATCCCCAAGTCAGTCAGCAATCAACCATGCATATGCCCCATAATAACATAGTCATTTAAGGTTGGAAGGGACTCTAGATCCATTGTGTGTCTTCACTTCTTATAAGCAGGGATGAGTAAATATGCTTTGCAAGCAGGAATTAATTTATAGGGATTGTTCTACCCATTCTACTACCGAAGGTACCCTATAATTCTCTTGGTAAGCAGACATTTGTCTAGGATTACCTTGAAAGCTTGTACTGTCTCCATGTCCAAATTCTCTGCTGGTAGGCTGTTCTACTGGTTCACCACAAATTGGAGAGGAAGTGCCTGCTGACATTCTCCCTGAATGTCACACCTCTGAGCATCAGGGCATATCTACATCCTGCTAGAGGACACTAGATCCAACCTGTCTGACTGTTCAGTTTTTCTGATACCCTAGGTTCCATGTTATAATAGCGATCACAAAATAGAGATCGCTGTTATGGCCAGTATCGACGAAAAGCAAATCGGTGATATACACTTGCTGGCAATCTGACATCTGGAAAAAAGAAAAAGTGTGTTTGCAGGGGGGGGGGGCACTTCGACCCCTGCACCCCCCTGAATAAAGATTACTAACTCCAGGGAGGTGCATGTCAGGGAAGGGACACAGCCTGCATTTGTGGGAAAAATTGAGTGCAGCACCAGAAGGCAGCAGCAAAATTGTAACCCTCCCAGTCCCCAGCCCCAGTCCTTGTACCTACTCAGCCAGAGCTGGCCACCCTCACCACTATGCTACAAGGCTAGCTTGACTGTAGCGGGCACAGCAGTCTCCTACGGACCCTTCCCCTATCCCTCCCCTTCCCTTTGCTATCCCCTCCTTCTGGTCCCTCTCCCTAAAGTTGCTTTTACTGTAGGATTGCTATCCTTGTAGGGTAGCCCTTGATGATATCACTGAAAATGAGTTGCTGTTTTAGCAGTCGCTCATTTTCAGTTGCAATCATCACAGAATACCATACTCTTGAGTATGCGGAAGACTGAGCTTCTGTCCTCCCTCATCCTCCTTTTCTTCAAGGTGACCATGTTGAGGGCCCCAAACCTCTCCTTATCGTTCTTGTCTTCCACACTCCTGATCATTTTGGTGGCCCTGTGCTGCACCCTGTCGAACTCCTCGGTGTCCTTTTCATATTTTCATGCCAAGTCAAGTCAAGTTTATTGTTCTTGCAAGACATAATAGTATTGGACATTACGAAAGATAAAACAGGGATAAAACACAGTAGCATTATATTGGCAGCATACATATCATATTCGATTATACATAAATATTATAAAAAGTGCAGGTAGGATTTGTTCATACAAAGCAAAGTGCATGATAAATCTTAAGACAGTTCTATGTGCTGTCGTTATCTATTGACAGTGAATTTCTGACTAGATATCTTTTTCTTTTGTGGCTAATCACAGAAGATAAAAATTTAGCTATCATTTCCACATCTTCTTTCACAGTAGGGTGCAATAAGATAAATATTGGATCGGAATCGAAATTAGCATACTTAATCAAAAATTCCGTTAGAGTTCTATCTCGATGCTGGTTATATAAAGGGCACCGAGTAATGATGTGAAAGAAAGTCTCTTGACTTTGATTTTTTATTTAGCTTCTTAGAATATTATTAATTTCTGCTTTAAAGTCTGAATTTATAGCACATTCTCTATGTGTGCAGACCCTTTTCCATGAGGGACAAATGAGGGACAGGGCAATTTTGAGGGGTAAAATGAGGGATGTCCCTCGTAATGGGGGACACTTGAGAGGTATGCCCAAAAGTGCACACACTGCACACTGTACTCCAGATGGGCCTATGGCCTTGTAAAGTGGCAGAATTACTTCCCCTGCCTTGCTGGTCACCCCCCCTTTAAGGCACCCTGACATACTGCTGACCTTGTGCATACTGCACTGGTGTACTTGCGAAGATGCTTGTCACCGTGCACCACAGGCCTTGCTGATGCCCAAGACTACATCTACAGCCCTGCCCCTGTCCACTCCCTCGTAGATGGTGACCAGGTTGGTTTGGCATGATCCGGCCCTCATAAAGGCATGCTGAGAAGGGGCAAGAATCTCGGCCTCAACCAAGTGCCCCATCACTCTGTCCTTGATAATCCCAGATGTAGATTGGAGCCCCCCAGCAGCAGATTCAGCTAGAAGCAGGGATATCCTTGATGCTGCAGTGAGCATTCCTCAGGCAACTGGTCAGAGAACCCACTCGTGATGGGGCAATACCGGACCTGGTACTCACTAACAGGGACAGTATTGCAGACGTCAAGGTGGGAGGCCACTTGGGGACCAGTGATCACTGTATGGTGTGGCTCAATATAAGGATGGCTGCGGAACTGAACTACACAAGGGCGAGGCTCCTGGATTTCAGGAGGTCAGATTTTATAAAGATAGGTAAATTCCTCAGGGATGACTTAGCAGCGGAGATGGCCTGAGTGGGGTGGAGCAACAGTGGGTGAAGATAAAAGGAAGCATAGAAAGGGCAACAAATCTCTTGAGTCAAGCAAATGAGGAAAAGCAATAGGAAAAACCAATGGCTGTTGCTCTCACAAGAGGTGGCTGAAAAGTTAAAGGCTAAAAGGGTAGCTTTCAGGAGGTATAAGGAGACACAGTGGGAGGAAGCTAGGGAGGTGTAAGGGGAGAAACAGAGGGAAGCAGGGAAAGCGCAAAGGCACAAACTGAAGAGAGAAAAGCCCAGAAGCTAACAAAACGGGACAAGACATTTATTAGGTATGTAAGAGAAAAGAGGAAGAACAGTGGTGGGATTGTAATGTTAAAAAGGGAAGTGGGTGGACTGTGTGGAGGGGGACCAGAAAAATGCAGATATCCTGAACAAATACATTTGTTCAGTGTTCACAGGGGAAGGAGAAGAGGAGGGGCCACAAAAAAGTGACAAAAGCTTTGGAGGGAGGGAGGTGGTCACTAGTCCTTTTCAGGAGATGAGAGTACCGAAAGACCTTGCTAATCTGAAGGTGGATGAAATAATGGGGCCAGATGGGGTGCATCCAAGGGTATTTAGGGAGCTCAAGGAAATATTGGCGGCACCTTTGACAGTTTCATTTCATAGCTCACTGGAAACAGAAGTGGTTCCAGAGGACTAGAGAAGGGTAGATGTAGTCCCACCACACAAGAGTGGTAGCAGGGAGGAAGCCGGTAATCATAGGCCAGTCAGCTTGACATCGGTGGTGGGAAAGTTAATAGACTCACTTCAAAGGAAACTATTGAGGAATACCGTACCTTGGATCCAGTGGGTTTCAAGACCCAAGGTGGCATAGTTTCACAGGGGGGAGGTAATGTCAAACAAATCTGACAGATTTCTTTGACTGAGTGACAAAGGATTTAGATCAGGGTGGAGCAGAGGACTTGGCCAACCTAGATTTCAGTAAGACTTTAGAAACCGTTCAACATAGGAGACTAGTAAGCAAGCTGGGTAGCTTAGGAGTGGATCCAAAGGTGGTAAACTGGATAAGAAATTGGTTAGGGGATAGGCGGCAGAGGGTGGTGGTAAACAGAATTCACTCTGAGGAAGGGAGGTTGACTAGCAGGGTACCTGAGGGATCAGTACTGGAACCAGTCGTCTTTAATGTCTTTATAAGTGACACTGCAGAGGAGCTGGAAGGGAAGGACTGCCTCTTTGTAGATGACATCAAAATCTGCAGTAGGGTGGACAATCCAGGGTGGGTGGAAAGGATGAGCAGAGACTGGAGAAAACTCGAGGAGTGGTCAATGGTGTGGCAGCTGGATTTCAATGTAAAAAAAGTGCAAAATAATGAACTTGGGACACAGAAACCTAGGGGCAGATTACAAAATGGGAAGAGTGGTATTGATGACCACAAAGCAGGAAAGAGTCCTCGGGATAATCATATCAGATTACCTAAAGTTGCCCAGGCAGTGTGACAAGGCAGTAGGAAGGGCTAGGGGGATGCTGGGGTGCATAGGGAGAGGCATCACCAGCAGAAAGGAGGTGATGTTGCCTCTGTATAGATCACTGGTAGGACCCCCACCTAGAGCACTGTGTCCACTTCTGGAGACCACATCTCTGGAAGGACATACAGTGGAGGTGATCCAGAAGACAGCAACTAAAATGGTGCAGCGTCTACATCAAAAGCCCTACAAGGAGAGAATAAAGGACCTCAATATGTACAACCTGGAACAGAGGAGGAAGAGGTGGGATATGATCGAGATTTTTAAATACCTCATGGGGGTGAATAAGGTATAGGAGGGACTTTTTTACAGAAAAAAAGGTGCTCAAGAACAAGAGGACATACTATGAAGCTGGAAGGGGGTAGATTTAGGAGAGATGTTAGGAAGTACTTCTTCACAGAGCGTGCTAGATTCCTGGAGCAACCTTCTAGTGGAGGTGGTAGGGGTGAAAACAGTGGTGAAGTTTAATAATGCATGGGATAAACATAAGGGAATCATAGTGGAAAGGAAGGGGGGAGAGAAAGAGCTGTAGATCAGGCATGGTCTGTGGTAATAGTGTAGGTGGGGAGTAATGGGCAGACTGGTTGGGCCAAGCAGTCCTTATCTGCCGTCAACTTCTATGTTTCTATGTTTCTGTTACTTCATAATGTTTTCCAAGACCTTATCCTGAAGTGAAGTTAGGCTGACCAATCTGTAGTTACCTGGGTCCAACCTTGCCCCGTTCTTGAAGATGGGGACCACATTTGCCACTTTTCAGTTCTCCAGTACCACATCTATCCAGAATGACTGATGGATTACTGCAAGCAGCTCCACTAATTGTCCCCATAGCTCCAATATAATCCTGGATTGTATCCCATTTGCCATGTGGGACTTGCCTGTTTTAATCTAAACCAGGTAGTCAGGTACCAGGGACACTTATGTCTGCAGGCTGCATCGTGACTTCTCCTGATGCCGTGGCCCTCCCAGTGAGCTCTCTCCCTCTTCTTGGACCCTCTACTGAACATTGCAGCAAAGTTCAGCATTTCAGCCATCATCCTTGGCTCTTTCACAGATTCCTCCTTGGTCCCCTGTTTTCAAACATTGTAATTAGGGATGTGCGAACCGGTTCTGTTGCACTATTGGGCCAAATTCAAGGGGAAAGTACATACCAGGGGAGCAGTTGGGGGAAGGAAGAGTTAATGGGAGGGGGGCAACTGCAGTCTAATGGGCTGAAGAGCTGCACACTCGAGCAGACTAAATAGACCATATGGTCTGTGTCTGCTGGCAATTTTGTATGTTCGTATGTTCCTGAACTAGGCTGAATCAACTCTGCTCGCGCACACAGAGCCTTTCATGACTTGACCAAACTTACCGAGTTGGCCCAGTTGGGAACTGCAGGTCTGGTCCAAACATACATTATCAGCAGCAGTTTAATTGCCATGCTGTGAGGAGACTTGCTACGAGAGTGCTGGGCATGCTGAAGCAAATATCTGTTCCTCCTAGACCCACATGATCATTCAGTGTGGGTCACAAGCCTCTGTGTAAAGCAAATCAACAAAACACAACGAAGGAAAAAAACGCTATGGTTCTCAAAAGAGGTGGCAGGGAAGGTAAGGAGAAAAGTATAGCATTCAGGAAATATAAGGAAACACAAAAGGAGCAGGACAGAGAACTTTATCAGTTAAAGCAGAAAGAGGCAGGGAAGGCAGTCAGACTAGCAAAGGCCCAAACCGAGGAAAGGATAGCCAACTCTGTTAAGAAGGGAGATAAGACCTTTTATTGGTACATTAGGGAGTGAAGAAAGACCAAAGGAGGGATACTGAGGCTTAATAAAGGGGAGGGAATGTGGGCAGAGGGTGACAGTGAAAAAGCAGGGATACTGAATGAATATTTCTGCTCAGTATTCACAAAGGAAGAGGAGGGGGGAGGTACCTAAACCAAACAAGAGAAACACTCTGAAGATGGGGGTTGATACCTGTCCATTTACAGAAGAAAGGGTTCTGAAAGAACTAATAAAATTGAAGGTGGACAAAGCAATGGGGCCTGATGGGATTCACCCAAGAATTCTAAAAGAACTAAGGGTAGAAGTAGTGACACCGCTGACTACTCTCTTTAACAAATCATGGGAGGATGGGGTGGTACCTGAGGACTGGAGGAGGGTGGATGCGATTCCTCATCACAAAAGTGGGAGCAGGACAGAGGCAGGAAACTACAGACCAGTTAGTTTGACCTCAGTGGTAGGGAAAATGATGGAATCACTTCTGAAGGAAAGAATTGTTGAGTACCTAGAGGTCAGTGGGGGCACAGGACCCAAGGCAGCATGGATTCACAATGGGAAGGTCGTGTCAGACGAATTTAATAGATTTCTTTGACTGGGAGACCAAAGTAGTAGACCTGGGAGGGGCTGTGGACATGGCCTACCTAGATTTTAGCAAGGCATTTGATACATTCCCACACAAAAGATTAATACACAAGTTAGCCAGCCTTGGAGTGGGTCCAAAGGTGGTAGCATGGATAAAAAATTGGCTAGACAACAGGATGCAAAGGGTAGTAGTAAACGGAGTCCACAGTCAAGAAAGGAGGGTTACTAGCGGGGTACTGCAGGGTTCAGTACTGGGACCGGTCCTTTTTAATGTCTTTATAAGTGACATTGTAGAGGAACTGGAAGGCAAAGTATGTCTCTTTGCAGATGACACAAAGATCTGCAACAGGGTTGATACATAAGACAGAGTGGAAAGGATGAGAAGAGACTTGGCAAGGTTGGAGGAATGGTCAAATGTATGGCAGCTCAGATTCAATGCAAAGAAGTGCAAGGTAATGCACCCGGGAAACAAAACCCCAGCGGAAGAGTACACAGTGGGGGGTGAGATACTGACAGCAGTAAAATTGGGAAGGGACTTGGGGGTAATTATATCAGATGACCTAAAGGTGGGCAAGCAATGTGAGAAGGCAGTAAGGCAGGCTGGGGGGATACTGGGATGCATAGGGAGAGGTATCAATAGTAGAAAACAAGAAGTTGTTATCCCTCTGTACAGACAGTTGGTGAGACCCCATCTGGAGTACTGTGTGCAGTTCTGGAGACCCCATCTCTGCAAAGACATAGGCAGAGTGGAGGCTGTCCAGAGAAGGGCAACCAAAATGGTGCAGGGTCTGCACCAGAAGACATATGAAGAAAGACTAAAGGAGCTTAATATGTATACCCTTGAGGAAAGAAGGGAGAGAGGGGACATGATAGAAACTTTCAAGTACCTCATGGGAATCAACAAAGTCCAAGAGGGTAGCATCTTTCAGAAAAAGAGATGTGCAAGAACAAGGGGGCACAATTTGAAGATAGAGGGAGGATGGCTCAGAGGTAATGTGAGGAAGTATTTTTTCACGGAGAGGGTTGTGGATGCATGGAACAGCCTCCCTGAGTAGGTCGTGGAGTCAAGAACATGGAGGGAATTCAAGAATGCATGGGACCGACATACGGCAGTCCTAGTGGGGGGGGGGAGGAAGTAAGCTGTTGGTTAACTATGATCTGCAGCTTATCTGTTAGGTAGGAAAATGGGCAGACTAGGTGGGCCAAGCGGTCCTTATCTGCCGTCCAATTCTATGTTTCTATGTTTCTATTCCGTGACAGTGGGCATTTGCACACTTGGCTTGCAGCATTCAGAGTTGAAAGATAAAGGATATGCAGTGTTTACAGACAACGTGAATAATTATTGTTTCATCAGCTTTTTTGAGGAAGGAGAGAAAGATAGGGAAGGAGAGAGAGAGAGATAGAGAGAGAGAGAGAGAGAGAGAGAGAGAAGCTTAATTTCTGGGTGGAGTGAGATCAGCTAAATGTCCTGTTTTTCCCTGTGGAATATGGAACTTACTAGATTGCGGGACTGGGGGCCATCTAGGACTCCATTAGCTAAGGGGTTTTTGATAATATCAGTGTGCTGTGTGATGGGGTAGCTGACTATAATACTTATCAAAAAATAGGCTTAGTTAGTTGGTGGGCTGACTGTCTGTGGGAGATGAGGTAGCAGCAGGCACGCAGCAGTGTGGGCTTTGGGGGGAGGGAAGGGCTGCTGCTGCCTGAACATGTCAGTGATTGACTAGACTGACACTGACATATTGTCTTGGTGGTTCTCTCAGCACAGGTCTTCATCCTGCTGTCCAAAAAAAAAAATATGTATATATATATATATATAAAATAAACAAATAAATACTAAAATAAAACCTAAAGAAGCTCAGCAGGATTAGGGAATAGAATTATTTTTTGGTGGGGTCACATCCCAGACTGTGTGTTCCCCAGCTCCACACCTGAACTACAAGGCCATAGTGCCTTGCTGATTTGGCAAGGGTCACATCTCAGACTCCATCTTCCCCAGCACTGCGCCTGAACTATTAGGTCATAGTGCCTTGCTACTTTAGGGTGGTTGGTTGTGTCCCTCTCAGACTCTGTGTTTCCATGCTAAATAAAAACAACATCTCAGAAGGGTGGGAAGGGTGGCCTGGGCCCAATCACATCTCCTATTTATGCTACCTTTCTCCCCCAAACAAGCATGTCGTACTCAGGGAAGGTAAAAAGATACAAATATACAGACACAAAACATTTTTTTCAAACTGAATTTCAACATTTCATATGACAAAAAAATCAAATATAAAAATTCAGATGCATTTTTCATATTCAAGCAGTGTAAAAACTGATCTAAAATTAAAGTGAATCAGAGTAAATCCAAACCTTTTTGAAATAAATCAGAGTCGGAATTAGAACTGGGTCACAGCCGACCCACCCATCCCTAATTGTAATAAATTCACAACATTTTGTAGCAAAACAAATTACGCATGCATCCTTTTTGATGCGCATGTAGCGGCATTTGCAGTGCTTTCTGTGATCTAGTAGTGTTGTCGCAAGTACTGCAAGTGTGTCCTAATCATGCCACAAATGATTATATATCATATATATCCAGCCCATTATATTCCAGTTCTACAATTTACTGAAGAATATTTTAGAAATGTCCCTCATCTTTATCGTAGGTAGCAGTATATTTTTCCCATTATACTCAAGATTTCCATGAATTTTCTGACTTCATAGTGCACTTGCCATTACATCATAGTGTTTATCATAAAGAAGCAGTGTAGCCTAGAGGATTAAAGCCCTAAGCAGTAAACCTGAAGACCAACTGGACCTGGATTTGAAACCTACAACCCCCACTTACATACTGTGTGGCTCTGAGTATGTCACATAACCTCCTTGTGCTCTCAGGGTGCAGCTGTAAATGAGCTTTGGCTCGCAAAGTGTCCCTTTCCCGTCCAAAAATTCTAAAATAAAGAAAATAAAACTCAAGGTAACAGACTATGATGTCTCAAACATAGAAACTGTGAGGTCAGTTGGAGACAGTTGGATAGTTTTTAAGCAGACATTGAAATAAGTACAGGATTTGTTAATGTGAATTATACTACACGTGGACCCTCTCCTCCAGTCACAAGCCACAGTTACAAACAGATTATTCCACAGCGAACTCACAACTGTCATTTTATTCTCAATAAAATAAGAACTCAGACAGTCATTTTATTGTCAGTAAAATGATAGCTTTGATACCGTCATCCTACTTTACATCCTGACTGGTCTGCAACTCCTAGCAACAACTGTAAATAAGTGCAGTGCAGGGAGGGGGAAGGGGAGAATGTTGAGAAAATTGGATGGGAGCCCAGGGAACTCAGTCCTGGGAGTGAAATTAAAAGACTGACTCAGTTCTAGGGACAAAATGGGAAAGGACTGCTTCTCTGTAAAATGTACTCTACTAAATGCATATGTAACCCCTAGATGGCGCTATCCCAGGGGCTACTACCCCTGCCTGATTTGCCACTAACAGGTTAAGGGGCCTGGATCCAATGGCGGGTGCCTCCACCCAGAGGTCAGGGTT
Source organism: Neoceratodus forsteri (assembly GCA_016271365.2). NCBI lineage: Eukaryota > Metazoa > Chordata > Ceratodontiformes > Ceratodontidae > Neoceratodus > Neoceratodus forsteri. Next base: position 1,074,988,986 of record CM057454.1, on the reverse strand, counting down.
TGCAATAGTTAAACTAACTTGGTCACAGCCCTCTGGGACACTGCAACCCCCTTCTTCCCACTAGTGGCCCACACAATATATCAGAATTACCTTCACAGTATACACTTACCCCCAGGTCTGGTTCCGCACTGGGACCTCCTGTGAAACGAGATACAGTGCAACAATCACAGTACAGTACTTTAACATAGACAAATACCTCAGGCAGTATAACTTTGCTGAAACAAGCAGCTCTGATTTATTTAGGGGATATAACAAGGACAGGGGAAATCAGGTTAATCAGCTTATCACTCTAATAATTCATTTATGGCTCTGTGTACAGGCCTATCCCTATCAGTTACTGTCCCTGGGTACCCAAGCCCTAGTGGCTAGTCCAAACTGGCAGCTGGTAGGGGCCCTTTCACACAGAGAAAAGGAGAATTAAACAGTCAGCAGTACAGTAATTCCATTTGGATTTAATGGCAATTCAACAGGAGCAACCCTGAATTAGTACTCACGACCTCCAAATAAGATAGGGTCCTTCAATGTCAGCAGGGCTCACTTGAGGTACACAAACCTCTTCACACATCCATATAAAGAAAGCACTATACCAGGCAGGCTGCATCTGTATCCCGATCGCAATTACTGCACAATACCCGAGAACACACAGCAGATTCAGTTCCTGACAGACCGAGTGCAATTTTCAGCAATTCTTCCAGTCTTCTACAGGGTGAGCCTGGTTTCTACTCTTCAGAGATCCTTTGATTCTTTTCACAGGACGGATTCAGTCCTAACAAGCTGTTACACAAGCTGCAGACCGAACTCTGGGCCTTACACACGCTTTTTGACTAAAACTGCACACTGAAAAGCACAGGGCTCCTTCCTTCTTCACTGCCAAAGCTCAACTGAAACTCCAACCGACAAAACCGGGCACTTCCTTTGAGTTCCTCCCAGTTCTTGACTGGATTGGCTGTCACTCACAATAGACTGCTGCTGTTGGTCCAAAAGGCACTGAAGTCTAAACTACATCTCCCAGAGTCACTGCCCATACAATCCTCTTGTGGCTGGCTCAGATTATGAGTCCAAGTTCTGATTCGTCAAGGCACCATTTTAGAGCTAGCTTACCCCACACTGATTGGTCCAGTTCAGCAGTTCAAAACTAGAATGGGGAACTAGCAGACACAGTTCTGACTGCAAAGAAAGCAGGTTAGACAAACTGTAATTTCATTATTACTCTAAATAATTTCTGGCAAACAGTTACATCTTTCAGATAGGTTCCCTTTGCACTCCTAGTGACTGCAAAATGAAGTGAATTGGCAGCAGCTTGAGTGGTACTCAATCAAAGAAACACACAGTCCCCCATACAAACTAATTATGTCTGCAAGCAGACAGCTCTTAAAGAGACAGTACCAGAGGTTCTAAAAACACTCACTGATAAATGGCTTAAATGCCAAACACCATTCAGGCTTGGAGCATTCAAGCAAGCTCCTGGAAGTCTTTTGGGAACCCCCATTTGCAGGGGGGTTACACATACAATTTACCAAATAAAGTGAGAAAATACAACATATAATAAGGAAAAATGTGTTCCGAGACCCCTGTCGGCTATGTTCAATCTGACATCAAAGGTAGTGGGTTCTCCCAGTGATTTTTTTCATTTCCAGTACTAGAAGGATTAGCAATACCACAGACTTACAGGTGAGGCATAATAGTGAGAGTAAGCTAGTTGTCTCATTATCCTCGGCAATAATGTGATTGTCTCTTCAGGATAATGCACTTGACCTTCGGCCTTGTATTTTATTCACTTGACAATCATTATTGCCTTGTATAGTGAGCCAATTAGCACATTATCACATAAAACAGCTGTATTTGTCACCATGCAGTTTTTTTCCACAATAATGTATTTCAGGTAAAACCATGAATATACCCATTTATAATAAATGGTGACCCCCCGATATCAACACGCTGCATGAAGTTTTCAAAAACCATAATAACCCAGTGTGACATTACACCGTGTTATTATGGCTTTTTCAGGCTGGAGCTCAACTACCTCTGGTAGCATGAAACACACTGCGTGCCCGTTTTCAAGCCGACAGCTTTCACAGAAAGGAGCACATACAGTTTACTTACTGAACTGAGCACAATAAAATGTCCTTTGCAAGCAGCATAGGTGGCTAGTGCCATGCCTGCCTACATTTTGGCTTAATGTTAAAATGTTCTAGCACTAGTTATTATAAAAAAGAAAACATACTGTATGTAATTGTGTGCCTGTGAGTTTTTTTACAGACCCTCAGTGTGTGATGACTGCATAAACCTCTCAAGCTCCACTCTTGAGGTTTATGTGTCATCACACACCTCGGGTGTGCAAATAACCACATAACACCATGCATTCTGTGTACTCCCTGTCCCCATGGGGTTGCTGACATTTTCAGGCCGAAGTCCCCGAAGTGTCGATATGTGGCGCAGTGTCCCTTCCTCCTTGAGTCCTGAGCTCCCTGCCATTCGTATATCTACAGGTGGCAGTAGCACTGCAGGATGTGCTCCCCCCCACCCATGGAGGAGGAGGAGGAGGAAGAGAGCATCCTCTGGGATGCTCCATCCTCCTTCTCACAGCCAGCCCCCTATGACTAAAGCTCATTCTCAAACCCGGGTCTCCAGTGTTGCAAGTGATAGCTCTACTGCTGCGCCAATAGGCTGGCCCTGGCCCTATTAGATTTTTAAGTTTGTAGACGTTCCCATTCCTGTGGCATGCCCACCATAAAAACATTAAATATCTTGGTGTGGCTGGCCCGTCTATGTAGCCATAGTACTATCACTGGAAATGCTGGTGACCCGAGTTCAGGAGTACACTCAGGTCACCAGGGGCCAGCGGGCGGGGGGGGAGGATTGATCATCCCAGAGGACTCTGTCCTCCTCCAGGGATGGTGGGTCGCCATCCTTGCTGCAGCACTGTCACCTGGGTCACCACAAATGGCAGTGCAGTCGAGGGCACCATGGGAGGGATGGACTCAGGCTGGGGTTTAGCATGGCAGCACGCTCGATGTGCATGTGCACCTTTAACCTCCCTAGTGTGCCTGCATCCATGGGGATGGAGAGAAACATGAAAAAAAGATCTCACTGCCCAAAAGACAACAGTCCCTGGTGAACCAAAGGGGACTAGAGCTGAACCCCTCAGCAGAGCCGCCTGACAAATGCAAGTAGTGTGAAGGGTACACCCCCCTCTACCCCACCTGGGTGGGACAAGCATGGCAGCATGGAGGCAGGCAGCTGAGGAAGGTCAGGAACAGGCACCTAGGGGAATTCTGAGGGAGTCTGAGGAAATAGAGAGTAATAGGGCGTAAGCAGAAAATAATAAAAAAAAAATTGGGGTGTGGTGCTAAGTTGTTTACTAATGTAAACATATTGCAGCACCATCCCAATGCAGTATATCAGCATCTAATGGGTACAGTCAAAAGGTAACCTCAACAGAATAGTGATGTGCAAAGTTGGGAAACTTCACTCCATGGATTAAAGGGACGCTGTCAACCCCCTTAGGCCTAAAAGTGTCCCTAGTTTAAAAAAAACATGTTTTATGATTGTTCACATTATGTAGAGACTGTGGATGTAACTTGGAGTTTGATTCTGATTCCCTTTTTCTTCTAAAAAGTGAAAAATAGACTGCCTGCCTTACTGGTGTTACCACACCAAAACATGTTTGTTTACATTTCTTTATCAACATCCACTACCCCACTACATCTTTACTGGAGTTGGCAAAAAAAGGGAAAAATAGACTGCCCGCCATACTGGGATTACCACACCAAAACATGTTTGTTTACCTTTCTTTATCAACATCCACTACCCACTACATCTTTACTGGAGTTGGCAACCCCCGTCACAGTCTAGTCAATAATTACTCAGTAGGAGGAGAGATACAATGCATCATGAGTATCTGCACTGTTTGGGGGTGTTCCTAATGCTTAAGAAGTCTGAAATAAGAGTAGAGCAAGGCTCTGAAGCAAAACACTTGTGGGTACAACTATAGCACTTGCATGCATTTCAGTTTTACTAAGAAAGAAAGATAAAACAATCAGCATCACCAATGAATTTTAGAGGGGGTAAACAATCATAAAATGTAGCTTTTTAACTAGAAATAATATGCTGCAAAACAGGTTGACAGTGTCCCTTTAATTCACAAATTTGCCTCATTTTGTGAAGTTAATCCACCATGCAAAGTTCAAATTCGTGGAACACAGATAACTCCACAAAATACGTGGTTGGCAGCTCCACCGGCAGAGTTTGGCAGAGGCAAAGTTTGCAACATTCCTTCGCCGGTGTCTAGTGGACACCCCCCAATGATCACCAGCCTGATGTTAAATAAAAATGTTTCCCTTGTGTCTAGCCCCCCACCCCCGGAAATTGCCAGGCTGATGTTACATGAAAATCTTTCCCCGGTGCCTAGTAGCCCCCCTCCTGCCAATCGTCAGCCCAATGTGAAATAAAAATCTATCCCTGGTGTCTAGTGGTCCCCCCTTCCCCCGCCAATCATCAGCCCAATGTTAAAGAAAAATATTTTCCTGGTGTCTAGTGGTTCCCCCACCCCATCGATTGCTGGCCCAGTGTCAAGTAAACATTTTTCCTTGGTGGTTTAGCGGTCCCCCCCTCCCTATCCCCGATATCCCCTTGCAAGCATCTTTTGGATGAGACATTAAACTGAGGTCCCATCTGCCTGTTCTGGTGGTAGTTCAGGTGAATGTTAAAGATCCCATAGCACTTCTCGAAAAGAAGTTTCCCCGATATTCTGGCCAAATTTCCCCCATTCACTAAAAATACCACCAACAGCTTAATCTGGTTCGAGATCAGTTGGCATTCATCTGTATCCTCCTCCCCCGGGTCATGCCTGAAAATAGGTAGAATTTGTCTAGTGCACTTACCCGGTCAACAAAAACTAAATAAATAAAAAAAAAAAATGTATGCTTCCCTGGTGGTTTAGCGGTCCCCCTCCCTATCCTTGAATCTGATCTGCCCCTTAAATGCAACATATCTTTCCCTGGTGTCTAGTGGACTCCCCATCCCGCCACCCTGGCAGGTAGTGCCCCACCACCCCATTTCCCTGCATCCCATCCTTGAGCTGGCAACTGGCACAGCCCTCCACTCTCCACCACAGCCAGCCGCCGACTGAGCTGTCAATGAGTGCATGCTTAAGTATGCAGACAGCTGAGTCGGTGGCCAGCTGTGGTGAAAAGTGGAGGCTGTGCTTGCTGCAAGGATGGGATGGGGAGAAGCGGGTAGTGGGGCACCACCCGCCGGGTGGGGGACCCCACTATACACCAGGGAAATATATATATTTGGGGCAGATCGAATTCAGAGATAGAAAGGGGGAGGTGCTAAACCACCAGGGAGCACACATTTTACTGCAAGGGGAGATTGGGGATATTGAGAGGGGACTGCTAGACCATCATGGAAAGATTTTTATTTAGCATCGGGCCAGCGATCAGTGGAGGGGGGCAGGGACCACTAGTCACCAGGGAAAGGTTTTTATTTCACATCCGGCTGGTGATCAGCCGGGGAGAGACCACTAGACATCAAGGAAAAATATTCATTTAATATCAGGCTGGCAATCGGCAGAGGGGACCACCAGCCACACACCAGGGAAAGATTTTTTTTAACATCAGTCCCACAATTGCTGGTGAAGGGGAGCAACTAGACATCAAGGAAAGATGTTCATTTAACATCGGGCCAGTGATCAGTGGCAGCGGGGGGGGGGGGGACTAGACACCAGGGAACGACTTTTATTTAAGTTCGGCCTGGTGATTGGCAGGAGGCGGAACCACTAGACACCAGGGAAAGATTTTTATTTAACATTGGGTCGAATTTGGCGACTTCGCTGGTGAATTAACACTTCACAACATCTATACAGCGGAAGAGATTTTTAAACATTATGGGTGATAGCCATCTTTAATGACTTAAGTCATTAATTACAAAATTAGTTATAAAAACTGTTTTAAAATGATTTGAGGTTATTAAAAATACACTAATGAGGAATCAAAGGATGTCAGCAAAACATTATTTCTGAAAAATAGTACAGTGACATTTTTTGATGACTAACAAATACTGCTGCTTTAAATTTTAAAATAACTGTTAGTGGGACAAAACCAAAAACCTAGACAGCATTAGTTACAGTTAAATGCAATTGCTATACATATAATGGTTTTAAACATTTTATTTTAGCGGTTGCTTGCTCTTTAATTGTTGTTTGCCTTGGGCTTTCATAGCTTATAAAACGAGTTGTGGTTCAAAATAAAATGTTTTTAAAAAATAAGTTAAACACACTTAGATGGTTTCAGTTAAATAGCTGTACGTGCATTGCATTGCCCTTACTGTTGCTTCTGTCATCTCAAATACCCACTTTGAATGCCTGTGACATCACTAAGTAGTCATGCATTGCTTTTTTGACATTTGACAGCCGCGCTTCGTTACCTGAGGACAGATGGTAAGGTGAACTCTGTGACGTTCAACAACGTGCAGCTGGCTGATGGAGAGCGGCATGCTGTCCTCCTGCGGATAATTTGTCTACCCCAAGGATCCTGTTCGGCTGAGCTCTACGTTGACTGCAAACAGGTGGACACAGTACGAAACTTACCAAAAGCTTTTCGAGGCCTGTCACAAAATGTGAGCTCCATCCAGCTGCGGACGCTTCCGCGCAGGACTGAGGTATGTGACGGTGGGAGCTAATTGTGGATTTTTATTTTGATACAGTGGGCTTGATTTTCAAAGCCCCGAGAATGCAGCAAGCCCCTGGTGCACCACTCATTTGGCACACAGGGTTTGTGGCATTCACCTGGCTGGTGATCGAGATTTTCGATCTCAAGAGCCCAATGCTGCAAGTTAGACTGGTTTTCCCCTGGTATAACTTGCGCCATTTGAGGGACCCATTTTACGGGGCTTGCACCAAATATTTGGAGCAAGCTGCCATAAATCATGGAAACTGTCGCAACTGCACCCGATGTACTAAAATCAGGTGTAGTTGTGTTAAATGAATGGGGCTGACACAGGGATTCACGCAAACTCTGCTTCAACCTCTGAAAATCGAGCCCTGTATTTTCAAAGTACTTGATTCGTTACTTAAAAAAAAAGTGCAGAGCACTGGTAGAATTTGGGCTGGTCCATGAGTTCAGCGGTAAGGTCTAAAGAAAGACAAAGCAATCCAACCACAAAATGATTAAAAGGGAATCAACACAACACATCAAATACCTGAACATATCAACTGTGGAGGAAAGGAGGAAACAAGGGAACATAATTCAGATGCTTAAGTTCTGCCATGGAATTCATAGAGTAGATACTAGTGTCATGGGCTGGCAGTATAGCCTAGAGGTTAGAGTAATAAGCTGTGAATGAGCTTGGTACATCCAGCAGATCAAGGTTTGATTCCCACAACTTCCACTTGTATACTGTGTGACTCTGAGCAAGTCACTTAACCTCTCCAGCACTTCTGGGTTGTCCCTGAAAACAGGCACTTGTGCTTAGTGGGCCTTACCTGGTTACCAAAGATTAAACAAACAACAAAAAAAGTTCACAATAAGTAGTAACACTTCTACCAGAGCTGACTCCATGAAACCGATGGGGCAGAGTCAGAAAGTATTATTTTACTGAAGGGGTGGTAGCAGTTAGTAGCAAACTTTCAGATGAATTCATACGTGCTGCAACAGTGAGAGCATTTAAGTGGGGTAGGACAGGCATAAGGGAAAAGTGTGGTTGGGTACAACTAGGGGAGAGGGGAGAACATGGGGTGTGGCAAGGGCTCAGTCCATCAGATAGGCAGGGAAGCGCAGGTGAGATGGGCCACTGGTCCTCTTTCTGCCAACAGATTCTGTGTTTCTATGGTACAGTACATTCCACTTTGTTGGGACGCAGATAAGCGGGACATTCACAAACTAGGGAACCGATTTAACAGCAATTGTCTCCTATGAGCCAGATTGTTGTTTATTAAGAACGGCTATTTTTTAGGATGCTGTATAGCCAGGATGATTGTAGGCAATCAATTTCACATTCACTCACTGTAGCTGACAATCACTCACATTCGCAGCTACTGAAGGGTCATTGCAGAAGTCACAGAAAGGCACTGAACTTAACAGTTAGTACCTGTGGCACCTGCAGACCTTTAGACAGCAATGTAGCCCCCCCCCGCTCTATTCCTCAATCTCTCACCATGGCTGCCAGACGGAATTAACTGTCCTTTGCTGGCCATGTTTAAGTTATCGAGGCTGAATGTACTGTCAGATGTGCCCCGTACCTCCTTCATGAATGACACAGACTTTGAGGCATTCATTGCCATGGATGACGATGAGCCCATGGAGAAAGAGAGCTGTCAGTTGAGGAAGTTCTCCAGGCAGCAAAAAGAAATGGGGGTGAGGACAACAGTGAAAATGACCTCACCAACACTGTCATCAATTTCAACTGTGATGCAGTGATGTGTGACTGTGACCAAATAAATGCGGAGCATGGACTACTACACACAACTAAATTAAGTGTAAGGTAACTTAAAACGTAACTTTTTTAAACTTCTTTGAGCTTTTTAATTCTTTGACTTAACTTAATGTGCATTAACCTCTGTGTATGTTTTTATCCAAGTATGGTGATTTATAATAGATGCCATACACATGTCTCTGAGTTTTACACTCCAGAAATGAACTTTTCTTTGTGGAGACTGACGCTTAATCAGGCAAATCAGTTTCCACCCTGCCATCTCGATTAAGTGGCTTCTACTCTGCTAGCAGCCACAACAATGACACAGGAATGAGAAGCTCTTCAACATGTTTTGTACATTTTTAATAATTTGTAAGGACTTGACAAAAACTGTTAGTTGATCTTCAGGATTCCCTTCCTTTTATTAAACAAAAAACATTGTGGCCAGCCACGGGCCCAGCAGAAATCTAATGCTTTTCTGTGTTCATGACCTGAATTCAGGAGTGAACTTTGGGCATTCAGTGCAGGTGTCTGGGCTGGGAAACAGTGCTCCCTTTGGCAGTGTTCCCAGCCAGGGGAGGGGAAGGTGCTGCAATTGGCACCACAGTGACCCCCTGTGAAGGACCAGAGAACTAGCTTTCTCCAAAGTAAGTTGTGCTGTCCTAGGCCACTAGGAAGGCTGGAGAGTCATTGTGTGGGTGCAGGGTGGTAGAGGGAGGAAAACGGGAAGAAAAATCCTGCTGCTTTTTGGGATTCTTGTGCAGTGGATTCCCACTGGAGAGATGGTAAGGATAACAGAGGATGGGTCTTGGGGCTGCCGCAGGTATAACCCCTCAGCCTGAGGATTGGGTAAATAGTGGGAAACAAGACTGTTTTTACTTTAAATGTGCTGTGAATGAGCCAGTTCAGTGGCGTGCAGGGCTGAGGCTCTGGGCACCTTACCTTTTGCCACACCAATTACCCGGGTCTGGGAATGGACGCGGGTCACTGAGGGGCCGGCTGAGGGAAGGAGGAGGACCAAGTATCCATAGATGGCTGCTCTCTTTCAGGCGGGGGGACAGCGGGTGCTGCTGCTTGACTTGCACCCCGCAGAGGTTAGGAGGCATGTCAGGTGGCCACTTCTCTAAGGGCTGGTTACAGGCATTCGAGTACATGTTTGTTTATTTATTTGTTTATAAATTAAATTATTTTTTATTTACCTTTGTTTACTGGGTGATTGCACTGGTAACAAGTACCTTTTTCAGGTACAACCTCGGTGCAAAAGCACAGATAAACAGGAAAATAAATTACAGTGAATACATTTATTTATTTAAAAAGTTTCACCAGGAAAGGCATACTGAGCTAGGAACTTGTTTCCAGATGTGTCCTGGGGGAGGGGGAATAGTACAAGTGGGGCTTTGGCAGCACAAGAGAACAAATACATAACATGTTTGGTCCAGTTACAGAGCAGAATAGCACTAGCATACAATATAAATACTTTGGGAGTAGAACCATACAAGATGTGAGAACTTATAAAGGAACAGTCAGCAGTGTATATGTAACCCCCCTGCAAATGGGGGTTCCCAAAAGACTTCCAGGAGCTTGCTTGAATGCTCCAAGCCTGAATGGTGTTTGGCATTTAAGCCATTTATCAGTGAGTGTTTTTAGAGCCTCTGGTACTGTCTCTTTAAGAGCTGTCTGCTTGCAGACATAATTAGTTTGTATGGGGGGACTGTGTGCTTCTCTGAGTACCACTCGAGCTGCTGCCAATTCACTTAATTTTTGCAGTCACTAGGAGTGCAAAGGGAACCTATCTGAAAGATGTAACTGTTTACCAGAAATTATTTAGAGTAATAATGAAATTACAGTTTGTCTAACCTGCTTTCTTTGCAGTCAGAACTGTGTCTGCTAGTTCCCCATTCTAGTTTTGAACTGCTGAACTGGACCAATCAGTGTGGGGTAAGCTAGCTCTAAAATGGTGCCTTGACCGAATCAGAACTTGGACTCATAATCTGAGCCAGCCACAAGAGGATTGTATGGGCAGTGACTCTGGGAGATGTAGTTTAGACTTAGTGCCTTTTGGACCAACAGCAGCAGTCTATTGTGAGTGACAGCCAATCCAGTCAAGAACTGGGAGGAACTCAAAGGAAGTGCCCAGTTTTGTCGGTTGGAGCTTCAGTTGAGCTTTGGCAGTGAAGAAGGAAGGAGCCCTGTACTTTTTCAGTGTGCAGTTTTAGTCAAAAAACGTGTGTAAGGCCCAGAGTTCCGGTCTGCAGCTTGTTAGGACTGAATCCGTCCTGTGAAAAGAATCAAAGGATCTCTGAAGAGTATAAACCAGGCTCACCCTGTAGAAGACTGGAGGAATTGCTGAAAATTACACTCGGTCTGTCAGGAACTGAATCTGCTGTGTGTTCTCCTGGGTATTGTGCAGTAATTGCGATCGGGATACAGATGCAGCCTGCCTGGTATAGTGCTTTCTTTTATATGGATGTGTGAAGAGGTTTGTGTACCTCAAGTGAGCCCTGCTGACATTGAAGGACCCTATCTTATTTGGAGGTCGTGAGTACTAATTCTGGGTCGCCCCTGTTGAATTGCCACATTAAATCCAAATGGAATTACTGTACTGCTGACTGTTTAATTCTCCTTTTCTCTGTGTGAAAGGGCCCTACCAGCTGCCACGGGTTTGGACTAGCCACTAGGGCTTGGGTACCCAGGGACAGTAACTGATAGGGATAGGCCTGTGCACAGAGCCATAGGTAGATTATTAGAGTGATAAGCTAATTAACCTGATTTCCCCCTGTCCTTGTTATATCCCCCTAAATAAATCAGAGCTGCTTGTTTCAGCAAAGTTATACTGCCTGAGGTATTTGTCTATGTTAAAGTACTGTACTGTGATTGTTGCACTGTATCTCGTTTCACAGGAGGTCCCAGTGCCGGAACCAGACCTGGGGAGTGTATACTGTGAAGGTTATTCTGACATATTTGTGGGCCACTAGTGGGAAGAAAGGGGGTTGCAGTGTCCCAGAGGGCTGTGACCAAGTTAGTTTAACTATTGCAAACCCTGACCTCTGGGTGGAGGCACCCGCCATTGGATCCAGGCCCCTCAACCTGTTAGTGGCAAATCAGGCAGGGGTAGTAGCCCTGGGATAGCGCCATCTAGGGGTTACATCTTGGGCTCACCGCTGGGATTGTGTGTCCTCTAGTGGCCATATTTAAACCACTGTTAAGAAAAAATGGGTACCCTGACAGAAGTGGCTGTGCACCGCTGGTGGAGTGGTGTACTGGGGAGGAGATCGACCCCCAAAATGCTATGCTTATCCTGGACATCCCCTGGTATCAATATGGACACTGTGCAGGAGTACTTTCCAAGGTGGAAGGTTTACAAAACCCTGTGGTGGTGGGTCGGCATGCTAATCTGCTCACCCACACTTTCCTGGCCCTAGTAGAGTTTAAGGATCCCATAGATAGCTCCAAAGTGCCACAGACCATTACCCCAGAGGGAGCCCCTCACTGCTTGAGAGTGATAACTAAGGACAGTAAAGACCTGGGGAATCAGCCCCACCACTATCTGAAACCTTGAGGAGAAATTTGCTGAATGGTTGCTGGGAGAGGGAAACTGTGGAGGACTTGAAGAAACTATTCTTGCCACCTGGGGTGTTCCTCCCCAACACCCTCTCCTGCTCCAGTGCCCGTAATGGTGGCTGAACCAATGCAGACTCCTATTTCTGCACCTGCCATTAGTCACGACTCTTACCGAAGGTTGAGGATCTTCTCTGGCACCCTCCCACCCCAAGGGAGGATGACTGGGAGACCTGGATAGACTATGTTGCCCCAAGTGCTAGAATGGCAATGCTCGGAAGGCGAAAGCGAGAGGGTTAGTGAGCCTCCGAGGTCCTGCCCGGCTACCATCCGTGCCAAACGGGCCAGTAACCCTGAAGCGACTGCACAGGCCTATCTTGAGGCCTTGAGAATGTGTATGGGAGCCCAGATTCTGATGAAGACCTATGGTGGAGAGTAAGAAATGCACAACAGTACCAAGGGAGTTGTTGTCTGTGTATGTCTCTCGGTTGGAAAAAATTGTTGCAAGAATGCCTCAGAAAGGGTAGTTTGCCAGCGATTGAACTGGACCGAACCAGACTGGACAGAATCCTTAAGTCTGCCCCCTTCTCAGAACTGCTGTTGCTTCAGTTACGCCTGGCAATCGACTGAATCCCCACCCTCCATGATGGGTTAATGAGAGAAATTCGAGGAGTTGAGAAAAGGCGACCTCGGGAGGTACCTGCACCAACAGCTGTGGCTACGACTCGAGTGACTGAGGGTGACCCATCAAGTGAAGTTCAGGGCAGAGGTTGACAGTCAATGAGTGCTCTGACAAGGAAAAGATATGCCACAATGGGGCGAATTGTAGAGAGATCCGGGAATTCAAAAACAGTCCCTTTATGAAGGCCACGCCTGCAAGTACGGGCCCTGAGCTATATCCGACTGCATCTGCTATAGGGTGGGGTACCCACCCATGTATCTCCTGCTGATAACAGCTCCAAACTCAATTCCTTGACCATGGAAGTGGAGAACTGACGAGATGTCTCCAAATGCTTATCACGCTCAGAGACAGAGATGGCACCCAGGTTTCCAGTTAGTAATACCCCCGCCCTGGCTCCCAGTGTGGCGCCTCGGCCAGCTCAAACTCCAGAAAGTATGTTTTGCTATAATTGTGGGAAAGATGGGCACATGAAAAGGGAATGCCAGTCCCCAAAAGACACTGACAAAGTTGCATATAGGCTACAAGGAGAGCTTCGGAGAAGAAATCAGTGGTTAAGAGGTGCACGACATGATCCCAGTGAGGGCACCAAAAATGCTAATTCACGTCCTTTTGTGGCAAGGTCAGTTGCCCAGGCCCCCACTACCGCCTCTCCAGACTGGTCCAGAATAGTGGGTCCCTCCATGGAGACCACTGTAAAGGTGAATGGAGTGTCTACAAGAGCTGTATTAGACAGTGGCTCCCAAGTGACAATTATGTTCCAGGATTGGTATCAGAAGCATTTGTCAGACGACTCTTACAACCATTAGAAGGACTGCATGTATGGGGTTAAGTGAGAAGGCCTCACCCTATTCCGGTATATCCGAATTTGGCTGTCTTTCCCCACCTCCGTGGCTGGAGTGGCCGAACAAGTAGAGACCCTAGCCTTAGTGTGTCCCCCACTGGACTGTATGATGGTGTCCCTTTGTTGATTGGAACAAATGCTCATATGTTGGAAGGCTGGCACAGTTGTGTTATGAAAAACAGGGGTCAAAGACTAGTAGAGCTTTAAGAGTTCGGCTTTAATTAAGAAGGCCTATGAGGCACAGAGAGATGCTGAAAAACAGAACCAGAGGAACCGGTCGGAATTGTATGGAAGAAGGATCCTGAGTCTCTGATCCTGGCGCCAAATGCCCAGTGTACCTTACAGGGAGAGGTCCGTATCAGAAAGGATGTTAAGAATAAAATATTAATGTTGGATGCACCAGGCGATGGAAAATTGCCAGAGGGACTGCTGGTCGCCTAGTATTTTGCCCGCTAGAGCCCATGCTTATGCCAGAAGGGTAATGGTCCAAGTTCATAATGTGTCTAAGAAAGACATTCGAGTAAACAGAGGTTGCATCCTGGCTAATGTGCATTGTGCAGACACTGCAGTGCTACCCAGCAGCAAGAGTTCAAGGAAGAATGACAGAGTAGCAGCCTGACTTGTTTGATTTCGCGACCCCGCTGCCAGCTGAATGGAAAGTGAGGATCAGTGAGAAGCTTGCCCAGAGAGACCAGGTGTTTTCTTTAAAGGAATGGATGTAGGATGCGTGCAAGGAGCTGAGCACAATATCCGGCTGCATGACGAAGACCATTTCGTGAGAGGTCTCGACGCCCTGGCACCTGCTGACATAGATGATGAGGCGGCATCTGCAAGAGATGTTAGCTGCTGGTGTAATACAAGAATCCAGAAGCCCTTATGCTTCCCCATTGTGGTAGTGAGAAAAGAATGGAACAGTAAGGATGTGTGGATTATCGCACTTAAACCGGCGGACTATCCCTGATCAGTACACAATGCCCCGCATTCAGGATGCTTTGGACTGCCTAAACGGGAGCAAGTGGTTCTCTGTGCTGGATCTCCGCAGTGGGTACTACTAGATCCCGATGGCCCCAGAGGACCGTGAGAAGACGGCCTTTATCTGTCCGCTTGGCTTATGAATTCATGAGGATGCCTCAAGGATTTCAGGTGCCCAGCCACTTTTCAACGATTGATGGAGCGTGCAGTGGGAGACATGAACTTACTAGAGTGCCTGGTATACCTAGATGATGTTATTGTGTTTGGCAGCTCACTGGAGGAACATGAGAGCAGATTATTTAAGGTATTGGACCGACTGGAGGACTTTTGGCCTTAAACTGTCCATTGATAAGTGTCAATTCTTTCAAACATCAGTAAAGTATGTGGGACACATAGTATCCACCGAGGAAAGAGACCGACCCAAGTAAAGTTGAGGCCTTGACCACCTGGCCACGGCCAAAATCTAAAGAACTGCAAAGATTCCTGGGATTCTGTGGTTATTATCGGCGCTCATCAAGGACTATTCAAGAGTGATCCGCCCTTTACTTAACCTTACTCAAGGGTATCCCCAACCCACAAAAATACCAAAAGTCAGCGTCCCTCAAGACTGAAAGAGTGTATTTTCATCCGAGTGAAGTATTTGGGCCCGCTGGACTCCTGATTGTGAGACTGCTTTTCATGAGATCATATATCAACTTACCCATGCTCCAGTGCTGGCCTATGCCGATCCAAGAAAACTTACGTCCCTGACACTGATGCTAGCTTGCAAGGGTGGGGCTGTGTTGTACCAAGAGCACGAGAATGGCCTGAGACCAGTGGCCTTTGCCAGTAGAAGCCTGACCCCATCCGAAAAGAACTATCCTGTACATAAGTTAGAGTTCCTAGCTTTGAAGTGGGCTATTGTTGACCAATTCCATGAGTACTTGTATGGGGCTAAAATACTAGTAAAACGACAATAATCCTTTGACCTGTGCAGACCTCAGCTAAGTTGGATGCCACTGGCCATAGGTGGCTTTCTGCATTATCTACATATGACTATGTCTCGAATACCGAGCAGGTCTGAACCACATAGATGCTGATGCTCTCTCCGGAGGCCTGTTCCCCAGAATGATTGGGTCGATTGGCAGAACCTGACATTCGGGCACTCTGCGGAAGTTTGACAGGGAGGAACAAATGTCCCACGGACGCAGTGGACTGCATGGTGGATTGCTTGGGAGCCTCTGAGAATTGCATACCTGCTGTGTGCCACTTTTCTGCAATAGACATTGGTGCACTGCCTCAGCTGGACAATGACAGTATTCGGCGGGCTCAATCCCGCGATTCCATGATCAAAGCAGCTTTAGAAGCCTCTATGCAGGAAAAGATGTGTCCAAATTATGCCCACTGATTTGAGAACTGCATGTTATACAAAGAAGGTCCTAAGTTGAAACTGATCAATAAACTGTTATACAGAGAAACAGTAGACAGAGGGGACAAGTAGACAAACAACAACTAGTGCTGCCCACTGCCTTTGAGACTCAGTACTGAGGTCCTTGCACAACCACATGGGGCACCTTGGTATAGACAGAACACTTGACTTGGTGAGATCCAGATTCTATTGGCCTAAGATGGGGCTGATGTGGAGCAACACATTCGAACTTTGTAGTCGCTGCTTACAGAGGAAAGCTTGCCCCAGAGGGCTGCCCCTTGTTAACATCACCACCAGTGCACCCATGGAGCTGGTCTGTATTGATTTTCTGAGTTTGGAGTCAGATCAAAGAAATATCAGTAATGTGCTGGTGGTCACTGACCATTTCACGAGATATGCCCAAGCTTTCCCCACGAAAGACCAGAAAGCATCCACTGTGGCCAAAGTACTTGTAGAAAACTTTTTTGTTCACTATGGGGCTCCACAAAGAATCCATTCTGATCAAGGGAGAGACTTTGAGAGTCGTCTGATCAAAGAGATGCTTTCTCTGTGGGGAGTGCGAAAGTCCAGAACCACTCCTTACCACCCCCAGGGGACCCACAGCCTGAACGTTTCAACCTAGCTTTGTTAGATATGCTAGGCACCCTGCACCCAAAGGACAAGCCTAGATGGACAACAAATTAGCACCCTGGTACATGCTTATAACTGCACCAAAAGTGATGCCACTGGATTCTCCCCTACCGCCTGATGTTTGGAAGAGAAGCTCGACTACCAGTAGATGTGTGTTTGGGGTCTCTCTGATGGGGTTCAAGCTGACAACTATTTACAGTATGTGCAAAAGTTAAAGGCCCAGCTAACTCATGCGTACTAACTGGCTCAAACCATGGCTGCCAAAAGAAATCTGGCCAACAAAGAAAGGCATGATAAAAGGTGAAAGCACAGGAACTCCAGGAGGGAGATCGGGTATTGCTAAGAAATGTGGGACTGCATAAGCACAAGATTGCTGACCGATGGCACCATCTCCCTCACATTGTAGTGGGCAAACTAGATGATCTGCCAGTGTACAAAGTAAGGCCTGAGAATAATTCAAAAGATGTAAAACAATACATAGAAATCATTTACTGCCCATTGGACAAATCTTAATTGAGTCTGAGCCTCTAGAAGATGCCCCTCTGGACCAGTGACTGAGCTGCTGCTAAGAAAAGATCAAGAAAGTCTGCACCTACAGAAGCAAAGTTAAAGTGTTCCCTCCACAAGTCCCAGTTGAGCATGACTGTCGGTCCATATCGGAAGAAAGTGAGAGTGACTTTGAATACTATCCTTCTTAGAACTGAGTCAATTGTTTGGGCAATCCCTAGTCAATACTGGAGACAAAGCTGGGCCTTCTGGACTGTCTAAGCCCCAAGCTTCATCCCTGGAGCCAATGCTCCCAGAAAGTGAGTGCAAAGCATCAGATCAGATGAAATGGAATCATTGTGCATGGTTGAACTGTTTGAGCTTTCGGGAGGAAAATGATAGATTGGGGCAGACTGGTGATACACCGAACAAGAAGAGTATTTTGAGTGCCCTGACAGTCCACTGCCAGTGTCCGAAGCTCTCCATGCGAGCCAAATGTTGTGGACTCAGAAACTGTAACTCCTGGAGCTGAAAGTGCCCCAAGTTCTAGCTCTCTACCCCATGGAGACTCCCCTGACAAGTGAGGACAATGCTGAAAATGAGGCTCAGAGTGCAGAGACTATAACAGTTCCCCCAGAAAGACTGGTCGAGCTGTAAAGCCTGTGGTGCACCTCAGTTATGATTCACTTGGGGGCCTGTGGACTTGCCTCTCAATGTTGTCCATAAAGGAGTGTATGTGTCCCGAGCTCACTGCCCAAACTGAGCATCAGTGCTAACTCCAAGTTACTTGTGTTGCCCTCTAAGTATGGTGCCCTTGCCCCATCAGCCCCAAAGGTAACTGATAGGAAGGGCCCCTCTCTTCAGGTTTCATGTACAAGAGGTAATAACTGAGTTATGGTACAATGTGTATGTAATACTGTGTAAGAGGACGTACTGCAATGTTTCAGAAATGTGTTCTTGGTAAATGATATATTGACTGATGATTACATGTGAGCCTAATGCAAATGTATATGGTTGCAGTTGAAACTTATGGGTACTTGCTTGACGCGGACGTCAAGCTTTCCCAAACCAGGAAGGGTGTAACCCCCGCAAATGGGGGTTCCCAAAAGACTTCCAGGAGCTTGCTTGAATGCTCCAAGCCTGAATGGTGTTTGGCATTTAAGCCATTTATCAGTGAGTGTTTTAGAGCCTCTGGTACTGTCTCTTTAAGAGCTGTCTGCTTGCAGACATAATTAGTTTGTATGGGGGACTGTGTGCTTCTCTGAGTACCACTCGAGCTGCTGCCAATTCACTTAATTTTTGCAGTCACTAGGAGTGCAAAGGAACCTATCTGAAAGATGTAACTGTTTACCAGAAATTATTTAGAGTAATAATGAAATTACAGTTTGTCTAACCTGCTTTCTTTGCAGTCAGAACTGTGTCTGCTAGTTCCCCATTCTAGTTTTGAACTGCTGAACTGGACCAATCAGTGTGGGGTAAGCTAGCTCTAAAATGGTGCCTTGGCGAATCAGAACTTGGACTCATAATCTGAGCCAGCCACAAAGAGGATTGTATGGGCAGTGACTCTGGGAGATGTAGTTTAGACTTCAGTGCCTTTTGGACCAACAGCAGTCTATTGTGAGTGACAGCCAATCCAGTCAAGAACTGGGAGGAACTCAAAGGAAGTGCCCAGTTTTGTCGGTTGGAGCTTCAGTTGAGCTTTGGCAGTGAAGAAGGAAGGAGCCCTGTACTTTTCAGTGTGCAGTTTTAGTCAAAAACGTGTTAAGGCCCGAGTTCGGTCTGCAGCTTGTTAGGACTGAATCCATTCTGTGAAAAGAATCAAAGGATCTCTGAAGAGTATAAACCAGGCTCACCCTGTAGAAGACTGGAGGAATTGCTGAAAATTACACTCGGTCTGTCAGGAACTGAATCTGCTGTGTGTTCTCCTGGGTATTGTGCAGTAATTGTCGGGATACAGATGCAGCCTGCCTGGTATAGTGCTTTCTTTTATATGGATGTGTGAAGAGGTTTGTGTACCTCAAGTGAGCCCTGCTGACATTGAAGGACCCTATCTTATTTGGAGGTCGTGAGTACTAATTCTGGGTCGCTCCCTGTTGAATTGCCACATTAAATCCAAATGGAATTACTGTACTGCTGACTGTTTAATTCTCCTTTTCTGTGTGAAAGGGCCCCTACCAGCTGCCACGGTTTGGACTAGCCACTAGGGCTTGGGTACCCAGGGACAGTAACTGATAGGGATAGGCCTGTGCACAGAGCCATAGGTAGATTATTAGAGTGATAAGCTAATTAACCTGATTTCCCCTGTCCTTGTTATATCCCCTAAATAAATCAGAGCTGCTTGTTTCAGCAAAGTTATACTGCCTGAGGTATTTGTCTATGTTAAAGTACTGTACTGTGATTGTTGCACTGTATCTAGATTTCATGGAGGTCCCAGTGCGGAACCAGACCTGGGGTAAGTGTATACTGTGAAGGTTATTCTGACATATTTTGTGGGCCACTAGTGGGAAGAAAGGGGGGTTGCAGTGTCCCAGAGGGCTGTGACCAAGTTAGTTTAACTATTGCAAACCCTGACCTCTGGGTGGAGGCACCCGCCATTGGATCCAGGCCCCTCAACCTGTTAGTGGCAAATCAGGCAGGGGTAGTAGCCCCTGGGATAGCGCCATCTAGGGGTTACATATACACAACACAATCAAAAATCCATTAGAGTTAAGTACAAACATTTGTCAGCAATCAGATTCCAGAGCAGTTGGTGGAATTCAGGTTAATAGCAACTGAAAGGTGAAAGTAAAGTGCGTATAACACAGTACTACGTATTACAGAATACATACGAATTTACAGCAAGTTGTAGGCAAACATGAGTACCTATGGTGCCAATACTTGTAAATATACAGTGTGCTATACAATGTACTATACAAGAGTGATTATAATGTAACGAATAAAGGTAGAATTGAGGATAGAGAAAGGAAAATGGAAGAGGAGAACGAAAACTGTGACTGAGGTTAGTCAGTGGGTGCGATTAGCTAGCATAAGGTGGGAGGTCATGAGCAGGGGAGATTATCGGAAGCAAAAGCAGGCTTTGGCTGAGGAGTAGTGTGACTTTAGGAGCTTGGCAAAGGCATAAGGAGAGGACGATG
Source organism: Neoceratodus forsteri (assembly GCA_016271365.2). Lineage (NCBI taxonomy): Eukaryota > Metazoa > Chordata > Ceratodontiformes > Ceratodontidae > Neoceratodus > Neoceratodus forsteri. Next base: position 1,074,968,860 of record CM057454.1, on the reverse strand, counting down.
TTTTGACAGAAGGAGGTAGGGAGTTCCAAACTGAAGCTACATGATAAGTAAAAGAAGGCTGACCCTTATTTGTGTGAAACTTAAACGTAGACATAGAAAATAGAATTTGACTGCAGATAAGGACCGCTTGGCCCACCTAGTCTGCCCATTTTCCTACCTAACGGATGAGCTGCAGATTCTAGTTAACCAACAGCCTACTTCCTCCTACCCACCACTAGAATTGCCTTATGTCTGTCCCATGCATTCTTGAATTCCCCCACTGTTTTTGACTCTATGACCTCCTCAGGAAGGCTGTTCCATGCATCTACAACCCTCTCTATGAAGAAATACTTCCTCACATTGCCTCTGAGCCGTCCTCCCCCTATCTTCAAATTGTGCCCCCTTGTTCTTGCATATCTCTTATTTTGAAAGATGCTACCTTCTTGGACTTTGTTGATTCCCTTGAGGTATTTGAAAGTTTCTATCATGTCCCCTCTCTCTCTCTCCTTTCCTCGAGGCTATACATCTTAAGCTCATTTAGTCTTTCTTCATATGTCTTCTGGTGCAGACCCTGCACCATTTTGGTTGCCCTCCTCTAGACAGCCTCCACCCTGTCTATGTCTTTGCAGGGATGGGGTATCCAGAACTGTACACAGTACTCCAGATGTGGTCTTACCAACTGTCTGTACAGAGGGCCAACAACATCTTGTTTTCTACTGGTGATGCCTCTCCCTATGCATCCCATATCCCCCCAGCCCTCCTTACTGCCTTCTCACATTGCTTGCCCGCATTTAGGTCATCTGATATGACTATCCTCAGGTCCCTTTCCATTTTTGTTGTTGTCAGTATCTCACATCCCATTGTGTACTCTTGCCCTGGGTTTTTGTTTCCCAGGTGCATTACTTTGCACTTCTTTGCATTGAATCTAAGCTGCCATACATTTGACCATTCCTCCAACCTTGCCAAGTCCCTTTTCATCTTTTACACTCCACCTTGCATATCAACCCTGTTGCAGATATTTGTGTCATCTGCAAAAAGACATACCTTCCCTTCCAGTCCCTCTGCAATGTCACTTATAAAGACATTAAAAAGGACTGGCCCCAGTACTGAACCCTACGGTACCCCACTAGTAACCCTCCTTTCTTCACTGCGGACTCCATTTACTATTACCCGCTGTGTCCTGTTGTCCAGCCAGTGTTTTACCCAGGCTACCACCCTGGGACCCACTCCCAGGCCGGCTAATTTGTTTATTAATCTTTTATGCAGGACTGTGTCAAATGCCTTGCTAAAGTCTAGGTAGACCATGTCCACAACCCCTCCCTGGTCTATTACTTTGGTCACCCAGTCAACAAAATCAATTAGATTTGTCTGACATGATCTTCCTGCTGTGAATCCATGCTGCCTTGGGTCCTGTGCCCCACTGGCCTCTAGGTACTCAACAGTTCTTTCCTTCAGAAGTGATTCCATCATTTTCCCTACCACTGAGGTCAAACTGACAGGCCTGTAGTTTCCTGCCTCTGTCTTGCTCCCACTTTTGTGAAGGGGAATCTCATCCACCCTCCTCCAGTCCTCAGGTACCACACCATCCTCCCAAAGGGTAGTCAGTGGTGTTACTAGTTCTTCCCTTAGTTCTTTTAGAATTCAGGAGTGAATCCCATCAGGCCCCATTGCTTTATCCACCTTCAGTTTTAAGAGTTCTTTCAGAACCCTTTCTTCTCTGAAAGGACTAATATCAACCCACCTATCCAGAGTGCTTCTATTGACTGGATTAGGTCTCTCCCCCTGCTTTTCCATTGTGAATACTGAGCAGAAATATACGTTCAGTATCCCTGCTTTTTCACTGTCACTCTCTACCCAACCACCTTCCTCTTTATTCATCCTCAGTATCCCTGCCTTCATCTTTCTTTGCTCCCTAATGTACCTATAAAAGGTTTTATCCCCTTTCTTAACCGAGTTGACTATCTTTTCCTCAGTTTGGGCCTTTGCTATTCTGACTGCCTTCCCTGCTTCCTTCTACTTTAACTGGTACAGTTCTCTGTCCTGCTCCTTCTGTGTTTCCTTCCTGAAAGCTACCTTTTTCTCCCTTACCTTCCCCACCACTTCTTTTGAGAACCATAGTGTTTTTTTTCTTTCGTTTTGATTTATTTATTTGCTTCACACAAAGACTTGTTGCCTCTGTGATGGCAGTTTTGATGGTATTATTTTGTTGTTTTTGGTTGCAGAGTGGAGGAATGAAGGTTGATGAAACAGATTTGGCTACTGAGGTAGGCAGGTGTCCCAATACGTATAGTTTTCTTTACTAGTGTTGCAACAGCTATATTGGATTAGATGTCAGGGGGAAACCAATTAAGGGATCTGAAAGTCGTACAGTGGTGAACATTGGACCTGCAACCCAAGGCAGATTTACATATTTTGTAGTATAGAGTGTGTTTTTGCTGTAGTGTGGATTTACTGGCAGCATCAGTTACAACTGATCCATAATCTAATGCTAGGACTAGGTTTGCCAGTGTGATACGGGATTTGGCCTCAGGAGTTAAGAAATGTCGAACACGGTATAGAGCACCTAGCTTCTGATGTAAGGAAGAGGTGGTGTGTTACAGATGGGATTCGAAGGATAACGTAGGGTCAAGATGAACCCCAAATTACTTGAAAGACAGTGTCTTAGTTAGGGGTATATGGTTGCTGGTAAGGGCAGCATTGAAACTGGAGGATACCTTGTTTATTCTGTGCCTCGTCCCAAATAGCATGGACTGTGTCTTGGGAAGGTTGAGCACCATATTTTCCATTACAAACCAGTTTTGAAGCCTGGCTAGGCAGGAACTGAGTGAAAGGTTAATGACATTAATACAGTTACTATGTGTAAAGAGAACTGTGACATGTGACGTCTTCATGTTGCATGCCCATGCCATTGCACACACGCTAACCTTAGTGCAGAGACTAGAAAACAGGAAAAAGATGGAGGCTGTGCACAGAGGAAGCCCCGCTCACCTGCTTCGACACATGCCATCACTTTGGCCCTGCCGACTGGATCCAGATCCTTGGAGGTGGAGAGGATGGCCCTCCTTCCCCCAGCCCCACCACGTGGGGAGCGTAAGCCATGGGGGAGGAAGGTAGTAAACCCTGAAAGGAGATGTTGGCTGGCCAAGGGGAAGGAGTTTGGAGCTGAAGAGCCAGCCAGCAGCCCAAAAAGCAGAAACAGCTCTATGGAAACAAAATGTGCTGTGCATGAGTTATTTATTCATGTTTCTAGAGACTAAAGGTGGAGTTTTTGCCCCTGACCAAAAGATCTAAGATGTTTTTGTCACATAGCTAACAGATATGACCCTGTAGAAGGACCTAAAAATAGAAATACATTTCCAGGAAAATGGCCAGATAAATCCAAGGAGGAGCAACATATTTATTTTTCCTTGCTTAAGCCTTTCCATGCTTTTGGTACAAGAGGAAGTAACTGCTGAGGCTGTTAACTGAAGCACATATGAATCGAGTTTCAATTTGCACCACTGACTGCTTGAAAATGAGACAGAAGCATCCCCGTACTAGACTGCATTTGTTATATCTGTGAAGAAAAACACCATGCTGGTACTACAACTCCTTTTACTGGCCCCCTCCTTCTACATACATAAAGATTCCTAACATTCTATCAGTGCAGTAACCAAAATATTCCAGCAGATGTCGCGCCTAGCAATCTTTTTGTACAGTAAGTGACGGCATTTACAGGTCTGTTTTCAACTGCTGGCTACAGACTGGAAGGTTTGCGGCGGGGGGGGGCTGCTAATCAGCAGCTATCAAATTCTGTTAAATAGAACTCTTTGGAGTCGAGTGCAGTAGCCTGAGGGTTGCCCTTCTGATCCAGAATTATCTATTAATTGGACAACAGATCAGACAGTCATATCAATTCAAAATATCTGACCCTATCCAGGACAGATGCTTTCAGATTGCTTTTCTATCACTGATGTTCTTCATTTGCATGGCTGATCAGATACAACATTTATATGCACACACTCATTTGTATTCGGCTTATGTACTGTATCTCATGCGTCCATTTCTGCAGGGGGTATAAAAACGCTCTACCCCTCATTATTTATTCATTGATTTACTTAACATGTTGCCTACCAGGATAACCCCATGAGATGTAATATTTCTTTTCATGAGGGTCCCAGGGGAAACAGCAGAAGACAGCCTGGCAGCCAGTCAAGTGTTACTATAGGAGGACCTTCATCATTTCATTCATCAGTTGGGATATCTTTGACTGAAGAAGATGAGCACCATAATCCTTCCACTGCGGGACCCTAAGCAATTGCCAGATGCAAGGAGAGCTCTGTATCCCTATAATTTGGGGGGCTATGAGAGGGATGAGGGAGGTTGGGGGCTAAAGGGTATGAAGGGGGTTTACATTTCAACTCAGAGATCAGGAAGGGTGACACGGTGGGTGATTTGCGTGTCTTATGATCTGGGTAGGTTGCAGGATGGATTTATTCTAAGCAGGCAGCTTTATAATAAACTATTTATAGAACATATTTGTTCACAGGAGGCTGGGGGGAATGAGGGAAGTTAGGTGTTAGAGGGTGGGTAGTTGGGGGTTATCTCATGCATCCTGGGTGTGGGGAGTGATTTCAAAAGCAATTACTCTTGGATTCCATATCAGATATGGGATTTCAGTATCCTGATCTGATAATAATTAGGGTTTAAGATTTTCAGCAACTATATCCAAAAATCCTACATCCTAATCTGGGAACAGAATCCAAGATATCCATTTATAAAAACCCTTAATATACTGTATAGTCTCCCCTAGGGGCGTTACCCTTAAGGCTCCCCGCACTCGCACATTTAAGGCACCAGCTGCTGCTGACAGAGCCAATTCAATAGTGCCAGCTGAACCAGGACTTTCTTGATAGTTGCCCAGACTGAACTGTATGCAAAAGAGCACATGTGCAGGACTGGTTTGGGGTGTGAAAAGAACTCTGTAAAGTAAAGACATCTGGGAAATTCCTAACCCTGTATCCTCTCCCTTGGCCTTCACCTGCTCAGTCTCCTAGTTGCTGCCCTCCACCTTTTTACCCCTACCCGAAAATGCACTGTGCACTTAGCTTCACATGATTGTTTACTGCTCGCTGCTGAATTCAGTGCTGTATTTATATTATGACAGCACATTTTACTGCCGCTTCTGTGTACACCAGTTATCCTATAATTGCTATGGTGACTCTGAATTGTATTCGTAGCTGTTATCCCTACAACCCCTTCCTCGGGTCATACCTAGAAATGATCCTTGGCTCACTGTCCTTTCCCATTTACCAACTTTAAATAAATAAATGAAGCTGCTGTTGGACTACAAAGAGTTAGCCATCTTTGTCACCTCCAACACTAGCTGGCATGGTGATGGGGTCAGAGGGTGACTGCACAACCAGCCAGGGTCAGAATGCCTGTGGAGAGAGTCACAGGGGCTTATGGCCTTGTTGTAGACAGTATTAATTCAGCCATCTTTACAGCATCCAAAACCACGTTGGATGACAGACCTCCAAGCCTGCTAACTTTGGCTGAGATCTGGAACAGCTAGCCAGGAGCTATAATTCCCCAGTGAACAACAGGGGCTATTCCTGAGTCAATTCTGTTTCCATGTGTTGGCAGTTACAAGCAGATGGGTGCCTGAGTGCTGTTCAGAGAGGCAACCTGAAGCTGTGCTGACTGTGTGAGCGTGAAAGGACAGAGCAGAACTCCTGCTGAGAAAATCAAATTGAATCAAAATTTATTTATAATGCGCTTATTGAATATCAAAACGCAGAACATAACAAAAATTAACATCCATCATAATAAATACAAAATATAAAACCAATTAAAAGACAACTGCATTTTTTTTAGATGCTTGATCAAATAGATAACTCTTCAGAGAGACCTTAAATGCCTCTGCAGACGGGCACTCTCTTATCCGAAGAGGTAGAGAATTCCACAGGGTTGGGGCCATAAAAGAAAAAGCTCTGGCCCCCAATGACTGCAAACAAACCCTGGGAATCTTTAGCAATCCCTTATCGGCAGAACGGAGTGGGTGGAGAGGTCGATAAGGCGAAGGAGATCTTACAGGTAGCTCGGTCCCTGTCCCTGTAAGGTCTTGTAAGTCAGCGACACGACCTTGAAGGTGATCCTCCATCACACCGTCAACCAGTGCAGTTCACGCAGCACAGGTGTGACATGGCTCGTTCTTGATAACCCAGTCAGCAACCTTGCCGCAGCATTCTGCACCAGCTGCAGGCATCGGAGATCGATCGACCCCCACCAAAAGAGGTAGTCACCTTCCAGCTCAGCGTGAACTTAAGCTGAAGGCTGCAGCTAATCTTTGAGAGGCTTTGCTGTGCTGCAACTAAAGATAGCCGAACTGTAACTACAGCTAGTCTGGGAAGCTGCCCAATCAGCACCATAGCCAAGTGCTGGTTACTACAACCCACTAAGGACTGGATGCCAGGATATAGTGTTTGGGCTTGTAGGATAGGATTTTCATTGGTTAAGCTAACTTGTGTCCACTGGAAGATCATTTGCTGAATGTGGAGGTCAGGAGAGGTCTGATTGGAACTAGAGAGAACAGCCATTTGCATCGGCCAACAACAGATGCCTCAGGAGAAAAGAGAGAGTGTGAACCAGTCAGGCAGGGACTCGCTGCAAACTGCACCATCCTCCTGTGAACTGAGGGAGAGAACCTGATCTGGAAGAACTGGGAGTAAACTCATGGTTTGCCTTCCAACAATACCACTTTGTATCCTAGCTGGGAAATCATTTAATGAACTAGGTCAATTGGCCAAGATTTACAAATACCCACATTGAGTTAAAGAGAATCTGGGTTGGGGTTCAGGGTTTGCAACAAAGCATTTCTTGTCCGTTTGTTTAAGTGCATCATGGCCTGCCAGCCACATGCAATGTTTTTGGGCCTGTACTGTTTCTACAGCTGGATACCCAGTGAACTAGGGATCCATGACAGTCGGCTAAAAAATTTGTTGTCGACCGACGTTACAGCAACACCTTTATGTTGACTGCAATTGCAGTCAGCATAAAGCTGGTCACTTGAGACTGTGTTTTCTTCAGGGGACTTTGCCCCCTAAACACCCCATGTGGGGGGCTCTGCCCCCACACCCCCTATAACTAAAATAATCAACTCTGAGCTGGAGTTGATTCGGGGAGGGGTGCAAGACCCCCAGAAAGCAGTGCCGGGATCCCGTGCCGACACTACAGTGACCTGTCACTGTTGTTGTTGTACTGTCAGTCGTGGTAAAATTGTTGCCATAGCAACAGCATACTGTGAACCAGCAGGAGACCCCTGTTAATATCCTAAGGGTCATACACTGGTACCAGTGGGAGAGGGTAGTACCCTCCAGTACAGTTGGGCAACAGCAATAAGTACTGTGCGTGTGTGATTTAGGGGCAGGCACGGTTAGTAGGCTAAGCTTGGAAGGACACATGAAGCTCAGCACCTGGTTATGTTATGCTTGTTGGCTGTGCAATTGAAGAGTAGCTCTGCCTAACGTAGGCTAGGCCTGGAAGGGAACAGAAGAACCAGCTACTGTCTATACAATGCTACCTCATGCTGCTAACCATCATTTTCATTTTAGAGTCTGAAGCCTTACTCAAAATAAACCCACCTGTTTGCTTGTAATCACTGTCTGAGCACTTACTGTTTTATAGTATAAACTGCATGCTTTGTGAGGGAATGTGATTGCACTAAAATGGTTCATAGGTGTGGTGATCCTGTAGCGCCCACAATGCACACTCACATGTGATGGAGTCTGTGCTACAGGGATTAGGTTGTAATCATACCTAACCAGTAGTTGTAGGTAGCGTACAGAAAATTGCTTGCCCAAAGTCCAGTAAAGTATTACACTGTAGGTTAAAAACAGTAAAGAGTCTCATTAGCCTGTAGATATATTTCTTGTACTATCACCACCACCTCCCTGGTTGAAGGGAATTTTTGTAACCACATTCTACTGAGATGTTTAATTGCTGCAGTAAGCAGAATACTGCCATGACAGTGGCTTAGCAGGCTGCATGCTCACCACTGGGGCCGCAGGATCAGATGGTCATAGCTCTAGTTCCATGCTAGGAATTTGGGCTAATAATCAATAACTGTCACTGTAGCGGCCAGTATGAGGGGATGCTCTACTGATGAGTTTCAATCCTTCGGATGAGATATTAAACTGGTGCCTTCTGTCTCAGATGGCTGACCAGTGGAAATTACAGGTCCCAAGGGACTTATCGTAAGACAGGAATTTTCCCCGGTGTCCCAGCTAAAATTCTACATGTCAATAAAACAGGTCACATGTTACCCAACCACCAGGATGCACCAGGAAATGAACTGTAACAACTCAGTGTTCATTTCTTGGTCAAAATTACAAATAAATACAAATGGTTTATTTAGCTATATGTACATATACATAGATTATACACAGATATAGATTATTATAGTGGTGTGATAACGCCACTATATTTAGGGTTGAGTGGGCAGTTTAATGTTAAAGCCCAATGTTCGCACTTTAATAACTTTGCAGTTGTTCAACAGATTTGCATGAGATTTTGCATGCGCGGTCTCATGTGGGAGATCTATGGCTGTGGCAAGTTTTGTTTTGGTTGGATATGTGGATTCTGAGTTCTGTATAGTGCAAAAAGTGAATTTTCAGGTCATTGGTTTTGCTGTTTTTGTTTTCGGTGAACTTGACTACCACCGAAACAGTTTGGAATTATGGTCTGACATTTTCAGGGTAGAAAGGGGTTGGCCCACAGACATGCCTTTTCCTTGTTTGGTGAAAAAATATGAATCAGTTTCAAAGTTATTTAATTTAGAAATTGTGAAAAATTTGGTTCTGAGCATGTTCAGTAAGCACTTCAAGATAGCTGCATGATCGAAAAAGGAATCCTTTTTCATATGGGGCCAATCCTTTTATGTGAGTAAAAAATTCCTTTCCGTTTGCCGCCATCATGTTTCCTTTTTTTTCCTAAAATGAAAACATTGGGCTGGCAGTATAGCCTAGAGGTTAGAGGAACGAGGTGTGAATGAGCTTGATACTTCCAGCAGACCAGACCTGAGTTTGATTCTCACAGTCTCTACTTGCATAGTGTGTGACTCTGAGCAAGTCACTTTATTTGTTTATTTGTTTATTTCAGAGATCAGATATACCTTTGAGTCATAGACTCTTTTACAAAGGTTCCATGTCACATGTAATAGATACAGATACACAATACAGAATGCAGATATACAATACAATAAATGTTACAGAGTAAAGACATTTTTATAACAAGAAATAAATTAGCTAAAACTTCAGAATAGAACAGTTTGAGACAGTTAGAAAGTAATGGGAACTTAACATCCCTGAGGAGGCGGAATTATGAGATGTACGAGGAGGCCAGCCAGAGGCCATTGTCAAGAAGTAGAGGGACGTGGGGTACTGTCACGACAGCTTCCAGATAGTTGTGGGAGCGAAGGTGGGCCCTAAGGTGCATTTTGAAGTGACCAATTCTTTGATCAAGACTCAAGGAGGAGGGTAGGTTATTAATCCACAAAGGTGCCCTGTAGCAAAAGGATCTTTGGAATTGGGTTGTGTGACAGGGAGGGATGGAGAGACGATGGGAGTCTGAGCTACGGGTGTGCTGAGTTTTTGAGTCCATGGTGATTAAAGGGGTGAGTGCAGCAGGGGCGAGGCCAAGGGAGATTTTTTTAGCAAAGACACAGGTGTGGAATTTTATTCTGTTGTCCAGGTTAAGCCAATTGGTGTCCTGATATAGCACGCAGGTATGTGTAAGCCTGTCACACCCTAATATCAAACGGCAGGCCTTGTTTAGGACAAGTCTAAGAATATCAAGGGCTGAGGAGCTTGCCCCACTGAAAGTCAGAAGGCCATAGTCGAGCAGGGAAAGTATCGAGGAGGAGATAGCCAGCTTAAGGGCCTCTGGGGTTAGGCAATGATTAAAGCGGTGCAAAAGCCCTAGTCTAATATTTAGGGCCTTAGATAATTGATGAATATGCTCATGATAGGTAAGGCCAGTGTCCAAAGTGATGCCTAGGTACTTAAAGGAATGCACAGATTCCAGGGGGGTCTGAGACGCAGATAGTATTTGAGGGAAATGTCCTAGCCTGGGGTTCTGCTGATGCGCGAGAAGCATACCTGTGGTGCTCTCGGGTCGCCCCTGAAAACAGGCACTTGTGCCTAGTGGGCCTTACCCGGTTACCAAAAGACTAAAAAAAAAAAGCCATCATTTTATAAGCTGAACCGAGACAAAACCAAGATTTTTCCCTTAAATAGTAGAGTGAATGGGGAGGAGCTGGCTCCTTATGGTCTTTCCTGGGAAACAAGGTTCTTGCTATATCTGGGTATTAAAGTTTCTAGAGACATTGGAACTATGATTAAAGAGAATCTCGGTGTTTTAATCAAAACGATAGCTGGGGATATGGAGAGATGGGGCCTGCTCCCCTTCTCCTTGTGGGTAGATTGAGCGTGGTAAAAATGAATATTCTCCCGAGGATTTTATACCCAATGGGAATGCTAGGGAGTTTCTTACCCAAAACTTGGTTCTCCAAACTCCAAAGGATATTGAACAGTTTTCTTTGGAGGGGGAAGAGTATTCACAGGTCCTACTTTAAATTGACAGCTCCAAAGTCCAGGGGAGGCCTAGCAGCCCCCTCTTTCTTCCTATACTACATAGCGTTCCACATTAGTAAACTGGCCTTTTGGCATAAAGAATTTGGGCCATCAGAATATACCCCTTTATGGCTTAATATAGAGAAACATTTGGCGAACAGAGTTAAATGCTCATTAGGGGCCCTTTTATATACCTCCCCCTCTCACTTGCCTAAACCCCTGAGGAACAACCCTATGGGGTGGTCTTTAAAGGCCTCTCTGCAGATTCAAAAATATTTTGGAGTAAGGTGGTGCCAATCCGTGGACCAGCCTGTAATAGGTAACCCGCATTTTAGGTTTGGAAGGGATCCAATATCCTCCTCCTTCTGGCCTCAATTGAATGGTTATAAGGTCTCTGACCTTTGGGTGAATGGGAGGCCGCTCCCCTTTACCCGCTTTCAGAGTTCCGCTGGGATATCTGATAAAAATGCCTTTAGGTACGCTCAGGTAAGCAAAGCCCTTAGTACCTTTGCCACCCTTCTTCCATTGAAAGACTCAATGGGTTTGGAGGCAGCTTCACTGCTTCAAGTAGCCTTCCAACCCCACCCGGTTTCTATTTGCTATAAAACCTTACGAGTTTTAGATTCCAGGTTACCAACCGGGATTTGTTACTATTGGGCGAAGGAACTGAGTATGCTGGAGGATCCTGTCCTATGGGAAAGTCTCTGGCATGCAATATACAGATATGTTAAACAGGACAGACTGCAGTTAATTCATTTTAACATTATGCATAATATTTACCTCACCCCAACGAAGTTGTTTAGAATGGGGAGGCTGACCACACCACTTTGCGGCAAATATAAGGATGACAGGGGCTCTCTTTACCACATGCTCCAAACCTGCCCCAAAGTGCAAGCATTCTGGCAATCTATTAGAGAAACACTTGATCCCATCTTGGGACTGGATTCATTGTTTACCCCGGAGGCGTGTCTGTTAAGTTATCTACCCCGTGACACCTCTAGAGTTAGGAAAGCACATATTTCACTTATCTCGGCGGTGGCTAAGCTGGTTATTGTGAGGCATTGGGTTGATGACAAACCCCCTGCTACACTGGAATGGTATAGTGAGATTATGCTAGCCCTGCAACTGGAAAGGCATATCGCCTCTATGCAGGATAGAATAAAATCCTATTTGGTGATTTGGGGCAACTTAGAGGCTCTGCTAGCGGCCTGGAAACCCTGATGACTTGAGTGACACCCTGGGCTCTGTTTTAAAGTTCATAATGGTGTGTGGTCTGGGAGGGGAGGAGGGGCTGGGTTGATACTTGACACTTGGTATTATAACTGTTTTGCAATACTGTCTGGTTCTGTCTGGTGTACTGAAACTTAATAAAGTTTATTAAATTAAAAAAAAAGCCACCGAAATGACATGCTACAGAGAAACCAACACATCTATTTGTCTCGTCAGGACCCTGTCAGGTGGCTTCTGCACTTAACTGCTGGAAAAATGACCCCCAAATGTGGTTTTGGTTATATTATAAATCCTTTTTCATGACTCAGTTTCTGAATAAGCAATTTGAAATGAAAAAGAAATCCTTTTTCATTTGGGGATTCCTTTTTCGTGAGGGGAAAAATCTGTGGGTACAAGAGGCTGAGCCTCCCACTGTCTTGGTTCTGCCATATCAGAACATCTGAGACTTTCATTGCAACAGATGCAATAAGAGCTTACGCTTTAATTTAAATGATAATAACTGCATAAGACACAGTTACAAAACCACACTGCATAAAATAATAAAGATTTGGTGTTGATAGGGTATCAAGGTGGTAGAAAAACTACAGAATGCCAAACGAAACAGTATAAAAATGCCATAGCTCTCTAAAAATCAATAAAGACTGAGCTGTATTTGATAACTAAGCACCAGCTGTCAAAGCAGCAAGCCACTACTTTAGCACACAGCAGCAGCATGACAAGAATGTTAGTGTTAACACTTTTTGATTTGAAGTGTAGTGATTTCACACTAAAGGGTGTACTCTTTTGCAATTGCTGTAGCTGTTTAAAAATGAACGAAGTTCGGAAACGATTGCCGAGTGATGGGCTGTATTAGCTAAATAAGCACCAGCTGTTACAGCGGTAAGCCGCGGCTTCAGCACAGAGCAGTGATAACACAATGCCAGTGTCAATGCCTTTGATTTGAAGTGTAGTGACGAAAATGCATAATGCATCTTGAATAGTTAAATAACACCACATATGAAAGCAGCAAGCTGCGGTTTCAGCATAAAACACTGATATCAGAGTATTAGTGCTAATGCCTCTGATTTGAAGTACAAGTGATGAAAATGCAAACTGTTATAGATACTTCTAAGCACAACTTTAAAACAAACTAAGGCTTGAATTTATTAAATGACAATAAATTTCAATATACTGTGTTGTAACTCACGTGCTCATAACATACTGTAGTGCTTAAGCACTGATGTAAACCCCAGAATGTGTCTGAAACCATCAGCTTACATTGGCTTTAAAGCAGGAAGATTGGTTTTAGAACACCAGTTTGTTCACTGTATTTCCTGATTTTGAAGCTTTCTTAAAAAACAAAAGTAACATGAATCTGTTTAAGTTAAAATGAAACAATGTGATGCACGAAATTTATAACATGATTGTAGTGAGAAGTTGCTTGCACAAATCCTATTGACACAGCTTGAAAATATTGGCAACAGTACATGCAACATAGGTTAGTCACAATTTCAAAGCTGTAAAACAGACAGCATTTCGCGATACAACTTTCAATAAATAACTCCATCATAAACATTTCCAAAAATAGGTTTTAAGCACAAATAAATATGATCCTCACTTTGGAAATAATTCAGAACTAATAACTAGAATATTCTGACCCAATTTTTGTGTGTATTCTTGCCCTATATAGTTTAAAGAGACTGTGTGATTCTTAAATATATCTAACAGAAATGCATTGTACATTAATGTGTTTTCCCACCTGTAGCATGGAATGACGTTTCCATGCTGCAGAATGACATTTCAGCTGGGATTTGGACATTCTTAATATGGGTTTCATGAGGTGGGGTAATAAGAAGGCTATGCTGACAATTTGGTTGCTGTTTAGCTAGAAATGTAAGGACAGGGCCCTCTGCATTATACTATCTCAAAAAGTAAGGACGTTCTTTGCAAAAAAAAAAAAAACAAACTTCTTTAATGCACCATTTAGGTTAAGACTACAGTGAAAGTAGTGGAAATGATTTAGAGTTTCCAACTTAGCCTTGCCTCGCTTCTTCTCAAGTAAATCAGGGTGGAGTTTTTTACATTGTCAGCCTTAAAGCTCACTCCATTCTATACACTCCTGAATCATATACACCTGTGTTTAAGGGGGTGAGCTTTAGAGTTGATAATGTGGAGGCGCTACTCCTGATTCACTTCAGGAGTTGGTGCGGGTTTTAGAGTTGGAAACCATAGAAATCACATTTCCCTAGTTTTGTAGCTGTCGTCTTAGAATAAATATATATATATATATATATATAAAATATATATATATATATATATATAGGAGGAGTAAAATTAGTTATTTGAGGATACAAAAAAAGAGGGTAATGCACACCCAAGTCAAAATGTGAGTTGCTTTATTTAGCACCAAGTGCAAAAAGATGCTTAAAAGCAGTCTTATGCAAACTACGAAGTGCAACAGCAATGTATATGGGCTGGAACATGATCGAGTACCACCAGCCACCCCTACACTGAGTGCTTTGTTCACTCATTCTTGCACTTCAGTTATAGAACTAGAAGTTTTGTTTGTTCCAGAAGCTCTCTGGGCTGATATTATACAGTGTAGGGTAGAAATTATTTTAAGTGGAGCTATTCAACCTTAATAGAAGATCGAGTTCTTCTATAACATTTAGGTCAGGTGACCACTCAATCCCATATGAAAATTCCAGCCTGGGCTTATCAACCTCATCCACTGATGGAGTAGAGCACTCTGATACATAGGGGTGCTTAGAGACATCTGATCATGTTCTAGTCCGTATATGTTACTGCTGCACTTTGTATTTTGCATGAGAGCCCTTTTAAGCATGTTTTTTGCACTTGGTGCTAAATAAAGTAACTTGAAATTTTGACGTAGAAAAATAGAAGCTGATGGCAGATAAGGGCCGCATGGCCCATCCTGTCTGCCTTTTTTTGTTGCATTGTTTACACTGTAGACCCTTTCAGAACTACAGTACTTATTTTTTTACCCGTAACCTGTCCCGTATGATTCCCTTGTGCTTGGCCCAGGCTTTTTTGAATGTCACCACTGTTTTCACCCCCACAACCTCCACTGGAAGACCATTCCAGGCATCCACCACCCTTTCTGTGAAGAAGTATTTCCTCACATCTCTCCTAAACCTACCCCCCTCCAGCACTGTATCATGGCCCCATGTTCTGGAGCACCTGTTCCCCTATAAAAACCCTCCCACTTGTACCTGTGAGTGCACTACCTGATTTCTTCATATATTTTAGGGTTTTTGCGAACACTGATAGCTGCACCTTCAGATGCTTAACAGTTCCAGATTAGTTTTTGCTTAGTTTATTGAGGATGCTTTGTGTTTGTTGAACTTTAGGGATGTTTCAGGGAGAGTGTCTATACGGTATCCCGTCACAACAGTGATGGGAATACAGTGAAGATGATCACAGTGACATTACCGACAGCTCGCTGTGATGGTCTGCTATGTTCCCAACACTGCTGCCTCCAGGGTGTTCGCCCCCCCCCGAACCAACTCTGACTCTGAGTTGGTTATTTAAAGTCTGGGGGGTCGGGAGGCAGAGCCCCCTGCATGGGGGTGCCCCCCATAGAAAACACAGTTTTCTCTAGCGACGGCACAACACCAATTGGCAGTGCTGTGCCATCGCTGTACTGATGGTCGCTGTGCTCTGTGTTGCCGTGGCATGGTGGAACTGTGTCTATACTATCATGAGTGTAAGTGCTTTTGGGAGGGGGTAAATCAGTTCAGAAGGTATAGGAGAGATATATGGAGGCAAGCTCATTGTGGATGAACAAAAGGAGTGTTGCAGCCTGACTCCAGTTGTAAAGGAGAAAACAAATTAAAAAAAAGAAATAAGGTTACAGTGCCGAATGCTGGTCAGTAGATGGCAGCAGAAGTAAACACTTTACACATCCATCCTCTGGTTTCAATTATATCTGGAAACTAGGTCAATGAATATGCAGTCAGCCAGCTCTTGATTTTTTATGTTTTTAGTCCACAGGGTCTGCCTCCTCAGAGCTTTTCTAGATATTCCTACATAGCTAGCAGCAGGCTCTCAAGATGCTGAGGGTTTCTCTTGGTAACAATGAGGGCCTCTGTTCCCAGTCCTGAGAATTTTCTATTTGAAACAAACCTTTCAGCTTTTCTTTACGTAAATGTGGGACGCTGAACCTCATATTGTGGGAAAAGAGGCACTGGACACAGTGAGGGACACATCATCAAATCTTAGAGGCAGACACTAAAAGCACAGTGGAAACTGGTGATTTCTTCTTCACACAATTTCCTGCTCATTGAACAACGTACATTGCTAAGACTTTTGGGGTTAAAATCTCAGTGTAGAAATACAGGCAGCTGCCACTCTGTGAGACAGAGATCTTCTGAGGGAAAAAATGTCAGGGACTGTCCCAAACAATGTGGAATAGTTCAGACATAGAATTTAAGAATCCCAAACTAGTCCTGCTCAGCTAAATTCATATTTATTTATTTATTTATTTATTTTTATTTCGTTTTTGTTGACCAGGAAAGACTAGACAATTCTGCCTACTTTCAGCCTTGTCCTGGGGGAAGGGGATTTATTATCTTCTCAAAAAGGAAAATGATAGTTGAACATCCCTTCTCCCCCCCCTACTCAACTATGGGGGGGTGCTCTTTGGAACTGCTAACACTACACTCTATAAACTTTCCTCCCCCTTTTTAATGCCCTTTGCAGATTTGTCCCCGCCTGTCCTCCTTGTACTCATCATTGTCCTATGTACAAGGAGCTAGATTGGGTCCTTCTTTTTTGAGGCAGTCTGTCCATATTGCCCTGGTAGGCACTAAATATTGGTTAGCAAACTACCGGAGTACCTCAATAAGGGTATACTGTCAAAAGGGCATTGGAATATGCACGTAGGCAAATTTGTGTCGGAATTATAGTGTGAGTCGGATTCACACTATGATCAAAATAGCCTGTTCAGTTATAGCATGTTCCCGACTCAGCTGAAAATCCGGAGTTGTGCATAAGTCCGTGAGTGTGTGCCATGTTGGGGTGCTGGCAGCTTAGTGTAGTAGTTAGAGTCACAAGCTATGACTGGGCATGTTACATCCAGCAGACCTGGGTTTGATTCTCAGAACCCTTTTTGCAGTTGATCGATTTAAATGTTTGTTTGGTTTTTGCTGTGACTTGCATCCCCCTTGACTGTCACCCCCCCCAATTGTCACCCCCCTGGAGCTGTATTAGTAAATCACGCCCCCTCTGACTGTCACCTCCCTAGAGTTGTAATAGTAAATTGCACCCCAACCATCACCCTCCAGAGCTGTAATAGTAAATCATGCCCCCAACTGTCACCCACCCCAGAGTTGACTTCTTTGCGCTCCATTTAAGAAGTGTGGTTTTTGATGTTGCTATTTTGCCTGTGAGCTTAACAATCATGGTGACTTTGTTTTTGCGGAATTATGGTAGAACCCCTCAAGATACTCACTGCTGCCTCTAATTCAACCTGTTCCCTACAGTTGCAGGAAGGTAATAGATTCCAAATCTCCTGCTGCAGACACAATGTAGGCCAAGCCTCTATTAGATATAGACTTGCTCACACTTCCTACCTCACTCATGTCACCTTTAGTCTGTAGTCTGCAAATGCCGGGTTCGAGGAATATTTGAAGTCCCTTCCAACCTGTCACAATTACCCTAGATGTGACACATAATAACTTCCTTTCAAGTGGTCTAGACTAGAGTGTGTTAGCAGAGTCCTGGGTGCCATCCTTGATCTGATTCAGGTCAGTGCTGCTCTCCTACCTTTGTACTAATGCTCATTTGGATTTCTAATTTATTGCCGCTTGCCATACTGTGACACTCAGTTTATCCCTTTGTCCCCAATAACATTCCGGGGCATTGTTATTTTCACAGCTGTATTCTGCACAGTCAGTATGTACTTCTGTATGTACGTTTGACCTGTTGCAATGTGAGTGGGGAACTATCTGTACCTACCAGGACCTGTAAACTCCTCTGTACCATTCCATGGTTGCTATTTACATTCCTTTAATTTATTTTAACCTGTATATTTTGTTCATTCATTATTTATTCTTTGTCTACATTTGAAATATGTCTATACTGGAATTTTGTATCATGTCTCCTGTAATACACACACACACACACACACACACACACACACACACACACACACAGAGTTCACAGCTGGAAACAAGTCCTTTGGACTCTGCTTGTTTACCAGGTAAAATATGATAAGAAAAAGAAAGAAAGAGAGAGAGAGAGAGAGAGACAGAAAGAGAGAGAGAAAGAAAGAAAGAAAGGAAGAAATGTTTTCCTTTCCTAGGGTATTTTATGCAATGTATGCGAGAGAAAAAATGCACAATAAATAATTTATCTGGCCAGGTTCTACTTTCTAAATAAGAATAAACATATCTTACTTCGAGAGGACTCTTGCAGTAGGTAATAACCTTGAGGACTATGCCCGTTGTTGTCAGGACCACACGGAAACTTTAGCTAGCAGTGTCTGGCGGGGGACTGCCCACTTGACATCATGTGACTGATGTCAGCGTGACACTATATAGTGGGTGGTCCCCATGCTTGCCTTCCTGTTCTTTCCTGCAGTCGACCTGTGCAAGTCAGACCTCGCGGATTCCTTGCTTCAGTTCGACCATTTGTTGGATGAATATCCATTTCTTTTCTTTCTTTATTTTCTATGGAAAAAGAGCTGCAGAAGCTGAGGAGCACTTCATCCTCTTCTTCTGACTCCCACAAAGACAAGAAGAAGAGGGACAAGGAGAAGCACTGGGACCAGGATAGGTCTCCCTCTCACACTCAGCTGTTCTCGGGCCCCTCATGTGACCAACGGCCCTCTTGCTCTGGGAAGACCACTGCTTCCACCAGGTCTGCCCCACCTTCCCAGGAGCAGTCCTTGGTTCTCCCGCCGCCACTGATCACGGTGGCCTCGGCGCTTCGGCCGAGTCCGAGGCCTCCACCACTCTTAGACCTATTTCTTCCATGGGGTCTAAGCAGCCAGGTGGGGCAGATAAGTCACTTGTTGGACATCCTAACAAGCACCTGGCCTGGGCAGATAAGTTGGGTACCGAAGACTCCGGTGCCCACACAGCCACGGTCGATAAACTGGTCGTCTTGTCCTCTAAAGACCTCTTGTCCAAAATGCTCACGTTGGGTCCCAGTGTTGGACCCGATGACGTCCAACCACATGGGAGCCAGCTGCTGGTCTTAACACAGCCTTACCTGGTTGGGTCTCCCCACCTGGATACCCCTGCCTCTCCTTTTGTGGAACTTCCTCCACCCTCCCCAGATCAGAAGGAGCCGGGGGATGGGGGTTGTCTGTCAGGTGACATCACTGTTGGGTCACCTCAAGACCTCATGTCGGACACTCTGGGCAGCCTTCTGTACCCCTCCCCTCTGGTTCTTCCTGCGGGGCCATCAGCACCGATGCTGGGCTTACTGCCCGCTAGTCCTGTGCCTGACAGTGTCATTCCAGGTGCTTCTGGGCTATGACACCGCGATCTGGGCCTCCATCGGGTTACTCTCTGCTCAGTTACCCAGTGCCACATTATTTATTTTATTTTATTTATTTAGTTTTTGTTGACCGGGTAAGTAGTAGTAGTAGTAGTAGTAGTAACATTTTATTTATACAGAAAATTATGCCATTAGGGTTCAAAGAATCCCTGTTTACAAGGCATACCTGTATGATACAAGTATTAAATAGTTTCAGAAGACAAATACACAGCTTTCAAATACAAATACCATTCATTACATCATATGCTGTCGGACAAAAAAGAGTGTGCACACGGACAAAGGTGGTGCTTAAGGAACTATACTAGTGAACAAAAACCAAAGTTCCAAGTACACACAAACCTAATAGAAAGACGCTGGACAGAAAGAGAGCTTTAAAAACGTACATTTTAGTGCATATAAAAATCACCATGCCTGACATGTTTCGAAGCTAATAGCTTCTTTTTCAAAGCCTTTGAAAAGGAGCTGTTAGCTTTGAAACATGTCAGCGTGGTGATTTTTGTACGCAATAAAATGTAAGTTTTTAAAGCACTTTTTGTGTCCAGCGTCCTTCTATTAGGCTTATGTGTGCTTGGAACTTTGATTTTTGTGCACTAGACAAATCCTGCCTATTTTCAGGTATGACCCAGCGGAGGGGGATACAGATGAATGCCAACTGACCTTGAACCAGATTAAGCTGTTGGTGGTATTTTTAGTGAACTAGGGAAATTTGGCCAGGACAGCAGGAAATTCCCCTACACTTTTCGATAAGTGCCATGGGATCTTTAACATCCACCTGAACTACCACCAATCCAGGCAGATGGGACCTCAGTTTAATGTCTCATCCGAAAGATGGCACCTCAGAAGTGCAGCACCCCTCTCATGCTGCACTACAGTGTCAGTACTGGGATAGTAACCCAAGTGCCAGATGTGGGAACTGAACCCACAGCCCTCTGATCTCCTGGCCTCAGAGGTAAGTGTGCTACCTACTGAGACACTGACACTGCTATCGCCCAGCTACCCTCCAATGGGCTACCCAACATCGGGCTTTATGATGCTGGGGTGTGCATTGGCTTACTCCCTGCCGGGTTACCCGACGCACAGGTATCATATGTCTGGGTGCCCAACGCCAGGGTTCACGTCGGGGTTTCAACCCATCTACCAGCCTCCCCAGCATCAAGTGGATTTCTGGGCCATCCTCTGGTCCTACTGGGTGGAATCCAAGTCGCATTTCATCTCAGAGCTGGACAGCCAACACCCTGTTGAGGCAGTTATGCTGGTTCACCTAGATCAGACTCCCAGGTCTGCCTCTCCACTGGAATCATGCCAGTCTTTGTCAGGCCTGATGAAAGGGCCTTCGACTGGGCCAATGACAGACAGCATCCCTCTTAGATCTCAAGAGGCCTCTCATCCTGATGTCAGGTCTCCGGAGTCCTCAGATTCGGATTCCAAATTCAGGTACTCCTCCTTGGTTTCGGGCTATGAGACTCCCCCTCCAGAAGAGCCCAAGCTGAAGGAGTCCCCCAAATTGCCTCTGGAGGACCCCTCGTTCACAGACCTCTTGAAAAAGACTGCAAAGGTCTACGAATGGAAAACTGACACCCAAGACCCCAAGCTTCAGAGACTAGCGTAACACTTGAATATTCAGGAGTTTGCAGGTGTCCTGACACCCCCATGGTTAGAGCCTTACGAGGACTTGGCCTCTACCATTTGGATGCTGCATTCCTCTATCTTAGCGGTGGCAAAGAAGGCAGATATAACATACAGAACACCAGAGGGTAAGGATCGTCTCAGTGTCCACTCAAAGGCAGACTCAATGGTTATTATGGCAGCTCATGATAGGTCCACCAAACCAAAGCACATGAGCACCTCCCCTCCAGATAAGGAGTCGAGGCAGCTGGATCAGTTCAGGAGGATATTCTATTCTTCCTCCATATTGGCTTTGCGTGCTCTCGATTATGTGGCGCACATGCTGGTGTACCAGAAGTCTCTTTTTTATCAGTTAGATCCTGTTATTGAGGCCATGCCAGACTCCGAGTCCAAGACTGTCCTGGCTGACACCATCGGGTCTGCTAAGGTCACCTGTTGTCACTCTTTAAGGGAGACATATGATGCGGTGGACTACTCGGCCAGTTGCACCGCTATGGTTGTTTGCTTCAGAAGGTATTCCTGGTTAAGGGCATCTGACTTGGCAGCTAATGTCCAGGCAGCCATTTAGGATGCCCCCTTCTGGGGTTCTGTTCTCTTTTTGGGGGGGGGGGGACACTCATGACATAATCACAATCCTTCAGGATAAGGGCAATGCTTTACAGTCAGTCCATACAATGTGCCACCCCAGATTTAAGGCCAAGCAGCCATTTCATTATGAGACCAAGCAGCAGAGGAAACAGCAACAGACAGACAGATGTCAAACTGAGAGTCCGGCCCCTTCAGCCACAGCCACCCCTCCGGCCAAAGCTCAGAGAGCCTCGGGGTGGCCCTCTCTAACCCTCTCTCTCTGCCTCCTGACTCGCGACCCTTCCCCTCATTTTCTGTCGGGGGAGCCCGGTTGGGAGGAAGATTTGCCTGTCACCTGCTGGGGTGGGAGGCAGTCTCCACAGATTCGTAGGTCCTTCAGTTGATGGCTCAAGGCCACACATTGGAACTTCTACAGAGAAACCCAAACAAGCCCCCGGGGGTATCTCACTATCCAAAGGTGCACATCCCCCATCATAAGGGAGGAAATCGAGGCTCTTCTGTGAAAAGAAGCAATAGAGCCCGTCCCAGTAAACCAGATACGAAGGGGGTTCTACTCTCACTTCTTCCTGGTTCCAAAGAAGACTGGAGATTTGCATCCAATTCTGTACTTCGGCACTCTAAACCTGTAAATAGATTACAAACAGTTTTGTATGCTGACTGTCCCAGGTCTGCTGCCCCTCCTGCACAAGGAACAGTGGCTCTATGCCCTGGATATGCAGGATACTTACCTGCATATCCTGGTTTTTCCAACCCACCCGCCGATACCTCAGGTTCTCCTTTCAGGGGGAACATTATCAGTTCAAGGCCCTTCCCTTTGGCCTGTCCTTGACACCCCAGGTTTTTACCAACTGCCTTGCAGTGGTGACAGCGGCCCTGAGATGCCAGGGCCACTATGTGTTCCCCTTCCTCGATGACTGGCTTCTGTCAGCCCTGTCACGGGAACAGCCAAAACTTTCCCTTTCTGCTGCCCTGGCCTTTTTTGTGCAAGTGGGGATTATGGTCAGCTACCCTAAATGCCAACTTGTCCCCTCCCAGCGTCTCCAGTTTATTGGAGTGGGTGCTGGATACGGCCCAGGGTATGGCTTTCTTCCCTCAGGACAGGGTGGGAACCCTACAGAAGGAGGCTCACCTGATAGCCTCCAGCAGGTGGGTTTTGGCCAGGTTGATTCTCCAGCATCTTGGCCTTATGGAAGCTGCCATGTCCACTGTCCATCTGGCCAGGCTTCACATGTGTATTTTGCAGTGGACACTCAGGGTACAGTGGGATCAGAGGTCGGACAACCTAGACCACATGGTCATGATCTCCAACTCGATGCACCAGGATCTCCTGTGGTGGCAGGATCTCAGCAACCTTACTGGGTGGGGTGCCTTTCCAGTCCCCTCCCCCCATCCAGACCCTGACTACAGATGCTTCAGGGATGGGTTGGGGGGCTCATCTGGAGGCCCATAGGACTCAAGGGCTGTGGTTTCAGTCAGAACTCTCCCTACACATAAATGTGTTGGAGATGAGGGCAGTGCTGTATGCTCTCCAAGCCTTTCAGCATTTCTTGTGCCAGGGCCCACTTTTAGTCCATTCGAATAATATGTGTGTCGTCTGGCACCTCAACAAGCAAGGGGGCACTCACTTGCATCCCCTCTGCAGGGAGGCAATGCGGGTTTGGAATTGGGCAATTCTGCATCAAATACACCGGTGGTTCACATTCCAGGCATGCGAAATGTCCTAGTGGACAGTCTTAGCTGCACCAGAATAAGAGCCCATGAGTGGGAGCTCAAGCAAGTGGTTGTCAAAGACATATTCGACCTATGGGATCATCCAGACCTGGATCTGTTCTCCTCCCCGTACAGTGCAAAACTATCCAGGTTTTGCTTGCTCGCTCCTGGGCATGGTGCTTTCTGGCAAGACACACTATCTCTTTGCTGGACAGGGAGGTTTTTGTATGCCTTCCCTCCCTTTCCAGTTCTACACAGGGTGCTGCTCAAGCTTCAAGCGGAGGGGGCTCACATGATTCTGATTTCCCGATATTGGCCTCGCCAAATATGGTTTCCGCTTCTCCAGCAGCTTGCAGTGGAACCTCCGATTCTCCTGCTCTTCTGCCACAATCTTCTGACCCAGGAGAGAGGCATGCTGGTCCATCCAGGGCTGAAGTCTCTTCACCTTCATGCGTGGCACCTTCTGACATAGCTGCTTTTCACTATGGAGTCTCCTCCAGAGTCGCTCAAGTCCTTGTGGAGGCTAGAAAGCCTTCAATGAGGACGACCTATGCTATGAATTGGAAGCATTTCTCCATTTGGGCCACTTTGAAGGGTTGGGACCTTTTCTTGTGCCTTGTTCCTCAGGTCATTAAGTACTTGCTGCACCTCTCCAACCTGGGCCTAAATTACTCTTCGCTGAAGGTTCACCTTTCTGCTATCTCAGCCTACCACACTGTGGTGGAGGGCAAAACTGTGGCTCAGCTGGAGGTCTCCAAAATGTTTCTGAAAGGGATCCTCCACCTGAAACTCCCAGTGTGCCGTCCCACGTCACCGCTGGATCTGAATTTTATTTTAGAGAAACTTACCCTGCCTCCTTTGGAACTGGCTGGTAGTTGCAGTATGTGCTGTTTGTCTTGGAAAGTGCTCTTTTTAGTTGCACTTACTTCCACTTGAAGGATCTCCAAGCTTCAGGCCTTGATGTGTAAGGAGCCTTATTTGATTTTTCACAGAGACCAGGTGGCTCTGCGTAACAATCCTCAGTTTTTACCAAAAGTGGTTTCTGAGTTCATGTTGAATAAGTCTATTCAACTGCCAGTGTATTACCCTGAGTATTCCAATCAGGGCGAGGCAATTCTGCATACAGTACTTTGGAAGTTCACTAAATTTTGTGTTACTACACTAACCATTCCAAGTCTGTCCAAAAATCGGATCAACTTTTTGTTTCTTTTGCACTCAAAACGGAGGGTGCAGCAGTTTCCAAACAGTATTTATCCAAGTGGTTGGCAAACTGTATTGTGTTCTGTTACCAGAAGTATGGTAAGACCCTCATGGGGAAGGTTAAGGGGCATTCTGCTAGAGGCATGGCTGCTTCTATGCTTGTTTCAGGAATGTGTTCACTGCTGACATCTCTGCGGTGGCCACTTGGAGTTCTGTCCACACTTTCACCAAGCATTACAGTCTGGACATTACCGTTAGGCGTAGGACTGGCTTTGAACTAGCAGTTCTCTGAGGCCTTCTGTCCTAATTTCTCTGCCTCTCTGCAGACCTTTCCTGCCTCACGTGTTTTAGTTCCTTTTGATTCACACTGCTTAGGAATCATTCCTCAAGGTTATGACCTACTGTAAGAGCCCTCTCGAAGTAAGATAGTACAGTTATGTAAGAACTTACCATAACAGTAGATCTTCGAGAGAGGCTCTTGCAGTAGGTAACCTTTTCAAAAACAGTAGGGGAATTTAACCTCCTTCCCCCCAACTTCTGCTGCTCTTCCTCTATGAGCTTATTTCGGCTCCAGGATCCTTTTCCATTCTCCTGTTGCTCAGTTCGGAGGTCTCCAGCGGGAGAACTGGAAGGCAGGTGTGGGGACCATCCACTATATAGTGTCACACTGATGTCAATCACATGACGTCAGGTGGGTGGTCCCCCACCAGACACTGCTAGCTAAAGTTTCTATGTGGTCCTGATGCCATGGGGCACAGTCCTCAAGGTTATTACCTACTACAAGAGCCTCTCTCGAAGATCTACTGTTACGGTAAGTTCTTACATAACTACTTTTTTTCTCATAGAATAAAATTTATCCACACACTCAGCATTTTACTTCTGTTCCAAAGAAAAAAACAGCTTAGCACTCTGTCCCTCGGAGTCAAATAACTCTTCATGCTGACTCACTATTCATGTGCAAAATGTACTATTTTATTAAGGTGCCACAGCAAAAATCAATCAGGCAGGCCAAGAATCAAACTCCCAATGTTTCTCGCTAGAAATGAGCGCTTTGTCAAGGAACTAATCTTCCTTCCCTAAAGCAGCTATCACATCACAGATGGATCACACTCACATTGCAACATTACAGGTACCATTCAGAAAGCTCTACAATCCTCCCATTCCCATGTGGGCCAGCCAGTATCAGAATCAGCATTTTAGTTTGTCGTGCTTCGTTTTCTTCGTATTTTGGTTTTGTTTTATTTTATTGATTTATATTATTTAACTTTAATTTCTTTTATTTTAGAATAGTCAGGAACAAAGAGGTGAGGATCAGGGTTAAAATGCACGTTAATCTGTAGAAGGCTTACTGTCGTTGCTGCTGCTGCACTGTTGCTGTCGGCGTTGCTGCTGTGCCGTTGCGTTGCCCCTCTGTGTCTTGGGATTCTCTGTGAGCTTTGTGGACCCAGTTGCTGGACGTGTATTCAAGGGACTGCCGGTGGTGGTTTCTCGGAGTGAGCCCTGTTTTTTATCTTTATCTCGTTTGGCGAGTTGCTCATGCAGTCGGCTTGGCCAAAGGATTCTGGACATTGTGAGAAGTGGCTTGTGGAGTTGTGGTTACTGGAAAGCACTGTTTTTCATCATTTGTGGCAGATGGACTTTCTTTGACTCTGTCTCCCATGGATTAAGGGCTTTCTCCAGGAGGAATTGTACTGGGCATATACGAGGATGGGCCTTATCATGCTTGCAAACTGTTGACTTGACCCATCGGTGTGTGTTAGGGGGTTGGGGTGCCCGGCTACACAGAGGGCCTCGGCCTGACTCCCCTGGGTAGCCAGGGGATAAGGCTGTGTGACCTCTAGTTTCTCCGCAGGGTAGTCCGGTGGGTTGGCCCTGTGGAGTTTCACGGTGGGGGCCGAGGATCCTCTCTCCTGACTCCTGGTTGGGAATTTCAGGGATCAGATTTGTTGAGAGCCAGATTGGAACTGTATGGTTGACAACAACGATTAGGATTTTTATTTTATCCATTTGCTGGATCATGGTCAGATAACTCATTTTATCTTCTGTCTTGGTTTGTTTTACCTCTCTCACTATGAGAGGGTTTGAGAGGCTGACAAATATTTTGGCTCAGTTTTTTTGTACTTTTCATTGGGAGTGAGAGTCCCTTGCCAAATTTATTTAGCCCCTGGTTGTGAGAGGACCTAGGGGACTGAAGATGCGCTTAATTTCTGTTTAGCCTGACTGCATTATTGTATCTTTTCCAATGAGTTTTCTTCTTGGAAGCCTGGTTTCCTCTTTTCCCAAAAACTGCTCATTGTATTTTTACTGGGTTTTGGTTTAATATTAAGGGTTTTCAGGGTTTTGGGTTGGGTGGGTAGGGGTTTTCTTTCTCTCTCTAGGGTTACTAGAGGGAGTTTTTAATTTTATTTATAAGTTATTGTATTTATGGTGCATTTATATTGCTGCTGATTGGTTATAGGAATATTCTAACAGCATGTGTTGGGTCCGAGGTTCTGTGGGCAGGCACTACTCCCCCTCTAGGCTGAGGGACCTGTGCCCCTTCAATTGCCCCCCGTTGCGGCCTACGGTTGATCAGCATTGTCGGGCCCTGGGAATTGTTCGAAGGAGGCTGAAGGGGAGGTGGGTTCCCCGGCTGGGGGGAGTAGGAGCATAAGGGGTGAATTAGGGTGGTTAGGCTAGGGAGATGCCCTGGGGCAAAATGGGTCCAAGACAGGGGTCTCCGATGCCTGGTTCCCATACCCAGGGGCTCCACTGATGGTGGGCAAGTGGCTCGCTCCTCCAAAGCCTCTCATCCAAACTCGGGTGGTGTTATGCAATGCCAGGTCTATAAAAAACAAGAGAGCAATAATTGCTGATCTTGTTGAGTCATCTGACCTGGCTTGCATCACTGAGACCTGGCTTGATGAGAATGCTGGCCCCATTTTGGCTTCAGCTGTTCCAGCCGGGTACTCGGTGGTACACTGCCCGAGATTGGATTGAAGGGGGGGTCGCTATCTGTTTTAGATCAGAATTGCACCTTGCGAAGGTTCAAGTAATGTCCCCCAGATCCTTTGAATGTATCATGGGAGCAGGTGTGGGCTATAGAATTCTACTCGTCTACCATCCACCCAGTGACGAGGACGTTCTTCTTCAGGAAGTAGCGGACTTCATTGTCAACCTGGTGTTGGAGACCTCCAGGTGGTTGGTCCTGAGGAACTTCAGTGCCTGGATCGACAATGAACTCTCTCACTTTGGTCAAAACTTCCTTCAACTAATGAACTCGTTGGGCTTCATATAGGTTGTTACCGCTGCTACTCATATTCAGGGTCATTCACTGGATCTGGTGTTCACCCTGAGGATGGAGATCTCCGGATTGGTGGTGGAACCAGTCGGGTGGTCTGACCATCACTCCATAAGGTTCAATATTTTATGCCCCCCCCCTTTGAGGTCAACCCCCTTGCAGATGGTCCAGTACCACCCTTTAAGAGGTGTTACCTCTGAAGATCTAATGGCGATGCTGGACCTATCGAGTTGGCCTATGGAGTGCTTGGATCCAAATGCCTTAGTAAATCATTATAATAGTGTGGTGCACAGGGCGTTGGATTCCATAGCTCCTGTCCGCGTTCACCCTTTCCCCCTTAGCCCTTGGTCCCCTTGGTTCAATGGGACTTTGAGGGCTTTGAAGAGAGTAGGACAAAGATTGGAATGCTGCTGGCAGAAGTCTGGTCTTGAGAGTGACAGGCTTAGACTGATCACCCACTGTTTGGGCTATCAATCAGAAATCTCCGGTAAGAAGGCAGAATTCCTGTCCAGAGAGATTGCTGCATCAAGGAATCGACCAGCTCAGCTCTTCGGGACTGTCGACAGGCTGTGCAATCCAGCCTGACTGCAGGGCCAGGGAGCTTTGTCACAACTAAAGTGTAAGGGGTTTGCTCGGTTCTTTGATGATAAGGTGTCAACGATCAGATCTGACATCTGCAGGACGCGTTCAAACGAGCACGGCGGAGATCAATGCGTGGTTACAGGTCCTCGGTCTGTCTGGATGGACTTTGATTGGCCGGCAATCATGGATGTCATGAAGATTGTCCAGAGTTTGTGGCTGACTTGCTGTAGCTTGGAACCTGGTCCCATGCGCCTCCTTATGGGTTGCGTGGATGTGATCAGACCAGTCCTTGTCGAGATTGTCTGGTGCTCATTGGACGAAGGGGTATTTCCGGAGTCCTTGAAAGAGGCTGTCGTGACACCCCTTTTGAAGAAATATTCCCTTGACCTGGACTGTCTCGCAAACTACAGACCGATCTCTAACCTACCCTTTTTGGGTAAGGTTATTGAGAAAGTAGTCGCACTGCAACTTGACGACTTTCTTACCACCCATGGCATCTATGATTCTCTCTAGTCTGGTTTCAGAAAGAGGCATAGTACCGAGACGGCATTAGATTGAGTACTTAACGATCTCCTAACTGCTAGAGATTGGAGGAGCCATTTGATCTTGGTTCTCCACGATCTCTCTGCTGCGTTTGACACAGTGGACCATGAGATATTGTTGGAATGCCTACAGCTGATCTGATGTTTGTCAGGGACAGTCCTTAGATGGTTTCACTTCTTCCTCATGGGCAGATTTCAGAGGGTAGTATCAGGAATGTTTTCCTCTGCTCCCTTTGCACTGTCCTTTGGGGTGCCGCAGGGTTCTGTGCTCTCTCCCATGTTGTTCACAGTGTATATGCTACTGTTGGGAGACATTATAAGGCGTTATGGGATGAGTTTTCACTGCTATGCAAATGACACTCAGCTCTATATGTCCTTTGTACCCGAGCAGAATGATGCCCTTACCGTCTTTAATAACTGCCTCACTGAGATTCAGGACTGAATGAGTGCCACCTGGCTGAGGCTAAATCCGGATAAAACGGAGGTGCTGGTGGTGGACCCTGGTCATCGTGTAGAGAAGTTGACTCCTGGATCTCCTTCTGGCCTTGTGCTAGTGAATAACCAGTTGAGACCTTCTGAGCAGGTGTGGAATCTGGGCGTAATACTTGATTGCGAGCTGACACTTAAGTCTCAGGTGTCGGCCATTGTCAAGTCCTCCTTTTACCATATGAGGAATATAGCCCGGATAAAACACCTTGTTCTGCACGATGACCTCCCAGTATTGGTCCACACCTTTGTTTCCTCGTGTCTAGATTACTGCAATGCTCTATATCTAGGGTTACCAGGGGTGGACCTCCGCCGCCTGCAGCTGGTGCAGAACACTGCAGCTAGGTTGTTGACCGGGCTTCCTAGAACTTGTCACATTACACCTGTTCTGTGTGAACTGCACTGGCTGCTGGTACATTGGAGGATCACCTTCAAGGTCGCATTGCTGACCTATAAGACCCTACACAGACAGGGACTGAGCTACTTGCAAGATCTCCTGCAGCCTTACTGCCCTCTCCGCCCACTCCACTCCGCTGATGAGGGGTTGCTAGAGATTCCCTGGGTTTGTCTTCAATCCTCTGGGGCCAGAGCCTTTTTCTTTTGTGGCTCCAACCCTGTGGAATTCTCTACCTCGTCGGATTAGAGAGTGCCCACCAAAGAATCCTTCAAGGCTTCGTTGAAGAGTTTTTCGTTTACTTCAGCCTTTGATTAGCCCCTTTTTGCTTCCTTTTAATGGTACTATATTTTAATTTTTATTTATTATTGATATATAATAACTGGTAACCCCTATTATCAAACATTGCTAGTTGTTAAAAGTCAGATCAATCCAAGAAGGATACGTAAAAACTCGGGTTGATACGACTTTTACAGTCTCGCGCTAAGAAGCCTGATTTGAGGTACCTTTCAAACGAGCAGTGTTCGCTAAATCCACAAAAAGAGAAGTGGTTTGTATGAAAAAAATCTAACCTGTAGGTGCTGAGCGCATTTGTTTTCAGTTTTAAAATACAAAAGCCGTTGAGTATAGACCGACGCTTCAGTAGGCTAGATTCAAGCGTGAACTAGCAACACTTGTTCACACTTGACTGTCACCTTCTGAAGCCGCCGAGTAACATGCACCAGTTATTATAAAAAATAAAACATTTGTGAGGGATTGATGAGCAGTTTTCTATACACACCCTCGGTGTGTGATACTAGTGAAACCTCTTGAGCTTCGCTCTCAAGGTTTCTCTAATATCACACACCTTGGGTGTGTAAAAAAACTGCATATCAACCCCCTACATATGCATTATTCTCTATATCTTTTATGTGCTGTGCTTTGGTATTTGAAAAGCACAATAGAAATAAATTATGATTTGATTTGATTTGAACCGATGTAAATGGCAGCGCTACACTGACAAATTCATCATCAGTAGTACATATGCTTAACTCAATCAAGCAATACCTAAAAACAAACTGCAGTGCAGTGCTCAGACTCAGCACTGTGGGGGAGACCGGGAAAGTTCTTTGCTGTGGAAAAAAAGAGGAGGTGCATTGTGGTCTTGCTGGTCTCTGTTTTTGAGAACAATCTGCCTTTTCCACTCCTGGCTTTTACATTTTAATGCTAATGTTAATGCTAGTTTTTTCCCTTTCTGAGAACTTTCTGAAGAGCTAATTGACTATGCTGATCTCCTGGTCTGTGTTTTCGACCGGAGATCCAAAAAAGGAAAAAGTGAGTTCTCTTTAGAGTGAGGAGGTAGCTAAGGTGATTTAGTTGTTATGCAGGGTCGGGCAAGTGAGCCAGAAACAGGAGACAGTTTTTTTGTTTTGGAGTGTAGTAGACCCTCAATCCCTACCTATTCATGAGCTGGCTGTGAGGTTGAGCACCTGTTCCTGTCCCAACTCCTGCATCTCTCTGTTGCTGCTGTCCGATGGGAGCCTCTGGTGTATGGACTATGCTTTTCGGAAGGAGGTGCCCTTTAGCATGAAGAGGTCGGCCTGGCTGATCTTTCCTGGATCATGACACCTGGACCAATGTATGGATCCATCTGATTTGGCCCAACCAGTTTTACTGGAAGATGCCTCACTAACATCTTTACATGAGGGCTGACTGAACCTGTTGGAGCCATTTTTTCATCAAATTCCTTCCCAGGAGGCACAGTAGTAGAGGACATCTGCTGCATGTTATTTCCTGCTTGAAGGCCAAATGCGACAGTGGCCTGTGTTGTAGCAACCTGGAATTTGTCAATTTTCACCTGTCTTTGCATCATTTTACTGGCTCCCCAAAGAGTGCTGCTAACTTGCAGTCTCTCACTCCCCCCTTGGATTATCGTTGAAGGGAAGTGGGGCCTGGTTGGGATGGTGACTTTCCATCTTTGGCACAGAATTTCCTTTTGGACACCCCTGGCTGGTGAGAGTGGCTGAAGGTGTAATTTTCTAAATTGCTCTCACTCAAGGTTTTTGAACTTTTGATATCTTCACTATAACGTATGCCCTAGACTGGAGGTCGGTGAGAGGGCACTCCATCCCTATTTATTCTGGGCAGTGAAGACATTTTTGTGCTGCAAAAACTGTATTTGACACTGACAATAATCTTTTATTACTTTGCTTGAATTTATTATAATGGGATCAATGGTCTTTACTCTCTTAAACTGAATTCTCTGCTCTCTGTTGTTTCTTGTTTTCACTGGGAGGTTGGGAGGGGTTGGTGTGGGGGTTTGGGGTTTTAAATGGTAATTGTGTGGTTGGTGATGTGAGTGGTTAGGGTTTGTTTTGTATTAGTGTGTGTCTGTCCTTGTGTGATTGGTATTTTGTTAGTAGTATAAGGGGGCTATCTGGGGGTATAACATGTGTCTAGGGAGGCCTGTGGGTCTGGGGCGGGCTAGAATTGTGTACGGGGCATCCCAGCTCCTCGACCTGTGGCCCTTTACCAATCTCCCAGTCTCCATCACTACAGCTCGATGCTGTCAGGAGGTTGGGATTAAGAGGCTTCACAGTGATCGGGTGTGGCAGGTGCCCTGTGCTGAGCGGATGGGGGCAGTATTGAGGTTATGGGTGTAGAAGGCCCCCTAGGTGTCGGCGATGTTAGAGAGAGGCCAAATGTGTCTGGTTCCAGTCCCCAGGGTTCCCAGTAGACTGAGTCGGCTAGTAACGATTAGGGTGACACTTTACACCAATTCCCTGAGGGCAGTGCTTTGCAATGCCAGATCGATTAG
Source organism: Neoceratodus forsteri (assembly GCA_016271365.2). NCBI lineage: Eukaryota > Metazoa > Chordata > Ceratodontiformes > Ceratodontidae > Neoceratodus > Neoceratodus forsteri. Next base: position 1,074,936,330 of record CM057454.1, on the reverse strand, counting down.
GAACAAGACCACAATTATAGCAGATTTAATTTCCTCAGTTGATCTCACATGCATCACTGAGACCTGGGTGGATGATGATGCTGGCCCAGTTTTAGAGGCTGCCATTCCCTATGGGTACTTGGCAGTGCACGGCCCCAGAGTGGAGCACAGGGGCAGGGGAGTGGCCATCTGTTTTAGACCTGAACTTGGCTTCAAGTCGCCCTGCAGCTGGAGAACCACTTGACCATCTATGACATCTATGATCCCCTCCAATCCAGTTTTCGGAAGAGGCATAGTACTGAGACCGCTCTGGTTCGGGTGCTCAATGATCTTCTGATTGCAAGAGTTCAGAAGCGCCATTCCATTTTGGTCCTTCTTGATCTCTCGTCAGTCTTTGGCACCGTGGACCATGAGGGACTGCTGGAGTGCCTGAGAGACATCTGTGGCCTGTCAGGTACAGTCCTCAGATGGTTTAGATCTTTTCTCCTGGCAGAACCCAGAGAGTGGTGTCTGGAATTTATTCCTCTGCTTCATTTTCTCTGCCATGTGGGGTTCCTCAGGGCTCTGTGCTGTCCGCTATGTTGTTCACAGTGTATTTGCTACCATTGGGGAAATATTGTGAGATAGTATGGGCTGAGGTTTCACTGCTATGCAGATGACACCCAGCTCTACCCGTCTTTTGCACCTGATCAGGATAGTGCGATCTCTGTCTTTAATAGCTGCCATGTAGAAATCCAGGACTGAATGTGGGCCAGCTGGTTGAAGTTAAACCCCGAGAAGACTGAGGTGTTGGTGGTGGATCTGGCTCACAGAAAAGAGAGGGCGGGCAGGGTCTGCCTCTGGGCTTTGGCTCGGAGGTAGCCAGCTCCTGCCCTCTATTCAGGTGTGGAATCTGGGGGTGATTTTTGAGGAGGAATTTATGCTACATTCGCAGATGTCGGCAGTAATCAAGTCCTCCTTTTACTATCTGAGGAACATCGCCTGGATTAAGCACCATGTTCCATCTTGTGACCTTCTAACACTGATCCATGACTTTGTGACCTCACACCTTGACTAATGCAACTCCCTCTACCTAGGGCTTCCGGGGGCTGACATCCACCACCTGCAGCTGATGCAGAATGCAGCGGCCAGGCTATTGGCAGGGGTTTCCTGGGTCAGTCACATCACACCTGTGTGCGCGAACTGCACTGGGTGCCTGTACAGTGGAAGATCACCTTCAAGGTCAGTTTACTGACCTATAAGGCCCTACATGGACAGGGTCCAGGCTACCTGCAAGAGCTCCTGGTTCCCTACTGCCCTCTCCGACCTCTCCACTCAGCCAATGAGGGATTGCTAGAGGTTCCCAGGGGATTGAAAACCTCAGGTGCATGAGCATTCACGTATGCGGCTCCTACCCTGTGGAACACTCTACCTCGTCGGATTCGAGAGTGCCAGACCATGGAGAGCTTTAAGGCAGCCTTAAAGACATATTTGTTTTATCTTGCCTTTGGGGATTGTATATGAGAGAACTGCTTATTGCAAATTGGATTAATGCAGGATTTACTGTGTTTTATTGTTTTATCTCTGAATTTTTTTATTGTTTCATTGTATAGCACTTTGATAAATCTGAATTGCGCTTTATAAATAAATCTTATTATTATTACTTACCGTGCACCCAGTGAGAAAGCTGGGTTATTTTGAATGTGTGGCCATTCGTGGGAGTCCAGACGCAGGCTGCAGGATTCTCCTGATTTACCGTCCTCCCAGGGTGGCAGGAGAATTCCTGTAGGAGAGAGCTGATTTCATCGTCGGTGAAACATTGGAGTCCCACATATGTTTAATTCGGGGGGACTTCAATATTTGGGTCAACGATAAAACTTCTAGGCTAAGTTATAACTACCTCCACCAGATGGTGTCATCTCTGGGCCTGTCGCAAGAAGTTTCTTCCATGACCCACCAGGGTGGCCACATGTTGGACCTGGTCTTCTCTCGCTGGGGCTTGAGGTTAGTAACCTCAAGACTGATATGATCGTTTGGTCTGATCATTGCACAGTGGAGTTCTCATTCAGGCTCTCCCCGCAGAGATAGTAAACTACCGATGTTTGAGGAGTTTGACCTTGGAGGGGTTCCTGGCAGTGGCTGATCTATCTAACGTGGGCAGTGCATGCATAGGAGGTATGGGCGAGGCTGTCGCTGCCTATAATAAGGCGCTGACAGCAGTGCTCGACAGTTTTGCACCAGTCTGTGTACAGCCCAGATCTTCTCACTTGAGGTCCCCTTGGTTTGATGGGGAGCTCAAGGTGATGAAGATCATGGGTTGGAGGTTGGAGCACTGCAGGCAGAAGTCCAGGTTAGAGGTGGACAGACTGGCCCTGCACTCCCATTATGGTGAGTACTGGGGGCAATCACCCGTAAGAAGGCATAGTTCCTGTCCAGGGAGATTGCTGCTGGGAAGAATTGACCAACTGTGCTCTTTTGGACTGTGGACAGGCTGCTAAACCCAGCCTGTCTACTGCTGAAAAAAGCCTTTTCAAATGCTTTATGCGAAGAGTTTGTTGGGTTCTTCTTGGAGAGGGTGTCCACCATCCGACAGGATGTACCACCAGTGTGCCATAATATGGCCAACAGCTGTCTTCTTAGGTGTCCGGAAAGCATTTTGCCTGGTTGGGGGAGTTTAAACCGGTGGAGGCAGCAGAGGTCTTGTGGGTTGCTTGTGAACTGAAGCACACATATTGTGAACTGGACTGGGTGCCGAAGCATTTCTTAATGAGATGTGTTGATACCATTGGCCCGGTGTTCGCCTTGATTGTCCGGTATTCTCTCTCAGAGGGTGCCTTCCCAGATGCCTTGAAGGAGGCTCTGGTCAGGCTCATTCTGAAGAAACCATCCTTAGACCCTGACATCAAATTGAATCACCATCCTATCTCCAACATCCCATTTTTAGGGGAGGTTGTTGAGAAGATCGTGGCGCTTCAGTTTGAGAAGCGCCTCATGGCCTTTGATCTGTATGAACCAATTCAGTCGGGGTTTCGTGTAAGGCACAGCATGGAAACCACATTCGTTCGGGTGCATAATAACCTCCTCAGGGCTAGAGATCGAGGGGAAGGGACAATTCTTGTGGTCCTGGATCTCGCCTCAGCTTTTGACATGGTAGACCATTTTGTGTTGCTCGACCACCAGAGGGGATTTTGTGGACTCATCGGCAATGTCACCTGCTAGTTTGAGTCTTATCTCATGAATAGGAGGCAATGGGAAGTGATGGGGAATTTCTCTTCCTCCCTAAACCTCCTGTCATGTGGAGTACCTTATGGTTCAATCCTGTCATTAATGTTGTTTGCCATGTATATGCTTGCCCATTGGAGAGCTCATGAGGAAGTACAGCTTGGGTTTTCATTTCTTTGCGGATGATACCCAGCTGTATCTTTCCTTCGCACCGGGGACACCCTATGCAGTGGAAGTGTTAAATAAATGCCTTGCCGAGATCAGTGACTGGATGGTCTCCAGTTGGTTGCAACTGAATCCCGATAAAATGGAGACACTGTCTGTGGAGTCTAACAGAGGGTGTGATAGGATGGCCTCTGGCGCAGAAACAGGTTTGCTCCTGGGATCTGTGCCATTGAAGGCCTCCTCTAGGGTGTGTGATCTTGGTGTGACCTTCAACAGCGGACTGACATTTGAGGTTCAGGTGTCATTCATTGTCTGGTCCAGCTTTTACCATCTGAGGAATATCGCCAGGATCAAGCCCCTAGTTCCACGCCTGGACCTGCCTACCCTGGTACACGTCTTTGTGATGTCAAGGCTAGACTACTGTAATGCAGTCTACCTCTGGGTCTCAGGAGGTACCCTTTGCAGACTGTAGCTAGTGCAGAATGCAGCTGCCAGGTTGTTATTGCGGCAGTCAAAATACTCAGACGTCACCCCGGTGTTGCGTGAACTGCACTGGCTGTCCATCAGGTGGAGGGTCCTCTTTAAGGTGGGTTTACTCACCTTTAAGGCCCTACATGGGCTGGACCCTGGCTACTTGTCTGACCTTCTGAGCCCCGCTCCCTCGTTCTTCTGGTAGGGGCCTCCTCGTAATTCCCAGAATGAGGCTGAAAACTGCCAGTGACAGAGCATTTAGTGTCACGGGCCCCATCCTGTGGAATTCGCTTCCACAATCTGTACAGGAGGCACCTTCGGTTGAGGTGTTCAAAATCCGCCTAAAGACCCCCTTGTTTAGCCAGGCCTTCCCAGACACTCTGTATTAGATCTTATCCTTCCTTGGGTTGGCCCCTTCTTTTTAGCTACAGTTTTTACTTTAGGTCTTATTTACTTTCTTGTAAATTTTTGCCAGGTCGCTGGTGATTTGAACTGGTGTCCTCTAAGGTTTTTCTCCGAAAGGCCTGCCAATTGGTGGACCTTGATGGAGGCCTGTAGCAGTGGCCATGGGCTTGCAGTTTGGCCTCCCAGTTGGATTCATCAGGGCCCGCTCCAGCTGCAGAGCAATTAAGAGCTGCTGTCTCTTATCTTGGACCTGTCTCCTCCAAATATGGTCAGACCTTTTTACATTTTTTTTTTCACTTTTAAGCCTGCTTTGAAGGCAGTGAGAGTGCCTTCTCTTCTGTTGCCGGAACAGTGAGAGTGATCCGTGTTAACAAGAGTGTTTGGATATTTCCTCATCAATTCCACCCATAGTAGTGAGAGTACTTTGGCGGGTTGGGGAAATCACTGTGACTTTTCATCTACCAGTCTCCTGAGGGGTGGTGTTAGGACCACAGGGGGCTGGAAACTAAGAAACTTTAAGTATGCTTTTGCATTGATTATGTTTGTGGATCTGGAGTTGGAAGGGAGGAGGGAGGTTTTGTTCATTCTGGGATTTGTTTGTGTCTTTCAAACTGCTGCTGTTGGGAGTCTCCTTGAACTTGTGCATTACACGCTACATGTTTATTGTTTGGACTAACAACTGATCTTACTTCGAGTGGGAGCTCTTGCAGCACGCTATAACCTTCAGGACTATGCCGCAGGCACTAGGACCATCTGGAAAACCTCTCAGCCAGCAGTATACAGCAGGGACCGCCCCCGACACTGGCCCCGCCCCAATGTCGGCCCTGGTACAAAAGGTGGCGGACCCAGCTCCACCTCAGTTCTTTACCCGCCGCATGCCGCACGTGAAGAGATCTTCAATCAGCTTGCCATAACATGACAAGAATTTCCTTTTAACCTGCTTTTTTACCTTTTTCAATGATTTATTTTCTCGTTAACCAACGTCAGACCATTTCTGACGGTTTTTTGAAGTTCACCGACGGATGTCTTCCCCATCGTCGGCCTCGCCGAAACATCACCAGAATAAGTGCAAGTGTGGGAGGCAGATCCCGGCCAAGGGTGGCCATTGACGCTGCGTATTCTGCCTCAGGCCGGACCATGACACGGCGGCCTGCTCCGCCCACCAGGCTTTTACTAGCTGGACCCGCATCTGTCATCTCAAGGCCCTGAAGGCTTTCCCGTTGGAGCAGGAGATGGATGTGCACTCCTCCAAGGGGAAACACAAGGAGAAGAAGCACCATGGTAAAGACCGTAGTCGGTCCCAGCACCGGTCCCGGTCACGATTCCAGTCTCACTCGTTGCCCTCTCCCAAAAAAGCCACCCTTTGGGATCAGGAGAGCTTCTGAAGTCTGCTCAGGCCAAGGCCAGCCCTTCGGAAAGCTAGCCAACCCAATAGTAACCCGCTAAAGGTTACCACCAAGCCCTTGAGTAAAAGCTGCAGCCCCCTGCAAGGCACCGGCACCGCCTGCTGAAGAGCATGCCTCCGGGCTCAAGGACTCTCCGGCACCCTCGGTGGCACCCCATCGTCGTACCACCACCGACTTCGGTCAAGGGGCAAAGGGTGAGGAATCGGCCGTGGAAGAGCCGACGTCCCCGTCGCCCAAGTTCTCCTCCCCCCTGGGTCTCCAGGAGGGCTCTCCTTCGTGGGCCGACTTCCCAGATACTCCCTTTCCAGGTCAGGTGGCATAACTCTTTTCGAAGGTTGAGCTGAAGGAGCTAGTCTCCTTTTGGGGTGGACAGGTCCAGAAGCAGACCCCCTGTCACCGGCCCAGACACCGGTACCAGACCCGGCGTGCAAACCACAGCCGAGAGGTGAGCCTTCCCTGCAGAAGTTTTCAGAGTGATCGCCTACACCTCCTGCTATGGCTCATTCCGGCCCGGTCTGGAGACCACCGACATCACTCCAGGGATTCTGGAGACCATTGTCAGTCTAGGTCGCGTTCTCGAAGTCTTTCTCATTCTTCTAGGTGAGAACGCTTCTGACGTCGGTCCTCTGACTGACATCAGTCTCTGCTCCATCACCGGTCTTGAGACCGGAGTCGGTCTTTGGACCGACGTAGGTTCCCCAGTTACCATCGACAGCGAGAGTCTGGTCACAAGGAGAGGTCAGACTATTCAAAATCTTATAGTCTATCTCCCTCATCCTCTTCTGCGTCATCTTCCTCTCACAGCTTACTGCGGTCCCTGGGAGGGAAGGACCAGCCTCGCTCGCCTCCAGACGATCAAACCTTCATGGACATCATGAGGCATATCCAGGCTTCCAACGAGTGGGAAACTGAGGACCTGGACCTGGAACACCGGAGACTGGTGAAGTACTTGAGGCAAAAGGAGCTGAAACCACTGGTGATCTCTCCTTTGGTGGATACTTTTCAGGACCTTACCCGGACTACCTGGAGGCATTCAGCTTCAGTCCCGGCTGTTCCAAAGAAGTCGGATAGGCTGTACAAGGCCCTGAGGGCAGAAGCTTTCCTAGCTGAACACTCTCAGGTGGACTCCTTGGTGATCACGGCTGCCCATGATAAATCCAGACAGCCGAAGCACCTTAGCTCACAGCCTCCCGACCAGGAGTCTCGCTATTTGGACCAGGTGGGCAAGAAGGTTTATTCTGCCTCCACCTGCTCCATACAGTCCCTCAATTTCTTGACGCATATGGTCCAGTACTAGAATGTGCTATGGGAACGAGGGCAAGAGCTCTTGAAGGCCATTCCAGACTCTGATCAGAAGACGGAGCTTATGGATATTTTTTAATCGGGCTCATACGTAGGCTCCCATGTTCTGAGAGCCTAGTATGACACCGCAGATACGGCAACCAGGGCAGCCGCTTCCTGGATGTGCCTATGGTGCCACACCTGGTTGAGAGTCTCAGGCTTTCACCAGGATCTGCAAGCCGGTATCAAGGACTTACCCTTCCAGGGTACCGTGCTTTTTGGGCAGGAGATGGAAGCCTTGATTTCTCGTCTCCAGGAGTCGGGTAAGTCTAGCTGGTCGGTACATCAGATGTATCACGGCGACCAGTGAAGACAACGCAAGCAGCCATTTCACAAGTCCTCAGGTGGCCAAGGTCATGCCCATAGTAACCAGCAGGGGCAGAGAGGGGGCTTCCGTAGGAGATCCGGTAACCAGCAACCTGGGTGAGCTCCTACTCGTGGGCCCAAGTCCTCCCAGGCCTCTCTGCCTACGCCCAGCTCAGCCCAATGACTCCCTTCCACAGGAAGACCCAGGGGAGATGGTCGGGGGCCGCTTCTCCCTTCATCTCGAAGGGTGGAAGTCGATTACTGCAGACCAGTGGGTCCTAGATATCATCAGGAGAGGACACACGCTGGAGTTCACGGAGTTTCCCCCAAATGCTCTGCCAAAGCACTCCCAATATCCTCCTTCTCACATCCCACTAATAGAAGGAGAGATTCAGACCCTTTTGCAGAAAAGGGCAATAGAGGTAGTCCCCTGGCCTCAGCGATGAAAGGGATTTTACTCCCATTTCTTCCTGGTCCCAAAAAAGACACAGGATCTTTGTCCCATTCTGGACCTCAGCTCTCTAAATCTCTTTACAGAGTACAAAAGGTTCAGGCTGGTGACCCTCCCGGGTCTTCTTCGTCTGCTGCACCGAGGGGACTGGCTCTGCTCCCTAGACATGCAAGATGTATATATGCACTTCGGGGTCTTCCCTTCCCACAGGAAGTTTCTGAGGTTCCACTTCCAAGGGGACAACTACCAATTCCGAGTTCTTCCGTTCGGTCTCTCTTCCACTCCGCGAGTCTTTACAAAGTGCTTGGCAGTGGTGGCTGTGGCTCTAAGGCACATGGGGCGCTTCGTTTTTCCATACCTAGATGATAGGCTACTTACAGCCCTGTCAAGGGCAGGCCTACCTCATGCCCTCGGAGACACCTGTACTTTATTCTGAGAGCTGGGGATCACCCTGAATTTGCAGAAATCATCCCCAGAGCCCAGTCTAAAGCTCGTCTTCATTGGAGCGGTACTGGATTCTATCCAGGGCATGGCCTTCCTCCCCCAGGACGGGGCGATCCCCTGCGAGAGATTGCCGAATGGATCTCAGTAACTCCTCAAGTTCCAGCATGGAGCTTCCTCAGGCTTCTGGGGCACATGGCGGCAGCCATTCCAGTTACTCCCTTGGCATGCCTCCACATGCGGATCCCACAATGGATGCTCACGGTACAGTGGGACCAAGGCTACGACGATCTACACTTCATGGTCAGGATCACCGAGCCAGTCAGGAGAACTTTGCTTTGGTGGATGGACCACCAGAACTTGGAGAAAGGGGTCAGCTTTTGTCCAGAGCCACCAGGTCAGACTCTTATGACAGATGCATCAGACCTGGGTTGGGGGGGCGCACTTGGGTGCTTATCAAACGCAATAGGTTTGGTCACCCAAGGAGTGATCCCTTCACATCAGTGTACTGGAGATGCAAGCGGTTCTCTGTGCCTTACAGGCCTTTCAAGAGGACCTGGTGCCAGGCTCTCTTCTGGTCCAAACAGACAATATGGTGGTTGTCTTCTACATCAACAAGCAAGGAGGTACTCATTCGTATCCTCTTTGCAGGGAGGTGATGAGAGTCTGGTACTGGGTGCTGGAGTGGCGCATTCTGCTGTCCGCGGTACACATTCCAGGAGCCCACAATGATCTGGCCGACAGCCTAAGCAGGTCTCAATCCAGAGCACACGAGTGGGAGCTGCTACAATCTGTGGCAGATCAGCTCTTTGACAAGTGGGTTCATCAAGAGCTGGACCTCTTTGCGTCACCACGCAGCACCAAACTGCCAGTGTTTTGCTCGCGAGAGCACTCGGCTGGAGTTTTCTGGCCAGACGCATTATCCCTTTGCTGGGCAGGGAGGTTTCTCTATGCCTACCCGCCCTTCCCTCTGATTCAGAGAGTCCTACTGAAGTTACAGGCAGAAGGGGCCCAAATGATTCTCATAGCCACCAGATGGCCTCAGCAGATTTGGTTCCCACTCCTGCAGCGGTTATCCACGGAGCCTCCAGTTCCGCTGCCCATATGCTCGCAGTTGCTGTCCCAGGAACAGGGGTCGCTGGTCCATCCGGACCTTCAGTCCTTACACCTACATGCTTGGCTCCTTCAGACATAGCTTAGCACAGATACGGGGTCTCCCTGGAAGTGGCGGCAGTCCTAGTTTCGGCGAGAAAGCCCTCCACCTGCTTTGCTTATGCTATGAAGTGGAAGCATTTTTGTCTATGGGCCTCGTCACAGCATTTAGACCCCGTCACTTGCCCAGTGAACTCAGCGTTGCAGTATCTCCTCTCTTTGTATCAAAATGGCTTGAGTTACTCCTCTATTAAGGTGCATATGTGGTCTGTCTCTGCCTATCATGCTCTCATTGGAGATAGGGCGTTGGCACAATTGGATGTTGCCCACACCTTCCTAAGAGGAATTTTGCATATGAGACCTCCCATTTGGGACCCTATCCCACCCTGGGACCTCCTTTATGTGTTGGAGACGCTCACCCTCTCTCCCTTTGAACTGGCAGCAGATTGTGAGCTGCGTTACCTTTCTTGGAAGGTTTGTTTCTTGGTTGCTATTACTTCAGCTTGAAGAGTTGCCGAGCTTCAGGCTCTGATGTATGAAGAGTCATATTTGATTTTCCACAGGGAAAGGGTTTCCCTTAGAACAAATCCGAAGTTTCTTCCGAAAGTGGTCTCAAAGTTGACCCTCAACCAGTTGGTTGACCTTCCAGTTTGTTTTCCTTCCCCATCCAATAGAAGAGAAGCTCTCCTTCATACACTGGATATTCACAGGACTTTGAGGTATTACCTCAAGTGGACAGCTGTGTGCCGTCAATCGGAACAACTTTTTGTGACCTTTGTGCCACAATGCTTATGTAAACCGGTGACCAAGCAGACGATATCAAAGTGGATAGTCCACTGTTTTTCCTTCTATTATGAGAAACACAATAAGCCCCTACCGGGTCCAGTTAGGGGTCACTCCACCAGAGGAGTGTCTGCTTCATTTGCCACCCTGAGAAATGTCTCTATCAGGGACATATGTGCGGCCTGTACCTGGTACTCAGTGCATACCTTTGTCAAGCATTACAGCTTGGATATCGTCTCCAGATGCCGAGCTAGCTTCAGCTTGGCTGTTTTACAAGGACTTCTGTCCTGAGGCCTCTGGAGTCAGCATATTCCACCTCCCGGGATCATCTACTTATTTAGCGTGGACTGCTTGGTATTCAGTCCTGAAGGTTATAGCCTGCTGCAAGAGCTCCCACTCGAAGTAAGATAGTACAGTTATGTAAGAACTTACCGTAACAGTAGATCTTCGAGAGAAGCTCTTGCAGCAGGTGTTACTTTCCCATCTGCCTTCCCCCTTGAGGTGTGCAGATCCATCTTCATTTACATCTCCTATATTCGCTTTGTCTCCTTCTCTTGTCAGGTCTTGTTGCGGGCCTTAGCAGGAGAACTGAGGTGGAGCTGGGTCCGCCTCCTTTTGTACCAGGGCCGACGTCAGGGGCAGTCCCCGCTGTATATTGCTGGCTGAGAGGTTTTATGGATGATCCTAGTGCCTGTGGCATACTCCTGAAGGTTATAGCCTGCTGCAAGAGCTCCTCTCGAAGATCTACTGCTACGGTAAGTTCTTACGTAACTGTACTTTAGTTATTAACAGCAGAGGATTTATTAATAGTAGATGATTTGTTTTTGTTTATTATTTTAAGGTATTCAGTATTATTGTATTGCACTGTAGGTCAGCTAACGATTGGGATGTGCTGGAGGCCTGCCCCCATGGTCGTGCACTAATCACCCTCTGCTCTTCACGCCCTCTGCCCGTTTTTTCCTCCCCAGTTGCAGTTTACAACCTACCAACGCTGTAGGGCATTGGGTATTGCTCGCAAGGGGAGGAGAAGGGTGGGTGGTGGTGAAAAGTGGAGGATGAATGAGCGGGGCCATCGCATTGGGGTTGTAAGATCCAGGAGATGCCCTGGGGCAAAATGGAATCTAGAATGTGGTCCACCATGCCTGGTTCCCATACCCAAGGGCACCACCAATATTGGCGGGCAGGTGGCCCGGGCAGCCCTGAAAGTTCGTCCAACTTGGGCTGTGTTATGCAATGCCAGATCCATTAAAAACAAGATGGCAATTATTGCTGATCTTGTAGAAAGTGTGTATCTGGCTTGCATTACCGAGACCCGGTTGGATGAGAACTCTGACCCCATTTTGGAGGCTACAATTCTGGCCGGGTATTCGGTGATTCACCGGCCAAGTTTGGATTGGGAGGGGTTGGGGTCTGTTTTAAGATTGAACTTAACCTCACAAATGTACCAGTTCAGGAAGCTGAGTCATTCGAGTGTACCGTAGTAGCAGGTGTAGGCTGTAGGATCACCCTCATCTACCGTCCACCCGGAGATGCGAAGCGATTCTTTCAGGAAGTAGCGGACTTCGTCATTGACATGGCATTTGAATCACCCAGACTGATGGTTCTGGGTGATTTTAATGCCTGGGTCGATGATGAATTCTCACAGTTTAAACAGCACTTCCTCCAGTTAATGTCATCTCTGAGCCTTACACAGATAGTTACCACTGCTACTCACAAACATGGTCACTCCTTTGACCTAGTTTTTCTCCTGGGGATCAAGGCCTCTGACCTGGAGGGTAGAACCAGTTGGGTGGTCCAATCACTACACCGTGGGGTTCAGTTTTAGCCCCCGTAGGCCATTCCCTGTGGAAATGGTCAGGTATCGCCCTTTACAAGACATTAGTTCGGAAAGCCTGGTGGCGGTACTTGACCTTTCGCCCTTTCTAGTGGCAAACAATGACCCTGATGCCCTCGTGGTAGCCTATAATACCGCTGCCTCAGCGGCTCTCGATGTCATTGCTCCCGTCCGTGTTCACATTCTCTCCCTTCGCCCTCGGTCCCCTTGGTTTGATGGGACTTTGAGGGAGATGCGGCAACTAGGGCGAAGGTTAGAGCACTGCTAGTGTAGATCCTCCTTTGATGCCGACCACCTTAGATTGATGGAGCATTATCAGGCCTATCAATCTGCAATCACCCATAAGAAGGCAGAGTTCCTGTCTGGGGAGATTGTGGTTGCTCAGAATCGACCAGCTCAGCTTTTTCATACTGTGGACAGCCTGTGCAACCCAACCTGTCTGCAGGTTTGAAGGTTTTTTTCGCAAAAGGAGTGCGATTAGCTTGCTCGATTCTTTGCTACTAAGGTGGCTGACATTAGGGAGGCGCTTCAGCCGGCACACTCTAAGGGCATTGCTTTGGATCAGTGTGTGGCCGCTGTCGCTAAGTTTTCCTGGAGGTCCTTCGAGTGACCGGAATTCATGGATATCATGCAGATTGTCCAGAGTGCACGCCCTACGTGCTGTTGTTTGGATCCAAGACCAACTTCCCTGATTTTGGGTTGTATTGATTCTATTGGTCCAGTCCTAGCATGGATAGTCTGATGCTCCTTGGAAACAGGCGAGTTTCCAAGCTTCCTGAAGGAGGCAGTGGTGACACCCCTCCTGAAGAAAGCTTCTTTGGACCCTGACCTCCATGCAAATTAAAGACCAATCTCTAACCTTCCCTTTTTAGTGAAGGTGATTGAAGAGGTAGTGGCTGTACAATTGGAGAACCATTTGACCATCTATGCTATCTATGAACCCCTCCAGTCCGGTTTTTGAAAAAGGCATAGTACTGAGACAGCGCTGGTTCGGGTGCTCAATGATCTCCTGATGGCTAGGGATCAGAGGAACCGTTCCATTCTGGTTCTTCTAGATCTCTCATCAGCCTTCGACACTGTGGACCCTGGGGTTCTTCTCGAGCGTCTGAGGTTAATCTGTGGACTGTCGGATGTAGTCCATAGGTGGTTTACATCCTACCTCACTGGGAGAATGCAGAGAGTGGTTTCTGGAGTTTTTACCTCAGATCTAGTTTCTCTGTCTTGTAGGGTCCCTCAGAGCCCGGTGTCGTCCCCCATGTTGTTTGCAGTGTATATGCTTCCTTTAGAAGACATTGTAACAAGGTATGGGCTGAGGTTTTGCTGCTCTGCTGATGATACCCAGCTCTACCTTTCTTTTGCACCTGACTAGGATGGAGCTCTCTCAGTCTTTAATAACTGCCTTAGTGAAATCCAGGAGTGGATGGATTCGAGTTGGTTGAAGTTGAACTCGGAAAAGACGGAGGTGTTGGTAGTGGATTCGGCTCGCCGGATAGTGGGGTTGGGGGTTGGTTCTCCCTCTGGACTTTATCTTGGGGGTGCTTCACTCCTGACCTCTGAACGGGTGCATAACCTGGGGGTAATTTTTGATGAGGGGCTGACCCTGCATTCACAGGTGTCAGCCGTCATCAAGTCCTCATTTTATGATTTGAGGAATATCTCCAGGATTAGGCACCTTGTTCCATCCGGTGATCTTTCGATGCTTGTCCACGCCTTTATGTCCTCACATCTGGACTATTGCAATTCCCTTTATTTAGGGCTTTCTGGGGATAAAATCCACCGCTTACAGCTGGTGCAGAATGCTGTGGCCAGGCTCCTGACTGGTACCTCATGGTCCAGCCATATTTCGCCGGTGTTGCGTAGACTGCACTGGCTGCCAGTACAGTGGTGGCTCACCTTTACAGTCGGTCTTCTTACTTATAAAGCCCTACATGGACTTGGCCTGGGCTACCTGAAAGAGCTCTTGGTCCCTTACTGCCCTGGGCAATTGCTCCGTTCAGCTGGTGAGGGGTTGCTAGAGATCCCGAGGGTGTCTTTGAAATCTTCTGGGGCTCGTACATTTATGTATGCAGCACATACCCTCTGGAATTCTCTAACCCGACAGCATGTGTTGGGTTCGAGGTTCTGTGGGCAGGCACTACTCCCCCTCTAGGCTGAGGGACCTGCACCCCTTCAATTGCCCCCCGTTGTGGCCTGAGGTTTATCAATGTTGTCAGGCCCTGGGAATTGTTTGAAGGAGGCTGAGGGGGAGGTGAGTCCCCCGATTGGGGGGGAGGAGCGTAAGGGGCGGATTAGGGTGGTTAGGCTAGGGAGATGCCCTGGCGCAAAATGGGTCCAGGATAGGGGTCTCCGATGCCTGGTTCCCACACCCAAGGGCTCCACTGATGGTGGGCAAGTGGCTTACTCCTCTAAAGCCTCTCATCCAAACTCAGGTGGTGTTATGCAATGCCAGGTCTATAAAAAACAAGACAGCAATAATTGCTGATCTTGTTGAGTCATCTCACCTGGCTTGCATCACTGAGACCTGGCTTGACTAGAATGCTGGCCCCATTTTGGCGTCAGCTGTTCCAGCCGGGTACTCGGTGGTACACTGCCCAAGATTGGATCAAAGGGGGGGCTTGCTATCTGTTTTAGATCAGAATTGGACCTTGCGGAGGTTCCAGTGATGTCCCCCAGATCCTTTGACTGCATCACAGGAGCAGGTGTGGGCTATAGAATTCTACTCGTCTACCGTCCACCCGGTGATGAGAAAGTTTTTCTTCAGGAAGTAGCGTACTTCATTGTCAACCTGGTGTTGGAGCCCTCCAGGTGGTTGGTGCTGAGGAACTTCAGTGCCTGGATTGACAATGAACTCTCGCACTTTGGTCAAAACTTCCTTTAACTAATGAACTCGTTGGGCTTCATATAGGTTGTTACCACTGCTACTCATATTCAGGGTCATTCACTGGATCTGGTGTTCACCCTGAGGATGGAGATCTCCGGATTGGTGGTGGAACCAGTCGGGTGGTCTGACCATCACTCCATAAGGTTCAATTTTATGGCCCCCCCCTTTGAGACCAACCCCTTCGGAGATAGTCCAGTACCGCCCTTTAAGAGGTGTTACCTTCCAAGATCTAATGGCGGTGCTGGACCAATCAAGTTGGCCTATGGAGTGCTTGGATCCAAATGCCTTAGTAAATCACTATAATAGTGTGGTGCAGAGGGCGTTGGATTCCATAGCTCCTGTCCGCGTTCACCCTCTCCCACTTTGCCCTTGGTCCCCTTGGTTCGATGGGACTTTGAGGGAGTTGAAGAGAGTGGGACGAAGATTGGAACGCTGCTGGCAGAAGTCTGGTCTTGAGAGTGACAGGCTTAGACTGATCACCCACTATTTGGGCTATCAATCAGAAATCTCTGGTAAGAAGGCAGAATTCCTGTCCAGAGAGATTGCTGCATCAAGGAATTGACCAGCTCAGCTCTTCGGGACTGTCGACAGGCTGTGCAATCCAGCCTGTCTGCAGGGCCGGAGAGCTTTGTCACAATTAAAGTGTGAGGAGTTTGCTCGGTTCTTTGATGATAAGGTGTCAACGATCAGATCTGACATCCGCAGGACACGTTCAAATGAGCACGGCGGAGATCAGTGCATGGTTACAGGTCCTCGGACTGTCTGGATGGACTTTCATTGGCCGGCAATCACAGATGTCATGAAAATTGTCCAGAGTTTGTGGCCGACTTGCTGTAGCTTGGACCCTGGTCCCACGCACCTCCTTATAGGTTGCGCGGATGTGATCGGAACAGTCCTTGTCGAGATTGTCTGCTGCTCATTGGACCAGGGGGTGTTTCCAGAGTCCTAGAAAGAGGCTGTCATGACACCCCTTTTGAAGAAATCTTCTCTTGACCCGGACTGTCTCGCAAACTACAGACCGATCTCTAACCTTCCCTTTTTGGGTAAGGTTATTGAGAAAGTAGTTGCACTGCAACTTGATGACTTTCTTACCACCCATGGCATCTATGAATCTCTCTAGTCTGGTTTCAGAAAGAGGCATAGTACTGAGACGGCGTTAGATTGGGTACTTAATGATCTCCTAACTGCGAGAGATCGGAGGAGCCGTTCAATCTTGGTTCTCCTCGATCTCTCTGCTGCGTTTGACACTGTGGACCATGGGATATTGCTGGAATGCCTATAGCTGCTCTGATGTCTGTCAGGGACAGTCCTTAGTTGGTTTCACTTTTTCCTCATGGGCAGATTTCAGAGGGTAGTATCAGGAATGTTTTCCTCTGCTCCCTTTGCACTGTCCTGTGGGGTGCCACAGCGTTCTGTGCTCCCTCCCATGTTGTTCACAGTGTATATGCTACCGTTGGGAGACATTATAAGGTGTTATGGGCTGAGTTTTCACTGCTATGCAAATGACACTCAGCTCTATATGTCCTTTGTACCCGAGCAGAATGACGCCCTTACCGTCTTTAATAACTGCCTCACTGAGATTCAGGACTGAATGAGTGCCAACTGGCTGAGGCTAAATTCGGATAAGACGGAGGTGCTGGTGGTGGACTCTGGTCATCGTGTAGAGAAGTTGACTCCTGGATCTCCTTCTGGCCTTGTGCTAGGGAATAACCAGTTGAGACCTTCTGAGCAGGTGTGGAATCTGGGCGTAATACTTGATTGCGAGCTGACACTTAAGTCTTAGGTGTTGGCCATTGTCAAGTCCTCCTTTTACCATCTGAAGAATATAGCCTGGATAAAACACCTTGTTCCTCATGATGACCTCCCGGTACTGGTCCACATCTTTGTTTCCTCACGTCTAGATTACTGCAATGCTCTATATCTAGGGTTGCCGGGGGTGGACCTCCGCCACCTGCAGCTGGTGCAGAACACTTCAGCTAGGTTGTTGACCGGGTTTCCTAGAATTTGTCACATTACACCTGTTCTGTGCAAACTGCACTGGCTGCTGGTACGTTGGAGGATCACCTTCAAGGTCCATTGCTGACCTATAAGACCCTACACAGACAGGGACTGAGCTACTTGCAAGATCTCCTGCAGCCTTACCACCCTCTCCGTCCACTCCGCTCCGCTGATGAGGGGTTGCTAGAGATTCTCAGGGTTTGTCTTCAATCCTCTGGGGCCAGAGCCTTTTTATTTGTGGCTCCAACCCTGTGGAATTCTCTACCTCGTCGGATTAGAGAGTGCCCGTCCACAGAATCCTTCAAGGCTTCATTGAAGAGTTTTTCGTTTACTTCAGCCTTTGATTAGCCCCTTTTTGCTGCCTTTTAATTGTACTATATTTAAATTTTTATTTATTATTGATGTATCTTTTATGTGCTGTGCTTTGGTATTTGAAAAGCTCAATAGAAATAAATTATGATTTGATTTGATTTGAACCGATGTAAATGGCAGCGCTACACTGACAAATTCATCATCAGTAGTACATATGCTTAAATCAATCAAGCAATACCTAAAAACCAACTGCAGTGCAGTGCTCAGACTCAGCACTGTGGGGGAGACCTGGAAAGTTCTTTGCTGTGGAAAAAAGAGGAGGTGCATTGTGGTCTTGCTGGTCTCTGTTTTTGAGAACAATCTGCCTTTTCCACTCCTGGCTTTTACATTTTAATGCTAATGTTAATGCTAGTTTTTTCCCTTTCTGAGAACTTTCTGAAGAGCTAATTTGACTATGCTGATCTCCTGGTCTGTGTTTTCGACCGGAGATCCAAAAAAGGAAAAAGTGAGTTCTCTTTAGAGTGAGGAGGTAGCTAAGGTGATTTAGTTGTTATGCAGGGTCAGGCAAGTGAGCCAGAAACAGGAGACAGCTTTTTTGTTTTGGAGTGTAGTAGACCCTCAATCCCTACCTATTCATGAGCTGGCTGTGAGGTTGAGCATCTGTTCCTGTCCTAACTCCTGCATCTCTCTGTTGCTGCTGTCCGATGGGAGCCTCCGGTGTATGGACTGTGCTTTTCGGAAGGAGGTGCCCTTTAGTGTGAAAAGGTCGGCCTGGCTGATCTTTCCTGGATCATGACACCTGGACCAATGTATGGATCCATCTGATTTGACGCAACCAGTTTTACTGGAAGATGCCTCACTAACATCTTTACATGAGGGCTGACTGAACCTGTTGGAGCCGTTTTTTCATCAAATTCCTTCCCAGGAGGCACAGTAGTAGAAGACATCTGCTGCATGTTATTTTCTGCTGGAAGGCCAAATGCGACAGTGGCCTGTGTTGTAGCAACCTGGAATTTGTCAATTTTCACCTGTCTTTGCATCATGTTACTGGCTCTCCAAAGAGCTCTGCTAACTTGAAGTCTCTCACTCCCCCCCTTGGATTATCGTTGAAGGGAAGTGGGGCCTGGTTGGGATGGTGACTTTCCATCTTTGGCGCAGAATTTCCTTTTGGACACCCCTGGCTGGTGAGAGTGGCTGAAGGTGTAATTTTCTATATTGCTCTCGCTCAAGGTTTTTGAACTTTTGATATCTTCACTGTAACATATGCCCTAGGTTGGATGTCAGTGAGAGACCCTCCATCCCTATTTATTCTGGGCAGTGAAGACATTTTTGTGCTGCAAAAACTGTATTTGACACTGACAATAATCTTTTATTACTTTGCTTGAATTTATTATAATGGGATCAATGGTCTTTACTCTCTTGAACTAAATTCTCTGCTCTCTGTTGTTTCTTGTTTTCACTGGGAGGTTGGGAGGGGTTGGTTTGGGAGTTTGGGGTTTTAAATGGTAATTGTGTGGTTGGTGATGTGAGTGGTTAGGGTTTGTTTTGTATTAGTGTGTGTCTGTCCTCAGGGCTGTGTTTACATACATAGCGCCCATAGGCTTGAAACTTCAGGTGCCCCCCCTACCACTTGACCTGAGCACCAAGTGTGCATCCAGCTTGTCCCCCCCAACACACACACATACACACACACACACACCCCTCCCTGCCATGTCCTGCTGAGTTACATCCACACCACAGAGTCCCTGCCTGGTCCCACTCATACCCTTTTGAAAGCTAAACTTGTATAAAACTTTTCCAGAATATGAACATTTTTTACAGTCAAAATTTTAAAATTCCTTTTAATAAACTGTTTACACTTATTTAGAGGTGGGAAAAAAACAGTCAAGCAAGCACAAACACTCGCTTATTTATGCATTTGATCTGAACAAGGCCAAACAGAGTGCATTCTTATTCAGAGTCTCCCTAGTTAGACAAGCATTTGTCAATGCCGAATGTTTGCTTGCTGGCATTGGCAGTGGTAGTAGAAGTTACAGAGCTATGAATAGGAATGGCAGTGAAGTATTGAACTGAAGCCAACCCCACCACTACCCTGCAGAGAGTGACAGGCATTGGGGTGTGCTTGGGTCATTTTAGGAATTTTTTCACCAAATTTTCAACATAGCCATTTTAAGACCTCTGCTCATGAATAGTGTCACTGTGATTTTCTTAATTTGTCCCAGACATTGATTTCAAGACACCAATCATGCCATTGTGCGCTACATGTATGGAAACATCGCTTTGGGTGAGATGTGAAAAATGACAGCTGTACTACCCATAAGAAGGTGTGGTAAATGGCAGTGTTGAAAATCTGGAGTGAACATATTGTAAGTTTAGAAAACTTACGAGCGTATGAGGAACTGTGCAACGCACGCTTCAGAAACAGTCATTTTAGGAATTTTTTCACCAAATTTTCAACATAGCCACTTTAAGACCTCTTCTCATGAACAGTGTCACTGTGATTTTCTTAATTTGTCCCATATTGATCTCAAGACATCGATCATGCCCACTGTGCGCTACATGGATGGAAACACGTTTTGGGTGAGATATGAAAATGACAGCTATACTACTCATAAGAAGGTGTGGTAAAATGGCAATGTTGAAAATCTGGAGTGAAAATATTGAAAGTTCAAAACTTACGAGCGTGCGTAGGAACTGCGCAACGCACACTCGTAAAACAGTCATTTTAGGAATTTTTTCACCAAATTTTCAACATAGCCACTTTAAGACCTCTGCTCATAAACAGTGTCACTGTGATTTTCTTAATTTGTCCCGTACATTGATTTTCAGATAACCGACTGCGCGCCATTGTGCGCTGCATGGGCGAAACACATTTTGGGTGAGATGTGAAAATGACAGCTGTACTACTCATAAGAAGGTGTGGTAAAATGGCAATGTTGAAAATCTGGAGTGAAAATGTTGAAAATTTGAGAAATTACGAGCCTGCGTAGGAACTGCTTTCGTAAAACGAATCATTTTGGAATATTTGCTAGATTTTCAACATGGGAACTTTGAGGACCCCTTCTCATGAATGATGTCACCGTCATGGTGTTATTTGGGCCCGAAGAATGATTTCACAGTCACTGCGCGAAATCACCCTTCGGGCCCGAAAAACGCCATGGCAGTGACATCATTCATGAGAAGGGGTCCCAAAAACCCCATGTTGAAAATTTGGTGCAAAAATTCCAAAAAATGCCTGAGATATGCAATAAAGTTGAAACCCCCCTATCTAGCCCATTATACAGCTTACCGGCATTTCCTCAGTTCGCGGTCGGCTTTGAAGAGTGCAGACGTGTTGCCGGTCCACCGAAGATCATCGTGCCGAGGTCCGGAGGTAAGTATGGGGTGAGGGGGGTTGGGGTGGGGAGGCAGGGTGCGAGGGTGGGTGCGGTTGTGGAGGTGTGCTGGAGACTACGTGGAACCGCTTTTATTTTCCAGGTTGAAAAACAAAATTAGACGACGTAGGACATTTGCCACGCTTGGTGGGCTCCCAGCATGGCACAAGGACGGTGGGGGGCGTTCAGCCGACGGGGATTGGGCACCCCGTCATGATGGGATTAGTTGCCACGCTTGGGTGGGCTCCAGCGTGTCACCTTGTACTGGAGGAAGGCACGGGGATTGGGCACCCCGCCGGCGATAGTATGGGGAGGGAGAGACATTGCAGCCAACGAGGGATTGGGCACCCCGTCGGCTATTAGCTGGCATTTGGGAGGCTTTGAGGAGGCGCGGCACAAACCCGGCCAGTTAGGCACCAGCGGCTATACTGTGTGCGGGAGGAGTTTCTGTGTGTGTGTGTGTGTGTGTGGTAGAAGGCAGGCATGAGCAGGCGATATCTTATCGCTGCTCACTCAAGCGTAGCTCCCCCTTTCAACTGTATGCCACTGCATTTTCGAGCTTGTCATAGACAGCTCCAGCATGCATTGGCTTATAGGGACCGCACATGCCAAAACACTGACTGAATTGGAGGAGGAGGTGACACACCGAAATCTCGGATGATGGCACTATGTTTCTTGCACATGTGTGCAAGCAAACATAAAAAAAAGTAATGCACCGAACAGAACAACAGTCACTTTTACCTAAATGGTCTGAGTTCAAGCACTGCAAGTCATTCAGGGGTAGCTTTTTAAGGCTAAACTAAAGTTAGTGTCATAACAGACAAACTGCAAGAATAAATGCACTGCCCAAAACTCCCCGTTTTAACTTCTTTAGGAGTTGGAGAAAAAAAAATCTGCAGGTCATGGGGGTTAAGCATTTTAAAATGGAGGCTAGTGGTTAAACTATTTTTTTATCCAAGTGGTCCAAAGGTGAGGGGGCAGCATATTTGTTACTAAGTGTGGTGATAACATTATTTAAGAATAAAAGCTACAGCAGTGCCAGTCAGTGTCGCTGTCTGATAATACAGAACCTGTGGGTAAACAGTCTGAACTCTGAAGCTGCTGCTATCAATTTAATTTACAGGAGGAAAAAAAAAACCCTTCAAATTCACTGCAGGTCATGGGGTTGGAGAGGTAACATGCATCCTGAACTTTCTAAAAAAAAAAATGGATACACTACAGATCAACCAGGAGCAGCATTTATTATTGTTACTACATAACACAGACAATAAAATAAGATAAGTTTCAAACAAACTGTCAGACGACGTTGTGTGCAATAAAGCAAAAATGGTACCTGATATGCCTTGAATGATTCTGTGGGAAGGTAAATAGTCTGGCAGAAGTTGCAGGCAGCAGTTATTTATCCAGAGAAGCTGACCGACAGGACACGATGACCCAGTCCATCTGACTAGTTGTGATGAATGATGCATATGCGTTGATTTGGAATACACCTAGTCTACAGCTTGCCTCACACACACACTGGCTGGCACTGCTCACTCTAAAAGATGAAGAACAGTTCTGTTTACTTACTAAAGTAAAGTGAGTCTGATGCTGACTGTGTGAGTCTCAGTGACCTCTCGACTTGCTTTCAAACTTCTCCCTGACCAGACCAGCCACGACTACTGGGCTGACGGCACTGTCTGCACTCACTGTCTGGCAAGGAAGGCCCCTCTCAGTCTTTGCTCTCCAGCCTACCCGACTCCTCCACGCTCCCTCAGTCAGGTCAGGAGAGGACGGAGTATTTGAATTTCTTTCACTTCAGTCCACAATACAGTTAGCTGGACTAAAATTAAGTAGCTGTAGCTGGCTGGTCTAGCTGCTCCAGACTAGTACTACCGCTCCACATCTGCTGCTTGCTTCCAACTCCTGAATCTCCTACGCAGTCACACTTGTCTTGTCTTTGCAATGTTGACTCTCCCAAACAGAGACCCAGTGGACTTGAAGACACAGCGGCTTGTAGCTTGCGGCGCGCGTTCTCTCTCTTTTCCTCCCAATTCCGGCTGGCAGAGTGGCGGTTGATAGAGTTCTCCTTCTATCTTCCAAGTACTTTGTGATACTTGTACTGGGGCCATTTAAACTTGCTGCCCCTCTTACTTGAAACAGCAGCCAATTGGAGGATGCACAGCACAGTATACACCCGCCGTGGACCTGATTGAAATCCTAAATCACAAGGTCCATGGGGCACTGCTGACTTGCTGAGGATAATAGTTTCATACAGGGGAGGGGTAGAGAGAGTGAGCGGGCGGGCGGGGCACCAACAGTCGGAGTAAGTACATTGATGTCAGCATCAGTCAGGGTCAGGTCAGCCATTGCCTAAGCGGGGGGCGCCAGCAGTCATGTACATTGATGTCACGTCATCCATTGCCTAAGTGGGGAAGGGGGCTTGTCATCAGCACAACAGCAGGAGCAATAAACATTTATGTCTGTCACGACAAAGGGGAGGGCGGGTAGCCAATTGTTTAAATGACGCTGACAGGGGGTCCCTTAGTAGGAGTCTGAACTGGAACGTCTTTAGACTTTTGTGTCTTTTTTTTGTTTTGTTTTTAGCAAGACATACTGGCAGACAACACAAGCAGCCAGCCCAGAAAAAAACTTTTTTTTTTTTTTTTTTTTTTGCTGCCTAATTTTGCAGGTGCCCCTAGGCTGCAGCCTAGTTAGCCTATGCAGAAAAACAGCCCACTGTCCTTGTGTGATTGGTATTTTGTTAGTAGTATAAGGGGGCTATCTAGGGGTATAACATGTGTCTAGGGAGGCCTGTGGGTCTGGGGCGGGCTAGAATTGTGTACGGGGCGTCCCAGCTCCAGGAGGTTGGGATTAAGAGGCCTCATAGTGATTGGGTGTGGCAGGTGCCCTGTGCTGAGCGGATGGGGGTAGGAGTGAGGTTATGGGTGTAGAAGGCACTCTAGGTGTCGGCGATCTTAGAGAGAGGCCAAATGTGTCTGGTTCCAGTCCCCAGGGTTCCCACTAGACTGAGAGGGCTAGTAACGATTAGGGTGACTCTTTACACCAATCCCCTGAGGGCAGTGCTTTGCAATGCCAGATCGATTAGGAACAAGACCACAATTATAGCAGATTTAATTTCCTCAGTTGATCTCACATGCATCACTGAGACCTGGGTGGATGATGATGCTGGCCCGGTTTTAGAGGCTGCCATTCCCCCTGGGTACTCGGTAGTGCACTGCCCCAGAGTGGAGCACAGGGGCAGGGGAGTGGCCATCTATTTTAGACCTGAACTTGGCTTCAAGTCACCCTGCAGCTGGAGAACCACTTGATCATCTATAACATTTATGATCCCCTCCTATCCAGTTTTCAGAAGAGGCATAGTACTGAGACCGCTCTGCTTCGGGTGCTCAATGATCTTCTGATTGCAAGAGTTCAGAAGCGCCATTCCATCTTGGTCCTTCTTGATCTCTCGTCAGTCTTTGGCACCGTGGACCATGAGGGGCTGCTGGAGTGCTTGAGAGACATCTGTGGCCTGTCAGGTACAGTCCTCAGATGGTTTAGATCTTTTCTCCTGGCAGAACCCAGAGAGTGGTGTCTGGAATTCATTCCTCTGCTTCATTCTCTCTGCCATGTGGGGTTCCTCAGGGCTCTGTGCTGTCCGGTATGTTGTTCGCAGTGTATTTGCTGCCATTGGGGAAACATTGTGAGACAGTACGGGCTGAGGTTTCACAGCTTTGCAGATGACGCCCAGCTCTACCTGTCTTTTGCACCTGACCAGGACAGTGCAATCTCTGTCTTTAATAGCTGCCGCATAGAAATCCAGGACTGGATGTGGGCCAGCTGGTTGAGGTTAAACCCCAATAAGACTGAGGTGTTGGTGGTGGATCTGGCTCACAGAAAAGAGAGGGTGGGCAGGGTCTGCCTCTGGGCTTTGGCTCGGAGGTAACCAGCTCCTGCCCGCTGTTCAGGTGTGGAGTCTGGGGGTGATTTTTGAGGAGGAATTTACGCTGCATTCGCAGGTGTCGGCAGTAGTCAAGTCCTCCTTTTACTATCTGAGGAACATCGCCCGGATTATGTACCCTGTTCCATCTTGTGACCTTCCAACATTGATCCATGCCTTTGTGACCTCGCACCTTTACTAATGCAACTCCCTCTACCTAGGGCTTCCGGGGGTTGACATCCACCACCTGCAGCTGATGCAGAACGCAGCGGCCAGGCTATTGACAGGGGTTTTCTGGGTCAGTCACATCACACCTGTGCTGTGCAAACTGCACTGGCTGCCTGTACAGTGGCGGATCACCTTCAAGGTCAGTTTACT
Source organism: Neoceratodus forsteri (assembly GCA_016271365.2). Taxonomy (NCBI): domain Eukaryota; kingdom Metazoa; phylum Chordata; order Ceratodontiformes; family Ceratodontidae; genus Neoceratodus; species Neoceratodus forsteri. The sequence goes on along the minus strand of CM057454.1, from coordinate 1,074,911,530 downwards.
GACCTATAAGGCCCTACATGGACAGGGTCCAGGCTACCTGCAAGAGCTCCTGGTTCCCTACTGCCCTCTCTGACCTCTCCTCTCAGCCAACGAGGGATTGCTAGAGGTTCAAAGGGGATTGAAAACCTCAGGTGTATGAGCATTTACGTACGCGGCCCCTACCCTGTGGAACACTCTACCTCGTCGGATTCGAGAGTGCCAGACCGTGGAGAGCTTTAAGGCAGCCTTAAAGACATATGTGTTTTATCTTGCCTTTGGGGATTCTGTATGAGAGAACTGCTTATTGCAAATTAGATTAATGCAGGATTTACTGTGTTTTATTGTTTTATCTCTGAATTATTTATTGTTTTATTGTACAGCACTTTGATAAATCTGAATTGCGCTTTATAAACAAATATTATTATTATTACTTACCATGCACCCAGTGAGAAAGCTGGGTTATTTTGAATGTGTGGCCATTCGTGGGGGTCCAGGCGCAGGCTGCAGGATTCTCCTGATTTACCGTCCTTCCAGGGCAGCAGGAGAATTCCTGCAGGAGAGAGCTGATTTCATCGTCGGTGAAACATTGGAATCCCCCCAGATGTTTAATTCTGGAGGACTTCGATATTTGGGACAATGATAAAACTTCTAGGCTAAGTTATAACCACCTTCACCAGATGGTGTAATCTCTGGGCCTGTCGCAAGAAGTTTCTTCCATGACCCTCCAGGGTGGCCACATGTTGGATCTGGTCTTCTCACTGGAGCTCGAGGTTAGTAACCTCAAGACTGATAGGATCGTTTGGTCTGATCATTGCACAGTGGAGTTTTCATTTGGGGCCCCCCTGCAGAGATAGTAAACTACCTCTGTTTGAGGAGTTTGACCCTGGGAGAGGTTCCTGGCAGAGTCTGATCTATCTAAAGTGGGCAGTGCATGCATAGGATGTACAGGCGAGGCTATCGCTGCCTATAATAAGGCGCTGATGGCAGTGCTCGACTGTTTTGCACCAGTCTGTGTACAGCCCAGATCTTCTCACTTGAGGTCCCCTTGGTTTGATAGGGAGCTCAAGGTGATGAAGATCATGGGTTGGAGGTTGGAGAGCTGCTGGAAGAAGTCTGGGTTAGAGGTATACAGACTGGCTCTGTGCTCCAATTATGGTGAGTACTGGGGGCAATCACCCGTAAGAAGGCATAGTTCCTGTCCAGGCAGATTGCTGCTGGGAAGAATTGACCGACTGTGCTCTTTTGGACTGTGGACAGGCTGCTAAACCCAGCCTGTCTACTGCTGAAAAAAGCCTTTTCAAATGCTTTATGCGAAGAGTTTGTTTGGTTCTTCTCAGACAGGGTGTCCACCATCCGACAGGATGTACCACCAGTGTGCCATAATATGGCCAACAGCTGTCTTCTTAGGTGTCCAGAAAGCACTCTGCCTGGTTGGAGGAGTTTAAACCGGTGGAGGCAGCAGAGGTTTTGTGAGTTGCTCGTGAACTGAAGCACACATATTGTGAACTGGACCGGGTGCCGAAGCGTTTCTTAATGAGATGTGTTGATACCATTGGCCCAGTGTTCGCCTTGATTGTCCGGTATTCTCTCTCAGAGGGTGCCTTCCCAGATGCCTTGAAGGAGGCTCTGGTCAGGCTCATTCTGAAGAAACCATCCTTAGACCCTGACATCAAATTGAATTACCATCCTATCTCCAACATCCCATTTTTAGGGGAGGTTGTTGAGAAGATTGTGACGCTTCAGCTTGAGAAGCGCCTCATGGCCTTTGATCTGTATGAACCTCTTCAGTCAGGGTTTTGTGTAAGGCACAGCATGGAAACCACATCCGTTCGGGTGCATAATGACCTCCTCAGGGCTAGAAATTGAGGGGAAGGGACAATTCTTGTGCTCCTGGATCTCGCCTCAGCTTTCGACATGGTAGACCATTTTGTGTTGCTCGACCACCTGAGGGGATTTTGTGGACATGCTGGCAATGTCACCTGCTGGTTTGAGTCTTATCTCATGAATAGGAGGCAACAGGAAGTGATGGGGAATTTCTCTTCTGCCCTAAATCTCCTGTCGTGTGGAGTACCTTATGGTTCAGTCCTGTCACCAATGTTGTTTGCCATGTATATGCTGCCCTGGGAGAGCTCATGAGGAAGTACAGCTTGTTTTATTTCTTTATGAAGATACCCAGCTGTATCTTTCCTTTGTACCGGACACCCTATGTGGTGGAAGTGCTAAATAAATGCCTTGCCGAGATCAGTGACTGGATGGCCTCCAGTTGGTTGCAACTGAATCCCGATAAGACAGAGACACCGTCTGTGAGTCTAACAGAGGGTGTGATAGGATGGCCTCTGGCGCAGAAACAGGTTTGCTCCTGGGGTCTGTGCCATTGAAGGCCTCCTCTAGGGAGTGTGATCTTGGTGTGACCTTTGACGGCGGACTGACATTTGAGGCTCAGGTGTCATCCGTTGTCTGGTCCAGCTTTTACCATCTGAGGAATATCGCCAGGATCAAGCCCCTAGTTCCGCGCCTGGACCTCCCTACACTGGTACACGCCTTTGTGATGTCAAGGCTAGACTACTGTAATGCACTCTATCTCTGGGTCTCGGGAGGTACCCTTTGCAGACTGTAGCTAGTGCAGAATGCAGCTGCCAGGTTGTTATTGGGACAGTCAAAATACTCCTGCGTCACCCCAGTGCTGCATGAACTGCACTGGCTGTCCGTCAGGTGGAGGGTCCTCTTTAAGGTGGGTTTACTCACCTTTAAGGCCCTACATGGGCTGGGCCCTGGCTACTTGTCTGACCTTCTGACCCCCGCTAGCTTGGTCTGCTCCCTCGTTCTTCTGGTAGGGGCCTCCTCGCAATTCCCAGGATGAGGCTGAAAACTGCCAGTGACAGAGTGTAACCCCTAGATGGCGCTATCCCAGGGGCTACTACCCCTGCCTGATTTGCCACTAACAGGTTGAGGGGCCTGGATCCAATGGCGGGTGCCTCCACCCAGAGGTCAGGGTTTGCAATAGTTAAACTAACTTGGTCACAGCCCTCTGGGACACTGCAACCCCTTTCTTCCCACTAGTGGCCCACACAATATATCAGAATTACCTTCACAGTATACACTTACCCCAGGTCTGGTTCCGCACTGGGACCTCCTGTGAAATGAGATACAGTGCAACAATCACAGTACAGTACTTTAACATAGACAAATACCTCAGGCAGTATAACTTTGCTGAAACAAGCAGCTCTGATTTATTTAGGGGATATAACAAGGACAGGGGAAATCAGGTTAATTAGCTTATCACTCTAATAATCTATTTATGGCTCTGTGCACAGGCCTCATCCCTATCAGTTACTGTCCCTGGGTACCCAAGCCCTAGTGGCTAGTCCAAACCGTGGCAGCTGGTAGGGGCCCTTTCACACAGAGAAAAGGAGAATTAAACAGTCAGCAGTACAGTAATTCCATTTGGATTTAATGTGGCAATTCAACAGGAGCAACCCTGAATTAGTACTCACGACCTCCAAATAAGATAGGGTCCTTCAATGTCAGCAGGGCTCACTTGAGGTACACAAACCTCTTCACACATCCATATAAAAGAAAGCACTATACCAGGCAGGCTGCATCTGTATCCCGATCGCAATTACTGCACAATACCCGGAGAACACACAGCAGATTCAGTTCCTGACAGACCAGTGCAATTTTCAGCAATTCTTCCAGTCTTCTACAGGGTGAGCCTGGTTTCTACCTTCAGAGATCCTTTGATTCTTTTCACAGGACGGATTCAGTCCCAACAAGCTGTTACACAAGCTGCAGACCGGAACTCTGGCCTTACACACGCTTTTTGACTAAAACTGCACACTGAAAAACACAGGGCTCCTTCCTTCTTCACTGCCAAAGCTCAACTGAAACTCCAACCGACAAAACAGGCACTTCCTTTGAGTTCCTCCCAGTTCTTGACTGGATTGGCTGTCACCACAATAGACTGCTGCTGTTGGTCCAAAAGGCACTGAAGTCTAAACTACATCTCCCAGAGTCACTGCCCATACAGTCCTCTTGTGGCTGGCTCAGATTATGAGTCCAAGTTCTGATTCGTCCAAGGCACCATTTTAGAGCTAGCTTACCCCACACTGATTGGTCCAGTTCAGCAGTTCAAAACTAGAATGGGAACTAGCAGACACAGTTCTGACTGCAAAGAAAGCAGGTTAGACAAACTGTAATTTCATTATTACTCTAAATAATTTCTGGCAAACAGTTACATCTTTCAGATAGGTTCCTTTGCACTCTAGTGACTGCAAAAATGAAGTGAATTGGCAGCAGCTTGAGTGGTACTCAATCAAAGAAACACACAGTCCCCCATACAACTAATTATGTCTGCAAGCAGACAGCTCTTAAAGAGACAGTACCAGAGGTTCTAAAACACTCACTGATAAATGGCTTAAATGCCAAACACCATTCAGGCTTGGAGCATTCAAGCAAGCTCCTGAAGTCTTTTGGGAACCCCATTTGCAGGGGGTTACACTCTTCCTGGTTTGGGAAAGCTTGACGTCCGCGTCAAGCAAGTACCCATAAGTTTCAACTGCAACCACATACATTTGCATTAGGCTCGCACATGTAATCATCAGTCAATATATCATTTTACCAAGAACACATTTCTGAAACATTGCAGTACGTCACTCTTACACAGTATTACATACACATTGTACCATAACTCAAGTTATTACCTCTTGTACATGAAACCTGAAGAGAGGGGCCCTTCCTCATCAGTTACCTTGGGGCTGGACGGGCAAGGGCACCATACTTAGAGGGCAACACAAGTAACTTGAGTTAGCACTGACGCTCAGTTTGGGCAATGAGCCTGGGACACATACACCCTTTATGGACAACATTGAGAGGCAAATCCACAGGCCTCCCAAGGGAATCATAACTGAGGTGCACCACAGGCTTTACAGCTCGACCAGTCTTTCTAGGGGAACTGTTACAGTCTCTGCACTCTGAGCCTCATTTCAGCATTGTCCACACTTGTCAGGGGAGTCTCCATGGGGGTAGAGAGGCTAGAACTTGGGGCACTTTCAGCTCCAGGAGTTACAGTTTCTGAGTCCACAACATTTGGCTCGCATGGAGAGCTTCGGACACTGGCAGTGGACTGTCAGGGCACTCAAAATACTCTTCTTGTTCGGTGTATCACCAGTCTGCCCCAATCTATCATTTTCCTCCCTGAAAGCTCAAACAGTTCAACCATGCACAATGATTCCATTTCATCTGATCTGATGCTTTGCACTTCACTTTCTGGGAGCATTGGCTCCAGGGATGAAGCTTGGGGCTTAGACAGTCCAGAAGGCCCAGCTTTGTCTCCAGTATTGACTAGGGATTGCCCTCAAACAATTGACTCAGTTCGTAAGAAGGATAGTATTCAAAGTCACTCTCACTTTCTTCCGATATGGACTGACAGTCATGCTCAACTGGGACTTGTGGAGGGGAACACTTTAACTTTGCTTCTGTAGGTGCAGACTTTCTTGATCTTTTCTTAGCAGCAGCTCTAGTCACTGGTCCAGAGGGGTATCTTCTAGGGGCTCAGACTCAATTAAGATTTGTCCAATGGGCAGTAAATGATTTCTATGCATTGTTTTTACATCTTTTGAATTATTCTCAGGCCTTACTTTGTACACTGGCAGATCATCTAGTTTGCCCACTACAATGTGAGGGAGATGGTGCCATCTGTCAGCAATCTTGTGCTTGCCATGCAGTCCCAGATTTCTTAGCAATACCCGATCTCCCTCCTGGAGTTCCTGTGCTTTCACCTTTATCATATCCTTTCTTTGTTGGCCAGATTTCTTTGGCAGCCATGGTTTGAGCCAGTTGGTACGCATGAGTTAGCTGGGCCTTTAACTTTGCACATACTGTAAATAGTTGTCAGCTTGAACCCCATCAGAGAGACCCCAAAACACACATCTACTGGTAGTCGAGCTTCTTCCAAACATCAGGCGGTAGGGAGAATCCAGTGGCATCACTTTGGTGCAGTTATAAGCATGTACCAGGGTGCTAATTTGTTGGCTCCATCTAGGCTTGTCCTTTGGGTGCAGGGTGCCTAGCATATCTAGCAAAGTGCGGTTGAAACGCTTCAGGCTGTGGGTCCCCTGGGGTGGTAAGGAGTGGTTCTGGACTTCGTGACTCCCACAGAGAAAGCATCTCTTTGATCAGACGACTCTCAAAGTCTCTCCTTGATCAGAATGGATTCTTTGTGGAGCCCCATAGTGAACAAAAAGTTTTCTACAAGTACTTTGGCCACAGTGGATGCTTTCTGGTCTTTGGTGGGAAAGCTTGGGCATATCTCGTGAAATGGTCAGTGACCACCAGCACATTACTGATATTTCTTTGATCTGACTCCAAACTTAGAAAATCAATACAGACCAGCTCCATGGGTGCACTGGTGGTGATGTTAACAAGGGGCAGCCCTCTGGGGCAAAGCTTTCCTCTGTAAGCAGCGACTACAAGTTCGAATGTGTTGCTCCACATCAGCCCCATCTTAGGCCAATAGAATCTGGATCTCACCAAGTCAAGTGTTCTGTCTATACCAAGGTGCCCCATGTGGTTGTGCAAGGACCTCAGTACTGAGTCTCGAAAGGCAGTGGGCAGCACTAGTTGTTGTTTGTCTACTTGTCCCCTCTGTCTACTGTTTCTCTGTATAACAGTTTATTGATCAGTTTCAATTTAGGACCTTCTTTGTATAACAGTGCAGTTCTCAAATCAGTGGAGCGAATTTGGACACATCTTTTCCTGCATAGAGGGCTTCTAAAGCTGCTTTGATCATGGGATCGCGGGATTGAGCCCGCCAGTCTGTCATTGTCCAGCTGAGGCAGTGCACCAATGTCTATTGCAGAAAAGTGGCACAAGCAGCAGGTATGCAATTCTCAGAGGCTCCCAAGCAATCCACCATGCAGTCCACTGCGTCCGTGGACATTTGTTCCTCCCTGTCAAATCTCCGCAGAGTGCTCGAATGTCAGGTTCTGCCAATCGACCCAATCATTCTGGGGAACAGGCCTCCGGGAGAGAGCATCAGCATCTATGTGGTTCAGACCTGCTCGGTATTCGAGAGCATAGTCATATGTAGATAATGCAGAAAGCACCCTATGGCCAGTGGCATCCAACTTAGCTGAGGTCTGCACATAGGTCAAAGGATTATTGTCAGTTTTACTAGTATTTTAGCCCCATACAAGTACTCATGGAATTGGTCAACAATAGCCCACTTCAAAGCTAGGAACTCTAACTTATGTACAGGATAGTTCTTTTCGGATGGGGTCAGGCTTCTACTGGCAAAGGCCACTGGTCTCAGGCCATTCTCGTGCTCTTGGTACAACACAGCCCCCAACCCTTGCAAGCTAGCATCAGTGTGCAGGACGTAAGGTTTTCTTGGATCGGCATAGGCCAGCACTGGAGCATGGGTAAGTTGATATATGATCTCATGAAAAGCAGTCTCACAATCAGGAGTCCAGCGGGCCCCAAATACTTCACTCGGATGAAAATACACTCTTTCAATCTTGAGGACGCTGACTTTTGGTATTTTTGTGGGTTGGGGATACCCTTGAGTAAGGTTAAGTAAAGGGCGGATCACTCTTGAATAGTCCTTGATGAAGTTATCATAATAACCACAGAATCCCAGGAATCTTTGCAGTTCTTTTAGATTTTTGGGCTGTGGCCAGGTGGTCAAGGCCTCAACTTTACTTGGGTCGGTCTCTATTCCTCGGTAGATACTATGTGTCCCACATACTTTACTGATGTTTGAAAAATTGACACTTATCAATGGACAGTTTAAGGCCAAAGTCCTCCAGTCGGTCCAATACCTTAAATAATCTGCTCTCATGTTCCTCCAGTGAGCTGCCAAACACAATAACATCATCTAGGTATACCAGGCACTCTAGTAAGTTCATGTCCCCCACTGCACGCTCCATCAATCGTTGAAAAGTGGCTGGGGCACCTGAAATCCCTTGAGGCATCCTCATGAATTCATAGAAGCCAAGCGGACAGATAAAGGCTGTCTTTTCACGGTCCTCTGGGGCCATCGGGATCTGATAGTACCCACTGCGGAGATCCAGCACAGAGAACCACTTGCTCCCCATTTAGGCAGTCCAAAGCATCCTGAATGCGGGGCATTGTGTACTGATCAGAGATAGTCCACGGTTTAAGGTGCAATAATCCACACACATCCTTACTGTTCCATTCTTTTTCCTCACTACCACAATGGGGGAAGCATAAGGGCTTCTGGATTCTTGTATTACACCAGCAGCTAACATCTCTTGCAGATGCCGTCTCACATCATCTATGTCAGCAGGTGCCAGGCGTCGAGACCTCTCACGAAATGGTCTTTCATCATGCAGCCGGATATTGTGCTCAGCTCCTTGCACGCATCCTACATCCCATTCCTTTAAAGAAAACACCTGGTCTCTCTGGGCAAGCTTCTCACTGATCTTCACTTTCCATTCAGCTGGCAGCGGGAGTCGCGAAATCAAACAAGTCAGGCGTTACTCTGTCATTCTTCCTTGAACTCTTGCTGCTGGGTAGCACTGCAGTGTCTGCACAATGCACATTAGCCAGGATGCAACCTCTGTTTACTCGAATGTCTCTTTCAGACACATTATGAACTTGGACCATTACCCTTCTGGCATAAGCATGGGCTCTAGCGGCAAAATACTAGGCTTGACCAGCAGTCCTCTGGCAATTTTCCATCGCCTGGTGCATCCAACATTAATATTTTATTCTTAACATCCTTTCTGATACGGACCTCTCCCTGTAAGGTACACTGGGCATTTGGCGCCAGGATCAGAGACTCAGGATCCTTCTTCCATACAATTCCGACCGGTTCCTCTGGTTCTGTTTTTCAGCATCTCTGTGCCTCATAGGCCTTCTTAATTAAAGCCGGAACTCTTAAAGCTCTACTAGTCTTTGACCCTGTTTTTCATAACACAACTGTGCCAGCCTTCCAACATATGAGCATTTGTTCCAATCAACAAAGGGACACCATCATACAGTCCAGTGGGGGACACACTAAGGCTAGGGTCTCTACTTGTTCGCCACTCCAGCCACGGAGGTGGGGAAAGACAGCCAAATTCGGATATACCCGGAATAGGGTAGGCCTTCTCACTTAACCCCATACATGCAGTCCTTCTAATGGTTGTAAGGGTACGCCTGACAAATGCTTCTGATACCAATCTTGGAACATAATTGTCACTTGGGAGCCACTGTCTAATATAGCTCTTGTAGACACTCCTGTCACCTTTACAGTGGTCTCCATGGAGGGACCCACTATTCTGGACCAGTCTGAGAGGCGGTAGTGGGGGCCTGGGCAACTGACCTTGCCACAAAAGGACGTGAATTAGCATTTTGGTGCCCTCACTGGGATCATGTCGCACCTCTTAACCACTGATTTCTTCTCCAAGCTCTCCTTGTAGCCTATATGCAACTTTGTCAGTGTCTTTTGGGACTGGCATTCCTTTCATGTGCCCATCTTTCCCACAATTATAGCAAAACATACTTTCTGGAGTTTGAGCTGGCCGAGGCGCCACACTGGGAGCCAGGGCGGGGTATTACTAACTGGAAACCTTGGTGCCATCTCTGTCTCGGCGTGATAAGCATTTGGAGACATCTCGTCAGTTTCTCCACTTCCATGGTCAAGGAATCTGAGTTCGGAGCTGTTATCAGCAGGAGATACATGGGTGGGTACCCCACCCCATAGCAGATGCAGTCGGATATAGGTCAGGGCCCGTACTTGCAGTATTGGCCTTCATAAAGGACTGTTTTTGAATTCTCGGATCTCTCTCAACAGTTCGCCCCATTGTGACATATCTTTTCCTTGTCAGAGCACTCATTGACTGCCAACCTCTGCCCCTGAACTTCACTTGATGGGTCACCCTCAGTCACTCGGGTCGAGCCACAGCTATTGGTGCAGGTCCCTCCCGAGGTCGCCTTTTCTCAACTCCTCGAATTTCTCTCATTAACTCATCATAGGAGGGTGGGATTCCAGTCGATCTGCCAGGTGAACTGAAGCAACAGCAGTTCTGAGAAGGGGCAGACTTAAGGATCCTGTCCAGCCTGGTTCGGTCCAGTTCAATCGCTGGCAAACTACCTTTCTGAGGCATTCTTGCAACAATTTTTCCAGCCGAGATACATACACAGACAACAACTCCCTTGGTACTGTTGTGCATCTCTTACTCTCCACCATAGGTCCTCATCAGAATCTGGGCTCCCATACATTCTCCAAGGCCTCAAGATAGGCCTGTGCAGTCGCTCAGGGTTACTGGCCCGCTTAGCACGGATGGTAGCCAGGCAGGACCTCGGAGGCTCTCACTAACCCTCTTCGCCACTTCCGAGCATTGCCATTCTAGCACTTGGGGCAACATAGTCTATCCAGGTCTCCCAGTCATCCTCCCTTGGGGGTGGGGAGGTGCCAGAGAAGATCCTCAACCTTCGGTAAGAGTCGTGACTAATGGCAGGTGCAGAAATAGGAGTCTGCATTGGTTCAGCCACCACGGGCACTGGAGCAGGAGAGGGTGTTGGGGAGGAACACCCCAGGTGGCAAGAATAGTTTCTTCAAGTCCTCCACAGTTTTCCCTCTCCCAGCAACCATTCAGCAAATTTCTCCTCAAAAGTTTCAGATAGTGGTGGGGCTGATTCCCCCCGGTCTTTACTGTCCTTAGTTATCACTCCAAGCAGTGAGGGCTCCTCTGGGGTAATGGTCTGTGGCACTTTGGAGCTATCTATGGGATCCTTAAACTCTACTAGGCCAGGAAAGTGTGGGTGAGCAGATTAGCATGCCGACCCACCACCACAGGGTTTTGTAAACCTTCCACCTTGGAAAGTACTCCTGCACAGTGTCCGTATTGATACCCAGGGGATGTCCAGGATAAGCATAGCATTTTGGGGTCGATCTCCTCCCAGTACACCACTCCACCAGCCGGTGCACAGCCACTTCTGTCGGGTACCCATTTTTTCTTAACAGTGGTTCGTGAATATGGCCACTAGAGGACACACAATCCCAGCGGTGAGCCTCCAAGATGTAACCCCTAGATGGCGCTATCCCAGGGCTACTACCCTGCCTGATTTGCCACTAACAGGTTGAGGGGCCTGGATCCAATGGCGGGTGCCTCCACCCAGAGGTCAGGGTTTGCAATAGTTAAACTAACTTGGTCACAGCCCTCTGGGACACTGCAACCCCCTTCTTCCCACTAGTGGCCCACACAATATATCAGAATTACCTTCACAGTATACACTTACCCCCAGGTCTGGTTCCGCACTGGGACCTCCTGTGAAATGAGATACAGTGCAACAATCACAGTACAGTACTTTAACATAGACAAATACCTCAGGCAGTATAACTTTGCTGAAACAAGCAGCTCTGATTTATTTAGGGGATATAACAAGGACAGGGGAAATCAGGTTAATTAGCTTATACTCTAATAATTCATTTATGGCTCTGTGCACAGGCCTATCCCTATCAGTTACTGTCCCTGGGTACCCAAGCCCTAGTGGCTAGTCCAAACCGTGGGAGCTGGTAGGGCCTTTCACACAGAGAAAAGGAGAATTAAACAGTCAGCAGTACAGTAATTCCATTTGGATTTAATGTGGCAATCCAACAGGAGCAACCCTGAATTAGTACTCACGACCTCCAAATAAGATAGGGTCCTTCAATGTCAGCAGGGCTCACTTGAGGTACACAAACCTCTTCACACATCCATATAAAAGAAAGCACTATACCAGGCAGGCTGCATCTGTATCCCGATCGCAATTACTGCACAATACCGGAGAACACACAGCAGATTCAGTTCCTGACAGACCGAGTGCAATTTTCAGCAATTCTTCCAGTCTTCTACAGGGTGAGCCTGGTTTCTACTCTTCAGAGATCCTTTGATTCTTTTCACAGGACTGATTCAGTCCTAACAAGCTGTTACACAAGCTGCAGACCGGAACTCTGGGCCTTACACACGCTTTTTTGACTAAAACTGCACACTGAAAAGCACAGGGCTCCTTCCTTCTTCACTGCCAAAGCTCAACTGAAACTCCAACCGACAAAACGGCACTTCCTTTGAGTTCCTCCCAGTTCTTGACTGGATTGGCTGTCACCACAATAGACTGCTGCTGTTGGTCCAAAAAGGCACTGAAGTCTAAACTACATCTCCCAGAGTCACTGCCCATACAATCCTCTTGTGGCTGGCTCAGATTATGAGTCCAAGTTCTGATTCGTCCAAGGCACCATTTTAGAGCTAGCTTACCCCACACTGATTGGTCCAGTTCAGCAGTTCAAAACTAGAATGGGGAACTAGCAGACACAGTTCTGACTGCAAAGAAAGCAGGTTAGACAAACAGTAATTTCATTATTACTCTAAATAATTTCTGGCAAACAGTTACATCTTTCAGATAGGTTCCTTTGCACTCCTAGTGACTGCAAAATGAAGTGAATTGGCAGCAGCTTGAGTGGTACTCAATCAAAGAAACACACAGTCCCCCATACAAACTAATTATGTCTGCAAGCAGACAGCTCTTAAAGAGACAGTACCAGAGGTTCTAAAAACACTCACTGATAAATGGCTTAAATGCCAAACACCATTCAGGCTTGGAGCATTCAAGCAAGCTCCTGGAAGTCTTTTGGGAACCCCCATTTGCAGGGGGGTTACACAGAGCATTTAGTGTCGTGGGCCCCATCCTGTGGAATTCGCTTCCACCATCTGTACAGGAGGCACCTTTGGTTGAGGTGTTCAAAATCCGCCTAAAGACCCACTTGTTTAGCCAAGCCTTCCCAGACACTCTGTATTAGATCTTATCCTTGGTTGGCCCTTCTTTTTAGCTACAGTGTTTAATTTAGGTCTTATTTATTTTCTTGTAAATTTTGCCAGGTAGCTGGTGATTTAAGCTGGTGTCCTCTAAGGTTTTCTCTCAAGGCCTGCCAATTGGTGGACCTTGATGGAGGCCTGTAGCAGTGGCCATGGGCTTGCAGTTTGGCCTCCCAGTAGGATTTATCAGGACCCGCCCAGCTGCAGAGCAATTAAGACCTGCTGTCTCTTATCTTGGACCTGTCTCCTCCAAATATGATCAGACCTTTTACTTTTTTTTCACTTTTAAGCCTGCTTTGAAGGCAGTGAGAGTGCTTCTCTTCTGTTGTCAGAACAGTGAGAGTGATCCATGTTAATAAGAGTGTTTGGATATTTCCTCATCAATTCCACCCATAGTAGTGAGAGTACTTTGGGGGTTGGGGAAATCACTGTGACTTTTCATCTACTAGTCTCCTGGGGGGTGGTGTTAGGACCACAGGGGGCTGGAAACTAAGAAACTTTAAGTAAGCTTTTGCATTGATTATGTTTGTGGATCTGGAGTTATGAGGGAGGAGGGAGGTTTTTTTATTCTGGGATTTGTTTGTGTCTTTCAAACTGCTGCTGTTGAGAGTCTCCTTGAAGTTGTGCGTTACACTCTACGTGTTTATTGTTTGGGCTAACAACTGATCTTACTTCGAGTTCGAGCTCTTGCAGCAGCTATAACCTTCAGGACTATGCCGCAGGCACTAGGACCATCCGGAAAACCTCTCGCCAGCAGTATACAGCAGGACCACCCCGACTGCCCGGCCCAACGCCGGCCCTGCAGCAAAGGGGCGGACCCAGCTCCACCTGCTCCTTGCCCGCCAGGCCCGCACGTGGAAGGGGACCACTGACTGTAGTCCACCTGAGGACCAATGACCTAGCAAGATATGCAGCTGGGATTACTCAGGGAAGTTCAGGGATCTCGGAGGGGCCTTAAACAGGTAGCACACAGGGTGGCCTTCACCAAGATACTACCTGTTTATGGCTGAGGGGAGGACAGGGAACTCTGCATCAGAAGCTTAATTTCGTGGTTAAAGGAAAGGTGCAGAGAGATGGGGTTTGTCTGCCTGTATAAAGGTGATGGCCTGCATTCATCAAGGAGAGGAACTGCAGTCCTCAGTGGATGACTAAAATGTTACTTTGAAGAACATTTTAAACTAGCTGGGGGGGGGGCAGAAGGACAGAAGGAGGCATATACTGCCCCACCCCCAAACAAAAATGAAGTAGGAGGAAAGGAAATCTGAGAGAGAACTCCCAGGGAACAGGTTCAAAAGCAAAAGAAGGTGAACTAGAGACAAAGTGGCAAGGAATAAACAGGAATATGAGAGGTGAAAATGATGCAGGGCCAACGGAAAGAAGGAGGTTGCAAGTATGGTGGGAGAAATATGTGGAAAGCCATGTGTGCAAATGCATGAAGTCTTGGAAATAAAATTCCAGATCTTGAGGCTATCATAGCGGAGGCAGACCTGGACATAGTGGCCATCACTGAGTCATGGTGCACAGGAAACCATGAATGGGACATGGCTATACCAGGATACATGCAGTTCAGGAAGGATGGGGCGGGGGTTGTGTTACATGTCAGGGAAGATATCAAGGCAACAGGAATGCAAGAGGGTAAGGAGGGGCTGAAGTAGTGTTGGTCACCCAGGAGACAGCAGCCAAGGCCTCCATTCGCACTGGGGTGATTTACAGATCTCCAGCACAGGGGGAAGATCTAGACAAGGAAATGGGGGAAACCATTAGTAAGATGACAGATAAAGCGGAGGTACTGCTGATAGGGATTTCAGTCTACCAGATATTGACTGAAGCCTCCTGGCCATGGCCTCGGCTAGAAGCAGGGTCATCCTAGACTCCCTGCAGGGGGCTTTTCTAAGGCAACTAGTCAAGGAACTCACTTGTGATAGGGTAGTACTAGACCTGGTGCTTACAAACAAGGATAGTGTTGCAGATGTCAGGTGGGATGCTACCTGGGGACTAGTAATCACCAGACAGTATGGTTTAATATTAGGATGGCATTGGGAGTAAACCACACAAGTACAAGGGTCCTGGATTTCAGAAGAGCAGAGTTTAAAAATGGGTGAATCCCTTAGAGATGCTCTGGCAGGGGGGGATTACCCTGATGGGGTGGAGGGAGAGTGGGCCAGATTTGGGGATGGAATAGTGAAGGCAACAAACCACAGCGCTAAAGAGGTGAACAAAAGCAGGAGGAAAAAGAGACCAGTATGGTTCTCAAGTGAGATAGTGCAAGAGTGAAAGCAAAAAGGGCAGCATTCAAGAGATACAAGGAGACACAGAGGGAAGAGGATAGAGAGGTGTACCGGCAAAAACAGAGGGAAGCAGGGAAGATGGTGAGGGGTGTTAAGGCACAAACTGAGGAAAGAACAATCAGGGAGGCAACAAAGGGGGCAAGACCTTTTTTATGTATATAAGTGAAAAAAAGAAAGACAAGGAGAGGAATTTTGAGGCTGAGGGATGCAGAGGAAGACCGTGCAGAGGATGAAAAAAAAAAGGCAGATATCCTGAACAAATCCTTCTGTTCTGTCTTCACGGTGGCAGGTGAAGGGGATGGGCCACATATAGGTTACAGAACCACTGGAGAGTTGGAAGTAGACATAAGTCCATTCAAAGAGGAAAGAGTCCTGAAAGGACTTGCGAATCTGAAACTGGACAAGGCTATGGGGTCATATGGGATACAACCAAGGGTACTGAAGAAGCTCAGGGAGGTACTGGCTGCACCTCTGCCAGCCCTATTCAGTAACTCTCTGGATATAGGTGTGGTTCCAGAGGATTGGGAAAGAGCAGATGCAGTCCCATGCCATAAGAGCAGCAGCAGAGAAGAGGCTGGCAACTACAGGCCAGTAAGTCTGACATCAGTAGTGGGGAAACTAAGGGAGTCACCTCTAAAGGAAAGAAGGCAGCATTTCCTTGCATCTGGTGAGTTACAGGACCAAAGGCAACATGGATTCAAGGGAGGGAGATCAAGTCAGACAAACCTAATTGATTTCTTTGACTGGGTGACCAGAGAAATAGATTGGGGGGAGTGGTGGATGTGGCCTACTTAGACTTCAGCAAGGCCTTCAACACCATGCCACTTGGGAGGCTCATTAAAAAACTGGTAAGCTTGAGGGTGGGAACCAAAATGATACACTGGATATGCAATTGGCTGATGAATAGGTGACAGAGTGGTAGTTAACAGCACTCACTCAGGGAAAGGAGAGTGACCACCAGGGTTGCACAGGGCTCATTACTGGATCCAGTCCTCTTTAATGCCATTATAAGTGACAGTGTAGAAGAACTGGAAGGAAGATATACCTTTGTAGATGACGCCAAGATCTGCAATAGGGGGGTACTTGGAGAGGGGTGAAGAGAATGAACAGAGACCTGAGAAAGCTTACGGAATGGTCAAGGGTATGTCAGCTGGATTTCAATGCAAAACAGTGCAAAATCATGCATCTTGGTACAGAAACTCTGAAGCAGAGTATAGAATGGGAGAGGTATTCACGGTCACTAAACTTGAAAGGGACCTGGGGTAATCATAACAGATGACCTTAAGGTGGCAAGGTGATGCTAGAAAGCAATACGGAAAGCCAGTGGGATGCTGGGGTTACAGGGAGGGGTATCACCAGCAGAAAGAGTGAGTGGTGTTGTCACTGTATCAGTCACTGGTGAGACAACACCTGGAGAACTGTGTCCAGTTCTGGAGACACCACCTCAGAAAGAACATAGACAGGGTAGAGGCCATCCAAAGAAGGCCAACAAACATAGTGCAGGGCTGCACCAAATGTCCTATGAGGAGAGACTGAGGCTCTAAACATGTACACCATATAAGGCAGGAGGAGAGGTGGATATGATAGAGACCTTTAAATACCTCATGGGGATGAATACAGTACAAGAAGGGAGCCTTTTTCCAAAAAAGAAGGTGTACAAAAACTAGGGGGCATGCAATGAAGCTTAAGGGGGGAAGTTTAGGAGAGACGTGAGGAATTATTTCTTCACTAATAGAGTGGTGGATGCCTGGAACAATTTTCCAGTGAGAGTGGTGGGGGCAAAAACAGTGGTGGGCTTCAAGCATGCATGGGGTAGGTATAAAGGGAAAAGAAATGGTCTCTAAGCGGAAGTGTGGAGATCAGGTATATGTAAATTGCATGATGATTCAGGAATCCCACCTTTAGATACTGATTTTTGCTATATCTTAAATCTGTTTAAGATGTAGGGCCCATGACCCATTTATATCAACTAGTGGATAGCCATCATATTTAAAAAAAATCTGTTCAGTTAATATATTAGATTCATATGTAGAACCCTCTCACAGATACATTATATTAAAAGTATATAAAGATAGCTTTACAGTCAGTAGTATAAATATATACTGTATGTGCCTAATAATTTTTTCACGAATCTTTTTTTCCAAATGTATTAATTCCCAACCCAGTTTATAATTGGAAGAAACTTTATAATTTAACTTTAGACAGTAGCAGTATAGACCAATCACAAAGCTTAGAAAGGAAAAAAAATGCAAGTAGATTGCTGCAAGGGCATATGAAGAAATTGGCTTTAAGGAAGGACTCCGGTCAAAAATTCTGGCATCAATAAATTCAGAATTTGGATCAGCATAGCCCCGATCAGCCTCATGCTACAAATGAGATCTCTAAGTTACTTTGTTTAAAAGTTACAAGTCATTTTACAACCCTAAATTCACTGCCTGTTCAAAAAAAAAAAAACAGTTTCAGTGAAAAGCTGATGATGATGTCATAACCTAAACTCATGTTCTAGTCCACCCTGTTAGCAAGCTTACAGGACCTGTTTCTCTAAAGTTTAAAGATCATGTGCAATGGTTTTCACAAGTAAAACAGGCAGCTCCATTCAGTAAACATTGCTATAAAAAAAAATGTGCCTTTTCAGGTTTTGTAACAAACTTGACAGTTGTATTGTTTGTGCCTTTTTGGTGTGGTCCATTTCTCCAGGGTGGCTGGATGCTGAGTCATAGCACATTGCTGTGAGGTTTACAGACTGGATAACTTTCTTATGTGGTAAAAGGCTGTGATCATTCACACCGGTCATTCAACTAGAGGTGATATTTCAGGATGGCACTTTAAAACAATAATCCCATCTCCCTGTAAATGGGGGTGGGAGAGGTAATGCTGTTCTGAAACCTTACTAAGAGTGTTTGTGCAGTAGCCCAGCCCAGTGTTTTCACCTTGGCAGGCTGTTACTTGCTGTACATTCAGGCGCATCTATTTTGTACTCCACATTCAAATGATCATTTTACTAGGGCTAACACTTCCATCCCTAGTAGGAATTAACACATATACGGCCCCTATTAACACTTATTGTAAAGCAGACACTGATAAACAGCAGTGACGTCACCAACATTACAATACTAGTAGCAATAGAACTTCCTAACAGGTACATTAGAGTAGCACCCCAAATGACATCAGCAGCCTGGAGGCATGCTGACTCAAATTCCAGCAACCCTGGAGAAATGGACCAACCAAAAAAGGCACAAAAAATAGGAATGTGTCAACTTTGTTACATTGCAGATGGACTGGAGGGTAAGGTTTGTCTGTTTGCAGATGACACCAAGATCTGCAACAGAGTAGATGATCCAGATGGGGTGGGCAGAATGAAAAGAGATCTGGATAACTAGCAAAATGGTCGGAAGAGTGGCAACTGGGGTTTAACACAATGAAGTGCACGATCATGCACATAGGGAAGAGAAACCCTGAAGCCACCTATAGGCTGGGAGGGGAGTTGCTGGCACTTACAAGGGAAGAAAGAGACTTGGGCATCATCATCACCGATGACCTGAAATCATCCAAGCAGACCTCTAAAGCAGTAGGTAAGGCTAGAGGGATGTTGGGGTGTATAAGTAGGGGTATCACAAGTTGGAAGAGGGAGGTAATAATCCCTCTTTACAAGACACTGGTTAGGCCCTATCTGGAGTACTGCGTGCAGTACCGGAGGCCACACCTTCACAAGGACATTAACCAAATTGAGGCAGTCCAGAGAAGGGCAATCAAAATGGTGCAGGGACTGCATCAGAAAACATATGAGCACAGATTAACTGAACTCAATAAGTATACCCCTAGAGCAAAGGAGGGAGAGAGGTGATATGATTGAAACATTCAAACACCTTAAGGGCATTAACAAGGTGAAATAGTCTAACATGTTTCAGTATAAGAAAAATAGCAGGACAAGAGGACACAGCATGAGATTAGAGGGAGGCCAATTAAGGGGTAATGTGAGGAAGTTCTTTTTCACAGAAAGGGTGGTGGATGCATGGAACGGCCTACCTCAGGAACTGGTGGATATGAATACAGTGCAGGGCTTCAAACAGGCTTGGGATAGGCATAAGGGAGCAATACAGATGAGTATGAATAGATAGGCCATTGACAGAGCAAAGGCCTATGGCACATTCATAAGGTAGAAAAAGAAATGCGCAGACTGGATGGGTCTTGCAGTCCTTATCTGCCGTCAGCATCTATGTTTCTGTGTTTCTATGTTCAAAACCTGAAATACACACAGTTTTTATAGCAATGTTTATTGAATGTTGCTGCCTGTTTTGCTTGTGAAAATCATAGCAAATGAACTTTAAACCTTGGAGAAACAGGTCCTATAAGCTTGCTGACAGGGAGGACTAGACTGTGGGTTCAGGTTTTGATATCATCACTGGCTCTTCACTGAACTGGCTTTTTTGAGCAGGTAGTGAAATCAGGGTTAGAAAACAACTTATGACTTTAGAATGAAGTAACATAGAAACCTAATTTTTTTTGGTATGAGATTTATTGAGAGTATGCTAATTCAAATTTTGCAATGTAACACTTTTGGCCAGACTCTCTCTTTAATAGATCCCTACTGTACGTAGCATCCTGATAACATAATTTACTATAATTTCTCATCAGTCCACAAGACCTACTCCAGGATTCATTTTGTATTATTATCTAGACATTTCCTTCACATGGTCGAGAATATAGCATATGGAGTCATATAGATTTCTAACTATGCTCCAATCTTTTTGAAGTTATAATTACTGCCAGATCAAAGGGATTTTCTATGGCGTTTTGATCTCTAGCTATTAAAGGACAATGTATTTAGAGAGAAGTTACAAAATGAAATATATATTTTTGAGGATCTAAGTACAAAAGACAATACTCCATTAACTACAATATGGGATACTTTAAAAACACACTTATGAGGTATCATAGTGGATTATAGTTATTTTCATTGAAAAGAATATAATAAGAAAATAAAAGAATTAGAGAACCTCTTATGTGCAGCCCCACTTGCATACTTTTTATCCATTGTTTTGATGCTCTGTTACTGATATAATCCTGTTTGTGTATCACTTAATACTGCTTCACTGCGTATGGAATGTTGTACTCTGTTTTGTCACCTGTAATTTGCTTTTCTCTGTTGTATTTCTCCTGGGTCATGCCTGAAAACAGGCAATGTTTTGTTAAGTGCACTTTCCCAGTAAACAAAACTAAATAAATAAATACTGTGTGACCCTGAGCAAGTCATTCAATTTCCTGTGCTCCCAGGTGGCACCTGGAAACAAGCTTTGGCTAAGTGTGCCTTTTCTTGGTTAAACAATTTCCCTTTCCTTTCCCCAAGTGAAAAATCTGCAGATTTGTAGTTCATATCATCTGATATCCTTACTCAACACAGATTATAAGATAATAACAAAAGTGTTAGCAAAAGACTATGTGCAGTATTGGGAAGAATAATTCAAGAAGATCAAGCAGTGTTTTTTGCAGGTAGAAAATTGGCTTCAAACATCAGAAGACTGTTGAATAGTATAGAAAAAAATTGGGAGGGTGGAACTCTGCTAGTCTTAGACATCAAAGAGACTTTTGACAGGGTGGACTGACATTTTCTCAAAGGAACTCTCCAAATGTTGGATTTAATTATCAATTTCTAAACTGAATAAAACAAAATGGTAGTATTAAATGTATGCTGAAAACAGAAAACAGAATTAGATTCAATGTTTGACAATAGGTCTTCTACTGCCTGCGACACACGGTAACCTAGGCTCAGGAATGAGCCTGGGTCATGAGGGGCAGACTGTGAGGAGAAGGTCTGAGTGTCCCATAAGACGCTATCCTCCTCGGGGGGGAGCGCTGTGACATCACCCTCTTACCGCTGCCAGTGGATGCACAGGCGGTGGCATATGACTCATGGTGTAGGGAGGGAAAGATGCCATTAGGCGCTTGATTGAGATGTGTGCCAGTACATCTAAAGCCTGAACTTACGTCTTTCATGCCGGTGTCCTCAGGGGTGGGGTTCTGGGGAAAAAGCAACCTAACCAAAAAAAAGGTAACAAGTCCCACTGGTGCACAGCATGATGCCTGACAGCTGGAGGGTTTATGCGATAACAGCGAAAGCCTAAAGACGATCAGCATTATCGCGAAGCCAGAGTGCCAAAAATCAATTTCAGCACTCTGACTCCCTGGCGCACAGCACAAAGGCGTTGTGGACTTACATTTTTAATTTCAATGTGGGGGGCACCTCCCATGGGGGGCTCCACCCCCTGCACCCCCTACTTAAGGATTCTTAACCCAGGGGTGCATGTCGGGGTGCGACCAGGGAAAACATTTCTGGCCAGGTGCAACAAAAGGCACCTGCACCCGGACCCAAACCCAGCATGACACATGCCCTAGCCCTGAACCTACCCACCATGCCACGGGAGCAGCTCGGAAGCTTACTGTGGTGCCATGCCTCACGATCCCTCCTTCCTGTCCCACTCCATGCACAGTGTGCTCGCTCCCCCCTGTGTGTATACATGTAGTGACATTCTGTCGCTGTAGTCACACACACCCCCATCCGGTCACCCTCCCTCCTCGTCATGGGGAAAGGCACAGCAATTGAGTTGCTGTTTTGGTAGGCACCTAGTCACAGTCGTTAAACATGGGCTACCCAACTGGGAAGGGGATGGAGCATGGATAGTCAGTATAACCACCACCACGGAGCTCCAACAGCACTGGGAGATGAAAATATGTTAAAAAAGGAATTATCTAAATAGAAAAAAAGCCTAATGGTAATATTACCATTTTGTTCTGTTTTCAGAATGCACACTGACATAGCACCTTGTTTTTTTGGTTTTGTTTCTTTCTTTTAAGTAGCTCACCTCCTCAACTGGGGTGTTCCCTATGGCTCCCCGATTTTTTTTTTCTGGTCCACTGGTGACTCCTGCATCTGGCTCCATGCCCGAGCTGCTACCTCCTTCCTTCTTCCTCTCTCAGGCCACATCATGGCCCCCCTTCATGAAAAGCCTAGGGGCCAGGTCCAGAGGGAGCTCCATGAGTGCCTGCTGCAGTGCCACGTGAGACCCTCATCTGCATCGGAGGATTCAGTCATTCTGTTCCCTTAGTACCCCCCCATGGCACGGGCATGCAAAGATGCCAAGTACGCTGCAGCACATGCTCCCGAGTGCTGCACGTTGGACGTCTGCTTTCACCAACCCCACCATTATGCTGTGAGTTGAGCACTCCCCATAGCCACCGCTAGGAGCCACAGCACCTTCATGGAGTCCCTTCTCACCCTCCTTAGAGTTGGAGAGCAGTCTTGGGGATGCCTAATCCTCCTCCCCTGGCTAACTCCGATGACCCAAGTCTGCACCTGAACCCGGTCGCCAGCATGGTGCAAGGTGTGGCATCCAGCACCTCAACCCTCAGCACCATCAGCAGCCAAAAGCTTACTTACATCAAGGAGGTAATATAATAGACTACACTGAACTGAATTTTCAATTTTTGGGCCTGTGTACGTAAGTAGTTTTGATTCTCTGTTTTTGGGGTTGACTTTTCTTAGTTTAACTTTTATTTGCCAGGGAGGAACTCTAGCTGGGAGATATTTTCAGTCATTTGTGACTAGATCTGTTACTTAACCTCTGTGAAATAGGTGTCTGAAAGGAAGGAAGGCACTCACCAGGCTGAAGGGTCAGAGTTGTAGTTGATTGTTTCTGGGGGGGGCACAGGTTTACTCCCACCAACCCTGCCCCTCATCCCACCCACCCCAAGCGCATAACTTCCTTTATATCAGGGTTCTGACATTACTTCCCCATAATTGCTAACAACATACACCTGTTCATCTCCTTACAGGCACAGCACACTAAATGGGGGTAGAGACACTCAGAAGCTTGCACACACTAAAACAAGAACAAAAGAAAAACATGTGAAACAAGAAGGGAGACAGACATGTGGGGAGTGGTGCAATGCACTGGCTGTGGAGCAGCAGTCTTCTGGGAGACATTCTGGAGACTGCATTGCTGCCCTTTTTGCAGGCACCTCTCTGGTCTGAGGGAGGAGGTTGCTCGTCTCCATGCTGACCTGGCAAGGATTCAGGAAACCTGCTCCCCCACCTAGGGACCACCCAGGCCACCACCACTACCTCAGAGGTTGCCAAGAAAGAGAAGTGGTTGGACCATGGTGGGCTCAGGGAGGGTGAGGGTGGTGGAACAGAGGCACATCCCTCCAGTTGTGCCTCTCCACAATTTTTTTGCCACTCAGGCAGAGCATGGTTCCTCTATGGAGGCACCTGCAGTGGAGACCAAGGAGGATGCTGGGAACCTTCACAATGGAGACCCACAGGAGGGTGGCACAGGACCCCACAGGGGAAGGAAACAACTCCTAGTGGGGGACTCAATTGTTAGGGGGGTAAAACTGGGGGAGAGAGGGGAAAGGGAGGTAAGGTGCCTGCCCAGCACCATGGCTTGGAGGGACAGGAAACGAATCCTTAGGTTTGTGGGAGCAGCTGCAAGGAGGAGTAAGCTGGATGTCATTATCCACCTAGGGACAAATAAGCTGACTGAGAATGGGATCACAGTAGTGCAACAGGAGTTTGTGGAGTTGGGAGGAGCCTTAGACAAGTAGCACAATGGTAACTTTCTTGAAAGTGCTACCTGTCTATGGCATGGATGAACTAGGGCACTCTGCACATGGTATTCAATGACTGGTTGAAAACTGGTGCAGAACTCAGGATTTGGCTTCACTGGGGACTGGGTCTCCATCTGGAGGGATGCAGGCCTATACTGGTGCGATTGTCTGCATCTGTCCAGGAGGGGAACCAGAATCCTAGGTGACAGGTTTAAATGCTTCATTGGCAAGCATTTAAACTAGCCAAAGGGGAGGCACTGAAAAGGAGGAGGGAAATCCTAGCCCCCCAAAAAATTCAGAGTTGTTAGTGAGGCAAACACCAAGATAGAGCAGCTGATATGGAGAAAAGCAAGGGTAATTGGAGAAAAAGACAAAGGCAGTAAAGAGAGGGATGGGGCAAAAAGAAATAAGGCCATAAAAAAATGGAGGGTGATGAGTACCAATACCCGTAGTCTAGGTAAAAAGCTCCCCGAAATGGTAGCCTTGATGGAAGACGGATGCCTGGATATTGTGGCAGTCACAGAAGCATGGTACACAGAGAACCATGACTGGGATGTCAACATACCAGGGTACACAATCTACAGGATTGACAGAGAGGGTAGAAGAGGAGGAAGAGGAGGAGTTCTCTATGTAAGGGAAGGGATCAAAGCAACAGAACTAAAGGGTAAACAGGGAGGAGAGGAGGCACTGTGGGTCACCCTGGAGACTGGAAATGGCAACACAATCTGCACTGGGGTTGTATACAGATGCCCATCTCAGGGGGAGGAAATGGACAAGGAAATGATAGAAGGCATCCTTAGGATGGCAGAGAAAGGGGCGATATTGCTGATGGGGGACCTGAATATGCCAGATGTTAACTGGAGCACCTTTGCTGCAGCCACATCCAAGAGCAGGGCCATTCTCGATGCTCTACATGGGGTACGCCTCAGACAGCTAGTTTTGGAACCCACTCGAGGGAGCAATCTTAGACCTAGTACTCTCAAATTGGGACAGAGAGAGGATCTCAGATCTAGAAGTGGGTAGCCATCTGGGAACAAGTGACCACCAAACAGTGTGGTTCACGATAAACTTAGCTGTAGAGTCAGGCCATACAAAAGTGAAGGTATTGGACTTCAGGAGGGCTGATTTTGTCAAAATGGGAGAGTTCCTCAGAAAAGCACTAGCAAACAGGCGAGAAGGTGGGTGGAGCAACAATGGGGAAACATCAAAACAGCCATCACAGAGGCAACAAGCCTTTGTGTGAAGCAAATAAACAAATCAAAATGAAAGAGAACACCACTATGGTTCTTAAAAGAAGTGGCGGGGAAGGTTAGGGAGAAAAAGATAGCATTCAGAAGTATAAGGAAACACAGAAGGAGCAGGACAGAGAACTGTACCAGTTAAAGCAGAAGGAAGTGGGAAACGCAGTCAGAATAGCAAAGGCCCAAACCGAGGAAAGGATAGCCAACTGTGTTAAGAAGGGGGATAAAACCTTTTATAGGTACATTAGGGAGCAAAGAAAGACTAAGGCAGGGATACTGAGGCTGAATAAAGAAGAGGGTGGTTGGGCAGAGAGCAACATTGGAAAAGCAGGGATACTAAATGACTACTTCTGCTCAGTATTCACAATGGAAGAACAGGGGGAGATACCTAATCCAGTCAAAAGAAGCACTCTGGAAAGAGGGGTTGATATTAGTCCTTACACAGAAGAAAGGGTTCTGAAAGAACCACCAAAACTGAAGGTGGATAAAGCAATGGGGCCTGATGGGATTCACCCCATAATTCTAAAAGAACTAAGGGAAGAACTAGTAACACCTCTGACTACCCTTTTTTAATAAATCATGGGGCGATGGTGTGGCACCTGAGGACTGGAGGAGGGCAGATGTGATTCCCCTTCACAAAAATGGGAGCAAGACAGAGACAGGAAACTACAGACCTGTCAGTTTGACCTCAGTGGTAGGGAAAATGATGGAATCACTTCTGAAGGAAAGAATTGTTGAGTACCTAGAGGCCAGTGGGGCGTAGGACCCAAGGCAGCATGGATTCACAGTGGGAAGGTCATGTCAGACAAATCTAATTGATTTCTTTGACTGGGTGACCAAAGTAGTAGACCAGGAATGGGCTGTGGACATGGCCTACCTAGACTTTAGAAAGGCATTTGACACAGTCCCACACAAAAGATTAATAAACAAATTAGCCAGCCTGGGAGTGGGTCCCAGGGTGGTAGCCTGGGTAAAACACTGGCTAGACAACGGGACATGGTGGGTAATAGTAAATGGAGTCCACAGTGAAGAAAGGAGGGCTACTGGTGGGAATCCGCAGGGTTCAGTACTGGGGCCAGTCCTTTTAAATGTCTATATAAGTGACATTTTATTTATTTATTTATTTATTTAGCTTTTGTTGACCGGGTAAGTGCACTAGACAAATCATGCCTATTTTCAAGCACGACCCGGGGGAGGGGGATACAGATGAATGCCAACTGACCTTGAACCAGATTAAGCTGTTGGTGGTATTTTTAGTGAATGAGGGAAATTTGGCCAGGACACCGGGGAAATTCCCCTACTCTTTTCGATAAGTGCCATGGGATCTTTAACATCCACCTGAACTACCACCAATCCAGGCAGATGGGACCTTGGTTTAACGTCACATTGCAGAGGGACTGGAAGGAAAGGTATGTCTCTTTGCAGATGACACAAAGATCTGCAACAGGGTTGATACTCAAGGTGGGATGGAAAGGATGAAAAAGGACTTGGCAAGGTTGGAGGAATGGTCAAATGTATGGCAGCTTAGATTCAATACAAAGAAGTACAAAGTAATGCACCTGGGAAACAAAAATCCAGGGGAAGAGTACGCAATGGTGGGTGAGATACTGACAACAACAAAAATGGAAAGGGACCTGGGGGTAGTCATATCAGATGACCTAAGAGTGGGCAAGCAATGTGAGAAGGCAGTAAGGAGGGCTGGGGGGATACTGGGTTGCATAGGAAGAGGCAGCACCAGTAGAAAACAAGAAGTTGTTATCCCTCTGTACAGACAGTTGGTAAGACCACATCTAGAGTACTGTGCACAGTTCTGGAGACCCCATCTCTGCAAAGACGAGACAGGGTGGAGGCTGTCCAGAGAAGAACAACAAAATGGTGCAGGGTCTGCACCTGAAGACATATGAAGAAAGACTAAAGGAGCTTAAGATGTATAGCCTTAGGAGAAAGGGAGGCGAGGGGGACATGATAGATACTTTCAAATACCTCAAGGGAATCAACAAAGTCCAAGAGGGTAGCATCTTTCAGAAAAGAGATGTGCAAGAACAAGGGGTACAATTTGAAGATAGAGGGGGTTGGCTCAGAGGTAATGTGAGCAAGTATTTCTTCACAGAGAGGGTTGTAGATGCATGGAACAGCCTTCCTGAGGAGGTCGTAGAGTCAAAAACAGTGGGGGAATTCAAGAATGCATGGGAGAGACATAAGGCAATTCTAGTGGGGGTTAGGAGGAATTAGGCTGCTGGTTAACTAGGATCTGCAGCTTATCCTTTAGGTAGGGAAATGGGCAGACTAGGTGGGCCAAACGGTCCTTATCTGCCATCAGATTCTATGTTTCTATGTTTCACCACTGGGCCAACATTTTTTGTTGTTTTTTTTTTTTAAGTAGAGAACATGATTTGCAGTTCACTCCTTGCAAGAGTTAACGCAAATCATAAGCTCTCAGGTAACATAACACGCTAAGAGGAACCAGTCAGGGTTGTCCCTGTTGCCTCTCATATTGCTATCTTTATCAAACCCCTAGCTATAGCCATCAGGAATTGCAGGAATATTTTAGGACATAAAATAAGGACTCAAGAACATGTAATTTTACTCTATGTGGATGATACCCTTTTATACCTTTGAACTATACAGATAAAAATAACACATCTAATCTCCAAATTTGGTAGTATTTTGGGTTATATGTGAGAACCGTGTTTTCTTAAAAATAAATAACAAGAAATGCAAGGTACAAAAAGAAATAAAACAAAACAAGCACATAAAAAGTAAAAAATGCTGTTTTTGTCAAAACTAAATAAATGCTTGCAGCAGTTGTTGTTTAGGTTCCATTGTTATCACGGAATGATTCTGCAAGGAGCGGCAGCGGAGACTGTCTGAGTCACAAAACCTTCACGACCATAGCATAATGCTGCTTAATACAATGTAGTATACAAAGAATGTGATATGTAGTGTGTATGAGGTCATTTTGAGGTATTTTATCAAGTGTAAATGTGATGAAAGTAAAGCTATAGACCAAGCGAGCAGACCACGAAAGACCGTTAGGCCTATTCTGCTGGCATTTTAGTATGTATGTTAGTATTTTCAATGAAAAAAGAAATAATACAAAATTCAGAAAAATAAAAAGAAAAATTGTCAAAAATAAACAGAATTTTACGGGATCTACTTATAGGATAAACTGGCAGAAGAGTGAGGTGGTTTCGGGCATGGCTTTAGAGAGAGAGAGAGAGTGGCTACACTCACATATTGGGTTCGATAGGAAAAATTAAACAGGTATCTTTATTCATAAAAACCTAAATAAATTATATCAATGAAATGATACACCATTATTAGAAAGGATCTACACAGATATGGAGGGTTGGTCTTTATTACCTCTGTCCTTGATGGTGAGAGTCAACATAAAAAAGATGAATATTCTGCCGAGATTTTTTTTTTTTTATTTTCAGTTTTGTTAATCAACCATTTGGTCGTTACAATTTTACAAAAGAACACCTAAAATATACACTAACGTAACAATTGCTAAAAAAAATGCATATCAGCATCCAGAGCAATAAACATCAACACAATAAAATGCTGTACATGTGTAGTTAAACTGTTCAGATTGAGTAATTGATATCATGCTGTAGTCTATTCAATATAATATGAACTAAATGTGGAATAGTTTCCATTTACAGAATCCCTAACTTATCCTATGTTTATATATTATGTTCTCATTGGCACCACCTACAATAAGTCAAAAATCTATTATCCAAGAATCCAATTAAGATGAGGAACATGAAATTAAAACACTAGAACATCTCTCTGTTAGGCTCCATTAGAAACAGCATCTTTGTTCATCTTAATTATATTAAAATTTACCCATCAGATAGTAAGATACCCATTTAGTCAAGACTTAATTTTTATAAACTACCTAAATTTTAACATAAGCACATTTATTGCCTGAAAGGTGAATGCTTAATTTGCACTGGAAATACTTACATACTAAGAACACAGTCCTTGCAAGATTTTCTCTTTTTTATCTAGTTTCTGTAGCTATCAATCCTGCTGTAATTATAAGCACTGTAAACATTAGCTAAAACACAGCTTGAAAAGACAATATGTAAGTTAAACAAGACATAGGTTTCTTATAAGCTAGTGCTTTTAACAGTGCCTATAACAGCCATTGAACCAACTACTCATGACCACAAGTATATTATGGCTGCTGATGGGATAAATACGGTAAAATGCTATCTTGACTCATTAATAGTTCAGGTACTTTGAAGAGTTCCAGATTCAGTTTGGGGATTAAGCTCTAAATTTCTTGAGTGCAAGCACATCTGAGGCCAGTGCCACGCAATTGATATTCATATGGTCCAAGAAGTTTTGTTAGAGAAACTAGCACCCACATGCAAAAACAGGGGACTCAAAAACAAGAGCTGCTCAAGTTAAACTAGATCAGATGTGCTTATTTCAGAAACATGAGTTCCCCTATTGACTGCATTGCAAATCAGCATTCTGTCAATACAGTTCTTATGCAGCCAATTAAGAGGAAAGAATATCAAATTTAATTATTCCTCTTCTGGTATTTGGCAAAAGCCACAGGTTTTTCCTTGTATAGAGATGAGTGATCAACACAAGAGAAATACCGAAACACAAAAATAAGTACAGTATTACAAAAATAAAAAACACAAGGGCTCACCCTTAACCCGTCCCCACGCTTCTGAAAGTATACATGTCATGAAAAGAACACTCCATTGGATATAATTGTGCATATATCTGCGACTCTAGTTTATGTATGAAAGTCTCACTTAGTGTTCCTATATTAAATAAAACATGTCACCCTGTAAATTAAAGCAAGGAGTGTGTTCAGTTTCCATAAAAGACGTTATGGCTCTATAACAGGGAATTTACTCTGCAGCCAATTTCCACGAGCCTCCACAAATCACTGGGACAACATTTTTATGAATTTGGCACAGAAGATCACTACACAAGGGAGTCCAACAATTAAAATTTTTGAAGGATATTATTACATATAGCCATCGCTGAAGTTTCATAGTATTAATAACTGAAGGACTGCCAGAGCGTTCAAGCCCAACTATCTTAATTGATCAAATGGACTGAGTGTTTAATCAGTGGCTGAAAGAAGATAAAGACAAAAATAAATCTGGATGGGGGAACCCTTCTCCAACTTTCACCTGTCACTGAATCAACATCCTTATTTATAAAGTTTGCATAAGGGTTTCACCACAAATGAAACACAAGCAAAACTCTCTTTTCTTAACCGGAGTCTGGGAGACCAATTATTCAATGGACCTTTCCTAATTCTCAATTTCTTTACATTCGAATTTGCTTCCACTGGATTCTTCATCGCCAAATCTTTATAATACCTGCAAAATAGAAAAAAATACAAGCGCTTCCTCGTGCAGTAAATTTTATACTGCTGGGGATACTGAACTCCCGTGCCAGGCAATAATGGCATACCTTTTGTTAAAACAAGATAAGCATATCAGCAGTAAAGTGCTATATCAATTCATCCATATCTAATTCAATTCAGATCCTCTAAAACACCTCTCGAACACCAGAATCAGCCAACAGCAAATCTATCCAAGGCTCTGAGCATTTTAACTCATGAGGGAACCAGAAATCACTCCGTTAAGCAGTTGCATACGCTGCTCTCTGTCTATCTTTTTGTCGGTTCCAGAAAATAAGGTTTAGACTAGTGTTACAATGCTTTCCAACTACAAAACAGTTAGCCATTTGGTTGATGCATACCAAACCATAAAACAAGAGCCAACAGTGAACAAAACCATTAAAAAGCTCCTGATGCTTTTGACTAATTCAAACAGTATTAAAAGACTTTCTGGACATTCCCAATTTTAAAACTGCCAATGTTAATGGCAAAAAGCTTAATAATAAAGAAATCTCCCAAGAGCAGGGACCAAAGCAGAGCAGAGCAACAGTGCGGCTATCTTGCTGCTCCATGCCCCACCACTCCCTATTCAACTCGGGAAGGGTCTTCTGCCAAGATTCATATTTATGTTTCAGACTCTCCCCAACAGAGCTTTATTGCCTTCGTTATACCCTCTTTTAATGGAAACACTGCTAAAGGAAAGAATTGTGGTATATCCTGTAACCAATGGATTACAGGACCCAAGGCAGCATGGTTTCACAGGGGGAAGGGCATGGCAAACAATTTTGATAGATTTCTTTGATTGGGTGACAAAGGAGTTGGATCAGAGAGGAGCGGTGGATGCTGCCTAGCTGGATTTCAGCAAGGCTTCCAACACCATTCCACACAGGAAACTGGTAAGCAAGTTGGGTAACTTGGGAATGGGTAATAAGGTGGCAACGTGGGTAAGAAACTGGTTAGTGGATAGGACAGAGAGGATAGTTGTAAACTGAGTTTGCACTGAGGAAGGGAGAGTGACCAGCAGGGTACCTCAGGGATCAGTACTGGGACTGGTCCTCTTCAATGTCTTTATAAGCGACATAGCAGAGGAACTGGAAGAGATGGTCTGCCTCTTTGCGGATGATACCAAGATATGCAACAGAGTGGGCACTTGGGGGGGGGGAGAAAAGGACTGGTAGGATCTGAAAAGACTGGAAGAATAGTTAAGGGTATGGCAACTGGGTTTAATGCAAAAGTGCAAAATAATAGTGCACTTGGGCCATAGAAACCTGGGATTGGAGTACAAAATGAGCAGAATGATACTGACAAAGACCAAGCAGGAAAGAGACCAAGGGTAATCTTATTGGATAACCTAAAGGTTACAGCGGCAGCAGTGTGACAAGGCAGTCGGGAGGGCTAGTGGGATGCCAGGGTGCAGAGGAAGGGGAACCACCAGCAGAAAGAGGGAGGTGGTATTGCCCCAATATAGATCTCTGGTAAGACGACACCTTGAGTACTGTTCCAGTTCTTGAGCCCACATCTCAGAAAGGACATAGAGTGGAGGCAGTCAGAGAGGGCTACAAAGTGGTTCAGGGTCTTCATCACAAGCCCTATGAGGAGAAGCTAAAAGAGCTAAATATGTACACCCTGGGGAGGGGATAGATAGAAACCTTTAATAGGTCACGGGTTAATAAGGTACAGAACGGAGGTATATTTCACAGAAAAATGTGCTCTAGAACAAGGGCATGCTATGAAGCTGGAGGGGCAAATTCAGGAGAGATGTGAGGAAATAGTTCTTCACAGAAGGGGTGATGAATACCTGTAACAGCCTTCCAGCAGAGGTGGTGGGGGCAAAACAATGATGGGTTCAAAACACCTGGGACAGGTGCAGGGAATCATAGAATAAAGAAGGGGTGGGGGGGAGAGATTGCCCTGTAGATCAAGTAGGGTCTGCAGCAAAAACAAAATGGGCAGACTGGGTGGGCCCAGGGGGCCCTTATCTGCCATCACATTATATGTTTCTATGAGAGGAATACTTTTTCAGATTTAAAAAAAAAAAGCTGAGAATGGATAAAAGACCAAGGATAAGGTAAAAAAAAAATTTGATACTGCTCACCTGAAAATGGCAGATTAGGACTACCAAACCTTCTATGGTATTGCTTGGTGGCACAGCTAAAAACTGCTTATCTAGGGTATAAAAAATCTGGCTTTGCCCTTGTCACGGCCCTCTCTGGAATCACTTTTGATCTCAGGCGGGTATCCAGTATCAACTCTTTCACTAGATTCAGTGAATCCACACTCACTGAGAGGCAGATCTTAACCCACAGGGTCAGCTTTCTTGCCTCCAGTTTCTATCTATTACCAGTTCCAGTTTAACAACACGAAGGTTGCTATCTGCAGGGTCACAAGTGTGTTGCTGTCTTGCTCCCCACACACTGCCAGCACCAGGTTTCCAGAACAGACTGTGTTTTCTCCAGTCAGAGTGTGGGAATTCACCAAAGGTGGGTCTTAATCTGCACGGTCAACTTTCTTGCCTCCAGCTCTTATCAGCTGCCAATTCAAGTCCGACCATGCCGAGGACACTCCTACACATTTGTCAGCACCAGGTTTCCATCCTGAAAGCAGCAAAGCTGCTTTCACAAACAGACATGTTTTGTCTAATCTCTAATCTCTGCCTGGATTAGCAGACCAGCATGAATGGTCCCAGCGTGAGTGGCACAGCAGGAGGAATTCTTCAAAGGGAGTCACCAGAGGGGATGCCAGGATGCCAAGAGGCTCTACTCAGCTCCCTCTTGCAACCAGTAAGTTTTTTTGCATAATTTGTTTAGTTAGCATGTGTCACATTCCTCTGTTTAGTGGTTCATAGGGTGCTCCCCTGTACTTTGTTTAAACTCAGGTTTTTTTTGTTAGACTCCCTATTAGGGGTGTGTGGGTCGTATTTTCTGGTTCTGCCAGATCGGGCCAAATCAAGTTGGGCAACTCAGAACTGGAACCAAACCAGAACTAGAACATAAAGTGAAATATATCGAATAATTCGTGGTGTAATCAATGAACAACACAAGACTAATGTTACACAGTAGGTCTGGATCTGCTGCACTGAAAAGGCTGCTGTGAACCAGTGGAATCATTTCTTTCTCCCTCTGTTCCATCCCACTCACACTGCTCCAGTGGTACAGTCTCACACATGTGTAATATTGGCCTTGTCAGTGCAACAGATGTTTGTCCTGTAAGGCAGGAATGGAAGACATGCAAAGAGAGATACAAGAAGTATTGTCTGTATGTAACTTTCTTTCAGTAGCCAAGTGCTTAAAATGCAACTAGCCCTTCGAACAACTGTGACAGAGAAATACACACGTGGATGTGACATCAGGCAGCCAGGCATGCTAGGTGGCAACAACAGAGGCATACTACAGTGACCAACTAGTCCTACAAATTTTTTTTTAAAGGAAAAATAGCCAAGTGGTTAAAATGCAACTATCCCTTTGTGCATCTGTGAGAGAGCAGTACACAGGTGGACATGGCAGCAGATAGCGAGGCACACTAGATGGCAACCAACAGAGGCGTACTACAGTGACTGAGTGGTCCCACTAATTTTTTTAAAGGAAAA
Source organism: Neoceratodus forsteri (assembly GCA_016271365.2). Lineage (NCBI taxonomy): Eukaryota > Metazoa > Chordata > Ceratodontiformes > Ceratodontidae > Neoceratodus > Neoceratodus forsteri. The sequence goes on along the minus strand of CM057454.1, from coordinate 1,074,877,655 downwards.
ATACATTTAAATAAATAAATAATTTTTAAAAAGAAAAATAAATGTAAAAATAATTATTAAATTTAAAAATGTAATTATAGGGAAAAAATAGCCAAGTCATTATGGTCAAAGGGCCAATGTGAGCCAGTGGCTTTATTTACTACCCCTTCTGTGCTACCGTGATCCCCCCAATCTATTTGAAGTCATCTAGAAGGGGGAATCTATGACATTATCATCACCCTGTAGATCTTGAATAATCCTATATCCTCCTCCACACTACTCAAATCCTCTGAATCACTTAAACATTCGTCCGCCACTTCCAGTTGCTTCTAGCCATGCTGCTGCATGTTAGCTGGCCACCTTAATACAAAAACAGTAAAGAGTGCAACAGGCAATGAAGTAAGGACAATCTAAACATTTATTTAGCAAGGCTCTGACAAAGTGCTAGGATCCCCCAGTGCTCTGTGCCTCGCTGTCACTTCATCAGGGGGCCCGAAGCACTGGGGGATCTTAGTATGCTATTTTGAGCCTTGTCTTGCTAATTAAATGTGTAACTTCCTCCCTCACTCCCTCTTTTAAAGCTAGAGCAGACCAAGCGGACCATGGGATGAACCGGGTAATTATCGTCTGGTAAGTCTCACCTCCATAGTGTGCAAACTCATGGAAACGATACTAAAGGAAAGGCTGGTGTCATACCTGGAGGACAATGGCCTCCAGGATGTGAGGCAGCATGGGTTCATTTCGGGGACCAACCTGATACAAATATTATGACTGGGAGACAGGTGAGCTGGATAAGGGTCATGTGGTGGATGTTCTTGACTCACCCCTGCCTTCATTCGTGCCCCATGGGCGGCTTTGGGGGGAAGCTAACTGGTGTAGGGGGTAGGAGCAAAATGACAAACTGGATTACAAGCTGGCTGAGCGGGAGGCTGCAACGGGTGGTGGTGGAGGGGAGCTCAACCCAAGGCCGTGACGAGTGGGGTGCCACAGGGCTCTGTGCTGGGACCAGTATTATTTGGGCTTTTCATATCAGGCATTGCACCGGGTGGTGAGCAAGGTAAGCCTGTTCACTGATGACACCAAAATGGGAGCAGTGGTGGATGGAGGGAAGGGATGGAAGCAGCAGCAGGGGGACCTAAGCAAGCTAGAGGAGTGGTGAGAGAGGTGGCAGTTGGGGTTCACTGCAAAGAAGTGTAAGTTTGGGAGAGAATACTGGCCGGGTGGGGTTAAGCTGGGGATCACTGAGGAGGAGAAGAACCTAGAGGTAATGATAACAGGGACCATAACAACAGTGCCCAGTGCAGGAAAGCGGCTGCAAAAGTGAACAAAATGCTGGGGTGCATAGCGAGGGGGATTTTCGTCCAGGCGAAGAGAGATGATCTTGCCCCTCAACAGGTCACTGGTAGGCCACACTTAGAGTATTGTGTGCAGTTTGGAAGCCATAAATCTAAAGCGTGATATCAGGCTACTGGAGGAGGTGCAGACGAGGGCAACAAAGATGATATGTGGAATGGAGGAGAGACTATGACAGCAGGCTGGGAGACCTGAATATGTACATCCTGGAGGATGGAAGGGACGGGGACATGATAGAGACATTCAAGTATCTGAGGGGAATCAATAAGGATGGGTCAGGCGGGGTCTTTAAGCTAAGGAGGAAGGGACACCAGAGGCCACGGGCTAAGAACAGAGGAGGAAGATTTAGGAGGGAAATGAGGAGACACTATTTCACAGAGAGGGTGGTAGCAAATGGAGCACTACCAGAATGGGTGGTATCATGTAAATCTGTGAACAACTTTAAAGGGTATGGGACAGGGAACAGGGAGAGTGAGAGTGGGAGGTGGGGGTGGCAGTGGGATGACAAAGGGAGGGGGTTGGGCAGCTGCAAACTAGGGGTGCTAGCTGCACACTCGAGTAGACTTAGATAGACCAGGTGGTCTGTTACTGCTGGCACATTCTTATGTTCATATATTCTATCCCACCACTGCCCCAAACCCATCTTTCTCCTCCAGCTCCCTTTCTTTTTTGGTGTCTTCAGGACAGCACTTTGTGCCCCCATCCTTTCCTTCAGTGCCTGTAATGGTTTGAGGAACATGGAAACATAGAAACATAGACTTTGACAGCAGACAAGGACCACTTGGCCCACCTAGTCTACCTATTTCCCTACCTACTGGATAAGCTGCAGATCTTAGTTAACCAACAGCCTATTTCTTCCTAACCCCTACAAGAATTGCATTATGTCTAGTCTGTCCCATGCATTCTTGAATTCCCCCACTGTTTTTGACCCCACAACCTCCTCAGGAAGGCCATTCCATGTGTCCACCACCGTCTCTGTGAAAAAATACTTCCTCACATTGCCCCTGAGACGTCCCCCTTCTATCTTCAAATTGTGTCCCCTTATTCTTGCACACTGCAACAAGAATCTTGGCAGGCCTGACAGTGAATAATAGGCCTCTTGATCTTCTGTGGGCACAGCTGCGTGTGTCACCCATTCTAAATCAGTCACTCAAAAAAGACCGCCGTTGAGGTCCCATAGGTATTACTGCTAGCACTGGCTACTTCTCTAATGCTCTGTTACATGGCGAACATCAGAAAACAGCCATGTGACTTGCGAACTGGCGGATGAAAGCCCTCCTCCCAGTTTCAAGATACAATACAATTTTATCTTCGGGGACACTGCTTTGTGTGCCCCTATGTTCCAAACTTCCTCTTAAGTTCGGCTGCTCCCCCATGCCCATTAGAGGAGCTGCAAGTCCTGAGCAGATTACCAGTCATGTGGCTGTTGGTATGAGAAGTACAACAAGCTTGAGGTGCACGCAACTGTGGGGTGGGTCTCATGTAAGAGCATCTTTTGTGATTGGATGCTTTTATACATCTGCTGTCCCCCCCCCCACGTGTCACTGAACCTTTGCTTAGCACCCTCCTCTCCTGCATTCCTTGTGCCAACTGGATACATGCGTGATGCTCTGTCCATGTAATGGGGAAAGGGGAGCAGCCAATGGACTTAGGGGTGAGTCTGGAAGATGGAGGGCACACAGAGTTGTGCCTCCTGAAGAAAATACTATATTTTTTTTTGTTGTTGTTGTTCCTGGAGGTAGGAGGAGGGTAATAAAATGGAAAACTTACTTAATTAAAAAAAAAATCAAGTTATAAATAGGGTCGGACCTGCTGTGACCTGATTCTGTCCCAAAAGATTGAACCGGGCAGTACCGCCCTGTCTGAATCTTTGACCCAACCTGCTGCACCCTACTCCTGTGTTGTTGCTTAATGCATTGTTCTGTGCTGCCTTGTGCTACTCGCTATCTACAGTCATTTGTACCTGAGGGAATCATCGTTGTTTCCATTTGCACCATAGTTTAGCTTTTTCCTGTTGCCCTGGTCCTTACTCCTCCTTGCCTCCCTATCTGGGTCACGCTTATGCCCCCCATAGCGTCCCTATTTGGGTCAGACTTATACTCCCCACAGCTTCCCTATCTGGGCCAGGCCTACACTCACCCTAGTCTCCGTATCTGTGAAAGACCTATATTCCACTGCACTGACTCCCTAGTTGGTCACACCAGCCCATTATTTATTTATTTATTATACATATCGGAATTACAACCATTTGAGTCAAGGACTCGTTTCCAAAAGCTCCACGTCAGTTCCAGTTATGCCCCTGGTGCTCCTTATGCTATAAGGCTCATCTACAATGTTTCTACACAGCCTAACCCATCTCCCTCTCCTCCCTTCCACCATCCACTGCACCTGCCCTCTCTCCTACTCCTTCCACCCCGCTGTCTCCCCACCTATCCATCCTCATCCCTACCTCCTTCCCTGACTCCCCATGGCATTCTGGGTACTACCCCCTACCTGCTCTATGGTTCCACCTTGAAGCTCTCTGATGCCTCCTGCTCCTCCTGCTCCCACCCTCCAATGCTGTACCCACCCCCTCTCTACCAAGCAGCTCCTGTGGCTCCATTAAGCTTCTTGCAGCCTTGCTGTGCGTGGTGGTGTAATAAGCTTAATCTTAGTCCTACCCCACCTCACCTATGCAGCTCTCCAAAGGACTGCAGGTTGCCCACCTTACGTCCGTAGCCTCCTTCCAGAGTTCAATCTGTTGCAGCCCTCATGCTCAACCTCCAGTCGGATGTTCTTGTCATCTTTGATCTTGCCTCTCTCACAAGATTCAAGACTCCACAGTGTCTATACCTGGCTACACCTTAGCTAAAGAGGATGAGTCACACCAAGAGAGGTGGTGGTACTGCAATCTGCCTCTGCTGGTATCTAATTTGTGCCTGTGCTTTCAGTCTCTTCTCCACTGCATATGAACTGCTCATCCTTAAACTCATCCTTCCCTGCACAGTCCATCTTTTCAAAGCAAGAGTTTACTGCTGCCCTGGCTTGTCCTCTGCTACGATCACTGAACTCCTCTCCTCCTCTGCTCCCACTCCTCTGGTGAGTTGGTGATATTTGAGGATTTTAACACTAATTGGCTCTCCCTTTGGTGCACAAACTTTGTCATAACATTAAATCCCTCCAGTTATCCTAACTAATTTTAGACCAGATCTGTCTTAATCATAAATCTTTGGACCACAGACTTCTGGACTGAGTACTCTCCTCCACCCTCATTGTGGATGCAAGTATCCTCCCGATGTCTTCAGTGACATCTCATGCTCCTCTGTATGCAAGATCCATTTCCCCAAAGCAACCCTAAAATTATCCTCCTCCAGTCCTTCAGGTCATTAGCTTTATCTTCCTCCACGCTGACCTATCAGGATTTCTACAGCCTCTGACATCAACTTGGCACTCCAATCCTTCCATTCCAATTTAACGACTACCTGGAAACATCAGTGGCACCAGGCAAGACTCAAAAGTGACAAGAACATCCAACTGGAGGTTGAGCATGAGGGCTGCACCAGATCGAACTTAGAGAGGAGGCTACGGATGTCAGGAGTGACACCAGAAGCACCTACCAGACCCCTTTCTGCCGCACCTCCAGGCCCAGCGATCCCTTCAACTACAGGGCCCCAACCTGCTTAATGCCATCTTCCCTGATTCCTTGACAACCCCACCTAAGGGTTCCATGTGATAATGGCAACTGCTGGCGATTGCCATTATCGTGAAAGTCAAGTGGCGCTTACCGGCACTCTGGCACTCCTCGGCGCATGGTACAATGGTGCTGGGGACTTAGAATATCATGCTTTCTGTGGGAAGGCTCTGCCCCCCCACACACACCCACATGGGGGTCCTCGCCCCCTACATCCCCCTACTAAAGGATTCTCAACTCCAAGGGGGTGCATGTCGGGGGTGAAAGCATGAAAATAAAGTTTCAGGCGGGTGCAATAAAATCGCACCAGTGCCCAGACAAATCGGTGCCCTCACCCACCCTAGCCGCAGGCCAGCCCCGATGCCACAGTGCAGCTCGGCAACCCACCACATTGCCACCCTACATCTCCTCTGCCCCTCCCAGCCCGCTCGCGTGTACATATAGTGACATCCTGTCACTCAGATTATCCACCCCACATCCTTTTCCCTACCTCTCCATCGCCATTCGGTTTCACCCAGAAGGCATCGCCATTATGACGGAACCCTTCTACATGCACCTACATCATGGGCTACCGCCCTAAGCAGCTTCAAACAAAAGCTCAAAGACACCTTATGGTGCTCAGCAGCTACAACTGTTCATCTAGCCCACCTCTCTGCCTTGGATTTCCTGACAATTTCTACATAGGGAGCTCAAGGTGATGAAGATCATGGGTTGGAGGTTGAGAGCTGCTGGAAGAGTCTGGGTTAGAGGTATACAGACTGGCTCTGTGCTCCAATTATGGTGAGTACTGGGGCAATCACCGTAAGAAGGCATAGTTCCTGTCCAGGCAGATTGCTGCTGGGAAGAATTGACCGACTGTGCTCTTTTGACTGTGGACAGGCTGCTAAACCCAGCCTGTCTACTGCTGAAAAAGCCTTTTCAAATGCTTTATGCGAAGAGTTTGTTTGGTTCTTCTCAGACAGGGTGTCCACCATCCGACAGGATGTACCACCAGTGTGCCATAATAGTAAGCCAACAGCTGTCTTCTTAGGTGTCCAGAAAGCACTCTGCCTGGTTGGAGGAGTTTAAACCGGTGGAGACCGCAGAGGTTTTGTGAGTTGCTCGTGAACTGAAGCACATATTGTGAACTGGACCGGTGCTGACGTCTTCTTTAATGAGATGTGTTGATACCATTGGCCCAGTGTTCGCCTTGATTGTCCGGTATCTCTCTCAGAGGGTGCCTTCCCAGATGCCTGAAGGAGGCTCTGGTCAGGCTCATTCTGAAGAAACCATCCTAGACCCTGACATCAAATTGAATTACCATCCTATCTCCAACATCCCATTTTAGGGAGGTTGTTGAGAAAGATGGACGCTTCAGCTTGAGAAGCGCCTCATCCTCTGATCTGTATGAACCTCTTCAGTCAGGGTTTTGTAAGGCACAGCATGGAAACCACATCCGCTCGGGTGCATAATGACCTCCTCAGGGCTAGAAATTGAGGGAAGGGACAATTCTTGTGCTCCCTGGATCTCGCCTCAGCTTTCGACATGGTAGACCATTTTGTGTTGCTCTGACCACCTGAGGGGATTTTGTGGACATGCTGGCAATGTCACCTGCTGGTTTGAGTCTTATCTCATGAATAGGAGGCAACAGGAAGTGATGGGGAATTTCTCTTCTGCCCTAAATCTCCTGTCGTGTGGAGTACCTTATGGTTCAGTCCTGTCACCAATGTTGTTTGCCATGTATATGCTGCCCCTGGGAGAGCTCATGAGGAAGTACAGCTTGAGTTTTCATTTCTTTGCGGAAGATACCCAGCTGTATCTTTCCTTTGTACCGGGGACACCCTATGTGGTGGAAGTGCTAAATAAATGCCTTGCCGAGATCAGTGACTGGATGGCCTCCAGTTGGTTGCAACTGAATCCCGATAAGACAGAGACACCGTCTGTGGAGTCTAACAGAGGGTGTGATAGGATGGCCTCTGGCGCAGAAACAGGTTTGCTCCTGGGGTCTGTGCCATTGAAGGCCTCCTCTAGGGAGTGTGATCTTGGTGTGACCTTTGACGGCGGACTGACATTTGAGGCTCAGGTGTCATCCGTTGTCTGGTCCAGCTTTTACCATCTGAGGAATATCGCCAGGATCAAGCCCCTAGTTCCGCGCCTGGACCTCCCTACACTGGTACACGCCTTTGTGATGTCAAGGCTAGACTACTGTAATGCACTCTATCTCTGGGTCTCGGGAGGTACCCTTTGCAGACTGTAGCTAGTGCAGAATGCAGCTGCCAGGTTGTTATTGGGACAGTCAAAATACTCCTGCGTCACCCCAGTGCTGCATGAACTGCACTGGCTGTCCGTCAGGTGGAGGGTCCTCTTTAAGGTGGGTTTACTCACCTTTAAGGCCCTACATGGGCTGGGCCCTGGCTACTTGTCTGACCTTCTGACCCCCGCTAGCTTGGTCTGCTCCCTCGTTCTTCTGGTAGGGGCCTCCTCGCAATTCCCAGGATGAGGCTGAAAACTGCCAGTGACAGAGTGTAACCCCTAGATGGCGCTATCCCAGGGGCTACTACCCCTGCCTGATTTGCCACTAACAGGTTGAGGGGCCTGGATCCAATGGCGGGTGCCTCCACCCAGAGGTTAGGGTTTGCAATAGTTAAACTAACTTGGTCACAGCCCTCTGGGACACCTGCAACCCCTTTCTTCCCACTAGTGGCCCACACAATATATCAGAATCAACTTCACAGTATACACTTACCCCAGGTCTGGTTCCGCACTGGGACCTCCTGTGAAATGAGATACAGTGCAACAATCACAGTACAGTACTTTAACATAGACAAATACCTCCAGGCAGTATAACTTTGCTGAAACAAGCAGCTCTGATTTATTTAGGGGATATAACAAGGACAGGGGAAATCAGGTTAATTAGCTTATCACTCTAATAATCTACCTATGGCTCTGTGCACAGGCCCTATCCCTATCAGTTACTGTCCCTGGGTACCCAAGCCCTAGTGGCTAGTCAAACCGTGGCAGCTGGTAGGGGCCCTTTCACCAGAGAGAAAGGAGAATTAAACAGTCAACAGTACAGTAATTCCATTGGATTTAATGTGGCAATTCAACAGGAGCAACCTGAATTAGTACTCACGACCTCCAAATAAGATAGGGTCCTTCAATGTCAGCAGGGCTCACTTGGTACACAAACCTCTTCACACATCCATATAAAAAGCACTATACCAGGCAGGCTGCATCTGTATCCCGATCGCAATTACTGCACAATACCGGAGAACACACAGCAGATTCCAGTTCCTGACAGACCAGTGCAATTTTCAGCAATTCTTCCAGTCTTCTACAGGGTGAGCCTGGTTTCTACTCTTCAGAGATCCTTTGATTCTTTTCACAGGACGGATTCAGTCCTAACAAGCTGTTACACAAGCTGCAGACCGAACTCTGGGCCTTACACGTTTTTTGACTAAAACTGCACACTGAAAAACACAGGACCTTCCTTCTTCACTGCCAAAGCTCAACTGAAACTCCAACCGACAAAACCAGGCACTTCCTTTGAGTTCCTCCCAGTTCTTGACTGGATTGGCTGTCTCACAATAGACTGCTGCTGTTGGTCCAAAAAGGCACTGAAGTCTAAACTACATCTCCCAGAGTCACTGCCCATACGTCCTCTTGTGGCTGGCTCAGATTATGAGTCCAAGTTCTGATTAGTCAAGGCACCATTTTAGAGCTAGCTTACCCCACACTGATTGGTCCAGTTCAGCAGTTCAAAACTAGAATGGGGAACTAGCAGACACAGTTCTGACTGCAAAGAAAGCAGGTTAGACAAACAGTAATTTCATTATTACTCTAAATAATTTCTGGCAAACAGTTACATCTTTCAGATAGGTTCCCTTTGCACTCCTAGTGACTGCAAAAATGAAGTGAATTGGCAGCAGCTTGAGTGGTACTCAATCAAAGAAACACACAGTCCCCCATACAAACTAATTATGTCTGCAAGCAGACAGCTCTTAAAGAGACAGTACCAGAGGTTCTAAAAACACTCACTGATAAATGGCTTAAATGCCAAACACCATTCAGGCTTGGAGCATTCAAGCAAGCTCCTGGAAGTCTTTTGGGAACCCCCATTTGCAGGGGGGTTACACCCTTCCTGGCCTGGGAAAGCTTGACGTCCGCGTCAAGCAAGTACCCCCATAAGTTTTAACTGCAACCACATACATTTGCATTAGGCTCGCACATGTAATCATCAGTCAATATATCATTTTACCAAGAACACATTTCTGAAACATTGCCAGTCGTCACTCTTCACACAGTATTACATACACATTGTACCATAACTCAAGTTATTACCTCTTGTACATGAAACCTGAAGAGAGGGCCCTTCCTATCAGTTACCTTGGGGCTGGAGGGGCAAGGGCACCATACTTAGAGGGCAACACAAGTAACTTGAGTTAACACTGACGCTCAGTTTGGGCAATGAGCTCAGGGACACATACACTCCTTTATGGACAACATTGAGAGGCAAATCCACAGGCCTCCCAGGAATCATAACTGAGGTGCACCACAGGCTTTACAGCTCGACCAGTCTTTCTAGGGGAACTGTTACAGTCTCTGCACTCTGAGCCTCATTTTCAGCATTGTCCACACTTGTCGGGGAGTCTCCATGGGGGTAGAGAGGCTAGAACTTGGGGCACTTTCAGCAGCCAGGAGTTACAGTTTCTGAGTCCACAACATTTGGCTCGCATGGAGCTTTCGGACACTGGCAGTGGACTGTCAGGGCACTCAAAATACTCTTCTTGTTCGGGTGTATCACCAGTCTGCCCCAATCTATTATTTTCCTCCCTGAAAGCTCAAACAGTTCAACCATGCACAATGATTCCATTTCATCTGATCTGATGCTTTGCACTTCACTTTCTGGGAACATTGGCTCCAGGGATGAAGCTGGGGGCTTAGACAGTCCAGAAGGCCCAGCTTTGTTCTCCAGTATTGACTAGGGATTGCCTGAAACAATTGACTCAGTTCGTAAGAAGGATAGTATTCAAAGTCACTCCTCTTTCTTCCGATATGGACTGACAGTCATGCTCAACTGGGACTTGTGGAGGGAACACTTTAACTTTGCTTCTGTAGGTGCAGACTTTCTTGATCTTTTCTTAGCAGCAGCTCTAGTCACTGGTCCAGAGGGCATCTTCTAGGGGCTCAGACTCAATTAAGATTTGTCCAATGGGCGGTAAATGATTTCTATGCATTGTTTTACATCTTTGAATTATTCTCAGGCCTTACTTTGTACACTGGCAGATCATCTAGTTTGCCCACTACAATGTGAGGGAGATGGTGCCATCTGTCAGCAATCTTGTGCTTGCCATGCAATCCCAGATTTCTAGTAACACCCGATCTCCCTCCTGGAGTTCCTGTGCTTTCACCTTTTATCATACCTTTCTTTGTTGGCCAGATTTCTTTGGCAGCCATGGTTTGAGCCAGTTGGCACGCATGAGTTAGCTGGGCCTTTAACTTTGCACATACTGTAAATAGTTGTCAGCTTGAACCCCATCAGAGAGACCCCAAAACACACATCTACTGGTAGTCGAGCTTCTCTTCCAAACATCAGGCGGTAGGGGGAGAATCCAGTGGCATCACTTTGGTGCAGTTATAAGCATGTACCAGGGTGCTAATTTGTTGGCTCCATCTAGGCTTGTCCTTTGGGTGCAGAGTGCCTGGCATATCTAGCAAAGTGCAGTTGAAACGTTCAGGCCATGGGTCCCCTGGGGTGGTAAGGAGTGGTTCTGGACTTCGCCTCCCACAGAGAAAGCATCTCTTTGATCAGGCGACTCTCAAAGTCTCTCCTTGATCAGAATGGATTCTTTGTGAAGCCCCATAGTGAACAAAAAGTTTTCTACAAGTACTTTGGCCACAGTGGATGCTTTCTGGTCTTTGGTGGGAAAGCTTGGGCATATCTCGTGAAATGGTCAGTGACCACCAGCACATTACTGATATTTCTTTGATCTGACTCCAAACTTAGAAAATCAATACAGACCAGCTCCATGGGTGCACTGGTGGTGATGTTAACAAGGGGCAGCCCTCTGGGAATAGCTTTCCTCTGTAGCAGCGACTACAAGTTGAATGTGTTGCTCCACATCAGCCCCCATCTTAGGCCAATAGAATCTGGATCTCACCAAGTCAAGTGTTCTGTCTATACCAAGGTGCCCCATGTGGTTGTGCAAGGACCTCAGTACTGAGTCTCGAAAGGCAGTGGGCAGCACTAGTTGTTGTTTGTCTACTTGTCCCCCTCTGTCTACTGTTTCTCTGTATAACAGTTTATTGATCAGTTTCAATTTAGGACCTTCTTTGTATAACAGTGCAGTTCTCAAATCAGTGGAGCGTAATTTGGACACATCTTTTCCTGCATAGAGGGCTTCTAAAGCTGCTTTGATCATGGGATCGCGGGATTGAGCCCGCCGAATACTGTCATTGTCCAGCTGAGGCAGTGCACCAATGTCTATTGCAGAAAAGTGGCAATAAGCAGCAGGTATGCAATTCTCAGAGGCTCCCAAGCAATCCACCATGCAGTCCACTGTCCGTGGACATTTGTTCCTCCCTGTCAAACTTCCGGCAGAGTGCCCGAATGTCAGGTTCTGTCAATCGGACCCAATCATTCTGGGGAACAGGCCTCCGAGGAGAGAGCATCAGCATCTATGTGGTTCAGACCTGCTCGGTATTCGAGAGCATAGTCATATGTAGATAATGCAGAAAGCCACCTATGGCCAGTGGCATCCAACTTAGCTGAGGTCTGCACATAGGTCAAAGGATTATTGTCAGTTTTTACTAGTATTTTAGCCCCATACAAGTACTCATGGAATTGGTCAACAATAGCCCACTTCAAAGCTAGGAACTCTAACTTATGTACAGGATAGTTTTTTTCGGATGGGGTCAGGCTTCTACTGGCAAAGGCCACTGGTCTCAGGCCATTCTCGTGCTCTTGGTACAACACAGCCCCCAACCCTTGCAAGCTAGCATCAGTGTGCAGGACGTAAGGTTTTCTTGGATCGGCATAGGCCAGCACTGGAGCATGGGTAAGTTGATATATGATCTCATGAAAAGCAGTCTCACAATCAGGAGTCCAGCGGGCCCCAAATACTTCACTCGGATGAAAATACACTCTTTCAATCTTGAGGGACGCTGACTTTTGGTATTTTTTGTGGGTTGGGGGATACCCTTGAGTAAGGTTAAGTAAAGGGCGGATCACTCTTGAATAGTCCTTGATGAAGTCGATAATAACCACAGAATCCCAGGAATCTTTGCAGTTCTTTTAGATTTTTGGGCTGTGGCCAGGTGGTCAAGGCCTCAACTTTACTTGGGTCGGTCTCTATTCCTCGGTAGATACTATGTCCCACATACTTTACTGATGTTTGAAAAAATTGACACTTATCAATGGACAGTTTAAGCCAAAGTCCTCCAGTCGGTCCAATACCTTAAATAATCTGCTCTCATGTTCCTCCAGTGAGCTGCCAAACACAATAACATCATCTAGGTATACCAGGCACTCTAGTAAGTTCATGTCCCCCACTGCACGCTCCATCAATCGTTGAAAAGTGGCTGGGGCACCTGAAATCCTTGAGGCATCCTCATGAATTCATAAAGCCAAGCGGACAGATAAAGGCTGTCTTTCCACGGTCCTCTGGGGCCATCGGGATCTGATAGTACCCACTCATGAGATCCAGCACAGAGAACCACTTGCTCCCATTTAGGCAGTCCAAAGCATCCTGAATGCGGGGCATTGTGTACTGATCAGAGATAGTCCACGGTTTAAGGTGCAATAATCCACACACATCCTTACTGTTCCATTCTTTCCTCACTACCACAATGGGGAAGCATAAGGCTTCTGGATTCTTGTATTACACCAGCAGCTAACATCTCTTGCAGATGCCGTCTCACATCATCTATGTCAGCAGGTGCCAGGCGCCGAGACCTCTCACGAAATGGTCTTTCACACATGCAGCCGGATATTGTGCTCAGCTCCTTGCACGCATCCTACATCCCATTCCTTTAAAGAAAACACCTGGCTCTCTGGGCAAGCTTCTCACTGATCTTCACTTTCCATTCAGCTGGCAGCGGGAGTCGCCGAAATCAAACAAGTCAGGCGTTACTCTGTCATTCTTCCTTGAACTCTTGCTGCTGGGTAGCACTGCAGTGTCTGCACAATGCACATTAGCCAGGATGCAACCTCTGTTTACTCGAATGTCTCTTTCAGACACATTATGAACTTGGACCATTACCCTTCTGGCATAAGCATGGGCTCTAGCGGGCAAAATACTAGGCTTGACCAGCAGTCCCTCTGGCAATTTTCCATCGCCTGGTGCATCCAACATTAATATTTTATTCTTAACATCCTTTCTGATACGGACCTCTCCTGTAAGGTACACTGGGCATTTGGCGCCAGGATCAGAGACTCAGGATCCTTCTTCCATACAATTCCGACCGGTTCCTCTGGTTCTGTTTTTCAGCATCTCTCTGTGCCTCATAGGCCTTCTTAATTAAAGCCGGACTCTTAAAGCTCTACTAGTCTTTGACCCCTGTTTTCATAACACAACTGTGCCAGCCTTCCGAACATATGAGCATTTGTTCCAATCAACAAAGGGACACCATCATACAGTCCAGTGGGGGACACACTAAGGCTAGGGTCTCTACTTGTTGCCACTCCAGCCACGGAGGTGGGAAAGACAGCCAAATCGGATATACCGGAATAGGGGTAGGCCTTCTCACTTAACCCCCATACATGCAGTCCTTCTAATGGTTGTAAGGGTACGTCTGACAAATGCTTCTGATACCAATCTTGGAACATAATTGTCACTTGGGAGCCACTGTCTAATATAGCTCTTGTAGACACTCCGTTCACCTTTACAGTGGTCTCCATGGAGGGACCCACTATTCTGGACCAGTCTGAGAGGCGGTAGTGGGGCCTGGGCAACTGACCTTGCCACAAAGGGCGTGAATTAGCATTTTGGTGCCCTCACTGGGATCATGTCGTGCACCTCTTAACCACTGATTTCTTCTCCGAAGCTCTCCTTGTAGCCTATATGCAACTTTGTCAGTGTCTTTTGGGGACTGGCATTCCTTTTCATGTGCCCATCTTTCCCACAATTATAGCAAAACATACTTTCTGGAGTTTGTAGCTGAGCGCCACACTGGGAGCCAGGGCGGGGTATTACTAACTGGAAACCTTGGTGCCATCTCTGTCTCTGGCGTGATAAGCATTTGGAGACATCTCAGTCAGTTTCTCCACTTCCATGGTCAAGAATCGAGTTCGGAGCTGTTATCAGCAGGAGATACATGGGTGGGTACCCCACCCCATAGCAGATGCAGTCGGATATAGGTCAGGGCCCGTACTTGCAGTGGCCTTCATAAAGGACTGTTTTGAATTCGGATCTCTCTCAACAGTTCGCCCCCATTGTGACATATCTTTTTCCTTGTCAGAGCACTCATTGACTGCCAACCTCTGCCCCTGAACTTCACTTGATGGGTCACCCTCAGTCACTGGGTCGTAGCCGCTATTGGTGCAGGTCCCTCCGAGGTCGTCTTTTCTCAACTCTCGAATTTCTCTCATTAACTCATCATAGGAGGTGGGGATTCCAGTCGATCTGCCAGGCGTAACTGAAGCAACAGCAGTTCTGAGAAGGGGCAGACTTAAGGATCCTGTTCAGCCTGGTTCGGTCCAGTTCAATCGCTGGCAAACTACCTTTCTGAGGCATTCTTGCAACAATTTTTCCAGCGAGATACATACACAGACAACAACTCCCTTGGTACTGTTGTGCATCTCTTACTCTCCACCATAGGTCCTCATCAGAATCTGGGCTCCATACACATTCTCAAGGCCTCAAGATAGGCCTGTGCAGTCGCTTCAGGGTTACTGGCCCGCTTAGCACGGATGGTAGCCAGGGCAGGACCTCGGAGGCTCTCACTAACCCTCTTGCTTTCACCTTCCGGCATTGCCATTCTAGCACTTGGGGGCAACATAGTCTATCCAGGTCTCCCAGTCATCCTCCCCTTGGGGGTGGGGAGGGTGCGAGAAGATCCTCAACCTTCGGTAAGAGTCGTGACTAATGGCAGGTGCAGAAATAGGAGTCTGCATTGGTTCAGCCACCATTCGGGCACTGGAGCAGGAGAGGGTGTTGGGAGGAACACCCCAGGTGGCAAGAATAGTTTCTTCAAGTCCTCCACAGTTTTCCCTCCCAGCAACCATTCAGCAAATTTCTCCTCAAAAGTTTCAGATAGTGGTGGGGCTGATTCCCCCGGTCTTTACTGTCCTTAGTTATCACTCTCCAAGCAGTGAGGGCTCCCTCTGGGGTAATGGTCTGTGGCACTTTGGAGCTATCTATGGGATCCTTAAACTCTACTAGGGCCAGGAAAGTGTGGGTGAGCAGATTAGCATGCCGACCCACCACCACAGGGTTTTGTAAACCTTCCACCTTGGAAAGTACTCCTGCACAGTGTCCGTATTGATGCACGGGGATGTCCAGGATAAGCATAGCATTTTGGGGTCGATCTCCTCCCAGTACACCACTCCACCAGCCGGTGCACAGCCACTTCTGTCGGGTACCCATTTTTTCTTAACAGTGGTTCGTAAATATGGCCACTAGAGGACACACAATCCAAGTTGCCTCAAAGATGTAACCCTAGATGGCGCTATCCCAGGCTACTACCTGCCTGATTTGCCACTAACAGGTTGAGGGGCCTGGATCCAATGGCGGGTGCCTCCACCCAGAGGTCAGGGTTTGCAATAGTTAAACTAACTTGGTCACAGCCCTCTGGGAACTGCAACCCCTTTCTTCCCACTAGTGGCCCACACAATATATCAGAATTACCTTCACAGTATACACTTACCCCCCAGGTCTGGTTCGGCACTGGGACCTCCTGTGAAATGAGATGCAGTGCAACAATCACAGTACAGTACTTTAACATAGACAAATACCTCCAGGCAGTATAACTTTGCTGAAACAAGCAGCTCTGATTTATTTAGGGGATATAACAAGGACAGGGGAAATCAGGTTAATTAGCTTATCACTCTAATAATCTATCTATGGCTCTGTGCCAGGCCTATCCCTATCAGTTACTGTCCCTGGGTACCCAAGCCCTAGTGGCTAGTCCAAACCGTGGCAGCTGGTAGGGCCCTTTCACACAGAGAAAGGAGAATTAAACAGTCAGCAGTACAGTAATTCCATTTGGATTTAATGTGGCAATTCAACAGGGAGCAACCCTGAATTAGTACTCACGACCTCCAAATAAGATAGGGTCCTTCAATGTCAGCAGGGCTCACTTGAGGTACACAAACCTCTTCACACATCCATATAAAAGAAAGCACTATACCAGGCAGGCTGCATCTGTATCCTGATCGCATTACTGCACAATACCGGGAGAACACACAGCAGATTCAGTTCCTGACAGACCGAGTGCAATTTTCAGCAATTCTTCCAGTCTTCTACAGGGTGAGCCTGGTTTCTACTCTTCAGAGATCCTTTGATTCTTTCACAGGACGGATTCAGTCCTAACAAGCTGTTACACAAGCTGCAGACCGAACTCTGGGCCTTACACACGCTTTTTTGACTAAAACTGCACACTGAAAAGCACAGGCTCCTTCCTTCTTCACTGCCAAAGCTCAACTGAAACTCCAACCGACAAAACCGGCACTTCTTTGAGTTCCTCCCAGTTCTTGACTGGATTGGCTGTCACTCACAATAGACTGCTGCTGTTTGTCCAAAAAGGCACTGAAGTCTAAACTACATCTCCCAGAGTCACTGCCCATACAATCCTCTTGTGGCTGGCTCAGATTATGAGTCCAAGTTCTGATTCGTCCAAGGCACCATTTTAGAGCTAGCTTACCCCACACTGATTGGTCCAGTTCAGCAGTTCAAAACTAGAATGGGGAACTAGCAGACACAGTTCTGACTGCAAAGAAAGCAGGTTAGACAAACAGTAATTTCATTATTACTCTAAATAATTTCTGGCAAACAGTTACATCTTTCAGATAGGTTCCCTTTGCACTCCTAGTGACTGCAAAAATGAAGTGAATTGGCAGCAGCTTGAGTGGTACTCAATCAAAGAAACACAGTCCCCCATACAAACTAATTATGTCTGCAAGCAGACAGCTCTTAAGAGACAGTACCAGAGGTTCTAAAAACACTCACTGATAAATGGCTTAAATGCCAAACACCATTCAGGCTTGGAGCATTCAAGCAAGCTCCTGGAAGTCTTTTGGGAACCCCCATTTGCAGGGGGGTTACACAGAGCATTTAGTGTCGTGGGCCCCATCCTGTGGAATTCGCTTCCACCATCTGTACAGGAGGCACCTTTGGTTGAGGTGTTCAAAATCCGCCTAAAGACCCACTTGTTTAGCCAAGCCTTCCCAGACACTCTGTATTAGATCTTATCCTTGGGTTGGCCCCTTCTTTTTAGCTACAGTGTTTAATTTAGGTCTTATTTATTTTCTTGTAAATTTTTGCCAGGTAGCTGGTGATTTAAGCTGGTGTCCTCTAAGGTTTTTCTCCTCAAGGCCTGCCAATTGGTGGACCTTGATGGAGGCCTGTAGCAGTGGCCATGGGCTTGCAGTTTGGCCTCCCAGTAGGATTTATCAGGACCCGCTCCAGCTGCAGAGCAATTAAGACCTGCTGTCTCTTATCTTGGACCTGTCTCCTCCAAATATGATCAGACCTTTTTACTTTTTTTTTTCACTTTTAAGCCTGCTTTGAAGGCAGTGAGAGTGCCTTCTCTTCTGTTGTCAGAACAGTGAGAGTGATCCATGTTAATAAGAGTGTTTGGATATTTCCTCATCAATTCCACCCATAGTAGTGAGAGTACTTTGGGGGTTGGGGAAATCACTGTGACTTTTCATCTACTAGTCTCCTGGGGGGTGGTGTTAGGACCACAGGGGGCTGGAAACTAAGAAACTTTAAGTAAGCTTTTGCATTGATTATGTTTGTGGATCTGGAGTTATGAGGGAGGAGGGAGGTTTTTTTATTCTGGGATTTGTTTGTGTCTTTCAAACTGCTGCTGTTGAGAGTCTCCTTGAAGTTGTGCGTTACACTCTACGTGTTTATTGTTTGGGCTAACAACTGATCTTACTTCGAGTTCGAGCTCTTGCAGCAGGCTATAACCTTCAGGACTATGCCGCAGGCACTAGGACCATCCGGAAAACCTCTCGGCCAGCAGTATACAGCAGGGACCAGCCCCGACACCGGCCCCGCCCCAACGTCGGCCCTGGTACAAAAGGGGGCGGACCCAGCTCCACCTCAGTTCTTTGACCGCCGCGTCCCGCACGTGAAGAGATCTTCAATAAGCTTGCCAGAAAACAGCAAGAATTTTCTTTTAACCCGCTGTTTTACCTTTTTCAACAGTTTATTTTCTTGTTAACTGACGTCAGACCATTTCTGATGTGTTTTTGAAGTTCACCAACGGATGTCTTCCCCGTCGTCGGCCTCGCCAAAACATCACCAGAATAAATGCAAGTGTGGGAGGCAGATCCCGGCCAAGGATGGCCGTTGACGCTGCGTATTCTGCCTCGGGCCGGACCATGACACCGCGGCCTGCTCTGCCTGCCAGGCTTTTACTAGCCGGACCCACATCTGTCGTCTCAAGGCCCTGAAGGCTTTCCTGTTGGAGCAGAAGATGGATCTGTACTCCTCCAAGGTGAAATGGAAGGAGAAGAAGTGCCACGGTAAAGACCATAGTAGGTCCCGGCACCGGTCCCGGTCGCAGTCCCAGTCTCACTCATTTGCCCTCTCTCCCAAAAAGCCACCCTTTGGGATCAGGAGAGCTTCTGAAGTCTGCTCAGGCCAAGGCCAGCCCTTCGGGGGAAAAGCTGGCCAACCCAATGGTAACCCCGCTAAAGGTTACCACCAAGCCCTTGGAGGTAAAAGCTGCGGCCCCACCTACCAAGGCACCGGCGCCGCCTGCTGAAGGCGCGCCTCCGGAGCTCAAGGACTCTCCGGTGCCCCCTGGTGGCACCCCTTCGTCGGTACCACCACCGACTCCGGTCGAAGGGGCAAAGGGTGAGGAATCGGCCGTGGAAGAGCCGACGTCCCCGTCGCCCAAGTTCTCTCCCCTGGGTCTCCAGGAGGGCTCTCCTTCACGGGCCAATGTCCCAAATACTCCCTTTCCAGACCAGGCAGCAGAACTCTTTTGAAGGATGAGCTGCAGGAGCTATTCTCCTTTGGTGGGACAGGTCCAGAAGCGGACCCCTGTCACGGCCCAGACACGGTACCAGACCGGCGGTGCAAACCACAGCCAGAGGTGAGCCTTCCTGCAGAAGTCTTCAGGCGATCGCCTACACCTCCTGCTAGGGCTAGCTCCCGCACCCAGTCTGGAGACCACCGACATCGCTCCAGGGATTCTGGAGACCGTCGTCGGTCTAGGTCGCGTTCTCGGAGTCTTTCTCATACTTCTAGGCAAGAACGCTTCCGACTTCAGTCCTATGACCGATGTCAGTCTCTGCTCCATTGCTGGTCTCGGGACCAGAGTCGGTCTTCGGACAGACGTCAGTCCCCCAGTTACCATCGACAGCGAAAGTCTGGTCACAAGGAGAGGTCAGACTATTCAAGTTCTTATAGTCAATCTCAGTCATTCTCTTCTGCGTCATCTTCCTCTCTCAGCTTACAGTGGTCCCCGGGAGAGAAGGACCAGCCTTGCTCGCCTCAAGATGATCCAACCTTCATGGACATCATGAGGCATATCCAGGCCTCCAACGAGTGGAAAACTGAGGACCTGGACCCGGAACGCCGGAGACTGGTGAAGTACTTGAGGCAAAAGGAACTGAAACCACTGGTGATCCCACCTTTGGTGGATACTTTCCAGGACCTTACCCGGACTACCTGGAGGCATTCAGCTTCAGTCCTGGCTGTTCCAAAGAAGTCGGATCGGCTGTACAAGGCCCCAAGGGCAGAAGCTTTCCTAGCTGAACACGCTCAGGCAGACTCCTTGGTGATCACGGCTGCCCATGATAAATCCAGACAGCTGAAGCACCTCAGCTCATAGCCTCCCAACCCGGAGTCTTGCTATTTGGACCAGGTGGGCAAGAAGGTTTATTCTGCCTCCACCTGCTCCATACAGTCCCTCAATTTCTTGATGCATATGGTGCAGTACTAGAATGTGCTATGGGAACGAGGGCAAGAGATCTTGAAGGCCATTCCAGACTCTGATCAGAAGACAGAGCTTATGGATATTTTTTAATCAGGCTCATACATAGGCTCCCATGTTCTGAGAGCCTCGTATGACACTGCAGATACAGCAACCAGGGCAGCCACTTCTGGGGTGTGCCTATGGCGCCACACCTGGTTGAGAGTCTCGGACTTTCACCAGGATCTGCAAGCTGGTATCAAGGACTTACCCTTCCAGGGTACCGTGCCTTTTGGGCAGGAGATGGAAGCCTTGATTTCTCATCTCCAGGAGTCGGGTAAGTCTATCTGGTCGGTCCACCAGATGTATCGTGGTGACCAGCGAAGACAACACAAGTGGCCATTTCGCAAGTCCTTAGGTGGCCAAGGTCGTGTCCATAGTAACCAGCAGGGGCAGAGAGGCAGCTTCCATAGGAGATCTGGTTACCAGCAACCTGGGGGAGCGCCTACTCGCGGGCCCAAGTCCTCCCAGGCCTCTCTGCCTATGCCCAGCTCAGCCCAATGACTCCCTTCCACCCACTCCCCTTCCACAGGAAGACCCAGGGGAGATGGTCGGGGGCCGCTTCTCCCTTCATCTCGAAGGGTGGAAGTCGATTACTGCAGACCAGTGGGTCCTAGATATCATCAGGAGAGGACATACACTGGAGTTCATGGAGTTTCCCCCAAATACTCCGCCAAAGCACTCCCGATATCCTCCTTCTCACATCCCACTAATAGAAGGAGAGATTCAGACCTTCTTACAGAAAAGGGCAATAGAGGTAGTCCCCTGGCCTCAGTGGTGAAAGGGATTTTACTCCCATTTCTTCCTGGTCCCAAAAAAGACACAGGATCTTCGTCCCATTCTGGACCTCAGCGATCTCTAAATCTCTTTATAGAGTACAAAAGGTTCAGGATGGTGACCCTCCCGGGTCTTGTTCGTCTGCTGCACCGAGGGGACTGGCTCTGCTCCTTAGACGTGCAAGATGCATATATGCATTTCGGGGTCTTCCCTCCCCACAGGAAGTTTCTGAGGTTCCACTTCCAAGGGGAGCACTACCAATTCCGAGTTGTTCCGTTCGGCCTCTCTTCCGCTCCGTGAGTCTTTACAAAGTGCTTGGCAGTGGTGGCTGCGGCTCTAAGGCGCATGGGGTGCTATGTTTTCCCATACCTAGATGATAGGCTACTTACAGCCCCATCAAGGGCAGGCCTACCTCATGCCCTCAGAGACACCTGTACTTTATTCTGAGAGCTGGGGATCACCCTGAATTTGCAGAAATCATCCCAGAGCCCAGTCAAAAGCTTGTCTTCATTGGAGCCGTACTGGATTCCATCCAGGGCATGGCCTTCCTCCCCAGGACAGGGGTGATCGCCTGCGAGAGATTGCTTGAAGGGATCTCAGTAACTCCCTCAAGTTCAACAGGAGCTTACTCAGGCTTCTGGGGTACATGTGTGACCATTCGATCCTCCATGGCCGCCTCCACATGCAGATCCCACAATGGATGCTCACGGTACAGTGGGACCAAGGCTACACGATCTACACTTCATGGTCAGGATCACCGAGCCAGTCAGGAGAACTTTGCTTTGGTGGATGGACCCCAGAACTTGGAGAAAGGGGTCAGCTTTCGTCCAGAGCCACCAGGTCAGACTCTTACAACAGATGCATCAGACCTGGGGTGGGGGGCGCACCTGGGTGTTCATCAAATGCAAGGGGTTTGGTCACCCAAGGAGCGATCCCTTCACATCAATGTACTGGAGATGCAAGCGGTTCTCTGTGCCTTACAGGCCTTTCAAGAGGACCTGGTGCCAGGCTCTCTTCTGGTCCAAACAGACAATATGGCGGTTGTCTTCTACATCAACAAGCAAAGAGGTACTCATTAGTATCCTCTTTGCAGGGAGGCGATGAGAGTCTGGTACTGGGCGCTGGAGTGGCGCATTCTGCTGTCCGCAGTACACGTTCCAGGAGCCCGCAACAATCTGGCTGACAGCCTAAGCAGGTCTCGATCCAGAGCACATGAGTGGGAGCTGCTACAATCTGTGGCAGATCAGCTCTTTGACAAGTGGGGTCATCCAGAGCTGGACCTCTTTGCATCACCACGCAGCACCAAACTGCCAATGTTTTGCTCATGAGAGCACGCACCTGGAGTTTTCTGGCCAGACGCGTTATCCCTTTGCTGGGCAGGGAGGTTTCCCTATGCCTTCCCGCCCTTCCCTCTGATTCGGAGAGTCCTACTGAAGTTACAGGCAGAAGGGGCCCAATGATTCTCGTAGCCCCCAGATGGCCTCAGCAGATTTGGTTCCCAGTCCTGCAGCGGTTATCCATGGAGCCTCCAGTTCCGCTGCCCATATGCTCGCAGTTGCTGTCCCAGGAACAGGGGTCACTGGTCCATCCGGACCTTCGGTCCTTACACATACATGCTTGGCTCCTTCAGACGTAGCTCAGCACAGATACTGGGTCTCCCCGGAAGTGGCGGCAGTCCTAGTTTCGGTGAGAAAGCCCTCCACCTGCTCCGCTTACGCTATGAAGTGGAAGCATTTTTGTCTATTGTCCTTGTCACAGCATTTGGACCCCATCACTTGCCCTGTGAACTCAGCGTTGCAGTATCTCCTCTCTTTGTATCAAAATGGCTTGAGTTACTCCTCTATTAAGGTGCATATGTGGTCTGTCTCTGCCTATCATGCTCTCATTGGAGATAGGGCGTTGGCACAATTGGATGTTACCTGCACCTTTCTAAGAGGAATTTTGCATTTGAGACCTCACATTCGGGACCCTATCCCACCCTGGGACCTCCTTTATGTGTTGGAGAAGCTCACCCTCCCTCCCTTTGAACTGGCAGTGGATTGTGAGCTGCGTTACCTTTCTTGGAAGGTTATTTCTTGGTTGCTATTACTTCAGCTCGAAGAGTTTCTGAGCTTCAGGCTCTGATGTGTAAAGAGTCGTATTTGATTTTCCACAGGGAAAGGGTTTCCCTTAGAACAAATCCTAAGTTTCTTCCGAAAGTGGTCTTGGAGTTGACCCTCAACCAGTCGGTTGACCTTCCAGTTTATTTTCCTTCCCCATACAATAGAGGAAAAGCTCTCCTTCACACACTGGATGTCCACAGGACTTTGAGGTATTACCTCAAGTGGACAACTGCGCGCCATCAATTGGAGCAACTTTTTGTGGCCTTTGCGACACAATGCTTATGTAAACCAGTGACCAAGGAGACGATATCAAAGTGGATAGTCCACTGTGTTTCCTTCTGTTATGAGAAACACAATAAGCCCCTACCGGGTCGGGTTAGGGGTCACTCCACCAGAGGAGTGTCTGCTTCATTTGCCGCCCTGAGAAATGTCTCTATCAGGGACATATGTGCGGCTGCTACCTGGAACTCGGTGCATACCTTTGTCAAGCATTACAGCTTGGATATCGTCTCCAGACATCGAGCTAACTTCGGCTTGGCTGTTTTACAAGGACTTCTGTCCTGAGGCCTCTGGAGTCAGCATATTCCACCTCCGGGATCATCTACTTATTTAGCGTGGACTGCTTGGTATTCAGTCCTGAAGGTTATAGCCTGCTGCAAGAGCTCCCACTCGAAGTAAGATAGTACAGTTACGTAAGAACTTACCATAACAGTAGATCTTCAAGAGGAGCTCTTGCAGCAGGCGTTACTTTCCCACCTGCCTTCCCTCTTGAGGTGTGCAGATCCATCTTCATTTACATCTCCTATATTCGCTTCATCTCCTTCTCTTGTCAGGTCTTGTTGCAGGCCTTGAAGGGAGAACTGAGGTGGAGCTGGGACTGCCCCCTTTTGTACCAGGGCCGATCGGGGGCGGTCCCTGCTGTATACTGCTGGCTGAGAGGTTTTCTGGATGATCCTAGTGCCTGTGGCATAGTCCTGAAGGTTATAGCCTGCTGCAAGAGCGCCTCTCGAAGATCTACTGCTACGGTAAGTTCTTATGTAACTGTACTTTCGTTATTAACAGCAGAGGTTTTATTAATAGTAGACGATTTGTTTTTGTTTATTATTTTAAGGTATTCAGTATTATTGTATTGGACTGTAGGTCAGCTAATGATTGCGATGTGCTGGAGGCCTGCCCCATGGTCGTGCACTATTCACCCTCTGCTCTTCATGCCCTCTGCCTGTTTTTTTCTCCCCAATTGCAGTTTATAACCTACCAGCGCTGTAGGGCATTGGGTATTGCTCGCGGGGGTGGTGGTGAAAAGTGGAGGGTGAATGAGCGGGGCCATCGCATTGGGGTTGTGAGATCCAGGAGATGCCCTGGGGTGAAATGGAATCTAGAGCGTGGTCCACCATGCCTGGTTCCCATACCCAAGGACACCACCAATATTGGCGGGCAGGTGGCCTGGGCAGCCCTGGAAGTTCGTTCAGTTCGGGCTGTGTTATGCAATGCCAGATCCATTAAAAACAAGATGGCAATTATTGCTGATCTTGTAGAAAGTGTGTATCTGGCTTGCATTACCGAGACCCGGCTGGATGAGAACTCTGACCCCATTTTGGAGGCTTCAATTCTGGCGGGTATTGGGGTTTCACCGCCGAGATTGGATTGGGGGGTTGGGGTCTGTTTTAAGATTGAACTTAACCTCACAGATGTACCAGTTCAGGAAGCTGAGTCATTCGAGTGTACCGTAGTAGCAGGTGTAGGCTGAAGGATCGCCCTCATCTACCGTCCACCCGGAGATGAGAAGCGATTTCTTCAGGAAGTAGAGGACTTCGTAATTGACATGGCATTTGAATCACCCAGACTGATGGTTCTGGATGATTTTAATGTCTGGGTCAATGATGCATTCTCGCAGTTTGGACAGCACTTCCTCCAGTTAATGTCATCTCTGGGCCTTACACAGACAGTTACCACTGCTACTCACAAACATGGTCACTCCTTTGACCTAGTTTTTCTCCAGGGGATCGAGGCCTCTGACCTGGGGGGTAGAACCAGTTGTGTGGTCCAATCACTACACCGTGGGGTTCAGTTTTAGCGCCCCCCCTTGTAGGCCATCCCTGTGGAAATGGTCAGGTATCGCCCTTTACAAGACGTTAGTTTGGAAAGCCTGGTGGCGGTACTTGACCTTTTGCCCTTTCCAGTGGCAAACAATGACCCTGATGCCCTTGTGGTAGCCTATAATACCGCTATTTCAGGGGCTCTCAATGTCATTGCTCCCGTCCGTGTTCACATTCTCTCCCTTCGCCCTCGGTCCCCTTGGTTTGATGGGACTTTGAGGGAGATGCGGCAACTAGGGCAAAGGTTAGAGCACTGCTAGTGTAGATCCTCTTTTGATGCCGACCACCTTAGATTGATGGAGCATTATCAGGCCTATCAATCTGCAATCACCCATAAGAAGGCAGAGTTCCTGTCTGTGGAGATTGCGGTTACTCAGAATTAACCAGCTCAGCTTTTTCATACTGTGGACAGCCTGTGCAGCGCAACCTGTCTGCAGGTTTGAAGGTTTTTTTCGCAAAAGGAGTGCAATAAGCTTGCCCAATTCTTTGCTACTAAGGTGGCTGACATTAGGGAGGTGCTTCAGCCGGCACACTCTAAGGGCATTGCTTTGGATCAGTGTGTGGCCGCTGTCGCTAAGTTTTCCTGGAGTTCCTTTGACTGACCCGAATTCATGGATATCTTGCGGATTGTCCAGAGTGCACGTCCTACGTGCTGTTGTTTGGATCCAAGACCAACTTCCCTGATTTTGGGTTGTATTGATTCTATTGGTTCAGTCCTAGCATGGATAGTCTGGTGCTCCTTGGAAACAGGCAAGTTTCCAAGCTTCCTGAAGGAGGCAGTGGTGACACCCCTCCTGAAGAAAGCTTCTTTGGACCTTGACCTCCATGCAAGCTAAAGACCAATCTCTAACCTTCCCTTTTTAGCGAAGGTGATTGAGAAGGTAGTGGCTGTACAACTGGAGAACCATTTCACCATCTATGCTATCTGTGAACCCCTCCAGTCCGGTTTTTGAAAAAGGCATAGTACTGAGACAGCACTGGTTTGGGTGCTCAATGATCTCCTGATGGCTAGGGATCGGAGGAACCGTTCCATTCTGGTTCTTCTAGATCTCTCATCAGCCTTTGACACTGTGGACCATGGGGTTCTTCTCGAGCATCTGAAGTTTATCTGTGGACTGTCAGATGTAGTCCATAGGTGGTTTACATCCTACCTCACTGGGAGAATGCAGAGAGTGGTTTCTGGAGTTTTTACCTCAGATCCAGTTTCTCTGTCTTGTAGGGTCCCTCAGAGCTCAGTGTCGTCCCCCATGTTGTTTGCAGTGTATATGCTTCCTTTAGAAGACATTGTAACAAGGTATGGGCTGAGGTTTCGCTGCTCTGCTGATGATACCCAGCTCTACCTTTCTTTTGCACCTGACTAGGATGGAGCGCTCTCAGTCTTTAATAACTGCCTTAGTGAAATCCAGGAGTGGATGGATTCGAGTTGGTTGAAGTTGAACTCAGAAAAGACGGAGGTGTTGGTAATGGATTCGGCTCGCCGGATGGGGGGGTTGGGGGTTGGTTCTCCCTCTGGACTTTATCTTGGGGGTGCTTCACTCCTGACCTCTGAACGGGTGCATAACCTGGGGGTAATTTTTGATGAGGGGCTGACCCTGCATTCGCAGGTGTCTGCTGTCATCAAGTCCTCATTTTATCATCTGAGGAATATCTCCAGGATTAGGCACCTTGTTCCATCCGGTGATCTTTCGATGCTTGTCCACGCCTTTATGTCCTCGCGTCTGGACTATTGCAATTCCCTTTATTTAGGGCTTTCTGGGGTTGAAATCTGCCACTTGCAGCTGGTGCAGAATGCTGCGGCCAGGCTCCTGACTGGTACGTCATAGTCCAGCCATATTTCGCCGGTGTTGCGCAGACTGCACTGGCTGCCAGTACAGTGGTGGCTCACCTTTACAGTCGGTCTTCTTACTTATAAAGCCCTACATGGACTTGGCCTGGGCTACCTGAAAGAGCTCTTGGCCCCTTACTGCCCTGGGCAATCGCTCCGTTCAGCTGGTGAGGGGTTGCTAGAGATCCCGAGGGTGTCTTTGAAATCTTCTGGGGCTCGTACATTTATGTATGCAGTACCCATCTTCTGGAATTCTCTACTCTGCCAGTTAGAGGAGTGCGCAACAGTGGAGGGATTTAAAAAAGGCCTAAAAATGTATTTGTGGATGCATACGTTTGGAATTTGAATGTTTATATTGGTTGCTGTAATATATGAAATTGTAAATGTTTTTACTCTGTACGGCGCCTTGGTTTTGTGAAAGACATCTTATAAATAAAGTGTTATTATTATTATTATTGTATCTATTTAATTTATTGCTGCAATTTTATGGTTTTATTAATAGTAGTTCTGATGTGTGTGGCGCCCAGAGTCCTCGGGATTGGGCGCCTAGAAAAATAAAATTTGCCTTGCCTTGCCTGAATTGAATCTGCAGCTAGGGCACTGTTTAGATACATTTTTCATTCATACTTGTGGTGACCGCTGAAGTTCTTCACTGTTGGCTACGCTTTGCTCTGCCAATTGTGAGGTCATTCAAGGTCACTACAACTCATAAGAATAAAAGATGTTGAAACTGTATCTAACACTGTCTTGTTGCATATCCCCCATATATAGGGATAGGCATGTATAATGGGTTGCAGTGGAACAGCACATTTATCTCTACTCACGAGGTGTAAGACCATAACTCAACAGTGGCAAAGTTATAATTTACTGCTCATGTGTGGAGATACAGTATGTGTGTTATTCTATTGCAACCCATTATGTATTTGATATATACCACACTATTGTTAATGTAAGCATTAAGCCATGACACAGCATGGTTCTACTGGAGAATTAATCCATGCTGGGGGGTTGGGGGCAGGAGTGCCTCCAACTACGCAGGC
This sequence comes from Neoceratodus forsteri, assembly GCA_016271365.2. Lineage (NCBI taxonomy): Eukaryota > Metazoa > Chordata > Ceratodontiformes > Ceratodontidae > Neoceratodus > Neoceratodus forsteri. The sequence goes on along the minus strand of CM057454.1, from coordinate 1,074,849,684 downwards.
ATGGATTAATTCTACAGTAGAACCATGTTTAGGAGTGGCTTATTGAGCTTGTAACATGGCAAGTGCATTAAAAGATTTAACAGATTTTATCACGTGGTATAACACTTCAGCAATAACAGAGAGAGGCAGTGAGTTTCATTCGAAAGTGTGTGTTACTCACCGGACAACACAGGTTTAACATGCTGATAAATGTAACATCGTGAGTAGAAACTGAAAAGTCTCTAATCATTGTATATCTATAGAGTTAACATTTACTAATATACCCTCCCCCACTTACTGTCAGGATCGCTGTGGTGCACTCATTTCTCTTATGGATATCCTACAGAAAATGGGTTGCTGTGCATTCTGGGACTCATGCGCCGCTTATATTACCATCATTTGCCACCTCTGTGTTCGGCTTTATTTTCTGCTTTTTGTGACAGGGAGACAAAGAGAGACACACACCAATTGAGACATGCAGCTGACTCCTGCCATACTTCACTACTGTCTCGTGTGTCTCTGTGTGTGTGTCTCTCTCTCCCTCTCTGGAGTGCTAGGAGAAGCAGGGCCCACACCAATCACCGAGGAATCATTCCTGTTCAAGCGTGGAGCAGGGGGCTGATCCCCAGGCAGGTCTCTTGTCGATGGCTTTCTCTGTGGAGAGGGTAGTCTGGCTGGGCCAGTGTGGCAAGGCCCCAGCCAAATGAAGACAAATTCTGATACAGTCCATTTTGGGCTGGATACAGCTTCCAGCAAGCAGAACACAGTTCACACAGTGGGGAACCAAATCACGACCCACTAACAACTCACAGCACATTTACATGTAAGAAAATTCTACTGTACCAGGCAAACCACTCTCTGGTCATGATTGCAGAGTCTCTGCACAAACTGGGGATTCAAAAGCAGCTGGAAATCCTGACAGGCCGATCGCATTCAGCAAAATCTTCAATCTTCTTCAGTATGAGCCTGGTAAAAAAATCAGTGGTTTACTTCGTTCTCACAGACTTAGATTTAGTCCAAAATAATTCTCTTCTCTCCCACTCAGAGCAGCAGCCAGACATGCAGGCCACAACTCAGGCCTTTCCACAGTTCTCCCGTGTGAAACTACTCAGACGACTGCTTGACTACCTCAAGCTGTTGCTTCTTCATCTCCCAACTTAGATCTGACTCAACTGCCAGCAAGCCTGGGACTTTCACCAGAATCCAAAAGGTTCGTTGGCTGAACTGTCTGTCAGTCACAACAAAGGCTTCCCTTCAGGTGCAAAAAGGCACCAAAAGCCCAAAAATACAATTTCTACAGATTTTGACTCTAGACAACTCCTGTAGTCTGGCTCCATTTTAGGTCCCACCAGTACTGATTGGTCCAATTCAGCAGTCCACAACCAAGATAGTGTAGATAAACAAAACAGTCCTTGCTGCAAAGAAGGCAGGTTAGACAAACTACATTATCACTATCACTCTAAATGATTTTCAGCAAATAGTTGCATCTTTCAACAGAGCTCCCTCTCAGGTTACTTATGACTCCAGGCAGCTCTTAAAGAGACAGTACACAGAGGCTATACAGTCACTCTCTGGCAATCACATTTAAACTGCTAAAACACAGGACACCAGCCTGGCAGTGAGCATTTAGGCAAGCTCAAGGAAGACTTTTCGGGAACCCCTACTTGTAGGGGGGTTACATAAATCTGATGGGTTGAGCTTGCCAAACTCTTTATACTGATTTGAATGCAGGAGAATTGTGGCCTTCTTCTAATCGGTGAGCTCCCCAGTAAACACCTGTGAGTCTCTTATTGGCCAGAGCACACTACATAAACAATAAAGCCAGAGAGTGGTTTCCCCACAAGACAGAGACAAAGCAGGGGGACCTCAGCTAAGAATGGCAAGATAAAATGTGATGTTTTTTCCTCCCTGATGGAGGTGGTCACCTTGTTGTGGTGGTCAGGCTTGATCAGAACTCAGCTGGATGATGACACTAAGAACCCTTCAGCAATTAATAACAAGTAAGAATATTTGAGTTTTTTGAAAATGTGCAGGCTTTAAAGCAGAAGAGTGGGGTGGGGGTGGGAGCACTGATACCTTAACTAAATGCTTTTCTGGTCACTGCAGATGCCTCCACACATTTTACTAAGATGCACTGTAAATGTGATGGGTTGAGCTTTTCCTGACTCGACATCTCAGAACTCACCAGGGAGGGCAATCCTTTATATATATATATATATATATATATATATATATATATATATAGATATGGAACTTCAAATGTATGATTTGGAATGTCAAGGGTGCACATAATAGGAAGAAAATGAGAAAAATCATTCTTGAACAGACATAGAGATGTAACCCCCTCATAAATGGGGGTTCCTAGGAGCATTCCCGGGGCTTGCCTGAATGCTCTATGCCTAATTGGTGTTCAGCGTAAGGCCGCTAAATGTGGGTGTTGTGAGTGCTTTTAAAAGCCTCCAGTACTGTCTTGTTATGAGTTGCCTGCTTGCAGGCTTTAGTGGTTTGAATGGGGGACTGGGGTTTCTCTGCACGAATCCCGCCCTGGGCTGCTGTCTGATTGCTCCGTTTCTGCAGTCGCTAAGAATGTGTCCCCAAAAGCATGTGGAGCATTGGTAAGATTGCAGTTTGTCTAACTTGTTTTTATTGCAGCTGGGATTTTGTGCTGTGCCCCTCCATCTTGGACCAGGACTGTTCTGAAGGGTCCAATAGAAGCCAGGGGCCTTTAAAATGGCGTATTGGTGACCAACCAGAAACAGGACTCAGATAGAGACCATCTGACCAATGGGGATACGGCTAGTGATTCTGGGAAGTGGAGTTCTGGACCATGGCCTTTTGCCAATGAGGGACAGTACTGAGTGACTGGCATCTGCAGCCCTCCAATAGGATCGGGTGGCGCCTGAATGAGGATTCCCTGCCTGGACTGCCGAGGGGGAGAGACGTTGTGGCTGTGAGCGAGGAAGGTGCTCGGGGCTCCTGCGCCATTGAGCGTTCACGCGGGAAGCGTGTGTAAGGCCAGTGTTGGGAGCTTTGAATCGCCAATAGACCCGGACTGAATCCGCTCGGTAGCGGTCAGAGGAGGCTGTGCAGGAGTGCGGCTACCTACCGGGCTCACCCTGTAGAAGACTGGAAAATCTGCTTGAATCGCGCTTGATCTGTCAGGAACAGTGAAGCTGCATCAGTTTGGCCCGGTGTATGCCATGCATGTGATCGAGAAGGACAGCAGCTGCCTGGTGTGGTACCCCTCTGCCTTGCATATAAATGTGTGGAGAAGTGTTTGAAGTCCAGGCTTGGTCCTGCGAGTGGTGCGAGAGTGCTCTGTCTACTGGAGTTGTGAGTACTAAATCAGGGTAGCTGCCTGTCAAATGGTCCTAGTAAGGGCAGGACTTTCTGGGTTCTGTACTGGTGACACTAACTGAGCCGCTGGCTCTACTTAATCTTCATAGGAATCAAATGCTCGTTTGTCAGGGCCCCAACCAGCTGCATCGAGGGACTAGCCTTTAGGGCTTGGGTACCCAGAGACAGTGACTTATAGGTTAGGCCTGTGCACAGAGCCCTAGATAGATACTCATATATTATAGTGGTAAGCTAATTATCCTGATCACCCCCAGTCCTTGTTATTTCCCCCTAAATAAATCAGATCGATCATTTTGCAAAGATACACTGGCAAGTTTGTGTGTCAATGGTGAATTACTGTACCGTGATTATTGTGTAACAGCAACTTACTTTTCAGGGGGTCCCCGGAGCAAGCTGATTGGTTCAAGACAGGGGGTAAGTGTATATGGTAAGGACACTGTGATTGATTTGTGTGGGCCACTAGTGGGAAGGAAGGGGGGTTGCAGCAGCCCAGAGGGCTGTGACCAAGTCATACTCGACTGTTCTAACCCGACCTCTGGGTGGAGGCACCCACCAACAGATCTAGGCCCCTCACCCTGTTACAGTCAGAGCAGGCAGGGGTAGTAGCCCTTGGGATAGCGCCCCCTGGGGGTTACAGAGACTTTGCTGACAGATAAGAGTGTAGGCACCTAGCATGACGATAAAGACATATTTATATTTATTTGTATTTCTCTCCATATTGAAAGTAGCAGGGCAAGTGGGGAGAGAAAAAAAGAGACTTGCAGGCAGTGTTTGAGACACTTTGAGGCTTGCCATTAAGACATTAACAGGTAGCGTGGGGGAAACTAGCTATGAGATTTATCTTGGGGCTGAGTACATTCAGGGAGCCCTCTGAATCAGCTGTGTCATTGGGGCTAGAGCTGACAGAGGCTTAGTGCCTTCTAACAAGTGCACTCTAAAAGACTCCCTTGTCCATCATGTCCCAGCATGCTCATGTCCCAGTGAATGAGTGGAACAGTGAAGGAGTGGAACAGGTACTGTACTGGCATCTTAGGCACCAGCAGGTGTCCACTGGAGGCCACAGGGAAGCAGGGTCTCTGCCAGTCAGCTGAGATAAGGTACCTGGTGACTTCTGTTGTTACACTCACTGCAGGGAACGGGTTAAGGGCTGAAGGCAGGCCACTAGTGGGAACAGGAGTAACACCCTTTCGAGGGTAAGGTGAAATAAGTTTTCTTGTGGGCACTAAGGGGAAAAATCTAAAAGTAGTAAAGAAGCAGAGGGGACCAGGGAGAGATTTAAAGAAGGTAGTTAACAGTAATCAAGGGTAAAAGGGAAAGTCAGGAGACACCCTACCTTGGGTGGGGTGATACAGAAAAAACTGCTAGGAGGTTCAAGGGGGTAGAACCAAACACAGGGACAGGGTGCAGTAAAAAGCAAGAGGGAGAACACATGGCCAGAAATGGGAGTGTTGCAGCGCAATGAGTGAAGAGCATCAGTCTTCAGGGAGACATTATGGAGACTGAGGTGCTGCTTCATATGTGCACACCTCTCTAGGTTGAGGGAGAAGGTCACTAAACTCTGGCCTGAGCTGATCAGGATCCAGATTACCTCATCCCTCACCCAGCAGCCACCAAGTCTACCACTGTTACCCCAGAGGATGCCTAGGGGAAAGAAGGCCAGCTTGGTCGTGGTGGGCTCCAGGAGGGTAGGGGTGTCTGGCACAACTCATTCACCGTTCTGTCAGGATGGGACTGCCGGGAGGTGGCATCTGTAGTATTGACAGGGGAGGATGTGGGGTGTCCTCTGAATGGGAGGGACCCAAGCTGGGTGGCACAGGACTCCAGCAGAAGAAGAAACAGCTACTGGTGGGGGACTCTGTTGTTAGGAGAATAGATTTAGTAACAGGGAGGGGGTGGACAGGGAGGTGAGGTGCCTATCTGGCACCATGGTTCAGAGAGATGGTCAGCTGATCCAAAGGATCGCTATGGCGGCATGGCAGAGGGAAGCTGGATGTCATTGTCCACCTGAGGACCAATGACCTAGCAAGATATGCAGCTGGGATTACTCAGGGGAAGTTCAGGGATCTGGGGAGGGGCCTTAAACAGGTAGCACACAGGGTGGCCTTCACCAAGATACTACCTGTTTATGGCTGAGGGGAGGACAGGGAACTCTGCATCAGAAGCTTAATTTCGTGGTTAAAGGAAAGGTGCAGAGAGTTGGGGTTTGTCTGCCTGTATAAAGGTGATGGCCTGCATTCATCAAGGAGAGAACTGCAGTCCTCAGTGGATGACTAAAATGTTACTTTGAAGAACATTTTAAACTAGCTGGGGGGGGGGCAGAAGGACAGAAGGAGGCATATACTGCCCCACCCCCCCAAACAAAATGAAGTAGGAGGAAAGGGAAATCTGAGAGTAGAGAACTCCCCCAGGGAACAGGTTCAAAAGCAAAAGAAGGTGAACTAGAGACAAAGTGGCAAGGAATAAACAGGAATATGAGAGGTGAAAATGATGCAGGGCCAACGGAAAGAAGGAGGTTGCAAGTATGGTGGGAGAAATATGTGGAAAGCCATGTGTGCAAATGCATGAAGTCTTGGAAATAAAATTCCAGATCTTGAGGCTATCATAGCGGAGGCAGACCTGGACATAGTGGCCATCACTGAGTCATGGTGCACAGGAAACCATGAATGGGACATGGCTATACCAGGATACATGCAGTTCAGGAAGGATGGGGCGGGGGTTGTGTTACATGTCAGGGAAGATATCAAGGCAACAGGAATGCAAGAGGGTAAGGAGGGGCTGGAAGTAGTGTTGGTCACCCAGGAGACAGCAGCCAAGGCCTCCATTCGCACTGGGGTGATTTACAGATCTCCAGCACAGGGGGAAGATCTAGACAAGGAAATGGGGGAAACCATTAGTAAGATGACAGATAAAGCGGAGGTACTGCTGATAGGGATTTCAGTCTACCAGATATTGACTGAAGCCTCCTGGCCATGGCCTCGGCTAGAAGCAGGGTCATCCTAGACTCCCTGCAGGGGGCTTTTCTAAGGCAACTAGTCAAGGAACTCACTTGTGATAGGGTAGTACTAGACCTGGTGCTTACAAACAAGGATAGTGTTGCAGATGTCAGGGTGGGATGCTACCTGGGGACTAGTAATCACCAGACAGTATGGTTTAATATTAGGATGGCATTGGGAGTAAACCACACAAGTACAAGGGTCCTGGATTTCAGAAGAGCAGAGTTTAAAAAAATGGGTGAATCCCTTAGAGATGCTCTGGCAGGGGGGGATTACCCTGATGGGGTGGAGGGAGAGTGGGCCAGATTTGGGGATGGAATAGTGAAGGCAACAAACCACAGCGCTAAAGAGGTGAACAAAAGCAGGAGGAAAAAGAGACCAGTATGGTTCTCAAGTGAGATAGTGCAAGAGTGAAAGCAAAAAGGGCAGCATTCAAGAGATACAAGGAGACACAGAGGGAAGAGGATAGAGAGGTGTACCGGCAAAAACAGAGGGAAGCAGGGAAGATGGTGAGGGGTGTTAAGGCACAAACTGAGGAAAGAACAATCAGGGAGGCAACAAAGGGGCAAGACCTTTTTATGTATATAAGTGAAAAAAAAGAAAAGACAAGGAGAGGAATTTTGAGGCTGAGGATGCAGAGAGGAGACGTGCAGAGGATGAAAAAAAAGGCAGATATCCTGAACAAATCCTTCTGTTCTGTCTTCACGGTGGCAGGTGAAGGGATGGGCCACTATAGGTTACAGAACCACTGGAGAGTTGGAAGTAGACATAAGTCCATTCAAGAGGAAAAGAGTCCTGAAAGGACTTGCGAATCTGAAACTGGACAAGGCTATGGGGTCATATGGGATACAACCAAGGGTACTGAAGAAGCTCAGGGAGGTACTGGCTGCACCTCTGCCAGCCCTATTCAGTAACTCTCTGGATATAGGTGTGGTTCCAGAGGATTGGGAAAGAGCAGATGCAGTCCCATGCCATAAGAGCAGCAGCAGAGAAGAGGCTGGCAACTACAGGCCAGTAAGTCTGACATCAGTAGTGGGGAAACTAAGGGAGTCACCTCTAAAGGAAAGAAGGCAGCATTTCCTTGCATCTGGTGAGTTACAGGACCAAAGGCAACATGGATTCAAGGGAGGAGATCAAGTCAGACAAACCTAATTGATTTCTTTGACTGGGTGACCAGAGAAATAGATTGGGGGAGTGGTGGATGTGGCCTACTTAGACTTCAGCAAGAGCCTTCAACACCATGCCACTTGGGAGGCTCATTAAAAAACTGGTAAGCTTGAGGGTGGGAACCAAAATGATACACTGGATATGCAATTGGCTGATGAATAGGTGACAGAGAGTGGTAGTTAACAGCACTCACTCAGGGAAAGGGAGAGTGACCACCAGGGTTGCACAGGGCTCATTACTGGATCCAGTCCTCTTTAATGCCATTATAAGTGACAGTGTAGAAGAACTGGAAGGGAAGATATACCTCTTTGTAGATGACGCCAAGATCTGCAATAGGGTGGGTACTCTGGAGAGGGTGAAGAGAATGAACAGAGACCTGAGAAAGCTCACGGAATGGTCAAGGGTATGTCAGCTGGATTTCAATGCAAAACAGTGCAAAATCATGCATCTTGGGTACAGAAACTCTGAAGCAGAGTATAGAATGGGGAGAGGTATTCACGGTCACTAAACTTGAAAGGGACCTGGGGTAATCATAACAGATGACCTTAAGGTGGCAAGGTGATGCTAGAAAGCAATACGGAAAGCCAGTGGGATGCTGGGGTTACAGGGAGGGGTATCACCAGCAGAAAGAGTGAGGTGGTGTTGTCACTGTATCAGTCACTGGTGAGACAACACCTGGAGAACTGTGTCCAGTTCTGGAGACACCACCTCAGAAAGAACATAGACAGGGTAGAGGCCATCCAAAGAAGGCCAACAAACATGGTGCAGGGGCTGCACCAAATGTCCTATGAGGAGAGACTGAGGGCTCTAAACATGTACACCATATAAGGCAGGAGGGAGAGGTGGATATGATAGAGACCTTTAAATACCTCATGGGGATGAATACAGTACAAGAAGGGAGCCTTTTTCAAAAAAAGAAGGTGTACAAAAACTAGGGGGCATGCAATGAAGCTTAAGGGAAGTTTGGGAGAGCGTGAGGAATATTTCTTCACTAATAAGTGGTGGATGCCTGGAACAATTTTCCAGTGAGAGTGGTGGGGCAAAAACAGTGGTGGGCTTCAAGCATGCATGGGGTAGGTATAAAGGAAAAAATGGTCTCTAAGCGGGGGTGTGGAGATCAGGTATATGTAAATTGCATGATGATTCAGGAATCCCACCTTTTAGATACTGATTTTTGCTATATCTTAAATCTGTTTAAGGATGTAGGGGCCCATGACCCATTTATATCAACTAGTGGATAGCCATCATATTTAAAAAAAAAATCTGTTCAGTTAAATATATTAGATTCATATGTAGAACCCTCTCACAGATACATTATATTAAAAGTATATAAAGATAGCTTTACAGTCAGTAGTATAAATATATACTGTATGTGCCTAATAATTTTTTCACGAATCTTTTTTTCCAAATGTATTAATTCCCAACCCAGTTTATAATTGGAAGAAACTTTATAATTTAACTTTAGACAGTAGCAGTATAGACCAATCACAAAGCTTAGAAAGGAAAAAAAATGCAAGTAGATTGCTGCAAGGGCATATGAAGAAATTGGCTTTAAGGAAGGACTCCGGTCAAAAATTCTGGCATCAATAAATTCAGAATTTGGATCAGCATAGCCCCGATCAGCCTCATGCTACAAATGAGATCTCTAAGTTACTTTGTTTAAAAGTTACAAGTCATTTTACAACCCTAAATTCACTGCCTGTTCAAAAAAAAAAAAACAGTTTCAGTGAAAAGCTGATGATGATGTCATAACCTAAACTCATGTTCTAGTCACCCTGTTAGCAAGCTTACAGGACCTGTTTCTCTAAAGTTTAAAGATCATGTGCAATGGTTTTCACAAGTAAAACAGGCAGCTCCATTCAGTAAACATTGCTATAAAAAAAAATGTGCCTTTTCAGGTTTTGTAACAAACTTGACAGTTGTATTGTTTGTGCCTTTTTGGTGTGGTCCATTTCTCCAGGGTGGCTGGATGCTGAGTCATAGCACATTGCTGTGAGGTTTACAGACTGGATAACTTTCTTATGTGGTAAAAGGCTGTGATCATTCACACCGGTCATTCAACTGAGGTGATATTTCAGGATGGCACTTTAAAACAATAATCCCATCTCCCTGTAAATGGGGGTGGGAGAGGTAATGCTGTTCTGAAACCTTACTAAGAGTGTTTGTGCAGTAGCCCAGCCCAGTGTTTTCACCTTGGCAGGCTGTTACTTGCTGTACATTCAGGCGCATCTATTTTGTACTCCACATTCAAATGATCATTTTACTAGGGCTAACACTTCCATCCCTAGTAGGAATTAACACATATACGGCCCCTATTAACACTTATTGTAAAGCAGACACTGATAAACAGCAGTGACGTCACCAACATTACAATACTAGTAGCAATAGAACTTCCTAACAGGTACATTAGAGTAGCACCCCAAATGACATCAGCAGCCTGGAGGCATGCTGACTCAAATTCCAGCAACCCTGGAGAAATGGACCAACCAAAAAAGGCACAAAAAATAGGAATGTGTCAACTTTGTTACATTGCAGATGGACTGGAGGGTAAGGTTTGTCTGTTTGCAGATGACACCAAGATCTGCAACAGAGTAGATGATCCAGATGGGGTGGGCAGAATGAAAAGAGATCTGGATAACTAGCAAAATGGTCGGAAGAGTGGCAACTGGGGTTTAACACAATGAAGTGCACGATCATGCACATAGGGAAGAGAAACCCTGAAGCCACCTATAGGCTGGGAGGGAGTTGCTGGCACTTACAAGGAAGAAAGGACTTGGGCATCATCATCACCGATGACCTGAAATCATCCAAGCAGACCTCTAAAGCAGTAGGTAAGGCTAGAGGATGTTGGGGTGTATAAGTAGGGTATCACAAGTTGGAAGGGAGGTAATAATCCCTCTTTACAAGACACTAGTTAGGCCCTATCTGGAGTACTATTGCGTCACGGAGAGCCACCTTCACAAGGACATTAACCAAATTGAGGCAGTCCAGAGAAGGGCAATCAAAATGGTGCAGGGACTGCATCAGAAAACATATGAGCACAGATTAACTGAACTCAATAAGTATACCCCTAGAGCAAAGGAGGGAGAGAGGTGATATGATTGAAACATTCAAACACCTTAAGGGCATTAACAAGGTGAAATAGTCTAACATGTTTCAGTATAAGAAAAATAGCAGGACAAGAGGACACAGCATGAGATTAGAGGGAGGCCAATTAAGGGGTAATGTGAGGAAGTTCTTTTTCACAGAAAGGGTGGTGGATGCATGGAACGGCCTACCTCAGGAACTGGTGGATATGAATACAGTGCAGGGCTTCAAACAGGCTTGGGATAGGCATAAGGGAGCAATACAGATGAGTATGAATAGATAGGCCATTGACAGAGCAAAGGCCTATGGCACATTCATAAGGTAGAAAAAGAAATGCATGAACTGGATGGGTCTTGCAGTCCTTATCTGCCGTCAGCATCTATGTTTCTGTGTTTCTATGTTCAAAACCTGAAATACACACAGTTTTTATAGCAATGTTTATTGAATGTTGCTGCCTGTTTTGCTTGTGAAAATCATAGCAAATGAACTTTAAACCTTGGAGAAACAGGTCCTATAAGCTTGCTGACAGGGAGGACTAGACTGTGGGTTCAGGTTTTGATATCATCACTGGCTCTTCACTGAACTGGCTTTTTTGAGCAGGTAGTGAAATCAGGGTTAGAAAACAACTTATGACTTTAGAATGAAGTAACATAGAAACCTAATTTTTTTTGGTATGAGATTTATTGAGGTATGCTAATTCAAATTTTGCAATGTAACACTTTTGGCCAGACTCTCTCTTTAATAGATCCCTACTGTCGTAGCATCCTGATAACATAATTTACTATAATTTCTCATCAGTCCACAAGACCTACTCCAGGATTCATTTGTATTATTATCTAGACATTTCCTTCACATGGTGAGAATATAGCATATGGAGTCATATAGATTTCTAACTATGCTCCAATCTTTTGAAGTTATAATTACTGCCAGATCAAAGGGATTTTCTATAGGCGTTTGATCTCTAGCTATTAAAGGACAATGTATTTAGAGAAAGTTACAAAATGAAATATATATTTTTGAGGATCTAAGTACAAAAGACAATACTCCATTAACTACAATATGGGATACTTTAAAAACACACTTATGAGGTATCATAGTGGATTATAGTTATTTTCATTGAAAAGAATATAATAAGAAAATAAAAGAATTAGAGAACCTCTTATGTGCAGCCCCCACTTGCATACTTTTTATCCATTGTTTTGATGCTCTGTTACTGATATAATCCCTGTTTGTGTATCACTTAATACTGCTTCACTGCGTATGGAATGTTGTACTCTGTTTTTGTCACCTGTAATTTGCTTTTCTCTGTTGTATTTCTCCTGGGTCATGCCTGAAAACAGGCAATGTTTTGTTAAGTGCACTTTCCCAGTAAACAAAAACTAAATAAATAAATACTGTGTGACCCTGAGCAAGTCATTCAATTTCCCTGTGCTCCCAGGTGGCACCTGGAAACAAGCTTTGGCTAAGTGTGCCTTTCTTGGTTAAACAATTTCCCCTTTCCTTTCCCCAAGTGAAAAATCTGCAGATTTGTAGTTCATATCATCTGATATCCTTACTCAACACAGATTATAAGATAATAACAAAAGTGTTAGCAAAAAGACTATGTGCAGTATTGGGAAGAATAATTCAAGAAGATCAAGCAGTGTTTTTTTGCAGGTAGAAAATTGGCTTCAAACATCAGAAGACTGTTGAATAGTATAGAAAAAAATTGGGGGAGGGGTGGAACTCTGCTAGTCTTAGACATCAAAGAGACTTTTGACAGGGTGGACTGACATTTTCTCAAAGGAACTCTCCAAATGTTGGATTTAATTATCAATTTCTAAACTGAATAAAACAAAATGGTAGTATTAAATGTATGCTGAAAACAGAAAACAGAATTAGATTCAATGTTTCGACAATAGGTCTTCTACTGCCTGCGACACCGGTAACCTAGGCTCAGGAATGAGCCTGGGTCATTGGGGGCAGACTGTGAGGAGAAGGTCTGAGTGTCCCATAAGACGCTATCCTCCTCGGGGGGGAGCGCTCTGACATCACCCTCTTACCGCTGCCAGTGGATGCACAGGCGGTGGCATATGACTCATGGTGTAGGGAGGGAAAGATGCCATTAGGCGCTTGATTGAGATGTGTGCCAGTACATCTAAAGCCTGAACTTACGTCTTTCATGCGGTGTCCTCAGGGGTGGGGTTCTGGGAAAAAGCAACCTAACCAAAAAAGGTAACAAGTCCCACTGGTGCACAGCATGATGCCTGACAGCTGGAGGGTTTATGCGATAACAGCGAAAGCCTAAAGGCGATCAGCATTATCGCGAAGCCAGAGTGCCAAAAATCAATTTCAGCACTCTGACTCCTAGCGCACAGCACAAAGGCGTTGTGGACTTACATTTTTAATTTCAATGTGGGGGCACCTCCCATGAGCTCCACCCCTGCACCCCTAGCTAAGGATTCTTAACTCCAGGGGTGCATGTCGGGGGTGCCGAGTGGTGGAAAACATTTCTGGCCAGGTGCAACAAAAGGCACCTGCACCCGGACCAAACCCAGCATGACACATGCCCTAGCCCTGAACCTACCCACCATGCCACAGGGCAGCTCGGGAAGCTACTGTGGTGCCATGCCTCACGATCCCTCCTTCCTGTCCCTCCATGCACAGTGTGCCTCGCCCCCTGTGTGTATACATGTAGTGACATTCTGTCGCTGTAGTCCACACACACCCCCATCCGTCACCCTCCCTCCTCATGGGAAAGGCACAGCAATTGAGTTGCTGTTTTGGTAGGCACCTAGTCACAGTCGTTAAACATGGGCTACCCAACTGGGAAGGGGATGGAGCATGGATAGTCAGTATAACCACCACCACGGAGCTCCAACAGCACTGGGAGATGAAAATATGTTAAAAAAAGGAATTATCTAAATAGAAAAAAAAAGAAGCCTAATGGTAATATTACCATTTTGTTCTGTTTTCAGAATGCACACTGACATAGCACCTTGTTTTTTTGGTTTTGTTTCTTTCTTTTAAGTAGCTCACCTCCTCAACTGGGGTGTTCCCTATGGCTCCCCGATTTTTTTTTTCTGGTCCACTGGTGACTCCTGCATCTGGCTCCATGCCCGAGCTGCTACCTCCTTCCTTCTTCCTCTCTCAGGCCACATCATGGCCCCCCTTCATGAAAAGCCTAGGGGCCAGGTCCAGAGGGAGCTCCATGAGTGCCTGCTGCAGTGCCACGTGAGACCCTCATCTGCATCGGAGGATTCAGTCATTCTGTTCCCTTAGTACCCCCCCATGGCACGGGCATGCAAAGATGCCAAGTACGCTGCAGCACATGCTCCCGAGTGCTGCACGTTGGACTGTCTGCTTTCACCAACCCCACCATTATGCCGTGAGTTGAGCTACCCCATAGCCACCGCTAGGAGCCAGCACCTTCATGGGAGTCCCTTCTCACCCTCCTTAGAGTTGGAGAGCAGTCTTGGGGATGCCTAATCCTCCTCCCCCTGGCCAACTCCGATGACCCAAGTCTGCACCTGAACCCGGGTCGCCAGCATGGTGCAAGGTGTGGCATCCAGCACCTCAACCCTCAGCACCATCAGCAGCCAAAAGCTTACTTACATCAAGGAGGTAATATAATAGACTACACTGAACTGAATTTTCAATTTTTGGGCCTGTGTACGTAAGTAGTTTTGATTCTCTGTTTTTGGGGTTGACTTTTCTTAGTTTAACTTTTATTTGCCAGGGAGGAACTCTAGCTGGGAGATATTTTCAGTCATTTGTGACTAGATCTGTTACTTAACCTCTGTGAAATAGGTGTCTGAAAGGAAGGAAGGCACTCACCAGGCTGAAGGGTCAGAGTTGTAGTTGATTGTTTCTGGGGGGCACAGGTTTACTCCACCAACCCTGCCCCTCATCCCACCCACCCCAAGCGCATAACTTCCTTTATATCAGGGGTTCTGACATTACTTCCCATAATTGCTAACAACATACACCTGTTCATCTCCTTACAGGCACAGCACACTAAATGGGGGTAGAGACACTCAGAAGCTTGCACACTAAAACAAGAACAAAAGAAAAACATGAAACAAGAAGGAGACAGACATGTGGGGAGTGGTGCAATGCACTGGCTGTGGAGCAGCAGTCTTCTGGGAGACATTCTGGAGACTGCATTGCTGCCCTTTGCAGGCACCTCTCTGGTCTGAGGGAGGAGGTTGCTCGTCTCCATGCTGACCTGGCAAGGATTCAGGAAACCTGCTCCCCCACCTAGGGACCACCCAGGCCACCACCACTACCTCAGAGGTTGCCAAGAAAGAGAAGTGGTTGGACCATGGTGGGCTCAGGGAGGGTGAGGGTGGTGGAACAGAGGCACATCCCTCCAGTTGTGCCTCTCCACAATTTTTTTGCCACTCAGGCAGAGCATGGTTCCTCTATGGAGGCACCTGCAGTGGAGACCAAGGAGGATGCTGGGAACCTTCACAATGGAGACCCACAGGAGGGTGGCACAGGACCCACAGGGAAGGAAACAACTCCTAGTGGGGGACTCCAATTGTTAGGGGGTAAAACTGGGGGAGAGAGGGGAAAGGGAGGTAAGGTGCCTGCCCAGCACCATGGCTTGGAGGGACAGGAAACGAATCCTTAGGTTTGTGGGAGCAGCTGCAAGGAGGAGTAAGCTGGATGTCATTATCCACCTAGGGACAAATAAGCTGACTGAGAATGGGATCACAGTAGTGCAACAGGAGTTTGTGGAGTTGGGGAGGAGCCTTAGACAAGTAGCACACATGGTAACTTTCTTGAAAGTGCTACCTGTCTATGGCATGGATGAGGCTAGGGCACTCTGCACCATGGTATTCAATGACTGGTTGAAAAACTGGTGCAGAACTCAGGGATTTGGCTTCACTGGGGACTGGGTCTCCATCTGGAGGGATGCAGGCCTATACTGGTGCGATTGTCTGCATCTGTCCAGGAGGGGAACCAGAATCCTAGGTGACAGGTTTAAATGCTTCATTGGCAAGCATTTAAACTAGCCAAGGGGGAGGCACTGAAAAGGAGGAGGGAAATCCTAGCCCCCCAAAAAATTCAGAGTTGTTAGTGAGGCAAACACCAAGATAGAGCAGCTGATATGGAGAAAAGCAAGGGTAATTGGAGAAAAGACAAAGGCAGTAAAGAGAGGATGGGGCAAAAGAAATAAGGCCATAAAAAATGGAGGGTGATGAGTACCAATACCGTAGTCAGGTAAAAAGTCCCTGAAATGGTAGCCTTGATGGAAGACGGATGCCTGGATATTGTGGCAGTCACAGAAGCATGGTACACAGAGAACCATGACTGGGATGTCAACATACCAGGGTACACAATCTACAGGATTGACAGAGAGGGTAGAAGAGGAGGAGGAGGAGTAGCTCTCTATGTAAGGGAAGGGATCAAAGCAACAGAACTAAAGGGTAAACAGGGAGGAGAGGAGGCACTGTGGGTCACCCTGGAGACTGGAAATGGCAACACAATCTGCACTGGGGTTGTATACAGATGCCCATCTCAGGGGGAGGAAATGGACAAGGAAATGATAGAAGGCATCCTTAGGATGGCAGAGAAAGGGGCGATATTGCTGATGGGGGACCTGAATATGCCAGATGTTAACTGGAGCACCTTTGCTGCAGCCACATCCAAGAGCAGGGCCATTCTCGATGCTCTACATGGGGTACGCCTCAGACAGCTAGTTTTGGAACCCACTCGTGAGGGAGCAATCTTAGACCTAGTACTCTCAAATTGGGACAGAGAGAGGATCTCAGATCTAGAAGTGGGTAGCCATCTGGGAACAAGTGACCACCAAACAGTGTGGTTCACGATAAACTTAGCTGTAGAGTCAGGCCATACAAAAGTGAAGGTATTGGACTTCAGGAGGGCTGATTTTGTCAAAATGGGAGAGTTCCTCAGAAAAGCACTAGCAAACAGGCGAGAAGGTGGGTGGAGCAACAATGGGGAAACATCAAACAGCCATCACAGAGCAACAAGCCTTTGTGTGAAGCAAATAAACAAATCAAAATGAAGAGAACACCACTATGGTTCTTAAAAGAAGTGGCGGGAAGGTTAGGGAGAAAAGATAGCATTCAGAAGTATAAGGAAACACAGAAGGAGCAGGACAGAGAACTGTACCAGTTAAAGCAGAGGAAGTGGGAAGCAAGTCAGAATAGCAAAGGCCCAAACCGAGGAAAGGATAGCCAACTGTGTTAAGAAGGGGATAAAACCTTTATAGGTACATTAGGGAGCAAAGAAAGACTAAGGCAGGGATACTGAGGCTGAATAAAGAAGAGGGTGGTTGGGCAGAGAGCAACATTGGAAAAGCAGGGATACTAAATGACTACTTCTGCTCAGTATTCACAATGGAAGAACAGGGGGAGATACCTAATCCAGTCAAAAGAAGCACTCTGGAAAGAGGGGTTGATATTAGTCCTTACACAGAAGAAAGGGTTCTGAAAGAACCACCAAAACTGAAGGTGGATAAAGCAATGGGGCCTGATGGGATTCACCCCATAATTCTAAAAGAACTAAGGGAAGAACTAGTAACACCTCTGACTACCCTTTTTTAATAAATCATGGGACGATGGTGTGGCACCTGAGGACTGGAGGAGGGCAGATGTGATTCCCCTTCACAAAAATGGGAGCAAGACAGAGACAGGAAACTACAGACCTGTCAGTTTGACCTCAGTGGTAGGGAAAATGATGGAATCACTTCTGAAGGAAAGAATTGTTGAGTACCTAGAGGCCAGTGGGGCGTAGGACCCAAGGCAGCATGGATTCACAGTGGGAAGGTCATGTCAGACAAATCTAATTGATTTCTTTGACTGGGTGACCAAAGTAGTAGACCAGGAGGGCTGTGGACATGGCCTACCTAGACTTTAGAAAGGCATTTGACACAGTCCCACACAAAAGATTAATAAACAAATTAGCCAGCCTGGGAGTGGGTCCCAGGGTGGTAGCCTGGGTAAAACACTGGCTAGACAACGGGACATGGTGGGTAATAGTAAATGGAGTCCACAGTGAAGAAAGGAGGGCTACTGGTGGGAATCCGAAGGGTTCAGTACTGGGGCCAGTCCTTTTAAATGTCTATATAAGTGACATTTTATTTATTTATTTATTTATTTAGCTTTTGTTGACCGGGTAAGTGCACTAGACAAATCATGCCTATTTTCAAGCACGACCCGGGGGAGGGGGATACAGATGAATGCCAACTGACCTTGAACCAGATTAAGCTGTTGGTGGTATTTTTAGTGAATGAGGGAAATTTGGCCAGGACACCGGGGAAATTCCCCTACTCTTTTCGATAAGTGCCATGGGATCTTTAACATCCACCTGAACTACCACCAATCCAGGCAGATGGGACCTTGGTTTAACGTCACATTGCAGAGGGACTGGAAGGAAAGGTATGTCTCTTTGCAGATGACACAAAGATCTGCAACAGGGTTGATACTCAAGGTGGGATGGAAAGGATGAAAAGGACTTGGCAAGGTTGGAGGAATGGTCAAATGTATGGCAGCTTAGATTCAATACAAAGAAGTACAAAGTAATGCACCTGGGAAACAAAAATCCAGGGAAAATGCACAATGGTGGGTGAGATACTGACAACAACAAAATGGAAAGGGACCTGGGGGTAGTCATATCAGATGACCTAAAGGTGGGCAAGCAATGTGAGAAGGCAGTAAGGAGGGCTGGGGGGATACTGGGTTGCATAGGAAGAGGCAGCACCAGTAGAAAACAAGAAGTTGTTATCCCTCTGTACAGACAGTTGGTAAGACCACATCTAGAGTACTGTGCACAGTTCTGGAGACCCCATCTCTGCAAAGACGTAGACAGGGTGGAGGCTGTCCAGAGAAGAACAACCAAAATGGTGCAGGGTCTGCACCTGAAGACATATGAAGAAAGACTAAAGGAGCTTAAGATGTATAGCCTTGAGGAAAGGAGGGCGAGGGGGGACATGATAGATACTTTCAAATACCTCAAGGGAATCAACAAAGTCCAAGAGGGTAGCATCTTTCAGAAAAAGAGATGTGCAAGAACAAGGGGGTACAATTTGAAGATAGAGGGGGATGGCTCAGAGGTAATGTGAGCAAGTATTTCTTCACAGAGAGGGTTGTAGATGCATGGAACAGCCTTCCTGAGGAGGTCGTAGAGTCAAAAACAGTGGGGGAATTCAAGAATGCATGGGAGAGACATAAGGCAATTCTAGTGGGGGTTAGGAGGAATTAGGCTGCTGGTTAACTAGGATCTGCAGCTTATCCTTTAGGTAGGGAAATGGGCAGACTAGGTGGGCCAAACGGTCCTTATCTGCCATCAGATTCTATGTTTCTATGTTTCACCACTGGGCCAACATTTTTTGTTGTTTTTTTTTTTTTTTTAAGTAGAGAACATGATTTGCAGTTCACTCCTTGCAAGAGTTAACGCAAATCATAAGCTCTCAGGTAACATAACACCGTTAAGAGGAACCAGTCAGGGTTGTCCCCTGTTGCCTCTCATATTTGCTATCTTTATCAAACCCCTAGCTATAGCCATCAGGAATTGCAGGAATATTTTAGGACATAAAATAAGGACTCAAGAACATGTAATTTTACTCTATGTGGATGATACCCTTTTATACCTTTGAACTATACAGATAAAAATAACACATCTAATCTCCAAATTTGGTAGTATTTTGGGTTATATGTAGAGACCCGTGTTTTTCTTAAAAAATAAATAACAAGAAATGCAAGGTACAAAAAGAAATAAAACAAAAACAAGCACATAAAAAAGTAAAAAAATGCTGTTTTTTTGTCAAAAACTAAATAAATGCTTGCAGCAGTTGTTGTTTAGGTTCCATTGTTATCACACAGACGGTCTGCAAGGAAGCGGCAGCGGAACTGTCTGAGTCACAAAACCTTTCACGACCATAGCATAATGCTGCTTAATACAATGTAGTATACAAAGAATGTGATATGTAGTGTGTATGAGGTCATTTTGAGGTATTTTATCAAGTGTAAATGTGATAAGAAATAAAGCTATAGACCAAACGAGCAGACACGAAAGACCGTTAGGCCTATTCTGCTGGCATTTTAGTATGTATGTTAGTATTTTCAATGAATAAAAAGAAATAATACAAAATTCCAGAAAAATAAAAAGAAAAATTGTCAAAAATAAACAGAATTTTACGGGGATCTACTTATAGGATAAACTGGCAGAAGAGTGAGGTGGTTTCTCGGGGCATGGCTTCAGAGAGAGAGAGAGAGTGGCTACACTCCCATATATTGGGTTCGTTAAGGAAAAATTAAACAGGTATCTTTATTCATAAAAACCTAAATAAATTATATCAATGAAATGATACACCATTATTAGAAAGGATCTACACAGATATGGAGGGTTGGTCTTTATTACCTCTGTCCTTGATGGTGAGAGTCAACATAAAAAAGATGAATATTCTGCCGAGATTTTTTTTTTTTTATTTTCAGTTTTGTTAATCAACCATTTGGTCGATTACAATTTTACAAAAGAACACCTAAAATATACACTAACGTAACAATTGCTAAAAAAAATGCATATCAGCATCCAGAGCAATAAACATCAACACAATAAAATGCTGTACATGTGTAGTTAAACTGTTCAGATTGAGTAATTGATATCATGCTGTAGTCTATTCAATATAATATGAACTAAATGTGGAATAGTTTCCATTTACAGAATCCCTAACTTATCCTATGTTTATATATTATGTTCTCATTGGCACCACCTACAATAAGTCAAAAAATCTATTATCCAAGAATCCAATTAAGATGAGGAACATGAAATTAAAACACTAGAACATCTCTCTGTTAGGCTCCATTAGAAACAGCATCTTTGTTCATCTTAATTATATTAAAATTTACCCATCAGATAGTAAGATACCCATTTAGTCCAAGACTTAATTTTTTATAAACTACCTAAATTTTAACATAAGCACATTTATTGCCTGAAAGGTGAATGCTTAATTTGCACTGGGAAATACTTACATGCTAAGAACACAGTCCTTGCAAGATTTTTCTCTTTTTTTATCTAGTTTCTGTAGCTATCAATCCTGCTGTAATTATAAGCACTGTAAACATTAGCTAAAACACAGCTTGAAAAGACAATATGTAAGTTAAACAAGACATAGGTTTCTTATAAGCTAGTGCTTTTAACAGTGCCTATAACAGCCATTGAACCAACTACTCATGACCACAAGTATATTATGGCTGCTGATGGGATAAATACGGTAAAATGCTATCTTGACTCATTAATAGTTCAGGTACTTTGAAGAGTTCCAGATTCAGTTTGGGATTAAGCTCTAAATTTCTTGAGTGCAAGCACATCTGAGGCCAGTGCCACGCAATTGATATTCATATGGTCCAAGAGTTTTGTTAGAAAACTAGCACCCACATGCAAAAACAGGGACTCAAAACAAGAGCTGCTCAAGTTAAACTAGATCAGATGTGCTTATTTCAGAAACATGAGTTCCCCTATTGACTGCATTGCAAATCAGCATTCTGTCAATACAGTTCTTATGCAGCCAATTAAGAGGAAAGAATATCAAATTTAATTATTCCTCTTCTGGTATTTGGCAAAAGCCACAGGTTTTCCTTGTATAGAGATGGTGATCAACACAAGATACAAAACACAAAAATAAGTACAGTATTACAAAAATAAAAACACAAGGGCTCACCCTTAACCCGTCCCCACGCTTATGAAAGTATACATGTCATGAAAAGAACACTCCATTGGATATAATTGTGCATATATCTGCGACTCTAGTTTATGTATGAAAGTCTCACTTAGTGTTCCTATATTAAATAAAACATGTCACCCTGTAAATTAAAGCAAGGAGTGTGTTCAGTTTCCATAAAAGACGTTATGGCTCTATAACAGGGAATTTACTCTGCAGCCAATTTCCACGAGCCTCCACAAATCACTGGGACAACATTTTTTATGAATTTGCTCAGAAGATCACTACACAAGGAGTCCAACAATTAAAATTTTTGAAGGATATTATTACATATAGCCATCGCTGAAGTTTCATAGTATTAATAACTGAAGGACTGCCAGAGCGTTCAAGCCCAACTATCTTAATTGATCAAATGGACTGAGTGTTTAATCAGTGGCTGAAAGAAGATAAAGACAAAAATAAATCTGGATGGGGGGGAACCCCTTCTCCAACTTTCACCTGTCACTGAATCAACATCCTTATTTATAAAAGTTTGCATAAGGGTTTCACCACAAATGAAACACAAGCAAAACTCTCTTTTCTTAACCCGGGAGTCTGGGAGACCAATTATTCAATGGACCTTTCCCTAATTCTCAATTTCTTTACATTCGAATTTGCTTCCACTGGATTCTTCATCGCCAAATCTTTATAATACCTGCAAAAATAGAAAAAAATACAAGCGCTTCACTGCGTGCAGTAAATTTTATACTGCTGGGGATACTGAACTCCCCGTGCCAGGCAATAATGGCATACCTTTTGTTAAAACAAGATAAGCATATCAGCACGTAAAGTGCTATATCAATTCATCCATATCTAATTCAATTCAGATCCTCTAAAACACCTCTCGAACACCAGAATCAGCCAACAGCAAATCTATCCAAGGCTCTGAGCATTTTAACTCATGAGGGAACCAGAAATCACTCCGTTAAGCAGTTGCATACGCTGCTCTCTGTCTATCTTTTTGTCGGTTCCAGAAAATAAGGTTTAGACTAGTGTTACAATGCTTTCCAACTACAAAACAGTTAGCCATTTGGTTGATGCATACCAAACCATAAAACAAGAGCCAACAGTGAACAAAACCATTAAAAAGCTCCTGATGCTTTTGACTAATTCAAACAGTATTAAAAGACTTTCTGGACATTCCCAATTTTAAAAACTGCCAATGTTAATGGCAAAAAAGCTTAATAATAAAAAGAAAATCTCCCAAAGAGCAGGGACCAAAGCAGAGCAGAGCAGCAGTGCGGCCATCTTGCTGCTCCATGCCCCACCACTCCCTATTCAACTCGGGAAGGGTCTTCTGCCAAGATTCATATTTATGTTTCAGACTCTCCCCAACAGAGCTTTATTGCCTTCGTTATACCCTCTTTTAATGGAAACACTGCTAAAGGAAAGAATTGTGGTATATCCTGTAACCAATGGATTACAGGACCCAAGGCAGCATGGTTTCACAGGGGAAGGGCATGGCAAACAATTTTGATAGATTTCTTTGATTGGGTGACAAAGGAGTTGGATCAGAGAGGCGGTGGATGCTGCCTGCTGGATTTCAGCAAGGCTTCCAACACCATTCCACACAGGAAACTGGTAAGCAAGTTGGGTAACTTGGGAATGGGTAATAGGTGGCAACGTGGGTAAGAAACTGGTTAGTGGATAGGACAGAGAGGATAGTTGTAAACTGAGTTTGCACTGAGGAAGGAGAGTGACCAGCAGGGTACCTCAGGGATCAGTGCTGGGACTGGTCCTCTTCAATGTCTTTATAAGCGACATAGCAGAGGAACTGGAAGAGATGGTCTGCCTCTTTGCGGATGATACCAAGATATGCAACAGAGTGGGCACTTGGGGGGGGGGAGAAAAGGACTGGTAGGGATCTGAAAAGACTGGAAGAATAGTTAAGGGTATGGCAACTGGGTTTTAATGCAAAAAGTGCAAAATAGTGCACTTGGGCCATAGAAACCTGGGATTGGAGTACAAAATGAGCAGAATGATACTGACAAAGACCAAGCAGGAAAGAGACCAAGGGGTAATCTTATTGGATAACCTAAAGGTGACCAGCAGTGTGACAAGGCAGTCGGGAGGGCTAGTGGGATGCCAGGGTGCAGAGGAAGGGGAACCACCAGCAGAAAGAGGGAGGTGGTATTGCCCCAATATAGATCTCTGGTAAGACGACACCTTGAGTACTGTGTCCAGTTCTTGAGCCCACATCTCAGAAAGGACATAGAGTGGAGGCAGTCCAGAGGAGGGCTACAAAAGTGGTTCAGGGTCTTCATCAGAAGCCCTATGAGGAGAAGCTAAAAGAGCTAAATATGTACACCCTGGGGGAGGGGATATGATAGAAACCTTTTAATAGGTCACGGGGTTAATAAGGTACAGAACGGAGGTATATTTCACAGAAAAATGTGCTCTAGAACAAGGGGGCATGCTATGAAGCTGGAGGGGGCAAATTCAGGAGAGATGTGAGGAAATAGTTCTTCACAGAAGGGGTGATGAATACCTGTAACAGCCTTCCAGCAGAGGTGGTGGGGGGCCAAAACAATGATGGGTTTCAAAAACACCTGGGACAGGTACGAGGGAATCATAGAATAAAGAAGGGGTGGGGGGGAGAGATTGCCCTGTAGATCAAGTAGGGTCTGCAGCAAAAACAAAATGGGCAGACTGGGTGGGCCCAGGGGGCCCTTATCTGCCATCACATTATATGTTTCTATGAGAGGAATACTTTTTCAGATTTAAAAAAAAAAAGCTGAGAATGGATAAAAGACCAAGGATAAGGTAAAAAAAAAATTTGATACTGCTCACCTGAAAATGGCAGATTAGGACTACCAAACCTTCTATGGTATTGCTTGGTGGCACAGCTAAAAACTGCTTATCTAGGGTATAAAAAATCTGGCTTTGCCCTTGTCACGGCCCTCTCTGGAATCACTTTTGATCTCAGGCGGGTATCCAGTATCAACTCTTTCACTAGATTCAGTGAATCCACACTCACTGAGAGGCAGATCTTAACCCACAGGGTCAGCTTTCTTGCCTCCAGTTCCTATCTGTTACCAGTTCCAGTTTAACAACACGAAGGTTGCTATTTCAGGGGGTCACAAGTGTGTTGCTGTCTTGCTCCCCCCTACACACTCGCCAGCACCAGGTTTCCAGAACAGACTGTGTTTTCTCCAGTCAGAGTGTGGGAATTCACTCAAAGGTGGGTCTTAATCTGCACGGTCAACTTTCTTGCCTCCAGCTCTTATCAGCTGCCAATTCAAGTCCGACCATGCCGAGGACACTCCTACACATTTGTCAGCACCAGGTTTCCATCCTGAAAGCAGCAGAAGCTGCTTTCACAAACAGACATGTTTTGTCTAATCTCTAATCTCTGCCTGGATTAGCAGACCAGCATGAATGGTCCCAGCGTGAGTGGCACAGCAGGAGTGGAATTCTTCAAAGGGAGTCACCAGAGGGGGATGCCAGGATGCCAAGAGGCTCTACTCAGCTCCCTCTTGCAACCAGTAAGTTTTTTTGCATAATTTGTTTAGTTAGCATGTGTCACATTCCTCTGTTTAGTGGTTCATAGGGTGCTCCCCTGTACTTTGTT
The DNA here is from genome assembly GCA_016271365.2 of Neoceratodus forsteri. Taxonomy (NCBI): domain Eukaryota; kingdom Metazoa; phylum Chordata; order Ceratodontiformes; family Ceratodontidae; genus Neoceratodus; species Neoceratodus forsteri. Next base: position 1,074,824,819 of record CM057454.1, on the reverse strand, counting down.
TAAACTCAGGTTTTTTTTGTTAGACTCCCTATTAGGGGTGTGTGGGTCGTATTTTCTGGTTCTGCCAGATCGGGCCAAATCAAGTTGGGCAACTCAGAACTGGAACCAAACCAGAACTAGAACATAAAGTGAAATATATCGTAATAATTCGTGGTGTAATCAATAGAACAACACAAGACTAATGTTACACAGTAGGTCTGGATCTGCTGCACTGAAAAGGCTGCTGTGAACCAGTGGAATCATTTCTTTCTCCCTCTGTTCCATCCCACTCACACTGCTCCAGTGGTACAGTCTCACACATGTGTAATATTGGCCTTGTCAGTGCAACAGATGTTTGTCCTGTAAGGCAGGAATGGAAGACATGCAAAGAGATACAAAATGTCTGTGTATGTAACTTTCTTTCAGTAGCCAAGTGCTTAAAATGCAACTAGCCCTTCAACAACTGTGACAGAGAAATACACACGTGGATGTGACATCAGGCAGCCAGGCATGCTAGGTGGCAACAACAGAGGCATACTACAGTGACCAACTAGTCCTACAAATTTTTTTTTAAAGGAAAAATAGCCAAGTGGTTAAAATGCAACTATCCTTTGTGCATCTGTGAGAGAGCAGTACACAGGTGGACATGGCAGCAGATAGCGAGGCACACTAGATGGCAACCAACAGAGCGCTACAGTGACTGAGTGGTCCCACTAATTTTTAAAGGAAAATACATTTAAATAAATAAATAATTTTTAAAAAGAAAAATAAATGTAAAAATAATTATTAAATTTAAAAATGTAATTATAGGGAAAAAATAGCCAAGTCATTATGGTCAAAGGGCCAATGTGAGCCAGTGGCTTTATTTACTACCCCTTCTGTGCTACCGTGATCCCCCCAATCTATTTGAAGTCATCTAGAAGGGGGAATCTATGACATTATCATCACCCTGTAGATCTTGAATAATCCTATATCCTCCTCCACACTACTCAAATCCTCTGAATCACTTAAACATTCGTCCGCCACTTCCAGTTGCTTCTAGCCATGCTGCTGCATGTTAGCTGGCCACCTTAATACAAAAACAGTAAAGAGTGCAACAGGCAATGAAGTAAGGACAATCTAAACATTTATTTAGCAAGGCTCTGACAAAGTGCTAGGATCCCCCAGTGCTCTGTGCCTCGCTGTCACTTCATCAGGGGGCCCGAAGCACTGGGGGATCTTAGTATGCTATTTTGAGCCTTGTCTTGCTAATTAAATGTGTAACTTCCTCCCTCACTCCCTCTTTTAAAGCTAGAGCAGACCAAGCGGACCATGGGATGAACCGGGTAATTATCGTCTGGTAAGTCTCACCTCCATAGTGTGCAAACTCATGGAAACGATACTAAAGGAAAGGCTGGTGTCATACCTGGAGGACAATGGCCTCCAGGATGTGAGGCAGCATGGGTTCATTTCGGGGACCAACCTGATACAATATTATGACTGGGAGACAGGTGAGCTGGATAAGGGTCATGTGGTGGATGTTCTTTACTTGGACTTCAGCAAGGCCTTCGATTCGGTGCCTCATGGGCGGCTTGGGGGGAAGCTAACTGGTGTAGGGGTAGGAGCAAAAATGACAAACTGGATTACAAGCTGGCTGAGCGGGAGGCTGCAACGGGTGGTGGTGGGAGGGGAGCTCTCAACTCCAAGGCCGGTGACGAGTGGGGTGCCACAGGGCTCTGTGCTGGGACCAGTATTATTTGGGCTTTTCATATCAGGCATTGCACACGGGGTGGTGAGCAAGGTAAGCCTGTTCACTGATGACACCAAAATGGGAGCAGTGGTGGATGGAGGGAAGGGATGGAAGCAGCAGCAGGGGGACCTAAGCAAGCTAGAGGAGTGGTGAGAGAGGTGGCAGTTGGGGTTCACTGCAAAGAAGTGTAAGTTTGGGAGAGAATACTGGCCGGGTGGGGTTAAGCTGGGGATCACTGAGGAGGAGAAGAACCTAGAGGTAATGATAACAGGGACCATAACAACAGTGCCCAGTGCAGGAAAGCGGCTGCAAAGTGAACAAAATGCTGGGGTGCATAGCGAGGGGATTTCGTCCACGCGAAGAGAGATGATCTTGCCCCTCAACAGGTCACTGGTAAGGCCACACTTAGAGTATTGTGTGCAGTTTTGGAAGCCATACCTAAAGCGTGATATCAGGCTACTGGAGGAGGTGCAGACGAGGGCAACAAAGATGATATGTGGAATGGAGGGGAGAGACTATGACAGCAGGCTGGGAGACCTGAATATGTACATCCTGGAGGATGGAAGGGACGGGGGACATGATAGAGACATTCAAGTATCTGAGGGGAATCAATAAGGATGGGTCAGGCGGGGTCTTTAAGCTAAGGAGGGGAAGGGACACCAGAGGCCACGGGCTAAGAACAGAGGGGAAGATTTAGGAGGGAAATGAGGAGACACTATTTCACAGAGAGGGTGGTAGCAAAATGGAGCGCACTACCAGAATGGGTGGTATCATGTAAATCTGTGAACAACTTTAAAGGGTATGGGACAGGGAACAGGGAGAGTGAGAGTGGGGTGGGGGTGGCAGTGGGATGACAAGGGGAGGGTGGGCAGCTGCAAACTAGGGGTGCTAGCTGCACACTGATGAGACTTAGATAGACCAGGTGGTCTGTTACTGCTGGCACATTCTTATGTTCATATATTCTATCCCACCACTGCCCCAAACCCATCTTTCTCCTCCAGCTCCCTTTCTTTTTGGTGTCTTCAGGACAGCACTTTGTGCCCCATCCTTTCCTTCAGTGCCTGTAATGGTTTGAGGAACATGGAAACATAGAAACATAGACTTTGACAGCAGACAAGGACCACTTGGCCCACCTAGTCTACCTATTTCCCTACCTACTGGATAAGCTGCAGATCTTAGTTAACCAACAGCCTATTTCTTCCTACCCCCTACAAGAATTGCATTATGTCTAGTCTGTCCCATGCATTCTTGAATTCCCCCACTGTTTTTGACCCCACAACCTCCTCAGGAAGGCCATTCCATGTGTCCACCACCGTCTCTGTGAAAAAATACTTCCTTACATTGCCCCTGAGACGTCCCCCTTCTATCTTCAAATTGTGTCCCCTTATTCTTGCACACTGCAACAAGAATCTTGGCAGGCCTGACAGTGAATAATAGGCCTCTTGATCTTCTGTGGGCACAGCTGCGTGTGTCACCCATTCTAAATCAGTCACTCAAAAAAGACCGCCGTTGAGGTCCATAGGTAATTGCTGCTAGCACTGGCTACTTCTCTAATGCTCTGTTACATGGCGAACATCAGAAAACAGCCATGTGACTTGCAGTACAGGCGGATGCAAGCCCTCCTCCCAGTTTCAAGATACAATACAATTTTATCTTCAGGGGACACTGCTTTGTGTGCCCCCATGTTCCAAACTTCCTCTTAAGTTCCCGGCTGCTCCCCCCATGCCCCATTACGCAGGGGGAGCTGCAAATTCCTGGAGCAGATTACCAGTCATGTGGCTGTTGGTATGAGAAGTACAACAAGCTTGAGGTGCACGTAACTGTGGGGTGGGTCTCATGTAAGAGCATCTTTTGTGATTGGATGCTTTTATACATCTGCTGTCCCCCCCCCCACGTGTCACTGAACCTTTGCTTAGCACCCTCCTCTCCTGCATTCCTTGTGCCAACTGGATACATGCGTGATGCTCTGTCCATGTAATGGGGAAGGGAGCAGCCAATGGACTTAGGGGTGAGTCTGGAAGATGGAGGCACACAAGTTGTGCCTCCTGAAGAAAATACTATATTTTTTTTTGTTGTTGTTGTTCCTGGAGGTAGGAGGAGGGTAATAAAATGGAAAACTTACTTAATTAAAAAAAAAAAATCAAGTTATAAATAGGGTCGGACCTGCTGTGACCTGATTCTGTCCCAAAAGATTGAACCGGGCAGTACCCGCCCTGTCTGAATCTTTGACCCAACCTGCTGCACACCCCTACTCCCTGTGTTGTTGCTTAATGCATTGTTCTGTGCTGCCTTGTGCTACTTCGCTATCTACAGTCATTTGTACCTGAGGGAATCATCGTTGTTTCCATTTGCACCATAGTTTAGCTTTTTCCTGTTGCCCTGGTCCTTACTCCTCCTTGCCTCCCTATCTGGGTCACGCTTATGCCCCCCATAGCGTCCCTATTTGGGTCAGACTTATACTCCCCACAGCTTCCCTATCTGGGCCAGGCCTACACTCACCCTAGTCTCCGTATCTGTGAAAGACCTATATTCCACTGCACTGACTCCTAGTTGGTCACACCAGCCCATTATTTATTTATTTATTATACATATCGAATTACAACCATTTGAGTCAAGGACTCGTTTCAAAAACTCCACGTCAGTTCCAGTTATGCCCTGGTGCTCCTTATGCTATAAGGCTCATCTACAATGTTTCTACACAGCCTAACCCATCTCCCTCTCCTCCCTTCCACCATCCACTGCACCTGCCCTCTCTCCTACTCCTTCCACCCCGCTGTCTCCCCACCTATCCATCCTCATCCCTACCTCCTTCCCTGACTCCCCATGGCATTCTGGGTACTACCCCCTACCTGCTCTATGGTTCCACCTTGAAGCTCTCTGATGCCTCCTGCTCCTCCTGCTCCCACCCTCCAATGCTGTACACCCCACCCCCTCTCCTACCAAGCAGCTCCGTGGCTCCATTAAGCTTCTTGCAGCCTTGCTACTTAGGGTGGCAGGTGTAATAAAGCTTAATCTTAGTCCTACCCCCACCTCACCTATGCAGCTCTCCAAAGGACTGCAGGTTGCCCACCTTAACGTCCGTAGCCTCCTTCCAGAGTTCAATCTGTTGCAGCCCCTCATGCTCAACCTCCAGTCGGATGTTCTTGTCATCTTTGAGTCTTGCCTCTCTCACAAGATTCAAGACTCCACGGTGTCTATACCTGGCTACACCTTAGCTAAAGAGGATGAGTCACACCAAGAGAGGTGGTGGTACTGCAATCTGCCTCTCTGCTGGTATCTAATTTGTGCCTGTGCTTTCAGTCTCTTCTCCACTGCATATGAACTGCTCATCCTTAAACTCATCCTTCCCTGCACAGTCCATCTTTTCAAAGCAAGAGTTTACTGCTGCCCTGGCTTGTCCTCTGCTACGATCACTGAACTCCTCTCCTCCTCTGCTCCCACTCCTCTGGTGAGTTGGTGATATTTGAGGATTTTAACACTAATTGGCTCTCCCTTTGGTGCACAAACTTTGTCATAACATTAAATCCCTCCAGTTATCCTAACTAATTTTAGACCAGATCTGTCTTAATCATAAATCTTTGGACCACAGACTTCTGGACTGAGTACTCTCCTCCCACCCTCATTGTGGATGCAAGTATCCTCCCCGATGTCTTCAGTGACATCTCATGGTCTACTCTGTATGCAAGATCCATTTCCCCAAAGCAACCCTAAAATTATCCTCCTCCAGTCCTTCAGGTCATTAGCTTTATCTTCCCTCCACGCTGACCTATCAGGATTTCTACAGCCTCTGACATCAACTTGGCACTCCAATCCTTCCATTCCAATTTAACGACTACCTGGAAACATCAGTGGCACCAGGCAAGACTCAAAGATGACAAGAACATCCAACTGGAGGTTGAGCATGAGGGGCTGCACCAGATCGAACTTCGAGAGGAGGCTACGGATGTCCAGGAGTGACACCAGAAGCACCTACCAGACCCCTTTCTGCCGCACCTCCCAGGCCCAACGATCCTTTAACTACAGGGCCCCCAACCTGCTTAATGCCATCTTCCCTGATTCCTTGACAACCCCACCCTAAGGGTTCCATGTGATAATGGCAACTGCCTAAAGGCGATTGCCATTATCGTGAAGTCAAAGTGGCGAAAACCTCTTCGGCACTCTGACACCCTCGGCGCATGGTACAATGGTGCTGGGGACTTAGAATATCATGCTTTCTGTGAGGCTCTGCCCCACAAAACACCACATGGGGTCCTCGCCTCATCCCCCTACTAAAGTTCTCAACTCCAGGGGGGTGCATGTCGGGGGGGTGAAAGCATGAAAAATAAAGTTTCAGGCCGGGTGCAATAAAATCGCACCAGTGCCCAGACCCGAAATCGGTACCTCACCCACCCTAGCCGCAGGCCAACCCCCGATGCCACAGTGCAGCTCGGCAACCCACCACATTGCCACCCCTACATCTCCTCTGCCCCTCCCAGCCCACGCTCGCGTGTACATATAGTGACATCCTGTCACTCAATTCGCCCACCCCCACATCCTTTTTCCCTACCCTCTCCATCGCCATTCGGGATTTCACCCAGAAGGCATCGCCATTATGGACGGAACCCTTCTACATGCACCTACATCATGGGCTACCCGCCCTAAGCAGCTTCAAACAAAAGCTCAAGGAACACCTTGTGGTGCTCAGCAGCTACAACTGTTCCATCTAGCCCACCTCTCTGCCTTGGATTTCCCTGACAATTTCTACTTAAATCGAATGCTCTTAATTTGGTAATTGCTTCATCTTGTACAACTGTCCTAATAAGAACGAACTTGCTTCTGTCTACGTGTCCGACAAGATCAATTAACCTATTGATTGCTTTGATTGCTGTCTATTGCTTCTGAAAGATCAATGTCCTATTGTTTGCTTTAACTGGTTCTGCCTTAGCTTGCACAGTTAGTGAAAGTACTCTTTTTAATTGCTTGCTTGCAATGTTATTGCCGTACTTTTCTAATTCAATATTTAAATCATTTGTTTGCCCCCGGGATCGCTTCCCATGGACTGTATTTTTGTGTTTTCTTTATGTTCTTTGCTTCTTGACGCAGAACCTCTGTAAAAGAGTCTTTGACTCAAAGGTTGTAATCTGAGACTTCAAATGAATAAATAAATAAAATAAAATAAATCATGCCCCCTCAGGAAAACCAGGGACTGGGATATTTTTTTGTTAGTCCTTTTCACCTGTCAGGCACCTCCGGTCTGCATTTTACATGTCCCGGCATCTGTCCTTTCTCCGGCCACCATCTGGTTCTGCTTTAGCCCCCAATGAAGCCCCTGCTACCCACCTCACGCGCCCCCTCACTCCCCACTGAACCAGGATCCAGTACTTGGCAGTGGTACCCCCGAGCCAGGCATCCCCAAGACAGCCATCAAGCTGCCGTGACCCGGCGCCATGCTTTCCCGTTTTTCTTGGCCGGGCAGGAAGGCATGCAAGGATTCCATGGGGAGTGCACGGTCCGCACGCCCCTCCGCGCCATGCCCCTGTGTCACCCTGTAAGCAGTGCCAGCTCACTGCCCCAGCCTCCGCCAGAGGTCGCAAGCGAGCCGACAACTGGTATCCCCTCTCCCCGGAGAGGAAGAGCAGTCCCTCAGATGCTCAATCCCTCTCCGCCCCTGCTGACCCCTGGTGACCTGAGTTTGTTCCTGAACCCAGGTTGCCGGCGTTGAACAAGGTGTGGCGTCCAGCGCCTCAACCTTCAGCGCCACCAGGCTGGCGGGACTGGAATTTTGACCTTCCCTGGATCTCCGCTGAGCTGCTGGCCTGCCTGTGTGCTCATAACCTTGCCTGGCAGTCCTATAAGATCACCTCCCTCTTACATATGATTACCCCCCCCCCCCCTTTGCTCTCCCTTAATGTATTTTAGCACTTTTGCACCAGGCCTGTGACCCTGAGCAAGTCACTTAACTTCCCGGTGCTCCCAGGTTGCACCTGTAAAAAAACTTTTAGCTTAGTGTGCTTCTCATGGTTAAACAACTAAAAAAAAAAAATTTCTTTACTTCACTCCTAGCGACATTACCTTACAGTGTCCTATATCCTTACTCTTATGTCACCTGTCTTCATTTATTCTTTCTCCACTTAATTTTTTCTGTTAGGTTACTTCTGAGAATTCTTAATTTGTACTTTTTCGTGTTTATTTCACTACACATATTGTAACTTCTGCTTATGTGCCTTGTATATATTCTGCTTATGCCCTTTATATATATTCTGCTTCTATTGTTATCTTTGGTTATTTTTTGAGTGATTGGTAACTCATACTGTTGATGTTTATTTTATTTACAAATTTGTAACTACTGTCTATGTGCCTTTATACATTCCTCCACTATTTTTAGCATCTTATTTTGTACCTTCCATTGTACCCTCCCCCTGGGTGACCCCTGAAAAAGGGACATTCTGTTTCAGTGGGCTTACCCAGTTACCAAAATTCAAATAAATAAGTAAAAATTACTGAACCTTTTGCAATGCCTGCAGCAAAGCCACCAGGCTTGCAAAATCTAAATACTTCCCATCCACGCTCCAGAACAACCTTAACAACCTCTCCAAGTTCTGGAAAGTTATTCTACTACTCTCTCTTCTCTCCCCCAACCCAATCCCTCCCATCCTTAAGGTTGGCAGTTCTCATATCAATGATCCCAGGGCCAGTGTCAGCACCTGGGTGACCCAGGCAACTGCCCAGGGCCCTGACACCAGAGGGGGCCCACGGAGGGGGGGGGGCTCAATTAATTTGACAGCTGCCCTGCTGTGCTGTTTGGGTCCCACTCCACCTCTGACTGCTCACTGGTGACAAATCAATTTAAATCAGCTGAGCCTGCCTAGTGGAAACTTAAAACTACCACCCAGGATTCCCCTCCACTGAAAAAAACAAAGGCTGAGCCCTGCTCGAGCAGTAGGGCCCCAATCCATTTGTGACAGCTAGGGAGTGTTCCATGGGGCGGGGTGTGGATAAGCAGGCCAATGACTGGAGATATTGTGGCAGAGGGGGTGGGCCTCTGGGCCGATTTAGCTGTTGTTACAAAGGGAGTTGGGTGGAGTGAAAGCGAGCATTGAGCAAGAGGAGAGAGAGTGAACCAGTTGTGTGTAGGGATGGGGGGACTCAGGAGCTCTGAAATGACAATGGCACAGCCTGGACTTACATGAGCACCCAACCTGTGACTGTATTTCTCTGATGTCTATTCCACAAGTGCAAGCCACGCTTGTGGAGCTGGAGCTGGAAATCTGAAGGTAACGCTAAAGCAAAAAGCCGCACCACTCAGGAGACCTGAATAAAGGCAATATATTTATTATAAAATAACACTGCTACAACCACGACAGGTGTGTGAGACACAAGGTAACCTCTACCAGTTTCACTCAGTTAGTGTCATCAGGAGGATCCTGCAGCAGTACCATGTTTGTGGAGGAGAAGTTTCAGAGCAGAAGAGTATTAGGTAAAGCAGATGAGCGAATCAGAGATTAAACCCAGGTCTGGGAAGCCTGAATGGGAAGGCAGCTTGCCCCACTGAGGTCAAAGGGCAGGGGAGAGAGTGGGAATGTGCGTGAGTCAGAGTTACACATAGGGTATGAAGAAGAGGGAGAAGAACAGAGGGGAGAGAGAGAGAGTTAAAGTAGTGGGGTACAGAGCCAAGCAATAACTTAGAGATGAAAGACACAGTGTGTTAGGCACCCACCCTCAAGGGAAGGGAGGGAGAGGAAGGAGTAGAAAGCAGTGGGGAGTTTAGAGAGGGTAATTAAGGATGAAGTGGCAGATGGAGAGGTACAGGAGCAGACTGGGTGGGCCAAGCAGTCCTTTTCTGCTGACAGATTCTATGTTTCTATAAGTTAGGGGGTTCAATGTGTGTTGAGGTTGGATGGTCAATGAAGCTTGATGAGATGGCAGGTTCTGGTGTGGGAACAAAATAGTTTTCAGTTTACACCAAGAATTCCTCACACGGTCTACCAGTCAAAAAACAAAACCAGTACTGGGCTGCAGGATAATATGAAATTTATTGTACGCACACAAATGGCACACACTCTCCCTCACAGCAGGGGGAGGCGTGAGGGGAGTGTGTGCCATTTATGTTAGTACAATAAAGGTCATATTGTTTTGCACTGAGCGATGGTTTTGGTTTTTTATCTAGTTGACCATGTGAGCCCATCGTCATGCCTACTGCCAGTGTGTTTATGTTGTGGCTACAGTCAATTTCTCTTGCGGTCACCATTTGTGTTTTTTCTCTGAAAAGATTTGGAATATAAAAAAGGAGACACTTCTGTCTGTCTCTGTCCCCCATCTTACCGCTGTTTTTGGTGTTACCGTGCTAGCTGACATTTGCTTTGGAAATGCCTCTGGAAAAGTCATTTGTGCCTCTTGTCCAAACTTTGGAGCTTGGGAGTTCCCAATTAATTACTACAGGTTTTTTTTTTTTTACTTTATTTAGCACCACTTGCCTGGAGCACTCCTTCCGGCATCCTCGGGGGCTCCCAGCCGCTACCTCCCTCCGTGACTACTACTCCCCTCCTCTCATGTGACCCAGCACCACCTCCAGGTCTAAACCCTCCGGAGGTAGGGTCGCCCTATCCACCCAGGGTGCTCAATTCAGGGGCAAATTGCTGGGCACACGAGTAGCCCGGTTTGATAGGAGGCAGTCCGGAGTTGGGAGTGTGGGCTTAGGAGGCCGAGGTGCCTTCATCTATCCCCAGGAGTGGGGTTTTTCTCTTTTTAATGTGTAAGTCCTTTTTCCCCTCAGAGTGTGGCTAACAAGGCAATGCTATGCCACAACTCCACCCCGTGTGTCCACTGCATTGCCACGCTGGGTACCTCCGATAACCACCAGAGGCCGCTCCAGGAGTGATCGCACCCCCCCAACCCTCCCCGGGAAGAGAGAACAGTCCTGTGGATGCTCGATCTCCTACCCCTGCCGACCCCCAGCGGCCCGGGCTCATTCCCAACCCCGGAGTCGCCAGCGTGGCGCGAGGTGTGGCATCCAGTGCCTCAACCCTCAGCGCCACCAGGCTGGCCAATTACTACAGGTTAATGATTAACTATTCCAGAGAAATACTTCAGGGTCAACTCAGTGTAGAGCTCCTTATCCATGTTAGCCACTCCAGGAGAAAAACAATGAAATCTGGGGACATACTGAAACCCTCATGAAACATCAAAGCATCTCTATTCTAAGCCTAAAGTTCTGCTCTCCTGTACATCTTGTATGCTGAAGTAAATAATGTCTTAACATTGTCCATAAATAAGTATACTACAGTACCATAATTAGAATGAAATAATTAAGACATGCTGGGAGAGATTGATTTCTGATAAGAGGAAGTGCTGTAGGCCTAATTAATTTCTATTGCTCCCCAGGAAGACTTGTTGGATGATCTGAGGCTGGTACTTGGAGGCTCTCTGGCCGAGGTGACACCACTGCAGGACTGTTTGTTGCAGCAGAGTGACCCTCATCAGAACGTAGGTCAGTATCAGCTGCACAGCCTGGAAACACTTTGCTCTCTGTTAGGAAATGGAACACAACTTTCACTTCTGGTATTCCAGCTGTGCATTATCTTTATGTCATAAAAAATGTTAAGCTTTTTTTGTTTGTTTGTTTGTTTAGTTTTAGCATGGTAAGATGAAGCATGTATAGAATTACAAGTGAAGTTTTTGCAGTAGTGGATCTGAGGGGTGTCTGGGGTTAGAACCTCCCCTTTTAATCATCCCCATGTGTGCTAGTTATTATTCAATACCAAATTAGAAGGTTCCCCCTAAATTCAGTAGACACCCATGATATTTCTAGATCTGCTCCTATATTGCACATCTGTAGCTGGTGAGAGAGAGAGCTGAGTGTGATTCAGAGCTGCATGGTGCCAGACCCCAGGTATAACACCCTGTTTGGCCAAAGTCAGCACAGGGTCTACTGAATGCTGTTCAAAAGGCCGACAAAAATTGGGTGAATGTGGAGGCTGAATTTTCCTCTCACCCCAAGTGACAGGTGGCCTTGCTACAGTAGCTCTGAGAGTGGGGGAAGTGGGGGTGGGACAGGTGAAGGAATGAGATGAAGCCAGCGCTGTAGCTGTCTGTATTGTATCCATCAGCATAGGAGAGGGCTGCTAATCCCTGTATTGCCTTCTGTTTTAGGAGGCCTTCATTTTCGTGTATGATAATTTGTTTTAAAGAAAAACAGCGACAAGGTGAAACTGTTGCACCTCTTGTGGTTAATAAAAGAAAGGCTGCAGAAGCAGAGAGATGTATTAGCCATAAGGGGGCCTTTAACATAATAATTAAAGAACTGAAATGTTCTGCCTGCAGAATGGGGGTAGATGGTAGTGTTTTTTAATAAAATAAATGTTTTTAAACTAAACTTTTCAAAATAAATCTAAATAGGATGTTTGTAATATATTGATAGGTGCACTGAGTCACACTCATCCAGTTCACAATTGTCTCACCAAAAACAAAATGCACAACAAAACAGACGTATAGCCTCAAGACTACACCATAATACTTCCATAAATTTATAATACCTAAACACAGTACCCACCTGTATATATACAAACATACACACAACAACCCATATAAAAACACATTCTAAACACCAGGAGAGTTCGCGCTGCAAAAAGGATGTGCTGCTGTAGTTCAGAAGCCACTTTAAAATATACACACAAGGAACAGTGCGAATAAGATTAGAAATCATCTGCCAATGTGCAGGTGTACGTATTGCCAATATGCAGTTTTTATTTAGACAACCTCAGAGACGCTGTGATCTTGTCTAAATTAACTTTGCCGAAAGATTTCTATTCTTGTTGGTTGCACTGTTCGTTTTGTTCATAGATACATAAACACACCCAGCACACATTACTCTCACCCACTACCAGCAGGCTGAGACACCAGACCTTCGCTGCCATCAGTCTGTTGTGAACTCCCACTGAACTGTTCCCTTCTCATCCCACTTATGCTTCTGCCAACACAGTACAAGGCCTAATCGCTTTAAACCCTGCTTCTGTACTTGAAGTGTCCTCACTTTGACTTTGGTAACATGCTGTCACAAACAGAACACATAGTGGCCAGTAAAATAACTTACCTGTACTTTTTAAAACACGGGGTGGGGGGGTCAAAGAGTTGCATCCCTTTTCTAAATGCAGTTGCACACCTCTGTCATAAAAGTTAGACCACAGAAAGGTGGTCTAACTTTATGGTGCAAGTACCGCAGTTACGTGCAGATAATGGATGCAATAATAACATGGGAGAGGGAAATAGCAGATAGTTTGAGCAACTGTTTCTGTACAGTTTTCCATGAGAAGACAGCAAATGAAATGGAAGTCAGTAATACTGTTGGTACAATTCTAATTGAGAAAGGTGATATACTCATGGAACTTAAATTACTGAAAGTGGGTAAAGCAGCGGGACCTGATGGATTATCACCACACACATACTAAAGGAACTAGCTGATAGCCTGGCTGCACCCTTAACTTGTTTATTTAATAAGTCTTTGAATACTGGTGAGGTGCCGGAAGACTAGAGAAGGGCAGAGGTGGAGCCAATTTACAAGAAAGGTAACATGCAGGAGCCCCAGAACTATAGATCAATAAGAATCACATCTACTGTAGGCAAAGTAATGGAACCAATATTAAAGGAATTAATTATATCAACCGGAATTACACATAACAATGTTGACAGATCACAACACGCCTTCACGAAGGGGAGGTCCCGTAATACGAACTCGATCAGGTTCTATGAGCCAGTAAGCAAAGCGTTGAGGGAAATGTGGCAGATGTCACTTACTTGGATCTAAGCAAAGCTTTTGATGTAGTGCCTCATGATAAATCAATACAAAAACTGAATATCAATTATCTACATATTCATCATAATCTTAAAACTTGGATCTTCAACTGGCTCTCAAATAGAACTGAGAAGGTTAGGATAAATGGGTTCCTATCAAGTGAGGGTAAAGTGACCAGTGGAGTCCCTCAGGGATCTGCGATGGGATCAGTACTGTTTGGATTGTGCATATCTGACCTGGGAGGACAGGTCACAAATTGACATAACACATTTGCAGACAACACCAAATTTGGTGGCATTGTCAATAATTTGGAGGAGTACAGCAGTTTCCAGAAGGATTTGGATTATGTGGCAGTATGAGGTGATGCATGGGGAATGAAATATAATGAAAAAAAATGTACTGTGATTCACATGGACAAAAATAATCCCTGTAGAAATCAGTTTCTTAATGGAACACAATTTACACCGGTCACATCGGAAAAAGACTTGTAGGTTATAATAAGATCTGACTTTAAGGCTGAGGAACATGTAAATTGAGTATTTAATAAAGCAAACTATTTAATAATCTCAATTAGGAAATACATATTTATTTATTTATTCATTCATTTGTTGACCGGGTAGGTGCACTGATCCAAGGACCATTTTCAGGCATGACCTGGGCCATGGAGATGGCCCAGGAGGCATAATACAATGCAACAGGGGCAATGTAGAGTACTAGGTAATAAATAACGGGAGACAATACAACGGTTTGTATGGCAGACAAAACAAAAAATATAGTGATAGTGGGGGGAGGGAGTACCACTCAGTGAGGTACAAAGAGTAAATACAAAAATTGCAAAATAGCACAAATACATGTTGACCAGTGAATTTAAATACATACAAAATAGGCAGCGACATATTACAAATTACACATGATTCCGTAAGGTGAATAATAAGGCTAGGCCTTGCAAGGGGGGGAAGGGAGAGGGGAGCCATGTACATGACACTCACCCAGGGGAGCAAGAGCTGATTACAGTATTCAGAAGGTGCATGCTGAGGAGAGAGCTGGATTGCCGGGCAGAGTCAAAGGCCCTCAGAGAGGATGGTAGGCTGTTCCAAAGGGTAGGGACTACAGAAGAGAAAACATTTTAAATCATGCAAGTCAAGACTTGTGGGCATTCTAGCAAGAAGCTGGTGGAGTGGCAGGAGTTGTGACTACAGGTCTTAGGGCAGACGAAGGAGGAGAGAAGGGATATCTTTTGACCTCTGATGGCCATTTCAATGGTATGACCCAGGAGGTTGTTATGTCTAGCTTAAGGGGGGAACCATCCAAAAGCCTGATAGAGAGAGCAGTGATGGGAAGTGTATGGTGCCAGAAGGGCAAATTGACAGATGATGTTGTTGTAGGTGGTATTTAATCTTAATAGATTAGTGGAGGAGGTTTGGGAGTAAATGAGGGAGCTGTAATCCATTGGGGGAGGAGACTGCACTGGGTGATGGTGAGATGGGCTTCAGGGGTGAGGTAGTTAACTAAATGATAGCCAGTACCCAGTTTCTGATTTATGCAATGGTTAAAATCTCAATATGGTCTGAGAAGTTCAGGGCAGTGTTGAGGGTGATGCCAAGGTATTTAAAGGAGTTGACAGTCTCTAGGGGCGAGCCATCAGGGGACACAGAGAGTGTTGGGGGCTATGGCTAGCTTGGTTAGTCTGGGCTTGGAGCAAAAGAGCACTGCCTTGTTCTGTTTGGTGTTGATCAGTAATCTGTTAGCAGTGAACCAGTTGTAGGCACTGCAGTAGTTGGTGATAAACTTAGCGGAGAGTTAGCCAGAAACTTATCGTTATGGTAAAGGATGATGTCCTCCTCATATAGTAAAGAGTAGCAGGAGAGACAATCCTGGAGGAGGGAGTTTACATAGAGGGAGAAAAGAATGGGCCTGACTTCAGTCATAAATCCAAAGAAGTGCTAATGTCTATTTATAAATCATATATAAGACCATACACAGATTATCGTTAACATTTCTGGGGTGGGTGAAATATAGAGAGTAGAAATAAAATCGAAAGAATTTAACACAAAGCCACCAAAATGATGAGAGGTCTGGACAACCTACTATGAAGTCAGACTTAAACAATTATCACTACACTGCCTACATAGGAGAAGAATCGGAAGGGAATTATTTTACAAAATACAGTATGAAGAAGAACTATTAAAGAGCTTAATATTTCCTTTAGGAATGAAACCTATAATACCAGAAGTAACAATATGCAAATTGTAAACACAAATTCTAGAACGAACAACAGGAAATTGTACTATACGCAGAGAATAACTAGCGTACAATAGATTTGCACTGTACAACCTGGATGCCCCACAGGGACATGCATCGTTGTGCCCTTTACAGAGACTTAAACTGGATTGAATTATCAGCACGCTGAAATTTCCATATGATTTATTTGATTTATAAATGTTACCTCAGTAAAATGCCTGCTTATGTATTAGAGTTGGTAAGGGTAAGGAATGTATAAAAAAGGCTTTCGTACTGCAGAGGCACTTGAATATAGGTAGCCAGCCATGAAAACTGTAAAGGGTAATTCTAACTTCATCTGTATGGGCCCTAAATTATGGAATCACTTACCAGGTCATTTGAGATCGCAAGAAAGAACCATATCCTGGAGTTACATAAAAACATGGATTGCAAATGCTGCTGAGCTACGTAAAGCTTGCTGTGACTAAGCTGTTCTAACACATTGTGTTATTGTATTTTTGTTTTAGTTATATGTTTGCAAATAATATTTTTAAATGTGAAACTGTTTTCCTTTTACACCTTGGGACCCCATTGTAAATAAGCTTTGGCTTAATTCAGCTATCCTTTTCTGAAATTAGTAGTACTAGCAAAGTTTATTTATTTTTGGTGCCCTTCCCTGTGGGCTCAGGGCACCCTTACAACAAAATATACAAATATACAAAGACAGCAATAAGGAACAATCAACATGCAATATATAACATTTACATAAACCCATTAAAAGTCTAAAAACAGACTGATTCCTAAGCTGTCAGATGGTCCCAAAATAAATTCCTCAGGTCCCAAAGGCCTGCTCAAACAGAAAGGTCTTCAGGTGTTTCTTAAAGGTGTCTACAGATGGCGCCTCCCAGAGGAACCCCACCAGTGAATTCCAGAGGAACGGGGCTGCCACTTCAAATGCCCAGTCCCTGGAAGATTTTAACCTAGCCCTGGGGACCTCCAGGAGGGCCTCTCCAGCCAGCTTGAGAGAGCGAGATGGAAATTACAGAATAACAGTTTTACTACTAATAATAACTCAATGTTCGAATTCGCTACCAGATGAAATCATAAATAGTAAGAACATTGATTCCTTTAAACAAAAGTTGGATAAATTTATGGATGGGGGTAATTTAAAAGAATATTATACCTAATATCAGGGTAACTAAGACATGGACGCCATACATCTACTGCTGCCTTGACTGCTGCTAGTATTACTCCTAGTAAGTGCCGCATTTGTGGCCAAAAGTGCCATAAACTGCGTAAAATGTTGCAAATGTGTCAGGATGTATGAAAATGGGATGCGCACCTGATGCAATTGTATGGACGCAGCAAGTGTCCAAAATATAGATGCAAGTGCTGCCCCCCCCCCCCGCTTTTTGAAAATCACACCTACAGTCTCAGAAGAATTAAATGCACAATATTTAATTGTAGCTATACCATGTACAACATATACAAATAACACATGGGAATAGCCTTTACACAATAAATAAGTTAAAAACAAACTGAACTAAACAATAGAATTACAAAGAACAGATAAACCTGAACTTACACTAACACTTAAATTACCGCACTTTCCACACAGGTACACTCTGCTAGAGAACCCACATTAGGAAAGATCCTCCTCCCTTCCCTCCCCCCAAAAGAACACATATCGTTTGAAGAGGCCTTTCTTCTCTGCAGGATGGGACAGAGTCCACACAGAACTCTATTCTTCCAAGGAAGTTGGAGGGAAAGAGAGATGTCTATGCTCTGCACTTGAGAGTTACAGTATACTGGGCCAGCAGTTTCCCAGTGTTCCCGAAGCTGGCATACACCATTTTCTGTGAGACACTCCTGTTTTCCACAAAGGAATCGGTTTGCCTGAGGAACTTCCTAGAAAGAAATGCATATGCTAATACAGTACCAGTAGTTACTTTGTCCAAAAAGCTGGTTCATGATTGCCCATTAACTGAACACTTGTAATGTGTTGCATTGCTCTCATGTTCTGCCCCATTTACAAAGACTCCTTGCATGTATTCAAAGATTGTTTAACATAACAGCATCACTTCATTGAACATGTAAAAAAATATGTAATAGTCAACATCAGAAAAAAATGTTTTTATTTACGTCTGTAGAGGTGTTTGTCTCTCAGACGCACCCATATTCATACACATACACACTTATACAGAGTCATACATATGCAAACACATTCACAGCTATGCAAACACATACAAACACATTAAAACACTACACACAAATACAGACACACACATTTACACAAATGGACATGTCTGTCGATGCCCTCATATCCACCCAAATACACATGCATGAACACATATATGTATATACATATGCATACACAGATAAACAAATACATATGCATGCATGGCATGCATTTCTGCAACCTCTGCAAGCCAACCACAGACTGGTACATCACTGGCATTGCTTTTGAAGACAGCTGCTCACTCATTCTCGCTGTCAGAGGAATACTGCACCCCATGGTAGCCCTGATTACTAGGGTGGTAAATAATGAGGGGGGATAATAAAAAGAGAGGTTGCAAAAGCAGGGGGATCTACAGTCTTGTTCACTATCAAAACATTCAGGTTGCCATTGCTCTAAACTCAAGCCCTGGTTTAAGAGAGCCAGTGTCAATGCATTGCCTCAGCCTGGAGGAATAACCTTCTCTTGTAGTGGTAGAGTACTTCAGTCCTCATATGTAGTCTGTCTTGGACCACCTTTGAGCCAGTATGGGAAGTAGAATGTAACGGTTCTGAAGTGAACCCCAGTAGTTCATTCATCTCTACCACTGACTTATAATTAGAGCCAGTGCTCAATTTTAAAGACAGGGCCCCCAAAGCTTCTAAAGCACAACATGTAAATCCATTGCCATGCTGCTCTAATATTGGCACAGAGATTCAAGGCGTGGAAGATCAGTGCCCCACCAGTGGCAGTTCTGCTTTTGGGCTGCAGTTATTTATGAATAATTCATGTTTAGATTATGTGTGATCAAAGAAAGTAAAACCTTCCCACTGAATGTGATTTCTGTATTTTGCAGTTGATGGTGGTATTTCAATAACAGGTGAGTCTTTACGCTATAAGGGTAAGACAAAAAATAATTGCTAGCACTAACACCTGGCTGAATACATTTTTGCATTTCCAACAGGCAGGAGCTGGCTATCACACCATGTATTTCTAGTTTAGAAATAGTCTTGAGTCTAGTATCTTGTTTTGTTTATAAAGGTGTTTTCTCCTCCTGACGCTATTACACCTTCTTGCTCTAACAACAATGCCGCAGCTTTCAATGTTATGCGGGGTATAAGAGTACCATGAGACTGTTCATCCCTCCTCATACTTCACATTCCTTCCACAGGGGTCCCAGACAACCATTAGCTCTGCAGTGATCCCTAAGGAGGAGTCAGGGACACGAGCCCTCCTTGGCCCACTATACGGGCTTCTGACTGAGTGGAAGGAGATCACCTCCTTGCAAAACCCAGGAAGTGCTGCAAGCAGCAGCATCTCCACCCATGGGCCAAAAAACAAGCAGGATCCAGGATCACACCTTGAACCCCAGTCACCTGCCTGTTAGCATAATGCACATCTGCTAAACTAACTAGATAGCTAATCCAGTGTCTTTCTTAAAACAACGCATTTTGATTGGAACAGTTACACTTCAATGTGCAGAAAATTTTGTATTTTAACCTGTGCTCAGTCATGCCAGCATTCACAGCTCCCAGCACACAACTCAATAATTCTTTCCGTAGTAGCTCTCTCACCTCTCTGCCTGGCTTTGACTCTCAGCAGAACCAACATCTGGCACATTTGAAGGGGCCAACAAGAGTGCAAAACATTCCATTCCCCAAAATTGTCTATGCTAGCCAATCAGATACTCCCAAATGGAGTGCTATGATTTACATTAAGTAAGGGGAGGAATGTTCAGAACACAGTTTTTAACCCTTGCTATGCCTAATAACAGGGGGACACATATTAGACAATGGCTTTCAATCCCAGTTGACATCCCTTGTTCAGTGAGTAAGATGATAGCTTCACTGATGTTACAGTGTTTAATGGCATGTTAGATGATTTTACTATAGTGGTCAAACTAAGCTAGAAGAAACCACTGGATATCAAGTTGCTATCCCCTATTTTTTTTTTGGCATTGTGAGACATGTTATGTATTTAAGTTACTCACTCGTTCACTTCCTTGATGTGGTACTCTCAGTGTAATGCACGTGGTCTGAGTAATCCCACTTTGAGCAGTGAGCGGACACAACCACTGAGCCATGTTTTTTCAACTGAGGTCTTGTTTGACAACTTGAGAGCACAAAGTCAGAAGAGAACTAGAAACAGAGACGCTAATAAATTACCGCTGTTAACAGGGATGCCTACAGATGTGGACACATGACAGTTTGTTGGGACCTGATAAGGAAACGGTGGAAGCAATCTGGAAGATGGCTCGCAAGGGGAAGGTACTGATGGTGGGAGACTTCAATCTACTGGACGTGGATTGGAGTCTCCCCACTGCAGCTACAACCAGAAGTAGGTACATCCTGGACTCCATTCAAGGGGAGTTCTTCAGGCAATTAGTGTTGGAACCCATGAGGGGGCACTTCTGGACTTAGTACTGTCAAACGGGACAGTGTAACTGATATCAGAGTGGGGGACCACCTGGGAAATAGTGACCACCATACAGTGAGGTTTGAGGTAAGGACCGGGTCAGAATTGAATCGCACAAGGGCGAGGGTCCTGGACTTCAAGAGAGCAGATTTTAAGAAAATGGGAGAATGCCTGTGGGAAGTCCTGGTGGGGATAGGAAAACGGGGGACTAGAGGAAAGGCGGGCAAAAATAAAAAAGGGAATTAGGCAAACTACAAACCTCTATGTAAGGCAGGAGAGCAAGAGCAAGAGAAGATCACTATGGTTCTCTAAGGAGGTAGCAGAAAAGGTAAGAGCAGAAAAAAGGGCATTTAGAACATACAAAAAAATACAGAAGGAAGGGGATAGGGAGGCTTACAAACAGAAACAAATGGAGGCAGGGAAGGAAGTTAGAAGCGCAAAGGCACAGAAAGAGGAAAGAATTGCCAAGTCAGTGACAAAAGGAGATAAACAAAACATTTTTTTAGATAAATAATTGAAAAAAGAATGACAAAGAGGGGGATAGTAAGACTGAAAGGGGAAGGAGGGTTCAGTGTGGAAGAGGACCACCAAAAAGCAGATTTATTAAACAACTATTTCTGTTCAGTATTTACAGAGGAGGGGGAAGAAAACGGGCCAAAGGTAAAGGGCAAGAGCATAAAAGGATGGGAAGTGGACACAAAACCATTTACAGAAGAAAGAGTGCTTAGGGAGCTATCAAAGATAAAAGTAGACAAAGCAATGGGGCCAGATGGGGTGCACCCCAGGATACTGAGGGAACTGAAAGAGGAACTAGTTGCACCTCTGACAGCCCTTTTCAACATGTTATTAAAAAGAGGAGAGGTGCCAGAGGACTGGAGGAGGGCAGATGTAGTCTCACTCAGCAAAAGTGGAAGTAGGGACGAGGTAGAAAATTAGAGGCCAGTCAGACTGACGTCGGTGGCAGGCAAGGTAATGGAAACACTATTAAAGGAAAGAATTGGGGAATACCCAGTTACCAATATCCTGCAGGATCAGAGGCAGCATGAGTTCACAGGGGAGATGTCCTGCCAGACAAACCTGATCGAGTTCTTTGATTGGGTGACCAGGGAAGCGGATCAAGGGGGAGCAGTGGACATGGCCTACCTGGATTTCAGCAAGGCCTTCAACACCGTTTCACATACAAGGCTGTTAAACTAGCTGGAAAGCCCAGGAGTAAGTCCTAAGGTAGTAAAATGGGTGGAAAATTGGCTGTGCAATAGTAGTCAGAACATGATGGTAAACGGCAGTCACTCTGGAGAAGGCAAAGTGACCAGTGGAGTACCACAGGGGTCAGTACTAAGGCCAGTCCTCTTAAATGTCTTCATCAGCGACATTGCAGAAGGGCTAGAAGGGAAAGTGTGCCTATTCGCAGATGACACAAAACTCTGCAACAGAGTAGACACACCAGGAGGACTGGAAAAAATTAGACGTGATCTAGAAAAGTTGGAAGAATGGTCAAGGGCTTGGCAGCTGGGTTTTATTGCAAAGAAGTGCAAAATAGTGCACTTGGGGCATAAGAAACCAGGGGCAACATACCAACTGGGAGGAGAGGTATTAACAGTTACAGAGCAGAAAAGGGACCTGGGTGTGATAATTTCTGATGACGTGAATGTAGCAAAGCAGTGTGACAGAGCAGTGGGGAAGGCTGGAAGGATGCTGAGTTGCATAGGAAGTGGAGTCACCAGCAGAAGGAGGGAGGTAATAATACCCTTATACAGATCACTGGTTAAGTCACACCTCGATTACTGTGTACAGTTCTGGAGGCCCTACCTCAGTAAAGACATCGAGAGGGTGGAGGGAGTACAAAGGAGGGCAAATAAATGCTACATGACCTGCATCAAAAGCCCTATGGGGTAAGACTCAAGGAACTTAACATGTACTCCCTGAATGAGAGGAGGGAAAGGGGTGCTATGATAGAGACATTCAAACACCTCACAGGCAAAAACATGATACGGAGGGAAGCATTTTCCACAGAAAAAGATGCTCAAAGTCAAGGGGTCGTGCTATGAAGTTAGAAGGGGAAGGCTCAGAGGAAATATGATGAAGTACTTCATCACGGAGAGAGTGGTGGACACATGGAACAGCTTACCAGCAGAGGTGGTGGGGGTGGAAATGGTGACAGGGTTCAAGAACACGTGGGATAGACACAAAGGGATCTTAGCAATGGGAGTGGGAACAGGAGACCAAGTAGGGTCTGCGGCAACACTATAGGTAGGGAAAATATGGCAGACTAGGTTGGCCATCAGGTCTTTATCTGCCAACAGATTATATGATGCAGGTTTTGTAGATATGGACGTGTATTTCTTCACACTGATCATGAGTAACCACACTATAGTATATATTACAGTTTTTATAATAATAGATGTAAAGCCACGAGACAAGTTACAACAAGGCATACAGTAGGAAATGGTAAAAAGGTTGACCAAATGCAAGCAGTGCTTTGAGCCTTTTTTAAGTACTGATGATACACTTGCAACAACATTTGTGCCATATAATTTAGATGCCATTTCTGCTTGATATTTGCTCCGTGCGAAGTTAACACTTTTGTTCAGACCTGGTTGAATTGCTTGCAATGCTCACTAATGGATCAGACCAAATATTCCTTTGACATGTTGCCTTTTGCATGCATCTGATAACTTCTGCTGTAAATGATGTGCTGACTAAGACTTAGGAATGCAATGATTTTTGGGTTTAACCAATTTAAAGAGGACAGGAAAATGATTTCGAATTGGCAGCTGTCTGTGATATTCCTGTGCTTAAATGATATTTATATCACAAAATGATCCATATATAACTGTACCTGAATAAAAAGGTGATGTGAAAAACTGTATTTTGCATTATTTTGCATTCATGGGCAACATTCTGTATACATCTTTTTATGGAACTAATATCTTGCATACAGACCTCTGAACACTGTTCTGATAAGTCAAGAACTCATCATGCTTAGCATTCTGTATACAAACTGTGACATGGTAAAAACTCATTCCATGAAGAGAACTGTGTAGAAGGTTGTCCATAAACAGGAAACAATGCAAAAGACAGCTTTATACATCAGTGCTTATTCAGGTATAGTTAAATATGCATCCTTCAGAGGTATGCATTTCATTTCCGTAACTATGAACATTACAACCAGCTGCCAATTAGCACAGATTCCCTGCCTCCTTTAATGTCTCCAACCCTTCACAAAACATCTGGAGCACATGTGGACAGACGTAAGAAAGTCAGCTATATTGTGGTTAATCAAAGCTATGTTGAATTTGAAATGCCCTCAGGCAACAGCCTTGAAGTACTGTTGTAAAGTGCCCCAATCCCTGTCCGACCTACATGAGTACAGAAGGCTGCAGAACATTTGCAGGCATGAAATCCACACTGCCATAAGTGTTCTCTGCTTGCTTCTGCAAAATATTCTAGGTCTTTCTGGAAAATTATCAGGGGTCTGGTGGGAAGCTTCTCCAAGCAGCATCCTAGTGACATACTGGTAGGTGGAATACTCTGCAGCAATGCAAAGTCAACTGTTGATGCTTTCAACCAGCAATTCATGAACCTTACAGCTTTCACCTCCCAGTTTGCATCCTCCAGTAAGGAGAACTCCATTAGCACCTCATGCCCCTTGATCCCTCCTCACAACATCCTACTTTTTACCTCATGACAGTGACGACCAGTGCTGTCTTCAAGCCAGTGGCTAGGAAAGGGATCAGAGCATTGCAGCAGGAGTTTGTGGAGTTGGGGAGGGGCCTTAGACAAGTGGCATGCACAGTAATCTTCTTGGAGGTGCTGCCTGTCTATGGTAGGAGTGAGGTTAGGGTGCTCTGCACCATGGGATTCAATCAGTGGTTGAAAAACTGGTGCAGAGCTCAGGGTTTTGGATTTGTTGTAGACGGGGGGTCCACCTGGAAGGATGCAGGCCTATACTGGTGCAATGGTCTGCATCTATCTGGGGGGGAACAAGGATCCTTGGTGATAGGTTTAAATGCTTCATTGGCAAGCATTTAAACTAGCCAACGGGGAGGCACTGAAAAGGAGACGGAAAATCCTAGCCCCCCCCCCAAAAAAAGGGGTAGTTAGTGAGGTAAATACCAAAACAGAGAAGTTGATAGGGAGAAGGGCAGGGGTAAATGGAGAAAAAGACAAAGGCAGTAAGGACAGGGATGGGGCAAAAAGGGGTAAGGCCTTCAAAAAATGGAGGGTAATGAGTACCAGTGCCCATAGTCTAGGTTACAAGCTCCCTGAACTGGTGGCCTTGATGGAAGAGGAATGCCTGGATATCATGGCAGTCACAGAAACATGGTACACAGAGAACCATGACTGGGATATCAACATACCAGGGTACACAATCTACAGGAGGGACAGGGATGGTAGAAGAGGAGGAGGAGTAGCTCTCTATGTAAGGGAAGCGATCAAAGCAACAGAACTAAAGGGTAAACAGGGAGGAGAGGAGGCACTGTTGGTCACCCTGGAGACTGGAAATGGCACCACAATCAGCACAGGGGGTGTATACAGACACCCCGTCTCAGGGGGAGGAAATGGACAAGGACATGATAGAAGGAATCCTTAAGATGGCAGAGAAAGGGGAGATATTGTTAATGGGGGACCTGAATATGCCACATGTTAACTAGAGCACCTTTGCTGCAGCCACATCCAAGAGCAGGTCCATTCTCAATGCCCTACAGGGGGCATGCCTCAGACAGCTAGTGCTGGAACCTACTCAGGAGGGAGCAATCTTAGACCTAGCACTCTCAAACGGGGATGGAGAGAGGATCTCAGATTTAGAAGTGGGTAGCCATCTGGGAACAAGTGACCACCAAACAGTGTGGTTCGCAATAAACTCAGCTGTAGAGTCAAGCCATACAAAAATGAAGGTACTGGACTTCAGGAGGGCTGATTTTGTCAAAATGGGAGAGTGCCTCAGAAAAGCACTAGCAAACAGGCAAGAAGGAGAAGTGGAGCAATAATGGGGAAACATCAAAACTGCTATCACAGAGGCAACAAGTCTTTGTGTGAAGCAAATAAATCAAAATGAAAGAAAAAAACACTGTGCTTCTCAAAAGAGGTGGCGAGGAAGGTTAGGGAAAAAAAGACAGCGTTCAGAAAGTATAAGGAAACACAGAAGGAGCAGGACAGAGAACTGTACCAGTTAAAGCAGAAGGAAGCGGGGAAGGCAGTCAGAATAGCGAAGGCCCAAACTGAGGAAAAGATAGCTAACTCGGTTAAGAAGAGGGATAAAATCTTTTATAGGTACATTAGGGAGTGAAGAAAGACAAAGGGAGGGATACTGAAGCTGAATAAAAAGGAGGGTGGGTGGGCAGAGAGGGACAGTGAAAAAGCAGGGATACTGAATGAATACTTCTGCTCAATATTCACAAACGAAGAGGAGGGGGAGGTACCTAATCCAGTCAATAGAAGCACTCTGGAAAGGGGGGTCAATATCAGTCCTTTCACAGAAGAAAGGGTTCTGAAAGAACTCCTAAAACTCAAGGTGGACAAAGCAATGGAGCCTGATGGGATTCACCCCAGAATTCTAAAAGAACTAAGGGGAGAACTAGTAACACCATTGACTACCCTTTTTAACAAATCATGGGAGGATGGTGTGGTACCTGAGGACTGGAGGGGGGTGGATGTGATTCTCCTTCACAAAAGTGGGAGTAAGACAGAGGCAGGAAACTACAGACCTGTCAGTTTGACCTCAGTGGTAGGGAAAATGATAGACTCACTTCTAAAGGAAAGAATTGTTGAGTACCTAGAGGCCAGTGGGGCCCAGGACCCAAGGCAGTATGAATTCACAGTGGGAAGGTCACGTCAGATGAATCTAATTGATTTCTTTAACTGGATGACCAAAGTAGTAGACCAGGGAGGGGCTGTGGACATGGCCTACCTAGACTTTAGCAAGGTATTTTACACAGTCCCACACAAAAGATTAATAAACAAATTACCCATCCTGGGAGTGGATCCCAGGGTGGTAACCTGTGTAAAACATTGGCTGGACAACAGAATGCAGAGGGTAATAGTAAACAGAGTCCACAGTGAAGAAAGGGCGGTTACTAGTGGGGACCACAAAGTTCAGTATTGAGTCCGGTCCTTTTTAATGTCTTTATAAGTGACATTGCAGAGGGACTGGAAGGAAAAGTATATCTTTTGGCAGATGACACAAAGATCTGCAACAGGGTCGATACACAAAGTGGGATGGAAAAGATAAGGGACTTGGCAAGTTTGGAGGAGTGGTCAACTGTATGGCAACTTTAATTCAGTGCAAAGAAGTGCAACATAATGCACCTGGGAAACAAAAACCCAGGGGAAGAGTACACAATGGGGGGTGAGATACTGACAACAACGAAAATGTAAAGGGACCTGGGGGGTAGTTATATCAGATGACCTAAGGGAGAGGCATTACCAGTAGAAAACAGGAAGTTGTTATCCCTCTGTACAGAAAGTTGGTGAGACCCCATCTGGAGTAATGTTTGCAGTTGTGGAGATCCCGTCTCTACAAAGACATAGGGTGGAGGCTATCCAAAGGAGGGCAGCCAAAATGGTGCAGGGTTTGCACCAGAAGACATATGAAGAGAGACTAAAGGAGCTTAATATGTATACCCTTGAGGAAAGGAGGGAGAGGGGGGACATGATAGAAACTTTCAGGTACCTCAAGGAATCAGCAAAGTCCAAGAGGGTGGCATCTTTCAGAAAAAGAGATGTGCAAGAACAAGGGGGCACAATTTGAAGATAGAGGGGAGACAGCTCAGAGGTAATGTGAGGATGTATATTTTCATGGAGAGGATTGTGAATGCATGGAATAGCTTTCCTGAGGAGGTCGTGGAGTCAAAAACAGTGGGGGAATTCAAGAATGCATTGGACAGACATAAAGCAATTCTAGTTGGGGGGGTAGGAGGAAGTAGGCTGTTGGTTAACTAGGATCTGCAGCTTATCCATTAGACAGGGAAATGGGCAGACTAGGTGGGCCAAACGGTCCTTATCTGCCATCAAATTCTGTTTCTATGTTTCATAACTAGCCTCTCTCCATATCAAAGTGCTGGCTCTGACAGCCTTGAACCTAAACTATTGAGAACTGGTGATCCCATCAATGCCCCCGTACATGGTCAAGCACATCCTTAACCTCTCACTTGTGTCTGGCTCTGTTCCAGACGGTTGGAAACTTGCAGGAGTTGTCCCTACCCAAAGGCTGGGAACACAAGATGTCTTGAAAATTATTGCCCTATCGTGATACTCCCTGCTGTTAACAAGCTACTTGAGCATGCTGTGGCTGACCAACTTACTAAACACCTGTACACCCATGACATCTAAACACCTGTACACCCATGACATCTTAACACCTGTACACCCATGACATCTAAACACCTGTACACCCATGACATCTTAACACCTGTACACCCATGACATCTTAACACCTGTACACCCATGACATCTCAACACCTGTACACCCATGACATCTTAACACCTGAGCAACATGGTTTCTGCAAAGACCATAGTACCATCACTGCTCTCACAACCGTGGTCACCAGCATTACATCTACCATGGATGAGGGTCAGCTCACTGGCAGCATTTTCCTTGACCTGTCTAAGGCCTTTGATTTGTTCGACCATGGTCCCCTGTGTTCCAGATTGCATGGCGAGGGCCTGTCTATGCGTGCTGTCAGCTGGTTCAGGCACTACCTGTCTAACCTATGACACAAGTAGTCAAGCTCAGTGGCTCTTTCTTCATGCCAGTCCCTGTTTAAGTTGAGGTTCCTCAGGGCTCGGTTTATGGGCTGATTCTCTTTTCCCTGTTTATAAACAGCCTCCCTACCGTTATTACTAAATGTAGCACCACATTATATGTTGATGAGCTGGTGCTCCTTCACAGTTCAAAGAACATAAATCTTATCAACTCCCATCTAACAGAGGACTCCCACAGACTGTAAGCCTGGTTTATCCAGAGCAAGTCAGTAATGGATGCTAAAAAGATTCAAACCATACTTCTTGGGTCACCTGCCAACCTTAGAAACTGCTCCACCCCCCTGTCCATCAGGTACACAGATTGAACCCCCCTGAAGGTAGCACCATCATTTAAATGCCTTGGGGTTACACTCAATCCACACCGTATTTTCTCTTTCCACATTCACAGTGTTTGTAAGACTGTCAATGCCAAGCTTGGTCTGGCATATTGCCTCATGCCTAATGCACAATTAGCCTTTGCCCTGGGAGTCCTTCTCTCCTCCCTCAGTTATGGACTCATATCCTTCACTAATGCCTCCAAGTTGCTGCTTTTCAAGTGGGAGACCACCTTCAATAACATTTGCAGATATGCACTTTTGCTAAACTGAGCAACCCATCACTGTGACCTCTACATCTACAGCCACCTTGGCTGGTTACCCCGTAAATAGTAGCCACTTTGTACAAACCCCAGGAATCCCACAGTATAATTAACTAATTCAGTGAGCTTCATGTGTTGAACTGCCTTGGAGGAGGATGGAATGTACATAAATGATGGAACTCTCATTGGCTCATGCCAATTTCAAACTGCTGTCTCTAGTAACTGCTGCGTTCTGAAATGCTCAGATTCATTTCTCTGCCTGCCAGTTTGGGCGCCTCGAAGAGTTCTCCTCAACTTTCTTACTGTGTTTGTTATTTTGTTGGTGAAGTACCATTTTATTACTTTATTTTATGATTGTTGCCTCTATTCAGATTAGTTAGTTTAGTTTTACTGGGTTTTTCGATTTTTTTTTAGTGGTCCTTCACGGTTCCGGGGAACCGCAGTTTCTGTGGTGTTTTTTAAATTTTTTATATATTAGCATACTAGCACCTCGGTTCCTCTCCTAAACCTGTAGCACTGTTTATTTATTTATTTATTTTTTTTGAGATTCTGTTTTCTCCCCTCCCTGGCTCTGGATCTTGCCACTCCTTCAGGCATCCTAGGTTCCCTGCACCCCCTCCAACCTCCCCAGGTGACCTTCCGCCTCATATCGCAGCCTGCCTTGAGGTAGCTCGGCATTACCCTTCGCTGAGTGGGTCCCTCTCCTCCGAGGGGAAGGCACCGGTGGAGGCAGCCCAGCACACTATTTTTCCTTTTTCGGCCTCGGGTGCTGCTGAGGCGGGGGCTGACCCCGCAGGAAGTCTTTGGACGTGTCTCGAAGCGGGTGCCATCATCCAGCCAATCCAGAGTGTTTTTTCTCGTGTTCTGGTGTTTTTTTGTCCCTCTTGCACTGCTGCCTGCAGTGCCCCTGGTCTCCACCGGGGGCCACTACTGGAGCGAGGCATTCCACCCATCCCAATCCAGGAGAGGAGAGCAGTCCTCCAGACGCTCGATGCTCTCCTACCCCAGCCAACCCCCGGTGTCCCAAGTCCCTTCCCGAACCTGGGTCACCGGCGTGGTTCGAGGTGTGGCGTCCAGTGCCTCAGCCCTCTGTGCCACCAGGCCAGCAGCACTGTTTATTTTTAACTTTTAAAGTTTTTGCATGGTTCCTTTTCCTGTCAGGAACCAAGGGTTTTCATCACTTCTCCTGTTTAAATTCCTGTCAGGGAACC
Organism: Neoceratodus forsteri; assembly: GCA_016271365.2. Lineage (NCBI taxonomy): Eukaryota > Metazoa > Chordata > Ceratodontiformes > Ceratodontidae > Neoceratodus > Neoceratodus forsteri. Next base: position 1,074,794,942 of record CM057454.1, on the reverse strand, counting down.
GATCATTTCTTATGTATATATTTATTCAATTGTGCTTATGCAACTGGATGAGATGTATGCTTGTATGACTTTGATACATTGTGGCTGTTTGCCTCTCTTTCTGTGGGATATACCGCCCTGTAGAGGTACGATGCAAGGAACCCTAGAGGAGGGCCCCCCCCCATTGGTGCCATGGGAATAATTCCCCTGGCTAAAGGTCGCTTAGGGAGAAGCCCAAAAAGAATACCCAAAAGGGTGTTGAGCATCGAAGAGGCAAGAAATCAGAATATGTCAAGACTGGAAAGTAAGGAGATGGATGTAGATGGGAAGGACAGGAGAAGAATGAGATAGGATGAGAACAAGGAATGAAATGAAAGCTGACAAGATGCAGAAGAGCGAACTCCTAAGGAAAGAGGGAACAGCCACCGCCACCATCCAACTCCATTCAACAACTGAACCTAACTACGGAACCTATGAAAGCACTAACCCTGACTAATATTATGACCATTGGCATGGAGGAGAGGAAAAAACCCCTTTGAGGAGGAAACCTCTGGGGATCCAAGGCCTAGGTCGCCTTCCCTCTAGGCTGAAGGACATTTTGATTAGTGATGGCTCAGCTACTGCAATTTAGAGTCGAGATCGAGGGAGAAGGAAAATATTCCAATTTAGAGGAAGCTCTCACTCTGTCCTTCTAACTGGACAGCTGTTGAGGATTGTGAGCGATGTCTCTGCAACTAGATGCACAAAAGCAAGAGAGGAGAGAGATGACTGCTGAGGCACTCAGCTGGCCTGTGCGAGCCTGCAAAACAGACCAGATGAACCAGAGGTGGTCTTGGTGGAGAATAGCATAGATGGTGCCTCCAAACCCGCTCAGGCAGTCAAAGGGGCTCTGATGATGAGAGCCCCACCCCTCGCAGCTGGAATTCTACATAAATTCTGCATGCAGAGGTGTCGCCAAGATGAGGGATGACTGAAGGTCCACCCAGAGCGAAAACATTCCTGCTATGGGCCAGGAAGAAGGACCCCGCTCTGAGCTTCCTGTGCTCTAGAAATGGACTTCATGGGTGCAGGGCAAGACCGTCGGTTACAGGCTAGCCCTGAGCCAAGGAACAATGGACATGGAAGGCATGTCTCCGAATGGAGAGCAGATCGATGTGGTAGCATGAGACCCAACGAGAGGTATGCCTGATTAAGCGATGTGAATAAGTAGACCCTGAGGTCGGACTGAGCGAAGGAGAACCAGACTCATGTCATGAGGAAGCTACTGTTATTGCTAATTATGGGAGTGCATGCCAACTGGATCCGTTGAGAGCCAAACTAGGAATGGATAGACTTGTATGAAGGTAGCAGCAAGAGTGGTCAAGCGAAGCCGGTAGCCGATGGTGAGGTAGGCAGTACCAGGAGAACATCTGAATGGGTTTGACTAGAATGAGGGAACATGGGTCAGAGGAGGAGATGCATCAGAGGGGCGATATGCAGGAGGGAATATTAGGTGATTTGAATGAGTTGGGTATGGTAGTATAGTGGGACGGCAGGATAGGGAAGCCACCAAAAAGAAAGCAGAAGTCAGAGAAGGAGTGGAAGGGGGGAGAAGGAGAGGAAGGGAGGGCGGAGGGAATGGGAGGAGTGTAACAAGAGGATCCAAGAGGGGTAGACATCCCTGATACAGGGGATTGAGGTAGAGAGAAGGAATGAGCAAGCAACAGAGGTCAAGCATCGAGTAGGGAGGGCGACCACAAAGAGCACTAACAGCATGAGGAACATCAGGAGAGCAATGCAGAGCAAGGGGAGATGAAAGAGGGAAATCTAGCAGTGGAGAGGTATGCAAGGTAGAAGTGAGAGGGAAAAGCAAAGCGCTAAGCGAAAGCCAGAACAGCTGATAGGCATGCAACGAACTACCCTAGGCAGATGCTCCAGCACCTGGAAGCCTGCAAATCTAGTATCTTCTTGAAACAGCAACAAACGGCAGTGCAGCACTGACAGATGTGGCAGTAGGATGACACAAAATGGCATACTAAGCCATGAGCCAGGCAAGAAGAGGTAAATGGGCAGCAAGGGATGGGAGGTCTGACACTACCCAAGGACTGACACTACCAACTTCCCTAACAAATGGAAATAAACCACTATTTGAACTGAGAAAGAAAACAAATGCATGGAAGGGCTACAGTCAATCGCAGTGGGTGAAAGTGGGCCAAGTGGGGAAGGGGGCATGATTACACAAATCGTGTGGAGGCCCCCCAAATCCTAAGGCTGGCTCTGTACAAAACACAGAGAAGATAGAATGAGAAGCGCCCGGGGGTGGGGAGTTGGGGATGCACAGCAGCAGCTTGTAGACTGAGGAGAAAAACAAGAGGAGGCCAAGCTGCAGGAAAGAAGAGGTGAGAATGGATCCAGGCCGAAGGAACAACAAGGAAGCTGGAGGGGAGACCAGAGAGAGGTGGAGGGCCAGAAGAAGCTCACGGGCCAAATGCACCACAGAGCACTGGAGGGGGAGAGCTGTACCAAAGCACAAGGGGAATAAGACAGGAGACCAGGAGAGAAGAGCAACCAAGGAATGACCACGAAGCCCAGCAGAGGGAGCAGGGAGGCGGAATGATGTGACACTGGGCAGACAATCAGGAATGAGTGGCAGACTAGCGGCGATGAGAAAGAAGAGGAACAAGGAGAGGAAGGGAGTGAGGTGGCACGGCACAAGGCCATGGGAGAAGTGGTGGTCATAGCCAGTAAGGGGGGGGGGAACCCCCATACAGACCATGACAGAGGAAGGGTACAAGAGCGGCGGCAGAGAGACTCTCCGAAAATCCAGGGGAACAGCAAATCCTGGGAAGGTAGTTAAAGAGCAATGTGCCAGAGCAGCCAAGCAAGGAGGATTGCAAGAGTGGGTGAAATGCAGAGGATGAGTGACAGACAAAACTGCCATGGAGCAAGGGATGGAGCAATCCTGCGGCCGGAGGCAACCGCAGAAATGTAGGCAGAAGTGGAGAATAAGGAAAAGTGATGCCTCCGGCCATAACGAAGAATGAATCCTGGAACATTCCAGGAGGAGTGGCCTTTTAAGTCCCGATGGGGAAGTGACAGTTGTTGCTGCACTCATTGAACCTCAGGCTTGAAGCCTCCCCAATATTGTTTCTTTGCAGTTGAGGAACCAACTGATTTTTCTTCTGAGTTGTTTTCTGCAGTGCCTGACACTCATATCAGAGACACCTAGGCAGGGCTGTGTTTACATACATAGCGCCCATAGGCTTGAAACTTCAGGTGCCCCCCCACCACTTGACCTGTGCACCCAGTGTGCATCAAGCGTGTCCCCCCCAACACACACACACACACACAACACACACACACACCTCCCTGCCATGTCCTGCTGAGTTACATCCACACCACAGAGTCCCTGCCTGGTCCCACTCATACTCTTTTGAAAGCTAAACTTGTATAAAACTTTTCCAGAATATGAACATTTTTTACAGTCAAAATTTTAAAATTCCTTTTAATAAACTGTTTACACTTATTTAGAGGTGGGAAAAAAACAGTCAAGCAAGCACAAACACTCGCTTATTTATGCATTTGATCTGAACAAGGCCAAACAGTGTGCATTCTTATTCAGAGTCTCCCTAGTTAGATAAGCATTTGTCAATGCCGAATGTTTGCTTGCTGGCATTGGCAGTGGTAGTGTAGAAGTTACAGAGCTGCGTAATAGGAATGGCAGTGAAGTATTGAACTGAAGCCAACCCCACCACTACCCTGCAGAGAGTGACAGGCATTGGGGCGTGCGTTTGGGTCATTTTTAGGAATTTTTTCACCAAATTTTCAACATAGCCATTTTAAGACCTCTGCTCATGAATAGTGTCACTGTGATTTTCTTAATTTGTCCCGTACATTGATTTCGCTATACCAACTGCGCCATTATGCTTCATGGCGGTGACAATTTTTGGTGAGATGTGAAAATGACAGCTATACTACTCATAAGAAGGTGTGGTAAAATGGCAGTGTTGAAAATCTGGAGTGAACATATTAAAGTTTAGTAAACCACGAAGGCATGGAACTGTGCAACGACGCCAGAAAATTGGTGTCATTTTGTGAAATTTTTCACCAAATTTTCAACATAGCCACTTTAAGACCTCTGCTCATGAACAGTGTCACTGTGATTTTCTTAATTTGTCCCGCACATTGATCTCGCACACCGACTGCGCCACTGTGCGCTACATGGGCGGAAACACGTTTTGGGTGAGATGTGAAAAATGAAAGCTATACTACTCATAAGAAGGTGTGGTAAAATGGCAATGTTGAAAATCTGGAGTGAAAATATTGAAAATTTGAGAAATTACGAGCCTGCATAGGAACTGCGCAACGCAAGCTAGTAAAACAGTCATTTTTTGGAATTTTGCACCAAATTTTCAACATGGGGTTTTTGGGACCCCTTCTCATGAATGATGTCACCGTCATGGGGTTATTCGGGCCCGAAGAGTGATTTCACAGTCACTGCGCGAAATCACCCTTCGGGCCCGAAAAAAGCCATGGCAGTGACATCATTCATGAGAAGGGGTCTCAAAACACCATGTTGAAAATTTGGTGCAAAAATTCCAAAAATGCCTGAGATATGCAATAAAGTTGAAACCCCTATCTAGCCCATTATACAGCTTACCGGCATTTCCTCAGTTCGCGGTCGGCTTTGAAGAGTGCAGGCGTGTTCCGTGCACGAAGATCATCGTGCGAGGTCGGAGGTAAGTATGGGGTGAGGGGGTTGAGTGGGTGAGGGAGGCAGGTGCGCAGTGGGTGGGTGCGGGTTGTGGGAGGGTGTGCTGGGAGACTCGTGGGACCGTTTTATTTTCCAGGTTGAAAAACAAAATTAGACAACAGCGACATTTGCCACGCTGGGGTGGCTCCCAGCATGGCACAAGGGACAGTGGGGGGGCATTCAGCCGACGAGTTGGGCACCCCGTCGGCCATAACAGTTGTTGCCACGCTGGGGTGGGCTCCCAGCATGGCACCTTGTACTCGGGAGGAAGCTCGACTTGGGATTGGGCACCCTGTCCAGCTGATAGTATGGGGGAGGGAGACATTGCAGCCCGACAGGGATTAGGCACCCCGTCGGCTAATGTGGCATTTGGGAGGCTTTGGGGGAGGGCGCCAGCACAAACCCGTGAGGGGATTGTGCACCCAGTCGGCTATACGTGTGTGAGGGAGGGGATTCTGTGTGTGTGTGTGTGTGTGTGTGTGTGTGTAGGGGAGCTGCGCGATGAGCAGGCGATATCTTATCGCTGCTCACTCAAGCGTAGCCCCCTTTCAACTGTATGCCACTGCATTTGAGCTTGTCATAGACAGCTCCAGCATGCACTGGCTTACAGGACGCACCTGCCAAAACACTGACTGAATTGAGGAGGAGGTGACACACCTCTGAAATCTCGGATGATGGCACTATGTTTCTTGCACATACGTGCAAGCAAACATAAAAAAAAGTAATGCACCGAACAGAACAACAGTCACTTTTACCTAAATGGTCTGAGTTCAATCACTGCAAGTCATTCAGGGGTAGCTTTTTAAGGCTAAACTAAAGTTAGTGTCATAACAGACAAGCTGCAAGAATAAATGCACTGCCCAAAACTCCCCGTTTTAACTTCTTTAGGAGTTGGAGGAAAAAAAATCTGCAGGTCATGGGGGGTGTTAGCATTTTAAAATGGAGGCTAGTGGTTAAACTATTTTTTTATCCAAGTGGTCCGAAGGTGAGGGGGCAGCATATTTGTTACTAAGTGTGGTGATAACATTATTTAAGAATAAAAGCTACAGCAGTGCCAGTCAGTGTCGCTGTCTGATAATACAGAACCTGTGGGTAAACAGTCTGAACTCTGAAACTGCTGCTATCAATTTAATTTACAGGAGGAAAAAAAAAACCTTTAAATTCACTGCAGGTCATGGGGTTGGAGAGGTAGCATGCATCCTGAACTTTCTAAAAAAAAAATGGATACACTACAGATCAACCAGGAGCAGCATTTATTATTGTTACTACATAACACAGACAATAAAATAAGATAAGCTTCAAACAAACTGTCAGACAACGTTGTGTGCAATAAAGCAAAAATGGTACCTGATATGCCTTGAATGATTCTGTGGGAAGGTAAATAGTCTGGCAGAAGTTGCAGGCAGCAGTTATTTATCCAGAGAAGCTGACCGACAGGACACGATGACCCAGTCTGTCTGACTAGTTGTGATGAATGATGCATATGCGTTGATTTGGAACACACCTAGTCTACAGCTTGCCTCACACACACACTGGCTGGTACTGCTCACTCTAAAAGATGAAGAACAGTTCTGTTTACTTACTAAAGTAAAGTGAGTCTGATGCTGACTGTGTGAGTCTCAGTGACCTCTCGACTTGCTTTCAAACTTCTCCCTGACCAGACCAGCCACGACTACTGGGCTGATGGCACTGTCTGCACTCACTGTCTGGCAAGGAAGGTCCCTCTCAGTCTTTGCTCTCCAGCCTACCCGACTCCTCCATGCTCGCTCAGTCAGGTCAGGAGTGGATGGAGGATTTGAATTTCTTTCACTTCAGTACACAATACAGTTAGCTGGACTAAAATTAAGTAGCTGTAGCTGGCTGGTCTAGCTGCTCCAGACTAGTACTACCGCTCCACATCTGCTGCTTGCTTCCAACTCCTGAATCTCCTACGCAGTCACACTTGTCTTGTCTTTGCAATGTTGACTCTCCCAAACAGAGACCCAGTGGACTTGAAGACACAGCGGCTTGTAGCTTGCGGTGCGCGTTCTCTCTCTTTTCCTCCCAATTCCGGCTGCCAGAGTGGCGGTTGATACAGTTCTCCTTCTATCTTCCAAGTACTTTGTGGTACTTGTACTGGGGCCATTTAAACTTGCTGCCCCTCTTACTTGAAACAGCAGCCAATTGGAGGATGCACAGCACAGTATACACCCGCCGTGGACCTAATTGAAATCCTAAATCACAAGGTCCGTGGGGTGCTGCTGACTTGCTGAGGATAATAGTTTCATACAGAGGAGGGGTAGAGCGAGCGGGCGGGCGGGGCACCAACAGTCGGAGTAAGTACATTGATGTTGGCATCAGTCAGGATCAGGTCAGCCATTGCCTAAGCGGGGGGCGCCAGCAGTCATGTACATTGATGTCACATCATCCACTGCCTAAGGGGGGAGGGGGGCTTGTCATCAGCACAACAGCAGGAGCAATAAACATTTATGTCTGTCACGACAAAGGGGAAGGCGGGTAGCCAATTGTTTAAATGACGCTGACAGGGGGTCCCTTAGTAGGAGTCTGAACTGGAACGTCTTTAGACTTTTGTGTCTTTTTTTTGTTTTGTTTTTAGCAAGACATACTGGCAGACAACACAAGCAGCCAGCCCAGAAAAAAACATTTTTTTTTTTTTTTTTTTTTTTTGCTGCCTAATTTTGCAGGTGCCCCTAAATGGCTGGTGCCTCTAGGCTGCAGCCTAGTTAGCCTATGCACAAAAACAGCCCTGCACCTAGGGAGAAAAAGAAGACAGAACCTACTGGTTTTAAAAATTGTATTGGTTGTGGACAAATATTGAAACTTGTTCGCTTTAAGTTTATGACTAATCTACAGTACCTGAATTTGTAAATATACTTGGGACCTTGCATGGTCCTTCTGCATGTTTTACTGTGTAGATATATCTGTACCCTTACTTGTATTCTGATGTGGAACCTTTGTAAATGAACTCTGCTCAAAGGTGTACTCCGAACATTCAAGTAAATAAATGAATAGTGGCCAAACTGATAGATGCGATTTGTGCATGTTTGTCTGAGAACTAGTCACATCTTTGCAAACTGTGACATCTGTAAAACCTTTTGCCCTAAAACTCTAAGAAAGAGGGCTAAAAAGCTTATAGAAATGGCTACCCCTTCATCTCCTTCTAAACCCACTGAAGAGGCTTCCTCCTCAAAAAAAGATAAGAGTAAAGAAGCAGTGGACCCAAAATCCACTGAAAAACCTGATTCCTCCAAGTCCAAGAGGCCAGTGGAACTGGCCACAGAACCAGTTCTTGCTAAAAGAAAGCACAAAGAAAAATATGTCACTGCACATCCTGCTGCAAAAGCAAAGGCGCTCTCAGCAGACAGGCCGACAATGCTCTTGGCTGAGGACATTGCCAAGGACTTTCAAATCTTCCAGGCTCTCCATGCTGTTGGCCCCTTGATTCCCCCCCTCAGTTCCTCTGGTTCCTCCTTCAGCTCCCCCCACTCAGGAACCAGCATACCTATATGAGGAACCAGAGGAGGATGAGGAGGAAGAGGAGGGGGAATCCATCAAGCCTAAAGTCTCCCCAGAGCAGGACTTTGGTAAACCTCCCCAGGGACCAGAGGATTATTCGTCTCACAATTCTTTTGTGAGGCAAATGGTCTATACCCTCAATCTCTCCATCAAAGAGATGGTAGAGGATGAAGAGGAAGCGGATTTCCTGAACATGATGGGTCACACCCCCACTAAGAAACTCTTATTGCCAAATCCATAAGTTGCTTAGGAAGGCCAAGTTAAAAATTCTGCAAACCACGACTTCGGTTCCAGGGGTAGACAGGAAAGTGGACAAGAAGTATCAGCTGGATAGATCAAATGCTGACTTTTTATTTACGCATCCTGACCATGAGAGGGTGGTACAGGCTGCTGGATGTGATAAAACTGTGGTACCTTTGGCTTCCCATCCTCCTGATAAGAACTCCAGGAAGACTGATGCCATGGGAAAGAAGGGGTACCTGGCAGCCTCCCTTCTTGTCAGGCAGGCCAATTATGTGGCCTTTGCAGCCCAGTAACAGAAAGCCCTTTGGTCTACTATACTTGCTATGACAAATAAAATCTCTGGGAGGTGGCAGTGGACCTGGCTGAGACAGCCAGAACAGCCCTGGACACCACCAAATATCAGTTTCATATGGCGGTGGATGCCATTAACACTGCTACAAGGGCTTATGGTCCTCACAGTGTCTGTGAGAAGATTTGCTTGGCTTAGGGCTACAAACCTATCACAGGATACCCAAACTAAGGCCATGGATTTCCTCTGTGAGAAAAACTATTTTCAGGGACAAACAGAGGCCTACATGAAAAAACTGGAAGGGTACAAAACCACTTGCAGGAGTAATTCTGCCAGGGACAGACCTTCTACTTCCTACAGATCCCAGACTAGGGAAGGCAGGGGGTAGGGGATCCTACCCCAGGCCTTTTTTTCCCAGGTCCAGACACTGCCAGACTACCAACAGACCAGAGGGTTCTTCAGAGGCAGAGGAGGAAGGACGATGAGAAGGTCCAAGCCAGCACCTCAGGCTAAGGCCTAGCTGAAACAGAACCCCTGACGTGCTTGCACAAATCACCTCCCCCCTACCAGTAGGTGGCAGGCTGGTTCACTTCCTCCATGGATGGCATACCATCACCACAGACAACTAAGTCTTGAAGGTAATGGGCCAGGGCCTGTCCCTAAGTTTGAAAACACTTCCCAAGCTGAGAAGCAGCATTTTTTCCCCAGCAACTCCAGCAGAAAGGACTTTGCTGGAATCAGAAGTTGCCAACCTTCTGCTCATCAGAGCAGTGGAGCCTGTCCCTTTATCCCTTGGGGCAAAGGCTTCTACTGCAGGTACTTCCTCACACAGAAAAAGAATGGAGACTGGCGACCCATCTTAGATCTCAGACTCCTGAACAGACATGTGACAAAGCCAAAGTTCAGAATGGTCACTTTGGCTATGATAATCCTGACTCTCCAACAGGGGGACTGGCTGGCATCCCTGGATCTCAAGGATGCCTGTTTTCACATACCAATCCATCCCAGCCACAGAAAGTACCTAAGGTTCAGACTTCCCTCAGGCCACCACCAGTTTGCAATCATGCCCTTTAGCCTAACCTCAGCCCCCAGGCCATTCACAAAGCTTCCCTGAGAAGGCAAAGGAATCACAGTATTCACTTAACTCGATGACTGGCTAGTCGCAGGACAGTCCCCCAGTACACCAGAGACCCCCTTGCTCTTGCTTAAAGCACTCTGGAATCTTTGGGATTCCTGATAAATGCCCATAAGTCTCATGTGGAAACTGTACAGGCCCTGGACTTCATCGGGGGAGAGCTGGACTCCCTACAGGGAAGGGCATTCCTTCCCCAGAACAGGGTAAACAGTATCCTAGAGCTGGCAGGATCTTTCAAACTAAACAGACCCAGGCCAGCAAGGTATTTCCTGCAGCTATTGGGCCACATGACAGCAGCCAAGGCCATGGTGCCAGCTCAAGGGATCCTCTGGCCAAGCTGGTTCCTATCACAAAAACTCTATCACAGGCCCTGCAATGGTGGCTAAACAGAGAGAACCTCAGAGAGGGAATTCCCCTCAGAAGGAAAATCCGTCAGTGGTGCTTACCACAGATGCTTTTCTCTTAGGATGGGTGGCACACATGCTCGACCTCACTACCAGCGGTACATGGTCCCCCCAAGAATCACTTATGCACATCAACCTGTTGGAGAGCAGGGCAGTTTACCTGGCTCTTCAGTCATTTGCTCCTCAGCTCAAGGGCGAGGTAGTGCAGGTCAGAACAGACAACACTACCACCATGTATTACATCAACAAACAGAGAGGCACCAAGTCGACCTTACAGTGCACAGAGACCATGAAGGTCTGGAACCTGGCCTACTCCATGCAGGTGTCTCTGTCTGCCATTCACCTGCCAGGAAAAGATGACATTCTGGCAGACTCCCTCAGCAGGATCAGCCAGAACAACAACGAGTGGTCCATGACAAACAGGTGCTGCAGTCATTGTTCAGAAGGTGGAGCAGACCAGATATTGATCTCTTCACCTCCGCAAGCAACCACCAGCTGCAACAGTTCTTCTGCAGACCTCATGCCCAGGGGACTGTGCCGGTGGACACCTTAGCATTGAGATAATCAAGCAGATTTCTTTATGCCTTCTCCCCTTTCCTCTGTTGCTCAGAGTTCTGATAAAACTCAGGACACATCCTGGAAGCACCAGACTGGACGGTGCAGCATTGGTATTCCCCCCTGCTAGCCCTGTCAGTAGCACAGCCAATTCATCTCCCTCAGAGGCACAGTCTACTGACATCCTTGCTGGGTAGGATCCTGTATCTCAGTCTCAAGTCTCTCCACCTGAGGGCTTGGCTCTTGAAGACTTAGAGTTTGCTAATCCACACCTCTCTGAAGAGATCCTGAATCTCCATTGGGATTCTCAGAAACCCTCAACCAGGAAAACTTATGCTTCCAAATGGAAAAGGTTTTCTATCCGGTGTATCCGCACTGGTATCAATCCTTCTGGGGCTGGATTATCTGTCCTTTTGGACTACCTGACCCATCGGCATTCTCTGGGCCTTAGGCCTTCTACCAGTAGTGAATGAGACTTGGTGGAACGAGCATCACGCCTGTGAGATGGTGATCCCAGGGTATCGTTTATTTAGGAAGGATCGGGAGGGGAAGAGGGGGGATGGGTGGCATTATATGTCAGGGAAGGGACTAGGGCCATGGAAGGGCAGGATGAGGAAGGGGAAACAAAGATAATGTGGCTCACCCTAGACAGGGAACAGTGGTAAAACCTGCACACTGGGGTAGTCTGTAGGTCTCCTATGCAGTTGGAGGAAGGGGATAGACACTTTGTGGAATCCGTAGTGAGGATGGCACGGAAAGGGGAAATTGTGCTAGTTGGGGACTTAAACCTTCTGGTTATCAACTGGGAGGCCCAGACAGCAATCTCCGCAAGGAGCAGGGGCATCTTAGAGGCTCTTCAGGGCATATTCCTGCCACAAAGGGTCAGTGAGCCCACTAGGGGTGTAAACCTGCTGGATGTGGTCCTCACAAATGGGGACAGTGTGGAGGAGGTGAAGGTGGGGGAAGAGCTTGGCACCAGTGACCACAGGGCTGTCAGGTTCAGGGTGAGAGCGGGTAGGGTGAGGGTTAGGATGAGAACCAAGCTAATGGACTTCAGGAAGGCTGACTTTCATGAAATGAGGAAGGTAGTTAGGGAAGAAATGTTGAGGATAGGGGATGTGCAGTGGGTGGAGAAATTATGGGCAGCCATCAAGAGAGGGGCATTTAAAGCCATGGACCCATGTATAAGAAGGGTAAGAAAGAATAGAAGACAGAAAAGACCTCTATGGTTCACTAGGGAGGTGGCATTAGGGGTCAAGGAGAAGACTAGAGCATTCAAGAGGTACAGGAGGACACAAAAGGATGAGGACAGGGAAACCTACAGGGAAAAAAGAAAGGAGGCAGGGCAAAAGATAATGAGGGCTAAGGAGGCCACTGAGGAGAGGATAGCGAAGCAAGCGGGGGGGGGGGGGACAAAACCTTCTTTAGATACGTTGGAGAACTGGGAGGTTAAAGGGGGAAGTGAAACATTACTGGAAGGGGATTTCGAAAAAGCAGAGGCATTAAATAGCTATTTCGCCTCAGTCTTCGTGGAGGAAAAAGAGGGCAGGGGACAAGGACAGGCTGGGGAGGGTGACAGCCACAGGCAGGTGGGTGTGGCAGAATTCACAGCTGAAGGAGTAAGGAAAGAGCAGGGTAGACTTAGGGTGGACAAGGCAATGGGGCCTGATGGAATGCGCCCAAGGGTTCTCAAGGAGGTGATGGATGAACTGGCGCCACATCTGGCCAGGCTATTTAACATGTCCTTGGTCACAGAGGTGGTGCCAATGGACTGGAAGAGGGCAGAGGTGGTCACACTACATAAGGGGTGGGCACAGAAGGACAAGGTCAAAAACTACCATCCCAATCATTTTACCTCAGTGGTGGGGAAGGTAATGGAAACACTACTTAAGAACAGGTTGAAAGAATACTTGGAGATGAATGGCATGCAGGATGACAGGCAGCACGGCTTCACCAAGGAAAGGTTCTGTCAGACTAACCTGATAGAGTTTTTCGATGGGGTGACACAGATAGTAGACCAGGGAGGAGCAGGGGTGGTGGCCTACCTGGATTTCAATAAGGCCTTCAACACCGTTCTGCATGGTGAAATGGTGCATAAACTGGACAGACTAGGGGTGGACCGCAGGATCACCAGGTGGGTGGAAAACTGGTTGAAGGGAAGGAGTCAGACGGTGGTGCTAAATGGGACACATTCCAGGAAATGGGCAGTGACCAGTGGGGTTCCACAGGGGTCAGTGCTAGGACCAATAATTTTTAACATCTATGTTAGTGACCTAGCGGAGAATCTGGAGAGGTGGGTGTGCCTGTTTGCAGACGATACAAAGGTCTGCAATAGGGTGGATTCACCTAGTGGGGTGCAAGCCATGAGGCGGGACCTGGAGGGGCTGGAGAGGTGGTCTGACACCCGAGTTGAAGTTTAATGCACAAAAGTGCTCGCTGATGCACCTGGGGAGGAGGAATAGGAGGGAAACTTACTCCCTGGTGGGGGTGATTAAGGAGAAGGAAATGGAAAGGGACCTGAGGATTATGGTATCGCGTGACCTCAAGGTGGGTAGCCATTGTAACAGGGTGGTGGGAAAGGCAAATGGAATGTTGACCTGCATTGCAAGGGGTTTTAATAGCAGGAAGAAGGAGGTGCTGATGCCATTATACAGAACCATGGTCAGGCCGTATCTGGAGTATGGGGTGCAGTTCTGGAGGACTCACCTACGAAGAGATGTTGAGTTGATGGAAAGGGTACAGAGAAGGGCAAAAAATGGTAGAAGGGATGCAGGATGTACCCTATGAGAGAAGATTGAGAGGGCTGAATTTGTACCCTCTGGAGACTAGGAAGGAGAGGGCGAACATGATTGAGACCTCTAAATATCTGAAGGGAATAAATAAGGTGGAGGGTGATAGCTTGTTCAAATTGAAGGGAGCAAACACGAGGGGACAAACTGGAAGGTGGGCAATACAGAGGTAATGTCAGGGGGCAGTTTTTCACAGAGAGGGTGGTGGAGGCCTGGAACAAGCTGCCAGAGGAGGTAGTGGCAGCTGAAATGGTGGAGGGGTTCAAGAGGGCTTGGGATAGAGTTAAGGTGTTGGGAAAAGAGGGTGGAAGCATAACAGAAAGGGGGGGAGGTAGGGTGTTGGGCAGATTAGATGGGCTGTGGGGCCTTTCTCTGCCATCACATTTCTGTGCATTCTGTGTATACCGTGAAGGTGCACCTAGCTGTAATATCAGCATACATTTCAGCTGGTAAGGACAGGTCTATGGCATCTCACCCTGTATTCAGGAAGTTTTTTAAAGCTCTACTTCACCTTCATTCTCCCCTTAAGGAGCCAGTTCCAGCTTGGAACCTGAACCGTTGTATTGCCAAGCTTATAGAACCTCCCTCTGAGCCTATGGCAATGGCAGACTTGAAGTGTGTTACCTGGAAGGCTGTTTTCCTGGTAGCCATTACTTCAGCTAGGCGAGTAAGTGAGCTACAGGCCCTATGCACAAATCAGAACTACTTTCCATTCATATTGATAAGGTGGTGCTCAAGACAAATAGGAAATTCCTTCCTAAGGTGGTTTCAGATTTTCATCTAAATCATTCCATCACACTGCCAGTTTTTTTCACTGCCAACTCCAACTCAGGTGAATGGAAATTGCATTGCCTGGATGTCAGGAAAGCACTCAGTCACTACCTTGACAGGAAAAAGGCCTCCAGACAAGATTATACCCAGTTGTTCCTCACTTATGGGGAAGTGGTAAGGGTAAACCAGCTTCCAGAAGAACCATTGCACGCTGGATAGTGGCCTACATACAGTTCTGTTACAGGGGTACAGCTGTATCAGTAGCTGCAGTGAGGAACTTACCCCTACTGAAAAGTTGCAAAAAAGCTACATGAAAAACTGTTCACATGTTTACTAAGAGCTACTGCTTGGACAGAAGTGATGCCAGATTTGGCACAGCAGTTCCGCAGCACATTTTCTCTAAATAGGTTCTGTGCCTTACATCCAAAGGTACTGCTTGGTAGTCTGCATTAGTTAAGCATACTGAGGGATTCCTGGGGTTGGAAGAAAAAAATTACCATAGTAATCTTGTTTCTACGAGGTGATCCCTCAGTATGCTTAAAGCTCCCACCCTGTCTCCCCTTCCAGTACCAGGAAAAAAGGGAACCTTTATTATGCATCCCTACTGGTCACTATCTGTTCTAATGTTTGTTCTGGTTAATGGTTGACATTTTTAAACCAGTTTGTTCTAATTCGTTGTCCCTTCTTACAGGGACCATATGTTTTGGGGATTTTTTAAGATAGGAATAGAGTTAAGTTAAGTAGCATCGCTAGTTCAGGCGTCTTCACTCTGTTAGGCTTCACAATGAATTTGAGCGTTTCAGAACACAGCAGTTACTAGGGGCAGCAGTCTGAAATTTGCACAAACCAAAGAGAGTTCTATCAATTACATACATTCCATTCTCCTATGAGACAGTTCAACACAGGAGACTGACTACATTAGTTAAGCATACTGAGTAATCTCCTGGAAGAAACAAGATTACTATGGTAAGTATTTTTTTCTTCTAGACTGCTTCACTGAAAAAGTTATTAGGACTGGCAACCCTGCTTCCACTGTGGCCTGTTCAAGCCCTCCCACCTGTCCTATTCTGAGATCCAATGAAAAATCCCTTCTCACTGTCCCCCAAAACATCCACCCTCATGGGGGACCAGGCCTTAATGCTACTGTATCCACTGGAACTCTTTGCTGTTTGCAGTCTGTAGCTCCACCTTCCACCTTCAGTTTAAAAAGTCTCTGCCGGTTCATCTTAAGACCAACTCTAGATGTACCTGCACATGCTTTTTTCCAGGCCTCACACGCCCTCAGGCTCTTTAACCTTGCCACCAGCATGGTCTAAAGTGAACCAGTCTATGCACTTTTTCCTTTCCAGTCAAACAGTGCTAAGTGATTGTACATTTCAGTTGCCTTCTCAGTTTTGTTGTCTGTTCACCCAAGCTAGCCTGTAGCTTACTAGCTCTTTTGTCCAGCTTAAGAATTTTCATGCATTTTTGTATCTTATATTTGTATTTTTAATCTTTCTGTTCCACAACATACACTGATGTATTTGTTAATTTGCTTCATCAGTTCTTCCTGTATTATTGTATTGTACTCTGTTTGTCGTTATTGTACTAATAGTCCTGTAACCTCCCAGATCATACCTGAAAATAGGAGTAACTGTGTCTACAGTACAGGTAACATTAAACTGTCCCACCAATGAGTAGGTCTAGCATTGTTTTTTACAGTTGGCAATGCATTGGCAACTCATATTGCATTGTTTATTAAGACTTCACCAGCTCAAGAGCAATATTTATAAAATGTTTTTGCTGTTCACTATGATTGCAGCTTAAACCTAATCACAGTGCAATGCAAAACTGAGATACAACTCTTAAGAAACAGTTTGTGCAAAGCTTTGTACTGAATCCAGCAACACTTATGCAACTCAGTCAGAAATGCTAAAGCAAATCATTTGTGGAACAGTTTAATGCGACTTGTACTATAGTGTGCTCACCTGGTCAATGAAAGCTAATAAAAAAATGAACCAGGACTGCAAAGGATATCTTAATGATGTTAGTCTTGTAAATAAGACAAGGTGCTGGTGTTCTGATCTTCTCACATTCATTCCCAAACAGAATTGTAAAAGTGATGTGCAATGATCATGTAACCCCCCCCAAAGGGGGGTTCCCGAAAAATCTTCCTTGAGTTTGCCTAAATGCTCACTGCCCAGCTGGTGTCCTGCATTTTAGCAGTTTAAATGTATTGTCAGACACTGCCTGTATAGCCTCTGTGTATTGTCTCTTTAAGAGCTGCCTGGATTGCAGTCATAAGTAATCTGAGAGGGAGCTCTGTTGAAAGATGTAACTATTTGCTGAAAATCATTTAGAGTGATAATGATAATGTAGTTTGTCTAACCTGCCTTCTTTGCAGCAAGGACTGTCTTGTTTATCCCCACCATTTGGCCCGGGACTATGAATTGGACTGATCAGTTCAATTCACATGGTGGGACCTAAAATGGAGCAGGACTACAGAAGCTGTCTGAAGTCAGAATCTGTAGGAATTATGGTTTTGGGCTTTTGGCACCTTTTTGCAACTGAAAGGGGAGCTCTTGCTTTGACTGACAACCGAATCAGACAACCAAACTTTTTGGATCTGAGGGAAAACCCCAAGCTGCCTGCTGTTTAAGGCAGATCTAAGTTGGGATCTGAAAAAGCAACATGCTTGAGACAGTCAAGCAGCCGTCTGAGTAGTTTTCATGCAGGAGAACTGTGGAAAGGCCTGAGTTGTGGCCTGCATGTCTGCCTGCTGCCCCTGAGAGGAGGAGAAGAGAATTATTTCGGACTAAATCCAAGTTTGTGAGAACAAAGTAAGTCACTGATTTTTTTTACCAGGCTCATACCTGAAGAAGACCGAAGATTTTTCTGAATGCGATTGGCCTGTCAGGATTTCCAGCTGCTTTTGAATCCCCGGTTTGTGCAGAGACTTTGTGATCATGACCGGAGAGCGGTTTGCCTGGTACAGTAGAATTTCCTTACACGTAAATGTGCTGTGTATTGAAAGTGGGTCGTGATTGGGTTCCCCACTGTGTGAACTGTGTTCTGTTTGCTGGAAGCTTTATCCAGCCTAATCGAACTGAATCCGCGTTCATCTCCATTCGGCCTGAGCCATGCCATGCAGGCCCTGCCAGACTACCCCACTGCACAGAGAAAGCCACCGATGAGAGACCTGCCTGGGGATCATCCCCCTGCTCCATGCTTGAACAGGAACGATGCCTCAGTGAATCGTGTGGGACCTGCTTCTCCTGGTACTCCAGATTAACCACCTGCTGTCTTGATTTTCATCTGGCCTGTGTCCAGTCTTGGGTATCGTAAGCAATCATCAGGGTAGCTCCCTGCAACAACAACCAAATCTAAAAGTGTGTCATCTGATTGTCTTGTTGTTTTCTTTTCACAAACTGAGCCCTCCAGCTCCAGATTACAAATAAGCGTGTGTTGTGCATGTTGTTTTCTTCCATCACAGGGCCCCAACCAGCTGCAGCATTCTTGGCTAGCCCACCATTCTCCATCTGGGTATCCAGAGTGTGTGACTGCTTATGGACCCTGAAGTACATGCATAACTGTTTGATTGATAGAGTCTTTAAGCAAATTAACCTAATTATGCCCCTCTCTTGTTCAAGTCCCTTAAATAAATCAGATCTTACTCTTTTTTGCATTTACCCTGATTGTGGTTCCAGTTTATGCAAGAGTACTGTACAGCTGTTATTTGCTGTGTATAACCTTGTTTTACAGGGGGTCCCCAGGGCTGAGCTAGAGGAAAGCCCTGGTGGTAAGTGCAAACAGTGTGGGTACTTGTGTGGTGTATCAGGGGTATTGTGAAAGTGATTATTGCGTATTGTTCCAGCCACTAGTAAGGAAAGAGGGGGGTTACAGTGTCCCGGAGGGCTGTACCCAGGTTAACTTGACCACTACCAACCCTGATCTCCGGGTGGAGGCACCCATTACAGAACCTAGGCCCCTTAACCTGCTACTAGCCAAGCAGGCAGGGGCAGTAGCCCTTGGGATAGTGCCACCTAGGGGTTACATCTTGGAGGCTCACCGCTGGGATTTTGTGCCTTCTAGTGGCCAAAAATTACGAATTACTGTTAAAGAGTGATGGCTACCCTAGTAGAAATGGCTGTACACCAGTTGATGGGGTGGTCTACTGGGCAGAAGATCGACCCCCAAAATGCTCTACTTATACTGGATATTCGCCTGGGTGCCAGTAAAGATACTGTAGAGGGAGCACTCTCCAAAGTTGTATGTTTAAAAAACCCTTTGGTGGTCGGACAGGCCGATTTGATCACCCAAACTTTCGTAGCCTTGGTAGAGTGTAGTGACCTTGTGAACAGCTCTAAAGTGCCACAGACTATTGCCCCAGAAGGTGTTCCAGCTGCCTGGAGAGTGATAATAAAAGACAGTAAAGACCCCAGGGAGGATGAGCTCCCACCATTATCTGAGACTTTTGAGGAGAAATGTTCTAAGTTGACGCAGGAGGAAGGGAAAACCGTAGAGGACTTTTAAGAAACTATTCTTGCCACCTGGGTGTGTTCCTTCCCCAACACCCCCTCCCACTCCAGCACCTGTTACTGCTCCACCTTCTGTGCCCATGCCAATGCTGGCCCCTATATCTGTACCTGCCATTAGTCACAACTCCTACCGAAGGCTGAGAATCTTCTCGGGCATCCCCGGGAGAGGATGACTGGGAGATCTGGATAGACTATGTTGCTCCCTTCATACCCTTGTGGCAGTGTGCGGAGGCTGAGAAGCAGAAAAGAATCAAAGAAAGTTTAAGGGGTCCTGCCCTCGAGCCGTAAAATTTTTGAGGGCCACAAACCCTGATGCATCTGCTTAGAAGTACCTATCTGCATTCAAAGGCAATTTTGGGAGCACTGAGTCAGGGGAGAATTTGATGTGGAAATTCCGAGCTACCAAACAATGGAAAGGGGAAAGTTTGTCTGCATTTGTTACTCATCTAGAAAGAGCTCTGCAGAAAGCTTACTGGAAAGGTGGGGTAGCTGTCAGTGACTTGAACCATGTGAGATTGGGGCACATACTGCAACATGCAAAGCATTCTAAATTGCAGACCCTTCCGTTAAGGCTCCTGGATAGGAGCGGTAACCCAGTTGAATACTGTGGCTTGATAAAAGAACTCTGGAAGGTTGAAGGGAAGAGGGAGATTGTAATTATGGTGTGAGTGCAGCTCAAGCGATCATGGCACTGGAAGGCCCTTCTGAAATGGAGACCACTAAGGGTGTCCCGCCGTGGGCTAAACGGTGGGGAGAGGAGTTGTTGAAGGAAGTCAGAAAGGTACAGTCAGATGTTCTCACTGAGGTATCCCCAGTTGACAAAGACCTTGGTCCCTGTCAGGACCTGACTGCCATGGGGGTGGGGGTGCATCCTCAGGCATTCGCTACTGAGTGTGGCTTTTCGGCTGAGCTCAAGGAATTGACTGCCACCCTAAAGGAACTTTTGAGACATGGCACACTATCAGCAGGAGCCATATCACAATCTCCCATTGGTGCTCCAGCATCCCCTGCAATGCTCTCTCCAAGGATGCTCCAAGAGCCTGTCATTTGTCACAATTGCAGCAAGGATGGTCACATGAAGAGAGAATGGAGTTCTCAGAGGGACGTAGAGAGAGTGGTGAACCAGCTTCTAGGAGAGCTTTGGAAAATGAGTCAGTGGTCAAGGGGTGCACGAAGTGACCACAGTAAAAGCTTCCTCCATCCTAACTCAAACCCCTCTGTGGCTAAATCGTCTGTCCGGGCCCTGCTGTTGCCCCTCCAGACTGGTCCAAGATAGTGGGCTCTTCAATGGAGACTAATGTGGCTGTGAATGGTATTCCTACTCAGGCTGTGCTTGACAGTGGGTCATAAGTGGCCATTGTGTTTCAGGACTGGTATGACAAACACTTATCCGATGTGCCCTTACAGTCCCTGGAAGGCCTACATGAGTGGGGGCTGAGCGACAAGTGTTATCCATATCTAAGATATGCCCGCCTCTGGTTGTCTTTTCCTGCAACTGTCACTGGCGTAGAGGAGCTAGTAGAGACACTGGCCCTAGTGTGTCTCCCCATCGGACTGTATGGTGGGGTCCCCCTGTTAATTGGGACAAACACCCATATGTTTGGGAGACTGGTGCAACTCTGTCACAAGAAACAAGGGCGATGGACTGCGAGGGCCCTAAGAATTCTGACTCTGATCAAGAGGGCCTATGATTTGCAACAAAAACCCGAGGAAGTAGACCAGGATGAACCGGAGGGGACTGTGTTTAAGAAGTATCCCGATTCAATGGTACTGACCCCTAACGCTCAGTGTACCATTCAAGGAGAGGTCCACCTCTGGAAAGATGTCAAGAACAAAATACTGATGTTGGGTGCTCCAGGCGATGGAAAATTTCCATAAGGATTATTGGTCAAGCCCAGCATCTTGCCTGCTCGTGCCCATGCCTATGCATGACAAGTGATGTTCTAGATTCACAATGTGTCAGATCAGGAGATCCATTTGAAGAGAGGGTGCACTCTAGCTATGGTACACTGCGCAGACACTGCAGTGTTGCCCTGCAACAAGCACCCTGATGAGAAGGAGAGAGTGACCCCAGACTTGCTTGACTGGTGACTCCCCGTTGCCAGCTGAATGGAAGGCTAGAATTAGCAAGAGACTTGCCCAGACAGACCAAGTGTTTCCATTGAAGGAATGGGATGTGGGATGTGTCCAGGGTGTGGAGCATCACATACACCTGCACGATGAGCAGCCATTTCGAGAGAGGTCCCGATGTCTAGCCCCAGCAGACATAGAGGATGTGAGAAGACACCTGCAGGAAATGCTCGCTGCTGGTGTGATACAAGAATCCAGGAGCCTATACGCCTCTCCCATTGTGGTTGTGTGTAAGAAGAATGGGTCTGTGAGGATGTGTGTTGATTATCGAACCCTGAACTGGCGGACCATCCCAGACCAATACACTGTGCCTCATATACAAGATGCCCTGGACTGCATGAATGGGAGCAAATGGTTCCTGGTGTTGGATCTTCGCAGCAGATACTACCAGATCCCAATGGCCCTGGAAGATGGTGAGAAAACAGTCTTCATCTGTCCATTGGGGTTCTATGAGTTTCTGAGCTTGCCACAGGAGATATCAGGTTCCCCGACCACCTTTCAGCGACTGATGGAATGTGTGGTGGGAGATATGAAGTTGCTGGAATGCCTGGTGTACTTGGACGATGTCATTGTGTTTGGGAGCACGTTAGAGGAGCATGAGAACCAACTGTTTAAAGTCCTAGACCGACTGGAAGACTTCGGCCTCAAGCTGTCCATTGACAAGTGCCAGTTTTTCCAAACCTCCGTGAAGTATGTGGGGCACATAGTATCTACAAAAGGGATAGAGACTGATCTCAGTAAGGTTGAAGCACTGACTACTTGGCCCCAGCCCCATAATCTGAAAGAACTCCAATGTTTCCTGGGGTTCTGTGGCTACTACCGCAAGTTCATAAAAGACTATTCCAAGGTAATTTACCCACCCTTGAACCTTACCCAGGGTTACCCTCCTACTAATTGTTAAAGAACCAGAAAAAGTATACTTCTGCCCAGGTGAACTCTTTGGGCCCCGCTGGACACCCGACTGTGAAGCAGCCTTCCATGAGATCATATACCAGCTCACCCATGCCCCCATCCTCTCCTATGCTGACCTCGTCAAACCCTATGTGCTGCATATGGACGCTAGTCTGCAGGTTCTAGGAGTGGTGCTGTATCAAGACCATGAGGATGGCCTGAGGCCAGTAGCTTTTGCCAGTAGGAGCGTGACCTAGTCCAAACGAAACTACCCTGTGCATAAGTTGAAGTTCCTTGAGCTACAATGGGCCATCGTTGACCAGTTTCATGAATACCTCTATGGGGCAAAGATACTGGTGAAGACTGACAATAACCCATTGACCTTTGTACATGTAACCTCTAGGTGGCGCTATCCCAAGGGCTACTACCCTTGCCTGTTTGACTGCGGATAGGTTGAGGGGCCTGGGTCCTATGGCGGGTGCCTCCACCCAGAGGTCAGGGTTTGTAGTGGTTAGACTAACTTGGTCACATTCCTCTGGGACACTGAGACCCCCTTTTATGCCCCCCAGTGGCTCACACAGTACACCGGAGTTACAGCCCCAATACCCCACGTTTACACACTGTTCACTCATATAGATACCACTTACCCGCTAGACTGATTCAGCATGTCTCTGAGGACCCCTGTAAAGTAAGGTTAATCAACATACACGGCAAAACACAATACTGTTTCCATAAGTACCACCACCACAGACAGTATATAGTATAACAATAACAAATCTGATTTATTTAGGGGACAGTAACGTGGGAGGGGGAAATCAGGTTAATTAGTGGCATTAAATCACAGTACTGTGCACACATACAGGGTCTGAAAAGTCACACTCTGGGTACCCAGGTTGGGGGGGGTGGCTGGCAGGTGCAGATGGATAGGGCCCTGTAGAAGAAAATATATGCACAACACTCAATTGTAATCTGGAGCCGGAGGGCTCTGTCCATGAAACAGTAAAACAACAAGAATTAGATGACATACTTGTGATTGAAAAACAAGCTGCAGGGGAATACCCTGAATTGTATTCACAACACCCAAGCTGGGGATCGGATGGAGAATGTCCCTCTGAATTGCCAGAAGAGCAGGGCATGAGGACAAGGTCCTTGTGATTGGACCCCACTGCAATTGATAGTAAACGGATGCAGTCCAATTTAAGCTGGGGTTTACTTCCAGTTTCAGCACACAATTCACTGTACAGGGGATTTGAAATAGCGATTCCCCACAAGCTCTACGCACATTTATATGTAAAAGGAAAGTACTATATCAGGCAGGCTGCTCCTCGATCCCGATCACAATTACTGCAAAATACCCAGGAACACACACAGCAGCTTCAGTTCCTGACAGACCGAGCGCGATTCAGCAATTTCTCCAGTCTTCTACAGGGTGAGCCTGGTTTTCACACTTCTAGTGCTTCTTTCTCCTCACAACTCAGATTCAGTCCAAACTGGCACTCACAAAGGCTGCAGACCGAAACTCAGGGCCACACACGCGCTTTCCGCGTGAAACTTTACACCGCAGAAGCACACAGTTCCCTCTCTCTTCACTGCCACATCTGATCTTTCCAGTCACAGAGCAGGGCATTTCCTTTAGCTCCACTCTACTCTGTTGACTGATTCAGCTGTCACTCACAATAAGACTCCCTCTGTTGGTACAGAAAGTTGCCAAGGTCAAAACTACATTTCCCAGAGTCACTGCCCATACAATCTCCTTGTGGCTGGCTCAAATTAAGAGTCCAAGTTCTGATTCGTCCACAGGCTCAATTTTAGGGCTCCCCTTAACCCAATTGGCCCAGCACAGCAGTTTAGGTCCAAAATGGAGAGATAACACACATAGAGTCCCAGCTGCAATAAAGGCAGGTTAGACAAACTACAATTTTGCTAGTGCTTTAAATGATTACAGGCAAACACTTACAGCTTTCAGATGGGCCTCTTTGCACCTTCAGCGACCGCAAAATGGAGCGATTATTCCACAGCTCGGGCGGGATTCGAGCATTAAATACACAGTCCCCCCATACAAACTAATTAAGTCTGCAAGCAGACAGCTCTTAAAGAGACAGTACATGGAGGCTCAAATAGCACTCACTTGCAACCACAGTTAAGCAGCTCAGGTGCCGAACACCACCCAGGCTTGGAGCATTCAAGCAAGCTCCTGGAAGACTTTTTGGAACCCCCATTTGCAGGAGGGTTACACCCTTCCCAGCCTGAAAAAACTTGGCATCCGCATCAACTAAGTACCCCCATACGTTTCAATACAACCATATATATTTACATCAGTATCACATTATGCTTATACATGTAATTATCAGTCAATATATCACCTTTCCAGAAACACATTTCTGATACTTTTCAGTACATCACTTTTTCACAGTATTATGCACACATTGTACCATAATTCAGGTTATTGCCTCCTGCACGTGAAACCTGAAGAGAAGGGGCCCTTCCCTATCAGCTACCTTGGGACTGGATGGGGCAGGGGCAGGGGCACCATACCTAGAGGGCAACACAAGTAACTTGGAGTTAGCACTGATGTTCAGTTTAGACAATGAGCTCGGGGACACATACACTCCTTTATGGACAACATTGAGAGGCAAGTCCACAGGCCTCCCAGGGGAATCATAACTGAGGTGCACCACAGGCTTTACAGCTCGACCAGTCTTTCTAGGGGGAACTGTTACAGTCTCTGCACTCTGAGTCTCATTTTCAGCATTGTCCTCACTTGTCAGGGGAGTCTCCATTGGGGTAGAGAGGCTAGAACTTGGGGCACTTTCATCTCCAGGAGTTACCATCTCTGAGTCCAGAACACTTGGCTCACATGGAGAGCTTTTGGACACTGGCAGTGGACCATCAGGGCACTCAGAATACTCTTCTTGTTCTGGTATATCACCAGTCTGTTCCACTCCATCATTTCCTCCTCTGAAAGCTCTAAACAGTTCAACTATGCACAATGATTCCATATCATCTGACTTGATGCTTTGCACTTCACTTTCTGGAAGCATTGGCTCCAGGGACAAAGCTGGGGGCTTAGACAGTCCAGAAGGCCCAGCTTCGTCTCCAGGATTGACTAGGGGATTGCCCCAAAACAATTGACTCAGTTCGTAAGAAGAGTAGTATTCAAAGCCACACTCACTTTCCTCTGACATGGACTGACAGTCATGTTAAGCTGGGACATGTGGAGGGGAACACTTTGACTCAGCTTCTGTAGGTACAGACTTTCTTGATTTTTTTCTTAGCAGCAGCTCTAGTCACTGGTCCAGAGGGGGCATTTTCTGGGGGGCTCAGACTCAATCAAGATTTGTCCAATGGGCAGTAAATGATTTCTATGCATTGTTTTAACATCTTTTGGATTATTCTTAGGCCTTACTTTGTACACAGGCAGATCATCTAGTTTGCCCATTACAATATGAGGGAGATGGAGCCATCTGTCAGCAATCTTATGTTTGCCATGCAGTCCCAGATTTCTTAGCAATACCTAATCTCCCGCCTGGAGTTCCAGTGCTTTCACCTTTTTATCATACATTTCTTTGTTGGCCAGATTTCTTTTGGCAGCCATGGTTTGAGCCAGTTGCTACGCATGATTTAGCTGGGCTTTCAACTTTTGCACATACTGTAAATAGTTGTCAGCTCGAACCCTATCAGGAAAAACTCCAAAACATACATCTACTGGCAATCGAGCTTCTCTTCCAAACTTCAGGTGGTAGGGGGAGAACCCAGTGGCATCACTTTTGGTGCAGTTGTAGGCACGTACCAGGGTGCTAATTTGTTGGCTCTATCTAGGCTTGTCCTTTGGGTGGAGGGTGCCTAGCATATCTAGCAAAGTGCGGTTAAAACATTCAGGCTGTGGGTCCCCCAGTGGGTGGTAAGGGGTGGTTCTGGACATTTGCACTCCCCACAGAGAAAGCATCTCTTTGATCAGACGACTCTTCAAGTCTCTCCCTTGATCAGAATGGATTCTTTGTGGAGCTCCATAGTGAACAAAAAAGTTTTCTACAAGCACTTTTGCCATGGTGGATGCCTTCTGGTCCTTGGTGGGGAAAGCTTGGGCATATCTCGTAAAATGGTCAGTGACCACCAGCACATTACTAATATTTCTTTGATCTGACTCCCAAACTCAGAAAATCAATGCAGACCAGCTCCATGGGTGCACTGGTGGTGATGTTAACAAGGGGGGCAGCCCTCTGGGGCAAAGCTGTCCTCTGTAAGCAGCGACTACAAGTTTGAATGTGTTACTCAACGTCAGCCCCCATCTTAGGCCAATAGAATCTGGATCTCACCAAGTGAAGTGTTCTGTCTATACCAAGGTGCCCCAGGTGGTTGTGTAAGGACCTCAGTACTGAGTCTCAAATGGCAGTGGGCAGCACTAGTTGTTGTTTGTCTGTTTGTCCCCCCTCTGTCTACTGTTTCTCTGTATAACAGTCTATTGATCATTTTCAACTTAGGACCTTCCTTGTATAACAATGCAGTTCTCAAATCAGTGGAGCATAATTTGGACACATCTTTCCCTGCATAGAGGGCTTCTAAAGCTGATTTGATCATGGGATCTCGGGATTGAGCCCACTGAATACTGTCATTGTCCAGCTGAGGCAGTGCACCAATGTCTATTGCAGAAAAGTGGCAATAAGCAGCAGGTATGCAATTCTCAGAGGGTCCCCAAACAATCCACCATACAGTCCACTGCGTCCAGGGACATTTGTTCCTTCCTGTCAAAATTCTGGCAGAGTGCTGGAATATCAGGTTCTGACAGTCTGATCCAGTCATTCCGGGGAACAGGCCTCCGGGAGAGAACATCAGCATCTATGTGGTTCAGGCCTGCTCTGTATTCAACTGCATAGTCGTATGTAGATAATGCAGAAAGCCACCTATGGCCAGTGGCATCCAACTTAGCTGAAGTCTGCACATAGGTCAAAGGATTATTGTCAGTTTTTTACTAGTATCTTAGCCCCATACAAGTACTCGTGGAACTGGTCAACAATAGCCCACTTCAAAGCTAGGAACTCTAACTTATGTACAGGATAGTTCTTTTCGGATTGGGTCAGGCTTCTACTGGCAAAGTCCACTGGTCTCAGGCCATTCTCGTGCTCTTGGTACAATACAGCCCCCAAGCCTTGCAAGCTAGCATCAGTGTGCAAGACATAGGGCTTCGCTGGATCTGCATAGGCAAGGACAGGAGCGTGGGTAAGTTGATATATAATCTCATGAAAAGCAGCTTCACACTCAGGTGTCCATCTGGCTCCAAATACTTCATTGGGACGGAAATACACTCTCTCAGGCTCAGAAGAAACTGATCTCTTGTATTTTTTGTGGGTAGGAGGGTAACTTTGAGTAATATTAAGTAAAGGACGGCTCACTCTTGTATAGCCCTTGATGAACCGGCGATAGTAACCACAGAATCCCAGGAATCTTTGCAATTCTTTTAGATTGTGGGGCTGTGGCCAGGTGGTCAAGGCCTCAACTTCACTTGGGTCAGTCTCTGTTCTCTCGGTGGATACTATGTGTCCCACATACTTTACAGAAGTTTGGAAAAACTGTCATTTATCGATGGATAGTTTAAGGCCAAAGTCTTCCAGTCAGTCCAACACCTTGAATAATCTGCTCTCATGTTCCTCCAGTGAGCTGCCAAACACAATAACATAATCTAGGTATACCAAGCACTCTAATAAGTTCATGTCCCCCACTGCACGCTCCATCAATCGTTGAAAAGTGGCTGGGGCACCTGAAATCCCTCGAGGCATCCTCATGAATTCATAGTAGCCTAGCGGACAGATAAAGGCTGTCTTCTCCCAGTCTTCTGGGGCCATCAGGATCTGGTAGTACCCACTGCGAAGATCCAGCACGGAGAACCACTTGCTACCCTTCAGGCAGTCCAAAGCATCCTGAATAAGAGGCGTTCTATACTGATCAGGGATAGTCTGCCGGTTTAAAGTGTGATAATCCACGCACATCCTTACTGTCCCATTCTTTTTTCTCACTACCACAATGGGGGAAGCATAGGGGCTTCTGGATTCTTGTATTACACCAGCAGCTAGCATCTCTTGCAGATGCCGTCTCACATCATCTATGTCAGCAGAGGCCAGGCGTCAAGACCTCTCACGAAATGGCCTTTCATCATGCAGCCGGATATGGTGTTCAGCTCCTTGCATACATCCTGTGCCCCATTCCTTTAAAGAAAACACCTGGTCTCTCTGGGCAAGCTTTCTACTGATTCTCATCTTCCATTCAGCTGGCACCATTCACTTTTACTGTAGCTTCCATTGAAGGGCCCACTATTCTGGACCAGTCTGGAGAGGCGGTAGCAAGGGCCTGGGTAGCTCCTTGTACACATCCTACATCCCATTCCTTTAAAGAAAACACCTGGTCTCTCTGGGCAAGCTTTCTACTGATTCTCATCTTCCATTCTGCTGGCAACGGGGAGTCCCCAAAATCAAACAAGTCGGGCATCATTCTGTTATTCTCCGCCGAACACTTGTTACGGGGTAGCACTGCAGTACATAGAAACATAGAAACATAGAATTTGACGGCAGATAAGGACCGCTTGGCCCACCCAGTCTGCCCATTTCCCTACCTAATGGATAAGCTGCAGATCCTAGTTAACCAGCAGCCTACTTCTTCCTACCTCCACCCCCTAGAATTGCCTTATGACTGTCCCATGCATGCTTGAATTCCACGGCTGTTTTTGACTCCACAACCTCCTCTGGAAGGCCGTTCCATGCATCCACAACCCTCTCTGTGAAAAAATACTTCCTTAAATTACCTCTGAGCCACCCCCCCCATCTTCAAATTGTGCCCCTTGTTCTTGCACACCTCTTTTTTTGAAAGATGCTACCCTCTTGGACTTTGTTGATTCCCTTGAGGTACTTGAAAGTTTCTATCATGTCCCTCTCTCCCTCCTTTCCTCAAGGCTATAATATTAAGCTCCATAAAGTCTCTTCATATGTCTTCTGGTTAGACCCTGCCATTTTAGTTGCCCTCCTCTGGGCAACTAAAATGGTGCAGAAGTCTCCACAATATACAGTACATTAGCCTGGGTGCAACCTCTATTTACTCAAATCTCTCTATCAGACACATTATGAACTTGAACCATTACCCTTCTGACATAAGCATGAGCTCTGGCAGGCAAAATACTTGGCTTGACCAGCAGTCCTTCCGGAAATTTCCCATCACCTGGTGCATCCAGCATGAGAATTTTATTCTTGACATCCTTTCTGATACGGACTTCCCCCTGTAAGGTACACTGGGCATTTGGCACCAGAATCAGAGACTCAGGATCCTTCTTCCAGACAATACCAACCGGTTCCTCTGGGTCCATTTTTTCAGCATCTCTCTGTGCCTCATAGGCCTTCTTGATCAAGGCTGGGATTCTCAAAGCTCTGCCAGTCCTTGACCCTTGTTTCTCATAACACAACTGCACCAACCGTCCAAACATATGCGCATTCATCCCAATTAGTAGAGGAATCCCATCATACAGTCCAGTAGGGGGACACACTATGGCCAGGGTCTCTATTTGCTCTGCTACTCCAGCCATGGAGGTAGGGAAAGATAGCCAAACTCGGATATACCCAGAGTAGGGGTAGGCCTTCTCACTTAACCCCCATACATGCAGTCCTCCCAATGGTTGTAAGGGTACATCTGACAAATGCTTCTGATACCAGTCCTGGAACATGATTGTCACTTGAGAGCCGCTGTCCAACACAGCTCTGGTGGGCACACCATTCACTTTTACTGTAGCTTCCATTGAAGGGCCCACTATTCTGGACCAGTCTGGAGAGGTGGTAGCAAGGGCCTGGGTAGATGATCTAGCCACATAAGGATGTGAGTTAGCATTTTTGGGACCTTCACTGCGGTCATTTCGTGCACCTCTTAACCACGGTTTTGTGCTCCAAAGCTCTCCTTGTAGCTGGCTCACCACTGTCTCTAAATCTTTCCAAGAACGGCATTCCCTCTTCATGTGCCCATCCTTTCCACAATTATGGCAAAATATGTCTGCTAAAGTTTGGGGTGACTGAGGCATCACATTGGGGGCTGCGGCATTGGTACTATCAATAAAAAACCTTGGTGCCATCTCAGTCAGCGGTGGGTTGGACATTTGGAGACATCTCTTCAGTTCCCTCACTTCCATAGTCAAGGCATCAAGTTTCAAACTGTTGTCAACATGAGGTGCCTGGGTAGGCACCCCCATAGCAGAAGCAGTCAGGCAAGTGTCAGTGCCCATACTGGTAGGAGCAGCCTTCATGATGAGACTGTCTGCTACTTTCCTAATCTCCCTCAGCAGTTCACCCCATGGTGGCACACCCTTTTCCTTCTCAGAGCACTCATTAACTGCCAGCCTCTGCCCCTGAACTTCACTTGACGGGTCACCCTCAGTCACTCGGGTTGTAGCAGCAGCTATTGGTGCAAGTCCCTCCCGGGGTCAGCCTTTTCTCAACTCCTCGAATTTCTCTCATTAGCTCATCATAGGAAGGTGGGATTTCAGTCGATATGGCGGAATGAAGCAACAGCAGTTCTGAGAAGGGGGCAGACTTAAGGATCCTGTCCAGCCTGGTTTGGTCCAATTCAGTCACTGACAAACTACCCTTTCTGAGGCATTCTAACAACAATTTTTCCAGCCGAGATACATACACAGACAACAACTCCCCTTGGAACTGTTGTGCATTTCTTATTCTCCACCACAGATCCTCATCGGAATCTGGGCTCCCATACACATTCTCTAAGGCCTCAAGATAGTCCTGTGCAGTTGCTTCAGGGTTACTGGCCCGTTTGACACAGATGATGGCCAGGGCGGGACCTCGGAGGCTCTCACTCACCCTCTTTCACTTTTCTGCTTCCGAGCATTGCCATTCTAGCACTTGAGGGGCAACATAGTCTATCCAGTTCTCCCAGTCATCCTCCCCTTGTGGGGTGGGGAGGGTGCCGGAGAAAATTTTCAACCTGCGGTAGGAGTCGTGACTATTGACAGGTACATACATAGGGACTAGCACTGGCACAGAAGGAGGAGCAATAACAGGTGCTGGAGGGGGAGAGGGTGTTTAGGGAGGAACGTTCTCAGGTGGCAATAATAGTTTCTTTAAATCCTCCACAGTTTTCTCTTTCTCCAGCAACAACTTAGCAAATTTCTCCTCAAAAGTTTCAGATAGTGGGGGAGGCTCGTTTTCCCTGGGGTCTTTACTGTCTTTGGTTATCACTCTCCAGACAGTGAGGGTTTCCCCTGGGGTAACAGTCTGTGGCACTTCAGAACTGTCTACAGGGTCTTACACTCTATTAGGGCCATGAAAGTTTGGGAGAGCAAATCAGCCTGTCGCCCCACCACCACAGGGTCTCATAAACATTTGACCTTGGAAAGTACTCCTTCTACAGTGTCCGTACTAGTACCTAGCAGGATATCCAAGATAAGTATAGCATTTTGAGGGTCGATCTCCTGCCCAGTATGCCACTTCACCAGCTGGTGTACAGCCACTTCTGTTGGGGTATCCATTTATTTTGAACAGTAATTCATAAATGTAGCCACTAGAGGACGTTAATCCCAGCGGTGCCTCCAAGATGTAACCCCTAGGTGGTACTAACCCAAGGGCTACTACCCTGCCTGTTTGACTATGGACAGGTTGAGGAGCCTAGGTCCTATGGCGGATGCTTCCACCCAGAGGTCAGGGTTTGTAGTGGTTAGACTAACTTGGTCACAGCCCTCTGGGACACTGAGACCCCCTTTTATCCCATCCAGTGGCTCGCACAGTACACCAGAGTTACAGCCCCAATACCCCACGTTTACACACTGTTCTCTCATAGATACCACTTACCTCGAGACTGATTCAGCAACATGTCTCTGAGGACCCCCTGTAAAGTAAGGTTAATCAACATACACGGCAAAAACACAATACTGTTTCCATAAGTACCACCACCACAGACAGTATATAGTATAACAACAACAAATCTGATTTATTTAGGGACAGTAACACGGAGGGGAAATCAGGTTAATTAGTGGCATTAAATCACAGTACTGTGCACACATACAGGGTCTGAAAAGTCACACTCTGGGTACCCAGGTTGGGGGCTGGCAGGTACAGATGGATAGGGCCCTGTAGAAGAAAATATATGCACAACACCCAATTGTAATCTGGAGCCGGAGGGCTCAGTCCATGAAACAGTGAAACAACAAGAATTAGATGACACACTTGTGATTGAAAAACAAGCTGCAGGGAATACCCTGATTTGTACTCACAACACCCAAGCTGGGGATCGAATGGAGAATGTCCCTCTGGATTGCCAGAAGAGCAGGACATGAGGACAAGGTCCTTGTGACTGGACCCCACTGCAGTTGATAGCAAACAGATGTAGTCCAAATTAAGCTGAGGGTTTACTTCCAGCTTCAGCACACAATTCACTGTACAGGGGATTTGAAATAGCAATTCCTCACAAGTTCTACGCACATTTATATGTAAAAGGAAAGTACTATGCCAGGCAGGCTGCTCCTCGATCCCAAGCACAATTACTGTAAAATACCCGGGAGCACACAGAGCAGCTTCAGTTCCTGACAGACCGAGCACGATTCAGCAATTTCTCCAGTCTTCTACAGGGTGAGCCTGATTTCCACACTTCTAGTGCTTCTTTCTCCTCACAACTCAGATTCAGTCCAAACTGGCACTCACAAAGGCTGCAGACCAAAACTCAGGGCCTCACATGCTCCTCCCGTGCAAAACTATACACCGCAGAATCACACAACTCCTTCTCTCTTCACTCCCACAACTGATCTGATCTTTCCAGTCACAGAGCAGGGCATTTTTTTGCTTTAGCTCCACACTATTCTATTGGCTGATTCAGCTGTCACTCACAATAAGACTCCCTCTGTTGGTAGAAAAAGGCGCCAAGGTCAAAACTACATTTCCCAGAGTCACTGCCCATACAATCCCCTTGTGGCTGGCTCAAATTAAGAGTCCAAGTTCTGAATAATCCACATGCTCCATTTTAGGGCTCCCTTAACCCAATTGGCCCAGCACAGCAGTTTAGGTCCAAAATGGAGAGGTAACACACACAGAGTCCCAGCTGCAATAAAGGCATGTTAGACAAACTACAATTTTGCTAATGCTTTAAATGATTACAGGCAAACAGTTACAGCTTTCAGATGGGCTCCCTTTGCACCTTCAGCGACCGCAAAATGGAGCGATTACTCCGCAGCTCGGGCGGGATTCGAGCATTAAATACACAGTCCCCCCATACAAACTAAGTCTGCAAGCAGACAGCTCTTAAAGAGACAGTATGTGGAGGCTCAAATAGCACTCACTTGCAACCACAGTTAAGCAGCTCAGACGCTGAACACCACCCAGGCTTGGAGCATTCAGGTAAGCTCCTGGAAGACTTTTGAGAACCCCCATTTGCAGGGGGTTACATACAGACTTCAGCTAAGTTAGATGCCATTGGGCACCGGTGGCTTTCTGCATTATCAACCTGTGATTACGCTATTGAATACAGACCAGGCCTGAACCATGTTGATGCTGATGCCCTATCATGAAGGCTCACTTCCAAGAGTGATTGGGTCAGGTTGTCTGAACCTGACATTCGAGCATGGTGCCAAAAGTTTGATAGTGATGAACAGATGTCTGCGGACACAGTGGACTGTTTAGTAGATTGCTTGGGCCCTTTTGACACCTGTATACCAGCTGTTTATTGCCACTTCTCTGATCTAGATATTAGTGCACTACCTCAATTTGACAATGACAGCATTCAGTGGGCTCAATCCCAAGATCCTATGATTCACCCCGCACTTGATGCCCTTCGTGCAGGGAAAGATGTGTCCAAGTTGCAGTCCTCTGACTTGCAAACTGCTTTATTGTTTAAAGAAGGCCCCAGGTTGAAGCTACTTAATCAGTTGTTATATAGAGAGACAATAGATCGGGGTGGCCAAGTAGACAAGCAACAATTGGTCCTACTCACAGCCTTCAAAGATTTGGTTCTGAGGTCCCTCCACAATCATATGGGCCACCTTGGTATCGACCGGACCCTTGACCTAGTATGATCTTACTTCTACTGGCCCAAAATGGGGGCTGATGTTGAACACCACGTAAAGACTTGTAATCGCTGCCTGCAAAGAAAAGCCCTACGTCAGAGGGCTGCCCCCCTTGTCAACATTTATACCAGCACCCCAATGGAACTTGTCTGCATAGACTTCTTGAGTTTAGAGCCTGATCAGCAAAACATTGGCAATGTGTTAGTGGTGATGGACCATTTCACATGGTATGCACAAGCTTTTCCCACCAAAGATCAAAAAGCATCTACCGTGGCCAAGATGTTAGTGGAAAATGTCTTCATCCACTATGGTTCTCCCCAGCGGATTCATTCTGATCAAGGCAGAGACTTTGAGAGTCAGCTAATCAGTGCTCTCTCTATGGGGGGTGCGAAAGTCGAGAACCACCTCCTGTCACCCACAAGGGGACCCTCAACCAGAACGATTTAACCGCACCCTGCTAGACATGCTAGGCACCCTCCACCCAAAAGACAAGCATAAATGGAGTCAGCAGATTAGCACCTTGGTACACACATACCATTGCATGAAAAATTATACTACCTGTTTTTCCCCCTACTTCCTCATGTTCGGGAGAGAGGCCTGGCTGCCAGTTGATGTCTGTTTTGGGGTCTCTTCAGATGGGGTCCAAGCCGAAAACTACTTGCAATATGTAAAAAAACTGAAAGCTCAATTGAACCATGCCTATCAACTGGTCCAGACAGTGACTGCCAAGAGAAATCTAGCCAACAAAGAGAGGCATGATAAAAAAGTAAAGGCTCAAGAGCTTCAACCTGGAGACCGTGTGTTGTTATGTAATTTGGGACTGCATGGTAAACACAGAATTGCTGATCGATGGTACCATCTTCCCTATGTAGTAGTTGGAAAGTTGGATGATATACCTGTGTACAAGGTGCGCCCAGAGAACAACTCCAAAGCTGTCAAGACTATGTACTGTAACCACTTGCTACCTATCGGCTAAGTCATGATTGAGGCTGAACCCCCAGAAATTGAGCCCCCTGGGCCGGTGACTTGTGCTGCTGCAAGAAAGAGACAGAGTCAACTTACTCCAGTGGTCACAGATTTAAGATTTCCTCCACAGCAGGCCCAGAATGATAGTGACTGTCAGTCCACTTCTGATGAAAGTGCATGCAACTATGCCTATTACCCCTCTTATGAACTGAGCCAGCTGTTTCAGGGTAATCCCGTCACTAATCATGGGGATGAAGCTGGGCCTTCTGGACTGCCTAACCCCCCCAGCTTCATTCTTGGAGCTAATGTTCACTGAAAGTGAAGTGCAAAGTATCACATCTGAGGATGCTGAGTCTCTGTGTACTGTGGAACTGTATGATTTGCCTGAGGGAGGGGCTGATGGAATGAGTCTTTTTGGTCACATGAAAGAACTTGAAGAACACTATTAGAGTGCTGATAACCCCCCTTCAGTACCAGGGTCTCTTCAAAATGAACAAAGTATTGTAGAAACAGCCTTCAGAGCAAGGAGCTGACAGTGCTCCAAGTTTGGACATTTCTACCCAGGCAGAGGCACCCCTCACAAGTGATGAAAGCCCAAGGCTGTTGCTGAAAGTACAGAGACTGTGGTTGTTCCTCCCAGAAAGACTGGCCGAGCTGTCAAGCCAGTATTGCGTTTCAGCTATGATTCTCCGGGGAGGCCTGTGGACTTGCCTCTCCATGTGGTTCACAAAGGTGTTTATGTTTCACTGAGTTCACTGCCCAAATTGAGCTTGACAGCCCATTCCAGGTTACTTGTTCTGCCCTCTCACCATGGTGCCCCTGCCCCATCCTGCCCCAAGTTGGCTGACAGGGAAGGGCCCCCTCTTACTCTGTTTATTGTGCAAGAAGTTATTACCTGATTTAGTATAGTAATGTTCAACTGACTTATGTGAAACATGCCTAATGTATTGTCAAAATGGATATAGTATTATAAAGTGTAGTAAAAATGTATAGTAAGGTAGTAAGTTTATGTTAACTGATGCAAGATGGTACAGACTTGACGCAGACGCTAAGTTTTCTCCAGGCAGGGAAGAGTGTAACCCCTTACAAATGGGGGTTCCCGAAAAGTCTTCCTTGAGCTTGTTTAAATGCTTACTACCAAGCTGGTGTCCTGCGTTTTAGCAGTTTAAATGTATTGCCAGAGAGTGCCTGCATAGCCTCTGTGTACTGTCTTTTTAAGAGCTGCCTGGATTGCAGTCATAAGTAATCTGAGAGAGAGCTCTGTTGAAAGATGTAACTATTTGCTGAAAATCATCTAGAGTGATAATGATAATGTAGTTTGTCTAACGTGCCTTCTTTGCAGCAAGGACTATCTTATTTATCCCCACCATTTGGCCCGGGACTGTGTATTGGACCAACTAGTTCTGGTGGGACCTAAAATGGAGCCGGACTACAGGAGCTGTCTGAAGTCAGAATCTGTTGGAATTGTAGTTTTGGGCTGTTGGCGCCTTTTTGCAACTGAAGGGGGAGCTCTTGCTTTGATTGACAGCCGAATTAACCAACCGAACCTTTTGGATCTGAGGGAAATCCCCAAGCTGCCTGCAGTTTAAGGCAGATCTAAGTTGGGAGCTGAAAAAACAACATGCTTGAGACAGTTAAGTAGTCGTCTGAGTAGTTTTTGTGCGGGAGAACTGTGGAAAGGCCTGAGTTGTGGCCTGCATGTCTGCCTCCTGCCCCTGAGAGGGAGAGAAGAGAATTATTTTGGACTAAATCCAAGTTTGTAAGAACAAAGTGTAACCTCCTTACAAATGGGGGTTCCCGAAAAGTCTTCCTTGAGCTTACCTAACTGCTCACTGCCAGGTTGGTGTCCTGCATTTTAGCAGTTTAAATGTGATTGCCAGAGAGTGCCTGTATAGCCTCTGTGTACTGTCTCTTCAAGAGCTGCCTGGATTGCAGTCATAAGTAATCTGAGAGGGAGCTTTGTTGAAAGATGTAACTATTTGCTG
Source organism: Neoceratodus forsteri (assembly GCA_016271365.2). Taxonomy (NCBI): domain Eukaryota; kingdom Metazoa; phylum Chordata; order Ceratodontiformes; family Ceratodontidae; genus Neoceratodus; species Neoceratodus forsteri. Next base: position 1,074,758,006 of record CM057454.1, on the reverse strand, counting down.
AAAATCATTTAGAGTGATAATGATAATGTAGTTTGTCTAACCTGCCTTCTTTGCAGCAAGGACTATCTTGTTTATCCCCACCATTTGGCCCGGGACTGCGAAATGGACCAATCAATACTGGTGGGACCTAAAATGGAGCCAGACTACAGGAGCTTTCTGGAGTCATAATCTGTAGGAATTGTAGTTTTGGGCTTTTGGCGCCTTTTTACACCTGAAGGGGGAGCCTTTGTTGTGACTGACAGACAGATCAGCTAACTGAACCCTTTGGATCTTGGGGAAATCCCAGTCTGCTTGCAATTTTCAGTTAGTTATGAGCTGGGAAGTGAAATGAGTAAGAGCTCAAGTGTTTTTGAGCAGCAGTCCTGAGTGGATTCGCATGGGAGTACTGTGGAAAGGCCTGATTCCTGGCCTGCATGTCTGCCTACTGCTCTGAAAGAGAAAAAGAATTATTTTCGGACTGAATCCAAGTGTGTGTGATTAAAGTAAGCTACTGAAGTGGGACCAGGCTCAACCTGAGGAGGACCGGAGATTGTGCTGAATGCGATCGGCCTGCCAGAAATCCCATTCACTTCAGAATTTCTGACTTGTGCAGAGAACAGTGTGATTGGGACCAAAGAAGAATTGCCTGGTACTGTAGAATCCTTTGCATATAAATGTGCTGTGTATTGAAAGTGGGTTATGATTTGTGTCCCCGCTGTGTGAACTGTGTCCTGCTTGCTGGTAGCTGTATCCAGCTCAAATGGACTGAATCCATGGTTAACTCCATGCGGCTGGGCCTTGCCACAAGGGCCCTGCCAGATTACCCTACTGCACAGAGAAAAGCCATCAACGAGAGACCTGCTTGGGGATCAGCCCCCTGCTCCATGCTTGAACGAGAACGATGCCTCGGCGAAATCGTGTGAGCCCTGCTTCTCTTGGCAATCCAGACCAACCACGAGCTGTCTTGAATTTTGTCCATCCTATGTCCTGTCTTGGGTACCGTGAGTAACTATTAGGGTAGCTCCCTGCACCTACAATATAATCCAAGTGTGTCATCTGATTTCTTGGTTATTTCTCTTTATTCACGAACTGAGCCATCAGGCTTCGGATTACAAATAGTGTGTTGTGCATGTTGTTTTTCCATCACAGGGCCCCAACCAGCTGCAATGCTGGCCTACCCTGGGCAACAATCCTGGCTAGCCCATCTGCCTACTACCTGGGTACCCAGAGTGTGTGACTGTGTGGGGGGTTCTGAACTGCATGCATAACTGTTTGATTAATGTAGCTTGTAAGCTAATCATCCTGATTATGCTCCTTCCTTGTTCTCGTCCCCTGAATAAATCAGATCTTACTTTTTCTGCATTTAAACTGGCTGTGGTTCCAGTTTGTGTTAAAAGTACTGTACTGTTGCTGTCTGCTCTGTTTAACCTTGTTTTACAGGGGTCCCCAGGGTTGAACCAGAGGAGCCAGCCCTGGCGGTAAGTGCAACCAGTGTGGGTACTTGCAAAGTGTATCAGGGGTATTGTGAAAGTTATTATTGTGTACTATTTTGGCCACTAGTGGGGAACGAGGGGGGTTACAGTGTCCCGAAGGGCTGTGCCCTGGCTAGTTTGACCACTGCCAACCCTGACCTTCGGGTGGAGGCACCCATTACAGAACCTACTCCCCTTAACCTGTTATTAGCCAAGCAGGCAGGGGTAGTAGCCCTTGGGATAGCGCCACCTAGGGGTTACAGAAGTAAGCCACTGATTTTTTTACCAGTCTCATGCCTGAAGAAGACCGAAGATTTTGCTGAATGCAATTGGCCTGTCAGGATTTCCAGCTGATTTTGAATCCCCGGTTTGTGCATGCTTTGAGATCATGACCAGAGAGCGGTTAGCCTGTTACAGTAGAATGTCCTTATATGTAAATATGCTGTGTATTGAAAGTGGGTCGTGATTGGGTTGCCACTGTGTGAACTGTGTTCTGTTTGCTGGAAGCTTTATCCAGCCTAATTGGACTGAATCTGCGTTCATCTCCATTCGGCCTGGGCCGTGCCACACTGGCCCTGCCAGACTATCCGACTGCACAGAGAAAGCCACTGACGAGAGACCTGTCTGGGGATCAGCTCCCTGCTCCATGCTTGAACAGGAATGATGCCTCAGCAAATCATGTGGGCCCTGCTTCTCCTGGTACTCCAGATTAACCATCTGCTGTCTTGATTTTCGTCCAGCCTGTGTCCAGTCTTGGGTATCGTGAGTAATCATCAGGGTAGCTCCCTGCAACAACAGCCAAATCTAAAAGTGTCATCTGATTGTCTTGTTGTTTTCTTTTCATGAACTGAGCCCTTCGGCTCCGGATTACACATAGGTGTGTTGTGCATGTTGTTTTCTTCCATCACAGGGCCCCAACCAGCTGCAACGTTCCTGGCTAGCCCACCATTCTCCATCTGGGTACCCAGTGTGTGACTGCTTATGGACCCTGAAGTGCATGCATAACTGTTTGATTGATAGAGCCTTTAAGCAAATTAACCTAATTATGCCCCTCCCTTGTTCAAGTCCCTTAAATAAATCAGATCTAACTCTTTTTTGCATGTACCCTGACTGTGGTTCCAGTTTGTGCAAGAGTACTGTACTGCTGTTATTTGCTGAGTATAACCTTGTTTTACAGGGGGTCCCCAGGGCCGAGCCAGAGGAAAGCCCTGGTGGTAAGTGCAAACAGTGTGGGTACTTGTGTGGTGTATCGGGGTACTGTGAAAGTGATTATTGTATATTGTTCCAGCCACTAGTAAGGAAAGAGGGGGGTTACAGTGTACTGGAGGGCTGTGCCCCGATTAGCTTTACCACTACCAACCCTGACCTCCGGGTGGAGGCAGTTTATTTGCTGCATATAACCTTGTTTTACAGGGAGTCCCCAGGGCCGGGCCAGAGGAAAGCCCTGGTGGTAAGTGCAAACAGTGTGGGTACTTGTGTGGTGTATCGGGGTACTGTGAAAGTGATTATTGTATATTGTTTTGGCCACTAATAAGGACATGGAGGGGGTTACAGTGTCCCGGAGGACTATGCCCCAGCTAGCTTTACTACTACCAACCCTGACCTCCGGGTGGAGGCACCCGTTACAGAACCTAGGCCCCTTAACCTGCTACTAGCCAAGCAGGCAGGGGTAGTAGCCCTTGGGATAGTGCCACCTAGGGGTTACAGTCAATAAATGGTACATTTAAAGGGAGAACTGCCATATGGTGACAAAATCTCCATGTAAGTTACTCCAGAGTATACGATGTGGCATTTGTCTTTCACACCCTCCATTCTCACTTAGGTCATCTAATGAGACACATTGCAGTCACCATACAAAAACTAATCCGGAGGCTTATCTTTTTGTCCAATAAAGTAACCTGTGGAATTTCACTACTATGTTCAAAAGCTCATTGCAACACACTTGCCTTAGTTCTGTGTCATTTTATTGGGCTACAGATTGATTGCAATCCTTACGCTTCTGGAATATCCGCTTGATATTTCCAGCTCTTAAAGGAGGTTAATGAAGAAATAATTGATGCAGCATGACTTTTTACCTTTGTTCCCATAGGTGATGTGGGAAAGCTTTTAGTCGTCCAAATTACACAGCTAAATCATGTGCTGGGAGAAGTAAAGGACCTCTTGAGACAGCAGGTAAAAAATACCACCTCAGTACTGAAGGCATGGAATTGTAATCTACAGCAAACTACCCCCTCAAGAAAAAGCTAATACTCTTATAAGTAAATGTCTTAATTATGTCCAGGGAGAAATGTAAACCCCACTGAATGAGAAAAGCTACACTTTCAGTTAGTGCTTTATCAGAAAAACCACAGACTCAGCTTAACCTGTTATTCACTGTCTTTTCATTCTATTATTTGCTTTTGCCGTGCAAAATAAATTGATAAAACATATTGAAAACATTTTTTAATACTTTTCTCTCCTCAAGGTCAAAGAAACCAGTTTTCTGAGAAACACTATAGCTGAGTGTCAAGTCTGTGGTGAGTATTTGGGTTTTGGTTCTAAAGGATGAGAAATGTTACTTGACCAGTTTTCTGGAGAAGGGTCTTCCACAATGCCTAGATAGATAGGTATAATAGGCTGGATAAAGATCCACCTCAGTAAAGAATAAGGTCCATCTGATCTGTGCCCTTCTGGCAGTGCTAGCTAGTGATTCTGTTCTTTTCCAGGGGCTCATCTGATGCATTTGGCTCATGCTTTCTACTATATGTATGAGTAATCCCCTTCTGAGCCATTAGCCATTTGCTTTTAGGGTGAATACGTGTCTGTGTTTCCATTGACAGTCCAGAATTAACATCCTTTGTCCATCACCTGTTCAGAATGTTTTCCTACTGACAGCTGTGTGGGGGGGAGGGGATTGCCTACTGTACATGGTGAATTTTGGCGAGTTTGGGGAATTCTGTTTACTACAGGAAAGTCACCACCCTAGGCACTGCAGTCACTATTTATCTCCCTTCCCCTGTGGCGGAGACTTGTGGCATAATGTAGTCTTTATCTATTGTTAGTAGGACTAGAACAGAATAGAATAGAATTTAGAGTTATATTTTATTTAAAATGTATCTCAAAGTACTTTAAAGAACAATGAGTTGGATACTGATAGTCCAATAAACGTGGTAGTGAGCACATAATCAGCAACACCCCACATGGTGAAGGATTCCTGCATTAGAACCTCCTCTAGTGTAGGAGAGAATGTTGGTCAGAACACCGGATATATCACCTACTCTTCTTTAAAGCTATCATTGTTTTTTAACTTGCACCTGGACTACCGCCAGGCTAGAAATTTCCTGCAGCAGCAGGCACCAACCAAGCTACCATCTCCACCAATGTGTTGGTCAATTTGCTACAATTGTGGCAGCCCAGTTGCCTAAAAAAACTTCAGAATTCCCAGCAAAAAGTAAAATCTGTAACACTGCAACTGTTAAAAAGGTATTCATGATCAGACTGAATATCAGAACAAATGAGTTTGAGTGATCCTTTTACAGAATTGTTAATCTGTTGGCAGGCAGTCTGCCTCTACTCTCCCACTGAGGTGGCACAAAAGGTCTGTTTACACACACCCACCTGCTGCACAGTGAACAGTGCAGAGTTGCTTATCTGTTGCCAGCAGATCAGAGGTGACATGTCCAGGAGTACTGGAGCAGAACTAGTCCTGTTCCTCGTAGCTGTTCTGGTGGCCGGGAGCTGAAATGCTTAGGTGTTTTCAGTCCTACTGTGGACCGTACCAGCCACCTGCAGCAATGCATTTCTATTGTAATTGCAATTCATTTATTTATTGGAATTTTATTGACCGGATAAGCCCACTGGGCCTGTGGGAGGCCCTTTTTCAAGGGAGACCCAAATTAATTATAGCGATATTTCACAGACTGGAGGAATACAATAAAGCAATGGATTGGACAGGTACAGTTCAATGCTCAAGATTAGTTACAAAGATGAATTGCGGTACAAATACAAATTGTAAGGGATTGGTAAGAGAGCCAGCAGAGGGAGGTATTTTTTTTCTTTCATATACATTTTTATCCCCATATGCGTCTCTTCATTGGCACACTGGCGGCCTCAGCTCCCTACATGGAAGCATAGCTTCACATGTGGCATAGGATCTGAGAGTGCCAACAACCATCATTCTGGCAGCTGTGGGGTTTTTTCACTCATTTTCTCTCTACCCCTCCCACCTCCCACTTGGCACCATTGTGAGACCTCCTACCCTTACACCTCCTGCTTGGCACTATAGTGATGCAAGGTTTGCAGTGCCTCTGGTGAAGTGATCGAGCTCCTTGCAGCACTGCAGCAGTCACTACAGCTGCAGTATATGGTGCCATCCTCCTCCTGGCTAGGAAAAGCTGCAGCTGGCAGCACCACCAGTCTGGGGTCATATGAACACAGTGAGTCAATGACTTGCTTCTGAACCCAGGTTGCCAACATATCATACAATTATACCAAAACATACCACAGCCATCCAATTCTTTTAGCACATCAGGAATGGGATCAAGGTTGGGGGAAGGAGCCAGAAGAAGGAGCTACTTTTTGCAGCACACAGGGATTAACGTTTTGGGAAGGAGGAGGAGTTAAAAAAGCACTGGGCTTGGTGGAGGGAGTCAGACCACCCACAGTGCTCCACAGTGTCTGTATGTGGATGTGCAAAAAACAGCTGCATCGCTGGGCAATGCATATGGTAGCCAAAATTCATAGTGGTGTACATGTGTGTTTGTATATTGTATGTGTATGTGCGTGTGTGCGTGCTTCTGTAAACATACCTACATGTTTCTGGTAGTCTGTTAATGTGCCGACTCATTACTGGTGTGGTGATTATGTTGCCAGGATGTTGCTGCAGATTTCGTCAGTTACCTTGATTTCTTGTCAGGCTGTGTTTTTAGCTCCAGCGGTTTTACAGTGCTGTGTTGCTGGGGTGCAACTAAGTGTTGCCCTTTCTCCACTGTGCCAAGACCTGGAGTTTGTTATATTTACTGTGTGGAGTGCAGGGGGCACAGGAGGCAGAGCTTCCCACAATATTGCACTGTGGTTCTTCTTGTCATGTGGCATTATGGCTCCCGGGCGTTGGATTGTCAGGGCACGGTAGGTGCTCTTGGCGCATTGCTTACACTGTATTTTATATCACTCACTTCCATGTCACTGAGGCATGGGTGAACCCATGTGTCTGAGGGAAAACTGTCACACTACCATTTGTCACATTTTGGTTATCCATGCAAGATTTTAGTAGTTTAGGGCTGCTGCGAATTACAATCCCTGCCTACGATGAAACAACATTTTACTGAAAAGACTTTTTAGAAGGCACTGTTTCCTCCCAGAGAGTGGTGAACCTGTGGCATAGCCTACCAGCAGAGACAGTGGCCGTGGGGACAGTACCGGCCTTTAAGGTAACCCTGGAGAAATTTCTGGTTACCAAGGGAATTACCGGGTACCCTGGGTAGTAGAACTGGTAGGAAATCCCTATAAATTGGTATGTGGTTTCACAGCATACTCATTTCATTGTCTCCCTGCATGTAATTGGTTCAGTACATACCTGATAGGGAGAACCCAATCAGTAAGAATTGCTGATTCCACCTCCCCTCCACTCCCTACAGATACTGGAGTACCACAGGGCTCAGTACTGGGCCCTATCCTTTTTTCCATCTTTCTAAACGACCTGCTACTAACCTGTTCATCTTCCTCCTTACACATGTATGCAGACGATACAGTCCTACATACCACCAGCAGGTCCTCAGAGGAGGTTGCTACCTAACTTCAGGCTGACTTCAATAAAGCTCAGCTCTGGTTCAGCTCCCACCAACTCTCCCTTAATGCCAAAAAGACAGTCTCCATGACCTTTAGCACTAGGCAGAGACTATCCAGGCTCACCTCCCTCCCTAATTTCGACACCCTTGACAGGACAGTCCTTGATGACACTACTACTTTTAGGTACTTAGGGGTATGGCTTGACGAACACCTTTCCTTCTCTGCCCATGTAGACGCAATCCTGAAGAAACTGCACCACATACACGGCACTCTTTACAGGAACTGCAGTAGCCTCCCGCTAACTGCGAGACGTGAAACTGTGCAGAAGATGATACTACCTACATTCGACTACTGTGATGTAGTCTACAGTGCTGATCTCAAGTCTACCCTATCCAGACTGGATCCCCTTTTCAACGCTTTCTGCCACTTTGCCCTCGACATCACCCCCGCACCCATCACTGCGTGCTCTACCGTTCACTGGTCTTCCCCTCCCTTGGCAACCATTGAGAACTCCATTGTGCTAAATTCACCTTGAAATTCTGGCTTGGCTCCTTGCCACTCTACCTTACCTCCTCTCTATCTTCTCCATCCTTCCCCTTGCGTTCCCTCCGATCAACCGACACCTGGCTGCTGTTCATCCCCCACCATTGGACTTCTGCTGGTCAAGCAGCCTTCTACTACCACCTCCCTAAACTCTGGAATGACCTCCCTGCCCAAATTCACCACTCCTCTTCTATGCACTCACTATCCTCAGCTTTGTCTAATTTCTATGTGGTGAACTGCTCCTGTGCCTGACACTTCTTCCCATCACACATCACCCCCCCCCCCTTTTCACCCTTTATGCCTTCCACCCCTCACTGGCTTGACCAGCGGTGTTAGCTATTGCTATAAATGCTGGTATATACCATTCACCATCCACACTTGCCCCACAGTTTTTGCACTTATATGTTTTCTTCCCCCTGCTACTGTTCCTGTTCCAATGTGTACTAGGCCTGTTCTCAGTATTGTCTAAACCTAAATTCCATGTTGTTCCTCATGTAATTTACCTCAATGTCTAACCTAATCCATGTTGCTACTCATGGCCCCCCCATCCCGCATGCTGCACAACAGAGTTTATAAATCCCCTGATCTGACAGCTCTCCTAAACGACCTCGCCAGCATTGACTGGTCTTTCATCCCTAGGGCCACCTCCATGGACGAGGCCCTGAAATTTTTTTCCACAAACTTCCTCGCCATCTGGGACCTCCATGCTCCACTCAGGAGATCCAGAGTAAGAGGATCCCACTTACCATGGGTAACAACTAACCTCATGGAACACCTACATGCCAGAGACCATGCCTGGAAATCTTTCAAGGCCACTGGTGGTCAAACGGCTCAGCAACACCACCAGTCGCTAAGAAATGCCTGTACAAGACTCATACGACAGGCCAAATCAAATTACTTTAAAACTGCATTCAACAATAACTCCGTTCACCCTACTCAATTCTGGAAGTCAATAAAATCCCTTCTTTCCCACCACCATTCCCCACTCCCACTCTCTTAACATTGAAGGAAAATCATCATGGATCCTAGCTTGGTAGCCACCGAGTTTAATTCATATTTCTCCTCCACTGCTTCTTCCCTACTCTCCTCCCATCCCCATCCCCTGTCCATTGCTCCCCCTACTGTACCCTCCCCGGCCACCTTCTCTCTCTGCCCAGTCTCACCTGGCCAGGTGCTAAAAATACTGCAGTCACTCAACCCATCCAAAGGTAAATGTCCATCGGGCCTTGATTCCAAAATGCTCCTGCTCTCAGCATCTGCCATAGCCCACCTGCTAACCTTGCTCTTTAACCTGTCTTTTAAACTTGGGGCAGTCCCCAACTTATGGAAACAAGCCACAGTCATTCCTCTACCCAAAGGAGGGGACCTGTCCTCACCATCCAACTACCATCCTATATCCCTGCTCCCCATCCTAGCCAAAATTCAAGAGCGCCTTGTTCTCTCCCAGCTCCACCGCTATCTTGATACCATATCATTTTTCACCCCCTACCAGGCCGGCTTCAGAAAAAATCACTCCACCACCACCTCCCTCCTTCGCCTCACTAACGCCATCCTCACGGGTATGGACAAAGGGGAAATAACAGCTGCCATATTTATCGACCTGGCGAAAGCATTCGACACAGTCTCCCATCCCCTGTTGCTGGCTAAACTCGCTCAAGCTGGACTGTCGGAGAATGCAAATAACTGGTTCCACTCATACCTGACAGATAGGTCCCAATCAGTCCGCATTGGCTTGGCTAGATCCATCTCACTCCCTGTCACCAGTGGAGTCCCACAAGAGTCTGTACTCGGCCCGCTGTTGTTCTCTATTTTTCTTAACGACCTGCCTGCAGCCTGCCCACAAACGGCTATCCATATGTACGCAGACGATACGATGCTTTTTGCCTCTGGCCCATCCAGTAGTGCCATGACAGCCTGCCTACAGAAGGACTTTGACTCCATCCAACGTTGGTTCATCTCAAACCAACTGTTCCTAAACTCAGAAAAAACGATCTCCCTCACCTTCGGCTCTCGGTCCAAACTAACCTGGCTTACTGCACCAAATACATTCTACACTCTGGATAGCTCCCTACTAGAGGCCTGCACCACTTATTGCTATCTTATTGTCTGGCTAGATCAACATCTTGACTTTTCAGTGCATATTGATGCTCTACACAAAAAATTGCATCCCATGTTGGGAGCCCTCTACCGGAACAAAAATTGCATACCTCTACCAACCAGACAAGCTATAGTCCAAAAAATTATCCTCCCTATTAGTGATTATGGTGATGTCGTCTACTGTGCCGCCTCCCTCCAAACTTCCCTAGATAGGCTAGATCCCCTTTTTAACTCCTTCTGCCAGTTCTCGCTGGACCGTCCTCCCAACACCCACCACTGTGTCCTCTACCAATCATTGGACCTCCCCTCTCTACACAACAGAAGATTGCTTCACTGCGCTAGAACCTCTACTAAGTTCTGGTAGCAGACACTCCCTTCCTACCTGTCATCCTCCTTAACCGCCCTCTCCCCACCTACCTACGCTCTCCGAAACATTGACGCTAGGCTCCTGCACATTCCACACAGATCCACCCAGTCCGGCCAGGCTGCTCTCAGCTTCAGGTTGCCCAAATTATGGAATTCCCTGGCAGCCGATATTAGACACTCCACAAGTACTCCTCAACGAAATGCCCTTCTCAAAATGCGCTTCTCTACACCAACTGCACCTGTACCCCTCCCCTTGCACTTCACACTCCATAACCTTCCAGCTGTTAGCACCAGGCTGGTTCTACTTTGTCGGTTCTGTACCTTATGTATGAAATGAAATAAGAATTTGTACCACGTAACTGTACTATAACTGCTTCACCCATTGCTTGTTGTAAACACATTATGTATGTTTTGTTTCTGCTGTATTACTGTACCATTGTAACCCCCGGGCGCATCTGGAATCGAAGCGGTACTCTGCTCAGCATGCCTTCCTGGTAAATCTCTTAAATAAATAAATAAATAAAATGCTTGAGTGCCTAAATGTACGTAACCTCCTTATTCAATGATGTTGTAACTCCTAATAGATTGTAACCTAGCAACGCATGACACAGTGTCAGTATCAGTTCTCCACTTATAGTGCATACCTGTAACACATGACATATTGTCTGTATCATTTCTCCACTTGTACCCCTCCCCCACCAGGTCGCACCGGGAGACAAGCATCTTGTTGCTCAGTGTGTCTTCCTGGTGAAACATTTCAATAAATAAAATGTAAAGCAGAAGGTGGGCACTTTAGATGGACGTAGTGTCTGTTTTTACTTTAAATTACCATGTTACTATAACTTTTGCAATGATTGCATTTTGTCTTTCAATGACTGTGAAATACCCTATAAAAAATAAAATGTCTGAGTGGAAAAAAATGAAACCCCTCACACTTCAGGAGGGCCATGTTTTTTTTTAAAACAGATATACATTTTTGAATACAGAACTGAACATAGATCGAATCAGAGTTCCTCTTCACACCATTCAAACCAATATTCAGACTTTGAGATGTGAACTAATCTTTGCTCCCCAAACTATAACAATTTATTATAAATCTTCTAGAACTTTTGACAGATTCAGACTCCTCCTGGTGCGTACCACAGTGTTCTCGGCTTTAAACATTGTCTTTGTAACTTTTAGAGGTTCACTTAGCTTATAAAAAAAGAGAGATCAAAATATGGAATGTAAGGATTTTGGTTTTGTATAATTAATGGGAGAGCTGAAACTTATAGATAAATGATTTATTTTTGCCATTGAAGCATTCTTTTTTTCCATTCTCTCTTTCTGTTTCTCCATCCCCTTGTCCCTATGGCAAACCCCCAGTCCCATCATTGAACTTTTTATGGCCTTACCAGGTATCCTTAGCCATGCTTACCCATTATCCACCAGTTGCCCAGAATCGCACGTGGTGATGGGTAGTCTGACATGGTGGCAATGTGGTGCCTACAGGGGATGCCAGGTAGGACAGGGGAATTTTCCTCCCAGGGTGCTGACCTGCAATGATGTGCATGCATGCACATGTTGGCATACATCATGCCAGCGCCTGTTAGTGGCCATTCCCCTTCTAGTGCTCTTGCATGTGCTACCAATCTCTCAGTGTGTCCCCACCCCAAAGGAGAACAGCTGTCCCTAGGATTTTTAATCCACCTTCCCCTGCCCAACCCCCAATGATCCATGCTTGTTCCTGAACCTGCCTCAGTGGCATTGTAACTGGTAGCCCTACCACTGCACCAATGAGCCGGCTAGCTAGCCACTGAAGCATTCTTTTTTTTTGCACTTCCAGCCCTCTGTAACTCTTCCCTAACCTCTGGACAACTGCCACCCCTCTGCACTCGACCCACAATCTGCCATGGCTTACCCCAGGGCGGGGCTACTGACGACACTTCTATGGGTATGTGTCCAGGTTACTGAAACACACGCCTGGGTGACCAGCAGGGCTTCCTAGCCTTACCCCCCTGCCCGGGTGCGGATGCAGGGGTGATCATACAATGGAACACTGTCCCGGTGGGGACTGAGTGCTTTGGGGGACTGTAGGTACCAGGAAGTGGGCATCATGCGAGGGACCTGCAGCATTTTTTTGTGGTGTTTGTCCCTGGGAGGCTGACGTACAATGACGCAAGATGTGTCTATCACGCCTCCTCAACAATGTGATGCCGGTCGTGACAGTTTCCTCAGCCTCCGCTAGTGCTCCACATCATGCTGGGCACCCGATTTCCCTACTGCCTGGAGAAAGCAAGCTGTCCCCGGATGCTCCAGCCTGCTCCCCCTGGCTGGCCCTCTGACTTCTGAGTTTGTTCCTGAACCCAGGATGTTGGCATCGCAAGCGGACGCCTTGCCACTGTGCCAGCAGGCCGGCACACCACTGAGGCATTCTAAATGAGGATAAATTATTTATTTTCACATTGACGAGGTCACAAAGGAATCCTAAACCAATGCGTGAGCGGCTTGAACAATACCTGATGAGATCACAATGGTATCTGCTGCACTGAAAACAAAACAGTGAAATTAAATGGAAACAGCTAAATCTTCATAAACACTCCCATTTAAAAGTCTCACAGTATATAATACATTGCATAAATTGGACACTGTGGGCCAGATATTCAAAACTTTGCACTAGGCACAAACCATTTGCGTAGGGTTTGAGTGGGTCCGCTATATTCAAAAGGTCAAATAGCGCAGGCAAACGGCATTACTGTAGAGCAAAAGTATAATGTATGCAAGGGGCAAAAAGAGGGGGCGTGTATATGAATACAGGTGCAATGCTATATTCAGTGGATCAGTGCCTCACGAAGTGGTTTTCCATGACTTAGCACGACACTTTGCACGGTGCAAATTACCACCCAGGAAAAGGTAGTCTTAGCTTTGCACGACTTTGCATGACATAGAACCATGGTTTATGGAACTTTGTAATTCACAAGTGTGAATTATGGAGTTTGCGAAGGTCTGCCACTGGTGGTTTATTTACTTACCCTAACCAGTAAATATTAAACATAGAAAGAAACCAGACATGGAAGAAACATGCTGTGCACAGATAGCACCTCCTATGTTGCCATCATCTGCCACTGGTCCCAACCATGCCAGGCATTAATTGGTGACCGAGCACCCAGTGGACACCATGGCAGTGTGTCCATACAGCACACACCTGCAGACAACCCCTCAGTGGACACTAACAGAATCCAGCACACACATGCAGCACTGGGGGCATAGAGGGTGTTGATGGGAGGGTGCACAGGTGGACAGCCTGCACCACATACTGGGTGCTGCCACAAGGCTCGGACAATCCATGCAGTGCAAATGGTCCAGTGTAGGGAATACCCCAACACCAGTGTGCCTGTCTAATGGTATATGCCCCCCCAGCCACATACCGGACAGCTGTACAGACACCACAGCACACACAGCCAGACATGTATATGTCACTGTGAGTATCACATGCCAGTGGTGCAGCATCTGTTGGTCGCACAACAGCATAACAGTAATGTCCACTGTCAGTACACACCTGCAAGACTGGCCTGTCACTGTGTAAAGTGCAGCATTCATTAATGCCCTACATACCATAGGCATTGCTGTGTCCCTCACACTACTGGCCCCCTTGTTACTGTAGTGTCTGCTGTGTACTGTAGCATGAACTGCAGTTCGACTATTGCATGCAGCACTACCGCCTGTGCCTGTGCTGTGTAGTCCCCTAGGGCACAATATGCTATGCGATTCTGCACAAATGTAGCCTGCAGCTACCACTATCACTTCCAGACTGACCTACAGGTGCAGCTATGGGCAGACTCAGCCAGCCCCTGTACTTTCAGGCTGACCTACAGGTGGAGCTGTGGGACTCTGCAATAGCACTGTGCAAACAACATGCGAATCAGGACATAATGAGATGCTAATCTGGATGTTTGCCAACAGACTGCCTAAGTAGGCTCATTTGCATGTCACTTTTGAATAGCAAATTTTTGCCTCGGGCAAATGTCTTAGCTCCATGCAAAATCTGCATAAATGTGTCTGCGCCGCACAAATGTTTTGGAAACATGGTACATTTCTGCAGATTTTCTGCAGAATTTCACATGTGCTGGTGCTTGCAGCTTTAATGGATCCACTTATTTGCTAGCACACACAGTGGCCACATAGTTCACCTTTACCTTTCTTAACATCGCTGTGCACTGGGCTGCTGTTATAGTTTGCACTTCCTGGTTGCTATATTTAGAGCTGTCTTATTTCCCAGGCTATTTTTGCACTGCACTCCCAGCCCAGTTTGCCTGGCTTTCTTAGCACGCTATATTCAGCAGGTTTAGCACCTGGGCTATCCCTTTTGAATATAACGGGCTATTGGTTCTGGGATAATTTAGCATGCCGGGCAGTGCTAATTTAGCCCCGGGGCAAAGTTTTGAATCTCTGGCCCATAATGCCCTGACTCAGAATGAGCCATTGAGCATCACTTGTGAGAGGGGATGACTCTGCCACTCATGAGTTATTTTCCTGCCCCCCTCACATGAGAAGATAAATGCCATATTCTGTATCAACCCATTGCGTACCCCATATTTATGTAACCCAAGCACCATGTAACAGCAGGTTACTACCACTGCCTGTTGGAGTCCATCTAGGTTGAGAGGCATGGGCTCTGTTCTGATGGTGAATGGGAGTTCTTTTCCCAGAATAGAAATAATAATAGCATGATGCCTCCACTCAGAGTGTATATAGTGGGCCAGATATTTGTAGGGTACAACCCCCAGGAATGATGTACCTACCCACCGCCCCTTCCAGTTACTCCCCACACAGAATACAATAAACCAACTTTATATTCTTTGGTACTTGCAGTTAATAGCTATCGCTAATAATATGCTCACAGATAAAGTTATACAATAACAACATTAACAGGTTTATTTAGGGGAAAGGGGAGTGGGAGATGCAGAAATAGAACAGTTAATGATGTAATGGTTAGCAACACAGTAGATCTAAACAACATTGTGCCAACCCCCACAGCAACAACATCCAAGTACCCCTCATCCCCGCTGGTACCAGTGTCCCTATAAAGTTTTTCTGGGTACCCAGATTGAGGTGAAGGAATGATCATTGCCATGGGTTGGCCAGCGTTGGTGCTTTTAACTTTAAACAAATAACTTTCCAGAGCCTGTATTAACTCCCCCAGCTTAGGGCAGTCCCTGTGCTTACTCACAGTTTTGAAGGTTAACAACAGGGTCTAATAAACTCAGTGGATAACGGTTGTTTTTGGTGATGCTGAGGTGGCAGGTAGAAAAGCTGGCAATTGTCATGGTTGGTTGTGATGTCTGGCAGCTTGTCCCCTTCAGGTGGTTGCAGGCTCTTGCAGCTTGTCACCCTTGGGAAATCCTTCAGCAGATACAGGATTAGGCAAGGCTCGGGGGCCAGGGCCACACACACACGCCCCACACATCAAGGCTTCTAGATCTCAGGGGCAAATACTTAATACTGCTTAGCACTGACAGTACTGGGCTGACTCCCTGGACCAACCTAAGTGCATGCGAAGTCCCTCCTCAAACTGAAGTTCAAGCAGACTTACACTCTCTGCAGGTAACAGGCAGTTTGGTGGCAGATTGGATACCATGCTGGCAAACAGACATACAGTCTCTTGGCAGGATTCCACACTCTTTGGCAGTAAACAGTATTTTCCTCTGGCTCTCCAGGCTACAAAACCAAGCAGGCATCTCCTGATGTGAAACACTGTCATCAGGCACTGGAAACACAGTCTCAGCTCCAGTAATGGCACGGGATTACACAGCAGCCCATGCTGCGCTGATTGTTTGTCGCATGGGGCTTGCAGTATTCTCCCAGCCGGCAAGTGGAATTTTTAATTCTGAGCGCCAGATGCTGCAAGTTAGACCAGCTTTATCCTGGTCTAACACACGTCATTTGGGGGACCATTTTTACAGGGCTTGTGCCAAATCATTAGTGCAAGTGGCTGTAAATCGAGGAAACTGTCGCAACTGTGCCTGCTGTACTAGAATCTGGTGTTGCTGCATCAAAGGAGTTTGGTGCAGCTGCATCAAAACGTGGGTTCAACGCAGGGCTTGATGCAAACCCAGCATCACCCTTTGAAAATCCAGCCCCAGGAGGCTGAAATAATAAGCCCTACCTGCGGGGGGGGGGGGGTTACATTTATTTAGCACATTTTGCATACACTGTATCACAAATTGCTGTACAGGTCATGAACCGTTGTGGCACCAATTAAGCAAGCACAAGGAGGTTACATGATACAGAGGGAGGTTTAGAAAGGCTCACAGGGGTTATGGTCAGGAAAGGAGGAGAAGTGAGAGAAAAAGTGCGTTTATACATACCTTGATGGTGTGCTGCCATCTGAACTGCTTGGCCACCGTTCCTCCCAAAATATCGCCAGCCTACGTTCACAACAGGTGTGCATTGTTGCAGGAAGATTTCCTGCTTTTAAAGGCATTTCTGCCAGGTTTGGACTACTTTTTTACCATCCAGGAGTGGTATGGGGTGGCACAGGGCTGCATTGGTGCAGGCAGAGCAGCATGTTTATACGGCAGCTTAACTTGCCTGCACCAGTATGCATTCCCAACAAAATAAGGAATGCTCTGTGCTACAATGGAGTGGCTTACAATGCTCCTGCGGCTTTTTATACTGTCAGATTTGCACTGGTGCAGCTCATCTGCACCGTTGGCAATGGTGCATATGCGGTAATGTAAACACACCTAAAGAGAGAGAAAGAAACTGTTAAGCCCACAGGAAGTTATGTGATTTGCAGAGGCCTGTGAAGGCTTAATGCAGTTCTTAAGAGTGGCTGGTGGTATGCCCAGCCCAGTGGTGTAGATGGCCGAGGTGCCTTGCACATTACCTCTTACCACCCTGGTGACCCGGGCTCATAAGCAAGCTTGGGCCATCAGGGGTTAGCTGGGGGGAAGTAGGATGAGCATCTGATGGACAGTTCTCCTCCTCTGGGGGGGGCTTGTGGTTCCCTGGCTATCAGTGACACCCAGCGGAGGCTGGGTGTGCAACAGGTGGGGCCATGAAAATCTGGGTGGAGGTGATGACAGACATCTGTGGACCAGTTGCAGGCGCATGTCCAGACTGTGCTGACGTCACTGCATGCCTGCACCTCTGGGGCAATGCAACCAAGAAAAGAGGAAACTTCACGATGCCTGGAGCTTCCCTTCACCTGTCAAGTAATTAGACTGATGTGTTGGAGCGTTGAGGAGCAGCCCCGCCTCAGGGCAAAAACTGGGGGGGTACCTGTAGATGATGGATAATAGAGTGAGGGATCACAGGCTGGGAGGTTTCAGGCTGGGAGGGATCAGGTGGGGAGTCGACCATTGGGGCTCCAAAAGACAGTGACCAGAACAAAGTTAAAAAAAAAAAAATTGGCTGATGGCCCAGGGGGATGAGAACCACAGAAGGCAGTGTCACCCCTCTTGCATCCCCATTTCTCAACATCGGGTGGGGGGGTTAGCATGAGATGCATATGTAATGCATGACACGTCCCTATGCCTAATGTCATGTGTGAGTGCCTGCATCAGCACATCTCCCAGATCACCCACATTAGAAAATTGCTCTCTCCCAAGGTCAGTTTCGCTTACAGGAGTGGCTATGTGCAGTGAGAAGAGTAGCTCAATGACTGGACAAAATGCTCACAGCAGAGACAGTTAGGGGGGCTTTAAAGACAGAGAATGCTGAGTGGAAATGGGTGGATGTGGGGCTTGCAAAGGGCCAAATGACTGAGAATAAGGATAATAATAAGTGGGCATGTGGTAAATTCCTCTCCTGAACTGTATACATAAAATTATTTTGTGTTATAACATAGATACATAGATACATAGACAGTGTCGGCAGATAAGGGCCTATGGCCCACCTAGTCTGCCCATTTGAGCTTGTAAGTTCAGTGTAACATCTCACCTGTTTTCATTCGCTATTCTGAAGTTAACAGCAACCTGTCTTTTAAAGGAGGGCTTCCTTTGGAGAAGCTAAACAATCCTGAGATGTAGGCCAACTTGGAATAGAAAGATCATTAACATCTGTTTTGCATCATTTACAGACAAGCTATTTACTCCAATGCTCATTTGTGAATTAATACCTTAGTCTGGCAAACCATGCTCATGGCTAATGTAACCCCCAGGTGGCGCTATCCCAAGGGCTACTACCCCTGCCTGACTGACTACTGACAGGTTGAGAGGCCTGGGTCCAATGGCGAGTGCCTCCACCCAGAGGTCTGGGTTTGCAGTTGTTAAACTAACTTGGTCACAGCCCTCTGGGACACTGTAACCCCCATTTCTTCCCACTAGTGGCCCACACAATGCATCAGGAATATCTTCACAATGTACACTTACCCCCAGGACTGGCTCTGTCGACTGGACGCTGGGGACCCCCTGTAAAACAAGATGATACAATGCAAAAGCCACAGTACAATACTTTAACATAAACGAATACCTCAGACAGTGTAACTTTGCTGAAACAAACAGATCTGATTTATTTAAGGAGCTGTAACAAGGAAGGGGGAAATCAGGTTAATTAGGTTAAACACATTAATAATCACAGTACAGTGTGCATAGTCAGAGTCTCAAATTGTCACTTTCACTGGGTACCCAGGATGGGGGGTGGGGCTAGCCAGGATCGGTGCAGCTGGTTGGGGCCCTGTGATGGAAAAACACTGGCACAATACCCAAATTGTAATCCGGAGCCGTTTGGCTCAGTTTGTGAAGAAATGAAAAAAAAAAACAACATTTAGATGACACACTTGCAATTCGATAAACAGATGGCAGGGAGCTACCCTGCTTTGTACTCACAAACTCAATGCTGGGAACTGGATGGAAGGCAGATTGTCCTGGATTGCCAAGAGGAGCAGACCCTGTGGACTAGGGTTGTCAGAACTAGTTCAGGAAAGATTCGAACCCATCACGTACCCTGGTGTTCGAGTTCTAATTCAGAACTTGAACACTAGTGGGTTCACAAACGGATTCGAATCAATCCATTTTTTTTATGTCTTAGAAGCCAACTGAACGCAAGCTTGCCTAGCCCTATAGTGTCGGCTCCAAAGGGACGGGAGAGAGAGGTTGAAGCAGGATGGGATTGTGAGGCAGCACAGTGCCACAGGAGGCAGAAAGTCTGGGGTGGAGCAGATGAAGAGGGTGGAATGAAGGGAAGGGTGCATGATGGCATGCACAAACTTGTGGGGGCTAAATGGTGTGGACTGGAGTCGGACTGCGCGCCTGCATACTTCATCCCCACAGTCCGTGTTACCACCTGACCATCTGCTCTGTGGTCAGGTGGTGGATGGTAGAATACATAAACCGCGCATGGTTGCAGCTCGCGCCATTACCCAGCCAGTGCCATAAAGGAGTTGCAGGCTGCAGCAGCCGCTATCTGGCCCCTCTGTCTGGGCTAGCTCTGCTCTGGCTCTGGCAATTGCTTGTTAATTGTGAAATGAAATTGTTGTGTGTGTGTATTGCAAACTAAAAAATAAATAAAAGCTAAGGGGTGGGTGGGGTGAAAACTAAAGGTAGGGGCCGGGGGGACTCAGGGTTGGGAGTGGGAACCGAGGAAAAGAAAGGGCCTGAACTTAGGAACAGTCGGTGAGAGGCTCAGCCTCAGGATGAGACGGACAGCGCGAGGGAAGTTAAAGCTGCTGAGTATTTGAGTAAAACTGAGAAACTGAGAGAATTTATCATAGTCTCAAACAACAGTTCAAAAACTTCATTTCTGCGTGGCGTAGTTGTTTCACACTGGGAAGAAGGAGCGATCATCTGATGGCTGGGGGAAGGGTGAAGAAATTAAAACAAATAGATTGTGAGGAAAATTAAGTTTAACTTTAATGTGTGAGTCTTTGAGAAGTTGAAACATTTGAATTTGATGGCATTTTTACTTACTACTTTATACCCTACTCCACAAAACAAAGTAAAATAATCAAGAGGACAGGGAGGGGAGGGGATTCTGTGGTACTGTGCTGCTGAGTGTTCTTCTATTCCACTCTATAAAATTCCTGATAGAACAACACCAGGCTATTTTTTTTTTTTTTTTACACAGTACTCCCTACTTGTGTGTTGTGTGTGTGACTCCACTACACTGTATCTCTCTATTCTCCTGTGGTGTTTTCATCACCCTGCTGCGGCTGCTGACTGTGTATCCTACCCATTGTGTGTTACTGCGAGAAGCCCATTCTTGGGCAGTCGTGTGGTGGCATTATCCTTAAATACATGACAGAAGCCCAGGAATATATTTCCCTGTTGGGAGAAGAGACAGAAAAATCTCTTTCCTTGGGTTGTATATGTGTGTGTGACTCCGTCTCCTGTGGTCAGCCCATCTGCTGTGTGCCTTTCGACTGCACTGTACCCTACCCAGTGTGTGTTACCGAGAGAGGCCCAGTGGCCAGTTGTCGTGTGGTGGCATTATCCTTAAATGCATGACAGAAGCCCAGAAATATATTTCCCTGTTGGGAGGAGAGACAGAAAATCTCTTTCCTTGGGTTGTATATGTGTGTGTGAGTGACTGCCTCCTGTGGTCAGCCCATCTGTTGTGTGTTTTCGACTGCACTGTACCCTACCCAGTGTGTGTTACGAGAGGCCCAGTGGCCAGTTGTCGGTGGTGGCATTATCCTTAAATGCATGACAGAAGCCTAGAAATATATTTCCTGTTGGGAGGAGAGACAGAAAATCTCTTTCCTTGGGTTGTATATGTGTGTGACTGCCTCCTGTGGTCAGCCCATCTGCTGTGTGCCTTCGACTGCACTGTACCCTACCCAGTGTGTGATAATGAGAGGCCCAGTGGCCAGTTGTCTGTGGTGGCATTATCCTTAAATGCATGACAGAAGCCCAGAAATATATTTCCCTGTTGGGAGGAGAGACAGAAAATCTCTTTCCTTGGGTTGTATATGTGTGTGTGAGTGTGACTCTGTCTCCTGTGGTCAGCCCATCTGCTGTGTGCCTTTCGACTGCACTGTACCCTACCCAGTGTGTGTTACCGAGAGAGGCCCAGTGGCCAGTTGTCATGTGGTGGCAGGGTTGCCACCTTTGGATGAGGCAAAAACCGGATCCTAAGCTCTGTCCCTAGCCCCACCCCTTTTCATGACTCATCATGCATTGTTCCTCCTAGAAGTCCATTTGTTATATCAATAAAAAACAACGCTTAAAGCAGCAGTTCAACAAAAATGTGAAGATACTATAGTGTACCTGTTAAAGTTACTTTCCTAGGTTCTTCCTAATTATTTATTTACTTATGCATTTATTTATTTATACTGGTTTACCAGATAAACATACAGTGATAAAAAAAAATCTCATTTACAGATATGATCTGTGGGGAGACAAGGGAAATACTGTAAATAGCATACAATAGTATACATACCTTATATCTTTTTCTGGCTCCATTTCCTGTTCATGTCCACAGTACTATTTAAAAGCCAAAGAAATGACTATACTTTTTTCTTAAGGAAATAAAATAATTTTAAAACATTTAAAAATGCCTAAATTCTGTTAGAGATGAAAATGTTTACCAGCAAATGAAAGTGGAGGACAACTAGCTCTGTTGCTGTTACAAAAGGTGGGGGCAGCTGTGCTGCTATGCCACTTTAAGATGCAGTGGAAAGATTAGGTTAAGTAAGTGCTAATGGTGTTAATGGTCATACTTTACACCTCCCAGGGTGACTGCATTCACAAACAAAAGGCTACATTGACAACAGAACTTGTTTGTAACTTGAACATGTAGCTGAAACAATGAGTGATATGACAACATTTATTTCAAAAGTATGTGAGCACTCAAAATGGCTCAAAAACCTGACCAGCACAGAGCAAAACCGGATTACCTGATTGGGACCCTGAAAACCTGACCACCAGGAAAAAAACCTGACAGGTGGCAACCCTATGTGGTGGCATTATCCTTAAATACATGACAAAAGCCTAGAAATATATTTCCCTGTTGGGAGGAGAGACAGAAAAATCTCTTTCCTCGGTTTGTGTGTGTAACTCCATCTCTTGTGGACAGCCCATCACCCTACTGCTGTGCGCCCCTTCACTGCTATGCGTATGCCTATGCCCAGCAGCACAATCATTCTGTAAGCCTTGAACCTGGGATCCTTTAGTTGCAAACTGTCATATTCTTCAATTACTTTCAGTCCACTGCATCACAGTGTCACATAGCCAAAATAAAATTTTGGAGTTGTAGCCAGTGATCATAGATCACGTTGCCTTCTTACACAGGAATTGTGTGGGTGTATTCACTGCAGTATACTGGTTCTGTTATGGCTGACACCAACATAGGTGAAGCATCTTTTGCTGGTGTTGGGGCAGGTGTTGGTGGTAGTGGTAATCCTGGTGCTAGCAGAAATAACCAAAATGTTTCACATGATAAAAATTCAACAAACAGCAAAAGAGCAACAGCGAAGTGTGGTAAAGGGGGACCTTTTAAGAAAACCTGTGCAGCTGCTGGGGTCACACGGAGAGGCACCATAAGGTATGCCATTCATGGTGTTAAAATCCCCGTGACTAGTAGTAATAATGCAAGTGACAGTGAGTCCCTCTCTGGCTCAGACAGTAGCTCTTTGTCTCAGACTGACACTGTTGTGTCTTGTGACGTATCATTACTTCCTTAACAAAGTGAAATGAGCAAGTCTGCTGACAATGAATCAGGTAGTGCACTTGCAAATACATCCAGCACTGTTGGCAATGAAAAGGACATATCCATTGAATCCACCACTTCTGTGTCGGCCAGCAATGAAAATCCATCAGAGTCTTCTGCCCACTCTTCTAGCACCAAGGAGCATGTCCCGGGTTCTGTTAGGACAGGTAAAAAGACACAAACAGTCTTTAGCTATCTTCCTAGCACTCAACAAAATCTGTCACATCTGAGGTGTGGAATTATTTCTCTGTCAGTAAACTGATCCATGCAGAGCAGTTTGTTCCTCTGTAAACAGAGTGTAAGTGGTAAAGTGTCATGCCTTGGCACTACAGCTCTTAAACGCCATCTGAAAAAAGCATTCAATTTTGCTTGATCGTCCAAAACCCATGTCCTCCATCTTCCAGACCACACGTGAGGAGGGTCAGGAATCTGAAATGGATACTGAATTGTCTGAACTTGATGCGGACCGAACCACTGCCAACCCTAGGATCACTGTTACCACCAGTGCCAGCATCATTAGTACCAGTTGCACATCCAGTGATGGCACTGAATGTATAAGTCCTAGTCCACCATCTCAGCATCCATCTGCCCATCGAAGCACGGTGTATAATAAACCAGCAGGGACATGTTGTAAACAGCTAACACTGTCTCAGGCATTTGAAAGGGAGAATACCTTTACTAGAAATCATCCAAAGACCCTTCATCTTAATCACAGAATTGGTGAACTGTTAGCCAGAGCCCTTCTCCCATACTCTTTGGTAGATCATAAGGGATTTTAGGGAGCTCATGACATTAGCAGAGCCTCGTTACAATGTTCCTCATCGAAGGTACTTTTCCTATGTTGAAATACCAAACATTTATCAGGCTTTAAAAGCGACAGTGATGCTTGCACTTAAAACTGCAGAGGGTGGGGTTATTCATGTCACAACAGATATGTGGACCAGCACTCAAAACATAGATTACATGTTCCTTACCGCTCATTGGGTCACGTTTCTTGTGCTTTTCAAAACAAAGACACCCTAAAAGATAGTGCTGCTGCATATAAAGAAGTTTGGGCAAAGTCATACTGCTGCAAACATCTTGCAGGAACTAAATGACCTCCTTGACGAATGGGTTTATTCTTATGGTCTAAAATGTGGCTTCATAGTAAGTGACAATGGAGCCAACATCTTGAAAGCAGTACAGGATGGAGGATTTCTGCATGCTTCTTGCTTTGCACATTGCTTACATCTAATTGTCATGGGATTTCTCAGCAATGAAACAAGTGGATGGTATGATTGCTGTTTGCAAAAAAATTGTGACTCACTTTTCACATTTAACCAAGGCCATACGGACATTGTTCGAACTGCAAAAAAAACACAAGCTGCCCCAGCAAAACCGGATTCAAAATGTTTCCACTCGTTGGAACTCAACGCTTTATATGCTGCAGCGCCTCTTGGAGCAAAAGCAAGCTGTACATGGGTATTGCTCCAGTTACATTATTGGAGATGGCATTATGCTGTCTGTGCTGCAGTGGAAATTAATGGACAGTGTGCTGCATCCTAGCTCCTTGTGAGACAGCTACAAGGGACATGTCTTCTGAAGGCGCATCTGTGAGTCAGGTTATCCCACTCATAATGCTAATTTCACATCATCTAAGTGTTCTAAATCTACCAATAGAAAAAGACAGATCTGAAGCTCAGACAACATGTTGCCTGTATCATGGGAATCTTGTAAAGAGAATGAGCGAGCGCTTCAAAACCAATGACAAATTAGTTGCAATGACGAAATCAAAACACTACATCCTTGCAACTCTCTTAGATCCCAGGTTCAAGGCTATACATCTTCCAAAAACAGATGATATAGAGCAGTATAAATGTATGTGGCTAGATGAGCTGCAGCACTCACAGGAGTCAAACACAGACACGCACTGTACCCTCAAGTTGTCATCACCACAACATGCAGGTTCATCTTCACAAAGGGATACAGAACTGGAAAAGTCACCAAACATTAACAGTAGTTGTTCCACAACTGCCACTTCTTCAACCCTTAGTAGCAAGCTAAATCTGTGGCAAAACTTTCCCAAATTGCTGCCATACCAGCTTCTGCTGATTCCTCTTCTGAGCGGTCTCCTTCCATCATGGTAGACAGTTACCGCAGAACTGCCTACTCCTATTGATGCATGCCTCTTTGAATACTGGAGATCAAAAAGTCGATTTGGACAGAGCTGTATGATGAAGCCTGTAAATATCTTGGTTGTCCTGCAACAAGTGTCTCTTCAGACGCATGTTTAGTACAGCTGGTAATATTGTGACAGACACCAGAAATAGGTTGCTGCCAGAAAATGTACACATGTTAACTTTTATTAAAGTTAATAAGTCAAGATTTACGTATCCCTACAAGAGTACACAAACTGATCCTGAAGTGACTTGATGTTGTGGATGTTGATGGTGATGACAACTCAGATGGTGGTGGCTGGTAAATATTGTGTGGGACAGAGTCTCTCTGCACCAAAAAGGAAACTTTTACAGACTGTGATGACTTTGGTTGTCTCTCTCCTTTCTCGATCTACTACCTTGGACTATATACCCCAAAACTTTCACCATTTCATGGCAAACTGCTTTGTAGCTAGGGTCTAAACTAAAGTCAACAAGTTTTATATACAGGGCAATTTTAACATCAGTGGGAACAGGCCCAAATTTGGCATAAAAGGGACACTGTCACGTCAATCCTTTCTGTATCATATTATTTATAGTTAAAGTGGAAACATATATTTTTGGATTTACCTTCTGTGACTTTGTGATGCATCAGTATGGGCTGGGACTGGGGGCCGTCTATTTTTCAATTTTAAAGAGGACAAAACAATGAGTTCTAATTGGTAGCTGTTTATTATTTTTTCAATTACAGAAATGTTAGCCATAAACCAAAATGGATGCTAGTACATGGGTGATGATTGGGGGACTGGGTTTTAACATGGGTGAGGGACGGAGAAGGGTGACATGAATGGTAGTTTATGACTAAGTGTAGGGGTAGTTTAAACATTCAGGAGGGAGGAGGTGGAATACATGCTTGAGGGGGGTGAGGGTTGTGGGTTGGTTTTAACATGGGTGTAAGGGTGGTATGGATGCTACTGCACAGATGAGGGTGGTGGAAGAAAAGTGGAATGGGTGATGGGGTGAAAAGTGGGTGTTGTTTTAGTCCTTTCATTTACAGATTCGTGATCGGCTGGGGATGGTGAGTAAAAAGATGATGACAGACCGAACCTACTATATATATAATATATGTATATATATATTTTTTTCTTATTAAATACATTGCAAACTGCTGCCACCTAGCACAATTGTCCTGTCCCCTTTAAAAAAAAATAAAGGAATCAGAAATAAAAGAAAATCTGCATCAGCAGTTTTCACAGAATGTGACCTTTCATAAAGTGTTTTGCTTTACAAGTAGTGATAATTTGATACATAATGGGGTTGACAGACACTGTCCCTTAAACATCACATGCCAACTGCTGCAGCTACATTAAATGTTCCTTAAGTTAGTATGTGGTGAGGAAACCACTTTTTTTATTTATGTGACTGAAATACAGATTTTATTGACGTATCAGCTGCAAAAACGCATCATCTTAGAAAGTTATATGTATTACTTCAATTTGCCAATGTAACCCCTAGATGGCGCTATCCCAGGGGCTACTACCCCTGCCTGATTTGCCACTAACAGGTTGAGGGGCCTGGATCCAATGGCGGATGCCTCCACCCAGAGGTCAGGGTTTGCAATAGTTAAACTTACTTGGTCACAGCCCTCTGGGACACTGCAACCCCCCTTTCTTCCTACTAGTGGCCCATACAATATATCAGAATTACCTTCACAGTATACACTTACCCCCAGGGCTGGTTCAGGCACTGGGACCTCCTGTAAAATAAGATACAGTGCAACAATCACAGTACAATACTTTAACATAGACAAATACCTCAGGCAGTATAACTTTGCGTGAAACAAGCAGCTCTGATTTATTTAGGGGAATATAACAAGGACAGGGAAATCAGGTTAATTAGCTTGGCACTTTACTCATCTATCTATGGCTCTGTACACAGGCTCCTATCCCTACCAGTTACTGTCCCTGGGTACCCAAGCCCTAGTGGCTAGTCAAACCGTGGCAGCTGGTAGGGCCCTTTCACACAGAGAAAAGAAAAATTAGTTAAACAGTCAGCAGTACAGTGATTCCATTTGGATTCAATGTGCAAGAGCGGCCCTGAATTAGTACTCATGACCTCCAAACAAGATAGGGTCCTTCAATGTCAGCAGGGCTACTCTTGAGCTCCACGAGACTCCTCTCACATTTATATGGCAAACTGCAACAGGCAAAAGTCCTTTAATGGCAGCAGGATTCACTTGAGCTAACCAAGCCTCCTCACACATTTATATGGTGAACAGTAACAGGCAAAAGTCCTTTAATGGCAGCAGGATTCACTTGAGGTGCACAAGCCTCTTCACACATTTATATGGTAAAACAGAAAGTACTATACCAGGCAGGCTGCTTCTCTATCCCGATCGCAATTACTGCACAATACCCGGGAGAACACACAGCAGATTCAGTTCCTGACAGACCGAGTGCAATTCAGCAATTTCTCCAGTCTTCTACAGGGTGAGCCTGGTTTCTACTCTTCAGATATCCTTTAATCCTCTTCACAGGACAGATTCAGTCCTAACAAGCAGTTACACAAGCTGCAGACCGGAACTCTGGGCCTTACACACGTTTCCCGACTAAAACTGCACACTGAAAAAGCACAGGGCTCCTTCCTTCTTCACTGCCAGAGCTCAACTGAAACTCCAACAGACAAAACCGAGCACTTCTTTGAGTTCCTCCCAGTTCTTGACTGGATTGGCTGTCACTCACAATAGACTGCTCCTGTTGGTCCAAAAGGCGCTGAAGTCCAAACTCATCTCCCAGAGTCACTGCCCATACAATCCTCTTGTGGCTGGCTCAGATTATGAGTCCAAGTTCTGATTCGTCCAAGGCACCATTTAGAGCTAGCTTACCACACTGATTGGTCCAGTTCAGCAGTTCAAAACCAGAATGGGGAACTAGGCAGACACAGTTCTGACTGCAAAGAAAGCAGGTTAGACAAACTGTAATTTCATTATTACTCTAAATGGTTTCTGGCAAACAGTTACATCTTTCAGATAGGTTCCCTTTGCACTCCTAGTGACTGCAAAAATGGAGTGAATTGGCAGCAGCTCGAGTGGTACTCAATCAAAGAAACACACAGTCCCCCATACAAACTAATTATGTCTGCAAGCAGACAGCTCTTAAAGAGACAGTACCAGAGGTTCTAAAACACTCACTGATAAATGGCTTAAACGCCACACACCATTCAGGCTTGGAGCATTCAAGCAAGCTCCTGGAAGTCTTTTGGAAACCCCCATTTGCAGGGGGTTACACCAACAAGAATGTTGGTATATGTATGCATTATCTTAGCAAATTGCATGCATTTTTTGCCAGCAACAATGACTGGCATATTTTTTTTATTCAAATGTCTTGACTGACTACGTTATTACATAATATGTTTTGCAACAGTTCCATGTGCTGCTGCTGCAGTACCTTGGCTTGACTTTGTTATAAAAGCTTTCTTTTAAACATAGCAACTTTTGATTTACTCATTTAAAACAGAAAGCAGTAAATAGCTGAGATTAGGTAATGTCAGTTATTTTTTCTCATAGTTTATGACGATGAGTATATATAACTGAGTACATAAATGGCTAATGTGCCTCTTTCTTTCACTAAGGAACTATGATGCAGCTGCAGCAGGAAAACTTTTAACATATGGGTGGGCCTGTTACGTATTAAGTTGCAGGCTTTAGCAAACAGAAGAAACCATAGATTAACCTAGTTGTATTCCTATCAATGTCACACATGATCATTTCTCTCCACCTTATATTGAACAGTTTTTCCTTTACATGTATTTTATTACTATCTTCATTACTGGCAGCACAATTAAAAAATAGGGTTCGAGTTCTAAAAAGTTCTAAAAAAGATTAGAACCCTAGAACTTTTTCAAAAGTTCTAGACTAGAACTAGAACCCAGAACTTCAGAGGGTTCTGACAACCCTACTGCGGACAAGGTCCTTGTGACTGGACCCCACTGCAGTTTAGAGCAAATGGATGTAGTCTGGATTAAGCTGGGGTTTACTTCCAGCTTCATGCACTCAATTCACTGTACAGGGGATTTGAAACGCGATTCCCCACAAGCACTACACACATTTATATGTAAAAAGAAAGTACTATACCAGGCAGGCTGCTTCTGTATCCCGATTGCAATTACTGCACAAAACCTGGGAGAACGCACAGCAGATTCAGTTCCTGACAGACCGAGTGCGATTCAACAATTTTCTCCAGTCTTCTACAGGGTGAGCCTGGTTTCTACTCTTCAGATCTCCTTGATTCTCTTCACAGGTTGGATTCAGTCTGAACAGGCACTTGCACAAGCTGCAGACCGAAACTTAGGGCCTTACACGTGATTCCCGCGCTAAAACTACACACCGAAGAAGCACACAGCTCCCTGTCTCTTCACTGCCCAAACTGATCTGATCTTTCCAGTAGACAGAGCCGGGCATCTCCTTTGAGTTCCTCCCAGTTCAATTGGCTGGGTTGGCTGTCACTCACAATCAGACTCCCCCTGTTGGTGCAAAAAGGCGCCGAAGTCCAAACCACAATTCCCAGAGGCATCTGCCATACAGTCCCATTGTGGCTGGCTCAGCTTAAGAGTCCAAGTTCTGATTTGCCAGCAGCAGGCTCCATTTTAAAGGCCCCCCCACACTGATTGGTCCAGTTCAGCAGTTCAATTCCAACATAGAGGGGAAACACACACAGAGTCCCAGCTGCAATAAAACAGGTCAGATAAACTGCAATCTCACAAATGCTGCTAAATGATTACAGGCAAACAGTTACAGCTTTCAGATTGCTCCTTTGCACTCTTAGCGACTGCAAAAACAGAGCGAATTGGCAGCAGCCCGGGCGGGATTCGGGCATTAGAACACACAGTGCCCCCTCCTCAATTAATTATGGTCACAAGCAGGCAGCTCTTAAAGAGACAGTACCAGAGGCTCTAAAAGCACTCACATTCAAGCAGCTTAAACTCTGAACACCTCCAGTCTTGGAGCATTCAAGCAAGCTCCTGGAAGACTTCTGAGAACCCCCATTTGCAGGGGGTTACACTAACAATAGATTTCCTTTTGTGCCCCAAGTTAGCTTTTACAGTAAAAGACTAGTTTCAGCCAGGAAGCGGTTACCAGTTTAAATGTGAATGGCTGATTTGTAGAGCCAGCCTTAGCCAGAAGAATTAACTAGACAGAGCAGAGGTGATGGTTCTCTCCAGAAACTTTGCATAGAAAAGGATCCAATAACTTCTCAGATAACAAAGGGGCATTCTGGTCTATAACAGGAGTCACCTTAAACTGTCAGTGCTGGCCTGCCTACAGCCTGAGCAGTATTCCTGTGAACTGCTGCACACTGTGCTGCTACTTGGGAATGCAAAGAAGCTACACATTGTGTGTATCTACAATCCCCCCACGGGTGGTGTATTGGGTTTATCCTCCCTCTTGACTCTGTTGGCTCTAGGACTGGCAATAATGAGCTATTGATCCTAGGGAATCTCAGCTTAAACTGGCTTGGAAGCAATACCAAGCAGTATGAGACTCTGCTTGCAGGCTTCTCACTGTCACAACTCATTAAGAATCCCACTAGGTGGTCGTCCACTGGCGGTACCAGCTCTCTACTGGACTGGTCCTGTCCAATAGGCCTGAGAGGATTAGCTCCTCTGGTGCCCTCCCTGATTCCATCTCTGATCATGCCCCTGTGTACTGCATATGGAAGGTCTCTGGCCCAAAGATCCCTCCTAAAATCATTCAAGTCAGGGATTTCTCCAGGTTTGACCTGGGTACTTTCCAGGAGGATCTTATGCTCACGGACTGGTCTGCAGTGATGGATGACCAGAATGCTTCCTCTGCAGTCTGTCATTTCCTTAGTATCTTCTGAGTGCTACAGGACAAGCATGCCCCTCTTGTCAGATGGAGGGTTAGGCGGACTGCTATGAAATGGTTGCATGGGAGCCTTCTTGCTCTCATGAAGACTAGAGACAAACGCTGGGCCAACTTCAAGGTCTCGATGAACCTGGCCATATTCCAGCAATACAGGAGGCTCAGGAATGAATGTAAAAAGGCTATCAGGGCTGCCAAAAGTGAATTTTGCAAAGCCGCCTTACGGACTTCAGCTAAGGACCCTAGGAACTTCTGGTGGAATATTAAAAACATAGTGAGTGGTTCCTCCACCTGTGAGGCTTCTGACATGCTTATTGATGGTGCTAACTGTAATAATCCGCTGACCATCGCCAATGCATTTAACTCACATTTTTCGGACCTGTTCGCCTTCATCTCTCTATTCTCCTCCATTGGTCATGACAGACCTGTCCAGCCCCCTCAGCCTCAACTGGCACCTTCCCCTCATCCTCTGTTCTACTTCAAGGCTGTGACAGCACAAGAGATGCAGAGATTGCTCTCTGGTCTCTCCCCCTTTTCTAGTGCTGGCCATGATGGTATGGAACCAAAGCTTCTCCGCCTTGCTGCTGCTTTCATTGCCTCCCCTGTGGCCCATATCGTCAACCTATCCTTAGCCTCTGGGGTTATCCCTGACCTGTGGAAGGTGGCGAGGGTTGTCCCCATACTCAAACAGGGCAACCCTAGGATTCTTGACAATTATCGGCCAATTGCCATCTTGTCTGCTGTCAGTAAGCTTCTTGAGAAAGTTGTGACGGGGCAACTCACGGATTAAATCCAGTCTCATGAGCTACTGTCTCCCTCGCAGCATGGCTTTCATAAAGGGCACAGTACAACTTCTGCCCTGGTCACTGTCACTTCTGGTATAAGGGCTGCTATGGACCAGGGCAGACTCTCTGGGGCCATCTTTATTGATCTCTCTAAGGCCTTTGACCTAGTTGACCATGCCTTACTGTGCACTCAGCTTAGGTCATTGGACCTGTCCCCTCCTGTGCTCAGTTGGTTCTACAATTACCTTACAGACAGGCAGCAACTTACCAAATATAGTAAGATGCTCTTGGATGCCACCGCCGTGTCCTCAGGGGTTCCCCAGGGGTCAGTCCTCGGGCCCTGCTCTTCTCCATATTCATCAATGATCTTCCCTCCTAAGCTGCCTCCTGCAGGGCCATCCTGTAAGCTGATGACCTTGTTATTCTCACTGATTCACGGGATATTGGGGTCATTAACCACCAACTGAGTGAGGATTTCATGAGTATCCAATCCTGGATATCATCCCACAAGCTGATCCTAAATCTTAAAGAGACTCAGGCCATGCTGTTTGGATCCCTGGCTAAGTTAAAGGCCTCCACTGTCCCTCTGTGCATCTCAGGTATTGATGGTGCTCCCGTTCTCATCACTAACTCCGTCAAATATCTTGGGGTGACACTCGACCCTCAGCTCGACCTTGGTCACCATATCCACAATGTGTGTTGAGCTGTTAACTGGAAATTGGGTCTGGCTTACAGGCGAAGAATAATTTTACTTTGGCTGCTCGCCTAGCACTGGCCAGAGATGTGTTTCTTCCATTTCTCTGCCATGGGCTCCTTTTGTTTGCCCATACTACCAAGGTCCACCTCACTAGGTGGACCATAGCCTACAATAACATCTGCCGTTTTACTCTTGCAGCCCCTCGTCTCACTCACCATTGTGATCTGTGTAGCAAGCTTAACTGGCTCTCCCCACCCAACTACATGAATTTTGTTTTGGGCTGTTTCACGGGTTAGGTCCTGGGTACAGGCACCCCCCCCCCCGGCTTGGCGGCACTCCTCATGCCCGCTGTCTCCACTGCCTACTCCTTAAGGTCACTGGGCCCCGCTATTCTTAAGGTTCCTGCTACACGTACCCAAATGGGGGACAGGGAATTTGCATCATGTGCCCCTAGATTATGGAACTCCTTTCCTGTCCAGGTCCAATCCTCCCCTTCCTAGGCATGCCTACCAACCTCCTTGTGGAAGCACTTACAGCTCTCATCAGTATGTGACTGTCACAGACCTCCCTGAGTACCCTGGTCCCTGCACTGTACTTGAGCACATCATCTCCTGTACTTGGCTCTGGCCCTGCTGTGGTTGCCTGCCCGCCTGGGTGTGGCCCTGTGTAAAGTGTGTCAATCCTGTATATATCTGTATATATTGCTAGGAATATTGCTTTAGTGACTCTGTACTATTTTACATTTGATGGTGTCCACTGTTATAGCCTGAGTTATCCTACTATGTATGCTATGTTTCTCCTGACTTCAGTGTATCTGCCTCACTTGCTTCAATTTGTACTCTGTATGTTCTTTTAATTTCCTGTACTGTCCCGGGTCATACCTGAGAATAGGCATATGTTTTGTCTAGTGTACTTACCTGGTTAACAAAAGCTAAATAAATAAATTGCACAGAAAGGAAGGATAATGAGACAAAGTGTGTTGCATTACTAGAAAACACAGCACTTGTTTTAACTCTGGGCAGAAGGGGAAGCAGTTTTTTTCTTTTCCCACTGCTGGAGAGACAGAACTCCACACGGAGGTGGTTGTGTGAATTAAGAGGAAGGCCAGTTCCAAGCTGCTGCTTGGTCACATGAAAATTGTATCTGTAGTTCTTTTTAAAATCAGAGGCAAGAGGTGATTCCAACACAGACAAAAGTGAATTCTGACTCGTGAGAAGGCACAGCCGTTCTGCAAAGGTCTTAGGGGAAGAACTTACAATTTAAGTCAATTCAGTTAGGGACTTTCCTAGTTGTACTCCTGTGTTAAAAATCTGTTATTTTGAATATCTTAGTGCATTTGTATTCACCACTGGTTTGCTGCATATCTTGTAAATGTCTTGTAAATGCTACGCATTTTATATTTAATTTATGTGACAGTAGCGTTTTAATAAATACATGTAATCTATTTTATTGACTGTTCCATTGTTCCACCTCTAAGAGCCCTACCAACTTGAAGGTAATCCTGCATTTCTTGATACAGAGCAGGGATAAGGTTACCTGGAGGGACTAAAGTTGTTCCTAAGGTCTGAAAGTCCTGTACTGTGTAAACAGGAGCCTGTGGAGGGATGAGAAGGAATCAGCCCCTAGTGAGTCATTGTGACCACGTTAGTGGCAGCATTGATGAATTATGCAAGCCGGTCGCTTGATCACCGGGGGGATCTTGGGTGTTTTGTGACAGGGTTCATCTGGAAATGGGGCAAGAAGATTATCGTACAATGAGTGTAGAATGAAAGAAAAGTAGACAGTGCTGTAGAAATTATGTTTCAACAACAAGGCCTTCATCAGGAGTAACTTGTATAGGTAAACAGTAAATATAACATTAGTCAGTCTACTGAGATAGTCTACTTATAGCTCTGTTTATTTGCTAATGGTTGGTTTTAGTGCAGACCACATCTACATCTTTTTTGTTAGAATACTGAAACTGTTTTATTTTTTGTTTTCCTTATAAATAAGGTTTGGGAGACGTAATCCCAGGAAGTGAAATCCCGACAGAAGCACCTGCGCCTGCACCTGTGCCTGTGCCTGTGCCTTCAATTCCCATAGTCCCCCCCAAACCCAAGTGCACTTCCATCTCATGCTTCCGGGGGGTGAAATGTACTGAAACAGCAGACGGATTTAAGTGTGGTCCTTGTCCAGATGGATATACAGGAAACGGGGTAACCTGCACAGACATTGATGAGGTATGAATGTTGAACGGCAGAAACTGATTATGGATCATTATAAAAAGGGTCTCAGAAATGCTCTTTTCTCTCTTTAAAAATGCTTTGAAAATGTGCATAGGAGATACTGAACAGAAGGGGGGTTCTTCAGTGTGTCGGCTGTGTGCTTTGCACTTGCACAATAGAACATTGCCATAACTTTATACCCACATTCAGGGCTATTCTTTTCTGTACACCCCAGTGCTATTGTACAGTCTGATATCTTTTAGTGACCCAACATATAATTATTAATTTATTACACAGATACATAGAAGTTGATGGCAAATGAAGACCTCTTGGCCCACCCAGTCTGCCCTATTTATCCTTACCTAGTATGGGGTCTGATGCACAAACTGAACTTCTGAGCACCCCCTTACCTCCAGGATACCCTTGTGTCTGTCCCACACCTTCTTGAATCCTGTGACCATTTTAGCCTCATTCATTTTCTTATTTCAAAAGTATTACCAGGAAGTACATACTGAGCTGCGATCACATTGCTTTCAGATGTGTTCTGACTGGGGGGAGAGGATGACGGAGAAAACGGTACAAATGGCAAACATTAATACAACTATAATACATGACTAAATGTAGCACAGTAACCATACTGGCCAATGCATGTACATAAATGTGATGAGTATAACTGCCCAAGATGATAGGAACTGTTAGAATTATGCCAATGCAGTAGTACAGTTATAATAACCAGTTTAGACTATATAGTTATGGAAGGAAGGACCCAAGGAGCAGTAATAACAAGCATTTGTCAATGCCGAATGTTTGCTTGTTGGCATTAGCATTGGTAGTGCAGAAATTAGACAGATGCAGAATAGGAATGGCAGTGAAGTGCTGAACTGACACCAACCCCACCCCCACCCTGCAGAGACGGACAGGCATTGGGGTGTGCCTTTGGGTCATCACCCATAACACTCATGCCATTTCACCTCACCCTACCCTGCAGACGCCGGCAAGTGTCGAGGTGTGCCTTGGGGTGTTCAGGCTTTACACTCACCCCATCTCATAAGGAAATACGCTGAAATGAGTGCAGTATAGGAGAAAGGGTTAACTTTGGGGCCAAAGAGTCCAAGGTACACCTCAATGCCTGTCACTGGCTGCGGGTGGGGGTGGGGTGGAATGGCATGAGCATTACTGTTAACAATCCCAAGTCACATCCCTGATGCCTGTCAGTCCCTACAGGGTAGGGCATTATGGTCGGAAACCCTAACACCCTGGGCTTTCTTGGTATTTTCACTCCAAGTTTTCAACATGGACTTTTGTAGCCCCACCACGAGACAGTGACACTGTCAGTTCATTAGCTGAAAGGTGATTTTGCACAGGACTGTGCCATTTAGCTCACAGGTGCAAAAACACATTTCGAACAGGATGTGAAAAATGACAGCTGTACTGTTCATGAGGAGGTGTAAAAAAATGGTAATGTTGAAAATCTGGAGTGAAAATATAAAAAAATTGGTGAAGTCACAAGTGTGCATAGAAACTGAGCAACGCACACCCATAATGCAATTATTTGGGGGAATTTTTACACCGCATTTTCAACATAGGCATTTTGAGACCTCTGCTGTTGAACAGTGGCACTGTGATTTTCTTAACCTGCCCCGAACATTGATTTCCCAAAGCGACCACACCCATTGTGCACCACAGGTGCGGAAACATGTTTCAGGCAGGATGTGAAAAATGACAGCTGTACTGTTCATAAGGCAGTGTGCAAAAGTGACAATGTTGAAAATCTGGAATAAAAATATAAAAAATTGGTGAAGTTACGAGTGTGCGTAGAAACTGGGCAACGCATGCTGGTAACGCAGTCATTTTTTGGAATTGTTTCTCCAAATTTGCAACATGGACTTTTTGGGACCTCTCCTTATGAACTCTGTCAGTGTGATTTTCTTAATCTGTCCTAAACGTTGATTTCGCACAGCGACCGCACCATTGTGCGCCAGATGTGCAAAAACACATTTCAGGCAGGATGTGAAAAATGACAGCTGTACTGTTCATAAGGAGGTGTGGAAAAATGGCAATGTTGAAAATTTAACATTCTCAAAGTTACAAACATGCGTGGGAACTGCACAATGCATGCTCGTAACAGTAATTTTTTGGAATTTTTCCACGAAATTTGCAACATAGGCTTTTTAGGAGCCCATCTCATGAACAGTGACACTGTCATTTCATTAATCGGTCACGAAAGGTAATTCTGCGCAGTGACCGCGAAATCACCTTTCACGACCGATTAACAACATGACAGTGACTGAGTTTATGAGGTGGGGTCCCAAGAACCCCATGTTGAAAATTTGGGGCCAAAAGTCGCAAAAATGGCAGAGATATCCACCTAAGTTGCCCCCCCCCCCCCATTGATGCCATTATATAGCTTACCGGCATGTCTTCAGTTCACGGTCGGCTTTGAAGAGTGCAGACGTATTCCCGCGCCACTGGAGATCATCGCGCCGGGCTCCAGAGGTAAGTATGGGGTGAGGGGGGTGTGGAGAGGTTGGATGCACAGAGAGTGGGTGTGGGTTGGGGGAGGGTGGAACCGCAGACAACGAGGGACCATTTTTTCTTTTACAGGAAAAAAAAAAAGACATCATGGGAAGGTTTTTTCTTTTCAGGTTTGCTTTGGGCACACTGGGGTGGGCTCCCGGTGGGCCACCTGTGTTTTTTGGGAGGGGACTGAAGCCAACAGGGATTGGGCACCCCATCGACAAAGAAAGAGTGTCGGTGTTTGGGGGGGCATGATGCCAAGGGGGATTGGGCACCCCCCTCGGCACACAAATGAACAAGGGGACATTATGCTGATGGGGATTGGGCTCCCCCATCGACAAAAGAACTGGGGAGGGGGCATGCCAGTGGGGGATTGGGCACCTGCTGGCATGTGAGAGGAGGATGGCCACAGCTGCCGCCATGTTTCTTGAAATGTTACACCAGGCAAGGCATGCCCTGCAATGAGGGGGTGCTCCCTCATTGCAGCGGTGAAATTCTTTGAAGTTGGTGGCATGCTTCTGAGCTGCTGTCATAGACAGTGTGCTCATTCATTTGTGCCACAGAGACAAGCCCCAAAAAGCAGTGGCGGCATTGGCCATAACACTGCCGCACCTCTACAACCTGCTACTCCAGCAAGCTGTCACAACATGTTTCTTGCACATGCGTGCAAGCAAACATAAAAAGGAAGGACATTTGTGTTGAAAGATAGGAAAAGTAGGGAGCTAGCAGAGAAATCCTGAAGTGGGAACTTGAGAGAGGAGAGGCGGCACAGTGAACTGTAGAGGAAGAGTAGACCTGAGCTTAGGGAATCTGAAGGAAAAAAAGCTTGACCTGCAGAGGATTTCAAGGAAGGAAGAGTTAGTGGGGATCAGTGTTGTGAAGGAAATACATAGTGGAGGGAGGGTGGGAGAGGAGGGAGCTAAGGTAAGGGAGGAGGGAGCTAAGGTAAGGGAGGAGGGAGCAAAGCTAGAATATGGGGAGAAAGGAAGCACAATGACAGAAGTGTACACAGTAGCGGCTCTAGCCACAAATGGTTACCAGGGCACAGCTGGGGCACAACCGATGGCAGCCAGGGCACTGATATATTGTTACTATAGGGAAGCTCACCACCATATAGGGCACAACATTTTCCAGGGCATGTGCCCTGGTGGGCCCTGGTGTAGAGCCGCCACTGAGTGTACAGCTAGGAGAGAGGGGAGAGCAAGGGAAGTGTATAGGGAACAGTAGTGGTTGCAGAGGGACAATCCAGGGCAGAGCAGCAAAAGGAGTGAAATATGGGGGTCTAGTCTGGCCAGGGTAGATATGGATGTGGTGCAATAAATAGTGTTACTGTAGTTGAGGATAAGGGGCATCATCTTCAGGATGATTTCCCTAAATACAGGAAGTGGGTTACGTGCTTTATTTCTGTACAGTGCTCTAAGTTTGAGGTGGAGCTTCTAGTGGATGCTACCCACATGAAGAGTGAAGTCAAGGTGAAGGTCCAACCAGGCCCCAAGGTATTTAAAGGAGGGGAGGGATGAGAATCTGGACAGTTGCTGCCTGGTGCCAATAGTCATAGAGACTATTTTCTGGGCATTCAGGGACATTTGATTTGCCCAGAACCATGGCTGGATATTAGAGAAATCCAGCTGGAGCCGAACAGGCAGATCAGAGGCAGAAGTGCCAGATGCAAAAATCACATTATCATCTGTGTACATATGAGTGGCAGAAGAGATACAGGCATTAGGAAGATTGTTTAGAAAAATGGAAAACAGGATCTGGCCAAGGACAGTACCTTGGGGAACACTTGAGCAGATGGGTAGTGTGATAAAGGAGTCTTCAATGCAGACAGCCTGGGACCTGCTATTGGCTAGGTTGACAAACACTGCAGTGGTAACCAGGCCCAGATTCATGCCAGTCAGGATAGAACCAGTGAGCCTGAGAAGAGAGGTGTAGGTAGAATGGGATTTCCATAAGCCAGACCTGAAGGGAGTGAAAGAGTCAAGAAAGTGAGAAAGTTGTGAGAAGACAAAATGTTCCTGGGGTTTAGCCGGGAAGTCTTGAGCAGATTCCCCCTTTTCTCTCCTTCTATTGAAAGAGTTCTTTCTCAGTCAGCACATTCAGCAAGTTCAAGGGGCTGTTTCATGGCCACTAGCAGAGCAATATAATTTTGATGTCACGCCAGTCCGTGATACATTTGACTGGCATTTCTCCACTTTTCTGCCTTTACAAAAAAAAAAAAAAAGAAAAAAAAATATCTCGTTGATCCTGATCTTTGAACTCTTCGGGCGTGAGCCACTTTGGTAGATAGTGAGTCAGATCAGAACTGACTTCAGACTGCTGTCTACCTATTGCGCTTCCATGCTGGCTCCAAAGTACATCTTTAAAAAAAAAGAAAACAGAATAAACACAAAAAAGGTCTCTACAAATAAACAGACAGAGAGTGTGTGTGTGTGTGTGTGTGTGTGTGTGTGTGTGTGTGTGTGTGTGCGTGTGTGTCCCTCTCTTCACAGAACTACTTCTAAAAAGTGTTAACAGAAAAAAACTCCCTGCACCAGTAATTATATGAAGTATACGTAAGTATGTGTTTGTGGATTTTTTTTACACCTCCTCAATGTGTGATGACCTCATAAACTGTTCAAGCTTCATTCTTGAGGCTTATGGGTCATCACACACCTCAGGTGCGTAAAAAAAATCCCATAACACACACTTACCTATCCATTATTCTCTATGTAATACAACTATCTAATGGTGGTTTATGGGATAGTGGACAAGGGCTGGAGGTGCATCTGCCCAACAGGACTCCTTCCCATATGACTAAGTAGTCCCTTTGTTTATTGCCCCAGAGTACTATCCTCATTTCCACTTCTGGACTTTGTGACTGTGTATTGGGCCCAGGGTTTTGAAGTTATGTGTTGCACCCCAGATTTTGTGATTGTGTATTGGGACACAGGTGTTGTGGTTGTGTCATCTGCCCAATGTTTTTTGGTCGTGTACTGGGCTCCAGATTTTGTGATTATGTATTGGACCTCAGGTTTTGTGATATTGGGCCCCAGATTTTGTGATTGCGTATTGGTCCCAGATTTTGTGATTGTGTACTGGGCCTCAGGTTTTGTGATTGTGTATTATGCCCCAGGATTTGCGGTTGTGTATTAAGCCCCATATTTTTTGGTTATGTATTGGACCCTAGAGTTTGTGGTTGTGTACTGGGCCTCAGGTTTTGTGATTGTATATTGGGCCCAGGTTTTGTGAATGTGTGTTGTGCCCCAGGTTTTGTGGTTGTGTATTGGGCCCCAGATTTTGTGGTTGTGTATCGGGCCCCAGGTTTTGTGATTGTATATCAGGTCCCAGGCTTTGTGGTTGTGTATTGGGCCCAGGTTTTGTGAATGTGTGTTTTACCCCAGGTTTTGTGGTTGTGTATTTGGCCCCAGGTTTTGTGATTGTATATCAGGCCCTAGGTTTTGTGATTGTACATTGGTCCAAATGTTTTATGGTTGTGTATTGGGCCCCAGATTTTGTGACTGTATATCGGGCCCCAGGCTTTGTGATTGTGTAGCCCCTCTCTGGCACCATCCTAGAGAGTTCCACTACCCCTGCTGTGCAGGCCTGACCACGGTTGAGGGCCCTGAGTTCCCATAAGCTGTTACACAGGGGTCCTTTCCCCAAGATATAAAATAAAATGGTGGTGCCTCCACCTAGAGTACATTTAATGGGTCTGATATCTACAAGTACAACCCCCTGGGATGTTGTTTCCAACCCATCTCCCCAACAATCACCCCAGACATGGATACCACAGACCAAAATCCCCGCCTTCAACATTTGCATTCTTTAACGTCAGGTAATAACATGCTCACTAAAATCAGGCTCATGAGTCAGCACCTTTCCAAAACATTGACATCATAATTTACATGGGGAGGGATAGGATGGGGTAAAATGGAATACAGGTCAAGCAAACATTTTAATTAGATTTGCATTTAAAGATTTACATTCTCAAAACAATCATTTTTCCCTTTTGTTTCAAAGCCCACATTTTTGAATAGTGCAGTCACCAAACTACCTAACTATCTAACTGCTGCAGATATCACCATGCCTAGACCCCCAACTGGTACCCGTCCAGAACGAAGTCCAAATTCTTCCCTTGGGTACCAGATCTTAGGTTGCAGGCCTGAGGTGCAGCTGGTAGGTCGCTACGCTTACTTGAATTAAACAATCTTTTTACATGTTCCTCTTTTTGATTACTTTAAACTTGACACGTACCCTTAGACACCACATTAGAACAACTATGTACATTCCCCAGATGTATGGCAATTCCTGCCTTTACTCATGGTTCTGTGGAATCAGTCCTTGGGTGGCACATGTGACTGAAGTCCTGGGGTTGGTGGATCAGCAGAAGCAGAACCAGGCTCAATGCTTGAGCAAAACGTGATGGGGTGAGGATGCAGCAGCTTGGATCTTCAGCTTGATTGGAGATCTCGCAGCTTGTCCCATTCGGTCTATTGAGGTCCGCTCCAGAGCACATGCGCAGGGCCCACCAACTACAAAGGACCCAGACCTAGGACCAGCCCCACGGCCCGGCTACTTCACAAGTCAGAGTGCCCTAGCACTCAGGTATAAACCCGTGGTCCCCTGCAGCCAACAGACCCCACTTGATGGGGGTTAGTGTGTTCCTCACCTGGCCCTGGGTTTAGGATAGAAGATTCAGGTCATCTTTCTTTTTCACAGTCCCAGCTATGGTGTGTACTCAAAGCAGTCTCTGTTTCTCCTAACATTCAGACTCTGGTGGCACTACAGAGTCTGAAACTCCCGGTTCACACAACAGTCTGTTTTCTCAGCTGTATTTCAGGAGCAAACAGCAGGTACCTGTCCAGATAGCACCTGCCCATCATTCTGCTTTCACAGTCTCTCAACTTTAAACACAGTGGTCACTTTTGCTCTAGCTCACACACAATTCCAGAAACTCTTTTTCTCAGCAACACATTTAAGGAAAATCTCTTTTCTCATCGTGCAGGTGCAGAACGAAACAGAAGAGGTTCTCTTTTCAACCTTTTCGAAACCTGATTCCAATCCAGTTGCCAGTAGCCATTTCCCAATGCTACAGCCAGTTCTCAGACCATGTGTCCTTCCCCTTTTTCTCCTTAGATGATTTGTCTTTGCAGGGCAGACAGGACCTTTTTCTCTTCTCACAATCTTATTTCACAACCCTCTCATCACACATCATGGATCACCTACGTCTCATCACTGAGGTGCAGACTAAAAAGAAGAGGCTTTCTCCT
Source organism: Neoceratodus forsteri (assembly GCA_016271365.2). Classification (NCBI taxonomy): domain Eukaryota; kingdom Metazoa; phylum Chordata; order Ceratodontiformes; family Ceratodontidae; genus Neoceratodus; species Neoceratodus forsteri. Next base: position 1,074,715,682 of record CM057454.1, on the reverse strand, counting down.
CATCCTCTTCACACAAGAACCAGTCCATTTCCAAATCCAGTCAACCTTTACTTGGACTTCTTTCACTGCTGTGGTGCAACTCTCTAACACAGCAGCCTGTAGCAGGATCCTGCAGCTCTCCTTCTTTCTCTACAGAGCTGCCTACACAATCTTCCTCATCTCTCTTCAGATGGGGAAAGGCATGGCCAGCCCTGGGGAGCAGACTGTTGGCAGCCCCCAGGCAGGCCCTTTCTCAGCCTTGCAGCCCCATTCTCTCACTAGGGGCTGGAGCCCCCTCCCTCTGGAGGGAATCCCGCCGAACTGACTAGGAAACAAAAGTCCTATCCTTTTTGGGAGCTTTCTGGCAGCTCCCTATTGGCTGGAGCCACAGTCTGTAACTAAATCCCTCTACGCCTCATTGATGGAGAAAAAGGCACTTAGAATTTCCACAGTATTTCCCCAAGAGTCGTTTCAAACAGTCCCACAGCCCTCCTGGTGAATCCTGGCCCCTCGATTGGTTGTAAAGTGATCATATGGCTGCTGGCAAAACAGAGTTTATTTAGTCCCTCAGCAGCCCCTGCTTTAGAATATTTGTGCAACCAAAATAAACATTTATTTTGTGCAACAACCCCACAGAGTTATAGCAGTCCCTGTGCTCTTCAATGTGACTGCACTCATTTCCTCTCTTGTCTAACCCTCATCCTGTCGCTGCAGCCATTTTAGACTGCCCCCAGGCAGTCATACACAGTCCCTCTATAATCCACACATTCTCGCCCCAGGATTTCTTCAATATTCATAACTCTTGCAGTCAGCCTTCTGAGTAGAACTGCCCGGAGAATGGAACGTATGTAAATGATGGAACCCATCATTGTCTCGTGCCACTAATCAAATGCTACCTTTACTAACCGCTGCATTCTGTAGTTCTTCAGATTTCATTCTCCACCTGCAAAGTCAAGATGCCTCAGAGATCCTCTTCTCTCAGTCATGACTCTCCTCAAGTGTTACTTCAAAAATGTAAGTATTTTTAAGTTTATTTTTCATCTTCTGCCTTTATTATCTGTTTTTATATTTAGCGTTATTTTATTTGATCCAAATTAATTTCATTTTTGGTTCCTTTCAGTTCCTGGTAATTACTGGGAAACTGAGGTTTCCGTAGTTTTTAATCTTTATTTTTAAATATGTTAGTTATTTTCTTTAGCTTAATGGTTTAATTGATTCTTAGTTAGAACCAATATTTTTGGTTCCTTTTTGGTTCGCAATTGCAGTTCCTGATAGGATCTAACCACTATCACAGAACCGAGTTAAAAAAAAAAGGAAAAATAAATTTTATTGTGGTTACCAGAGGGTTTTCATTTTATTAAATGTGAGAAAAACCAAAGTGCCCCCGGGCTTCAAAAACTGCACTCAGTGTGGAGAGGTTTTTGTCAAAGCAGACTTAGAAACATAGAAAATGTAGCGGATAAGGACTGCCTGGCCCACCTAGTCTGCCCGTAAGCCCTCATACTGAATTACTGCTTCTGACCCACCCGCTGCTGTACCTCTATGGTTCCCCTATGCCTATCCCAAGCATGATTGAATCCATCCACAGTGCTCACTCCCACCACATCCAGAGGCAGACCATTCCATGCGTCCACCGCCCTCTCTATGAAGAAGAACTTCCTCACATTGACTCTTAACCTCTCACCTTCCAATTTCATGTCATGCTTCCTTGTTCTTGTGCACCTCCTGTATTGGAAAATGTCTCCCCCCTGCACCTTGTTTATACCCTTGAGGTACTTGAATGTTTCTATCATGTCCCCTTTCCCTCCTCTGTTCCAGCGAGTACATATTGAGGTACCTTAATCTCTTCTCATAAGCCTTGTGTTGCAAGCTCTGTACCATCTTAGTCGCCCTTCTCTGGACCGTCTCCAGTCTATTAATGTCCTTACAAAGGTGCGGCCTCCAGAACTGCATACAGTACTCCATGTGAGGCCTGACCATGGTTTTATATAATGACATCACTACCTCCTTCCTTCCTTCCTTCTGCTGGTGATACCCCTGCCTATTCCCCAGGGTTTCTGTGTCCCAAATGCATAATTTTGCACTTTTTTTGAATTAAACTTCAGTTGTCAGTCCTCAGACCATTTTTCAAGCTTCCCCAGGTCCTTCCTCATTTTCTCCACCCACTCAGGGGTATCCACTCTGTTACAGATGTTGGTGTCATCTGCAAATAGGCAGACCTTTCCCTTCTACCCTTCTGCAATTTCACTAATGAAGACATTGAACAGGACTGGCCCCAGGAACGATCTCTAAGGGTCCCCACTGGTCACCTGCCTCTCTCCAGACTGCACCCCATTTACCACCACCCTCTGCCTCCTGTTTCTTAGCCAGTTTCTAACCTAGTTTACCACCCTGTCCCCCATGCCGAGCCTACCCAGCTTGTTTATCAGCCTCCTATGTGGGACGGTGTCAAAGGCTTTGCTGAAATCAAGGTAGGCGACGTCCACTGGCCCACCCAGATTTACTTCTTTTGTCACCCAAAGAAATCAACAAGATGTGTCGGACATGACCTCCCTACTGTGAATCCATGTTGCCTGTGGTCCTGGGCTCCAATGGCTTCTAGATGCCCCACTATCCTTTCTTTAAGCAATGTCTCCAAGATCTTCCCCACTACTGAGGTGAGGCTGACTGGCCTGTAGTTCCCTGCCTCCTCCCTGCAACTGGATTTATGTAGAGGGACCACATGTGCCCTCTTCAAATCCTCTGGTATAACTCCGATGTTGAATGACTCAGTGAACATGGCTGCCAGAGGTTCTGCAGACAAACATGATCAGTGTGTTGTCTGTCTCGGTAAATCCCACTTCACATCTGATTGTGAAATTTGCAAGTCTTTTCCACAAAAAAAAATTGAAAAACAGATGGAAAGACTTAAGGAGAAGTTGGCTTCAGAATTAGGCTAGGGAGACAACAGCTTTGACCAGCCTACTCCCTCTGAGACCTTTCGCTAAACCGAAGCCAACCACCCTTGATAAGGGTGATTCTTCACAGGGAAAGCAAACTGTTGATCCAGTTGAAACTCTGGCTTCCCCCAAAAAATTGAAAAAGACTAAACACACAGAACCCCCAGCTGGAATGCATAAGGGGACTTCTGGTGAAAAAAGTGAGATGCCAGCACCTGAGGCTATTGCTCAGGATTTAAAGTTATTTAGACACTCCAAGGAATTTTTTCAGTTCTGGTTCCACAGACACTGGTTCAATCCTCAGTACAGCAACCAGTAGCTCTGGTTCATTCCTCTCACTCAGAGTACCCAGAGTATGAAGAATATGAGGAATATGAGGATGATGATGGGGAACCTATTGAACCAGAGGTCTCCCCAGATCAAGAATTTGAGTCCCCACTGAGGGCTTCTGAAGATTTTTCCTCACATTTTACTTTTGTGAGAAAAACGGTGGATACATTCGATATAGCCGCAAGTGAAGTAGTGGCAGATGAGGAAGCATCTGAATACCTTGAACTCATGGGGCTCACCCCAATGAAGAAATTGTTGCTCCCCATTAATAAATTCTTCAAGAAAGATATTTTAAAGATTTTAAAGTCAAAGTCAAAGTCAACTTTATTTAAAAAGACGCCCAATCCCAAAGGCTCTGGGCGCCGCACAAAAACTATACAGTATGTCATACCGTGTACATTAGAATTAAAATATCATACATATAACTTAAACTCCAAAAGCCTGCACAAATAAAAAGGTCTTAAGACGACTCTTAAAGGCCTTTATAGTGGGGGCCTCTCTCACTTCAAGCGGCAACGAGTTCCAGAGAGCTGGAGCAGCAACTCCAAAGGATCGATCCCCTGCTGATTTCAACCTAGCTCTCGAACTGTGAGGAGGCCACCACCAGAAGAGCGGAGATCCCGGACAGAGGTGGATGGTACCAGGAGATCAGAAAGGTAACCAGGGCCCTGTCCATGTAGGTCTTATAGGTGAAAACCCCACCTTGAACAAAACTCTCCACCTGACAGGCAGCCAGTACAATTGGCGCAATACGGGAGTGATATGACAAAACTTACTTTTTCCAGTCAAAAGCCGGGCAGCAGCGTTTTGCACTAGCTGCAGTCTGCGAAGAGAAGTTCCAGAGACCCCGAGATAGAGCGCATTACAGTAGTCAAGTCTCGAAGTGACTAAGGCATGTATCAAAGTCGGGAGGTCCAGAGCCGGAACAAGGGGCTTAATCCTGGCGATATTTCTAAGATGAAAAAAGCAGGAACGCACCACGGAGGATATTTGAGCCTCCAAGGACAAGTTCTGTCAAAGATCACACCAAGATTACGCACCCTTGGGGAGGCCATCAATGACACAGCTCCTAGCACAATGCCAGTCGCAGAATCAGAGGCCATCCCATCACGAGCTCTGTTCGACTCCACTACCAGTACCTCAGTCTTGTTAGGGTTAAGTCGCAGCCAGCTGGAAGACATCCAGTCATTTATCTCAGCCAGACAGATATTCATCACATCCATAGCATTTGATGTTCCTGGGGCAAAGGATAGGTATAGCCGAGTATCATCAGCATAGCAATGAAAACTCAGACCATACCTCCTAATGATCTCCCCCAAGGGCAACATGTATACTGTGAACAACATTGGGGCCAATACCGAACCCTGAGGGACTCCACATGAAAGGAGGCAGGGCACGGATGAGAAATTACCCATCACAACCCGCTGCCTCCTGTTAGCAAGAAATGACTCAAACCATTTGATGACAATACCGGTGAGTCCACATAACTCCCTCAGGTGGAAAAGCAACACACAATGGTCCACAGTATCAAATGCTGAGGAGAGATCGAGGAGGACAAGAATTGTCTTGTCCCCCCGATCTCTAGCCCTAAGGAGATCATTTTGCACCCGAACTAATGCAGTTTCAGTGCTATGCCTGGCCCGAAAGGCTGACTGGAAGGGATCATACAACTCGTTGGTCATGAGATGCTCTCCCAACTGAGTGATACCACCTTCTCAACAACCTTTACCAGAAATGGAAGATTGAGATAGGATCGTAATTTGCCCAATCTCCGGGTCCAGAAGCTTTTAAAAGAGTCTCACCAGAGCCTCCTTCAAGGTATCCGGAAGACACCCGACCAAGGAGCACCGGACAATCAGGGCAAACACCGGGCCAACAGTGTCAATGCACCTCATCAAGAAGCACGTTGGCACGGGATCCAGTTCACAAAAGGTATACTTCAAGTTGGCCGCTATCTCAATGACCTCACGAACTTCCACTGGCCTAAACTCCCCCCACCCAGAGAGAGTGTTCTTAGAACACGACTGATGACCACTGACAGCAATGGTATTACTGGCTGAGGAGACCTCCCGCTGGATCGCAGACACCCTGTCCAGAAAAACAGCAATTCTTCAATCTCATTCGAGAAACTCTTCCGGGTGAAGACAGGATGGATGAAGAAGTCTGTCGACAGTCCGAAGAGTGAGGCTTGGTCGGCTTCTCCAGCAGCAATCTCCCAAGACAAAATAATGTCTTCTTTTGGTTGATTGCCTCCTGATATGCGAATAATGCTATTGGGACCAGTTTGTCAGCCCCAGGCAGGTTTCCTCCAGCGATGCTCTAATCTCCACCCAGCTTCTTCATTTCTGAGATCACCATCATACCAAGGTGACCTCAGGTATGAAGTTCTGGGTCGTACACGGACAGGTGCGAGGGAGTCAATGGCGCCAGATAGCACCTCGTTATAGGCGTCTACCCCGGCGTCAATGGCTCTGACGCGTGCATCACCCACCCTTGATAAATCAACTGCCGCCAAATAACCCTCAGGGGTAAGATCTTTTAACAGGCGGCAGCGAAATATCTCAGAAGGGGAAGAAATTATGACGGGAGCACTAAATGTGAACTTCACCGTGCAATGATCGGACCAAGCTACTCGGTCAATATCGAGATCAGTGATCTCGAGTCCCAGTGAGAACACCAGGTCCAATGTGTGGCCATCCCGATTTACAAACCCCTAACACTGTATCACCCCTGGACAAGAGGGTGGATAGAAAGTATCAACTTGACAGGGAAGGGGCTGAATTTCTATTTACCCTCCCTGATCACCAAGGGGTTGTTCAGACTGCAGCCTGTGATAGGGCTAGGGTGCCTTTGGCATCCCACCCACCAGAAAAGGATTCCAGAAAAACTAACAGCATGGCCAAAAAGAGCTGTCAGCTTCGCTGTCTATTAGGCAGGCCAATTACCTGGCATATACTGCCTAGTACCAGAAGTCACTATGGCAGTCGGTTGAGGCTATGGCTGATAAGATCCCTCCTGTGCTATCAGCTGACCTGGCTGAAACTGCATGATTTGGTTTAGAGGCATCCAAATACCAGTTTTAGATGGCAGCAGATGCCAGTGACACTGCTGCCAGGTGGATGCTACTCACAGTGGCTCTCAGAAGATTTGCATGGCACAGAGCCACCAACCTCACTCAGGATACCCAGGCAAAGGCCATGGATTTTCCTCTGGAAAACAACTTCCTGTTTGGGGATAAGACTGAAGCTGACATGATAAAGGTGGACAAATATAAAGCCACCTGTAAAAGCAATTCAGCAAAAGAGAAACCCTTTCCTTCCAGTAGGCCACAGGGAAGGGGGAATAAGGGTAAGCCTGCTTGTACCAGGCCCATCTTCCAAGCACAAGCTGTACAGTAGTAACAGCAGTACCCTCAACAGACAAGGTACTTCAGGGGCAGAGGCAGAAGGGGATCAAGGCGTGGGGCTCAGACCGGCCAGGCCCAGCCCCAATATAAACAGAACCCCTGATTTAATTGCCAAGGCCACCTCCCACATTCCAGTAGGGGGCAGACTGGTTCACTACTTCCAGGCATGGAAAAACATTACCGCAGACAAGTGGGTCCTGGGGGTAGTGAGTCAGGGTTTGTCCCTCAGTTTCAAATCCTTCCCAATAGTAAGAACAAGAATGTTGAGACCAGCTTCACACTCAGAAAGGAAGGTGCTGGAAGAGGAAGTGGCAAACCTACTGTTGCTGAATATAGTGGAACCCGTCCCCCCACAGCAAAAGAGGAAAGGTTTCTGCTCAAGATACTTCCTCACCGCAAAGGAAAATGGGGAGTGGCAGCCTATTCTAGACCTAAAGTTGCTAAACAGGCTTCTGGCAAAGCCAAAGTTCAAAATGGTAACCTTGGCAATGATTCTGCCAATCCTTCAGAAAGGAGACTGGTTGGCATCTCTGGATCTAAAAGATGCTTACTTCCACATCCCCATAAGGGAGTCTCTCAGAAAGTACCTCAGATTCAGACTCTCATAAGGTCACTACCAATTTTCAGCAGTGCCATTTGGCCTCACCTCAGCCCCAAGGGCATTCACAAAGTGTCTGGCAGTGGTAGTGGCTCATGTAAGAAGGCAAGGGGTAACTATCTTCCCTTACTTGGATGACTAACTGGTAGTGGGAAAATCCCCACAATAGGTGACAGAGTCTTTAAAGATGACCCAGGACTTGCTGGAGTACCTAGGTTTCCTGGTAAACCTAAAGAAATAAGTCCTACAACCAGTGCAAGTATTGCACTTCATAGAAGCAGAGTTGGACACAGAGGGTGGTGGTAAATGGCTGTCACTCCACAGAGGGAAGAGTGACCAGTGGGGTACCACAGGGATCAGTGCTGGGACCGGTCCTATTCAACATCTTCATCAGTGACTTTGCACAGGATCTAGAAGGCAGAATTTCACTGTTCGCTGATGACACAAAGCTCTGTAACGGAGTAGACACACCAGAGGGTGTAGACAGAATGAGCAGGGACCTGCAGAAACTTGAAGAATGGTCAGGGGTTTGGCAGTTGAAATTCAATGCAAAGAAGTGCAAGATCATGCATATGGGGCACAAAAACCCTGGCACAATATATCAGTTGTGGGGTGAGGATATAGCATGCACCAAGCAGGAAAGGGATCTTGGGATAATCATCTCTGATGACCTCAAGGTAGGGAAACAGTATGACAAGGAAGCAGGTAAAGCAAATAGGATGCTGGGATGTATAGGCAGGGGCATCTCCAGCAGGAAAAGGGAGGTCATAATTCCGCTATACAAGACATTAGTGAGGCCCCACCTGGAGTACAGTGTATAGTTCTGGAGACCATACCTACATAAGGACATAGACGGGGTAGAGAAGGTTCAGAGGAGGGCAACAAAGATGGTGATGGATTGCATCACAAGTCCTATGAAGACAGGTTGAAGGAACTGAACATGTACTCCCTGGAGGAGAGGAGGGAGAGGGGATATGATAGAGACATACAAGTATCTCACAGGGAGGAACAGGGTGCAGGAATACACTATTTTAAGTGAAAAAGATGTTCCAGGACTAGAGGGCATGGGATGAAGTTGGAGGAGGATGATTCAGAGGAAACATGAGGAAGAATTTCTTCACAGAACGGTGGTGGACAAGTGGAACACCCTGCCAGAGGAAGTGGTGGGGGCTAAAACAATCACAGGATTTAAGAATGCATGGGCTAGACATAAAGGAATTCTAGAGGTTAGGGGTAACGGGCAACAGACTTCTAGGAAAACATAAACTGAACTTACAAGCTCAAATGGGCAGACTGGGTGGGCCATAGGCCCTTATCTGCCAACACTGTCTATGTATCTATGAAAAGAAGGGCATTCTTACCCTAGGAAGTAGCATCCTTCAAATTGCAGGATCTTTCAAACTAAACAAGTCAAGTCTGGCAAGACAGTTCCTGTAGCTCCGAGGCCACATGGCAGCAGCAACATGAGTTTTTTTGGTCGCAGGGTTCCAAATGAAAGACATTCAGTTCCACCTCAGGGCACACTGGTGCCAAAGAAGGGACTCTCTTCCAAAGTTGGTGCCAGTAACAAAAACTCTGCTACAGGCACTCCAGTGGTGGCAGGCAAATAACAACCTCAGAGAGGAAGTTCATTTCCAGCAATAGCTACCTTTAGTAACCCTCACCACAGATGCTTCCCTCCTAGGCTGGGGGGCACATCTGGGGCCTCATACAATTCACGGCACTTAGTCAAGTGCAGAGTCATTCCAGCACATAAATCTGCTGGAACTCAGAGCAGTATTTCTGGACCTGCAGGCCTTTGCATCTGTTATACAGGGCAAGGTGGTACAGGTTAGAACAGACAATACCACCACCATGTACTACATAAAAAAACAGGGAGGAACAAGGTCCAGCTCCTTATGCACAGAGGCAATGAAGGTTTTGTCTCTGGTCTACTCACTTAAGGCCTCCCTATAGCCATCCATCTGCCAGGCAAGGACAACATCCTGGCAGATGCCCAGAGTCAAATCAACTAGGACCATCATGAATGGTCCCTCAACAGGCAAGTACTGGAGGTAGTGTTCGGGAGATGGGGCACTCCAGAGATAGATCTCTTCGCATCCTACAACAACCACCAGTTGCCAAAATTCTTTTGCAGACCACCAGTGGTGGGCACTGTTCCACTGAACGCCCTGTCACTGGACTGGTCGGGAATGAAGCTTTATGCATTCCATCCTTTTCCTCTATTGTTCAGGGTACTGATCAAGCTCAGGTCCCAATCAGCACCAGTGATCATGATTGCTCCAGACTGGGCAAGGCAGCCATGGTACTCCTTACTGCTCTCCATGACTGTGGCCCCTCCAGTTCACTTCCCAAGGAGGCACAACCTATTGATCTCCTCCCAAGGGAGGATCCTGTATCCAGACCTCAAATCCCTCAGACTCAAGGCATGACTCTTGAGGACTTAGAGTATGCAGGTCTGCATCTCTCTGAAAGTGTTTTGAATGTATTTAGAGAATACAGGAAGCCCTCCACTAAGAAGACCTATGCCTCTAAGTGGAAGAGATTTTCTTTATGGTGTTCATCTAATGATGTAGTTCCCTCACAAGCAGGGATGCCAGCCATGCTGGACTACCTTACCCACTTGCACTCCCTGGGTCTGCAGCCCACTACACTGAAGGTGGATTTGGCTTCTGTTTCAGCATATATCTCAACTGGTAAAGATGTATCACTAGCTTCCAATCCTATTTTTTGGAAGTTCTTTAAAGGTTTGGCCCACCTGCACCCACCTCATAAGGAACCGGTGCCTGCATAGGACCTTAATGTGTGCATTGCTAAGCTCATGGGACCACCATTCGAACCAATGGTATCAGCCCAATTGAAATAAGGTACATGGAAAACAGTGTTCCTGGTGGTTATCACTTCAGCCAGAAGGATCAGTGAGCGTCAGGCTTTGTGTGTTGAACAGGACTACAGGCCTGCTGTTCCGACACAGGAGACACCTTCCCCCTGCAGCCCTGGCTGATGCTGTCCAGTGCTTCATCATTGCCACCATTGACTATGGCCTCATCATCTATGGCTCAGCTACTGTTACTGCGCTCAAACGGGTAACCACGTCCCTCAACAAGGCTTGTCGTCTCATTACTGGCGCTCAATGTCATACACACACCTGTGACCTCTACTCCCAAACCAGCTGGCTGCAACTTGACAAGCGTATTAAATACCAAACCTGCATAGTGGCAAAGAAAATTCTGATGGGCCTTGCCCCACCCGGTGTTGCTACTCTCCTACAACCTAAAAAAAGCAGCCAGTGCACCCGGGGGTCCAAACCGCAGCAGTTCCAAATCCCCTGCTGCCGCACAGCCTAAGGTCAAAGAGCTTTTGCCTACCGGGCTGCAAGCTGGCTTAATGGACTCTCCAGTGATATCATCACCGCCCCCATGCTTGGTGCCTTCAAAACCAGGCTCCATCACTCACTCATTGCCTCCAGCACCTGTGACTGTAATGTCTAACAATGAACTCACCACAGTTCGGGCCTCCTGGATTATGAACAGATCCCAACAATCGTCGCTCCCCTTGTTTCTGTCTATATCTTCGAGGGTCACAGCCTCTAAGCACTTGTCCAACATCACCCTGCCCAACTCTTGCACTTCTCGTGTTCTCTGGCAATGTCCCAAGGCTGCATTTCCCTCCTCCCTACCCTAATGTTTTCCCCCCTCTCCCCCACCAAATCTTCCTTGCTGCCCCCATACTTCATCTCCCCAACCCCTCTTTTCCTCTATTTTTCTTTTCGTCACTCTTCTGTTCTTCTTTAAAGTTGTATCAATCTATGTTCCTCTAATGCAATTTTGTATGTACATCCATATATTCTTTTGCCTGTTATGTTCTGTCTAGCTGTAACTCATGACATGGAACCTTTGTAAAAGAGCCTTGGCTCAAAGGTATTTGTAATCCTAGAACTCAATAAATAAATAAAAATAAATAAATAAATACAATAAAAATAAACATTTCCTACCACAGGGACAAAATAGTGCTCAAAACAAATAGGAAATTCCATTTCCTACCTAAGGTCGTGTCTGATTTCCACCTTAATCAGTCTACTGGTGTTGTGCTAAAGGGTATGGGCTGTTGGGGGGTGGGAGGGACCTGGGAGGACAGTAGTCTCTATGCCAAGGACAGACTACACTTGAGTGAGGAGGGAAAGAAAGTGTTGAAACAGAGGATGGAGGAGACATAGAGGAAGTTGGGAATTTAAACTAGGAGTGGGGGTGGCAGTTGGGAAGAGATATGCAGAGACCACAGGTTGGGAAACCATAGAGCTTACCCCATAACAGTGACAAAGGACAAATGGCAAGTACTGTTGGTGATGCTAGGAAGGAGGGCAGGAAGGAGGGGAAAGGGTGGAAGGTGGTTACCCTTAATGCTAGGGAGCCTTGGGAGGAAAACTGCAGAGTTGCAGGTTCTCATGGCAGAGGGAGAGGTGGACAGTGCAGCCATCACGGAAACATGGGCCACCAATACAATGATTGGGACCTGTCTGTACCAGGGTACAGGTTATTTCATAGGGACAGGGTGATTGGGAAAGGTAGGGGTGGTACTATATGGAAGGAAGGACCGAAGTGTGTAAGGGAGGAAGGGGAGGAGGGTAGTATGGAGTCACTTTGGATGCAAATCCAGGATTCCAAGAATAGGATTCTTAGAATGGGAGTGGTGTACAGGCCACCATCTGAGACGGAGGAGTTAGACAGGGAACTAGCGGGACAGATCAGGAGGACCTGCGAGAAGGGTAGTGTGGTGATTGTGAGGGACTTCAACATGCCAGGAGTGGACTGGAGCACACCAACAACCAGGAACAGAAGGGAGCAGGTACTGCTGGATGTCTTCCAGGACAGCTTCCTGCTGCAAATGGTCAGTGAACCAACCAGGTTAGGAAATACACTTGACCCTGTGCTGGCAAATGGGGACTTTGTGAGAGAACTTACAGCAGAGGAACTGCTGTCAGGGAGTGACCACCGCTCAGTATGGCTCACATTGGATATGGGCAAGGAAGGAGTGGAATCTGGCACAATAGTGCTGGACTTCAGGAGGGCCGACTTTGGGAGGATGGGGGAAGTGGTAAAAGGGTACCTGGCCAGAATTCAATCTATTATGGACACTAACCAGAGGTGGGAGCTCATAAAGCTGGGGATAGTGGAGGCAACCAAAACCTACTGCAAAGCCCAGAGCAAGAAGGCTAGGGCTAAGAAACCGATCTAGTTGAGCAAGGAGGTCATGGAAAAGGTAAGGAGGGAAAGAGCTGCCTTTAGGAAGTACAAGAAAACAGGGAGGGGGAGGACAGGGTGGAGTACTTGACAGAATCAAAGGAGGTGACAAGGGCAGTAAGGGGAGCCAAAGCATCTACGGAACTCAGGCTGGCACAAGGCATTAAGAAGGGGGAGAAGGACTTCTATAAGTACATCAGGGAGAAAAGGAGCTGTAAGGACCACATAGTAAGGATTAGGAAGGAGGGGGGTTGGGTGGAAGCAGGGTGCGATAAGGCGGAAGCACTAAATGAGTACTTCTGCTCAGTATTTACTAAAGAGAAGAGGGGGGTGACACCCAAGGTGGGAGAAATGGCAGAAGCAGGGGGAAGTGGTGACAGATGGGAAATCATGGAGGAGCAGAGTTCTAGAGGGTTTGAAGGCACTGAGGGTGGACAAGGCGCCAGGCCCAGATGGCATCCACCCCAGGGTACTGTAGGAGCTGGCAGAGGTCCTTGCAGGACCTTTGACAGACCTATTTAATACCTCACTACATTCGGGGTGTGTACCTCAGAACTGGAGGATGGCTCATGTGGTGCCCCTCCACAAGAGTGGCCCCAAGGATGAACCGGGAAACTACAGACCAGTGAGCCTCACATCCACCGTGGGTAAGCTAATGGAGACAATCCTGAAGGAGAGGCTGGTGGCCCTCCTAGAGGCCAAAGGACTACAGGACAGCAGACAGCATGGCTTCATACGTGGCAGATCCTGCCAAACCAACCTGGTCGAGTTTTATGACTGGGTAACTAGGCAACTGGACAGGGGCCATGCAGTGGATGTCCTGTATCTGGACTTCAGTAAGGCATTCGACTCGTGCCACATGGAAGGCTGGGAAGGAAGTTAGTAGGCACAGGAGCGGGTGCAAAGCTGGTGAGATGGGTAGGAAACTGGCTGCAGGGAAGGCAACAGAGGGTGGTGGTGGGTGGGGAGCTCTCACACCCAAGGGCAGTGACGAGCGGTGTTCCACAGGGCTCAGTGTTGGGACCAGTGTTGTTTGAGATATTCATTGCAGACATATCATGGGACATCAAGAGCAAGATCAGTTTGTTTGCTGATGATACCAAGGTAGGCGCGGTGGTGGATGACCTAGGGGGATGGCAGGGGTTGCAGGATGATCTGGCAAAGCTTGAAACCTGGTCCGACACCTGGCAACTGGGCTTTAATGCCAAAAAGTGCAAGGTGCTGCATTTTGGGATGAAGAACCCAAGGAGGAGTTACCAGCTAGGGGGAGTGCAGCTAGCCCAGACAGAGGAGGAGAAGGATCTGGGTGTGCTCATTACAGGATCAATGAACAACTCGGCACAATGTAGGAAGGCAGCTGCAAAGGCCAGCAAAATGATAGGTTGTATTGCAAGGGGTATATCCTCGAGGAGGGAGGAGGTGATTCTGCCACTGTATAGGTCATTAGTTAGACCACACCTGGAGTACTGTGTGCAGTACTGGCGTCCATATCTGAAGAGGGACATTAAGTTACTGGAGGGGGTGCAGCGCAGAGCGACAAAGATGATCAAGGGGCTGGGGGACTTATCTTACGAGAGGAGGTTGAAGGAGTTGAACATGTACTCACTGGAGGAGAGGAGAGGAGAGACAGGGGTGACATGATTGAAACCTTTAAATACATGAAAGGAATAAACAAGATGGGTACAGAGGGGCTGTTCAAAGTAAGGGAGGGGAGGGCCACCAGGGGCCATGATATGAGACTGGAGCGAGGAAGGTTCAGGAGGGAGATGAGGAGACACTTTTTTACAGAGACGGTGGTGGCTCGGTGGAATGCGTTACCTGCTGAAGGGTATGCAGTAGAACAGTGGACTGCTTCAAATGAGGATGGGACAGGACAAGGGGGAGGGTTAATGAAGGGGAAGGGTGAAAGGGAGGGGCAGCTGCAGAATAAGGGGTGCTAGCTGCACATTCGAGCAGACTTGATAGACCTCTAGGCCTTTATCTGCTGGCAAATTTCATATGTTCGTACTACTCTACCTGTGTTTTTCACTCAACATTCTAGTACAGGTGAATGCAGACTTCATAGTCTTGATGTCAAGAGAGCTTTGAGCTACTACATGACTCATGCTAAGGACCATAGGCAGGACAGACAACAACTGTTCCTGACCTATGGGGATGTGGGTAAAGGAAAACCACCATCTAAAAGAACTATCTCTCATTAGATTGTTCAGTGTATCTAGTTTTGTTACTCAAAGACTAGAAAGGAGCCCCCAGTAGGACTAAGGGCCTATTCCACAAGGGGCATAGCTGCTACCATAGCAGCTACCAGAGATGTCCCATTGCTAGAAACCTGCAAAGCAGCTACATGGAGGACAGTACATACTTTCACAAAGCATTACTGTTTGGTCACCCAGTCCAGGAGTGATGCTAGGTTTGACACAGCAGTTCTGCAGAGTCCATTCCCAAAGTAGGTTCTGTGTCCGCCTCCAAAGGTACTGCTTAGTAGTCTGCAAGAGTTAGTAATATTGAAGAATTCCTAGATTGAGAAGAAAAAATTACTTACCATAGTAATCTTGTTTCTTCCAAGGTATTCATCAATATTCATAACTATCCCACCCTGCCTCCTCTTCCAGAACATGTGGCCTCTGCATTTCAAGCTGAATAACTGTAGGTATCATGGCCATTAACTGGCCTGGTCACAAGTTTTTGAGCCCTGTTGGGCATTGTTTCTCTTCTTCAGGTTATTTTGGCATTTTGAAGAGTTTTTCTCCCCTGTTGGGAGGTTTATTAATAGGGTGTGATAGTCATAATTGTCATTATTACTATTTATTATTATTAAGGATTATAGGACCCTAGGTTCTTATTTTTTAGGATAGTTAGGAAGGGCCTTTCCTTGCAGGCTCTTCATGAAATCTGAGGAGCTATAGAATGCAGCAATTAGAAAGGGCAGCATTTGAATAGTGGCATGAGACAATGATGGGTTCCATCATTTACAGTACATATGTTCCATTCTCCGGGCAGTTCTGCTCAGAAGGCTGACTGCAAGAGTTATGAATATTGAAGAATACCTTGGAAGAAACAAGATTACTATGGCAAGTAATTTTTTTCTTGTCCGCCTTCCAACTGTCTCGGCAGCCCAAACAAACATCTTTATTTACTTTTTAAAAACTACAAAAAGATTTTTGCTGTGCTTGTCTCCTTGATCCTTGGGCTGTGATGGCCTTTCAGGTGCTGCTACCAGGGAATGAAAACTAGAAAAATTGCTCCTATAGATAAGCTTTGTAGCTGCACATCTGATTTTCTCCCAATGGCAATATATGCTACTTTCCTTTTTGTGGTAAAAAAATTTATTTTTTATTAATATATGGATTCTGAATTTAATACTATCCTAAAATATACAAAAAATTTCCGGTAATAGTATCACTCCCGAAGTGATAATGCCACACTTCGACAGCGATAATAGCATCGTTCAGGCCCCTGAATAGTATCGTTCGGGACCTGAATGATAGTATTATCACAGAAGTTCAACAGAGTATGCTCCAGTCTCTCTGCCCACGTCACCCAAGCGTGCCTTATGATTGGCCACTTTTCCTCTGTAGGTGGGCAAAAATAGTTTTAAAAACATTGCGGCCAGTCTCTCGCTAACTGAAGGAGTTTCTATTCCGCAGCACTTCGTTCAAAAATAAAACTGCCTGTTCGATCCTACATCAGAAGAACACAACAAAGGTAGGATTAACTAGAAATCACACAAAAAAATGTTTTGGACAGCTAACGGAACTGACAGGGGAGCGGTAGTGAGGGGACGGGTAGCACACGGGTTCTGACACACTGCGGCCGTCGGCCAGTACGGAGAGACTCCTTCACTACAGCGGCCGACTGCCTACAACATCCACAAAATGAGCAAAAAAAAACCAAGATCCAACTCGGATCCATATATTAAAAAAAACTACGGATAGCTAAGTATGTATTACTGATGAGCTTCAGCATCTCGAGGTTCTGGATACTCAGAGACCTCTTGAGTTTCACTCTTGAAGTAACTGAGTGTCCAGAATCTCTCAATGCTATTACTCACCGGTAATACGTACTTAGCTATCCATTATTCTCTTTCTATTAGATTTTTTTACAGAGACATTTTTCTCTTAATTATTTCTCCTTCTTCTTTATTCAGGGTTCCAATTCAAAGTCAAACCATTCACAGTCAAAAATCACTACTTTCTTTTTTATCCAGTCTGATATCTGTACTTTACCATGTTGTAGGCAGCTGCTCCCAAACAGGCTGTTTTACATCTCTATTACTTTTTCCAACTTTCTTGGCTCGATTGCCTAATCCATAATGTGTCAGTTATACATCCCCTTTTCTTGAAAAATTATTTTCTCTACCAGGCGGGTTCTGTCACTCGAATTCTTGGGGAACTTGAAGCTGTTCCTTAAAACTGTGCACTCATGTGCCTTTTAGTGTCTGCTTTCCCTTCAGCTTTCAGCTATAACATTAGCGTTCTTGGTGCCATGCACAGAGCTGCTCTTACTTCCTGCTTCTCCCTCTGGTCCGGTGAACTCCGCCCGTCGTGCTGACATTTCAGAGCTTTACAGAGGGACCGGGACCACTGGAAGGCAAATGAAATAGCTGCTAAAAATAAGCTGAAGAAAATATGCTCCTGTGCGTGCGGGCTCTGGCCCTGGACCAAGTGCCAAAACAGGCAGCGGCTCCACAAGCAGCTCCTCTGGCCCTGTTTCTCAAAAAAACTTTGTAGGTGCCGAAGGGAGGACCCAGATCATTACAGGGGGAAGCTGCCAGGACTGGGACACATGAGGGAAAATGGGGCCAAATGGGAGCAACCTCAGGGTCTAACAGGTAAGCACCTGACAGGGGAGTTACAATTGTATATCGGGCTCCAGATTTTGTGGTTGTGTATTGGGCCCCAGGTTTTGGGATTGTATTTTGGGCCCCAGGTTTTGGATTGTATATCAGGCCCCAGGTTTTGTGATTGTATATCAGGCCCCAGGTTTTGTGATTGTTTATAAGGCCCCAAGTTTTGTGATTGTTTATCGGGGCCCCAGGTTTTGTGGTTGCAATAAAATGGTTAACTCTTACAAACCCCAGAGCTAGGTGGGCCTCGCAGATAAGTTGAGTCCTGATTCTTGGGTGCGTGCCTATGTTAAGCACCAAAAACAAGACCTACACACAAGTACAGTATATACAGTACCTGCTGTCAGGAATGAAGTGTTGTGTGTGCTGTCCGTTGGATATTTTAAATAGACTTTAACCAGCACTGCAGCTTTTACATTTAGGGACAACCTACAAATACAGTTCTGTTAGTGCTGGTATGAGTGTTAAAACAAACTGTTACAACTCTTACTGAAGCATTGAAGAACAATGAGTGCCATGTATAGTGAGATATGTTTCCCATCCCCCACTGATGTCAAGGACTAGGTGTAACACACCATGGAGCTCATAAAAACACGATTTAATCAGCTTCTCATGTTCAATTTAAAATGAAAAGTCATGTGACATGATTATGGCCTAGACAACTTTGATAGTATGCTCTCATAATGATACAGTAGGTTTAAGCAGAATGCAGACATCCACTCTGCAGTTATATTACCACATAATGGCATTGTATGCATTTTACCCTCTAAATTCCCACTGTAGTGGTAAAAAGCTCAGTACTGACACCAGCAACTGCCAATATATTGATGTGCAGTACTGTGTCTTTCCTAACTGTCTCTGCTTCCTTGAGCTTCTGTCTCTGGTGTGAAGCCTGGCTCATGCACATGGGTGAAGGCAGGCATACTCCATGTACTCCATGGTGTACAATTTTATTCAAGGGGGTCAGCAAATAGACTCTAAACTGCTTCCTTTGTCCATGAAAACAAAACACAGATCCAGCAGAACCTTTCTGTAATGTTATTCATATTAGTCAAAACTAGAAGGATTGGTCATTGATACTGTCTTTGCATCCCAAGGACTATACAGCCTTACAGGTTCTGAGCTGCTATGTTGGTGTCTTAAGGAACAATGTATGCATACCTCTTAACTGTCCCTGATTTTCAGGGATGTCCCTGATTTTGACTCAAAATTTTACTCTGTCCCTCCTAAAATTTGTGTTTCCGTGGATAAATATTGGGGATTGTAAGCACAAAATAATGTCAAACATTAAAGTTACAGACATGTTCTTCTTTAGAAAATGCATTTTGCACTAAGCCCCATATTCTACTAGCTTTCTATGTGGATATCTTTAATTCTAAAGAAGTGTCCCTGATTTTGGTCCTTTGTCCCTGATTTTTTTATGCCTTGTCCCTGATTTATGAGGCAGGAGGTTGAGAGGTATGAATGGCATCTGTATTTCAGGGGGCTGAAACAATCACGGGATTTAAGAATGCATGGGATAGACATAAAGGAATTCTAGAGGTCAGGGGTAAGGGGAAATAGACTTCTAGGAAAACAAACTGAACTTACAAGCTCAAATGGGCAGACTAGGTGGGCCATAGGCCCTTATCTGCCGACACTGTCTATGTATCTATGTATCTATGTACCCATGCATGGGGGGTGGGCAGCAACCAGTGTCATGAGGTACAAAAGTTGCATTTATTGTGCCAAACTAGGCAACAAACACAGTCCTGGTGTACTTGTTTATATTGTCTGGCTACACCCCTGCTCATGCAGGCTGTAGCATTGATCCCAATTTTAGGCCAGTGGGGTCTACTGCTCTCCTCGGGTTGGTCTAGCCCTTGGTATAGGAAAGATAATCAGGTCTGAATATCTGTGATTCAGAATCTGAACTAAACTCTGGTCAGATCTTGGACCAGTACTCAGATTTTTAGGGTATCAAACCAACTCCCCTCAGATCAGATCAAGCATCTCTCATTTGCACTGAAGCAATAAAAGATCTGCAGCTCTCTGTTTCGATATTCCCCCAAAATGTCTTCCCATGACGTTTAAGGATCGATGGAGCGTCCTCCTGCTGCTGTTGCAGACTACTGAACTCCTGATTCTCTAGGAGCTAGAGCCTGTAACTGGTGGAGCACTAGGCTGACAGAGAATGCAGAGCTTGCTGATATACCACGATAAGTCAAGGCCTACCAGAACACTACCATCTTCTTCCACCGAGGACTTGTACTGAGCTCATCTCATTATGAGCGATCAAACAGTTGCAATTTGCTCCTTTGAACTATCATTTATATATTTACAGTAAGTGTAATAATTGCCAAAATGCTGTTACTATTTATCTGTTTCTCCCCACCCTAGTGCCGCTTTAATCCTTGCTTTCCTGGGGTCCGCTGTGTGAACACCGCCCCTGGTTTCAGATGTGAGCCATGTCCTCCAGGATACACAGGCCGGATTGTTCAGGGAGCTGGAATCAGCTTTGCTAAGGCAAATAAACAGGTAAGTGTTGCATAGTATCGTATACTGTAGTTGGGATTCAAATTTAAAAACTAAATCAGTCCAGCGGCTTCTAGAGACTCTCTCACTCTTGCTGGAGGGGTAAGAAATCAGTGTGTGGCTAACACAACATAGTATGCTGCTTGTGGAAAAGTGTGTAGCTCGTTTTGTTTTTACACATCAGTGGTGTGTGATGCCTAAGTGGTTTAAAAATACACCTCACATGGAAGGTTTCTAAAAAACACAAGTAACACTCTGCACCCAGATGTTTTCTAATTTTTGCTCGAGTATGTATACCTCCTGACGTGCTCCCAGGCATTCCCTCAATCAGGATCATCAAAAGTATCCTGCTGCCTTCCAGACTCACTCATGATTGGCCGATGCCCATCTTCAGTCTCCCCAGGCTATCCTCAACCCTTACATTTAAGTCTGTCCCTTCTTGGGGACCCCTCCCCTGCTGCCACCAGAGGGAGGAGAAAGCAGCATCTGGACTTCGGGCTGAGGCTGAGAGGTGGGCAGCATACCATGGAGTGCCAAGTGATGTGGGGGAGCATGCCTAGAGGCTATCATCAGGAGCAGCCCTGCCAAGCATTTTCCTCCACTGGTTTTTCTTCCCCACCCACCTCCCACATGGGTGGGCATACACTTTGGCTGGCCCGGGGAGGCCCGGGGAGGGGGGTACCTAATGGCGCATGGTTACCCATGCTGTCAGTGGCACCTCTCCCACCAGAAGCTGCTAGCAGTGTTGCTGTGATCCACTCTTCCTCCCTAGAAGGAGCACATCCTTTCAGACACTCTGAGAGCTCCCCACTGGCCTCCACTCCTGATGTTCCTGGCTCAGAAAGTAAACCTTTGTCGTCCACATGTCAGGGTAGTCCTCCACTGCTTGGTGCCACAGAGGCAGCTTCCTAATCTTATTTTATATTCTGGGTTTAACTGGTTAGAATGTTCAGTTTTATCCCCTTTATACAAACTGCCAATACTGATTAAACTCCACTCAAAGCACATCACCCACCTTCAATCAAATTTTAACCCCCAGCAATGGCTACAGTTCTGTTCTTTTAGTAATACAAAGCCTTATCTGGGTGATCCTATCATTTCCTCTACTGTTGCTATTTAATCAGCCTCTCACTGGTGCTGTGTCGTGTTTCGCTTCCGTGTGCCAGCGCTGTTCAGTGTTGTTTCACTTGACTGGTCAGCAGGAACAGAACACAGCGCAGAACCAGTAAGAGTCTGTATTTTGCAGCAAAGATTGTGAAAGAGGCAGGATTGATGAGGTTATTGATTTATTATTTATTTAAAAGGTTTACCTGGAAATGCCTCCTGAAAAGTGAACTGCTAGTTTCCAGAGGCATTCTAGGGAAGGGCATGAAGGCAAAGTAAACAATCCCGTTATACAACAGAGTAATTCAGTAACAGTACGTCTTTACAGTAAGATGCACTTATTACTGAGCAGCAGAATGTGGTAGGAAGAACGTGGTAGATGAACAAAATATAGGAAACAGTGCCATATAGGGTGCTAAGAAAGCCATGTATCCAGTCAAAAAGCAAGCCAAGGAAACAATGGATAACAAGTATTACGAATTACAATTGAGTCACATTATAATGTATGGAAGCCCTTATTACCTCTAAAAAGTGGCAAGATTATTTCTCTATAATCCCATTGCTATGACGTAAGGGGTTGTTAATCCCTCTTGAGATTATAAATGGAGCAGATCTGTGCATGCTTGCACCTTTATTAGCGTCTAGCAAATGGCCACAGTGGTGAGAGAGCATGCCCCGGAACAGCCGTGGCGGTGACTGAAAATAAGACAGTAAGGAGTCCGCTTCATTTTAATACTTGTTATGGGGACCATACACTATAAAATATAATGTATAGTCCCTCTATCAGTAACCAGTTTGGTAAACCATCTTGAGGTTGTCATGACGACATAAACCTCTCGAGCTTCGCTCTTGAGGTTTACCCCATGGCAACCTCTCGATGGTTAACAAATCTGTTACCGGTACAGGACCATACATTATCCTCTCTATTAAAAGTACAGAATGTTGGTCACTGGGAGTTTCAGAAGCTGAGTGGTAAGTGGGAGGCTCTGAGTTAAATTTAATCAGTAATTTGTGTAAAGGGGGGGTGCTGGTGCTGTGCTGAGGAATACAAATGGCTGCTCGTGAATTTAAAAAAACAATGTTCAAAAAAATCCCATTCTACACATGTGATATCACACCTGTGTAGAAAGAGATGAACATCTCCTGTTTTCAGTGTGTAACAGGTCTTAACTTGTAATTATTTATAAAATGGACCATTACAATACTGCAATCTCACTGGTGTCACATGACTGTTGATGATTCTCGGTCACTCGCACCCCTCCCCTGATGCGTATTTTTTTTTATAAATAAAAACTGTTTTTATAAGTGGTATAACACACTCCAGGGTGTGTGGTCATAAGGGGCTAATGCACTGTTTGGGTTGTTGTAGCACTCAACTTTGCCCTGTGCCTTACAAACCCCTGAGGCACACATTTTTCCCTTATAATAACTGGATTTAGATTTTTCCCTTAGGGAAACATGTGGCATAGTTTTGCCATTATAAAGGAGTGTTTATAATGGCAAACAAGTGCAGGGTTTCCCTCGCTCTGTGCAGGTGCCAGCTGCTGCTCTTCCATTCTGACTGCTGGCTGCTTTGCTTGCCGCTGGGGACTACACCACCACATGGACTCAGCAGTAAGTCTTTGAAGATTATTTAAAAAAACAAAGAACTCACTTCTACAAAAACATTTAAAAAAACCTACCAGGAAAAAAAAAAGTTATCCTTCGGTACGTGACCGTGGACCCCGCTAAAACCCAACTGGACCGGGGCTGCACAGAAAGTCTTTTATTTTATATAATTGCTGTGGTGAAAAGGCAGAACCCAGCAATTATATAAAATAAAATAATATAAAATATGGGGTGGTGTGAGAAAATCGAATTTTATAGACACATTCGGTGTAGGATGCCTTGATAAAACCCTCGAGCTTCTCTCTCAAGGTTTATGTGGTATCAGGCACCGCGGGTGTATGTAAAATTCTTGTTACACACACACCACCCCATATATTATTCTATATATAATTAATGGCTTTTTTCAATGTAAAAATCTGTGTGTTAAAAACTGTAACACCTGAGTAGGTGCTACGGCATTCACACGCTCTCTCTCCCCTCGAGACACTACACAGACACAACTTGAGCTTAAAACTGTCCATTTGTTTCTCCTCACACACTACTAACCAGAAAAACTCTGGCTGCTTCTTCAGCGGGTCAGGAGGCAGGAGGTATTCTTGCAGTGGGAGGGAGTAAAAGGGAATTTGGTGATGTGAGGATTAGCCTGGGGACCTTACACGGCCGACAGTCATACGGGCACGATGCGGCTCTTCAGTGCTGCCGATGGGGGACTGAGATTAAACTTTTAAACCAAACCTCTACAAGAAAAAAAGGTAACCCTTCAATTATAAATAACAAAATATGGGGTTGCAGTGTTTTTTACTTGAATTTCACACACTCCCTTTTTGTTGGATAGCTAATAACCCCCTCGGGCTTCGCCCTTGGGGTTTATGTGCTATCCAACAACTCGGGAGTGTGTTAAATTCTCACAACACACTGCACCCCATACTTTATCCTAAACGTAACATCATACCCTGCCATGTGTTATCTCTTATATGAGTGCTGACCTCAGTCTCAGCACCTGGTCACTCTCTCTTTCTTGTAATCACCCAAATTTGTCTGTTCAGTGTCTATATGGAACGCATACAAGTAACTGCACTGTAACAACATCAGGCATGTTATGTATGTTGTGAGGCCCTTGCCCAGAGGGATATACAGGCACTAGGGTCACCTGCACAGACACTGATGAGGTACAAATATTAAATGGCAAAAACGGAATATGGGCCATTCCTTCCAATAATATCTTCCCCACACGTTTGCTGTCATTAATGAAAGTCCAAAAATGCTTTTTCTAAATCCTGTTTAGCTACATGGGAGATAGAGAGAGAGAGGGAGAACAGAAGTAGTGACTTTGTTTTACTGACAGTGATGATTTGCACTGTAGTAATATAAAATACATCACCTTTTGCTCTTTAACAGCATTCAAAGTTAGGTTCTGCTGTGCTCACCAACAATCCTGAATAATGTTGAATTCACCTTAGAGCTGTTTCATGCCCCTTTGTAATGCAGCGGTCCAACCCCCTGCAAAAGCTGCCTTGCACTTCCACATTTGAGTCTGCATCATGAACCAGCAGAAAAGCTGACTCGACGGTGCACTATTGATCTCTGCCGTCTGTTCTATGTGGACCTGGGGAGGGAGCTGGTGGGCATGGGTGGTGGAAATTCACCAATGTGGAAGAGACCCGAAAGGACCTTACACAGATCTATCCAAGGAAAACTCCGTACTCTTGCCTGCACACCCAGTTGTGTCCTTGACACCCTGACATGGGAGCACTTCTCACTATCTTCTTTTGCTACGTATACAGTATAGTTCAATTTTAGATATATTAACAGGTATCTGGAAGCTGAAAGTTCTGCATTTTTTAATTCTGAATTTGGATACAGTTTCGGTTGACTGAAGCTTTGTAAGTCCAGTTCTAGGAGATCAGTGGTTCATGGACATGCCTCAAGCTACACTAAACCTGTGTTTTGTGGGACTCTGCATCCTCCTGAATGTCATCACTAACCCAGTAGTAGATGCGTGGCATTAGAACGCAGTTATCTGGAGACTTGAGAATGTGCTGCATACTTCTCTGATGTTGATTTTGTGGCAAGGAGTAAAGGTCTCTTGTTTGTGTTTACTCAGGTCTGCTCTGATATTGATGAGTGCAGTAATGGCAGAAATGGTGGCTGTGTACGGAATTCACAGTGCATCAACACTATGGTAAGAGCCCCATTCACCTGTTTCGTTTGCAATGTAAATGTTTTACAGTATATACAGATCACATACATACCCACACAAGCAGACACAGAGGCACTACACAAACGTGCACACACACACACACACACACATGCCCCATGCCCACAAATAAAGAAAGGTACTGTAATAGAGGTGGGAAGTGAATTTTTTTTTTTTTAAACAAGCATGTTCTCAGGTAGGGGAAAAGTCAAGGACCACCTTCCTTCCCAAAAGGTCCTGTTTTACCAGTGCTGTTTATTAAATTTCTATGCAGAACAATTAAATACAGTTAAAACAAGTTGGGAAAAATAGTTGTCATTGAAAATCCTGAGAGCACATTTTATGATTCACAGGTAATCAGCGCTTGTGTACACTCCGTGTGAGAGAGACTCCTGTTATACAGTGAAGAGGTTCTCTCATGCAGAGTGTATGATTGCCGTGGTTACTTCTGTCATGCTCAGCACTCATCTGCTTCAAACAGATGGCAATTAAAAAGCAACAGTATGGACATAATGCAGCTGAATCACAGTGTGCTCTTTATTTATTTTATTCAATATCCAGCTCAGAATTTGTAATGTGATTATATGATTGCTGTAGGAACACTTAGCTCTAGGAGGATTTGTGTATTTACTGATATCACCAGCTTTACACCTTTGCTTCCTTTCATTCCCATTTCAGACAGAGACAGAAATACAGACAACACCACAACACCAGTAGTGATCATTTGGTGACTAAACCCATGTACTTTACATACTTTGGGTGTTATATATTTACTTTCTACTTGAAAATAAGTGATAACACATGCCAGTGTGGGGCTATAGCAGCATAACTGCACACCCTCGAGTGCGTTATCACAGCTTATAAAATGGTCTGAAAAGCCCCAAAAGGGTTGCTCACATGCAAGTCATGAAATCCCTTACTGAGATCAGCTGGGGGGACAAGCAGTTTGAAGAGATGAGGTGCTTGGCTCCAGGGGAAGGTGGGAGGCCACGGGCTGTCCAACATTCATGCCCCCCACTGGGTAACCACTGAGCAGCACTGGCATAAACTGTGAAGACGGCGACTCATCCACTGTGCCAGCTGGAGGAAGGGGGTATCAGTGCTGGTGACCCCGACTGTTGAAGTAAGGAGCTGCATGAGCATAAATGGGGAAAACTGAGATAAGAGGATACCAAATGCTCAGAAGGAAAGAACATGTTATTTTCACTTAGGATGTAGAATTTGGAGTATAGTACAACTTGAAAGTTAGAGAATTTACAGTGATGGGAAGATGTTCAAGTTTCAAGTTTATTTTCAAGTTTCAAGCTTATTTTATATTTTAACAGGATAAGGCACTAGGCAAGCCTATTTTCAGGCCGTTCTGTATATGAGTTCCTACACAAAGTATTACATTACATCCAAAAATAACATAAATCCAAATACAATACGATACAATCACAAACATCACAATGTAAAAGTATTAGTAACAATGACACTTAAAAGAATACTTTTCTGACATGGCTGTCTCGAAAGATGAGTTTGTAGGCAAATTACGCATTCTAGGTGGTATAGAATTCCAGGTTGTGGTAGCAATGTAATCAAAGCACATTCAACCATATTTAGTTTTTGCGCAAGGGACTTTGTAGCCTCCCCCTTAACCTCACATAATGAATAGTTTGATAAGCTAATTGGCATTTTTGTTTTGAGGTATTCAGGTACTTGTCCCTTTACACATTTGTATAGAAAGTTACTTAGTAGTCTGTCTCTTCTTACTTCTAAATGTCCAGTTTAATTGTAAGAGCATAGAGCAATGACGGTGTATAATGTATGGACCAGTAAGGTCCAATGCAAATCGTGCTAATCGATAACGAAGTCTGTCTAACTTTTCAAAATAATACTCACTTGCAGATCGATATAAAATGCTACCGCAATCAATTGAAGGGATTAATACCATGTTAGCTAGATTTTATTTTGTTTCATGAGTAATACAACTTTTGTGTTGACGTAGTGCTCCTAATTTTTGGGAAACTTTAGCACATACATGTTCAATGTGTGTCAAAATGTAACTCAGCATCAACCCACAAACTCAGGTATTTATAACAGGTGACCTAGGTTAGTTCAAGTCCTTTTTTGGATTTTATTACCCTTTCTGGGAATGAAGCTCTAGGTCCACCTCTACCCTCTGATCTAAACACCATCAAATTTGTTTTCTGTATGTTTGATACTAATTTGTTTTCTTCCAACCATTTCTCAAGTTTATTAAATTCCTGTTGGAGAAGTGTTGTCATATTAATACAATCCATCGCAGGACATTAAAGAACTGTGTCATCTGCATACAACTCAGTTTAACATTCTGTGAAAATGTTGGGCAAGCCGTTAATAAATATGATAAACAGGAGTGGTTCCATAATAGAACCTTGGGGCACACCCCTGTTCACCTTCATCGCATCTGAGGCCACTCCCTGTGTAATCACCACCTGATGATGACCATAAAGGTAGGAATGAAACCATTGAATCACTTCTAGACTAATTCCCATTCTTTCCAATTTATGGAGCATTAAAACCAGTTTGGGCCTAACCCCCACCCGGCATCCAGAACCTCCTAAGTCTAATGACCAACCCAAGCCAAACTAGAGGTACTGACAGTCAGCCCTTCAAGGTCCCATTCTGCCACACCTCACAAGGACAAAGGTCATTCACGTACCCTGTTCCCAACTGGCTCAACTCCCTCCACTGTGACATCCTTGCCAAGCCCAAGTGTGGCCCTTTCAAACGTAAACTGCGCCAGCAGCTCACAGCACTCTGTGGCTGTGACTGCCCTCCCTAAGCCGGATTCTGTAGAATATTCCCTGCAGTTCCTTCACCGCACTTCAGCAGCATAGCTGCCTGCCTCAGATCACCCCCCCAAACATCCACCTTGCCCCCACTCTACTTTCCCTACACCACCCCCACCTTTCCCCTTGCCCTCCTGTCCCCTCCTCCCACCACCCACCCTATTATTGGACAAAGCTTTCTTGGCTGATTCTCATTGTTGACTATACGTACACGACAGCCCTGTTTTAATGTTCTTTGACCAATTGTCAAGTGCATATTCTGTGATATCTGTAAGCCTGTCTAAAATGTATACCATCTGTTAAAATGTGTAATACCTCTGTGTCCCCTTTACGTTTGTCAATGTATGCACATTTGTGCACTCTCTGACATGGAACCTCTGTAAAAGAGTTCCTAGCTCCGAGGTACTTATAATCCAAGATCATCATAAAAAAAAATAAATTAAGGAATAGTCTACAGTATCGAATGCCTTAGGTAGATCCACGAACACTGCCCCCACGCACTACTTGTTTTCCAGTGCACGAGAGACGATGTCTGTGAAATCTACCAGGGCTGTGTTTGGAAAGTTGGGGCTTGAAGCCAGACTGCTGAGGGGTTTGGAGGTTATTTGTACACAAGTAGGTATATACCCATTTGTGTATTTCTTTTTCAAATATTTTTGAAGCAATAGACAACAGAGCTATTGGTCTATAGTCATTAGTCTTAAATGCTCACCCACAATGTCATGAGGCCACTCCTCGTCCCCAAAAAAGAAAGCACTCAAGCAGCAGTGTGAGCAGCTCCCTTCCCCTGAATTTCAGCACACTGTTGTCATGGGCGCCAGATTCACCCTCAGGATGTAAACCCAGGATCTTCATCAAGAATCTCGTCTCTGTTGCACAGCACCTTTGGAACTGTAAACTGTCGGCACCACTCAGAAACTTTTGCTAGCCAGGGGCTGCCCTTGATGGTGTGCAACATCGGCGCCTATATAATGTGGGTGTCTTCATTGCTCCTCAGTTCTTTCTTCTGCCATCAACCACTCATCGGACCTGCAGGGAAACAATGCTGTCATTTCTACAATTTTATTGTTTTATTTACTTTAACTTAATTTATCAATGTCATACCTGTGTGTCACAAGCAAAATAAGCTTTATTTAGGTTTTATCTACCTGTGGTTACAAATTAACTACAAGGACAATCCTCACACTGTGTGTGTTTGCTGTTTTGGCCTGTCCCTCAAACCAAGCCGGCTTCTCCCTCATGCACAGCTGCTGAGAAGGATACTCCAGGGTGGTCGGCGACACTGAGACTATTGGAGAAGATTAGAAAAAAGGACAAGGATGAATTGTTGTCAAAGCCCTCCTTCTTTAGACATCACCGTAAGCATGGGGAGTAAAATGCTTCACTGGTGGGTCTGTGTCTCCACTGAAGGAGAGTAAGTCCTCACTGTCAACCTTTCCAGCAGTGTTCACTACAGCTCTGTCACTGAGACACCACGGTAGGAGCTTGGCTTTGGCTCTGCTGTACCTACTATGGGTAGTAATGTGGCCTCCATCATCAGATTCTGTCCTGGAAATTATGATAGCCACAAACCCTGTACCAAGCATTATCGATTCCCAAGCTGTGCTGACATCATTTTCAGAAATGCTACTTCACCTGTTCCCATTGCTGCCAACAACCATGCCTACAGTCCCGTCGACAGGGCCTTTGCTGCCAGTACCATCATTAATGGGACATAAAAGCATGCCAACTGTTCCTCCTTCACAACCGCCTCAGTCGCCAGCTCCATCGGTTGCCCCCGGTGTTGTTCAGGATGAGGTAGGCTCCAATCCTGATCTTTTACAAATGGAGATGGATTTGGAGGATGCAGTGAGGGTGGAAGATCCCTATGAAGATTGGCTGCCTTCCAGCTCTCCCCCTCTCATCTTGCAGTAGGCATCTGTGATTTATAATCTCAGGTTTTCTTCTGCAGGTCTCTTATTTTCAGGATTTGCTTAGACAAGTCCAAGATGTCATGATTTAATGGAGTTTCTGGAGGTTGCAACTGCACCTACTATTGTGGTACCTCCTGTATACCCTGCATTGGAGGATGCTACAGGGCTCCCAGATTTATGGGGATTCACACCATATTTTATGGGATTTATGCCTTAAAATGGGATACAGGAAGGAAACCTTGATTTGCACAATAATAAGGGAGAACAAGCCTCTCACCAGCATGGTCACTAAGAACCACATCACCCGCCATTGAACTGGCTGCTGAGAATGTTTCTGTAGGCTCGTGAGAGGTTGTAATAACCACCTGATTGGCCCAGCACCTTGACCGTGACCCCCTCAACATTCTTCAAGCACATTGGCCTGTATGAATTTCCTTCATGAGCGCTCTTTGGTCTGGCATTTTAAATGTGCCAATACTTTGGGACATCAGCCCTTTCCCAAATCCCCTACTAGCATGGCAGTACAAGTGGTCCTGTTCATTGTTAGTAGCATGCACAAGCGAGAGACTGTTGGAGGCGTCCCTGAGTGTGGCAGAGTTTGCTGAATACACAGAACTGGGTTTGTACTGCACAGCATGAGATCAACTCTACAGTCATTACATGCAAATGACTTAGACTCTAAACAGGTATTTAATTACATTCTGTGGCTGGACCGGATTGGGACTTGGGGATGCTCTTTGTGAACGAGCCATGGAGGGGAGTGAATGGGTGGCAAGCCAAGTGTGCTCTGTTTTAATGTGTGCAAGAAATCCAAATGGACGAGTCTGATGTTGATGATTAGGAGGGCCAGTGGCATACTGGAGTGCATAGCCAGGGGTATCACCAGCAGAAGGCGAGAGGTAGTGATGCCATTATATAAAACCTTCGTCAGGCCTCAAATGGAGTAGTGTGTGCAGTTCTGGAGGCCGCACCATCACAAGGACATTAACAGGCTGGAGGCGGTCCAAAGAAGGGCGATAGTACAGGGCTTGCACCACAAAACTTACGAGGCGAGATTAAAAGACCTCAATATGTGCTCGCTGGAGGAGAGAAGGGGGAGAGGGGACATGATAGAAACATTCAAGTACCTTTATTTTATTTATTTATTGAATCTTGGATTAATACCTTTGAGCAAAACTGCTCCTTTACAGAGGTTCCATGTCATGGGATTACAAGACAGTAAACACAAAATCAAATGGTACATTACCAAATGACAGAAAATTAAACATTGCCAAGATACAAGGTGTAAGAACAGACAACAGTAACAGAATAATTACTTTGGTTCCTTGTCCACAGTTACAAGATATAAACTTCAGGACAGTGTATACAGAGGCTTGGGAAAATTTACCCTGACCGGGAATCTGGGCCTAGTACACGAGATGGGATGGGGGTGGGGGGAACTCAGAGGAGAGTTAACGTGATTGCGGTCAGGAGTCATATGCCAGGGGAGGGCAGGGTATTAGGGTAATAAGGTTACAGGACAGCAAGAAGCTAGAGGAGGAGCAACCCAGAGGGTTTTGTCAGTGCAGTTATAGAGGAGATGATCCCAGCAAGTGAAGAGATGGTAAAGTAGAGTTGCAGGCCCACTATATTTTCTGACCAGACATTGGGAGTTTTAGCACACGAAGCAAAGGGATGCAGAGGCAATGGTGAGGGGGATTCTAGGGTGCGAGGAGGGGAAGAGGAATAAGTGAAACAGATAAGTAGTTCTGGGCATATTCCTTCCAACATTAAGAGATGGGATTGCAGTCACACGTTGCACGCAATGAGATGAGCTCGCAACTGAGACTTGAAAGGGCCAGTTTTTGGTTTGGTAATTAGGGTAGTGCTAGGAGAATTTAGCCAGAGGGGGGCCCTATACATGAAGGACTGCTGTCCTTGTGTAGTGCGATGAAAAGGGACTTGGAGTGCTACATTACATGTACCCCTGGTTTGTCTAGGGTCGGAGGATGGTTTGAGGAGAGTTTGCACACCCGAGGGTGTAAGGCCTAGGGTGGCTTTTTTTGCAAGCAGGCATACCTGGCATTGGATTGCCTAGACTAAGCCATCCAGTGCTAGAGTAGAGCTCACATGTATGAGTTAAATGGGTTGCCCCTAGAACAAGCCTGCAGGCCTTGTTTAGGGCAACTTTTTTTCTCTTACATGCAGTGTCAGTACCAGCCACATAGACTACAAGACCATAGTCAATGACTGACAAGACTGAGCTATTCACTGCAGGGGTACCTCAAGGGCACAAACAAGGTGAGGAGGGGGGAGACATCTTCCAATACAGGAGATGTACAAGAACAAGGGGACATGACATGAAATTGGAAGGTGGCAGGTTAAGAGGGAATGTGAGGACATTTTTCTTCACAGAGAGGGTGGTGAACACATGGAATGGTCTGCCACAGGAGGCAGTAGGAGCGAGCATGGTGGCTGGATTTAAACATACATGGGACAGGCATAAGGGAACCGTAGAGGTAAAGCAGAGGGAGTGTCAGAAGCCGTAATCAAGTATATACGGGCAGACTGAATGGGGCTAGCAATTCTTATCTGCTGACAATTTCTGTTTCTGTGTCGCAAAAGGCTGCAGAAAACTGTTATGCAACATAGAAACATAGAAACATAGAGATTGACAGCAAATAAGGACCGTAAGACCCATCCAGTCTGCCCATTTCTTTTTCTACCTTATAAATGTGCCATTGGCCTTTGCTCCGTCAGTGGCCTATCTATTCACACTCATCTATATTGCTCCCTTATGCCTATCCCATGCCTGTTAGAAGCCCTGCACTGTATTCATAGCCACCACTTCCTGAAGTAGGCCGTTCCATGCATCCACCACTCTTTCTGTGAAAAATAATTTCCCCACATTCCCCCTTAATCGGCCTCCCTCTAATCTCATGCTGTGTCCTCTTGTCCTGCCATTTTTCTTATATTTAAACATGTTTGACTCTTTCACCTTGTTAATGCCCTTAAGGTGTTTGAATGTTTCGATCATATCACCTCTCTCCCGCCTTTGCTCAAGGGTATACAAATTGAGCTCCGTTAATCTGTCCTCATATGTCTTCTGATGCAGTCCCTGCACCATTTTGGTTGTCCTTCTCTGGACTGCCTCAATTTAGTTAATGTGCTTGTGAATGTGTGGCCTCCAGTACTGCACACAGTACTCCAGATGGGGCCTAACCAGTGTCTTGTAAAGAGGGATTATTACCTCCCTCTTACGACTTGTGATACCCCTACTAATGCACCCTATCATCCCCCTAGCCTTACCTACTGCTTTAGAGGTCTGCTTGAATGATTTCAGGTCATCGGTGATGATGATGCCCAAGTCTCTTCCTTCCATTGTGACTGCCAGCACCTCCCCTCCCAGCCTATAGGTGGCTTCAGGGTTTCTCTTCCCTATGTGCATGATCTTGCACTTCTTTGCATTAAATCCTAGTTGCCACTCTTCTGACCATTTTGCTAGTTTATCCATATCTCTTCTCATTCTGCCCACCCCATCTGGATCATCTACTCTTTTGCAGATCTTGGTGTCATCTGCAAACAGACAAGCCTTATCCTCTAGTCCATCTGCAATGTGACTAATGAAGACATTGAAGAGGACTGGTCCCAGGACTGATCCGTGAGGTACCCCACTTGTGACTTGCATCTCTTCTGACTGTATACCATTGACCACCACTCTCTGTTTTCTGCCCGTCAACCAGTTTGCCACCCAGTTGACCAACTTCTGACCCACCCTGAGCCTACCCAGCTTATTTATCAATCTACTATGTGGAACAGTGTCGAAAGCTTTGCTGAAGTCAAGTTAGGTGACATCAACTGCTCCACCTTGGTCCACCACTCTGGTTACCCAGTCAAAGAAATCTGTGAGATTAGTTTGACAGGACCTTCCTTTTGTAAACCCATGATGTCTTGGATCCTGTCCCCCATATGGATTCCAGGTGTTGCACTATCCTTTCTTTAAGGAGTGCCTCCATAATCTTGCCCACTACTGAGGTAAGACTGACTGGTCTGTAGTTCCCTGCCTCCTCCCTGCTACCACTCTTGTGGAGCGGGATCACATGAGCCCTTCTCCAGTCTTCTGGGACCTCTCCTGTGCTCAGAGACTCACTAAACAGTTCTGCTAATGGCTCTGCTAGTTCCACCCTTAGCTCCTTAAGTACCCTGGGATGTATGCCATCAGGTCCCATTGCCTTGTCCACCCTGAGCTTAGCGAGCTCTTGTAGGACCCTTTCTTTTGTGAAGGGAGTAGTGCCCACCTCCCTCCCCCATGTCCATGGTGCTGAGCTGTGGGCCCTGTCCTACCTTCTCTTCAGTAAATACTGAGCAAAAGTATCTATTTAGGATAGATGCTTTTACAGGGTCCTCCTCACATGCCCCCTTTTCTCCTTTGAGCTTAGCAATACCCCCTCTGGACTTTCTTCTTTCACTAATGTATCTATAGAAAGTCTTGTCACCTTATTTTACTGTTCATGCTAGTGTTTCCTCCCATGAAAAAATGGGGGCATCCCTAACTATGTGCTTGCATATTTTAAAGATCATTGTTGAGCCCTTTAGTTATTATAATGAGACTTGGTTCCATAAAAGTATCGTACAGTTAATGGAGGCAAAATACTGGTTCCATGACTCTCTTCTTACAGTTGTTACGGATTTTAGTTATTGTTGCTTTATTGTTTTATTGCTTTATTGAAAAGGGAGGTCATAATTCCGCTATACAAGACACTAGTGAGGCCCCACCTGGAGTACAGTGTACAGTTCTGGAGACCATACCTATGTAAGGACATAGACAGGGTAGAGAAGGTTCAGAGGAGGGCAACAAAGATGGTGCATGGGTTGCATCACAAATCCTATGAAGACAGGTTGAAGGAACTGAACATGTACTCCCTGGAGGAGAGGAGGGAGAGAGGGGTATGATAGAGACATACAAGTATCTTACAGGAGGAACAGGGTGCAGGAAAACACTATTTTAAGCCAAAAAGATGTTTCAGGACTAGAGGGCATGGGATGAAGTTGGAGGGAGGACGATTCAGAGGAAACATGAGAAAGAATTTCTTCACTGAACGGGTGGTGGACAAGTGGAACACCCTGCCAGAGGAAGTGGTGGGGGCTGAAACAATCACGGGATTTAAGAATGCATGGGATAGACATAAAGGAATTCTAGAGGTCAGGGGTAAGGGGAAATAGACTTCTAGGAAAACAAACTGAACTTACAAGCTCAAATGGGCAGACTAGGTGGGCCATAGGCCCTTATCTGCCGACACTGTCTATGTATCTATGTATTGTTAATGCATTTGTGTTGTTTCTACAATAAAAAGCAAATAATGGGAAAAAGTTGCAAAGGTTGTCTACATGTCGGCAGTATTCCCTTGCAACATACACTTTTTTTTCTGGATTGAGCCAGTTAACTGGGACAGACAGCCAAATGGTATTGTTTCTTGCATAAGCAGGATGTTCTGACTACTTATAAAATGGCAACTATTTGTGTGTGTGGGGGATACATAAAGCACTCAGTGCTATATCTGTGATGCGTATTGCTACCAGGTAACAGAAATTGAGAATGAATGTTTTTATTGTCCTGCGGCTGTATATGTGTGAAGGTTGGAGGGGTTAACTGGGTCAGAGTCATGTAGATGTTGGGAGCTGGTTTGTAAAGTGTGTCTATAAAACAAATCCAATTGGAAATGATGGGACAGTATGCAGCAGACTTGATAATTGCAAAACATTGTGGGTCATGTGGCTATGTAAGGCTTTTGTGTGGTGGTGGGGGTACATTATAACCATTGGGGGATGCTGACAATGCCAGTATGTAAAAAAACAGGTAAATAATGTGTACTTCAAGTTAAATCTGGTGGTATATACAGGAAAATCTACAGGAATTTCATCAAGGTTTTACAGGGGAAAATACAGAAAACAAGGGGGTACACTACAGTGAAATGCTTTACTGGGTCTGGGAGGGCTGATGGTACCTTTGCTGCATGGCACGGGCCTCATACCTTGCGGGCAGTCCCTAAAAAGGCTTACAATCAGTAACCTGTTCCATCTGTCAAGCCTTATTCTGCTTCCTGGCTAAACACTGATTCTGGAGTAATCATAGCTGCTTATGCACACCCTAGAATCATGTGTACTTTCCTGACAAGACTGAATGTTATGGGCAAAGAAACTTATGCCTCTGCATCCTTGGGCCTAAGGATTTCACGTATTCAGGCATATATGATATAATATCTGAATATGTTAGGGGGGAGGAGATGGGGCAGCTGCAGAATAGGGCTACTAGCTGCAAAATCAAGCAGACTCGAGAGACCGAATAGACTTTTTCTGCTGGCAAATTTCGTATGTTCATATGTTCGAATAGCCTGTGGAACTCTGCTATGTTTACCATTTAGGCTTTGTCTGATAGTCCTGCACAGGCTGAATTGCTTAAAGCTGGTTCAGCTGGTGTGGATATTAGTAGGCATCTGTTATGCTCTGCATATGATGCCTCTGGCGCTTAGGCCAGGGCTGTTGCCTCCAGCATATGCCTTCAGAGATATTCCTGGCTTGGGGTACCTGGATTTGCTACTGATGAACAATAGGCTGTGCTGAATGCCTCTCTCCGGGGCTCCAAGCTATTTGGGAGTGATGTTGCAAATGCTTTCTGTGAGCTTCAGTTCTCCAGGACGTCTTTAGGGTCAATCAAATCCCTGCACTCTCACACTGCCAGGGGGCAGAATAGAGGCTCATTTCATAGGCCTGCAGCTCATGGTCGCCGTGACTCCAGTTGGCAGTCCTGTGGTCATGGAGGAGGTCCCCTTCTGAGTCCCCTCTATCCTGGTGCCCATACAAAGGCATTTAAGGTACCAATCAGGGTGGCCCCACCACCCCACTTCCATTCTGACTCCCTACTTCCTCCTCCTCTATTGTCTCCAGGGGTACAAGTGGGGGGAAGGATCTCCGTTAATCTTTCAGGACAGGAGATCTGCATCCTGTACTGGACCTGAGAAACCTAAACTGGTTCTTCGAATACAAAAAGTTTTGAATGGAGTCTCTTCATGCTGTACTCCCCTGCTAAAAAGGGGGATTGGCTCAGTGCCCTGGACATCTAGGACAATTACCTTCATGTCAAGATTCAAAAATGCCACTGGCAGTACCTCCACTTTACGCTGGAGAACAGCCATTATCAGTTCCAAGTCTTGCCCTTTGTCTTATCCTCAACACGGCGAGTATTTACCAAATGCTTCACGGTTATGGCAGTAGCCATTCAGAGGGAAGGGCTTTATGTCTTCCTGTATCTGGATGACTGGCTCCTGAAGGCCCTGTCCAGGAATGTAATTCCGTACACACTTTTCAGAATGAAACACTTATTCAAGGACCTGGGTGTTATGGTAAATGTACTGAAATCCCTACTAACTCTATGTCCATGCCTCCAGTATATCGGTGCAGTGCTGCACACAGCATTAGGAAGTGCCTTCCTGCTTGTAGATTGGGCAAAGAACCTTGTTACCCAGGCCCATCTGATACACAGATGTCATTACATCTCAGGTTAGACAATGCTACGTCTCCTGGGACTCATGGGTGCTGTCATAGTAATGTCCCATCACATCCCCTCTCTACAGTGCTCTGATCTGGTGGATGGACCATCGGCACCTGTTGCAGGGCATCCATTCTTCTCCCTGACAGATCCTCAAAATGGATGCCTTAGGATTAGGCTGTGGTGTACATCTAGGTTCCTTTCAGACTCAAGGATCATAGACCACTCAGGATTCAGGTCTCCACGTCAATGTTCTGGAACTGGGGGATGTTCTGTTTGATCTGCAAGCTTTTAAAGAACACCTCAGCCCCAGTTTCTTGCTGATTTGGATGGACAGTGCCAGTTTAGTGCACAACATAAATAAACAAGGAGGCACTGATTCTTACCTCCTGTGCAGGGAAGCAATGTGTGTGTGGTACTGGGAAATGTCTCATGGCCTTCAGCTATCAACTGTACTTCTCCCAGGCATCCAAAACTTCTTGGCAGACAGGCTAAGCCAGCCCCTGTCCTTGGTATACAAATGGGAACTGTTGACCTCTGTGGCAAATTACCTTTTTGCAAGGTAGCATCATCCAGAGTTGGACCTTTTTGTGTCCCCACGAGACGCAAAACTGACATTTCTTCCTCCCTGCTCCAGAGCCCTGAGTTTTTTTTGGCAAGATGCATTGTCCCTCTCCTGGAATGGGAGGTTCCTTTATGCATTTCCTTGATCTCTCTGTCATTCAGAGGATTCTGCTCAAAGCTGAGGGCGGAGCATGCCACCCTAATACTGCTGGCCCCTTTTGGCCATGCCAGATCTGGTTTCTACTTCTGCAGTGTCTGGCAGGGGAACCTTTTATTCAGCTTCCCCTTTGACGGGATGAGTTGTTGCAGAGCAAGAGATCCCTTGTCCATCCAGACCTGTGGTCACTGCATCTGCATACATGACTCCCAAAAATGTTGCCATTGCCTGTTTCAGGATTCCCTTCGGGTAGCTAATGCCTTGTTAATGGCTAGAAAGCCTTCCACGAGACACGCCTATTCCTTAAAACGAAAGCACTTCTCCACACAGTGTGTTTCCCATTCAGAGAGCTTATTTACATGTCCTGTCAGTACTGTACTCACCTACCTCCTGTCTCTGTTGTACTCAGGGCTCCAGTACTCATCTATTAAGCTACACTTGGCTGCAATTTCTGCTTTCCTTGCCCCTATTTATAGGCACATGGTGGCACAGCTGGAAGAGTCCTGTACATTCCTAAAGGGTATTCTGTACATGCATCTCCCAACTCATAAACCAGTTCTGCCTTGGGACCTTCTTTGCCTCCATTTAAGCTTGCTGCTACTTGTGAGATGCATTTCCTTTCATGAAAGACGCTGTTTTTGGTCACCATAACTTCTACTTGTAGTATGTCCGAGTTTCATACTCTGATGCATAAGCCTTTTTACTTGATTTTCCACAAGGACATGTTGTCCTTTAAGACCAGTCTATGCTTCTTACCCAAGGTGGTCTCTGATTTCACATTGAATCAGACCATAAATATTCTGGCACATTATCCTGAGCATGCTAGCAAGGGTGAGGCATTGTTTATTTATTTCTATTTTTATTTGTTTATTTCAGATTCGGAATTACAACCTTGGAGCCAGAATGGCTCTTTTACAAAGGCTCCAAGTCAAGTAGACGCAAAACAACAAACAATGTAATACATGCAATACAGTACATAAAGTAAAAGAGTTTGGCTAGGTAGGCAGTTACACTAAATCAAGATGGATTAAGGTTATAAAACAGTTATGCAAATTGAGCAACAATTTTCAAACAGTAACACATAATTCCAGAGGACAGATGATGTCAAATCGATCTGTTGCTAAGTGCTTGAAGTAGGGAGGTAGCATCCCGAAATGGCTTAGTGAGGGAGAGTGAGTATGCTGTGAAGAAGATTGGAGGAAGGAAGGAAGGAGGGAGCAGAGTGTGGTAAACCCAGTACATTAAGTGCAGGAAGTGGGGAGGTAACAGCCAAGTAGTGACTTTGTCAAGGGAGGGGGGCATAAGGGATGAATAGAGGATAAGGGGTGAGAAGAGAGAGAAGTGGGGAGACAGGTGTAGAATACCTGGAACAGGGACTAGATGGCCTGCAATTAGGGATTGCAGTCACAGTGGTTGGTGTTGGCAAGGAGGTGTACGAAGGCCTTTTTTAAAAGGGCAGAGTTTCTTGCATTGTAAGAGGGAGGGAGTAGGGGTAGGTCATTCATCCACAGGGGCCCACGGTAGGAAAGTGACCACTAGGCAAAGGAGGTTAATTTAAAAGGAATATGTAATACCCCCTTAACTGATCTTCTGGTGGTTTGGAAAGTTACGTTTCATTGGAATAAAGCTGCAGTAGAGTCAGGTGCTAGTCCTAAGAGGGCTTTTTTACTGACTAAGCATGCTTGATACCTAGTCCTTGGGTGTAGTGGGAGCCAGCAGTGGAGGAATACAGGCTGCAGGTGTGGGTAAGGTGATTAGCTCCTAGCACTAGATGACAGGCCTTGTTGAGGAGTAATTTGACACATTTTAGCACAGTTTGAGTGGCAGCACTATATGAACATAGTCTATGATTGTCAGTATAGAGCTCCGAGTGACAAGGCTGAGGGCCTCCTGGGTCATGGCTTTTCTATGATGGTATAAGATCCCAAGTTTACTATTCGCTGATTTTATCACGTGGTCAACATGGGGGGGGGGTGAAGGAGAGGGTGTCATCTATGTGGATGCCAAGATATTTTAAGGTAGAGACCTGTTCAATGACATAACCTTTGTGGCTTTGGATGGTCAAGGGGTCTGCATTTTTTTTTGAGTGTTGAATAATGAAGTGCATAGTTTTTTTGTTTTGTTTTTTGTAGTTTAAGATGAGCCCATTTTGGGAGAACCAGAACTCAAGCTTGGAAAAACTATCTTGAAGTGTTGTGGTTATTTCTGTCAGGTGGTACCCTGGAACAGAGATTACTGCATCATCTACATATAGTAGCATCTTAGCTGGGCAGGCACTTGGGAGTGTGTTAATAAATAAGCTGAAGCGTAAAGGCCCCAAAATAGATCCTTGAGGGACCCCTAGGGTTACATTCCTTGGATCAGAGGTTACCCCTCTTATCTTAACACACTGAGACCTGTGTGATAGGTAGCTTGAGAACCAAGAAACAGTGTCAATGAACAGGCCAAGGGTTGCAAGGTTGTCAAGTAAGATCTGGTAATTGACAGTGTCAAATGCTTTGGTTAGGTCTATAAAGATAGACCCAACCATCATTCCGGAGTCAAGGGCATCATAAATATGGGAGGGGAAGTCTGTGAGAGCTGTGATAGTGCTGTGAGATTTTCAAAACCCATGCTGCTGGGGGCAAAGAAGATTATATTTGTTCAGGTATTGTGTGAGTTGAGTTGCTCTATACACTTGCTGTACACAGAACACTACACTGCTATCTCGAGTGCACTAAGGACTGCTAGAAGTCCTCTCAACTTTTTTCTCATTCACCCCTGGAAAAGAGGGTGCCCCTGTAACTAAACAAGTGCCTGTCCAAATGGCTGGCTCACTGTATTGAGTTCTGTTATCAGAAGTGTGGTAAAGTACTTCCTGGTGCTGTGCATGGCCACTTTACATGTTATGTAGCCACTTCTTTTGTCTGCTTTCAGCATGTTTCTGCAGTAGACATTTGTGCTGCTGCCACATGGAGCACTGTGCATACTTTCACTACACACTTCAGTCTAGACATCATCTCTCGTAGACGTGCTGGTTTTGGTCATGCAGTGCTGCAAGGCCTTCTGTCCCAATTACATATTAGATTCTGCCATCCTCCCTAGGTGCCTTGTGTATTACCTGGAAATCATTCCAAGGGTGTGGACTAGTGGAGAAGCTAACCTCAATGAAGCTAGAACAGTAACGTACCATAACAGTAGGTCTTCAAGAGACTCTCCTCCATTTGGCCACAGTGCACCCACCTTCCTTTCCCCTTTTCTGAGATATCTACTGGCAGGTTTGTCCACTGCCTTGTTTGGAGTTGTCAATTAGTGTCTTATATAGAAACGTAAGACAATGATGGCAGAAAAAGACCAATGGTCCATCTAGTCTCCAGAGAATAGTATATGTGAATCTATAAATATTTTTCCAGTCCGGTGCCTCTCCTTGGGCGCATGGCGCTGGTTTGCTTTCCTGGTTCCTCATGGTAAGAGGCCCGTTGAGCTTGTCTCCAGTGGAGAACTGAGAACAATGGGGCTGCTGATGTTATATTGGTGCTAACATTGCACATCATTACTGGCGGCCCCCAACTAGCAAAAGTTTCCAGTTGGTCCTGACGTAAGTGACTCACAGTTCCAAAGGTGTGGCCCAATGGAGGAGATTCTCTCAAAGATCTACTGATCTACTGTTATGGTAAGTGACTATTCTTTTCCCAGATGGTTGCACATTCTGCTATCCCCAGCACCACCAGGCTGGGCACTAACTTAGTTTTCAGTCTAACTGCCTGATGTTACAAAAACATTTACCAAAATTACCAACTCTTTACCAAACTATTTCTCAAAAGAAAAATGTATGTTTCCAAATTAGGTCATTACCAGGTTAGGTACAGAGTATCACATTCCAGAAGAATAGCATTTATCAGTGCACAATACAGCAAAATTTGTCTCTTATAATAGCACCTTTCATACGTATCTCATATAGGCCTTAATACTTGATTACCGTGAAAACATCAACCTTTTACCAAACATTGGACTTTGGTAAAGAGGATGTTCTTGTGCCTATTCTCTTTGCAGGGCTCATTC
Source organism: Neoceratodus forsteri (assembly GCA_016271365.2). Taxonomy (NCBI): domain Eukaryota; kingdom Metazoa; phylum Chordata; order Ceratodontiformes; family Ceratodontidae; genus Neoceratodus; species Neoceratodus forsteri. The sequence goes on along the minus strand of CM057454.1, from coordinate 1,074,673,908 downwards.
CACTGTGGAACCTGTGAACCTGGGTACATCGGTGACCAGTTGAAGGGCTGCAAGCCTGAGAGAAGCTGTGGAAATGGAATGTTGAACCCCTGTAATGTCAACGCACAGTGTGTCGTGGATAGGTCTGGAACCATTGCTTGTGTTGTAAGTATATTCTTCAGCTGTAGTTTCATGTTGATTTGGAAGCGATAGGATATTTATCTGTCCTCTCCCTTTATCCATTACACACACACCCCACAACTGCCAAGTACTCACGTACCTACCCTTTGCTGTAGCTACAGTCACTGGTAGTAACAGTGCTGCCATGTTACTCCCTACTTGCATACACAGCAGCACAGCTGTCACCCAGTGCCTACCATGACTCCAGCTATGGGGATCTGGTTTCTGAGTATTATCATTTTCCCTGATTTTTTTCTTCGTTTCCCCAATCCGCTGTACCCCCCATGAATACTAGCCACATCACAGCACTCAGCTTTGGCTGTGATTGGTGGTTGGGTTTTGTCTCCTCCAGATTGTGTTGCCTCCTCTGGTTGTCTTTTGTCTACTGCAGGTCACCCCTGAAAATAAGCTAGCTGTCAGTGGGCTCACCCAGTTGTCATAAAGCAAACACATAAGTGAAAGGCAAAGAGGATGCTTTCCTTTGAAGGCCCACCAAGCCCTATTCACAGCTCTGCCACTGTGGTACTGCAGAGGAATGTGCCAGTTGCCACGTCCTTCCATCATGGAGAATGGTCACAACCTCTCAATAATATACTCTATTAGATGTCTGCCAGCCCAAGTGATCAAGCGACCCAAGGTTGCACCTGGACCTGGCTCTTCCATATGGCAGTACAGTGCTCTGATGCCAGAGCACCCAGCTGGCTCAGATAATGTGACTTCTAGTTTTAATTGGATCTACAGCACCAGGAGTCAAAGTCAAGACTCCTGCATTATAGCAGATGAGCTGCTAGAGTAGTAAGGTACTATGCTAGCTAAAGCTGCAGGTTCAGTACCATCCAGAACGTCAAACATCTAAAACTTAGGATGCTCAAATCTTGCAGGTTCTTGTAAACTTTGGGGGTCAAAATGAACTTTTCATTCTACTGGTTTAACTGGTACAAACCATGTGAACTGGTGTACAGGAAACCATGAATCAGCTTGCTCCTGAGAACACAAAAGGGTTTTGCTACCGAATTTGCTGTGCGTGCGTGTGTGTGTGTGTGTGTGTGTGCGCGCAAAACATCTGTGTGTGTGTGTGTGTGTGTGTGTGTGTGTGTGTGTGTGTGTGCCGTGTGTGTGTGTGTTAGGCTGAGCTGTGCACTGCCTCCTAGGCCTAGGGTTAGAGCAGGGAGGGAGTCTGGTCAGTGTGCTTCAGAAGGCACTGATTCATTCTGGGCTGGCAACCTAGCGGGCAATTTGTCCACTGCATTAAATCATATTATAAAATAGAAGGCTTGGCACTACTGGCTCAATATGGAGAGAGCTTTGCCATAAGCCCGCCTTTCTCCAGTTTTTCTCTCTCTCCCCACCAGCCGTATTAGAATACTCTTGTAGAGCCAAGAGATCTATGACTGAGAAAACATCCATTGCCATGTTGGTGCTTAAGAACTGATTCCATTTATGCAACCTGAAGAATGTATTTTTTTTTTTTATTCTTTTGCAGTGCGCAATTGGCTGGGCAGGTGATGGGTACATGTGTGGCAAGGATACAGACATTGACAGTTTTCCTGATGAAGAGCTGAAATGTTTAGAAAGGAACTGCAGAAAGGTACGGAGATGCCTCAGGGCAGACAATAACAAATAAAGATCGTCACTATAAAAAGTGCCATGAGATGTAGGACCAATTCGGTATTCAGTTTTCTGTTGTGCACACGTAAAAAATGCTGGCAATGAGGTTCTCAGTGAAGGAAGGGAGGGAGGGAGGTCAATGTCTAGTTACACAGATATCAATGCTTCAGAGACAACCTTGGGAAATGTAGGGCTCTGTGGGGCTCCGTTCTTAGTCTCAAAGTCTGGAGGCTCAACACAGGTTGTAGACAGCCTTCCCACACCACTTCTTTGCTATCCACAAAACTCTGAATTGGTGTTGGGGGAGTTCCATCTGCAATTTAGTCAGCAATCAAATTATGTCACCAGGTGTAAGTGGTTGCAAATAGAGTTTGTGCCCATGACACCTCTTTAATGCCAACTACACAGGTCTGTGTATGGCATAGCATCAGTCACATAGCACTATGCCATGCACAGACCGTGGGCATAGCCCTACTACCTCTGTTGTCCCCTCAGCCACCCACCTAACACTACATTTCAGCCTGCTGTGAGCTGCCACAAGTTCACCTTTGATTTCCATGGGGTTTTCTGTTGATTCCTGGTGCAGCTCCCTGGTGTACAGTGGAATCAACCTAGCCGTATTCCTCTGTACAGCCTCCTGTATCAATTTGGTCCCTTAAAAATCAGTATCCTCCACCAGCGCTACAGATTTCAGGCATTATTTCTAATGGCAGTGGATTTTGTGCCTGCCACTGCAACAGTCTTAATGCAGTGCACTCGGAGAGGCTTACTGGGTGTGGTCGCCAGTGGTGACATACCCCACACTTGTGTGCAAGCTTGTGCACTACCCCACAGCCGGCATCCCAGGGAGAAAACCAGGAGGGAAAATCTGGGACAGAACAACGATGAGATGTCTGACCCCTCGCAGACCCTGCTTCGGTAGCAGGACCCTCCCCCCCTCCATTAACCGGATCCATTCTTTTTTTGGGGGGGGGCACCTGGTCCCCAGCAGCTCAGCCCCCACACCCCTGGCCTCTACTTCCCCAGGACTTAACCTCAGTGGTCGTCTTCCCAGGCTTGCCCCCCCCCAGCAGGGCCACAGAGATGGCGTGCTCCCAACAGAGCCTGTACTCTGTTCCCAGTAGACTTTCCAACAACTGGTGTTCCTCCCTGGTTTACCCTCAGGGCAGGGCCGTGGGGTCAGGCTCTTCCTGATGGAGGACTGTAGTTGGTCACCAGCCAAGTATCATGGGTGGGTGCAGTGGGACCAGAGAAGTGGGGCCAGCATTTTGCTAGCATTTTCCCCATGGGAGGCATGGCATGCAATGACCAAGTGCGCCGAAGTGATGACATCTGGCACACCTCCCCTATGTCTCAGCTCCAGCAGCTGCTCCCCTTGGCCTCCACTAGGGGTCAATCACACATCAAACGCTCCCCCCCCAGAGAAGGAGAGCAGTCCATGGGATGCGCAGTCCTCCTCCTCGCAGCAGGCCCTCCGACTCCTCGGGTCTCTTCCTGAACCCGAGGCGTCAGTGTCGCATGCCATAGCCCTACCACTGCACCAGCAGGCAGGCCCACCAGAAGCATTCTCCAGCAGATAAGAGGGGATCTGCTGACCCCACCATGGGGGGGAAGCTGTGAGGGAAGAATGGAGGTTGAGCTAAGTCCCCGGGGTGCCAGCTGATGGGACTGGGAGGGGTCAGACTAGGATAATAGGCCCTGTACCTGAGGAGAATAAACAAATGAGGGGAAAAAAAGAGAGAAAGAGAGCATCCTCTGGAATGTTCAGTACTCCTTCCCCTGGCAGACCCTCAATGTCTGAGGCTCGCTACTAAACCCGGGAGTCAGCATCGGGAGCAGCAGGAATTTTTTTTTAAGTTTGACTTATGAATGTAATTTCGGATGTCATGAGTCGCAGAGTGAAGTGCAGCCACAAGTGTAGTCAGGCATGTGTATTCATAACAAGTGATGATGGAACAAGTGATAATGGAAAATGTTATCTAAAACAAAACCCCATGTCTTATCCCCTGTAAACAGTGTGGGTGAGTTTGTCGTGACTCATTGCATTGCACTGATTAGTTACTGTACTGCACTGAATGGAGATTCCAAATGCGACTAATCATGTTCTAAATGTGATAACTATTGTTCCAAGTGAAGATAAATCATTTATCTTCATTTGAAATGCTTTTGCACTCAGAGTTATATTTTTATCACACAATTTACAAACTCACCCCACTATATAAAATGTGATATCTAGACTACATTGTTAGCAGAATTGTGTCTAGGTATTAGCTTCATTGTTGTCCCTTAGGCATCAGGATCTCTTTATGCATACTGTGGTGAAGTGGGAGTCGGGGAGGTGCAGGGGGGCGGTGATCAATTATTCATGGTGAAGCTGAACTGGTAGGGCTTTGTGACAGTTAGAATTAACCATTCATCCTTTTTCATGTTTCTAAATGCCCTGCTTTAACTGAAAAACATTTAACAGAGTTTTCTGCTACTTAGGCAGTGCAGTAATGGGAATTCCTTTTCAAAAGATATCTGCTACTGTGAACAAAAGCAGTTTCCCCTCCCAATCTGATTATCAGAGAGTCTGAAGACCATGAGAAAGATGAAAATAAAAAGAAGCAAGGGAAGAAGAAGGAATTAGAGGAAAACATGCAATGGCAAACAGAGAAGTTGCAAAATTATTGGAGATAATTTTGAAACAAAATAATAGAATACATAAAGATGGTGAGGAACTGATGACACAAAATTAGCCACTGCTCAGCCTAACTGTGCTACGAATTGAGCAACGTGACCTAGCTGGGCATTGGGCCTCTTCCCAGGATACCATCCTGATGCTCTGCCAACTGAACAGTCAAGAAAACAGACCAGCCTAAGCGTCCCACAGTCATTTTTTTTTGTCTCAGACTGCAGACTCTACAGCTTTACAAGTACAGAGAAAGAATAAAAGTGACACACACAACTCGAACCAAGCCAGGACTGACCCAAGACTGATTTGTAGGGAGACAGTCAAACAGCAGAAAAACAGAGAAGTGAATATTTCAAGACTGGCCAATCATCAGAGAGAAACTGCTCTCTGTGATAAAGGGCTTCTCATTAAAATGCCCATTTTTTCCCATTCTTTGACAGTATCCCTTTCAAATAAACCTTGGGTCACCCTGGGATTGTTCTGAGTTGTGTCTAGCACTGCACTGCTTATGCAGCTTATACAACTGTAAGAATAAATTTACTACAGGAACAGCTAAAGCAGGCAGGGATTGGCAGGCAGGAGAATGTATAATGAGTGACATGGGGTGGGTCTAGAAAACATAGGAAATGAAACAGGGGTTGGGGGAAGATGCTGGAGAGGGAGAACAAGAGCAGAGGGAAGGAAGACTGTAAAACATGGAAGGTCATGCTAACGAATGCCCGTAGCCTAGGAAATAAGGTTCCAGACCTGGAGGCCTTGTTGGCAGATGCAGACCTTGACATAGCAGCAGTAACAGAGACATGGTACTTTGCTAATCATGGCTGGTAGGTCAATGTACCAGGCTATACACTGTTCAGGAGGGACGGGAAAGATAAAAAAGGTGGTAGAGTGGCCCTGTACATCAGATGTGGTATAAAGGCTACAGAGGTTCAGGGAAGACAGGGGGAGGCTGAGGTAATGTGGATCACCCTGGAGCCAGGGAATGGAATAGCAGTACGCACAAGGGTGATCTACAGACCTTCAGCACACAGGGAGGAAGTAGAGAGAGAACTAGTGGAGAACATACACGACATGGCAGCTAAAGGCAAAATCCTACTACTAGGGGATTTCAATATGCCGGATGTGGATTGGGCCACCCAGGTGGCTGCTTCAGCCAGAAGCACAGCCATTCTGGAATCCCTGCAGGGGGTTGGACTCAGGCAGCTGGTGCATGAGCCAATCATGGGCAAGTCAGTTCTAGACCTGGTATGGTCCAGTGGGAACAGAGTCAAAGAAATACAGGTGGAAGGGCAGCTGGGGTCCAGTAACCACCACATGGTGTTGTTCAGCATGAAGACATGGACTCAGTTAAGCCACACAAGGGCAAGAGTATTAGATTACAGGATGGCGGATTTCACTGAAATGGGTAGATGTATATATGCAGTCCTGGGAAAGGGAAAGGTAATAGAGGGGGTGGAAGCACGATGGGAGAAACTGAAAGGAACCATAGTGGATATAACAAACCAATGAGTTAGGATAGTGGCCAAAGGGAAAAGAAGAAAAACCACTATGGTTCTCCAGAGAGGTGGGGGACAAAGTCAAGGCTAAAAGGCTGAGTTTCAGGAAATATAAGGGGAGCCAAAGGGAGGAGGACAGGGAGGTGTACCATGAATGTCTAAGGGAAGCAGGGAAGGCTGTTAGGAGGGTGACAGTGCAGGCAGAAGAGGGCTTAGCACGGTCTGTAAACAAAGGGGATAAGGCATTTTATAGGTACATCAGTGAAAGAAGGAAAACCCGGGGATTGTAAGGCTGAAAGGGGAGAAGGGAGAATGTAAGGAGGGGGACCTGGACAAGGTAGAAAAACTGAATAAATACTTCTGCTCAGTATTCACTAAGGAGGGGGAGGGTCAAGGGCCACAGTTGGGCTGCAGAGGCAATGGGGGGCAGAAGTGGACACCAGTCCATTCACAGTGGAGAGAGTTCTGGAAGAACTCACAAAGACGAAGGTGGATAAGGCCATGGGGCCAGATGGCATGTACCTGAGGATATTAAATGAGCTGCGAAAGGAAACTAGCAGCGCCTCTGGCAGCCCTGTTCACAGAGACACTCAACATGGGTGTCATTCCAGAGGACTGGAGGAGGACATATGTAGTCCCACTGCACAAACGTGACAGTAGGGAGGAGACGGGGAACTACAGGCCAGTCAGCCTTACCTCAGTGGTGGGAAAGATCATGAAGACACTGCTGAAAGAAAGGATAGTGGCACATATGGAATCCAGTGGTGCTCAGGATCTGAGACAACACGGATTCACAGCAGGAAGGTCATGTCAAACAAATCTAATAGATTTTTTTGATTGGGTGACTAGAGAAATAAATCAGGGAGGGGCGGTAGACATCACCTACCTTGATTTCAGCAAGGCCTTTGACACCGTCCCACATAGAAGGCTGAGTAAGAAGATGGGTAGTCTGGGCATGGGAGACAATGTGGTGAACTGGGTTAGGAACTGGTTAACAGACAGGAGACAGAGGGTGGTGGTAAATGGAGTACAATCTGGGGAGAGGGGGGTGACCAGTGGGGTACCACAGGGATCAGTACTAGGACCAATCCTGTTCAATGTCTTCATTAGTGACATTGCAGTGGGGCTGGAAGGAAAGGTCTGACTGTTTGCAGATGACACCAAGATCTGCAACAGGGTGGATATTCCAGAAGGGGTGCAGAAAATGAAAAGGGACATGCAGAAGCTTGAAAGATTATCAGAGATGTGGCAAATGAGGTTCAATGCAAAGAAGTGCAAAATAATGCACCTGGGTAGAGGGAACCCTTGGGAGAGCTACAGGTTTGGGGGGAGGAGCTGACTGTCACCAAAGAGGAAAGGGATCTAGGGGTTATCATCTCTGATAACCTTAAGGTATCAAAGCGGTACACAAAGGCAGCAGGGAGGGCCTGTGGCATGCTGGGATACATAGACAGGGCTATCACTAGCAGGAGGCAAGAGGTGGTGATGCCATTATATAAAACATTGGTAAGGCCTCACCTGGAGTACTGCATGCAGTTCTGGAGGCAACACCTGTGCAAGGACATAGATAATGTGGAGACTATCCAGAGAAGGGCAACAAAGATGGTGCAGGGCTTGCACCACAAAAAATATGAGGAGAGACTAAGGGACCCCAATATGTACTCACTGGGGGAGAGGAGACAGCAGGAGGACATGATTGAAACTTTCAAGTACCTCAGGGGTATAAACAAGGTGCAGGTGGGGGACCTTTACCAATGTAGAAAAAGCACTAGAACAGGGGGAAACAATATGAAATTGGAAGGGGGTTGATTAAGAGGCAATGTGAGGAAGTTTTTCTACATAGAAAGGGTAGTCGACAGTTGAAATAGTCTGCCACAGAAGGTAGTGGGGGAAAGCACAGTGGAGGGGTTAAGCATGCTTGGTACAGGCACAAGGGAAGCCTGAGAGGGGAGGGAGTGATCACATAGGGTCAGTGACCACATACAATGTATAGGACCTACGGCAGACTGGATGGGCCTAGCGGTCCTTATCTGCCGACAATTTCTATGTTTCTATGAATAAAATAAGTATGTAAGTAAAATTTTATTTATTGAGTGCCCATTTCCATGGGCTCAGGGAGCTGAACATAGGTCAAGAAAATACATACATAAAACATTTCAAATATAAAATTTCCTTGATAACTATATAAGACAGGCAGAAAATAGAATAGATTAAAATAACTAATTGACATAAATTGTTTCAAGTCTGATAGCTGCTAATGTATCAAGGGCCCTACCTACAATCCAAAAGCCTCTCTAAATAGGTAAGACTTCAGGCCTGTCTTAAAGGCCTCCAACGAGTACGTCGAGGAAGCTGATCATTCAAGTGTAAAAGGGGGAAGAAGACCAAATAAAGTTTCTAAAAGCAGTATCGCTCAAAACTCTTTCCAAAGGGCAGATCTTAGAGAGCTGCATGCTTTCCCTGTCATCCTGTAAATGTGCACAGTACAGAACATAGTTACTCAGTTGGCCCCATGACTTGGCAGCAGTGCTTTGCAGTGCAGCACTGGAGAACCAAGTTCACAATCAAGTTGAGACACTGAATCCTTGATCCGCAGCGGGCAGGCACACTGCAGTGGTGATATGTTGTTGCCTGTCCAGGGATGGGCTTTGTACACAGAAACATAGATGTCGTTGACAGAAAAAGACCATTGGTACATGTAGTCTGCCCAGCTTTACCCCACTCTACCCCGTGACCTGTCGTCTACATGGGGATTTTGCCCTCACTCCCCTCCTGCTTCCTGAATTACTATCACCCCCCCAGTAACTGTCAATATCTTTACTCTGTCCCAGCTGTACTTGACCACATTAATTATATTTCTGCCCCACCTCTGCCACTAGGCTGTTCCATGTCTCAACCACTCTGTAAAGTACAACTTTCTCACATCCCTTCAGAATCCCCCCCTCCACCACCACCAGTTTACATTCATGCCCCCTTGTTTGTGACTCACCATTCCTGCTAAATAGTTCCTCACAGCTTACCTTGTTTATTCCTTTCAGGAAGTTGAAGGTCTCTGTCATGTTAACCCTCTTTCTTCTGGCCTCCATCGAGTAAATGTCCAATGCCCTGTTCAGTCCTCATAGGATCTGCCCCTGCATCATTTTGGTAAACTCCACGTTGCACGGTCTCCAGCCTGTCTCTATCTTTCCTCAAGTGAGGATTCTAAAACTGGGCACAGTATTCCAGGTGAGATCTGACCAGTGATCTATAGAGAGATAATTTTACTCTTTTCCGGCCATCTGTGCGCCAGCAGGCAGTGCGCCCTTCATTAGAGCACCACATTGTGGAATTTTCCACTCCCTCCCTGAGGTCCGCCCCCCTCCCCCGGAGTTTGAATATTTAGAAGGGGAGGTGTGGGGCACAGCCCCCACAAAAGAGGGACAGCAACATTGGGATTTGGCACCCTAATGACCGGACGCACTGCCGCTGGCACCCTGGTTTTACTAGGGGTGTGCGAATAACAAATAGTATGTACTGCTCGTTATTCAGATCCAAATAACAAATAGTGGTCAATTAGTCCCCTGCCTAATTTGGGAAGTACTAACAAAAAAGGAAAAGAAAGAGCCCTCCCCATCCTCCTCCCAAGCCCAAATCCTTAAATGCCAGGTCCTCGGTCCCACACCTCTGTTATGGGAGACTGGCACAACCCATCCACCTCCACGGCCAGCTGCCATCTAAACGCTCATTTGCCCTTAAAGAAAACTACCACCCGCTGGCAGCAACCACCCTCTCATTCCCCCCCTTCAGCATCCAATACTTGCATGCTTCTCACTGTCATAACGAGAAGGTGACTGGCCCAAACCGGCGTTCCTCCACAGCCGGCCATTTGCTACAGAATGGGAGAGCACGCCTTTTCAGTTTCTGCTCCCACATTTTGAAACCAGCTTCCTAACTCATTACAGAATACTGGGTCCTACAGTATTTTTTAAAATGTTTACTGTAGCACTTGTTTGAGAAATCTAAATAAGCTTGTTGAATTATTGGTCTGTATTTGGGTTTTTTTTGTGCCATATACAGTATATTACATTTTTTTGTACTTCGGCCAGGATCAAGCCTGAAAAAAGACCTTTGGTCCGGTGCTCTCACCCAATTAACAAATCTGAAACAAAATAAATCTGTTTACAGACACACAAAAAAAGCAGGACTAACGGATAAGAGGCCCCCCTGTGTATCACCGATAGGCTTCATCAGCAGGTGGTGCCACAACTGTCATTATGGCTTTTAAAAATGACCACACAGCTGTGGTCATGTAACAATTACAAAGCCGTTTTTGAGCAAGTGTGCTACCAAATGTCATTTAGAAAATGGGCTTCAAGAATACTGTATGCTTATTGGCTAAGAGCCCCGTCTAAGCATACATTTATTTTTCAGCAATGCCTGCTGAAAAAGAAGTCCCAACTGACAGTGCCCAGTTACCTAAGAATATCCTTGTGCCAACCTCCAAATTCAAAAGGAACTTGCTGTCTTTTTTTCTGCTTGCTTAGCGATCGATGCCTCCCCTGCCCCCCCGTAGCTTACCGATTAGAACTACACACACACACACACACACACACACACACACCCAGAATGGCAAGCTGTGCATTAACATTGCTGGCCTTCTGGTGCAGAGGTAGCACCATCACTTGTGGCATCAATGACCTGGGTTCAGAAATGAACCCAGAGTGTCGGAGGGCAGGATGGGGGAGGAGGATTGAGCGTCCATAGGGCTGCTCTCCTCCTCTGTAGGGGATAGTGGACAGCACCAAATGTTTGCCTGACCCCTGCAGAAGCTGGGAGAAATGCAGCCTGGGCCAGAAGGTCAGGGGATGTGGCAAATGTCAGTGCATATTGCATGGGAATGTGTCGAGTGCACCTTGATGTCTCTGCATGCCACGTCTCACTGGGGGTCCAGACCACAGAAAAATCACTCGCAGTCCCACCCCCAACTAACTGGGCTCACCAGCTCCAACTGGATCCAGACTTCAGTGAGGAGTGGGGACCCCCATGAACCCTACTGGAGGGGGGTTCAAGTGCTGAGAGAAGACGGCTGGTGGTAAGTCCTGATGTAGGTCAGGGTGATAGGGCTGTGGCGCCTGCGCAAAGGAGGGCTATCCGAGGAGAAGAAGGATAAAAAAAAAAAAAGGTGCATTAACGTGCCACACAGTCATATTTTTTCAAGCCCATTTTCTAATACTGCTTTTTCCCCTTTTGAAAAAAAAAACCAACAGTTATTCAACTTCTAATTACTAGCCTGTTAATAGTGGTAGCAGGTCTCCTGCTCAGTGCTACTGTGAGAGAACACAAATTCCCTTTGGTCCACCCACAGTCACCCAAGCACAGTAAGGAAACTTTTTTCTTTTTTATCAGAAACATCGCCTCTGAAACTGCAGCATCACCATGCTGTAACACTTATCCACCCCCTCATACTCCATGTGCTCACTGCACTCCGCCCCATTCTCCAACTCCCTTTCACGGCACGGAGTCATGAATCCAAATAAAAAATAAATCAATAAATAAAACAGAGCACCACTGACCGACGAAAATAAACCCATACATTTTTAGTTTATTTATTTAGTTTTTGTTAACCGGGTAAGTGCACTAGACAAAAACAATTGTCTATTTTCAGGCGCTTTAATAAATAAAACACACCGCGGGCAAGGTTTCCACAACTAAAGAAAACAGCCCTCAGTAAAGAAAAGTACACTTAACTGGGTACACAGTTAAAGAAAATTTCTGATATAAGGTATTGGGCTTCATAGCCCAGTACCTTATATCACCCTGAGCTGACTGGTGGCAAAATTTCAAATTAAAAGTGCTTACTTTTTGCTGTGGAAGAGATCGTAACTGGCTGCGAAGCCTCAACCAGTCAATCCCTTCCAGCATCCTGGTGACCCCGCTCCATCCCAACTCTGCCCCCGTGCTCTCAGAATTTGTGACGTGTGGCCAGGGAGAATGTGGGGGGCGAGCCCCATACAAGTCTATGGGGGCTATTTTTAAAGCCAGTTTTTAGCCATTTTAAACAGTCCTAGAGAAAAACCAAAGCAGTTGCTTAACTAAGAGGGACCCTACTAGTTAAGTGACAGCTTCAGTTTTTCTCTAGGACTGTTAAAATACTAAAATCAGCTTTAAAGTGCCCCCCACTCGATTTGTGTAAAGAGCTTGCTGCTCTCCCTGGCCATGCATCACAAATTATGGAGACGTGGAAGTGGTGAATTTGGGGCAGAGAGCAGAGGGTACCAGGAAGGTGGAAGGGATCAGCTTGTTGAGGTTTTGGTGCCAGTTACGATCCCTTCCACATCAAAAAGTACGCACTTTAAAATCAAAATTTTTGCACCTGTCAGCTCACACTGCTATAAGGTGTTGGGCTATGAAGCCCAATAACTTATAGCGCTAGGTTGGAACATCACTTTAAGCAACTATGAAACACTACAGTGCCCTCTACTGGCAAGTATACCGGTAGAGGGACAACTTCACCATCTAAATGACCTTTTGATGATTTCTAGGTTTTTTTTTTGTTGTTTCCTTATTTTATCAATCTTACATGGAAATGTCACACCATAGCCCATTTTCTAAGTGCAGTAACACCCTCAAAGGTGGGCGGTAGTTGGATATACCGGACCTTCCAGGGGCTGTAAGACCCTCCTCCTGCGGTGAGTTGGGCTTCATTATGCCCTAGGCCATCCAGTGTATCCCAGTACCGCCCAGCCTTTTGGATATTATTGCTTACATAATTGTGCAGTCAGGGAAAATCTCTAAAGGACCACTTATTACTTCCAGTAGCTTCATATGAAGTCCATATTGTCCATTGCTAACCTGACACAACATGGTCATAGAAACATAGAAACATAGAAGTTGACGGCAAATAAGGACCGCAAGGCCCATCCAGTCTGCCCATTTCTTTTTCTACCTTATAAATGTGCCATCGGCCTTTGCTATGTCAGTGACCTATCTATTCATAGTCATTTGTATTGCTCCCTTATGCCTATCCCATGCCTGTTTGAAGCCCTGCACTGTATTCATAGCCACCACTTCTTGTGGTAAGCCATTCCATGCATCTACCACCCTTTCTGTGAAAAGAATTTCCTCAAATTCCCCTTAATCTGCCTCCCTCTAATCTCATGCTGTGTCCTCTTGTCCTGCTATTTTCTTATATTTAAACATGTTAGACTCTTTCACCTTGTTTATGCCCTTAAGGTGTTTAAATGTCTCGATCATATTACCTCTCTCCTCCTTTGCTCAAGGGTATACATATTGAGCTCCGTTAATCTGTCCTCATATGTCTTCTGATGCAGTCCCTGCACCATTTTGGTTGCCCTTCTCTGGACTGCCTCAATTTGGTTAATGTCCTTGTGAAGGTGTGGCCTCCAACTGCCTGCATACTCCAGATGGGGCCTAACCAATGTCTTGTACAGAGGATGTTACTTCCCTCTTACGACTTGTGATACCCCTACTAATACACCCTAACACCCCCTAGCCTTACCTACTGCTTTAGAGGTCTGCTTGGATGATTTCAGGTCATCAGTGATGATGATGCCCAAGTCTCTTTCTTCCTTTGTGACTGCTAGCAACTCCCCTCCCAGCCTATAAGTGGCTTCAGGGTTTCTCTTCCCTATGTGCATGATTTTGCACTTCTTTGCATTAAATCCCAGTTGCCACTCTTCTGACCATTCTGCTAGTTTATCCAGATCTCTTCTCATTCTGCCCACCCCATCTGGATCATCTACTCTGTTGCAGATCTTGGTGTCATCTGCAAACAGACAAGCCTTACCCTCTAGTCCATCTGCAAGGTCACTAATGAAGATGTTGAATAGGACTGGCCCCAGGACTGATCCCTGAGGTACCCCACTTGTGACTTGCATCTCTTCTGACTGTATACCATTTACCACCACTTCTGTTTTCTGCCAGTCAACCAGTTTGCCACCCAGTTGACCAACTTCTGACCCACCCCGAGCCTACCTAGCTTATTTATCAATCTTCTATGTGGAACAGTGTCAAAGCTTTGCTGAAGTCAAGGTAGGCGACATCAACTGCTCCCCTTGGTCCACCACTCTGGTTACCAGTCAAAGAAATCTATGAGATTAGTTTGACAGGACCTTCCTTTGTAAACCCATGCTGTCTTGGATCCTGTGCCCCTATGGATTCCAGGTGTTGTACTATCCTTTCCTTAGGAGTGCTTCCATAATCTTGCCCACTACTGAGGTAAGACTGACCGGTCTGTAGTTCCCCGCCTCCTCCTGCTACCACTCTTGTGGGTGGGATCATGAGCCCTTCTCCAGTCTTCTGGGACCTCTCCTGTGCTCAGAGACTCACTAAACAATTCTGCTAATGGCTCTGCTAGTTCCTCCTTTAGCTCCTAAGTACCCTGGGATGTATGCCATCAGGTCCCATTGCCTTATCCACCCTGGAGTTTAGCAAGCTCTTGTAGGACCCTTTCTTTTGTGAAGGAGTAGTGCTCACCTCCTCCCCTGTGTCCATGATGCTTGAGCTGTGGGCCCTGCCCTACCTTCTCTTCAGTAAATACTGAGCAAAGTATCTATTTAGGATAGATGCCTTTACAGGGTCCTCCTCCTCCTCACATGTTCCTTTCTCCATTAAGCTTAGCAATACCCCTCTGGACTTTCTCCTTTCACTAATGTATCTATAGAAAGTCTTGTCACCTTCTTTACTGTTCGTGCTAGTGTTTCCTCAGTTTGGGACTTTGCCTGCCTTACTGCCTTACCTGCTTCCCTTAGGGCAGTTTGGTATGCCCCTATCTTCATCCGCTGTGTTCCTTTATTTTCTGAAGGCCAGCCTTTTGGCTCTGACCTTTTCTGCTACTGTATTTGAGAACCAAAGTGGTTTCCTTCTTCTTTTGCACTTCCTTTTCTGTCTAACACAATGGGATGTTGCTTCAAGTATTGTATCCTTAATGCTTGCCCACTTTGCCTGTACCTCCTCACCTGTGTTTCTTTTTGCCAGGGCTAGCTTAACTCTGTTGGCCATCTTCGCCAGGAGATAATGAGTTAAGAAGTGCTAGTGTACATATAGAATACAAAGTTGAAAAAATGCTTTCAAAAACAGATTTCTATAAATTTATTCATAGTTGACTACTAATTATAAGTTATAACCACTACTAGAAAAAAAAAACAGTTCAAAAACAGACCAGTATAGAAAAAATATGATGGCAAGCTACTATGCCAAGTTAATTTAAGTACCTACAATTGTCCCCACCTCTTTCAAAGCAGTACGTACACATGTTTGCCATATGCATTGGTTCTTAGGTAATGAAATGATCTTCTCACCACATCCTGGTGTGTGCACCATTTTTGTTTTTTTACAGAGTTCACCACATTGCCAGCTGCTATTATCAGCACCTGTCTACTTGTGGGTCATTTAGTTCTTCAACTTAAAAGAGAACTGCACTGAATCCATAACTCATTTTCTCAGTAGAAGCTGATTTTTAAGTCCCGGTTCAAATTCTGCTATTGCTCTAGCTATATGTGCACTTTACTTATCCTGGTGGGTGTTTCTGATTTACATGCTTCTGATAAGAACCATTTTAGAACTGAATAATGTTGTTTATGTCCCTGTTTTTTTATTCTGTTGGTGCTACAATGCATCCACTGTATCTATGTTCCTAACCACCTTTATCTGCACATTTCTGTATCTCATTTTGCTCCTGTCTTGTTTACTATGTGCCTGATTCAATTACATTCCTCTGGAGTTGCCTACAGTACTTGTGTTGTCTTATTTTGTGCCTGTACAATCTGACGTGGAACCTTTGTAAATGAGCAATTGTGCTCAGAGGTAATCTGATGCATACAATAAAATAAAAAAAATGTTCTGCTACAGAATTCTTAAGTTGTTTGGGACAAAAACTACATAATACAGTTCTAAAATGGTACTTATCACCAAATTGTAAAGCAGTAACACCTACTGAAGTTACTAAAAGACCCCTATAGATGGAACAGTAACATCATTTGAACCAATACTTAAAAAACAGCTTCTGCTGGGATAAATACTTACAGATTCAGCACAGTTCTCTTTCAAAGATTCGAGGCTCGGAAGTGCATGATACATATAGCACGATGGATCTCTGGATTCTAGTTATGTATGGGTGCATTATTAACTATTTGCTGGTCTCTGATGTTTTGCTTTGTTGTGTTTTTTTTTTGAAGGACAACTGTATCTATGTTCCTAACTCTGGGCAAGAGGATGCCGACAGGGATGGGATAGGAGATGCTTGTGATGAAGATGCAGATGGAGACGGCATTTTCAATGAACAGGTATTCGCACACCAATTACAGACAGATTTTCCTTAAAAAGAAACAGTTCAGCTGGCCCGGTAGTCCAGTGGTAGAACTTCTGCTCGCTATGCTGGTGAGCTGGGTTCTGGAACGGACTCTAGCCATTTGGGTGCCGGTAGGGGGAGGAAGGTTCAAATGCCCCAAAGTCATCTCTCCTTCCTTGGGGAGCAGGGATCCTTTGTCCTGCTGCTTGACTGTCCCCTGGTGGAAGTCAGGTGGCAGCACAGGTAGAGCACATATGGAAAAGGGGCAGCTGCCGAATGAATAAGCACAAATACATGCTGCCTTATCTGTGCATGCATGTCACTGTATGCAGATACCTTTGTGAAGAAAACCAGAATTCAGAGGAAAAAGTCCTGGTCCACCATTGCAGCAACATCTCTCGCAGGCCCATGCACCACCAACATAGCAGGCCATTCACCACTATCGTGCTGCCACAGAATAGCTGGAGAACTGCAGAGTCGAGGCGCTCCAGGATGAGTAGGAGGAGCAGCCAGACAGGCCTTACCAAGTGACTGACAAAAGAACTTGATCAATGTGTAGCCCCCTTCCTACTCTAGGAGATCATAAAAATAACATTGGCTCTCAAGGAGGGTGTTTAGTACAAACATTTACACTTGCAACTTTAAACCATGTCTGAGACATTGGGACCCTGCAGCATCTAGTAAAAGACACAGACTTGAGTGCCAATGTCCACAGCAGCAGTGTACTTTTTGTCTGGCAGCTCCGACTGAGGCTGCAGGGGCATTAGTTCTCCATTAGTCTTCCTTCCTTCCTTCCTTCCTCACATCCATTACTCTGGCTACCCAGATGGTCACTGATTTTCTCAATTAATTTATAACATTTCTGACAATCACTTTCTGATGGCAAATTCATGCTACAAGACACCAAACCATTCATCCGGGCACAGAAGGAGACCTGCACTCAGGAGGGATCTCCAGGGGCATCTGACCCTCAATTAAGGGGCACTCTGAAAGTGGCCATGCAACTGCCCTTCCCATTTCCACATACCTGGAGGAGCAGGTGTACTGTAGTCATCTGGACACAGGATACATACCACTGGACTGGAGGATGGCCCATGTGGTACCCATTCACAAAAGTGGACCTAAGGATGAACCAGGCAACTACCGACCAGTGAGCCTCACGTCAATTGTGAGAAGACTAATGTAGACGATCCTAAAAGAGAGGCTGGTGACCTTTTTGGAGAACAATGGTCTCTAGGATGGTTAGCAGCAAGGGTTTATCTTGGGAAGATCCTGCCAGACAAACCTGATTGAGTACTATGACTGGGTGACAAGGGAATTGGACAAAGGCCATGTGGTGGATGTCCTGTATTTGGATTTCAGCAAGGCCTTTGATTCCGTGCCATATGAGAGGCTGGGGGGTTGGGGAGCTGGAATATATAGGGGTGGGAACAAAGATGGTAAATTGGATCAACAATTATCTGAAGGATAGGCAACAAAGAGTGGTAGTAGGGAGGAACTCTCATCACCAAGGGATGTGACGAGTGGGGTGCCACAGGGATCAGTGTTGGGACCAGTGTTGTTCGAGATTTTCATTGTTGATATCTCCCACGGGTCCAGAGTAAGATCAGTCTCTTTGTGGATGACACAAAGATGGGAGCTGTGGTAGATGACATTGAAGGGTGGAGAAGGCTGCAGGAGAACCTGACCAAACTACAGGAGTGGTTGGAGGCATGGCAGTTGGGGTTTAATGCCAAAAAGTGCAAGGTATTGCACTTTGGGGCTAAGAACCAGTGGAGGCGCTATCAGCTGGGGGGGGTACAGCTGGAATGCGCCAAGGAGGAGAAAGATCTAGGGGTGCTCATAACGGGAAGTATGAACAACTTGGCTCAGTGCAGGAAGGCAGCAGCAAAAGCCAACAGGATGCTTGGGTGCATAGCGAGGGGAATCTCTTCTAGAAATAGGTAGGTGATCCTGCCCCTCTACAAGTCGCTGGTCAGGCTGCACCTGGAATACTTAAAGCCATTCATTGTTTTAGCACCTACTACCTCTGCCAGCAGGCTGTTCCATGGTTCATCCACTCTGTAAAATAAAAATACAATTTTCTCACATCCTTCCTGATCTCCCCACCCCCACCACCACCACCACCAGCTTCTACTCATGTCCCCTTGTTTGTGCCTCACTATATTTTCTGAATAGTTCCTCACAGTTTACCCTGTTCATTCCTTTCTGGAACATGAAGGTTTCCCCTCTCCCTTCTGGCCACCAGCGAGTACATGTTCAGTGCCCTGAGCCAATCCTTGTAAGACCTGCCCTCTTGGTGCTGAATCACTTTGGTTAGCCTATGCTGCACCATCACTAGCCTGTCTTTTTCTTTCCTTAGCGGTGTATTCAAGAACTGGGCACGGTATTCCAGATGGGACCTCACCAATGAGGTAGTATTATTTCCTTCTTGCTGCTAATGAAACCCCTCCTAATATAGCATATCACAACATCCTGGTTGCCTTGCTGCAGGCCTTGTTACATTGGCAAGATTGTCTTAAGGAGTCACCTATGATGACGCCCAAGTCCCTTCTTCAGAAACAGTGCCCAGTTTAACACCTGCCATCCACTATTCTGTCTTGGGATTCCTATTCCTTAAGTGCTCCCCTTATGCCATATTGTTCCTTATGGTTATGCTCTCTGAGAAAATACAGAGTCTGAGGCTGTCACCTTGCTTGGATTACAGCAGAGGTTATGACATGCCTACATACTAGAGATTTTGCCTGGCATTCCTTTAAAATCACAGACTCACCAGATGCTTTGGCGAGCTATGGTCAGCTTCGTAACACCTGTACCAAAGCCATAAGACATGCAAAGTCAGGATATTTTGCTTCCACACACCAGAACAATATTAATCATCCCTCTAATTTTTGGAAGGTTATCCACTTCTTGTTCTTCCCTCCAAGCCAGTCTTCCTCTCCTGTTCTCAGGAATGATGACTCCCTCATCTCTGACCCCTCTATTGTTGTCTCTTCTTTTAACTCCTACTTTACTACTTGTCCCCTCTCTCTTATCACTTCTTCCTCCTCCCTCCTTCTTTCCTTCCCTCTACCTTCTTCTCCTGCTAATCACTCTTTTTCCTTCTCTGCTATCACTGTCATGGCTACACTTAAGTCATTGCTTGCTCTTTAAGCCATACAAATGTGGTAGCCCTGATAGCATTGATTCCGAAGTGTCTACTTCTCTCTGCCCCTGCCATTGCACTGCCAAGTACCTTTCACTACAACCTTTCTTTTTCCTCTGCTACTGTTTCTGATGCTTGGAAGCAGGCTACTGTCATTCTTATTCCTAAAGATGGTGATCCATCGTCTCCTAGTAACTATCATCCCATCCCTCTCCTTCCTACCCTAGCTAAGTTACAGGAACAGCTTGTACTATCACAGCTTTCTACCTTCCTTGACTCCTCATCTTTCTTCACTCCTTAGTCTGGTTTTAGAAAATCCCACTCCACCTCCACTTCCCTCCTACTGCTCACCAACTCCATCCTTACAGGTATGGATCAGGGTCTGAGCACATCTGCCATGTTTGTTGACCTTGCTAAATCTTTTGACACAGTGTCACATCTCCTCCTTCATGATAAGCTTAATGCAGCAGGTCTTTCTGACTCTGCTATCAACTGAATTAACTCTTACCTGAGGGGTAGATCACAGTCTGCAGATAGGTGGCTCCACTTCATCCCCACTCCCTATCTGCTCAGGTGTCCCTCAAGGGTCTGTCCTGGGTCCTATTCTTTTTTCCATATTCTTGAATGACCTTCCCTCTGTTCCAATGCTTCCATTCATATGCATGCTGATGATACAGTCATTGTTGCATCTGGCTTCTCTTCACACGATCTGACTTAACAGCTTCAGCTGGACTTTAACAATGTTCAGCGATGGTTTAAGTCTAACCAACTATCCCTCAATGCCAAAAAAACTGTCTCCATGACTTTTGGTACCCATCAGAGGATTTCTAGACTTGCTTGTCTCCCTTCTTTTCACACCCTTGATTGTGCTATTATTGAGGATGTTTCCTCTTTTAAGTACTTTGGTGTCTGGCTTGACCATTGATTTCTCTGTTCATATTGATGCCATGCACCAAAAACTTCACCCCAAGCTTGGTGCACTTAATAGGAATAAAGCGAGTAGCCCACTTCATATACGACATGAGTTTATTCTAAAATCCTCCCCTTTGTATCAATAGCATAGATAGCATACCTTATTTTTCTGAGTATTTTCATGCACCTTGGTGCTTTAGTTCAAGTTGATATCCCCACATTAATAGGGAATATCAACTTGAACTAAAGCACCAAGGTGCATGAAATTACTCAGAAACAACAGGAACTAGTTTTGTGTGAGAGCTGTGCAGCAAACATGAACCTTAAAAGAATGTTATTTACACTTATAGGACTCAAAGTGAATATAAATTCCATAAGAATATAAGGAGAGCAATTTGAATATTGGGATGTAAAGAAGGTATGAAAAGACAGACTGTTTAAAGCAAACAAAAAAACTGTTTTTTACATGCACATAACGTGCATAAAGCATTTCATAAAAGAATGTTGATTCATTTATCTGTTATTATTTGTAGTGCTACCCATGCGGTACAAACGAAATTGAAAAATCCCCATGAAAAAGTTGTATGAACAGAGCGAAACATGGGGTGAACAATAAAAAGAATTTTTAAAGAAGGAACACCATGCAAAAGTGTCTGTGTGTCTTTGAAGACTGATAAAGGGCTTTACCCCCCCTTTTGCTTGTATGTTACTTGTTCTAATCCATAGAGGGGTTAGCCGAAAAGGATTTAAAGACAAGGAACTGTTATATTAGTTCATTATCCACGAAAGTTCTGGTTTAGTTAAGCAATAAACCATGACACGACGCAGGTTATGCTGAGATTCACCCACGCCTGATGCGCTGTGGCTTCGTTACCAAACCCACACCAAAAGTGGGTAAATCTCAGCATAACCCACACCTTGTTGTGGTTTATTGCAATTATACAATGTCCCCCTTTTTTAGGTGATAAAAAATAAAGAAAAAGAGTTTTCTGTTTTTTATTTAAAATTATTTTTGTGGTGTTTATTGCTCGGTCACATAAAATAGTTCCGTGTTGCTAAGCAGGTAGAGCTGAGGTCACAGGGTGTGTTGCTAGGTGGGAGACTTTCCAGCATTGGTAATTTTTTTCACTTATATAAAAAGTGGGATTCGTTTTCCTTGTTGGTGTGGAGATGCTGCCTTTTCATAATTCAACTAAGAAATTCTGAAAACAGTGGGTCCTGTCACTGCTACCTTTCTCCAGCATCTTTCTTTTTTTCTTCTCTCAACTGAAAGCACAGAACCAGCTCGTCCACATCACCTACCATTATTGGCTGTCTAAATGTATGTCAGTGTCATGGATCCTGAAGTGGAGAAAGTGGGTCTTAATAACAAATGAGGACTAAAACTTGTATAAATCAGCACCAAAAAGCGGAGCCGTAAAACTGGACTTGCATGCATGGCATATTCATAGGCGCATGGCGGTTTTCAGCAGTGATTTATACAACTTTTAGTTCATTTTCACATTTGATGTGCACGCACACCAAATGTTTTGCTACGGTAAAAAGGGGATTTGGAGGTGTGTCACTGCCGAGCCCATTGCTGTTGAAAATAACAGGCTCAGCAGTCTAGACCAATGACCACACAGTGTGGTCATGACACCACTCGCTGCTAGAGGGGCAGAAAGGTTATGTACTTGAGAAAAATGAGCTGCTCCAATTAGAGAGGGCTTCGGTCCTCGTATGCATGAAGCTCGGTCAGCAAACAGCTGATCAGCTTTCAATGTCAGAACAATTGCCGAACTCTTCATTTTGCTCCCTGTAGACTGCTAACACAGTTGTGCACTCCCACTTTAGGGACTGTGTTGCTGATCGCCCTCTAAGTTTTCTGTTTCCCTTCCCAGTCCTGTTTCCCATTTGAGAGCCACCTCTGCTGTTGGATTCTCAGGGTTGTGAGGGCTTTGGACAGCAGGCCTCCCCAACTAGCCCCCACTTAAGCCCTGCCACAGAACCCCAGTACACCTGACTACTGCCCTTGAGACTTTTCTCTTTCCCCTCCCCAGCCCTCTTCCTCACTTGAGAGCTGCCTCTGGAAGTGGCTGACAGTACAAGTTCAGAACTGGAAGACATACCCTCCCAAAACCCGAACATCAGAAACAAGCATTTTTCACTGCTGAACATTGCTTGTATTTGCTGTGTATCAACATCGGGTCACAGCCCTGTTACTGGCCTTGCTTCCGAGCTCCAACAGCAGCAGCTACAACATTGAGTCACCCATGACAGATAAACAAGCAGCACTCTTCCTGTTTTCTGTGACATGCAAAGCAACGCAGACAACATGGAGGGTAAACAAACAACAAGCAAGCCACAAATTTAAAAAACCTACATAAAGCCAGACACTGTGTAGCAAACGGATCGTGCTAGCATACTTGCCATTGCAAACTATTCTGTTCTACACTACAGTGCCGGCAGAGACATGATTAGAGGTCCCGACCCGAGCACAACAAAATCTGTGGAGTACAGTCAGGTATGGGCAGAAAAGTTTGCGGAGTTGTTAAACACTTGCTCCACCTGGCAGAGGAGGACACCCTTGCACACCCACTGCCATCACTCCAAACAAAAGGTACACATTACTGTTGAGTGTTTAACACCTGTCTCATTGGGCTGAGCTATTACTCACCTAGGAGCTCCGCGATAGCACTGAAGGGGCCTGTGTGGCTTGTCGAATTGGTGTCTATGTACCATGGACTCAACTGCAAAAAGAGAGGGACAGTGAGTAGCAAACCCAAAGCATTGCCACGCAGATTCTTGCTATCTCAGGGATCAGCCTCGACTCCCACTCTGCTGCTACCCACTGCACCCAGATGTCATCAGGAAGCTAGAGTCACATCAAGGAACCTTTTATGACACTATAAAGGGCTTGATTTTGGGTGGGAGTTTTATGATGTCTTGCTGGTGAAGCAGAATAAATGTCAGGAGCCATATACTGTGACTTATTTAGCTAAAAAGACAGGCGGTGGATTTTCTGCACATAGATTATTAACATTACATAGAATGGCTCTATTTTGTGCTTTTACAGTGCAGCCTTATTGTACAATAGGAACACATTTATTTGTCAAGAAAACTGTATTTATGTCCTGGACCATGTTATATCACATGTTGTCTCATGACAAGAACTGATACTACTGACAGATGCATGTATTAAATCATGTAGCCTAAGCAAGATAAAGGAAATGTATAGTTTCAGAAACCCAATGTGTCATTCCAGTCTGCAGAAATTCCTCAATAACCTTATAAGAGCAACCTGGTCTGAATTATATATATTTTTCCTTTGTAATGATGGTGTGCTTCATACTTAGGCTGAGCGGCACCACTTTCAAGAAGGCTGGGTGCTCTCTGAGATGTAAATGCCAGCGTCTTACCAGTTCCCAGTCATACAATTGTAGAAATGGTTTAAAGGAGCTTCACCTGTGACATGGCGGCATGTGGAGGGAGGGGACCTGGCTGGGCACTGCTCTTCTAGTCAGAAGTCTGTGTCAAGCTAACAGTGGCTATCCTGCTCCACTGGAGAAGAGGATTGTGCAGTAGGCAGCTATAGTTGGGGAGGGCTATGAATGGCAGTGAACCCTCGCCCATGATCGCAGCAGCACCTGCTGCAGGCCAAGGTGCCTATCTTCTGTAGAGCAGGAGCTACATGTTTGTCATTCAGTACGATGAAGTGTAAGATCATACACTTAGGCAAGAGGAATGGGAAAGCAGGGTACTGGATGGAGGGGAGGCAACCTGAAGTAACCGAACAGGAAAGGGACCTTGGCATCATCATTTCACAGGACCTGAAAGTAGCGAAGCAGTGTGAGAAGGTGATGACAAGACCCAGCAGGATGCTGGGCTGCATAGGGAGGGGGGTCACCAGTAGGAGGAGAGGGGTCATTCTTCCCCTGTACACACAGCTGGTTAGGCCACATCTGGAGTATGAGGTCCAGTTGTGGAGGCCATATCTCAAGAAAGACATGGAGAGGGTGGAACAGGTCCAGAGCAGGGCAACAAAGATGGTAGGGGGACTCAGTCACTTATCATATGGGGAGAGGTTATGTGACCTAAACATGCACTTTCTGGAACAGAGGAGGGAAAGGGGGCACGTGATTGAGACTTTCAAATACTTAAAGGGAATCGATAAGGTACAGCTGAGGAGCATCTTCCAACTGAGAGAGAGACATAGGACAAGGGGTCATGATTTGCAAACTGTGGGAAGGAAATTCAGAAGTAATAGTAGGAAACACTTTTTCTCAGAAAGGGTGGTGGACAAGTGGAACAGGCTTCCAAGTGAGATGGTGTGGGGGGGGGAAATGGTAGGAGGTTTCAAGAGGGCATGGGACAGGCACATGGGGTGGCTAGCATGGGGGGGGGATTACAGATACGACCTAGTAGAAATCTAGGCAATCTGGGCAGACTAGGTGGGCCTAGTGGGCCTTTTCTGCCATCACATTCCTATGTTCCTATGTAAGTGTAATAGCATGGCTATAGCTGGCATCAGCAGAAGGTGGGAAGGACAAGAAAGAATGCAGGGAAGAAAAAAGCCAAACACCGTAGCAAACAGATCATGCTGGTATACTTGCCATTGCAATCTATTCTATTATATTCTATTCTACCTGAATGTATTCGTCTGAACCAATTACTGTATCAATGTACCTGTTGTACCCTTTTGTACTCTCCCGGGTCGTTCCTGAAAATAGGCATAAAACTTGTCTAGTGTACTTACCCGGTAAACAAAAACTAAATAAATTAAAAAAAATTCCACAATACAGTGCTGGCGGAGATGTGATTAGAGGTCCCGAACACAACAAGCATTGCCACACAGATTCCTGCTGTCTCGAGGATCAGCCCCAAACCCCACTCTGCTGCTACCCACTGTGCTCAGCTGAATCCCATACTCGCTTAGTTTCACCGTCTCTTATTGACCAGTATAGTAGTTTCACATGCCACTGCTCTGATTAACCTACCCTCCTCGACTAGGCTTGTACCTTACCATCACGTATGCGCACTGGAAGACCAAGCAGGTAGTTATATGGTGAATGTGTAGCTGTAGTAGAAACAACCTGCCATTACATGTTGATGAAAAGCAGGTGAGACTGTGGTCCATTCCACCCAAAGAGTGAGTGTGTGTGTGCATATGTGTGTGTGTGTGTGTTGTGGGGGAGACAGCAAGGAAAATGGAGCAACGGAGGGGAAGGGGATGGCATTATGTAAATGAACGAGCAAAAGTGCTCTCTCATTGGAGCGCTACATTCATTTCAACTACACAAAGTTTCCGCCTGTAATCTTTGAACCAGTGTTATACTTAGCTTGCATGGTCATTGGTCTGTCAAAGATGAGCCCAATGCAGCTGGACCTGCATTGGACTAGTTAGTGACACATCTCTGAAATGCTGTTCTCTGTAGCAAAACATTTCTTGCGCAAGTGCAAGCAAAGTAAACAGGGCAGTGACATCAGCTGACTATCAATCCCACTGGCAGGAGTCCTGCAATGCTGGGGATGGGCCACTAAAACCTTTTTATTCTACTTCTGTGGGGCAGGCAGCTAAATCTGCACAGTTCTGAGGAGCAACTGCAATCACAGGGGGTTGCTGAAGCACCACAGCAGATGGAGGCATAACCTTGCTGTCAGGTGCTGCTGAGCGTTCCAGAGCTGGAGAGGAAAAGCAGGACAGAGTAAAGTGAGGAGAGCTGTTACTGCTATGGGGTAGTGGTGGGGGCAAGAGTAAGTAAGCAGAGAGGGCCAAAGCATACTGTAATAATTCTGAATTAAGCAGAGGCGATATAAATGGTCTGCATCAGATGGGAAATGGAATTCCCAATTACCTGGAAGGGGGGGGAGACAGTATAAATCACAATTAAGCGGGTGTGGTGGATTGAGAGGAGGAGGAGGAGGAATAGAGGGGCTGTATAAATACGATGATAATACTATAGTGCAGTGCGCTGCTGAGGTTGTATGCTCATAAGCACACTGGGTATGTACAGTACATAAAACTCAACAGTAAAAAGAAATGTTTAGCTGTGCTTTTTCAATTTTCTGATGCCATCCTCTCACATATTGCACCTTGATATAATGGCAATAATGGGAGGTGTTTGAGGGTCAGTCCTTGGGAATAATGGCACTGGGTGCCTTAGCTAATGACCTTGAACTTTGGCCTAGAGTCTCTATCTACAGTGGTGAAAAAGATCAATGACGGGCTCAACTCCTTATTCCACTCTCAATTCTGTATTACTTTCTTCCACCAAAAACATCAATGATTGGTAGTTAATGTCACCTCATCCGAACAGGTGGTTATTGATAAAGGTCGATAGATCTGCTACCTAGAAAACATAGTTTCTGGTATAGCTTTTATGTTAAGTCAACTAACCTGCCCTTCCAGGCAGTACATAATTATGTAGCAAACAAGAAACAGAGTGCACTTACAAACTGTTACAAACTATATGAAAATAAATAGTTGTTTTACACAATTTTGGTAAAACAGACCTTCCATCTCTGCCCTCCCCCCCCCCACACACACACGAGGGGCAGTTCACCACTAACTGCACAGATTGCCTGAACCACAGAGTTGGAACAGCACTGTTATTGTGTGAGCCAGTGTTGACTTAGCTGCAATGGTTAATTATTTACTTGTGTCACAAAGAGCAGTGGCTTAGTTACACTACACAGAAAAGTTGTAGTAGGGACAGTACAAAGGAATCAGTCTGTACTTTGGCACAACAGCTTTTCACTCTTCCTTGAGTCTGTCGCCACCCGTCCGGCCCAGCACCTGACATGCACTAGGGAACTACAGCATAATTAAACCTCCAGGCTCTACTTAAGGACTTGGGGGACAGGAGTCGTTGCCACTACCCTGTTTGCAACCATCTTTACCTGTCAGCTTTTGTTTTACTTTTGGTTTTATTTTTTATTTTTAATTACACATAACACTCTTCAGGCAGCTGACTATTTTGAAATGGTTTACAGTCAGGTACAAACAATAAAATATACAGAAGTGGACAGAGTCAGGTATGAACAACAAAAATATACAGAAGCGGACACAGATAATAATACTGTACAGCTGGAGTTAGATTTATACAGGATTCCAATACATTGTGTCTATTAAGTGTAGCATACGTAGGATACATTGTAAAATTTTGACAAATGGACAATGGTAACAGTTACATACGCCAGATGGAGTGCACAAGGACAACAGCTGGGTTTTAAACAATTCAGTGGAGTTGCAGACATTTATAAAGTGTCAATCAAGTCATTGCAGTGTTTTGCAACATGAAGCAAGAAACAGTTTTCTCCTAAAATGTTTCTCCTGTGATGAAGCAGTAGAGTGTGGTGCACCACACTTCTGGTACCATGTTTCTTATTAACATAACTGAACATAGACTCTAGGCCAGGATACATCAAGCCCAGTAGTACGTTCTATGATCAGGGTATGCTAGACAATGCTCTAACTGAGGTATAACCAGCTGAGACTGTTATACAGTACACAGGTGTGCGTGCCAGTTTTGAGGTCTAGTTCAAAGCAGCAAGCCCCCGATCCATTACTATGCACTGGCCTTCATTGAACCGTAGACCACAACACTGCACTCAATAACGCCTGTGATGAAGCACTGGAGGACCGGGAGTTTCTTTATCTCTGGTAGAAAATTGCTCATCAGAGGCGATGTTCAGAACTACCGCCCCATTAGCTTAACCTCTGTTGTCGGTAAGCTAATGGAAAGGGTTATCAAGACCAAATTAGAACAGAAATGTATAAAATAAAAAATCCTAGACACAATACAGCATGGATTTACACCTAACCATTCACGTACTACAAATATGATATCCTTTTATAATAACATAAGTACTCAGCTAGATAAGGGTATACCAACCGATGTGGTACTACTTGACTTCAGTCAGGCATTCGACAAAGTCTCACATAGTATACTCATAGCAAAAATGTATAACATGAGGTTGTCCCCTGGTTTAGTAAGTTGGACCTCAGACTGGCTGGCTGATAGAACACAGAGGGTTACAATAAATGATGTACTGTCTGACTGGGGCACTGTGTTGAGTGGGGTCCCCAGGGATCAGTTCTGGGGCCCGCACTGTTCAACCTTTTCATAAGTGATCTACAACCAGGTCCTAATAATTGTATGTCAAAGTTTGTTGATGATACAAAACTAGGGGGCAGGGTTAATAATCAAGATAACCTAGCATCATTAATTTCTGACTTGGAGAAAACTGAGCAATGGGTCAAACATAACAGCATGTATTTCCATCAGGACAAGTGTGTCATCATACATTTTTGTAAAAATAACCCAAACAACGTTTATTGTATGAACAACATACCACTCAAGAAATCCATATGTGAAAAGGATCTGGGCATCCTAATTAATAACAAACTTACACCAGAGGGCCACTGTACCAAAACCGCCAACATGGCCAATAGACTGTTGAGGCAGATCAAGCAAACATTCATTAGTTGCACTGAGCAGTGTCTCATACTTTTATATAGGACCTACATTAGGCCATACCTGGACTATGGGTCTCCTTTTTGGAACCATTGTCTTAAAGGTGATATGGTTCGGCTGGAGCAGGTCCAGAGGAGAGCCACCGGAATGGTACCTAGGCTGGCACGGATTGATTATTCCATAAGACTTAAAACTACTGGGCTCCATTCATTACAAAACAGGAGAGTAAGAGGCGATTTTCTCCTAGTCCATAAATTGCTTCAATCACCAGACCTCATGAAGCAATGTGGGCTATCATATACTAACAGAAGGCTAGCTCCTAGACTACATAACAGACAACTTGAGGTGAAAACCTTTAAGACTAATAAAAGAGGAAACTTCTTTACAATCAGAGCTCCAAAAATATGGAATACCTTAACCACAGGATTTGATAGACTCTGAAAGTACAACCACCTTTAAAAAACTTGATGACTGGATTAGGGTCAATTTACAACATTTCTAAAGTCCCACAGTGTGTGGGGAACAGTCTCGATGGGCTTCGGCCTTCTTCTGTTCTTTTATACAAAGTTATACCAAGCAAGTTATCTGCTCATAAAGAAATCCAAGCCTTGGGTTTACAGCCTTAAAGAGGTAGTACACATGTTCACTGAATGACTGGACACTGTTGAGGACAGTGGCTAGGTATTTAAAGGCCTTTATTTGTAGTTACATCTCTCTCTCTCTCTCTCTCTCTCTCTCTTTCACACTCATACACATACATGCACACACACACACACACATCAGTTGTATCGTAACCACTGGGTTATACAACTTGACCTGCAAATAAGTGCTTGTCAGTCTCGGCCACGGTTGTTTTGCCCAGAGATGCATGCACTATTATAAATCCACTCCCACCCACATTTATCATTTAAACAAAAAAATGTTCACAGGGACACAAGTGCTAATGTGGCTGGCTGGCAATGACACTTCTCAGAATATATAATGAAATTCTTTAACAGTTGTAGACAAAATAAAAAAAAACACAAATGTTTAACTCACATCAAATGTACAGCATTGACAAATGCTTGTTTGTTAAGACACACTTTCTCCACTTCAGGATTCATGACAGTCTTAAGATATATGTTTAGCTGACCGGTGATGGTGGGTGGCATGGACAAGCCGGTGCTGCGCATTCAGTTGAGAAAAAAAAAAAGATGCCGGAGAGAGGTAGCAGTGAGCGTGTAGGAGCGAGCTGCAGAGACTGCAGGGATAGAGCTGACGCTAAGGGTAAGGCAGAAGTAGTGATTTTTTCTGTCTTGCAGTGGTCACTTGAGATGGCTGGAACTTTACCCATGGGTTATGTTTGGATTTACCCATGGGTAAAGACCCCAGCTGACCAATCAGCATAGCAGATTTAGAGACCCCATTGTATAAACAGGGTAACACTCTCAGAGCATGGGCTATTAAAGAGGGGTGGAATATGCTATACTAACCAAAGCCCTTTCAATTCAGACACATAGAAAGCTTTTTTTTTTCTGTTCTGCAGTCCCTGTGGGACAAAGTCTATTCCTTGCACACACAATGTGATGATGATTTTCACTGCACACAGTCACTCTTCCTGCTAGCCACAGTCACTAGGAAAATTGCTCTATTTTTATTAAACTGCACATAAGTTTTGTTGTTGCACTGAAATTTTACTCACAGCCACTCATCAGCACAATGGCAGTGCTACCGCTTGCAATGCCAGTGACCTGGCCTCGAAAATGAGCCTGAGTCATCATGTCATGTGCCTGCTGGGGTGTAAGGATTGAGCATCCCAGAGGACACTCTCCTTCCTCAGGGTGGGAAGTTCTCATCTGCCACTGCCACACTGCCCCCTGGAAGCAGGGGATGGTAGGGCTTGGCAATACTAGAGGTTGGAGTAGCTGTGCTGGCTGCATATGACGTCATGCTCTTGCATGTGTGCACACTGGCAGTCCCTGCACATGGAGTTCCTGAAGGCTGAGACAGAAGAACGTGTCCTGTGCCCGATGATGATGGTTCTCCCAGTACCATCGGATCTTCCTGCCTGGACCTTCGAGTCTGCCGCCTGATGAAACTTGAAGTGCTCGAGTGTATGGTCCCTCACCTTGTCGCTGCCTGGGGGTAAGCCATGGCTCTATGGGGGACAGCACCCCGTATTGGTCAGGCTAGGGGGACAGATGGCCAGCCTTGAGGGACTGGAAGGAGATCAGGCACAGAGTGAGGGGGAGGATAAATAGAAATTACACAAAAAAATGGAAATTTTACTCACAGCTTAAACTGCTGATGACCCTGCTGCTGTTAGCTGCAGGAGCAGCCTGCACCATACCTCTCAACTGTCCCTGATTTTCAGGGGTGTCCCTGATTATTTTCCTCTGTCCCTTGAAAAATATGTGCTTACAAGACAGGACAGTGGGGACTGTAAGCACATAAAAATGTCAAACATTAACATTACAGCCTTATTCTTTTTCAGAACATGCATCTCACTCTAATCCCCTTATTCTGTCAGCATTCTGATTGACTGGTATCAGTTTTTCCAATGTGTCCCTGATTTGGTGTCTTTGTCCCCAAGTTTTTTAAGATTTGTCCCTGATTTATGAGGAAAGAGGTTGAAAGATACGGTCTGCACAGCCTCACTGACCATGTACTCTGTCTCATGCTCTCCCTTACTCTACATGTGCCAGCCTATGCATTTGGGACCAACACTGCCCCGTATCCAATAACAGTCTATGGGGCAGGAGCCACAGGGAAATCATGCCCATTCCTACAATGCCATTCAAATGATCTTTGGGGCAGTCCTCACTAGAAATAAAACCAAACACTAACAATATACTGCTTAGGGATTTACAGTAGTAATAAGAGACTGACAAAGGAAATTCAGAAAAGTCCATGGATAGCTGTACTAACCAGGAGAACTCAACAACATCATTTTCTTAAAGGGGAACTCCATCCACCCCCACACCCATGGTGATCTCCAGATGTATCTGTAATTTATGTTACTTTGTTAATTGATTGATTGATTTACAATTTGTTGACTGGGAAAGGCACACTGCGCCCAAGCTTGTTACCAGTTGCAACCCAGGTGTGGGGGGTGTTAAAACAGGGGTAATACTACAAAAAAAAATTATGATACCATGCAAAAATAAGGATACATATAGCAATATAAAAGATGAACAGTGCAGAAAATAAGAACACAATAGTATAAGGGCACTATAATAATAAACAAGATAAAGAGTGTAAAAAATAAGGATACTGTTTTATAAGGACACAAATAATATTACATAAAGTAAATGGTGCAGAACTAAGGATATACTATTATAAAGGTACAATAATTATATTGCAAAATGATTCAGTAGAACAGGGACTCAATAATATAGATGATAAATAATGTAAAAATAAGGATACAATAATATATGGGCACAATAATAATTCAGCAGTAAGGCATGACAGGGTGTGTGTTATTGTGTAATAACGTCACTCCTCGGGTGGGTTGAAGCACAAGGTGAAGCTGAGTGCTTCCACCACCCGAGGAGTGACGTTATTACACAATAACACACACCCTGTAGTGCCTTATTGCTATTATACAATGGCTCATTTTTAAAATGATAAAAAGTAAAAAAAAAAATTATAACATTTTTATTTATGCATTACATGTTTTGTTGGAGGCATGTATTGTAGGTACAAGGAAAAGTAATCCAGTAGGTGGTGCTGGTGCTTCATGCTGACCCCCTCCCCCTCAGTCTTTCTATAATTGTGGGTCTTACTTTGAGTGCATGCCCCCCCCCCAACTTGTCTGTGGCCACATAGCTTAACAGGCAGGTTTGGTGCTTACTTTTACTGGATTTTTGATTCCTGTGCATATGAGAACAACAGACCGCTAAGGGCTGATCGTGCGCGTGCTGCCAACGTCATGAAGAGTGCACGGCTGGAGGAATTCATCCCACTACTCCTTTTCTGGGACAGAAAGTGTATTTTATCTTTTTGTGAGTTCCTTTTATTTTTTTCGGCTTTACTACTGTACTGGACAACACACGACGTGTGTTTCAAGTGAGTGGCATCATTGAACCGCGTGATCGGCAGTTACTGTCTTTGCAGTTCAATGAAGCCAGTCACTTCTGAAACAAAAACAATAAAATCAGGCATGACAGTACTTTTTGTATCCTACTGTACTGTGACTGCTTTTGTTGTTGGTGGAAAATGGTATTTTGGTGTGCTGATGTTCTGCGGGGCTGAAGAAATCATTTAAAGCATGCTGACCGGAGCTGCTGCAGCTTGGGAGAGGAGCATGATTTCATGCCTTTAATGCAGTCATGTGTGTGTCTGATTCATACAGTGATGTTATTGTTCAATAACATCACTGTCTCAGACTCTCACTGACCAATCAGGATAGAACAAATTTTCATGCCATT
This sequence comes from Neoceratodus forsteri, assembly GCA_016271365.2. Lineage (NCBI taxonomy): Eukaryota > Metazoa > Chordata > Ceratodontiformes > Ceratodontidae > Neoceratodus > Neoceratodus forsteri. Next base: position 1,074,640,761 of record CM057454.1, on the reverse strand, counting down.
GTATAATATACAGTATAAACTGCAAAAATAAGGATTCAGTATTGTAAGTCCACAAAAATTATATACAAAATAGTGCAAAAGTAAGGATACAATATTATAATGACACAATGATATACAAGTAATAGTATGCAAGTTGAATAGTACAAAAAGAAGGATACAATATGATAAAGACACAATAATAATATACAAGTTAAATAGCACAAAAATAAGGATACCATTTTATAAGGACACAAATAATATTACACAAAATAAATGGTACAAAAATAATGATGCACTATTATAAGGACACAATAATATCAAAGATAAATTGTGCAAAATAAGGACACAATATTATAAGAATACAAATAATACTATAAAAATAAATATTGCAAAATAAGGATTCAGTAGATAAATAACGCAAGGGTAAAGACAGAATAAGGACACAGTAACAAAATAGAAGCTGTCACAAGGGAAAGGTGAGTTGTAATTCAGAGGTTAAAGTTAGGTAATGAAATACAAATGATAATGGGGCAAACCCAGCAGAATACGGTATAACCCTTTATTTTCATAGGCATAGAAACATAGACTTTGAAGGCAGATAAGGACCCCTAGGCCCATCTAGTCTGCCCATTTCCCTACCTACAGGATAGGCCACAGATCCTAGTTAACCAACAGCCTATTTCTTCCTACCCCCCACAAGAATTGCCTTATGTCTGTCCCATGCATTCTTGAAATCTCCCACAGTTTTAGACCCCACAACCTCCTCAGGAAGGCTGTTCCACGATCCACTACCCTCTCTGTGAAATAATACTTCCTCACATTGCCCCTGAACCGCCTCCTTCTATCTTTAAATTGTGTCCCTTGTTCTTGTAAGTCTCTTTTTCTGAAAGATGCTACCCTCTTGGACTTTGTTGATTCCACTGAGGTACTTAAAAGTTTCTATCATGTCCCCTCTCCTTCTTTTCCTCAAGGGTATACATATTAAGCTGCTTTAGTCTCTCCTCATACGGCTTCTCTTGCAGACCCTGCACCATTTTAGTTGCCCTTCTCTGGACTACCTCTATCCTGTCTATGTCCTTGCGGAGATGAGGTCTCCAGAACTGGACACAGTACTCCAGATGGGGTCTCACCAACTGTCTGTACAGAGGGATAACAACTTCCTGTTTTCTGCTGCTGATGCCTCTCCCTATACATCCCAGTATACCCTCAGCCCTCCCTACTGCCTTCTCACATTGCTTGCTAACCTTAAGGTCATCTGATATGATTACCCCCAGGTCCCTTTCCTTCTTTGTTGTTGTTATTACTACCTCCCCACCCATTGTGTATTCTTCCCCTGGGTTCTTGTTTCCCCAGGTGCATTATTTTGCACTTCTTTGCATTGAATCCTAGCTGCCATACTTCTGACCATTCCTCCAACCTTGCCAAGTCCCTTTTCATCCTTTCCACGCCTCCTTGTGTATCAACCCTGTTGCAGATCTTTGTGTCATCTGCAAAGGCATATTTTCCTTCCAGTCCCTCTGCAATGTCACTGATGAAGACATTAAAAGGACTGGACCCAATACTGAACCCTGTGGTACCCACTTGTAACCCCTCTTTTTCTTCAGAGTGGACTCCATTTACAATTACCTTCTGTGTCCTGTTGTGCAGCCAATGTTTTACCCAGGCTACCACCCTGGGACCCACTCCCAGGCTGGTTAATTTGACTATTAATCTTTGTGTGGGACTGTGTCAAATGCCTTGCTAAAAGTCTAGGTAGGCTATGTCCACAGCCCTCCCTGGTCTACTACTTTGGTCAGCCAGTCAAAGAAATCTATTAGATTTGTCTGACATGACCTTTCCCTGTGAACCCATGTGCCTTGGGTCCTGTGTTCCACTGGCCTCTAGGTACTCAACTATTCTTTCCTTCAGAAGTGACTCCATCACTTTCCCTACCACAGAGGTCAGACTGACAGGTCTGTAGTTTCCTGCCTCTGTCTTGGTCCCACTTTTGTGAAGGGAAATCACATCCGCCTTCCTCCAGTCCTCGGTACCACACCATCCTCCCATGATTTATTAAAAGAGTAGCCAGTGGTTTCATTAGTTCCTCCTTAATTCTTTTAGAATTTGGGTGAATTCCATCAGACCCATTGCTTTGTCCACCTTCAGTTTTAGGAGTTCTTGCAGAACCCTTTCTTCTGTGAAAGGACTGGGATCGACCTATCAAGAGTGCTTCTGTTAATTGGATTAGGCACTTCCCCTCCTTTGTGAATACTGAGCAGAAATATTCATTCAGTATCCCTGCTTTTCACTGTCCCTCTGCCCACCCACTCGCTCATTCTATTCAGCCTCACTATCCTCCCTTTGTCTTTCTACGTCGTTGATGTACCTATAAAAGGTTTTATCCCGCTTCTTAACTGAGTTGGCGATCTTTTCCTCAGTTTGGGCCTTTGCTATTCTGACTTCCCTCCCTGCTTCCTTCTGCCTTAACTGGTACAGCTCTCTGTCCTGCTCCTTCTGTGTTTCCTTATACTTCCGGAATGCTATCTTTTTCTTCCTGACTTTCACAGCCACCTCTTTTGAGAACCATAGTGGCTTTTTCTTTCGTTTTGATTTGTTTATTTGCTTCACACAAAGGCTTGTTGCCTCTGTGATGGCAGTTTTGATGATTCCCATTGTTGCTCCACACCTCCTTCTAGCCTGTTTGCTAGTGCTTTTCTGAGGCACTCTCCATCTTGCCAAAGTCAGCCCTCCTAAAGTCCAGTACCCTCACTTTTGTATGGCTTGACTCTGTAGCTGAGTTTAATGTGAACCACACTGTTTGATGGTCACTTGTCCCCAGATGGCAACCCACTTCTAGATCAGAGATCCTCTCACTGCCCCGCTTGAGAGTACAAGGTCTAAGATTGCTCCTCACGAGTGGGTTCTGAAACTAGCTGTCTAATGCCTGCCACCTGTAGGGCATCAAGAATGGCCCTGTTCTTGGATGTGGCTGCAGCAAATGTGCTCCAGTTAACATCTGGCATATTCAGGTCTCCCATCAACAGTATCTCCCTTTCTCTGCCATTCTAAGAATGCCTTCTATCATATCCTTGTCCATTCCTCCCCTGACATGGGGGTCTGTACACAACCCTGGCGGATTGTGGTGCCTTTCCAGTCTCCAAGGTGACCCACAGTGCCTCCTCTCCTCCCTGTTTACTCTTTTGTTCAGTTGCTTTTATCCCTTCCTTTACATAGAGAGCTACTCCTCCCCCTCTTCTCCCCTGCCTGTCTCTTCTGTAGGTTATGTACCCTGGTATGTTAACATCCCAGTCATGGTTCTCTGTGTACCATGTTTCTGTGACTGCTACGATATCCAGGCATCCCTCTTCCATCAAGGCCACCAGCTCAGGGAGCTTGTTGCCCAGACTATGGGCATTGGTACTCATTACCATTGTTGGATTACTGTATTGGCAACTACTGTGCATTGTTCATTACTGTGCATTATAAAAATGGCAAGAAAAAATCTAGAAATCTCATTGGCCAAGAGACATCATGGTAAATTTATTTCCGCCATATTCACGGGACAGATGTTATCCATGGAAATAAATTTACCGTGAAAATAAATGAACCTATCCACCGCAAATCCAGATGCAATGCAATGCAATGCAGATTTGAACCTCGGACTGCCATTTACTCACCCATTCTTGTTCAGTATTGCTCAATACTGTCATGTTTTTGAGTTCTCCACACCATATCCTGGTGAACACCGAGAACACTGACATGCCGAGAAACTTCGAGAATGCCAACACGTTGACCGCCATTCTCAGCAAACAGTAAAATACCTTTACGCCTCATAACCCATGGGATTGTAACAGCCAGATGAAAACAACAGATTAAATGAACCACCATGTTGTCACGGGTGTAGGTGTGTCGGAGTGACAACATGGCAGTTCATTTGATTCTGTTTGTTTTGGCGGCATCTGCAGGCTTGGAACTGAACAAAAAAAAAAAAAAAAAAAACTCCTACATGGATTACAAGGCTGAAAGGTACTTTACTATTTACTGTGAAGAAAACAAATTTGGGCAATGTAATGGTTCCAATGGCGGATTACTGTACTGACAACTACTGTGCATTGTTCATTGTTGGATTACTGTATTGGCAACTACTGTGCATTGCTCATTGTTGGATTACTGTATTGGCAACTACTGTGCATTGTTCATTGTTGGATTACTGTACTGACAACTACTGTGCATTGTTCATTGTTGGATTACTGTATTGGCAACTACTGTGCATTGTTCATTGTTGGATTACTGTATTGACAACTACTGTGCATTGTTCATTGTTGGATTACTGTACTGACAACTACTGTGCATTGTTCATTGTTGGATTACTGTACTGACAACTACTGTGCATTGTTCATTGTTGGATTACTGTATTGGCAACTACTGTGCATTGTTCATTATTGTGCATTATAAAAATGGCAAGAAAAAATCTAGAAATCTCATTGGCCAAGAGACATCAGCTAACTGTACTTAAATCTCTATATACGCACAGTCATCCTGGTCCTAAACTACATCACACAATGAGCAAATCAGTCCTCCTACAACCAGAACTATCTTCCATCAATCCCCCTGCAACCAGAACTGATCTTCCATCATGAACATGGCTGCTACCTTTACACTGTAAAAACCTTCAACTGGGCCCTAAAAATAAAACTACCTTAAATATCAAATAAAACAAATTAATTAAATGTTTATCAGATCATTATACTCTCCTTACACACATAAACAAATTATAACCATTAAGTATTGTTTATAGTTTTCATTACAACTGTTTCTTTACTAACAGTGAAAAATCTCCTTTCTGTCTTTACCTGCTCATCAGTGAAATCTCTTCTGCTTGCCCTGACAGTGAGATAATTGAGTCTCTGGCTCTATAACAGGCCTTTGTCATCTGTGTGCACAATATGTTAGGAGAGTAACATTCTATCAGTGGAATTGAGCAGAATTTTAAATCCCTTTATTCCATGGTAAACATTCCATGATAAACATTCTATGTCGTGAATGTGGGAAAAACAGAGAAAAAAAACAGGATGAAGAAAGTAGATAATACAGTAATACTTTATAATTACTGGCCAGCAATTTTATCTATTGAGAGAGCTGGTTGATATTTGCCGTAATAACCCACAGGTTATTTTGGCATTCACGTGCTGTGTTAATTAAAATACATGGCTCCCTCATTGGCTCTCGTTTTCCAGGTGAGCGGTCTGAACAGTTCCGAAAACATGGCGGCTCCATCTTTCCATTACCGAGGAGCCGCCACAAACAGATTTGTCATTCCCTGTAATTCTCTGCCACATTTCCCACTCTATCTGGTTGATCCTACCTAAGAGGGTAAAATAAAAAATGTTTATCTGGTTGGTCCTGCTGTTCGTTCGCTTCAGACACAGGCTACCGAGTGCAATCAGGAACGGGTCCCAGGATGACTGGCGCGATCCCCACTGGAAACTGTAAGTAAAAAAAAATAAATAAAGAGCAAAAACAAAATGCCCATTCTGGAAAGGGAGGGACAGGGAGAGGCAGAGTGTGTGTGTGTGTGTGTGTGTGTGTGTGCTGTGCGTGTGCGTGCGTGTGCGCGTGTGTGTATGTGTGTGTGAGACTGAAGTAAGGCTGCAATGTGAGTGTGTGTGTGTACATGTATGACAGAAGTCAGGCTGCAAAAAAAATTACAACCAGCATTTATAAAATAAAGATGGAAGTGTGATATGAGAATTTAATCCAAACCCTCGGTGTGGGATGCTGTAGTATCCCACACCTCGGGTGTGCATTAAATTCTCATATCACACACTTCCCCATCCTTTATTCTCTATATAAACAAAGAGAAAAGGTGTGAAAATAACATAGGCAGAGGCAAACCCGAACTGCTCAAATACATTGCTGATGTTTATAAAAGTACACACATTTGAATCATATATAGGTGTTTTCAGGTAAAATCTAACCCCCCACCCAAAAAAGGCAGCCTGACAAGTTTAAAGGTTTTTTTTTCTTACTAACATTTCACCTCAAACCTATAGCAGTTTTTCTTTTATGTACTAGACCACAACTTATAAGCAAAAAACTAAAACTAAAATAAAGAGAAGGTTGCCTTCAATGAAACTATATAACTACTGTGTAATGAAAATTAAGTTTTAAACACTGCTTATGCTTTACAAATGTACAGATGTTACAGTGCATTTATATGATAAAATGTGCATGTTTCAGAGAAAATATTTATTTTCAACCAACTCTACTAATAAATACTTTTACTGTAAATCACTTTACTAATTAACCAATTGCTGAGATATGCTATTTTATGCATTAATAGGGACTACTTTTTTTCAGTTTTAATATGTTTTAGAGGTAATGCATTGTACACTCTTTTGAAAATGGTTAAAACATTTTAATCCTCATCAGAGTAAATCAAATTCATTCTTTTATTATGGTGGCCCATTTTACAAGTGTGATAAGCCACTCCAGGGTTTGCATTAAAGGATTTTAATGCACTTCCCAGGGGCGTAAGGACACTCGACCTTCGGCCTTATGCCTCAGCCCACTCCTGGGGTGTGCATTAAACTCCTTTAATGCACACACTGTCGTGGCTTATTATTTATGTATTGTTCATGGTTCATGATACTACTAAAGGCAACTATTAAAAACAAACCTTATTGGGGAAAAACACAAGGGGGCAGTTTTATTGACATTGAGTGGACAGCCATAAATGCATTAATATAAGTTTTCACGAAACTGACCATCAACCCTGATCGCATGAAAAAAATGGTGCACGGAAATAATGGGTTATACAGTATATATATATATATATATATCACATGACCATGTGTATATCAGATCGTGACCACACACCTGCATTTTCACCTCCCTCCAAAAACAATTTTGCCATTTTATAAGATAGAAAACCAACCCTAAGGTGTGCAGTTGCGCTCTGATATATGCACGACTTGGGTGACTGACACACTCGGCCTGCGACCTTGTGCAGAACAGCACACACCAGGGTGTTCATATATCAGAGCATGACCGCACACCCTAGAATGGGTTATCTATTACATATATTATAGCTGCACAGTAGTGCAGCTACAGTTAGGGTTGGTGAGCCACATCTATGTTAAACCATAAAGTTTGCACTTTAATAATTTTTCAACTGTTTGTCCAATTTGCCTGAAATGTTGCATGCACAGCGTCCAAATATAGATCTCTGGATCTGAAAAACTTTGTTCCAGTCGGATGTATGGTTGCGGAACTGTAGAGTGTCAAAAAGTGAAAAATCCCAACTTTTGTGAATTTTTCAGTCTGGCTTAAAGGACTGAAGAATGCATCTGAGTGGATTTAAATTTGCATGTCTTTATGTGGCCTGGGTCAGACTGGTGCCATTGGAAGATATGGTGAAAAAATATTAATCTGTTCAAAAGTTATGCAAGTTTTTCATGTCCTATTTTAGCCTATGGGAAAATTTATATATGCAGTGCGAAAACTTTCACAGACACTTTTTTGTTGTTATACTCCAGATTTTTGTTTAAATCTTGTTTTCAGTTAGCGAGAGACAAAAAACATTGTAAATTGAAAAATACAGCCTCTTGCTAAACACCAACATGTGTGTTTACCTAATTGGGTCCCGAGGAACGTGACCCTGGCATCATTTTTTGTGCAGGTAGCCTGGAAATATGTTTTACAACATTTTTACAAAATGTTGCTGTTTTGTTGCTGCAAAAACATTTTTTGTGTGCGCAGTAATGACCTCGCACACAAAAAAAGGTGATGCGGCAAAATATTTTTGTGCTGAAAATCATTCCCATTATAGGGATAGGAGTGCTGCAAACACATTAAAGTTATCATGAAAACACTGCTGGAAAACATTGTCCCATGTGTTTTCTTTGTCACTTCATTGTGCCATGGTGAACTGTGGTTTTGGGCTGTGATTTGCAGGATGGCAAACCATGGTCCCACAGATGTGCCTTTTGGTGGTTTGGATCCAAAACATTCAACGGGCACATAGTTACAGCGTTCTGAAGTTGAGAAATTTCCCATAGGATAACATTGCGGCACCCGTGGCGCCTTTCAGCACCCATATCTCAAAAACTATTCGAGATACAGATTTTTTGCTACCCACAGCCTTTAGGTGCACTAAACATGCACGGAGGTTTCAAAGTCATGATTACAACTGCAGTGGAATTTTTTCCATAGTTGGTACGGTTACTGAGATGTTGCCAAATAAGTGCTATAAGAGTTCTTTCCAGTACTATGGGGCTGCTGTATGGCTCCGTATTTATGTGTAAGTGTGAACGCAGGGCCCAGAGGGCCCATGCTTCCACATATGCATACCATTACACAAAAAATTGGCACTGTGAAGGAAGCACAGGGCCTGGAGGGCCCGTGTTCCCACAAACATATACCACTAACCACTTACATTACACTTTCTCAAAAAGAAGGGAAATTCATTGCAAAAAAACTCCATTAATGCATCAGTTAGAGTTGATATCACAGCAAAAATAGTATGGAAATTCGATGTTAGGGTTAACACCCCTACCACCCCACCCCCGGCACCCCCACCCTACAGGCACCAACAGGCATTGGGGCGTGCCATGGGGTCATCAGACCTAACTCTCACGCCATTCTCCTGTTCTGTAGTGTCAGCTTGTTTACATGTGGAATGGGGTGATAGTGGCCTTCATGCTCCTCCAGGCCAACTCCAAAATCACCATATTGTTGCCTCCTTTTATGCATGACACTCGTCACCCCACAACTCTGCTGCCAACCGTTCTACTGCACTCCACATACCACTCCTTCTGACCACATGCTCAAAGCTGCTCATGCCATCCTAAATTGAAAGTCCCGCTATGCGCTAAACCACCACTCCCAACCACATGCTCAATGCCACTTGCACCATCCTTCAAAAGGAAATCTCAGCAAACCACTCCCCCTTTTGTAGGGGACGTCCTTAAATGGCACGTGCATGTAAAAACACACATGCCCACCCTACAGTATGGAAAAAACTATTCCACTAAGCAACTGCACTACCACACAACACCACTACACTATGGAAAAATCCTACACTACGGAAAAACATGAAGAGGCTTTGTGAAAAAACACAGTGCCAGTACAAAAACAACACAAGCAAAAAAGTGACCAAACTTATGTAGTATGCAAAATAAATAATGGTAAAGTCTGCTATACTCATGAAATGATACCGCTTCAGGGTCAAACAAGCTCGTAAAGACCTCTCACCCTTCAGACCCATGACTTTATGGCTTGTTTGACCCCTTGATGACATTATTTCTTTGTATACTACACTTTGTCATCATTTATATTCCCCTCTCTCTCTCTCTCTCTCTCTCTCTCAAAATATATATATATATATATATATATATACTGTATATACATAGAAACATAGAAGTTGATGGCAGATAAGACCACAAGGCCCATCCAGTCTGCCCATTTCATTTTCTACCTTATAAATGTGCCATCGGCCTTTGCTCTGTCAGTGGTCTATCTATTCATACTCATCTGTATTGCTCCCTTATGCCTATCCCAGTTGGTGGCTTGAGACCAGGTTTAGAAAAGTAGTAGTCAAAAATGCTATTGGAGGTCAAAGTGTGGGGAGAAGACAGAAGGAATATGGGCAAGGGGTTACGGAAGCTAAGAATAGAGGGGCAAGGTAGAGGAGAGACACAAGCAGTCAGCACGAGGGAGTAGATGCAGGGAGGACTTTAAGGAAAGAGTGCGGGGGAGTGGCAGACTTCGCTAGGAAGCTAATTCCAAATGGAAGGGAGTCGATAGGAGAAATCAGATATCCCTGCCCTCAAGTGGGGGTGGGGGAGGGAGAAAGAGCAAATATCTCAGGAGTGAAGGGAGTAAGTGGAGAGGTGAGCTGGTGATAAGCGGAAGGAGAGACAGGAGAGGAGGGTCCCCAACCAGTATTTGGCAGTTAGGGAGACACTGTGGACTAGGCGCTTGTGGAACAGTGGTGCAATGGAAAGATCGGAGTAGAGTAGACAGTGGTGAGTGAGGGAAACATAGAAACACAGACTTTGATGATAGATAAGGACCACTTGTCCTACCTAGTCTGCCCATTTCCCTTCCTATTGGATAAGCTGCAGATCCTAGTTAACCAATTGCCTACTTCCTCCTACCCCCCACTAGAATTGCCTTATGTCTGTCCCATGCATTCTTAAATTCCCCCACTGATTTTTACCCTATGACCTCCTCAGGAAGGCCATTCCATGCATCCATCACCCTCTCCATGAAAAAATACTTCCTCACATAGCCCCTGAACCATCCCCCCCTCTATCTTCAAATTTTGCCCCCTTGTACTTCCACATCTCTTTTTCTGAAAGATACTACCCTCTTGGACATTGCTGATTCTCTAGAGGTACTTGAAAGTTTCTATCATGTCCCCCCTCTCCCTCCTTTCCTCGAGGGTATACATATTAAACTCCTTCAGTCTCTCTTCGTATTGCTTCTGGTACAGACCCTGCACCATTTTAGTTGCCCTCCTTGAGACTGCCTCCATCCTGTCTATGTCCTTATGGAGATGGGGTCTCCAGAACTGCACACAGTACTCCAGATGGGGTCTCACCAACTGTAGAGAGGGATAACAACTTTCTGTTTTCTACTGGTAATGCTTCTCCCTGTGCATCCCAGTATCCCCCCAGCCCTCCTTACTGTCTTCTCATATTGCTTGCCTACCTTTAGGTTATCTGATATGATTACCCCCAGGTCCCTTCCATTTTTGTAGTTGTTAGTACCCCCCCCCAACCCCAGTGTGTCCTCTCTCTCCAGGGGTTTTGTTTCCCAAGTGCATTACTTTACACTTCTTTGCATTGAATCTAAGCTGCCATACTTTTGACCATTCCTCCAACCTTGTCAAGTCCCTTCTCATCCTTTCCACCCCCCCTTGTGTATCAACTCTATTGCAGATCTTTGTGTTGTCTGTGAAGAGGCATACTTTTTTTTCTAGTCCCTCTGCAATGTCACTTATAAAGACATTAAAGAGAACCGGTCCCAGTACTAAACCCTGTGGTACCCCACTAGTAACCCCCCTGTCTTTGGAGTGGACTCCAATTACTATTACCCTCTTCGTCCTGTTGTCCAGCCAATTTTTTACCCAGGCTACCATCCTGGTACCCACTCCCAGACTGGCTAACTTGTTTATTAATCTTTGTGTGGGACTGTGTCAAATGCCTTGCTAAAATCTAGGCAGGCCATGTCCACAGCCCCTTTCTTGTCTACTACTTTGGTCACCCAGTCAAAGAAATCTATTAGATTTGTCTGACATGACCGTCCTGCTGTGAGTCCATGCTGCCTTGGGTGCTGTGCCCTTCTGGCCTCTTGATATTCAACAATTCTTTCTTTCAGAAGTGATTTCATCATTTTCCCTACCACTGAGGTCAAACTAACAGGTCTGTAGTCTCCTGCCTCTGCCTTGTTCCCACTTTTGTAAAGGGGAATCACATCTGCCCTCCTCCAGTCCTCAGGTACCACACCATCCTCCCATGATTTGTTAAAAAGTGTAGTGGGTGGTGTCACTAATTCTCCCCTTAGTTCTTTTAGAATTCTGAGGTGAATAATGCCATGCCCCATTGCTTTGTCCACCTTCAGTTTTAGGAGTTTTTTCAGGACCCTTTCTTCTGTGAATGGACTGGTATTGACCCCCCTATCCAGAGTGCTTTTATTGTTTGGTTTAGATACCTCCCACTACTCTTCTTTTGTGAACGCTGAACAGAAGTATTTGTTCAGTATCCCTGCTTTTTCACTGTCACCCTCTGCCCATCCCCCCTCCCTTTTATAAAGCCTAACTATCCCTCCCTTGGTCTTTCTTTGCTCCCTAATGTACCTATAAAATGTTTTATTCCCCTTCTTAACTGAGCTGGCAATCTTTTCCTCAGTTCGGGCCTTTACTATTCTGACTGCCTTCCCCGCTTCCTTCTGCTTTAACTGGTACATTTCTCTGTCCTGCTCCTTCTGTGTTTCCTTATACTTCCTGAATGCTATCTTTGTCTCCTTAACCTTCCCCGCCACCTCCTTTGAGAACCATAGTAGTTTTTTCCTACATTTTGATTTGTTTATTTGCTTCACACAAAGGTTTGTTGCCTCTGTGATGGCAGTTTTGATTTTTCCCCATTGTTCCTCCACCCCTTCTTCCTGCCCATTTGCTAGTGCTTTTCTGAGATACTCCCAATTTGCCAAAGTCACCCTCCTGAAGTCCAATACCCTCGCTTTTGTATGGCTTGACTCTATGGCTGTGTTTATCGTGAACCACACTGTTTGGTGGTCACTTGTTCCCAGATGGCTACCCACTTCTAAATCCGAGATCCTCTCTCTCCATCCCCATTTGAGAGTACCAGGTCTAAGATTACTACCTCCTGAGTGGGTTCCAGCACTAGCTGTCTGAGGCATGCCCTCTGCAGGGCATCGAAAATGATCCTGCTCTTGGATGTGGCTGCAGCAAAGGTGCTCCAGTTAACATCTGGCATATTTAGGTCCCCTATTAACAATATCTCCCCTTGTTCTACTATTCTAAGGATGCCTTCTATCATTTTCTTGTCCATTTCCTCCCCTGAGACAGGGGTCTGTATACAAATCCCATGTGGATTGTGGTGCCATTTCCTGTCTCCAGGATGACCCACAGTGCCTCCTCTCCTTCCTGTTTAATAATAATAATAATAAAACTTAATTTATACCGTGCCTTTTTTAAAACCAAGGTGCCTTTACAACAACTACGCGTAAAACAGTATAATAAACACTAATCCAATAATGGCTGAATTCATGGAATGCAATAAAATCATCATCAGGGTAAGTCTTTGACCATAAATTGGTCTTTAAGGCCTTTTTAAATTCCTCCACAAATGCACACTGCTGAAGCAGACGGGGTAGAGAATTCCAGAGGGCAGGGGCTGCGTACATAAAAGCACGGGCCCCTGAAGATTTTATGGAAACCCCTCGGAATCTCTAGCAACCCCTCGTCTGCTGAGTGGAGCAATTGCCTTAGGCAGTAAGGTACCAGGAGCTCTTTCAAGTAGTCCGAGCCCAGTCCGTGTAGGGTTTTATAAGTCAGAAGACCAAATGTAAAGGTGATCCACCTCAGTATTGGCAGCCAGTGCAGACTGCGCAGGACTGGAGAAATATGACAGACACGAGAAGTACCTGTCACTAACCAGGCCATAGCATTCTGCACGAGCTGCAAGTGGCGGATATCAACCCCTGGTATCCCTAGATACAGGGGGTTGCAGTAATCAAAGCATGAGGTCACAAAGGCGTGGACCAATGTAGGCAGATCACCGAATGGAACTAGGTGTATAATCCTGGAGATGTTTCTCAGATGGTAAAAGGATGATTTAATGACTGCTGACACCTGCGATCGCAGTGTCAGCTCGTCATCAAAAATCTTACCCTTTAGTTCCATTGCTTTGATCCCTTCTGTTACATAGAGAGTGACTCCTCCTCCTCTTTTATCCTCGCTGTCTTTCCTGTAGATTGTCTGCTCTGGTATGTTGACATCCCAGTCACGGTTTTCTGTGTACCGTGTTTCTGTGACTGCCACGATATCCAGGAATCTCTCTTCCATCAAGGCCACTATTTCAGGGAGCTTGTTACCCAGACTACGGGCATTGGTACTTATCACCCTCCATTTTGTGATGGCCTTTCCCCTTTTAGCCCCATCCCAGTCCTTACTGCCTTTGCATTTTTCTCCATTTACTCCTGTCCTACTCCCTATCATCTTCTCTACCTTGGTGTTTACCTCTCTAACTACCCTGTTTTTTTGGTGGGAGGGGCTGGGATTTCCCCATTCCTTTTCAGTGCCTCCCCTCTTGGCTAGTTTAAATGCTTGCCAATGAAGCATTTAAACCTATTTTATTTTTTATTTAGTTTTTGTTTAACGGGTAGGTGTGCTAGCCAAACAGGTGACTATTTTCAGGCACGACCCGGGAAGTACAGTAACAATACAGAGTTCATTTACATAATACAGGGAAGCAGTAACAGTACAGAGAACAGTTTTCAGTAAAAGGCAATAAAGGAGTACAGCTTCAGTGACAATCAACAGGTCAAGAGAAAACAGCAGATTTACAGTGTAGAGGTAACATTTAGTGAGTGGCTAAAGGTATACAGGGCAGATCCAAAGGACAGGTGGGTCGGGGGAGATAATGGGGAGGGGAACTGGTGAGCAGGTAAAAGGGGGATGGAGGAAGGCAACCCTATGTGCTAAGTGGTTAAGGTGGCAGCAGGGAGGAAGGAGGCAGGACGGGGGTCTCGGTGTGGGCGGTGAATGGATGGTGGAGGTACATGGTAGAGATGGGAGGAGAGAGTAGGTTGCAGCTGGAGGCAGGGGAGACACCACCTGCAGTGGCTATAGAGGTAAAAGGCGGCGCAAACAGGGCAGAAGGACATGATAGGCACGGCAGCCAGAGGAGGAGTGAAGCGGGGAACATTTGGATGGGCAGGGGCTTACGGTATATGTCTGGGGAGGGGATATGGTGGCATAAGCGGTAGAAAGGCTACAGGAAGAGACCGAGTCCATGGAACTGTCTTGGCTGACAGAGAGCTGCAGGGGAGGAGATCTGAGGTGAAGAGCGGCCACAGGCAGCTTTTAGCGGGGCACTCACTCAAAGGGAGCCCGGTTCATGGAACCGAAGTCAGCAGGGAGAGTTAGGGATGGCGGGTCTCGGGTGAGGTACGGCGGGGAGCAGCATCAGCGGCTGGAAGGTGCAAGTACTGGGTTGTGGTACTGTTCCCAGGCAGGAGTCAGTGCTCAGTTGGGTAGTCGGGGGCTGAGGAGGTTAAGAGCATATGGGTCTAACCTGGGGTGTAGAAGTGAAAAGTCAGTGTTAGGGGATATGACAGGAATGGCGGCAGGGGGCTGAGGGATGAGACCGTGTCCATGGAAACCATACGCAGGCTGGAAAGATCGATGAGTGTGAGAATACGGGGGTGAAAGCAGCGGGTGAGCAGTTTTAGCAGCAGGAGCCTACTAGAGGAGCCCAGTATCATGGAGCCGTAGGCCGGAGGGGGAGGCCAAAGACAGCGGGGTCTGGGGTGAGGTACGGGCAGGTGAGCGGCTCCCAGCGGCTGATGTGCAGCTAACATCCGGGGTTGTGAACTGTATCTGGGCAGGGGAAACGGTGTTCAGGCAGGGTGGGGGCTGTGGAGGTCCAGGGGCAATAGAAGTAGAGGAGGGTCCGTGGGGGTGCTTAGGCATTGGCTGCACCAGTACCTGGTACCCCTAGATCATCAGTACAAACATTCCAGTAAGCAGCAGTAACACGTAGAGCAGTGCAGACAGCAATAACAGGTTAACAATGCAGTAGTCAAGGCGCAGTAACTTACAACAAAATTACATACCCTAGACAAGTGCAAGTAGAGAGAAGTACCCTGAAACGGGTCCGTGGGGGGGCGCTTAGGCATTGGCTACGCCAGTACCTGGTATCCACAGATCATCAGTACAAACATTTCAGCAAGCAGCAGTAACAGGTACAATAGTGCAAACAGCAATAACAGGTAAACAATGCAGTAGTCAAGGTGCAGTAACTCACAACAAAATTACATACTTTAGACAAGTGCAAGTAGGTTTCGAGGTCGGACTTTTGAACTCGAAATGAAGTGCATTTGGGCAGAGACATATATCACAGTGTTAATGTTGTAAGTAAAATAGGGTAAGGAGTAGGAAGGAGGGAGTGGTGGGGCAAGAGAGAGAGGTTGGCAGGACAAGCTTAGGTAGGGTCATAACAGGCACACTGGCCTGTGGAAAGCAGGTGTTCACATAGCTTGCGCTTAAAGAGATCGTGGGAAGATGTCAGTCTAAGGTTGAGTGGCAGGAGGTTCCACACTTGAGGGCTGTGTACCAATGCTCCAGACCCTTGGAGATGCGCTGCAGCGGATTTTAGTAGGATTTGTCTGAGGATCTCAGCTCACATGGAGGGAGGGCTGGCTGAAGCAGTTCAGTTAGGGATGCTGGTCTGTTGAGTCTAATGATGGAGTCACAAAGGCAGCCCAGGTAGTTAGTCTGGTGGCAGAGGGGAGAGCCAGCTGAGGTCTTTATACAGTTGGCAGTGATGTTTAAGTCTGGGGGCTTTGAGGCATACCTGCATATATTTTGAAAGTGACATCCCATTTTGTAGTGTGGATTTATGCGCCATGGGTAGGATGGGAAACACAGTAGGTCAGGGCGGGTAGGAGGAGACCCCATGCATGGCTAGTTTGGCTGCAGGTGTGAGCATGTAGCTGGATCTGTAGGCAGCACCCAGTTTGCAGTTCACAGATTTACATGTTTCTTGGATGTGCAGGTTTAGGTCCAGAGATTGGTCTAGCAGGATGCCCAGATAACGGAAGGAGGTAACCACCTCAAGGGGGGTCCCATCCAGGTCAAGGACTTTTAAAGGAGAGTGGCAGGACCTTATCTTGTGGGCAGTGCCCAGAAGCATCAGTTTAGTTTTGCTGGAGTTCAGTATAAGGCGGTGGGTGTTTAGCCAGAGTTGGACAGTGTGGAAAGCAGATGTCAGTGCCACATTAAGTTGGTCTACATTATTGGAGCTAGCATAGATAACCAGGTCATCTGCGTAGAGTAGAGAGTCACAGGACGCAATGCTGTGTGGCAGATTATTTATGAATAATGAAAATAGGAGGGGACCCAGTATTGATCCTTGTGGCACTCCAATGTTGATGATAGTACAGTCGGAGATTGATGAGTTAAGTTTGACTGCTTGGGTCCTGTTGGTTAAGTAACTCCTGAACCAGCTTATGACAGGGGGTGAAAAGCCAAATTTATGAAGGGTGGATAGGAGTAGGGGGTGGTCCACGAGGTCGAAAGCCTTGGTGAGGTCGATAAAGATAGCACCAGTAAGCTGACTTTTGTCCATGCTTGTGAGAGTATCAGTGGTGAATTTGGCTAGCGCGTTGTGGTGCTGTGGTTTTTCTGGAAACCATGTTGTGCTGCACATAGCAGATTTGATGTTTCAAGGAAATCAATGGTCTGAGTGGCTACTAGTTTTTCAAGTATTTTGCTGAGGACTGACAGAATAGCTATGGGTCTGTAGTTTGAGATCTCACTTTTGTTGTCCTTTTGAAGATGGGGTGATTCTTGTGGATTTCAGATGTCAGGGAGGTACTGTTGGAGAGGGAGAGGGTGAATACCTTGGCTAGAGGATAGAGATGAGATGGGTGGTGCCTTTAGTAGCGAGGTTCCAGTGAGTCGGACCCGGGCTGGTGGTGTCCGATATTGAGTTTAACAGTTTGAAGACTTACATGCAGACACAGCTTTGAAATAGAAGGGCTTGTAAATATCCAGCACATGTTTCTTGAGAGAGGTATCTGCTGGTGCACCATTTGATGAGGGCTGGAAACCACAGTTGGAGGTTGAAGTGTGGAAGTATACTGGGACAGATCAGAGAACATCTTATTAAAAGCATTTGCAATGGTAAGGAGTCATTACAGTGGACACCATCTAGAATAATTTCCAAGGGGTTATGGATTGAGGTGTACCCAGAAAGGTTTTATGTGGCCCCAGAACTGCGTGGATCTCTGGCTGAGCTGGCAAGTAGGTTCTGGCAGTATTTGCTTTTTGCTAGCCTTATTTGCTTTTTGCAAGAGCTTCTATGCTGCTTATAGATGGTGTGATCCTGGGTTGGCCAGTGCTTTTATACTTCCTCCACAGTTTGTCCCTGGTTCTGAGTTGGCTGAGTAGGTCTTTGTGGAGCCACATCGTCTGTTGTCCCTGACCTTCTTTGTACTTTCGGACATGTTTAGTCTGGCTTCTTGTGAACTTGGTGAGGAAACACATTAAGGGCATCCTCAACTTTTGTAGATTGGTAGATATCCGTCCAGTCAATGGTAGGATATGTCCAGGAGAAAGGCACTTAGATCCAGGTGTGTAGTTGGTCAAAGTGACCAGGCGGGACTGGGGATGGAGAGGACTGGTGCACAGTGACAGATAGTGGGTGAGTGGTCAGTTATAGCATCAGCCAGGGTGCATGCCTTAGTAATGTGGTCAGGTCTGTTTGTGAGGATCCAGTCAATAAGCGTGAGTGATTGGGAGTTTATTATCCTGGTATTTTCAGTGATGAGCTGGTGGAGGTGGAAACCTTGGATCAGGGCTGCAAGGGAGCTGTGGGTAGGGCCCAGCCAGTTTAGGTTGACATCCCCCAGGAAGATGGCTTCATTCAAGTTTATGGTTTGAGAGGTTAGCTGGAGCAGTTCGTGGAGGCCATCCACCCCTCCAGTGGGTGGAGTATAGAGACAGATAATGTGCATGTTTTTTGCACCTAGGGACAGGATAGCATGTAGTGATTTGCAGATCCATTGAGGGTTATGGACAGGAACAGGCTTAATGGTGAGGTGGTTTTTATAGTATATGGCAACACCCCCACCCCTTTTCGAGCCTGGCCTGTCCTGTCGCAGGATACCTAGGATCCTGGTTTCCCTCCGGACAGATGTAGACCATTGCACCAGTATAGGCCTGTATCCCTCCAGGTGGACCCCCAGTCCCCAATAAAGCCAAAACCCTGAGCTCCACACCAGTTTTTCAACAATTCATTGAATCCCATGGTGTGGAGTACCCTAGCCTCACCCATGTCATAGACAAGCAGCACCTCCAAGAAGGTTACCATATGTGCTACTTGTCTAAGGCCCCTGCCTGACTCCACAAACTCCTCCTGCACTGCTCTGATCCCATTCCCAGCCAGGTCATTTGTCCCTAGGTATACAATGACATCCAGCTCCCTCTTCCATGCAGCTGCTCCCACAATCCTGAGGATTCACTTCCTGTCCCTCCAAGCCATGGCAGCAGGCAGGCACCTTACCTTCCTCTCCTCTCCCTCCCCCCCAGTTCTCACCCCAAATGATTGAGTCCCCCACCAGGAGTTGTTTCCTTCCCCCTGTGGGGTCCTGTGCCACCCTCCTGTGTGTCTCCTTTGTTAAGGTTCCCAGCATCCTCCTTGGTCTCCACTGCAGGTGCCTCCATAGAGGAACCATGCTCTGCCAGAATGATGTATGAATTGTGGAGAGGTACAACTGGAGGGATGCACCTCTGTTCCACCACCCTCACCCTCCCTGAGCCCACCGTGATCCAAACATTCCTTTTTCTTGGCAACCTCTGAGGCAGCAGTGGTGGCCCTGGTGGTCTCTGGGTGGTGGAGGAGGTTTCCCAAATCCTTTCCAGGTCAGTCTGGAGACAGGCTACCTTCTCCCTCAGACCAGAGAGGTGCCTGCAAATAAGACAGCATTGCATCCTCCAGAACGTCTCCCAGAAGACTGCCACCCCACAGCCAGTGCATTGCAACACTCCCCACATGTCTCTCTCCCTTCCTGTTTACATTTTGTTTCCTTTTTAGTTAGTGTGTGTGAGAGTGTGTGTGTGTGTTTACCCCTACACAGTGTGCTGAACGATTAAGGATATGACAGGCATACTGTATGTTCTCTGCCCTTTTGGGGAAGTGATGTCAGAACCCCTGGTATAAAGGAAATTACACCCTTGGGGTGAGTGGGGTGAGGGGCAGGGTTGGTGAGACCAAGCCCATGCCCTCCAGAAACAATCAGCTATAGCTCTGACCCACCATGCCAGTGAGTGCTTCCCTTCCTTTCAGGAAGACAACCTGCACAACAATTTAATAGAAAATATACCCTGGAAAAAATAATTTCATTCTGTAAAATTAAATAAATCAGCTCTGCTGTGTAGTTCTTTTCAGCTCTTCTTAATTGAATCCACAGCCAAGTTCCCCTTTTACACTGTTCTCCTCCTGCAGGCCTACTTCAGCCCCTCCTCCAAACACACACCTGCTTCACAGGTTGTAACTGTCCTACCCCAGCCACAGGATACTGTCAAATAGTCTGCTGACTACAGCAGTTCTCATTCTTGGCTACTAAGAATTACAGAACAGTAACCAAAAAACAGAACACAAAAAAATCCTAATCCAAAGCCCTTCTGCTTATTTACTTATACAAACCCTGCAAGTTTGAAATGAAATGAAATAAAATAAATCACCTCTGCTGTGTAATTCTTTTCAGCTCTTCTTAATTGAACCTACAACCAAGTTCCCCTTTTAAGCTCTTCTCCTCCTCCTGCAAGGAGGGGAGGCGGTTGCGAAGTGTCAGAAAGAGTTTAAGAGAGTGTCAAGTTTAGAGAGGGTAGTCACAGGGGAAGATGCATAGACATTGTCAGTATTAAAGTACAATGGCTACTCAAAGTGGGTGTGGCAGGGGAGATAGAGACTTTAACAGTAGGGGGTCAAGTGAAAAAGATGCAGGTGTACCAAAGTCTGCACAAAATACAGTGGCTGACCAGGAAGGGGGGGAGGTTAATGGCTAGAAACAGGGAGTAGGTAAAGCAGGGAGGCTATTTAGGAACTGGTGTGTGTGTGTGTGTTTGAGAAGTCGTAGAGAGGAACTTTAAAAGAGGAGAAGGAATGGAGAGCAAGAGAGAAGTTATTACAATGGAGAGGGAAATGGGAGAAGATGACAGATTGCCCAACTGAGATATTGCATTTGGGGACAGAGAAAGATCAGGAGCTGGAGGACCTGAGGGAGTGTGAGGGGGAAGGGGAGGAGCAAGGAAAGGTAACCAGGAAGGCAGCTGAACCAGAATTTGGAGAGGAAGAGGGCACAGTGTGAAAGGTGTCAGGGCTCAAAAGAGGTGATGCAGCATTAGAATCGAGGTAGTAGTGGAGCAAATGTAACAGGTAGTTAAGAGTGAGACAGCAGAAGGTGTAAATAAAAGGATCCAGCCTGGCCAGGGTGGATTTTAGAGCAGCACTGTACACCACATCTGTATAGGTGAATGCCGGGGGATAATCATGAGGACAGTCTCATGGCATGCTAAGATTTGTTGCACTACAGCATGCTAAGCTGGGGAAGGAGCATTTTATGGATGGTGTTGGTGTGGTTTAAGAAATCATGGTTTCAAACCAGCCACACACCAAGTTACTTGAAGTGAGCAAGCAATATCTTCAAGAGAGAACCATCAAGATTTTGGATTATAGGATTGAGCCTGGGTCATTGGGACTGGCCAGGGGAGGAAGAGTGAGCATCCCCACTGACACTCTCCTGCTCCGGGGAGAGAGAGTCACTGTCCTCGCTCCTACTTTGCCAATTGGGTGACCACAGGTGGCAGTGCAGCTGAGGGCACCAGGGAGGGAGAGACACAGGCTTGGAGCCAGAGCAATGCACACATTTTGCGTGTGCACCCTCCTTGACTCTCCCAGCATGCTGGCATCTCAGAGCTGGGAGAAAATACAAGGAAAAACAACCACAGCTGAGCAGGATAACTCTCCACCTGCAGGCCTTACACCACTGACTGTGGCACAGCTCCACTGGATGCTGGTTACAGCTGCCTTTAGGCATTCACACTCCCCCTAGGACCCAGATGAAACAGCCCCACCATGGGGGGTATGCCATGTGGGTAAAAACTGGAGCTGGGTAAACCCCAGATAAGGGGTGTGATGGGGCTGGGGTTGGAGAGAGGACAGAGGTGGCAGCTTAGTGGAAGGAAGCTTAATAAAGATACAGTATTGGGAAGAAATGGGACTACACTCTGTGCTCTTCAATTGCTGTTACACAGTTTCCTGTACACCACTATACCGAGGCATGTGTCACATGCACAGATTATGTCTTGCATGTTGCATACACGGGGCAACCTCACTATAGCCGCCCCCCCCCACATATAAGGCTACTGCATCTCTGACTCACAACTGTATTAAACTCTATCATATTTTTTATAATGCACACCTCACTATAACACAAAACAATTAAATGTCGTTACACTTTCCAAAAACCACAAAAATGTAATACACAGTGCAGGCTGCAGGCAACCACCAGATTTTAGTTTCATGGGATTTGAACGAAATGCTGCAGGTTTCATTTTTCTATTGCAGTTGATCAAGCAGGAAGGGGGCCACCTAAGTCTTTTTGGATTGGTCTTGACAGTTTTGTTTTTATTTCAAAAGCCAGTTAGATATGCAGGTCCTTTTCTTCCCAGTAGAGCCTCATTAATGCTTGCTTGGAGGAGCTGCTGGGAGGAGCATGGTTCTTGCAGTATTTCTCAGTTGCATCTCTCTGGTTACTAACTGAAATGCTTTGTGACGTTTCCTAGTAGAGCATGTGGATGAACTGAAGCTACCACAAGAAGCATGGTTCATGTCATAGTTTATGGCAGAGGAGGGCCAGGGGCAGAGACAGTAGACAGAAGAATCACACTTGTCTTGTAATATAACATGGCCATCTTTTTACCTTGGTCAAAAGGTAGCAGCCCTCCCTGGTAATCTGGCCTAGCGTACTGCTGAGAAAACAACATAAAAGAGGAAGTTTGGAATTGCATTTGACTGATGTTCGTAATCAAACCCTAGAATGTCAAACACTGGTCAGCAGCCATTTATATAAGCAGTGAAAAATGTGTCTGTCTACCAGGGTGTTAAACTGGATAAGGGAGTAACTACAGGGTATGTCACCAATGGTAGAATTAAATGGAAAGGTATCCAGTTCCAAAACACCATCCCTAAGAGTGCCACATGGGTCACTTATGGGTCACAAAGCAGGAGAAAACATTGATGTCCTAGTACACATAGGGACTAATGATCTCGCCAGCCGGTCAGTTGTGGAGACCAAGGAACACCTGACCAGGCTGGGTGACAAACTATCATCTATTTCGTCCGGCATCTCCTTCTCTGAGATCCTGCCAGTCTGGGAGAGGGGAGCAGATGGATGGAACGTCAGAGAAGGGGAGAGAGGGGAGCTAAACACGTGGCTCAAGGGCTGGTGCCAGGAAAAAGGACACAGATTTGTAGGGAACTGGCAACAGTTCTGGGAGCGAAAGTTCTTTAAATTTGATGGACTACATCTGACTAAGGAGGAGTCAGTGCATTGGGGCAGAAGTTTGACGTCTTTGCAGAATATTTAAACTAGCAAATGGGAGGGTGCAGCACCCCATACGTCGAAAGGGAAGAACACCCCTCCCCCCTCGACTAGTGGTCAAACGGGGATTCAGCATGTTTTCAGTTCATTTGCATCACCAGGTAAGAAAAAAGGTCCGTCTCCCCATACGACGCACAGGGGTAATGCAAACCTCACCCAACAACTAACACACCAAAATCTGGCCAATGGAAAATCATGTACACAAAGGCTCACAGCCTGGAAAATAAGATCCCAGACCTGCAGGCAATAATGTCAGAGGCTAAACTGGACATAGTAGCAATTAGTGAGACATGGTTTACCAGTAACCACACTTGGGAGACTTCAGTACCTGGCTATGTATTGTTCAGAATAGACCGAGGTGCAAAAAGGGGGGGAGGAGTGGCCCTGTATGTCAATGAAAATATCAAAGCTACAGAAATTCAGAATACACATAAGGAGCCAGAAGAACTGTGAGTCACCCTGGAAACAGGAAATGGGACAACCATAAGAACTGGGTTGTCTACAGGCCCCAGACCAGGGGAGGACAGACACATTACTGTTAGAAGATGTACAAAACGTGACAGCTAAAGGGAGGTTCTGATAATGGGAGACTTCAACATGCCGGATACAGATTGGTCAATACCAGCAGGAACATCTGCCAGAACTAGACACATAGTGGATTCCCTGCAGGGGAGGGCCTCAAACAACTGGTACAGCAACCCACAAGAGACAGGGCTATCCTAGATCTAGTACTGACTAATAGGAAGGATCACAGATCTCCAGGTAGAAGGTCACCTGGGGCCAGTGACCATCACATGGTATGGTTCAATTTGGCTACTACATCTAAATCATCCCATTCCAAGGCAAAATATGGGACTTCAGAGGAGCTGACTTGATAAGATGACCAACAGAGTTAAGCTAGCCCTGGCAAAAAGAAACACAGGTGAGGGGGTACAGGCAAGTGGGCAAGCATTAAGGATGCAGTACTTGAAGCAACATCCCATTGTGTTAGACAGAAAAGGAAGTGCAAAGAAGAAGGAAACCACTTTGGTGCTCAAATACAGTAGCAGAAAAGGTCAGAGCCAAAAGGCTGGCCTTCAGGAAATATAAGGGAACACAGCGGGATGAAGATAGGGAGGCATACCAAACTGCCCTAAGGGAAGCAGGGAAGGCAGTAAGGCAGGCAAAGTCCCAAACTGAGGAAACACTAGTACGAACAGTAAAAGAAGGTGACAAGACTTCTATAGATACATTAGTGAAAGGAGAAAGTCCAGAGGGGTATTGCTGCTTAATAGAGAAAAGGGAGCATGTGAGGAGGAGGACCCTGTAAAGGCATCTATCCTAAACAGATACTTTTGCTCAGTATTTACTGAAAAGAAGGGGGCAGGGCCCACAGCTCAGCATCATGGACACGGGTGGGGAGGTGAGCACTACCCTTCACAAAGAAAGGGTCCTACAAGAGCTTGCTAAGCTCAGGGTGGATAAGGCAATGGGACCTGATGGCATACATCCCAGGGTACTTAAGGAGCTAAAGGTGGAACTAGCAGAGCCATTAGCAGAACTGTTTAGTGAGTCTCTGAGCACAGGAGAGGTCCCAGAAGACTGGAGAAGGGCTCATGTGATCCCGCCCACAAGACTGGTAGCAGGGAGAAGGGAACTACAGACCAGTCAATCTTACCTCAGTAGTGGGCAAGATTATGGAGGCACTCCTTAAGGAAAGGATAGTGCAACACCTGGAATCTATA
Source organism: Neoceratodus forsteri (assembly GCA_016271365.2). NCBI lineage: Eukaryota > Metazoa > Chordata > Ceratodontiformes > Ceratodontidae > Neoceratodus > Neoceratodus forsteri. The sequence goes on along the minus strand of CM057454.1, from coordinate 1,074,616,159 downwards.
GGGGCACAGGATCCAAGACAGCATGGGTTTACAAAAGGAAGGTCCTGTCAAACTAATCTCATAGATTTCTTTGATTGGGTAACTAGAGTGGTGGACCAAGGGAGAGTAGTTGATGTCGCCTACCTTGACTTCAGCAAAGCTTTTGACACTGTCCCACATAGAAGATTGATAAATAAGCTGGGTAGGCTCGGGGTGGGTCAGAAGTTGGTCAACTGGGTGGCAAACTGGTTGAGGGGCAGAAAACAGAGAGTGGTGGTAAATGGTATACAGTCAGAAGAGATGCAAGTCACAAGTGGGGTACCTCAGGGATCAGTCCTGGGGCCAGTCCTCTTCAACATCTTCATTAGTGACCTTGCAGATGGACTAGAGGGTAAGGCTTGCCTGTTTGCAGATGACACCAAGATCTGCAACAGAGTTGATGATCCAGATGGGGTGGGCAGAATGAGAAGAGATCTGGATAAACTAGCAAAATGGTCAGAAGAGTGGCAACTGGGATTTAATGCAAAGAAGTGCAAAATCATGCACATAGGGAAGAGAAACCCTGAAGCCACCTATAGGCTGGGAGGAGAGTTGCTAGCAGTCACAAAGGAAGAAAGAGACTTGGGCATCATCATCACTGATGACCTGAAATCATCCAAGCAGACCTCTAAAGCAGTAGGTAAGGCTAGGGGTGTTAGGGTGTATTAGTAGGGGTATCACAAGTCGAAGAGGGAGGTAACAACCCCTTTTGAAAGACACTGGTTAGGCCCCATCTGAGTACTGGCAGTATTGGAGGCCACACCTTCACAAGGACATTAACCAAATTGAGGCAGTCCAGAGAAGGGCAACTAAAATGGTGCAGGGACTGCATCAGAAGACATATGAGGACAGATTAACAGAGCTCAATATGTATACCCTTGAGCAAAGGAGGAGAGAGGTGATATGATCGAGGCATTCAAACACCTTAAGGGCATTAACAAGGTGGAAAGAGTCTAACATGTTTAAATATAAGAAAATAGCAGGACAAGAGGACACAGCATGAGATTAGAGGGGTCCGATTAAGGGGAATGTGAGGAAATTCTTTTTCACAGAAAGGGTGGTGGATGCATGGAATGGCTTACCACAAGAAGTGGTGGCTATGAATACAGTGCAGGACTTCAAACAGGCATGGGATAGGCATAAGGGAGCAATACAAATGACTATGAATAGATAGGCCACTGACAGAGCAAAGACCGATGGCACATTTATAAGGTAGAAAAAGAAATGGGCAGACTGGATGGGCCTTGAGGTCCTTATCTGCCGTCAACTTCAATGTTTTTGTGTCATCTAATTTTGTAAATTACCTTCCTTCCATCTGCAAAACATGGCTTGCAATTTTATGCTGATGACACCACCATCTGTTCTGTTCAAACTGGATATTACAAAAATGTAGACGGGCCTCACTCTGGATAAAGTTGTGCACAACAGTCAAAAACACTAGTAAGGAAAGGGAAAGCCTGGATAGTCGTCACCACCTCAGGGAGCTGTAATATAGCATTGCAGATTAGATATAACACATTTTTCTGATTAAAAACTGTGCAGAAAGTCAGACAACAAAAAAACAATAGATGTGCAGGTACATCTCGAAAATGAGTTTTTCTCAATGGTGTTTCAACTGGTTAAATAAAGATTTTGATTGATTGATTGAATAGATATGCTGTAGTTCAGCAATTCCCTACAAGATATTTTCTTCAAGGTCCAAGCTTAGATTACAAACAACAAACTTGTATTAGGAGCATACAAAACTAAATTTATACCATTCTATAACAAACACAGTATTAAATATACCCTTCACTGTAAGACATAGGACATTAATTGCCCTGGAAGCTCATGTACCATGGGCGTGTGAGCACATTCCCAGCTATCCTTCAACCACCATGTTAGCCTTATTACCGTGGGGTGTGATGCTGTCAGATCTCAGAAACTAAACAGGGTCGGATTCATTCTGTAGTGAGATACAAGCAATGTAAGTCTGGTAGTAAAGTAACTGAATGTGCAGTGGCAGCCATTTTGCACATCAATACCCATGCACATCCTTGAACAGTTGCATGAACTGGTTTTATGGGAAGGAGAATGTTGGCCAGGACACTGGGAAAATTCCCTACTCTTGCAAAAAGTGCCTTGGGTTCTTTTACTTCCACCATGACAGCACCAGAGATGGGCAGAAAGGACCCTAGTTTAATGTCTCATCTGAAGGATGGCACACCTCCACAACAGAGCAACCCCATAGTACTGCACTCAGGTGCCAACATTTGTGGTATGAGCCAGTCCTGGAATGGGATGAGAACCCATGACCTTCTGGCCTAGAGGTGGATGTGCTACCAACTGAGCCAAGCTGACACCATGAGGTGCTGTCATTCAGACAAGTCATTAAACTGAGGTCCTGTCTGCTAGTTCTGACGGTTGTTCAGGTGTTGTTTAAGATCCAGTGGCATTTCTCAAAAATAGTAGGGTTATTTCACCATTGTTCTGACTAAATTTCCTTCATTCACTAATCCACCAATATCTTAACTTAGTTCAGTATCTATCTGTACTTCCTGCATATCCCCACACCAACCACCCAGGACAAGGGTGAAAACAGGAAAGTGTTTTCTAGCATTTCTTTCATGATCAGCAAAAAGGATATAAACAAAATAACAATAATAAGCTTTAATAATAATAAGCTTTATTTCTTTTGCGCCTTTCTAAAATCAAGGCGCAATACAATAAAATGACAACATAAAAACATCATAAAACAAAACAAAATCCAGATTAAAATACACAGCATCAGTCAGTATCTACATCATCTCCAAATGCCTTTTTCCATAAGAAGGATTTTAAACCTCTTTAAAACCTTCCACTGTCATGCACTCTCTAATCCAACGGGGTAGAGAATTTAGAGGCTCGCCGCTTCAACATAAAAGCTCGACGCCGGAAGATTTTAAACTACCTCGAATCTCCAGCAACCTCGCTGGCTGAGCAGAGTGGTCACTTCGAAGGTAAGGAACCAGAAGATCTTTCAGGTAGTTATGGCCCAGACCGTGTAGGGCTTTATATGTCAGTAATCCGATTTTAAAGGTGATCCGCCACTGAACCGACAGTCAGTGCAGATCCCGCAGCACCGGTGTAATCTGGGAAGAACGAGAAGTCCCCATAAACAACTGGGCCGCTGAGTTCTGCACTAGCTGCAAGCGGTGGATATCAACCCCAGGAAGCCCAAAGTAAAGGGAATTGCAGTAGTCCAAACGAGAGGTCATAAAGGCGTGGATCAGCGTGGGCAGGTCGCCGGACGGAACAAGGTGCTTGATCCTAGCGATGTTCCTTAGATGGTAAAAGGATACCTTAACAACCGCCAACACCTGCGCACACAATGTCAGCCGATCGTCAAGGATCACCCCCAGGTCAGGCACCCATTCGGAGGCAGGGAGCTCAACATCCCCCAGGAATAAACCTGAGGTTTGATTTGCCCCCAGCCCCTCAAGCCGGCAGTCGGGATCCACAACCATCACCTCCGTCTTCCCAGAATTCAACTTCAACCAGCTGGACCTCATCCAACTCTGGATCTCACTGAGGCAGTTGTTGAACACTGAGAGTGCTCTATTCTGGTCAGGTGCAAAAGAGAGATAGAGCTGGGTATCATCAGCAAAATAATGAAACTCCAGCCCACATCGTCTTACAATGTCTCTGAGGGGAAGCATATACACTGCAAACAACATGGGGGACAGCACAGAGCCCTGAGGCACCCTACAGGACAGAGAGGTAGGATCAGAGGAAAATATCCCCGATACCACCCTCTGAGTTCTACCTGTGAGGAAGGAGGTAAACTATCTGTGTACCAAACCCGACAACCCACAGATGCATCTCAGGTGCTCAAGCAACACCCCATGGTCTACGGTGTCAAATGCTGCTTACAAATCCAGAAGGACCAAAATGGACCATTTTTTCTGGTCTCTTGCCATCAGGAGATCATTGAGCACCCTAACCAGTGCAGTCTCAGTGCTATGCCTCTTTTGAAAACCTAATTGAAGAGGATCGTAGATGTTATGGATGGATAAATGGTTGTCTAACTGGGCTGCCATCACTTTCTCGATTACCTTCCCCACAAAGGGGAGGTTCGAGATAGGTCTATAGTTGGCTAGGGAGTCTGGGTCCAGAGAAGCCTTTTTCAACACTGGTGTCACCACTGCTTCCTTCAGGGAGCGGGGATATTCACCAGAGTCTAAGGAGCACCAGACTACCCTAGCTAGAACCGAGATGATAACCTCACCACAGCCCTTAATCAGGGCAGTGGGGCCCTGGTCTAAACTACAGCTTGTGGTGCACATACCTTGGACCATCCTCATAACATCTTCGATTTCTGGCCCTTCGAAGGAACTCCAGGCAAATGGGGGGCTTGTAGCCACAGGCTGGACCACCGCAACTCCCATAGAGAGTGCGGTGCGAGTCTCTGCCCTGATGTCGACCATCTTATCTGCAAAGAATCGAGTAAGCTCCTCACGCTGCATTTGTGAAAAGGCTCGATGAATCTGTAGACAGGCTGGGTTGCACAGCCTGTCTACAGTTCGAAAGAGCTAGGCTGGTCATTTCTGTGTAGCAGCAATTTCTCCGACAGGAATACTGCCTTCTTATGAGTAACTGCTGACTGATAGAGTTTATAATGCTCTAGGAGTCTAAGATGGTTGGCATCTAAGCCAGATTTTCGCCAGCACCTCTCCAACCTGCGTCCTAGTCGCCGCATCTCCCTCAGATCCCAGTCAAACCAGGGGGATTGAGGATGAAAGGAGAGAGGACGCACACGGGTGGGAGCAATTGAATCCAAAGCAGTGGTAATAGCCTTATTATAGGCTAGCACCAACACTTCGGGATTAGAGCTCGTCCCAGGAAGTTCTGATAGGTCAAGCACCGCAGTTAGGCCTTCGGGAGTTACATCCCGTAAAGGGCGGTACTTGACCATCTCCACAAGGATAGGCCTACGCAGGGGTGTGTGGAAATTGAATCTCACAGTGTGGTGGTCAGACCATCCTACAGTTTCCACCCCCACATGGGAGGCCTCCATCCCCAGCAGGAAGACCAGATCCAGGGAATGGCCGTTGTTTATGAGTGGCAGAGGTAACCACCTGTGAGAGGCCCAATGAACACATTGCTTGTAAAGGCCCTGCATCAGAAAACAGGGTCACGCTATAGCTATAAACACTTTTACAACTTTGGAACAGTGAAACAAGAAAACTATTTCTAAAACAGTCCCTTGTCCATAGACTAGGATATGTGGACATCTTGTGTTTGACTCACACACCATTGTGAGCTGAATTCTAACTTGGGTCTCCTCTCCCAATCTGATAGATTACTGGATTACACTGTTGTTTCCAATGTTGCATGGTAGGTACTCAAGGTACAATGGTTCCTTGTTATAATGTCTCTCGTTCTAGCGAATCATGGTTATAGCGAACACCGGCCTTGGCTCCCATTGTTGTTGCTCTTACCTATTAGCACTTACTTATTGCTGTCAACTGAAAAGTGTTTTTAGTCCAGTTTTCACCCCTCTATCTGTCTGCCCTGAGCTACCGAGAGGAGTGTGACCTGTGCTAGTGTTAGAAATGGCAGAAACAAAAAAAGACAGGCATTAGATATTGACCCTAAGCTTCACATTTTAGGCTGCCTCAAAAACAACAAGTCTATAAATGAAACGTTCTGCTGAATTTAGATTGCCAAAATCAACAGTATCTGGCCTTAGAAAGCAGGAAGTGACAGATCTTCTATCTCTAAGAGCCATGAAAGAAATGGGTTACAAAGAAAATAATGGATATGGCCATAATTGCTGAAGTGGCCAGAGTCCCACTGTCTGGTGCGATCCTACAATTAAAGGTGGACTCCTTTGCTAAACAGATTTCGAGCCAGGCAAAAGTTTAAAATCCTCACCTGGGGACTCGGGTGATTTAAAAAGGAAAAAAGGAATCTGACAGCTCAAAATCCCCAGCAATCACTGCTACTCAGATGCTGCAGGTGTCACTGCTTTCTTGCCTAAATTGGCAAAGTTACCTGATGTGGGACAATACGACTTTGATCAGCTATCTGATGCTGATGAGACAGGCTTGTTTCAGAAAAGAAAACAAGGTCCAAAACCTGCACTCAGAAAAAAGGAATCATACCAGTTTCTTCCAAAATTAAGTACTTTATTGCAAAAATCACCTTGACAACCAGTGCTAAGATGTACTTACTGGCCACTACTAGCCACAGCACTTTGGGTCAGGAACCCTTCATTGGAACTTGTGTCAGAGAGCCCTGCCTAATTGCACTCTGTTTGCCTGTACTGAGCTAGACACCTCCATGGGATACAAGCTGTTTAAAGACAGGCCGACATTGCTTGTTTGAAACAGTGCACGTGATGAGCACAAATTAAAGCCTTTTCTTTCCTCAACCTTGACTCCTCCCCCACCTTTTCACTCAACCATGTCCCTTACCAACCCCCACCCACCTGACACCCTCCAATTTCTCTCCTTTTCTGCCTCCCCTGCCCTCTCATCCTCCCGCCCTTCTCACACTCACCCACTGCCCCACCACTTCCTATCCCTACCTCCCTATCTGTCAACAAGGTCTCACTATGAGGCTGCTCCCTACTCACTTTTCCTTTCCTCCCCACCCCCACCCCCCTTGCTAGGATTGCTCTTTCTGAGTACAGCTGATAATAATGTTCCTCTGACAACTGTTTTGCTGTAACTGTGTCTGTTTTGCATTTGTGATTTAGAAGTTTGTACTCTGTACAGTGTTGTTTGATGTAGAACCTTTGTAAAAGAGCTCTTGTTCAAAGGTTGTTTCCGAATAAATTAAATAAATTAAAGCCACTTTGCACTGGTAAGTTCCCCAACCCTCACTGCTTTCAACACACTAATAAAGAGCTGCTTCCCTTGCAGCATGCCCATGGCACCGATGCCTGGATTGCCTGGATGACAAGGTACATGTTAAAGCAATAGATTCATCACAGTTTTGTGCCCAGTGTTCACAGATTCATAAGGGGTAAGGGGAAGGAACAAAAAGCATTGCTTCTGCTTTATCAATACCTGCCCTGCCCACCAGTGCTGAGAAGCTGTGGGCAAGGGATGGCAAGATGATAGTCATCGACCTCTTTGTCAATACAACATCACAGCTGCAGCCTATGGTTAAATGAATCACTGGCAACCTGAAAAAAATTGTACCAAAAGCAGCTGCTTCGTGAAATGATTGCAAGGGACAGTGGCTCCAAACATGTGTCTCATCTGAAAGGCTAAACAATTATGGACATGTGCTATGTGATGGCTCAGGCATGGGAGCAAGTGATTGGACAAAAAGTCTATAACTGTTGGCATGATGGATTGCATCTGATCTTCTAACAGCCAGAACAAGAAACTGAAATCCCAACAGACTCAGGCACAGCCAATAGAGATGTGTCTGTTCAGCTGGCATGCCACAACTGGGCTACTGGATGCCACCAATGTGTAGGAGCGAGGTGAAACAGTGGCTCCATGTAGATTACAACTTCACAGTTACAGAACTATACAGAGGAAGACATATTGACTTGAGGGCAAAGATCCAGCAGAAGCTAGAACTGGAGGATGAGATACCTCAGACCATCAGCGCAGTCAAAGACATAGCCCCACTTGAAACAGGGCTTGGATAACAGGACTAAGACCTTTAAAGAAACAGCCTATCATCTCATCCCATAGTTGTTCTAAGTGAAACAGGTCATCTCTCTGACAACAAATGGAGCCGTTCTAGAACAAGGCAGTTGTAACAATCCTGGACACTTTTTCAAAAGACTAAATGAGATCAGCACAGTGCATCTGTGATGTTTTGTTTGAAGTTTTGTGATGCTCTTAAACAATATTACTTTTATTGTGCAAAATAAACTGAAACCACAATGTTCCTAATACTTTAACATTGCAATCGTCCTTGTAGTAAACCCTCACTACAAAGAACAAAATAAATTGAGTCGGACTGTTCATTATAGTGAGAGAGCACCGCATCTCGGAAATATGGTGGTTAGATCTGTAATAATCTACTAGGGATGGCAGAACCATGAAAGGTTCTGAACAGTTCTTTTATGCCATGAAAAGGTCTTATAGTTATCCCAGCTAGATCAGAAATTTCAGAACCTTCTCATTTAAAGTATTAAACTGATGTAATCATAATTTGTTACCCATAAGGTATTGTCTTGTCACTGAAGGGAAATGAATCAAAAGACAACTTGGAGTGCTACCACATTAATTATATGTAGTATCATATTCAGCAGCTAGTTAGCACCTTTTGTGTAGCACGGCATAAATGACTAGTTAATACAGTTCCAGCTCACTGGGTCCTTTCTCAACCTCCAGCATTATTTCTGGGTATTTTCATCACCACCAGCTTGCTTTTCAGATAAAGACCTACATGTGGTGTGTATTGAGCTCCAAAATCAATATTTTAAAAATTATCAGAACATGTGAAAAAATTCTGATAAGATTCTTTTACAAAAAAAATGGCACAGGTTCTGGAAGGTTCTGAACTCATCCAAACCAGTTCTCCCATCCCTACAACAATCTACTAACTAAGAGCAAGTCACTTAACTTCCTAGTGCTCCCAGGTTGCACCTTAAACAAGCTTTCAGCTTAGTGTGTCTCACCTGGTTAAATAATTGCAAAAAAAAAAGGTGACAGGTGCAAGGAGTCCTCCTGGTGCCTAGAACCAGGCATGTGGACAACCCTTTGCTGTTTGTGTTTCTACTAGCTGGAACAGCATCCCTGATGTCATTAAAAGAAAAGTACCAATGGTATTGAGAGACATCCAGCTGTCCCAACCAGCAGCAGGACCCCCACTGACAACATTCGGCTAGCATGTGTAAATAAATTGAAAAGCACCGTGGGATACAGTGTATAAAAAGCACTACATAAGTGAACATTGTATACTTTCCCTGTAGTCCATGCACTACCAGTATGTAATATATGGATATCCATAATAATGCTATTGAAAAATCAAACAGTTTTTTCCTTGTACTACCATCAATGAAATCCAGCGATAGTAGTACAAGATCCCATAATACTATCATTCTTTATTCATCGACAGTACTACGAAATCCCGTTATACTGTTGATGAATTTCCTAACACAGTGGTATGAGAATGCTGCTTCCTTGCACCGTGTGCACTCTTCACAGCTCTGCAAGCCAACTTTTACTGTAACTGTCGTGTACAGTATAAGCCAGGTGTCGCCACAGCTGACAGAACCACTGTTATTAAAATGCTTCAGCTAGATGAAACCACCATTCAGTAAAGCCACTCCCATGTTAAAATGCCCCGTGGGGCTTTACATGCAGCATATGGGGGTGGGCAGTGCAGCGGGAGGAGGCGGGAGCTGCCAGATGAGAGCTGCATCACGGCTAAGTTTAAAGCAGCTGAATGGGCTCCATTTAATTAAATATGCTTGGATCCACATATTACAAAAAATAAACAGTGGACTGTGAGTAATACCATTTTGAAGTTCTGGTGACATGTTGGAACCTGGCGAGCTTCACTCTCGAGATTTAACCTCTTGATGGTATTCTGGCCTAGTAATATACAGTCCCCTATCTATTATTCTATTTTTAATCAAAATACCAATGGTAGTGACTGGTTCCAAGTAAACATTTATCACTTTGCCTTCCTATTTTCCTCACTGACCTTAGCTGTTACTTTTTAACTTTTCCATCTTTGACTGGAGGCAGTATAGCACTGAAGTTTAGGGCACTGAGTTGCAAACCTGCAAACCTGGGTTTGAATCCCACAGCCCCCACCTGCATATGGTTGTGACCCTGAGCAAGTCACTTAAATTCCTTGTGCTCCCAGGTCACATCAGGAGATAAGCTTTGACTTAGTGTGCCTTTCCTGGTTAAACAATTCCCCCTTTCCCCTTTTCCTCTAATACAGCTCCTTGACTGGTGGACCACAGGGACTGTCAACTTGTTTCCACATTAAAGGGGAACAGTCAGCACAAAGGGCCCCCATACTCAAGTGTAGGGCTGGTCCCAATGTGCACTTTGTCTGCAAAAAGATGCTGGTTTACTTATTGTTTAATGTAGTATCATAGAGTGTATCAGACTAATTTTGCTTAGTTCTAGGCCAACATCTTCTGTTACTGCAAATCCCAGAATTCCCTGCAGCTGACATCAGAGCAGTAGGCTGCGGTGGGAGATTCAGTAGCCTGCAGTGCATGCTAGAGTTTATGTAAGCTCTGAACTTTTCAGGAGTGAAGAGCTGACTGATGGCTGCTCAGTCCTTCTCCCAGTCCCCCCGTCTGACCCCCAGCACCCTGAACATGGGTCGCCGGTGTGGAGAGATGAGGTGCTAGGTGCCTCTGCCCTCTATGCCACTGGGCCAGCATGTTCTGATTTTTTTGTTTGCTGGTCCCATTGACCTCCCTCGGCAAAGTACGGTCACAGGGGACCATACATAGCCCCAGGGGTAAGCCGACCTGGAAAACATCTGATCAGACATTATAAAAGCTCTAACATGCACTTCAGGCTATTGAATCTCCCAGTGCTGCCTACTACTCTGATGTCAGCTGCAGGAGATTCTGGGATTTGTAGCAATAGAAGATGTCAGCCTAAAGCGAAGCAAAAATTAGTCTGATACAATTAACTGTACTACAGTAAACAGTGAGTAAACCAAAACGTTTTTACACACAAAGTGAACATTGGGACCAGCCCACACTCGACTATGGGGGCCCTTTGTGCTGACTGGTCCTCTTTAACAGCCCAGCAAAGTGTCATATACAGCCTGTTGGATCACTGCCAGCTACCAGAGGCCCAAGGCAATGATGCTCACGGTGCATGTACTCCTTCGGCAGAAACAGTCAGTGGTCAGCTACTGACCAGTGGTTGAGACATCCATTACAGTGCAAAGTAACTTACACTAAGGATAATACTCAGGATCTTAGAGATGAAAAAGGCTGCAGCGCCCATATGAACTGCTCCTCACTTCTCAGTGGTTGTAAAATTCAATTTTTCATTAAGTAAAAACCTGTTGAGATTGCCTTTAAAACTAGTTTTGGAATAACAAGTAACCATGTGCTCTGCAAGCCAATTCCAAACTCCAGCCACCCTTTGTGAGAAGGATGGGTGCTAGTATGGATCCTTGCGGGACAGTTTGCTGGAGAGTTATTTATCTGGCCGGTGTCAGATGGTCTCATTTAATGGTGTACATTCTTTAATTTTTCTCATTATGCTTTTTTCCTGCTGGTTGACGCAGGCAACTTTTCAGCCCTGTCCTTGCGCACCCTCGATCTGGCACTCATCTCCTTGGTCCCCAAGACCTTGATCCCCCATGGATTGCCCCCTATGGTGGGGCTGGGAAGGGGAGGGCCATCCTCCCCCTACCCGGTGACTCTCATCCAGATTTGTGGGCTGGGTGACCAGTGATGGTGTGGGATGAAGGCAGGTGGGCCAGACTTCTTATAGCCTGCATCAACCATTTTCTGTTTTCTCCCCACAGTTCCCTGCCACTTTGACACATAAGCATGTGCACATGGAGGTGCACACATGCTATGGAACCACAGACCTTCCCTTCTTGCCACTCAAACTGCCGGCGCTACCTCCAGGCCTCTACCTGGAGGCAGCCAAGGGCCGAGTCAACTAGCCTTCCTTCCCCAGGAGAGGAGAGCTGTCCTTTGAATGATCAGTCCTCTCCCCCCCCCAGCTGCCCCCCAGCAGCTTGAGCTCATTCCTGAACCCGGGTCACTGGCACAGTGAAAGGTAAGGCACACAGCGCTTCAGCCCTCTGCACCACTGGGCTGGCTTATAATGGTGTACATTCTACAGTTTCTGTAAGTAACGGTGTCCTGCCAGGCTCAGTTGTGGGCCCTCAGCTTTTTAATATGTTTGTTAATGATTTAAATTTACCTCAGAATAACGTGGCTTTACGTCTTTATGCTGATGATATGATCATTTGTAGCTGGAATTCAAACGTTTTGGATTTGCAAACAAATTTGCAATCGGTATTTAGTAAGGTCCAGACATTTTTTGCCATAATTTATTTTTGTTGACTAAGAAAAAAAAACACAGGTAATGCTGTTTAGTACTCCACATCAATTAAAAATGTTTCCTACTCTGCAGTAGTAGTACACTTTTATTCATAAACATAAACATAACTACTCATAATAATGTTGTTCTCCAGATAGTATCGCATTACAAATACTTAGATCTCTGGCTTGATGAATGCCTTGAATGGGACTATCACAACATGACTATTTCAGAAAGTAAATTCAAGAATAGGGCTTTTGTACCAACATAAATGTTGTTTACCTTTTGCAGAAAGACTGAGATTGGTACTGTCAATGATTCTTCCTTTAATAGAACGTGATTTAGTTGTTATTTCAGGGGCATACTTTTCTTGTCTTTCGTGGCTTGTTATTGCTTATTATAAACTTGCAAGGTTTGTTCTTCAACTTCCTCAGCGTACTCACCATTGTGATCTTTTAAGGTCTCTTGGTAAGTACACCCTGGAATAGAAATGTATTTTGCATACCCTTGTCTTGGCTTGGAAGTGTGTCCAAAAGAAAAAGTCCTCTTTATCTTCAAAAATTGCTTACTTTTCATTTATTTAACAACAATCTTAGGTCAGCACTTAGAACTGAACTTGTCTTGGTGTGGCTGGAAGCAGTTCCACATCTCTACTCCTCCGGCCCCTCTTTACAAGGATAAACATTATGTGGGGCTGGACGGAGACACACACCATGAGGGACTCGGGCCAAAGTGGCAGTGAGGAAATGGTACAAACGGGCCCTCTGCCACGGATGTGTATGCACAAGGAACAGACACAAGCAGAATAGTGCTATGAGAAGACTGCATTGAGACAGCAGAGTACTTCACAGACCACAGAGGTAGCTGTGAGGCAACTCCTAAATTGTTTGTTCGGAGTGTGTGAGCCCTTTTTTGATCAGAAGACGTCTGCAGGGCTCCACCCATTGCAACCATAAAAAGGAAAATGGAAACACTGGCCCAGTGGCAGGCAGCCCTTCATGGCTAAGAGAGGATTTGGTTGGGGCCAGCTTCTGGAGTGGGGGAGAGCTGCACTAAAACCATGAGAAGGTTGCACAGAGGGATGCAGCAGCTTTCAGGCAGTCATACATGTCCTGCACAAATGAAGCCTGTTGTATGTGGCATTCTGTATACTTATCTCAGGTTGCTTGCACAGCCTGTTCTCCTTCTCAACACCTGTCCCCATAAGACCAGGTAGACGCATGGTATTCAGGCTAGTCCATGTACATCAGGCTTGCACAACCACGAGAACTGTTTAGTGCAATGGACACCCAAGATGCATGTTACTCAGCCCTATGTGTTGCGTGTCACAGTGCCGAAGGCTAAATTCATTTTGTGCCCAGGGCCCACAGTGTAAATGTTTTTACTTAATATGAATGTGTTTTATCTTGAAAATAATCTTGTGAATTTGTATGCATCTCTTGTAATTCACCTTTTTATGGACTTTGTCAAATAACTATGTAACCATCCCAAGACCTGACTGTGTATGATTGGTGCTGCTGCCTGTCTGCCCAGGGCCACAAGGTGATGCACCTGAATGGTGATATCCCCGGGACATACAATTTAAGTAAAAATAAATTAATCAGCAGTCTAACAAACAGGAATTTACATCCAACATGAACCTTTCTGTTCCCAGGATAATTGTGTGTTGGTGCCAAACGTTGACCAGAAGAATGCTGATCAGGATAACTTTGGAGATGCCTGTGACAACTGCCGCATGGCGGTGAACAATGATCAGAGGGACACCGACGATGATGGCAAAGGGGATGTCTGTGATGATGACATGGATGGAGATGGTAAGAAATGTTAAAGTTAAGCCCAAAGCAACAGACTGGAATATTTTACATTTTGTAATCACAGAGTAATCACAGAATATTCCAGCTGGTGACGGGTAGAGATAAAGATGATCAGTCAGGGCTATTTGTATTGGCATAGGACAACAGAAAAGGGGAACATGAGTTTAAACTGAGAGGAGGAAGATTCTAAAGGGATCTGAAGAATCATTATGGGCTGAATTTTCAGACATCTACAGCATGTTTTCAGCACAACTGCACTGTTTGCGACATGACTATTAGACCACAAAAAAGGCAGTGGAACTTCATGTCACAAGTGCTATGGTTTGTGCAACAGAAATTATACATCCATCAGAATAATGATGTGTGTGTCATTTCCACACTGCAAAATGAGGGAAATGCAGCTAATGTGTCAAAATGTTTGAAAACAGGATGCATGCATTTTGGCCAATTAGCCATGGTGCAGGCATCATCCAGAATACATACTTGCATCTGTTGTATGAGTTCCGAAAATCCCAGCCAACAGTACAGAGAAAATAGTTGATCCTTTGAAACAGTTTATAAACAGAGGCAAAAAAGGCATGTAGCTTAGATATCATCAAGGTCAGATTAAATAACATACATTGTACTGAACAGCACATTTCTGTATATAACTGTTAAGACTGCATGAAAGTGTAACAAATGGACCATTGGTCTTTCTTAGACTTAAACTCATTGGGCCCAATTCCCAAAGAGGGCTTACCTCAGCGCAAGCTGTGTCAAACAGCGGCTTTCACCAAAGCCCATTGAGCCAGGGACCCTGCACCAGATTCTGGTACAGGAGGGATCCTGCGTTAAAGTCCCCACACATGCGGCACCCCCTCCTGTGTGGCAAACACATGGTGCACAGGAAGGGTCTGCTGTAGGCTCCTTGTATAAAATACAAGTGTTCCCCCCCTTCCCTGAGCACTGATCTGAGCACTAATAAATCAAACACCCTCTACCCTGGTAGAGTAGTGCCCCTACCCCGACTCCAAGTCCTGTAGTAATAAAAACACACATGATCCCTAGTAGTCTAGTGGCCCTCCTTCCCAGTCTCTGAAGTGACACTGCACATATAATTATTATATTCCATATTCCCTGGTAGTCTTGTGGCCCCCCTCTCCAATCCCCAATCCATGCATTGGTAAAACAACACCCATTACCCTACTGCCCCCTTAAACCCTAAACCCTGTGATAATACATTATACACATTTGCCCTGGTAGTTTATTGCCCCCCCAAATCCCTGATCTCCCCTAATAAATATTGCAATATCCCTAGTGATCCAGTGGACAACTCCAACACTGATCCCTCGTAACGTGAACATCACAAGTACCTGGTGGTCTAGTGGATCCCCCCACCCCGCAGTGCCCTCCCACCATGCTGACTCCCTCATCCCATACATGAGCCAATGACTGGCACAGCCCACCACTCACCTCCACGGCCAGCCCCCCACTGAGTTCTGAAGGAGCACCTACTGTATATAGTACGCACTCCGTGAATAAAAGCAGTTGTCATTCACCGAGTGCATGCTATATACAGTACACACTCTTTCAGAACTCAGTCTGCATCTGGCCGTGGAGGTGAGTGGTGGGCTGTGACAGTCGCTGGCTCAGGCATAGGATTGGGGGGCTGTAGGGCAGGAGGGTGCTGCCGGGTGGGGGTCCCCTAGATCACCAGGAATTTATGATGTCCACATTACTGGGGATTGGGGCTGGAACAGTCCACTGAACCACCAGGGATATTGATATATTTATTAGGGGAGATCAGGGATGGGGGGCACTAAACTACCAGGGCAAATGTGTATAGTGTATTACCACAGGGCTCGGGTTTGAGGGGCAATAGGGTAATGGGTGTTGTTTTACCAATGCACAGATTGGGGATCGGGGGGGGCCACTAGACTACCAGGGAATATGGATTGTAATAATTATATGTACAGCAGCACTTTGGGGAAGGGGGGGACACTACACTACCAGGGAATATGGAATTTAATAATTATATGTACAGTGGCACTTTGGGGAGGGAGACCTCTAGACTAACAGGGAATATGGAATTTAATAATTATATATACAGTGGCACTTTAGGAATCAGGGAGGGGGACACTAGACTACCAGGGAATATGGAATTTAATAATTATATGTACAGCAACACTTCAGGGAATGGGGGGGCACTAGTCTATTAGGGAATATGGAATTTAATACTTATATGCACAGTGGCACTTCAGGGAATAAGGAGGGGGCCATTAGAATACCAGGGAATATGGATATTATTAAATATAGGTACAGAGGCGCATCAGAGAACAGGGAAGGGAGCCACTAGAGCAACAATGCTGGAATTTCATGTGTGCTGCTGTACTACCCACCGTCGTTTCTCCCAGAGGGGAATTTTCTAAGTACACTTAGACCAGTCCTGGCTGGTCTAAGGGTACTTAGAATTTCTCCCTCTGGGGGAGCTCTGAGAATCCCATATATGGAGATGTGGCAGCTTGCGTCTGCCACATGCACCCTAGCGGCATGTCCCAACCCATTTGTCGGTGCACAGGCGGTGCAAAGACCATTTGGTTCAGAGAGTCTGTGGCTGATGCAGGCTGCTTTTGTGAATAGCACAGGGGACAGCTTTTGACGTAAGGTGCCACTTTCACCACTTATGTTTAGCACAGGCACCTTATGTCAATCTCAGGGCTTTGTGAAATGAGTCTAGTTCCCAGATCACTTTTGGTTCTCAAAATATGTTATTACTGCTACCACTGCAGAAGGGAAGGAATGCAGTATGTATGAAACCATCATTTAGTCATAGGTAAAGATACACATTTGTCGTGGCCATCGTGGCAGTAATGGATACCATGACTTTTGGAATTTTTTTCCAAAAATGACACGACTTTCACTACTTTAATGAAACTGCATAATAAGGGTTCCTTAACTGGGACCCTGCCATGATTTAAGATTACCGAAGGCAAAATTACATCCATACTAATGTTTGTTGGACTGTCTACATGCTGTTTGTTCAACATGTTTGCTCCGTTCATCTGAAGTTTCATTTACCTTCATGAAAAATGAGCTTCAGCTGTCATATAATTTTCCTACAGAGAACACATAGTAAACTGTAAAGTTTGTAAGTAACAAAAATGTGAAAAAATACATATATTTGTCAATGCTTTGTCTGTATACTCATGTTTAGTGGGATAAAAGAACATAAAAATGCTTTTTTGCCTATGGAATGCAGAAACTGCAGCACCCGTGACAATTGCATGAATTTTAGTAATGTGTCCATGAAAAACCTGGAATTTTATCTGTGACAGAATTGCTGTACATCCTTAGTCATATGTATGTCGACAAATTTGGTAAAAATGGCAATTCTCTTGTCTATTTGATCTGATTAGTTAATGGCACTAACAGAGTAGTTAAGCTCCCCCAACCCCACCCAAGTATTAAAGCACTGTCTCCAGAGCTATCCCAATACTCCACTGTCCTGGGCCAGGGAGTCCATTGCAGGCACTAACGTGGTTCCCCCATCCCCCACATGGAAGTCATTGTAACTCAGTGTTATGCGACTGAGCCACCAGTCTTCAAATAAAATTATTTTCAGTGGGATCCTGGTTCAGCTTATTTTACAGGAGTGAGGACTGGTGTAGTGGGAGGTTCGATGACTTGCTCAAGGGCACACAGTGATGTTCAGTGTTTGATGACTATGTGGTGCTTTTGTATACTTATGAACTTTAGGCCTTTCTCTTTTCCCACCCTTGGTGGACTTCAGCTGGGTAGCTGTAGGGAAGAGAGAGCCCAGCATCAAGGGTGAGCAGAGTGCCAGAGAAGGAGGAGGAGGAGGACAGGGAGGATGGGAAGGATGGTGGGAGTTTCCAAACGTGCTAAGTGTGGGCTGCTGAGAAAGGTGGGCTTTTGAATGGAATGTGAGAGAAGCTATTCCCTCACATTGAACCTCGGGCTTAAGCCCTCCCATCTGATGTTTGGTGAATATGTGATGCTTTTGTATACTTACTAACTTTTGGCCTTTCTCTATTCCCACCCTTGGTAGATTTAAGTTGGGTAGCTGGGGTTTATGTCAATTCACTCCGATTTAAGCCCCGACAATTCGCTCTGACAGTATGCTCACTCGCACCCACACAAACTGCCCCAGTCAATTAGCTCCCGGACTACAGTACATGCTGAAAACAATCATTGTATAAATTGTATTCACTGACTAATTTATGGCATTATTTGCAGACCTGTCAGTATGTGATTGGCTTCCATGACAGAAATTGTGATTGGCTCTGAAGTGGTATAATAGTGAATCCTCATTTGCCCGCAGTCACATACCTTTAGTAGCCACAATGACTGGTCATTTTGTGCTGTCAGAGAGGTCCAAGAAGAAACTAGTCAATGACCAGAACTACATTTATTCCTTTCACAAGAAAGGTCAGCAGGATAAGGCAATATGGCAGTGTGAGTTAGCGGTCAAAAGACAGAAATTATGCAATGCCCACATTCACACAGTGTTTTGCGACAAGCCAACAATAATTAATCGTTTCTCCCAACACACTCATGCCCCTGATCTGTGCGCTGTTGAGAAACACGAAGCAGTGAGCACTGCAAAAGAACGGGCTAGCTTGACTCAGGATACAACAACTCAAGTGCTGCTGCATGCTAAGGAACATGTATCACTTGCATCACAGGGCAAAATAATAGACAAAAATTTAAAGCGCACTATTCAAAGGGTGAGAGTACATGGGGCACCACCTAATCTGAAGGACTTATGTGACTTGCAGATTCTGGATATGTACACTACCTACAAGTCTGACTCTGGTGGTGAAGCAGTACAGTTTTTATTACATGATAGTAGCCCTGGGAACAACAGAATACTGATTCTTGGTACAGAAAATAACCTTACATTCCTAGAGAGGTGTAAACTCTGGCACGCTGATGGAACTTTTAGTGCAGCACCACCTTTATTCAAACAGCTATATATTATAATGGGTGAAAGATCTGGTACTGTCCAAGCTACTATTTATGCTTTACTACCTGGAAAAAGCAGGGAATGCTATGAATGATTGTTAACAGTGCTTAAGGAACTAAATCCAAACCTGTCCCCAGATGTTATCATGACAGAGTTTGAGTATGCGTGCATTTCTGCCTTTAAATCGGTGTTCCCGCATGCAAAACATGTTGGCTTTTTTTTTTCATTTCACACAATGTATATATCGTTAAATTCAAACTGAAGACCTTGCTATTAAATATGCACAGGACTCAGAGTTTGCACTTAAGTGTAAGTACCTCCTGGCACTCACTTTCTACCCCACTGATCAAGTTGTTGCCCGCTTTGAAGAGATAACTGAGGAGAGCCAAAATATTTTGACAGGTGAGCTTGTCCCTCTAATAGACTACCTTGAGGACGTTTGGGTTGGGAGGCGCAACCGTGGAGAGACAGGGCGTAGGCAACCACACTTCCCAGTAGAAATATGGAATCACTTGGAACGTGTATCAGATGGAAGAGCAAAGACAAACAATGTTGTTGAGGCCTTTCACCGTGGGATACAGAGCATACTGTGCATGGCACATCCCATGGTGTGGAAATTCATCGATGGCCTATGGGGTGTGCAAAGAAAGTGAGATTTTGAAGTAGAGCAGATAATTACTGGCAACTCCCCTGCATGTTCTCGCAGAGTGTACAGAGGTAATGTGGCAAGGCTAGTGTGCATACTGGAGAAATGTGCAAATCAAACAACAGAAGAGTTTCTCCAAGGGGTGGCCCATAGCTTCGAATACTGACCAGCTTTAGACAAATTACAGACATGGTTTTAATATTTATAACAATAAAGGTTAAGTTTTAAGTTTTAACTCGTAAAATGATTTCCCTGCCTCAGCATGAAGTTGAGCATGGTTACCATGGTTGCTATGGTTACTAGATGCCACTACATTGTGGACTTCCTGTGTGTTACTGCACTATATCAAGCTGCATATCCAGTACATTGGACAGCATGGAGGGACCGGCTGAATGGTAAGATATTATTTATATATTTCAGTATATTTCAATGCAGGATTTGTACTGACTTGTACTGGTGAACCGCTGGTGGGAGTGAATTGTCGCCAGGGTTAATGTTCGTAGGAGCAGATCATCACAGGAGTGAAAAGATGGGAGTGAATTGTCGGGGTAAGAATTGTTGGGAGTGAATTGTCATGTCCCCGGGTAGCTGTATGTAATAGAGGGCCCAAAAAGGTTACCTCCTCCAACTCATGGAGAGTATGACCAGTAGTATTCAGGAGACAAAAAAAAACATGGGGGAAAACCTCTGAGGACCCACGGCTACTGATCTGCTCATTCTCTGGGAAAACTATGAGGAGATGATGGAAAATCGCTTGTCTGAATTCTGTGTCTGAGTCAGGGATGTAGGATTCAGAGGCTGATGACTTCCATCTTCCAAGTCTGTTGTTGATGTGAACTGTAATATTATTTATTGATGCCAAAGTAGCTGCTCCAGTCTGGAATGAGTGGCCTGAATATGAATATGAATTAAGTCTGAGCCTTTGGAGAAGAGTTTTTATATGATCTACAAACCATTTTGTAGTTACGAGTGATTGCTTGTCTGAAGCTAACAAGAGAGACAATGGATTTGAGTTTGCATGGAAGAGCATAAGCTTTTCTAGTCAAGCTACTGGGCACCAAGCATTTGATGAAGGGTATTAGATTATAAGAACTCCCTTATGTAATCTGTCGGTTTTTGAGGAAGGTAGTGCCATGAAGTTTGTTGATCCTAAGCAAGATAGTAGAGCGAGGTGATGGCATGGTGAATTCTCTGGAATGGAGGAATCTGTAGAAGGCTAAACAAATAGCGGATGAAACCATAAAGTTGGAGGTAGATTCGAATGGCCCTAAGTCCAGTAAATCCAACATGCATCTCATTATGGATTCGTCTATAGGAAGACAGCGAGGAGTATATGCAATAGGCACTCTTTGAAAACCCAGTAGAAGAAGTTTGACTGATGGATTGGAAAATAATGATGGCAAGGATGGAGCAGATTGTGAGGAAAAGAACTGTATACTAGATAGGTATTGCTTAATAGTTCCATAGGATAAGCATAGCGCTTTACGGCAAAATGTCAGAAATGCTAAAACAAGGTCCATGAAAATGGAAGTAGAATGTGAGGATTGCAAAGCACAAAATGAAGCACCAATACGCCCTCAGGTCTCCAAGCTGAGCCCACCCCCCCAGGAAAGGAGGCATCCAATGGACACCTGTGGAACCCCTCCCCTGCTGGACTCCGCTCCTGACACCCGGGCTCTGGGCACAAACCTGGGTCACCAGAGTGCCGAGCGTACCCCTTCGCTCGGCGCCATGGAGCCAGCTTGGATCATCCTTTGTTGATGATAGCCATGCTAGCTTGGTTATCAGAAAAGATGGGTACAAGCCAGCCCAGTGGCACTGAGGGTTGAGGCACTGGACACCACACCTTGCGCCATGCTGGCGACCCAGGTTCGGAAACTAGCCTGAGTTGCTGGGGGTCGGCAGGGGAGGGAGAGGATTGAGTGTCCGGAGGACAGCTCTTCTCTCCTGGGAGGGACAGGGGTTCCTGGTTGGCGCTTGACTGACCTCTGGTGGAAGCTGGAGATACAGCAGGCACTGACGATGTAGAGAACGGGTGGGGGAGTGGCAGATGTTGGTTCCATGTCTTGAGATCAAGGCGCTAGCCACTCCCCAAGAAATCAGGGGAAAATGCCCTTCAGCTCCGACGGAGACGGAGCACCGGAGCTTACCCTCGATTTGCAGCCGCCCTCCTGGCACCCTCCTGACTGACACTACAGACTGCTTGGGGTGTTGGGGCCCACCTCATCCCCACCCAGGGGGTAATCTGAGGCTACATGGGTGATGGAGGACTGACCAGGTAGGGCGGACCGCAGAGGGATGACTCCTTGGTGCTCCCGAGGAGACTGGAGCTCGGGGGGAGAGGAGGAATAAATACAAAAAAAAAAGAAAAGATGGGTACTGATTGAAACAACTAATTGGTGATCCCAAAAAAAGGCAGCCACCATTATGAGGTATATCTCAAAGAGCGGACGTATAGAGGAAAAATCATGGAGTGATGAAATATCCAGAGGCCATGGTACAGCAATCCAGGACTGCTGACATATAGCAGCATAGCCATGAGTTGGGAATGCATTGGTGTATATTCTGGGCTGCAAGTCAGGAGCAGGGTCTTTGTGGAACATCGAACAGCCATTCCATCTAGCTAGAAATAGGGACCACATGGCTAGATCTAATTTTGCTGCAGTTGTGATTTGCACATGGTGATGTAATTCAGAAACTGTTAAAGCTTGGGTCAAGAGATAAGAAATGAAGGGTCGACCTTGCAGATTTATTCTTACAGTGAAATTGAGGTTCCCCAGGAGAGAAAGGAGTTCACGCTTTGTACAGGAGGATCTAGTCAAAAAGGACTTGTCTAATGCTTGGAACTTGGACAGTTTGTCAAGCGGTAAATGGGCTTCCATGTGGTCAGTGTCCAAGATTATGCCCAGAAATTCGAGGGATGTTGCCAGTCCTACTGTTTTCTCTTCAGCCAAAGGAACTGATAGTTCATGGAAGACCTGGACAAGAGCAGAAATATCAGCTGCTGGAGGGGAATTGGGTGGATCGATCAAGAGAAAGTCATTGAACAAATGGACATCTGCTGGTTGGTGACAGACGTTAAGTAATGCCCAACAAAGTACTTAAGCAAGCATGTCGAAGAGTCTGGGGCTGCTGCAGCAGCCGAATGTGAGATGGACAGCAAAGTAATAACGGTTGTCCCAAAACATGCCATACAAGTGCCAGATAGACGGGTGAATGGGAAACAGTCTAAAGGCATCCATTTATATTGGCTTTGGAAAACCAGGAGCCATGATGGAAGCATTTTATGATTGTGATAGCATCATCAGTATGAGAATATGACAAAGAATACTTGTTGGCAACAATCAGTAAATTAATACTAGGTGTGGATGAATATCGAGGAGCAGATAAGTCAATGATGAGATGCTGCTTACCAGAACATTTTCTGGTTGTGATGCCCATGGGATTGATGCAATAGGTAGGCAATGACGGATATGAAAAAGGACCCAGGATGAAGTCTTTTTGAAGTTCTTTTTTCAGTAGGAGCCAACCAATATCAGGTTCTTTTATGGCGGATTGAAGATTACCACAATGGAAGGAGGCGGAGGGGAGCATGGAGATACCAGTGTGAAAAACATGGATTTGCTGCACAAATAAACAAGAAGGATGGGAAGCTAGGAGCTTAGCCATGGGATGTACATTGACTGGAGTTGAAGGATGAATGATCTGTCATTGGGGAGGTTTGGGAGCTTTGGAGTAGATATAGTGAGCATGGGCATCACCACAGAAACTGCAGACCTGCATAAATAAGCATCCAGAAGTGGAGCAACCCCTTCCATTGAAGTTATTGCAAATGCATTTGTCCTCAACAGATTTAATGGGATGTCCATGCATATCCAGGCTGGAATGAGGGCTGGAGATTGTGCAAGTTAATTCTGAGAAGGAAGCAGAAGGCGAGCTTGATGGCCGAGTTAGTCTGAATGGCTAGCTGAAGGAAGAGGAAGGAGTCATTGTCAGTGGACAAAGGGGAGCAAAATGGCTGAATGAGATGCAGAGGGAATAGGAGTAGGCAGATTGTCCGGTGAAGTGACAGCAAAAGAGGTCATTATCTAGTATTGCTCAGTTCAATTTAGTATTATAGTGAGCCAGGGCAGCCCTGGCTGAAAAAGATCTATGATAGTCACAGAAATTAGTTCCACCGCAGCGCATACTTAAGTCGACTAAAAGATAGAAATAAGTGTCATATTATTCACATCATGCCGGAAATGCCCAACAAATGATGTCATGGAAGAGGCTAAAAGCAAAGACAAATTCGGACACTGTCATCTTGTGAAGGAGGTGGGGATTTTTAGATTTCAATATTACTGACACGTTGCCACAAGAAACAATTCTATTGTCCACGATGCCATGAGAAGAGATGAGGAAATGAGACTAAGCTGATGTCTTTTCCATCAGGAATGTCCTTGCTGAGGTGAGTTGGAGCAAAGTGAAAGGGAGAAATGATTGGAGGAGATGAGGAGGACGACGTCCCAGAGGTGAGAATCCATGTCAGTCAGTAGGTTCTAGAGAACTGAGATGATAAAATTAGGAGAGGACAGGAACTGGAAGAAAAAAGTATGATAAAAATACTTTGATTTCAGATGGACTTGGCAAGCACATAGCAATGATACTTCAGTATTGATTAAAGACAGCGATCGATGATGGATAGAATAGTTGACTTAAATGAGACAGAACTCCTAATCCTGGTAGCAATGGTAATTCCACCAATGCTCAAATACCACTTGAGGTATGAGATAGGGAAGGAGACTGTTGAACACTAGGATAGGTCGGAATTGGTTGGTAGTCAGGGTAGTGCTAATGAAACAGAACTCCCATCCCTGGTAGATGCGGCAAATCCACCTACACTCAAATACCACCAAGGTATGGGTTAAGGACAGACACTGTTGAAGTGAAGGAAATAGGATGAACTGAATGACTCAGGCTCCCATCCTCAGCAGACAGGGCAAGTCTGCCTTCACTCAATACCTCTAGATAAAATTCAGTATGGAGACTAGCAGAATGACAATATGGTTGGATATTGAAAGAACAGGACTCCCATCCCCAGTAGACAGGACAAGCCTACCTACACTTGATACCTGCTAGTTAGAGTTAGGGATGAAAGCTGTGAGGTTGCTGGTGTGTGCTGAGTGAGACAGAGCAGCAGGAGCTGCGGTACTGAAATGACAGATACCAGCAATATGGAGTAAGAGCAATGGAGGATATAGGGATGCTTGAAAGGAACCGATGATGAAGGCAAACACAGTAAAACAAGGGAAGACCTAAATGATGAGGTACTGATAGTAAACTAGCAAGAGGAAATGGGAACAATGATCATAAGACATAAATTAGTAGGACATAAGGGATATGAAATTAGTAAAGGCTCACCACACTGTGCAATTAATAGATTTATGTATCTGACACAAAATTGCCTGTGGTCAGAGACACAGAAGAGCCTATCACTTTAAGAACTCTGAGAGCATTGCAGCCCAGAAGTCTTGCACTTCGATGAATGTGATGCACTAAGCCCTTCTATAATTCTATCTAGTTCCCGATGCTGAGACTAAAATAAACAAAAATTAAATGGTGAAGGCGGAGAATGTGTAAGGAAATGTTGAGTACTTGTGGGAGAAAGAAATATGGTGGCTGTACCAGCAGCAGAAGTCAGGGTGACATTAAGGTCAGTGCAGTGGTCAGCAATAGGAAAGGCAGGCTTGCTGAGAGCCCCTCCAGGCTGGCCCCTCCTTCAGACGGCCAAGCCTTCCCCGCCACTGAACTCCCCCATCATGCCGTGACCCAGCTGACCCAACATATCCCTCTGTCAGGGGCCCCTCCTGTAGTCACAACTGGGATAGGAGACTTTCCCTGGGGCATTCCTTCCTCACTGGGCATTGCAGGGGGTCAGCTCGGACACCTCCGGCCTCGCGGCAGATGAGAGGGCAGGCCACTGTCATCTGGTCAGACAGGCGGCCATATTTTTCACTTAAGCAACCTCGCCGCCCCCAATATGGCAGCACAAACACTCATGGTGTCCCGGCACAGCACACCCCGTGGTGCATGGTCACCCACACTACAACTGTGCACCACCCACATGGGCCACCAGGAGAGCCACTACAAGAGCAGTGCAGACTACGTCCCATCCCCCCACGGAGGAGAGCATCCAGAGGACACTCTTGAACCCTCCCCACTGCCCTCCATTCCTGATGTCCCAGGCTCAGGGTGCAAACCCGGGTTGCCAATGTGCCAGGCAATCCCACATCGCCCGGTACCATGGAGCCAGATACAATGCACTTTAATACATCTATGTTGTATTTCAAAGCTGGTGGCAGGATGGGATATAGTTTACAGTTATTTCTGCTACATTGTTCCTTTCTACCAGCAGTATACATAGTTTAGTTTCAATATTCATCTGCTGGAAATCCACTACCCTTTGTGATAGCTCTAGAAAACATCGGTCTCATCTAGAGTTGTATTTTGTATCATAGGGAATTAAATGCACTTCTGTTTCAATTTCACTGCTTTCATTTTATTTATTTATTTATTGAAATGTTTCACCAGGAAAGCCCACTGAGTGACAAGTCGCTCGTCTCCCAGTGCAACCTGGGGGAAAGGGGTACAATAGGAATGAGACATTAAACATTTAAGTTACAAGATCAACATTAACTTACAGTTGTAAGGCAGGTGTTACAAACAGTGTTAAAATAGTGTTGCATATGGTAGGTAGAAAGAGTGGACAATAATAAGTGCTGGGTTGATAAGTGAACAAGTGCTTATGTGAAAGAAAAGGGGGAAAGGAGAGGGAGGGGTGAGGTGGGGGGAAGGGAAGAGTCGTGTCCCTAGAGACCCCTTCACAATGCAAGGAACCCTGTAAGGGGACTGGGGGGACCAGAGAGAAGGGGATAAGGAGTATCCCAATGAGACCCCTTCAGGATGTGGGGAATCCTGCAAGGGGGCTGTGGATCCAGACAGAAAGGGAGATAAGGCTGTAGGGATTTAAAGAGGGAGGAGAGAGAGAGAGAAAAGGAGGAGGTGTGACTTAATACTAGGAGGGAAAATAGGACCTAACCCAAGAGAGAGAACCCTTCAGGATGCGGGATACCCAGCAAGGGGGGGTTGGGGAAGGTCAATAGATAGAGATTAAGAGAGTGATAGGAGAGGGATGGAGTGAGAATTGAACCCTTGAGGGGAAGAGAATTTGCACCTTTCAAGGGGATGGGGCTTAATCAATAGTCCATCAGGATGCATTGGACCCTGCTAGTAGTCATGGGAAGCCAAGATAGTGACTAGATAAAATAGGGGAGATATGCTTAGGCTCAGTTTGACCCCTTCAGGATGCTGAGAACCCTGCAAGGGGACTGCAAAGGCTAGGGAGAAAAGGTAGAATGAGGGGAAGGGAAGGTGAGGAGACATGCCTAGGCACAGTAGTGCCCCTTCAGGATGCTGAGAACTCTGTAAGGAGACTGCAGAGGCTAGGGGAACAGGTAGATGGGGGAGGGGGAAGGAGAGGAGACAAGCCTAGATAAAGAAGGATCCCTTCGGGATGCCAAGAACCCTGCAAGAGGACTGCAAGCCTAGGGAGGTAGGAGGGATGGTGTGGGAAGGGAGTAGATGAGAGATACAAGCCCCTTGTGGGGGGTTGGAGAGGGACCCATGGAGAGCATTCAGAGTCCCTTACATTCTGTGTGAGATCAAGGGAGGCCAGTAAGGGGAAACAATTTGGGGGAAGGGGAGGAGAGCTAGAAATTTGGAGGGTGGAGGTGCACAAGGTAAAATGAAGGTGACGGTAGGGGGTGGGGTTTGTCCAGGTCTTAGAGGAGGGAATTAGGGAGGGAAATGGCAGGAGCAGCTAGGTGCAAGATAATTATTGAGGGCAGAGGTGATGGAGTAGGCAGAGGATGAGTGATGGATTTGAGGTGGAGGGGAATTCCAAATATTTGGGAGGCAGTGAGAGTAACTGGATTGGCCAATTTGGGTGGATCTGTGGGGGACTACCAGGGTGCAAGAGTTGGTTGATCTAAGGGAACGAGAAGATGGGGGGAGTTATAAAAGAGGAGGTGAGGTAGGAAGGGAACTCACCCAACCAGTGCTTGGAGGTGAATTTAGCACAGTGGGAGAGTCACCCATTTGTAAGAGAGGGGAAGGATAGGGCATGATAAAGATCGTAGTGCTGGGTGCAAGGGGGACCATCCAGGGCAAAGCTGCAGAAGGAATTGAAGAGGGTGTCCAGTCTGGCCAGGGAGGACTTAGGAGCAGCACCATAGACTACGTCACAGTAGTCGAAAATGGGCAGTATCATCTTCTGAACAAGTTCACACCTAGCCGTAGGAGGGATGCAACTATGGTTCCTGAACAGGGTACCAAGCTTTGGGCGTAATTTTTTCTGGATGGTGTCAATATGTCCAGAGAAGTTTAGGTGTTGGTCCAACCAAACACCTAAGTGCCTGAAGTAGGATGTGTATTCAAGTAAAGTCCCATCAAGGGTGTGGAAAGTTGGTAAGGAGGGAAGCCTAGAGAGTCTCTGCCTTGTGGCAAAGGTCATGGAGACAGTCTTCTTTGCATTGAGGAAAAGTTGATGGTTAGCAAACCAGAGTTGAACCTTGTCGAAGTCTTGCTGTAAGCTGGTTGTAGCCTTTCACACTGGGTATGGAGTTGGACTTCTTTAGGTTTTTGGGTTAATGTGTGTCTGCCTGTTTCTACTTATAAATTCTGGTTACTGATTCTGGTTATATTTGTCTGTTTAACATTTTTTAACTGTATCACACGATGGTGAAGTTTTTGTGGAGGAATCAGTAGCACTCTGATTTTGTTTGAGTTCTGATTTGCTGGTCCCAGTATAGGATACATTTGCTTTTTAGGGTTGTCGCTAGTGCTCTGGATAAGATGCAATCATGTCTAGGTTTATTTATGTTGTAGTCTTTGATGTCAATAGTACTGTGACCTAAGAGTGTGGATACGTGGGAGTATATTACATTTTTTATCTGTTTTCTGCTTACAATTCTTTAGTGCTTGGAACTGGTACATAATCTTCACTTTTCTGTAGATGGGGACCAGAATTTAATTTTTCTTTTTGGTATGTTTAACAACAGAGAAAATCGTTCAAATTAAGCCCTGCACCCACCACTAGGAGCATTTCTGTGAGTCTTCCGTATCTGCTCGCTTACAGCCTTACAAAATAATAAGTGCATTACTTCTGCTGAGATTTTGTCCCATTTTGTGTAGTCTGGGTTTACTGCTGGTCCTCAAACTTCACTCCCCCTATAAAATGATTGGCTGAATTATGCTATCAAATAATTTTAACCATAGCATTATAGGATGGTTGAATGGGTCAAGTTGTTCTGTTTATAGCATTGAAAGGGATATGTCGTTTTACTATGACATTATGAATGATCCACAATTAATGACCAAATTGAATGCGAAATACAAAGATATTGATTCAATCACTAGGGGACATCCACTACAAGTGAAAATTAACCATTTCAAGACTAGTAAAATAAAATATTTTTATACACAAAGGGCTGGGAATTTGTGGAATAAACTTCCAGAACATATCATAATAAGTGAGAATAAAGAATCATTTAAAAGAAACTTAGATAGATATATAGCTGGTGAAGGAAATATGAGTTGCTATAACTTATACTAAGGAGCTATACCTGGGCTTTGGCCTCTCCTGCTCCTTCATGCATTAAGTGACATTAAGTGACAAGGCACAGAGGGCTTTTTACTGTAATATTTCAACAACTGGATTAAAGCTTCCTAATGCATTTATTGTCAGGTGTTGGTAACTATACAACAGGGTGTGGTCTATTTCATTACCATTAATATGGAATTTAAATTTGTTTTGTTTCTTTTGGTGCTTCTTTTGTAAAACCATAATGTTAGTCTTACTTAGGTTTACCTGGACAGCCCATTTGCTACAGTATGCCTCTAAAGGATTTAGGTGTTCTTGGAGGCCATGTTGACTCATTATCATCTGGGTGGCCATACTCTGGTTAAGCAATGGATGGTTTGAACTTCATCGGGAGCTTTTGGAAGTAATGAGTTCAGCTGGTGATAATATGACTAGGTCATTTGCATAAAGCAGATAGTTTACCTCAGTGTCATTCAGTGTTAATCCTGGCACTTGAGATTCATCCAACAGAGAAGTTAGATCATCGTTACAAACAATGAAGAGAGTTGGACTCAGGCAGCATCCTTGTTGTACTCCTCATTCCTGATTAAAGGATTCTGATTGCATGTCACTAATCTTAATTTTGCATTTCATAGATGAGCATATTTCTTTAATGATGCCATATGTTTTTTCTGCAGTTCCAGATGGAAGGAGTCTTAAAAAGAGTCCAGGGTGCCAAACTGAGTCAAAGGGTTTTTTAAAGTCAATAAAGCAGGCATATAGCTTCCGTCTGTGGGTATTTTATACATGTTTGTTATTAAGTGTTTATAGTGGGCGTTGGGTTTGGGTCCAGGCTACCCGGAAGAGCTCCTGACCCCATATGCTTTGGGCCGCTACCTTCAAGTCAGTAGATATGGGACTTCTTTTTGTTCCAAGATCTCGTCTAAAATCCTCAGAGGAGAGGGTGTTTGGAGTGGTTGACCCACTTCTCTGGAATGCCCTTCACCCAGAGGTAAGAGGTGTCCCTTCCCTGACCATCTTTACATCCAAGCTTAAGACTTACAGTACTTGTTTGCCATCTGTTTGGGGGCATGATGCTGTTATTTCCTTAACATTCTGATGCACTTATTTATTATCTGATTTCATAATTTATTGTTTCAACTATACTATTTTATTAAAGGGGAAGTAAACATTGCAGGAGTCACTCAAATTGTGAAAACCCATAAAAAGATCTTTCAAATGGGGTATTGGGCTTACCTGTAGGTGTCAGGAGTCCTGAGATATGAATAGTTAGATCATCTGTAAATCAAAACAAGGCAGCATCCATTTCATTGAATCATGAGACCAACAGTGATGTCACTGAGGGGCAAGCCATAATTAACAACATGCAGTTTGCCCCTCAGTGACATCACTTTCTGTTTTAAAATGGCTGCTACCTTGTTCTGATTTACAGATTAATTAGATAGTCATATCTCAGGACTCCTGACACCTACAAAGAAGTCCAGTGTCTCGTTTGAAATATCTTTTCATGGGCTTTCAACTTCAGAGTGGCCCCTGCAATGTTTTGTTCCCCTTTAACTCATTTGCATCTATGAGGCTCCCAGAAACCCAGAGATTCAGCTACATATAAATCAAATTGCCTTGCCTTCCTTGCGTAGTATAGGAATATCATCAGAGGTTCAATGTCTGGGGTGGAATCAATCTGGCTTTGATGTACAATATTTGTACTGATTAGGAAATGAAACATCCTATTATTGATGATACTACAGAAGTTTGCCTATATTACTCCCAGTGCAGAGGGTCATCCATTTAAAGTTAAGTCAATCACAGCGCGGTAAAAAAGAGTGCAAGAAAACTGTTGACAGGCAGAAGAACGACATGCAATTGCGTTGACGGACAAAGACATTGCACACCCCACCCTATCAGCCCCCCATGCAAAATTTATAGAAACAGTACATAGCACAGAAGCGGGGATAAATTGCAGGATCACAATGTGCTCTAGACACCATCATGATCTGCAGGGGGCTGTGCCCCCTGCACTACCCTTTAAATAGGTCACTCCTGTAAAAAAGCTTTCAGCTTAGTGTGCTATACCTGGTTAAAAACAACTAAATAAAATAAATAAATAAATAAAAAATATGTATATAATCACTTCCACCCATGACATAATGTTGAGAAGCAGAGAAACACTCTTACATCTCCAGAAAGTGAAGTTGAGCAAGAAGAAAGACACTAGCAATTGAAATAGGCATGTCCCAAGTTTATTATGGAGCACAACCAAGCACAGTACAGAAGAAAGAAATCAGTACAACCTCCTTCACAATGACAAGGAAATTCAATGAGTGATTGCAGGGGAATGATAGCAAACCTTTACAAAAATACATTCTACAGTATTAAGAGACACAGATTGCACTTATAGCTGACTAGCTGACCTACAGGACCATTAACTACTCACCTATTCCAACATCCCATCCACGTACGCATCAAACCCACTAGCCCATGAGAACTACAGCACACCACCTATAGCACACTCACACTACAACATGCTCATATATCTCTGATGCTCACATCACTCTCAACTTCATCACAATGCCCACATCACGAAGCCCTATTTTCAGCACTCTATTAATGGTATAGCCAGTGCAGATACTGCAGTAACTGTTATGCTCAAGTTTATCCCCACTGTTGTAAATTGGGGTAACAAGTCTTTCTGAACATATTTTTGGAAAGTGCCCAGATTGGAGAATACGAATTTTTTTAAAAACTTCTCTTTATTGCATTATCAAATAAAGAACAATGTTCAATACAGTTTTCGTATTGCAGATCTCAGTATAAACAATGTATTTCTTTCATACATTTTCGCATTAAATTCAACTAGAGTTTATCTATCTGCAGTTTCCATTAATTGTATCACAAATTATATAATACAAAATACACTGTGAAGAGGAAAGAAAAAATGAACTAATTAAAGCTGCGGTCTCCCCAACCCACCCTTCATGTATTAAAAAATTACCTATAAATAAATAATTTAAACTAATGAGTCTACCCATTCATTTACTAAGTGTAGTCATTTTACAAATATCTAATCAGGGAATAAGATACAAGCTTATTCAGTTCTTCAGACTGTACTAATTAAATTTTTATATCACAAAAGAAAAGAGTGAGGGGTAATAAAATGTGATAATAAAAGGTGATGATAAAAGAGGGAGCCCTTAATTAAAGTATCAGGTGAAACAATATTAGATCAGTGCATGCATCTCCCATCTGGTCCATCGGTTTGCATATTGTGATATACGGTGTTGAACAGAGAATGTGACATGTTCCATTTCCTGAACCTGGGAGATAATTTTAAGCCATTCTTCTAAAACTGGGGGATCTACTTGTAGCTAATGTCTCGTGATGGCCTTCATTGCTGCTGCCACCAGTATGTTCCACAAATCTTTGGCTTCTTTGCCCTTCATCACCCTTATCTCTAATCCCAGTATCAACTGTTCCAGATGGATCTCCCCAATTCTCACAAAGATGGTCTGCAAATGTTGAACCCCCTCCGACCAGTATGGCTGAATCCATGGCACTGCCAAAGGATATGGGCATGGCCCGCTGAGCTTTCTCCACAACTCTGCCAGCAAGCCGCTGTTCTATTAGGGGTGAATTTAGACTGAGTTCTAGGTACCAAAATAAAATGAGCCCTAATTTTCCATACAAATTCACACCAATTCGGCGAGGAGGTGGTAATCCAAGTTGCCAACCAGATTTTGTCCCAGATATCCGGTTCAATTAGAACCCCCAACTCTTCTTCCCATTTAGTCTTCAGTGATTGTGTGTTATACCCAAGGTCCTGAATATAATTAACATACAAAAGGGAGTTTGCTCCCCTTCCAGTGGGGGAGGCCCAAATCTTTTCAAATGGGGAAAGTGGGGAGTCCAGCACTCTTACAATTGCAGGTTTATTAAGGCTGATATTTATATAGTTCCTGATTTGGTAATACTGAAATCTGTCAGAGGGGTTTAAGTTAAATTTCAAAGCAACAGTCTCAAATGATATTGGAGAACCTCCCTGTATGATATGCCAGGGAGCACAGAGACCCACCCCTCTAGCTGTTTGAACCATGGGTCCATTGTGGCCAGCTGGAAATGTTCATCCCAGGCCTACCATACATATCTCCATAGATTCTGTGAGGTGGTGCCCCAGAGAGTCCCCCACCACCATCCCTCCAAAGCTGCCCCAACTCCCGTGGGGAGAGACTTTCTCTCATGCCCTCTCAAGGGGGTATAAAATGGATGAACCTGTACTGGGGGATCTTTAAATGAGTTTTAATAATCTTCCAGTGGGTCACGAAATGTGGATTCTGTTATAATAAAAAATGTTCATCTGTGAAGCTATCAAATACCCGGGTAGGTACATGACAGCAAGTCTCCCTCTGTTCTTGGGTAGGTATAAAATTCTAGAGAATAAGATTGAACATTTTCAGTAAGGCTTGATGAATTTGTACACTACTATTTTAAAGCATCTCATTGACTATGTTATCTTTAGCAGAAGCCTTTCCACATTTCAGCTTACTAAAACTGTCTTTAATTTCTTGCAATGTCACTGGACTATCTGGGGGTATTTGGTAATCCTTGATGACCCTCTCATGTGAGTTCAGCTTATTTAAGCTGTGTGTTTGCTCCTGAGTAAAACTTTCAGTTTTGGATTCCTTTATAAAGCCGTTGAAAGTACTCTGTCCATACTTTGCCATTTTGAATTGCTATTTCATGTTTCTCCTTTTGGGCCTTAAACTCCTTTCAAACATTCCAGAGGGTACTATCATCTATTGACCTCTCAGTCTGGGATAATCTTTGATTCATGTAATTAGACTTTTTCTGCCTGAGCAGGTACTTATATTCATGTAGCATCTGGTGGTTGACGTTATGCGGGTCCATTCATAGAGGTTCTCTGTGTTTTTGGTTGGAAAGTTTCCTTATCTTATTTCTTAAGAGTTCACAGTCCTTGTCAATCCATTTTCTTCTTGTCTGATTTTATTTTTATTTATTTTCTGTAATATTCGAGGTAGTGATTTAGTTGCTGCTTTATCAAAAATTGCATACAGATCACTAGCTGCCAAATTAATATATTTTAATTTAGAAATATGTAGGCTAGGTTTTTGAACTCTGATGTTTTGCTGTGCTACCATGTGTGTGCTTATACCTCTTAGGAAGTGTATAAAGATTTGTGAGCCACTGTATCTTACTTGATTTGATCTGTTCAAGTATTGCATAATATGGCCATAGTCTGATAAAGGAAACTAATCTGTAATAATGAGTGCCTTTATTGCGCTGATATCCAAGTCTGTGATGGCATAGCAGATGACACTACAGCCCAGAAGTGATCTGAATGTTAAGTTCACTGAGTCACCTTTAATTCTCCTATTAAGGATGTAGAGGCCAAGACTTCTACAGATGTGTAATAATGCATTTTCCAGCTAACAG
This sequence comes from Neoceratodus forsteri, assembly GCA_016271365.2. NCBI lineage: Eukaryota > Metazoa > Chordata > Ceratodontiformes > Ceratodontidae > Neoceratodus > Neoceratodus forsteri. The sequence goes on along the minus strand of CM057454.1, from coordinate 1,074,581,646 downwards.
TGTGCATATAAACGCATTGTATGTCTCCTCATATTTGTAAGCTCCCCTTCCCCGTCTAAGGGTATCAGATGGTAACTTGTTGGGAGGGGGTTACTGTAGAACCCAAAAAAACACAGTCCAGAGCAAAACAGGAAAACAGTACCTGAATGTTCTCGGGGGGTGCTGGTGATGGATGGACTCCATTGGGGGTGCCCCCCAGCCGCCAGACGATACAGGGACAGTGCACTGGGATGATGCAGGCCTCTTGGCAACTCCCATGATGGTGGCTGGTTCTTCAGGATCGATCCTGGAACACAATGGTGCTTACTGTGGAGGCAAACTTCTTTTAGCAGCAAACAGTTTCTTCAGTAAATGAGGCAAACACCAAACTGCAGAAAACATGGGATCCCAGATAATGAACAGTGGAAAATCAGGAACGGTCACTCCATGGACCAAATAAAAACAGTTTAGTTGCTTTAGATCATGCAGGTCACATTATAGCTCGTGGTACTCTGGACCATGGAGGTCACAAACATGAGCAAGTTATTTCAGGTGGCTACCTATAGCCTAGGTAGCTAAAGTCCAAACCACAGGCAGCAAAACTTGTGGTCGAATCAGGCCCTCAAACACAGCTGGCAGCAACACACTTTTCTTTTCCTCCTGATGTCTCTGCTATCTCCCAGTGAGGAGTGGAACCTCCATGGGGGTGGCCAGCTGCAAAAGCCACCCACTTATGTCCCTCCTCATTCCAGGTCCAAATGGAGCTCCTTTAGGGCACCAATCCCAAAAAATGAAAAGTCCCAGCCTGATGGGCAAACTAGGACCAGAGGCTTCCCCAGGACCCCTTGCCCCACTACATTCCCCTCACCTCATAGCTCTGTCCTTTCCCTTGTGCTCCCATTCTGGCAGCCCACATGGTCCTTCAGTCCCTTCCCAGGGCTATGCAAACTAGCCCCATCTGCTCCCTTCTTGGTAGCAGTCTTTTTCTTTGATCCTGTTCTGGGACCAGAGCTGCAGGCTAGTCCTAACCAGGGCTCATAATGAACAGCCACCACCACATCCTTTTTCCCTGACCTTACTGTGCAGACCAATAAAACAATAAAACAACCAACCGCATGGCCAAGGGAGCAGATGCTCCTTTCCGACCTCCTCTCTCGCTTCTCTTCCCTGGGTGAATTCCCCCAGGCACCAAAATCACTCCCCTGAAAGATGTCAAAATTCCCTTGGGTCCAATCAGGGACCTGACACTTAGACGCCAACCAACACAGCCTCCCAGATGCCCTGTGAGATATGCAGTCCTAAAAAACTATTTGTATGTTTCCCCAAATGGCTCCTGCCCCCTAAATAAGGCTGATACGCCTTTTTTTAAAAAAATCCTCGGAGGCGGCTGCACATGCCCAGTAGCGCAGACCACCAAAATTATTTACAATTGTTATTTTATTTAAAACTGTTTCTCTATGTCCTTTGGTATTGCAGAGCCTGGCCCCCTGAAAACTGGACCCGGGATCTGGAGCAGCCGATCTGCTAACTCTTTTTATCCCTTCTCTTTTCCCTATCTCACTGCGTGGTGGCCGCGCATGCTCAGTAGTGTGGACCGCCATAACTATTTACAACTTGCAGTCCCTTTGCCACGACAGCTTTTCAGGATCGACCACTGCCCCAAACATACCCGGAGACATGGAAACAATCAAGGCAGTGCCTGACCCCCCACCCCATCCTAAAGGCCAGGCACCAAACGAAGGAGGTCACCCATGGACCACATGGGTCCGAATCCCATCAGGGCCACAGAATGACCCCAAAGCAATGGAGGGGAGCCGCTGAGTAAAAGGCTACAAAAAGGGTAAGCCCATTTGGGGGGCTTACATATTAATATTTTACCAAAAGTTTGGAAATAGGAGATTTTTTTTGTGACACATTTTATCACCCGCTTGCCAGTGAGGACTTGGTGACGACATATTGACCATCCAGGGCTCCATCCCCCCCCTCACAGGGATCATACTGCATGGCAGTGGACATGGGATTTTCAGTGTTGTGGAAGTAGCTGCGTTGTCCCATTTCCCCACCACTGAAGACACCAGTGCAAAGGACCAAGGTCCAGACATGAAGCCGTGCTGAGGACACTGCTTCAGCTATGTGCCTAATGGCATCCTCCCCTTCCCACATCGCCTCCCAATGGGACAGTGCCTGAATCCTCCCCAGGAGAAGAGAGCTGCCATGTGGTGGCCCAGTCCAACTCCTGCCCCCCCCGACCGACTCCCGACAACCCAGGCTTGTTTCCGAACCTGGGTCACCAGTGTAGCGTGAAGTGTTGTGTCCAAAAGTACAGAAAATCTGCTGGTCTTTCTCTCTCTCTCTCTCTTCTCTCTGTCTCTCTCTTTCTGTCTCTCTCTCTCTCTCTCTCTCTCTCTCTCTCACACATACACATATACTCTCTCTCTCTCTCTCTCTCTCTCCCCCTGTGTCTCCCTCCCCTCTCTTTCTCTCTATCTGTGCTTCTATTCTGGGGTCCTCTCTGCTGAACAGACTTCATGCCAGGGTTGAACAAGTTTCATAGATCACACCTTTATTTCAGTGAACAAAACAAAAAATATTTTACCAGGCTAAAACCTACATCTACATGGTGGAAGGAAGAAAAAGAGAAAACTACTAGCAGCTATACAGGTACCAGTGTCAGTGACACAGACTGTCACAGCTGTCCAGAAAGAGACTGGATTGAGAATCTTATTAGGATCAGTTTTCTTTGTTTCATGTGGGTCACGATTAGTGGTGCTCAGATAGTGCCGCCATGGATTCTGCCAGTAATCCGTCGGATGGCGGCATTATTCGAGTGGGATCTGTCCCGGGATCTGTCCGAACATAGAGGTTGGATCCCCGGTCAGATCCCACATTATCTGGCACCGGATACAGGGACTCGATGCCAGATCCCTAGATCTGGCATCAGATCCCAGCACTGATTCCCTGGATCCAGCACCAAATAACACAGGTGTCTGACGGCCAGATCCATGGGCAGATAGTGATGGTATCCATCCAGATCCACTATCCTGCCATGAGGGCAGGTATCTGTTGGATCTGGATACTATCCGAGCATCACTAGTCACAATGTCACTGCAGTCTTATAGGCAAATGTATGTCTAGCACACCTACCCAGTAAACAAATCATGCCTATAAAGCAACTGCAAAAAGCAGTAGCTTACTTGTGACTATACCTTTAAATAAATATCACATATCTTGTTGGTGTTTTTGCTTTTATATACTGTGCATCTCCCTCCTTCACCCATGTGGGCACACATGCACACACACACACACACACACACACACACACACATCCTGCATAATCACACAAAATACTACCTAAAACCATTGAAATGTATTTTAATCTTTGGTATCCTCCATAATGCACTCATGTCCTATATCCCTGTATCCCCTCTGTAACCATGTGACCTAGTCTAATACAGTACTCAACTGAAGGAGTGGAACCTCTATGCAAGAGTCATATTTCATGCTGTTAGCTAATCTCCTGCAGATCATTGTGGTGTCATAGCCTATGCGGCAACTGAAAAGAATGAGAGACAAGAAATGAGTAATTGTGCCCAAGTGACCTTGTAATACTGTCACTTAATTTTAAATCAGTCGTGCCCTGATGTAGCATGTGAGAAGCCTGGAAGCCAGGTGGTGTTGGCCCTATGCCCTCAGGGATCTCTGATGTCTCTGCCTGTCACCAGATCCAACCATTGTTGGATATCCTGTGGGCGTGGACAAACAGACAGTGCCTTCCACATTACTGGGTCGTATTGCATACTGAATGCTTCTTTACTGCTGTGCTTAGTGCCAGAGTTCTGGCATTCTAGCAGTGCTGACACAAAGACACCTATTGTCCTGCTTGTACATACAATGTTGATTATTCCAGCCTTCTCATTACCCTCATCCACATGAACCAGAACCCTTTATAGAACTTGGCTCAGATAACTACAGTATTATGCTTTTGAAGTACAAGTCAATAAGATGTTGGTCAGGAGGTCTAGTCCCAAAGGGAAGCCTATGCAAGAGTTAAGCTATCTTATAGGAATGCAACTGAGGTGCCAGCCTGCCAGGTAAATAATGCATTTCCTATTTCAGAGGATGTGGTTTTACAAACTGCATTATGGCAAGACTGCCAGACGTCAAATCAGTATTTACCAAGCATCCAGTGGGAACTGTCAAATATTAAAAATTCATGAGATGGTACTGCTTTGAGCAGCCTACATAAAATAGGCAAGGCAAAAAGCATAAACATTTGCAGAGTAAGTGCATAAAAATGCTCCTGCATTTAAAGTGCCTGGACTTTTCCAAGAGAAAATTTTAGCTGCATGTCAACTTCAATTTATTGGCCCAGATATTCAAAAGGGTTGCGCATGGCGCAACGGTGATGCGCCATGCACAACACACTGATGTGCCCTGGTGCGATATTTAAAAGGGAAAAGTGCGCCGCACAAATCCCGGTGCCCAAGGCTGCATCAGTAATGTATGCAGGCACAGGTGGAGGGGCGTGCCCATGCATAAACTGCACAGCCTGATATTCAGCCTGGGCCTTGCAGAGTTATGCAGGCGCAACCCCTACTTGTGCCTGCACAAAGTTACGCCTAAAAAGAAAGAACTAGTCGAGGGCCACCCACAGGTGAGTTGCCGCATTGCAGGGTGCAACACAGCAGCTGCCACCAGTGGGTGGCCGTCACGTGTTCCGCCTGCACCTGGTGGCGCCCCCCTATGCCCCGATCGCGTGCATCAGTATCCCCCCCCAAGTCCAATATCCCTGGTGGTCAGTGGACCTTGATTAGCTCAATCGTGGGCATAACAGTATTTCCAGCCATTAGCCCGATCGCGGGCATAACTATACCCCGAGTAGCCCAATGCAGATATAACAGTATTCCCCATTTCCCCCATTAGCCTGATCGTGGACATAACTGTAACACCCCGAGTAGCCAATTGCGGGCATAACATTATTCCCCAGTAGCCCGATCGCGGGCATCAGTATCCTCCCCAAAGTCCAATATCCCTTGTGGTCCAGTGGACCAAGCGAGCCCAATCACGGGCAGCATTCCTCACCCCAAGTCCGAAATCCCTGGTGATCTAGTGGACCCCCACCCCACCTGCCCACGGAGCCCCACCACCCCACTCCCCCTGTCAGCCGGTGAGGCGGCAGCACCCACCCTTCTGCCACCCACAGCCCGCCCGACCGACAGCCTCGGTGGCTGCATGCCCATTGGTTCAGAGCATGAGCCAATGGCGTGCAGCCCATCCTACTGAATGAATTCATTCACATATCTGGACTGACTAATGCGGTATGGGCTGCATGCCCATTGGCTCATGCTCTGAACCAATGGGTGTGCAGCCATATCAGCTGTCGGTCGGTAGATAACGAGGTGGCAGGTGGGTGGTGCTGCTGCCCACCGGCTGATGGGGAGGCGGGGGTGGGGCTCGTAAGGGGATGGGGTGGGGGTCCACTAGATCACCAGGGATTTCGGACTTGGGGGGGTGAGGAATGCCGCCCACGATCGAGCTCCGTTCAGTCCCCTGGACCACCAGGGATATTGGACTTTTGGGGGGATACTGATGCCCGCGATCGGGCTACTCAGGGGGGTGTTACAGTTATGCCCGTGATCGGACTAATCGGGGGGAATACTGTTATGCCCGCGATTGGGCTAATCGCGATCCACTGGACCACCAGGGATAGGTGACATTCATTGTCCCTTACGGGACGTCCCGTGATCGGGCTGCAGGGGGCGTCAGTCCCCGACGGCTGCTGCCTGGCAGGGGCCAGGTGCAAGTCATCGGGGATCGGCGCACCTGCATGCTAATGGCATGCAAATGGGGCCGTAATCAGATGCAAATGGCCCCCCGTGTGCCTTGCATAAATTATGGCCCCATTTGCATGTCACCCTTTGAATATCGCAGATGCTGTGCATGGCACAATGGAACTTGCGCCACTATTTCAATGCTCCACTCTGACCACTTGCGCAGGCGCAGCTCCACTGTGCCATGCACAGTGGGGGTGGTCAGGGGGCGATATTCAAAGCAGTTGCGCCATAGCGCAACTTCGTTGAATATCACCCTGGCCACACCCCAGAGCAACTATTTTGAGCGGCGCACAGGCTTACGCCACAAACTGGTGCAGTTTGAATATCTGGGCCATTATTTATTGCGGTAAAAAAAAACATGTTAATGTACCATTTAGGGTTTAGCTTAAAGCAGCAAAAGTAGAGAAATGTGATGTTAGGGTTTCCAACCCTAACTCCCCACTCCCAGTGCAACAAAAGGACAGGTCTACACAACCAACCACAGACAGCCATCGTCAGGCAGGACAAACAACATACAACTGTTTCCAGATGACACAAATGCAATAGCACTGATGTGCTACCTTCGTTGACTTGTATATGTGGTATGCACACCACAAGATGTACACACTCACTTGTCATTGCAGATAGAAATCCAGGATACTCAAATCACAACAGTGCTTCTGTGTGCAGAAGCACATGCCCCTGCAGCCACAGATGTAAATACATGACACCCAAATTACAGGAGTTCCTTTGACTGCAGAAGTGCAGGTCTGTACCAGTGCTTCTGTAGCCTCAGGTACTCATCCACACTGTAAGACATACATACACTTGATGGGCCTGTGTTTTTACATCTGCAGGTGTAAGACATGCACACTGACCTCTGGCTGCAGAAGGGTGGGAGCCACGAAATCAATGATACCAAAATTGCAACAGTACTTCTATCTGCAGAAAGTGCAGCCCCCTGAGGGACCTGCACCTCTTCAGTCACAACTGTAAGACATATATGACACTGACTTGTGCCTGCCAAAGTGTAATGCCCTTTGGGGTCTGCCGCTATGCAAATAGAAGTACTTTTGCAATGTGGGTATCATGGTTTCTGCAGCAGATCTAGAAACTGTACAAGGTGGTGGCATGTTTTCAGTTATATGGCTGCATATAGAGAATCATGCAGTAATGGACCATACTATCTAGCGAGGTACCTCATGCAGTATGAGTATCTGGTCTGCTTAACAAAAAGATAGATAAGAGAGATGGATAAACAGATAGATAGACAGACAGGCAGAGATAGAGATACATCAGGGGATCAGTAGCTCACTGCTCTAACTGAAGCTGGCAGCATGACACCAGCAGTGGCTTGACATTTCAGGAAAGTCCCACTATTCCAATACTGAGAACATGGGTGAATGCATCGTGGGACATGTTCAGGTAGGTGGAGTGTGTGTGGAGGGGTTTGGTGGTGGGTGCTGAGGTGGGAGACTGGGCACAGTGGGTGTGGGTATGGGGGTCAGATTGCTGATGGGCTGTTTTCTTTTCAGCTTAAAAAAAATCAACAAGGGACAGTTTTCATTATTGTAGGGAGACAGAAGCCCACACTGGGGACTGGGCACCCCAGTGTCAGGATGATCTTCAACGGCACCAGGGACAGGCACTCTGGTGCCACCACATACATTAAATGAAGGGAGGTGGGTGACCTGAAGGGGAAGGGAGAAAGAGAAGTGGTACCAGGGTGGGCACCCTAGTCCATTTGTTACTTTAAAAAAACATTCTGGGGAGGTGACCAGGAGGGCGGGGGGAGAAAGAAGCAGTACCAGGGGTGGGCATCCCAGACCACTTAAGAAAAATACAAAACTAAATTAGATAGAGAGACAAACAGACAGACAGACATAGATAGAGAGAGATTATGTGCAGTTCTTTTGTGAGATCTAACAAGAGAACAATGGTTCTTTCATATGACCTCACAACAGAACTGTGAAAAAAAAATAATCTTTCGTGAGCTGACCTTCTTCTTTCGTGAGTTCTTTTGTGACACATGGAAGAAGATGGTCGTCTCACAAAGGAAGATGGTGAGACCTGGGTATTTTTTTTCATAGTTCTTTTGTGAATTGAACTTCTTCTTTCATGAGTCACAAAAGAAGTCATGAAACAAGAAGGTCAGTTCATGAAAGAAGATGGTGGGACTTGTTATTTTTCATAGTTCTTTCATGAGCCGGCTTTCTTCTTTTGTGAGTTCTTTCGTGAGTCACAAAAAAAGGTTGGTGCACAAAAGAACTGTGAAAAAAATTAAGTCCCGCCATCTTCTTTCATGAGCAGAGATTCTTCTTTTGTGAGATTCATGAAAGAAGAATTTCGGCTCATGGAAGAAGAACGAGGACCCGCCACTAAGCCTTCCAGCTAAAATTTTAGGGATGTCATGAAATCACATTTTGGGGTCTTTCTTTCAAAAAACAAGCACCAGAATCTGACTGAATGGTTACATTAATGTGTTTGTTTCTCCCCAGGGCATTATTTCTATGGGTTTTTAAAATTTCCAAACTTCCATCCCACTTGTTTTACCTTTTGAACCACCCTCCAGTGCCCCAATTTCTCATTTTCCCCGAACTCATTTATTTTAGTTGTGGCAGCTCTTTGTGGACCCCACCTGATTCCCTGGATGTGGCCAATTTGTAGTTGTGTAATGTAAAATCAAATCCCCCTACTCACCCAGCAGCCCAGCTGAGCACACCCACCTTCAAAATAATCCATTTAATAAAAAATACTACTAGTGTTAAGCTCCATGGCCATACTCTTAATTTTGTTTTTTAGAATGCTTGGCTGGGAAAGGCACACTGGACTGAAGCTCATTTTCAGGTGTGAACTAGGAGCACAGGGAGGTTAAGTGACTTGGTCAGGGTCACAAAGCATTCAATTGGAGGTTGTGGGATTCAAACCAAGGTCTGCTTGGTTTCCAGGGTCACAGCTTGGAACTCTGATCTCGAGGTCATGCTGTTCCCATTCACAGCCACATGCTTCACAGCATTTTTCTGTTCTGACCTTTGGTACACAAGTCAAAGGTCACAAAAAAGATGCAGTGAAGCAAAGCAGAAGACTATAAAGAAAATGGCCACAGAGCTTAAAAGTGTGAATAATTTTCATTAAAATTATCATTTTAAAGGTCAGGTAGGTTCAGATGGGTGGCTGAGGGAGGAGGAAGTCAATATTATACTACACTACTAAAATTTGACTTACATCAGGGAATGGGGGGCAGAAAAAACAATGAGAAAATTTGAAAATGTCCCAATCCACAACATTCAAACTCATAATACCATTGGTCTGACATCAGAACGCTGGTGCAATAAGAAAAGTATTACAAACAAAATGACAACAATATATTGGCCTTCTAAAAGAATCACCTTGCGCTAAGCTTTGCAAACTCCATCCTGCTAAGCACAACCATTGCCAGTCCAGTATTTACTGTGAGATTTCAACCAGAATTAAAAAAAATACCTCACTCTGAGATTTTGCACCACTAAAAACTAAAAGGGCTATGTAACATGACATTACAGCATAAAACAGTACTTTAAAACAGCCAGAGACAAACCTGCTCCCCGAGAGCCTTCTGGGTCGAGAGGGCAACCGAGCAGCCCTCCCCCACAGCTGACGGACTCTTCCCAAGCCCCACGCTGATCGCTCCCTGCAAAAGGCGTGGAATTCAAACTGAAAAATCTGTGCAGAGACAAACCTGCTCCCCGGGAGCCTTCTGGGTTGAAAGGGCAACCGAGCAGCCCTCCCCCACAGCTGACGGACTCTTCCCAAGCCCCACGCTGATCGCTCCCTGCAAAAGGCATGGAATTCAAACTGAAAAATCTGCACAGGTAAAGGAGACCAGGACGAGCAAGGAGTGCAAATGGCAGAGCGCCATTTTTACTGAAAGACTTAAACTTTATTTTCAGTCACCACGCGAGTGCTGATTGTCTTTTTCCCCTCAAGTTTTCTCCCTGAATACTTGTGAATTGTAAGGAACTAGCAGAGCACCTTAATAGTGAAACATCACATGCCACAGTAAGCGCGTTCTGTGACCATGACCTTTATTTTAAACTGAATCAGTGAAACTTGTAGTGCCAGAGAATATATTTTTCCTGATTACCCAAGTTGCTAAACTTCTACTGCCTTTGCACCTTTTAACCTTACAAACCCCAGTGCCTGCAAAAACAGTTTTGTCTCCACCTGAGCCCTCTTTGTTTAGAAAGTTCTATAATGAGCTTAACAAGGGCTGGGCTAAAATAACCTTAACTGCATTGAATATGTGATCCCCACCCGCAATGCTCCTTTAGTCTGCTGCTTTGTGCAGTATCTGTATAAAAGCCTCACCTTTTTCCTCCTTCTCTGCAGAGACAAACCTGCTCCCCGGGAGCCTTCTGAGTCGAGAGGGCAACTGAGCAGCCCTCCCCCACAGCCGACGGACTCTTCCCAAGCCCCACGCTGATCGCCCCCTGCAAAAGGCATGGAATTCAAACCGAAAAATCTGCACAGGTAAAGGAGACCAGGATGAGTGAGGAGTGCAAACGGCAGAGCAAGGACCCCGCCAATGCTATACATCGGCTGCCCCGCCGCCACCACCACCACCCTTGATTATCACTCCTTTTTATAGAATAAAGCCTATCAGGTGACTTTTCCATTTGCAGGTTATCACAGCTGTCCACTAGTGGCTGCTATAACAAAAGGACCTTCTGGCTACCGTGCCCAATACAAAACTCCAATACCACCTCTAGTGGCATTTAGCCATCACTGCACCTGCTTTGTCTAATCCCAACCTTTTTGCACCACCTGCAAATTACTGTGCAACTCAGGGAAGTATCTCAGTCTCTCCCTACCAAATTGCCTGCTATCCACAAAACTGCCAGTTGTATCATAAACTAGGTAGTCAGAAATTACAGCTGCTGCTGCTGTACCTTCAGTATCTAAGTGAATATTAAGTGCTATAGTAATCCAGTTATGTCTTGTAAATTGCATGTTATTCTATTTTTCCCATGAGTCGTATAAATGTGATTTCAACTCTACCTCAGGGGTATGGTTTTCAGTACATATATAGGTGCACCCTTAACTGCCTGATTACCTAATTAACACTGTATCTCCAGCTAGATTGCCTCCCCCCTATTGCTTAACACAAGCGTGCCCGGCCTCGGGCCATAGACAGCTCCTGCGTCCAACCCACCTGCTGACCTAAAGGGCAGCGGCGCTCAAACTCATCCCCAGGAGGATCCTATAGTAACAAGTGCTACCAAGACCACCTCCCTCCAAGACGCTGTCGCATCTATCCCTGGGGTAAGACATCTGATACCCTATAAGTTTGGGTAATGCTGACCAGCGGCTCACTGTGGTAATTCCTGGCCACACCACTGACCTGATCTGTCAGGGACTCGGTGCCTGACGAGGCTGGTTATTACTCTTAAGTTGAGCATGGTGGGCTCAGGGGAACTTATTCCCAGGGGCCCAACCATCCCTACCACCCATCCATCCCTCCTCCCCACCCAGCCTCCTCACCAGCATGATGCCCTCCATGCTTGGACCCCCCCCTCTCTTGGCTGCCCAAATAGAGGGCTCCTACTGGCCGTCCTGTACCTCCTCTTCCTGCACTGGGCAGTTAGGACTATAAGCACAGGAGAACAGGACCTGAGAAGTCCCCCCAAACTGGACATTCCCCCACAACATTCTTGGGACAACTACATCCTCCCTCTTAATAACATGGAGGAGCTTCTGACTGCCCATGTATTCTGCAGGAGAGGCATTCTGTACTCAACTCTACTCACTGCTAAACAGAGACTCTGGACTAAGTCCTTACCCCTCAGTCGGCTTCCTTCTCTTTGCCTCCTTGCTACCCTCCTGCTCATGGCAGAGGACATCCAACCAAATCATAGAAACATAGAAACATAGAAGTTGACGGCAGATAAGGACCGCAAGGCCCATCCAGTCTGCCCATTTCTTTTTCTACCTTATAAATGTGCCATCGGCCTTTGCTCTGTCAGTGACCTATCTATTCATAGTCATTTGTATTGCTCCCTTATGCCTATCCCATGCCTGTTTGAAGCCCTGCACTGTATTCATAGCCACCACTTCTTGTGGTAAGCTATTCCATGCATCTACCACCCTTTCTGTGAAAAGAATTTCCTCATTCCCCTTAATCGGCCTCCTCTAATCTCATGCTGTGTCCTCTTGTCCTGCAATTTTTCTTATATTTAAACATGTTAGACTCTTTCACCTTGTTTATGCCCTTAAGATGTTTAAATGTCTCGATCATATCACCTCTCTCCTCCTTTGCTCAAGGGTATACATATTGAGCTCCGTTAATCTGTCCTCATATGTCTTCTGATGCAGTCCCTGCACCATTTTGGTTGCCCTTCTCTGGACTGCCTCAATTTGGTTAATGTCCTTGTGAAGGTGTGGCCTCCAATACCTGCACAGTACTCAGATGGGGCCTAACCAATGTCATACCAGAGGATTATTACCTCCCTCTTACGACTTGTGATACCCCTACTAATACACCCTAACACCCCCTAGCCTCCTACTGCTTTAGAGGTCTGCTTGGATGATTTTAGGTCATCAGTGATGATGATGCCCAAGTCTCTTTCTTCCTTTGTGACTGCTAGCAACTCCCTCCCAGCCTATAAGTGGCTCAGGGTTTCTCTTCCCTATGTGCATGATTTTGCACTTCTTTGCATTAAATCCCAGTTGCCACTCTTCTGACCATTTTGCTAGTTTATCCAGATCTTCTCATTCTGCCCACCCCATCTGGATCATCTACTCTGTTGCAGATCTTGGTGTCATCTGCAAACAGACAAGCCTTACCCTCTAGTCCATCTGCGAGGTCACTAATGAAGATGTTGAATAGGACTGGCCCCAGGACTGATCCCTGAGGTACCCCACTTGTGACTTGCATCTCTTCTGACTGTATACCATTTACCACCACTCTCTGTTTTTCTGCCAGTCAACCAGTTTGCCACCCAGTTGACCAACTTCTGACCCACCCTGAGCCTACCTAGCTTATTTATCAATCTTCTATGTGGAACAGTGTCAAAAGCTTTGCTGAAGTCAAGGTAGGCGACATCAACTGCTCCCCTTGGTCCACCACTCTGGTTACCCAGTCAAAGAAATCTATGAGATTAGTTTGACAGGACCTTCCTTTGTAAACCCATGCTGTCTTGGATCCTGTGCCCCTATGGATTCCAGGTGTTGCACTATCCTTTCCTTAAGGAGTGCCTCCATAATCTTGCCCACTACTGAGGTAAGACTGACTGGTCTGTAGTTCCCGCCTCCTCCTGCTACCACTCTTGTGGAGGCGGGATCACATAAGCCCTTCTCCAGTCTTCTGGGACCTCTCCCTGTGCTCAGAGACTCACTAAACAATTCTGCTAATGGCTCTGCTAGTTCCTCCTTTAGCTCCTTAGGTACCCTGGGATGTATGCCATCAGGTCCCATTGCCTTATCCACCTGAGCTTAGCAAGCTCTTGTAGGACCCTTTCTTTTGTGAAGGGAGTAGTGCTCACCTCCCTCCCCCTGTGTCCATGATGCTGAGCTGTGGGCCTGCCCTACCTTCTCTTCAGTAAATACTGAGCAAAGTATCTATTTAGGATAGATGCCTTTAGGGTCCTCCTCCTCACATGCTCCCTTTTCTCCATTAAGCTTAGCAATACCCCCTCTGGACTTTCTCTTTTCACTTATGTATCTATAGAAAGTCTTGTCACCTTCTTTTACTGTTCGTGCTAGTGTTTCCTCAGTTTGGGACTTTGCCTGCCTTACTGCCTTACCTGCTTCCCTTAGGGCAGTTTGGTATGCCTCCCTATCTTCATCCCGCTCCTTATGATCTTCTGGTCTCCTCCCCAGTGGACCCGCACTGGGCAGCCAATAAGGGCCTGAGGATTGCGCACATGAATATTTGTAGCCTGAAACCCAAGATGCAGGAACTTCAAGCCTGGCTGGACCAGTACAACCCGGACATCCTGGCCGTAACGGAAACCTGGCTCAAGCCTCACATACCCTCCCACAAGGTTGCAGCCCTAGGATACCTCTCCCATAGACAAGATAGACTGAGGAAAAGGGGTGGAGGGGTCCTAATCTACACAAAAGACACCCTTAACTCTGTGCAGGTCAACCTGCTACAGGCCACTAGTATGGAAGGTGAATCAATCTTCGTTCGCATCACCCTTAGCCCATGTAAGCATCTCAACATTGGATGCATATACAACCCCCCAACCAGTGCGCGCTCATCTCTGGAGGCGGTCCTAAGGACATCTCCAATGAGGTCACCTCTGAGCTAATCATCCTGGGGGACTTCAATCTGAATTGGGCCCCGAAAGACAATCCCTCCCTACTAGGGCTGGTTCAGGAAGCTAACCTTATGCAGGTTGTCACAGGGCCCACCCGAATGAACTACAAAACGGGTAACCATTCCACACTTGATTGGTTGCTTACTAGCAAACCTGCCAATATAATGGCGGCTGGCACCCTAGCAGATGCCCTGAGTGATCACTCCCCAATCTTCTGCTCCTGGAAAAACAGGCCCCCCAGAGTCCCCCTGCGAATACTCGCGACATGGAACTACTCAAACTGTCAACCTGAACACTTGATTGGCTGCCTAAATGGGATTGATTGGAGCCCAATCAAACTACTCCCCACACTGGAAGAGGCTACGGCCTTCTTCCAGGGAGCCATCATTATGATTGCTGACTGCTTGGCCCCTTTGAAGAAATTCTGCACCAAGGGGAGCTGCTACAAGTGGATCACCCCTCAAGTGAAAACACTGATGAAAACTAGGGACATTGCTAGGAAAAAATACAAGCTCTCCTCCCTATCGGCTGACCTAAACTGCTACAAGACACTGAGAAATAAGTGCAAACTGGCCATCAAAGTGGCCAAATGAGACTACCTTACAGATCTACAGAAAAAGAACCTAGGCAACCGTAGACTCTTTTGGGCTCACATAAACGGGCTTATAAAGTGGAGCGGGAAGACTGCTTACTGCCCCACAGAGGTCAATGGCCAATTAACTAACGGCGACCCTAGCATTGCCATGGCTCTCAACTGCCAGTTCACAAACCTGGACCTGCTGGTAAGTGGACTTGCCACCCTTCCTCCCAGTCTCGAATGATCCCATCCCCCAAAGCCTGGACCGCTCAACCTTCCACATCCGGCTTGTAAGACCAAACGAAGTCCTCCCATTACTAAATTCCCTCAAAATGTCGGGAGCTATGGGACCCGATGGCACCCCACATACTAAGGGAAGGGGCCCCTGCACTCACCAGGCCCCTCACCTGGCTCCTCAATCGATCCCTTATTGCAGGTACCATCCCGGAACAATGGAAACTGGCCCATGTAGTCCCCATCCACAAGGGTGGTTCAAGGGAGATTACCAACTATTACAGGCCCATCTCCCTGCTATCTAGCCTTGGTAAGATTCAAGAGAGACTAATTTACGGACAACTCCAGGACTACCTAGAGCTCCACCATTACTTGCCCCCTCCCAGCATGGTTTCAGAACTAATCATGGGACTGACACCGCGCTTATCAAGTTCTCCACTGATGTTCTCAGAGAACTGGACAAGGGATCCCCCAACGGGGCAGTCTTCATTGACCTTTCCAAGGCTTTTGACCTTGTAAACCACAGCCTGATCCTTACAAAACTGAGCCAGGTCAGGTTAGACAGCCACTCCCTATCGTGGTTCAACAGTTACCTCACAGGGAGGACACAAAGGGTAAAATGGAAGGACTCCCTGTCAGAGCCTCTCTCCCTAACGGATGGGGTGCCCCAAGCATCTATCCCTTGGCCCCCTTCTCTTCTTTCTTTTTACAAACAATCTCAGTAAACACTGTGGGGGTAGCTCAGTGGTACAGTATGCTGATGATGTGGTCATATACCACCCCTCCTCTAATCTGGGAGATCTCTGCTCCGGGCTACAGGAAGACCTGGGTTCCCTTGAGCAATGGCTTGTCACCAACAGAATGATCATTAACCCTAACAAGACCAAGGCCATGCTATTTGGTCCAAGAACCCTTGGCAGGGACAGAAGCCAACATCTCAGGCTGATGACCAAATCAGGGAAAAAGACTTGAGATGGTTAAATCGATAAAATACCTTGGCCTCACCCTGGATCAGTGCTTCTCCCTCAAGGATCATGTCGACCAGGTAACCAAAAATATTCACGCCAAACTCGGGACCTTGTACAGGCTGAAAGACCAGTTGATATCCGTGGTCAGGGCCTCCATCGCCACAAGCGTCCTCCTCCCTACCCTCTCCTATGAGGCCCTGGTGATACAGGGAGCTGCCAAACAAGAGATGAACAGATTACAAGTTCTCTATCACAAGGTGGCTCACTTCGCCACCCTATCCAGCTCCCGGGCTCACCACTGTGACACTCTGTCCCAACTAAACTGGCCCTCCTGGGAGGCCCGGCTCCAATACCCCCTACTCTGCCACACTCATAAACTACTCAGCCCATCCCCTCCTCCCAGCCTCACTGGACTCATTGCCCAAAAGAGAAACTCTAGGCTCCTCAGAACAATGGACAGAACCCTCCTCACAGTGCCAAGGGTTAGAACCAAGGTGGGGGGGGGTAAGTCGTTCGCCATCACAGCGCCCACCTTATGGAACTCCCTGCCCCATGGTGTTCAGGATGCTACCTTTACCCACACCTTCTGCACAAGGCTGAAGGCTCATATGATGGTCACCTCCATATGCAACTGCTAAAGCGAGAGGCTTCTAAGTGGAAGCCCACCCTTCTCCCTCATATGGAAATAGTGACTATGACTGCACCCCATCTATATAGCACTGCATCCCATCAGTAGAGCTTACCCAGGAAATGTTAACTGCTAAAAAACTACTATGTCTTACCTCTTAAATGTAACTGCTGAAAAACTATTATGTATTGTGTTCCTCGCTGTCTAGTGTAATGTACCTGTGCTGTATGCTACCTCATGTATTATTCCATGTAATTCCCCATGTCGACCCTGAAAAAGGGACCTTCGGGGCCCAGTGGGCTTACCCGGTTATCAAAATGTAATAAATAAATAAAATAAATAATTTTTTTTAGCTTTACAGACATTTTCTAAGCCAAAGCCATTTTTAGTGAGCTATTTCATGTGCAGTAAAGCAACAATGCACTTGTGTGCTGAGGAGCCCACAGCATACAGCCTCATCATGACTCAGTACATATGAACTGACTGAACCAATGGTCTTTTTTCTGCCATCATTGCCTATGTTTCTATGTTTCTCATAGACTGTAGGAAGAAATCCTACTGTATATCTCCCAACAAATGCACAACGTGATGTGTGTTAATACACACATATAATAAGCATGCAAACCAAGATTGTAGAAACTATTTCTATTGCAGTATTTGTTTTCCTGACATTGGAAGGTTTAAATTTTCTTTTTTCTTCTGTAACTGACACTTCTACTCCCTCTTTCTACAGGTATCAAAAATTTTCTGGATAACTGTCAAAGAGCTCCAAACCGTGATCAAAAGGACCGAGACAATGATGGTGTTGGAGATGCCTGTGACAGCTGCCCTGATGACAGCAACCCTAACCAGGCCAGTAATACAGACCAGCTGAGATGTACCATTGCACTTGGGGGGGGGGGGGTATGGTGATTGCCTGAGTGTATACCTGGGAGAGGTAAATAAACAGGATCTAATCTAAGCACTTATTTGCTTTTCTGTTAGACTTCTCAAGCCACCCCCTTGCTTCTGCAGTGTCTTACTGTCTCTAGTTCACAGCGAACCCAACCCATCTTTACCCCAGGGAGGGACAGAGCTGCAATGTGTTTTGTGCACTGTGCCGTGCTGGCCATCTGGATCCAACAATACAAGTTTAGTGTCTTGCTAGTAGGAATGGCAAAGGATTAAAACACTGGTCTGGATGCACCTGTTTTGAAGTATTCTATTATATAAAATGGAATCTGAAAATATTGCACTGTGATTGGTCTAAACAGGTTATGAGCAATGAAATATTTATTTAGCTTTTGTTGACCAGGTAAGCACACTAGACAAATCCTACCTATTTTCAGGCACGACCCGGGGGAGGGGGAATATAGATGAATGCCAACTGACCTTGAACCAGATTAAACTGTTGATGGTATTTTTAGTGAATGAGGGAAATTTGGCCAGGACACCGGGGAAATTCCCCTACTCTTTTCGATAAGTGCCATGGGATCTTTGACATCCACCTGAACTACCACCAATCCAGGCAGATGGGACCTCGGTTTAACGTCTCATCCGAAAGACGGCACCTCAGAAGTGCAGCACCCCTTTCATGCTGCACTACAGTGTCAGTACTGGGATATTAACCCAAGTGCCAGATGTGGGAACTGAACCCACAGCCCGCTGATCTCCCGGCCTCAGAGGCAAGGGTGCTACCTACTGAGCTACTGACACTGACAGAGCAGCAGATATCAGAGCAGCAACACACAGTAAGGAACTTTTTAGCACCTGAGCAACTTTGTTTCTTCTTTAACCATTTTTGTTATTTAAATAAAAAAAACCCTAATCCAAATATTCCCATTTTTTAACCAACATATCACTCTCGAGGATTTTGGGTTTAGATCTGATAAACGCACTCATGGTCGCTTAAAATCTCTTGGCTTCATCTCATACATGCACCCATTTTGTAGGTTTATTAGAGCACAACCCATGCCTCTTTCACATTATTGCTTACTTTGTTGTGTCTGACTGGTCAGTCTGAGGTGTGTGTGTATGTGTGTGTGTGTGTGTGTGTGTGTGTGTGTGTGTGTGTGCGTGCATCCAAACAGCAACTATGTGATCCTTCTTTGACTTTGTTAAATGTGAATGACTAATTTTTCTAGCAGAGAGACAGGCATTCTGAGAGAAAGCTATGTGCTAAGAGGTTTGTGCTGAGCAGCATGTGCTGAGAGGTACTGCAGGCTCAGAATGGAAAACTACAGAATCAGTTATGTTCTAATACCCAAGGGTTCCAGTATAAGTGATTGCATTCCTGAAAGGTGCTGGGGCTGATCCTTCTTCCCTTTCCAAACCTGAAACATGTTACACTGAGCAGAGGTTCAGAAGAGCCAGACTTAATTCCCCAGCAGCCACCCTTCCTCTATTTACTCACAGAAACTGATGGAAGTTGGCACATTGGTTTTACTCTTCTGATTCCTAGCACTAAGGGCAGTACCTGGAGGGAAACCATAGGCACTGTATACATTTATGTACAGTTTGACTATGTATACATGTCCAGAATCACATGCCTTTTTCTAACCATTATCATTGTAATCTGGAGTGGTAGCCACTGCTGTATGTGATTTTGTGCCCGCTAGACAGTGTTTGAATCTGTTTAATGTTCTGTTATTTGGGACATAGATATAAGTGTACAAACTGTCTGAGATGAGACATTATCTGACAACAATCTGATTTGTTTTAAAATGCATAAACAGTAAAACATGACCACTCGTAACAGGGCACCAGTAGAGGAGGCAGCAGTTGGCATGGGTGTGTATAAAAATGAAGTTCCTAGCCGGCCCAGTGGTGGAGAGGGCTGATGCACTGGGTGCCTCACTTCTCACTTCACTGGCAGCCTGGGTTTAGAAATGGACACGGGTCACTCAGGGGCTGGCTGAGTGAGGGGGGAATGAAGTCCTAGGGAAAGCTCTCCTCCCTCAGGGCAGAGGGGTACGTCTGTCCCTCTCGATGGCTGCCATCAGGTCTGGGTGGCAGTGCAGTGGGGAGCCAGGGAAGGGTCCTCATATGCTTGATGCCAAGAGGTGTCTCCTTGGAGGCAGAGCTCACACTACATCATTGCATGCATCATGGGCCTGGGGTGAAAATGGAGGAAAACTGCTGACTGTGGCTCGTATCGTTGAAGCCCCGGTCCCCGACACACCCCACACCATATACTGGGCATCTTCAAGGTCCTGTAGCAGAGGACCACTCAAGGAGCATGGTAAGCCCCAGGGAAGTTGGGTGATGGGGCTGGGGGAGCCAATCTAGATGGAGGCTGGTTGGAAGTTGAGGCAGAGAAAATACCAATTAAAAAAAAAAAATTCCTGACTACACTCCTGTTGCGCACTCCATGAGCTGTAGCATTCAGTCCCTACCCACAGGCCAGACCATGATTAATCTTGATAGTGGTACTTTGTTAATTAAGCAGTTCTCGTTGAGTAAAAAAAAGGCTTATAAAAAGAATCATACCTCTCGTACTTTTCTCACCCAAATGTGGGACCGTCTCTCACTCGTAATGTGGAGAAGTAAGAGACAGCATTTGTGAGGCACATCATCAAGTTTTTGAGACAGATGCTCAGAGTACAGTGGGAATCATTGCTCATGTTTTCATGCAGTTTGCTGGTAAATCAAGCATCATAAATCAGTATGACGTTTTTAAAGGCACCACCAACTGTGGGGTCAGTTAATCTAACCCATGGGGGGACAGGGTCATGAGACAAGAGGTATAACCAAGTGTCGTATGCTCCAAGGGTTAGATTAATGAAGGTAATCCAACTCTGGGAGTGCCTTAATGCGATTATAAAACTTAAATGTTTTTTATATTTTTATCAATGATGCTTATAATTTAAATTAATTCTGCCAGATAGGTATGTTCCCATGCAGGAAAAAATACAATAGATATGGGGGAAAATGTGGCTTACAGGGACAATATCAAAGCTGATGAATAAGGCAAATACAACATACAGTATGACAGATACAAGAAAATTGACTTGTCAGAACATTATGCAAAATGTGAAAACTTATTGAAGAAAAAGAAAATAGTAATATGAAAGTAAAAGCAAAGTACTGAGCAAACACTGGCAAGTGATAAGGGAAAATGAAGGAGTTCTATAAGTATGTTAATTCAAAATATCTGTGGATCAAACTGGGGGCCCTTAGTTAAGGAAGGTGTAAGAACTAGTGATGAAACTGAAATGAGCACGTGGAGCGGCCATGCACACTGTAGTCACATGCTCACTACTGATGCAGGCCGGATGCTCCCCTTCCTTTTAAGGCTCTCAGATTCCTACCACCTGTGTAAGCTGAGCACTGGGACCTTGGAGGAGGGGGGGCACCACCGAACACCACCAAACTCTATGAACCACTGCGGAGCTCCAGACCACTGAGTCAGCTCAATTCAGATTGCAAGGTACAGTGGGTGAAAACATTAATAAAATCTACTCCCAAACTTGATTGCTGGCTGGGGTGGGGGGTGGGGGCGATGGGGTAGGCAGGAGCAGCGTGTGGGTGATCATGCTGGGCAAAGGGGTGTGGTTCCAGGCCTGCCTCCAAGAATGGGACTTATGCATATATTTCCACCATAATGAGGGAATTTTAATGAATTACATAATCTAAATCTTACACCTCATGCCTAAATGGGGGCATCTTATGGACTGTGAGCCAACAGGCCAACCCCTTCTAGAACCAGCAGACAACCCTCAACTGATAGTGCTCCGTGCAGACATAAAATTGCTAACTTCCACATTATACAATAAATTGAAACAGCCTATGGTATGGTCCCACAAGCCACTGCCTGTTCCTCCACAAGTGTTGTCGACTCGGACAGGGACTGTAAGACAGTTAATGCCTCCTAAACATAAAGTTTACAACAGCAAAATGGATATAGCATCTGCAAGTACCTAGTACAGTATGGCAGGTGTGGAGATGTGCCGCCTGGGGTGGAGTGATGGAGGTGGAGGGGCTTGGGAGTGGACATGGAAGTGAGTAATGTGGCTGAATATAATTAAAATAACTTTTTCTTAAGGCCTGCCCACAGTTGTGTACCTCCATACAGAAGGTGTGGCCCGGCCCCTCCTCCCCCCAGCCCTAACTCTGCCTCACCCTCCTCTCTCAAGAGACAGTTAACTTGGAGGCCTATCTGGCCTCTTGGGTGGACATCTTCCTTGGAGGGGGCAATAACAATAGCACTAAGAAGACCCCACATTAGGATCATGCCAGGGGCCCAACAACTCGCTTCCTATGTGTGTTGCTGGAGCAGCATCCTCTCCACTTGCACAATGCATGTGTGACAGTGAAGCAGCATACCCCAACATATTTTCATAATTTCCCCTATGTAGTCTGTCCGCTGACACCCATGCTGATATAGTCCAATGCAGACAAAAACCTATGACCACTGTACAACCTGATGGAGCTGTTTCATGGCTTAGTTTCCCAAACTCCTACCCTAATTTACCCCGAGTGGTAATGGCCACACTGGGGCACCCAAACAGTTGCTAACTCTTTACCATATAGGTTGCCATCAATAACATTAGGAAGCCCCCGCATTTTGTTCAATCCAGGGCCTCATAACTCCTTTCCTACATATGAAGTTCGGGCAGCTGCCTCTCCATTTGCACACCATGTTTATGGAGGTGATGCTGTGGTGTCTGCAACCAACACCTCTTCCCCATACCCCTCCTATTGCGACAGCCCAATGACACTCCATGACAGCGCTACCAGACTCCACCATACATGTTGCTACCCCCTAGCCTGAAGTACTTCCACCAGCTAACAGCCCAGAAAGATCAGTGACATAACGTCCCTTCCATAACCCCTTTCCTAGAGGTCTGATATCTCTGGAGGCCCCTCACAAGATGTCCACACTCTAGGCATGGCATACACCCTGCTAACTGGATCTCAATTTAGACTGATGAAGTTGGAAACACAGTTTTCTAGGTTGCATGGCTGCACCCGGTTGGCACCTCCATGCCATTGTTCTCTTAGGTTATACCTTCGCTGCCTCGGACCCAGATTTGGGCCCAACCCAGAGTCCCAGTTACCAGAGCTTGAAGTTACCTGGTTGTTAGTTACAGTGAGCCTGCATTTCCTTGCAAATTGGTTTGTGTGTGATGTGGCAGTGCAGGGGACCGGGGGGCTTACTCTTTCCCACCCTAGATTAACATGTTGGCCCTAACCATGCAGCTGTTCTCATTAATTGTTAATGGACTCACTAACCCCATCAATATGCTGAGGTGACACTGGCTATAATTATTGGAATCAGCCCTGAATCCTTTGGGATGTGAGGAAGTATTTCAAGTAGGGTGGGTGGTGACGATACAGGAGGGACAAACTGGGCAGACTCGGTAGGCCAGGTGGTCTTTATCTGCCAACAATATCTACGTTTCTTATAAATTGGTACAATATACACTGCTCTCCAGTCTTGCATTACCTCTGTTGAGTCATAAAATTTATTAAATATGAGACTTAGTGCATGCTCCCAGCTCAGACTCAAGAGGAATAATGACAGAAAAGAACCCCTGTCTGCAGGATGATACAGTAGTGGATATGTATGGTAGTATGGATATGTGTGTGTGTGTGTGTGTGTGTGTGTGTGTATATATATATATATATATATATATATATATATATATATATATATATATTAAAATCACAAATATCCCCATAATGCATTATGGTGGTATGTATGATTTTGTATTTCTTTGAAACTTGGCTTCCCAGCCAGTGCTCTTTGGGGTAACCCTTGCCTCAGTGCTTGTACATTGAGGTTCTTTGTCTTTTAGCTTGTTTTTTTGGTTTTATTGGGCTCACCACAACATAACCCAGATAGACCAACTTAGGGTAGCTGGTTCCTTCCACTGGGGTGTCATACAGACGAGGCACACTGATGAGTCCTGGTAGGACGAAACATGTATCTGTGTCTTCTGTTGGCACCCTTTGCAGACTGTGTGAGAGGCCTTTCGACACCATGCATTTCTGCTAAAAGTTGAACCAGTATAATATTCTGTGGTGTTCCTTAGACTTCCTACCATATGGTAGGAAGTCCAAGGAACACCATTAGAGTTGTATTTTATACATATGGATATTTGTAATCCTAGTTAAGGTAAGTTCCTGACATACTCAGTGGATTTTTCCTTTTCTGTGTTCACTGGTGTGTGCCCACTATCTCTAAGAAGAATAAAGATGGCCACTAAACATACAAGCTGTAACTAAGTCTCCCTGTGCAGGCACATAATATACTACAGATACTGTGACCCTAAAGGCATCGCACCACCACCATCCATGGCACCCACTCAGACAACACAGTAAGAAGTAGAATAGTTTTTAGGGTGTCCCAGAGGATTGAGTGTGAGGTTTATGGGGCAGCATTGTCTCAGAGTATCTCCTTAACTATACTCTTGAGGAAATCCTTAAAGGGTTGTCTCTGTAGATAAAAGAGGTCAAACCCCCAGCAGGTGTTATGCCTCTGCAGTCCTAGGTTCCACCAGCTAATCACTGGGACATGGTCAGAGTGGGTGATGCTGCCAGCCTACAATTGACCAAAATGGTCAGGTTTTCCATTTGGGTGTAGCAGTGATCTGTTCTGGAGTAGGTGCTGTGCACTGCAGAGTAGTGGGTGTAGTTGCGGGTTTGGGGGTGTAGGAAACACTGGGCGTTTGCCCATCCCACCTTCTGGGTGAAGCATTTGAAGAACTTATGTGCTGCTGGCTGTCTTGGCAGAGTCCATTGGCTAATACAGTACACACCAACACAGCTCCCTACACTACAATGACAATATGTTCACTTAGTGCATGCACACAGGCAAACAGAAAAAACAAAAAGGGTTGCTCAGAGTACTGGGCAGTGCTCTAAAGTAAAGAGCAACTCACCACACACAGAAAGCTTGGCAAGCTGTCCTTACTAACAAGTCAAAGTCTTCATGCTGACTTGCAGTTCTTGTGCAAAATATGGGCTTTATTAAAGCTGTCTTCAGCATGAAAAGGCCGACCAAACAAAGCCCTGCTGTTTCTCACTTCAGCCAAGTGCTTTATCAGGGAAGACCTGCCTACCGCTATGCAGATCTTACATTAAGATCACAGATAGAATTCTGACTAGTGGGCCAGTTTTGTCAAGAGACATCAATAAGTATGAGAGGGTACAGGCGAGACCAAACAAGCAGATGCATGGATTCAAAAACTACATTTATCAGGACAGACTGAAAAAATGTAATCTGGTTAGCCAGAAGAAGAGGCAAAATAGAAAGGTTCTTTTATTACTGTATAAAGTTCTCCTAGAGAAAGAGTTACAGAACCAACCTGATTTGCAGTTCAGAACCAGTAAGAGGAGCATTAGGGGACATATTGGTAGATTAATGTCAAAAATTATAAAGACTTGGCAGAGACAGTTCTTCATGCAAAGGTACGTAATCTGTGGAATGCTTTACCAAAGCACATTTGTGAATAGTGGGTTTTACCATCTTTAAGAAACGGTTAGGCTGTCACATTATGGAGGGAAACTGATCTGAATATTACAGCAGAGATAGCAGGAGAGGAACTGGATGGGCTGTCAGCCTTTTTCACCCTTCTCATCCATACTACTATCCGTAGATATTGTTGGAAAGTGTAGTGGCATGGGACAGCTAGGAGCAAATTGCACATATACCAGCCTGATACGTGGAAAAAGACCATACATAAAATTGCAACATGCTGTTAGCTTCTTTGTGGTATTTTTGAGGTCTTACACACTTCCCCAGTAATGTGAAAGTAATTTGCAAGCTTTTATTTTTCCGTTTACAGTCTGACGTAGACAATGATCTTGTTGGAGACTCCTGTGACACTAATCAAGACAGGTACAGTATGTTATCAAATTTGTTATAAAGAACTTGCAGGAAAAAATATGCTTTCCTTTAAGGGTTTAGTAGGTAGTTTTTGAAGACTGCCTAAACAGCATGTGACATCTCTGTGGAAATATTTAAAAAAACTATACTTCCAAAGAATTCTGCTAATACTTCACATATTTTTTGTATTAATATTTCTGTTATTTTTTCTTACTAAAGGAATTTGTATGGAGACAGAACCCTTGTCCCTCATACTTTATCTCCTCCTGGTGCCTGCCTACACTTGACATAATCCACTGTTTTTGAATCGTACCTGATTGCCATGGAGATGATTATGATGCCACAAGCAGGAGACTGTATCACATTTTGTTTCTTCTTTTTTTTTAATTTTTTTGTTTCAAAGTGGGAGAGGCATTCTGAGTCAAAGTTTACTTCCAGGTGCAACTCGGGTGTGATGTGAATTAAACACAGGGAGGTTAAGTGGCGGGCTCAAGGTCACACAGTGTGCGAGTGGCAGTTGTGGCATTCAAACCCAGGTCTGCTGGGTCTCTAGGTTCACAGCTCGATGCTTTAACCTGTAGGCTATATTGCACATGAAGACAGGCAACAGGAGTAGATAAAGTCCACTAATAAGACAAGGACCCTGTTTCTGTACAAATCATTTAGTAACGATGCCTGGGTCCTGGTTCCTGCCCTGGGTCCTAAAGGGAGGACACAAGCAGGAAACAGGAATTAAAACTAAAATTATGCATGATTTCCAGAGTTTTCCGAGAAGCATCACTATATCTCCAACGATCACTGGTTTCTTAAAAATGCATGCTGCGAACTGCCTCAATGACTTAGGGGCAGCCCATCTAGCTGCCGCGCAGGTGAACTGAATTAGGGAGTGAACTCAGGTCACCACGTCAGGAGGCAGGCAGATCCAACTGAGGTACCTGCTGCCCGGCAGTGTGCCTCAGTTGGGGAGGGTTGGTGGCAAGCTAGGTCCTGCCACAGGGTCTGCTGCTGTGTGCGTGCAAGGCCAGCTCAGACAGTTGTGTTCATGCTAGGGTATGCACCAAACAGACACAAGAAAAAAAACACCTATATCTATATGACAGTCTGGGCATCTGGGCCTCCCCTGGGTCCTGGTGCCTACCCTGGGTCCTGGTGCTCATAAACAAATAGGCAGCACTCCAACAGCAAACAGCAGACATAAAACGTATATGCTTAACATATATATTCCACCCCCCCGATGAAGAGTCACAATTAGACTCAAAGTGCTGGGGTTGGTGCCATGGGTTTGACTGGATTTTCCGCCTGGATGCTGGACTTTTTTCTATTTATTTAAGCATATGTTTTATGCCTGCTGTTTGCTGTTCAGGTGCTGCATATTTGTTTATGAGTGTCTGCCTTTTTTGGCAAGCATCCACTCTGTTTTTCTTGTGTGCATCTCCAGCTGTGCTTTACCTGGGTCCTGGTGCCTGCCCCAGATCCTGGTTCCTGCCATGGGTTCTGGTGCCTGCTCCAGGTCTTGGTGCCTGCCCTGGGTCCTGGTGCCTGTCCTGGGTCCTGGTGCCTGCCCCTGTTCCTGGTGTCTGCCCTGGGTCCTGGTGTCTGTCCTGGTCCTGGTGCCTGCCCCTGGTCATGGTTCCTGCCCTGGGTCCTGGTTCCTGCCCTGGGTCCTGGTGCCTGCCCTGGGTCCTGGTGCCTGTCCCTGATCCTGGTGTCTGCTCTGGTTCCTAGTGCCTTCCCCAGGTCCAGGTGCCTGCCCTGTGTCCTGGTGCCTGCCCAGGGTCCTGGTGCCTGCTGACACTGGATCCTAGTCAACATAGTGGACTGCCAGGAGGGTGGCCCTAACCTCAGAGCCCCTGCCACAGAGGGCACACCATGGAGGGAACCAGCGAGCTATCAGGATTTGGAGGGATCAGAGGTTATGGGCCTGAATGGTTTATATCCCTGGGATCAGGCCAGATCTCTGGGATGACACAGGGGACTGGGGAGAAAACCCTCCATAGATAAAGAAACACATGTTGTGCCCTGGCACGCTGGTGACCTGGGTTAATGCTCCAAGCCTGGAACGTTGGCAGGGGAGACCAGCAGAGAGAGTTCATAGTGTCCCTTGGATACTCTTCTCCTGCATCGAAGGGAGGGTTTTCACTCTACTGCTCTGTCATGGCATTGGTGGTGGTAAACATAAGTCACTCAGGAGAAGAGAGAGTGACCAGTGAGTTCCTCAGTGCCCAGTACTGGCTGCAGTTCATTTTAATGTCTTCATAAGTGACATTGCAGAAGAGCTGGCAGGAAAGGTATGCCTCTTTGCAGATGACACCAAAAGCTGCAATATGGTGGACACTCCAGAGGGGGTGGAGAGAAGGTGTAGAGACCTGGGAAGACTCAAGTAGTGGCCAAACGTATGGAAGCTGGGTTTCATTATGAAAAAGTGCAAAATCATGCACCTAGAGCACAGAAACCCAGAGGCAGAGTATTATATGGAGAACGAGGTATTGATGGTCACCAAACAGGAAAGAGACCTGGAAGTAGTCATATGTGATAACCTCAAGGTGACGAAGCAGGAAGGGTATCACTAACAGAAGGAAGGAGGTAATGTTGCCACTGTATAGAAGGCTGGTGAGACCCCACCTGGAGTACTGTGACCAGTTTTTGGAGACTACATCTCAAGAATGACATAAAAAGGGTGAAGGCTGTCCAGAGCAGGGCAACTAAAGTGGTGCAGGGGCTGCATCGGAAGCCTTATGAGGAGAGACTGAGAGATCCCAATATGTACACCCTGGAAGAGTGGAGGGAGAGGGAGACATGATAGAGACATATAAATACCTCAGGGGAGTGGACAAAGTAAAGGAGAGGAGTATTTTTTCAGAGGAGACGGTGCACGAGAATAAGGGGACATGCAATGAAACTGGAAGGGGGAACATTTAGGAGGGATGTGAGAAAGTGCTTCTTCACTGTAAGAGTGGTGGATGCCTAGAACAGTTTTTCAGCAGAGGTAGTGGGGACAAACACAGTGGTGGACTTCAAGCATGCATGGGATACCCATAAGGGAATCTTGATTGGGAAGTGGGGGGGGGGGTGCCGAAGATCAGGTAGGGTTTCCAGTGACCATATAGGCAGTGAAAAATGAGCAGACTGGGTGGGCCAAGTGGTCCTTATCTGCTGACAAAGTCTACATTTCTGTGTTTCTATGGCTCCTGGTGGTGGTGATGTAGTGAAGGTACCTTTGATAGCACAGGTGACCATGTGCCATAATGCACCCCTCAGCCAGCAACAACACGCACAGTGCTGTGGGAGGGCAGGAGCAGAGTGAAAATACCACACCATTACACCACATTATAGCATAGCTGTCCCTTCCCATACCAACAGACCCTTCAGTATGCCTTCCGTGGAAAACCTTAGCCTTTGCCTGACAATTGTACATACCTCCTCAGGTAATAAGGTGGCCCCCGCAGGGACGTGCCAGCATGCAATGGGATGGAAGCAGGGAGTAGATCCAGGTGACAGTCCTCAGCAATAACTACAGGGGGCCCCAAACATAGACAAGCTGGCCCTCGGGATGAGAGGTTGAAGTCTGGATAGGTCTCTATGAGGGAAGATAAGGGTGAGTCTGGTGGGTAGTTGGAGTGTGGGCGTTGCAGCCTGAAGGAGTAAGATTTCAATAGCCACAAGAAAAATGGGGTAAAAATAGCAGGTAAAAAAAATACATGTTGCTTAGTTTATACTGGTAGCATGTATTACCAATAGAAAAAAAATTGTGTTTCAGAAAGACAATAGTGCTCAGACTTGCCAGAGGACTGGGCCACTGTCTTTTTCCTTTGCCGGCCCTTTCCTGATATCTGTTTCACAACATGCTGAAAATATAATTTTAGCCCTTAACCTCTAATTATTTTGACTGCCTGCCTTTTATAATTTATTAATCAGTCACAAATTCATAGTTACAGAACTAACTTTAATATCTCACGTGTTTTTTCTCTCTTCAATTCTCCTAGTTACATGTATAGAATGCTCAGTAGACAATGTTTATGTGCATATACCACACTGCCTTTACTAGACCTATCTAGTACTCTAATCCCGCGTAATCATGTTAAGCTCGTCTGCTTTTGGATTCCTTGTCCTGGTTGTTTATTGCATGATATACTGAGTATAACCACAAGTCACCATGTATCTCTGTAAATTATGTTATGTTTTAATTTCCTGTACTTGTAAGTGTAATTTGTTTTATCTTATGTATGGAATTCTTATATTACCCCGGGTCGCCCTTGGAAAAGCGACAGTTTGTCTCAGTGAGCCTACCCAGTCAACAAAATTCAAATAAATATGTAAATAAATATCAAGGAATTAAATGTATCTTTGTTTAGCTGGAGAAAAACTATGCTTTGACTAAAATGACATCATGCCCCACCTTGGAAAATTGAGTCTGTAAGCACTAAGCAAAGTGGTATCAGTGACGAAACACAATACTGCAGTAAACATCAACATTAATTTATAAAGTTAATATTGCTGTAATGGGACTTCCGATGGAGCTATGGTGTTGTGAGCATGGAGGTTTTGGAGCTCCCATGCAGCATTATTAAAAACAAGTCCTCTCCTTTACAAACCAACTGAATTTCAGCCTAAAAACAAGATCACCAGTGAGCGGACAACACGAGAGGAGTGTCAGAAGGTAAACAGTCTCACCCAATTCACAATGAAACGGCATCAAGAAAAAAAAACATTTCCAGCCACTACGGGACCTAATGGAGTTCGAGGATGCCGGCCTACAAGATGGTGACTCAGTTTCTCTCCCCTACAGCCCAGACTGAGCGACAGGATAAGAGAAGGAGGACAAGGAGTGATAAACAGTCGCAAAATGTGATGGAAAACCCTCCTTTGGATGCTATCCTGGCCGTGATTGCAGAGTTTCGATCCGAGATGAGAGAGGCCCTTAGAGATATCCGAGCAGACCTGGGAGAGTTGCAATCTATGGTCGCTGAGACTGAGGTGCAAACCTCCGAGAACACAACCAAGATTGCAACCTTAGAGCAAGCAGTATTTTCCTTGGCAGAGGAACAATGGCTTCAGGCAGCAAGGCAAGAAGATATGGAGAACAGGGGAAGGTGAAAAAACATTAGGCTGTACGGAATACCTGAAGGAGAGGAGGGTCAGGATGCGGTGGCCTTTGTGGACTATTTCCTGCATCTAACCCTGGATTTAGGCCCTGAATTTCAAATAGATGTTGAGAGGGCCCACAGAGCACTCACTTCTCGACCAGCTAAACCAGATGCCAGACTGAGATCCTTTGTAATCCGCTTTAACAGTTACTCACAGAAGGAGCAAATTTTATTAAAAGCACGGCGTAAACAAAAGGTCATGCTGGGCACTCAGCGAGTATTATTTGACAATGATTATGCCCCAGCAACTCAGAGACAGAGAAGAGAATACTCTCCCCTGTTTCCCTTTCTGAGATCCAAAAATCTAAAATTTCGCAACCCATACCCAGCGAAATTAGTGGTCCTTCTTTCCAATGGGCCTGTGACCTACAACTCAGCGAATGAGGCTAGAACAGACTTGTATAAAAGGGGCATTCTAATGGATAAGGACTTCAAGGTAGCCTCCAAGACCCGACAAGCGAGACAAAACAGTGATCCCCAAGATTCAGATGGAGGAAACAGGGGGGACCAAAAACTTCAGAAGCTGTTGAACAAAATACAAGCACTGAGAAATCCAACACTTCAACTGACATGAAAGCTAAGTACTTTGAAAGGGGCGCTTTTCGTGGGTTGAGGGGTGATTGGGGTAGGGCTGAGGGGTGGATAAACTGGGTCCAGATGCCTTAGGGTTGAGAGCGAGCTATAGCTCTCATAGGGGCAGTAAGAGACTAATTAATGGTATAAATCAAATATTAAACTTAATGCTTAGCCCAATGGAGCACTCAGCTTTCCTCATAAAGGATGCAGGGCCTGGTGATTTCCTCCTCTTTCCCGCTCGGTCCCCCCCTCATTCGGTTATGCCTATGCCTGTTCCGTTCCCTCTCCCCCCCATATAACTCCATTGAAGGTATTTCTTTTTCTGAAAGTAAACTTTGGATTTTGATTTATCCAGTTCAGAATACTACATCCATGATCTTTGGACAAGGTGGGGGGAAGGGGAGAGGAAGGAAAAGAGGAGAGGAAAAGACTGAGGAGAAGCTGAAACAGTCCGGACTCAAGGGAACAAGCTAATGGACAGGGACCTCGAAGTGTTCTCTAAGGCTCGAGACATTATACAAGACCATGACCCTCAAGACTCGAGTGGAGGAAACATGAGAGACTATGGACTTTAGGGATAATTGAATATCATACTGTTATTTTTATTCTATTTCAGCCCTAGGTATCTGGGTAAATTTATGGAGGGATCCAATGCTCAAATAGATATGAAAACTGGGTTACCCGAAGGGGCCTTCCCTAGGGGATGGAGGGACGGCTAGTGAGGTGGGGGTGATGGGGATCTTCTGGGTCCCGAAGTCGGAAGGTTGTGAGTGAGCTCCAGCTCCCTAGAGGGCTTAAAGGGAGCCAAACATGGCACAAAATTTAAAAGCAAACCCAGGATGTCCCCATTGGGTTGCTCGCCTCTCCCCATGAAGGATGTGGGTGATCTGCAGTCCTGGTCTCCCCCTATGCTTTTTTATCTCTGGGACTATTGATCCTCTTCCCCCCTCCCCCAAATAATATAGCTTGGGACACCTTTACCCTGGCAGCAGATTTCGGGGTCAGGTTATCATTAGAGTCCATACTCTACAGTCCGTTAACTCTGGACTTGCCTGGATTGGAATTGGCTCTGAGGGCCAGTGGAGGGCTGAGGAAGGGGTGGGGAGGAGGGGATATCAGAGGTTAATTAGAGACTTTTGTGAGGATAACAGAAGCCTCCTATAGATATTTTATTTGATAACTTTCTTAAATACCACCAGGGTCATTTAAGTCCCTCATTCCTGCCCTCCCCCTTTTTCTCTTCTTCTCTACTCCTTCAAGCTATAAGCAAAGGGAAAACATATATGCTCGAAGCAAGAGGGTAGTGCATGGGGTTTTGGAGTGAGGGGAGGATAGAAGGAGGGAAAATGGGAGGGAGAGGATGAGAGAAGGGAGGAGGGAGGGAGGAAGGAAAAAGAGAGGGAGGGAGGAAAGGAGAAGCAAGGAGAAAAGGGAAAAGTTGGGAAGATCTGAGTTACCACAAGACTATATAAGAATTGAAGTTCGGGAGCTCTCCACCTCACACCGGAGAATTTCTATCTGAGTTTTAGCTCCACCACAATAGGGCTTGGTTCCTGAGAAGGAACTAACTCCTCGAGAGGGTGGTCTCTCTCAAGTGGGCTTGGAACCACGTACTGTGGTTCATACCTCACTTTCCTAGTGGGAAGAATACCTCCTCACTGGGCCTTGGGACGGAGATGATGGAATCTCCCCCACTTGTGGAAGACCATTTGTAAATAGTTATTCCTATTGGAAGGTTGATTTTTTCAAATGTTTATGGTTACAAGTTATTATATATTACTTTGTTACTAACTTTAAGGTTTAATAGAAAAAATGAGGGTGACTTATCATTGCAAAAGGGACAGGTGCTCCCAACTCAGGCCTTTGTGGTCCAGGTTAGAGGAGACCATACATCAGGATTTAATGCATACTCCAGGGATGCTGAAATTGGTCCTTATGGACCCCTAGAGGGGAAAAAGCATATGTTTTCTAGAGATCATGGGCGGGACCTTCCTCATAACCTCAGATGACTGGCCATAGCACTGAAGGAAAGACTTATTCCCCAAGAATATGGCTAAGGTACCTGTAAAGATTTTTTCTCAGAATGTAAATGGTCCACACTCCCCCATCAAATGGTATAAAATCATGCGTCAGTTAGGGAAACAGAAAGCAGACTTATATTTCCTACAAGAAACCCACTTCTCCAAAGTGGAGCATTCCAAACTCCATTGGGACGGACAATATCAAGTGTTGACCTCCTCTCACCCAAGTGGCCATAAAAGGGGAGTGGCAATCCTGATCCCCTCTTCAACACTGTTGGAAATCCAGGACACATTCATAGATCCCCAGGGCTGCTATGTAATATTGACAGCTAAACTATATTCTCAGGTTATTACACTGGTAAATGTATGCCTTCCACCCCAATCTTCCCTTCCCATAATATAGAACTTTTGTACAAAAAGTGATGGAGAGGCTGCAAGGCATCCTGATTGTAGGGGTGACCTTAGCGTTACATTTCATCCCCACCTTGATTCCTCGGCCACTAAAATACATAAGCTTTCTGGGCCAGCTAAATACTTAAAGGGGAACCTCTCTCAATTAGGTATAGAAGATGTCTGGAGGAGGCTTTTCCCCTCAACTCCGGGATACACTTTTTTTTCGGGAAGACATAACCCTTATTCCCGGTTGGACTATTTTTTTATTGCTGGAGAACACCTAACTTTAGTACAGGACATATTAATAGAACCCAGGATCTTATCAGACCATAACCCTTTAATCCTTATAATTGACCTTGGAAAACAAAAAAACACACATTTTAGAGGTTTAATAATTCTTTATTAAAAGATCAAAAAATTCCTAGACCAGTTTAGAGATCATATTCCACAGATAATTAGGGACCACTTCTCATCTCCAGTTCCCCAAACAATTCAATGGGATACACTGAAGGCGGTCCTCCGGGAAGAGATCCTGTCCTATGCTTCCTATAAACAAAAAAAGATACAAGGTAGATTGAAATATCTAACGGATTTGTTATCTTCCTATCAAATGCTATATACAGAAGGAGATAAAGCTCTACAGAGTAGAATCAAAAACTTAAAACAAGACATTCAGAAAATAATTGATTATAAGACATTACAATAGCTAAACTATTTACGCCAAAATAACTAAGAAGGAGGTGCCCATCGAGCCAGAATGTTGACTCGAAAGTTGAGGGGAAATTAAAAAGCCTCAACAATATTAAAAATGAGACCAACGGTTATGGACCCTCTCTCTTACAAGGAAGCAGCGATTAAGCAAGTGTTTCAAAAGTTTTTTGAAGCTCTTTATGCCGCCCCCACTGCTCCTTAGCATCAAACAGAAGATATAGTCACTCAATTTGCTAATCTTAAGTTACCCACCCTTTCTGACTCCCAAAAAGAAAACTTAAAACAGTCAATATCCCCTGAAGAGATACTTTTTCAAATAAAACAGCTGAAATCTTCTAAGTGC
The DNA here is from genome assembly GCA_016271365.2 of Neoceratodus forsteri. NCBI lineage: Eukaryota > Metazoa > Chordata > Ceratodontiformes > Ceratodontidae > Neoceratodus > Neoceratodus forsteri. Next base: position 1,074,547,147 of record CM057454.1, on the reverse strand, counting down.
CCAGGGCCAGATGGCTTTAGCTCCGAATGGTACAAGGTCTTTGGCCCCCAACTCCTTCCCACTTTTCTCCCTGCATGCAGAGAGGTAGCGGAGGGAGAAATCCCCCCCCCCACCCTCTTGGAACTATGCGATTCTATCTCCCCTGATTAAATTAGACACTGACCCCTCTTTACCTTCATCATATCATCCTATATCAATATTAAATGTAGATTATAAAACATTTATGTCAATTTGGGCTAAAAGACTAGAACCTATTCTCATGACAATAATCCACCAAGATAAATCGGGCTTTATTAAACAAAGAAATACCTCCGATAGTCTCCGTCGCTTAATGCTGTTACTAAAATATATTCTTTCTAGAAAAATCCCCTCCATAGTGGTCAGCCTAGACACTGACAAAGCATTTGGCAAAGTGGACTGGAAGTACCTATGGGCTACCCTAGCAAAAATTTCATTCCCCAACTCCTTTATAACATGGGTTAAAAATATTTATGCACAACCTCAGGCCTATATCCGTGTTAATGGTGCTTTGTCCCAACCAATTCAAATTCAGAGAGGCACAAGACAGGGATGTCCCTTATCCCCTTTACTATTTGTGTTATATATTGAGCCATTAGTGGGAAATTATAAGAGACAACACAAGAATAGAGGGTGTCCCGGTGGGGCAAAGGGAATACAAGGTAGCATTATTTGCAGATGACATCCTGATTACCGCCCTGTCCGCAGAAACATCTTTCCCAGCCCTTTGGCAAACTTTGGAAAACTTCAGTAAAATTTCAGGCTTTCAGTTAAAATATAAATAAAACAGATTTAATCCCCCTCTTTTTTTCCCCATCTTGACCTGTCAAAAGTAAATATCCAATTAAATGGCATAAAACTAATTTTCGATACTTGGGGGTAATAATCCCTCAAAAGCTGGAACTGTTAGAATTATTAAACTACGAACCCCTTTCTATTCAAATCCAAAAAGATTTAAGTATATGGTCCCATCTACCACTGTCTTTCTTCCAAAGAATAGAAACTATTCGGATGATTATCCTCCCTAAATTAATATATCTATTTCTAAATATCCCCACCATCCCCTCAAATTTTTATTTTAAATCTTGGGATAGGTTAGTTTCAAATTTTAAATGGCAGGGTAGCAAGCCCAGAATCAGAAGATCACTTCTCCACTTGCCTCTCTCGGGGGGGGGGGGGCTAATTTACAGAACCTAAAGCTCTACTCTATGGCCCCTTACTGTAGAGTATTGGCTCTTTGGCTTTCTCCATCCTACCACTCACCTTGGAAAGATTTAGAATTTGCAATAAATGACCTTTATGATATAACTCGGATAACACTGGCGACAGTGAACCGCTCACCTCCCCTACCGGGATTTTACCCCATTCACTGCCCAAATATTAAACGTGTGGTATAAACTAAAACAGCAGAAAGCATTTAAAGAAACCTTTTTCCTCTACTCTTTGATATCAGAGGATGACCATTTTTTCCCAGCAAGATTGGATCATACCTTTTCCAGATGGAGACATCTAGAATTACAATTTTTTAAGCAGTTCCTCTCCCCCTCTGGAATTATCCCATTTGATCTTCTTCAGATCAAGTTTGGTTCACCTAATAATGATATCTTCAGATATAATCAGGTGAGGAATTATCTATTACGCCAAAGGGACATTAATATTCGACTCCCAGAGCCACTACCTATGGCCTGGAGATTTCTAGAAGACAATATTAGGGGCAACTTATGGGCACACCAGGTGGGTCACTTCTATAAAGATTTTGAGGGAGGGGTTAGGTGACTCTTCTGTTTCCATTATGGACAGCTGGAACAAAGACCTAGATTTGGATATACAACAACAGGAGTGGCTTAATTCCTCTATGTCTGCATATAAAATTACTCACGCCACTAGATGGCGTGAATTTGTCTGGAAGTGTAGAAGCAGGTATTTTCGCTCTCCGGCTTCATTAACTAAATACCTCCCAATCTCGTATGGGATTTGCTGGAGGAATTGCTCCTGTAAATTAGCAGACTTGGTCCATATCTTCTGGTCATGTCCTCTGTTGACGCACTTTTGGTGCTCTATCCAACAAGAAATTTCTGAATGTATGGGCGAAGTAATTGAGCTCATGGCTGAAACAGTAATAGTCTCTATATATCCCAGACAAAGCCCTTGGCAATGTCATATTCTTCTACCTATACTCATCCTAGCAGCCAAAAAGGCCATAACTAAGCGATGGCACTCCCCAGTTGTCCCAGCTGTGCATGAATGGAAGGGTCTCGTTGCAGACATTTATTATATGGAATCATTGACAGTGGAAATTCATAACAAACAAAAACAATTTGAACAATAATGGAGATTGTGGGTATTATATTATTCTAGGCATGACCAGGACTTTGTTCCCTGACTATACACCCAGTGTTTGACACCAGAGATGGGGTGGACCTGGAGAATAAAAGGAGAGGCATGATTTTGTTTGTATGGGAAGAGTGTGGATCATCCATAATAAGGCAGTTTATATCTGGGGAAATGGTTTTAATGTTAAGAAATTGGCACAAACCCTTCTATACTATAAGTGGTGACTTGGGGCTATAAATTTAACAATGTGATGGATTTCAAGGTATATTGCTTTTCATATTAAGATTTATTATATATACTGTATGTATCATCACAAGTGGTGTTTTTATTGATAAGTGAAAATGTAGTGCCTAAAGCAATTATAAATGGATATATTTGTCACCTTCTCTTAATAAAAAGATAATTAAAAAAAATAATGCTGTAATGCAAATACATCTCAACAGTGAAAACATATAAACAGATTTTATATTGCCAGTGGTCTTTCAAAAATAATTTATTATACAACAAAACATTATTGCTTTATGAAATAAGTTGCTTCTTTCTCACAGGAAGGGTCACAAGCCACTGGCATTCATACACCCACTGCCAGCTGAACAAGGAGCCTTATCAGCCATCAGCTGTGGAGACAGACCCTCACCATTGTCCACCCTCACAGTAGAAGAAAAGGTCCAGTTGTGGCCACTAGGTCAGAAGAGCGCTGTCAATAACAGCGCTGCTGGCCCGGTGGTGCTGAGGGTTGAGGCGCTGGATGTCACACCTCGCACCACACCAACGACCTGAGTTTGGGAGCAAGCTTGGGAGTGGGGGGTCGGCAGGGGAGGGGGGAGAAGAATCGAGTGCCTGCTGGGCTGCTGTCCTCTCCCAGGTGGGAGGGCTTGGATTGAACATCACTCTGGTAACCCCTAGTGGAGATCAAGGGGCACCATGAGATGCTGGGCTGCACATAAAGGAACGTGGCTGACAAAGGCAGGGTTGCCATGTGCTACAGCATCAGATGTGCACCACATACAGGGGGGCTTCAGGCTCACATACAGACACACCCCTCCAGCATGGATAGGCGATGGCCCTGCCAGTGTCACCACCACATGCCCAATGCTGGTTCCCCATGACTGCCCCTTCGGTCTCCTCAGTTTGTAATCCCCCCGAACCAGGGAACCATAACAAACTTGAAGATGGCAGATGAACACAGTGGGTGATAGAGCAGGTTGGCGAGTGCAGTGGCCTGAGTGAGTTCTAGGCTGGAGGGCTTGAAACAGAACAGTAAAAAAGAAATAAATAACAGTGCCATCCTGAACAGAGCCATATTGGCAGCGTTCTTCAGAACAGTGACACAACAGAATGCCACCACCCAACACAATGCCAACAACAAACAAGTAATATACATTTATGTGGTGGGGCTATGCCCTTCACACACCCTGATGCAGGGGGCTCTGCCTCCTGTGCCCCCGGATCTTTAGGATTGTAACTCAAGGGGAGCAGATCTCTGGGAATGAAGAAATACCTGGGGCCATGGAATACTGTTTCCATGGCCCCTTGTTTGGAAAAAAAAAAGACTCTCACAACAAAAACTAAAAGGACACCAGGATTAGAACTCTGGTCTCCACCACTATCCTGCTGAGCTGCTTTCTGCCTTAGCCCTCCATGCCATGGGAGCAGCTTGGCCAGCCTCCCTGATTTCTTTTGCCCTTGTGGTCTTCTCTAGTACTATGGACAGCGACATGGGGAGTGCTTAGTACATAGCGCTGTTAATCCCCTATCGCTGTCTGGGGTAGCACTGTATAGACTGCACTGTTCTTCATGGTGCTATTATAGTAGTGCTATTCTAATCGGGTAGGCAGTCGTTAGGATCCCATCTAACAGAGTGGGTGACAGGTTGGAAATGGAGGGAGAAAAGTAATTTTAAAAAAGACTGAGCTATTTTAAAAACAAAACATTCTTATTTTGCCAGTTCCTGCTTGATAGCATTTGAACCTTCCACCACTGCTGCCACCATCACAACCCCAGTGGTCAGTATTCACAGAGTGACACATACTGGTGGTAGTATTACTGTGAATTCGCTACAAGCATCATCACAGGAGCACCCAGATATTGCACCTTATGACTCCAGCTGCATGATTGTTGATAGTCAAAAACTCTTTCCTCAGCTGGCCTGTTGGCACAGTGGCAGGCTGGCTGGCAGGCTGCCACTGGCAACACAGAGGACCTGGCTTTCGGTAACAAGCCAAGGCATTAGGAGCCGGTTGGAGGAAGGAGGATCAAACGTGTCACAGACTCACTCCTCAGGGTCAAGGTCACTGGGCTCACAGTGCCCACTCCAAGTGCAGTCCGTGACAGGGATGGGGAAATGGGGAGACCCACCCCTTGTGCTTCTAGAATGTTCCCCAAGATCACAACTGAATTCTCACCATAAGGTTCCAGGGAAACCCTCTTTAATTCTGGGTAGGGTATAATACCAGTCTTGAGTCATGTAGCCAAAAAAGGTCCCTCTCTTGGTTATTACACAAGGGAGAAGATCCAGCATTACAGTCCTTTTGGGGTAACATTCTAATCCTGATTTTGCCTTCTCCCAGAAGGCATATGGAGACTTTCATAATTCCCCTATCTTTATCCAGCCTGTTTCCCTGTTACAGACTCTTGATTTGGTAGCTATGGATAACACCCCTTTGGCAATTACAGTTTCCTCCCAGATTATTTACAACCTTCTACAGTCGCACACAAACACACACACAGACACACAATAAGAAATTCTCTCAAGGCAAGTGTTCTAACAAAACACATGTTTTTACTAAAATGATTAATAATCATACATTTACAACTAAAAGATGTTAACTCTGGCAAATCTGTCACAGAATAAACAGAAAAGTAAAAAGTGGATCATGTACCAAAAGAATGCACCTTAAAACTGTTAGCTGACTTCTACCTTAGATATAAAGATTTAAAAGTCCAGAGAATCACTGTTTTGCAAAATATTTCAGTCTCTTTATAGCAGCCTTTGGTTCTTAGGCAGGCAGTTGTTCTGTTGTGTTCAGGAGAAAGAGTCCAGGCAAAATGGTGAGTGTCTATGCTGGCTAGTTTATATAGAAGACCCCCAGTCTGTGAATAAAGACAGGCCCTTCCACTTTAGGACACTGGGTGTCACTCTTGTGCTTTCCCAAATTCTTGGCACTTAGAAAAAAATGTCAGTGTACTATGGGAACCTTTTAGGTCACCTGACATTACAATCTCACACAGGCCTGTTAGAAGGCTGTTTCCTGGCACTTAGAAACAAAATGTCAATGTACTGTGGAAACCTTTTCTGTCACCACTTGTCCAAGACCTTTTCCCTTATGATCTTAAGGGTTTACAGCAGTGGAAATAGCTTCTCTTATCCAGAAATTTTAAACTGGCTTAATTAGTCATACAGAAGATCCTGTAAATTGTATGATTATATAAGATGACTTTATTACTTCTGTTTCCCTTGGCCAATTCACATTATAGGAATACTCTTTGATCATGTATCCACAAACCTTTTGACAAGAACTTGTCAGATTCCTGCAAACAAGGCTGGCCTTTTAGGTCAGAGGAAGGTCAAACCCCTTTAAACAAAATCCAGTCTTTTCTCTATGTGCCTTTGCTGACACTGGCATGTACATATACAGTACATAGGATTACATAAAAAAACATATATACAGCAGAATAATATCTACAAACAAGGGCTAGCAGTGGGATAGCTAGCAACACCCCTCCTTCCTAGACTGAAGTTGTGGGAATCCATCCCTAGGCATGGTATGATTTTCATAAATTCTGTTCATTGCTCTAACTGGCAAGATAGCCCATCTGTGTTGGTATTGGCCGTTCCAGCCCTATGGATAATGGTCATATCGTAGCCCTGTAAGGCAATACACCACTTTAAGAGCCGACCATTCGTACTACCCATCTGTGTTAGACAATATTCTCTCCTCTAGTCATCCTGTTTGGTCAAATGTACCCCAGGGTTCAATCCTTGGTCCACTCCTGTTTAGCTTATTTCTTACTACCCTCCCTCTTGCTCACTCTAGGCAGATATTATATACTGACAATGCCGTCATTTTCTGTAGCCACCCTGCCCCCCCACAAAATGATCCACAGAGGCTCTTTTCAGAATCTGAAGCCTGGTTTTCCAGTCATAAACTCACACTAAACCACAAAAAAAAAAAGTGAAGGCATTTGCTCTCCCCCAGAACAAACACACAAAAGTACCCCACTAGGCATTCTCAGCTGTCAGCATCCTTCCTTTGGATCAGGTACACAACTTCAGATATCTCGGCATCACCATGGATTCCTCCCTTTCCTTCCAAGAGCATATAAACCTACTCTGTGCTGCTGTAAACTCTAGGCTTGGGCTTCTCTATAGGCACAGATTATGTATGCCTCCAAATGACCTCCGTCTTGCTGTAAACAGCTCTGTACTATCCCTAGTCAATTATGGCATAGTCATCTACAGGTCAGCATCTAACACAGCTTTAAACAGAATCAAAGTCGCACTGAATAAAGCATGTTGGCTAGTCACAGGCTGTGAGAGGCTCACCTATACCTGTGAACTCTATAACCAAGCGAACTGGCTAAACTTAGATGGTAGGCTATAATGCCAGACCTGCCTCCTAGCCAAAAAGATTACCGCAGGTCTATCCCCCCCTGCCATCCAACACCTTCTTACTCTTGCCCCCCTAACTCGGGCTAGTAGAAGCTCTACCAAAAACTCATTCCCCTCTGTAGGACATCCCAAGGTCAGAGAGTCTTCTTGTACAGCACCCCCTCTGGCAGAATGCTCTGCCTCGTGAGGTTTCTGCTGACATCAAACTAGGCCTCTTCAAATTTAGTCTTAGGCAGCATCTCCTGGCCACCTGTTGCTGTGACTGCTTCTAGCCCTCCCTCCTCTGTCCCCTTATTTCTTTCTCACCTATCCTCACTCACAGGTATAACAACGTCTTTCCTGACTGCTCCAGCTCTTTCTTCTCCCCACCCTTCTCCCCCCTACTATTCCCTTCCTCTCCCCTCTCCTTTAATCGGCCCTTTTGTGACATGTATCCTGCCTTGTTACCACTTGTTCCTGGCCTTGTGGCCTGTATGAACTATACTTGTGACAAAAATCTGGAATTTGCAAACTGTATATAACATAAACTGTACTAAACTTGAAAACAATTGGATACTTATGGCCTGTACACACCATACTTTGTACACTTTTCCTTGTAATTTTGTCTTCTGCAGTGTTTGCCTCCCAAACTGGATTGTCTATTATGTACTCTTATATTATCTGTATTGTTTATTTGACATGGAGCCTTTGTAAAGGAGTCGTTGACTCAAAGGTTTGTAATTCTGAGATTTCAATAAATAAATGATTGGTCTGTACCTCAAAGTGCCTCCCATAGAGGTATGGCTCTAATCTCTTCAGGGTCCATGCCAGCGCAAGGCATTTCTTTTTTCAATTGTGGAATAGGCCTGCCCCTGAAGAAGCAACTTTCTCCTAAGGTACACTATTGGATGATCTTTCCCTTGGTTAGAGGTCTGACTGAGGACTGCTCCCATCCCCACATCTGAGGCAGCTGTCTGGACTACAAATTGCTTACTGTAGTCTGGACTGGCCAACATAAGGGTACTGCACAGTGCCTTCTTGAGCCATGAGAAGGCTTGTTCACAGGCTGACTCCCATTTTACCTTTTGGGGCATTCTTTTCTTTAGCAGGCCAGAGAGGGGAGTTGCCAGGGTATTTTAATTTGGTACAAACCTTCGACCTGCAGTCTCTAGGAAACTCCAAACCTGTTTCTGGGTTTCAGGCCTGGGCCATGCCTCTATCCCCTCAATCTAGGTTTGATTGGGATGGAGCTGACTCCACCCTACTATATGTCCTAGTAATGCCACCTCTGCCATGGCCACCTAGCACTTTTTAGCCTTGAAAGTGAGCCCTGCCCTCTGTATCCTGCCCAACACTTGCTTCAGATGGGACAGGTGTTCTTTCCAAGTGGCACTAAAGATGGCAATATCATCCAGATATAGCACTGTTTACTCTTCAGTATCATGTAACACCTGGTTGACCAACCTTTGGAAGGTGGCAGGGGCGTTCTTGATTCCAAAAGGCATTACCTTGAACTCGAATAATCCTATTGGAGTGATGAAGGCTGACCTCTCCCTAGCTCTGGCAGTTAACTCCATCTGCAAATACCCTTTTGTCAAGTCAATGGTGGTAGGTTATATCACTCCTCCTAGCTTGTCCAGTAGTTCATCCGTCAATGGCATTGGGTGGGCGTCAGACTTCGTGGCTGCGTTGAGTTCACAATATTCCACACAAGAGTGAGTATCCCATCCAGCTTGGGAATGAGGACTACGTGTGAGGCCCAGGGGCAGTGTGATTTCTGGATTACCCCTATATCCAGCTTTTCCTACACCTCCCTCCTAATGTTCTTTAGGATGGCCTCATACACCTGGTAGGCTGTCCACTGTATGGGCGCTTGCATCCCCATGTCTACATCATGTGTCGCTAACGGGCTTAGTCTGGGCTTGGCCATAAACAAAGGAGAAAAGTCCACTAAAATCTCCCTCACTTCTTGGGCCTGTTGCAGGGTCAACTGGGGAGAGAGTTTGTTTGACTCCATAGCGTACTCCTACTTGCTTTCCTCCAGCAAGTCCAGTAGGGGGTCTTCTTTGTGCATCCCCTCCCCAGGACTACACACATACCATGTCTACCCAATTTGCATATGACTTCATCATGTTGACATGGTACATTCTATGAGTGTGTCTCCAGTCAGGCAGTTCTACAGTATAGTTCATGTCATTTACCTGTCAGATTACCTTGAATGGTTCCACTCACTCAGCCTGCAGTTTATCCTTCTGGACCAGAATTAGGACCTTGACTGCCTGACCTACACTGTATGAGCAAGCTCTGGCATTGTGGTTGTACTAGACCTTTTGCTTCTGCTGGGCATCTGACAGGTTGCTCTGGGCTGCATCCATAAGCTCCTTCAACTTTTCCCTAAACATTAGGACATACTCCACTATGGGAATTCCTTGGGTGGTGTGCTTGCCTTCCCAGTCTTCCCAGATTAAGTCTAGGGGCCCATGCACCCTTGTCCATATAAGAGTTCTAAGGAGGAAAAGCCTGTTGACTTTTGGGGCACCTCACTTTATGCGAACTGCAGGTGGGGAAGGTATTTCTCCCAGTCCCTCCTATGCTGTTCAGCAAACGCTTAGAGCATTGATTTTAGGGTACCATTAAACTTTTCCACAAGCCCATTGGCCTGTGGGTGATAAGCTGTTATGCATCTCTGCACCACCCCACACTTCCCCCCACAAACACTTCATCAGGTCCTACATGAAGGTACCCCATTGATCAGTGATAACCTCCTGTAGAAACCCAACATGGGAGAAAATCTCTAGCAAGGCATCTTCCACTTTGTCTGTCCTAAATGAGGAGAGGACGACCGCCTCTGGGTATTGCATGGCATAATCTACCACCGTCAGGATAAACCTCTTCCTGGAGGAACTTAGGGTACTCAAAGGTCCCACAATATCCATTCCTACCCTCTGGAATGGCCCCTCCACAATGGGTGAGGGAATTAGGGTGGCTTTGGTTTTACTACCTGCCTTCCCTATTTGTTGGCACTGGTGACAAGACCTGCAATATTCCTTCACCTGATGGGTGAAGTTGGGCCAATAGAAATTCTTGGACAATCGCTGCATGGTACGTGCCATCCCTAGATGACCGGACATGGGAATATCATGAGTGATCTCAAGCAACCACTCATGGTACCCCGGGGAATGATAAGCTACCTGTCCATTACCCCTCCCGCTGTCCTTATGTCCTGCGTACACAACAGTCCATTGTCCCAATGTACTCTATGCCTCCTGTCACCTCCCGGTGTCTCATCAGATTTTGCACAAGCCCTCAGCCTCTCCAAACTAGGATCAGTCCTCTGAGCAGCTGAAAATTCTTCACATTTTCCCAAGGCATGGGACATGTCCCCTTCAGTTTCTAAACTGGGGTCCATAGCTCTAGTGTCAGGGCATTCAGGGTCACTGCTATCCCTAACCTTCTGACCATTGGTTACTCCTCCTCCACAGAGTAACCTTTTGTAGCTGTTCTTGTGAACTGCTACATGGGGAAGTCCTACCTCCCTTTCACTACTCTTTATTTCAGGAGACACAGGATGGGGAACCAGCCTTCCAATGTTTTCCACAGGGGCTTTTATGGGGTCCAGGGAACTACATTCGGCCTTTGCTGTTGACTGCGAGTAACCACACACACCACTCCCTTCTGGAGATTGTTCCCTATAATCACATCCAGGATGAGGTTGTCTGCCATAACCACTTTTTGAATCCTCTCTCCTGTCTCACCCCAGTCCAGGAGAACACTAGTTATTGGCAGAGATTTTTCCTCCCCAGTGAATCCCCTTACTGTTACAAACTGATTTGGTAGAAGGTGTTAAGGCCCCACCAAATTCCATTTTACTAAGGTAAGAGACACCCCCATGTCCCTTAACTCATGGGCATGCACCCCATTTATAGTAGCCATGTGTATGTGCTCCCTCATGTTTATGGACATGCTTTCAGGGATACACAGTGCACTCAACTCCATTCAAACACCACTTTGTCTGCTCCGTGTCTTTTTAGGACACTGTCTAACAAGATGCCCCAGCTGTATGCAAAACCAACAATCACCATTTCTTTTAGCTGTTAAATCCTTTTTTTGTAACCTGGGGCTTCCCCCTTTCTGTGGGGGCAGTGAGGATTTTAGCTGGCCTAAAGGTGCACTTTTCTTCTTCTGTGCAACCATACTCGCCCCACTCCCTTTCAGAGGAGGCCTCTTCCTGGCATAGCGGTCCTAGAGCTTAGCAGCCTGCTGCACTGTTTTGGGGTCTTGGTCCTCTAACCAGGGTTTTAGCTCTGCTGGGCAGGCCCAGAAGAAATTCTCCAGAAGTACAACCTCCTCAATTTTCTCTACAGAGTTTGCTTCCACTCCCTCTCACCAGCGTTTCAAAATCTGATCTTGCTTTGTGGTGAGTTTCTCATAGCTCATGACAGGGCTTCTCTGGAGCTTATGGAATTAACCCTGTATGCTTCAGGTGCCCTACTTCTTAAGCAATGCAGCTTTACATTTCTCATGATTACTCTGTCCTGATTGTCCATTTGTCCTAGTACCTCATGTGCTTTCCCAGTAAGCAGCGGGGATAGCTGGAAGTTCCGTGACTCCCTGGATAATTTAGCCTGGACACAGACCTTTTCAAACAAATTCAAAAATCGAAACATTGAAACATAGAATTTGATGGCAGATAAGGACTGCTTGTCCCTTCTAGTCTGCCCAGTTCCCTACCTAACGGATAAGCTGCAGATCCTAGTTAACCAACAGCCTACCTCCCACTAGAATTGCCATATGTCTGTCCCATGCATTCTTGAATTCCCCCACTGTTTTTGACTCTACGACCTCCTCAGGAAGGCTGTTCCATGTATCCACAACCCTTTCTGTGAAGAAATACTTCCTCACATTACCTCTGAGCCGTCCCCCTCTTTAAATTCAGCTATTAATTTAGAATTGAACTTGTACCCCAGTCCTGGAGTTCCAAGTTCACCCCTGCCACTTGCCTCCTCTGGCACTGGTAGTTAGAGTCTTAGCTTCGCCAGTTCGAATTCCCTCTGGCACTCTCTTTCCTTTCTACCCGCCTCTCTCTGAAGCTGTTTTTCCTTTTTCTCTGCCTCTCTCTGATGCTGGTTTTCTTTTTCCTGCATCTCCAGCTTGTATTTCCTCTGCTCAAATTCCCTTTGCTGCTGGGCTTCAGACCTTTAATGCTCACATTCCAGCTCCAGTCTCCTCAGCTCTAGCTGCAGCATGATCCCTTCCAGCTCCACCTTTGTGGTGACTCTCCCCTGGCACTGTTTCTCTGGGTTCCCTCTGGTCTCACTGTCCTCCTCCCTGGGACTGGACTCTGCGATGGACCCTGCCACCCCCACACCCAAGCTCTGGTCCTTTTCAGTCACTGGCCATGACTCACAGTTCTGGGCAGCCACTAGCTCATCGGCTTGCAACAAGAGCCTCCACGGGGTGCTTTTTGGTTCGCCCCTCACACTGGATCCCTCTTTCTTGACACAACTGCTTTAGATATTCTGCAGTGTATTTGCTGCAGATGGAAGTCATCTTCTTCCCTAACTACTGATACACTAGCTTGCACCTGAGGGAAAAAAACCAAAACAGGTAGGGAACTTTATACTGTAACCAAATTATATATTTTTTAAAATCTCGGCCTTGATTGTGTGTGGATTGTTTTCAGTTTATCAATGTGATACACTGGGTTCGAATCCAACTGTTATGCCTGTGCAACCAATCTCTTGAATCACAACAGTATGCAACCAAATCTCCCAGATCCCAACGCTGAGCACCAGATCTGTCACGAACCCCACTCCTGAGGGTCAAGGCCACTAGGCTCACATTGACCATCCCTAAGTGCAATCCATGACAGGGAGGGGGAACAGGGAGACCCACCCCACGTGCTTTTAGAATGCTCACCAAGGCAATGACAGAACACTCCCCACAAGGTTCCAGGGAAACCTCTTTACTTCTGGGTAGGGTATAATACCAGTCTCAAGCCTTGTAGCCAAATAAGAACCATCTCTTGATTATTACACAAGGAAGGAGATCCAGCATTACAACCTCTTTGGGGTAGCATTGTAAAGCTGATTTTGCCTTCTCTCACAAGGTGTTCAATAACCTGGTTCAGATTCCCACAGACCCTACTTTGAGACTTTCATATTTCCCCTATCTTTAGCCAGCCATGTCCCCTGTTACAAACTCTTGATTAAGTAGCTATGAATGACACCTCATTGGCAATAACAGTTTAGGCCCAGATTATTTATAACTGTCTATAGTCATACACACACACTATAAGAAATTCTGTCAAGGCAAGTTTTCTTAACAAAAAAAATGTTTTTACTGATATAATTACTAATCATACATTTACAAATAAAAGATTTTTAACTTTGGCAAATTTGTCACAGAATAAACAGAAAAGTAAAAAGTGGACCATGTACAAAAAGAAAATGCCTTAAAACTGTTAGCTAAGTTCTACCTTAAATATGAAGATTTCAAAGTCCAAAGAATTGCTGGTTTGCAAAATATTTGTTTTTCTGTAGCAGCCTTTGGTTCTTAGGTAGGAAGTTGTTCTGTTGTGTTCAGGAGAAAGTGTCGAGGCAAAATGGCAAAATGGCTCTGAGTGTCTGTGCTGGAAGTTTATATAGAAGACCGCCCCCCCCCCAGTTTGTGAATAAAGACTGGTCCTTCTGTGAATAAAGGCTGCCCTTCCAATTTATGTCACTGGGTCTCACTCTTGCACTTTCCCAAAGTCTTGGCACTTAGAAAAAATGTCAGTGTACTGTGGGAACCTTTTCTGTCACCTGACATTACAATCTCACATAGACCTGTTAGAAGGATGTTTCCTGGCACTTAGAAAAAAAATGTCAGCATACCTCTCAACTGTACCACATTACGAGGAACATTCCTCATTTTACTTCACAAAAACTCCCTGTTCCACATTGTGAGGACTTGTTCCACATTCAAAGTCAACATTTTAAATCACAAATCCATAGTAAATTATGCAAAAAATATATTATTCAATTAATAACAGACTTTCTAAACATACATGCAATATTTTAAGTGTTTTAAGCTTCTTAGGTAAAGATTTGATTAAGTGTTCCTCATTTTGCCCATTTGTTCTACATATTGACAGGCAGTGTTCCACATCTGGGGGACAAAAGGTTGAGAGGTATGAATGTCAGTGTACTGAAGGAACTGTTTCTGTCACTTCTTGTCTAAGACCATTTCCCTTTTGGTCTTAAGGGTTTACAACAGTGGAAATAGATTCTTTCATCCTGGAATTTTGAACTGGCTTAATTTAGTTAGTTATAAGGAAGATCCTGTAAGTTGTATGATTATATAAGCTGATTTTATTACTTCTGTTTCCATTGGCCAGTTAACTTTAGAGCAATACTCTTTAATCATGTATCCACAAGCTGTTTGACAAGAACTTGTCAGATTCTTAAAAGGAAGGCTGGCCTTGCAAGTCAAAGGAAGGTCAAACCCCTTTTAAACAGTTTTTTCTCTATGTGCCTTTTTTGACACTAGCGTGTGCATATACATAGGAGTACATAAAAAAATATATACAACAGAATAATATCTACAAATAAGGGCTAGCAGTGGGGTAGCTCACTGCAAAGTGTGCCACAGGATGTTTTCCTCCTCTGCAGAGGGAGGGTTGTAGGCTCCACAGCAGTACTGCAATCAGAGAGGACCACAGGAGGCGGTGCATCTGGTGCAACAGACAAGTGGGAGGGCACTGGCAGCACTGGAGCACAACTGTGCTCAGCATGTGTGCACTCTTTGTTGCCAGGCATGCCAGCATCCTGGGAGAAACTAAGGTGGAAAGCCCTGGACTACACAGCATGCCCTGCTGACCTCAAACAAAGTGTGCAGCATGCTCAAGGGAATAACAGGTGGTAGTTCAGAGCAAGGTGGCTAGTTTATACAGTGACAAAGAAGAGAAAAATGGCTCAAATGTGGGGGCATTTGGGTGTTAGTCAGGACCTCTGTGATGATGGAAAAAACATTAAAAACCTCTTTCTGCCTGGATCATTGACTCCACAAGTGCCAAGCCATTTTTCTCTTCTATGCCTTGCGGACCTGACTGGCCACCCTTGCCCCCCCCCCATTTGATGGGCCAGGCCAGATGGAGGACACTGTAAAAACCATGGACAGAGCCCACCATGAATGCAGGAGCTGTGCTGTGCGGTCACTAAAATACAGAGGAAAGAGTCAGAGAAGGGAAGGATGGGACTGAGAGACATCTTTACAAAAAATGGCCGCACCAGTAAAAGGTGGATAAACAGTTTATTAAAAAAAAAAATACTTATCTCCATTAGAATTCTCCTGTCTTAAAGGGTAACCATCTGTGTGAGGAAGGACCCATTTGCTTGGTGCACTGAGATACTATAACTACTGAGGTGATTTCAACATTCAAGCCTCTGGGTACAGTAGCATAAATTAGAATGTGGGTTGATACAGTGCCTTTCATACAACCTATACCTCAAAGTGCTCTACATACTGATGTGTGTGCCATTGGTAGTGCAGGGAATGTATGTATTGTATATAACAGCAGCTATTATTCATGCACAACATTCACACACAAACGGAGACAGCTGTATAAGAAACTGTTTTATCAAGAGGGAGAATAGTAATCAAGTCGCACACACATACATGATTCATTCTGAAAAGTGCTATGAGATCTTATATTTCCACCTGGACAACCTCCAGAGGTTGGTAGAAGATAGCATCCCTTAACAGTGCAGTGTCCTGGGAGAAGATGATGACAATGAAGGGATTCCTGATCTCATCTAAAGGGGCAATCACTCTCACTTCAGTCTGGTGTAAAGATGAATACTAAGGTAGCCGAGCAGAGCTGATTCTACTGTAGTACATGCCAGTGTGGCTAGGCTGGTAGCACTCTTGACTCTGGTCTGCAGTGTTGTTGATTCAGATACCACATATGGAGTTTTGGCCCACATGTAAAGCTGATATTGCAGTGTTGTACAGGGAAGGGGGTACTGCAGAGACAGTGTCTTTTTCTACTGATATTGTCACCTTCCTCCCCAAACAGCACTGCAGTATTAGCTGTGGATATGAGCCCAATACCCATGTGTGGCATCTGAACCAACAACATTGTGGCCAGAGTCAAGAGTGCTACTAAGCCACACTGACATGTAATACAGTAGAATCAACTGTACTGGGCTATTTAAACAGGTCTCCTTCTCTTTCTTCTAATGAAGGCTAGACCACCCATTATAATGCAGCATCCACCAGTTGTACAGCATTGCCGTGACACATGTTGCAGGTCATGGTAGGTATCACTGAGTCTTTAACTACAGCATCCAGCATTAACCTTTACAGGCCATTTCAAACTAATGCTTAGAAGGCGGTGTAACAGCTTTGTTGGGTCCCTTTTCCCAAGATGAATTGGGGATTCACTGGACATAACATCTACAGCCTCTCTAAGGCAGTCCAGGATAGAGGGGGATTCCGTCCCTAGCTCCACTTGTCAGACTAATCCTTTATGAATCTTAGAAATACACAGTTATACCCACCCACTAGAGAATCTGCCTTCTAAGTTGATTACTAAAAGTAACTATCTCACTTCAGTTCAGGCACATTTTCTGTAGACTTTATCTAGAATGGGACCTCCTGTCACATCTCATGATGTACAGTATATTAGCATGCAATAATTGTAATAATAAATCCAGTTGCCCCACCCAGTCATGAAGGAGGCCATGGTTGTGCCAAACAGCATGTAAACTCACAATAAACATACATTTTCTAAGACATAAGACAGGATTCAATGGTAATTTCACTGATAGGAAAGAGCAGACTGCAAAATACTGAGTAAAATAAACATAACATTTTCAGGGTAAGGTTTTTAGTTTAGTAATCATCATTGTTATAGCATCATCTGGTCAGTTGTACAAAAGGACTTGATCTGGTTTATAGCCACAATTAAATAGTGCATAAGTGGAATTATCAGATAGATACATACATACATACATACATACAGTAAATGGCCTGGGTTGGGTATTGATAGCAGAAGAAAAGAGATAATACTTCACCTCTACAGATCCTGGTAAGGCCTCACCTAGAGTATTTCACCCAGTTCTGGAGTTCTTACCCCAGAAGGGATAAGGACAGGTTGGAGACAGTGCAGTGTGTATGGTAACAAAAGTGATTGAGGGCCAGCAAGGCAGATCCTATGAGGAGTGCCTCAAGGAACCAAATATGTACTCACTGGAGACCAGAAGGAAGAGGGGAGATATGATAGAGACCTTCAAGTTTCTTAAGGGAACTAACAAAGTGAACTGCGGGGAACTATTTAGCCTGAATACAAATTCACGGTCACATGGACATGAATGGAAATAAACAGGAGGTAGGTTCAGGAGGAATTTGAGGAAGTACTACTTTATGGAAAGGGTGTGGTGGAACCTTGGAACAGTCTGTCGGCTGAGGTGGTGGGTGCCAAAACAGTAAGGGGATTCATAAAGGGCTGGGATATAAAGAAGGGAATAGTCGTTAGTGGGGACAACACTATCAAAGAGGAGAATAGAGAGAGGATGGGAAGGGTAAGTACCATACCCTAGTTCCAGGGATTTTAGGGAACATGGTCAGACTAGATGGACCCCCCAGTCTTTTTCTGCCGTCATTGTCTGTGCTTCTGTGTTTCTATCCAATTTGTTGTGCATTCTTTCCTCTGTCATTCCTGGTTATGGTATACTAGCCAGTCAATTTTATTAATTGTTTTGCTTCCATCATCTGCTGTTTTGCCACTGTGTTTTTAATATATTGTTTGTACTAATATTTTTTTCATTTACAGTGATGGAGATGGTCATCAGGATAGCAAGGACAACTGCCCTACGATCATTAACAGCTCTCAGCTGGACTCGGATAAGGATGGTATAGGTGATGAGTGTGATGACGATGATGACAATGACGGAATTCCTGATCTCATTCCACCGGGTCCTGATAACTGCAGACTGGTGCCCAACCCAGGACAGGAGGATGACAATGGTACATGTTGTCTGGTGTGGTGTGGTATGGTATGGTGCAGGGGGGGTTGTATATGTGAACGAGTGACCTGGAGGTTCACAAAAGGAAATTATTGCTTTGATTCCCACAACATTTTAGCATGCATAGCTGAAAAACGGTCTTAGCAGGAAATCTGTAATATAGAAGTTTTTCTAGCACCAGATTTTAGGATAGTGATGATCTGCCACAATCATGCAGACTTAAGAACAGTAAGTTTTATTTATTTACTTATTCTCTTGGAAGGATACCTTTGAGCCTGAGGCTCATTTACAGAGGTTCCACATCAGAAACAAAAATGACAAACACTACAATAGCAGAGAAATGCTAATACAGTCATATGCTAATAGAGTTTTCACTACAGAAACACTAAGAACAGCAATGGAAGGCAGAATACAATAATTTGCTGTATACAATGGTGATGTATAAAAGACTACAACAAGCAGAAATATGTTCTGCAGTAACAGATCCTTTTGTCGAAGTGCCACAAGTACAAAAACTAACACATATTTGCTGATAGACATATTTTAGCTAAATAATACACTTTAGCCAAGTAACACATTAGTTAAATAGTCCAGAAAGGGAAGTGTAAAGCGGAAGTCAAATACTGAGGAATGGTACATTCCCAGACAATGGGAGACAATTCTTAAACCATTTGAAGCTTGAGATTTGGACCTCTCTTTATAAACCTAAGGCTTTGGGAATTTCTGAAACTTGGCTCAGACCCTTGGTTCCACAGTCAGTATACTCCTTATGAGTTATGATATACTTCGCTTACCCAGAAAGGGAAAGTACAGAGGAGGTGGTGCAGCTTTTTTTATAAAGATCATTTTGAAGTAACCATATTGTAGGACAGATGTTCTGTTAACACAAAATGTAAATTGATAATTTCAGAGCTAGTCCTAGGTAAAATAAATAAAATCCATATTTGCTATTTTTACAATCCTCCTCAGTTGGGATTAGATGGTTTGTCTCAGCTCATTAATAATTTAGAATCCCCTTTTTACCTTGCATCATTTAGTTATTATTGGTGACTTTCAATTGATTGCAGGAGAAATCCCTTAAACTGGGCCTTATTAATACAAATTTTGAATTTTTACCAATTCATCTCTTCTCTATCACAATTAAATTTTGCAAATTCTAATAATTCTTTGCTGGATTGGGCATTAACAAATAAGATGGATAGAGTACCCTTTTCTGGAGTGCTTACTGACTCCGTGATCACTCTCCAATATATTGTGTTTAGTCCAGTCAGGCACCAAAGGTTCCCTCATCCCGTCCCATCCCCATATTTTCTCCTTTTATAGTTTCTCCCCATTGATATTAATAATCTCACAACTAAAGCTGAGCAAATTGTCTTATTCTGACTGCAGTCCTTATGTTGATTCTGCATTAGATTATTTTTGGCTTTTGGCTGTTACCAATTCAAATTCATTTTTTTTTCCTCTTACAAAGAGGAGGCTGAGGGGTACAAATAATGAGTTGCTCACTGGGGATTTAGAATCTTGACTTAAAAAGTAGGACCTGGCTTAGGCTGCTTTTACAAACTCTCCCCCCCCCCAGTTCATAATCAGAATATAGACAAAAATCAGAACTCTGGTTAAGTATTTCACTATATCTCTCTTAAGTTTAATGTTTTGAAATGACATCTAAATGAAAATTGGTGCGATCCAAAATTATTTTGATCAGATATAAACTCACTTCTAAATCCCGAACCTAGATGGACTGTTGAGAAATTAACTGTTGGTGAAACAGTGGTCTGTGATTCCTTTTCAACTGCAAATAACTTACAGGAATATTCTATAATTATTTCCCCACTTTAAATGGGCTTTTATAAACCCATATGTGCATACCTTAGTACAACCTGAGTCCATGTCCATTCAACAAGTAAACCCGAATTTATAGTCCAGTGCCTTTTGGGAGATAAAGGATTGTGAATTGGCCCAAAATGATGGCCAGTCGATCCCTTCCACTTCCTAGTGTGCCAGCCTTGCCCCCACCCTAAGATACTTTGTGATGTCTAACCAGGGAGAGCATGGGGGTGTGCGCCATTGAACTGAATGGGGCTATTTTGAAACTATGAATTCTACATCACTGCAGCATTATGCATAAAAGAACACTGCCTCTTGACTAACAATGCCCTTGTCAGTCAAGTTTAGTCAAGCGGTATTATTCATGTATACGTAATGCCACAGTAACATATATAATTCATAGTTTAAAAACAGCTTCATTCAGTTCAGTGGCTTATGCCCCCATGCACTCCCTAGTTAGATATCACAAAATGTCTTAGCATGGGGGGCAGGGCCAGCACACTGGGAAGTAGAAGGGATTGACTGGCTATCTTCTCAGGCCACTTTATGATCCCTTCCTTCCCAAAGGGCACTGGAATATAACTTTGGGTTTACATAGAAATGAACTTGGGCTGTACTAAGGTATGCACATATGGATTTAAATTTTTTTTTTTTTCGGGAATGATCATAGAACATTCCTTTAAACAAGAAATTTACAGATTTTTTCTCAATATGATTCCAAGTTTGATTGTAATGGTTAGAAAGGATGTGGTCTGTCTGATAATGGTCTTTCAGTAGTTAATACCGTTCGTATTGTTTTCTATTTAAAAAATAACTCCCCCTTAGAAACTAATAATGTATTGTTTTCTTTATGTTCCAAGGAGGACTAAATAGCAATGGTCTAGGTCTGAGATTTTCGAAGTTTATTGCCAGTAAAAATTGCTGCTCACCCAAGCAAGATGTGTATTCTTTATATCTTCTTCGAGGATATCTCTTCCCTTAGGCCACACCTTTGGAACTATATCTGCATCTGCACTAGGACAACATGGAAACTTTTGCTAGCCAGGGGCCGCCCATGACGACATCATGTGTCAGAATCTACATAAACATGTGCAGCCCCATCTCCTCAGTTCTTTACCCTATCAACTATACTTGTTGGACCTGCTGTGGAAAAAAATACGCCTAGCCATTGTCTATTATTTTCTATAATATAATCACTAAAATAATGTAAGGATACCATCCACTACTGTATGCCACTAAAACCAACAGTGCTGTTGTGGTACAGTGTCTGTGGTGAAAAAATATACAAGGACAACACCCACAACATGTATGTCTGCTGTTTAGATCTCTCTCACACAGTCAGGATTTGAGAAATTTGCCAGGGCTGCAATCAAGCAACAAGGTAATACAGAAAAAGGGCACTTGAGAAATTTTTATTAGAAAACACTCTAGCAACCATGCAAAAGCCCAGGGTCAGAAGGAAATGTTGCCAGTCCCATCAACTGAGTCACAGTCATCAAAGTCCAAAGACGATAAAAAAAGCAGTCATCATTGGGACATAAGCATAAGCATAATGATAAGGATAGATCAATGTCTCTGGCAAGGTCCAGGTCACTGCTGCAGCCTGGACCCACTCAATCTGCATCATCATTGTCCGCCCCAGTGGCGGTGGTGCCAGTCCCCAACCATTGACCAAACACCAAGGTCAGAGCTTGGCTTGGGCACTGTTGTAGTTACTATGGATGGTACATTGCTGTCATCAATGGGGGCAGACCTATCATCGACACTGGCAGTTGTGACCCTTGGCCAGGGCATCATCGACACATAGGTAGTGCCGGCATAGTTTTCAGATATGTTATGACACATATTGCCAGGATTGCCTTTCCATCCTGCACTGCCACTGACAGAGATTCCTGCATTGCAGGCCCTGTTGACTCCTTCGACTGTTACTCAGCAAGTGTCTACTGGACAAAGGCCTGTAGCATCACCAGTGGGGTTCTCCATTCTCATAGCCAATCAGAACACCAGGGATGAGGAGGAATATACTGCTGACCTCATAATGGAGGAGGATTATGAAGAAGAGGAATATAAAGAAATGTTATGCTCCCCCATTCCAGCTCCACGGTATCCTCTTGGGATCCTCGTCACCTCACCGACATGCAACACAGCGTGGTACAACACCATGCAGCAAAATTGCTGATCACAAGATACCTCCCTGGCTGATTACAATGAAAGTAACCAGCATGCAGGGCAAATCTGTCAAACAGTCCCACAGCACACAAACACATGCACTTCAGCACTGCAACTTGGGGGGGGGGGCATGAGAGGATTCAGCACACCAACTCCTGTGATACAATCCCACTTAAAGTTATTAGTAGGGGGGAGGGTGTGCTCAAGCACATCCAGCCTTCGCAACCTCCTACTGACAGCTGGTGTCCTGATCCTGAGGTGATCGGCAGGGTGGTTGTGGAGCTCTGGCAGATCCTTCCCTCACATCCCCTTGAAGAGTGCTGACAGCAGTCCCATTCCTGACACGTTCCAGTGCTACGTCCTACTAAGATGAAACCATTCAATAGTTAACAGATTCATCATAGGAATCATAGGAAAGATACTGAGCCAAATGGACTTTCATCCTATATGCTCGCCATTTAGTTCTAATTTCTAATCTTATTCATGTAACTATCCCATCTAGATTTAAACTCAATAGTTGTTTGGCAAGCCACAACTTCCAATGGTAATCTGTTCCAATCATACATAACTCTTTGATTAAACCACCGTGTACTACATACTTTCTTCCTTTTTTAGTGCTGTTAACTGCATCGGATGAGACCTAGTATTGTACACACTAATGTTTGATTCAAGACCAGTGATATTCCAAAGATCATCACTCTGCCAAGCCTTATGCACAAAGCACATATCAGCTCTTTTTCTTCTCTCCTCCAAGGAATACATATTCAGCTCAGATTGTAATGTAGTTCCATTTAACTCCTTCTCCAGGTCATTTATGTTCTGTCTCTTGTAGTGTTCTTTCTGATGTGGCCTTTGCTATACCATCCACGTGGTTCCAGCAACCCACAGGTGATAGCAAGCCTGCACTAATATATCCCCTTAGCGAGTCTATATTTCATGCTTTTCACTGCATGATATGTTACCCACGCAATTGTGCCCATGGACATGATGTTGATCCATCCTCTTGCAGTGAGGATTCTGTGTTGTGCACACCCAGATGTCCTCCTGAAGGCCCCACTTTTCAAACAGTGATGCAACAAATGCAAACTGCAATGAAGTTTGCTATGGAAGAAGAAGATTCTTCCAAAAAGAATCTGATGAGGTTTCTGGAGGTGCCCTGCACTCCCTCAAGCATTGTTCTTCCAGTTTATCCTGACTTAGAGGGTGCCATTTGTGCTGCCTAGTATAAACCAGATACCATACCAGCAGTCCCTAAAAAGGCTGACAAGCAGCACCCTGCCCCTGCTGCCAAGCTTTATTATGCCAACCACCCAGAAACAGATTATGTGGTCATCATGGCTGCCCATTATAGATCCAGGGCACCAAAGCATATGAATACCCTGCCACCTGGTAAGGAATCCAGTAGGCTAAACATGATGGGCAAGTGAACCCACACCTCTGTCTCACTAGGCCTGTGTATTGCCAGCTATCAATCTCACATGATCAGGTATCAAAACAGTCTTTGGAATGCTGTGAAAGCTGAAGCTTAGGCCCTTCCAGAAGGTGCAGCCAAGAATGAATTACTGAAAAATTTAAATGCAGATGTTGTAGTAGGAAAAAATGTACTACACTCGGCTTATGATGTCTCGGATGCCTCTGGAAGGGCAGCTGCCAATGGCATTTGTATGAGAAGGTATTCTTAGCTCAGAGTGGCTGTGTTTGCAGCTGAAGTGCAACAAACAGTCTTGAATGCATCCTCTAGAGTCTAGAGGCACCAAACTGTTTGGCTGTTGCATAGAAGAGGCTTTGACAGGCCTACACACCTCCAGGATGACTCTAAGGTCGGTTAAGTTCCTGTACCCTACACCTTGTAGAGGCAGAGGTAGAGGATCCTTTTGCCAGCCTTCTGCCAAAGATGGACATCAAACCTACCATCAGCAGGGTCGAGGGAATGATGGTGGAGCTTTGCCACCTACCCCTTCCTCAGGAGCCCATTTTAAAGCCTCCAGAGCCAGTGGTGCCAGGTCCACTGGCTCAGCATGATTCACGCAGAACTTCCCCCAAACCTCTTCAGTGGGAGTGGTAGGTCACTTCTCCCTTCATCTTAAATGATGGAGAGAGATTACGGCAAATGAATGGGTCCTGAAGATAATTGCAAAGGGACATGCTCTGGAGTTGCTAGACACCCCTGCAGAACATCCTCTGTCTCTTTCAACTTATCCCAGGGACACTGTCTTTGCTGAAAGAAGTGATACAAGCCTTACAGACCAAATGTGCCATAGAACCTGTGCCTTCATGCCAGAAAAGCGAAGGATTTTACTCCAGATACTTCCAGGTCCAGAAATAGACAGGAGATCTCAAGCCGGTGCTAGACCTGCAAGACCTAAATGCCTACATAGAATAGAAGAAGTCTCACATGGTCTCCCTGCAGAATCTAATCCCTCTGTTGCAAACAGGGGACTGTATTTGCTCCCTGGATATGAAGGATGCATACCTTCAGATCAAGATCAGACAGAATCACAGTAACTACTTGAGATTTGTCCAAGAAGGGAAACACTTTCAGTTCAGAATATTGCCCTTTGAGATGTCTTCTGTGCCATGGGTCTTTACAAAATGCTTAGCTGTGGTGGCAGCAGCCCTTCACAGGGAAGGTCTATGTGTCTTCACATACCTGGACAGTTGACTGTTGAAAACCAGATCCAGGAGCCAGCCTGAACACGCCCTGTCCTGCACAAGGCAATTGTTTGAAGACCTGAGGGTTACAATGAATGTATCAAAATCAGTATCATCCCCTTGCCAGAGGCTGTAGTATATAGAGGCAATCCTGGAAACAGCACAGGGCAGAGCATTTCTACCCCTGGACAAGATATGGCTCAAGTGCAGCTGGTGTACAGCAGTCAGTATGTCTCAGTCAGGACATTTCTGTGCTTGCTGGGACTCAGGACTGTGGACATTGTGACTGTGCCATTTACTTGCTTACATATGCAGATACCACAAAGGACAATGAGACCAACTGACTGATGGCATGGACCAACAGGTGCTCATCATGTCCCATTTACATAAAACACTGGTGTGGTGGATGGACCATAACAACCTAATTAGGGGCATTCCAATGTTAATCCCACCTCTGATGCAGATTCTCACCTCAGATGCATAAGGTTCAAGAGGGAACATACCTTGGCCCTTATCAGACCCACATTTTATAGTTTCCAGGCTTGCCAGGAGCATCTGACTCCAGGTCATCTGCTAGTACAGATGGACAACATCAGTGTTGTGCATTACATAAACAAAGAAGAGGGGGGGGAATTATTCCTATTCCCTGTGTTGGGAAGAAAGAAGAGTGTGGTACTGGGTGATAGAACATGGCTGGAGTTATCAGTTGTTCATCTCCTAGGTGTCCAAACTGTCTTAACAGATAAGCTAAGCAGGTCACAGTTGAAAATACGCAAATAGGAACCACTGATCTTCATGATGGATGGCCTCTTTGCAAGGTGGGATCATCCAGAGTTTGACTTTTTTACATCCCTACACAACACAAAACTGCCACGTTTCTGCTCACTCTCTCCAGGGCCTGGAGTTTTTTGGTGAGACACATTGTCCCTCTGTTGGAAAGGAACATTTCTCTATGCATTCCCTCTCATTCCAATAATACAGAAAGTGTTTCTGAAATTTCAGATGGAGGACACAACCCTCATTCTCATAGTACCTCTGTGGCCTTAACAAATTTGGTATCCACTGCCTCGACAGCTAGCAATGGAACCTCCAGTACCCTTGCCTCTGTGCAGAGGACTGTTGTCACAGGACAAGGGGTCTCTGGTCCATCTGGACCTGAAGTCCTTGCACCTACATGTCTGGCTCCTGAAGACATAGCCCTTGCAAGGTTTGGGGAATCATTGAAAGCAACTGGTGTGCTGGTTGCAGCAAGAAAGTGTTCTACCAGGCATACATACTCCCTGAAGTGGAAGTGTTTCACTTCATGGGCCACTTCCCAAACATTTGGACCCATTTACCTGTCCAGTTAATGCAGTGTTGGAACACTTGCTGTCACTGTGAGATTCTGGTCTTCAGTAGTCCCCACTGAAGGTGCATTTGGCAGCTGTATCAGCTTTCCACGTCTCTGTTGATGAACGTATAGTACCTCAGTTAGAGGTCTTCTATACTTTTTTGAGAGGTATTCTACACATGAAACCTCCCATTCACAACCCCCCCCCCCCGTGGGACCTCAGTTATGTACTTGAGAGACTTACTTTGGCTCCTTTTGAGCCAGCCACAAGTTGTGGCTTACACTTTCATTCATGGAAAGCACTATTTTTAGTTACAATAACTTCAGCTCAAAGGATTTCATAGCTGCAAACCCTATTGTGTGAGCCTCCTTATTTATTTAATTTTCCACAAAGACAGAGTGTCTTTGTGCACTAATCCTAAGTTCTTGCCAAAGGTGATGCCTGTGTTTACACTAAATTTAACCATCCACTTTCCAGTTTGCTATCCAGAACAATGCATATCAAGGTGAAGCATTGCTCCACAATAGATGTACGTAGAATTTTGAGGCACTATCTTACTTGCACCAAGGACTGCAGAAAGTCCTCTCAGCTTTTTATTCCATTTGCTCCTGGGAAAAAGGGCATACCTATTTCAAAACAGTGCTTGTCCAAATGGCTAGCATATTGTATTATGATCTGTTACAGGAAGTACAGTAAGGAACTTCCTGGTATGGTTCATGGTCATTCCACAAGGGGTATGGCCACATCTGTTGCTTGCTTCAGAAATGTCTGAATGGCTGACATCTGTGCTGCAGCCACCTGGAGTGGTGTCCACACTTTCACGAAACACTACAGTCTGGACATTGTCTCCCACAGATGGGTAGGCTTCAGCCTTGCTGTACTGCAGGGCCTCCTGTTTTAAACAGACTTAACCATCTTCCCAGTTGGCTTTTGGGACTGCTTGGAACTCATTCTAATGATGTGGCTTAAGGGAAGAGATATCCTCGAAGAAGATAGAACAGTTGTGTACTGACCATAACAGTAGATCTTCGAAACAATCTCTTCCCTTAGGCTATGCCAGCACTCCTTCCTTTTTTATCAGCTGTAGGGGAAAATAGCATCTAAATCTGCTGTGGGACTTTTCATGACTGCTGTTTCCAGCACCTGCATCTGCCTAATATCTGAGGCACTGGTATGATCTCCTGGTTCTCCAAGAAGAGAGTGTTCTGAGCACAGTCTCCAGTGGGGAACTAAGGAGAGATGGGGCCACCCACATTTGTGTAGACACCGACATGTGACATTGTCATGGGTGGCCCTGGCTAGCAAAAGTGTCCATGTGGTCCTAGCACTGTTGCATGTACAGTTCCAAAAGTGTGGCCTAACGGATGTGATTATCTCAAAGATGCACTGTTACAATAAGTATACAACTGATCTTTAATCACCCAGACATTTCCAACAGTCTGGAAAACTGCTTGGGTGGTTCCAATTCCCAAGAGTGGTAATTCTGTATCTGTGGATAATGTCTGTCCTATTTCAATTCTGAATTCTTTAAATAAACTTTTAGGAAGGATTTTTTTCTAACAAGTTGAATTCTTACTTAACTTCCTATACTCGTCTCACTCCCCAGCAACACCATTTCCTTAAAGGTCATGACACAAGCATTGCCTTGGTCAGGTTTTTAGGCTCTGTCCATAGGGGCATGAACATTGGGTGTCTTACTGGTGCAGTGTTTGTGGACCTGAGCAAGTATTTGACATGCATAGTTGACCATGACCTTCGTCTGCGTAAACTGACAAAAATCTGTTTATCTTCCAGTCTCTTGGTTTGGTAATCATTTGGCCATACCCAGTGTAAGTATTAACTCTGCTATGCCAGATTCTCTACCAGTCGTGAAAGGGGCTCTCTCAAAGCTCTATGTTAGGTCCATTATTGTTTTCTTTATTTAATTCAATTCCTAGTATGAGTTTCAGTTGCAATACTCATATGCAGATTATCTTATTTCTAGTTCTAATCTTTTTTTGCAAATATCTCAATTTCTAAATTCAGATTTCATTCCATTTGCAGTTAGATTTAATTGAATCATATGATTCTTGCTGTAAAAAAACAGAAAACATTGGGGTTTTTTTGGTTCTTGATCAGATTTAAATGACATTTCTAATTCTGATCAAAAATGTCACATTCTCTACTCTTCAGGCTTCCTTCATGATTAAGTCATGCAATTTAAGTATTTAGGTGTTTTGTTGGCCCCAACTCTTTCCTTTCCTTTTCTGAGTACACTGCTTTGGTCTGTTAAATCGTTAACAAAAATTGGGTGTTGTTTACAAACTTAAAGGAACCCCCTTAGGTCTTAAATTGTCCCTAGTTTAAGAAACATATTTTATGATTATTCACGTTCTGTAGACATTGATTTAGTAGCTGGTAGTTTGATTCAGATTCCTTTTTTCTTTTTAAAAGTGAAAAACTTGACTGCCCCGATATTGGTGTTACCACACCAAAACACATTAGTTTACATTCCTTGAACAAATCCTAATGGCGTCTTTACTGGGCTTAGGAATACCCCCAACACAGGCTAGACTCTCACATGGAGTGGGAGGAGCGGGGACTATTGCATCATGAGTTACTGCATTTTTTTGGGTGTTCATAATGTTAAGTAAGTATGTAATAAAGGTAGATGAAGGTTTTGAAACAAAACAAGGATGGGTATAACTACACCACTAGCATGCATTTCAGCTCTACTAAGAAAAGAAGCAGATAAAACAACCAGAAAAACCTACTGATTTTAGAGAAGGTAAGCAATTATAAAATGTGGGTTTTCAACTAGAAATAATATGATGAAAAATGAGTTGACAGTGTCCCTTTAAAGGCACGATCTCGTGAACCATTTTTTATTTAAAACTGGGCAGGCTGTAGGCTTGAGTAATGATTGTCTCTATTGCACCCTCCTCATTTCATCCAGATATAAAGTTAAATAAACTCTTTTCTGTCCTGCTGAGAAAATCTGGTTGGCATCACTGGAAAGGTCATGACCCTACTCTTGTAATGCACCATGGGACTTGCTGGTGCCTTGGTGCTCAAGCTGCTGCATTCCTGCTGCTTCTCTGATTACTTGTTTCAACACAGTGTCTTTCTTTGTTCTAAACTTGTGTTGGCTTACAAACTTTATGGAACGTGCACTTCTATTTTCTGGGATTCATGTATGCATTAACTACAGTACACTACACTGAAGAACATTATCATACACTAGGCATGTTTACACTTACCATTGTGATGTGCTGCACCATGCACCGATCACCTGACACTCCTGTCACATCAGTGCCAACCTCCGTTTTCACACAGCATTGTGCACAATTGCAAGGTTGGTATACTGAACCTTCATTTTGCCACTGTATTTCTGCCTGTTTTTTTGGGGGGGTGCAGATCTGGGTCTCGCTCTCTGCAGTCTCCTAATTAAAGTGATATACGCATGTTTTCCAAATGCCTTTTTTCACATAGTATGCCATTCCCAGCCATGCTTCAGATGTTGAAGCTGTAATTTATTTTGTAAAAAAATCTGTCATAGTCATTTTTTTTTGTTTTATCAATGCTTTGTTTCTGCCTACCCTCCAGTTTTCTGTGTGACCACACCCCCAGAATGATGTCATCTAAGGTAGCTGTCAGTGTTTTACATACAGCAATAAGGAATTCTGGGAAATGTATAAAGTTGACTTAAATGTTCATTACTTAGAGGTGCAGTTTCTTATTTTGGTAGTGGTGACTGCAGTATAGCACCTAATATGTAGATGCCCATAGCAAGGTATTGTGGGTACAAGTAACAAGCTGTTTTCCAATTTCCATACTGTGAGGTGCAGTCTCATATTTCTGTAGTGGCATCAACAATATAAGCACTTACATGTTTATTTTCAAAACAAGGAATTGTGCTTACAGTATCTAGCTGACAAGATTTCTTTACTGAGTGATGTAGTCTCCTATTTCTGTAGTGAGCACACAAAAATATAACACCCAGTATACTAATTTACATGGTGAGGCATTGTGGGTACAGTAAATAGTTGATGTTTCTATCTAAAACTAAAAACAT
Source organism: Neoceratodus forsteri (assembly GCA_016271365.2). Taxonomy (NCBI): domain Eukaryota; kingdom Metazoa; phylum Chordata; order Ceratodontiformes; family Ceratodontidae; genus Neoceratodus; species Neoceratodus forsteri. The sequence goes on along the minus strand of CM057454.1, from coordinate 1,074,517,162 downwards.
ACAGTGTCCCTTTAAAAATGTTGTTTCCCTTACATGATGTCACAGTTCAGGTTTGCAGCACTGAGAAAAAAGGGGCAGGGTTATGCAAATTAAGCAGACCACAGAAATAAAAGGATTTTTTTTCATGGAAAATGGGACTTGTTGGCAGTTTGAATGGTAGGAGTTGGATTTGCAACTCCTACAGGTTGCTACTCCCATTTGTTATGGCAAACTTGCATAACTCACTTTAAGAATTGCTGTATTATACACACTTTACCTCTGAATGGAAAAAGTACACAGGGGAGTAAAAGGTATAGATGCTACTGTGGCATCTTGGCTTCCTAGCAAGGAGTTCCGGAAATGGGTCCATTGGTACGGTTAGTGTAGGAAGGGAACAGTATGGTATGGCTTGGTGTATTGTGGGGCTATACCATTGTAAGTGGATTGGCGTGTTTACAAGCCAGCCAAAACTACCTGCAACAATACACAATCTGACAAAAACAGGGATGATTCTGCACCACATTAGAACCATCTGTAATGCTCTCCTTGGGGTTGACACTGCCTGAGCTGCACCAGTGCAACTTATCTGTACCTCTCGCAACGGTGCAGGATCATGTTGTGTAAACAGGACTTGTGATTACAGTAGTAATGCAGGTGAGCTACAGTCACAAACAATGGACCTTCACATATAGTACAACCTCTCCTCCCGTCCTTGCTTCTCTGTCTCTCCTGAACAGAGAGTAGCCCAGTATGGCCATATCCTAGTCATGGCTATCAATGTACCACAACTCCATTATGGACACCAAAACCAGGCTAGCCTGTATGCACTAGCTCTTCCCTGTAGAAACAGGTTCCTGTATGCATTTCCTCCATTTCCACTGATTCAATGTTGTTGAAATTGAGACAGGAGGCTGCTGCAATGACTCTCATAGCACCAGACTAGGCAATGTAGTCTTGGTACTCACTGATGCTGGCAGTGTTACAGAGAATAGATCTTCCACTGAAACAAGACCTGCTGATTCTGTCCCAGGGCAGTGCACCTCCCCCAGATCTCAAATCCATGCATTTTGAAGCATGTTTCTTGAGCAGCTAGAATATTCTAACTTGAACCTATCAAACCAGGTCCTAGAAGTTTAGAAAATTGTTAGAAAGCCAGCAATTAGGAAAACGTATACTTCAGAATGGAAAAGGTTTAGTATTTGTTGTGACTCTGTCCTGTCATCTCACTACAGAACTATGGATATACCAGTGGTTCTGGACTATTTGATTCACTAAGGCCCTGTACACACTAGGAACCGATTATAAAATGTTATTAAAAACATTTTATAAACTGATCCCCAGCATGGTTGTCGGAGCTTCCACATTATATTCCAACAACCATGCTTGCTGGAACTGGTTCCCAGGCATGACTGTGGCACCAACTCAGGGCATTATGGGTACTGCTTGATGCCAAAGTGCATGACAAGATACCCATGAATGAACACCAAAAGGGATCACCAAACAAAGTACAACAGTGCAATTGGTGTTTCTTGGGCTATTTAGCAATACTGGTACTTTTTTCCCCTATCCTGTGACTGAAAACAATGACGTTTCCCATAGGCAGTTTGCCTTAATCCGTGTTACAGCATGGTTTACATACACACTGCTGTTAGCACGGATAAAGACAACCATATTTAGCTAATACCATGCTAAAGGCTACTTCTCTAGCAGGGTTTTAGCAGGGTTTTAGGACATGGTTGTAAAACGGTTTTAACCATGTTACAGTGTGGACGCAAACTGTGTTCTGGGAGCTTAAAATGGTTTAAGGCAGTTTTAAGCTTCCTAGTGTGTATGGGGCCTTAGAGTCTCAAGAACTAAAGTCATCCACCTTTAAGGTGTTTTTGGCAGTTATTTCTGCTTTCAGATTTGCAGATAAGGAAAAATCCCTTGCAGCTCACTTAGTGTTTAAGAGATTTTTCAAAGGCCTACAAAATTATTTGTATACAGCTGTGAGAGAACCAGTTCTACCATGGGACTCTGCCCTTTGAGCCTATGTCTTCATCAGAGCAGAAATATTTATCCTAGAAAACAGTGTTTTTAAAGAGTTCCTTTCCTGTTCTTTTCTCAAATGACCCATGAAACTTAGGGTGAACCCTAACCCCCCTGGAGTTCCTGGAAATGTAAATTAATAATTTTTTGATCTGTGGTTTTTGGGAGGGAAGGGATTGTATTTTGGCTCCATGGACCTAAACCATTTTTTAATTTATTTTAGTCTTTGGTAATCGGGTAAGGCCCACTAGGCACAAGTGCCTGTTTTCAGGGGCGACCTGGGAGCACTGGGCGGTTAAGTGACTTGCTCAGAGTCACACAGTATGCAAGTGGAGGTTGTGAGAATCAAACTCAGGTCTGGTCTGCTGGATGTACCAAGCTCGTTCACACCTCATTCCTCTAACCTCTAGGCTATACTGCCAGCCCAGTGATGTAATTATATGGACAGCGCGAGGTACATTCCATAGCCTACTATAGGGGATTTTTTTTAAACTTCTTTTTTTAATACTTCAGGGTTTTGATTCATATAAATTAAGGCCACCACTCAACTAACAAGACCCTTCTAGTTAAGTGGTGGTCTTGATTTATTGGACTCAGAACCCTGATGTGTTAAAAAAACTACTTTAAAACCAGACCCTATAATAGGCTATGGAGTGCACCCCACACTATCTATATAATTATGTTACATAACATGCTAGTGTGAGGCCATCGTGCAGGACAGGGAAGTGAAAGAGATCAGTGGCTTGGCTCCACAGAGCCAAAATTCAATCCCTTCCCTCTCAAAAACCACAGAAGTGAAAATTATAATTTACATTTCCAGGAAGTCCAGGGAGAACTAAGGTTGCACCCTGTTTTACTATAAGTAAGCCAAAAAGGTGCTCTTTAATAGTTGTTGCTTCTGCAAGAAGGGGCAGGTAGTTGCAATGGTGTCACATCAGGACAGTGACACTTTGATAGCGAAATACCACCACAGTGACAGATCTCACCAGGTCGAGATCTTTTGCTGTGGTGGTTCACTGTCTGCCAACGGAGCGAGTTCCGTTGTTGCACCGTCACCCTGAACAACTTCAAGTCAGAGTTGGTTAATTAGAGATGGGGGGGTGAAGTCCCCTGCAGAAAAACACTTGATTCTGTCAGGAACAATGTCGACTGTTGGCATTGTTCCTGTCGCTATCGGGGGTGTTGATGTCAACGCCCTTGATGTACTGACATGGAACCAGTAGCAATCACTTTGTATAGACCCTCATTTTATGGTGTTCCAAAGAGATGCAGTGGTGCTTACAATAAATATGAAATATTTGCCTAAAGTGGTTTTCTTATTTCACATGAATAAATCTGTAACATTGCCTGTGTTTTTTCCAAAGCCACTCTCCAGTGTTGGAAAAAAAGAAATTTCATAGCTTAGATTTCAAGAGGTCTTTACATTTCTAAATTCAATGGACTTAACAGTCCAGAACTAAATACAGGAAACTGTTTGTCTCTCACGGCAAGGTAGGGAAAGGTAAGCCTGTTGCAAAAAATACTGGGATGGATTTTCAAATCTCCTGTCAGTCCTGCAGCCACAGAAAAAAATTGGTGCAAGTGGGTCACCATTTGCAGAGCCACAATTTTTTCCACGGCCACAGCCATGGTAGTTAGTCCACGACGGGCTGAAAATCCAACCCATAGTCTCCTGTTGGATTGTCTTATGCTCTGCTTTAGTAAGGCTAGTAAAGATCACCATGCGGTTTAAGGGCACACTTGACCAACACTACATCTATCACATAGGCAGCACATACTCTTGTTAAAGACGTGTAAAGCAGTCACATGGTCCACAGTGCACACCTTTGCTTCTCACTACTGTCTGGATATCCAAGCTAGAAGGGATGTCAGTTTTGGTACTTCTGTGCTTCTAAACAAGCTCTAGACCCTGCCTTTTAAGTACGACACAGAGTCATCTGTATGTATGACATCACAAATTCAAGCTTGTTGCTACAAGAAAAAAATAACTCACTGAAGTAATCATGTTTCATGTGTGAATTTGTGTCATACAAGCCCACCCTACCTCCCCTTCCATAACCTGCATAGAAAGGGTTCATAAGGTCAAGTCAGATTAAATGTTTTAAAAGTGTTTGTGCTTAAGCACATTGTAATTTCATACTTTGCAATTTTTTTAATTTTTTATATTGTGAATTGTCATTTCTTAACAAAAAGGTAATAGTAAATACACACTGAAAATAGAAAATTGTTAGAATCAATGTTTTGCCCATAGGTTTTCTTAGGGAATTATCTAAAAGAGAAAAAGACAAAGTTAGGTTTTTCTCATTATGATGGTGAGTACTTTTTTCTTTTCACTATGGGTTATCAATAATCCTTTCTTTTCTGCTTCATACACACAGATGACGGAATTGGTGATATTTGCGAAAATGACTTTGACCAGGACAAAGTGATTGACAGGATTGATGTTTGCCCTGAGAATGCCGAGGTCACCTTGACTGATTTCCGAGCCTATCAGACTGTCGTTTTGGATCCTGAGGGGGATGCCCAAATCGATCCTAACTGGGTGGTTCTAAACCAGGTAAAAACATTTTAAGAGACTAAAGCTGACTTCATCCACACACCCCTTGTGGGCCAGTGGGCCGTTTCAGAAAAAAAGCAAATAAGAGAGTCCAGGAGGTCACTGCTCAAAAAAGGACAAATTCAAAGCATCTATCAAGAAAAAGGCAGTGATACACTCACTGTTTTGTGTTTTGTTCTGTATTAGTACATCATATTTGGGACATATAATGGAAACTGACTGTACTGATTTGAGGTTCAAATTGTTACTTCTTCATTAGATGTGGTCCTACAGTCCACAAAATGATCCACTTTTAAATTCCACTACTACTGTAGAGTCACTAAAGAGGAAACCTCTGATTCACACTGTAAGCTGATCCATAGCCATCAATTACTATGGGGCCCTACATCCTGTGATGGGGGCTGGCCTGTTTTTTCACAAGTTTCAGTGGAACCACAGGGCAACTGAAATGCACAGGAGCATCAGACAAACCAGCTTAATTAAATTCACTGTCCACACAAAGTTGTGCAGTCAAGCAGTTGGGATTCATTTAGGTTTCAAGACACTGTCAGAGGGCATTTACTTTGTGCTACCATCAACAGCACCCTCCTAAGAGGCATTTCAGAAATGTTATATTCTACTGATCTTATTCCCTCTTGGTCACATTCATAGAGGCGTGGTGTTACTTGCAATCCTGATATGTTCCATATTTTATGTGGTCTCCTTTACAATTCATATTAAACTGTCAAACCAGTTAGTTGTTAATTCATTTACCTGACAGTCGCATATGTTATTCTGGCTCTAGCAAAAGCCGTACAAAAACTGTTGAGCAAGAGCTGCAACTCAGTTTTGCATGGAACTGTGACAGAACCAAAGATGCATTTCAGTCAAGTTGCAAAAACATTTTTCAGAAGTTGCTCTTGAGTTGGTTACATTTTAAAAAATCAATGCTATATGAATTGCCAATGCATTGCAAACTTACAAAAAATGCTTAACCAACTCATTGGCATTACAGTTAAATGCAAATTTTACTCTTCACTCAGTCACCGGCTCCACTGGAAGATGAGCTACAGTATATGGGACCTTACCCAGCCACAATGACACATCACGTTGTACAGTGCTTGGCACATGTGTGACCTCTCCTGAAATATACAGCATCAATAGATATGAAAAGATTTCTCCTTGACTCCCCCATCATATGGTTGTACTGCCCCTATAGAAAACCCCTCCATTTACCTAGTATGGATTGGATTGAGCTTCTTTATTTCTCTTAGGATGACTCTTTATGGGATCCTCAAAAGTGATTATTTTCCTTCTCTCTCAGGTTCCTAATTTCCTATACAGTTAAACACTAGCACCTATAGATGATCACGCCCTCTGAGGTAACTTTCACCTTCAGGCTCCTAGGCAACAACACCTATCTTCCCTTTGTACATTAGTTTCATGGGAGTCTCTCTCTTATCAGCCATTTTTATTTCAATCGGGCTGTTCTGGACACAGCTCTAGCTGTCTTCACAGCTCTGTTTTACGTGGTTTCCCTCTGTCTTTGCAACTCATTTTACTTATCTCTCTCTCTTTTTGCTGCTGGCCGTCTAGGACTGGGACCCAACAGACAACCAGACCTATATCCCAGAGCTGGAGCCATGCTGCCACTCCTGGTAAACCCTAGCCCAGTACATACAGAAATCTGAGCCCAGCTTCAGGATTGAGTTACATTATCTCCAGTGTACTCCTATGCCTCTTGCATATCAGGTTCATGCTCTGGAACCCTTTTTAATAGCCCACCATCTGTTTTTTTTGGGGGGGAGGGCTATAATTTATTTTGTATAGTTAGGAACTTGGGTCACAGCTCAGAAAAACAAAGCTTGCCTTCATTTAAATATTTTTCTCTTTTTTTGTCTTTAATCTCACTCACACTAGCTGTATGAGGTGAAGAAACTGCTCTGCCCAGTCAACAGAGCACCATTTCTCCCTCCACTACCTTTTTGTGTTTAGAACAAGGCTTCTCACATTGTTCAGCCTGTGTGATGTCATGCTGCATTCTCCTGGGGGTTAATTTTCCTTTATGTGGCTGAAATATGATGTACTAGTATAGAATAAACACAGACCATCTGAATTTCGAAAAGCAACCACTAAGAGTGTCACTGCCTTTTTCTCAATAGATGTAGTAACTACAACTGACACATCTGACCAGAGGCCTCAGCTACCTGATTGTTTCTGGAAGACTTGGACTGGTCCCACCCTTGGTCCATTATTTCCTTTATACCAGGGGTTCTGACATCACTTCCTCAAACAGGCAAAGGATATGCACCTGTCATAGCAAAAGCAGACATCCAGGAAAGGAACAGCAGCAAGTGAAGAGGTGACTGCTCTCTCAGTGGAAGGAAGTAAATGCAAATCTAGGAGCTTCATTATTACTTCTTCGCATTGATATTGCATTGGGGAAAGGAGGTAGAAGTTTGAAGAAGGTTGTGCAATGGCTACTTAAAGTCTGTTTTTGAGTGTGGATAGGAAGGATAGGAATATAAAAAGCAGCTGCTCAATATATCTAAACGTGTGCAACAAAGGAGGTAAGGAAAATAAAGAAAATGTTTTGCACTGATAGAGGAGGAGAGGGAGACTTGGGGAGTGTTTGGTATCCCGCATCTGAAGGGTGGGGGGGTCGCAGGGCAACCACAGCAATGGGTAGGGTGGTAGGCTGCAACAATCATGGTGCACCAATCTTTCTAAAATTGCCTGGAGTGTGGGAGGATGTTTAGTGTGCAACCACATAGAAAAACTTAGAAAGGAGATTGGGGTCTGCAGGAGGAACTAAGACAGGCAAGGCAGATTGGGGTGGGTTTAGCCTAATACTGGAGGAGGAAGAAGGGAGAGAGGGGCGATTTAAGCCAACAGTGGTGAGAGGATCAGAAGAAGGGAAGCAGAGACAAGGGGCCCAGGCCAGGAAGAACAATTGCCGGGAAACCAGGTCAGAGACAAAAGACAAATGGAAGGAGACAGGGACTGTGAGGGGAGGCGAAGAAGTGGCAAAAGTCATGGAGTGGAAAGGAGAGAACAGGTTACTATGAAGAGAGGGCGGGCATTTGTGAAGGGCCTTCAGAAAATAGTTGTGCACTGCTAGAGAGGAAGAAGGTGGAGGAGGGAAATGATGAAATTAGAGGAGTAATTGATAAATGCCTGGACCAAACTGGAGTGGGGAAGTTCTGCTGGGAGAATTGCAACAGGGGTAAAAGGGGGAAATAATGTGCAGGAGGAAGAAGAGGAGCTGGAAATGAGAGAGGGAGATGAATGGGAGCAAGCAGAGAGTAAGAGGGGTGGAATCTTAGTGCCGGGGGACTCAGTACTAAGAGGCGCTAGGTGGGGTAGCAAGGGGGAGAGGCATAGTCGCATTTGGGTGGAGGCCATGCCAGGAATGACAGCGGAAAGGGTGGGACAGTCTGTTCTGAAATATGCTAGAAGGGTAGGGACAAGCCTCATTTAATTATACATCTTGGGACAAACGACCTGGCTGACAAGACAGTAGATACAGTCCAGAGGAGGTTTGAGGAACTAGCACAATTATGTGAGGGGCAGGAAGATCAGTAACTTTTCAGAGATACTTCCTGTGCCAAAGGCAAGCCAACAAGAAAGCTGAGAATAGAGGAATTTAACGGATGGCTAAGAACCTGGTGTTGCGAAAAGGGTATGGGGCTGTTGGGGTGGGAGGGACCTGGGATGACAGTAGTCTCTATGCCAAGGACAGACTACACTTGAGTGAGGAGGGAAAGAAAGCGTTGAAACAGAGGATGGAGGAGTACATAGAGGAAGTTGGGAATTTAAACTAGGAGTGGGGTGGCAGTTGGAGAAGAGATATGCAGAGACCACAGGTTGGGAAACCATATGAGCTACCCCCATAACAGTGACAAAGGACAAATGGCAAGTACTGTTGGTGATGCTAGGAAAGGAGGGAAGGAGGGGGAGGTGGAGGTGGTTACCCTTAATGCTAGGAGCCTTGGGAGGAAAAACTGCAGAGTTACAGGTTCTCATGGCAGAGGGAGAGGTGGGCATTGCAGTCATCACGAAACATGGGCCACCCAACACAATAACTGGGACCTGTCTGTACCAGGGTACAGATTATTTCGTAGGGACAGAGTGATTGGGAAAGGGGGTGGCACTATATGTGAAGGAAGGACTGAAGTGTGTAAGGGAGGAAGGGAGTAGGGTAGTATGAGTCACTTTGGATGCAAATCCAGGATTCCAAGAATAGGATTCTAGAATGGGAGTGGTGTACAGGCCACCATCTCAGACTGAGGAGTTAGACAGGAACTAGCGGAACAGATCAGGAGGACCTCGAGAGAAGGTAGTGTGGTGATTGTGGGGACTTCAACATGCCAGGAGTGGACTGGAGCACCCCAACAACCAGGAACAGAGGGAGCAGGTACTGCTGGATGCCTTCCAGGACAGCTTCCTGCTGCAAATGGTCAGTGAACCAACCAGGTTAGGAAATACCCTTGACCTTGTGCTGGCAAATGGGGACTTTGTGAGAGAACTTACAGTGGAGGAACCGCTGTCAGGGAGTGACCACTGCTCAGTGTGGCTCACATTGGATATGGGCAAGGAAGGAGTGGAATCTGGCACAATAGTGCTGGACTTCAGGAGGGCCGACTTTGGGAGGATGGGGGAAGTGGTAAAAGGGTACCTGGCCAGAATTCAATCTAGTATGGACACTAACCAGAGGTGGGAGCTCATAAGGCTGGGGATAGTGGAGGCAACCAAAACCTGCTGCAAAGCCCAGAGCAAGAAGGCTAGGGCTAAGAAACCGATCTGGTTGAGCAAGGAGGTCATGGAAAAGGTAAGGAGGAAAAGAGCTGCCTTTAGAAAGTACAAGAAAACAGGGGGGGGGAGGACAGGGAGGAGTACTTGACAGAATCGAAGGAGGTGACAAGGGCAGTAAGGGGAGCCAAAGCATCTACGGAACTCAGGCTGGCACAAGGCATTAAGAAGGGGGAGAAGGACTTTAAGCACACCAGGGAGAAAAGGAGCTGTAAGGAGCACATAGTAAGGATTAGGAAGGAGGGGGTGGGTGGAAGCAGAGGGTGGATAAGGCGGAGCACTAAATGAGTACTTGCTCAGTGATTTACTAAAGAGAAGAGGGGGGTGACACCCAGGGTGGGAGAAATGGCAGAAGCAGGGGGAAATGGTGACAGATGGGGAAACTAAGGAGAGCAGAGTTTGAGAGGGTTTGAAGGCACTGAGGGTGGACAAGGCGCCAGGCCCAGATGGCATCCACCCCAGGGTACTGAAGGAGCTGGCAGAGGTCCTGCAGGACCTTTGGCAGACCTATTTAATGCCTCACTACATCTGGGGTGTGTACCTCAGGACTGGAGGATGGCTCATGTGGTGCCCCTCCACAAGAGTGGCCCCAAGGATGAACCGGGAAACTACAGACCAGTGAGCCTCACATCCATAGTGGGTAAGCTAATGGAGACTATCCTGAAGGAGAGGCTGGTGGCCCTCCTAGAGGCCAAAGGACTACAAGACAGCAGACAGCATGGCTTTATACATGGCAGATCCTGCCAAACCAACCTGGTCGAGTTCTATGACTGGGTAGCTAGGCGACTGGACAGGGGCCATGCAGTGGATGTCCTGTATCTGGACTTCAGTAAGGCATTCGACTCAGTGCCACATGGAAGGCTGGGAAGGAAGTTAGTAGGCACGGGCGGGTGCAAAGCTGGTGAGATGGGTAGGAAACTGGCTGCAGGGAAGGCAACAGAGGGTGGTGGTGGGTGGGAGCTCTCACACCCAAGGGCAGTGATGAGCGGTGTTCCACAGGGCTCAGTGTTGGGACCAGTGTTGTTTGGGATATTCATTGCAGACATATCATGGGACATCAAGAGCAAGATCAGTCTGTTTGCTGATGATACCAAGGTAGGCGCAGTGGTGGATGACCTAGGGGATGGCAGGGGTTGCAGGATGATCTGGCAAAGCTTGAAACCTGGTCAGACACCTGGCAACTGGCTTTAATGTCAAAAGTGCAAGGTGCGTTTTGGGATGAAGAACCCAAGGATGAGTTACCAGCTAGGGGAGTGCAGCCTAGCCCAGACAGAGGAGGAGAAGGATCTGGGTGTGCTCATTACAGGGGTCAATGAACAACTCGGCACAATGTAGGAAGGCAGCTGCAAAGGCCAACAAAATGCTGGGTTGTATTGCAAGGGGTATATCCTCGAGGAGGAGGAGGTGATTCTGCCACTGTATAGGTCATTAGTTAGACCACACCTGAGTACTGCGTGCAGTACTGGCGCCCATATCTGAAGAGGGACATTAGTTACTGGAGGGTGGAAGCAGAGCTGACAAAGATGATCAAGGGCTGGGGACTTATCATACGAGAGGAGGTTGAAGGAGTTGAACATGTACTCACTGGAGGAGAGGAGAGACAGGGTGACATGATTAAAACCTTTAAATACATGAAAGGAATAAACAAAGACGGTACAGAGGGGCTGTTCAAAGTAAAGGGAGGAGGGCCACCAGGGGCCATGATATAGAGACTGGAGCGAGGAAGGTTCAGGAGGGAGATGAGGAGACACTTTTTACAGAGAGGTGGTGGCTGGGTGGAATGCGCTACCTGCTGAAGTGGTATGCAGTAGAACAGTGGACTGCTTCAAACGAGGATGGGACAGGACAAGGGGGAGGGTTAATGAAGGGGAAGGGTGGAAGGGAGGGGCAGCTGCAGAATAAGGGGTACTAGCTGCACATTCGAGCAGACTTGATAGACCTCTAGGCTTTTATCTGCTAGCAAATTTCGTATGTTCGTAAAGAATTGTTGGAGTCACACCCTGAACATTAGAGGTCTCAGGTTTGTTCTGTCAGTTGGGCAACACTTCTCCCACCCATGAAAGCCCATAAATGTGCCCCTGCCACATGATGTGCTGAAACCGGATGAGTGCAATGACTACCAAGTATAACATGGCATACACCTGCATGAGGAGAAAAATCCCACTGCGTGGCATCCCATCTCCTGTATCACCTGCCCTCTGTAAAATAATTTTAAAGGAAAGCTAATATCAGAATTTACAAAAATAAAATGTGCAGAGTATTTTCATTTGTAGGTGTACTCCTAGGAAGTCCTTTCCTTTGTTTGCTGAAAGGAGTTTTTTCTTAATTTGCTTGCTGGTGATATGGCCCCTGGAAATCTCCATGTTCACATAAAACTAGCAAGCAAATCTTTTTTTAACTTTATGTTTATTATTTTCATCATATCATATTGACAAAATAATATCAGCCCACATACAAAGCACCAGGATGATACAGATATTAGTAACTATCGAAGACAAAATTAATGACACACATTATATATTGGCTTTGTAGTCATCTACAATATGAGTGGGGAGATCCATGTACATTTCCCTTTAAAAAGCGATAAGTCCAAGAAATGCTAGTTGCTTCAAGTGGTTGGTATAGTACAGTAGGGAGACTGTCCAACCGTGCTATAAAACGCAAACAAGCAGGTTTGCTATTAACCATTTTAAGTTTGAAATAGGAGCATTAGGACTGATCACCAATCCTCCCCACAAGCCCAGCAAAACACCCAGATACACAGCTTAAAACTTCTTTAAAACATTTTAAGAAACACATTTTAACCAGAAACTCAGTAACTGTTATATTTTATAGATATGCATTGCAACCAGCTACAGCATTTTATTCCCATCCCACTCATGTAAGAAAAGTGGCGATCGCCACATACTAGCATACTAAAATGCCAGCAGAATAGGCCTAACAGTCTCTCGGGTCTGCTCGATTTTCAGCACCCGCACTGAGGGCCAATTTTCGTGTCCCCCCTCCCCCCTTGGGTTATACTGTCCCCAGTCCCAGAGTTCCACCTGTATTGTGCCTGGTCAGATTTACCCTTCCCCTGTGCCTGTCCCATCCCCTCTTAAACCTATCTACAGTCTCCATCTCTACCAGCTCCCTGGGCAGTGCATTCCATGGTTCCAGCACCCTTTCAGTGAAATAACATCTCCTCCTCTCCCCTCTGAGCCTACCCCCTTCCAGCTTACACCTATGACCTCTTGTTGCCCCATCCTCCTTTCTTTGGAGCACCCTGACTGGCCTCCTTTATTGATCCCTTTCATGTACTTAAAGACCTCTATCATGTCCCCTCTGTCCCTCCTCTCCTCCAGGGTGTACATGTCGAGCTCCTTGAGCCTCTCCTCATAGGTCCTCTCCGCCAGGCCCCAGATCATTTTGGTTGCCCTCCTTTGGACCCTCTCTAGGAGTGTAATGTCCCTCTTTAAATGTGGTCTCCAAAATTGTACACAATACTCGAGGTGTGGCCTAACCAAGCAGTTGTACAGTAGAAGAATCACTTCCGCTTTTCTGGAGGTAATCCCCCTGGCGATACATCCCAGCATCCTATTTGCCCTTGCCTCTGCCCTCCTACAGGTCTCCAAGTTGTTCATTTTGACATCTACCACTACCCCCAGGTCCCTCTCACCCTCTGTGACTTGAATCATGTCTCCTCACAGGGTATTCCCCTGGCCTGGATTTCTGACTTCCAGGTGCAGAACCTTGCACTTTCCCACATTGAATTTTAGTTTCCATTTTCTTGACCACCTTTCCAGAGCCTCCAGGTCCGCCTGCAAGGCCACCCTCCCCTCCTCCCCATCCACCACTGCACCCAGCTTTGAGTCATCTGAAAAGAGACTCATCTCACTCCTGATCCCCCTCCTGATGTCTGAGATATAGGCGTTGAACAGGAGTGGCCCCAGCACTGACCCCTGGGGAACCCCACTAGTAACCTACCTTGGGGATGAGGCTAACCCTCCAACCACCACCTTCTGAGTATGCTCAGAGAGCCAATTTCCTATCCATCTTAGCAACTGTCTCCCTACCCCCATTTCCTTCAGCTTAGCCAGCAGGCCACTGTAGGGTACCGAATCAAACACCTTGCTAAAATCCAGAAAGAGGACATCCACTGGCTTACCCTGGTCCAGGGCCCTCATCACCCAGTCATAGAACTCAACAAGATTTGTCTGGCACGATCTTCCCATGACAAAGCCATGCTGCCTATTGTCCAAGTACCCAGTTTGCTCCAGTAACCCCCTAGCCTTTCCTTGACAATACCCTCCATCATCTTGCCGACCACCGATGTCAGGCTAATGGGCCTGTAATTTTCTGCCTCCTCTCTTGATCCCCCCTTGTGGATCGGCATGACATGGGCCACCCTCCAGTCTTAGGGCACCCACCCAGTCCTCAGAGAGATGTTGAAAAGCTCCGCATGAAGAAGGACGATCGTGATCAAGCCCTTCTTTAGACCAAAAGAAATCTTTAAGAGTCTCAGGACAACAAGCTATGACCCCCAGATTTTCCCAAGAGGTATCAAGATTTTTATACTATACATATAAAGAGTCTGCAGTGTCCAACATTCACAGGCTATTTCTTCAAACCTCAGAATTAGCCCTCTTCCTATGAGGTCTCTTCATCTTCTGGTGGTCCGGCCCTGGCAGCAAACTCAGCCTCAGTCTTTTCAACCCATCTGCTGGCATCAACGGGATCTGAAAATTGTGAACTTTTCCCTCCACACATCACTCGGAGCCGGGCAGGTAGAAGGAATGAGTGCATAATCCCCACTGATCAGAGCTGCTGATGAACCCCTTCTAATTTCTCAGCAATCAAATTTAGAAAAAACGTTTGACAAACAAAGGGAAGGGCTTATTAAAAATAAATTCTGCACAACATTTTCTTTTTTTTTGTAAATTTAGGCTTTAGTTCCCTCTTTAACAGCTGTGACCAGCCTAAGATGTCTCACATCCCCTGGTTGTTGAACAACTGCACACTCTAGGTTTGCATTAAACTTCTGAATTCAAAGTAGCACCTATTTACTTCAGATGAGATTTGTGCTTTTCAAAGATATTTGTGTTAGGTTCTAAACTGGCAGAAGTTGTCTGCTGAGGCTATGTGAAGACAAATAGTTAATTGTTATTTACACTGCTATATACAGTGCAGGGTGACTCACTTTTACTTACACCACTATATACAGTGCAGGGTGACTCACTTTTATTTACACCACTACATACAGTGCAGGGTGACTCACTTTCATTTACATCGCTATATACAGTGCAGAGTGACTCATTTTTATTTACACTGCTATATACAGTGCAGAGTGACTCACTTTTATTTACACTGCTATATACAGTGCAGAGTGACTCACTTTTATTTGCAATGCTGTACATAGTGCAGAGTGACTCGCTTCTGTTTACACTGGTATATACAGTGCAGTGTGACTCATTTTTATTTACACTGCTGTATACAGTGCACACTGACTCATTTTTATTTACACCACTATATACAGTGCAGAGTGACTAACTTCCATTTACTCTGCTATATACAGTGCAGCGTGACTCACTTATATTAGCACTGCTATATACACTGCAGGGTGACTCATTGCTATTTACACTGCTATATACAGTGCAGGGTGACTCAATTCTGTTTACACTGCTACTATTTACATTACTATATACAGTGCAGGGTGACTCAATCCTGTTTACATTGCTGTATACAGTGCAGAGTGACTCACTTCTGTTTACACTGCTATGTAACATAGAAACATAGAATTTGATGGCAGATAAGGATCGCTTGGCCCACCTAGTCTGTCCATTTCCCCTACCTAATGCACAGGCTGCAAATCCTAGTTAACCAACAGCCTACTTCCCCCTACCCCCTACTAGAATTGCCTTATGTCTGTCCCATGCATTCTTGAATTCCCCCACTGCTTTTGAGTCCACTACCTCCTCAGGAAGGCTGTTCCATATATCCATGTACGGGGCAGCATGACTCACTTTTATTTACACTGCTATATACAGTGCAGGGTGACTCACTACTATTTACACTGCTATATACAGTGCAGGGTGACTCACTTCTGCTTAAACTGCTATATCCAGTGCAGGGTAACTCACTGCTGTTTACACTGCTATATACAATACAGGGTGAATCACTTTTTATTTACACCACTATATACAGTGCATAGTGACTCACATCTGCTTACATACTGCTATATAAAGTGCATGGTGACTCTGTTCTGTTTACATTGCTATATAAAGTGCAGGGTGACTCACTTTTATTTACACTGCTGTATACAGTGTAGAGTAAATCGCTTCTGTTTACCCCGCTACATACAATCCAGCGTGACTCACTTTTATTTACTCCACTGTATACAGTGCAGCATGACTCACTTTTATTTACACTGCCATATACAGTGCAGGGTGACTCAGTTCTGTTTACATTGCTATATACAGTGCAGGGAGGCTCACTTTTATTTATACTGCTATATACCATGCAGGGTGACTCACTTTTATTTACACTGCTGTATACAGTGCAAAGTGACTCACTTTTATTTACACCACTATATACAGTGCAGAGTGATTCACTTCCATTTACTCTGCTATATACAGTGCAGGATGACTCAGTTCTGTTGACATTGCTATATGCAGTACAGAGTGACTCACTGCTATTTATACTACTGCATACAGTATAGGGTGACTCAATCCTGTTTACACTGCTATATACAGTGCAGGGTGACTCACTTTGATTTACACTGCTGTATACAGTGCTGAGTGACTCACTTCTGTTTACACTGCTATATATAGTGCAGCGTGATTCACTTTTATTTACACTGCTATATGCACTGCAGGGTGACTCAATTCTGTTTACATTGTTATATACAGTGCATGGTGGCTCACTTTTATTTACACTGCTATATATAGTGCATGGTGACTCAATGCTGTTTACACTGCTATATACAGTGCAGGGTCACTCAATTTTGTTTACATTGCTATGTAAAGTGCAGGGTGACTAACTTTCATTTACACTGCTCTATACAGTTCAGAGTGACTCACTTCTCTTTACATTGCTATATACAATGTAGCGTGACTCACTTTTATTTACACTGCTATATACATTGCAGCATGGCTCACTTTTATTTACACTGCTATATATAGTGCAGGGTGACAATTCTTTTTACATTGCTACAGTATGTATAGGGCAGGGTGGCTCACATTTATTTACACTGCTATATACAGTGCAGGGTGGCTCACTTTTATTTACAAAGCTACATACAGTACAGGGTGGCTCACTCCTAGTTACGTTGCTATATATAGTGCAGGGTGACTCACTGCTATTTACACTGCTATATACAGTACAGAGTGACTCACTGCTATTTACACTGCTATATACAGTATAGAGCGACTCACTATTATGTACACTGCTATATATAGTACAGGGTGGCTCACTTCTATTTACATTGCTATATCAGTGCAGGGTGACTCACCTGTATTTACACCACTATATACAGTGCAGGGTGACTCACTTCTGTTTACACTGCTATATACAGTGCTGGGTGACTCATTGCTATTTACACTGCAATATGCAGTGCAGGGTGACTTACTGCTGTTTACACTGCAATATACAGTGCATGGTGACTCACTTCTTTACCGGAAGGTAATGCAAGCTTCCAACTCTAAGAGAGAATCAACAAATAACTCCCGTCTCTCTTCACACCCTCCAGTTATATCCGTCCCAGCTATTTTCAGTGTTCCAAGGCGTCAACCAGAATAACTGATGCTTAGCTTTTAGGGCTGTTACTGGTTTGATCTTTGCATTTACCCAAGCAGTTAACAAAACTGATAGAGATACATTAACCACTTCTGCTACAGGAACTTTTATAACACAACATCAAGGCATACCCAGCTTCAAAGTAACACTTCCTCCCCCAGTTCAAGGAGAACTATGTTCAAAAGTTACAAAACAATGTTGTGTAGAGTGTTTTGATTTATGTGTGTAGCCCTAGTGTAGCCTTTCCTTTGTGCACGGATTGTTGTCTGATTTTATCTACTTGTTCTATGGCTCATGGATATCTCCATGCCTGCTTCTTTTATTACATGTCCTTTTCCCACAATGCCTCCTGTCCCACGTGACAGTGATGCATCAGAAACCACTGATTCAGTGAGTGCTGACTTACTGCCTAGTTTACAGAAGTAGAACTGTGTTGGTAAGTGTGAGTAGCCAGTGAGCACCAATAAAGGCTACATTTACAATCTGGCAAACACCTGAGGAATAAATGAGTCTGCTATTCTTTAAGGAAACAAATATGCTTTACTAATCATAGCATAGGCGACCTTGGGAGATTTTTTGTGCTTTTTATAGCTGTGAGTGGTTTGATGAAATGACTAGCTTTACAAAACAAAAATTTACTGTTGCTGACAAGACCTAGATGCACACCTAAACAAAAGATTGGGTCAGGAAGAGTTATTTTGTCAAGACCAAAACAACATGCACTGAATGACACAGTGCAGCTGCAGACAGGGCAAAATGTCATTTATAGCCTCCAATGCATCACAGCCACATGGAACAACAGGCATTGTTGGGAAAAGGAAATGAAAGAAAAGAAGCAAGCATAGAAATCCACCGGGGTTGTAAAACAAGTAGCCAAAAAAAAAAATAAAATGAACAGCAAACATAGGAAAGGATGCAACAGGACTACACACACAGAACAAAACACTGTTCCCTTCAGAGGCACTAGAATGTCCAGCAAACTATATCCTAGGGGGTCCATGCCATAAACCAGCTCCACTGTGCAACCATTGTAAAATATTAAAATATGTACCCAAATGTAGGGAGCACACTGACATTTGCCCCATTTGTTGCCACTTCTCTTGTTCTGTAGTGCCAGGGGTGGAAGTATGTGGTATGGGGGCATCTCTGTGGGCAGGCTTCCTCAGTGGAAGCTGCCAAACAGGATGCATTGTACTGATTTAAGATCACATCTATGCAATAGATAGATAGATAGATAGGTCATTTATTTGAAATTTTCAGCACCAGGATAGTCTCCTTTGGGTGCATCACCTAGTTTTAGGAGAGTCCTATGATGGCATGTAAAACAGCAATAGCAGCAGAAACTGTTACACTGATTGCATCGCTTACATATGTGCAGCTGTTTACACAGGTACAGTAGTTAAGAATGCATTGATAGTTTATTATACGATTTACAAAAGTCCACAGTCATATGTTATATATACACAGTATTTAAGGGGAAACATGGTCTTGCCAATAGGATACATTGAGATGTTGACAAGATAGGAGGAATGTAGGGTTAGGTTAATCATTGACGTTCCTATGAGCTAATGTTTATAGCTTGCTAGTGATTCTTAGCCTGTTGCATACCACATGTACTTCCATACCCTTGTCTGCCTTGTACAATTATACTGTCATTTTACACTTACTATATGTCTTAGGTTACAGCCTATCAGGCTACTGTATTGTTCCCGGGTTCATCTTGTAAATGAGCTTGTCTCAATGGTGTTTCGCCTGGTAAAATAAAGATATTGATTGATTGATTGAGGTGACAGGACATAACAACTGGGGAGTAGTTATTCCCAAAAGATGCAATGGATCACCTTTTATGTCTTGTGGCTGTTGTATGGTATGTCTAACTGCTTATATATAGTTGCCTTGAACTGTGCAAGGCTGCCCACACACTTCACATGATCTGGCCATGCTTGCCAGATTTTGGGTGATGCAATCCTAAGAGCAGAAAGATGGTATGGTGCCCATGAGCACGGCTCCCCTTTCTCAATATAACTGGTTTTAATTAGATGTATTATAGTTACTCACTGAAAACTGGTAACCAGGAAAGTCACACGGAGCCAAGGCTTATTTGCATGTGCAACTTGCGGGGGAGGGAAATAGGGAGACAAAATACACAGAGAAAACATACAAAGTATACTGTATTTGGTATAAAATGCAAAGAGCAGCAAAAGTATGATAATTAAATAATAAATACAATACAGTAAACAGTGTACAGGCTAGTGGTTACTATGTCTTATTCAACGTAAAATCTAAAGGCAAGAGCAAGAGGGGGCAGCAAGAGGTTTGAGCTGGCATTCAAGGGAAAGAGAAGAGGAGTGGAGTTGGATAGTGGAATGGAAAAAATGCAACAGTCATGGAAGTGAAGAGATAAGAGGTAGAAGGAATAGGGGAAAGGAGAGGGAAGACATGAGGAGAAAGCAGATTTCCTAGAAGCAGAGTTGGAGTGCTGTATGCAGAAAGTACAAGAGTCACGAGAGCAAAGATAAGAGGCAAAATGGGAATAAGGGAGAGGACAGAGGAGAGATAGAAAGGCAGAGTCGAAGCAGTACATTTGAAAACACATAGCATTTATATTTTTCAGTTACTGCAGAAATTCCAATGAAGATATGTGCAGGTTTTTAAATTGTTGAGTGTTTTTGTGGTCCTTCCCTGTAACCTGGCACCAGATGTTTTCAGGCAAACCTGCCCCATTGCCCATAGACTTACCTCTCGTCTTCCACTAGCTATCTCCAGGCTCGCCAAGCCCTTCAACACTGGTGCTTCAGAGTATTCCTGCTGGTGGCCCCTAGTTACCACTAAGGGAGGACAGATCCTTGTGATAATGATGTTGGCTAAAGTAGGACCGTAGTATGATGAGGGATTAGATGACGTGGGCCATCATCAGGCATGCTAGGTTGGAGTACTTCCAGATCTTACTTCGAGATGGTTCCTGTAGTAGATCATCACAGGTAGGACTGTGCCCCCTGGCATCAAGACCCCATGGCAAACTTTTCCAGCAATGCCTGGCGGGGGACTGCCCACCAGATGTCACATGACAAACGTCAGTGTGACTCTATGTAGTGGGTGGTCCCCAAGCCTGCCCTCCAGTTCTTTCCTGCCATCAACCTGCACATAGTACCTTGCAGTTACTCTTATGCAGCTGATCACCATTTTTTGCCTGAATTTTTGCTCAAATTGCATGTTTGTAATTTTGTTCATGTTTTCTCCACCGCCAACTAAGTCAAAGAAGAAGTGCGAGAAGTGCGATGCCCAGATCCCACATAAGGACGGCCACCTTCTCTGCCTCTTTTGCGTGGGCCCAGACCAGGACACTGCAGCTTGCTCTGACTGCTAGCCCTTCAACCAGGTCACTCGTAAGAGGAGACAGCAGGCCCTGGAAGCCCATTTGTTGAAGTGAAGAATGTCATCGCTGGAGAAAGAGATGCAGAAACTAAGGGGCACCGCATCTTCCCCTTCTTCAGAATCCAAAAAAAGGAAAAGAAAAGCATCAGGAGAAAGAGCGCTTGGAGGATCAGTACTGAGGAGATTCCAGCAGGCCCTCGACCAGTAAGACCATTCGTGTGCCACCTGCCCTTGTGGTTATCCAGGCTGCACCTGGGGCTCCTCCAGCTACTTCTGCTGCTTTTCTCTCAATCATCACCAGTAAATCATCCACCAGTTCCTCTGGTGAATGCCCAGTTGTTGCCGATAAGTCGACCCCCGGCTCCTCCGGGGCCCACCCAGCTGCCATTAAATCGCATCCCAAGGATCCTGTTGGGACTTGCCCAGCCTCTACCAATAAGTCAGTCAAGGGTTCTCTCCTCCACCGCCCCGTGACTCTCTCTTATCCGATCAGTCGGCCATCTCTGATGTCTGCTGGGACCCTGCTTACCCGTCAGGGGCTCATGCCATCTCACCAATGCCCAGCCTAGCACTTCTTTGGCTGTTAGCCGTTCTTCCCCCAACACGTCACCTGGGTGGGAATTTTCCCTCCCACATCCCCAGGTGGTCTCTCTGGCCCCAGTGGTCACCACAGGCCCAGAGGAGGGAACAGGATCCTTGGAGGTTGTTCTTCCTTCATCCATCCCAGCATCGATTTCACAGACACCTTTAGAAGGTCCCAGGCCAGAGGCTCCGACGTTGACTGTTAGTGTTTCTGTTTCGCGCTCGGGACCATTGGACCCTTCATTAGGCCTCCTCACATCAACTCCGTCTCACCCATTGTCAGAGGCCCTGATGTGCATTTGATTGGTTCCTCCATCGGGGCCCTTACATCTGATTCCAGTGACAGCACTAACCTGCATTTGGTCAGCTCCTCCATCAGGGCCCTCACATCTGATCCCAACGACATCCAATTTCATTGGACTTGATGTTACCTACTTATATGATGGCTGGTCTGACGACGATTCCCCCTGACATCAGCTCCTCTGATGTCAGGTATTCTTTCACAGGGACTTACAGGTGGACCCTCTCAGCCTCATGTTCCAGGCTTCTTTCTCCATGGGCTTACGTCAGCTTACCCTCCATCGGGCCCTTCATCAGACTACCTCTGTTCGGGGTACCACTATCCAGGATATCCCTCTTATCAGGGCTACCCTCATCATACTCATTTTCATGGGCCGGGTGCTCCTAGCTATCACTATCCACCCATCCATGTTCCTCCTCCACCTCCTCCTTCTGCTCCACAACAGAATTTTCAAAATTTAATACAATCTCGGTAGAAGGAGGCTAGGTCTGAGCTTGTGTCTGACCTAGAAACATGCCTGCCAGTTCCAGAAGTTACCCCTCCCCCCTTGTTCTCTATCACCTGTCAGCTCAGTAAGCTCAACGGTGCATGTGTCAGAGTCTACTTCTAAGGAGGTCACTCTCCCTGATTTTGAACCTCTAGAAGATGATTCATCCCTTTCTGTGGGAGATTCCCAGGAGGATTCTTTGGATGAACATTCCTCCACAGCCAAAGGGAAGGATTCTCCTAAGTCCCCTCCTGAAGATCCTTCATTACCAAACTTTTACATATTATCCAGGAATCTAATGGCTGAAATACAGAGCAGCAGGATCCTAAGAGGAAGCGCCTCACTGAACATCTAGATCTGGAGACAGCTTCCCCAATCCCCATCCCCCCATGGCCAGACCCTCATGAAGACCTCACCAGTACCATCTGGTGGCTGCCACATTCCATTCTGGCCATCCCCAAAAAGGCGGACCAGATCTACCATGCTCTGGAGGGAGTTTCCTTCTTGGATGCCCAACCCAAGGCCGATTTGATCATCATTGCTGTGGCCCATGACCGTTCGGTCACTCCAAAACATCTGAGCACCTCTCCCTCAGATAAGGAGTCTTAGCAGCTGGACCAGTATGGCAAAAAAGTTTATTCTTCAGCTATGTGCACTCTTCACTCCCTCAATTATGTAGTGCACATGGTGTCTTTCCAAAAAGTGACTATGGCCATACTCGAGTCCTGTATCCAGCCTATACAGTGGATGTGATAGCCTGCTCCTCCACCATGGCAGTGTCCCTTAGACGGTGTGCCTGGCTTCACATTTCTGGCCTCTCTAACGACGTCCAGTCTGCGATTCAGGATGCCCCTTTCAGGGGCTCGGTCCTTTTTGAAGGGGACACCAAAGATATTGTCCCACCCTTCAGGACAGCAGCCAGGCCCTTAGGTCTGTGAGGTCCATGTACTGATCAGGAACTCAGAGAAAATGGCCCTTTCAGAGACAGACCAAAAGGCAGGGTAAACAGCCCTTTGCTTGGTGACAGGGAAAAATAAAGTCCATGGTCCCCACCTTTTCATCCCCACCGCTAAATCTCAGTGAAGGTCAGGGGCCCCCCACCCAACCCTCCACTTCCTGACTGGCTACATCCCCCTGCTTGTGATCAAGGAGTCGGTGAGAGAAAGGTTCACCCTCCACATGCAGGAGTGGAGGGACGTGGCCTCAGATGTATGGGTTCTGCAGCTTGTCTCAAAAGGACACACCTTGGAGTTTCTGGAGCTCCCCCCAGCTTCTCCTCCAAGTCGCTCGTCTTATTCACCACACCAGGTTTTTGTTAGTCAATGAGGAAATCAGGTCTCTAGGCTAGAAGGTGGCTATAGAGCCTGTCCCTCTGCACCAAAGAGGGAAGGCATTTTATTCCCACTTTTTCCTGGTTCCGAAAAAGACCGGCAACCTCAGACCCATCCTAGATCTCAGCAGTCTAAACCTTTATGTGGAGTACAAAAGGTTTTGCATGCTGCCACTGCAGTCTCCTGCCTCTTCTGCAGAAGGATCACTGGCTTTGTGCACTGGGCATGCAAGACGCTTACTTGCATATCCTGGTGTTCCCAGGCCACCGCCGCTTCCTGTGCTTCTGCTTCCAAGGTGAGCACTACTAATTCACAGCCCTCCCTTTTGTCCTTTCCCTCGGCACCTTGGGTTTTTACCAAGTGCCTTGCTGTGAAGGTAGTGGCCTTATGCCATCGGGGGATATCAGTTTTTCCTTACCTGTACGACTGGCTTTTGACAGCCCCGTCCAGGGATAGTCTTCTGGAAGCGCTCTTGTGCACGTTGGACCTTTTTTCTTACCTGGGTATCACAATCAACTTCCCAAAGTGGACTTTTACCCCTTCCCAGAACCTTCAGTTCATTGGGGCCATATTGGACATGGTCCAGTGCAAAGCCTTCCTGCCCCAGACAGGGCAGAAACCACTCGAAAGCAGGTCAATATTCTGATCACTTCCAGTTACCTTCCAGCCAGAGCATGGCAACACCTCTTGGGCCTGACACCGGCCTTTGTCTCCGTGGTCCCATTTGCCAGATTGCATATGAGGATCACCCAGTGGACCTTGTGGGTCCAGTGAGACCAGTGCTTGGACGACCTGGACCATCCAGTTCTAGTCTCCAATGCGATCAAGAAGGATCTTCTTTGGTGATTAGATCCTTTGAACCTTTTGCAGGGCCTTCCATTCAGAAGCTCCCCACTGATTTGGACTCTCACCACGGATGCCTCCTGTCTGGGTTGGAGAGGCCAACTAGGGGACCACAGAACCCTGGGATCATGGTCCCAGTTGGAGACAGCACTCCACATCAATATTCTGGAGATGAGGGCAGTTCTTTATGCCCTCCAGGCCTTTCAGTCCATTCTGTCAATATGAACACTGCTGATCCAGATGGACAATATGTCTTTAGTCTGGTACATAAACAAGCAGTGAGGCACCCGATCATACCCCCTATGCAGGGAGGCAATGTGGGTGGGGAACTGGGCAATTCAGCACAGTCTGTTCCTAACTGCCATGCACATTCCAGGAGTTCAAAACATCCTGGCAGACAGCCTCAGTCAGACATCTTACCTCGCTCACAGATGGGAACTCAGGAAGCAGCAGATTCTCTCTTTCAGACTTGGGGTCACCCAGACCTAGATCTGTTCACCTCCTCATTCAATGCAAAGCTTCTCAGCTTTTGCGTGCTCATTCCAGAGCCTGGTGCTTTCTGGTACAATGCATTGTCACTTTGTTGGACAGGGAGGTTCTTGTATGCCTTCCCTACCTTTCCCATTCTTCAGAGAGTTCTCCTAAAGCTCCAGGCAGAGAGATCCCAGATGATCTTTATTGCTCCCCACTAGCCAAGGCAAATCTAGTTCTAGGGATGTGGATATGTTGTTCAATCCACACTATCTGGCAGGTACCTTGCTGCTTTATGATGGGCCGGAAGGTCTTCAAGCTGGCTCCTACCACCCACCCAGGTGGTAAAATCCTTGGCTCCACCCCATGACGCCAGATCCTCTTTACCGCTTGGAAGCTCAGGTTCCCTCCTTAGTGCTCCTGCATTTTGTAGGCCCTGGATCTTAAATCTTCAGATTTTTCCCTAAAACTTGTACTTAAGTTCACTCGAGTTTGGTAGTTGCTCAATTCCCTCATGGCTGCTATGGAAGTTAAGTTCGTTCCTGGGTTCCATCGGTGCCCTTGCGGGCAGAAGATGTCTTGCACCGATCCTCATGCCACGTGCATTTACTGCCTTGGACATGACCACGATCCGCAGGCTTGTGACCTCTGTCTGTCCTTCTCTCCTTCGGTGCTCGAGGACCACGCTGCCCGACTCCAACTAGGGCGACCGGAGAAATGGTTCCCGCCGGTTAAGTCGAAGGAGGCCCGTTGGGCGGTGTCCACGGTGGAGCAGCTGGAACAGCTTATGGCCCTCGAGGAGAAGGTGGCCCAGGCCACTGCAATTTCCTCTTTGGTGTCGGCCTTTATCCCACTCCACCTGGGCTCTTCCTATACAACTTCCTTTCAGGAGCTTTGTCAGTCCCTCTCGACCAAGGGAGAAGGTCCTTCTGGGTCTCTTACCTCTCGATCCAAGAAGAAGGATCACAAAGGTAAGTCCCAGCATCAACGTTCTTGGGAGCGGGAGAGGTCTCGCTCCCTGGATCGTCATCTCTCGACTTTGATCGAGGTTGCGGCCCAGGCCTCTGGTTACATGGAGTCCCCGTTAGACCTGTCGGCCGAGACTCCTGTCGACGAGGCCGAGATTTTTCTCGAGTCTACTGACAGGTTGTCGACCGAGGAGGCCGACATGTCTCAGACATCGGTTCCCCTGGTGCCCTCTGAGGACTTGTCTTGGCTTCCTGAGCTGACATCCCCAGTCAAGGACCCTGAAAGGGGGGAGCTGCCCGCTCCTTCCTCGGCCCACCACCGGTGATCTCATCCTCTTCCACTCCGAGTAAGTCCTGCCGATGTCAGCGGTCCTGGTCCCAACACCACAGAAAGCAGCACTGCCACTCATCCTCCTCGGCCGAGGAGAGGCTCCAGTGCAAGTTGCCTCAGCACTATGAGGACCTCATGTGGCAGCAACTTCATTTAGCTGGCAACAAGCCAACTCCAGCTTCTATGCCAGCAATCACGTGGCTGTCACCAGAACGGCTGAAGCAGTGTCCCGCCCCTGGTTCCTCGGTCGAGGATCCAGTTCCGGCCCCGACCACTAGGCCTAAACCGGCTGCTCCACCCATTGTGGTGGAACCACCACCTCCACAACCAATTTTTGGGGCCCCAACAAAGATCCTCTGTCGGCCCAAGGGCTGCCCCATTGGTTTTTGGTCACTCTCACCCCCCGATCATCCTCGGTGAGTGGAGAGTGGCTTAGGCGGTCGGCAGCTCTATGCAGACTCTTCAGAGTCTGACGACTCTTCATTGCCTTCCTGTCCAGTCAACTTGGAATCCTCGAGTGGTCTGTCCATGGACGAGAGCCCCACCTCATTCTTGGGTATCCTTCAACTCATCTCGGAATCCACCAGGATGCTGCTCAAACCCATGCAAAAGCGGGCCAGATATCCCTTCACGGAGATTCTAGACAAAAGTGATTCCCCCTCGGAGGCCTTCCCTGTGGCTGAGGCCATCGTGGGCCTGGTTTTGGAGCTCTGGCTGTGCCCAGCCTCTTGTCCTGTGCCTTTGGCCAGGATGGCCTGCAAGTATGTGGTCCCTACCGGCTCCCTCTCCAGTTTCACGGAGCACCCCTTAGCCGAGGGGTTGGTGGCTGACAGAGTCTTCCGGTACTCTGGCAACACTAGGGATGTAGACAGGCCCCCAGACGAGGAGTCCAAAAAGCTGGACTACTCTGGGAGGAAGGTATATGCTGACGCCTCCTTAGGCCTTCGTCAGGCTAGCTTGGCTGTCCTGATGGCACACTTTTCTCACGCCCTGTTGGGCTCCCTGGATGAGGTGCTCCCTCATCTCCCAGCCAACCTCCAGACTACGGTCAAGCAGGTTCGGGATCAGGGAAGGGCAGTGGCAAAACAGCAACTCCAGACAGCTCTGGATATTGGAGACTCCTGTGCCCGGTCAGTTGCAGTCACAGTTGCCATGCGTCACAGGGCTTGGTTGCGGATCTCGACCTTCATGGCAGATACCCAACACAAGCTAGCAGATGTCCCCTTTCTAGGGACCGATCTGTTTGGCCCAGGGGTGGAGGGTCACCTCCAGTGTATCAAGAAGTTTAATGCCACCTTAGACTCAGTCGCATCTGCTCAGAGGGACAAAGGTCGCAAACAGCAGCATAAGCTCTTTCATCCCTCCGCTCCTGCGGCAAGATCTGCCCAGCAGCACCAGCAGCAGGGCCAGCAGGCTCATGCTTGGTGCTCTAAAGCCAAGTCCATCACTTCCTTGGTCAGAAAGCCTGGGGGGAAAGGCCCGGGCAACCCCTCAGTCAGTCTCTCCTCCCCTAAGCCTGCCTAGTGACGGGTTGCGGGGTGCTGTCCCCATCCTCGTCTTGCCTCCCCTGGGTCCCCCTGTGGGGGGCCGGCTCAGCCATTTCCTTTCCACCTGGTCCGCTATCACCGTGGACCATTGGGTGTTGGAGGTGATCGGCAGGGGCCTGCCTCTGGAGTTTGAGGAGGTCCCTCCCTTTCAAGCCTGTGCCCCACGAGGGGTCACCGGATCCACTGCCTCCCTGGCGGCACTTCGAGACAACGTACTTCTGCTCCTCCGCAAGGGGGTAGTCAGCAAGGTGGCAGATCCTCCTCCTTGCCCAGGGTTTGTGTCCAGGTACTTCCTGGTTCCCAAATGGACAGGGTGCTGGTGCCCCATTCTCAACCTGCATTACCTGAACAAGTTCCTAAGGCCACACACCTTCCGGATGGTGACTCTGGCTCAGATTATGCCATCCCTGGAACAAGGAATGTGGTTCTGCTCCCTGGATTTTCAAGACACATTCTTCCATGTCCCAATCCGTCCATCCCATCAGTGGTTTCTCCACTTTTGAGTGGAGGAAACCGTCTACGAGTTCTGGTCCATGCTCTTCAGCCTCTCTTCAGCTCCCAGGGTCTTCACCAAATGCATGGCAGTGGTGGCAGCATTCCTGCGGCGCCAAGGGGTCCGGGTCTACCCTTACCTGGACGATTGGCTGATAGCAGACCCCTCCTGGTTGGAGGTGGAGTGGTCCAGAGACCTGGCCCTTTGGGTCTGCTCTCAACTCGACCTCCTTATCAGTGAGGCCACGTCGGAACTCGTGCCTTCACAGGTGATCCAGTTCATCGGGGCGGAGCTCGACTCTCTCCAAGCCAGAGCCCGGCTCCCAGTGCACAGGGCCAAGGTCATTTTCTCTTTTGCCCAGTCATTTCAGATTGAGTAATTGCGCCCTGCCCAGAATGTCCTGGGTCTCATGGCGGCCTGTACCAGCGTGGTCTGTTGGGCCCACTGGCACATGCACCCCTTTTAGTGGGTTCTGGCCCACCAGTGGTCTCAGCATTCTGGTCTTCTGGGTCAACTAGTCTGTGTGACTCAGGAGATGTGGGACGGCCTGCAGTGGTGGCTCATCCCAGCTCATCTGCAGGAGGGGATTGCCCCAAGCTGATGGTCATCTTGATAACCGACACCTCTTTAATGGGTTGGGGTGCACATCTGGGGGAGCACAGAGCCCACGGACTCTGGTCCCGTCAGGAGTCCCAATGCCACATCAACCTGTTGGAGCTCTGAGTGGTCTGGCTAGCCATGATCACCTTCGCTCCGTTCCTTCAGGGTCAAGTGGTCCAGGTCCAGATGGCCAATACCACAACCATGTACTATCGCAACTGTCAGGGCGGAACGCACTCCTTGCCTCTGTGCAAGGAGGCTCTCCGCATTTGGTCTCTTGTGCTCAGTCTGGAGGCAGATCTCCTAGCCATTCATGTGGCAGGAGCCTGGAACAGTCTGGCCAATGCCCTCAGTCAGATAGGTGATGCATCTCACGAGTGGTCTCTCCTGCCAGAGGTAGTACAAGATCTGTTCTCCCATTGGGGCACACCTCAGGTGGACTTGTTCACCTCCAGGGAGAACACCAAGCTGAGGCTGTTTCATGCCCTCCCCCCTCATTGGGGCTCACTGAAAGGGGATGCCTTCTCGAGGCCATAGACCCTGGACCTCTTCTACGCCTTCCCTCCATTTCCCTTGACCCACAAGGTGCTCCTCAAGGTGAGGAGGGACAAGGCGCAGGTGATCCTGGTAGCCTCAGACTGGCCCCACCAGTTCTGGTACCCAGATCTCCTCAGCCTCAGCTCCAGGCTCCTGAGGCAGCTCCCAGCCCAGCTGGACCTGCTTTTGGTCAACAAGAGGAAGATACTCCATCCGGACCTTCAATCCCTGCACCTGACAGCCTGGTCCCTGAGTGGCTAGAGTTCCAGGCCTTGGGTCTTTTCGACGAGGTCCTCAATGTCGTTGAGGCATCCTATAAGGAGTCGATCAGGAAATGTTATGCTTTTATTTATTTAGATTTTGTTTACCGGGTAAACCCACTGAGACCAATGGTCTCTTTTTCAGGGGCGACCTGGAGTTAGTTACAGAAAGGACACTAGAAACAATAATTACATTAGTTACATTAGTTACATTTGTTACACCATAGTACAATGATATCATTTATACAAGGGTAGCAGAAGGGTTCGCATATAGACTCATATTATAAACAATATGTTTAGACCTCACACATTATGTACAGTATGTACATAAGTTCTGCCAGTAATCAGAGTCCATATTAGCATTTCATGTTAAGTCAAAGGGAGAGGTCAAAGCAGAGCAACGGAAGAGATTCTCCATTTGGTGTCAGGGCAAGGGGTTGGATCCCTTGTCCTGCCCATTCACTAGCATTTTGGACTATCTGTGGCCCTTTCTCAGCAAGGGCTTCAGTCAATGACCCTTAAGGTGCACCTGGCAGTCATCTCTGCTTACCAGGTGTGGGCCGACAAGCAGTCGGTGGCACAGGAGAAGGTGGTCTGGTGCTTTCTCAAGGGCCTAGATCACATTTCCCTTCCGGTGCATGAACCTCCACCTCCGTGGGATCTACTGCTGGTATTGACTATGCTCATGGGCAAGCCATTCGAACCGATGCACAGGTATGACATCTCTCACCTGTCATGGAAGACCACCTTCTTGGTGGCTATCATGTTAGCCAGAAGGATTGGGGAGCTCCAGGTACTTTCCATCGAATTTCCCTACCTGGTCTTCCACAAGGACAAGGTTGTCCTGTGCCACCACCCGAAATTTCTTCTGAAGGTGGTGTCGTAGTTTCTCCTTAACCAGGTGTTGACTCTGCTGGTCTACTACCCCCAATTACACCTGGGAGGCCGAGTACAGGCTCCATACTTTGGACCTGAGAAGAGCGCTCGTCTACTATAAAGAGCATACAGCGGAAGTTCGGGGACAGGGTCGCCAGCTGTTTGTCACCTACACTGAAGCTGCACCTGGCAGGCCTGCAGCCAAGTGGATGGTTGGCTGGTGGATCACTTCCTGCATTGATCTCTGCTATAGGTTGGCAGGTAAGGAGCTTCCCAAATGGATAAGAGCTCATTCTACCCACCATACCGCTGCATCGGCAGCTGCTTCTAGTGACGTCCCTATCCAGAAAATCTGCAGGGCTGCTACCTGGAAGTCTGCACACATCTTCATTTCCCATTACCACATTGACCTCGAGTCATGCCGGGATACTGGTTTTGGGACCTCAGTTCTCTAGTCCCTGTTCCCTAAGTAGGGGGTGCGTGCCATGCCTCCCTTCTCCTGGAGAGCTGCAAGGAGTCTGCCATATAGTGTGGATTGAACAGCATATCCACGTCCCTAGAAATACAGGTTACTCACCTGTAACAGGAGTTCTAGGAGTGGTATGTGTTGTTCATCCACACGGACCCATCCGACCTCCCCAGCTTTGGCGCACAGTCTGGCTTCCAGCGGGCTAGATCTGTCATCATGGGGCAGAGCCGAAGATTTTACCACCCGGGTGGGTGGGAGGAGCCAGCTTGAAGACTTTCTGGCCCATCTTAAAGCGGCAAGGTACCTGCCAGATAGTGTGGATGAAAAACATATACCACTCCTAGAACTCCTGTTACAGGTGAGTAACCTGTATTTTCTGCTCCTACAGCAGCTCTCAGCGGAACCTCCAGTTCCTCTTCCTGTCAGACATGACCTGTTGACCCAGGATCAAGGCAGATTAGTGCATCCTGGGCTCAGGACCCTGCATCTTCATGCGTGGCTCCTACAGACATAATTAAGTCTTGATTCGGGGTCTCCCAGAAGGTCGCTCAGGTCCTGTTAGAGGCCGCTACCAGATTGACCTATGCTACGAAATGAAAGCAAATTTTCCATTTGGGCGGCACCTAAAGGCTGGGACCCCTTTACGTGCTCAGCTCCACAAATTATGGAGTATCTGTTGCACCTGTCTGATTCAGGTCTGTCTTACTCCTCCCTCAGGGTTTACATGTTGGCCATTTCGGCCTATCATGATTTGGTAGGGGGGAACCCGTGGCACAGCTGGAAATCTCGAAAACCTTTCTGAAACGGATTCTCCATCTGAAACCCCCTATCTGTAACCCCACACTACCTTGAGATTTAAATTTTGTTATTGAGAAGCTTACGCTTCCTCCCTTTGACCAGCGATGAGCTGTGACATGCGCTACCTCTCGTGGAAGGTGCTATTTTTGGTTGCCATTACTTCTGCTTAAAGAATTTCTGAGCTACAGTCCCTGATGTGTAAGGAGCCATACTTGATTTTTCGTATGAACAAATCCTAAGTTTCTTCCAGAGGTGGTTTCAGAGTTCGCCATCAATCAGACGATAGAACTTCCAGTGTATTACCCTACCCATTCTAACAAAGGTTAGGCTCTTCTTCATACGCTGGACATACATAGAATTCTGAGATGTTACGTCCACCAGACTAAAGGCTCCAGAAAGTCTGATCAGCTTTTTGTCTCCTTTGCCCCAAAATCCTTGGGTTCAGTGGTGTAGCGTTTATTCAAATGGCTTGCTAAGTGCATTCGCTTCTGTTATCAGAAGTATGGCAGGCCTCTGCCAGGGGAGGTCAGAGGTCATTCTACTAGAGGAATGGCTGTGTCCACATCCTTCCTGAGAAACGTTTTTGCAGTAGAGATTTGTGCAGCAGCTACCTGGAGTTCAGTCCATACCTTCAGGAAGCATTACAGTCTGGACATTGCCTCTAGGCATAGGGCCAGGTTTGGCCTCTCCATTTTGCGGGACCTACTGTCCTAAGGCCAGTCCTATTCTGTCCTTTCAGTTGTTCGTCCACCCGTGACTCTCTCGGTCTCTATGAGTGACTGCTTGGGATTCAGTCCTATCTGTGATGACCTAAGGCAGGAACCCTCTCAAAGTAAAATAGTACAGTTACGTAAGAACTTACCATAACAGTAGAATTTTGAGAGAGGTTCCTGCAGTAGGTCACATTTTCCCTTCCACTTTCCCCCAGTTTTGCATTTCTTTCAGCCTTTTCTAAACTGGGCTCCAGGATTTCATCCTCTCTCCTGTCTCATCCTACTTGAATCTCCGGTGGGAGAACTGGAGGGCGGGCATGGGGACAGCCCACTATATAGGGTCACACTAACATTTACAATGTGACATCTGGTGGGCGGTCCCCTGCCAGGCATTGCTAGAAACGTTTGCTGTGCGGTTCTGACACCAGGGGCTGCAGTCCTATCTGTGATGACCTACTGCAGAACCTCTCTCGAAGATCTACTGTTACGGTAAGTTCTTATGTAACTGTACTTTTTTTTCTGCTACTTTCAACCCCCCTACTGAGCTCACATGCTGTGATGCCTGGGGGGCTCTTGGCTGCATGAGGTCACCAACGCCACCTGGTGCACCACCACCATCAGGAGACATCACAAGAGTGTCCAAGCAGACACTCCTTCCCCTTCATGCAGGCCTCTGCTACTGCCATCCTATGCTCAGGCCACAACTTGGTCACTTGCTTGCCAGAATCATCCTTCATAGCCTGGCCCCCATGGAGCCACCTGTATGATCTTTAAAAAAATCATCCTAGCCTCTCAAACAAGCCAGAAAGGCTCAAAAAGTGTGATACACCTCTTTAAAGGGACACTGTTAGCTTTGCTGGTCAATTTTATGATGTATGGCTGCAGTGTGCCTCCTGGCACACACCTACAACTAATTGTCCCTAGTATGCCCTTTTGCGTGTAAAACTTAAAGAACTGTCTTAGTTTTGCTTATTTTTTAATTAGAAGTTGGTCGCTTGACCCGACTTAAACTCACCAGCACACCGGAAGCATTATCTCAACGAGACTGTGCGGCTGCTACAAGCGTGGTCCCAAAGTGTGACATTTGGAGATGCGAGGTGGAAAAATAGATTAATCCAGTAGATCTGCCTTTAGTGAACACTTGCTGCTTCATACTGCCAAAAAACGAGCACTGAGAAGAGAGCAAATAACTTTTAAAAACCGGGACCAAAATCCCACGCATGCGCTACAGTGACATACTCCTGCACATGCGCTGGATCTTTACTCATGCTGCACTTGTGCATGCACGGGATTTTTGGTCGATTTCTAAGTTATTTGCTCCTTCTCAGTGCTCATTGGCGGTATGGCTATCAGCAAAGTGTTCACTAAAACAGATCTCGGATTATCTATTTTCCACCTCACATCTCCAAATGTCACACTTCGGGACCGCGCTTGTAGCAGCCATGTGGTCTCATCAAAATAACGTTTCTGGTGTGCAGGTGAGTTTATGGATGTCCGAGCGACCATCTTCTAATGTGAAAATAAGCAAAAGTAAGACAATTCTTTAAGTTTCACTTGCATATGGGCATACAAGAGACAATCAGTTGTAGGTGTGTGCCAGGAGGCACACTGCAGCCATAGATAAAAAACTGACCAGCAAAGCTGACAGTGCCCCTTTAATCAAGGAATGGAGAACAAAAGAAGGACTAAAAAGACAAAATAAACAAATGAAATATTTTGTTTTATTTTAACTATATTACTCAATGAGAGAAGTTTCTCAGTTTAAGTAACAGCAGCAGAGAAGGAGGAAACAGATACAGTATGTACTTACCATAACAGTAGATCTTTGAGAGAATCTCCTCCATGAGGTCCTAGTGCCTGATGGCTAGTGTTCCAAATGTGTGGCCTAATGGAGGAGATATCCTTGAAAAAGATACAACAGTGCGAGGAAAATCGGCTGATTATTGCTATCCCAGTAAAGTCCCATGGCAGCGTTGACTTTGGATCCAGTCAGCTGGTAGTTCATTACTCTGATGTTTTTATAGTGTATCTTAGTATTCTAAATAAGAAACTGGTGGTAGGTGGGATTTCCTAGAGCACAGCCACAGCTAAAAAGTTGGGGAAGGACATGGGTCTATGGACCCTTTCAAACCAATGCCAATGTCATCGGCCATTGTGCAGGGCTTAAAAGGTTGAGGAGGACTGGCCCCTCTCACCCCCACTAGTGGTTGCACCCATATTATAATATATTTTTTACTCTAGCTATTTAATTAATATAGTATAATTATTATAATGTCAGTCTCTTCTGGATATGGAGCCACTGATGCATTCTGGTGCAAAGGGAGCCCTCATCAGCTGGCATAACCAGCTCAATACATTTTCATAAAAGGGCAGTTCAACTTATCTAGAGCACTGGTGTCTGTGTGTAAAAAGCAGGCTGTTACGTTTACCTCACACAGTGCTGTACTACTATAGCTGTCAGTATCTAACTGAATCTTCCCATTTCAGGGGATGGAGATTGTGCAGACAATGAACAGTGATCCTGGTCTTGCGGTTGGTATGTACAACTCTCTACTCAGTTTGATTGCTGCTGTTTAACAGTGTTGCTACTTCTCTTCTTTTCTGGTTTAAAATGTTGCAGGATTTTCAAGCTTTAAATCTAGTACATAATAAGGTAAATCAATAAAGTAATGACTAGCAGCCATTAGCAGGGCAGCAAACAAGTGCTCTCGCACTACAGGGCTTACTTGTGTGTTCTCTCTGTCATTGTTATGTCCAGGTTACACTGCCTTCAATGGGGTGGATTTCAAAGGAACCTTCCATGTGAACACTGTGACAGATGATGACTACGCTGGTTTTATATTTGGCTATCAGGACAGCTCCAGTTTCTACGTGGTGATGTGGAAACAGACTGAACAGACTTACTGGCAAGCTACACCATTCAGAGCCGTTGCTGAGCCTGGCATTCAGCTCAAGGTACTTCTTTGGAAAGACCTCAGTAGCACAGAAAAAGAACCACTTCCTGAATGACTGTTGCTTCCAACGTACTGCAGTGTTGTGCAGCAATCTGTTTTGCTTTTTAATTCAGACTTTTCTTCCTGAACTGTCCCTTGTCACCCTCCTCTGATTTCTGGCGACCACCCAGCCCCATGTGCTTCTAGTCTCACCAGGTTTGGCAGCTCCCATTTCTCTTCCCTCCATGGCAGGGGTCTTTGGGGGGGATCCTCACCTGAAACTCAGTTCAGGATCCAGGTAGATGGTGGGCTTCATGGGGAGAGACACGAGTGTGCCAGCTTGTGGTCATCATTCAAATGGAGCCAGACTGTTTCTCCCCTGTAATACAGCCCTACCACCACCACCACCACCACCCTGTTATACACACTGTAGCCACTGTGGGACTTCACCAGCATGCAGCTTCCCCTGAGGCTGGTTAATACATGGGTCCCTTGTACGTGGAAGTGCGGCACTGACCCACCTACTTGAGGTCGCACATCCACCAGAAGCACTCCTCGATCACTAGCCACCTGACAGCCAGCATTCTGGACTCATTCCCAGGACATGATTTGCAAGTATAGGCCACTGGACAGCCCTCAACAATCTGTTTTTGAATGTATAAGCAGTGAGTTGGTCAGTTTTAAAGTGTATACACAAATATTCATGAATGGGGAAAATCCATGGTTAGGTCAGCTGTACTTGTCCTTTGGAGTGTAGCTGACCGGGTTGGCAAGTGGCAAATCAGAGCTGTAAATAGCTCCAGGATATATTTGCGACAACTGAATCTCCCATGGCTGACCCTCGTAACTGACAGCAGCTTAGGAGGATTCTAGGATGCCACTGGAGTGACTTAACTAGTGTCATATCAGGGCAGGGGGGATGGCAGGATTAACCGGATAAAAGTAAAATATAAACGACTACTGGAAGAAAACTTTTTGTCATGCATAAAAGTGCATATTGGGGCAGCTTGACACTTAACTGTAGGTGTAGGGCTTCTAACCATGGCTATTCCCCTTTACAAAACAATATATCTATATTAATTTTCAAAATGTCAAACACACTACTTTTACATTCTAAATCCAGACCGCTGTATTGAAGCCCTGCTACATCTTGCCAGGAACATTTTCCACCCACTTTTCCTCACATGTAGTCTTCGCTTATGCACCTCTGTACCTTCTGAAGAGGCCTTAGAGGTCCCAAAAATGTGTGTAAAAACTCTTCCAGTAGAAAAAGTATTACTTGGCTCACCCAAAATTTACTTTTTTTTTTCCATCAAATGAGCAGGCTGTACATGGAAGACCTAGGATGTACTGTGCACAAGGAAGGTTCGAATTCCACACCAGGTTTTCTTAAAAGACGAAAGCTCATACTGGCATCGGTTAATTCCTGCCGTATCTTTTTTTTTTTTTTTTTGTTAACTATTTTTTTTGGCAAGCAAAGATCAGACATAGATTGCAGACTTTCAGAGATTAAAGTACACTACAGCTGGAGAAAACAAAGAAAGAGAGACAGGAGTCATGCTGTCCCCAGCTCCTAGACAGCAGTCACAGACCATCACTGGTTAACAAGCCAACAAACCCAAATACCTGTTGTTCACCTCAGTTTTCTCAACATCCCCACTTACTAACCAGCATTTAGTATGTTCCTGGCTCTTGTGGCCTATTTCTAGCAAATGTTGTCATGGGGGTTAAAAGCTGGGGAACCATGGGGCATTAAGGATCGCTTCCAGCGGCAACCATATAGAGTCATACACACTCTTCTTATTCAGTGTGACATACTGGGCCCTTTCTAATTTCATACAGCTCAGTAAGGTCGAAAGCCATTGTCCTGTACTTGGTGGTTGATCTCATTTCCAGTTTTGGCTAGGACTTTTTTTCCAACAACCACCCCTAGTTTCCACAGGGGTGATTATATTTTGCTTGACCAACACCCATGTGGTTAGTGCCCAGAAGTACTTTCCATGGGGTTATTTTTTGGAGTAAAGTTCAGTGTTCTGGCCAGGATCCTAGTAAGTTGCCCTTCCCTGTACCTGAGGATTTTAGGGCACTGCCACACCATATGGAAGAAAGTGCCCATTGTTACTTTGCATTTGTGACATTTGTCTGAGGCAGTCTTATCAATTTGGTTGTCCATAGCTGGGGTAAAGTATGTTCTGTGCAGGAGGTTGAAACAAACCTGTTGCGTGTTTATTGTTAACAGAGCACATGTTTGTGCCTCTCGTTATAGCCCTCCTGTTTCCCTCCTCCCAGATTTTTCCCATTTACTATGGAGCATCGTAAGGGGTTTAGGCAGGCCCCTATTAATAAGGAATAAAATTATGCCATTGGTTTCTGATTTTTGGATTGTGCTAACATTATTTCTTCACCTGGAGAGCGGTTTGGGGTAGTCGTCAGTCAGCCAAGCACTAGCTCCAACTTATGTTAGATGTGCAGTTACATGATAGAATCTGTAGGCTGAGTGCCATATTTATAGACAGCTGCTGGTATTTTTTTATTTTTATTTTATTTATTTAAAATTTGATCACTGGGAAAGGCACACTGAGCCAAGGCTCGTTTCCAGGTGCGAGCCGGGTACAGTTTGTACAGAGAGTAGCAGTAAACTGAAGAAACAGATAGTTTGCATAATGTTTTTCAACAATAAAATACGCTGGATCAGTGGTAAAACAGTAAAACAGTTTCAAGTGGAGAGGGAGAAGGGAGATGAGATCAGCTAGCTCTTAATGGCTGGGGTAGGTGGATAGGGATTGAGTGGTGCATTGGTTGCATTTTGGGACCATTTGAACATTTAGGGCATTGTGGGGGGGGGTGGCACTTGATGAGGTGAGTGAAAGTGAAACAGGAAGGGGCCAGTCGAAGGTTGGGAGGGAGGTTATTCCAGAGGAGGGGGAGGCAGTATGAGAAGGCAGCTTGGCCGGTCAGAGAGCGAGGGTGAGGGAGGTGGAAAGTTCGGGTGTCTCTGTGGCGGAGAGGGTAGCTTAGGGAGGAGGATGCGGTGAGGAGGGAGGTGAGGTGGGAGGGAGAGAACCATGCCAGTATTTAGCTAAAAAGGAGGCTCCATGAATGGTCCGCCTATGGGAGAGTGGAGCCAGGGAGAGGGGAGCGTAGAGCCGGCAATGGTGAGTGAGAGGGGGTGAGGCGGTAGCGAAGTGGCAGAAGGAATTTAGGAGTATGTCGAGTCTGGAGAGAGAGGAGGCTGGGGCCATACCATAGACTATATCGACATAGTCAGTAACTGGTAAGATAGTTTTACGAACCAGTTCGCATCAGGTGGGGATTGGAAGGCTCTCTTTGTGGCAGTAGAGGATGGCAAGATTGGGCCGGAGCTTTGTGCAGATCACCTCAATGTGAGTGGAGAAATTGAGGTGGCTGTCCAGCCAAACTCCCAGGTATTTAAAGACTGAGACTTGCTCCAGGGGAGAGTCATCTCTGGTGGTGATAGCAGGGGGAGCTGGGAGGGAGGCCAGCTTCTGTCTCAAGCCATAGACCATTGTGACCTTTTTTTTTTGCATTTAATGTGAGCAGGTTATCAAGGAACCAGGATTGAACTTTGTCGAAGTCATCTTGGAGAGTGGGGAGGACACTGTCATAGGAGGGGCCCGAGGCAAAGATGATAGTAACATCTGCGTAAAGGTGCATGTTAGAGGCTAAGCAGGAAGAGGGAAGGTCGTTTATAAAGAGAGAGAAGAGGAGAGGGCCAAGAATGGATCCTTGGGGGATGCCAGATAAGATGTAACGAGGAGAGGAGAGAGAGTGTCGCCCACTTGGACTGATTGCTGTCTTTTATGGAGGTACGAGTGGAACCCGGTGATGGCAGGCTGGACAATGCCAAAAGAGCTAAGTTTGCTAAGTAGAAGCGGGTGGGAGACAGAGTCGAGTGCTTTAGCCAGGTCAATGAAAATGGCTGCAGTGATATGGCTTCTGCCCATGGCTGTGAGAATGGAGTCGGTTACACTTAAAAGGGTGGTGACGGTGGAGTGGTGTTTTCGGAAGCCAGATTAAATTGGTGATAGGTAGTTGTTGGCAGAGAGAAAGTCGGGTAGCTTGGTCAGTATGAAGGACTCCTGGACTTTGGCGAGGGAGGGGAGGAGTGACATAGGCCTATAGTTACCCGGCTGGGAGGGGTCGCCACCTTTGTGGAGAGGGATGATTTTGGCTGATTTCCAAGCATTTGGAACTGTAGTTGTGTTAATGGATAGGTTCAGAATGTGAGTCAGGGGAGCAGCAGAAATTTGGAGCATTTTGGGGTGGATTCTGTCAGGGCTAGATTTGGATGAGTTAAGGGAGTAGAGTGCGTTGTAGACCTCCTGAGGTGTGATGGGAGGAAAGAGGAAGCTGAGGTCAGGGGAGGAAAGACAACCCAGGTTGGGGGGTGGAGGGGTGGAGTTGGGCAAGGCACAGGAGATAAAAAAACTTGTTAAATAGCTCAGCCATGGAGGCAGGATTCAAGATGGTTTTGCCGTCTATAGTAAGGGTCGGGCAGGCCTGATTTGTGTGGGGGGGGGTCGAGGAGGGAGTTGATCAACTTCCAGAAGGGTGCATTGGTGTTCTGGGCTAGTGAGAATTGTGCTTTAAAATAGGAAGATTTTGAGTTACGGATGGTTCTTGGTGCATTTATTTCTGAGGTGCTTATAGGAAACAAGGTTACAAGCTGTGTGGGAGGTTTTATAAAGTCACCACGCTTTGTCCCTGGAACAACACAAGGCGATAAGGTCGGCTGTGATCCAGGGGTGGTGGCGGCGTAATACCCTTACTTTTCTTAGAGGAGCATGCATGTCCCAGATTCTCAGGAGAGTACTGCAGAATTGAGATAGGGCAAAGTCCATGTTGGATGCGGATAGGACGGGAAGCCAGTCTGCATGTGCTAGGTCTTGGAGTAGGGCAGGGATGAAGAGGTTTTGAAGGCTGCAGGACCAGAGGAATTTTGGGGGGAGAAAGGTGAGTGGATTTTGAGGATGCAGTAGGTGACACAGTGGTCACTAAGGGCATCAGAGAGAACACCCAAGGCAGTGATGAGGTGGGGATGGGAAGATAGAATCCAATCCAGGAGGGTGAGGTTTTGGGACTGGTGGTTTAGGCAAGTGGGTTCTTGGATTAGCTGTGAGAGATTTAGGGATTCGATCTTAAGGATGGAGGCTTTATTTGAGAGAGAGAGCCAGTCGAAATTGAAATCACCAAGTAGCACGAGCTCGCCATTGGATGTCTTGGATGAGATAGAGGAGATGGCCTTGATGACAGAGTCAGGCGAGGACTTAGGCAGGGCGTATAGGGCCCCAATGTAGAGGGGGGCAGAGGAGGGGAAGGAGAGGTACACCACAGTAGATTCGTGGGAAGCTGGGCAGGATTCGTTGAGGATGATGGAGCATGAGAAGGAATGCCTAACATATAGTGCCACGCCCCCACCATGCTTGCCACGGTCCTGATGGAATAAGTTGTAGTCAGAAATGGCAAGTAAGGAGTTAGGGATCTTGGAGTTTAGCCAGGATTCCGTAATACAGAGTATGTCATGGTTGTGCTGGGTGACCCAGACTACTAGTGAGTCAATTTTGGGGAGAAGACTCCTGACGTTGAAATGGAAAATGCAGAGGCCCTTGAGGAGAGAATTATGGGCTAGGGAAGGGGGGGTCTGGTGGAGGTGGAGGATGGGATGGAGGAAGGCCTGGGTCTAGAAGGGCCAGGGGGTTGGAGTGTATGTCGCCCGCTAGAAGTAAGAGGATAGAGAAGTAGATGCAGAGCAGGGAGTGTCTGGATGTGCCCAAGCAGCACTTAGAGGGAGGCACGTGCAGGT
Source organism: Neoceratodus forsteri (assembly GCA_016271365.2). Taxonomy (NCBI): domain Eukaryota; kingdom Metazoa; phylum Chordata; order Ceratodontiformes; family Ceratodontidae; genus Neoceratodus; species Neoceratodus forsteri. The sequence continues at coordinate 1,074,476,295 of CM057454.1, read as the reverse complement.
TAAGGCAACGGTTCAGTGCCTCCAGGTTGAGGAGGTAGGAGTGGAGCAGAGAAGGGTGGGTGGAGGGGAGGGGAAGAAATGGATGGATTGGGGGAGGAGAGTGGGGGCGAAGGGGGAGAGAGTTGCAGGTGAAGCTTTGGGATGGGGTGCAAGGGGATAGGAGTGAGTGGGTCCTGAAGTAAGTGGCAGGGGGAGGGTTGATTGGGGTATGGGGTGCACAGTAAAGTGGGGGTGAGTGAGATGAGGAGGTGGGAGTGGGAGAAAGCAGCATATCAGAGGCTTCTGCATTTTAAAGTGGGGGTGCTAGAGAGGGACAGAGTTAGCGAGGAACGGTAATGTGGGTGACTGGCCACTAGAGGAGAGACCGAGTACTTAGCTGGATTTGATTTTAGCTGTACTGTCGGAGCTATGATAGAGAAACAGGCAGCCTCTAGAGGCAAGAGCAGGTAACCTGCAGATTTAAAAGTAGGCTGATTGGGTTTCAGCTGTCATGTGAGTGACAGTATAAAGGTCTGAGTCAACCAAGGGTGGTGGTGGTGGTAGGGGTGGGGTTTTCAGCTGTCATGTGAGTGACAGTATAAAGGTCTGAGTCAACCAAGGGTGGTGGTGGGGGTGGCAGGGCAGCCAATGCAGAGCGTCGGTGGGGTTACCCATATGGCGACACAAAAGTCCTTACGTTTAAAAATGGCACCAGTCCTTCTCGCCGACCCGTGTAACCACTGGAAGTTCATACCTGTTGCTGTGGGAGAGGACCGTGCGTTCATCAGCCCTCTCGACCCTCGGGGTTCACGGGGAGCCGGACCGACACTCTGCAGGAAAGGAGGCAATCTGTGGGAGTCAGGGAGAAGGAGAGAATTTAAGAGCAGATAAGGGCTGTGGGTGTGCCACTGTAACACAAAGGGGGGGGATGGGAGGGAGTCGCGACAGCCACGAGTTGCCTCTGAATCCCTGCCTGTGAAGAAACGGAGCCTGCTTGTGGTTCAGCTACATGTGAAGCTTAAGGCATATGAGAAAGTGCTGAGTTTTTAAGTTTTAAGTTGCACTAGAGTAAAGGCAGTATTGCTGGGCAAGCAGTCTGATCTATTAAGGATGAGGGATGTAACAACTGGTTTAAAAGTAGGCTAGTCAGGATAGGAGCTGCAAGGCTTTGATTATTAGGCAGGCTTAAGCAGAAATAAATTAAGGGGCTTAGCAGCAGTTCTTATTTAATAGCTGGTACGTGGCCAGACTGTGTCTAGATGCAAGTCAGAGGCAGACAAAGTGAGATTTAAAACTGCTTCCTGAAGTACCGTTTTGGCGCCTCAGGTAGTCCGAGGTAAAAACTTTACATGTAGGCAGCTATAAACCTTTACAATGTAGTCGGGGTTCCACTTTTGGGCAATAGTCAAAACAACATTGATGGCTAGAACAACTTTCTTAAAGTACCTTTGATTTTACAAATTACGGTGCACGGCTAAAACTTATCACAAAGCAGTTCTTTTCTACTTAATTAGTGGCAAAATGACACATGGCTAAAATAGCTAATTGTACTGCAGTTGGAATTAACGAATTAAGGTGCACGGCTACATTGCAACACAAGGCAGCACTTTTCAGCTTAACATTTGGTAGCAAAAAAAAAACAATCAGCACTCGTATGGCGACACAAAAGTCCTTGCATTTGAAAATGGCACCAATCCTTCTCGCCAACCCGTTTAACTGCTAGGAGTTCGTACCTGTTGCTGTGAGGGAGGGCCATATGGTATGTGGGTGCCCCCTTCATACAGGTGGCTGATCCTCCCTGGTCCTTTTTGTATCCAATGGGAAATTATTGTGACTGCTACATTAGATAGATTGGAGTGGAGCCCCAGTGCTTTTTCACTATCTGCCTCCAAGGATATAGCCTTTTTGAGGGCTATACACTCATTAGTAGAGAACCAGGCCCTGACCATAGTTTGGAGAAAGGGAACTGGTACATAATTTACTACCCTGACTGCTACACTGTAATGGCACCCTGGGCCTCCGGGGAAGGGCACCAGTAATTATAAATAAACTCTACTACTACTACTTCTACTACCATTCTTAACACGGCTGGAGCCAACAGTTGAGTAAGCATTGGGCCCCCTTAGTGGCCCTTCTTCCATATGCACCCACACGGGGCATTCAGAGCCTTCAGCTTGTGCATCCTTCAAGAATGTTAACTGGGCCATCTTACCTGGAACATTTTACACACACGTACACACAAACACACACACACACACCACTACTACTTCTCAAGCCCAGTCTTTGCTTATGCATGTTGTGTAGACGAATTAGAAAAACTGGTTATCATCTCAGTTTATCGTACAACTTGCAGACTCACCTTGCAGTTCAAACAACCCTCCCCAACTGCAGTTTTAAAATATGAATGCATAATATATTGTAAATATAAATCAAGAAACATAAGCTGACCATGGTTAAACACAATGAAGTAGAGCCAACAGTTATACTTTTATTTTAAAACTGTCATATAACATGTATTGATATTTTTTTATTTTATTTTTATTTTAGCTTTTGTTGACCGGGTAAGTGCACTAGACAAATCCTGCCTATTTTCAGGCACGACCCGGGGGAGGGGGAAACAGATGAATGCCAACTGACCTTGAACCAGATTAAGCTGTTGGTGGTATTTTTAGTGAATGAGGGAAATTTGGCCAGGACACGGGAAATTCCCTACTCTTTCGATAAGTGCCATGGGATCTTTAACATCCACCTGAACTACCACCAATCCAGGCAGATGGGACCTCGGTTTAACGTCTCATCCGAAAGACAGCACCTCAGAAATGCAGAACCCTCTCATGCTGCATTACAGTGTCAGTACTGGGATATTAACCCAAGTGCCAGATGTGGGAACTGAACCCACAGCCCTCTGATCTCCCGGCCTCAGAGGCGAGTGTGCTACCTACTGAGCCACTGACACTGCATAAAAGCAGTTTATTGATTTACATTAATTGCTAAAATTTGCATTAAGGAATCTGTTGGGGTTAATGCACAAAGCGACAAATATATGGAAATCGGATGCTAGGGTGAAAAGTTCCCTGGATCTTTGTAAGTGTGCTGTGTGTGGTTCCTCAGGATCTGAATGATTGCTCGAAGAAGTGTCAGTGTTACCATAATTTCAGCACTCTTTCAAGTTATAGAAACGTACTCACCAATTCTTTCAGGGAATGTGCTGAAGATGGCATAATGCAAATGCCTCTTGGAGCGATCATTCAAACCCAGATGAACACCCCACCCCACAATCATCAAGGTCCAAAACCTTTTTACCTTAATTTTGCATTTCCTTGCTTTTGTGGCTCTGTTTTTCAAACCTGAATAATGCCTAATCCTAGCTTTTTTGGTTTTGCAATTACTTTCTATCCTTTTTAAAAGGACATTTAATAGCAAATTAACATTTATTTGTTTTGGCAAATTCTTCAGTCAGCACTGTCAGTGTTGTTTGTGCCAAGCAGTCCCATGCATCCAGTGGCACCATCTCACCCAGTTCCCGTGCCAGCTGCCTCTGGTATCCAGCAGTCAGGAGAGAAACACATCCCCAGGGATGGGCTTCAGGCCACATTGAGACTTTTGAACTGTTTTAAAGGGAAACACTGGAAAAGGCACAGCTTTACCCAGGTGCTACAAAAATGCTTGATTAATTCTTTCAGACAGTAATTTTTTTTTTTTTAAGTCCCTCTAATTGCTTTTTTTAGTGATTGAAACAGTGGCTTTCAACGTTCACTTTCTATTGCTGGCAGCCACCATTTCATGAGTAGCAGGGAGCTTCCTGAACTCACTTTATGCTAATATGTCCTGTCAACCAACAGCAGAGGTCAGTTTAGTTTAGTTTATTGTTCTAGGAATTACTACCTTTGAGCCAGAGGCTCTTTTACAAAGGTTCCACGTCAATTAGGTACAGTACAAAAAAGGTTACATAGATAACACAACAATTTGTGCTGTGTCAAAAGCGAGAAAACATATACGAATACATATCAAATCATTTGTGCAAAAGGACATGAGATATCAATAATCACATTATTATTACAAGAAAGAGGTCATGCCAGATTAGGAGAAACAAATAGGGAAAAAGTCCAGAACAGAGAGGGTAAGTGAAAGGTGTGGGGAGCAGACAATAGCAGGAGAAAAGGTTTCCCAAACATGTCTTTGTCAAATAACGGAACAGGGTGGGTAGTGAGAAAATAGGAGGTTTAATCAGGGCAGTCACAGGAGCTGGAGGTGGCAAGGTGAGAGAACAGCCTTGATTTGAAAATACCTAGAGAGGTGGAGGCAGTAATTTGAGTGCTGAGGGCATTTAGCCAGCTGGGGGCACGATAGGCAAATGATCTTTGTCCCTGAGAAGTCCGGCATCAGGGGGACTTGGAGAGGCTGGTGTTCTGATCTTCTGGTAAAACGGGTGCTAGCACTCGGGCATAACAGGTCTTGGATACAAGGTGGAGTGAGGCCCAGAGTGGATTTTTTCGCCATCAGGCAGGTAAGGTACTTTATCCGGTTTGAGAGTTGCAACCAACCTGAGTCAGCATAGAGTTCACATGTGTGGGTACGTCGATGTGCACCAGTGAGCAGCCGACAGGCCTTATTTAGGGATGTTGTAATGCGACTAAGTGCTGTAGTAATGGCAGATCCATATATAACCTAAGCCATAGTCAACGACTGAGATGATAGAGGATCGGATGGCAATCCTCAGTGCAGAATGGGTAAGGAGCTGTCGGTTCCGATACAGATTCCCAATTCGCTGATTAATAGTTTTTGCTGTATTATCAATGTGAGTTGCAAAGGTTAGACCTTGATCAAAGTTGATTCCAAGATATTTGAAAATTGGCACTTGTTCAAGGGTATTTCCCAGGTATGTATTAATGGTGAGTGGGACTTGCCGTTTCTTGTTTTGTGGGTTAGAGAAGAGCATGGATTTAGTTTTTTTGTGGTTTAGAACCAGCTTATGTTCAAGGAACCACATCTCAACTTTGGAAAAAGCATGCTGAAGGTTGAGGCGTAAGAGATCAAACAGGCATATTAGCATAAAGTGAGTTCAGGAAGCTTACTGCTGCTCATAAGATGGTGGCTGCCAGCAACAGAAAGTGGAATTTTGGGTAGCTGTTTTAAATCCTTAAAAAAAGTTGTTACTGTCTGATAGCGCTAACTGACAGTTTTTGTAGTGTCTGAGGAAAGCTAGGTATTTTCCAGTGTTTTCCTTTAACTGATTTAAAATGGTTTAAAATGATTGTGTCCACATTGTAGCACAGTTAAACCATACTACAATGCATGTTACAAAACTGTGCTAAAACCCTGCTCAGAGCAAGGCTTTAGCACAGTTCTAACCTAACATGGTTTCCTTAAACTGTGCTAGCAACAGTATGGATGTGATCCATGTTGTAACACGGTTTAAGGCAACCATGTTAACACTTTGCTCTTTTTTTTGTGAGGCTGAACAAGGGCAAAATATAAATTTACTGGCATTTTGGAACTTGGAATGTGCTCCTAATTCCAATGCTGTCCGTTATTGTCCCCAGTAGCAAGTATCTTGGCATGCTTTGTAGTGCCCGCAGTTCTTTGCTGTACTGCCACAATCAAGCTAGGGAACTTGTTCAGGCAAGCTCTGTGTCGGAGCGCAATTGGGATGCTCCGATGACCGGGCTCAAGCACAGAAATGGAAACATTTTCAAAAACATTTTCATGAACTGTGCTCAGTGTGGATGGGGCTTAATTGCTTGGTGGGGACAGGGTGAAATTGTTAACTGGGTTGCCAACACTAAGAATGGGCCTCTGGTATCGGCACAAATAAACAAAATGCTGCCATACCAGTCATGGTCTCTTGGTGTCTGCAGTAATTTGCATGAACGTGACAACTGTTATTGCACCCGTAAAAAGGGTAATAAAATAGTTTTAGTTTAGTTTAGTTAGTTTTTGTTGACCGGGTAAGTACACTAAACAAATTCTGTCTATTTTCAGGCACAACCTGGGGGAGGGAAATACAGATGAATGCCAATTAACTTTGTACCAGATTAAGCTGTTGGTGGTATTTTAGTGAATGGGGGAAATTTGGCCAGGGCACTGGGGAAATTCCCCTACTCTTTTTGAGAAGTGCCATGGTATCTTTAATATCCACCTGAAAAAGAATATGGCAACAATGTTGTAAAAATATGACAATGGCATCCTTATAAAATATGAAAACAGCATTGTAGAATATGACAGTAGCACTGTAAAATGTGAAAACAGCTTTGCAAAATATACGTTTTGTTAATGGTGACAACAGCATAAATAAAAGTGTGAAATAAAAGCACTGAAAAAGATGATAGCAGCACTGTAAAATATAACAGTGCTGTGAAATATGATAATGTGATATACAACATCAATGTAGAATATGACAATAGTGTTGCTGTAAAATAAAACTACAGTATTGTGAAATATGAATAATAATTTATATTTATTCTTGAAAAACATAACATCTCGTAAAGGGCGATACTTGACCATCTCAATGCCTTCAGTGCCTGGGTCGATGACGAACTCTTGCAGTTTGGACAGCACTTCCTCCAGTTGATATAATCTCTGGGCCTTACACAGATAGTTACCACTGCCACCCATAAACATGGTCACTCCCTTGACTTAGTTTTTCTCCTGGGGATCAAGGCCTCTGATTTGGAGGTGGAACCAGTTGGGTGGTCCGATCACTACACTGTGGGGTTTAGTTTTAGCACCCCCCTTCGTAGGCCTACCCCGTGGAGATGGTCAGATATCGCCCTTTATGAGATGTTAACTCTGAAGGCCTGGCGGCAGTACTTGACCTATCGTCCCTTCCAGTGGCAAACAATGACCCAGATAGATGCCCTCGTGGTAGCCTATAATACAGCTATCTCGATGGCCCTGAATGTCATTGCTCCTGTCCATGTTCATCCTCTCTTCCTTTGCCCTCAGTCCCCATGGTTTGATGGGACCTTGAGGGAGATGCGGCGACTAGGTCGAAGGTTAGAGTGTTGCTGACAGAGATCCTTCCTTGATGCTGACCACCTTAGATTGATGGAGCATTATCAAGCCTATCAATCTGCAATCACCTGTAAGAAGGCAGAGTTCCTGTCCGAGAAGATAGCGCTGCTCAGAATCGACCAGCTCAGCTCTTTCACACTGTGGATAGGCTGCGCAACCCAGCCTGTCTACATGTTCGAAGGGCCTTTTCACAAAGAGAGTGCAATGAACTTGCTCGATTCTTTGCAACTAAAGTGGCCGACATTAGGGTGGCACTCTAGCCAGCACACTCTAAGGGTGTTGCTTTGGATCAACATGAGGCTGCTGCTCCTTGGTTTTCCTGGAGTGCCTTCGACCGACCAGAATTCATGCATATCATGCAGATTGTCTGAGGTGCATGCCCTACGTGCTGTAGTTTGGATCCAGGACCAACTTCCCTGATTTTGGGTTGTATCGATTCTATCAGTCCGGTCCTAACATGGATAGTCTGGTGCTCCTTGGAAGCAGGTGAGTTTCCGAGCTCCCTGAAGGAGGCGGTGGTAACACCCCTCTTGAAGAAAGCTTCTTTGGACCCTGACTGCCATGCAAACTACAGACCAATCTCTAACCTTCCCTTTTTAGGGAAGGTGATTGAGAAGATAGTGGCTGTACAGCTGGAGAACCATTTGACCATCCATGATATCTATGAGCTCCTCCAGTCCGGTTTTCGAAAGAGGCATAGTACTGAGACAGCGCTGGTTCGGGTGCTCAATGATCTCCTGATGGCCAGAGATTGGAAGAACCGTTCCATTCTGGTTCTTCTAGATCTCTCGTCAGCTTTTGACACTGTGGACCATGAGGTTCTACTTGAGCATCTGAGGTTCATCTGTGGACTATTGGATGTAGTCCTCAGGTGGTTTACATCTTACCTCACTGGGAGAATGCAAAGAGTGGTTTCAGGGGTTTATTCCTCGGGCTCAGTTTCTCTGTCTTGTGGGGTTCCTCAGGGCTCTGTGTTGTCTCCTATGCTGTTTGCAGTGTATATGCTGCCCCTCAGAGACATTGTAAGAAGGTACTGGCTGAGGTTTCACTGCTATGCTGATAATACCCAGCTCTGTCTTTCTTTTGCACCTGATCAGGATGGAACTCTCTCAGTCTTTAATAACTGCCTTAAAGAAATCCAGGAGTGGATGGATTCGAGTTGGTTGAAGTTGAACTCGGAAAAGACAGAGGTGTTAGTAGTGGATCCGGTGCGCCAGATAGGGGGGCCGGGGGCTGGTTCACCCTCTGGACTCTATGTTGGAGGTGTTTCACTCCCGACATCTGAACAGGTGCGTAACCTGGGGGTAATATTTGATGAAGGATTGACTCTGCATTCGCAGGTGTCTGCCATCATTAAGTCCTCATTTTTCCTTCTGAGGAATATCTCCAGGATCAGGCACCTTTTTCCGTCTGGCGATCTTCCTACGGTGGTCCATGCCTTTGTGTCCTCGAGGCTGGACTATTGCAATTCCCTTTATCTAGGGCTTCCTGGGGTTGAAATCCATCGCCTTCAGCTGATGCATAATGCAGCAGCCTGGCTTCTGACTGATACCTTTTGGTCCAGCCATATTTCGCCGGTGCTGCACGGACTGCACTGGCTGCCAGTGTAGTGGTGGATCACCTTTAAAGTCAGTCTTCTGACTTTCAAAGCCCTACATGGACTTAGTCTGGACTACCTGAAAGAGCTCCTGGTCCCTTATTACCCTGGGCGATTGCTCCGCTCAGCTGGCAAGGGGTTGCTAGAGGTCCTGAGGGTGTCTTTGAAATTTTCTGGGGCCCGTACATTTGTGTATGCAGCCCCTACCCTCTGGAATTCTCTACCCTGTCAGTTATGGGAGTGCGTGACCGTGGAGGAATTTAAAAAGGCCCTGAAAACATATTTATGGATCCAAGCATTTGGAGTCTGATTTTATTTGTTTATTTGTGTTAGTTGCTTTTAACTCTAAGATTTGAAATGTTTAGTTGTTTTATTTTGTAAGGCGCCTTGGTTTTTTGAAAGGCGCCATAGAAATAAAGTTTTATTGTTATTATTTATCATTTATTATTATTATGTATTTAGTTATTTATTTTATTTAGTTTTTGTTGACCAGGGAAGGAGGGCTAGACAATTCTGCCTATTTTCAGCCTCGCCCAGGGGGTGGGGGGAATACAAATGGTAACTAACTGAATTTGAACCAGATTACATGGTTGCTGGTACTTTCGGTGAATGGGGGAAATTTGGCCAGGACACTGGGGAAATTCCCCTACTCTTCAGTGGGAGTCCCTAGGCCATCTGGTGCTTGCCAGGATGGCTGATCCTGATATGCTGGCGTGCATGGAGGTTCCCGGAGACAGGGAAGCGAGCCTCATCACCTGTTCCATCCAGACACAAGGCTGTGAAATCTACTGCTGAGGAATTCACTGTTCCCCAAGGAAGTTTTTCGTTACCTGGATGTTCTGCTGAGTGGTCTTGCCAGTCAAAGTTTATGGAGGATTCCTTGCGGGCTGTGGAGTACCACGTACAGGCCAAGATGGATTCCAGGAGACAGCATTTGTTGCAATTGCTGGACAATGAGGAAAATGTATTTGCCCCCCAAAAAAAACTACAGCTTGCTGTCACTACTGTTTATGCAGTATGCCCGGATGCTTCGGCTTCCATAGGACTGGACTGCCCTGATTCTGTACTCCTTCAGAAAGACCTGCTTGAGCACAGTGGTGCAGCATCTCCCCAGTATTCAGTGGCTTCGCTACCCTGGGATCAGGAGGCAGGATTGTTGGCTTCTGCACAGGCTGCTGCTGTGTCGAAGCCTCTGCCAACGTCCAATTTGCCTCCCTCTTTTACACCAGCATTGAATGTTTCCAAGAGTCATTCTTCCGCTGTTTCCGAAGTGACTGCCATTCTGAGTCCTTCCCCTAGAACAGACAAAACCAAGTCACCGGGTTGCGGGGTCCCTGATTTCCCTGTTGCATCTCAGAAGTCTCGCCTTCTCTCTTCGGGCCCAACGGGACAACCTACTTTGGCTACTAAACAGACACAGAAGAGGTCTGCTGAAGCTTCTTTGTTGCCTGCAGGGTGGTTAAAAGCAATGGATGGGGTTTCCTGGACCCCACTGGATCCTGCTTGTTATTCTGTTCTGCCACCCTTGCCCTCTGCACAATCTGACATTTTGAACTCTGTTTCTCAGTCTGCTGGCAGGGGTGCATTGAGAGTGGCAGTACTGGAGGCCACACCTTCACAAGGACATTAACAAAACTGAGGAAGTCCAGAGAAGGGCAACCAAACTGGTGCAGAGACTTCATCAGGAAACATATGAGGACAGATTAACGGAACTCAATATGTATACCCTAGAGCAAAGGAGGGAGAGAGGTGATATGATCGAAACATTCAAACACCTTAAGGGCATTAACAAGGTGAAAGAGTCTAACATGTTTCAATACGAGAAAAACAGCAAGACAAGAGGACACAGCATGAGATTAGAAGGAGGCCGATTAAGGAGTAATGTGAGGAAGTTCTTTTTCACAGAAAGGGTGGTGAATACATGGAACGGCCTACCTCAGGAAGTGGGGGATATGAGTTCAGTGCAGGGCTTCAAACAGGCATGGGACAGGCATAAGGGAGCAATACAGATGAGTATGAATAGATAGACCATTGACAGAGCAAAGGCTGATGGCACATCCATAAGGTAGAAAAATAAATGGGCAGACTGGATGGGCCTTGCAGTCCTTATCTGTCATCGTCTTCTATGTTTCTATGTTGCTATTGATAAGGTTAAGGTAGTTATGCCTGTGATAATGGGAATATCAGGAGAGTATGAGGTCTATACAGGAGTGGAGTACAAACATGCACTGTATCATAAGTATGTGTTCAGAGTGCAGGCAAATGCAATATGCAGGTTTATTTTACATATACAGTAGGTACAAATAGGAATAGATGCAACTGATAGAAATATAGATAATTACATAGACAGATATATAACTAGACAGACAGACAGAGAGAGAAGTTATAGCCATGACAGTCTTTGGAGAGGCAACTGCCCCTAAAGTCACAGTCATGTTCACTAATTTGGGTTGAAAAACTTTTCAAGCAGCACTAGTTTGCTGTCAGTAATCGCCTATGGGTTTAAATATGTATTGGAACGTCTTAAAATATAGTACAGGAAAAACAATGAAAGCAATTGTGTTACAGTTTAGCACTGAAACATGCATAGAAACATAGAAACATTGAATTTGACGGCAGATAAGGACCGCTTGGCCCACCCAGTCTGCCCATTTCCCTACCTAATGGATAAGCTGCAGATCCTAGTTAACCAGCAGCCTACTTCTTCCTGCCCCCACCCCCTAGAATTGCCTTATGACTCTCATGCATGCTTGAATTCCACCACTGTTTTTGACTCCACAACCTCCTCCAGAAGGCCATTCCATGCATCCACAACCCTCTCTGTGAAAAAATACTTCCTTAAATTACCTCTGAGCCGCCCCACTCCATCTTCAAATTGTGCCCCCTTGTTCTTGCATACCTCTTTTTTTGAAAGATGCTACCCTCTTGGACTTTGTTGATTCCCTTGAGGTACTTGAAAGTTTCTATCATGTCCCCCCTCTTACACGTAACATACATGTTGCCACCTTGCTCCGATTAGCACCCTCCCCCCAAGCAGAGTGCCAGTCTTAAAGAGCATCTGATGCCTTCAGGATAAGTGAAAGAAAACATAATATTTCGACACAGAACAGTTTATATTTCACATTAATTCTGTATTTTCCCCCCATTATTTTTTATTGAGGCCATCTGCATGAAAGGAGGGCCGATGCTCCTGAAGTGTTCATGTATTCCTGGTGCTTTCTCCCTACCTGAGGTCATAATGCATGGCTTGTGACATCACAGTTACTCCCATGACAGCAGACTGTGATGTCACAACATAGTATTATGACTTGAAGTAGGGAGTAAGCTACAGAAGCAGATGAACTCTAACACATAAAGATCATATATTCATCCAAATTTCCTCTGTAATAAAAGATAGGAAGGAGAAATCTACAGAATATATTTAAAATGTAAGCTGAGTTGTACCAAGTTATTAGTTTTTTCAAAGTTTTCACTGTGGCATCAGCAGCTCTGATTATAAAGAGGAGAGATGAAAAAATGTGTCTCAAAGTAAGTGCAGAATAATTTTTCTTAAATCTGTTTCAAGATATTAGGCCTTTCTTCTTTTTTTTCAATTTAATGATAAAAAGAAGTAGCACCTTTCTTCTGACCGGACTAAGTAAGCAATAATACCTGACAGGGTGGGCATTATTGGGAAATACCGGACCGCTCTGGGGCGTAATGAGGCCTGACGCCACAGGCACAGGGCCTTATAGCCCCTGGAAGGTCTGGTATTTCCCAATAATGCTCACCCTGGAGGGTGTTATTGCACTTAGAAAATGGCCCATCACAGAAAGTTACTCTGTGAAGAGGCACTTGGACTAGCTCTTATTTTTAGCTGGGCATCTATTGAAAAATAAATGCCCAGCTTGGAGCCTGTCTCAGCCAATCAGGTTTAAGAATTGATTGTTGCCATTTTCTAATGTAAATTATGACAATCAGTGGTTTGGGATGTGCTAAGTGTCCCCAGGAGCAAGGTGTGCTCCTTCTCTGGCTAGACAGTAGGCTGTTATAAAGAAAACAAAAAAAACACAGATCAGTCATTCTACCAATGAGACATGCAGAGGTACAACAGTTGAGGGGCAAGAGTTGTTTGGGACTGCAGCTTCCATTTTTGAAACTGAAAAAATTTCATGTTGATCTTGTCTAAACTGTTCTAGCCTGAAAAGAACATATTTTAAATGGCTGTTTTAAGTGTGTATAATGGACTGTTTTGACATTTAGGAGCCGAAGAATGAATGTGTAACAGGTGACATTATGGTTACATAGCAATTGTATGTCAAAGCAATGTAGACATGTAACTAAGAACTGGATCAATGGAAGGCCATTGCCAGGTTATTATACACAGTGGCAGAACTTAAATTATAGCTAACAAATTGCTGCACAATACTTTGAGGATGTGCAAAGTGTAAAATATCAGTTGGGAATTTTAACAGCTGGACGCTGAGCTGGTGTCTTAAACAAATATGTAAGAATTCTACATGGATGTTATTTTTTCTAGCTGCTCTTTATCATCTTGTATTGAGACACCTATATTTTCAGTAAAGAGCTGTCTTAACACTAGTATCACAAGATGTGCCAACGGTAATCACTGAACCCACATAAATAGAAAATGGAGGAGGTCTGCTTACTCCATTGAAATGAGATGTATGCTGTCCCATTGTGTGTCATAGCAGCATTTCTAATTTTGAACTTGGCACCACCACAACAGGGAGTTCTCTATTTCTTCAACAACAAAAAATTAAAAACACACTTTATCATCAAAGTCCATGTTTACCAAGTACTGTGTCCAGGATAAAAATAATTTGAACCCCTCCCCCCAAAAATGTGCCCTGACATGAAACTGCATGTTTAACTGTAAAGACAATTAAAATGTATTTCTAAATGCATGACTAAAACCAATGCTTCATGATTAAAATAATTTAAACTCTCTCACCAAAAAAATGTGCCGTGACAAAGTGCACTCTGGGAAGATTGCCTGGAACAAGATGCAATAAAAAAACCTGAATAACAGGTTCCTGGGAGTAAATGTTAACACCCTGTTTCTAGTGTCCCTGATAAAATGAAATAAAAATACAGTTGAGATTTTTCTTAATGTCAGGTCTGATCAGAATAGCTTTTAAAATCACCAATTGTTTTCTTGTTCAATGTTTTCTAATACATACTTCTCAAACTTAAAAGAAAAAACACACTTTATCATCAAAGTCCATATTTACCAAGTACTCTGCCTGGGATTAAAATAATTTGAACCCCTCCCCAAAAATGTGCCCTGACATGAAACTGCATGTTTAATTGTAAAGACAATTAAAAATGTATTTTAAATGCATTACTAAAACCAATGCTTCATGGTTAAAATAATTTGAACCCCCTCCCCCAAAAAATGTGCCCTGACAAACTGCACTCTGTGAAGATTGCCTGGGACAAGATGCAATAAAAAAAACCTGAATAGCAGGTTCCTGGCAGTAAATGTTAACATCCTGTTTCTAGTGTCCCTGATAAAATGAAATAAAAAATACAGTTGAGATTTTTTTTAATGTCAGGTCTGATCAGAATAGCTTTTAAAATCACCAATTGTTTTCTTGTTCAATGTTTTCTAATACATACTTCTCAAACTTAAAAGAAAAACACACTTTATCATCAAAGTCCATATTTACCAAGTACTCTGCCTGGGATTAAAATAATTTGAACCCCTCCCCCAAAAATGTGCCCTGACATGAAACTGCATGTTTAATTGTAAAGACAATTAAAAATGTATTTTTAAATGCATTACTAAAACCAATGCTTCATGGTTAAAATAATTTGAACCCCTCCCCCAAAAAATGTGCCCTGACAAACTGCACTCTGTGAAGATTGCCTGGGACAAGATGCAATAAAAAAAAACCTGAATAGCAGGTTCCTGGCAGTAAATGTTAACATCCTGTTTCTAGTGTCCCTGATAAAATGAAATAAAAAATACAGTTGAGATTTTTTTTAATGTCAGCTTTGTTCAGAATAGCTTTTAAAATCACCGGTTGTTTTCTTGTTCAATGTTTTCTAATACATACTTCTCAAACTTAAAAGAAAAAACACACTTTATCATCAAAGTTTGTGTTTACCAAGTACTGTGCCCAAGATTAATATAATTTGAACCCCCTTCCCCAAAAATGTGCCCTGACATGAAACTGTATGTTTAACTGTAAAGACAATTAAAACATTTATTTCTAAATGCATTACTAAAACCAGTGCTTCATGATTAAAATAATTTGAACCCCCTCCCCAAAGAAGTGTGCCCTGACAAACTGCACTCTGGGAAGATTGTCTGGGACAAGATGCAATAAAAAAATCTGAATAACAGGTTCCTGGGAGTAAATGTTAACATCCTGTTTCTAGTGTCCCTGATAAAATGAAATAAAAAATACAGTTGAGATTTTCTTTAATGTCAGCTCTGTTCAGAATAGCTTTTAAAATCACCAACTGTTTTCTTGTTCAATGTTTTCTAATACATACTTCTCAAACTTAAAAGAAAAAACACACTTTATCATCAAACTCTGTGTTCATCAAGTACTGTGCCCAGGATTAAAATAATTTGAACCTCTTCCCCCCAAAAAATGTGCCATTACATGAAACTGCATGTTTAACTGTAAAGACAATTAAAAAAATGTATTTCTAAATGCATTACTAACACAAATGCTTTCAAAGTTTTGAAATTAGTAAAAAGACATATTATATATAAACTATATATTGAATATGGTAAACAAATATTGTTAATCCCAAAAGCTGAACTTTATGTTTTTAGTATATAAATGTTTAAGAAAAACATGTGGCTCGTACTATAAATTAGAATGCTGTGTCTATGTTTTCCTTGGGAGATGTAGTTTCACTTGGTGTCTCCTTCTGAGGTCCCAGGTGGCTCTGATAATCATTTGTTCCAAAGGTTTTTTAAGTAAATTTGAAGGCATTAAATATCTTCTGTTCTCCTAGTCCTTAATAAAGGCATTAAGTATCTTCTGTTCTCCTAGTCCTTAATAAAATGCAGGAGCTCCACAACTTCACAGACTTGTTCTGTTGCTTGATACAGGCCCCAAACTAGTGTGTCTTGTTACAGCATGATAGAGCCACCTCATGCCCCCCCCCCCCATGAATCAAAAAAAGTGTGGTGGATCTTTAGCAGCTTCTTGGGTGGAGGTGGGGGTGGGTCTTACTCCAAAAAAAAAAAACAAATGCTTCCTCCCACTACTCAGGTTCCAGTTCTTGTACCACCCATTTAAGAAAGAAAATAGTACCCTACAATCATTGACTAACATGAAAGCGTATTTATTTGAGGGTGGAAATCATTGCTTGGAGGAGGGTAAGGTGGAAGAGACTATTTACACCTTCAGTCAGTTCCACCAACAGAAAACATGACATCACTTCTTTTGTACATGCAAAACATCTGCAGGCTCCACCTACTGCAGCCATAAAAAGAGAATTCAGTAGAGGGCACAGGGCCTGAAAGCGCCCTGTACCAACCTCTGTGGATCCAGCCCAGGTCCCACTGCAGCTGTCTGATGGGGTTGCCTCTAGGTAGGACCTTCCACCCAGATGGCAGCCCAGTCTGTCTGCCTCTCAGTCACACTCTCTTGCTTCTGAGATATGTGGCCTCTGCAGGAATTGGGTAGTAGAAGTTGTTCCACAGCAGAATGGAGCACAGGTTCCTATTTCCATTGCTTCTGGTTCCAAGATAACAGGTGGCATGCACCCATTTGTCGACCTTGGAAGGTTAAACAAGTACCTGTTCAGGAAGGAGTTCACTATAACCTCAGCATTTAAGTCTTCACTTCCTGGACATTTGGCTACCCGCCAGCCCATCCAGGCAAGAGACACAGGAAGCAGTTGCCACAGATTCTCAGTTGTTCTTGCCAGGGTGTTTTTCTGATTCAGGAAGGTGCCAGTTTCATCTTCCTAGCAGCTCCTCTTCTTAACAGCCCTCCTGGATACTTCCAGGATGTCAGTTTTTGTTCCAGAGGATGGGAAGGGATGACATCTTCAGATGGCTCATTACATCACAGAAAATGGCTCTATTTGGGTCCCTTTCAGCTGAGCGGATGCTGGGACTCAGAGCGTCCTCTGCAGCAAGCAGTGGTCTTCGACCACACATTTGCAATCATCCATACAAAATGACAGAGCCTTGGACAAAATCTCTCGGGGGGCTCACTGTCAAGACCTCCATACTCAGGTATGGAGCCAGGAGGAACCTCACCATTTCATAAAAATCTTAGAGATGAGAGCTATCTTATAAGCAAAGTCCTGAAGGATGCCCTCTGCCACAAAGTGATCCTACTTCAGATGGAAAACAAAGCTGTGCTGTATTAAATCAGCAAGCAGGGTGGGGTGCCCTCCTACCCTCTCTGCAGGAAGGCCGTGATGTTGTGAGAGTGGTACCTTGAGCACGATGCGTCAGTCAGTTTTTGCGCACTTTCGACAAGTGGGGCAGTCCAGACCTGGTCCCTTTTGCATCCCATCTCAATGCAAAACTGCCTCTATCCTGCTTCAGAAATCCAGACCCTAGTGTTTTCTGTTAGGATGTAGTCACTGCATTAGACAAGACGCTCCCTGTATGTTTTTCCTCCTCTTCCCTTTATTCAGAGGGTGCTGCTTAAGTTGTAGGCACAGGGGGCAGGATGATTCTCATCATTCCAGACTGGCCTCAGCAGATATGATTTGCATTGATCAACAGTCTGTCAGAAGTTCCCCCAAGGCAACTCCCTCTATGAGCGGACCCTCTGACACAGGGACATTAGTCCATCCTAACCTGCGCTCCCTTCATCTCCATGCCAGGCTCCTGAGGAAATGGAAGTGGGCAAGTTTTAGGTTTCCCAGACCATCACAGACATCTTCTAAGCCATGCATAGGCCTTCCACCAGGAGGGCTTATGCGGCTACGTGGAAACCCTTCTCCATCTGGTGTGCAAGTCCTGTCTGGACCTTCGGTTGCCCACCAAGTAAGGTGATGGGATACCTCTTGAACCTGTCGATCATAGATCTGCAATACTCGGCAGTGAAGGTACACCTCTGCACATTTTCAGTCTGTCTTGAGCCAGTAGAGAACATGTAACTGGCTCAGTTACCATTAGTCAAGTTTTGCTTCTCCTACCTACTTCATTAATTTCAGAGTGAAGGAGAGCACTTCCTTCATTTCACTGGATGTTAAGAGGGTTCTGCAATTCTACATCGACAGAACAAAGAGTTATGCATCTGAGCAACTATTGTATCTTTCAGCATGCCTCGACTGGGTCAGCCTGTTGCCATGAGATGTATTTCTGCTTGGTTAGTAGCATGTCTCTGACACTAGTAATCCATGGCACAGATCAAGTTGGAAGGCCAGGTTCATACCACTCTACCAGAGCGGTTGTGGCTTTCCTGCCAGAGATTTGTAATGTATATGTTGCAGACATCTGAGAGGCGACAAGTTGGAGCTGAGTGCATACCTTTGTAAAGCACTATGTTCTGGATGTCCATGCCAGACAGTTTACTTTCTTCGACAGGATAGTCCTTATGGACTTCTGTCCTGAGTGAGCTATGTCTCCTACTGCCCTACTTGAGGGGGCTTTATTTTTAGCTCGGTATTCTCTCATTAGTGTGAATGAGTGATGGAGACTTTCAGTCCAGGAAGATATGGAAATTACGTGCTAATTCTTGATCTTCTTGTACGGAGTCTCCACCACTCATTTACATGCCCGCCCACCATCCCCTGAGCTCACTCGTTCTGTTTTGGTCTTCACTTCCTTGTTGTTTGGGCTGTGAAGACATTGTTAAATTGACCCTTCTTACATGGGTTGTCTGGACCTTCATATGCCCGGAAGTTAGGGGTAGGGTTTTTTTTTCATTAGTTTACATTGCACCTCCTCAGTCAAAAAGGTACTGAGGTGGTTGTAAGGTTGACACTGAGATAGCCTATATGGCACGAGCTAGTCTCGCGGCACTGCACATGCGCAGTCCTATCCCGGCGCCAGCCCTCCTGAAGATTTTTGGCTCCTGTGGGGTCCTAGCGCCTCTGGCATAGTCCCATTCATGTGAATGAGTGGTGGAGACTCCATCCAAGAAGATCAAAAATTACGGTAAGTACATAATTTCCATTTCTTGTCCCAACCCTTTTAAATGTAACCTCTGAGAGGAGTGAGGCCATTCCTTTCACCAGTGCAATATGTCTACGGATCTGAACCAAGATGCCATTATTGCTTAGAACCAGTCTGTGGCATCTGATGAAGTCACTGCTGTTGATCAACAGTCTGAGGTATCCCAGGAGGATCTCCCAGGAGGAGTGCTGTCAACTCTACCCACATCCTTACTTCCCCCCGTCTAGATGTTAGCATTGATCCCACGGTGTGTACCCCAACCACTTCAGAATGGGCTGACTTGTCTGCTCATCCTTCTGAGAATTTTAGTGCTGCTCTGATTTCTATGTCTCTCCCCCTTCCCCGGTGAGTACAGATTTCTCTTTGGTCCTGGCTAAGAAACATGGCAGACAGTCCAAAGGAAAATCTAAGGTAACGGTTTCGTCTGTCCTCCCCTTGCAAAATAAATTTTCTGCCTTGGCCTCTCCCAAGCACTGGGAGGATACCGAAGATGAAGGGGAAGGTTCTGATACTTTTGTGGTCTCTCCCCATAAGGATGGTTCCTTGGATGCTGAGGAACTGGTGGAACTGCAGTCTGCTAAGAGGAGCCAGACCCATTCCCAGGACTACCCCACCTAATTTATTTTTTTCCTATGGAGTTTATGTTAGCCTTTTTGTCTTTAAATGTTAACAACATGAAGAGGTTGCTCACCTTTGCCATTTTGCAGAATTTACCTAGTGATATTCTTTTCCTACAGGGTGTCGTCAAAGCACAGGTCAGAAAGCATAGGGAAAACCAGGAGCAGTTGTAGAATTCACCAAAAATATTTATTTACAGTAGCAGTAACATAAAAAAAAACCTTTTCATAATAAGTATACAAAGGAGAAAAACAGTAGCTTTTCTTGAGTCTCTGTGTCCCTTTTTCTTTCTTCTTCTGCAGTTGTAGCTTAGCTCTTATAAGTCTTTTCAACACCCATTCTTAGCAAGCATCCTGTTTTTATAAATATCAGTCAGGAGCTGCTAGAACACAGTGTGCTTGCTGAGGGGCCCTTTTTGCAGCTTCTGTAAAAGGCTCAAAGATTTTCACTAAAGTAACCTCTTGAGTTTACAATAGCTGTCTGCAGTCATCTCAAATTATAAATATATACAATTCAACAGTAACACTATACATTTTCTAAACAAAAGGGATCCCAATATCAGTTCCATTTCCATACAGTGATTTACGCATATTTTTTATATTAGCTGATATGCAAGGGAGGAAAAACAGACAGCAAGAGAAAACTGAGAGACAGTGAGAGGCAAACAACTGCGAGCCTGTCGGGTTGATCAAGTCCGAAGTCTCACAGGAAAATTTGGTTACGCAACCAGATAGAGAAGAGACAGAAAAGGAAATATCTTTGCATTTAAACCCTTCCTCCATAACAATTGGGACAGGGTCCTATTCTACCCTGTCACATACACCCCCCTCCTTAAGAGGGAACCTGTTTTATTAAACAGGTTTCCAAAACTTTTTATTCATTCTCTACTAACAATTGCTGCTTTCAGATGTTAAGCACATGTACATCATCAGTTTTTCTATAACAGTACAGCAAACAGTACAGTTCAAACCCATACATTTGTTTTCAACCTTCAGAACCCTTAATTCCTGAGCCATATATTGACAGAAAGTCAGCATTGCTATTCTCTTGACTAGATTTGTGAATCACTGTGAATTTAAATGGCTATAGTGCCAGGTACCACAGTGTGATTCTGGAATTTTTATCTTTCATTCTGGTTAAGCCAACAGAGAGGATTGTAGTCTGTTACAAGAACGAAGTCAGTTCCTAGTGAATACAATCTGAAGGACTCCATGGTCCACTTTGCTGCTAAATACTCCTTTTCAATAGTGGAGTACCTTTTCCTTCTGTCATGCAACTTCCTGCTTATGTACAGAATTGGATGTTCCCTCCCATCTATATTATGACTCAGTATTGCACCTAGGCCTACCTTGGATGCATCTGTTTGTAGCAAAAATCATTTCTCAAAGTCTGAGCTTTTTAAAACAGGGGCTGCACATATTGTAGCCTTAATGGCTTGAAAAGCTTCATCACACTCTGGAGTCCATTTCACATTATTTGGGTACCAATTTTTCATGAGTTCAGTGAGGGGAGTAGCTAACTCAGCAAAGTTGAAAACAAATCTTTGAGTATAACCAGCCAAACCTAAAAATGACCTGACATGCTTCTTTGTTTTAGGGGCAGGACTGTTAGCTACAGCTTCTATTTTAGAAACCTCTGGCTTAATTTCTCCATTTCCCAACACATAGCCCAAATATCTGGTTTTCTGCATGCCCAATGCACATTTGATAGGATAGAAACATAGAACATAGACTTTGATGGCAGATAAGGACCGCTTGGCCCACCTAGTCTGCCCATTTCCCTACCTACAGGATAGGATTGTCAGACCTGCATTTTTGATAGCTTGGCTAACTGCTCGTAGGTGTTCCAGGTGGCTTTTCCAGTCTGGACTGTACACCATGACATCATCCAGGTACGCAGCACAATAACCAGTGTGAGGTGATAAAATTACATCCATGTAACGCTGGAGTGTAGCTGGCACACCATGTAAACCAAATGGCATGATGGTGAACTAACAGAATCCTATAGGGGGTGGCAAATGTAGTTTTGTCTCTGGATTCTTTAGCTAAAGTGATTTGCTAGTAACCCTTGGTGAGATCGAAGGTACTGATATACTTTGCACTCCCCAGTCTGTCCACCAAATCATCTATTCTCGGCATAGGATA
The DNA here is from genome assembly GCA_016271365.2 of Neoceratodus forsteri. NCBI lineage: Eukaryota > Metazoa > Chordata > Ceratodontiformes > Ceratodontidae > Neoceratodus > Neoceratodus forsteri. The sequence goes on along the minus strand of CM057454.1, from coordinate 1,074,454,832 downwards.
ACTGTCAAATTCTGACACTTGATTACGTTTCCTAAAATCAAGGCAGATTCTAACACTCCCTTCTTTTTTGTTTACAATTACCATGGGAGATGACCAAGCACTCCTGGACTCCTCTATGATACCCAATTCTTTCATTTTTTGTATTTCCTTAACCATGTCAGCTCTTAACCACCCTGGCAACCTGTATATCTTTTGTCTAATAGGACGAGCATTCTTTGTCACTATTACATGCTCAACCCCTTTTGCTCAGCCTGGTATCGTGGTAAAAGTACTGTTAAATGTCTTTAGCACATTACGAATGTCTGCAGTTTGTTCTGAGATTAAGGAAGCACTCACCTTTACAGCATCAGCAGTTACAGTTTGTTCTTGCCTATCATAAGCTACATCAATATCTTTTTTATCAGTTTCTAGTAAAACTAGCAATGCAGCTTTTGGCATTTTTTCAACCCATTTCTTGAGGAGGTTAGCATGGTATATCTTAGAAGGATTTTTCCTGTCAGGGGTCTCAATCTCGTAATTCACAGTGCCAATACATCTAAGCACTTTATAAGGCCCTTGCCACTTCATTAACAGTCTATTTTCTGTTGTGGGTAACAGTGACAAAACCTTTTCACCTGGCTCAAAAACTTTTTCTTTTACCCCATGGTCATAATATGCCTTCTGAAGATTTGGGGCCTCTTCCTGATTACTATGGGCAATTTCAACATATTTTGCCAGCTTCTTTCTTAGGGCACACATATAAGAAGATATAGATTGTTTCTGGGTGGGGTTATCCTCCCACGTTTCTTTTATCACATCCAGTGGCCCTCTTGGCTGCCTACCATACAGCATTTCAAATGGTGATAACCTTGTTGATGCCTGTGGCACTTCTCTGTAAGCAAAAAGTAGGTAAGGCAAGTATTGGTCCCAATCTTTCCCTTCACTTTTACAAACCTTTTTAACGTGCATTTCAGGGTTTGGTTAAAACGCTCAACAAGACCGTCTGTCTGAGGGTGATAGGGGGAGGTTCTTATGGCAGTGATACCTAGCAGTCTGTACAACTCCTTAAGCAATGCAGTACCAAAATTACTACCCTGATCAGTAATAATTTCTTTAGGTATGCCTACTCTGCTGAAAATTTTGGCAAGCTCTGCTGTAACGTTTGGAGCTGTAACAGTACGCATTGGAACTGCTTCTGGGTATCGAGTAGCATAATCACATACTACCAAGATAAATCTATTACCCTTTTTACTTTTGTCTAAAGGACCAACCACATCCATTGCTATTCTCTCAAAATGCACGTCTATCAAGGGTAGGGGCACCAGGGGCACCTTGTCTTTTCTAGTGACTAGGGCTACTTTCTGACACTCAGCAAAGGAATTATAATAGGTAGCAACATCTTCATGAATTCCAGGCCAGTAAAATCTATATAGTAATCTGGCAAGGGTACGATCCCTCCCTGAGTGACCAGCCATAGGACTATCATGTGCTATCTGTAATAACTCTGTTCTATACTTCTGTGATATAACCAATTGTTCTGTCGTTCCTGAGTCTGAGGTTTAACCCAAACTCTGTACAGTAATCCATTACATTTTTTAAACACTGGTCCACCCTGTTTTGGTTTTACCCCCAGCTGCTTAGAATAACCCTGGACAGAAACATCATTAACTTGTTCTGAAACAAAATCACAATTAGTTGTCAATTTAGTTTCAGTATTTTCATATTTTAACCCTTCATGTCCATCAGTCATTTCTTGCCACAGTTTCTTCAGGCTTCATCTTTCTTTCCTGGATTTCTGGATCTTGGAGCTGTGCTCAAACAAGTCCGAATCAAAATCTTTGAAACTAAAAGTGTCCCCACCATCTGAGATTTTCTTTGTCTGAACTCTTGTCCCCACTGCTGCTGAAACATCAGGATTTGCTCCCTCTTTGATCAACTCAGTAAATCCTGCAAAGTCATTTCCAATAATCACAGGTACAGGTAACTTAGGTATTACCCCACTTTCATTTGGTGTGACACACCCTTAATGGTCAGAGTCACTTAGATGGTGGGATAGTATCGAGTGTCCCCATGGATGCAGATGACACCAGTACCTGGTCCCTTTGCACAGTGTTTTCCCAGTACTTTAACATGCACTAGGGTCTGTCTGCTTCCTGAATCAGTGAGTCCCTTCACAGTTTTATCCCCCACCTTCACATCTGTTAACTCATTACTTCCAATAGCTTCGTATAAATTCCAGACTATCCACTGTTTACCCAACACAAAATGGCAGCCCAGGTAATGAGTTAAGTACTTGCCCCAATCTGCCAAGGACAAATCTGCTCCAGTGCCACTCTCCTTACTACAGCAGTTTCTTGCAAAATGGCCTGGCTTATTACAGTTATAGCAGATAACGTCTTTGGGCACAGATTTGTTACCCCCACCAGAGCTCTTATCAGGCTTAGAGTTTAAATGGGTAAAAAGAGTGTCTTACCAGTGGTTGGCTGTTACCTCACCACTGTGGTGTCTATCTGGCCATTTGGTAGTCCTCGGCCAAAGAAACAGCCTTTTCCCCATTCTCTGGTTGGTGTTCCTTTACCCACAGCTGCACATCTGTAGGCAAGATGTTGATGAATTGCTCCATAGCAAATGTGTCAATGATCTGTGGGACTGTTTTGCTCTTTGGTTGGATCCATTTTATCAGAAGTTCTTTGAGTTGGGTGAAGGCTTCTTGAGGATTTTCGACAGAGTTGTACCTCAGAGATCGAAATCTCTGCCTGTATGTCTCTCCAGAGATGACATACCTTTTCAGGATTTTGCTTTTCACCAGGTCATAGTTTTCTGACTGTGCAGTGTCCATACTGCTGTAGGCAAGTTGGGCTTTCCCTGTCTGGTAGAGTACCAGTCTGATTGTCCGTTGCTGCTTTGACCACTGGCAGGCTGTGGCAACTCTTTCAAAAGTTGTCAGGTATGCCTCAATATCATCTGAGGGACACAACTTAGTAAGTGTAATGGCTTTTAAGTTGCTTACATTTTGTTGCTCATCTGGATCTGTGCCTGATCCTCTGCCTTTGATAGCTTGCAGGGCATCCAGCCATCGCTGGTCCTGTCGCTGCATCTCTTCTCTCATCTGCTGCTTCTCTCGCTGCATCTCTTCTCTCCACTGTGCTTCTAAATGCAGAATCTCTTTTTCTCTCAGCTTCTCAATCTCTTTTTGTTGTATAGCCCACCATTTGAAAAGGTCCATCAGGCTTTCAGGTTCTGTCACTGCCTGTTCTTTTTCCATAACTTGTGCTGGCTGTACAGTCTCAGACTGGACTTCTGTCTCTGCTAGTTTGGCTGCCATTCTCCTGGTAACCACTCCTGGACTTGCTGCTATAGAATCCATACCTTCCTCTGTGCTTCCCTGGTACTAGGTTCAGTACCCACACACAAAACTCCTGTCTTAAGGTATGCACAGCATAAATCCCACTTAAACTGACACCATCTGTCATCAAGGCAGAGGTCAGGAAGCACAGGGAAAACCAGGAGCAGTTGTAGAATTCACCAAAAATATTTATTTACAGTAGCAGTAACATAAAAAAATAAACTTGTTCATAATAACTATGTACAGAGGAGAAAAAAACAGTAGTTTTCCTTGAGTCTCTGTGTCCCTTTTTCTTTCTTTCTTCTTCTGCAGTTGCAGCTTAGCTCTTCTAAGTCTTTTCAAACCCCCTTTCTTAGCAAGCATCCTGTTTTTGTAAATATCAGGCAGGAGCTGCTAGAACACAGTGGGCTTGCTGAGGGGCCCTTTTTGCAGCTTTTGCAAAAGGCTCAAAGATTTGCACTAAAGTAACCTCTTGAGTTTACAATAGCTGTCTGCAATTGTCTCAAATTATAAATATATACATTTCAACAGTAACTATATATTTTCTAAATAAAAGGGATCCCAATATCAGTTTCATTTCCATGCAGTGATTTGCACATATTTTTTTATATTAGCTGATATGCAAGGGAGGAAAAACAGACAGCAAGAGAAAACTGAGAGACAGTGAGAGGCAAACTACTGCGAGCCTGTCGGGTTGATCAAGTCCGAAGTCTCACAGGAAAATTTGGTTGCACAACCAGAGAAGAGACAGAAAAGGAAAGATCCTTGCATTTAAACACTTTCTCCATAACAACTGGGACAGGGTCCTATTCTACCCTGTCACACAGGGCACTCGGATCAAACTGACACATGAGCTCTCCACTGTTCGGAAATCTTGGCAGCAGGAGCTTTCCTTTTGGTCCATGGGGCTTGATGTATGTGATGGGCTGGGGATCCTTCTCAGAGGTTTCAACTTTACAGTTAACAGACTGCTTGACCTATCTCTTGGAAGGGCACTCCTTTTGGATTTAACTTTGGGTGTCCTTTCCCTACAGGTCATCAGTGTTTATACCCCCCATTCCAAAGCGGATAGAGTTCAGCTTTTTCGTATTCTTCAGCCTTTCCTTTTTGCCACCAGGCATGTCATTTTAGGGGTCAATTTTAATTGTGGTATGCACCTGTCAGATGGGGGGGGGCATCACATCCAAGGTTTATTGTGACTCTGCCTTTTTGAAGGACATGGTCACGACAGTCTGGCAACAAAAAGTCAGGAGGTACTATCTGGACCCCCTTCTGCCACGTTTAGTAAAGGTCAGTTGCTGACTTGCATTTACTTTTTATTTTTGTCCAGGGGATTTCAGGTCTGTAAATCATCTGTTACCCCCATTGAAACCTCTGACCATATGCTTATTGGATGCACTTGCTGGGTGGGGTCCTTATCGGCTCCTGCCTCATGGCCCTGGAGACTTAATGCTTCCTTACTGGATAGCCAGGAAGTTCGCTGTCAATGGCTGACCGAGTTTCATGAGCGCTGGTCTGTTCTTTGCACCTATGATGATTTTTGGCTTTGGTGGGAGGGCTCCAAACGTGCCTTTCGATCATTGTTCCAAAGAGAGGCTCGATTCCACCACATGTCACATTATTTAAATTATCTGAATTTGAGGTTCAGGATGCAGAAGCCTATTTCCTATATGTATGATACTGGTAGGGACTTGACTTCGGAAATTTATTCTCTGAAATCCCAAATGTTGTCTTATCAATATGGTAGGGCCCTTTCTTTGGACAAAGAATCTAAATTTGATACTCAGAGTGGCAGACAGTCCATGAATCCATTTAAAACCTTGCCTCTAAGCTGCAGAGCAGGGATATCACATCAACACAATGACAATTTCACATCAAACAACACCACAGCGACAAATCTCCCCAGGTCGACATTGGTCACTGTGGTGGTCCACCATCTGCTGATGCAGAAATTCCTGGTGTTGCGCCCCCCACCCCAAACCAACTCTGACTCGGAGTTGGTTATTTAGAGATGGGGAGATGCAGGGGGCAAAGTCCCCCCCCCAGAAGAAAACACACGTTGAAATGTCGAGAACAATGGCGACTGTCAGCATTGTTCCATTCGCTGTTGGGGGTGTCGATGTCGACACTGTCGATGTGTTAACATGGAACCCAGAGCAGGTATATGTGGGCCTTGCAGCCCTCTGAGTCTGCTTCCCCAACTGACTCTTTTGAGGGCATTATGGACATTGTGCAATAACATGCCTGCAGTACATTTGGCCCACGTCCCTCCTCTGACAGTGTTCCCCTGACTGGTTTTGATTTCCCTATTCCTCCTCTACCTCACCTTTCCCGTGACTCGTTGACTCTCCTGGAGTCATTGTCTGAGGTTTCTGAGGCCATTAAAGGTTTGTCTTCCAACACTGCCTCAGATTCTGATGGCCTAACTCCTGAATTTTATAAATCCTTTGCTGAGTATTTAGCTCCCATGTTGCGGATACTTTTTAACCAAGTATTGGCCCTTGGTACAGTGCCCCCTTCGTTTACAGAAGCCCTCTTTATTTTTCTATACAAAAAAGGAGAATGGTCTGTGCTGGACAATTGGAGATCTCTGTGCCTTTTAAGCACAGACTACAAGATTCTTGCTAGGGTGTTGCCCCATAGATTGGCATCAGCAGCAGAATCTGTAATCTCCCCTTTTTAATGTTGTGTTGTCCCTACCCGACGTAGTACAGGTAACCTGTTATAATTACTGGTGTTTGCTTTTTCCCATAGAGAAATCCAGTTATAATTTGGCATCATAACCAGCTGATTATAACAGCAAACATGCGCCGGGTCTTCCTCGAACCACGCGTGCGCCAGTAGCGGTCTTCCTTCACTCCTCAATGTCCCCTCGAGCAATTCCTTTGGCTGCAGACTTAACCACCACACGCAGCTGGTGGTAAGTTGCTTTTTTTACTTGAAAAGACAGTTGTTTTTCTCCACTGATGAACCCTTACCAAAAATAAAATAGAAAAGAAAACCAGGAAACTAGTGGAGCACTTTAACTTGGCAGACTGCAGACCTCTCAGACTTCCGACTGGTCTGCGGTTGCCTGAACACCATTCTGTTTATTTTCTATAATTGCTGAGGCAAAAAAATACATGCCAGCAATTATAAAAAATAAAATATGGGATGGTGTGTGTAAAACCCGATTTTGCACACACCCTCATTGTGGGATGCATTTTATAAACCCAGAGGGCGAAGCATCCCACAACTCAGGTGTGTGTAAAATCTCACTAAACACCACCCTATATATTATTCTCTGTATAATTACTGGCTTACATTTTTTCCCGTAGAGAAAGCTGGTTACAGTTTGCCGTTATAACCAGCTGGTTATAACAGCAAACACATGCCAGCTTTCGAGAAGTGCGAGCCATCAACACCCGTGAAGCAAACTCAGATTTTTCTCACAAACTCATGGTGTGTCAACTTGCTCCATCCTCTCACTGCTTGAACTCCGACCTTCAAACAAAAGTGCCCTTCAAAGAAAAACACACCTGAAATTAAAACGCACATGATCCCTAACTCGCACCAAAGAAATCTCTTTCTCCCACAGGCATCGCAAGATCTTTAAGCAGCTCCCTGGAAATGACATAACCATGGCAACTGGCACCCTTATGTAACCTCTAGATGGCGCTATCCCAGGGGCTACTACCCCTGCCTGATTTGCCACTAACAGGTTGAGGGGCCTGGATCCAATGGCGGGTGCCTCCACCCAGAGGTCAGGGTTTGCAATAGTTAAACTAACTTGGTCACAGCCCTCTGGGACACTGCAACCCCCCTTTCTTCCCACTAGTGGCCCACACAATATATCAGAATTACCTTCACAGTATACACTTACTCTCAGGACTGATTCCGGCACTGGGACCTCCTGTGAAATAAGATACAGTGCAACAATCACAGTACAGTACTTTAACATAGACAATTACCTCAGGCAGTATAACTTTGCTGAAACAAGCAACTCTGATTTATTTAAGGGGATATAACAAGGACAGGGGGAAATCAGGTTAATTAGCTTATCACTCTACTCATCTACCTATGGCTCTGTGCACAGGCCTATCCCTATCAGTTACTGTCCCTGGGTACCCAAGCCCTAGTGGCTAGTCCAAACCGTGGCAGCTGGTAGGGGCCCTTTCCCACAGAGAAAAGAAAAATTAGTTTAAACAGTCAGCAGTACAGTGATTCCATTTGGATTTAATGTGGCAATTCAACAGGGAGCGACCCTGAATTAGTACTCATGACCTCCAAACAAGATAGGGTTCTTCAATGTCAGCAGAGCTACTCTTGAGCTCCACGAGACTCCTCACACATTTATATGGCAAACAGGCAAAAGTCCTTTAATGGCAGCAGGATTCACTTGAGCTAACCAAGCCTCCTCACACATTTATATGGTGAACAGTAACAGGCAAAAGTCCTTTAATGGCAGCAGGATTCACTTGAGGTACACAAGCCTCTTCACACATTTATATGGTAAAACAGAAAATACTATACCAGGCAGGCTGCTTCTCTATTCTGATCGCAATTACTGCACAATACCCGGGAGAACACACAGCAGATTCAGTTCCTGACAGACAGAGTGCAAATCAGCAATTTCTCCAGTCTTCTACAGGGTGAGCCTGGTTTCTACTCTTCAGATATCCTTTGATTCTCTTCACAGACGGATTCAGTCCTAACAAGCAGTTACACAAGCTGCAGACCGGAACTCTGGACCTTACACATGTTTTTTAAAAACTGTGCACTGAAGGAGCACAGGGTTCCTTTCCCCTTCACTGCCAGAGCTAAACTGAAACTCCAACAGACAAAACGGGCACTTCCTTTTGCTTCTTCCCAGTTCTTGACTGGATTGGCTGTCACTCACAATAGACTGCTGCTGTTGGTCCAAAAAGGCTACAGTCTAAACTATATCTCCCAGAGTCACTGCCCATACAATCCTCTTGTGGCTGGCTCAGATTATGAGTCCAAGTTCTGATTCATCCAAGGCACCATTTTAGAGCTAGCTTACCCCCACACTGATTGGTCCAGTTCAGCAGTTCAAAACCAGAATGGGGAACTAGGCAGACACAGTTCTGACTGCAAAGAAAGCAGGTTAGACAAACTGTAATTTCATTATTACTCTAAATGATTTCTGGCAAGCAGTTACATCTTTCAGATAGGTTCCCTTTGCACTCCTAGTGACTGCAAAAATGGAGTGAATTGGCAGCAGCTCGAGTGGTACTCAAACAGAGAAGCACACAGTCCCCCATACAAACTAATTATGTCTGCAAGCAGACAGCTCTTAAAGAGACAGTACCAGAGGCTCTAAAAACACTCACTGATAAATGGCTTAAACGCCAAACACCATTCAGGCTTGGAGCATTCAAGCAAGCTCCTGGAAGTCTTTTGGGAACCCCCATTTGCAGGGGGGTTACACCTACATTGCAACAGAAAAAAACTAGTTAAAGCCAAAAAACGTTAAAGGACTTTTAAAAGCGTTTCAAAGTGTTGTTTGTTAAGCACTGTTTAAAGTTTTAGATACCCGTTTTAGTTCAGATGCAACACACGGTTACGGAGCAAAGTTACCAAATGGACCTCACTGTTTCAAGTACTGTAAGTCAATTTCAAACACTGAAAAGACTAAAAGAAAGAAATGTAATTAAACTAAGTTTTTATCCAGTTAATCCATTTTACTGTTACTGAGTTCTGCAATAAAACACACTGTTAATGAAGCACAGCACTGCAGTCGACTACACTCTTGCCAAATGGCACAGTTTTTCAAATAAACTTACTATGGGCAAAAAAATGTAGGTCAGCAATTATATAAAATAAGGTATAGGTAGCTGGTACAAACTCGAATTTGCCACCCTCAGTGTGGGATGCCTAAATAAACCCCTTGGACTTAATATAAAGGGTTTGACCGGCATCCCACACTTTGAGTGTGTGTAAAATTCTCGTTACAACCACTACCCATACATTATTCTCTATGTTATTGAGGGAATTATTAGAAAGATGTTCCCATGGCTTGTGTCCTGGGTACATCATTTCATTTGATCAGGAACAAGCATTTGATAGGGGTCCGCCACTTCTATCTTTTTGATGTCCTCCATTCTACGGTATTCCCCCTTTGTTTGTGTCCTGGATACGTCTCCTATTCATAAAAGCCTGACAAATTCCTTTTGTTGAGTCCTCCCTGGGAAGGCTCATCCTCCACTCTAGAGGGTGCCACGGGGCCATTAATGGTGCTATGATATTAGCCCCATACATGTAGAACTGCCAGCAAAGATAATGTTACTACAGTTAGACAGCCCCGCTCCCCCGATCCTAGTTCCAGCCTGTTACTCCCTACATAGCGCACCTGCAGCCCCACTCCATACTTCTCAGCATCAAAAAGCTGATTTTTGGGTGGGCTGCAGTGCTCGATAGCACCGGTTCGCATAACAGAAAGTTGCAATGAAATCAGCATATTAAGTTAAAATTTACATGTTTGGCATAAGCAAAATAATTTTTTGAACAGTTCATTTACCTAATCAGGCAGGCAACTTCCCAGAATGAGTTACCTGCCTGAATCATGTCAATAGCTCTTTAAACACAGCATACATAAGCCAAGACTGGGTTTGAGATGAGGGGGATGTTCCTGTCAAGATATAACAGGAATTAGCTGATTCCAGCATGAGCTTTCTACTTTCTGGAAAGCACGGTGTTGAATTCAAACCTTCCTTATGCACGATACGTCTTCAGTCTTCCATGTACCAACTGCTTACTGAAAGAAAAACACAGTGTGTGCAGTACATGTTCTGGGTAAGTCCATTATTAACTTTCATTAGATTATCTAAAAAATGTTTACACACATTATTGGAACCTCCAACACCTTTTCAAGGCTGCAGAGGTGTATGTGTAGATGATCTTCAAAAAATCAATCTTCTCCACAGACCACGCTCTTGTGTCTTAGAGTCAAAGGTGCTAGGATCCTGTGGTAGCAAACTTTTGCTAGGGTGCCAGTGAAGGTCTTGGCACTAGTGATGCACATCCCCTTGCACTGGGACCAGTAAGCATTGACAATGACCTAACTACCTTAGTTCTAGGTATCCTACTCTTGAGTGTGCACAATGGGAAATGAACTACCAATGTCACAGTTTCCTGTTTGCATGTTACTGTCTGAAATTGATATGTCATGTTGTAAGATGCAAAGGTCTTCGAAACCCTGGGGCCATTTTTCCAGCATTGTAGGTGAAAAAAAAGTATCGCCTTTACTGACCAACATACAATTATTTATACCTGCTTTGGTACCTGCCATGATTTTAAGACCTGCAGCACCTTAACCACCATTTGGTATCCAGACATTGAACTTTGTGCTCTGAAGATGGGACAACCTGTTCCAACTTTTGAGGGCACGTCTCGACACAGGCAGCCTCAACTGGACCATTCCCCGGTTCCCTTATCGCTCTTTGTAGAAAGTCTAGATACTGAGTTCTCCTCTCCACCTCTCAGGTGGTGATATCAGCTGGCCCTCCAACCCCTTCTGGGTGGTTGTAAGAGCCCCAAACACAGTATGGTAGCAATCAGGCCAGACCAACTTGTCGCCAGGTGTGGAGAATAGCTGGCACTCATGGTGCCGGTGAACTAGTGCTGCCACTGGGGGTGGCTACCCCCACATACAATATGACCAGAACAGAAAGACAAGAACAGACACATTATCACCAGAAATGTCAATTTTGCTACCCTGATGAAGCTCTAACAAGTGAAGCACCAGAGCACCTTTCGTGGTGTAGAGGTTGTAAATGTTTTGAACCTGCATGGAGTGATACACTCAGTTAATGTAGCAAAATTGAAATGTCTGCTGATATGCATCTGTTCTCATCTGTGTGTGCCACGTTCTGGTCTGGTCACCCTGTCGCCAGGGTCAGCACTACATTCACTGCCAACCAATATCCCAAATAAAAATGTATGCCAAATGTCAGCATTGGGTCTGGCATTGGTGCCACATGCGGTGATGATGTCAGGATCAGTGTGGTTGCCAGAGCAAGTGTCAGCATGAGTAAGGCTATCAGCGCTGGTGTGGGCCTAACTGCTGACACTACTTGTGATGTTAGTGCTGATGCTGGCATCGCTGCCACTGATGTCTGTGTCAGCTCTAGATCTGGAGTGGTCCCTGCAGAAAGGCCCTCCAGCAACCAGCCAGTTACTGTAATAATTCTGAACTCATTTAATATGCAGATGACGCTGTTTTATTATGTTTAGGAGAATCTTGCCAAATGGTTGAACAATATTTACAAAAAGGTTTCAGTTTAATGCATGATTGGTTGATCGGGCATAAACTATTCCTTAATTATAGTAAAACAAAATGTATGGTTTTTAAAAATCCTAGGACCAATGTTACATTTGATTTGCCTCTTTGTGACAACCATGGGAATACTATTGAGAAAGTTACTGACATAAAATATCTTGCCCTTATTATTAATTCCAACTTATCATTTGAGCTACATTTTACAAAATTAATTAGTAAAATACACCAAAGACTGGGAATGTTGTATCAATTAAAATTACATTTAACTTATGATACTAGGGTTATATTGGCACATAGTTCTTTGTTTTCAGTAATTGATTATGGTTTGATTATATATTATTTTTCTACAGACAGAATGCTTGGAAAGCTAAAAACGTCTTACCATAATATAATACGTTTTGTCACCAGACAGAACAAAAGGACACATCATTGTTATTTATATAGTTACTTTGGTTGTTTGTCAATTTTTGACAGATTTAGATTGCGTGCCTTAATTTTTTTTCATAAAATACATTTGGGTTACTTACCGGTTATAATTGCAGAGCTTTTTCCAAGACAGTCTAATACATTTTCAACTAGGTCTCAGGTAGGTTACAAATTTCAGATTCCATTTTTTCAAACAGCAATGGCTCAGAACTCATTACAATTTCATGCCATAAAATTATATAATAATTTTCCTCAAACGATTACGATTTCTCCTAAAATTTCATTTTCTAAAGGTCTTCTTCAAAATTATTGTATCTTGAAGCTGAATGTTGATGTTTTAATTGATTTTGTATTTTATTTTGCTGTATATCTTTTGTGATTCTGTATATGTATTTTGTATGTATTTTGTTACTGGTCACCAGTGAAAATGGGCATATTTTGCTCACTGGTTATACAATATAAAAAAATAAACAAACAAACTATCCGTCCAGGGGCTGCCCCTATGGTCATCCATCCACTAGCTTCCACCAATGTTTGTGATACTGGATTTGGAGGCTTCACTTGCTCCATCTCTGGAGGGAAGACTCCAAATGAGCATGGACACAGGTATAGTGGATCTGTAGGCCACTAACTTCCCTTTTAGGCTGCTGCCTCAAGTGTCCCAGTCTCATGTTGCTAGGTTAGCTGAGACCCTCAGGCCTCCAGGCCAAATGTCTCAGCTGCAGTTTCACCAATGCATGGAGCTGTTCAGTGCTGGTTCAGGTAAACTAACGCAACACAGTTTCTAGTGCCACCTGACGCACCATCCTCTGGTGGGGGTCCCACCTCCTTTCTCATGACATCCTCCTCAGAGAATGACAAATCATCAATCCAAGTCTACTCTGCCACTGAAGATACACTCTTCCAGTGAGTCTTTTTATGTGCTGTAGGGCACCAGCTGTCATGGCAAGGTGCCAATTCTTTTCTGTGTGTATCTCACGCATTCAGTTTCCAGCAGTCTTCTTTGGTGCTCTGTACCCTCAATGTTTTCTGTTTATATGGGCATCAACCAGTTGTATTGCACACATTTGTTGCTCTCCATTCATCTGGACAGACTGCCTCTTTGAGGTGCAGCACCTTTACTCTCCGACAGCCTCGTGGCTTGGAACGCGCAGATCAACCTGGGTGCACTTAAACTGTTGCTCTATTTCTTTAAGTGCAATACATAGTGCTTTTGAGCATTACGCAGGTCAGAGAACAAAGCCATTGCCTTATTCCCACCAGTCTAGGCTGTATGGATTTTATTTATTTTGATTTTTTTGACTGAGAAAAGAGGGCTAGGCAATACTGCCTATTTTCAATCTCATCACATAGTGAGGGATGGTTCTGATGCAAACCAACTGAAATTGAACCGGATTAAGCTGTTGGTGTTTTAGTGAATGGGGAAATTTGCCCAGAACACCAGGGAAATCCGCCCCGTGTGCTGTCATGCTGATGAGTACATTTAGTTGCAGCAATTTTGTAGCCGCGACAAGGGCAACAGTGACAGGGGCGATGTTGATTTTAGATCGACCCTCACTATTGTTGCCCTTTGCCCCCACTCAGTTTCTACCCCTTCTAGGGTATGCCCACCCCAGATGAGGTTATATTTAGTTCTGTAGGGTGTTGGCGGTGAAGCCCACTGCATGGGGGTACAGGGGGCTAAAAGACGATCGTTTCCCAGGAGGGCGCTTTGGCGCTGTACCTCCCAGGAAATGAAATGCCTGATACTGCAGTGCTTGGTGACATTTCGCCAGCACTGTAATCGACATCAGCAAAATGTTTGTCACTGCAGCATGGGTAAACAAATCCGCTGACTCTTTCTGAGAAGTGTCGTGGGATCTTTAATGTCCACTTAAACAACCACCGGAATGGGAAGACAGGACCTCAGTTTAATGTCTCATCCAAAAGGATGGCACACCCTGACAGTACAGTATCCTCTTAGTACGGCACTCGGGCACCAGCATTTATGGTATCAGTCCAGTCTCAAAGTGGTCCTAGAAACCATGAAATTCAAGCCCAGAGGTGGATGTGCTGCTAACTGAGCAATGCTGAAGTGACAATAATGATAGCTTTGACTCAGACTTCCTCCTTCTTTGTGTATGTTCAACGTGTCTGTTTTCAAGTGGGCAGTTTATTTGCATAAGGAAGTTCTTCCTCCCCTTCCCTCCTTTTATGTTGTTAGTTTGTTTATATTTAGTTATTTCCTTTCTCAACCTATATCTCGTTTCTTTTCGTTATCTTACTGCAAACACGTACTCCACTCTCCTTGCTAACAGAACTTAGGCATTTAGGGCACTGACAATAGTTACTGGTCCTGGCACGCAGTGACGCACTTGCTCTGGTACCAACATTGTCACTGGCACCCTAGCAAAAATGTTGCCCTTGTGGGGTCCAAGCATATCCAGCACTAAGACCAAACAGTGTGGCTCTATCGAGATGATATTCCTGAAGATCTGGAGTCATGGGGCCCGATTCACAAAGGTCAGCACAAGCTCTGTGCTGAAGACAACTTGCACCGATCACCAGTACGCCAGGAACCCTGCACCCAATTCACTATCAGGTAGGATCTCAGTGAAAAAGTCCCATGGCTTGCAGCAACCATGGCCCTTTTACCAAACAGAGGGTGTATCTGGAAGGTGTGCGGTAAGCTGCGGGGCAGCCCAGCAACAACAGCACCATGGAAAGCAGTCCCTAGTAGCTAGCACTCCCCCAGTCCTGATCCCCTTGCAATATTAAAAAAAAAAAATCACATCCCTGGTAGTCTAGTGGACCCCCTCCAGCCCCAATCCACATTTATTAAAAATAAAACAATGTCCCTGGTGGTCTAGCAAACCCCCTCAGCCCCAATCCCTGTTTACTAAAAAAAAACACCAATGTCCCTGATGTCTTAGTGAACCCCCCACACCTCAGCAGGCAGTGCTCCATCAACCCGTCCCCTCCCTCATCTCTGTCCCATCCCAGAGCTGGCACCCGTCATAGTCCTCTGCTCTCCACCACGTCCGGGCACCCAATGAGCTGTCAAGGAGCATACTGTATACAGTTCACATGGACTACGAGCATGTACTGTATACAGTGCACTCCTTGATAGCTCAGTTGATGCCCAGCCATGGTGGAGACTGGAGGGCTGTGCCGGGTGCCGACTCTGGGATAGGACAGGGGGAACAGGGTGGTGGGGCACTGCCTGCTGAGGTGGGGGTCTGCTAGATCACCAGGGAGATTGGTGTTTTTTAATAAACAGGCATCGGGACTGGGGGAGGTCCACTAGACCACCAGGGACCTGACTTTTTTCCTACAGTGGGGATCGGAGATGAGGAGGGAGGACCATGGCACATTGGCGCAGGGTTCTCAACCCTCCCAGAGGACATTTCTAAGTACCCTTAAACCAGCCCTGGGTGGTCTAACGGTACTTAAACATTAGCCCTCTGGGAGGATTTTGTAAATCCCAACTTAAGGGACTTGGCAGCCTGTGTCTTCTGCAAGACCCTAGCACCATGTTGCAGCTCATATTGTGCCACAAGGATGGCACAAGCACCCTTTGGCGCACACAGCCTGCATTTGATGCAGTCTGCTTTTGTGAATTGTTCAGGGCCCATCTTTTGGTGCAAGTTACACCTTGTGCCAGTCCTTGTGGCGCTAGCCCCTTGTGCCATTAAGGGGGGCTTTGTGAATTGGGCCCATTGTATTTAACTTTTCTTTTCCTCTGCACCTGGTGGGGAGGCCTTAGCCATCCCAAAACCTTGTGTAAAAATTCTGTAGTTAGTCTAATAAACAGTGTTACTCAAAAACATGTTCTAATGTTTCCTCAGACTAACACTGCATCACAAACCTGCAATGGTTAAACATATAAACACTTTGATGGCAGAAAAGGATCACTTGGCCCATCCAGTCCACCCATTTCTCCCTACCTACCGACCTACCCTATTGCATCAAACCGTGCCTGATCTATAGCTCTTTCTCCCCCCTCTTCCTGTCCAGTATGATTCCTTTGTGCGTGTCCCATGCATTCTTGACCCCCACCATTGTTTTTGCTCCCCCCACCTCTGCTGGAATCAACACTCCTTCAGTGAAGAAGTATTTCCTCACATCTCTCCTGAATCTACCCCCAAGCTTCATAGCGTGCCCCCTTGTTTTTGAGCATCTTTTCTTCTGGAAAATATTCCCCTCCTATACCTTATTTACCCCCATGAGGTATTTAAAGGTCTCTATCATATCTTCTCTCTCTCTCTCCTCTGCTCCAGGGTGTACATACTGAGGTCCTTTAGCCCCTAACAACTATGAATTGGGGCATATTTGAAGTTTAACAACTGGTTTACATAAATGTATTTCAATCTGCACATTTGCATGTACTGTCATGTGTTTAATTTATTTAATTAAACTTTGTTCACCAGGTAAATACAATGAGCCAAGGCCCATTTTCATGTACGACCCAGGGCCGCGTCACAGTCAGCCAAGATGTTAGCAATAATAAATACATGCATAGTGAATACAGGTTAAGCGTAATACGTAATATACAAAACAATGTGTACAATTAGACATTCAAACAAGTTGAGGACCTGCTACTCACCCTGGATATGAATAAGAGTGCAGGCGCGGACCACCTAGAACCACTCTTCTTGAAAATAGACTACTATTACCTGACTGCCCCCATCACTCACCTATTTAATTGCTCCCTGATGCACGGTGAGCTATCACCCCTTTGGAAAATTGCTCATATCATTCCCCTCTTTAAATCTGGTGACCCATCCAATTTGAATAATTACCGGCCTATTTCCCTTCTGACAACTCTCTCTAAAATCTTGGAAAAAATCATCAACTCCCTGCTTAGAGAGTACCTTGACTCCGAATACCTCCTAAATCCAGTCCAATCGGGTTTTAGACCCAAGCACAGAACAGTGTCTGCCCTTGCCAGAGTGTCTAATGACTGGCAAATTGCTGTTGACACAAAAAAAACATATTTATGTCCTCTTCTTAGACCTTAGCAAGGCCTTTGACTTTGTGGATCATACCATCCTGCTTAGCATCTCGAACAGGATTGGCCCGGATAGCACTGCAATACAATGGTTTGTGTCCTATTTTACCAACAGAATGCAACAAATAAAAGCTCAGGGTGACTTGTCTCCATTGAAAATTCTTCCTAGGGGCGTGCCGCAGGGATCAATCCTGGGCCCTATACTCTTTGCAATCTACATTAACAATACTGATGCCAGTACAGCTAACGTACATCTATTCGCCAATGATACGGTTCTCTATACCATTAGCTCCTCCTCTGAAACCACCCATGAGGAACTCCTGTAGGACTTTATCACCCGTGAACCACTGGAAACTGTGGATAAGTTTAAGTACTTGGGATTCTGGTTAAACAACAGGCTAAGCTTCACAACCCACTTGTCCGAGCTTCAAAAAAAAACCGAAGACAACGACTAGGCATATTCTTTCGTATCAGACACTTGCTTACACTAGAAGCCCGGAAGAGACTAGTCCAAACGACCTTCCTTCCTCTGATTGTCTATGCAGACTTTCTTTATAGCCACTGTCCCATTGCTATCTTGAATAAATTAGGCATTCTCTACCACCATGCCCTAAGGTTTGTCCTGAACTTACCCCTACGCACTCATCACTGCCTTCTTTACAAGTTGCTGGGCTGGTCCTCCCTCTTACTTAGGAGGCAAAGAAATGCTCCCCTTTGGTTTTACAGGTCCCTAACTGAGTGATTGCCTACTTATATCTCTAGCCTCTTTGTGAAAGCTGAGGGGTTGTACAGCCTTAGAAGACTCGCTCTGGTAATCTTCAAGGTACCTAGAATATAGAGCAACATGGTTCAGTCGCTATCTACTGCTCTCTCCCTCTCTTTGGAAATCAGCCCAAAAGAACTTAAAATTGGCTTCCTTGCCAGGGCCCCACTCTTTCAAAATGCCGTTCGCACGCTATCTAAGGGATACCTGTGCCTGCCTCAGGTAAACTTATGAGTAACTCGCTATTCTCCTGCCTTGGCCACTGACAACATTAGCACTAACTCCGCCAACACCAACACTTCTCTTTCCCCTGCTTTCCTGGCTTCTATAGCAACTCTCTCTTAAGTTGATCCCCTAGCCCTTGAGCCCCCTTTCCCTCCCCCTCTTCTGACCTGTCATATTCCCTTTTAGTCCCTGTATCTAGCTATCCTTATAATTTACATTATTGTTCTCCTTCCATGTGTAATAACGCTGTACCTTTATGTTACTGGCACTGTATTGTAATTATCAGTCTCTGTCTTTCTGCCCAGGACCATCTTGCAAATGAGCTTGCTCAAGGATGAATTGCCTGATTAAATAAAGTTTTTGATTTGATTTTGAGACATACAATTATTACAACATTATAAAAAGCAATTACATTGCAGCTGATTTAATGTTTTCTACAGGCAGTTAAATCAAAGACTGGGCCAGGAGAACATCTGAGGAACTCTCTGTGGCATACTGGAGACACCTCAGACCAGGTCCGACTGCTGTGGAAGGACCCCAGAAATGTGGGCTGGAAGGACAAGGTTTCATATCGCTGGTTTCTGCAGCACAGGCCCCAGGTTGGCTACATCAGGTAAGGCAAGGTAGTTTTGTTTATGTATCTTACACCCCCAAACAGTGCAGCTACTCATGATGTAATAGTCTGCTTGCCTCCCACTGCATCATGAGTGGCTAGACTCCATTGGGGGTGTCCCCAAGTCCAGAAAAGATGCAGTGGGAGTCGATCAAAGAATGTAAACAAATACGTTTTTGTGTGGTAAAACTAGTATGGTGGGCAGTCTGTTTTTCATTTTTAAAAAGAAAAAAAGAATCAGAATCACACTTACCAGCTACATCAGAAATCTCTACAGAATGTAACTAGTCATAACATGCATGTTTTAGACTACAGACTGTGAGGCCTAAAGGGGTTGACAATGTCCTTTTAATAGACTACCTACTATTGTTTTAAATTTTTTAGTCACTTTTTTGCTTTAAAAATTCTGTCTCTCTGATGTGCTGTGATGTGTTTGTACTGCGAGTTTCATCTTGAACATTGCCCTATGATTAAGGGTGTGCCACAGGGTTTGGTGGTAGGGTCGCCTCTGTTTTCCCTTTGTACTAGTAATCCTCCTAATTTTATTACCTTTGCTATTTTTCTGTACCTAAATGACACTATTCCTTTTTATTATTTTTCTTCTAATTGTGTTGCTACTGCTATGGTTCAATTGTGCTTATGCAACTAGATGAGATGATGCTTGTGTGTCTTGATTTACTTTGTGGCTTTCCGTCTCTCTATCCGTGTAATGTACCACCCTGTAGGGGTGTGACACAAGGAACCCTAGAGGAGGATTCCCCCCCTACAGGTGCCGCGGGAATGATTGTGTCAGCTAAAAGTAGCTTAGGAAGAAGCCCACGAGTAAGAGAGATGAGCTGCTGAAGGAGGAGGGGTGGATGGTGGGTAATGAGAAACGAATCCTGGAGAGGCCCAGGATGAGTGATCTTATAAGCCTGATGGGGGGGTGATGTAGTTGCTCTGCCCATTGAACCTCGAGCTTAAAGCCCTCCAATTTATTTGCAAGTGGCCTTTCTCAGGATTGAGCTTGCCTATTAGATTTATCCCCTCTCAAAAAATGCCTCCTGGACTACTGATTCTCCCAGCCCTACTTTGTCAACTGCTGATCAGGTTATGCTTGACTGAGTTCATTTCAGTAAATACCTAGAAACATATCTTGGCAATTTTTCAACAACATACTGTCACAAACAAACTCAGCAGGTCAGGCACTCTGCTCCCACAGTGCCAACCTCAGAGCGCAATAGTGTGAACAGGTAACAGACAGGGTAATCCTCCTGTCTGCTTTTGGGTCCAAATCACCTTTAGTCTCGAGTTCTGGGGGGATTCAAACTGTGAACCGTGTGCTAGTGTACCCAATGTACAGGCTCAGATACGTACCCTCTTCGGGAATTGCGGTACAATCATTCACCAGGGGCACCAAGCCAGGCTTCCAAAATGAACCCTTAAAACTCTATAAGAGACCTTAGGTATATTCTTACCTTTTTACTTAAGCTCAGTAACACCATCAAGCTGTTGAACAGTTTCATCAGACTTAACCACCTATACGTCACATGCAAAAAGAACTGACAGACGCCAAGGCAGTCTTTCACAGAAAAGGTATTTTACTAAAAGACGATAAAAATATGAAAACTGTAAACACAGAACCATATATCAAAGAGCTCATAATCACATAAAAGAACAAGGGCAAAATACAAAACAAAAACTCCTACCACCATACATTTAGACCTTTTCTAAAGTATTACCTCTGTAAGTGCCTTTAAGTTAGTTTCTCTTGGAGTCCCAAAATAATATGTCATATTCCCCAGTTACAAGGATACATTTCAACTCCATCTCCCCACCCCCTTGGTGAGTCATCTAGCTCCTCCTTTTTAGAATTAAAAAATACAAACATGATGTCCTATCAGGAGGTATATTAAATAATGTGACATCAGCAAAAACTAATTTTCCAAATTATGAGTCTTTGATCAGCCAGTTCCTTTAAGAATTTACAACCCTGCAATCTGTCAACCAGGTGTGAGATAGCTGACAGGAATCAGCTTAATGATGTCCTGTTTCTAAAGATATAAAGTCACATTTAGTTTGCACTTCAAAAAACCTAGGCATGTCATAAAGGTAATAAAATGCAATTTCTCAAGGAAGTTAATTACATTACAGAGATTTCCTGGTCAGTTTCATATCCTGTAGCTTCACTGAAAACTGGGGGCACCCATAGAAGCCAGGCTGTCTTATGTGAGACAATCCCATACTATATTTTTATATTACAAATATCATACAATAATCATAACCAGCTGGCCAAGCATCACACATACCACTTCACTTGTTTCACACCTAAAATTAAAACTTACATTTCTTTTACAGAAATCCCCCCTGCTATTTTACACTTGTTCCCTTTAATACAGGGTCCAGTAGCATGGGTATAAACCCTATATAGACACTGGGGGGGAGTGATTTTCAATTAGCTACGTCCAATGTATGTAGGTGGCTGCTGACATCTGTTCTGGGAGTTAGACCACAAACAGGTGGTCTAACTCTCAGGACGGAATTCTGCAGTTGCGTCTGAAAAATGGATGTGAGTCCCACAATTGTGGCAGAAATTGCCAAAAACTGTCAGAACTGCCACAAGTGCATCGGGATGTTTGTAAGCAAGCCACAAGTATCCCAACGCATTTGCCTGGATGTGGCATGCGTCCAAAATACAGGTGGAAGTACTGTGTAAAAGGCTCTGAAACCCACCTTCAATCTCAAGGGTGGATAGGGTATGTTAGTTAGTTAGTTAGTTAGTTAGTTAGTTAGTTAGTTAGTTAAAAGTTTCACCAGGAAAGGAATACTGAGCAAAACTGCTTGTTTCCAGATACGTACTGGAGGGAGTGGGGAGGTGGATACAAGAGATACATTTACAATGGTAACACAAGTAATACTTAGTGATCATTACATAGTCACATAGTTGTAAGTGCTATAACAGCAAAGTTACATATAGCGGGTTCAGCAGTTAGGATATTACACTGACTAGGGGGATTAGGTAGAAGGGGAGGGTGGGATAGATAAGAGGGAAAGGAATGGGGAGAGGTGAAAGGTGGGAGTTAGGGAAAAGGGGAATGAGAGAAACAGATATGAGAGGGGAAATAAGAGTGAGCAGATGGGGGGATGGGCAGAGGGAGGCCAATAGTTAAGGGCAGTTGTAGGAGGTAGTTGAGAGGTCACGAAGGAGGCAGGAGAGGACACAAGGGCAGGAGGAATTCCAGATGGGGTGAACAAGGATATTCCGGAGCTTGGGGAAACAGTGGCTGAAAGCAGCTTGGCTGGTGGACGTAGAGGTGGAGGGTATAGCCAGGGTCCGAACACTGGTGCTTCTGAGGGCGTGACAAGAGGGAGGTGGGAGGGAAAGGGAGGCAGAGATGTGGGGGGAGGGTTCCAAACCAGAATTTGCTGACAAGGTTAACAGAGTGGGCACATCCATCTGTCCACAAGGGAGGGGAGAAATAGGGATTGGTACAAAGAATAGTGGTAAATTTGAGGAGGACAGTCAAGTGCAAAGTGGCAAAAATAGTTGAAAAGAGTGTCCAATCTGACTAGGGAAGTACTAGGGACAGCACTGTAGACCACATCACCATAGTCAAGGATTGGGAGGATCATTCTCTGGATGACTGCACAGCGGACTGGCAGAGGGATGCAATCGTGGTTCCTGTACAAGGCACCGAGCTTGAGTGCAGTTTTTTTACAATTGCTATGACATGGCCAGAGAAACTGAGGTGTTGGTCAAGCCACACCCCTAGATACCCGAAGGATGTGACATCCTCCGGGGGGAACTATGTAAGGTATGGAAAGAGGGAAGGGAGAAGGAAGCCTAGAGAGTCTCTACCTCATGCCAAAGGACACGGAGATGGTTTTCTTGACATTTAGGAATAGCTGGTTTGACCGTAGCAAGAGCTGAACTTGGTCAAAGTCAAGCTGGAGTCTGCACACCACATCTAGGAATAGCTGGTTTGACCATAGCCAGAGCTGAACTTGGTCAAAGTCAAGCTGGAGTCTGCACACCACATCATCAGTGGTGGGACCAGATGTGTACATTACCATGTCATCCACATACATGTGAATGGATGCAGACAAGCAGACAGAGGGGAGGTCACTAACACAAATGGAAAATAGCAGTGGTCCAAGTACCTAGCCTTGCAGGACCCCTGTGGTTATTGGGAGGGGAAGGGAGAGAGTGCCGCCAATTTTAACAGATTGGGTTTGAACCTCCAGGTAAGAGCAGAACCAACAGGTGGCAGCCCCAGAGAGGACAGCGTTTGGAAAGGGGGAAGGGGTGGGAGACAGTGTCAAATGCTTTCGCCAGATTGACAAATATGGCAGAGGT
Organism: Neoceratodus forsteri; assembly: GCA_016271365.2. Taxonomy (NCBI): domain Eukaryota; kingdom Metazoa; phylum Chordata; order Ceratodontiformes; family Ceratodontidae; genus Neoceratodus; species Neoceratodus forsteri. The sequence goes on along the minus strand of CM057454.1, from coordinate 1,074,431,873 downwards.
GATGAGGCCCTTGTCCATTCAGACTACATGGACCAATGACATTTTTCTGCCATCAACTTCTACATTTCTGTGTTTAAGCTTTTCATGGATTAATTGCCTTTTCAAAATTCAGTCCACCATTATAAGCTCTAGATGGCCTTTCAAACGTTAGCCCCCAAGTTTCTACAGTGTTCCAACTCCCTTGTCTGTTTAACCAATATATTAAAGAAACTTGTAACAGCTCTTTTTCTCTAAACTTAGTTATGGTGATATCATATACTGCACCGCTTCTGAAATATTATTTTCTTTATTAGCTCTTCTGTGCCATTGCACAATATGGGCCGGATATTCAGACTGCGCCTGGCAGTGGCACAAGCCTGGGTGCAGTGCAACTGGGTTGCGCTGGGGCCAGGACCACACGATAACCAAAGGTGATGCACCATGGTGCAGCACCACTGAATATTGCAAGTGCGGTGCACATACTGCTCATGGCACAGTGGCACTGTGCCAGCGCAAGCCACAGAGGGGGAGCACGGGGATGCTCCAGCACAAGTGCTGTTGCACTAGGCGCATCACCCATGATATTCAGCCAGGGGCATGCAAATGAAGCCATTTCTTGACCTGGAAGGACACTACTTCTTTATTCAGCTGTGAGCTGTGTGAGAAATTCTATATTGCACTTGATATCTGCAACAAACGTGCACTTTTGCTTAATTCTCTGGGAGGTGAAACTAACTACCCTTGGTAATTGCTTTTATTCACATATTTATTTAGTGTTTAACCAAGAAGGGCTTGCAAACTCTGTTTATCTTGTGAGTAACTTCAGAAGGATTTAAATACTGCATTTGGGTAGATCCTTGAGGTAGCTAGATTGTCTACTAGGATTTTCTGACAGTTAAACTATTTTTAAATAAATTACAGGTGGCTGAGGAGTTGAAAAAGAAGCTTGCAAACTCTGCTTATCTTGGAAGTAACTTCATAAGTTTTTGAATACTGCATTTTGGTTGTCCCTTGGGGGTAGCTGGATTGACTACTAGGATTTTGGGACAGAAACTATTTTTAAATAATTTACTGGTGCGTAGGAGTTTGTGATAGTTAAACTATTTTTAAATAAGTTACTGTGGTTAAGGAGTTATCATAGAAAAACCTGCAGTGTGAAACAGGAAAAGACAGTCTTTCAAGCAACAGAGAGAGGTGGATCTAGGTTTACGTTGTTTGTTACAATTCTTAACATTTTCAGTGCAGGAAGAGTTTAAAGCACAGCTGACTTATTTTGGGGCTGACAGCTTTCAGAGCACAAACCACCAGGCCTGTTTTGGGGCTGGGGAGGTTTACCTGTGTTTGACTTGGATGTGTGGATTTTTCTCTGTTTGATTAGCAGGGTATTTTCTCTGTCAAATTGTTGTGTAGGGCATCTTGCTGACAGGAAGGCACTTATTGCAGCGGTGGGTCAGAGCTTTCAGCTGATTGTTTTGTGAGGGCACAGTTTAGGCCCAACCCCTTACCACCCACCCCTGGAAATAGTTCCTTTATACCTGGGGTTCTGACATCATTTCCTCAAGAGTGCAAGGTGCATATCACTGTCATATCCTCTCTAGCACACTGCACTGACAATATAAGCATACACATTGTATAATATATATATATTTCTATATTACAAACCAATCACACACACACAAAAAAAAATGTGGGGAGTAGTGCAATGTAATGGCTGTGGGGCAGCAGTCTTCCGGGAGTCTTTCTGGAGGCTGAGATGCAGCCCTATTTGCAGACAACTCTCTGCCCTGAGGGAGGAAGTTGCCCGTCTTCGGGCCACACTGGACAGTAGTAAAGGGACCTTCCCCCAGGCCACACTGGCGGTAGGAAGGGAACCTCCCCCATCCAGGGAGCACCAGAGCCACCACCACTACCTCAGAGGTTGCAAAGAAAGCACAGCAGTTGGACCACAGTGGGCTCAGGGAGGGTGAGGATGGTGGAATAGAGGCACACCCAGTCAGTTGTTCCACACCACAATCCATACACCATTCTGGGGGAGCATAGCTCCCTTATGGATGCACCCGCAGAGGAGACTAAGGAGGCTGAGGACAACTGTCACAAGGGAGGCCCTCAGGAAGGAGGCAGAGGACACCACAAGGAAAGGAAGCAGCTCCTGGTGGGGGACTCAATTATTAGGGGGTTAGAACTGGGGGGAGCAGGGAAAACTGAAGTAAGGTGCCTGCCTGGTGCCATGGCTTGGAGAGACAGGAAGCGCATCCTCAGGATCACGAGAACAGCTGCACGGGAGTCTGAGCTGGACGTCTTTGTCCACCTAGGAACAAATGACTTGGCTAATCATGAGATTAGAGCAGTGCAGAAGGACTTTGTAGAACTGGGGAGGGGCCTAAGACAAGTAGCACACACAATATCCTTCTCTGAGGTGCTGCCTGTCAATGGCATGAGTGAGGCGAGGGTACTTTGCACCATGCAGTTTAATGAATGGTTGAAAAAATGGTGTGGAGCACAGGGGTTTGGCTTCATTGGGGACTGGGGTTCCACCTGAGGACACCAGCCTATACTGGCAGGATGGTCTGCATCTGTCCAGGAAGGAACAAGTCTTTTGAGTAATCGGTTTAAATGCTTCATTGGCAAGCTTTAAACTAGTCAAGGGGAGGCACTGATAAGCAGCAGGAAAATCCAGCCTCTCTACAAAACAGGGTACTAAATGAGAAAAAGACTGAGGTAGACAGGTCAGTGGGGATGCTGCAAAGAAGGTAAAGCCATCAAAAAATGGAGAGCAATGAGTACCAATGCCCGTAGTCTGAGTAACAAGCTTCCTGAATTAGTGGCCTTGATGGAGGAGGAATATCTGGATATCGTGGCAGTCACAGAAACGTGATACACACAAAACCATGACTGGGACATAAACATACCAGGATACACTATCTACAGGAGGGACAAGGAGGGTAAAAGAGGAGGAGGAGTAGCTCTTTACATAAGGGAAGGAATCAAAGCAACAGAACAAAAGGGAAAACAGGGAGGAGAAGAAGCACTGTGGGTAAATTTGGAGACCGGCAATGGCACCACAATCCGCACAGGGGTTGTGTACAGACCACCTTCTCAGGGGGAGGAAATGGACAAGGAAATGATAAAAAGAATACTTAAAATGGCAGAAAAAGGGGAGATATTGCTGATGGGTGATCTGAATATGCCAGATGTTAACTGGGGTGCAGTTGCAGCAGCCACTTCAAAGAGTGGGGTTATTCTAGATGCCCTACAAGGGGCATGCCTTAGACAACTAGTATTGGAGCCCACTCAAGAGGGAACAATCTTAGACCTGGTTCTCTCAAATGGAGATGAAGAGAGGATCACAGATGTAGAAGTGGGTAGCCATCTGGGAACTAGTGACCATCGAACAGTATAGTTCACAATAAACACAGCAATAGAGTCAAGCCATACAAAGGCAAAAGTACTGGACTTTAGGAGGCGACTTTGCCAAAATGGGTGAGTGCCTAAGGAATGCACTAGCAAATGAGCAGGAAGGAGGGGTGGAAGAACAATGGGGAATAATAAAAACTGCCATCACAGAGGTAACAAGCCTTTGTGTGAAGCAAATTAACAAAACGAAACGATGTAAGAAACCACTATGGTTCTCAAAGGAAGTGGCAGTGAAGGTTCAAGAGAAAAAGAAAGCATTCAGGAAGTACAAGGAATCACAGAAGGAGCAGGACAGAAAATCGTATCAGTTAAAGCAAAAGGAAGCTGGGAAGGCAGTCAGAACAGCAAAGGCCCAAACCGAGGACAAGATAGCCAACTCAGTTAAGAAGGGGGATAAAACCTTTTATAGGTACATCAGGGAGTGAAGGAAGACCAAGGGGAGGGCTGAGAGGCTTAATAAAGAGGGAGGAGGGTGGGCAGAGGGTGACTGTGAAAAGTCAGAGATACTAAGTAACCCCTAGATGACGCTATCCCAGGAGGCTACTACCCTGCCTGATTTGCCACCCTAACAGGTTGAGGGGCCTGGATCCAATGATGGTGCCTCCACCCAGAGGTCAGGGTTTGCAATAGTTAAACTAACTTGTCACAGCCTCTGGGACACTGCTGCAACTCTTTCTTCCCACTAGTGGCCCACATAATATATCAGAATTACCTTCACAGTATACACTTACCCCAGGACTGGTTCCGGCACTGGGACCTCCTGTGAAATGAGATACAGTGCAACAATCACAGTACAGTACTTTAACATAGACAAATACTCAGGCAGTATAACTTTGCTGAAACAAGCAGCTCTGATTTATTTAGGGGGATATAACAAGGACAGGGGAAATCAGGTTAATTAGCTTATCACCTAATAATTCATTTATGGCTCTGTGCACAGGCCTATCCCTATCAGTTACTGTCCCTGGGTACCCAAGCCCTAGTGGCTAGTCCAAACCGTGCAGCTGGTAGGGGCCCTTTCACACAGAGAAAAGGAAAATTAAACAGTCAGCAGTACAGTAATTCCATTTGGATTTAATGTGGCAATTCAACAGGAGCGACCCTGAATTAGTACTCACACCTCCAAATAAGATAGGGTCCTTCAATGTCAGCAGGGCTCACTTGAGGTACACAAACCTCTTCACACATTTATATAAAAGAAAGCACTATACCAGGCAGGCTGCATCTGTATCCCGACTACATTACTGCACAATACCCGGGAGAACACACAGCAGATTCAGTTCCTGACAGACCGAGTGCAATTTTCAGCAATTCTTCCAGTCTTCTACAGGGTGAGCTCTGGTTTCTACTCCTTCAGAGATCCTTTGATTCTTTCACAGGACGGATTCAGTCCTAACAAGCTGCAGACCGAACTTGGGCCTTTATACACGTTTTTTGACTAAAACTGCACACTGAAAAAGCACAGGGCTCTTCCTTCTTCACTGCCAAAGCTCAACTGAAACTCCAACCGACAAGACCGGGTACTTCCTTTGAGTTCCTCCCAGTTCTTGACTGGATTGGTGTACTCACAATAGACTGCTGCTGTTGGTCCAAAAAGGCACCTGAAGTCTAAACTACATCTCCAGAGTCACTGCCTATACAATCTCTCTGGCTGGCTCAGATTATGAGTCCAAGTTCTGATTCGTCCTAAGGCACCATTTTAGAGCTTAGCTTACCCCACACTGATTGGTCCAGTTCAGCAGTTCAAAACTAGAATGGGAACTAGCAGACACTAGTTCTGACTGCAAAGAAAGCAGGTTAGACAAACTGTAATTTCATTATTACTCTAAATAATTTCTGGCAAACAGTTACATCTTTCAGATAGGTTCCCTTTGCACTCCTAGTGACTGCAAAAATGAAGTGAATTGGCAGCAGCTCGAGTGGTACTTCAGAGAAGAAACACACAGTCCCCCATACAAACTAATTATGTCTGCAAGCAGACAGCTCTTAAAGAGACAGTACCAGAGGTTCTAAAACACTTCACTGATAAATGGCTTAAACGCCAAACACCATTCAGGCTTGGAGTATCCAAGCAAGCTCCTGAGTCTTTGGAACCCCCATTTGCAGGGGGGTTACACCTTCCTGGTCTGGGAAAGCTTGACGTCCGGCGTCAAGCAAGTACTCCATAAGTTTCAACTGCAACCATATACATTTGCATTAGGCTCACATGTAATCATCAGTCAATATATCATTTTACCAAGAACACATTTCTGAAACATTGCAGACGTCACACTTTACACAGTATTACATACACATTGTACCATAACCAAGTTATTACCTCTTGTACATGAAACCTGAAGAGAGGGGCCCTTCCTATCAGTTCACTTGGGGCTGGATGGAAGCAAGGGCACTTCATACTAGAGGGGCAACACAAGTAACTTGAGTTAGCACTGATGCTCAGTTTGGGCAATGAGCCTGGGACACATACACTCCTTTATGGACAACATTGAGAGGCAAGTCCACAGGCCTCCCAAGTGAATCATAACTGAGGTGCACCACAGGCTTTACAGCTCGACCAGTCTTTCTAGGGGGAACTGTTATAGTCTCTGCACTCTGAGCCTCATTTTTCAGCATTGTCTCACTTGTCCAGGAGTCTCTGTGGGAGTAGAGGGGGAGCTAGGAGCTTGGGGAACTTTCAGCTCAGGAGTTACAGTTTCCTGAGTCCACAACATTTGGCTCGTATGGAGAGCTTTGGACACTGGCAGTGGACTCGTCAGGGCATCAAAATACTCTTCTTGTTCGGGTGTATCACCAGTCCTGCCCTAATCTATCATTTTCCTCCCCAAGCTCAAACAGTTCAACCATGCACAATGATTCCATTTCATCTGATCTGATGCTTTGCACTTCACTTTCTGGGAGCATTGGCTCCAGGGATGAAGCTGGGGCTTCTAGACAGTCCAGAAGGCCCAGCTTTGTCTCCAGTATTGACTAGGGATTGCCTCGAAACAATTGACTCAGTTCGTAAGAAGGATAGTATTCAAAGTCACTCACTTTCTTCTGATATGACTGACAGTCATGCTCAACTGGGACTTGTGGAGGGAACACTTTAACTTTGCTTCTGTAGGTGCAGACTTTCTTGATCTTTTCTTAGCAGCAGCTCTAGTCACTGGTCCAGAGGGGGCATCTTCTGGGGCCTCAGACTCAATCATGGATTTGTCCAATGGGCAGTAAATGATTTCTATGCATTGTTTTACATCTTTTGAATTATTCTCAGGCCTTACTTTAGCACTGGCAGATCATCTAGTTTGCCCACTACAATGTGAGGGAGATGGTGCTATCTGTCAGTAATCTTGTGCTTGCCATGCAGTCCCAGATTTCTTAGCAATACCCGATCTCCCTCCTGGAGTTCTGTGCTTTCACCCTTTTTATCATACCTTTCTTTGTTGCCAGATTTCTTTGGCAGCCATGGTTTGAGCCAGTTGGTACGCATGAGTTAGCTGGGCCTTTAACTTTGCACATACTGTAAATAGTTGTCAGCTTTGAACCCCATCAGGAGAGACCCCAAAACACACATCTACTGGTAGTCGAGCTTCTTCCAAACATCAGGCGGTAGGGGAGAATCCAGTGGCATCACTTTGGTGCAGTTATAAGCATGTACCAGGGTGCTAATTTGTTGGCTCCATCTAGGCTTGTCCTTGGGTGCAGGGTGCCTACATTCTAGCAAAAGGCTGAAACGTCAGGCTGTGGGGTCCCCTGGGGGTGGTAAGGCGGTTCGACTGTGACTCCCCACAGAGAAAGTATCTCTTTGATCAGATGACCTCAAAGTCTCTCCTGATCAGAAATGATCCTTTAGAGCCCCATAGTGAACAAAAGTTTTTCCAAGCTACTTTGGCCACAGTGGATGCTTTCTGGTCTTTGGTGGGAAAGCTTGGGCATATCTCGTGAAATGGTCAGGTGACCACCAGCACATTACTGATATTTCTTTGATCTGACTCCAAACTCAGAAAATCAATACAGACCAGCTCCATGGGTGCACTGGTGGTGATGTTAACAAGAGGCAGCCCTCTGGGGCAAAGCTTTCCTCTGTAAGCAGTGTCATCACAAGTTCAGAATGTGTTGCTCCCACATCAGCCCCATCTTAGGCCAATAGAATCTGGACTCACCAAGTCAAGTGTTCTGTCTATACCTAGGTGCCCTCATGTGGTTGTGCAAGGACCTCAGTACTGAGTCTCGAAAGGCAGTGGCAGCACTAGTTGTTGTTTGTCTACTTGTCCCCTTGTCTACTGTTTCTCTGTATAACAGTTTGATTGAGTTTCAACTTAGACCTTCTTTGTATAATAGTGCAGTTCTCAACCAGTGGATGTAATTTGGACACATCTTTTCCTGTATAGAGGGCTTCTAAAGCTGCTTTGATCATGGGATCGCTGGATTGAGCCCAATACTGTCATTGTCCAGCTGAGGCAGTGCACCAATGTCTATTGCAGAAAAGTGGTACAAGCAGCAGGTATGCAATTCAGAGGCTCCTGCCAATCCACCATGCAGTCCATCAAGCGTCTGCGGACATTTGTTCCTCCCTGTCAAACTTCTGCAGAGTGCCCCAATGTCGGTTCTGCCAATCGGACCCAATCATTCTGGGGGGAACAGGCCTCCGGAGAGAGAGCATCAGCATCTATGTGGTTCAGACCTGCTCGGTATTCGAGAGCATAGTCATATGTAGATACGCAGAAAGCCACTATACAGTGGCATCCAACCTAGCTGCTGAGGTCTGCACATAGGTCAAAGGATTATTGTCGGTTTTACTAGTTTTTAGCCCCATACAAGTACTCATGGATTGGTCGTAATAGCCCACTTCAAAGCTAGGAACTCTAACTTATGTACTGATAGTTCTTTTCGATGGGGTCAGGCTTTACTGGCAAAGGCCACTGGTCCTAGGCCATTTTCGTGCTCTTGGTACAACACAGCCCCCAACCCTTGTAAGCTAGCATCAGTGTGGGACGTAAGGTTTTCTTGGATCGGCATAGCCAGCACTGGAGCATGGGTCAGTTGATATATGATCTCATGAAAAGCAGTCTCACAATCAGGAGTCCAGCGGCCCTAAATACTTCACTTGGATGAAAATACACTCTTTCAGTCTTGAGGACGCTGACTTTTGGTATTTTTTGGGGTTGGGGATACCTTGAGTAAGGTTAGTTAATGGGTGGATCACCTTGAATAGTCCTTGATGAAGTCTCCGATAATAACCACAGAAGTCGTAGGAATCTTTGCAGTTCTTTTAGATTTTTGCTGTTGCCAGGTGGTCAAGGCCTCAACTTACTTTGGTGGGTCTCTATTCCCTCGGTGGATACTATGTGTCCTACATACTTTACTGATGTTTGAAAGAATTGACACTTATCAATGGACAGTTTAAGGCCAAAGTTCTCCCAGTTGGTCCAATACCTTAAATAATCTGTCATGTTCCTCCAGTGAGCTGCCAAACACAATAACATCATCTAGGTATACTGTGGCACTCTAGTAAGTTCTATGTCCCCACTTGCACGCCTCCATCAATCGTTGAAAGTGGTTGGGCACCTGAAATCCCTTGAGGCATCCTCATGAATTCATAGAAGCCAAGCGGACAGATAAAGGCAGTCTTCTCACGGTCCTCTGGGGCCATCGGGATCTGGTAGTACCCACTGCGGAGATCCAGCATCAGAACTACTTTTCCTGCTAGGCAGTCCAGCATCCTGATGGGCATTGTACTGACTTGATAGTCCGCGGTTTAAGGTATAATCCACACACATCCTTACTGTTCCATTTTTTTTCCTCACTACCACAATGGGGAAGTATATGGCTTTGATTCTTGTATTACACCAGTAGCTACATCTTTGGAGATGCCGTCTACATCATCTTGTCCGCAGGTGCCAGGCCAGACCTCACTGAATGGTTTTCATGCAGCTGATATTGTGCTCAGCTCCTTCACCATCCTAATCCCATTCCTTTAAAGAAACACCTGGTCTCTCTGGGTGCTTCACTGATCCTCACTTTCCATTAGCTGGCAGCGGAGTCACGAAATCAGCAAGCTGTGTGCTATTTGTCATTCTTCCTTGAACTTGCTGCTGGTAGTACTGCAGTGTCTGCACAATGGCATTAGCCAGGATGCAACCTCTTTTACTCAATGTCTCTTTCAGACACATTATGAACTTGGACCATTACTTCTGGCATAAGCTGGGCTCTAGCGGCAAAATACTAGGCTTGACCAGCAGTCCTCTGGCAATTTTCATCGCTTGTGCATCCAACATATTTTATTCTAACATCCTTTCTGATATGGACTCCTCCCTGTAAGTACACTGGCATTTGGCCTAGATCAGAGGCTCAGGATCCTTCCACAATTCGACCGTCTTCTGGTTCTGTTTTTTCAGCATCTCGTGCCTCATAGGCCTTCAATTAGCCGAACCTTAAAGCTCTACTAGTCTTGACCGTTTCATAACACAACTTGTGCCTTTCAACATATATTTGTTCCAATCAACAAAGGGACACCATCATACAGTCCAGTGGGGACACACTAAGGCTAGGTCTTACTTGTTCGCACCCAGCCACGGAGGTGGGGAAAGACAGCCACCTGGATATACCCTGAATAGGGGTAGCCTCTCACTTAACCCCATACATGCAGTCCTTCTAATGGTTGTAAGGGTAATGCTTTACAAATGCTCTGATCAATCCTGAACATAATTGTCACTGGGAGCCACTGTCTATTATAGCTCTTGTAGAGACCCATTCACCTTACAGTGTTCCAGGAGGACCCACTATTTGGACCAGTCTGGAGGGGCGTAGTGGGGGCTGGAACGACCTGCCAAAAGGACGGATTACATTTTGTGCCTTACTGGGATCATGTCGTGACCTCTTAACCACTGGATTTCTTCTCCTGCTCTTGTAGCCTATATGCAACTTTGTTGGTGTCTTTGGGACTGGCATTCCTTCATGTGCCCATTCTTGCCAATTATAGTAAACATACTTTCTGGAGTTTGATACGCCACACGGGAGCCAGGGCGGGGGTTACTAACTGGAAACCGTGCCATCTCTGTCTGGGCGTGATAAGCATTTGGACATCTCGCCTCTCTACTCCATGGTCAAGGAATGAGTTTGAGCTGTATCAGTAGGGATAAGGGTGGTACCTCACCCCATAGCAGATGCAGTCGTATATAGGTCAGTCTGCATTGCAGGCTGGCCTTCATAAAGGGATTGGTTTTGAATTCCCTGTTCTCAACAGTTCTCCCATTGTGGCATATCTTTTCCTTGTCAGAGCACCTATTGTCTGTCAACCCCTGCCCTGAACCATTTGATGGGTCACCTCAGTCACTGGTCGTAGCCACAGCTTGGTGCAGGTACCCTGAGGTCGCTTTTTCTCAACTCCTCGAATTTCTCATAACTCATCATAGGAGGGTGGGGATTCCAGTCGATTTGCCAGGTGAATTGAAGCAACAGCAGTTCTGAGAAGGGGTAGACTAAGGATTCTGTCTAGTCTGGTTCGTCCGTTCAATCGCTCAACTACTTTCTGAGGCATTCTGCAACAATTTTCCAGCCGAGAGATATACAGACAACAACTCCCTTGGTACCTGCTGTGCATTTCCTTTTACCTCCACCATAGGTCCTCACACTCCCATATTACTCCTCCAAGGCCTCAAGATAGGCCTGCAGTCGCCAGGTTACTGGGCCCGCTAGCACGGATGGTTGCCAGGCAGGACCTGGAGGCTCCTTCAACCCTCTTCGCTTTTCGCCTGCTATCAAGCACTTGAAAGCACTTGGGGCAACATAGTTCATCCAGGTCTCCCAGTCATCCTCCCTTGGGGTGGGAGGAAGAGAAGATCCTCAACCTTGTAAGAGTCGTGACTAATGGCAGTAGAAATAGGTCTGTATTGGTTCAGCCACCATATGGGCACTGGAGCAGAGAGGGTGTTGGGGAGAATTCCCCAGGTGGCAAGAATAGTTTCCTTCAAGTCCTCCACAGTTTTCCCTCCCAGCAACCATTCAGCAAATTTCTCCTCAAAAGTTTCAGATAGTGGTGGGGCTGATCTCCTCGGTCTCTACTGTCCTTAGTTATCACTCTCCAAGCAGTGAGGGCTCCTCTGGGGTAATGGTCTGTGGCACTTTGGCTATCTATGGGATCCTTTTTCTTACTTGGCCAGGAAAGTGGGTGAGTGATTGCATGCTGACCTACCACCACAGGGTTTGTAAACCTCCACCTGGCAATTCCCTGCACAGTGTCTCAGATGATACCTAGGGGATGTCCAGATAAGTATAGCATTTTGGGGTCGATCCTCCCAGTACACCACCCACCAGCCGGTGCATAGCCACTTCTGTCGGGGTACCGATTTTTCTTAACAGTGGTTGTAAATATGGCCACTAGAGGACACACAATCCCAGCGGTGAGCCTCCAAGATGTAACCCCTAGATGGCGTTATCCCTGGGGCTACTACCCCTGCTGATTTGCCACCAACAGGTTGAGGGGCCTGGATCCAATGCGGGTGCTTCCACCCAGAGGTCAGGGTTTGCAATAGTTAAACTAACTTGGTCACAGCCCTCTGGGACATCACCCCTTCTCCCACTAGTGGCCCACAATATATCGAATTACCTTCACAGTACACTTACCCCCAGGACTGGTCTGCACTGGGACCCCGTGAAATGAGATAGTGCAACAATCACAGTACAGTATTTTAACATAGACAAATACCTCAGGCAGTATAACTTGCTGAACGAAGGCAATGTCCTTTCACCTACCCGAAGGACTTTACCATACTTCTGGTAACAAAAAGTAATGCAGTTTGCCAGCCATTTGGAAAGGCACTGCCTAGAAACTTCTGTACCATCCCTTTTCGGTGCAAAGGAAACAAAAAGCCGATCCGACTTTCGGATGTCTTTTGTCCTGTTTGTGTAGCAACGCAAAATTCTGTCAATGTCTAACGTATGCAGAAGTGCTTCCCCCTGACTGGAATGATCAGGGTAAAACACCGGCAATTGAAGAGACCGATTCAGGGTAGACTCTAAAACTACCTACAAGAAACTTAGGATTTGTACGCAGAGCCACCTGGTCTCTGTGAAAAATTAAATAAGGCTCCTTACACATCAGGGCCTGAAGCTCGGAAATTCTCCGAGCCGAGTGACTGCAACTAAAAAGAATGTTTTCCAGGACAAAAACACATACCACATGTCCTTGCCAGTTCAAAAGGAGGTAAGGTCAATTTTTCCAAAAGAAAATAAAGGTCCCATGGTGGGGCAGGATTGCGTACTGGTGGTTTCAGATGCAGTATACCTTCCAAGGTTTTTGAGACCTCTAACTGAGTCACAGTCTTGTCCCCAACCAAATCATGGCAGGCAGAAATGACTGCTAAGTGGACCTTTAGCGACGAGTAGCTCAAGCCCAAGTCTGAGAGGTGGAGAAGATATTCCATGACCTGTGGAGCAAGGCACGGGAAAGGGTCCCATGTCTTTGAAGTGGCCCAAATAGGAAAATGCTTCTACTTCATGGCACAGGTAAGTCCTGGTAGAAAGTTTTCATGCCTCTACCAGAATTTGGGTGACCCTGGGAGAAACCCCATACCTGTAAGCGATTATGTTTTGAGGAGCTATATGTGAAGATTGAAGGGACTTCATGCCCGGATGCACTAGCGTTCCTCCTTCCTGGGTCAGGAGATTATCAGAAATGGGTAGAGGAATCAGAGGTTCCACTGCTAGCCGTTGAAGGAGCAGGAAGCAGATCTGTCGAGGCCAAAGAGGAGCTATCAGAATCATTTTTGCTCCTTCTGTTTGGAGTTTGATCAATACCCTCCGTAAGATAGGGAAGGGAGGGATAGCGTACGGAAACTTCCCTGTCCAGCAGAGTGACAGCGCGTCTTGCCAGAAAGCACCATGCCCTGGATCAAGCGAGCAAAACTTGTGAAGTTTTGTGTTTGATGGGGCTGTGAAGAGATCCACATCTGGTCAACCCCAAAGATCGAAGACATGATTTAGGACCTCCTGCGTTAGCTCCCACTCGTGCGCTCTGACCCTTGTGTGGCTGAGGCTGTCCCCTAGAACATTCTGCTTGCCTGGCACATGAACTGCCAGGAGTCTAAGCCTGTTCATAACAGCCCAATTCCAGACTCGCATTGCCTCTCTGCAGAGAGGACAGGAGCGAGTGCCTCCCTGCTTGTTGATGTACCACACTATACATGTCTGTCTGGACCAACAAGGTATCTTGCTGAAATATGTGCTGAAAGTCCAGAAGGGCATACAGAAACGCCCCCCATCTTGAGCACATTTATGTGCAAGTGCAGTTCTGCAGGTAACCACAGGCCCTGGGTCCTGTGGATCCTTAGATGTGCTCCCCATCCTGTACCCAACGCATCCATGGTTAAGATCTGCAAGTAAGGAAGGAAGGGCCTGGAAAGGAACTCCTTGCGTCAGATTGCTAGAGTCCTGCCACCATAGCAAGTCTTTCTGCATCGGGTCGGACACCAGAACCAAACCATCCAAGAAGTCCGTCCCTTGATCCCACTGAGACCAGAGAGTCCACTGCAAAATACACATGTGGAGCCTGGCCAAGGGAACCGTAGGAATAGCTGCTGCCATGAGGTCTAGAAGGCGAAGGACTGCCCTGGCCAATATGCATCTGTTGGAGGCTACCAGCTGGGCCTGCCTCTGCAGGGACTCTACCCTGTCCAGGGGGGAGGAAGGCCGTACGCTGCACCGTATCCAGAACTGCCCCAATAAATTGAAAGCATTGGGAAGGTGCCAACTATGATTCTGGGTAACTGACCATAATCCCCAGGTGCTCGAAAAGGCGCAGGGTAGCTAATAGAAAGGCCTCCAACCCAACCCCTCCTTTGACGAGACCACCAGGAGCCAGTCATCGACGTAGGGAAATACATAGTGCTCTTAATTCCTCAGGGCTCCTGCCACCACCGCATGGTAAAATCTGTGGGGCAGAGGAGAGGCCAAAGAGGAGTGCCTTGAATTGGTAATGCTCCCCTTGGAAGGAAAACCTGAGGAGTCTGCGATGAGGATGGAAGATAGGAATGTGTAGGTACGCACCCTGCATGTGCAGGGCATAAAACCATTTTCCTTGGGACAGAAGGGGCAACAGACTTTGCAGCATCAGCATTTGAAACCTCTTGTATTCTATGAAGAGGTTTAGGGTGCTGAGGCCTAGGATTGGGCACAGGTCCCCTGTCTTTGGAACCAGAAAGAAATGGCGTAAAATCCCTTGCCTATCTGGTCTGCCAGCACTGGGTGGTATAGATTCTTTGTGAAGAAGAGCTGCGATCTCCTTCCTTAACTGTGGGGGGGTGCACCCTTGGGTAATGGGAAGACCACAGAGGATGGTTTGGGTGTACTTCCAAAAGCTTGAGAGTGTGACCATGTTTTATGAGCTGCAGAACCCAGACATCATTTGTGATGGACTCTCAGCCTCCCAGATGTCTTGTGAACCTTCTGCCCACCTGTTCCTCCATGAGAAGAGGAGGAAGGGGGGCAGTCAGACAGTCAGGAGTTGGGGGGTGTTAGGGAGAGCTGCCCCTGAAGGTCTCTGTTTTTTGCTGGAGGGGTGGAGGCATTGTTGGAAACCTTTCTTTTAAACTGACATCTGGGGGCTTGTTGCAGTTTCTTCTGTTTGTATTGCCAATGAAAATGACGTCTGGGCATAGGTTTTGGGTCAGTACATGGTCTGTACCAACCAAAACATAGAAACATACACGTTGATTGCAGATAAGGACAGCAAGGCCCATCCTGTCTGCCCATTTCTTTTTCTACCTTATAAATGTTCCATCAGCCTTTGCTCTGTCAATGGCCTATCTATTCATACTCATCTGTATTGCTCCCTTATGCCTATCCCATGCCTGTTTGAAGCCCTGCACTGTAGTCATATCCACCACTTCCTGAGGTAGGCCGTCCCATGCATCCACCACCCTTTCTGTGAAAAAGAACTTCCTCACATTACCCCTTAATTGGCCTCCCTCTAATCTCATGCTGTGTCCTATTGTCCTGCTATTTTTCTTGTATTGAAATATGTTAAGACTCTTTCACCTTATTAATGCCCTTAAGGTGTCTGAATGTTTTGATCATATCACCTCTCTCCCTCCTTTGCGCTAGGGTATACATATTGAGCTCCCTTAATCTGTCCTCATATGGTTTCTGATGCAGTCTCTGCAACATTTGGGTTACCCTTCTCTGGACAGCCTCAATTTGATTAATATCCTTGTGAAGGTGTGGCCTCCAGTACTGCACACAGTACTCCAGATGGGGCCTAACCAGTGTCTTGTAAAGAGGGATTATTACCTCCATCTTACAACTTAGTGATACCCATACTAATACACCCCAGCATCCCCTAGCCTTATCTATTGCTTTAGAGGTCTGCTTGGATGATTTCAGGTCATCGGTGATGATGATGCCCAAGCCTCTTTCTTCCCTTGTGATTGCCAGCAACCTCTCTCCCCAGCCTATAGGTGGCTTCAGGGTTTCTCTTCCTATGTGTATGATCTTGCACTTCTTTGCATTAAACCCCATTTACCACTCTTCTGACCATTTTGCTAGTTTATCCAGATCTCTTCTCATTCTGCCCACCCCATCTGGATCATCTACTCTGTTGCAGATCTAGAGTCATCTGCAAACAGACAAACCTTACCCACCATTCCATCAGCAAGGTCACTGATGACGATATTGAAGACGACCGGACCCAGGACTGATCCCTGAGGTACCCCACTTGTGGTATGCATCTCTTCTGACTGTATACCATTTACCACCACTCTCTGTTTTCTGCCCGTCAACCAGTTTGCCACCCAGTTGACCAAAACTACTGACCCACCCCGAGCCTACCCAGCTTAATAATCAATGTTTGTATGTGGAACTGTAGCGAAAGCTTTGCTAAAGTCAAGGTAGGCGACATCAACTGCTACCCCTTGGTCCACCACTCTGTTACCCAGTCAAAGAAATCTATGAGATTAGTTTGACAGGACCTTCCTTTGTAAACCCGTGATGTCTTGGATCCTGTGGTCCTATGGATTCCAGGTGTTGCACTATCCTTTCCTTAAGGAGTGCCTCCACAATCTGTCCACTAGTGAGGTAACACCGTCCTGGTCTTTAGTTCCCCACTTCCTCCCTGCTACTACTACTCTTGTGGGCGGGATCATATGAACCCTTCTCCAGTCTTCTGGGACTCTCCTGTGCTCAGAGACTTACTAAAAGTTCTGATAATGGCTCTGCTAGTTCACCCTTAGATCCTTTAATACCCTGAGATATATGCCATCAGGTCCCATTGATTCTCACAACCTCCACTTGCATTCTGTGTGACTCTGAGCAAGTCACTTAACCATCCAGTGCTCCCAGATTGTCCCTGAAAACAGGCACTTGTGCCTAGTGGCCCCTCCTGGTTACCAAAGACTAAAATAAATAAAAAAAAAAAAAAATCGCCTGTCCACCTGAGCTTATTGAATTCTTGTAGGACCCTTTCTTTTTGGAAGGGACTAGTGACACCTCCCTCCCCTGTGTCCATGGTGCTGAGCTGTGGCCCTGCCCCTACCTTCTGCTCAGTATTTACTGAAGAAGTGTCTATCTAGGATAGATGCTTTTACATGGTCCTCCTCCTCACGTACACCCTTATCTCCCTTGATCTTAGCAATACCCCCTCTGGACTTTCTCCTTTCACTAATGTATATATAGAAAGTCTTGTCACCTTCTTTTACTGTTTGTGCTAGTGTTGCCTTGGTTTGGGCCTTTGTCTGCATTACTGCCTTCCCTTAGGGAAGTTTGGTATGCCTCCCTGTCTTCATTCCACTGCATTCCCTTATATTTCCTGAAGGCCAGCTTTTTGGCTCTGACCTTTTCTGCTACTGTTTTTGAGAACCAAAGTGGTTTCCTTCTTCTTTTGCACTTCCTTTTCTCTCTAACACAATGGGATGCTGCTTCAAGTATTGCATTCTTAATGCTTGCCCACTTTGCCTGTACCCCCTCACCTATATTTTTTTTTTTTTTGCCAGGGCTAGCTTAACTCTGTTGGCCATTTTATCAAAGTCAACTCCTCTGAAGTCCCATATGTTTGCCTTGGAATGGATGATTTAGTTCTAGTGGCCAAACTGAACTATACCTTTGTCCTGGAGGTTCATAAGGATTGTCTTGCATATCCCCCAAACAGAACAGAGCCTCTGAAGGGTATCCTGAATAGCCGTCTGCACAACAGGGGCTAAACCTTTAAGCCAAGAGAATCTGTGGAGACTAACTGCCATGGCCATCAGTCTAGAGGAGGAATCCACCGCATTGTAGGAGGCCCTTGGGTGACATCCCCCACTTAGCAGACCTGAGGGTCTTGGCCAAGGTGGTCTTTGCTTCACAGTCCAGAAGGGCCTCGTCAATGGTCTCCAGCTGGCAGAACAAAGATTTTTGATACATTAGCATATGAGACACATAGTTCAATACCGGATTGCTAGTGTAGACAAAGAATAACATTTCCTCCAGAACTGATCCAGTTGGCGGGATTCCTTGTCAGGAGGAAAGGTGCTTCAGTTTGGTGGACCTATCATGGGCTGCCATGGTAATCACCTAGTCAGCTTTGGGGTGGGAGCTGAGGTGGTCTTTACCCTCTGGCATCCTGTACACCTGGTCAGCTTTTTTAGCCATGACTGGGATACAGGAAGGTCTCTGCCAGACGGTAGTAGAAAGATCTTCATGATGTTAAAGATATGGAGGAGTAAGAACCAGACTCATTTCTGGGAAGTCCAGATGCTCAGCTAGCCTCTGACGTTTGGGGTACTAAGCATCAGACTTCCAGCCCTGTGCCTCTGCTATCTGTCTTAAGAGATCAATGAATGGGGGCTCTTCTGGAGGGGATTTAGGGGATTCCCTTAGGACCAGTTCCTAGGGAGGGGGAGTTTCAAATCCCAAGCCCCAAGAAGAAGAACTGGCATCCAGTGGTTCAACGTCAGGGGGCAATAACTCTGGACCCGAATGAAGGAAGTCTGATGTCAGAGCTGGAGGACAGCCTGAAGGCAGGCCTGACGTCGAGGCATGGGGACGGATCAGGGAAGGTGCCCTAGGAGGCTGATCCAGGCACCCTTCTCCCGACACTGAAGGATGCCTGTTGTCCAGTTCTGAGACTAACTGGGATTTAGTATCGGACTACCAGGACATTAAAATCTCCCTAAAGTCCACCTGTGGCTGCGCTGAGGGAGGTGGAGTGGGAGGAGGTGAAAAATAAAAATGGTGACATCCTGATCCAGAGGCATAAGAACCTTGCAGTGGGAAGCCCAAGTGTGGGTGGGGGGGCATATCCCCGTGCTTGAAAAAGACGCGACTAGCCCCCAGGGTATCCTGGATAAAAATACCCCTGGGAGAAATAGTCTGACGTCAGGCTAGAGGAAGGGTGGCTGAAGGGCAAATAACCTGGCATCAGGCCTGACTGAGGATGGGCAGACGTCTGCCACGATGAAGGAGGGACTGACGACGTATATCTGGAGGGCAGTTCCAATGAGGGAAACCCAAAGGTGGCCCTAACGGGGCACAGCCCTATGGGTGGCCTGGCATCGGCCCCGCAGATGGAGGTAGTCCTGATGGCCCTGCAAGGGGGAACCCAGGAGACGGGTCTGAAGGTGAAAGTCCTGACTGTGGCCCCGCTGGAGGAAAACCTGAAGGGTATACCAACAGAGGATGGCCAGATGACAGCCCCAATGGAGGGACTGAAGGGGCTGCTGGGCATTAAGGCACAGGGTCAGGGGCCTTGGCCACTGGCAGCGGATCTAAAACTGGACCTAAGCGAGTTCCGCCGTCAGGGAAGGCTGCTGTGAGGTCTCCTTCCATCGGGTCCCGAAAGTCAGGCAACTGAGAAGGGAACTGTGGCAGAGGGGGAGACGGGGGCTCGCCGAGAGAGAACCCCTGAGTGATCCCTGCCCTTCAACTGAGAGAGAGTTCTGACGTCTGGCTAAGCATCGTCAGTAACCAACTGACAAGAGGCAGTAGGGCGGTCATCACAAGATCCAGCAAGCGCCTTATCACCCTGGTCTGGGCAGCAGTGAGCCCCGACTCCCGACTTACCGTCCAGCCATGCGATCAACAGAAGTCCGACTGTCTTATTGACCGTGCCTGCTGACTTAGAGCCAGGGACAGAGACAGGCCTAAGTCGTGACAGCCTGGAAGAGTCCCAGGCATCTGCAGCCACTGTGACTAGCGGGGGGAGGGTCACTGAAGCCTGCTGTTTTGAGGGGAGCTCAGGCTTGGCCGTGGCGCTCATCTTCCAGGAGGAACAGGGCCGATCCTCCGAAGGGCCCGTGAGTGGCTTCAGTGGAAGGGGACTGCTCCCGGTGCTTCTCCTTGTCCTTCTTCTTCTTTTTGTGAGAATCCAGCAGGGAGGTGGAGGAGCTTCTAATGCTTCTTCAGTTCTTTCTCCATGGAAGCCATTTTTATTTGAGGAGGTGGTGTCTAAGGACTGCTGGTGCCTCTTCCGTATGGCTGAGCACTCCTCGACACTGCGGTCTGGGCTCAAGCAGAAGAGGCAAAGAGTATACTGGTTTTTGTGTGGGAGCTGAACACCACATGACTCGCACTTATTTTTGTATGAATCTGTCGAAATGGACAACATACAAAAACGTAATCAAAAATAGATAAAGAGAAAAAACAGATAAATTCGGGAAAAAATGGCGATCGAACTCCTGCGACAAACTCTCAAAAGGTCTGACGTGCACAGGTCAACGGTGGGAAGAACTGGAGAGCAGGCGTGGGATCGCCCACTATATAGGGTCACGCTGACATCGGTCAGGTGACATTGGGTGGGTGGTCCCCCACCAGACACTGCTAGCAAAATCCTCCGTGTGGTCCTCACATCAGGGGGCACAGTCCTACAAGTTATTACCTTGGCAAGAGCACTCTCGAAATAAGATCAAGCATTTTTTGTAAAACATTTTTTGTTGCACTGCTGCTTTAAATGTTTAGAATTTACAAGCATACAGGTGCAGCTGAATACGTACAGTATTTCCTCAGTAGCTCTAACACTAAAATAAACTCTAACTTCACATCTCCCTTAAGGGAATTTACATGTTCCAGGAGCTGGGGGTGGTGACATGGTTTGCCCAGATATGACTCAATAGTTCCCTAGAATATATAGTCTAAGACTTTTTTTATTCTCCTTACCTACACTCCTTGGACCAATTGCCTCCAAGAACCCGCATCATTTCTCGGTTCTGCGCTAATCCCCGACCGCATATTGCAGCCACCTCAGAGAAACTCAATGTTACCTTGTCCGGGTGGGTCTCTCTTCCAGGGAAATGTGGCCTAGCGGCCTATGCATTGGCTCCGGGTGCTGCTGCAGTCAGGGCAATTGTAGCGGAGTCCTCAGGAGGCACTGATCTGGGGTGGCCATCATCCTGGTGGATGGAGACACCATGTTCTTTTTTCCTCCTGCTTTTTCCCCAATTGCGCTGCATCTGTGCTTCCCCTGGTCTCCACCGGGGACCACTACAGAGTGACACCTTCCCCCAGCCGACCCCAGGAGAGGAGAGCAGTCCTCTGGACACTCGATTCATCTCCTGCCCCTGCCGATCCTCCGGTGCCAGAGTCCGTTCCCGAACCCATGTCGCCGGTGTGACGCGAGGTAAGGCACCAGCATCTCAACCCTCTGAGCCTCCGGGCTGGCAGTCACAGACTTTTTAAACACAAACAAAAAAAATTTAAAAAGAGCACCGCTCTAGTACAGCAACCCCCACAGTACCATGCACACACTAATATTACTAATATTTTGGATGCCCGCAAAAAGATTGAGAAACAGAATACAGTGCATGGGAGTGGTAGAATCTTAATATTTCTATTGCTGACAACCTTTCCAATTGTGCTAACACTTTCCTCTTTGGGAGTAAAACCTTTATTCATATTAATTAATACTAAGTAATCCACTATAAAACCAAACAATTTCAATGCACTCTTCACAGATTCTTTGCAGACTGCAACACCCTCGCTTTACTGTTCCTGAAGCAATTAATTCTGCCATTGTTTTACATTCTTTTAATTTACCAGATCTCAAACCTTAAGGCCTATACCATACTGGAAGTTCTGTGAGGGATAAAGTACCTGCATCTACCATCTGACCTAAAGAGATCTATTGCTTCTATCCAAATGTGCCAATGATATATATATATATATACATATTTTTATCTTGAATGGAACCATTTATACTATACACTTACCAAATGACCAATCAGAATCAGTTTCTGCACAAAACAAATCTGCCCAAGTCCTAGTCCTGAACTCTGTATCATATGATTAATTAAGTAAGAACTTTTGCATGCATGCTTCTAGGAACAAGTACAGAACATAGTCATAGAAACACTATGGTTACCAGTACTGTATAAGGCTCTAAACGTAGGGATGTTTTAATGGGGCTTGCAACAAGTGGCAAAGCAGAACAGTATAAGTAAACTTTGTTACCTCTAACGAACTCTTGAAACACGTTACTACACCTGATCCCATGTCACCGAGCTATCAAAACCTCAGATTCATACCAAGTGCTGTAAGGTACTAGAAGAACTTTTCATTTAACTCCCAAACTTGGGAGGCAGTATAGCGTAGTGGTTTAAGGCTCTGAGCTGTAAATCTGGAGACCTGATTTCAATCCCACAGCCCCCACTTGCATACTGTGTGACCCTGAGCAAGTCACTTAACGTCCCTGTGCTCCCAGGTTGCATCTGTAAACAAGCTTTCAGCTAGTGTGCCACTCCTGGTTAAACAATTGAGGAAAAAACTCTAATTATTCAGACCTGTCTACATGTTTTGTTTTGTAGTTCTCTGTAATACACCATGCCCTTCACTTCCATTAACTACTGCACTATGCCAGTCTGCACCAAAGCTGACACAATGCAAGTTATCTAGTGAATCTGCAGCCATGCGCCATCCACATGCCCTAGTTTGGATACATCTACCTCTCCTTTAAAGGAACACTGTCAACATGCTTTTCATAATATTATTTCTAGTTGAAACCCCACATGATGTTGCTGTTTGTTTTGTCTGTCTCCTTGTTTAGTAGAACTGAAATGCATGGCAATGCATATTTATGAATACTTGTGTTTAATTTACAATCCTGGTTCTGTTCTTACTGTATACCTCTCAGCATTAGAAACACACCCATCCAGTGCAGTAACTCATAAGAAAGGCCTCCTAAACTCCCACTGCATCATGAGGGGCTAGACTGTTTTGGGGGTGTTCTCAAGTCCAGGAAAGATGTGATTGGAGTTGTTCAAGGGATGTAAGCACACCTGTTTTGGTGTGATAACACCAGTATGTTGGGCAGCCTGTTTTTCACTTTTTTAAAGACAATAAGAGTCAGAATCAAACTACCAGCTACATAAGCAAACTCTACTGAATTTTGGCAGTCATAAAATATGTTTTTTTTTAAACTGGGGACCCTATGAGACCTAAGGGGGTTGACAGTGACCCTTTAAATATTGAGACATGATATGTGATCTATTTGTTATTATTCCCTGCAATAACACTGATTTTTTTTTAAATATTTTTGTAATGACCTCAAGCCAGTCTGGAAAAAGGAAAAGATGAATGCTGGGCAGAAACAGCAGAGGCATGATTTAGGCACCATATGCTTTCCGGTTGGATCAACAATATTGCAGAACCAAAGTAGACTAAACTGGGGTCCCTAAACATGTTTCCAAGTTTGGATGAATGCACTATGCTGACAAGTAACTAACTCGTTATCATCCAGAACATAAAACTAGTTATGAGAGAACTACATATTGAAGGATCTGTAGTAACAGAACAGTGCATGTGAAATGCTTACCCGTTGTGAATATCATCGGCAGCTTTGCTGTTTTCACATTGATGGTTAACAAACAAAAGATAAAGAAGAAACATGCCATGCCAAAGCAGACCCGGTACACTGCAGAGTACCCCACCAACTTCTCACACTGTGGCCCGGCTAGGATACTCTTGCAAACGTCTTTGTAGAAGGGAATCTGTCAAAAAAAAAAACAATTTAGAATAAAATATTTGTTGATTTTTTTTCATAAAAAGCTAGTGTACTGCCTGAAATTATTATTAACTTTCAAAAGTAGTAAACATGATTTCTTTCTTTCAATCTAGACGTAAAGAGCAATCAAGGGCATCATACGATGCCAGTGAGGTGGCCCTTCCAATATATTTTATTGATTTATTTGCTTTTGTTAACCGATTAAGCACACTAGACAGCCAAGTGCCTGTTTTCAGGTGTGACCCGGGAGATTACAAGGTACATACATGAACATAAGGCAAAAACAAGTGAAGGATTACATTAAAGAGAATTAGCACAGAGTCAATACAAGCAACAGTACCAGTAAGGGATTTACATTGCAGGCAGTAGGAAGAAGTACAGTGTGGTTTCATCGTCCAGGCAGCAATGTTGTAAGCCTTGCAGGTAGGCAAAAGGAGTAACATTGGATAGAGGGCCCAGAGCAAGATAAGGGAGTGCACAGTAATAATGCTCACCCTGTTGGGCAGGTGGGTCTAAGTGGTCTATTTTTCTAGTAAACTGTGAGTACAGGAGGTGTATAAGCGCAGATGTACTCTACCCAAGTCATATTGTTTAGGTAACATCTCAGTTTGTTGGGGCGTCACAGGCTGAGAGGTTTGTCTAGTGCAGAGACAGGTGAGGCCGTTTTCAGAAAGCCCCAGAGGAGGCTTTAAAAGCTCTAGTGGGAGGGAGAGGAGCGAGAGTGCTTGATGGAAGAGAGTTCAAACCCTGGTGCATACATGAAGGCTCGGTCACCCATTTGTGTCTGAGTTTTGGTACCAGGAGGGCATGAGAGTCACTGGATCGCAGGTTGTAGGAGGAAGTAGCTAGAACGAGGGACTCTGCAAGTTTAAGGGAGGTGGCAGTTCTGACAATACTGTCTATGAAGTTGCCCACAACATAGGAGTGGTGAGTTTCCGGTGGAAGCCATTCAAGCCGGGTGTAGAGCTCACATCAGTGAGTGAGGCAGGGGGCTGAGAGCGCAAAACGGCATATGTTGTTGTACGATGAGTCCCACTTTACTAGACTAGTTTTTGCAATGTGAGCAAAGGTGACTAGTCCATAGCAGAGCGTAGGTAGGGAGGACTCCCTGGCTAAGGTGAGAGCGGGCAGCTGCAGTGAGACAACTTTTGCTCTGTAAGCATGTCCCAAATTGCAGTTTGAGGCCTTACATGAATTGCGTGTGTGCATGTTCATATCCAGTTGCGGGTCAAGAATCACCCCCAGGTACCTGACCGAGTCTGCAACTAGCAGTGGGGACCCATCGGCCCTAGAAATCTGTAGTGAATCTGGGGCAGCTTTTAACTTGGCTGCTGAGCCAAGGAGCATGGCCTGCGTCTTCTGCAGGTTAATTGGAATTTTTTATCTAGCAGTCTTAGTATCCCAGGTAAGTAATTCCACAGGAGAGGTCCAACACTTATAAAATGATTATTTCCCCAGACCGTTCTCCGTTTTGGTATCATACATTCCAAACTACTTGCAGAACGCAATCCCCTTATAGGATTCTTAATTTCAATACCCCCTGCCAAGTACTCTGGCACTTTCCCGGATAAACATTTCATCACAAATAAAATTAAACTTAAGCCTCTCCTTTAAGATAAGGTATACCAACCCTAATCCCTGTACATATCTAGTCTCTGTGTCATCCTTGTTCACCTAATACAAATCTTGCCAGTTTATTATACATAATATCAAGCTTATATAACTGCTCTTTTGATGCACCCATGTAAATCAAATTCCCATATTCTAACATGGGTAATACCACCACAGTGACCACGAGTTTTCTAACATCCAGAGACATATTATTCCTTATTCTATATAGGAACCTAAACACTTTCCTATTTTCATCAAAGTATACTCAAAATGACTATGCCAATCAAGTTTTTATCTAAATAAACCCCCAAATATTTATATTTATCAACTTGTTGCAAAATACCACCAGTATAGGTTTTAATTTGCAATCCATCTTTCTCCAAATTTACACCATTCCCCCTATGAAATACCATTACCTGGGATTTCTTTTCATTTAAAACTAATTTAGATCGCAGCAAAAAATCCTGTAAGTAATCAAAAGCCTGCTGTAATACTGACTGAATAAGTACCACTGATGAATCAGCCAAATATATGATTGTATCATCAGCATAAAGATGATATTGTACCCCCCTGTTGCTCAAACCTCAAATCATTCATATAAAGATTATACAATATGGGTCCCAATATAGACCCCTGTGGTACACCTGAAACAATTACCTTTAAACCCGATGACCATTCCTTAATAGTTACGTGTTGCTGTCTTGAGTCCAAATAATTTCTAAACCAATTCACCACTGGCTCAGATATACCGCATAGTTTTAATCTAGACAGGAGGATGCCATGGTCCAAGGTATCAAATGCCTTTGAAAGATCAACAAAAATGGCCCCACTGGCATCCCCTGTCAGATCCTCTACAATATCACTCGTAACCTTCAGTAGGGCTGTAGTAGTTCCATGTTCTGGTCTAAAACCGATTGATATTTATTAAGGACACCATTATCTTTTAAAAATGTCTGTAGTTGTTTCAGCTACAATTTTTCCAAAATTTTGATATTGTTGGCAACAGGAAACTGGTCTATAGTTTTCAAGGGCATCCTAGATCCCGACTTATATACTGGCACACTCTTTGTTGTTTTCCATATTGAGGTAGTTCCATGAAGAGAGATATATTAAATAAATTTGCTAAAGGTTGATCTATAATAGGGGCTGCATACTTTAATAAGATATTAGAGATCCCATTCATGCCTTCTGCTTTATTTATACTAATTTTAAATAATAATTCCCTAACTTCCCCACTTGTAATAGGGGTAAATTCAAACTCCTCTTTCTTGTCAGATTGTACATTTTCTTTACCTGATTTATATAACTCAATAATACTTTGTGAGGCCTGGTTCATATTATTCCTTCCAGATCTTAATGCATCCGTACCCATAGTACCCATAGTAGTAAAGAATGCATTAAACTCATTTACTGCTTCCTCTCCTAAATCTAATTTATTCCCGTTAATCAAAAATTGATTGGGATAACCCATATTTGGACCCTTATGTAGTTTATTTATTGTACTCCAGAATACCCTTGGGTTCTCCATCACTGGGAACCGGACATGATGACTAGGTCATCTGCGTACAGCGCTTAGGACCCAAGAGCCGGAGCTGAGGGTAGCTCATTCTACGAGAGAGAGAAGAGGAGGGCCCCAGGACAGAGCCCTGGGGACTCCATGAGTTACCTGGGCAGGCTCAGACAGGGCCTTGTTGATCTTGGTGTACTGCTGCCTACCGTGAGATAATTACTGAACCAGGCAATGGCGGGGGGGAGAAGCCAAGTAGTAGGAGAGAGGAGTACAGCAGTCGTGGTCTTCCCCATCAAAGAGAAATCAACAAAGATGGCCCCGGTCAGTTCAGCCTCGGTCAGCAGCGGACCTGACCTCAGAGGTAATGCAACTGCTAGGGCCGTGGAGGTGCTATGCCCCTTTCTGAACCCATGCTGTGCAGGGGAGAATAGGTTGTGAGTCCGTAGGTAATGGGTGACCTGAGAGGTGACTACCTTTTCCAGAAGTTTGCTGATTGCTGATAGGATTGCTATGGGACGGTAGTTCTTAAGGTCTTTTGGGTCCCCTTGCTTGGGCACAGGGATGACCTTAACCATCTTCAGATGTCCGGGACTATACCAGTGGCGATGCATTGAAGGCGTGGGCTATGGGTCAGGCAGTACTCCTGCCCCTAGCCTCAGCAGCAGGCTCCAGACAGTCATACCCAGCACCAGTGTGAGGAGAGGCCAGCAAGGAGCTTCTGGGCCTCCATGTCACAATCGACCTTGGTAAAAGCAGCAGGAGGGGTTGTCCACTGGATGGAAAGGCCCGATCTACAGGGTAGTGAGGTAGTTTGGAGGACAGCTGGCAGGTCAGTGAACTGAGAGTTGAATGCATTGGCAATAGTGAAGGGGTTGTTGCAGTTTACCCCGTCAATGAGCATGTCCATGACCTGAGCTCTAGTAGACCCACCAACCACATTCTTAATGCTCTGCCAGAATGTCCTCGGATTTTTGGCTGTGGAGAGCAGGATGGACTGACAAAACTCACTTTTTGCAGAGTGAAAGGTTCCTCAGCTGCCTGTAATCCTGGAGGTCTGTGCTGGACAGTGAGCACTTATACCTCGCCCAGCATTTATCCCTTTGTTTCATGAGAGAATACAGGCCTCCACAGAGCCATTTAGTTGCAGTGACCCTCACTCTCCTTCTTGTGAGGGGGACATGCTTGTTTTGAAGTGGGGTGTAAGCTTTTGGGAAGTTGTCAAGGGCCTTTGAGGGGTCATTTGTGGCCATGACCTGAGACCAGTCGGCATGACGCAGGTCAGCAAGGAAGTCTCCAACGCTGAGTTTGGAGTAGTCCCTCATTTGTATCACCTTGTGGGGATTTTGGGTGGGAGTTGCCCATACGCAGTAGGTGGGAGAGTGATCTGATATAGCATCAGGTAGAATGCCGCAGGAGATAATTTTCTCCGTTCTGTTGCTTAGCACCCAGTCGATGATGGAACCCTTGTCTCCTCTAGGAGAGGGCCTTGTGGGTTCAGAGATGAGCTGGCTGAGGGCTAGTCTAGCCAACAGTGGCTCGTATTGCTGAACATTATGACCTGTCCAGTTAAGGTTGAAGTCCCCTAGGACTAGTACCTCGTTCGAGCCAACCTTTGAGCTAAGGCTGTCTAGGAGGGAGGAGAGTCCAGACACTCCCTTAGGAGGATGGTAGGCACAGATCACGTGCACCTTTTGGGTGCTTCCTAACAGGAGGCGGACGTGCAGGAACTCACAGAGATGCGCTGTAGATGGCGTGTGTCCTATGACTGAGACGTTTAAGTGTATCTTGTAGTATATGAGTACTCCACCCCCCCTCTTTTTCTGAGCCCTGTCCAACCTAAAGAGGTGGTAGCCTGGAAGGACGCATACTGAGTCAGGTATGTGTGGCTTAAGCCAGGTCTCCATGATCCCCATAATGTCCGTGTTATAATGAGCCACCCAAGCTGTTAGCTCAGTAAGGTTTGGTAGAAGTGCACAAGCCTCAAGCCTGTGGCCGATAACCAGGTGGAAGGTGGTTTCGGGGAGGGACAAGTGCTCAGTGGGCCTATACTTTGGACAGGGGCCCCGGCCATGCCATGGAGCACAGGACAGCCTCTTAGTGGAGGCATCCTATCAGGCCGCAGTGGGGGGGTGGCAGCTGAGATGGGATTAGTCCTGTGGGCAGCCGAGATGGGATTTGTCCTGTGGGATCCACAAGGCTCAGGGTGTTGCAGTGAACTCCTTTTGGGCAGATCGCTCTGGGATACAGTGCAGACACAGGCTCCCCTGAGGAGATATAGCAGGTTAGTGTAGCTTACCTTCCGGTTTAGAGATTAATCAAAAAGTAACATTTTCTCCTGCTGAATTTTTCAGAAAATACTTGTAAATCAGCTCTGCAGACTGGTATCAAAACGCTATTTCCTTACTTGGAGCCACAACTCCATGCTTTCACGTTCATGATATCAATACCAAACGGCATGGGAAGCAGCTCCATAGCCTACAATGGGGCTGATTTTTGTAAGATGTTTTTATAAGTATTAAGTGCCAAATTTGATAAAAGGAAGGCCACCCACTCCAGTGCTCAGGCTTTGTTAGTTGGTGGCGGAAGCTTTTAATTCTTAAATTTGACTTATCCTCAACTATCTTGCAAAAAACTGACCCCATGGAAGTCTATGGAGCATACCCAGCTATCTGTTCTTTTGGGATGAGGAGCCTCCTCTCTTGATCCCCATTTCTAAATCAAGTGCTTTCTAGTCCTTGGAAACATTTGTGCTTGGCCCCTGTGCGGTGCATTTATTTCTGAAAGTCCTTTTTCTTAAGTATTCTTTTGTCTTCTATCATCTCTTCACAGCTGCAATGAGGGTTAACCCGAAATGCACTTTAACAATTCCTGGCCAGGGTGACAGAGCAATAGTAGTGTTAGCAGTAATAGTAGTTACCATAGAGTTATAGTGACTATAGAAACACAGTAATACCATAGAGTTGTAGTGGTTATACAAACATAGTAATACCATAGAGTATAGTGATTATAGAAACATAGTAATACCATAGAGTTATAGTGACTACAGAAACATAAGCAATACCATAGAGCTGTAATGGTTATAGAAACATAGTAATATCATATAGTTGTAATGATTATAAACATAGTAATACCACAGAGTTATAGTGACTATAGAAACATAGTAATGCCACAGAGTTGTAGTGACTATAGGAACATAGTAATACCATAGTTATAGTGGTTATAGAGACATAAAGATACCATAGACTATAGAAAGTTTACAAAGTATACTGTAGTTGTTCCTAAAGTACAGCAGCTCCAGTATGCCACTGTAATTATCTATAGTGGTTGGACCCCTGCACTTCCCTTTGAATAAACCATTTGTTGCATCTGAAGTTGTTATCTGACTCCTTGCAACCCCTTTCCATCTTCCTAGAATGAACCCGGAGCACTTGTTAAGTGGTGAAGGTTGGTTACACTACAACTCAGGTGCTCACTACTACAATTTTGTCATCACACATGCATATACTTCCGCCATACTCGAAGAAGAGCATGTAATTATCTATGGGGATAAAAGTCACATGGTATAACATGACTAGGATGTCATGACACTGCCATTCTAGTCCTCTTATTTCTATAGTTCTATGCCTCCTCAATCTTTATCAGCCTTGTGACCTCCCTGCCTGTGACATCACAACTGACTGAGAAGGGCCAATCACCTGCTTCCAGACCAGTCGCTTATGCTGTCACAATAAGTGAGGTTTTGTGTCACCCAGTAAATAGAGGAGGGCTCGGTCTCCCCAATCTTCGTCTCTACTCTCTGGCCACGCAGCTAGCCTTTCTCACTGATTTACTTCAAGGGGCTACACAAACAGGAGCACGGGTTGCTTTGGAGGAGGCAAGTTATGGGGCTCCACTGTATGAAGTATTATTTGTAGCTTCTACCTAGAAGAAAGTAATTAAATACATTCCTAACCCTTGTCTTTGCTCTATGGCAAGGACTTGGATGGTGGCCCACTGGGGGCATGGGGGGGTTCCCCAAACGCCGCGATCAGAGATACCTTATGGGAAATGTCTCAGATCCTTCCCCCATTACACAGAGCTCTGACGGATTGGGAGATGAGGGGCTTGCAACTGCTTTCTCATTTATATTCAGGTGGAATAATGAAGTCTTTAGGATTAAATCAAGGAATTTAGTATTCCTCGTGCCCATTTCTTTGTGTACCTACAGGTAAGAAGGAGGCTGTGGGGATCTGTAGATAGATGATGATCTCCTCCAGGCACTAGATTATCCCCCCTGGAGGAAATTCTGTTGGGAGAGGGAGAGAGGTCGAGACCTAAACCCATGGCATGAATATACAGAGCCCTAAAGGGTGGCCTTCGTGATCCCCTGGCAGAGGTCAGACTGACATAGTTGGGAGAGAGATATTTATCCGATTCTGTTGATGGCAGGAGATTGGGATGGTATTTTGAGAAAAGGGATGGAGTGTTCTGTAAGTAACAGACTGAGAGCCATTCATTATAAAGTGCTACTTAGATCAGATTTTACCCCAGTTCTCACTAATACAATTAATGAGGAAAACTCAGTTCACTGTCCAAAGTGCAAAATTTCCCTTGGGACCTTTTTCCACCCGATACGGGCTTGCCCAAAAATTCAGCGGTACGGGGGAGAGGGGTAGTCATAGCACTACTGATTAGAACTTCATGGGTATCATACTAATATACTAAAATGCCAGCAGAATAGGCCTAACGGTCTTTCGCGTCTGCTCGTTTGGTCAGCCCCCACCCTGGGAGCTGACCTTGCTGCCCCCCTCATCTTCTCCGGCTTCTCCTTTCCCAGTTCCGGATATTATCGCTGCATTGGATTTTGCTTCCAGCACCCTTCCCCTGTACCTGTCCCACCCCCTCTTGAACCCCTCCACCGTCTCTGCCTCCACCAGCCCCCTGGGCAGTGCATTTCATGGCTCTACGACCCTCTCGGTGAAGCAGCACCTCCTCCTTTCTCCCCTGAATCTTCCCCCCACCAGCTTCCACCCATGCCCTCTAGTTGCCCCTCCTCCTCCTTCCTTCGAAGCACCCTGGCTGCTCCTCCTCTATTTACCCCTTCATGAACCTGAAGACTCTATCATGTCCCCCGGGTCCCTTCTCTCTTCAATGTGTACATATTTAACTCTTCAAACCTCTCCCCATAGGTCCTGTCCCCAAAGCCCCAAATCATTTTGGTTGCCCTCCTCTGGACCCTCTCCAGGAGTTTAATGTCCCTCTTTAAGTGTGGCCTCCAAAACTGCACGCAGTACTAAAGTGCAGTCTCACCAAACAGTTATACAAGTTATACAGAGGGAGTATCACTTCCTCCTTCTGAAGTGATCCTCCTAGCGATGCATCCCAGCATCCTGTTGGCCTTAGCTGCTGCCCTCTACAAGTCTCCAAGTTGTTCATCTTGACATCCACCACCAGGTCCTCTCAGCCATCGAGACTTTAGCATCCCCAAGGGTGTACACTTGGCCGGGTTTCTAGCCCTAGGTGCAGTACTTGCATTTCCCTGCATTGAACCTCAGCTTCCACTTTCTAGACCAGCTTTCCAGAGCCTCCAGGCAAATGTGCTTCTTAGTCTCCCAAGGATCCGGGAAAGGAGAGACCATCCACTCTGGAATCTGAGAGTGGTAGTTGCTAAGCAAACCTTAGTGTCCCTGTAGGATCAGATAAAGTGCCTCACGATATCACAGTGGCAACTTCCCTGCTCTATTGCATGAAAATGGAACATCTCGGTTTCCTGCTTTTGACAAACTTGGAAAATGGCCTACCCCTGAGTAGCAGGGATAGAAACACGGATTAAGAGAAAGCCAGGGCGGTATTATTTTGGGCCTGAAGACCACCTCCTCCTGTTGCTACTGAATACCGCTGTACTACTGACATTCCAGATAGGCACTTTTAGGAGTTTTTTTGTTTAACCAGGAGTAGCACACTAAGCTGAAAAGCTTTTACAGGAGCAACCTGGGAGCACAGGGAGTTAAGTGACTTGCTCAAGGTCACACATTATGCAAGTGGAAGCTGTGGGATTCAAACCTAGGTCTGATCTGTTGGATGTCACTAGATTTGCAGCTCAGAGCCTTAAACCACTTGCTATACTGTCTCCCCACCGATACATGGTCATGGTATCAAATTCTGAGCAAGATTAAGGAAAATGTATAGATTTATAATTTTTTATTTACTCTTCAGGTTAATGGTGAATCTACTAATTAAGACTGTATTTTGCTTATAAAAGTCCTCTAAAACCTATAATCAGCTGGAAGGTTGGCTATTTAGCAAATCAGCATTACTGGAGGTTTTTTCTTATTTATCTGGATGATCCAAATACTGTACCAGAGAAACTGTCTATCCATTGTATGGTTTTAAATTGTTGTAAATAAAGTTTACAAAAAAACAATAAACAGTGAGGTCACAATATTCATAGTACAATATAAAAGAAACAGAAACAATACATTAATCTCCAAATTAAATACCAAAACAAAATGAAAATACCACCCACAACAAAACTACCCTTCCATAAAAATTTATTAACTTCGCAACCCCAACACTTAAAAAAATACAATACTCATACTCCCAAAATGAAATCACACAACCTTTAATTGTAGCAAATCATCCATCCCACTATTTTACAACTATAATTTACTTTCAACTTTTTTTACTTTTTATTATTGCCTTACCCCACTATATTATCTACTCTTCTCTCACTCATTCAACTTCTCCCACCACCACAACAGAAAACACAAGAGAAACAAAACTATACACAAAAGGAACAACTCCATCTTAAATTGTTAGAAAAGAAATCCTAAAACTCCAAACTAGCTAGAGTTCATAGAAAAAGTAAAATTTAAACATGAAAAGGAATAAAAAAGACAATACCAAGCAATAAATAAACAAAACATAGCTCTCCCACCCTCTAAAACAAACGAGAAATATAGAAATAAACCACCGTAAAATACAAAACTTGAAAAACAAAACTCAAAGAAAAAGAAAAATGAAAGTATCTAATACCAAAAACTTAAAAGCAAACCACCTAAACTCCAAAATACTAATTGAAATAATAATATAATCACACACAAACCTAAACCCCTCAAAAACACAACAGAACCTAAATCTACAGAAACTACACTATATTTAGAAAAACATAGAAAGGAAAAGTAGTAGTACACTACTAATCCAAAATAACACCGTGTGAAATAGAAAACGAAATAACAAACTATGTAAGTCATCTTACGCAATAACAAAATAAAAAATGGAAGTAATATACAAACCACCAACACTAATGAAATCCTAGAAAAATTTAATTAGCAAATGTAAGAACACTATAGGTAAAAAGTATAATAGACAAAGACCTCAACATACCAAAACAAACACAAAAGGAACTATAACATCACAATGACAAAAGCAAAACTGCTGGGCTCTTCAAAATACATTTCAACACAAAAAATAAAGTTCAACCAACTAAGAAAACCCGAACACTAAACGTAATCACAACGAACAGCAATCAAATTAAAACACAAAGCAAAGATCCGTAGCACAGGAAGTAGTCACTCCACAGCTCTAGTTCTTCCCTGAAACCTAAAGTAGAGAAAAGAAACAAAGACAATACTAACAAACTTTAAAAGTACAAACTTCAAGAAATAGAAAAATCATAAAAAATCTTCTAGACACACATAAAAGCCTGAATATAGATACCCCAACAAGTAAAGTCGTAAAAGAAACCACAAGAAATTACAAACCCTATACATAGAAAAATATAAAATTCAATAAACCCAAAAAAAACCCTACTAGTAGAAACGAGAAAGCCCACAAGAAATAGTAAAAAAAAACGCCTATAAAGCACTTCAATACTCAAAAAGTAAAAAGAATCAAGAAACAAATTTCACTACAAAAATCACCAAAAGTAGTAAAAACACTAAACAAAAACAATCACTCGCCAGCTAAAAACAAAAATTTATTAAACCACACAAAAAAAAAAAAAAGCAAAAACAAAATCAGCAAACAAAATAAAAATATTTAAACACAAAAGCAGAAACAAGCAAAATCTTAATCAAATACCCACCTCCAATTACTTACTAAGTAAAAGTAAACTATATGCAAAATAAAAGCAAAACACACTTAAACAAAAATAGAATAAGCAAAACAAAAACACAATAAATCTAAAGAAAAATACTTACCACAAACAAGTAAAACACAACAATACAAAATAAAAAGAAAGAAACATAGAAAACACAAAAGCTCAGCAAAAAGCCAAAAACCTCAAATTTCCAAATAGAAAAAACACAACCCAATACATCACAAAAGTACAAAGAAACACTTGAATATCTAACAATTCCTCTAAGCTAACTTTCAACATTCTCTCTAAAGAACTGTAAATACCCAAAACTGAAAATGCCCATATTATACCAAATCCACAAAAGTCAAAAAACGAGAAATACAAACCCATTAACACCCACTTGGTAATTACTTAAAGTAATAAATATTATCAAGAAAAACTGAAATTACTAAAACAACTTCAATACCAAAAACCGCTTATGCTTCTCACAAGAAAATATTACAAACAAATCTTACCAAATTCTATAACTAAGACAACCACCTTCTCAGGAGAAACGGACAAGGAAATGATAAAAGAATACAAATGGCAGAAAAAGGGAGATATTGCTGATGGGTGATCTGATATGCCAGATGTTAACTAGGGTGCAGTTGCAGCAGCCACTTCAAAGTGAGGTTATTCTAGATCCCTACAGAATACCTTAGACAACTAGTATTAGAGGCCCTCCAAAGAGGGAACAATCTTAAAAAAAAAAAAGACCTAGTTCTCTCAAATGGAGATGAAGAGAGGATCACAGATATAGAAAGTGGGTAGCCATCTGGGAACTAGTGAACATCGAACAATATAATTCACAATAAACACAACAATAAGTCCAAATACAAGGCAAAGTACTGGACTTTGGAGGCAGACTTTGCCAAATAAATGATGCCTAAGGAATGCACTAAATGAGCAGGAAGGAGAGTGGAAGAACAATGAGAATAATAAAACTGCCATCACAGAGGTAACAAGCCTTTGTGTGACAAATTAACAAAGCAGCTTGATCTAAACCACTATGGTTCTCAAAGGAAGTAGCAGTGAAGTTCAAGAAAAAGAAAGCATTCAGGAAATACAAGAATCACAGAAGAGCAGGACAGAAAAACATATCAGTTGAGAGCTGGGAAGGCAGTCAGAACGGCCCAAACCGAGGACAAGATAGCCAACTCAGTTAAGAAGAGATAAAACCTTTTATAAATACATCAGGGTGAAGGAAGACCAAGGAGGGCTAGTGAGGCTTAATAAAGAGGAGGAGGTGGGCAGAGGTGACTGTGAAAGTCAGAATACTAATGTAACCCCTAGACGGCGCTATCCCAGGGCTACTACCCCTGCCTGATTTCCCACTAACAGGTTGAGGGCCTGGATCCAATGGCGGTCCCTCCACCCAGAGGTCAGGGTTGCAATAGTTAAATGGCAGTCACCCCTCTGGGACATACCCCCTTTTCCCACTAATGGCCACAATATATCAAATTACCTTCACAGTATACACTTACACCCAGGACTGGTTCGGCCTGGACCTCCTAAGAAATGGATACAGTGCAACAATCACAGTACAGTACTAAATAGACAAATACCTCAGGCGTATACTTTGCTGAAACAAGCAGCTCTGATTTGTTGGGGATATATAACAAGGACAGGAAATCAGGTAAGTGTTATCACTCTAATAATCCTATGGCTCTGTGCACAGGCTATCCCTATCAGTTACTGTCCCTGGTACCCAAGCCCTAGTGGCTAGTCCAAACCGTGGCAGCTGGTGAGGCCACTCACACAGAAAAGGAAAATTAAACATCAGCAGTACAGTAATTCCATTTAGATTAATGGCAATTCAACAGAGAGCGACCCACAATTAAGTATACGACCTCAAATAAATAGGGTCCTTCAATGTCACAGGGCTCACTTGAATCACAAACCTCTTCATTTTTATATAAAAGAAAGCACTATAAGCAGGCTACACTCTATATCGTCTAATTACTACACTACCGGGAGAACACAGATTCAGTTCCTGACAGACCAAAATTTTTCAGCAATTCTTCCAGTCTTACAGGGTGAGCTAGTTTCTCTTAGAATCCTTTGATTCTTTCACAGGACCATTCAGTCCCAACAAGCTACCAAGACTCTGGGCCTTACACGTTTTACTAATGCACACTGAAAAAGCACAAGGCTCATGCCTTCCACTGCCAAAGCTCAACGAAACACCAAAGACAGGGCACCAGCAGGTTCCTCCCAGTTCTTGACTGGATTGGCTGTCCTCACAATAGACTGCTGCTGTTGGTCCAAAAACTGAAGTCAACTACATCTCCCAAGTCACCACCATACAATCCTCTTGTGGCTGGCTCAGATTATGAGTCAAGTTCTGATTCGTCAAGGCACCTTTGAAACAACTTACACTGATTGGTCCAGTTCAACGTTCAAAATAGAATGGGAACTAGCAGACACAGTTCTGACTGCAAAAGAAGAGTTAGACAAACTGTAATTTCATTATTACTAATAATTTCTGGCAAACAGTTACATCTTTCAGATAGGTTCCTTTGCACTCTAGTGACTGCAAAAATGAAGTAATTGGCAGCAGCTCAGTGGTACTCAGAGAAGAAACACACAGTCCCCCATACAAACTAATATGTCTGCAACAGACAGCTCTTAAAGAGACAGTACCAGGACAAAAAACACTCACTGATAAATGAAGCGCACCAAACACCATTCAGGCTTGGGCATTCAAGCAAGCTCCAAGTCTTTTAAGAACCCCATTTGCAGAAGTTACACCTTCTAGCCTGGGAAAGCAGCGTCCGCGTCAAGCAAGTACCCATAAGTTTCAACTGCAACCATATACATTGCATTAGGCTGCATGTAATCATCAGTCAATATCATTTACCAAGAACACATTTCTGAAACATTGCAATACGTCACACTTTACACAGTGTACATACACATTGGACCATATAGTTATTACCTCTTGTATGAAACCTGAAGAGGGGCCTTCTATCAGTTACCTTAGGGCAAGATGGGGCAAGGGCACCATATGAGAACACAAGTAACTTGGAGTTAGCACTGATGCTCAGTTTGGGCAATGAGCTCGGGGACATACCTCCTTTATGGACAACATTGAGAGGCAAATACGACTCCCAAGTGAATCATAACTGGGTGCACCACAGGCACAGCTCGACCAGTTTTCCCAGAAATTTATAGTCTCTGCCTCTGAGCCTCATTTCACATTATCCTCCTTGTCAGAAGTCTCTATAGGGGTAGAGGCTAGAACTTAGGGCACTTTCAATAGGAGTTACAGTTTCTGAGTCCACAACATTTGGCTCGCATGGAAGCTTTGGACACTGGCAGTGAACTGGGGCACTCAAAACACTCTTCTTGTTGAATTGTATCACAGTCTGCCCAATCTATCATTTCCTCCTAAGCTCAAACAGTTCAACCATACACAATGATTCCATTTCATCTGATCTGATGCTTGCTTCTTTCTAGGAGCATTGGCTCCAGGATAAAGCTGAGGCTTAGACAGTCAGAAGGCCCAGCTTTGTCTCCAGTATTGACTAGGGATTGCCCCAAACAATTGACTCAGTTAGTAAGAGATAGTATTCAAAGTCACTCTCTTTCTTCCAATATGGACTGACAGTCATACTCAACTGGGACTTGTGGAGAACACTTACTTTGCTTCTGTGAGGTGCAGACTTTCTTGATCTTTTCTTAGCAGCAGCTCTAGTCACTGGTCAGAGGGCATCTTCTGGGGGCTCAGACTCAATCAGATTTGTCAATGGGCAGTAAATGATTTCTAGCATTGTTTTACATCTTTGAATTATTCTCAGGTACTTTGTACACTGGCAGATCATCTAGTTGCCCACTACAATGTAGGGAGATGGTCCCATCTGTCAACAATCTTGCACTTGCCATGCAGTCCCAATTTCTTACCAATCTCCCTCCTGGAGTTCCTATGCTTTCACCTTTTTATCATACCTTTCTTTGTTGGCAGTTCTTTTGGCAGCCATAGTTTGGCCAGTTAGTACGCATAGGTTAGCTGGGCCTTTAACTTTGCACATATAAATAGTTGTCAGCTTGAACCCATCAGGAGAGACCCCAAACCACATCTACTGGTGATCGAGCTTCTCTTCAAACATCAGGCGTGGGGGAGAATCAGTGGCATCACTTTTGGTGCAGTTATAGCATGTACCAGAATGCTAATTTATTGGCTCCATCTAGGCTTGCCCTTTGGGTGCAGGGTGCTAGCATATCTAGCAAGTCCGTTGAAGCGTTCAGGCTGTGGGTCCCCTGGGAACGTGAAGATAGTTCTGGACTTCGCCTCCCCACAGAAAAATACGATCAGGCTCTCAAAAGTCTCTCCCTTGATCAGAATGGTTCTTTGTGGGCCCCAGTGAACAAAAAGTTTTCTAGTACTTTGGCCACAGTGGATGCTTTCTGGTCTGTGGGGGAAAGCTTGGGCATATCTCGTGAAATGGTGACCACCAGCACGTACTGATATTTCTTTGATCCGACTCCAAACTCAGAAAATCAATACAGACCAGCTCCATGGGTGCACTGGTGGTGATGTTAACAAGGGGGCAGCCCTCTGGGGCAAACTTTCCTATAAGCAGCAGCTACAAGTTCAATGTGTGCTACACATCAGCCCCATCTTGACCAATAGATCTGGATCTCCACCAAGTCAAGTGTTCTGTCTATACCAAGGTGCCCCATGTGGTTGTGCAAGGACCTCAGTACTGAGTCTCGAAAGAGTGGGCAGCACTAGTTGTTGTTGTCTACTTACCCCTCTGTCTGTTTCTCTGTATAACAGTTTGTGATCAGTTCAACTTAGGACCTTCTTTGTATAGTGCAGTTCTCAAATCAGTGGAAGTAATTTGGACACATCTTTTCCTGCATAGAGGGCTTCTAAGCTGCTTTGATCATGGGATGCGAGTTAAACCCACCAATACTATCATTGTCAGCTGAGGCAGTGCACCAATGTCTGTGAAGAAAGTGGCATAAGCAGGTATACAATTCTCAAGGCTCCAAGCAATCCACCATACAGTCCACTAATCCGTGGACATTTGTTCCTCCTATAAAACTTCGGCAGAGTGCCGAATGTCAGGTTCCACAATCGGACCCAATCATTCTGGGAACAGGCCTCGGGAGAGAGCATCAGCATCTATGTGGTTCCAGACCTGCTCGGTATTCGAGAGCATAGTCATATGTAGATAATGCAGAAAGCCACCTATGGCCAGTGGCATCCAACCCAGCTGAGGTCTGCACATAGGTCAAAGGATTATTATCCAGTTTTACTAGTATTTAGCCCCCATAAGTACTCATAGAATTGGTCAACAATAGCCCACTTCAAGCTAAGACTCTAACTTATGTGCAGGATAGTTCTTTTCGGATGAGGTCAGGCTTCTACTGGCAAAGCCACTGGTCTCAGGCCATTCTCAGATGCTCTTGGTACACACAGCCCCAACCCTTGCAAGCTAGCATCAGTGTGCAGGACGTAAGTTTTCTTGGATCGGCATAGGCCAGCACTGGAGCATGGGTAAGTTGATATATGATCTCATGAAAAGCAGTCTCACAATCAGAGTCCAGCAGGCCCAAATACTTCACTTGGATGAAAATACACTCTTTCAGTCTTGAGGGCGTGACTTTTAGGTATTTTTGTGGGTTGGGGATACCCATGAGTAAGGTTAAGTAAGCGGATCACTCTTAGAATAGTCCTTGATGAAGCCGATAATAAATACAGAATCCAAGAATCTTTGCAGTTCTTTTAGATTTTTGGGCTGTGGCCAGGTAGTCAAGGCCTCAACTTTACTTGGGTCGGTCTCTATTCCCTCGATGGATACTATGTGTCCCACTACTTTACTGATGTTTGAAAGAATTGACACTTATCAATGGACAGTTTAAGGCCAAAGTCCTCCAGTCGGTCCAATACCTTAAATAATCTGCTTTCATGTTCCTCCAGTGAGCTGCCAAACACAATAACATCATCTAGGTATGTACAGGCACTCCTAATTGATTAGCCCCCACTGCTGCGCTCCATCAATCGTTGAAAGTGGCTGGGGCACCTGAAATCCTTGAGGCATCCTCCTTGGAATTCATAGAAACCAAGCGGGACAGATAAAGGCAGTCTTCTCACGGTCCTCTGGGGCCATCGGGATCTAGTAGTACCCACTCTCAGGAGATCCAGCACAGAGAACCACTTGCTCCCGTTTAGGCAGTCAAAGCATCCTGAATGCAGGGCTATCTGTACTGATCAGGGATAGTCCGCCGGTTTAAGTGCGATAATCCACACATCCTTACTGTTCCATTCTTTTCCTCCACTACCACAATGGGGGAAGCATAAGGAGCTTCTGGATTCTTGTATTACACCAGCAGCTAACATCTCTTGCAGATGCCGTCTCACATCATCTATGTCAGCAGGTGCCAGGCGTCGAGACCTCTCACGAAATGGTCTTTCGTCATGCAGCGGATATTGTGCTCAGCTCCTTGCCGCATCCACATCCATTCCTTTAAAGAAAACACCTGGTCTCTCTGGGCAAGCTTCTCACAGATCCTCACTTTCCATTCAGCTGGCAGCGAAGTCGCTGAAATCAAACAAGTCAGGCGTTACTCTGTCATTCTTCCTTGAACTCTTGCTGCTGGGTAGCACTGCAGTTCTCTGCACAATGCACATTAGCCAGGATGCAACCTCTGTTTACTCGAATGTCTCTTTCAGACATTATGAACTTGGACCATTACCCTTCTGGCATAAGCATGGGCTCTAGCGGGCAAAATACTAAAGCTTGACCAGCAGTCCCTCTGGCAATTTCCATCCCTAGTGCATCCAACATTAATATTTTATTCTTAACATCCTTTCTGATACGGACCTCTCCCTGTAAGGTACACTGGGCATTTGGCGCCAGGATCAGAGAACTCAGGATCCTTCTTCCATACAATTCCGACCGGTTCCTCTGGTTCTGTTTTTTTCAGCATCTCTCTGTGCCTCATAGGCCTTCTTAATTAAAGCCGGAACTCTTAAAGCTCTACTAGTCTTTGACCCTCTGTTTTCATAACACAACTGTGCCAGCCTTCCGAACATATATGAGCATTTGTTCCAATCAACAAGGGACACCATCCATACAGTCCAGTGGGGGGACACACTAAGGCTAGGATCTCTACTTGTTAAGCCACTCCAGCCACGGAGGTGGGGAAAGACAACCAAATCGGATATACCGGAATAGGGTGAGGCCTTCTCACTTAACCCCATACATGCAGTCCTTCTAATGGTTGTAAGGTCGTCTGACAAATGCTTCAGATACCAATCCTGGAACATAATTGTCACTTGGGAGCCACTGTCTAATACAGCTCTTGTAGACACTCCATTCACCTTTACAGTGGTCTCCATGGAGGACAGCTATTCTGGACCAGTCTGGAGAGGCGGTAGTGGGGGCCTGGGCAACTGACCTTGCCACAAAAGGAGTGAATTAGCATTTTTGGTGCCCTCACTGGGATCATGTGTGCACCTCTTAACCACTGATTTCTTCTCCGAAGCTCTCCTTGCAGCCTATATGCAACTTTGTCAGTGTCTTTTTGGGACTGGCATTCCCCTTTTCATGTGCCCATCTTTCCCCACAATTATAGCAAAACATACTTTCTGGAGTTTGAGCTGGCCGAAGCGCCACACTGGGAGCCAGGGCGGGGTGTGACTAACTGGAAACCTGGGTGCCATCTCTGTCTCCGGCGTGATAAGCATTTGGAGACATCTCGTCAGTTTCTCCACTTCCATGGTCAAGGGAATTGAGTTTGGAGCTGTTATCAACAGGAGATACATGGGTGGGTACCCCCACCCCCATAGCAGATACAGATGGATATAGGTCAGGGCCCGTACTTGCAGGCGTGGCCTTCATAAAGGGACTGTTTTGAATTCGGATCTCTCTCAACAGTTAGCCCATTGTGGCATATCTTTTCCTTGTCAGGCACTCATGTCTGTCAACCTCTGCCCTAGAACTTCACTTGATGGGTCACCCTCAGTCACTCAATTAGTAGCCACAGCTGTTGGTGCAGGTACCTCCGAGGTAGCCTTTTCTCAACTCCTCGAATTTCTCTCATTAACTCATCACTTAGGAGGGTGGGGATTCCAGTCAGTTGCCAGGCGTAACTGGAAGCAACAGCAGTTCTGAGGGGCAGACTTGAAGTTCTGTCCAGTCTGGTTCGGTCAGTTCAATCGCTGGCAAACTACCCTTTCTGAGGCATTCTTGCAACAATTTTTCAACCAGAGACATACACAGACAACAACTCCCTTGGTACTGTTGTGCATTTCTTACTCTCCACCATAGGTCCCTCATCAGAATCCTGGGCTCCTACACATTCTCAAGGCCTCAAGATAGGCCTGTGCAGTCGCTTCAGGGTTACTGGCCCGTTACACGGATGGTAGCCAGGGCGGGACCTCAGAGCTCTCACTAACCCTCTTTGGCTTTTGCCTTCCGAGCATTGCCATTCTAGCACTTGGGGGCAACATAGTCTATCAGGTCTCCCAGTCATCCCTCCCTTGAGGGGTGGGAAGTGCCAGGAAGATCCTCAACCTTCGGTGAGAGTCGTGACTAATGGCAGGTGCAGAAATAGGAGTCTGCATTGGTTCAGCCACCATTACGGGCACTGGAGCAGGAGAGGGTGTTGGGGAGAACACCCCAGGTGGCAAGAATAGTTTCTTCAAGTCCTCACAGTTTTCCCCTCTCCAGCAACCATTCAGCAAATTTCTCCTCAAAGTTTCAGATAGTGGTAGGGCTGATTCCCCGGGTCTTACATGCATAGTTATCACTCTCCAAGCAGTGAGGCTCCCTCTGGGAGGTAATGGTCTGTAGCACTTTGG
This sequence comes from Neoceratodus forsteri, assembly GCA_016271365.2. Taxonomy (NCBI): domain Eukaryota; kingdom Metazoa; phylum Chordata; order Ceratodontiformes; family Ceratodontidae; genus Neoceratodus; species Neoceratodus forsteri. Next base: position 1,074,388,504 of record CM057454.1, on the reverse strand, counting down.
AGCTATCTATGGATCCTTAAACTCTACTAGTGCCGGAAAGTGTGGGTGAGCAGATTGTGCAGACCCACCACCACAGGAGTTTTGTAAACCTTCCACCTTGGAAAGTACTCCCTGCACAGTGTCCATTATTGATACCCAGAGGATGTCAGGATAAGCATAGCATTTGAAATTGATCTCCTCCCCAGTACACCACTCCACCAGCGGTGCACAGTCCACTTCTGTCGGGGTACATTTGTTTTCTTAACAGTGGTTCGTAAATATGGCCACTAGAGGACACACAAAACCAGCGGTGAGCCTCAAGATGTAACCCCTAGATGGCGCTATCCAGGGACTACTACCCCTACCTGATTTGCCACTAACAGGTTGAGGGCCCTGGATCCAATGGGGTGCCTCCACCCAGAGGTCAGGGTTTGCAATAGTTAAACTAACTTGGTCACAGCCCTCTAGGACACTCCATCCCTTTCTTCCCACTAGTGGCCCACACAATATATCAAATTACCTTCACAGTATACACTTACCCCCAGGACTGGTTCGACACTGGGACCTCCTGTGGAAATGAGATACAATCACACAATCACAGTACAGTACTTTAACATAGACAAATACCTCAGGCAGTATAACTTTGCTGAAACAAGCAGCTCTAATTTATTTAGGGATATAACAAGGACAGGGGAAATCAAGTTAATTAGCTTATCACTCTAATAATCTACCTATGGCTCTGTGCACAGAGCTTATCCTATCAGTTACTGTCCTAGGTACCCAAGCCCTAGTAAGGCTAGTCAAACCGTGGCAGCTGGTAGGGCCCTTTCACACAGAAGAAAGGAAAATTAAACAGTCAGCAGTACAGTAATTCCATTTGGATTTAATGTGGCAATTCAACAGGAGCGACCCTGAATTAGTACTCACGACCTCCAAATAAGATAGGGTCCTTCAATGTCAGCAGGGCTCACTTGAGGTACAAACCTCTTCACACATTTATATAAAAGAAAGCACTATACCAGACAGGCTGCATCTGTATCCCGATCGCAATTACTGCACAATACCGGGAGAACACACAGCAGATTCAGTTCCTGACAGACCCGAGTGCAATTTTCAGCAATTCTTCCAGTCTTCTACAGGGTGAGCCTGGTTTCTACTCTTCAGAGATCCTTTGATTCTTTTCACAGGACAGTTCAGTCCTAACAAGCTGCAGACCGGAACTCTGGGCCTTACACCGTTTTGACTAAAACTGCACACTGAAAAAGCACAGGGCTCCTTCCTTCTTCACTGCCAAAGCTCAACTGAAACTCCAACCGACAAGACCGGGCACTTCCTTTGAGTTCCTCCAGTTCTTGACTGGATTGGCTGTCACTACAATAGACTGCTGCTGTTGGTCCAAAAGGCACTGAAGTCTAAACTACATCTCCCAGAGTCACTGCCCATACAATCCTCTTGTGGCTGGCTCCAGATTATGAGTCCAAGTTCTGATTCGATCAAGGCACCATTTTAGAGCTAGCTTACCCCACACTGATTGGTCCAGTTCAGCAGTTCAAAACTAGAATGGGAACTAGCAGACACAGTTCTGACTGCAAAGAAAGCAGGTTAGACAAACTGTAATTTCATTATTACTCTAAATAATTTCTGGCAAACAGTTACATCTTTCAGATAGGTTCCCTTTGCACTCTAGTGACTGCAAAAATGAAGTGAATTGGCAGCAGCTCGAGTGGTACTCAGAGAAGAAACACACAGTCCCCATACAACCAATTTATGTCTGCAAGCAGACAGCTCTTAAAGAGACAGTACCAGAGGTTCTAAAACACTCACTGATAAATGGCTTAAGCAGCAAACACCATTCAGGCTTGGAGCATTCAAGCAAGCTCCTAGAAGTCTTTTAGGAACCCCCATTTGCAGGGGTTACATAAACAAATATTTTTTGCTCAGTATTTACAAAGGAAGTGGGAAGGTACCTAAAACAAACAGTAGAAACACTCTGTATACAGAAGTTGATACCAGCCCATTTACAGAAGAAAAGGTTCTGAAAGAACTCCTCAAAACTGAAGGTGGACAAAGCAATGGGGCCTGATGGGATTCATCCCAGAATTCTAAAAGAACTAAGGGTAGAACTAGTGACACCACTGACTACCCTCTTTAACAAATCATGGGGGGATGGGGTGGTACCCGAGGACTGGAGAAGGGCAGATGTGATTCCCCTTCACAAGGCAGAAGCAGAAAACTACAGACCTGTTAGTTTAACCTCAGTGGTAGGAAAAATGATGGAATCGCTTCTGAAGGAAAGAATTGTTGAGTATCTAGAGGCCAGAGGGGCTCAGAACCCAAGGCAGCATGGATTCACAGCGGAAAGGTCATGCCAGACAAATGTGATAGATTTCTTTGACTGGGTGACCAAAGTAGTAGATCAGAGAGGGCTGTGGACATGGCCTACCTAGACTTTAGCAAGTCATTTGACACAGTCCACACAAAAGATTAATATACAAGTTAGCCAGCCTGGGATGGGTCCCAGATGACAGCCTGGGTAAAGAGTGGCTGGAGAATAGGACACAGAGAGTAATAGTAAATGAGTCCACTCTGAAGAAAGGGGGTTACTAGTAGGGTACCGCAGGAGTTCAGTATTAGGACGGTCCCTCTTCAATGTCTTTATAAGCGACATTGCAGAGGGACTGGAAGAAAGTATGTCTCTTTGCAGATGACACAAAGATCTGCAACAGAGTTCATAGGATAAAGAAGGGACTTGGCAAGGTTAGAGGAATGGTCAAATGTATGGCAGCTTAGATTCAATGCTAAGAAGTGCAAGGTAATGCACCTAGAAACAAAACCAGGAAGAGTACACAATGGGGGTGAGATACTAACAACAACAAAAATGGAAAGGGACCAAGGTAGTCATATCAGATGACCTAAAGGTGGGCAAGCAATGTGAGAGGGCAGCAAGGAGGGCTGAGGAGACACTGGGATGCATAGGAGAGGCATCACCAGTAGAAAACAGGAAGTTATCCCTCTGTACAGACAGTTGGTGAGACTCCATCTGGAGTACCTGCGTGCAGTTCTGGAGACCCAATCTCTGCAAGGACATAGACAGGATGGAGGCTGTCCAGGAGGGCAACCAAAATGGTGCAGGGTCTGCACGGAGAGAACATATGAAGAGAGACTTAAGGAGCTGAATATGTATAGCCTCGAGGAAAGGAGGAGAGGGACATGATAGAAACTTTCAAGTATCTCAAGGGAATCAACAAAGTCCAAGAGGTAGCATCTTCAAAAAGAGGTGTGCAAGAACAAGGGCACAATTTGAAGATAGAGGGGCGGCTCAGAGGTAATTTAAGGAAGTATTTTTTTCACAGAGAGGTTGTGGATGCATGGAATGGCCTTCGGAGGAGAGTTGTGGAGTCAAAACAGTGGTGGAATTCAAGCATGCATGGGACAGTCATAAAGGCAATTCTAGGGGGTTGGGGTAGGCAGAAGTAGGCTGCTGGTTAACTAGGATCTGCAGCTTAACCATTAGATAAGGAAATGGGCAGACTGGGTGGGCCAAGTGGTCCTTATCTGCCGTCAAAATCTATGTTTCTATGTTTCTATAATCGATGCAAGGCACAAATAGGGCCATTTGCATGTCCATATGGCCTCATTTGCATGTGACGCACTGGGCGTCCTGGTGAATTGCGCCTGGTGCCCTGCCAAGCTGCTGTCGATGGACATTTTCCCCCTGGTGGGCTATTGCAGCCCCCCCCCGCATGCCTGATTACGAGAAATAGTAAAATGAAACACAATCCTATGCCCAATCGTGGGCAGAAGTTAGAATAAATATAATCCCGGTGGTCTAGTGGCCCCCCCCCATATGCCCGATTGAGGGCGGTAGCAAGAATATATGTAAGCCTATGCCCGATCATGGCCAGTAGTAAGGCTAAACATACCCCTGGTGGTCTAGTGGACCCCCCTCCCTCCCCATATGCCTGATCACAGGGTGTAGTGGGAGTATATGTAAGCCTATGCCCGATGCAGGCTGTAGCAACCACGAGAGCTCAACATGGTGGCCCAGTAGTACCCCCCACCCACCCACAGAGGCCCCGGCCACCCAGGACTCCCCGTCATCAGCTAGCAGCACCTCACCGCATACTGCCCTGCTGCCTGCTGAATGACAGTGTACAGTATGATCTGTACGCCTATTTGGCACAGTGTGGACCAATGGGCTTGCAGACCATATTGTATGACACAGGACCAGATATGTGAATGAGCAGATTCATTCCTTATATCTAGTCCTGTGTCACAGTATGGTCTACCAAGCCCGATAATCACACTAATAATAAAACATACAGATCATACTGTATGCTATCATTGATGGCGGTGACCAGGCTGATGCGTGGCGAGGGTGCTGCGGGAGGCCTCTGGCCGGGTGGGTGGGGAGAGGAGACCACTGGACCACCAGGTTGAGCTGTATTGCTACAGCCACAATCGAGGCATAGGCTTCTTATTCTCACTACTGCCATGGTCGGTCATACAGGAGGAGGGGTTCACTAGATCACCAGGAGTATGTTTATTCCTACTGCTGCCCGTGATCGGGCATAGGCTTACATATATCCTCACTACTGCCTGCAATAGGGCATACAGGGAGGGAGGGGGGTCCACTAGACCACCAGGGGTATGTTTATTCTTACTGCTGGCCACGATCGGGCATAGCATTATGTTTACTTTTACTACTGCCCGCGATCGAGCATGCAGGTGGGGTGGGGCCACTGGACTACCAGGGGGGACCGGATGCTTGTGGACAGTGTTCCTGCTGGGCAGGTGGCCACCCCGGCTGGCGGCTGTTGTGTTGCGCCTTGCAATACAGCCGCCTACCTGTGGTGACCAGCATTGGTACCTCTTATTTGTAAGCTCAACCCGGGCACCAGTGTGCGGCACATGTTAGAATTGCGCCAGCATTCGCCACACAACCCGGCTAAATATCGGGATGACGCATATGCATGGGCAACTCCTGTATCTCGCCGCATACATTGCAAAAGCCCATCGGAGCATCAGGGGTGCACTGTGCAACATGCCCCTTTCAATATCGCGCTGGGGTGCACCCATGAGCTACCCCTTTGAATATCCCGGCCTATGTTTTATTACTCTTCATTCCAGACACACCTTATTGCACTTTATAAAATCTTGTCTACTGGCCAACTCTTTCAAACAGAATACTCTACCACTAGTTCATTTTTACCGATAAGGTTATCACTGGAAAAGCACCTTGACTGATTTCATTCAAAACTGCCCAACACTGATTTAGTTCTGCTGACATACTGTCGTTAACTTAACCCAAACTGTCCAGCAGAGCTGCTTTTTCCTCCTTTAAATAATTGATTGTCCATCCCTGGTCTTTTCTACAGAGAACTTTGAAGCTGCGACCATTGAGTGTAGTGATCAAATTTCAATATTTACTTTGGAACACCACGTGCAGCCTTTGTGTGATTTTATTGCCTTAGCACCCCAGCATGAGTTCTATTGTAATTTTAATCATGTTTTCATTTTTTATCGTCTGTTATATGATATTTTGTGTGTTGTAATTGTTCTAGGTTGGTTCAGTTATAAATGAGACTTGTGCTCAATTTATTTTCCGAATCAATAATTTGAATTTGAATTCAAAACATTGGCTGTCCCCTTGTATGGGTGTGAAGCTCTATGCAAAGGGAGGGGGTGGCCAGGAGATAGAAGTCAGCAGGACACCAGGTGTCCAATCAGAAGCCTGTATTGGACTATCACTAGATCCCCTGCTCAGCATGAGCAGGAATTGTGGGAAAAGGTAGCAGTCAATGGCTAGGACTGCTGCATGCCCTATAAGGAGTGTTATTTTGGAGCCAGCTGAGGCCCACTGCATTGCGGAAGTGAAACACTTAGCCCCAGAAGAGGGAATACACAGGCCAAGTGGCACTCATGCACCCCCTGTTAGGTGTCTGCTGATCAAGGAGTAGCATTGGTGTCAGTTGTAAGCAAGCACAAATACTGTGCGCACAGACCCAAGTGTTGAGGGTGCAGGCTAATTATAACATTCTCCTACCCAATACTACAAAGCACAAAAAAAGCCACACTCCAAGGAAGAACGTTGAGACAAATAATTCAAGTGTACAGAAGAGTACTTTTTATTGTGGCAAAGCGCCACATATTAAGTGGCACTAAACCCCCACTTAATATGTGGAGCTCTGTCAGAATAAAAAGTACTCTTTTGTACGTTTGAATTATTTGTCTCGCCATTCTTCCTTGGAGAGTGGCTTTTTTTGTGCTTTGTAGTGTCAGGCTGGTGTCAGTTGTGAAGGCAGCCACTCACCTGCTCTCCTAGTCCCAAGAAGGTACAGCCATGATGAGCCCATTGTTGGGGAGGGGGCAGTGTGATCCATAATGGGAACCAAAAAGGGGGATAAAATACACAAAAAGGTTTATGGTTTTAAGTAAATAGAAGTTTTTAGGGGCAGCTGCTACTGCCCCCTCCCAAACTCCTGTGTAATGGTGGATGACCGGGGATAGGCACTTGGGGAGGAGTTGATTGGGGTTCCTCACTTCACTTATTTACAGCAGAGAGGGCATTCAGAACCACTGTCGAAGGGTCCCCATGTGCAACCAGTGCATCCCCTTAGTTATGAAAGCCAGTTCCATGCACATGTTGCAAAGAAAGTACAACTCACAGCAGCACTCGTATAGAACTACATTGTTTGTGATGCTGTTGGATTGGTTCTTTCAATTTACAGAGACAGATTTCAGCAACAGAGTAGATACTGTAGCAGTACTTGCTGTGATAATGTACTTGAGGTCGGCTGGAGAGACATTAGATACGTGATGTATAGCTGGGTTGTCTAGAATACTGCTGTGAATAACTGAGATTTCAACTCCAGAGTTGACCAAGGCATGGATGGACCAGTCTCCAATGGTTACTGGAACATAGTTTGCTAGGAGAGGTGACCTGATGACAGGGACCTTTGCCCCTGGAGGTGGGGGTGCACCTGAGTTAGTAGCCAAAGGGTGCAGATTATTTGAGTTGCAAGAGTCAGAAGGGCGGTCAGTTGCTCTTTTCCCCTGATCCTGGGTGTAGTTGTTAGCTTGCTGATTGTGCTGTTGTAGGCATATTTGGCTCCTTTGATTTGTGTTTTGATTCGGTAGCTTTCAGCAAACAGCAGCAGTGTGGCCCCTGAATCCACACCACTGGCAGGGCACTGGTTCTCGTGAAGGCAGAGGTGGTTCAGGTCGCTGTCGTAGTGGTCAAAGAGCATTGATAGAAGTTGCAGGGGAAGCAGGAGCACCGAGGTGTAAGCTGTTGTCAGTAGTGAAGAGCGTCTCTATCATTGACTGCTGTTGCTGAACACAGGTTGCGAGTGCGGTTAACTGTGACGACTAGGGCGCTTACACAGTGGTAGCCTGAGACATTGAGATGGAGTCTTGTGTGAGCCGTGCAGCTTGGATTGTGTCCATCCAGGCTGTGGGTTTCTGTTGGATTACATACAGGCGGAGTTGAGGAAGAAGTCCCCATACAAAGGTTGTGATTTGCTCTTTTTCTGATTTTTGCAGACATTTACATCGTGATTCAGTGTCAACTATGAATGTTTCTAAAGACTCGGAGGGTTGCATGGTGCGTTCCCACAGTTGCTGTTCCAATAGTCAGGGCAGGTGTGCTTGGAGAAAAGGATCCTTGAAGGTTGCTTACAGGGTGGCAATGTCCCCTTTGACTTGTTCTGGAAGTGCGTTGAACCAGGTAATGGCAGTCCTTCTCAGAAACAAGCGCAAGGCATTGGAAATACGCAAAGGATCAGTCCAACCATGTAAGGAAATCCATGCTTGAAATTGCTTGAGCCATTCGACAGCATCTCCGTGAGGCAATGCTGAGAAAGGTACTGGCTATAGGCTGGTATGGACCGTGGACTGGGATGAGATAGTTTTAATGCAGGCGAGGTCATCCTGGATGGCTTGTATAGCTGGTGCTCGTGCAACTGAGATGGAAGACTGGATGTCTTGCAGAATGGTTTCTATTTTGAGGCCCCATGCGCTTGAGGTGGGTGAAGATAGCTCTCCAGATGCTCCGGTGCTCGAAGTGGCATCTTCTTCGGACATCATGGTCGGAGACAAGCTTCCCTGCAGTGAACAAAGGTCATAAGGATGAGAAGGAGCTGCCGTGATGCAGAATCCAAGACATTATGATCATCACATGATCATGATCAAGACATCATGATGGAGTGCCGAGAAGAAAATATTTTTGTAGACAAAAGTACAATTATTTGCAAGCAATTTCCATCAAATAATGTCTTAATAAACAATTTCCATTTAATTCTGTGTTGTCAGTTATTTAAGTAAAATTTTGTTGCAAAATCAGCCATTTGTTGTACTGTTCCTTTAATTCAATAGAGTTGCCATTGATTCCTATGGAGAGAGGTGATTTGGTGCTTGACTGTTGCAAGATATTACCACCAGGGGGGTTAAGGTCACTGCTTTTGTTATTGTTTGACATAAGATGGAGGCTTCTTGCCATGAGGCTGCTGTGCAGGGACAATATGGCGATTGCCAAGCTGTAGGCTTCTTCCCCACTGAAAATTTGGCGGGCTTCTGACCTTTGGGTGAGTAGCAGAATGTTGGGGAATTGTCTATACTTATTTGACTGCCCGTTTTACTTAATGTGCTGACTTTCTCTCATTTATGTCCTAACTGTCCTCCATTTAGTGAATGGCCCCAGTTAATTTTCTGTCTGTCTCCCAGGGCTGTTTTGTATTTAGAGTTTGCCCCAGTTGAATGATTTGCTCCATGGGGGCCTGCGCTGCCCGTATTATGCTGAGTTGTTTTTTTGTTTGTTTTTGTTTGCCCCGTTTTGCCTTTATTGTGCCACCTTGCAATGTATCGTTTGAATGGGTCCCCTGAGAAGCGTGGCCATGCAGGGAAGAGGATCACTCCCTGCAGCTGAGTGGCAGCATGTTGAATCGGGGAGTAGAAGCACCGCTTTGTTACAGGAGCAGCTGAGCGGAGAGATTGTGGTGCGGCCCTGAGTGTGGGGAGGCTGGTGCTATGATCTGTGCCTGCGGGAGGAGCAGAGCTCCATTGTACTCTGCGGCTGAGGGGGAGAAGTCGAATTGTGGAGCTGCACCGTGGAGCAAGTACAGGATCCCAGGCATGATGGCGTCGTATTGTGCAGGCCACTGGGAGTGTTACTGCAGTGGGTGGGGCAACTAAGGCAAGAAGCAGCCCAAGCGAGATGAACAGGAGGCAGTTCAAGGAGGTGCAGTAAGTTAGGTCAAGTGGTTTTGTAGGGCAGCAGTCTTAAGGAGAGCTGAGCGGGTGGAATCCTTCGTTTTATGCTTGTCGCTCTCTTTTTTTTTTTGTTTTTGTTTTTGTTTACTGTGGGGAGTGGCTGACAGGGGAGCAAGCAGGAGGGCCGAGGAGTGGCAGGCAGCAGTCTGGAGCAGCAAGAAGTAGTCCGTTGTGGCTGCCAGATGTTTCTTGGGGGAAAGAGCTCTGTAATTGGGGCAGTGGTGGGTCACAGTTGCTGTGGGTGGCAAGACCTGCTGAGTTGCTTTGTATATTTGTTTTGTAGATCAGTCTGTTTTGCAGTGGCTTTTCCAGGCCACCAAGATGAGCAGAAGAGTTGGCCTGAATTCGAGGTGGAGGTGCTGAGCGGCAGGTTGCTGCTGGACCGCAGTAAAGAGGCAGCATCAGGAAGGCTGGTCGGAAAATGTATTTTCTGTCTTCTTTTTCCTTCTGTTTTGTTCAGTTGCAATCCAGACGGCTGATTAGGGATTACGTTTGCCACAGGCCCTTCTTGAGGTGGTAGCTGGGGGGGGAGGTGCAGTTTGCAGCTCTGTGAAGTGAAGGCTTTGAAAGGTTAAATTTATTATACTGCCATGGATAATAGACTAGAGCAGCAGTGACGCACATTTATTTACATATAGTCCTGAGGCAGATTGGCAGGAGGGTGATAGATTTTGAGCAAGATACAGTTCAGTTTTCTTTTCCTCTCTGCTGCCAGGGCTGTATGTTACTGAGCATGCAAACAGCTCAGGCACACTGGGGCGATGATTTTGGCGAACCCAATGATGCAGACAAGCGAGATGGGAGTCTGGGCAGAAGAAGGGCCGCATTCTCCACCATGTGTGGCGTTTTGGTGTTGGTCTGCCATGGGACCCTTACCTTCCTTGTATTCTGCCTTGCCCATCTGGTTCTTCTGCAGTAGTCGCCTTCTGGTACTGAACTGAGCCAGATGCACAAAATAATAAATAAAATGAGTTTATTCAGCAACATAGGCAGGAGCATCTGTTCAGCACAAGGTACAAACTCAAACTGACTGAAGCAACAGGAAATAGAGTTTTCCAGGCCCCTGCAGGAAATCATTAGCATAATATTTCCATACCATATTCTCAAGTTGTATATAACTGATCTAGTTAAAGGGGTGGCAGCTATTCTTAAGCCCCATGCTTAACTTGTACTCCACATTTGTTTAACAATATATGCCCAATGATTTTCTTTATAATTCAGTGAGCTAAAACCACCTTTGTCTTTTTTTCTGACAGATTGTGTAGATGCTGAGTCTAGGTCTCTTTCCTTCCCAGAGAAAGTCGGAGATTAGGTTGTTGATGTTACTGAACCAGCAATCCTCAATATTGAGAGTTGAGTTGCTAAGCATATAAAAGATCTTAGGAGCAAGAATTATCTTCAGTGCATTTATTTGTTTTCCCACAGGAAAAGCTAAGCCTCTTCCAATTGTCAAATTCTAGTTTTATTTTCATTAGAAGGGGCTCTAGATTGCATTTCACCATGAGTGATGTGAAGCACCATTATCCCTAAGTAAGTGTTTTAATCTTTTGCCCACTTTAATGGGACATCAGCATTTACAAAGTACTGGCTAGTACAAAGATTGTTTATCGGCGTATGCTTGGCTTGGATTTGCTACAATTTACTGATACCCAGATATGTGCTTAAATTCTGCCATAAGTCTCACAAGGTGCTGATAAGAATCTTTATGGTTCTGGATGGTGATAAATAGGTCATCTGCAAACAAGAGTTTTGCAGCAATTCTGTTTAAACACAACACGCTCTATTTCTTTATTTTGGTTAATTCTAATAGTTAGTGCCTCCCTAACAATAATAAAAAGGCTGGGGGACAATGGGCACCCATTCCTCGTCCCTCTTTCTAGTTGGAAAATATCAGATTTCTGCCCATTAGTTAGGACTGATGCACTGGGTTTGGGGTATAGTACTACCCATCCACAGAACAATTTGCTGAAACAAAATTCCTCACGGGTTAGGTTTAGGAAACTCCACCACACCAAACATGAACCCATTTCATTGTCCAGTAAGGCTAAGGCTATCGATTTTGTTTGTTTTTTTTCTGAGCTGTTCATAGCACAGAGAGGAGTCTCCCAATGTTATCTGCTCCCTGCCTTTCTGAGATGAATTGTTCCTAATCATTACCAAATGTATCAGCTAAAATTTTCTAATTCTTTTATTTTAGCTTTTATCTTGTAGTCCGTGTTGAGCAATGCAAGTGGACAATCACTGGAGCTTTATGCCTGCCTCACAACTAATAAAAATGTGGTCCACGTGTCGCAACTGCCTCCAAGTTTAGAAAATGGGGTCCAGTTGTGGCATCTGGATTTGACACAGCTGCAGCGATGCAGAGGGTTCCTTTTAAAATCCAGCCCAATGTGTTTCAGACTGACTTCTTAGAATGTTCCATTCCAGATGTGATGAAAACAGGGTCAACGGGGCAAATCATACATGGAAAGGTTGCTAAGGCTGAACTTGTATTCCTTGCAGGCCAGAAGGGAAAGAGGGGACATGATAAAAACCTTTTCATTTATACATGAGATCAACAGGATAGACTACTCAGAGTTGTTCAAAACAACTGAGAGCTCGTTCACCAGGGGGCACAAATACAAGTTGGTAGGAGGCAGTTTCAGGTGGACATGAGGAAGTACTTATTCATGAAATGGTTGGCAGATAAATGTAATTGTCCGCCTAGCAGTGTGCTCAATGATAAATCTGTAGCCTGGTCCAAATCAGACAAAATAGAGTCGGGGGTAGGTGGTGGCGGCAGAATGTAGGGGCATTGGGGAGGAGCATGGTACCGTGAAGGGTGCAGCCACAGGATACTTCATCTAGATTAGCGTACCATACCCATTAGCTAGGGTCTCCAGACAGACTGGACGGACTGCAGGTCTTTTTCTGGCTTTAAATTTCTCTGTTTTTATTTGACTGCTTTCCTAATGCAGTGCCTGTTAGAAAATGCCTTGCAAAATGGTATGTACAATTTACTGGGAATTCATGTAAAGCACAATTATGTTCCTGAGGTAAGTGAATTTGCATCTTAAATCACAGCTCATTAACAGCCAGATACAAACTGTGTTTACTTAACTGCAGTCTGCATTGTAATCAATAATATCCCTGTAGACATTTCAAGAATGTCCTTCGCAACAACGTTTACTGACAATAGTGATTCTGTTTCAAAAGGACTAGGTTCTATGAAGGTTCTGAACTGGTAGCAGATACTGGCATCATAATAGACACCACTATGCGAGGAGGAAGACTTGGTGTATTCTGCTTCTCTCAGGAAAATATAATTTGGTCCAACCTGAAGTATCGTTGCAATGGTAAGGACTACTGATTGTAGGGCATACAGTACCTCTAAATATTCTTTCATTTTACTCCATGAAAGCGCCTCTGTCCTATATTAAAACTAATGTGTCTTACACTGTGCACTCAGCTATGAAAGCAAAACTTCATATTAATCTGTGATTCACAGTCAAAAGTAAATTTTATGACGATTGAGGCACTAATCCTAACTAACTAGTTTCAGTTCACTGTGCACACAGGCAGTCTTACACTGAGCATGTTCAGTCACCAGAAAAACCAAAGTCACAAGCAGCACATTCAAGAAGGAAACTTTGAAATACAGCTTCAAATAGTAAATAAACAGATTCTTATTTTGCAGAGACATAAACCAGATATCTCAGTACTGCTAGGTTAACTGCCCCCATGCTTCAGTCAGGGACCTTTGTGAGGGGGTGGCTTGGCCTGGTCTATTGTCCAGATTCTCTTAACATCCTTCACCAGAGAGGCTTGTGGCAGATGCAGTGTTCTGCAAGGTGAAGATTCATGGTAAGTTAGACAAGCTGTCAAACAAGAAGTCCAAAAAACAGGCTTACCTTGGCCGTACATTGTAGTCTGCTGCATCCTTGAGCATCCACTAAGCCAGTTATGCAGTTTAATGGCTCATTATAGCCATGAACTCTTTGAGAGGCCCTTTAACCTGACTGACCTCCTCTCTGAAGAGAGACAACGAGATCTGTGTGGAATCTAGGATAGTGACACCAGATACAGGTTGCCTTGGATTTGTCTGATGTGTCAGTCTGAGCAGTGGCCATGGTGGTATCTATGTGCCGCCACACCAGGTTGCAGATTTATTTATTTATTTAGATTTTTGTGTACCAGGTAAGTGCAATGAGCCAAAGGCCCTTTGTCATGCATGACCCGGGACCATACATGTACAGTCAAGATGTTACAAAATGATATTAATACATACACACAAATTAAATAAACAGTACAGTTACTATACAGTCTAAGAAAAACATTTACATTGTAATTGACATGAAAGATCTTTCCTTAGGTTTAATTTAAAAACTTGGTGATTTATACAACCTTGACATGTCCCAGGAAGATTATTCCAAGATGTTGCCACCCTATCAACAAAACTGCTGTCTCCCATTTTAGTTTTTGTATGCGGAATGACTAACTTTTTAATAGCATTGGTGTGTAATTCTCTATCATCATTCTTAAAAAAGAAATAATGAAAAAAGAGGAGTACTGTCCTTCTGTCTTAGAATATTATCAACAAGACAGTTTAAGTTGTACACGCTGCTCAACCTTGGTGGGAGCCATCCCGTAAGCTGATAAGGCATACAATGATGAGTATTGTAGGGAAGTTTAAGTGCAAACCTACAAATACTGTGGAATGTTGTAGTTAAAAGTGATAGAGCCTGTTTTGATAAGTCCATAAAAATAAATTAATTGTAATTCAATGTAGGAAGAAGTACGCTCCTAGCTACAGCCATTCTGGCCTGTAAAGTAAGTGTATGCTGTAATTTAAATAATACACCCAACTTCTGATTAACCTGCCATCTTATAAATTTAACATGGGTAGAAAAGGTTAAGTTTGGATCCAACAGGATTCCTAAATATTTTAACTCGATAACCTGTTCCATCTTGACTCCTAAAGAATCTGTCATTTCAAGTTCTGCTGATTTCGCCAATCTTGGTCTCGATCCAAAAAGCATGCTTTTTGTTTTTTTGTAATTTAAAGACAAATGATGTTTCTTTAACCAAAATTCCAAATCATAAAATCTTCATTTAATAAGTGATTTAAAGTTTCTACCGAGGAAGCGCTGCTGTACAATATCATGTTGTCTGCGTACATTATTTTACTCATGTTTTTCAGTACAGCTGATATTTCATCAATAAACAAAGTGAACAGGAGAGGCCACAGGATGGAACCCTGGGGGACTCCCTGTTCAATGTTTTAATACTGGACAGTTTTCCACCACTGCACACCCTCAGGGTCGTCCCATAAGATAACAATAGAACCATTCGTGGGGGAATCTGCCAGTCCAATGTCTCCCAGCTTCCCGAGCAACAGGCAATGGTTCACCATATCAAAGGCCTTGGACAGGTCCACAAACACAGCACCAGTGAGCATCCCACCATCCATCACCCCACTGATGTGGTCCGTGAATCTGGCCAAGGCTGTTCCCATACCGTGATACTTACGGAAGCCATGCTGCTCGGGAGCCCGGGAGCCACAGGAGTGGAGATACCGAGTGAGTTCTTTGTTAATTTTTTCTAAGAGTTTCCCCAAGGGTAGCAATAGTGAAATGGGTCGATAATTGTCCATATATTTTACACACCCACTCTTGAAAATTGTTTTTATTATGGTTTGCTTCCATTAACTTGGGAAGCTACCAGTGCTCAGAGACAAGTTAAAACATTTTTGTCACCCTTCACTGAGGAAATCCAGTAATGATTGGTGGATCCTCCCTTTACAGGGACATATCTTTTTTGCCATAGAACTTTCTGACCGCTAATCATCACCATGCCTACTTGAGGCACACTTAATTCCCTCCGTCCCATCTGCCACTCCCCCAACCATTGTTTCAGCAAAGGGAATGGGGTGGGATTCGTGGGAACCAATGTTGTCATATTGGTGCACATAGACATATTTTATATATTTTTCTCCCTTGTCCCCCCCCCATCCCCAATGCTCAGCACAGGGCGTGCGTTCCCATGCATTCCCTCAAATGCATGTAGCAACACCCTGCAGGGTACACCAACTCCCATAGCCTACCACAGTTACTGTGCTGGAACCTGAAGTGCCTCCCACCCCTGCCTGGGAGTACTGCCATGCTGCAGCAGTGCCCCATTCCCCACCCCAGCCAACTGACCTGGCTACCCCAGTCCACGCCCTAACCTGAGTCACCAGCACGGAAGTAAGTGGCATTTCCACTAGGCCACCTGGTGGCTTGGGGACATATCTTTTTGGGCTTGGAATTGAGAGACCATGGGGCCACCACCAAGAGCATAAAATGAAGGGATGGGGACTCCATCCCTGTTCTGTCCTGAGCTGTGCTGCAGCTCCCAGTTGGTGCTGTTTCTCCCACTTTTTGCTGCAGTATGAAAAGTGTGTTCTGAAAGTGGTGGGATCACAGTTATCTCTGGAATTTGAGACCTTGCCCCCTTGTTGGTCCCAAGGGCTATTGGAGGACAAGCATTTACTGGAATCTCTTCTCAAATTAAGGAGCGAGGTTCATAAGCTCCTCAAGCAGCGTGTAAGAGAGCCTATCCCAGAAAATCAAGCTCAGCAGGGGTTTGTAACATGGTATTTTCAAGGGCTGAACCAGACGGGGCTGGCGCCACGTCCTTGACCTTCATTTCTTGAACAAGTTCATTCACAATGGAAGGTTCTGGTGGCACTGAATCAGATCTTTCCATCCCTGGAGCCAGGAGCTTGCTTTTCCTCCCTGGATCTCCAGGATGCATACTTCCATATCTCTATCTGTCTATAACAGATGGTTCTTCCATATTTAGATGAATGGAATGCTATATCAGTTCCAAGCCATGCTGTTTGTCCTGTCTTCAGCACCCGGGGGTTCAAGCAAGTGCCGGTCAGTCATAATGGCTTTTCTCAGATGCAGAGGTGTCAAGATCTTTCCATACCTTGATGACTGACTCTTCACAGTGAGCACAACGTGAGGTGTGGAGCAGTCCAGAGAACTGGCCATCCAGATGTTTTCCGAGACTTTGGCCTGTTTCTCAGCCTAACCAAATCCAAGCTCACCCTGAAGCAGGTGATCCTGTTCATTTGAGCAGAGCTGGACTTCCTCCAAGCCAGAGCTTGTGTGTCTCTGAATCCATTGGAGAACCAGTCCTCCCTTCTCCAAATATTTTGGGATGGGCAGTCGCACCCAGTCCAGGATTTCTTCTAGCTTCTGGGTTTCATGATCTCAACCATGGCTGTGGTCTGATGGACCCACTGGCACGACACCTATCCAGTGGCAACTGGGGTGCCAGTGGTCCCAATCTCATTCAACCCTGAATCAGCTAGTCAAGGTGACCCAGCTGATGCTGGATGCCATCTGGTGGTGGCTGCCTCCAGTGAACCTTTCAGAAGGCATCCCATTCTTCCAAGTGGTTCTCTTAATAATGCAGATGACAGATGCATTGCCAGTAGGCTGGGTGCCCATTTAATGGATCCCAGTGTACACAATCCCAGTGAACACAGTTCTGGTCACAGAGCAAAACTCAACTGCAGTGCACATCAACTTAGTGGATCTGCACATAGTTCACCTAGCACTGGCAGAGTTCACATTGCTAGTCAGGAGTTGACTTGTCCAGGTCAACATGGACAACAACCACTGTGTTTCACCTGAACAAACAGAGCATCATGCACTCCTTTTCTCTGTGTCAGAAGGCATTGCGGGCATGGTCCCTGGCTAACTTCATGGACGTGAACCTAGTGTTGGACCATGTTCTGGGGTCAAACAACCAAGTGGTGGTTGCTCTCAGTCATCCCACAAGTAGTCACTGCACCTGCAGGTGGTGTCTAAGTCTCAGTGTGACAAACACCAGCAGTGGATCTGTTTACTCCCTTGGTAAACAATAAGCTCTGGTTGTTCTATGCTCATCCCTCTCAGCAGGGCCTTCTTGCAGGGGGATATGATCTTCTGCTGTGGACTAAAACATCCTGTATGCTTTCTCTTTATTTCATCTAGTCCACAAGGTGGTTCTCGAGGTGGAGAGGGACAGGATGTCCCTGATTCCGATGGCACCAGACTGGCCACACTAGTTCTGGTACCAATATCTTCTCAGTTTCAGCAGCAGATCACCATGGCTGCTTTCACTCCTGCCAGACCTGCTGACATGATGATCTGAGGGGAGATGATCAGGCACCTGGACCTGCAGTCTCTGCACCTGACTACCTGGTTCCTACTTTTCAAAGATGTTCTCAGAGTGTGCAGGCATCTCAGAAGGAGTTTACTTGCAAGATTTACACATGCACATGGAAGAGTTTCTTGAGCTGGTATGAGGATCATGGATTTCTGCCCCTCTCCTGCTCTACAATGCAAATTCTCAACTACCTCTGGTCCCTGTCTTAGGTAGAGCTGTGAGCCACATCCCCTAAGGTACACCTGGCTGCCACTTTGGCGTACTATGCCAAGGCAGTTATGCTGACGATGACACAGGAAAAGGTGTATGTACATTTCTTTGAAGTACTGGACCACCTGTCCTTCCAGTGTATCAACCAACTACATTGTGGGACCTACCACTGATGCTGTCATAGCCAACAGGTAAACTGTTGAAGACTAGAGTCAAGTGTCATCTGTTACACATGTAGAAAACCACAGAGAAGTGAGTGTGCTACAGGCATGGCCTGTGGAGTCACCATATCTGGTTTTCCTCGAGGACAAGCTTGTCATATGCCCCAATGTGAAATTTCTACCCAATGTAGTTTCTCAGTTTCAGCTAAATAAGGCTCTTATCCTACCAAACTTCTTCCTGAAGTTACACACTTTGAATGCCAAGTGAACGATCCGCATGTTCGATATTCACAGGGCTCTGCTCTTCTAGAGGGAGTGTATATAGTAGAATTTTGTGGTGAGACTTGCCAGCCATTTCTAATCTATGCTAAGCTAAAAAGACAGTTGCTCATTGCATCACCTCCTCCATTGATCTGTGGTATAAGCTGGCTGGGGAAGAGCCACCTGTGGTGTTGAAGACTCACTCCACTAGATGTACTGCTACTTCTGTCGCTCCTGCCAGGTACATCCCCATTTCTCAAATATGAAGGCTGCTACTTGGTCCAATGCACACACATTCATATCCCATTACAGCATTGACTTGCTAAGTCACTATGATGCTGCTTTTAGGTCCCCAGTCCTCCAGTCTCTATTCATCTTACTTGAAGAGTATGCCATGCCCCCTCTTCCTGTGAACTGCTCGGAATTTGCCTAAGTGTACATAGTGAACTGAATCTCAGTAATTAGGAATAGAGGTTCCTGACTTATAACCATAGTTCTTGTATTAGTAGGCAGGTCACATCCACACATCACATGTGACCTCCTCTGGCAAGGCTTGCTTTGGATACTTTTTCCAGTATACTGATATGAGTACAGAAGGGACACAGCTGGAGGACCACATGGTTGGGTGATAGTAGGTTGAGCTTGAAGACAGTTCCAGTAACTAAACATGTGCAGTGGAAAACTGCCTAAGTGTGGGTGTGAACCGAATACTAGTAGTAGCACCAGAGATCTTCTTCAAGGATATCTCCTCCATTAGGCCAAACCTTTGAAACTATCGCCATCCATGCTAGGACCACATGGAAATGTTTGCTAGCTGGGGGCCACCCACGATTACATACCATGTCTGTGTCTGTATAACAGTGGGTGGCCCCATCACTCCTCGGTTCTTTTCTCATCAATCGTCCTCATTGGACCTCTAGAGGAAATGCCGTCAACCTAGCTGTTGCCATTCTTTTAGTTTACTTAACTGTTTATTTCTTTGTTTCTGCATGTTGCCAAAGCAAAAAAAGCTTTTATTTCAGTAATGTAAGGGCAAAGATAAAATTCACAATAAAGGCACACACATTGTCTGTGTGTGTTTGGGCCTGTCTCCCAACGCAAGGGACTTGTGAAATTTAGCAGAGCTTTAACAAGGCTACAAGGTGATGCTGCAAGAAAGCGCTAGAAAATCTCCTTCTCAAAACTTTGACAGCTACAGAGAATGAAAAGGGCCCAAAGTCTATATCTCCCTTATCATCAGCCATCAAAGCTGAAGGATCGGGACAGGGAACAGTTGTTGACACAGCCCTTCTTGTAGTCTGACCACAAGTGTAAACAGAGAAAAAGAAAGACCTGCTTTGCAAGCAAAGTCCTGGTTGGCACTAAAACAAGGTAAATCTACTGCATTATCACCCACTGCAACAGTGTTGACAACAGCTCCCAAGACCGTCGGTGAGACATCAAGGTTGGGGCTTACTATTGTGGATGGTAGGACACCATCGTTGTTGGGTCAAAGGCCCATAAACACAAGTAAGGCCAACCCCTTTACAGGGCGACATCGACTCTCAGGCTGTGGCGTCATTCTCAGAAATTATCAGACACATTCTGCCTGGACTACCAACACAGGCAGTTATTGCACTAATGGGGTCTCTTGGTACTCAGTCATCATCAATGTCTTCTACAAGCACGTTACAGATTCTTCTCTTACAGCCACCACCGGTGTCACCAGTGCATTCTGCGACTCCTGTAATCAAGAGACATCAATGACAAAGTAGAAATATAATCCAGATCTCATGGTTTCAGAGGAATATTTAGAGGAAGAATATGATGGAGAACAACGTGTTGTACCTCGCTCTAGTTCTACCCTCACATTCTGCAGTGAGGACTTGGTGGTTTATACCCTGAACTCTCCTCTTGAGGATCCTGCTTTTCAAGCAATGATTCAGCAGATGCAGACTGCTGTGGGCTTTGCTTTGTAACAGACGTTTCCACAAAAAAGAAATTTAATGAAATTTTTGGAGGTGCCTCGCAAACCCTCCTTTATTATTCCACCTATATACCCTGCATTAGAAGATGCTACCTTTGCTGCATGGTACAGACCAAACTCACTGCCTGCAGTTCCTAGAAAGGCTGGTAAGCAGTATCCTGCACCATCTGCTAAGCCTTGTTATGCCAACCAGTCAGAAACTGACTCTGTAGTCATATGGCTGCTCATGATAGGTCGAGGCCCAGGGTCTAGGGCACCTAAACACATGAGTAGTTTCCTTCCTGGTAAAGAAACTGGATATGATGGGCAAGTGTACTTATGCCTCTGCCTCACTGGGCTTTCAGATTGCAAACTTTTTCCAATTGTTTAACCAGGTGAGACACACTAAGCTGAAAGCTTGTTTACAGGTGCAACCTGGGAGCACAGGGAAGTTAAGTGACTTGATCAGGGTCACACAGTATGCAAGTGGGGGCTGTGGGATTCAAACCCAGGTCTCCAGAATTGCAGTTCAGAGCCTTAAACCACTGCACTATAATGCCTCTCAGGCCCACATGATAAAATATCAGAACATCCTGTGGAAAGCTACTTGTACTGCAGCCCAAGCTTTACCTGATGGTTCTGTAAAGAATGAGTTACTTAAAACATTAACCTCTGGTGTTGACGTTGGCAAACATTTGTTACACTCAGCTTATGATATATCTGATGCCTTTGCCAGGGCTGCTGTTTCTGGCATTTGCATGAGAAGATATTCTTGGGTCAGAGTTACTGGCTTTGCTAATGATGTGCAGCAAGCAGTTCTGAATGCCCCATTCTAGAGGGGCAAAACAGTTTTGCTATGATGTTGAAGAGGCCCTATGTTGCCTTCAGACCTCAAAAATGACTTTGTCTGCAAAGTCCCTGTATCCCACTCCTACCAGGAATCATGGGAGAGGATCCTTTAGTCTGTCCACTGCCAGAGGCAGATGTGCCTGCCATCAGCATAGCCAAGTAAGGAAAGTGTCTCACTGCCGGGCCCCTTCCCCCAGGTTCCCATACAAAAGCACCCAAAATAATTTGTACTGGTGGCACTGCCCCCACCAGTTCCATCTGACTTTCTTCCAGATACACCCGCACTTCCACTATTACCTCCAGGGATGATTGTGGGAGTAGACTCTCCCTGCATCTGAAACAATGATGGGAGAGTACTACAGATGAGTGGGTCCTCAAGGTGATTGCAAGGGGTCATGATCTGGAGCTTCAAGAAACCTCTCCAGATCATCCTACACCTCCTTCCTGTCTTCCTCCAGGCCATTTGTCCCTTCTGAAGGAAAAAGTTTGGTTGTTATTTCAAAAACGTGCTATAGAACTAGATCGTACTTCGAGTGGGAGCTCTTGCAGCAGGCTACACCATAAGGACTATGCCACCAGGCACTAGGACCCCACGGAAAACTTTCTAGCTAGCAGTATCCAGCGGGGACTGCCACCTGATGTCAGACCACCTCCGACGTCTACCAATGGTATAAAGGGGGCAGTCCCCAGCCACTCCCCTGTTCTTTTCCCGTTGTCAACCCATTCACATTGGCTCCATGGACGCCTGCATGCTTACAGTCGATCGCCATTTTTGAAAAGAATTTCTCGCATAGTTTCTGTAGTTTTTGTCTATGCATGTCTTCTCTATCGACTACTCACCACCGTAAGTCGAAGTGCGTGTGTGGGAAGCAGATACCGGCCCGTGATGGCCATTCAGCCTGCCTTCTCTGCCTAGGGCCCAGTCATGATATTGAACCCTGCCCGCACTGCAAGAGCTTCAATCGACAAACGCGCATCCATCACCTGAACACTTTGAATACTTTCCTACTGGAGCAACAGCTGGCTACCATGCAAAAGATTCCGTCAGGCCTAGGATCCTCTTCTTTTTCGGGGTTGGGAAGTTCCCATAAGAAGGAAAAAAGCACCATCACCAGGAGAAGAACCTCTCTCACTCCCGATCCAGATCTCCGCATCGGAAGTCAGCCGACTCTAGTCCGAGCTCAGACACTGCCTCCACGTCAACCCAAGCTCCTACCGGGTTGTCGACATCAAAACTCCCAACGTCGGTGTGGACGTCTGCCAGTGTTTCTTTTGGGCAAGGGCCTTCATCCCCCTTCCTTAGTCTCAGACCCTACAGCCATACTTCTGGGTCTAAGACCAGGGATTCTGCTGTTAAGGAAGTGGGCAAACCCTGTCTGCTGCCCACCCTCCAGCGAAGGCCTCTTCATCATCAGATCATCCGGTTGGACCTGAGGACAGGAAGAGGTGCCTGAAACCAGGGTCTCACCCTGACGCCAGCTCCCCAAAGCATTGGGCGTCAGACTCCAGACATACCACCCCATCGTCTTCCTCGACGTCGGGGTCTTCTATGCCATTGGCACCTCATAAGCAGCCGTCAGATCAACCGCTGGCCGAGACAAGGCCACACCCAATGCCTGACTCAGTGTCGACGGATGACCAGACAACAGCAGACCTGCCGTCAGATCCAATACCGCCTAAAGACCTGATGCCAGAGAAGCCAAAGTCACCAGTGCATATGCGAGCCCCTAACGAACCATGAGAACCACCTTCCAGAGAACCTGACAAAGGGGCCGGTACGCCAGATCCATCTGCTCCAGCTGTGGTCTCTTTAGTCGAGGTAAAGGACCTTTTTAGTTCCTGGTGGGATACTGTCAGGAAAGATATCCTGCCTAAGAAACCACAGGCTCAATTACCGCAACCTGCTCCGGTGGATACTCCACAACCACCGCAGCCACCACCTTTACCCAAAGACAAATCACCAGTTCCATTGGACAATAGGTCTCCAGACCAGAGTAGGCGCCGTTCCAGGTCTACCTTCAGGCATTACAGGAGGAGGCACCCCCGTTCTCGCTCCAGGTCATTCTTGGGGTCATATTACTCCAGATCCTCTGTCTCTCCAGATCCTCGGGCGAATATTCATCGCCTCCCCTCATCCTGGACCGTCTGGGGAATCCCTGTCCCCGCCAGATGATCCACCTTCTTGGATGTGATGCGTCATCCAATTTTTAAACCAGTGGGAAACCAAGGATCTTGGTCCAGAAAGGAAGAGACTGGCTCATTTCTTAGGCATAAATGAGCCAAAACCATTAGTGGTTCCACCCCTGGTAGCTCTATTCCAGGACGCTATGAGGTTGGCCTGGAGGCATCCGGCAACAGCTCCTGCTATTCCCAAGAAAGCGGACCGGCTGTACCATACCCCGACAAACAAGCCATTTCTCGGAGAACTGCCCAAGGCTGACTCGGTCATGTTGACTGCTGCCCATGGCAGAACCAAGAAGCCCCAGCACATGAGCTCCCAGCCACCAGACAAAGAATCCAAATGCCTGGATCAGTTTGGCAGAAAGGTTTATTCCTCGGCTACATGCACCATTCATTCACTAAATGTTTTAGCTCAGATGATGCAGTACCAGAAATCTCTCTGGAACAAGGCAATCGAGCTCACTAAAAAGCAGCATGATTCTGATCTCAAAATGGAGCTCTTGGATGTACTACAGTCAGTTCTGGATGTAGGAAAACACGTCCTGAGATCATAATATGATTCTGCTGATATGGCGGCCAGGGCAGCAGCCACGGGGGTTTGTATGAGGAGATATTCTTGGCTCTAAGTCTCTGGGTTTAGGCAGGACCTCCAGGATGCCATCATGATGTGCCATTCCATGGGTCCATGCTTTTTTGTCCTGACATCGAGCAGATGATCATGGACCTCAAGGATTCAGGTAAGACCGTTAAGTCAGTACATCAATTGTACAGGTCTGAACAGACCCCTGGCAGACGTCATCAGTTTCATCACCAGAGAGGGCAGAAGCCTAAAGGACAGCAGCAGCAGAGAGGCAACTTTCACCGTAAAGCTCTCTCTTGCCCCAATGGAGCACAGGGATCAAGGAACAACAAACCGTCCCAGGTCTCCTTGCCCACCCTGGGCTCCAATGCCTGACTCCCGGTCAAGCTCCATACCACCTGCCAAGTCCAGGGCAACGGAGGTAGGGGGTCGGTTCTCGCTTCATCTCGATGGGTGGACCTCCATCACCAATGATGCATGGGTCTTCCAGTTGATAGAGAGGGGGTCATGTGCTGGAATTTCATCAGATACCCCATGACAATCCCACGGTCCAAGCATCTTACTCCCTCTCTCATGCCGGACTCATCAGGGGAGGAAGTACAGTTGCTATTCAACAAGAAGGCAATAGAACTGGTTCCATCCCCACAGTGGGGGAAAGGGTTCTATTACCACTTCTTCCTGGCACCCAAGAAGACGGGGAATCTTTGCCCGATCCTGGACCTGAGCCTCTTGAACAACTATATAGAGTACAAGAGGTTCAGGATGGTTACCTTGCCGTACATTTTCCCCATGCTGCATCAAGGGAACTGGCTCTGCTCCCTAGAAATGCAGGATACCTACCACCATATTCTGATGCTTCCAGCTCACAGTAGGTTCCTGAGGTTGTCCTTTCAGGGAAGGCACTACCAGTTTTGGGCCTTGCCCTTCGGCCTTTCCTTGGCATCTCGCATGTTCATGAAGTGCCTAGTGGTAGTGGCAGCAGCCTTAAGGAGGCGGGGTTCCTTCGTGTATCCCTACCTCAGTGATTGACTTCTGGCTGCCTCAACCAGGGAACAGCTTCTGGAAACTCTAGAGGACACCTTCAACCTGTTCAGCTCCCTAGGAGTCACCCTAAGCTTAGCCAAGTCGCTCCCGACACCCTGTTAGAGGCTTCAATACATAGCGGCAATCCAAGACACGGAGCAGGGGAAGGCTTTCCTCCCACCAGACAGGGCATTACACCTTCAATCATTGGCCCACAAAGTATCAGCTGCTCACCAGGTCTCAGCTCGATCCATGCTCCAACTCCTAGGCCATATGGCTGCGGCCATAGTGACCGTACCCTCAGCACGCCTCTTCATGAGAGTCCCTCAGTGGACCCTCAGGGGGCAGTGGGATCAAAGGGAGGACAATCTCAACCAGCCAGTCTCGATCTCCAGAGCCATGGTACAGACTCTCTCCTGGTGGCTCTCACTGCAGAATCTGGAACTGGGAGTTCCCTTTCAGGGGGACCCTCTATTGCAGGTTCTCACAACCGATGCCTTAGGCATGGGTTGGTGTGCTCATTTTCAGAGCCATCAGACTCAAGGAGCATGGTCCTCTCTAGAATTGACACTACGTATCAACATTCTAGAGATGAGAGCAGGCGTTTTGCCTAGATCTTCAACCAGGTCCCCTGTTGGTGAACGTGGACAACACGTCAGTCATCCACCACATCAACAAACAAGGGGGGACTCACTCCTACCCTCTTTGTCAAGAGGCTATGAGAGTGTAGTTCTGGACCCTGGAACTCGGCCTCTTGCTCACTGCAGTGCACATTCCAGGGGTCCAAATGTCTTGGCCGACTCCCTAAGTTGGTCTCGGTCAAAGACACACAAATGGGAACTCCTGCAGTCAGTGGCAGACATCCTCTTCCAAAGATGGGGCCATCCAGAACTGGACCTCTTTGCATCCCTGTGCAATGCAAAACTGCCCAGTTTCTGCTCGCTAGATTATGGGACTGGTGTTTTCTGGCAAGACGCATTGTCCCTCTGCTGGAAAGGGAGGTTTCTGTATGCCTTCCCTCCCTTTCCTCTTCTGCAGAGGGCTGTATTCAAACTGTAAGCGGAAGGAGTGGAGATGTTCCTTGTAGCTCCGTTTTTGCCTCATCAGTTATGGTTCCCTTTACTGCAGCAGTTGGCAGTGGAACTGCCGATCCCTCTGCCCTTGTTCTTCCACTTACTGTCACAAGAGCAGGGCAGACTGGTTCACTCAGACCTCTGGTCCCTGCACTTGCATGCCTGGCACCTGCAGATGTAGCCACAGCATGCTATGGGGTATCTCCTAGAGTGGCCAAGGTCTTGGTCACAGCTAGAAAACCTTCCACTAGAGCCACCTACTCTATGAAGTGGAAACGTTTTTATTTGTGGGCCACCAATCAGGGTCTGGACTCCCTCCTGTGCCCTCTTAATGCTGTCCTTGAATATCTCCTCTCTCTGTCGGATCTGAGCCTTCGTTATTCATCCATTAAGGTACACCTCTCTGCAATTTCCACCTATCGTGTACCAGTGGATGGCAAATATGTTGCCCAGATGGATCTGGCCCAGACATTTTTGAGGAGAATACTTCATCTCAGACCTCCCACTAGGGAAGCTATCCTCCTTGGGATCTTTTGTTTTTGTTAGAAAAACTTACATTGCCTCCCGTCGAACCAGTCACAGATTGAAAGCTACGTTTTCTGTCATGGAAAGTGTTGTTTTTAGTTGCAGTTACTTCTGCTTGGAGAATTTCTGAGCTTCAGGCTCTGATGGCAAAAGAGTCATATTTAGTTCTCTACAAGGACAGGGTGTCCTTGCAGACTAATCCTAAATTCCTGCCTAAGGTAGTGTCAGAGTTTACCCTTAACCAGAACATCAACCTTCTGGTTATTACGCGGAGCATACTAATTGTGGGGAGGCCCTATTTCACACTCTGGACATTCACAGAGTGCTCAGATATTATATCAATCGTACTCAGACACTCAGAAAATCTGATCAGCTTTTCATTTCCTTTGCCCAGAGAACCCTAGGATCACCAGTGGCAAAACAGTCTTTGTCTAGATGGCTAGTCCATTGCATCACTTTCTGTTACAAGTACAATAAACCCTTACCGGGCTCGGTTAAGGGTCACTCCATCAGGGGCGTTTCAGCCTCCTTTGCGGCATTCCTTAATGTCTCTGCAGCAGATATCTGTGCAGCAGCTACTTGGCGTTCAGTGCACACCATTGTGAGGCACTACAGTTTGGACATTGCTTCCTGGCGGAGAGCTGGATTTGGTCTAGTGGTGCTTCAAGGCCTATTGTCTTGAAGCCTCATTCTGCTTTCCAGTTTTCCTCCTCCCAACCCATTCAGGTTCATTTTGGTACTGCTTGGTACTATGGTGTAGCCTGCTGCAAGAGCTCCTACTCAAAGCAAGATAGTACAGTTACGTAAGAACTTACCGTAACAGTAGATCTTTGAGAGGAGCTCTTGCAGCAGGCATTATTTCCCACCCTCCTTCCCCCTGGTCCTTTTTCTCCTTTTCTTTCTAACCCTTGGTGGGGTTTTCCACCAGCTTCAGTTCTCTACTGTTGTCAGCTGGGCCTCTGATGGGAGAACAGTAGAGTGGCTGGGGACCACCCCCTTTATACCATTG
Organism: Neoceratodus forsteri; assembly: GCA_016271365.2. Lineage (NCBI taxonomy): Eukaryota > Metazoa > Chordata > Ceratodontiformes > Ceratodontidae > Neoceratodus > Neoceratodus forsteri. Next base: position 1,074,361,257 of record CM057454.1, on the reverse strand, counting down.
GCAGATGTCGGAGATGGTCTGACATCAGGGGGCGGTCCCCACTGCGTACTGCTAGCTAGAAGGTTTTCCGTGGGGTCCTAGTACCTGGTGGCATAGTCCTTATGGTGTAGCCTGGTGCAAGAGCTCCTCTCAAAGATCTACTGTTACGGTAAGTTCTTACATAACTGTACTTTCCTCCTCAACAGAGATACTTTCTGGTCCCAAAATGGGCAGGGGACCTCTGTCCTCTGTTGGATCTCAGAGATCTCAACTTCTATCTTTTGTTTTCTGCACCATCCCCTGCACTGTCCCCCCCCCCAAAATCTTCCATTCCTTCTGGTAGCTCATCAGCCTCACCCTTCACTGTCACTTTCCACCACCTGGCTTCCAAGGCTGTCCCCACCACCACCACCTGGCTTCCCAGGCTGTCCCCGCTCAACAGGTCTGGCTTATCCAGCTGGGGCCCCTTTCTAGGGGCGGTTGGAGGGGTAGCATTCTGGGGGTCCTTCAAGGTATGCAGGGCTGGAGGAGCAGAAGCAGTGCATTAGGAGGACTGTGGCATGGGGAGACTAGACAACTGTCATCCCACAGGCCGAGATGCCGTGGAGGCACAGCCAGCCAAAGTGTGGTCACCCACACCAGAAAGGCCCTACGCACCACCAGATGTCACTCTCTAAGTGGTGCTCAGCAGCATCCTCCCCCAGAAGGGGGGCATCTACACAGATGCTCTAGCATCCTCCCTGCTGGCCTCCACTCCTGATGTCCCAGCTCGGGGCTTGAACCTGGGTTACCAATGTGCCAAGCGGGTACCCCACTGCACGGTGCCACAGAACTGCTTCTGGATCTCAAATTCTGCATCAAATAGAAGATGTTTCAAATGGAATCCCTGCAAGCTCGGATTCCCCTTCTGCAAACAGTGGACTGGCTATGTTCCCTGGACATGAAGGATGCATACCTGCATGTCAAGATCAGAAAATCCCACAGGCAATACCTTCACTTTATGCTGGAAGGAGAACATTACCATTTCAGAGTCTTGCTGTTTGGCTTGTCTTCTATCCCACAGGGCTTTACCAAATGCTTAGCAGTAGTGGCCGCAGCCCCCTGCAGGGAAGGCCTGTATGTGTTCCCCCATTTGGATGACTGGCTTCTGAAGACCAGCTCCAGGGAAGCTATATTACATTCTCCATCTAGGATATAGCAGTTGTTCAGAGACTTTGGGGTCACAGTGAATGTGCCTAAGTCTGTGTTGATTTCACTGCCAAGGACTGCAGTACATAGCGCCAGTCTTGGGCACAGAGAAGGGATGTTCTTTCTTGCCACAGGACAGAGCAGACAATCTGACTGCCCAGGCACAGCTAGTATACAAGAGTCACAATTTCTCAGCGAGAAAAATGTTATGTCTCCTGGGTCTAATGCCTGTGGCCATAGTGACTGTGCCATTGGCCTGCCTCCATATGAGAATCCTCCAGTGGACACTCAGGGTGCAGTAGGATCAGCTGATGGACAAGGTAGATACAATTATTCTCGTGACATCTCTGCTTCATAGAGCATTGATATATTGGATGGATAGAAACATAGAAACATAGACACTGATGGCAGATAAGGACCACAAGGCCCATCCAGTCTGCCCATTTTTTCTACCTTATGAAAGTGCCATAGGCTTGCACTCTGTCAATGGCCTATCTATTCATAATCATCTGTATTGCTCCCTTATGCCTATCCCATGCCTGTTTGAAGCCCTGCACTGTATTCATATCCACCACTTCCTGAGGTAGGCCATTCCATGCATCCACCACCCTTTTCTGTGAAAAAGAACTTCCTCACATTCCCCCTTAACGACCTCCCTCTAATCTCATGCTGTGTCCTCTTGTCCTGCTATTTTCTTACATTGAAACTTGTTAGACTCTTTCACCTTGTTAATGCCCTTAAGTTGTTTGAATGTTTCAGGCATATTACCTCTTTCCCTCCTTTGCTCTAGGGTATACATATTGAACTCCATTAATCTGTCCTCATATGTTTTCTGATGCAGTCCCTGCACCATTTTGGTTGCCCTTCTCTGGACTGCCTCCATTTTGTTAATGTCCTTGTGCAGGTGCGGCCTCCAGTACTGCATGCAGTACTCCCAGATGGGATCTAACCAGTGTCTTGTTAAGAGGGATTATTACCTGCCTCTTATGACTTGCGATACCCCTATTAATACACCCCAACATCCCTCTAGTCTTACCTATTGCTTTAGTGGTCTGCTTGGATGATTTCAGGTCATCTGTGATGATGATGCCCAAGTCTCTTTCTTCCCTTGTGATTGCCAGCAACTCCCCTCCCAACCTATAGGTGGCTTCAGGGTTTCTCTTCCTCATGTGCATGATCTTGCACTTCTTTGCGTTAAACCCCAGTTGCCACTCTTCCGACCATTTTGCCAGTTTATCCAGATCTCTTCTCATTCTGCCCACCCCATCTGGATCATCTACTCTGTTGCAGCTCTTGGTGTCATCTGCAAACAGACAAGCCTTACCCTCCAGTCCATCTGCAATGTCACTGATGAAGATATTGAAGGGGACTGGCTCCAGGACTGATCTCAGAGGTACCCCACTTGTGACTTGGATCTCTTCTGACTGTATACCGTTTACCACCACTTTCTGTTTTCTGCCCTCCAACCAGTTTGCCACCCAGTTGACCAACTTCTGACCCACCCGAGCCTACCCAGCTTATTAATCAATCTTCTATGTGGAACAGTATCAAACGCTTTGCTGAAGTCAAGATAGGCAACATCAACTACACCCACTTGGTCCACCACTCTGGTTATCCTGTCAAAGAAATCTATGAGATTAGTTTGACAGGACCTTCCTGTTATAAACCCATGCTGTCTTAGATCCTGTGCTCCTATGGATTCCAGGTGTTGCACTATCCTTTCCTTAAGGAGTGCCTCCATAATCTTGCCCGCTACTAAGGTAAGACTGACTGGTTTGTAGGTCCCTGCCTCCTCCCTGCTACCACTCGTGTGGAGCGGGATCACATGAGCCCTTCTCCAGTCTTCTGGGACCTCTCCTGTGCTCAGAGACTCACTAAACAGTTCTGATAATGGCTCTGCTAGTTCTACCTTTAGCTCCTTTAGTACCCTGGGATGTATGTCATCAGGTTCCATTGCCTTGTCCACCCTGAGCTTAGCAAGCTCTTGTAGGACCCTTTCTTTTGTGAAGGGACTTGCGCACACCTCCTTCCTATTAAAGGGTATTCCATTCCTTGTAGCAGCTCCCATACAGAACTTCAGCATGGATGCCTCCGGCTCTGGCTGGGGTGCTCATCTCGGTCCTTATCAGATGCAGGGGTCATGGACCAAGGTGGAGGTCAGGCTGCATATAAATGTCCTGGAAACGAGGCTTGTCCTGTACAGCCACCAGGCATTTCATGAGCATCTGTACCCCGGGCCTCTGTTAATCCAGATGGACAACACCAGTGTGATGCATTACATCAAAAAACAAGGGGTACTCATTCCTATCCCCTATGCAGGGAAGCAATGAAAGTATGGTACTGTGCTCTTTTCCTCAGCCTGCAACTATCAGCTATGCATCTCCAAGGTCTCCAAAATGTCTTTGCAAAATGGCTAAGCAGGTCACAGTCCAGGATTCACAAATGGGAACTGCTGACCTCCATGGTTAAAAACCTCTTCGTAAGATAGGGTCATCAGGAGTTGGACCTTTTTGCGTCCCCACACAACACAAAAGTGCTGCATTTCTCCTCGCTCACTCCAGGGTCTGGAGCTTTTTGGTGAGATGCGCTGTCCCTCTCTTGGAAAGGGAGAGTCCTATACACATTTCCTCCAATTCCTCGAATAAAGAGGGTGCTGCTCAAGCTGCGGATATAGAGTGCCAGTCTCAGCCTCATTGCTCTACTATGGCCTCACCATATATGGCTTCCACTTTTGCAACAAATGGCAGTGGAGCCTTATGTCCCTCTACCTCTGTGATGGGGTCTGTTGTCATAGGACAAGGGATCCCTGGTTCATCCGGACTTGATGTCACTTTACCCTACCCACTGTAACACTGCAGACCCTACTTGATCTCCGGCTTTACCCCCCCTTCCTTACCACTAAGGTTCCCTTATGCCTATCTCATGCTTTCTTGAGTCCCGTTACCATTTTTGCCCCCACCACCTCCTCTGGGGGGCTGTTCCGGGCATCCACAACTCTCGCTGTGAAGAAGTACTTCCTCACATCTCCCCTGAGTCTACATCCTACAACTTCATTGCATGCCCCGTTGTTCTTCTTGAGCATCTTTGTTTCTGAAAAATGCTTCCCTCTTGAACCTTATTGATAATCGTGAGGTATTTGAAAATCTCTAACATATCCCCACGCTTCCAACTTTCCTCCAGGGTGTACATATTGAGGTCCTTTAATCTCACTTCATACGGCTTTTGATGCAGACCCTGTATCATTTTAGTTACCCTCCTCTGGACTGCCTCTACTCTATGTCCTTCCGGAGATGTGGTCTCTAGAATAGGACACCATACTCTAGGTGAGGTCTCATCAGTGATCTATACAGCGATAACACATCCTCTCTCTTTCTGCTGGTAATACCCCTCCCTATGCACCCTAGCATCCCACTAGCTCTCCCCACTGCTTTGCCACATTGTCTGAACACCTTTAGTTCATCAGCTATGATTACCCCCAGGTCTTTTTCCTGCTTGGTGGTTGTTAATACTACACCCCCAGTTTTGTATTCCACACCTGGGTTTCTGCTTCCCAAGTGCATGATTTTGCACCTTTTCACATTGAAATTCATCTGCTATGCCCTTGACTACTCCTCCAGCTTTCATATATCTCTATTCATATTTTCCACCCCCCTAAAATGTCTACCCTATTAGAGATTTTACTGTCATCTGCAAAAAGGCATACCTGCTCTTCTAGCCCCTCTGCAATGTCAGTAATAGAGACATTAAAGAGGACCAGTCCCAGTACTGATCCCTGTGGCACTCCACTGGTCACCCTTCCTTTCTTGGACTGAACTCCATTTACCACCACCCTCTGCCTCATGTCCCCTAACCAATTCCTTACCCAGTTTACCACCTTTGGTCCCACTCCTAGGCTGCCCAGCTTGTGTACAAGTCTCCTATGTGGAACAGTGTTGAAGGTCTTACTGAATTTTATGTAGGCCACATCCACTGCTTCGCTCTGATCTAATTCCCTGGTCACCCAGTCAAAGAAATCTATCATATTTGTTTGACACGACCTTCCCACAGTGAATCCATGCTGCCTCGGATCTTGTAAGCCACTGGATTCAAGATATTCCACAACCCTTTCCTTCAGGAGTGATTCCATTAATTTCCCCACTACCGAAGTCAGGCTGACTGGCCTGTAATTGCAAGTCACTGCCTTGCTCCCATTTTTGTGAAGTGGGGCTACATCGCCCTCCTCCAGTCCTTCAGAACTACTCCCGTATCCAGTGAATGGTTGAACTGGGCAGTCAGAGGTGCAGCCAGCAACTCTCTGAGCTCCTTCAATATCCTTCCATGTACCCCATCTGGCCCCATTGCCTTGTCCATTTTCAGATTTGCGAGTTCCTTCAAGACTGTCTCCTCTGTGAATGGACTAGTTACTACCTCTCTTCCTTCAATGTTCTTGGTGCTTATCTTTGGTCCCTCTTCTTCCCCTTCCTCTGTGAACACTGAACAAAAGTATTTGATCAGGATGTCTGCTTTTTCCTGGTCTCCCTCCACGCACTTGCTGCCTTCTTTCCTAAGCCTTACTACTCCTCCCCTAGTCTTGCTCTTTTCACTTACATATATGAAAAATGTCTTCTCCCCTTTCTTTACTGCCTGGGCTATTTTCTCCTCCATTTGTGCCTTTGCACTCTTAATTACTTTTGCAGCCTCCTTCTGTTTTTCCTGATGCACATCCCTATCCTCCTCCTCCTTCTGTGTCTCCTTATACCTCCAGAAAGCTAACTTTGTTGCCCTTACATTACTGGCCACCTCTTTTGAGAACCATAGCAGTATCTTTTTCCTCTTGCTTTTGCTTATATGCCTGACGCAGAGATTTGTTGCCTTCACTATCCCCTCTTTTAGTTTTGTCCACTGCTACTCCATTCCACCCAAGTCCTTCCCTCTTGCCAGGGCTTCCCTGAGGCATTCCCCCAATCTTTTTAAAATCAGCCCTTCTGAATCCAGGACCCTTACTTTTGTCTGGCTCGAGTCTGTCTCAGTGCATATATTGAACCACACTGTACGGTGATCACTAGTCCCCAGGTGGCCACCCACTGTGACATCTACAACAGTGCCCCCGTTGGTGAGTACAAGATCCAGTATTGTCCCCTCACAAGTGGGCTCTTTTTCTAGTTGTCTGAGAAAGGCCCCCTGCAGGGAGTCCAGGATGTCCCTGCTCCTAGCTAAAGCTGCAGCTGGGATGTTCCAGTCTACATCTGGCAGATTGAAGTCCCTACCAGCAGCACCTCCCCCTTATTTGTCATCTTTTGGATAGCTTCCACCAGAACCTTGTCCAACCCCTCCCCAAATGCTGAAAGTCTGTAGATCATGCCAGTGTGAATTGCAGATCCATTCCCCATTTCTAGGGTGATCCACAGTACCTCCTTCCCCTGTATTCCCTGTATCTCTGTTGCCTTTATGCTATCCTTCACATAATTGATTTATTTTTATTTATTTAAAAGTTTGATAACCAGGAAAAGCACCACTGAGCCAAAACGCATTTCCAGGTGCGACCTGGGGAAAGGGGTAACATATGGATAAACAGCAGAATACAACAGCAAAAAAAGTAAAAATACACATTTACATAAATTCCAGCATGTGGAAGGATACAAAACAGAGAAACAGAATAAATAAGTACAGTAGAGCTAATCATTTCAAGACCAACTTGGGAAATAATACAAGTTACAGTATCACGCATCCACTCAAGCAAACTTTTACAGGGGGCAGACACCCACCCCGGCATCTAGGGAAGGGGGAAAAACTCATGGGAGGAGACCACAAAAACACAGTCTGCTGAGAAGAGGGGCATAGACCTTAGGAAGTGGTGGTGGGTACAGAGCATAGATCGCACAAAGGTGAGCTGAGAAGTCTGAGGAGTCTTTTAACTGAAGAGAAAGATGAGGATAGGCAGAGATCCATAGGAAGTTTGTTCCAGAGAAGTGGGAAACGATAGGAGAAGGCAGATTTACCAGCAGCAGAGTGAGGGTGAGGAATAGTGAAAGAGCGAAGGTCTCTGTGGCGTAGAGTACACTGCGGTGTTTGCCTAAGAGAGCCTGGAGGAGAGGTAGGAAGGCACCATTCCGAACCAGTACTTGGCTACAAGGGTTGAGCTATGCACCATCCTTCTGTATGCTAGAGGAGCCAAGGAGAGAGTGGAGTACAGAAGGCAGTAGTGAGTGAGCAGAGGGGAAGCAGAAGTGAAACAGCAGAAAGAATTAAGGAGAGTATCCAGTCTGGAGAGAGTTGCGGCAGGTGCAGTGCTGTAGACCACATCAGCATAGTCGATGATGGGTAGGATCATTTTAGATACTAGCTCCCGACGGGTGGGAAGAGGAAAACTATCTTTATGGTGACAGAGGATGGCAAACATGGGACAGAATTTAGTACAAATGGAGTCTATGTGTGTAGTGAAGTCTAGGTGGTTATCCAGCCAGACACCCAGGTACTTGAACGTTGATACTGTTTCTAGAAGGGAGCCGTCCAAGGTAGAGAAAACTGGGGTGGATTGAAGGGAGGCAAGCTTTTGCCTGGAGCCAAAGGTCATGGCTACAGTTTTTTTAGTGTTTAGTTTCAGTTTGTTAGACTGGAACCAAGACTTCACGCTGCTGAAGTCTTGCTGTAGTGGGGACTGTACACTGTCGGCTGAAGGAACGAATGTAAAGATAATGGTATCATCTGTGTACATGTGCATATTTGAGGTACTACAGAAGGAGGGGAGGTCATTTATAAAGAGGGAGAAAAGGATGGGGCCAAGGATGGAGCCTGAGGGACTCCAGTAAGGATGGGAAGGGAGGAGGAAAGTGCATCGCCAATTTGGACAGCTTGTTGCCTATCATAAAGATAGGAGTGGAACCAGTTTACTGTGGAGTCTGTGAGGCCAGTGGATTTGAACTTGAGTAGCAGGAGGGGGTGGGAGGCAGAATCAGATGCCTTAGCTAGATCTATGAACATGGCAGCTGTGATGTGACTTTGGTCCATTGCAGAGTAAATGGAGTCAGCGACCCGCAACAAGGAGGAGATGGTAGAGTGTTGCTTTCTAAATCTGGATTGCACAGAGGAAAGAATGTTGTTTGAGGAAAGGAACTTGGAGAGCCTAGAGTGAACAAGAGACCCCTGGAGTTTTGCTAGGGATGGGAGGAGAGAGATGGGCTGGTAGTTCCCGAGAGTTTTAGGGTCACCTCCCTTGTGGAGCAGTAACACCTTTGCGAATTTCCATGGTTTAGGGACAGTGGAGGTTGAGAGGGAGAAATTAAGGATATGGGCTAGTGCAGCAGCTATGACTGGGGCTGAGATGTGCAGAAGCCTAGGGTGGAAGCCATCTGGGCTGGTTTTGCTTGAGTTTAGGGCAGTGAGAGCAGAAAAGACTTTTTGGGGAAGAAAGGTGGGAAGTAGAACAAGAAACATAGAAACATAGACTTTGACCGCAGATAAGAACCGCTTGGCCCACCCAGTCTGCCCATTTCCCTACCTATTGGATAAGCTGCAGATCCTAGTTAGCCAACAGCCTACTTCCTCCTACCCCCCCATAAGAATTGCTTTATGTCTGTCCCATGCATTCTTGAATTCCTCCACTGTTTTTGACCCCACAACCTCCTCAGGAAGGCCGTTCCATGCATCTACTATCCTCTCTGTGAAAAAATACTTCCTTACATTGCCCCTGAGACGTTCCCCCCCCATCTTCAAATTGTGCCCCCTTGTTCTTGCACATCTCTTTGAACTTTGATCTCTTGAGGTACTTAAATGTTTCTGTTGTGTCCCCCCTCTCCCTCCTTTCCTCGAGTGTATACATATTAAGCTTCTTTAGTCTCTCTTTGTATGACTTCTGGTGCAGACCCTGTACCATTTTAGTTGCCTTCCTCTGGACTGCCTCCATCCTGTCTATGTCCTTGCGGAGATGAGGTCTCCAGAACTGCACACAGTATTGCAGATAGGGTCTTACCAACTGTCTGTACAGAGGAATAACAACTTCTTGTTTTCTACTGGTGATGTCTCTCCCTATGCATCCCAGTATCCCCGCAGCACTCCTTACTGCCTTCTCACATTGCTTGCCTACCTTTAAGTCATATGATATGACTATCCCTAGGTCCCTTTCCATTTTTGTGGTCGTTAGTACCTCCACCCACATTGTGTATTCTTCCCCTTGGTTTTTCTTTCCCAGGTGCATTACTTTGCATTTATTTGCATTGAATCTAAGCTGCCACACTTTTGACCATTCCTCCAACCTTGCCAAGTCCTTTCTCATCCTTTCCACCCCCTCTTGTGTATCAACCCTGTTGCAGATCTTTGTGTCATCTGCAAAGAGGCATACTTTCCCTTCCAGTCCCACTTCAATGTCACCTATAAAGACATAAAGAGGACCAGTCCCAGTACTGAACCCTGCAGTACCTCACTAGTAATGCCCCTTTCTTCGGAGTGGACTCCATTTACTATTACCCTCTATGTCCTGTTGTCCAGCCAATTTTTTACCCAGGCTACAACCTTGGGACCCACTCCAAGGCTGGCTAACTTGTTTATTACTCTTTTGTGTGGGACTGTGTCAAATGCCTTGCTAAAGTCTAGGTAAGCCATATCCACAGCCCCTCCCTGGTCTACTACTTTGGTCACCCAGTCAAAGAAATCAATTAGATTCATCTGACATGACCTTCCCACTATGAATCCATGCTGCCTTGGGTCCTGTGCCCCACTGGCCCCTAGGAACTCAACAATTCTTTCCTTCGAAGTGATTCCATCATTTTCCCTACCACTGAAGTCAAACTAACAGGTCTGTAGTTTCCTGCCTCTGTCTTGCTCCCACGTTTGTGAAGGGGAATCACATCTGCCCTCCTCCAGTCCTCAGGTACCACACCATCCTCCGATGATTTGTTAAAAAGGGTAGTCAGTGGTGTCACTAGTTCTCCCCTTAGTTCTTTTAGAATTCTGGGGTGAATCCCATCAGGCCCCATTGCTTTGTCCACCTTCAATTTTAGGAGTTCTTTCAGGACTCTTTCTTCTGAGAATGGACTGGTATCGACCCCCCTATCCAGAGTGCTTCTAGTCTTTGGTTTAGGTACCTCCCCCTCCTCTTCTTTTATGAATACTGAGCAGAAGTATTCATTCAGTATCCCAACTTTTCCACCATCACCCTCTGCCCACCCCCCCTTTCCTTTATTAAGCCTCACTATCCCTCACTTGGTCTTTCTTCACTCCCTAATGTATCTATAAAAGGTTTTATCCCCCTTGTTAACTGAGCTGGCTATCTTTTCCTCAGTTTGGGCCTTTGCTATTCTGACTGTCTTCCCTGCTTCCTTCTGTTTAACTGGTACAGTTCTCTGTCCTGCTCCTTCTGTGTTTCCTTATGCTTTCTGAATGCTACCTTTTTCTCCCTAACCTTCCCTGCCACCTCTTTTGAGAACTATAGTGTTTGTTTCCTTCATTTTGTTTTGCTGATTTGCTTCACACAAAGGCTTGTTGCCTCCGTGATGGCTGTTTTGATTTTTCCCCATTGTTCATCCACCACTCCTTCTTGCCCGTTTGCTAGTGCTTTTCTGAGGAACTCTCCCATTTTCCCCAAAGTCAGCCCTCCTAAAGTCCAATACTCTTGCTTTTGTATGTCTTGACTTTATGGCTGTGTTTATCATGAACCACGCTGTTTGGTGGTTGCTTGTTTCCAGATGGCCATCCACTTCTAAATCCGAGATCCTCTCTCCATTCCTGTTTGAGAGTACCTTGTCTAACATTGCTCCCTCCCGAGTGGGCTCCAACACTAGCTGTCTGAGGCATGCCCCCTGTAGGGCATTGAGAATGACCCTGCTCTTGGAAGTGGCTGCAGCAAAGGTGCTCCAGTTGACATCTGGCATATTCAGGTCCCCCATCAACAATATCTCCCCTTTTTCTGCCATTCTAAGGATGCCTTCTATAATTTCCTTGTCCATTGCCTCCCCCTGACATAGAGGTCTGTATACAACCCCCATGCAGATTGTGGTGCCATTTTCTGTCTCCAGGGTGACCCAGAGTGCCTCCTCTACTCCCTGTTTACCCTTTAGTTCCATTACTTGGATCCTTTCCCTTACACAGAGAGCTACTCCTCCTTGTCTTTTACCCTCCCTGTCCATCCTGTAGATTGTGTACCCTGATATGATGACATCCCAGTCATGGTTTTCTGTTTACCATGTTTCTGTGACTGCCATGATATCCAGGCATCCCTCTTCCATCAAGGCCACTAGTTCAGGGAGCTTGTTACACAGACTATGGGCATTGGTACTCATCACCCTCCATTTTTTTTATGGCCTTACCCCTTTTAGCCCCATCCCTCTCCTTACTGCCTTTGCCTTTTTCTCCATTTACCCCTGTCCTGCTTCCTATTGACTTCTCTACTTTGGTGTTTACCTCGCTAACTACCCTGTTTTGTGGGGGGAGGCTGGGATTTCCCTGCTCCTTTTCAGGGCTTCCCCCCATGGCTAGTTTAAATGCTTGCCAATGAAGCATTTAAACCTATCACCTAGGATCCTGGTTCCCCTCCAGGGCAGATGCAGACAATTGCACCAGTATAGGCCTGTATCCCTCCAGGTGGACCCCCAGTCCCCAGTGAAGACAAAACCCTTAGCTCCGCACCAGTTTTTCAACCATTCATTGAATCCCATGGTGCAGAGTACATTAGCATCACCCTTGCCATAGACAGGCAGCACCTCCGAGAAGGTTACCGTACAGGCTACTTGTCTAAGGCCCCTCCCCAACTCCACAAACTCCTCTTGCACTGCTCTGATCCCATTCTCAACAGGTCATTTGTCCCTAGGTGGACAATGACATCCAGCTCCCTCCCCCATGCAGCTGCTCCCACAATCCTGAGGATTCGCTCCCTGTCTCTCCCAGCCATGGTACCAGGCAGGCACCTTACCTCCCTCTCCCCTCCCTCCTCCAGTTCTACGCCCCTAACAGTTGAGTCCCCCACCAGGAGTTGTTTCCTTCCCCTGTGGGATCCCATGCCACCCTCCTGTGGGTCTCCTTTGTGGAGGTTCCCAGCATCCTCCTTGGTCTCCACTGCAGGTGCCTCCATAGAGGAACCACTCTCCACCAGAATGGTGTATGAATTGTGGAGAGGTACAACTGGAGGGATGTGCCTCTGTTCCACCACCCTCTCCCTCCCTGAGTCCACCTTGGTCCAACTGCTCCTCTTTCTTGGCAGCCTCTGAGGCAGCAGCAGTGGCCCTGGTGGTCCCTGGATGGGCAACCTCCTCCCTCAGACCAGAGAGGTGCCTGCAAATCTGGCAGCATCGCAGCCTCCAGAATGTCTCCTGGAAGACTGCTGCCCCACAGCCATTGCACTGCACCACTACCATCATGTCTTATTTTGTGGCCCCTCTCCTGTTGCTTTGCATGCTTACTCTCACCTCCCTCTATTTATTTTTCTACCTACTTTCCTACTGCCTATGTGCCCTTACAGCTCTCACCCTTCCTGTTTTGGGACAGGAACTTCCTGTATTCTTCAGTAGTCTCCTTCTTCCTTTCTCAGAGTCAGACCTCCAGCAGCTGGGGGGGGGGCGGCTACTGTTTTCCTTCAAGGATGACGGAACTTATGTGTCTCAGTGATCCTTCCCTTCCTACTGCCAAACAGGAAGTTCCTGTTGTCAGTCAAATCCAGTGCCTATAAAAGTAGAACTGGCTAAGGGTAGAGGGGAGGGAAGGAGGGCAATTAGCAAGAAAAGTTCTAGCTCTTTAGTCAGCTGCTCCTTGCTCTGAAAGCAAGATTCCTGTCTGCCAAAAGCTAACAGCAGGAAACTGTAATTGGAGACACCTGGTTTTCTACTGCCTAAGCCACACACCCAATTAACTTCTCTTCTCCTGACTTTGCAAACTAAGAAGTTGATACAGTCCCTTTCCCCAACACAGAAAAATACACTGACTTTCTTTTTGTTTACCCTAAGTGAGCCCCCCCCACTTCTAATAAAGTATATTTGCTTAATCCCAACAGGCACTGACTCCTGTTGAGTTAGAAGTGTTCTATTAGTAAGAATAGTTCTAGCTCTTTAGTCAGCTGCTCCTTGCTCTGAAAGCAAGATTCCTGTCTGCCAAAAGCTAGCAGCAGGAAACGAGGTGCAGGGAGTAGCAAATTCAAGAGGTGTGGGAATGGAAACTGGATGAGAGGGAGGGGGCCATCTGGGCTTGCACAGGTGGCAAAGAATGTGTTGAAGGTTTGTAGGTTGGACTGGGTAAGGGATGATTTATAGCATGCCCATGCCTTATCCCTGGCACTGGATTTGGCAAGTAGGTCAGCTGTAATCCAGGGATGGTGGTGCTGCTTTACCCTGGCCTTTTTTAGTGGGGCACGGTGGTTTCAGGTGCTGGTGAGTAAGTAAGAGAAGAGGGTAGGACAGCGTCAATGTCCTGGGCAAGAAAAACTGGATTCCAGTCTGAGTGGGTGAGGTCATGGAGGAGGGCAGCTGCATCCAGAGTGTGGAGAGGGCGGGTCCAAATGTATTTAAGGACTGCATGGGGGAGGTGAATCTTGCTTATGCAGTAAGTGATGCAGTGCCTGATGCTGTGATATATTGGGGGTGAGAGGATAACACGCAGTTGAGCAGGGAGTGGTTTGGGGAGCTGGGGTTTAATCTGAGTGAGTTTGGCGATCAGCTGGGTGAGGTTCAGGGCCTTGATCTTTAGGAGGGTGGGTTTAGAGAAGGAGGAGAGCAAGTCTAGGTTGAAGTTACCTAGAAGCAGGAGTTCCCCATTTGCTGTGAGGGAGTGGATTGAGGAGATGGTGGAAACAAAGGAATCTGGAAAGGCTTTAGGTGGAGCGTAGAGAGTTCTAATGTAGAGAGGGGTAGAAGATGGGAGGGATAGGTGGGCAATGATGAGTTCATGGGAGGAGGGGCAGGAGTCTTTGGGAGTGCTAGAGCAGGGGAGAGAGTGAGAGAGACTGTCTAACATACAAAGCTACCCTGCCACCATGCTTTCCGCGGTCTTGATGGAAACGATTGAATTCAGGGAGAGAGAAAGAGAGAGGGGGGTGGGGGATTTTGGCAGTTAACCATGTTTCAGTAACACAGAGGATGTCTGGTGGGTGCTGGGTTATCCACACTTCAAGAGCATCCATTTTTGGTAGGAGGCTCCTAGCATTTAAATGAAATGTGTGGAGTCCGTTGGTAAGGAGAGAGGGAGTAGAGCTTAGAGGAGAACTTAGGTTAGTTTGGGCAGGGGTGGAGGGGGTAGTTTGAGGGCCAGGGTTGGGTTGGACATCACCAGAGAGAAGCAGAAGTAACAGGAAGAAACATAAGTGAGGAGGGTACTTTTGCCTTCAAAGACTGTGTGAGAAGGATGATGCTGAGTGAGAAAAGCAGCAAAACAGAGCTTCAAAATTTAGAAGGCTAGTGATGAGTAGTGTGGAGTGGATAAGGAGTGTAGTAGAGGGAGGGGGCAGGGGTGGGGGGCAGAGGGGAGGGGCAGAGGATAGGTGGGAAGGGATGGACAGGGAGGAGAATGGAAGGGAGGATTGGTGAGCAGGGATGGACAGGTTTGGAGTAGAGAAGGGAGGATGCAGTATGTATGGGAGGGAGAGGGGAGAGAGAGATTGGGACAGAGGTTGCTAGAGGAGTGGATTGTACAGAGAGTGAGAAGAGCAAAGGAAGTAGACAGAAAGACAGCAAGAGCAGCATGGTCATGGTTACAGAAAGCAGGAGCAGAGCAGTGAAATCCCAATGGAGGATGACCAAGAAAAGCTGAGGAGTAGAGCTGAGTAAGAACAGTACAGGTGGAGGACAGAGGAGTGAGGTTGAGAATACAGAGAGGGAGATTTAACCCACAGCTGGGGAAAGGGGCAGACTAGTGGAAGGAGAGAGCTCAAACAGGTCGCAGTTTACTGACTTAGATTTGAGACAGGTGCAGCTCATACTGGGAGAAGGCAGGCAATAGAAGGAATGTTTAAAAGAGGTACCCCTCCAGGGTGGGAGGGAGGGAGGTGGGTTATTCCTTTATTGGCGCTGTGTGCCCAACAGGAGTGCTGTGGAAAACAATCAGCCCAGTGCTGAAAGATAGCAACCTAGTGGGTCTCAGGTGAGGCGACAGCAACGGTGGTTGGGAGGGGGGGAGTCCGGGTCCCTGTTGAACCCCCTTCCCTACCCAGAGCCTCCTCAGTCTGCTGCAGGGTGAAATTGATGGTGGCACTAGTTGGTCTCAGGTGCGGCAAGAGCAGCAGCAGTTGGGGGGAGTGCGGGTCCCTGTCAAGCCCCCTTCCCAATCTGGAGCCTCCTTGGTCTGCTGCAGGATGAAATTGCTGGCAGCACTAAAACAGGGGAGAGAGAGAGAGACAAAAATGGAAATTATAGCTGTCCTGTGGTGATGAGCTCACCGGGACTGCCTCTATGGGGTCTCAAGCTGTCAACAAAGAGCGCTTGCAGAGGTATCCTCCAGATTGCCATAGACCAATTTAGACAATTCAGCAAGCAAAAAACAGACAATGTGCACTTTCAGAGTGCTAGCACTGCCTAATACTTGACTGTGATCATTAATAAGCACAATTAGATTTAGAGAGATACAGGATAAATACTATCGCAGGCCAGACACTACAAGCACTTTATATAGAGAAGCACAGGATTTAACTAAGCAGGACACAGAGGTGCAATTCAAACATCAATAAAGCATTCAGACTAATACAGGATTATTAACTAACAGGACAATCGGCCCCACTTACACATTTGGAATGGCACTGCGTTTAACCTGCACATGAGTAACCTTCTGCTTTGATTTGCTTCAGCATAGTGCGTCTCTCATCACTATCGGTAAACAATTTCCTATGTAGGCTTACTCAGCATAAAGCAGTGCAGTTATACACAGATGCATTTACTGCATCGTCATGCACAGTCTACATCCCTCTATTCTAATTAAAATCATGTTACTGTCAGAACCATGGACTTAATTTGTGCAAGATTATTGCCTACAACATTTCACATTTACCTCGCACTGGCATTGACTCCAGCAGCACCAAATTACACTGCAATAAAAATAGTTTGCAACTACCTAAAATACACTGATCAGTAATAGTAGATTCAAACTACTTAGAATGCACTGATCTGCATTTAATAACCCCTAGTGGGCTGGTATTCAGAAAAACAAACAATTGTCCATTATGAGCACAAGGTCCAGATACAGGCTATGGTGTTTCAAAGTGGCCACCATCGTCACTCATCATGTGGCACCCAACAGAAGGACTGCAGAAAACTGCCAGTCCAGCGCTGAAAAATACTTGCCTAGTGGGTCTCAGGTGCAGTGAGAGCAGTGGTGGTTTGGAGGGAGTGTGGGTCCCTGTCGGGCCCCCTTCCCTACCCAGAGTCTCCTCGGTCTGCTGCAGGGTAAAATTGCTGGCAGCATTAATGGGTCTCAGGTGCGGCCAGAGCAGCGGCAGTTGGGGAGGGGTGTGGGTCCCTGTTGAGCCCCCTTTCCTACCCAGAGCCTCCTCAGTCTGCTGCAGGGCAAAATTGCTGGCGGCACTAGTGAGTCTCAGGTGCGTTGAGAGAAGCGGAGGTTGGGGGAGGGAGTGTGGGTCCTTGTCAAGCCCCCTTACCTACCTGGAGCCTTCTCGGTCTGCTGCAGGGTGAAATTGCTAGCGGCGCTAAAAGAGGGGAGCGAGAAAGACAAAAATGCTAATTATAGCTGCCATGTGGTGATGAGCTCACTGGGACCGACTCTACAGGGTCTCAAGCTGCCAACAAAGAGCGCTTGCAGGGTGTGCTTCAGATTAACATAGACCTATTTAAACTGGAGCGAATTCAGCAAGCAACAAACTGACAATGGGCACTTTCAGAGTGCTAGCACTGCCTAATACTTGACTGTGATCATTAATAAGCACAATTAGATTTAGAGAGATACAGGATAAATACTATCACGGGCCAGACACTACAAGCACTTTATATAGAGAAGCACAGGATTTAACTAGGCAGGACACAAAAGTGTAATTCAAAACATCAATACAGCATTCGGACTAATACAGGATTATTAACTAACAGGGCAATCGGCCCCACAGACACATTTGGAATGGCAGTGCGTTTAACCTGCACATTAGTAACCCTTCTTCGATTTGCTTCAGCATAGTGTGTCTCTCATCACTATTGGTAAATAATTTCCTATGTAGGCTTGCTCAGCATAAAGCAGTGCAGTTATACATAAATTAATTTACTGCATCGTTGTGCACAATCTACATCCCTCTATTCTAATTAAAATCATGTTACTGGCAGGACTGTGAACTTAATTTGTGCAAGATTATAGCCTACAACATTTCACATTTACCTCGCACTGGCATTGACTTCAGCAGCACCAAATTACACTGCAGTAAAAATAGTTTGCAACTACCTAAAATACACTGATCAGCAATAATAGATTCAAACTACTTAGAATGCACTGATCTGCATTTAATAACCCCTACCGGGCTGGTCTTCAGAAAAACAAACAATGGTCCATTATGAGCACAAGGTCCAGATACAGGCTATGGTGTTTCAAAGTGGCAGCCATCTTCACTCACCACATGGTGCCCAACAGGAGGGCTGTGGAAAACAATCAGCCCAGTGCTGAAAGATAGCTGCCTAGTGGGTCTCAGGTATAGTGAGAGCAGTGGTGGTTGGGGGGGGTCCCTGTTCAGCCCCCTTCCCTACCCAGAGCCTCCTCGGTCTGCTGCAGGGCGAAATTGCTGGTGGCACTAGTAGGTCTCAGGTGTGGCAAGAGCAGTAGCAGTTAGGGGGAGTGTGAGTCCCTGTCAAGCCCCCTTCCCTACCTGGAGCCTCCTCCTTGGTCTGCATAAAGAGCCACTCCTCCCCCATTCTTTCCCACCCTATCTTTCCTGAATAGAGTATAGCCTGGAATGGCTATACCCCAGCCATGGTTTTCATTGTACCATGACTTGGTAATGGCAGTGATGTCCAGGTCAGCGTCTGCCATAATGGCCTCTAGGTCCGAGATTTTATTTACTAGACTTTGAGCATTTGCACACATAACCTTAAAAATTCTGCTACCACCCTGCTTGCCAACCCCCCCCCCGCATTTTCCCTTTCTTTTCTCTCCTTACCCTCTCTGCTCTTATTCCTATCTTAATTTCTACCATTTTGTTTTGTTTTTTGCTGTTTGATACCCTTGGAGATTTCTCTCCCTTAGGGTTCTCCCTACTGACTACTTAAGCTTGTGAGGGGGACAGTTTATGTCTCATTGCTTCTTTTGCCACCCCCTCAGCTAGTTTAAATGCTCACCAATGTAACATTTAAACTGTTCACTGAGGACTGTGGTTCCCCTCCTGGATGGATGCAGGCAGTCACCCCTGTATAGGCCCTTATCCCTCCAGGTGGGATCCCAGTTTCCAGTGTAGCCAAACCCCTTCTCTCTCTCTGCCCCACTCCTTCAACCATGAATTGAAGCACTTGGTAAGGTACCCGATCCCCCCCCGTCATAGATTGACAACTGATCAGAAAGGCCACTGAGCATGTTACCTGCCTAAGACCCCTTCCTGAACTCCTCCTGCACTTTCCTAGCCTTGTCCCCAGCCAAATCATTAGTCCCTAGGTGGACAATGACATCCAACTCTCTCGCCGATCCTACTACCCTATCGATCTTCAGGATCCACTTCCCACCAACCTGAGCTGTGGCACCTGGTAGGCACCTTCCCTCCTTCTCCACTACCTTCCTGTCCAAAAATCTATCCCCCTCACAATGGAGTCTTCCACCAAAAGTGGCTTCCTCCTCCTCCTCTTCCTCCTCCTCCTCTGGGGTCCTCTCCTCCCCCCGAATTGGGTCTCCACTACAGAGGACCCCCACATCCTCCTTGGCCACTACTACAGGTGTCTCACTAGGACAATCCTGCCTCACCAGAGGGATGTAGGAATTGTGTAGTAGTACCATATGGGGGATGTGCCTCTGACTCACCACCCTCAACCTCTCAGCCCACCGTAGTCCATCCACTCCTCCTCCTTGGCATCCTTTGAGGATGCGGTGACAAACTTGGTGGTCTCTGGGTGGAGGAGGAGGCCCTCCAACTCCTAGCCAACTTGGCCTGGAGTCTAGCAACCTCCTCCCTCATCCCAGAGAGGTGCACGCAGATCGGGCATCACCGCGGTCTCCAGAAGAGCTCCCTGAAAACTTCCGCCCCGCAGTAACTGCACTGCACCAATCCCAGCATACTTACTATTCTATTTACCCTGGAAATAGTTGGTCCCCTTCCCCTTGCTGGAGTGTATCCAGCTAGTAGTACCCTGTAGATCAGTGTTCCTTCCTTTATTCCCTTCTTCTTTCCCTACTGTGGCACCAGCACTAATAACTTCCCTAGCCTAGCCCTGCCAGTAGTACCCGGTAGATTTGTGTTCCTTCCTTTATTAATGAGTAGCGTGGGGAGTCGCACCTGGGACTGCAGTGCTGTTCTAAAAATTCAGACTTAGTAGGAAATTGGGGTTGCCGGCACCTACCAAACCGATGCAGCCTTTAGATATCTTCTTAAATCCAACTTGAAACTTAGCACGCTGTATGTATAAAAAGGAGACCAACCTTGTTTGACATTGAAAAAGATGCTGAACTTCATTTAAGTGCTTTTTCATGAATATATATATATATATATAATATTTTTTTTTTCTCTCAACAGAAACTCTTTTGTACCCCTACCCCAGATAGGGTGTTTCATCCTTTCCCACTTTTAGTCTACCGCTGCCTTCCAATTCTCACTTGCAGACACCCTTCTTCCCTGTTCCTTCCCTGGCTGCCTGTCAATGCTGGACCCTATTCCTCTATTTTACTGCTGTACTCACTGTTGCGGTGTAGGGTGGAGTGACTCTCTGCCTCATTTGGCTCACTCTGGTGGACGGACTCCGACATCCTTAGCGTGTTGGTCCTTCATGTGGGGGGCCAAAGGCAAAAAGTAATAGGATAAGGGGCTCCATCCCTTTCCTGCCATAGTTCCCTGTTGTAGCTCCTGTTTGGGGGTGAACTCTCCCACTCTCAACTCAGATAGATGAGTCCTGTAAGTGGTAGGCTCAGGGTTGTCAGTGGAGTTCGAGACCCCACCCCTGTGTTGGCCTCAGGCACCACTGGAAGATGTGCCTACCCCTTAATCTCTATCTGACCTACAGAACATGATTCAGCAGCTCCTACCATGCCACGCAGTAGAGCAGGTTCTGGAAATTTAAGCTTAACAGGAATTCATGTTGTGGTTGTGGTACTTTCTGATACTCAAGAGACAGGGAGAGGGTGTCCCATTCTTGATCTGCATGTCAAGTTTTGTATGGTAACGTGGAATCAGATCATTTTGTTCTTTGTGGTCGGGGTATGGTTCTGCTCCCTAAACCTTCATGGTGCAGAATTCTGCATCCCCATCGGTCCATCATACAGATGGTTCCTGAGATTCCAAGTGGATGGAACCTTGTATCCGTTTTGATCCCATGGTGTTCACTAAATGTCTGTAAGTGATGGCAGCCTTCCTCAGATGCAAGCGAATCAAGCTGCGCCCATAATTCAATGACTGCCTCCTCACAGGCAATTAGTTCAGTGCAGGATGTGGAGCTGACCAGGGACTTGGCTATCCAGTCATTTCAACAACAGAGTCATCTAGTCAACCTGGCAACTCCAAGCTTACTTCAAAGCAGGTAACTGTGTTCACTGGGCTAGAGTTAGACTCACTGCAGGCCACATCATGCTTACCCCTGGACAGGGCTGAGGATTTTTTGTCCTTTGCTCGATCATTACAGGATGGGCAGTAACTTCTGGATTAAGATTTCTTCAAGTTCCTGAGCTTTATCATTTTTACCATGTTCAAGGTCCATTGTACCTACTGGTAAATGAGGGTCATCAGATATGAACTGGGCCACAGTACTCCTGGTGGGGGTATAGCAGTGATCTATACAGAAGCTGGCAGTATAGCCTAGAGGTTAGAGGAGCAAGGTGTGAATGAGCTTGATACATCCAGTAGACCAGACCGGAGTTTGATTCTCACAACCTTCACTTGCATACTGTGTGACTCTGAGCAAGTCACTTAACCGCCCAGTGCTCCCAGGTCACCCCTGAAAACAGGCACTTGTGCCTAGTGGGTCTTACCTGGTTACCAAAGCCTAAAATAAATAAAAATAAAAGACACAGCACTTATCAGGTTTTCCACAAAGACCAGGCTGCCCTATGCCTCCATACAAAATTCCTGCCCAAGGTAGTTTCTGAATTCCATCTGAACCAGGCCTTGGTGCTACCTTGTCTTTGCTGAAGTCACATGCTTTGGACACCAAGTAGAAATTCCACATGCTTGACATTCCCCGGTCTTTGATCTCCTTGTATGAGTGACAGTGGAATTTCATGGTGACATTGGCAGTTGTTTGACAATATGCTAAAGCTGCCTAAGACAAACCAGCAACCAAACAGACCACTGGCAGTTGCATCACACCCTGCATTAGGCTTTGTTATCAATTGCCTGGGAAGGAACCAATGCACAGTCTACATGCTCACTCCACCAGACAAACTGATGCTAGATACATCCCCATTACAGAGATTTGTAAGGCTGCTACCTGACCTAATGTGCACATGTTCATATCCCACTGCAGCATCGACATATACAGTTTCTTGGATGCTGCTTTTGGGTCCACAATCCTCCACTCTCTTGTCACATAAAAACCTTGGGGTCCATGTCTACCTCCCCTCCTCCCAGTGGTCTGCTTGAAGTCTGCCTAAGTGTGGATAGTGAACAGACTCTAGGTAGTTATGATCAGTAGAGGCTCCATGTAATAGCAGCATTATCATTCATTTTGATTTCTTTATTCATTTATTATCCATATCAAGTACCGACACTGGTGTATGTATTTGCACTGGTCTGTTCAGCACTACAAGCCCACTCCTACAGGGCAGTGATGATGCAGTGAGTGCCATCATTCAACCTGGATGATCAGATGCTTCATGGGGGACTGCAGACATGCACAGCCTCATTAGCTAATATCTCACAGGAATAGATTACCTTGCATATTTCCGGCACTGGAGTGTCTATGCTGAGTAGCATTTCCAGTAAAAATGATAATTGACAATCTGAAATTTAAAGAAAATAATTTTTGTACACTCCTGGATGGGAAAACGTTTGTTGATGGCCTCTGTCATGTCTCTTCTTACTGTGTCTGAATACTGTATAAGAAAAACCAGGTGAGCAGAAATCCAGATGTGGGAGAGTCCTCTTAACACTGGCTCTGGAGCTGACAACCTCCTCTCACTCACTCTTCTCAGTTCAATTCTCAATCTGATCTGCTAGTAATGATACAGTCAGCTGGGCTCCTCTCCCCTGCACAAGACCCACTGCAGAAGACATGGGCAGTGAGGAATCACAATTAACATTGTTGGTGATGAAGAAACTACAAAATCGGAAAACCCATGAAGGTCACAGGGTTACACTATAAGGTCACAATCAGAATATTTTAAATCCTGGTAGGCAATAAGCAACAAGAGCAGTTGAACTCTTAAGAAACAATGATTCATTTTTATGCAAATTACTTTAGTAACAAATAATGCAGAGAAGTAAAGCACTAAAGTGAAATACAGTATAAGCTGAATTGTGTCTAAATATTATGTTTTTCAAAGTTTCCTAGAAGCATCAGCTGCTCTTTAAGTAATAGGAAAGACATAAGACGTATGTTTTAGTGTAGTATGATGTTTAAATGTTGAATTAATCACTTCTAAAGAGTGGGGATTAGCACTGAGGCCCATCCCCTCCTTACAGCAGAGCAGCTACCTTTGCTCTAGAATGTCTAGGATTTATATACTTTAAAAATAGGCTATGAACTGCAATTTCTGTTTCCAAAGCAGGATGCTCACTTGTGAAATGGGAGTCTATGATCTCCCTCCTAGTGATAATGTAACAACTCGTGCCCATCCATAACATGCCCCGCTGCAGATGTTGCAGGTGTGTGTGTGTCTGTGTGTGTGTGTGTCTCTGTGTGTGTGTGTGTGTCTGTGTGTGTGTGCCTGTGTGTGTGTGTGTCTCTGTGTGTGCCTGTGTGTGTGTCTCTGTGTGTGTGTGTGTGTCTGTGTGTGTGTGCCTGTGTGTGTGTGTGTGTGTGTGTCTTGTGTGTCTGTGTGTGTATGTGTGTGTCTGTGTGTGTGTGTGTGTGTGTGTGTGTGTGTGTGTGTGTGTGTGTGTGTGTGTGTGTCTCTGTGTGTGTGTGTGTGTGTGTGTGTGTGTGTGTGTGTGTGTGTGTGTGTGTGTGTGTGTGTGTGTGTGTGTGTTGTGTGTGTGTGTGTCTGTGTGTGTGTGTCTGTGTGTGTGTGTGTGTGTGTCTGTGTGTGTGTGCTGTGTGTGTGTGTGTGTGTGTGTGTCTGTGTGTGTGTGTGTCTCTGTGTGTGTGTGTGTCTGTGTGTGTGTGTGTGTGTGTGTGTGTGTGTGTGTGTGTGTGTGTGTGTGTCTCTGTGTGTGTGTGTGTGTCTGTGTGTGTGTGTGTGTGTGTGTGTGTGTCTCTGTGTGTGTGTGTGTGTGTGTGTGTGCTCTGTGTGTATGTGTGTGTGCTGTGTGTGTGCTGTGTGTGTGTGTGTGTGTGTGCTGTGTGTGTGTCTGTGTGTGTGTGTGTGTGTCTGTGTGTGTGTGTCTGTGTGTGTGTGTGTGTGTGTGTGTGTGTGTGCCTGTGTGTGTGTGTGTGTCTGTGTGTGTGTGTGTGTGTGTGTGTCTCTGTGTGTGTCTGTGTGTGTGTGTGTGTGTGTCTGTGTGTGTGTGTGTGTGTGTGTGTGTGTGTGTGTAAGCACTGACGTGTGAAAGTTAGCCTAAGCAGGTTGTACCAGCTAGCAGAGCACTTGGACATGTGTGCCATTTAGAGGGCCAGTGACACCACTATTTTGTCCTTGCCCCCCATCCAGCCACCCTTTGACCTATGGGACAAAAGCTGATTGACAGAGTGAGGGTTGGCAATAGACAGGCACTGAGGCTGTGAAGTGCACACACAGCATTTACACTATAGGACTCCCATTGTTGAAACACTGTCAGGGGCATAAGGAGTAGGGAGTCGGGGGAAGGGGACTTGACTTACTAGAAGCTGGATTCAAGAGCTTTTCTGTCAGTTCTTCACAGAAATGGCCAGACACTTCTGGCATTTGATCTGAGGGTATCACAAGGGAAGCTGGGTTACGTGGTTGACTTGGGAGGGTAAGGAGAGTCAGAGCTTAAGTTTGGAGGCTGGGGTTCACATCCAGATCAACCTGAAATGGCACACCTGCATCCGTACAAGACAGCAACATTTCAATTCCTAGTTTAAGGCCCCTATTATTTTCAGACTGTTTAAGGCAACAGAAGATGTATGCTGTTTTCCTTATAAAGTGCTGTCTTTTCCTTTTCTGTTCCAGACACTATTCCAGAGGATTTTCAAGAGTTTCGGACACAGCAATTTGGAAGTGACATTCCTTTATAAAGAGCCACAGAAACTGTTCCTGTAAACAATAAAGGCATCTCAAGAAGCTACGCGAATGAAACTGTATGATTACTAATTTGTAAAGAAAACACACAAACAGTTCCCTATCAGTTTACTTATATGGATGTTAAAATAAAAAGATACTGTTAAAAAAGTGGAATATTTCTTGTCTGATGATTTTTTAAGGACTTCTTCACTTAATGTTTCATGAACTGTTCAAGTGTGTCAGTAGAAGACTTAGTTTGCTGGCCAAAGCACCTAGCTTCACCTCAGCTTTTTCCCTCTAGATTGCTTGAAAGGACAGAGCAGATGACCTTACCAGAGCAAGGGAAAGGATTAAGACTTCTTTTGGCTAAGCAGATTTACTGTGTGTTGTTATTTTTATTTTGTACTCACAGGGATTGTTACTGTTTGTTGCTAACATTTCATTGCTTTATTTTTCTCTGATTCAAATTGTTGTTGCTGGTATATCTTCTTCTGCATTATTACAAGGTGTGCCTACAGGTGTGTGCTAACAGATTACTGCTGTAATCTTCTGATTCAAATTGTCTTTTGCTAGGTATATCTTCTGTTACTGCTTTATTTTTCTCTGTAGCAAAGTGTTTCTTACAGGGTATATCTTCTTTGAAGTTATTACAGGTGATGCCTTACAGGTTTTACAGTTTTAGTTAACATTAGGATAAGCTTTCAGGGTTACTGCATTTGTTGTTGACTGATTGTTTCTGCTTTTACCTCCTTGTTCTTTCGTCCGTGGTTCTTCTTTTTCAGCAGGGGAAGGGCCCAGCCAGCCACCCACCCCCATCCCCAGCCACCTCACACTACACTCCTTTTATAGAGTACCACAGTCGTGACATTTCCTGTGGCAAAGCAGGAAGGGGCATATCAGTGGGGTATGCACAAGGTGAGCTCATTTACAGGGGCACTAGTAATTTAACTTGTTATAACAAGTTATACGAAAACAAAACACAAAATCAAACCATTACTTGCATTTTCTTCCTTCTAATTACTTTGACAAAGGTTATAAACCCAGCAACTTATTTGGAATGGATATCATTAACTGCAGGTACTGTGGAACACTTTTCAGAAGGACAGTCTTACAGGATTTAGGACACTGTCCTACATGCTGGGCCATTGGAGATCTTAAGGCACAGCTCCGGGCAGCATGGGCAGAGATTGCACACTTCAAATTTCATATTCAAGAAGAAATACATTATAAGAACCACCCGCCATTTCCCCAACATCCAACAGAAGAACCTCGACCACAGAGGATAGTTGGTCTGGGAGGTTGGCAGGTGGTTAGGAGGGGCAAATCGGGTGCCCCATCACTCAGTGCTCTACAACATATTACCTCCAAAAACCATATAAACACTACAAACAGGTATCTGCCTCTATCTCCAAAATCAAACAAAGGGGCAGAGGACACTGTGGAGCAGGACACTGCAGTACAGGAGCTAACACAGCAAAACTCGCCCAAATCAGGAACCAAAACAAAAAAAGCAAAAAGGAAATCCAAAAAACTTTTGATCATAGGAGACTCCATGATTCGGGGAGTTGATACCTATCTCCAGCCAGGGGTAATGGTCAGATGTCTCCCAGGTACATCAGCATGGAGAGACACTGACCGCATTGTTAAAATTGTTCAGGAAGCAGGAGAAAATATTGACGTCCTGGTACTAATAGGGACTAATGATCTCGCCAGCCGGTCAGTTGTGGAGACCAAGGAACACCTGACCAAGCTGGGTGACAAACTATCATCCATTTCATCTGGCATCTCCTTCTCTGAGATCCTGCCAGTCTGGGAGAGGGGGCAGATGGACGGAAGGTCAGACAAGGGAACATAGGGGAGCTAAACATGTGGCTCAAGGGCTGGTGCCAGGAAAAATGACACAGATTTGTAGGGAACTGGCAACAGTTTTGGGAGTGAAAGTTCTTTAAATTTGATGGACTGCATCTGTCTATGGAGGGAGTCAGTGCATTGGGGCAGAAGTCTGACATCTTTGCAGAATATTTAAACTAGCAAATGGGGAGGGGGTGCAGCATCCCATACGTCAAATGGGAAGAGCATCCCTCCCCCCTTAGCTAGTGGTCAAACAGGGATTCAGCATGTTTGCAGTTCATTTGCATCACCAGGAAAGAAAAAAGGTCTGTCTCCCCATACGACACACAGGGGAAATGCCAGACCTCACCCAACAACTAACATACTGAAATCTGGCCAATGGAAAATTATGTACACAAATGCTCACAGCCTGGGAAATAAGATCCCAGACCTGCAGTCAATAATGTCAGAGGCCTAACTGGACATAGTAGCAATTAGTGAGATGTGGTTTACCAGTAAGCACACTTGGGAGACTTCAGTACCTGGCTATGTACTGTTCAGAAGAGACCGAGGTGCGAAGGGGGGTGGTGGAGTGGCCCTGTATGTCAATGAAAATATCAAAGCTACAGAAATTCAGAATACACATAAGGAGCCAGAAGAACTGTGGGTCACCCTGGAAACAGGAAATGGGACAGCCATAAAAACTGGGGTTGTCTACAGGCCCCCAGACCAGGGGGAGGACATAGACACATTACTGTTAGAAGATATACAAAACATGACAGCTAAAGGGGAGGTTCTGATAATGGGAGACTTCAACATGCCACATACAGATTGCTCAATACCAGCAGGAACATCTGCCAGAACTAAACACATGGTGGATTCCCTGCAGGGGGAGGACCTCAAGTAACTGGTACAACAACCCACAAGAGATAGGGTTATCCTAGATCTAGTACTTCTAACAGGGAAGGGATCACAGATCTCCAGGTAGAAGGTCACCTGAGGGCCAGTGACCAACACATGGTATGGTTCAATTTGCCCACTACAACTAAATCATCCCATTCTAAGGTAAAAGAATGGGACTTTAGAGGAGCTGCCTTTGATAAGATGGCCAACAGAGTTAAGCTAGCCCTGATAAAAAGAAACACAGGTGAGGGGGTATAGGCAAAGTGGGCAAGCATTAAGGATGCAATACTTGAAGCAACATCCCATTGTGTTAGACAGAAAAGGAAGTGCAAAAGAAGAAGGAAACCACTTTGGTTCTCAAATACAGTAGCAGAAAAGGTCAGAGCCAAAAGGCTGGCCTTCAGGAAATATAAGGGAACACAGCGGGATGAAGATAGGAAGGCATACCAAACTGCCCTAAGGGAAGCAGGGAAGGCAATAAGGCAGGCAAAGTCCCAAACTGAGGAAACACTAGCACAAACAGTAAAAGAAAGTGACAAGACTTTCTATAGATATATTAGTGAAAGGAGAAAGTCCAGAGGGGGTATTGCTAAGCTTAAAGGGAAAAGAGGGCGTGTGAGGAGGAGGACCTTGTAAAAGCATCTATCCTAAACAGATACTTTTGCTCAGTGTTTACTGAAGAGAAGGTAGAAGAAGAAGAAGAAGAATCTGTATTTATATAGCGCTTTTCATACATCCAAAGCGCTTTACAAGCAATGCTAGACTGGTAGTGAAGTGACTGAATGTGTGGTGGCGGCCATATCGCACATCATCACCCACACACAGCCTGGGTAATTGCATGAACCAGTTTATGGGAAGGGGAATGTTGGCCAGAACACCAGGAATGTTCCCTACTCTTTGCTAAGGGTGCCCTAGGTTCTTTTACTTCCACCTGGACATCCACCAGGACAACACCAGGATGGGCAGAAGGGACCTCGGTTTAACATCTCATCCGAAGGACGGCACACCCCTGCAGTACAGCACCCCCCAATACTGCACTCAGATGCCAGCGATTTTTAGGTGCAAGTCCAATCCCGGTGTTGGACGAGAACCCACGACCTTCTGGTCCAGAGGCGGATGCGCTACCAACTGAGCCACGCTGATATCTAGGTAGGGCAGGGCCCACAGCTTAGCACCATGGACACAGAGGGGAGGGAGATGAGCACTACTCCCTTCACAAAAGAAAGGGTCCTACAAGAGCTGGCTAAGCTCAGGGTGGACAAGGCAATGGGACCTGATGGCATACATCCCAGGGTACTAAAGGAGCTAAGGGTGGAACTAGCAGAACCATTAGCAGAACTGTTTACTGAGTCTCTGAGCACAGGAGAGGTTCCAGAAGACTGGAGAAGGGCTCATGTGATCCCGCTCCACAAGAATGGTAGCAGGGAGGAGGCAGGGAACTACAGACCAGTCAGTCTTACCTCAGTAGTGGGCAAGATTATGGAGGCACTCCTTAAGGAAAGGATAGTGCAACACCTGGAATCCATAGGGGCACAGGATCCAAGACAGCATGGGTTTACAAAAGTAAGGTCCTGTCAAACTAATCTCATAGATTTCTTTGACTGGGTAGCCAGAGTGGTGGACCAAGGGGGAGCAGTCGATGTCACCTACCTTGACTTCAGCAAAGCTTTAGACACTGTTCCACATAGAAGATTGATAAACAAGCTGGGTAGGCTTGGGGTGGGATCAGAAGTTGGTCAACTGGGTAGCAAACTGGTTGACAGGTAGAAAACAGAAGTGGTGGTAAATGGTATGCAGTCAGAAGAGATGCAAGTCACAAGTGGGGTACCTCAGGGATCAGTCCTGGGGCCAGTCCTCTTTAATATCTTCATCAGTGACATTGCAGATGGACTAGAGGGCAAGGCTTGTCTGTTTGCAGATGACACCAAGATCTGCAACAGAGTAGATGCTCTAGATGGGGTGGGCAGAATGAGAAGAGATCTGGATAAACTAGCAAAATGGTCGAAAGAGTGGCAACTGAGATTTAATGCAAAGAAGTGCAAGATCATGCACATAGGGAAGAGAAACCCTGAAGCCACCTATAGGCTGGGAAGGGAGTTGCTGACAGTCACAAAGGAAGAAAGAGACTTGGGCATCATCATCACCGATGACCTGAAATCATCCAAGCAGACCTCTAAAGCAGTAGGAAAGGCTAGGGGGATGTTAGGGTGTATTAGTAGGGGTATCACAAGTCATAAGAGGGAGGTAATAATCCCTCTTTACAAGACACTGGTTAGACCCCATCTGGAGTACTATGTGCAGTACTGGAGGCCACACCTTCACAAGGACATTAACCAAATTGAAGCAGTCCAGAGAAGGGCAACCAAAATGGTGCAGGGACTGCATCAGAAGACATATGAGAACAGATTAATGGAGCTCAATATGTATACCTAGAGCAAAGGAGGGAGAGAGGTGATATGATCGAAACATTCAAACACCTTAGGGGCATTAACAAGGTGAAAGAGTCTAACATGTTTCAATATAAGAAAAATAGCAGGACAAGAGGGCACAGCATGAGATTAGAGGGAGGCCGATTAAAGGGTAATGTGAGGAATTTCTTTTTCACAGAAAGGGTGGTGGATGCATTGAGCGGCCTACCTCAGGAAGTGGTGGCTATGAATACAGTACAGTGCTTCAAACAGTCATGGGATAGGCATAAGGGAGCAATACAGATGAGTATGAATAGATAGGCCACTGACAGCAAAGGACGATGGTACATTTACAAGCTAGAAAAGAAAATGGGCAGACTGGATGGGCCTTGCAGTCTTTATCTGCGTCAACTTCTATGTTTCTATGTCAGTCTGCCTGGTCGGCAACAGTACTTTTAAGTAGCTACTAGAAAGAACAGCTTTATTAGAACTGCTGCTCATTTACTGGATTGAAATAAATATCTAAACAACCTTTTACAAAAACATTTGTTTCTTCTAGCCGTGGGTGGCAGTACTGTGTGTATCTTGCATTTAGTCCCGAAGGTCCTTTGGCAGGAGTTAGTTCCTCCTCAGAACTGGCACTACATTGCTGTATTTTTTTTGGGGGGGGATGAGGGGGTTGGTTCTCTGCTGGTGCTGTCCTGTAGATTAGGTGTTCAACCAAGGCCCCTCTGCTTACTTCTGGTGGTTGTCCAGATGAGACTTCATCCTGTGGCACTATCTGTAAGAGAAGAAGACTGAATAAAGTCCCACTACTTGCACTTATGGCTTGAGATCGAATGATACACATTCAGTCCAAGCACTCTGGGTATTAATAAGTATGGGCCAAAAAGCCTGCCATGCTGCTCCCATATTTTAGAATCTACAACCAAGGAACAACAAAGAATCAGCTACTACTACATGTTTTATAGCAAATCTCAGAAAGTGCTTGTTACAAACCCTTTCCTACACCTGTAACTGAACGTACGTTAAATGCAGCTAAAGCATATTATGTACTTAAGTAATAATACATGACAGGGTGTGCATATCATTGGATATTGTTCCTCCACAGGTGCGTTGTGAGGCACGAGGTCATAGGCCCAGTGACTTTAGGCACCTGAGAAGGGATGATATCAGATGATATTGCACACCTTGGAGTAGTAATGTAATTATGAAATGGATCCATTTTAATTTTGCTTATTGATGGTATAACATACTATCAGACAGGAATTATATGTACTGAGATATAATCTTGCCAAATATGATCTTTGCCAATCAGATTTGGGGACTTTGACCATCCATTTCACAATGTATATTATATGTACTGTGCAGTTCAAGCTTGAAAACAGACTTTTTATCTAGTGCTCCTACCCAATTACCAAAACTTAAATATATAAATTAGCCTTGGTGCCATGGACAACATTGCTATGCTCAGTCAATCAGCATTCACAGAGGAGGGATGCTTGAGCATCCCAAACTCTTCTTCCTTGGGGAGGGGGGACTTTGCATCTTGCTGTGTGCCCGACACCCAGTGGAGGCTGGATGTCAGCACAGTTGCTACGCACAGACTTAGGGGAAGGCCAAGCCTCGGTGCTGATAGGTGCGTGCATGCCTCTGTACACGTGTGTGTGCATCACTGAATACTTGGTGGCCCTCATGGAATGAAAAACTATGGTGGAAAATCACCAACAGCAGCTGGATGCTGCCTCAGGTCCCCCCGGAGGCCCTGTACCACTGACTATGCTCTCTGCATCTGGATTGTGTTCCAGAGGTGATCAACCCCCTTCCCCCAGCCACACCACAGGAGGTAAGCCATGGGGAACTCAGTGGAAGTAAGTCCCAGATAAGTTGGGTGATGGGTCTGGAGGACCCAGGGCAGAAAGCAGCAGGTTGGTGTCAAGGGAGTATAAACAACTGATGAAAAAATGAGCAGCAGCTAATGGAATTTTCTACATCTCCGCATTGCTATGTTTTCCTGCAGCATACTATAATTCATTTTGTGTTTGCCTAAACAAATTTTGTCTGCAAAACATGTCACCAGTTCTTATTTCCATAGCTGTGGAAATGAGAGCTGGTGAGGTGCCACATAATGGAGACAGCCAAGACTTACTGAAAATGTCATCGGTCTTTCTAAACATTCAATAGATGGAATGTCTGTTTACCATAGAATACATGAATTCAGAATTCTGCAGCATTCTTGTGGCAGAATGCTACCCACCCAACATAACAGAATGCATCATATGGAGCCAGAGTATCAAGTTTTATCTGTGACAGAGTAAGCAGCAGTGATTTCCCTGGTAAGCAGGTAAGGCTAAGAGGGAGATTTTTGCATGCTCAGCAAAGGAACTTCAGAAATTAAAACTCTTCAGGTGGCATACAATGTTTGTGCCTGTATAAGAGTCCAGTTCTGGAATTGATGGCCTTGCTTAGTAGATGGATGTGTTCATGGTAGGTGAAGGAGGAGTCAAAGGTAACACCCAGTACTTAAAGGATTTAACTTGTTCCAGTGGGGTGCCCTGATAGTTAAGTACTCATAGTGGAAAGTCCCTGTGACTGCTTTGGTGATTGGAGAAGACCACAGCATTAGTTTTTTATAATTCAACACAAGTTTGTGTGCAGTGAACCATGCTTCAGCTTCCGAGAAGAAATGTTGGAAGGCAAGTTTTTTTGGGGGGGGGTGAGTGACTGCAAAAAATGGCAGCGTCATCCGCATACAATAGCATCTGACCAGAGCAGGCCTTAGGGAGTGAGTTCAGGAAGAGACTAAATCGGAGGGGCCCCAGGATGGAACCCTGGGGAACCCTTGAGTGAACAGGGAGGCTGGTGGATAGGGTTGAGCTAATTTTGACCTGCTGAGATCTGTCACTTAAGTAGTGCTCAAACCAGGAGATGGCTTCCAGTGAGAGCCCCATGGAGGGTAGGATCTTGAGGAGGGCATGACTGACAGTATCAAATGCCTTAGTTAAGTCTATGTAAACAGACCCAATTAAGTGTCTGCTGTCTAGGGCTTTGTGAATAGCGGTGGTGTATTCCAAAAGGGAAGTGGTGGTACTATAACCCTTTCTGAAGCCATGTTGTTCTTGGCAGACCAGGTTGTATTTTGACAGATAATCAGTGAGTTGGTTGGAAACAATTTTTTCTAGAGCCTTGGAGATTGGGGGAAGAATGGAAATGGATTGGTAGTTATTCAGGGAGGTGCGGTCACCACTTTTTATTTTTATTTATTTTTGTATCGGAATTACAAACCTTTGAGTCAAGGACTCATTTACAAAGGCTCCTCTTCATACACAGTACAGGAAGGGGCAGGTGTAACAGACATTGAGTGGAATAACAGACAACAGTGCATGTACATACATTATTTACATTATATACAGAAATGTAGCAAAAGTAGCAAGAGAAAAAAAAAATCCTTTTGCATGTGACAGGCCTATACATGATTGTAGCTAAGAAAGAAGGAGAAACTCAGAGATAAATATACAGTGTGGGTGAAAGAGGTTACTTGGATGGGGACAGGACCTGCAAGGGGCTGCGTTAGGTGCAACTGCAGTTACGGGAGTTGGACAGGTGGTTACGGAGGGCTGATTTAAACAGCCCAATTCTGTGTTAAGATGTGATACTAGGAGGGATGTCATGACCCTGGGGACTAATAGTGTGGTTTTGGTAGAGCTTCGGGTGAAGATAGTAGGAGGGGAGGTGCTGAGTATCTTAGACAGACCGGGGGGGGGTCAAACCTGAGCAAAGTGTTTGGGTGAGTAAATAGGTTTGGTAGAGTAGTTGCTCATCAAAGGAGAGGAGGTTTGACAAGAAGTATAGTGTACAGGTGTCCACAGAAAAACACAGGCAGCTACAAACGCCACAGAAAATGGGGCCAAAACCAAATCCAAATGGTACTCACAAACTGTTCATGTAGGTCGTCACCTCGTCACCACCATCTGCTCATAGATGAAAAATCCACAATTGATGTAGCAGGATAAAAAGCCTTTTAATTCTAGGTGGGCAAATCAGCGAACAAACAGGATACATACTGCCCCTCCCCACAGAGCCAAACATTTCCGCGTCACAATTACGCTTTCTCAAGGCTATGGCAATAGGGGGTAATACACTTATATATATATTATTTAAAGGTGAAGTTTAAAGGTAATGTTCCCACCTTCAAATAAAACCCCCATACAAAAAATCTAATTTTTTAATTATTACTATTACAATAAATAACAGGTGTAACAATAGCTTAATCCAGTACCAACATCTATATGAAAAATCACATTCATATATGTGAAATCCAAAAAATTAAAAAAAAATACATATTTATATACTTAAAACATACACGTATGAATACAGTTAATTACAGAAACGGAGAAAATTGAAAGAAGTCATTTAATCCTAAAGCAGCATATGACTTCAAAATATACTGCCAAAAAGTTTCTCTCTGACATAATTTTAAATACAGTTAATTACAAAAACGGAGAAAGTTGAAAGAAGTCATTTAATCCTGGAGCAGCATATGACTTCAAAATATACTGCCAATAAGTTTCTCTCTGACGTAATTTTAAATCTAAGTCTCCCCCCCAGGACCTACAAATACTTTTTCAATAATCTGAAAACTGAAATAATGCTCCTCCCCCTTAGATTTGACATGCTGCGAGAGGGCACTAACACCATCGGCATGCGCTATACTCTGTACATGTTGCCCTATTCTTTCTTTGAACTTTTGTGTGGTTTTACCCATATAAAAACAAGTGCATTTATTACAGCAGGCCAAATATACAACATTAGAAGTGTTACAATTGCCAAAAATTCCAATCTCATATAGTTTCCCTGTCACTGGTTGCTTAAACTCTTCACTAGTTTTAATAAACTTACAAAAATGGCAATTTCCACACTGAAAAGTGCCCTTTGGTAAGGCACTTATTTTGTCTATGTCCTGTCTAATCATATCCCCGCTGTAATGACTATGTACTAATGTATCCCGTAAATTAATGCCCCTCTTATAAACAATTCTAGGGGGAGTTAGAACTAAATCTTTAATTTTATTTTCAACTGATAAAATGTGCCAATGTTTTTTAATAATTTCAGTAAATAAATGCACTTGTGGACTGAAAGTGGTAATGAATTTTGGAGCATCATTTATATGTACAGTATTCTTTTTCATTTTTGGATCTTGAGTATATTCATTTCTTATGTTCTCAGCGTGTCCCAATTTTATATTCCACTTATGTTCAGCTTTTTCTCATCCTCTATTAGTAGTCTCCATATTGTAACCTCATTCCAAAAACCTCTTTGTTAGTTCCTCTGCACTTCTTTTATAATCCTCCTCATGGGAACAATTTCGTTTGTACCTCAAGAACTGTCCAATCAGTATATTTTCTGTAACATGCTTTGGATGACAACTTTGAAAATGCAAAATGCTGTTCCTGTCGGTATTCTTTCTGAACAGCTTGGTACTAATGTCCCCATTACTTTCTTTCTTCACTATCAGATCCAAGAAGCTGATCTCTTTAGGATCGGTTTTTAGTTCAAATTTCAGGTTACAATTTGATTTCTCCAAATACGCTGCAAACAAGCTCAATTCCAACGTAGTACCTTTCCAGATAAAAAATAAATCATCTATGTATCATTTATAGAAATCTATTTGTTCCAAAAATGGATTCTCACTTCCAAAGATGACTTTTTCTTCCCATTTTGATAAATAAATAATTGCATAATTGGGGGCCATAGCTGCCACCATAGCCATTCCCTTTTTCTGCAAGTATATCTTTTTATCAAACATGAAGGTGTTACAAGTAAGGACCTTCTCAGTTAGCATAACCAAAAATTCCACGAATGCCTGTGAATACGAAGTTTTTTCACACAAACTTTCTCTCAAACTTTCCAACCCATCACAATGTGGGATATTTGTATATAATGAACAAACATCCATGGTTGCAAAACTTGATTATTGACTCATTTCAGTATCTGCAAGGAAATCTATAAATTGTACTGTATCTTTCAAATATGATCGAGTGCTTTATGCAATGGGTTTAATATGATGATCTATAAAATGTGCAATATTGTCTGTCAATGATCCAATACTGACCACTATCGGTCTATTAGGTGGTTTTTCCAAGCACTTATGAATTTTCTGAAGTCCATATATAACAGATCTAACTGGATGTTCTGCAGTTAAAAAATCAAGTGTGTCATGACTAATCAGGCCTTCCAATAACGCTTCATACAAGATGTTATCAGTTTCTTGCTTGAATTTATTCACAGAGTCATAAGACAGAGTTGTATAAAAATCTGTATTATTCAATTGATGTAACATTTCTGATGCATAATCTTTTGTATTTATAACCACCACAGACCCTCCTTATCAGCCGACTTTATAGTAGTCATTTTATTACTTTTTAAAGCACTAATTGCTACATTTTCCTCTGCCGTACAATTGTAATGTCTGGATGGTGGTAATGCTAAATTTTCCAAATCCTGAATACATGCCTTTTCAAACACCATGACTGCCGCTTTTTGTGGTGGAAAAAAGGTTGATTTTTTCTTAAAGGCAGGAACAGCTTTAGATGAACCATCTCCACCATCATTATTTATCTACCCATCTCGCATTTTGCATTCTCGATTCTCATCATGAAAAAATGCCTTTAAATTCAGTTTTCTAGTAAATTTGTAAAAATCCACTACTGTCTCGAATTTATTGAGACTGAATGTTGGAACAAACGAAAGTCCCTTTTCTAACACCTTCTTTTCAAATTCAGTCAACGTATAGTCAGAAATGTTAACCACCACTTGTGCATCATCTCCTAATAATTCTGTTTGTATCTGTGATAGTTCCCTCTCCTCCATCGCTGATACATTCTCCTGCCCCCTCCATTTTCTCTCATTCTTCCTCCCCCTCCCTCGCGTACCTCTCCGTACTGATCTTCTTGAAACCTGGTAAACCTCGGACTGCGTCTCAGCTGTCGTGCTGGAAATTCCTGTACCAGCACAGACATCGATCGATTGTGTGAGGGACGTGACTGGGAATGGGGGTGGAGGTACGGATAAGGGGTAGAGGTTTGATTCTGTATCTCCCAGTCCACATTTAATACTGGATTTGAAATCAACACTTCTTGCTGTGCCCTGTATGCTTCTTGGTTTGGGGGAATACTCTCCTGACTGTGGTCCAAAAAAGGGGTTGTAACTCAAATTCAGATCCACTTGTATATACTACATCAGAGTGCGGTGATTTGTCATTAATATACATAGTTTGTTTCTTTAATATTGACTTCACTGGCTTAGTTATCTTATTCCATTCAAAAACCCTTCCATTCTCATAATCTCTTTTGTCCCGTTCAAACTTATTGATTTTCACTCTCTCATTTCTAGTATCTTGTTTTTTAATTGTTTCTTTCAATTGTCTCCGATACTGAGCATACTCCATATGATCAGAGAAGGAAAGAACCACTTTCTGTCTTTCAATTAGTTCTAATTTAATCTCCTGTTCCACCGTTTCTGCATCCTTTAAAATATATTCAATTAGCCCAGCTGTAGACTTCAGAAGATATTGCTGCCATCCCACAATAAATGATTCTCTATTACCACCAAATGCTGGCTTAATAGTCCATCGCAAGCCCCGTGGCGTTCTATTAACAGCTAAATATGCTGTTAATGATACTGTCGGCCAATAAAGACAACGTGCTTTTAAAGCTGTTTTTTGCAATAGAACAAAAGCTTTTTTAATGTCTATTGTAATATTCTGTTCCTCCACGATATTCTGTGGTCTATAAGTCTAAGTATCATTTTGTACTTGTAAAAAGGGATTTGCAGCATCTTTTTGGGCAAATAATGACTCAATAAATGTACTGGAAACTACCTGCTGGGGAAGGGCATTATTGCTGACTCCAAATGCATTATCATTCGACTTATTGCACCAAAACAAGTTTCTTTCTTTTGCCTTGTTACTTTAAAACATTCAAAGCAAGTCAACAGCCAGCTGAGCACGCCAAATCAGAACAAGTGACCACAGAAAAACACAGGCGGCTACAAACGCCACAGAAAACGGGGCCAAAACCAAATCCAAGTGGTACTCACAAACTGTTCATGTAGGTCAGCACCTCGTCACCGCCGTCTGCTCATAGATGAAAAATCCACAATTGATGTAGCAGGATAAAAAGGCAAATCAGTCAGCAAACAAACAGGATACATACTGCCCCTCCCCACAGAGCCAAACGTTTTTGCGTCACAATTACACTTTCTCAAGGCTATGTCAATAGGGGTTAATACACCTTGGCCCAGATATTCAAACTGCGCCATTGTGAGGTGCAAGCCCTTGGGCTGCTCAAAGAAGTTGCGCAGGGGTGTGGCCAGGGCGATATTCAACGGAGTTGCACTATTGAGCAACTTCTTTGAATATCGACCCCTTGCCACACCCACTGTGCATGGCGCAGACCGCAAGTGGTCAGAGTGGAGCATTGAGATGCGGTGGTGCAAGTTCCATTGCACCATGGCAGCACCTGCGATATTCAAAGGGTGACATGCAAATGGGGCCATACTCTATGCAAGGTGCAGGGGGGGCCATTTGCATCTGATTATGGCCCCATTTGCATGCCATTAGCATGCAGGTGCACCGATCCCCAAGGACTTGTGCCTGGCACCCTGCCAGGCAGCAGCCGTCAGGGACGGATGCCCCCGGCAGCCCGATTGCGGGCATAACAGTATTCCCTCCCCATAGCCCGACTGGGCAGTACAGTAATCTTTCCCACCCCCCAGCAGCCTCGAACGTGGCATAACATTATCCCTCCCCCAGTAGCCCAATCGCTGGCATGAAGTCATTCCCCCAAAGTCCAAGATCCCTGGTGGTCCAGTGGACCGTGAGAAGCCAGATCGCTGGCGGCATCCACACCTCCCACATCCACCCTCCCTGGTGATCTAGTGGCCCCCCACCCTCCCACCCACGGAGCCCCACCACCCCGCCTCCGCCAGCCGGGCGGGTGGCAGCACCCCACCCACCTGCCACCCCGCCGCCCGCTGACTGATTGACAGCTAGGCTGCACGCCCATTGGTTCAGAGCATGAGCCAATGGGCGTGCAGCCCATACCGTACAAGGCAGTCCAGATATGTGAATGAATGAATTAATTAAATAATCCAGTACCAACATCTATAGAATAAATCACATTCATATATGTGAAATCCCAAAAATTACAAAAAATACAAATTTATATACTTAAAACATACGTGTATGAATACAGTTAATTACATAAACGGAGAAAATTGAAAGAAGTCATTTAATCCTAAAGCAGCATATGACTTCAAAATATACTGCCAAAAAGTTTCTCTCTGACATAATTTTAAATACAGTTAATTACAAAAACAGAGAAAGCTGAAAGAAGTCATTTAATCCTGGAGCAGCATATGACTTCAAAATATACTGTCAATAAGTTTCTCTCTGACATAATTTTAAATCTAAGTCTCCCCCCCAGGACCTACAAATACTTTTTCAATAATCTGAAAACTGAAATAATGTTCCTCCCCCTTAGATTTGACATGCTGCGAGAGGGCACTAACACCATCGGCATGCGCTATACTCCGTACATGTTGCCCTGTACAGGTGTACAGGTGTGGGTGAGCCTGTCAGCCCCTGTGAGTAGCCAGCAGGCTTTGTTGATTGAGAGCTTGATTTTGCCCAGTGCGGTGTTGTCTGCTGCACCGTACATCAGAAATCCATAATCCACTAGGGAAAGAACTGAGGAGTCAGTGGCGAGTCTTAGCGCCTCTGAGGGGAGATAGGCTCTGTGCCGGTATAGTAAGCCTATGCATGTGTTTATGGCTGAGCAGAGGGTGTGGATGTGGTCATGAAAGGTGAGGGCTGAGTCAAAGACAATACCAAAGTATTTGTATGTGGTGACCTGCTCAAGGAGGTGGTGGGAGAGGGACAGAATGGAGAGTGTTGAGCCCTTGAGTTTGTTCTGGTTGTGGGTGAAGAGCAAGTTTTTTTTTTTTAGGTTAATTACAAGCCTGTGGTCTAGGAACCACTGTTCGGTCTGAGCAAAAGAGGTTTGCAGTGCAAGCTGAAGTTGGACAGGATCCGGGTGGGATGCAAAGAGGACCACATCATCTGTGTAAAGGAGTATGTTTTCTGAGGAGGAATTGGGCAGCGTGTTTAGGTATAAGCTAAAAAGTAGCGGCCCAAGAATGGAGCCTTGGGTGACTCCGGAACAGACCTGATGGGGGCTTGAGAGGATATTGTTGATTTTTACGCATTGAATTCATGCAGTGAGGTAGTTGGTGACCCAACTTATTGGACCCGGGGCGAAGCCAAGCTGTGTGAGGGTGTCTATGAGAAGAGGGCGGCAGATCATGTTGAAGGCCTTCAACAAATCAATGAAGACTGTGCCGGTGAGGTGACCTTTGTCCAGGGCAGAGTGAATGAAGGTGGAGAATTCTAGGAGGGCGGTTGTGGTGCTGAAACCATGGCATATTGGAGTGACAGCTGCCTGTTTCCAAAGGGTTGGGAAATGGCCTAGACAGAGGGAGAGGTTTAGAATTTTGGTACGACTGATCCCCCATTGACTCAGCCCCAATGTAAGAGGGGTGAGGATAGTATCAAGGGTGAGGTGGAGGACTTTTAGGTCGAGGGTGTCACCACTATGACGAGACTTGCCCATAAATTTAGTTAAGTAGAATCTGGCCTCACTGGTGGAGACTGTCCTGAGACAGAAGAGCAGAGTATTAGCGGGGAGGCTGGGAGGAGGTGATGGCTCTGGGGGAGGATCAAAGAAGTTAGGGGGAAGGACACTACTAAGGTCAGAAAATGTGGAATTAAGAGTATTAGCTATTTGTAGGGGGTCTTGAGTGAGTGTTCCATTAACGGTGAGTTGAGTGGGGTGCTGTTTTACCATTGAGTTCCTTAATGTTTTCCCAGAACTTGCACCCTGAGCCCCAAGTGGATGAAAGTGCCTTCTGGAAATGGGCTGCTTTAGCTTTGCGAAGCTCCCGGGTACATTTATTTCTGGCTTCCCTATAGCGTTGTCTATCTAAAGGTCGACCAGAAGCAAGGGCTGTATGCCACAGGTTGTCCCGGTGGTGCATGAGGTCAAGAAGTGCCTGGGAGAGGAGAGATCCAGGGAGTGTTGTGGCTTTGATAACCTGTTTTGAGACTGGGGGCAAATAGGTCACATGAGATGTTGAAGATGGAAATAAAATGAGAGTGCACTGTCAATAGATGGGGCCGAGTTAATGGGGGACCAGTCACAATTCAGAAGGTGATTTTTGAAGTTGTTCAGGGAACCCTTTTTTAGGTGTCATTTGTAAGTAATTATGGGGGGTGGGTTTGGGGCTTTTGTTTGTCCACCGGCAGAGTACAGGAGAGTGGTCACTTAAGGTGTCAGGGAGCACTGTGACATTAGTGAGCCAGTGGGGATGATTAGTAAGGATTAGGTCGAGTAATGTGGCCAACCCAGTTTTATGGTTTAGTCTAGTGGGGGGAGAGAACGACTTGTGTAAGGTCCATTGCCGCAATGGTATCTTTGGAAGGGTATCTTTGAACTGCCACCGACAAGGGCCAGTTAACGTTAAAGTCCCCTAGAGCAATTATTTCACATTCTGGGAGCAATTGGGTGATGCAATTGGCCACTGCGTTGAAGGCCAGCCTTTGATTTCGGGTGGGATGTAAACTGTCATAATATGGAGGGATTTACCAGAGTTGCCCACCATCAATTTTATTGTGAGAGCTTGGGCCCCAAGGGGAGGGGGGGTTTGCAGATAGTTTTAATTCAAACTGCATAGGCGCCCATCTACATACAAAGCTTTTGCAAAAGTGCAAACAGCAGCAGAACAGGATTGAGCATCATAAAATAAAGTCACCGATACCACAAAGGTGTATCTCAAATGGCTGAAAAAACAATCAGTGGCTGACAGACAGCATGCATGCACAACAGGTATTTATTTTATGATGCTTGATCCAGTTTTGCCACGATTTGCATGTTTGCACAAGCTTTGTATGCAGGTGGGCAACTATGTACTTTGAATTAAAGCTAGCTGCAATTAAAACAGGCTATTTGGCATTTTTATATGAGCAGTGTGCTCTGGGTCAGTGCGAAAGGGTTTGGGAAACCTTGCTTTTAAATTTCAAAATACACAGTGTTGTCTGTCAGGATGAAGTGCTCTGTAATTATATGTCTCAGTTTCTCTTGTGACAAATTGAAGTAAAAATAGGTTACTCAGGTGTAACCATAGTTCTAGGAGTGGTATACAGTGCACATCCACACTCTTGCAGTTTCACTGGCAGTGCTGATTCGTCGGATGTTTTGAAGTTAAGCTTCTCCCACCACCCAGGTGGTATATTACCTGACTCAACCCCATGATGTCAGATCTTTGCACACTGAAAGCAGGGATCCTTGTGCCACTTGCCAGTAGAAGCCAGGTGGGTTGCATGGATGTAAATTGTATATCACTTCTAGAATTATGGTTACAGGTGAGTAACCTACTTTTTTAAGGACATGGGTACAGTTCACGTGCCACACTGGCAGACTCCTAACAGTTCTCCAGGAGGCGGCAGCAAGGCTTGCACCCCTATTTGGTGAACAAAGATTAGAGGACTGAGTTCCCAAAGGCAGCATCCCTACGTGACTCAAGGTCAATGCTGTAGTGAAAAATAAAAGTGTGTGCAGACTTCCTGGTAGCAGTCCTACAGGTCTCCTGTATGGGGATGTCTCTGGAAGTAGCTACCAAGGCAGCAGTACATCCGCTGGAATGAGCCCTAAGCTCTGCAGGTGGCTCTCTACCAGCCAACCTATGGCAGAGGTTGATACAGGATGTGATCCACCTGCCAATGGTCTGCTTTGCTGCTGGTCTGGCTGGCATGGCTTCAGTGTATGCTACAAATAGCTGACAAGCCGAACCCCAAACTCCAGCCATGCATTCCTTGTAATAAGAGAGCGCACTCTGCAGGTCCAGACTATGGAACCTGTGATCGGTCTCCAAAGAAGGGCTGGTAAAATATACCAGGAGATTCATCACCTTGTTAAGAAGAGATCCAGAAGCAAATGATTTGATACCTTTTAATGGACCAACATAGATGTAACAACAAGAACAAAGTGCTCTAGCTTTCGGACCATCCAGTCCTTCTTCAGAAGCTCATGGCAGTTGTTTAGAAAATACAATATTCATAACACCTAGATAATGCTTGTTAAGGAGGAACTCTGCTACAACCTTTGGGAGGAACTTCAGGTGGGGGGGCGAAGAACAACCTGGTCCTTGTGGAAGACCAGATAAGGAGACTCCACTGAGAGTGCCTGGAGCTCACCAATCCTTCTGGCTGATGGAATTGCCAAGGCCATCTCCACAACAGGTGTGACATCTCACGCCTGTGCGTAGGCTCGAATGGCTTGCTCATAGTCTCATGGTGGTAGTGGTTCACACACCAGTGGGGACAGGTGGTCCAGGCATTTAAAAAAGTGCCTAACCACCTTCTTCTGGGCCACTGTTGGGCTACCAGCCCATGCCCAATAATCAAAGATGGCTACCAGGTGCACCTTAGGCAAGGCAAGGCAATGTTTGTTTAAAAGTTGCCCAATCCCAGAGGCTCTGGGCACTGTACAAATTCAGATACATAAATAAACATAAATAAATCCATAAATCTCAAGAAAAAAGAACATTTAAACAGACAAGTCCACAAAATAAAATTTATCACTAAAAATAGGGTTGCTGAGAACTATGTCTATCCCAGTAGACTAAAAACTGAGTCAAAAAAGCCTGGCTGAATAGGAGGGCCTTAAGGGGGGCCTTGAATACCTCCAAGGTTGGGGTCCCCCTAACCCCAAAGGGTAGCAAATTCCATAGGACGGAGGTGGCGACACTAAAGGCCCTGTTACCAGCTGTTTTTAACCTCATCCTGAGAATTGCCAGGAGGGCCCCACAGGAGGAGTGGAGGGGACAGACCGAGAGAGCCGGTACAAGAAGGTCTAACAGGTAACCAGGGCCCTGGCCATGTAGGGCCTCATAGATGAGAAGACCCACCTTAAAGAGGATCCTCCACCTGACTGACAGCCAGTGCAGATCACGTAATACTGGTGTAATATGGCAAAATTTAGGCTGCCCAGTAATAACCAGGCAGCTGCGTTCTGCACCAGCTGCAGTCTGCAAAGAGATCCTCCCATGACCCTGAGATAGAGTGCATTACAGTAGTCAAGCCTTGTTGTAACTAAGGCATGTATCAAAGTGGGGAGGTCCAGAGGCGGCACAAGGGGCTTTAGTTGGCAACATTTCTAAGATGGAAAAAAAACAGAAGCGGACAGTGGTAGACACCTGCTCCTCCATCGTCAAACCCCTGTCCAAAATGATACCAAGATTTCACACCTTAGAGGAGGCCTTCAATGGAACAGATCCCAGAAAAAGTCCAGTCTCTAATCCAGAGGCCATCCTA
Source organism: Neoceratodus forsteri (assembly GCA_016271365.2). Classification (NCBI taxonomy): domain Eukaryota; kingdom Metazoa; phylum Chordata; order Ceratodontiformes; family Ceratodontidae; genus Neoceratodus; species Neoceratodus forsteri. The sequence continues at coordinate 1,074,317,172 of CM057454.1, read as the reverse complement.
TCCCACACTCTGTTTGACTCCACTACCAATACCTCTGTCTCATCAGAGTTCAGTCGCAACCAGCAAGAGGCCATCCAGTCGTTGGTCTCGGCAAGGCAGTTGTTAAGCACGTCTGCCACGTTAGATGTTCCTGGGGCAAAGGATAAGTACAGCTGGGTATCATCGGCATAGCAATGAAAGCCCAAGCCATACTTCCTAATGATCCCTCCCAGGGGCAGCATGTACACTGCGAACAACATTGGGGCTAAGACCGAACCCTGAGGTACTCCGCAAGATAGGGGACTAGGGGTGGAGGAGAAATTCCTCATCACAATCCGTTGCCTCCTGTTGGTTAAAAATTACTCAAACCAGCAGATGACAGTGTTAGTGAGTCTGCAGAGTTCCCTAAGGTGGTCAAGCAACACACAATAGTCAACAGTGTCAAATGCCGAACAGAGATCGAGGAGAACAAGACTTGTCCTTCCCCTTCGATCTCTAGCCCTGAGGACATCATTCTGCACCTGAATAAGCATGTTTTTTGTGCTATGCCTCCCCTGAAACCCCAACTGGAAAGGTTCATATAACTCATGGGTCACAAGGTGCTCCTCCAACTGAAGCGCCACTACCTTCTCCACAACCTTTGCCAAAAAAGGGAGGTTGAAGATGGATCGCTAATTTGCCCTAACCTCCAGGTCCAAAGATGGTTTCTTAAGGAGTGGTCTCACCAATGCCTCCTTCAAGGCATTGGGAAAGGCCCCCTCAGACAAGGAACACCAGACAATTGGGCAAACACCAGGCCAATGGCATCAAAGCATCTCATCAAGAAATGCGTCGGCACCAGGTCCAGTTCACAGAACGTGTGTTTCAGATCGGTCGCCACCTTAATGACCTCACTTACCTCCACTGGTTTAAACTCCCCCCAACCAGGCAGAGTGTACTCAGAACACTTCGGGTAACCACTGCCAGCTCTGAACTGGCTGACTGGAGGAACTCCCTGCTGGATAACGAACATCTTGTCCGAGAAGAACCAAGTAAACTCTTCGCATTCAGCGTTAGAAAAAACCTTCTTCGGCTGTAGACAGGCCAGATGAAGTAGCCTGTCGACAGTCTGGAAAAGTACAGCTGATTGGTTATCCCCAGCAGCAATCTCCCTGGACAGGAACTCTGCCTTCTTATGGTTGATTGCCCCAGGTATGCATTATAATGCATGTGCAGAGCCAGTTTGTCCTCTTCCAGGCTGGACTTCATCCAGCAGCACTCTAATCTCTGACCCTTTCTCTTCAACTCCCTGAGATCTCCATCAAACCATGGCAATCTCAGGTAGGAAGATTTTGGTTGTACACGGACAGGAGCGAGGGAGTCAATGGCGTCAGATAGTACCCTATTATAGGAGCTCACCACGGCACCAATGCCTCCAACGTATGCATTACGCGCACTAGATAGATTGGCTGCCGCCAAAAAGCTCTCCGGGGTTAATCCCCTCAAAGGACAGCAGCTTATCATTTCTGTAGGGGGAGGGCATCGAACCTGAACCCCACCATGCAGTGATCGGACCATGCCACCCAATCAATCTTGAGATCATTTATCTTGAGCCCCAGCGAGAACACCAGGTCCAACCTGTACCCGTCCTGGTGTGTCGCAACAAAAACAGCTTGCGACAGGCCCAAGAATGATTTGATCTGGAGGAGGTTATGACCAAGTCAAGAAGATTCGTTGTCGGCCAAAACACTGAAATCCCCATGACAGTACATCTGGGGGCTGCCAATGTTTCACCAATGATGAATTCGACAACCTCCTGCAGGAAATCCCCCGCTGCCCCAGGGTGGCAGTAGATCAGGAGAATCCTGCAACCTGTGCCCAGACCACCACGGACAGCCACACACTCAAAAGAACCCGGGGTTCTCATTTGGGGCATGGTGAAGCTCAACCTTAAGGCATATCACTCACAGTACCAACTGAGAGACGGACCAGAGGCAGACCAAAATGGTTGAAATGGGGGCAGGCAAGGGGATTAAGCTCCTTGTCCTGGCACCAAATGGAGATCCTCTTCCATTTAAATGCATAGCATCTGCGAGTTGACTCTTTTCAGGAATCCTCTGCAACATGGAGGATGTCTTCTGACATACCCAAGGCCTGGAACTCTAGCCACTCAGGAACCTATCTGTGAGGTGCAGGAACTGGATGTCCAGGTGCAGGACCTTTCCCTGATGTCTAGTCAACAGATCCAGGTGAAAAGGTAGCCCCCCACTGAGTCTTGCTGCTGAGGCTGAGGACATCCAAGTACCAGAACTGCCTCAGCCTGTTTGCAGCTATCAGGATCATCCACGACTTGTCCTTCTGCGCCTTGACAATAATAATAATAATAACAATAATGTTTATTTATATGGTGCAATTCAAAAATTATCAATGCGTTGTACAGTAAGACAATAAAAGCAGAATAAGAAGATAAAATACGATAAAACAAACATTAAAGGAATATACATTCAGATACTTAGTACCCAAAAGCACGGTCAAACAAATAAGTTTTTAAAGCCGTCTTATAGCTCTCCACGGTCTGGTACTCTCGAATCTGATGAGGTAGAGTTACACAGGGTCAGGGCTGCATACATAAATGCACATGCACCAGAAGGTTTCAATCTAACCCTGGGAACCTCTAGTAATCCCCCATCGGCTGAGCGGAGGGGGAGGAGGGGGCAGTAAGAAACCAGGAGCTCTTGCAGGTAGTCTGGACCTTGTCCGTGTAGGGTCTTATGGGTCAGTAAACTGACCTTGAAGGTGATCCGCCACTGTACAGGCAGCCAGTGCAGTTCACGCAGCACAGGAGTGATATGGCTGACCTGGGACTCCTCAGTCAGTATCCTGGCCGCAGCATTCTGCACCAGCTGCAAGTGGTGGATATCAGCCCCCGGAAGCCCTAGGTAGAGGGAATTGCAGTAGTCAAGGCACGAGGTCACAAAGGCATGGATCAACATTGGAAGATCGCAAGATAGAACAAGGTGCTTAATCTGGGCGATATTCCTCAGATGGTAAAAAGAGGACTTGACTACTGCCGACACCTGCAAACGCAGTGTCAGTCCCTCATCAATAATCACCCCCAGATTCTGCACCTGAACGGAGGGCATGAGCTGGTTACCTCCAAGCCAAAGCCCAGAGGCAGACCATGCCTCCACCCTCTCTATCCCGTGACCCAGATCCACCACCAACACCTCAGTTTTATCGGGATTCCACCTTAATCATCTGGTCTGCATCCAGTCCTGGATTTCTCACCTTGTAGATCATGGGGAAAGGAGGGAAGGCATATATGAGGTCTGAGGTGCAAGGCCTCACGAAGACATCCCCCAGCAGTGTCCTGGACTGTGTGGGGCAGGGACAGAACAGCTTCAGTTTGGTATTCTCCCAGTAGGCAAACAAATCCATCAGAGGAGTGATCTTACTTCGAGAAACAGCTCTTGCAGCAGGTTACACCATTAGGACTGAAGCCAGCAGGCGCCAGGACCCCACAAAAATTTTCTAGCTAGCAGTATTCATCGGGGACCGCCTCCGACGTCGGTCCTGCCCCCGTCAGGCGTAGTACATAAGAAGGCAGTCCCCCAGAATCACCACGTTCTTTTCCCACCGTCGACTCCCCAGCATCAGCCTCTCAGTCTCTACCTAGCGTACGACGACTACAGAACTTTCTGCAATTTATTTTTCAAACTGATGTCCTCTCCAACTCCTTTGCTTGAGGGTCACCGTTCCAAGTGTGCCTGCGGAAAACAGATCCCTTTCAAGGATCTTCACTCCTCCTGCATGCAGTGCCTAGGCCCGGACCACGATACCAAGGCCTGCACCTTTTGCCAAGGGTTCAATAGCCGCACCAGGATCCACTGTCAGAAGGCACTTCAGGCGTATCTTCTTGAAGAAAAGTTGAAAAGGATGGACCAAGAACCTTCCTCCAGGGGAGAATCTTCCTCGAAGGCCCATAAGCACAGGGACAAGCACCAGGAGAAAGTAAGGTTCAGATTCCCGAACCGGGCCTCGGACTTCCACAGCTCAGGCTCCACTAGATCGGACCGCTCTCCCTCCAGGGCTCGGTCTCAGCTCCCCCCCCCCCGGTTAAGGTCCGGGCTTCAGGCAGCTCTTCCACACTCCAGCCTATCAAGACTTCGAGGCCCTCGGCTTCCTCCACTCCATCCAAGGCCTCTTCCAAGTCTTCTGAGCACCATAAATCTTCCTCTTCCTCCCGACGTCAGGACACCGACTCTAGATCAGTCTCCCAACCTCCCAAAGGTCCTGATCCAATGCCTAGGAAGACCAAGGACCTGACATCCCTGAAGTGGGCGTTGGACCCAACGTCAGCTAACCATTCAAAGTTGGTCAGGTGCTCGCCGGAACCAAGGACACCAGCCAGACACCAGTCGCCAGCCAGGCTTTCACCAGATCCGAAGGCATCGACCAAGAGACCGACGTCGGCATTGCACTCTCCAGAGCGGAAGACCGCCCCCCCATCACCGGCGGATGCCGGTCACAGGGACTCGATGGAGGAGGATGCTACACTGCCCGAAGACCAGGCGGGTGACACCGAGGATGCCGAGCTCCCGCAGGAACCTTCCCCGACCCTGGAGACACCCGCAGACCCGACGCCCGACCCTGGCAACAGACCACCAGTGCCAGGCCCATCGTCGGGCATGAATATTGAAGAAGTGAAGGAACTCTTTACTTTTTGGTGGGACACTATCTGAAAGGATGTGGTCCCTGTTAAACCTCCTCCTCCTACTCCTCCTCCTACTCCTACTCCTACTCCTTCGCTTCCTATGGCCCCTCCTCCACTCAAGGGGCCAGCAAGATGACCACCAACCCCTAAGGAGAAGACTCCACCTCCTAAGGGCAGATCCAAAGACAGGAGAAGGCCTCCCTCAAGATCTCCATCAGGGTCTCCCAGCCCCAAGCTACCCAGATGGCGTCGGTACACTCCATCGGGGGAGGACTCCAGATTGGACACCTCAGACTACTTCAGATCTCCTTCTCCGCTCAGCATCTCCTCTCCTGACCCACATGACCTCCCCAGGTCTCTTCCGGATGATCCCTCTTTTGCTGAGATCATGAGGCACATCCAGGACAACATGGGGTGGGATGCTGAAGACCTTGACCCCAAACAACAATGCCTTGCCTGCTATCTTCAGCAGAAAGACCCAAAGCCTGTGGTAGTTCCACCCTTGGTAGACACTTTTGCAGACGTCACCAAGGCTGCGTGGAAGCATCCGCACTCCACTCCCGCAGTGCCGAAGAAGGCTGACCACCTGTACAAGTCCCCGAGAGAGGACCAGTACTTGGCACAACAACCTCTGGCAGACTCCCTGGTCATCATGGCCTCGCATGACCTGTCTCAAAGACCACAACATATGAGCACACAGCCACCGGACCAGGAATCCAAGCAATTGGATGCCCTTGGGAGACACATGTACGTGGCTGTTACATGCGCCATCAGGTCTCTGAACTACCTCACCCACATGGTACAGTTTCAGAATGCCCTGTGGGAACAGGGTCAGGACCTGGTCGATAAGCTTCCTGATGGCGATCAGAAGGCGGAGCTCCTCAATCTTCTCCGCACAGGGTCAGATGTGGGTACCCAAGTGCTACGAGCTGCATATGATTCTGTGGACTCATCTGCCAGAGCTGCAGCTTCAGGCATTTGTCTCCGGAGACACTCTTGGCTCCATGTCTCTGGCTTCACCCCAGACGTACAGAAGAACATTCTTGATGTCCAGTATAACGGTGAAGTACTCTTTGGTGAACCCTCGGAGAAAGTCATCACCAAACTCCAGGATCCGGGGAAGGCAGTCTGATCTGTACAGACCATGTACAGATCCAGGCCTGGTTCCTTTTGCAGAAACCAGAGCCATTTTCACAGCCGGCAACAGAGGCAGCAGCCACATTCTGGCTAGCAGCAACGTGGCACTTTTCAGCGTAAAGCCCAGGCCAAGTCGTCCCCAGGCAGAGGCCAACGTTATACGAAACCAGCCCAGCCCGCAGGGACCAGTGCTGCCACAGCATGACTCCTTCCCAGCCCCTGCCCCTCCTCTGGATCAACAGGCACAAAAGGTTGGGGGTCGCATCGCTCGCCACTTTTCAGGGTGGCAGTCGATCACCGCCGACAGGTGGGTTCTTCAATTGGTCAAGGAAGGCCATTTCATAGAGTTTCTCGACCACCCACTGGCAAGACCTTCCCTGCTCTCCCATTATTCGGGTCAGCATGCCCTGCTCATACAGCAGGAGGTGCTCGCGCTTCTGGGAAAAGAAGCTATAGAGTATGTACCATGGAACCAGAGGGTCTAGGATATTATTCTCACTTCTTTCTGGTTCCAAAGAAAACAGGGGACCTCTGTCAGATACTGGACCTCAGTGACCTCAATGAATCCTTCCTGTACAAACGCTTCTGCATGGTGACCCTCCCAGGTCTGATTCCCATGCTCAAGCAGGATGCCTTCCTAGCATCCCTAGACATGCAGGACGCTTACCTGCACATACCTATTGCTCAAGCGCACAGGAGGTTTCTGCGCTTCGAGTTTCAGGGCCGACATTATCAGTTCCGAGCCCTTCCCTTCGGGCTGTCATCGGCACCTCGGGTGTTTATGAAGTGCATGGTGGTCGTAGCGGCATCTCTGAGGAGACAAGGCCACTACGTGTTCCCCTACCTGGATGACTGGCTTCTCATGGCGCCCTCCCGGGAGGCCCTGATGTCCGCCATTCACTGCACTCAGTCTCTGTTCAAGACGTTGGGCATCATCATCAATCACGAGAAGTCACGCCTGGTTCCATCTCAGACTCTGCAGTACATAGGTGCAGTTCTGGACACCATCCAGGGGAAAGCTTTTCTCCCCCAAGACAGAGTGGAACACATCAGATCCCTCATCAGGGACATTTCAGTGAAGAAGACCGTTCCTGCCAGACTGGTCCTTTGCCTGCTCGGACACATGGCTGTGGCCATTGCAACACTCCCGCTAGCCTGCCTCCACATGTGGGTAACCCAGTGGATGTTAAGGGTCCAAAGGGATCAAAAGCAAGACCATCTGCAGCACCCAATCTGGATCACGAAGGCCGTAATCCAGGATTGGCAATGGTGGCTAGATTCGAGGAATCTATTGGCCGGAGTCCCCTTCACTGAGCCGTCTCCAATTGTGACACTCTCCACAGATGCCTCAGGGCTCGGATGGGGAGCACACCTCGACGGTGTCAGGTCTCAGGGCTTATGGACAGCCCAGGAAGCTCATCTCCACATAAATATCCTGGAAATGAGAGCAGTTCTTTACGCCCTGCAGGCTTCCCAGTTGGAGATCCCACTGAGTACTCTCCTGTTACAAACAGACAATACCGTGGTGATGTATTACCTCAACAAACAAGGAGGCACCCATTCCTACCCACTTTGCAGGGAGGCCATGAGGGTGTGGGATTGGGTTTTGCAACATGGCGCAAACCTCATTGCTGTTCATGTCCCGGGGTGGACAATGACATCGCAGATGACCTGAGCCGCTCTCAGGCCAAAGTCCACGAATGGGAACTACTCCAGGAGGTAGTAGAGGATCTGTTTCTCAGATGGGGCACACCAGAATTAGACCTTTTTGCATCCCCATCCAATGCAAAACTGCCTAATTTTTGCTCGCTAGATCCAGGGCCTGGTGTTTTCTGGCAAGACGCGTTGTCCCTCTCCTGGGAGGGCAGATTCCTCTATGCCTTCCCCCCTTTCCATTGATCCAGAGGGTTCTTCTGAAACTTTGCAGAGAGCAAGCGATGCTGATACTTATCGCACCATTTTGGCCCAGGCAGATCCGGTTCCCTCTTTTGCATCAGCTGTCCTGGGAACCTCCAGTGCCGCTGCCAATCAGCTCTCACTTGCTGTCTCAGGAGGCGGGTTCCTTGGTCCATCCAGACCTATGTTCCCTGAACCTACACGCCTGGCTCCTAGAAACATAGCCATGATGCGACATGGGGTCTCGCAAGAGGTAGCAGACATTCTCGCTGCCACTAGGAAACTGGCTACCCATGCGACCTACGCCATGAGGTGGTGCAGGTTTTGTATATGGGTTCAAGCATGCAGTTTTTCACCTTTGGATTGTCCAGAGAAGTTGGTCTTGGACTACCTGCTGTCCCTTTTCCAGACAGGCTTGGCCTACTCCTCGATTAAGGTACACCTCTGTGCCATCTCAGTCTATCACGTCCCTATAGGCTAACGCACTATAGCTCAGTTGGACATGACACAAGCCTTCCTTAGGGGTGTCCTCCACCTTAGGCCCCCGACTGAGGATCTGATTCCACCATGGGATCTACCCTTTGTCCTGGAGCAGCTTACGCTGCCACCCTTTGAACCAGCCACGGATTGCGAGCTACGTCTTCTCTCTTGGAAGACGCTGTTTTTAGTTGCTGTCACCTCGGCTAGAAGAATTTCTGAACTCCATGCAATTATGTGCAAAGAACCTTATTTGGTTTTCCACCAAGACAGGGTATCCCTATGGACTAATCCTAAATTTTTGCCTAAGGTAGTCTCAGCTCTCACCCTTAATCAGGATATCGATCTACCAGTGTATTTCCCTAAGTACTCTAATTGAGGAGAAGCCCTCCTGCACACTTTAGATGTGCATAGGTGTCTCAGATTCTACCTGTCCAGAACCAAACACCACCGAAAATTGAACAAGCTTTTCGTCTCCTTTGCCCATAGGATGATGGGAGCTCCTGTTTCAAAACAGTCGCTGTCCAGGTGGCTTATTCAGTGTATTACATTCTGTTACCAGAAGCACAACAAACCGTTACTGGGCACGGTTAAGGGTCATTCCACCAGAGGGGTGGCTACCTCCTTTGCAGCTTTAAAGAACATGTCCACCTCAGCTATTTGTGCTGCAGCTACTTGGAGCTCTGTACACACTTTCATCAGGCATTATAGCCTGGACATTGCATCGAGGCGAAGAGCAGGTTTTGGTCTAGCAGTCCTTCAGGGACTTCTGTCCTAGGCTTGATTTCATTCAAGGATTTCTACCTTCCCTCCTCCCAATGGTGTGGGATTTCCAGGATTGCTTGGGATTTAGTCCTAATGATGTAACCTGCTGCAAGAGCTGTTTCTCAAAGTAAGATAGTACAGTTACGTAAAAGCTTACCATAATAATAAATCTTCGAGAACAGCTCTTGCAGCAGGTACTTTCCCTCCCACCATCCCCACTGGAGGTAGATTCTAGTTCCAACATCCTTCTCCTAGGATAAGGCGTTCACAGCCTCTTTCTGGTTGCCATTTGATGGCGGATCCTCAGTCTCCTCTTCTGATGTCATCCAGCGGCCGGGAGTCTCCAGCGGGAGAACTGTGGATTCTGGGGGACCGCCTCCTTATGTACTACGCCTGACGTTGGGGGCAGGACCGACATCGGAGGCGGTCCCTGCTGAATACTGCTAGCTAGAAAATTTCCGTGGGGTCCTGGCACCTGCCGGCTTCAGTCCTAATGGTGTAACCTGCTCAAGAGCTTTTCCCAAAGATCTACTGTTACAGTAAGTTCTTACGTAACTGTACTTTCCACAGGGAAAACAGGTGGTTCACCACCTCCAGATTCAGAGACCACTTGTGTGACATCTCTCCTACCCGGCTGAGAGCATCTGCCAGCTGACTGTTCACTCCTGTGACATGGATCACCAAAAGCTCTGCACCCAGACTGTGCACAAGGGTCAAGGTGCGAAGGGCCTCCTGACAGAAAGCAAGGGAGTATGTTCCATCTTGCCTGTTCAGGTAGAAAATGGTCGTGTTGTCCGTCTGAACATGCATGACCCAACCACTGACTAGAGGAAGGAAGTCTATCAGAGCAAGCCACACTGCACAGGACTCCAGTAGGCTTATGTGGTGCCAGGACTGCCAGGGTGACCAGAACCCATGGGCTCTGTGGGCTCCCAGGTGTGCTCCCCACCCCATCAGAGACGCATCCATCATGAGCATGATAGTCAGTTCTGGGTGGACAAACAGGATTATTTCCTCCAGATGTTCCGGAATCAGCCACCAATGGATGGCATCCCACATTTGCTTGGTCACTGAAACCAGCTGGTCCAAGTGACCTAGGCGTTGGGCCCAATGGTGGTCCAACTCCCACTGCATGTGGCGTACCAGACAGTGGGTCCAACAGACCATGATGGTGCAGGATGCCACCTACCCCAGCAGCCACAGAAAATCCTGGGCAGGGTGCGAGCACCCAGCTTGAAGTGATCGGGCAAAGGAGGTAAAGTCCAGTGCCTGATCCACAGGGTGGCTGGCCTTGGCCTGCAGGAAGTCTAGTTCTGCCCCGATGAACTTGATCACCTGTGAAGCTACCAGTTCAGACTTGTCCAGGATGACCAGCAGGCCCAAGTCTCGGCAGATCTGGAGAGCCAGATCTCTGGACCTCTCGACAGTGTCTTTGAATAGCCCAGCCAGCAGCCAGTTGTCCAGGTGGGGATACACCCTGATACCTTGGCACTGCAGGTAGGTTGCCACCACTGTAATGCACTTGGTGAAGACCCTGGGTGCTGGGAAGAGATCAAAGAGTATGACCTGGAACTGGTATAGGACCCCTTTTGCATGGAACTGGAGGTACAGGCAGTGGGACAGATAGACTGAGATATGGAAGAATGCAGCCTGTAAGTCTAAGGAGCTAAACCACATGTTCTGCTCCAGAGACAGAATGATTTGATTCAGGGTGACCATTTGAACCTTGTGCTTCCACATGAACTGGTTCTGATCATGCAGATCCAGTATGGGGCACCAGCCTCCCATCCATTCAGAACCAGAAAGTGCCTGGACATGTAACCCTGACTGGCCAGGGTGTCCAGGACATAGGCTATGGCTCCTTTTGTGAGGAGCTGAGTGATGTCCTCCCAAAGAGTGGACAGCATGTCCTGTGACAGCCTGGACTCCTGAGGAGCATTAAGTTGGTAAAGTAGGAGAGCCAAAGTCCAGAGGCAGCCCTCTGCCTGCTACCTGTAACGCCCACTTGTCTGTTGTGACAGTGGACCAATGTGGCAAGAAGTGACTTAACTGACCCCTGATGGGTAGCATAGGTATGGATGGAGGGATGACACCCCTCCAAACTGTCACTGTGCAGCTTTTGCAAGGACAGTGACCACTGTGGCTGGAGAAGCACCACCACCCTGCCGCCACCTCTCTTGGGGATCTGGCCACCAAACTTGAGTTTTGGGTGCCAGGCCCAATATTGCCTCTGCCGGGGCTGCTGCTACCTAGGAGTCTGTAGTTGAAAGGGCCGATACTGAAAAGCCTTTTTCTTAGGCTTTTGTTCTGGTAATTCTGGGATGATGCCACAGACTCGAGGGTGGCACTGGACATCTAAGTGCAATGAAATGTCCTTTCACCTCAGGGCCAAAAATGTCAATGCTCAGGAAAGGGACATCAGCCAACTTATGCTGAGTGTCCACCATGAAGGTAGGCAGACGCAGCCAGGCCCTACAACACATGGAGATGGCTACTGCCACGGCATGGGCACAGGATTTGGTCATGTCCAAGGCCATCTGGAGTTGGTGTTTAGCCAGTGACTGACCTTGGTTTCAGATCATCTTCACCGGCAACTGCTAGTGAGCAGGGAGGTGAGGGAGGATCTCGTCAAAGACTCCCAACAGGAAAGCTGGCCATCTTGACAGTGTAGCTCACCTGATGGAGACCCGAGAATGTCACAGCATACACCTTTTTAATGACATGATCAATCCTTCTGGACTGTTTATCTGGAGGCTTGTCCACATCACCTTGGCCAGAAGGCAGAGTCACAAACCAGCCCTTCAGCTGAAGGGTGGTCTGAAAACCCAGAAAAGGACCTAGTAGGAATTGCATACAGTATTTGTGGACCATATGGGTGGAGATGCCGGGCAGGATGCTGGATGCTGCCATAGCTTTAGGGCCAGTCCAAAATGGCCTCAGCCATCGGAAAGGCAACCTCTGTGGATTTGTCCCTGTCCAAAATGTCTGTGAAAAGCCTTCAATATCAATATCAATTGCCAGGTGACCAAATGTCCAGGGGTAGAGCCCTACCCCACCCCACAATGGCCCACTATAGCCAAAGGAGGTCCTTGTAGTGCCGGTGCAGTTTACGGCAGTGCCTCACCTCACTCAAGGTTGAGGAAGTCGAGAAGTGTAGACAGCGACACCTCCCGGTCGAGCAGGCTTGAGAGTGCCTTGATCATGACCTCAACCTAGACATCAACTGTTGACTGAATGGTTGACCATGAGGAGACCCTTCTGATTGGTTGTGGTACACCACATGCGTGGTGACATTTATGAAAACAGACTTAGAAGGCTCTACCACCAGTGGTTCCTGGGGTGCTCCGGTTGGGGGCACTGACCAGGTCACATCTTCCAGAGTTAGGTCAGGAAACACTGGGGTCTGGGAGAGCCAATCTTCACACTCATCCAACAGCCGGTAGACAGACTCGAAGAAGATCTTCATGGCCTGCCCTCGACAAACCGTATGGGGTACCAAGGAGCTCTCAACCATCCCCTCAACTGAGGGGTTCTCGAACACAGTATTGCAGTCAAGGGAGCTGAGGAATCGGGAGGACCTCAATCTTTCCCTGTCCCATGACTGGTGCTAACGACGCTTGTGTTTCTTGCCATGGTAGGCAGAGCTGTCCCACAGCCAAGATCTGGAGGGCAATGCACATCTCACGGAAGCCTTCTGTGAATGACACTCTGACGCTGGCCCCAGTTGGGAGCAGCAGTGAGACAGAGGAGGTACCCATTGCAGCAGTTGCCTCTTCTTTTTTTTTTCTATTATATGTTTTTGCTCCCTTGGAGCCTGGCAGGCCGCTGTGGCCCTCCCTTGGAGGGACTCATCCTCTGGCCCATGCATCCCCTGCTCAGACCAACCTCCAGTAATTCCCCCATGGCTTACCCCCTGCAGTGGGGCCAGTGGGAGAGCGTTGACTTTCTCCCCCAGAGCATTATCCAGAAGCCAGGAGTGGCCAGGGATGCGACGAGACATCATGGAGCCTGCCAGCTCCCTTTTCCACGTTTTCTCCCATCCCCCCTCCCACCATGCTTCCTGACCAGTACTGCCCTCCAGCCACCACCAGAGGGCAGTCAATGAGCAGAATGACGGGACCTCCCTCTCTGAGAGAGGACAGCAGTCCTCCGGATGCTCAGTCCTCTCTCACCCCCTGCCGACCCCCGGAGGTTCGGGCTCATTCTCGAACCCAGGTCGCTGGCATGACACGAGGTGTAGTGACCAGTGCATCAACCTCCAGCACCACTGGGCCAGCATGCCACTTCCTCTTCAAAGGCCACAAGCTGTGATACAGACTGGGCAACCATTAAGGCCTTCTTACTGCTCTTAGGTGATCCTTTAGATCTCACTCAGAAGGACAGCCAATGGTAAGCTGGTGCTTCCAATCCCCAAAAGATTCCAAGAGCATTGAGAGACACAGTCCGCAGTCAGCCATGTCATGCTGCCCACCCAGGCAGTACAGGCACTTCTTGTGTTGGTTGGTGACCAACATCTTCCTTTTTCCTTTTTTTTGCTACAAAGGTGTTTATTCTCCATGGCAGAACAGGCAGCTGATTCTTCCATGTCCCATCAGCCATAGCCATCCCTTACTCTCCTCTGGTGATCCCAAGCATCCCCCGTGGATTCACCCCCACCACCTGTGGCAGGGCTGGGAAGGTTGGGCTGTCATTCCCCACCCAGAGCATAATCCAGACAGCTCTGGGTTCTGGATAGAGTGGGCCGGACAATGGCTTGATAGACAGGGCTTCATGGAGCCCATCCCCCAGGTTTTCCTCCTGACATTTTCTCCCCATGGTTCCTTAAATGACATGCAGTGAGCACAATGTGCGTTCTCCACCTCCACGGAGTTATGTCCCTGGTGCTCTGTCACAGAGCCCCCCCCTTGATGGTGACTCATGCTAATCTCCACCCGTATTCCTTCAGGTGGCAGTTGATCGCTGAGCCATGAAGTTCCCCCTCCCCAAGGGAGGAAAGTAGTCTGACAGATGTACAACCCTCCCTCTCCCAGCCAACCCCAGAGCAACCCACCTCCGGTCCTGAACCTAAGTCACTGGCGTGAGAAAAGGTAAGGTGCCTGTGGCACCTCAGCCCTCTTCACCACTGGGCTGGGTGTGACCAACCTCTTCTTCCAGCACCATATCCAAAATTTAAAGCTTGGCTTCCTTTACTCCGTCATCAATCACGGGCAGGAGCCATGGGGCTGTAAGAATATTACTAAATGGAGTTCGAAAACTTTGAAAATAAAGTTCGCCAATGGTGCATTAAACCTAAGTGGCAGTCACAAAGTAGGTGACTTTTTCTTCCAGCAGAAAGAAAGATCTGATGTCATGGGGTGGAGTTGGGGGATATACTGCTCGGGTGGTGGGAGGAGCTTAGCTTCATGACGTCCAATGAATCAGCAGTTCCAGTGGAACTGGTAGACTGTGATAGTGAACTGTATCCACACCCCTAAAATAATCATTACACAGAAACATAGAACATGATGACAGGAAAAGGCCTACTGGCCATCAAGTCTGCCCAACCCTACCTATTACTTTTGCAATGGCTCTGGTGACCACACTTCTCCTTTTTGCACCTCCCCATTTACACCTGCTCCTGTGACCGTCCCACCCATGTGTGAATCCACTCCATGTTTTGATACAAAAGATCTCCAGCAGTCCATTCCACTCGTTCACCACTTTTTCTGGGCAAAAGTACTTGTAGACATCTCTCTTGAACGTACCCCCAGCAAGCTTCCATGAATTTCCCATGTGCTAGTGTTTGTACTTCTAGTGAACAGTTCATTGCATTTCACCTTGTTAATTCCATGGAGACATTTGCATGTTTCTGTCATATCCTTCCTTCTTGTCTCTATGGTTCTTTAACCTCTGACTGTTCACCTTTTAAGCCAGTTTTCCACCTGTGTTGTTACTCTTCCACCCCACCCCACCCCCGATCCCTCACTTATTTGACCAGTTTTCTGTGGGGGACCGAGATGAAAGCCTTACTGAAGATCAGGTACAGTAAGCCTACTGCCTGTCCTTTGCTGGCTGTCCTTGTTACCCAATCGAAGAATTCAATCTGATTTGTCTGGCATGATCTCATGAACGCTTGTTGCTTACTGTCCTGTGGATTGTTTGCTGTAAGAAAGTCTCCCAGTCTCTTTTAGTGTAGCCTTCAGTAATTTTCCCACTATAGACATAAGCCTGACTTGTCTATAGTTTCCTGTGTGTGTTCTTAATTTTTATCTTGCCTCTGTAAAGTGTTTCAGTTGAGGGGGCAGATCTGGAGGAAGCTGAAAATTACATTCCGCTGTGGCCCATGCCTGGGGGCATTCAGCTAAAACAAGCCTCTGTGTAAGCAGTCCAGTTCCTGCCCTATAAAAGGTTGTGGAGTTAAACTTCAAAGGGCTGCTTTGTTCCATTTCATAACAAAAAGTCATGGCTTCAAATTTAAACAAGGCCTAGGCAGAGTGAGACAGTTTCCAGCTGGAAAGGTGATAATGAGAACAAAATAGCCAAACCTGAAATAACAAAACCAGTTTAAACCTGTTCTCAAAAAGGGTTCTCTCCAGAGATCAAAGAAATAGTTGAACCTGTGATATCAGAGAGACGTGTATGATGATGCAGCATAGTGGGCCATCCAGCTGAAGTTATCTGTGTGTGAGGTTGTTCTTAACAGTCAGTTATGTTTGGGATTCTCAACTGGCAACATCATAGATTCAAGTTGGCCATAACTCACTAGTTTATGTAAGCTTCTTCTACTCAGAGTCTAGACAGTTCTGGAGTTAGGTTATTCTGTGTGTCCTCTGTCTTCTTCACAAGTCTTTATTTTTATCTCTGTAGAAATACTGTATTCCCCTTAGTTTTTAGTGTGTATTATCCTGTAACATATGTAAATATTCATGCGTTCAGAGAAGGAGCCATTTCAAGTGTACATAGCCAGAGGTAAATTGGCAAGCTTATGCTCCATCTCTGAAGAGGCAGGTTACAGTTACCATATCTAGAGCAAAAGTGTTCTCAATTGTAACAGAATGGGTGGGTCATTTACCGCTTGGTAAGGTGCACTGTACTACATGTGATCAGTGGCTCTGGTGGGATTCGGACATAGAGATACGCCAAGTAAGGTTACAGTGAGTGGTGGCAGCATGCAAAGGTAGATCTTTCAGGTGCCAGAGGGGTTGTGAAACTGGTAACAGACTCAGACTGTGTTCTGGGAGAGAACAAGTCTGTGACAAAGTGGTACAATGTCGGCTGTTCTCCAATCCCTGGGACCACCCCCAGTATTTAACGAACAGTTAAGGATGTCTGCTATCCATATTGCAAGTACTTGCACCATTTGTCTTAGTGTTCCTGAGTGCATCTCATCTGGACCCATTGATCTGTCCATCTTAAATGTTCTCAGACCCTCCTGCACCCTTTCTTCAGTAATATGAATGTCAATGGTTCCCACTCTTCACAGATCTGGCTTAACTGCACAGTCCGGCAGGGGACCCTCCTTCGTCTTTGTCAATACTGAACAAAAATGTTGGTACAGTGGGGGCACTAGAGAGCCATCTTTCTGGTAGGATGTGCTTCACCTGAGCTCTGCACAATAACCTACAATTTACATGAAAATCAGATAACATTTTTATTAAATCTCATTTCACTCAACAGCATCCTGATCCTGAGGTTCTACACAACCAGACATCATTGGTTTCATAATGGAGTGACCAAAGACTCAACAGTAGGTACCCTCTAACCCTAGGCAGCAGCAACAAGAAAAGGCCACACACTTTGAGTAGCTGGCAGCTCAACTAACAGCAAGGCATCCCCTTGGCAAACACTTCTTGATTCCATGCGAGTAATGGACTCTAGGTTGGAAAGATTCCTGCAAGTTAGATAATCATGATGCCCAGCTAAAAGATCTTATTTCTACAGTAGCCAAGACAGAGAACCGCTTGACCTCAACATGCTCCACTGTGTCCACACTGACTCAAGAAAACCCTCAATTAGGGGCCATCTTGAAGCCCATGGAAATGAAATCAGGGCAGGGAATCTATATCTTTTTGGTGTTCCAGAGGAGGTGAAGGGACCAACTCTTCTTACCTACATTAAAAACTAGCTGACAGAAGAACTCAGATTACTAGAGGATTTTGACTTTGGGCTCCTCCAATGGGCTTACCGTGTCAGTCTGAGGTTTGCACCCCAGCAGCCTAATTAGCCCCAAATGATCCTCCTACAGAAGCAGAGGTGTGGGACACTGTTCTGGCAGCAGCCTATTCAGCGTATCTCTTGGAGCTGGATGGTGCTATTAAATTTTATCCAGATCTATCTTTCCAGGCCAGGGCTAGGAGGGAGAGATTCAGTCTGGTGCAGCACCGCTTCCGAGCCCTGGGGATCATACACTCCTTCCTACTACCCCCCACCTTAGGACAGTGTACAGAGGTAAGCTGTGATCCTAAAGATGCTGGGCACTGGCTTGAATGCTATAAGAAAGAGTTTGCTACAAGACAAGAAACCATGGAGTGTGCTCGGGAAGAGGACTCTGAGGGTGAATAAATCAATAAGAATTTTTTTCAGAGTGACTTCCAGAACTCAGCTCACTGGTGAACACTGACCAGGCACTGCCACAATTGTCAATATTTTGATATTTATTTGGGACACCCATTACTACTCTGCAGTGGAAAATGTTTGGTTCACCCATTTTCTTTACAGGTTCCCAGAATTTTTTTTTAATAATGTACTGTGCAGGCTGTAATGAGCAGTATATTCTGTATTTTCTTTTACAAATCAACACGGCACCTGCAGCAAGATGGTGGGGTCTGCTTTCTCACATCTGCTGCCCTACTCTTGATATGTAACACCAGCTCAGTCGACCTGCACAGTTTGCCTGACATGGGACTGGAAAGTCATTTCGTATTAAAAGTTCAAAGGTTTAGGACCATTGCATAGTTATTTATTAATTTATTGAAATGTTTCACCAGGAAAGGTACACTGAGCAAAAAGATGCTCATCTCACGGTGCGACCGGGGGGGGGGATTACAGAGGAGAGCAACTGCATACATTTGTACATACAAATGAATTACACATCGGAACATAAGTACAACACCTCGGAACATGAAGTAGGAGTAACATAGGAAGCATTGCAACAAGGAATTATACACATTGTTACATGGAGTGAGAGAAAATTGTACAAGGAATTATAATGACAAAGGGTTTAAAATATAACTATATACATGTCAGCTACTAATCTACGGTAACATGGAAGACAGAGAAATTAGGCTAGAAATGCAGTAGGGGGTAAGTGCCGAAGTTGGTGGATATATGACAGCATTTATAGACGTAGCTAAAGTCGCTGGTTAGGCCACATGGGATCTAGGATAGGGCAGTAGGGGGAGGGAGAAGATGTGGGGGGGAAGGAGAAGTTAAGACAAGAGGAGGAGGGGAAGGGGAGGTCAGCAACACTGGCAGTTTACCGCATAGTAGTTTGTCAGGGAAGAGGAGATGGAATGCCTAGAGGAGGAGTGATGGATTTGTGCCGGCAGGTCGTTCCAGAGCCTTGGGAGGTGGTAGGAGAAGGCGATTGGCTAGCAGTGGTCTGGCGGCGAGGGATTACCAACAGCCGGGAGTCAGTAGATCTAAGGGCATGAGAGGGGGTTGGGGTGGGAGATAGGGAGGAGGTGAGGTAGGGTGGAAGGGACCCGGGCCAGAGGTTGGAAGCAAATTTAGCACAATGGAGTAGGTGCCAGCTGTCAAGGGAGGGGAAGGCCAGTGCATGGTAAAGCTCACAGTGGTGGGTGTGAGGGGGGGCATCGAGGGCAAAGTGGCAGAAAGCGTTAAAGATGGGATCCGGTCTGGATACAGTAGACTTAGGAGAGGCACTATAGACAACATCACAGTAGTCGAATGTAGGTTAGATCATTTATATGGGTAAGTAATATCATTTATATGGGTTTCAATGCAAAAAAGTGCAGAATAATGCACTTAGGGCACAGAAACCCAGGGGCGGAGTAAATGGGTGGAGTGGTATTGATGACCACCAAGCAGGAAAGAGACCTGGGGTAATCATATCAGATGACCTACAGGTGGCCAAGTAGTGCGACAAGGCAACAGGGAGGGTAAGTTGGGTGCTGGGGTGCTTAGGGAGGGGTATCACCAGCAGAAAGAGGGAGGTGGTGTTGCCTCTGTATAGATCACTGGTAAGACCCCACCTAGAGTATTGTGTCCAGTTCTGGAGACCACCTCTCTGGAAGAACATACACAGAATGGAGGCAGTCCAGAGGAGGGCAACTAAAATGGTGCAGGGCCTGCATCAAAAGCCCTATGAGGAAAGACTAAAAGACCTCAATATGTACACCCTTGAACAGAGGAGGGAGGAGATATGATAAAGACCTTTAAATACCTCCCCGGGTAAATAAGTTACAGGAGGGAAGTATTTTTCAGAAGAAAAGGTACTCAAAAGCAAGGGGACATGCTAAGAAGCTGGAGTGCATAGATTCAGGAGAGATATGAGGAAGTACTTCTTCACATGAAGAGTGGGTGATTTCTGGAACAGCCTTCCAGCAGAGGTGGTGGGGGCAAAAACAGTGGTGGGGTTCAAGAAAGCATGGGATAAGCACAAAGGAATCATAGTGGAAAGGAAGGGGGAAGGAGAAAGAGCTGTAGATTGGGCATGGTCTGATGTAATAGTGTAAGTAGGGAGAACTGGGCAGTCTGGATGGGCCAAGTGGTCCTTATCTGACATCAAATTCTGTGTTTCTCTTACTGCCTGTTTAAATGCTAGTGTTGAGTGACAGAGTTTTCTATGTGCTTATTTGCGGGTTTGGTGGAGAGACTGTAGTGGAGACCTAAAATTCTGAGCAACATTTTTCGACTAACTGTAAATGGTTTAAATAACAGACACAGGTTATCTGTGTTTTCTCCCTATTTAATTCTCCCTAACATATGTAACCAGTACCGCCGAAGAGGCTAGCATTTCTTGAAACATGTTTCTTTACTGTTTTAAATGTTTAGCCACCTTTCCTACTGTTAAAGACTACAGAGTGCACAGCATGATTATCAACTGTCTGTAGTACCAGTGATGTAACTTGTATTGCATCGCATTTCTTACTACTCTGTATGAGATATGTTATTTGCATATTTGAAAACAATAAACAGAAAGTTTTAAAATATATATCTGCCATACCCTTATCCCCTTCCTCCCACGTCTCTCCCTTCCATAATTCCCTCCTTAGTTTTGTGCTTCTCCTATACGTAACAGAAGAACACATTGTCAACCTGATTCACCCCTTCTGCAATTCTCAGATCTTCCTGTATGTACCTTCACCATTCAGCACTGGTGGGTATACGCTGGAGGCGCTATGACCCAGCGGGAACTTTCAGCTAACAAATGTTTTTGTTTGGGGGAGGAGCCGGTGTCAAGGCCAAGTCAAGAACAAATCTCAATATGCAATGACAGAGTATATCCAGCTTTTGGAGCGCATACTGGGGGCAATGGCTGTATAGGAAGTCGGCGTAGTCAATCAGGGAAAGAAAGTTTGTTTGAACCAGCCACTTTCTAGCTTCCTGGGTGAGTAGGCATCTGATACAGTAGAAAATACTGAGGCACTGCCTTAACTTTTTTGTTAACTCACTTAGATGGACACTGAAGGTAAGTTTGTTATCCAAACAGACTCTCAGATATTTAAATTTATCCACTAGCTCTAGTGGTTCATTAAGGAGGGTAATAATCTGTGGGGTCCCAGGCATCCCCATATTGTGGGATGGAGAGATAATCATAGCTTTTGTTTTTTTTTGCATTTAACAAGAGCCTTAGATTCAGCAGGTTGTACTGGAGGATGATAAAATCCTGCTGTAGCTCCTTGTACGCAATATCCAAGGAGGGGTTGGTCGTGTAGAGGACTGTGTCATCTGCAAAGAGATGAACGTTTCCAGCAACCAGGCCAGAGTCGATGCGGTTGATGTAAAGGGCAAAGAGGATAAGTCCCAAAATGGAACCTTGTGGAATACCTCGGAGCAGTAGTTTTAGTGGGGAAAATTCCTCTTGGGCTTTAATTTGCTGTTAATGATTTGTGAGGTAGCAGCGGAACCACTTTATTGCAGCAGAGGTTAGACCGATGCTACTCAGGGAATCAAGAAGTATGGAATGATCAACTGTATCAAATGCCTTGCTGAGGTCAAGGAAGAGTGCATAGATGTGCTGTTTACTAAACTGGCCCAACGGTGCAGCTGTCGGATTTACGTTTACGACGCCAGCGACTTGGGTTCGGGAATGAACTCGGGGAGCTGGAGGGCCAGCCAGGGGAGAAGGATGGAGCACCCTCTGGGCTGCTCTCCTTCTCTGGGGGGAAGGTTAAGGGAAGGCCCAGCATGAGAGGACTCCTGACGGAGGCCAGGAGGAATCACAAGTGCCGGCGTTAGACAGTTAGGGGGTGGGGCAGACACAGGATGTCACTGCATGTCCCCGCCCCTGGGGATCCAAGAAAAATCCTTCCTCTCATCTGCTACAAATGATGCCCAACCCTAGCCCTGATTAGCTTCCAGACTGGCTCCCAACTCTAGTCCCACGATTGCAGCACTGGGCCCAGGTGCCACAACCCCACCCCAAGAGGGAAAGCCAGGAGTGTAGGGAGTCATGGCCAATATGGAAGTGGGGGTCCAGGGGTCCATGACTGGGTGGATGTACCGGTGGATGGTGGGAGCAGAAAAAAAAGAAAATTAAAAAAAAAAAAGATGTGCTGTTTACTGTCCAGGGCTTTTCGCCAGTCGTTTGACACTTTGGCAAGAGCAGACATGGTACTGTGCTTGGATCTGAATCCTGATTGGACTGGATTGAGGATTTTCCCATGATCCAAGTACTCCCTTAATTGAGAGTTTACAATTTTTTCAAGTAGCTTGGATAAAACAGGAAGCAACAAAAAAGGCCTATAGTTGTTTAAGTCAGTGGGGTCTCCTGACTTGAACAGGGGGATAATGTGCGCAGTTTTCCAACTAGGAAACAATTCCCCTTGGGATAACGAGCTGTTAAGGAGATGGGCAGTTGGAGCTGCCAGATAATAAGAATCTGCTTTTACGAAGAAGGGTTCAAGCGAATCAGCACCAACACTCTTTTTAGTGTCCAGCGAGAGGAGCAGGTCCTCCACCTGTTTGTAGGAGACTGGCTGGAACTTGAAGAGGGGGGCAGTCGGTAGGGGAGGCTATGGTTGGTCTAGTAGCTATGCTGGTGGTGCTTGTGGTGCTCAGTTTACTAGCAGGTGATGTGTCGAATGCGAGGCCTGCAGTGGCAAAGTGGTTATTGAGCTGATCGAGGATCTCAGATCTATCTGTGTAGGAGGTGTTATTTGCCACAATTTTAGCTGGTAGCAGGGTGGCAGGGGAATGTCCCTCAACCTCTCTCAGTATCTACCAAAAATTGGTGGAACAGTTTTTATTTGCCTCCAGTGCTGACTGGAAGAACCGTTGTTTTTCCAACCTTACCAGTTTGGTGCAGGCATTTCTGGCTACCCGGAAGGAAAGCCAGTCTGAGTCAGACTGTGACTTCCTAGCCCTTTTCCAAAGGGTGTCTCTATGCCATAAGGCTCTCTTAAGTAGTGGGCTAAACCAATCAGGTGTGCGTTTCCTGGATTTGATTTTCCTTAAGGATGCGTGTTGGTCGATAACGTTTACTAGCAGATCCTGGAAGATACAGAATGCTTCAGACACCGAGGGTGTAAGGTAGAAATCCTGCCACTTTATGTTCCCAAGATCTGTCAGGAAGGCCAGGAGACTGAAGTATTTTAGGTTGCACTTAAACTTGAAAGTAGAGGTGGAGTGTTTGGTACCGCGTTCGGTGCCGGACCCGGTAGGGTGCAAGGGGTAGCCTATCTCCCAGTTACCCTGCTCTCTTACTCTTCATTGGAAGAGGATTTTCATTTTTCATTTATTCTTTGGTAACCGGGTAAAGGCACTGGACCAAAAGGTCCCTTTTCAGGCCCAACCTGGACAAAAAAACATACAAGAATACACAAATACAATCAACAATAATACAATACCAAAAAATACAAATTACAAATTACAGTTACAAGCAGATTTATGTAATAAATAACTTGATAACCTTTGTTTAAAAGTTAAAACAGAGGGAGCAATCCTAACATCAAGTGGAAGTGAATTCCAATACAAGGGTGCTGCTAGTGAAAAAGTTCTAGAACTTATTCTAAGCCAAGACCTGGGGACAAAATATAGGGGGCCGTCATCCAACCTCAGGCTAGGAAGCAATTCTTTCATTACAACAAGATCAGAAAGAGGAAAAAGGGAACCAAAGTAAAAACATTTATACATCAGACAGCCAACAAAATATTCTATTTTGCAACTAGGGGAAAACCACCGCAACGGAGAATAAAGATTACATTGATGTGTCCTATTGGGGGCTCCTAATATAAATCTACAAATATTATTATAAGCCACAGTTAGTGCTTGCATTTCTTTTGTACCTATGTTATAATATAAACAAGAACTGTAATCAAAATATGGAAGAAGAGAACCAATAGCAATTGCTAATCTAGTTGCTTATGAGAAGAATGACTTGAATTTGTATAACACCCCTATTCTTTGATTTACTTTCTTAACCATAGACTGAATCTGAGGTGAAAAGGTCAAACTGGGATCCAATAGTGTGCCCAAATACTTAAATTGAGACACTTGCTCAAGCAGACCACCCCGAAAATCAGATATCCTCAGTTCCGGGGTGTCTACCAACATAAATTGCATACCAAATAACATAACTTTTGTTTTAGGTGAGTTCAAAACCATAGCATTTAAAGTAAGCCAAGAACAGATGGCACCAAAATCATTTTCTAGGGATCAAGAAAGTTTAAACACAGAATTTGACTGAGCACAGATTACAAGATCATCTGCATAAAGCAGTGATTCACTAAACTTACAAACTCCAGGAAGCTGATTAATAAAAATAGAAAATAACAGGGGTTCCAAAATGGACCCCTTAGGCACTCCACAACTAATTGGCAAGACATCAGAAACTGCAGAACCTACTTGAACAAATTGACACCTGTTACTCAGATAATCATAGAACCAAGAAACAGTGACATCAGAAAACCCCAGATCTTTCAATTTTGTACAAGCCAAACCATGATCAGTAAAATCAAAAGCCTTGATTAGGTCCACGAACACCGCTCCAGTCATCAAACTCTTCTCAAACCCATGTAGGACGGTGTTTGTGAACCCAACCAAGGCCGTGCCTGTACTAAAATGCTTACGGAACCCATGTTGTTGCCTTGACAATAAATCATGTGTAACCAAATAGGCATCAATTTGCTTAGCCACTAAACGCTCAAGTAGTTTACTAAGGGGATTCAGTATTGATATTGGCCTATAATCATCCATGGAAATAGCACAGCTCTTTTTTGGAATTGGAACCACCTTAGCTTTCTTCCAGGACAGGGGAAAACATCTGTAGCCAATGACATATTAAAAATATAACAAAGGGGATCTGTAATAAAGGGGATAGCCAATTTTAAGAAGCGGGCATCCAACTCTTCCCCGCAGTCAGTCCCTTTATTTGGGAGAGACTGCAGAAGATGAAAAACTTCATTTGATATTACTTCCTTAAACAAAAACCTTGTTCCATCTATCAAAGGAACAGAGGAAAATGATTTAGTATTACCAGCCTGAGGAAAAAAAGATCTAAACTTAGAAAGATCTGAAAATTTAGAATTTAACAATTTAACAATTTCGGGCAAGTCACCAATTTCTTTGTTGTCAACATTTAATTTCTGGATGTCAGATTTTGATTTAGGAGAAAAGAAAGAATTTATGTTATTCCAAAACTTCTTTGGATCTGCCCAGCTATCTTCAAAGCAATCCCTGAAAAAAAGCTTTTTTAGCATTTCTAACAGTTTGAGATACTAAATTCCGAAGTTCACGATAGAGATCCATTGAAACTTTACTGGGAGATAATTTAAATTTAGTCCAAGCACTATCAAGCTCCTTAATTAATTTCTTAATGCTGGGACCAAACCATCCAGTAGGAGAACCTCTACATCGAATGGTCCGCAAAGGGAAAAGGGATTCCTGAATGGGAAAAATTGGCTGCAAAAAAAATCTAGTGCTGTATCCACATCTGGAATACATTCAAGAAATGACCAATCAATTAACCTCAAAGAAGAATATAACACAGAATGATCTATCCTTTTAAACTATCTAGTCTGAAACACAGAAGGAGGGGGTTTAAAACAGCACAACTCTAGGACACAAAAGGTGGGCATATGGTCACTTACGGAATCTGCCAAGACACCAGAGGCCCCTCCCTTCCCCACTCTATTAGTCAAAACCCAATCCAACAGAGAATGATTCTGTGAGATGGGATTGAGACAGGTAGGCACATTTATACACTGAGTCAGTCCGTAAGAAAGAAGAGATTCGAGCTCCATGTTGTCATTAGCCCTCCAATTCAAATTCATATCTCCAACAACACACTGACTCTGCTTTAAATAAACTTCACAAACATCCAAGAAATGTTTAAGCCCTTGAAGACCACATTTAAGGGGATTATACAAACAGCCCACATTTAACTTTTTCTTTCCTCCAATAACAAATTGCAAAACCAACCAATCAGTATCACAATCCAAATCCTCACTAGACCTTAAAAAATTAATTTCTAAATGATCCCTATAATAAATCAATTCCCCACCACCCTTTTTTCAACCTTTACGGTCTACCCTAAAAATTTTATAACCCCCAGTATGACACACATTATCGGGCACCCCCGGCTTCAACCACATTTCTGATAAAGCAACAATATCAGGCAGATATAGAGCAATAAGCTGTTCGATTTCAGCAGTCTTAGGGATTAAACTACGAACATTCAAATGGATAATTTTAAATCCATGACAGGATTTTAAACAATTACTCAAAGATGATGCTTGAGAGGAAGACATAGAATCCAAAGAGCAAGGCCCTGGATTCAGTTCAACATCACCAGAAACTAACAACAGAAAGGTGGTTGAAACACAGTTGCCCAATTTAGAACAAAGTAACATGCCATAGTGCAAACAAGTAAAGTAACCCCTATTCCCACATTGTCTTATGGGCATAGGGCTACTCAACAACAATCGTCATGAATCAGTAACAGCAGCATTAAAAACTAAGCAATTTGAAAAGCAAAAATCACTTGTCTCATATGAGGCAATGTTCCCGGCGCTAAACCTATATAATTCAATATGATTCACATATATCAACCCCCCCCCAAAAAAATACACACCCAAATAGGTAAGCATTTAGCGTCCCACATTATTAACGTAACATACTTACAACACCAACAGTATTATAATCAAACACTCCCACTCCCCTACCACCCTCGGACTCCCTTAGACTCCCCTGCACTTATTGCACTTGCTGCACCTGCACCGCACAAACGCCACCATGTTTGGCAAGTGAGATCTTTAAACACCTCAACCCCACAGACTGGGCTGCCACCATCAATCGGGGAGAGGGGCTGCAGCTAGCAGCAGGTAGAAGAAGCTAGTAAGTATCTAGCAACAGGGCTATGAGCAGAGTACAATTACTGAAGTGGCAGTAGTTGTACTTAATCAGCTCCACTCTTGGAAGGACAGCACAAACACCCTGAACAGTACACTTTAGGTCCCTTTTTCAGCAGCACACAAATAATCACTTTGTAACCAGCAGTTCAGCAGGGACTCAAACCAGCAGTGCTAAATAATA
This sequence comes from Neoceratodus forsteri, assembly GCA_016271365.2. Classification (NCBI taxonomy): domain Eukaryota; kingdom Metazoa; phylum Chordata; order Ceratodontiformes; family Ceratodontidae; genus Neoceratodus; species Neoceratodus forsteri. The sequence continues at coordinate 1,074,290,528 of CM057454.1, read as the reverse complement.
AAATCTCCACAGCATTAAAACACACCCCATTACTGTGGCAAGTCATACACCAGCAGGCTTAGTCAATTCCCAAAGTCAATAAGGAGTTTAGCAGCATCACACTCCAGCAACATGAAGCTCACACAGTCTCTGAATAAAATGAAAGTTGCTTTGGCTTCTCAGAAGGACTAGAAGGGGACAGGATCAGATATGTTACAGTACAGTAGCTTCTTCTTCTTGTTTTTACATTGTTTCTTGTGAATTCTACTTGGTAGAAGGTTATTTATTTTCTTTCTTACTACTTCTAAGGGGCTAGCAGGGTACTGTTTGGGGCTGTTGGAATTTTGAAACCTGTTTTGGTAGCTATAAGTGGGCTCATTTGTTTGATGTTTCACTGTGTAGAGGCCTATTTCTTCTGATTTAAAACCTAGTTGGTGTGATTTAACTGGGGCTGTTTCTTTGAATTGGAGACCTATATCTTCTAATTTCAAGCCTATTTTGATGTGTTGTTGGTGAAGCTGTTTTAATTGGAGTCCTGTTTCTTTCGGTAGCAAACCTATTTTGGGGGCTTTGAGTAGAATTGTGATTCATTTTTACTGGCTTCACTAGCTGCAAAGTTTAGTGCAGAGTGGGGGAAGGGTGCTAATGGTCTGACCAGGGGCCTCAGCTACCTGATTGTTTCTGGAAGACTTTGGCTGGTCCCACCCCAACCCTCACCCCACCCGCCTCATGTCCATTATTTCCTTTATACCAGGGGTTCTGACATAATTTCCTCAAATGGGCAAAGGATATGCACCTGTCATAGCAGAAGCAGACATCCAGAAAAGGAACAGCAGCAAGTGAAGAGGTGACTGCTATCTCAGTGGAAGGGAAGTAACTGCAAATCTAGGAGCTTTCATTGTTATTTCATTGCATTGCTATTGCATTGGGGAAAAGAGGAGTAGGAGTTTGAAGAAGGTTGTGCAATAGCTGCTTAAAGTCTCTTTTTGAGTGTGGATAGGAATGATAGGAATATAAAAAGCAGTTGCTCAATCTATCTAAACATGTACAACAAAGGGGGTAAGGGAAATTAAGAAAATAATGTTTTGCACTGATAGAGGGGGGAGAAGGGAATCTCGGGGGAGTGTTTGGTATCCTGCATCTGGAAAGGTGGGGGATCGCTGGTGGGCAACGACAGCAATGGGTAGGCTGGTAGGCTGCAACAACTGTGGTGCATCAATCTTTCTAAAAATTGCCTGGAGTGTGGGAGGATGTTTAGTGTGCAACCACATAGAGAAACTTAGAAAGGAGATCGAGGGTCTGCAGGAGGAATTAAGACACACAAGGCAGATTGGGGGTGGGTTTAGCCCAATACTGGAGGGAGGAAGAAGGGGAGATGAGGGAGGGTGATTTAAGCCAGCAGTGGTGAGGAGAGGGTCAGAAGAAGGGAAGCAGAGACGAAGGGGCCCAGGTCAGGAAGAACGATTGCCGGGGAAACCAGGTCAGGAGACAAAAGACAAATGGAAGGAGGAGATAGGGACTTGTGAGGTGAGACGAAGAAGTGGCAAAAGTCATGTACTGGAAAGAAGAGAACAGGTTACTATGAAGAGAGAGGGGAGCAGGCATTTGTGAAGGGTCTTCAGAAAATAGTTTTGCACTGCTAGAGAGGAAGAAGGTGGAGGAGGGAAATGATGAAATCAGAGGAGTAATTGATAAATGCCTGGACCAAACCAAAGCGGGGGGAAGTTCTGCTGGGAGAATTGTAACAGGGGCAAAAGGGTGAAATAATGTGCAGGAGGAAGAAGAGGGAGTAAGAGTGGTGGAATCTTAGTGCTGGGGGACTCAATACTAAGAGGAGTCAGGTGGGGTAGGAAGGGGGAGAGGCATAGTCGCATTTGGGTGGAGGCCATGCCAGGAATGACAGCGGAAAGGGTGGGACAATCTGTTCTGAAATATGCTAGAAGGGGTAGGGGTAAGCTTCATTTAATTATACATCTTGGGACGAACGACCTGGCTGACAAGACAGTAGATACAGTCCTGAGGATGTTTGAGGAACTAGCACAATTATGTGAGGGGTCAGGAAGATCAGTAACTTTTTCAGAGATACTTCCAGTGCTGAAGACAAGCACAACAAGAAAGCTGAGAATAGAGGAATTTAACGGATGGATAAGAACCTGGTGTTGTGCTAAAGGGTATGGGCTGTTGGGAGGGTGGGGAGGGACCTGGGAGGACAGTAGTCTCTATGCCAAGGACAGACTACACTTGAGTGAGGAGGAAAGAAAGTGTTGAAACAGAGGATGGAGGAGTACATAGAGGAAGTTGGGAATTTAAACTAGGAGCGGGGGTGGCAATTGGGCAAAAGATATGCAGAGACCACAGGTTGGGAAACCATATGAGCTTACCCCCTATAACAGTGACAAAGGACAAATGGCAAGTACTATTGGTGATGCTAGTAAAGGAGGGCATGATGGGGGTGAAGGGTGGAAGGTGGTTACTCTTAATGCTAGGAGCCTTGGGAGGAAAACTGCAGAGTTACAGGTGCTCATGGCAGAGGGAGAGGTGGACATTGCAGCCATCACAGAAACATGGGCCAACCAATACAATGACTGGGACCTCTGTACCAGGGTACAAGTTATTTCGTAGGGACTTGGTGATTGGGAAAGGAGGGGGTGTGGCACTATATGTGAAGGAAGGACTGAAGTGTGTAAGGGAGGAAGGGAAGGAGGGTAGTACGGAGTCACTTTGGATGCAAATCCAGGATTCCAAGAATAGGATTCTTAGAATGGGAGTGGTGTACAGGCCACCATCTCAGATGGAGGAGTTAAGACAGGGAACTAGTGGGACAGATCAGGAGGACCTGCGAGAAGGGTAGTGTGGTGATTGTGGGGGACTTCAGTATGCCAGGAGTGGACTGGAGTACCCCAACAACCAGGAACAGAAGGGAGCAGGTACTGCTGGATGCCATCCAGGACAGCTTCCTGCTGCAAATGGTCAGTGAACCAACCAGGTTAGGGAATACCCTTGACCTTGTGCTGGCAAATGGGGACTTTGTGAGAGAACTTACAGTGGAGGAACCACTGTCAGGGAGTGACCACCACTCAGTATGGCTCACATTGGATATGGGCAAGGAAGGAGTGGAATCTGGCACAAGAGTGCTGGACTTCAGGAGGGACTACTTTAGGAGGATGGGGGAAGTGGCAAAAGGGTATCTGGCCAGAATTCAATCTAGTATGGACACTAACCAGAGGTGGGAGCTCAAAAAGCTGGGGATAGTGGAGGCAACCAAAACCTGCTGCAAGGCCCACAGCAAGAAGGCTAGGGCTAAGAAACTGAGCTGGTTGAGCAAGGAGGTCATGGAAAAGGTAAGGAGGAAAAGAGCTGCTTTTAGGAAGTACAAGAAAACAGGGAGGGGGAGGACAGGGAGGAGTACTTGACAGAATCAAAGGAGGTGACATGGGCAGTAAGGGGAGCCAAAGCATCTATGGAACTCAGGCTGGCACAAGGCATTAAGAAGGGGGAGAAGGACTTCTTTAGGTACATCAAGGAGAAAAGGAGCTGTAAGGACCACATAGTAAGGATTAGGAAGGAGGGGTTGGGTGGAAGCAGGGTGCAATAAGGCAGAAGCACTAAATGAGTACTTCTGCTCAGTATTTACTAAAGAGAAGAGGGGGGTGACACCCAAGGGGGGAGAAATGGCAGAAACTGGGAGGAAGGGGTGACAGATGGGGAAATCATGGAGGGCAGAGTTCGGGAGGGTTTGAAGGCACTGAGGGTGGACAAGGCGCCAGGCCCAGATGGCATCCACCCCAGGGTACTGAAGGAGCTGGCAGAGGTCCTTGCAGGTCCTTTGGCAAACCTATTTAACACCTCACTACATTCAGGGTATGTACCTCAGGACTGGAGGATGGCTCATGTGGTGCCCCTCCACAAGAGTGGTCCCAAGGATGAACCGTGAAACTACAGACCAGTGAGCCTCACATCCATCGTGGGTAAGCTAATGGAGGCTATCCTGAAGGAGAAGCTGGTGGCCCTCCTAGAGGCCAAAGGACTACAGGACAGCAGACAGCAGGGCTTCATATGGGGTGAAGTTCTATGACTGGGTAACTAGGCAACTGGACAGGGGCCATGCAGTGGATGTCCTGTATCTGGACTTCAGTAAGGCATTCGACTTGGTGCTGCATGGAAGGCTGGGAAGTAAGTTAGTAGGCACAGTGGTGGGTGCAAAGCTGGTGAGATGAGTAGGAAATTGGCTTCAGGGAAGGCAACAGAGGGTGGTGGTGGGTGGGGAGGTCTCACACCCAAGGGTAGTGACAAGCGGTGTTCCACAGGGCTCAGTGTTGGGGCCAGTGTTGTTTGGGATATTCACTGCAGACATATCATGGGACATCAAGAGCAAGATCAGTCTGTTTGCTGATGATACCAAGGTAGGAGCAGTGGTGGATGACCTAGGGGGATGGCAGGGGTTGCAGGATGATCTGGCAATGTTTGAAACCTGGTCAGACACCTGGCAACTGGGATTTAATGCCAAAAAGTGCAAGGTGCTGCATTTTGGGATGAAGAACCCAAGGAGGAGTTACCAGCTGGGAGAAGTGCAGCTAGCCCAGACAGAGGAGGAGAAGGATCTGGGGGTGCTCATTACAGGGTCAATAAACAACTCAGCACAATGTAGGAAGGCAGCTGCAAAGGCCAACAAAATGCTGGGTTGTATTGCAAGGGGTATATCCTCGAGGAGAGAGGAGGTGATTCTGCCACTGTATAGGTCATTAGTTGGACTGCACCTGGAGTACTGCGTGCAGTACTGGTGCCCGTATCTGAAGAGGGACAATAAGTTACTGGAGGGGGTGCAGCACAGGGCGACAAAGATGATCAAGGGGCTGGGGGACTTATCATATGAGAGGAGGCTACGGGAGTTGAACATGTACTCACTGGAGGAGAGGAGGGATGGGGGGATATGATTGAAACCTTTAAGTACATGAAAGGAATAAACAAGATAGGTACAGAGTGGCTACTCAAAGTAAGGGAGGGGAGGGACATCAGGGGCCATGATATGAGACTGGAGGGAGGAAGGTTCAGAAGGGAGAAGAGGAGACACTTTTTTACAGAGAAGGTGGTGGCTGGATGGAATGCGTTACCTGCAGAAGTGGTATCCAGTAGAACAGTGGACTGCTTCAAAAGGGGATGGGGCAGGACAAGGGGGAGTGTTAATGAAGGGGAAGGGTGGAAGGGAGGGACAGCTGCAGAATAAGGGGTGCTAGCTGCACATTTGAGAAGACTTGATAGACCTCTAGGCCTTTATCTGCTGGCAAATTTCGTATGTTCGAATGTTCGAAACACAGTATGGGTCTGACCCGAACTGGTTGCCCCCTTCTGAACAGCTCTTGGTCTTTGAAGAGACTCATCACCCTACAAGGCCTAGAAGCTCAGCTCTGCAGGTTTCTTCTCCTCCTCCTCCTCCTCCGACTGGCTCTGTCTCTGGGGCCGACATCTCTGAGTCCTCTGAAGCCATTGGCAGGGCCGGGGACTTTTGTATCACTGTGGAATGAGGCAGTGCCATCCCCGGGTGCCGTATAGGAACAGTGCCATCTCCGGTGCCATGGGGAATGCTGGCTCCAATGATGGAGCTAGGTTGGAGAATGGTACCAGATCTGGAGGTGGTGTCATTCCTGATAACAAGTCAGAGGTCGGCACCTCTGTAGGGGCTGAATCGGCGCTGAAGCTGGGAGCGGTGTGGCTTCTATTCCCTTGTTAGGGGATAACTCGGGGGTTGCTGTGGCAAGTTTGTAGACACCTGTGGCTCCTCCGGTGTTGCCCCCTTTGGTGCTTCAGGAACGGATGAGGTGCAGGTCTCTTTCGGAGGGGGAGGGCTTGAGAGCGCCTGGGGTAGCTCAGGGGTCCTCTCACAGAGCTGCTGGTGGCTCTGGTAGGAGCTGCAGTGCCGAGCCCTCATGCTTTCGCTCTCCTCTTCGAGGGGGACCTGCATCTGGTGAAGTTAGGGGTCACCTGCAAGGGCCAGACTGGCCCCAGTCTCTTCACTGTGGGGCTTCTTCCTTAGGGCACCCCTCAGGTCACACCTTCAGGGTTGTGCGACCTTCTGTGGATTTCTTGCACAGTCCCATCCTCCATGAGGGGTCACGTGAACATTCCCAAAGCCCTAGCAGGGATCATCCTCTGGTTCACCAGTCTTCTCCTCCTTCTTTGGATCCTCTGCATTGCCCTTCTGCTCTCCTAGGCATTTTGGGTCCTGCGGAGCCCCGTCATGGGACCAATTCAGAGGCCCAGCTGCAGCATTCCCTCGCTATCTTAGAGCTCTGGACCAGGCCATTTTTGACCAGTACCCCCTGCTGCACCCAGATCTGAATCGATCTCCTCCACCTCCTCATCTTCCTCCCCTGAGGAAGAAGACTCCTCAGTCCACTTGTCCTCGGACACTGATATCACCAGCTATCAGCAGTTCTTGTCGAGGCTGATGGAGAAGCTCCACATTTCCAACTTCGTAAATCGCGATCCTGCCCATGTGATGCAGGCTCTCCTAGAAGAGTTTCCCTCTGAGAATGTGGTCATTCCTCCATGGCCTGTTCCTTTTCAGGAAGCTTCCTATTGGGTCTGGCAGTCTCCTGCTACCCCTTCTCATGCCCCAAGGGACTGCCAGAGCAGGTACCATGGTCCCCTGGGGTCTCCAGGCACCTTGCCTCATCCCACTTCGGGGATAGAGTTGCTGGATACCCCCTCTGGGCATCATCACCTGAGACATGACCGTCCCCTGGAGTTCGACTCAGCTGAGTTTAACCGCTGGGGGAGAAGGATTTTCTCCTTGGCATGTCTCCTCTTTTGTATTTCAGCACATCAGGCTCATATGGCTGTCTATGCTAGACACTTATGGATGGTGTTAGGACAGCTCCTAGCCACTTTGCCTCATTCAGAGGCAACCAGGCAGGCCATCTGTCTTTCTGCTTCTGGCCTAGAGCTAGCTCAGCATCTCTCAAGAGCATCTTACGGCACTAATGAGGTAGCTTCCAGGCTGGCAGGATCAGCAGCCTGTTTAAGATGGGCAGCATGGCTTCACCTTTCTAGGTTATCACCCTTGACCCAGCATAGGGTGATTGCCTCCCCTTTCCAAGAAGCCCATTTTTTCTCCTGCAGGGTTAGACAAGTATTGGCGGGGCACCTTCCTTCTCCCAGGTCACAGGAGTCCCCAGCTCATCCTGACATCTCGGGCCTCTCCAGACCTGTAGGGGGCTTCTTCTCCTGTGGTCTTCACCCACAAGTGGCTGAGGGTACGTCTACCTTCAGGGATGTGCCATGTCCCCTTCAGGGGGCTTGGTACTCACCCACCAGTGATGAATCATGAAGATACATATGGGAAGATATGAAAATTACATACTTACCGTAATTCTTGATCTTCTTGTATATCTTCACCATTCATCACTGCTTCCTGCCCACCTTCCCCTCTGGTGCCTCAACCTCTGAGCAATACCTCCTCTCTGTTTGTTCTCTTCTCCATGGAGACCTTGTGGGGTAACCCCTTGCTTCTCTACTCTTTTCTCCAGGGAACTTCTCCTTATTGAGGGGAGGACAAGTGGTGTCCCCCTTTTTGCCCTTGATAATGGTGGATCCTCAGGTCCCTCTTTCTCATCTCTTCCATCTTGCCTCCAAGATGGGAGTTCAGTCCGTTCAGTCCTTCTCTGGGCCCTTTTGATCCGGTGGGCATGAGGGACCTGAGGACCCCTCACCTTTTTTCCGTGAACAATACAGTTGAGCTAGGACAGTGCCTCTCCTTTCAGGACTCCTTCTCCTATGCCTTGCTCAAGATCAGTTTCAGGGATAACACCTCCTGAATGTAAAATCCTGTTGGGAAGTCCTTCATCTTGGGGCGAGCTCTGTCCTCACCCCTGTACCCTAGGACAACTTCACAGACCCCAACACCCTACATTCTGAGGATTTGGTCGGGTGTCTCCTATGTCTTCTTCCTTGAGGTTGTTTTTCTTGGGCTAAGCTTAGCTCAAACAGTCCAGTCTCATTTCAGTTGGAGATGGGCCAATCCCCTTGAGGAATGTCTAGCAAATGTAGAGGTGGAGGTGGCCTTGACATTTCATCCTTCTCCCTAGGGGAAGTGGGGTGTTGTGGGGTCTCTCATCTTCCTTTGCTATCCCTTCTTATTCTTCTTTTGTCCTAAACCCTTCCCACTTCTCTATCCGCTAGGACTGCCCAGTGGTTGGGGCCCCTTCCTATGCCACACCCTAAGGTAGCCTCCCTCTCCTCCTGTGTTGGCTTTTTCTCCTTTCTTTTCATATCCTTTCTTTTTTCTATCTCTAGGGCTCCATTACCCCACCCTCTATTTTTCTCTGTTGCTAATTTCACTCTCTCTGGCGGACAGAGCTGAGGTGAGGGAAGAATTGGCGTTGGTTACTGGCTGATGCTTGTGCAGCATACTGTGCTTCATTCTCATAGGTGGTGTCAGCCTCAACACCGGCTCCTCCCCCAAACAAAAAAGTTTGTTAGCTGAAAGCTTCTACATGGTCATAGTGCCTCCGGCATATAGCCACCAGTGATGAATGGTGAAGATATACAAGAAAATCAAGAATTATAGCAAGTACGTAATTTTCATTTCTGCCCTGAATGCTGATTTAGAAAAAAACATAGAAACATAAAATTTGATGGTAGATGAGAACCGCCTGGCCCATCCAGTCTGAATATTTCTCCCTACCTTAAATATTATATCAGACTATGCCCACTCTACAGCTCTCCCCCCCCTTCCTTCCCACTATGATTCTCTTGTGCTTATCCCATGCATTCTTCAACCCCATCACTCTTTTCATCCCATCACCTTAACTGGAAGGCCATTCCAGGAATCCACCATTCTTTCTGTCAAGACGTACCTCCTGAGATCTCTCCTGAATCTACCCCCTCCAGCTTTGTATCATGTCCCCTTTGTTCTTGAATACATGTTCATCTTAAAAATACTGCCCTCTTGTACCTTTATTTACCTCATGAAGTAATTAAAGGTCTCTATCATACCTCCCCTCCTCAGTTCCAGGATGTACATACTGAGGTCCTTTAGTCTCTCTTCATGGGCTTTTGATGCAGACCCTACACCATTTTAGTTGACCTTCTCTGGATTGACTCCACTCTATATCCTTCCGGAGATGTAACCTCCAGAACTGGACACAATACTCCATGTGGGGTCTTACCGGTGATCAATACAGAGGCATCACCAGCTCCCTCTTTCTGCTGGTGACAGCCCTCCCTGTGTACCCCAGCATCCCCCTCACCCTTTGTATTGCCTTGTTGCTCTGCCTGTCCACCTTTAGATCATCCAATATGACCACCCACTGGTCTCTTTCCCGCTTGGTCATCATCAGTACCACTCCACCCATTTTGTATTCTGTCCCTGGGTTTCTGTGCCCTAACTGCATTATTTTGCACTTTTTCACATTGAAACCCAGCTGCCATACTCTTGACCATTCCTCTAGTTTTCTCAGATCTCTGGTCATCCTTTCCACCACCCCTTGAGTGTCCATTTTAATGCAGATTTTGGTGTCATCTGCAAAGAGGCAGACATTCCCTTTCTGCTGCTCTGTAATGTCACTTATAAAGACATTAAAGAGGAGTGGTCCCAGCACTGATTCCTGAGGCACCCTGCCGGTCACCCTCCCTTCCTTGGAGTGAACTCCATTTACCACCACCCTCTGTCACCTATCCCCTAACCAATTTCTTATCCAGTTTACCACCTTTGGACCCACTCCTAAGTTACCCAGTTTGCTTACTAGTCTCATGTGTGGAATGGTGTTGAATGCCTTACTGAAATGTAGGTAGACCATGTCCACTGCTCCATCCTGATCTAGTTCCTTGGTCACCCAGTCAAAGAACTCTATTAGATTCATTTGACATGACCTTCCCCTGTGAAACCATGCTGCCTTGGGTTCTGTAACCCACTGGATTCAAGATATTCCACAATCCTTTCCTTCAGCAGTGATTTCATTCACTTTCCTACCACCTATGTCAGGTTGACTGGCTTATAATTGCAAGCCTCCTCCCTTCTACAACTTTTGTGTAGTGGGACTACATCCACCCTACTACAGTTCTCCAGAACCACTCCTGTTTCCAGTGAACTGTTTAATAGAATTGCCAGATGCACAGATTGTATTTCTCTGAGCTCCCTCAATACCTTTGGCTGCACCCCATCCAGCCCCATTGCTTTGTCCACCTTCAGATTAACAAGTCCTTTCAGGACTCTCGCCTCCAAAATAGGACTAGTGCCCACCTCCCTCCCTCCAAAGCTTTTGCTACTTTTTTTGTGGCCCCTCCCCTTCTCCTTCCTCTGTGAACACTGAACAAAAGTATTTGTTCAGGATGTCTGCCTTTTTGTGATCCCCCTCTGCACAGTTCCCTCTTCCCCTTTCGACCTTACAATCCCACCCCAGGTCTTCCTCTCTTCACTTACATGCCTAAAAAATGTCTTGTCTGCTTTCCTTATCTCCTGGGCTATTCTCTATTCAGTCTCTGCCTTTGTGCCCCTTACTGCTTTCCCTGCTTTCCTCCATTTCCCCTAATACACCTACATAGAAACATAGACTTTGACGGCAGATAAGGACCACTTGGCCCACCCAGTCTGCCCATTTCCCTACCTATTGGATAAGCTGCAGATTCTAGTTAACCAACAGCCTACTTCCTGCAACCCCCCACTATAATTGCCTTATGTCTGTCCCATGCATGTTTGAATTCTCCCACTGTTTTAGACCCCACAACCTCTCCAGGAAGGCAGTCCCATGCATCCACCACTCTCTCTGTGAAAAAGAATTTCCTCACATTACCCCTAAGCCGTCCCCCCTCTAACTTTAAATTGTGCCCCCTTGTTCTTACACATCTCTTTTTCTGAAAGATGCTACCCTCCTGGACTTTGTTGATTCCTTTGAGGTACTTAAAAGTTTCTATCATGTCCCCGTCCCTCCTTTCATCAAGGGTATACATATTAAGCTCTCTCAGTCTCTCTTCATATGGTTTCTGATGTAGACCCTGCACCATTTTAGTTGCCCTCCTCTGGACTGCTTCCATCCTGTCTATGTACTTGCATAGATGAGGTCTCCAAAACTGCACGCAGTACTCCAGATGGGGTCTCACAACTGCCTGTATAAAGGGATAACCACTTCCCTTTTTTCTACTTGTGATGCCCCTCCCTATGCATCCCAGTATCCCCCTGGCTCTCCTTACTGACTTCTCACATTGCTTACCCACCTTTAGGTCATCTGATATGACTACACCCAGATCCCTTTCCATTATTGTTGTCGTTAGTACCTCCCCTGCTGTTGTGTACTCTTCTCCTGGATTTTTATTTCCCAGGTGCATTACTTTGCACTTCTTTGCATTGAATCATTTAAGGTCATTAGAAATAATTGTACTAAAAATATTAGGAAACAAAAAAGGAAATATTATGAAGATTATTTCTCCTTATCAGAAAAAAAATCCACATGCACTATGGAAAGGCATAAATTTGATGAAGGGAAGTCAAGGTTCAGCTAACTTGCCAACATCTTTGTCATTTGAAGGAAAAACTTTTGTGACGGATGTTGACAAGATAAATGTATTGAATTCTTTTTTTGTCTCTGTTGGTGATGCATTTAATAAAATGCATCCAGACTTGCCACTCCCTGTTTTGGATATTGATTTTGGTAGTGGACTTAAATGACCTGTGTTTTCATTTAGTCCAATTCAATTATATGATGTTAAAAAACAGTCACAGACTTTAAATATTAGAAAAGCTCCTGGATGTGATGAGATCCCCCCTTTTTTCTGAAATTGGCAGCTGAATTATTAGCACCTCATCTTACATATTTTTTTAATTTTTCCTTGGATAGTTGTGAATTACCAATTGATCTGAAAACAGCTTTTGTTACTCCAGTATTTAAAGGGGGTGACCTATCAAACCCAGGATCTTATAGGCCAATTTCAGCATTACCAATATGTGCAAAAATACTTGAAAAACTTGTGAGTATTCAATTAACTAATTATCTTATGAAGTATAATATAATAACACATTTACAATCATGATTTAGAAAGGGGCATAATACTACATATACAATTTTAAAAGTAGTTGATGACCTGTTGAATGCTTTCAACAAAAACCAGGAAGTTCCATCATTATTTCTGGATTTGTCGAAGGCATTCAACACAGTTCATCATATTATATTACTTAATCAGTTGAAAAATGCTGGATTAGGTATCCCAGCATTAGGCTGGTTTCATAGCTATTTGATTGGGAGATTACAACCTGATAAAATAGGAGGTATGTGTTCAACATCAGCTACCTTATTAAATGGGTTACCTCAAGGGTCTGTGCTTGGCCCTCTCCTTTTTCTATTATATATAAATGATTTACCAAATTATTGTTCACCTAAAACTTGTATACAACTTTATGCGGATGATACAATTTTGTACACCATGAGTGATGATGTGGATATGGCAATGGTTGTTTTACAACAAGATTTTAATAAAATACAGAGGGAACTTGTTAATTTGAGATTGCTTCTGAATGAGAAAAAAACACAGTGGATGATGTTTGGTATAAAAGATTTTAAAGATTCAACATAAAGGAGCTTAGATCTTTATCAGCAATTGACATAGAAAGAGTAAACTCCTATAAATATTTAGGAGTTATACTAGATAAAAATTTGACTGTTGAATTGCATATAATGTTTATGTCAATGAGACTGAAGAGGCTTCTGAGTTTCTTTTATAGGGATAGAACTCTTTTTAGTTTAAAGATTCGGAAATTATTGGTTTTTGCCTTATTTTTACCAATATTAGATTATAGTGATATAATTTACAAAAATGCAAAAAAATCATTGCTGTGTTCATTGGATGTTCTCTTTAATAGTGTGTTGAGATTTATAACAAATCTTCCTTTTAGAACTCATTGTTGTGTGCTATATCAAAATTCGGGTCTTCTTTCATTATTTGATAGGAGAGATTATCATTGGAATTTATTTGTGTATAAGTTTGTACAACAGTTATTGCCTATTTTTTTGTTAAATATATTGCAAGTAAGAATACAGAGTCAATATAATTTAAGATCTTCTGTCCGGAAAGGTTTTATTAGATCTAGAACCAGAACAAAATTAGATGATAAAACAATTTCAAATTTAGTTCCTAAAACTTGGGAACTAATATCCAAAAGGTGGAAATGCACAGTATTGTTACCATTTAATCGTTTTAAATCATTTTTAATGACTTTATATAGCAAACACTGTAATTGTTATGGATAAATTATTGATATTTGGGTTTGTGTATAACTAAAATTAATTAATATTATATTGAAACTGAAATTATGTATGTATGTTTGTTTATGTGATGTATTGTTAAATGTGGATTCAATTGCAAAAGAGATAATTTAATCTCAATTTGAAATCCAATAAAGTTTGAAAGTTTGAAAGAATCTAAGTTGCCATATGTCTGACCATTCCTCCAACCTTACCAAGTCCCTTCTCATCCTTTCTACCCCCCTTGTGTATCAACTCTGTTACAGATCTTTGTGTCATCTGCAAAGAGGCATACCTTTCCTTCCAGACCCTCTGCAATGTCACCTATAAAGACGTTAAAGAGGACTGGACCCAGTACTGAGCCCTGAGGTACTTCACTAGTAACCCCCCTTTCTTCAGAATGTGTTCCATTCACTATTACCTTCTGTGTCCTGTTGTGCAGCCAGTTTACTACCCAGGCTACCACCCTGGGACCCACTCCCAGGCTGGCTAACTTGATTATTAATCTTTTGTGTGGGACTGTGTCAAATGTCTTGCTAAAGTCTAGGTAGGCCATATCCACAGCCCCTCCCTGGTCAATTACTTTGGTCACCCAGTCAAAGAAATCAATTAGATTTGTCTGACATGACCTTCCTGCTGTGAATCCATGCTGCTTTGGGCCCTGTGCCCTGCTGGCCTCTAGGTACTCAACAATTCTTTCTTTCAGAAGTGATTCCATTATTTTCCCCACCACTGAGGTCAAACTAACAGGTCTGTAGTTTCCTGCTTCTGCCTTGCTCCAACTTTTGTGAAGGGGAATCACATCTTCACTCCTCCAGTCCTCAGGTACCACCCCATCTTCCCATGATTTGTTAAAAAGTGTGGTTAGTGGTGTCACTAGGTCCTCCCTTGGCTCTTTTAGGATTCTAGGGTGAATCCCGTCAGGCCCCATTGCTTTGTCCACCTTGAGTTTTAGGAGTTCTTTCAGGACTCTTTCTTCTGTAAATGGACTGGCGTCAACCCCACTATCCAGAGTGCTTCTACTGTTTGGTTAAGGCAACTCCTCCTCTTCTTCTTTTGTGAATAATGAGCAACAGTATTCATTCAGTATCTCTGCCTTTTTACTGTCTCTCTCTGCCCACCTCCCCACTCCTTTATTAATCTTCACTATCCCTCCCTTAACCTTTCTATGCTCCCTAATGTACCTATAAAAGGTTTTATCTCCCTTCTTAACTGAGTTGGCTATCTTTTCCTTGGTTTGGGCCTTTACTTTTCTGACTGCCTTCTCCACTTCTTTCTGCTTTAATTGATACAGTTTCCTGTCGTGCTCTGTCTGTGATTCCTTATACTTTTTTGAATGCAGCCTTTTTCTCCTTAACCTTCCCTAACACCTCTTTTGAGAACCATAGTGGTTTTTTATTCCGCTTTGTTTTCTTTATTTGTTTCACACAAAGGCTTGTTGCCTCCATGATGGCAGTTTTGATTTTTCTCCATTGTTCTTCCACCCCTTTTTTCTGGCCATTTGCTAATGCATTCCTCAGGTATTCACCCATTATGCCAAAGTCAGCCCTTCTAAAGTCCAGTATCCATGTCTTTGTATGGCTTGTCTCCATGGTTGTGTTTATTGTGAAGCACACTGTGCAGTGGTCGCTTGTTCCCAGATGTCTACTGACTTCTAAATTTGTGATCCTCTCTCCATTTGAGAGTACCAGGTCTAATATTGCTCCCTCCCGAGTGGGTTCCACCACTAGCTGTCTAATGCATGCCCCCCTGTAGGGCATCGAGAATGACCCTGCTCTTGGATGTGGCTGCAGTCCATGTCACCCAGTTAACATCTGGCATATTCAGGTCCCCCATCAACAGTATCTACCCTTTTTCAGTCATTTTGAGAATGCCTTCTATCATTTTCTTGTCCATTTCCTCCCCTTGAGACGGGGGTCTGTATACAACCCCTGTGCGGATTGTGATGCCATTCCCTGTCTCCAAGGTGACCCAGAGTTCCTCTTGTCCTCCCCCTTTACTTTTTAGTTCTGTAGCTTTGATCCCTTCCCTTATGTAGAGAGCTACTCCACCTCCTCTTTTACCCTCCCTGTCCCTTCTGTAGATTTTGTACCCTGGTATGTTGACATCCCAGTCATGGTTCTCCATGTACCATGTTTCTGTGACTGCCACAATATCCAAGTGTTTCTCTTCCATCAGGGCTACTAGCTCTGGAAGCTTGTTTCCAAGACTATGGGCATTGGTACTCATTGCCCTCCATTTAATGCTTTATCCTTTTTTACCCCATCCCTGCTCTTATTGTTTCCTATCAGCACCTACCCCCTTGGCTAGTTTAAAAGCTTGCCAAGGAAGCCATTAAACCTGTCACCTAGGAGCGTGTTTCCCTTCCTGGACAGATGCAGACCGTCACACTAGTATAGGCCTGTATTCCTCCAGGTGGACCCCCAGTCCCCAATGAAGCCAAAGCCCTGTGCTCTGCACCAGTTTTGCAACCATTCATTAAACTGCAAGGTGTGCAGTACCCTATCCTCACCCCTGCCATAGACTGACAGCACCTCTGAGAAGGTTACTGTGCTTGCTACCTGTCTGAGGCCCCTCCCCAACTCCACAAATTCATCCTGCACTGCACTGATCTCATGCCTAGCTAGGTCATTTGTCCTGAGGTGGACAATGATATCTAGTTTCCTCTCCTGTGATGCTGCTTCTGCAATCCTGAGGATTTGCTTCCTGTCCCTCCAAGCCATGGCACCAGGCAGGCACTTTACTTCCCTCTCCTCTCCTCTCCCTTCCCCAGGTCTACACCCCTAGCAATTGAGTCCCCTATCAGAAGCTGTTTCTTTCCCCTGTGGTGTCCCTTGCCACCCTTTTGTGGGTCTCCCTTGTGGATGTCCCCAGCATTCTTCTTGGTCTCCACTGAGGGTGTCATCATAGAGGAACCCTGATTTGCCAGACTGACATATGATTTGTGTAGAGGTACAACTCAGGGGCTACGCCTCTGTTCCACCACCCTACACCCCTAACAATTGAGTCCCCTATCACCTCCCTACCCTCCACCCTCTGTGCCTCCTTATACATTCTGAATCCCACCCTTTTAGCTTTTACCTTTTTAGTCACCTCTTTCAAGAACCATAGCAGTCTCTTTTTTCTCTTGCTTTTGCTCACTTGTTTAATACAGGGGTTTGTTGCCTTTATTATACTTCATTTTATCTTCACCCACTGTTCCTCCATCCCACACAGGTCACCCACCCCTGCTAGGTCATCCCTGAGGTATTCACCCACCTTTTTAAAATCTGACCTTCTGAAGTCCAGGACCCACACTCTTGTGTGATTTGATTCCATAGCCGTCCTTATACTGAACCACACTGTATGGTGATCATTGGTCATCAAGTGGTCTCCCACCTTGAGGTCTGCAACACTATTCCTGTTAATGAGTACCAGGTCCAGTATTGCCCCATCATGAATAGGTTCACTGACTAGTTGCCTGAGGAATGCTCCCTGCAGAGAGTTTGGGATGTCCTTGTTTCTAGCGGAAGTAACTGCTGGGAGGCTGCAGTCCATATCTGGCAGGTTGAAGTGCCCCACCATCAGTACCTCTCCTTTTTCTGCCATCTTGCCAATAGTTTCCACCAGTACCTTATCTAATTCTTCCCCCTGTGCGAGAGGTCTATAGATCACTCCAGTGCAAACAGTGGCTCTATTCCCCATCTCCAGGGTGACCCACAGTACCACTGACTCCCCCTGTATTCCCGGTATCTCCACGGCTTTTGTGCTTTCCCTCAAATAAAGCACCACTCTCTCTCCTTTCCTTCCCATCTAGTCCTTTCTGGAGAGAGTATAGCCTGGTAAGACCTTGCCCCATTCATGGTTTTCAGTGCCCCATGACTTAAGTAATAGCCACAATATCCAGATGAGCCTCTGCCATGATGGCCCCTAGGCCCAGAATCTTAGTTCCTAGACTTCTAGCATTTGCACACATGGCCCTCTAGATACTGTTTTCACTCTGCTTGTTTTCCAACTTTTTTCCTTTTTGCCCTTCCTTCTTCCTATCTCTCTTTTTAAAGCCCCATTTAATTTCCCCTTTATCTCTACCACCCTGCTTCCTTTATTAATTTGCACCCTGGGGGATTTCTCTCTCCTCGCATTCTCCTTGCTCTCTACTTCAGCCTGTGGGGTGTAGCAGTTTCTGACTCCCAGCTTCCTTCTGCCACCCCCTTGGTTAGTTTAAATGTACATCGAAGTAACTTTTAAATCATCCACTGATGACTGTGGTTCCTCTCCTGGATGGATCACATATCAGCTTGGGGGGGGGAGGATATGGCATGCTCCAAGCAGGAAAGGGACAGGGGGTTATCATCTCTGATGACCTAAAATTTGGAAGTCAGTGTGATGAGGAGGTGTGTAAAGCAAATAGGATGCTGGGATGCATAAGCAGGAGCATCACCAGCAGGAAAAGGGAGGTCATAATTCCACTGTACAAAACATTAGTGAGGCCACACCTGGAGTATAGGGTCCAGTTCTAGAGGCCTTACCTATGAAGGATATAGACAGGGTGGAGACAGTTCAGAAGAGGGCAACCAAGATGGTACAGGGTTTGCATCACAAGTCCTACAAGGACAGGCTGAAGGATTTGAATATGTACTCCCTGGAGGAGAGGAGGAAGGGGCGGTATGATAGAGACATACAAGCACCTCATGGGGAGGAACAAGGTACAGGAAAACACTTTTTTTCAGAGGAAGACATGTCCCAGGACTAGGGGACATGGGATGAAATTGGAGTAAGGTAGGTTCAGAGGTAACTGAGGAAGTATTTCTTCATGGAAAGAGTGGTGGACAAGTGGAGCACCCTGCCAGAGGAGGTGGTGGGGGCTTAAACGATTACAGGATTCAAGAATGCATGGGATGCCAGCCCATTGGTGAAGCAGTTGAATTTCTGTCTGCGACGCCGGTGACCCGAGTTTGGGAACAGATCCGGGTCGCTAGAGAGCTGGCTGGGGCATCCAGCAATGGCTCACCTTCTCCGGGGGGAGGGTGTGGATGTGGCCCAGTGCCAGATGGTCCCTGGCAGAGGCCAGAAGCACAGCAGGACGTCAGACTCAGATGACTGGAGAGTGGCGGACGTCGGCTTACGCCTTGACATCTGTGGCATGTCACTCCCCCAGGGAGAAAACCAGGAAATGGCTCCCTGGCTGGCCGGATGAAGATCGCTAGCACCTGCTGCCACCAAGCCCTGGATGACTGACCCCATCTCAATGACACCCGGGCCAATTGTAGAGTGCGCTGGCCGCCCCCACTGGTGCCTTCCTCGGAGGAGGAGGGGGACCCATCCGGTAAAGGGATACACTGGGTTACCCGGGGGAGTTGCAATGTGAGGTGTCATCCAGCATTGGGGACGGCAAGCAGATGGAGGGTCCAGGTGACCTGAAGGAGTGGTCAGCTAGAGGGGAAGGAGGGAGCAAAAAAAAAAGAATGCATGGGATAGGCATCACGGTGTCCTAGCAGTTGGGGGAAAGGGACAACCCAGTTCAAGAGAAGCTTAAAGATGCAAAATTATATGCTCAATTGGGAAGACTAGGTGGGCTAAAGGCCCTTATCTGCCATCAGTATCTATGTATCTATGGATGCAGTCCATCACCCCTGTATAGCCCTTTATACTCTCAGGTGGGTCCCCAGTCCCCAGTGTAGCCGAACCCTTCTTCTCTGCACCTTTCCTTCAGCCATGAGTTGAAGCTCCTGGTGTGGAGTTCCCTCTCCTGTCCCCTGTTGTAAACAGGCAGCACCTCAGTGAAAGCCATGGAGCGAGCTATTTAAGACCCCTCCTCAGCTCCCTAAACTCCCCCTGCATTATCCCAGCCCCATCACTAGCCAGTTCATTAGTCCCCAGGTGGACAATGACTAAGAACCCCATGAAATTCTTTTTGTTTTTCTGGAATTTCATGTTATTTCTTTTTATTCATTGAAAATTAACTTTTATTCCTTGTCACATTTACATTCATAAAATATCTTAAAATGACCCAATGCACACTAGAAATCACATTCGTGGTACACTACATTGTATTAAGCAGCGTTATGCTATGGTCTTGAAAGTTTTTGTGAATCAGACAGTTCTAGTGCTGCTTCTCTGTGAACCATCTCTGTGGAAAAAACAGAGCCTAAACAACTACTGCTGCAAGCATTTATTTAGTTTTTGCCAAAAAAACAAGCAATTTTAAACATTTTTCATGTGCTTGTTTTCATTTTATTTCTTTTTATAACTTGAATTTCTTGTTATTTCTTATTTAAGAAGAACACAGGTCTCTAAAAATGACATTCAGCTCTCCCTCCCATCCTGCTGCCCTAGTGATCCTCAGGATTCGCTTCCCATCATTCCAGGATGTGGCACTGGACCTGGCTCTCCCCCTTTACTATTCCCAACTCTATTCCCCTCACAACTCAGTCCCCCACCAGAAGTTGCTTCCTCCTCCTTTGGAGTCCTCTGCCACACTCCTTAGGGTCTCCACTACGGAAGGCCCCACATTCCCCTTGGTCACTACTGTGGGTGCTTCCTCCTGGCAGTCCTACCCCACCAGAGTGGTGTAGGAATTTTGTAGTGGTACTAGTTGAGGAATGTGCCTCTGTCCCACCACCCCCACCTTCCAAAGGCCACCATAGTCCAGTTGTTCTTCCTCCCTGGCATCCTCTGAGGTAACGGTGGCAGACTTGGTGGCTTCTGGGAGGGAGAGGTCTCCCGAATCCTAGCCAACTCATCCGGGAGTCTAGCAACCTCCTCCCTCAACCCTCTGGCAGGGTGAAAGGTCAAGACACCCTGTCCTTGTAGAAAATCAAATAAAAAGGCTCACACAGAGCCTGCAGCTCTGAAATTATTTGAGCAGAAGTGATTGCAACTAAAAATGTCTTCCAAGAAAGAAAGTGTAAGCCACAAGTCAGGACTGGCTCAAGAGGAGCCAGTCAGCTTTTCCAAAATAAAATTCAGATCCCAAGCCAAAACTGGATTTCAAATGGGATGCTTTATGTGTACAATGCCTCTCTAGAATGTATAGGCTACCTCCAGCTGAGCAACCATACGCCATCCACAGGCACGTGGAAAGCTGATATAGCAGCCAAGTGCACTTTGATTAAGGAATACTGTATGCTAGAATCTGGTAACGACAGAAGGTACTTTAGAACCTAATTGACGGGCAGATAAATGGATCCAGGTTATGTGAAGCAGCCCAAAAAGCAAACCGCTTCCTTTTCATGGAGTGTTTCTGAGGGACGGTTTTCTACCAGCCACCAGAACATCTGCCACTTTCTGTGATACCCCAAAGTGAGCTATGGCTATGCCTTCAGAAACCATGCATACAGATGTTGGGACTTCAGGTCCAGGTGGACTAGGGTTCCCAGTTCCTGTGACAGTATATCCTTGCACAGGGGCAGTGGTACTGGGCGTTCAAAATAAAAAGGTAAGCTGCGAGCATAGGAAGGAATCCGTTGCAGCTCCACAAGGACGGCTTACCCCTTACTTCAACAACAAACTAAAAAGGTGAAGCGCACTCAATAGAAGCAAGTCAGAGTCCAAGGTAGACTTTCAAACCTCCAGGTTTATTGTTCAATTCCTAAGCAATTCATAACAACAGTTCACAGTGGTGCAATGCATGCCCCTAGTGCCTCGACTCAGAGTCTTCAAGGGAAGACTCTGTTTGTGAGGCGGCTAGAAATGACTGAGCCGCTGTGAACTGTTGTGATGGATTACTTTGGAGTTGAACAATAAACCTGGAGGTTTGAAAGTTTACCTTGGACTCCAACTTGCTTCTATTGAGTGTGCTTCACCTTTTTGGTTCAGTACTGGGGGTTCCACTGCCAGCTGTTGCAGCAGGGGATACCATATCTGCCGAGACCATAGGGGAGTAATGAGTGTTAGAGTTGTCTCCTCCATCTTCAGCCAGAGTAGTGCTCTCTAAATTAGCAGAAAGGGAGGACAGGCATACAGAAACCTCCCTTTCCAGGAGGGGGACAACACATCTCACCAGAAAAATCCAGGTCCTGGAGTGAGCGAGCAGAAACACAGCAGTTTTGCATTATGTGGGGATGCAAAAAGGTCCAATTTTGGATGACCTCATTGTTCAAATAAGTCATCAACCACTGAGGTCAGCAGTTCCCACTCATGCATCCTGGACTGTGTCTGGATTAATTTGTCTGCCAAGACATTTTGGGCACATGGAACATGTACTGCTGATAGTTCTACACTGTGTTCCAGAGCCCAGTACCAAACTTCCACTGCTTCCCTGCACAGCGGATAAGAATGAGTCCTCCCTTGTTTGTTGATATAATGCATCACACTGACATTGTCCATCTGTATTAAGAGAGGACCTGGGGACAAGTGTTTCGAGAATGCTTGGAGCCTGTATAAGATTGCTCTCATTTCCAGGACATTTATATGCAAAGTACATTCCACCTGGTTCCACGTGCCTTGTGTCTGAAGAGGTTGCAGGTGGGCTCCCTATCCTGATCCCAAGGCATCTGAGGTGAGGATCTCATGTGGGGTAGGAATCTAGAATGGGATGCCCTTAAGCAAGTTGTTGCATTCCATCCACCACTTCACAAGGGAGACATTACTAAAACCAGCTGTTCTAGATCTTCTGTCAGCTGGTCCCACTAGACTCTCAGGGTCCACAGTGGGATCCATTTGTGCAGCCTATGGCTGCTGCCAAAAGACCCAGAAGGCATAGAAACATCCTTACAGAGACATAATGGATGTCTGTATCAAATGTGCTTGGGCAATCAGGAGGTCTGTCCTGTCCAGAGGCAGAAACGCATAACCCTGGCCGTATCTAGAACTGCCCCTATGTGCTGCAGTCATTGGTAGGGTGTCAGTATAGACTTTAGTATGCTGATTGTCACTTACAGAGCATTGAAGATCTGTCTGGTTTGAGGTAAGGCCAGCAGCAGCTGGTCACTGGAGTAAGCTTTTAATAGCCAGTTATCCAGGTAAGTAAAAACATATAGGCCTTCCCTACAAAGGGCTGCTGCCACTACTGCCATGCATTTGGTAAAGACTTCTGGTGCAAAAGATAAGCCAAAGATCAACACTCTGAACTGGTAATGCTCCTCCTGAAACAGGAACCTCAGATATTACCTGTGAAGTTTCCGGGTTGTGATATGGAGGTAAGCATCATTCCTATCCAGGGAGCAAATCCAGTCCCCTGTTTGCAATAGGGGAAGGAGACCCTGCAGAGAGGCCATCCAAAATTTCTTGCATTCCATGAAGAAATTTAGATCCCTTAGATCCAGAATAGGCCTTGGATCCCCTGTCCACTTTGAGATGAGGAAGTATCCGGAGAAAAAACCATTGTGCCTTTGTGTTGGAGGTACAGGTTCTATGGCCCATTTTGAAAGCAGGGTCTGTACTTCCTCTAGCAACGGGCTTACGCCCTGGTGGGTATGTTGTCACAACCGGTGGATGATCTGGAGGGTTGTCCAGAAGCTCCAGAGCATGACCTTTCTCTATAATCTCCTGAACCCATTCGTCTGTTGTCACCACTCTCCACTGATCCAGGTGGAGGGGCAGGTGAGTCCCTAAAACCAGCCCTGGAGGTAATGGTGGTTGGGTGGTGTACAAGGAGTCATGCTGAGCTGGGGGGCGGAGCCACCAGCTCCACTATCACTAGGTACTTCTGTATAGACACCTGGAGTTGTGATGAAGACTGACACGTTCCCTGCACCTCTGCCTCTATCCTACTCTCTGTGTAACCCCCCTGCAAATGGGGGTTCCTAAAAGTCTTCCAGGAGCTTGCCTGAATGCTGCAAGTCTGGAGGTGTTCGGTGTTTAAGCCGCTTAAGTGTGAGTGCTTTTAGAGCCTCTGGTACTTTCTCTTTAAGAGCTGCCTGCTCGTAGCCATAATTAATTGAAAAGGGGGACTATGTGTTCTAATGCCCAAGTCCCACCCAGGCTGCTGTCAATTTGCTCCGTTTCTGCCGTCGCTACATGTGCAGAGGGAGCCTTGTTGAAAGATATAACTGTTTGCCAGAAATCATTTAGAGTGACTAAGAAAATGTAGTTTGTCTAACCTGTCTTTATTTCAGCATGAACTGTTTCAGTGTAGCTCTTTCATTTTGGTCCTGAACTGCTGACTTGGACCAATCAGGATGATAGGGAGACCTTAAAATGGAGCCTGTGGATGAATCAGAACTTGGACTCTCATCTGGAACCTGCTGAAATGGGATTATATGTAGAGAGTCTCTGGGAAATGTAGTTTGGACCTTGGCGCCTTTTTGCACCAACAGAGGGAGCTCTACTGTGATGGACAGCCCAACCAGCCAACCGAAATGGGAGGAACTTACAGAACATGCCCAGCACTGTGGCTGGCAAGCTCAGATCAGTAGTGACAGTGAAGAGAGAAGGAGCCCTGCTTCTGCTACGGCGTGCAGTTCACGCGGGAAGCTCGTGGGAGGCCCTGAAGCCGGCCAGCAGCCGTTTGTAAGTGCTAGTTCAGACTGAATCCAAGTTTGTGAAGAAAAGGAAGCAGTGTGTAGAACCAGACTTGCCCGTAGAAGGCCAAAGATTTGCTGACGTGTGATCGGCCTGTCGGGTACTGCTGATGCTGTGTGTGCTCCCAGGTAATTTGCAAGTGTTTGCGATTGGGATCGAGAAGCAGCTGCCTGGTATAGTACTTTCCTTTTACATATAAATGTGTGTAGTGCTTGTGGGGGATCGCAGTGTTATTTCCCCTTTTTCTGTGAGCTGTGTGCTAAAGCTGGAAGCAGATCCCAGCTTGAATCGGACTAAATCCGCTGGCTATCAACTGCAGTTGGGTCCAGCCACAAGGACCCTGTCTCCATACCTTGTTGTTTCTGGCAATCCAGCTAGAACATCCTCCATCCAACTTTCAGCTTTGGTAATGTGAGTACAAATCAGAGTATCTCTCTGCAGTCTTTTATCGATTACAAGTGTGTCATCTGATTATTGCTGTTACATTTCTTCATGAACTGAGCCCCAGGGCTCCAGATTACAATTTGTGTGTGCATGTGTTTTCCATCAAAGGGCCCCAACCAGCTGCACCGACCCTGGCTAGCCCCCCACCATCCTGGGTACCCAAAGAGTGACATTTTGGACCCTATATGCATGCACAGTACTGTAATTTGATTATTTCCAAACCAAATCAACCTGATTACCCCCTCCTTGTTACTGTCCCCTCTAATAAATCAGATTTGTTGTTATTGAACTATATGCTGTCTGTGGTGTCAGTACATGTAGAAAAAGCATTGCATTGTGTGTGTGGATATTGCCTTACCTTGTTTTACATGGGGTCCTCAGAGAAGTGCTGCAAGACATCAGTCCTGAGGGTAAGTGTTACTGTATGTGTAAGAAGTGTGCATTTGTCGGGTATTAGGAAGGTAACTCCCGTGTATTGTGTGGGCCACTAGTGGGAACAAAGGGGGGTCACAGTGTCCCAGAGGGCTGTACCCGAGCTAGTTTAACCACTATCAACCCTGACCTCTGGGTGGAGGCACCCGTCATAGAACCTAGGCCCCTCAACCTGTCAGTAGCTAGGCAGGCAAGGGTAGTAGCCCTTGGGATAGTGCCACCTGGGGGTTACATCTGTAAGCCTGATGGTGTCCTCTGACAGGGGATTGGTGAAAATGACCCCTCCTCCTACCTACCTGGTATGGTACAGTAATTTCACTGACTTTAATGATTGAATGATTCTCAAATATTCTTCAACATCATGATCAAACAGTTTCTGACCACTGAATGGAGCACTGAGAATTGTTTGCTGCACGTCTGTGGCAAAATCTCTACCCTGAGTCAAGAGTAGCATCTGAGACAAATGTCAGAGGCTGCAGCCCTGGCACAGGCATCAGAAATACCACATGCTGTGCAGATCAAATGCTTCCCTACATCAGCATCAGCATTAAGAGTTTTGTTTAACTCATGTTTAGCAGAACCCTCAGGCAAGGACACTGCAGCTGCCCTTCCCTTCCTCCAGGGGATGTTCTGATATTTTATCATATAGGCCTGGTAATTAGCAATACGCAGGTTCAGCGAGGCACAGTCATGTGTACCTTTGCCTAGGACATCCAGCCTCCTGGATTCTCTATCAGTAGGAAGGAAGCTCAGGTGCCTAGGTGCTCAGGACCCAACATGGGCAGCTGTAATTACAACTGAGTCAGTCTCAGGCTGGTTAGCATAATAGAGTTTTCCAGAAGGGGAAGAATACATTTTCTCTGCCTTTCTGGGCACAGCTGGTAAATTGTTTGGCCTGTACCAGGCTGCATAAGTAGCATCCTCCAAAGCTGGAAACTGGAGAAACAGCAGCAGTGGGAGATTATGGCATCTCCAGAAATCTGAGTCCAACAGGTTCTTCTTGGTAGAATCCTGCTCCTCTAAGGTAAAGCCCACTGCAGCTTGCATTTGCAGTATCATGGCAAAAATGAGGAATCCTCTGGAGGTGATCTTGGTGTAGTCACTACAGAGTCCTCACTACAGAAGGAGACAGTGGAGCTGGTGCCGTACCCATACTGGCTCTCCTCAGCATAGTCTTCCTCCATTGTAACATCAGGATTATATTCATGTTTGGTGCTGACTCGCTCCTCAATGGGAATGAATGACCTCGCTGGTGATGTGGTGGCAGAGGAGGTCTGTTCTGTAAGATGTTAACTTGCGACATCGACGGGGTAGTTGCTAGAGTCCCCACTGATGGGCCCCCTGCAGCAGGTAGGCAGTGGCAGTAGACGCTGTATTATGTTTGAAAATGATAGGAGTACTGCCTGTGCATTGGTGCCACTTTGGGTAGGGGGCATGGCTGCAGTAGTTGACATTGGAGATTGAATCTCCATTGATGATGGCAACATACTAGCCATAATAGGCCTGGAAGTGCATATTTCAAGCTCCGATCTTGGTGTCTAGTTAATGGTACTACCAGAGTGGACAGCATCATAAAATAGGTCATATCTGTAATCTGCAGGGGGTGACGTGGTTCTCACCAGGGAGGCCTTGTCCTTGTTCCAGTGCTTGTGTTTATGGCTCCCAAAATGAGGATTTTTCCTGGAACTTTGATGCCCATGATTCCGTCAATGGGGATGGAGACATGGATTTGCAGACTGGACTCTCTCTTTAACTCTTTTGTCGCTTTGCTTTAGACAACCCTACACGTACTCATCACTGTACTCTTTACACATCCCTTTCCTTTCCCTACCTTGAAGCTAGGCATATGGCACACTGCTCCTCATTTATTACCAAATACTGGTTTTGCTCCCTCCCTTCCTGTCTGTCCTCTACCCTCTCCCTGCATCACCCCAACTCCTATGTCCTCTGCAGCTTCCAATCCCGCTCCCTTGCATTCCCCCCTAGATCCTTCGCTGCTGGCCAGTCTGCCTTCTCCTACCACTTCCCTAAGCTCTGGAACTCCCTCCCTCTCCCAATCCATTCAGTCACCTCTCCCTACTCTCTATCCCTCCTGCGTAGCCTCTCCTCCCACACCTGCAACTGTAACCTGTAACCTCACCTAATTTCTCCCCTATATCAAATCTATCTCCTCCCATCTCTTCTCTCCTTCCTTTCTCTATACCACTCCCTTCCCTGTTCCTCCTCCCTCTCCTCTCACAACCCTATCCCATTCTCTCTACTATCTCACCCTACCCCCTCCTTTCTGCCCACCTTTCCCTACTTCATCCCGTCTCCTCTCCTCCTCCTCTCTTAACCCTTTCCTTGCTCCTAATCCTTCCATTCATCTGTCTCTCCCTCCCAACACCAAATCCACCTCTTTTAGTCTATGACCGTAACTCTGCTTCTGTGTTCCCCCCCAAGCCTGCTTTCTCCTCCCCCCCCTCCATTGTAACATGTATTGTTGTACTACTAGCCAGTGTGGGCACACATTCAGCTTGAAGCTATAATTTTCAATGCAGTGGTGCACGGTTTATGAGTCTTCACACTGTTTGATTATCAGTTTATTAATCTGCATGGGTTAAATCCATGTACACAATTAACTGTATATAGTTGAGCAACTTGTGGAATGGACTGCCCTATGAAGTTGCAAGCAGTACATCAAAAAAGATGCTTAAAAGCAGGTTGGACAAATTCATTAATCTAGGAGGAAATATGAATTATTATCCAGAGACATGATGAGCTATATATGGGCAACTTGCCCCTTCAGTTCCTCCGAAACATTTAGTGACATAGTTGCTTTCGTATTCATTTCTCTGCTGTTTACAGTTGTAATGCCATGTGTTTGACTCTATGTATTTTCAAGTGTACTCCCCTTTCCCTTTTCCTCAGGACGCATCTGGAAACAAGCTCTTGTTAGTTTAGTATGTCTTTCCTAGTGAAATTTTTTAAATAGATAAATAATTTGCCATGTAGCTGCTGCTCCGTTGCTTCAATGGTCTTCTGGAAGAGGAATTTCTCCAAAGTCCCCTTCCTGCATTGCCTGGTAGTGGAGTTAAAGCCCCAGTAAATCTAACATGCTTCTACGTTGTGAGAGGCCTAGGCAGCAGGCACACACTTTGTGTACGTCATCCTTGTAGATTTTTCCCTGCAGTCGCAATGCCAAGAAAGTGTGGACTTTTTTTTTTTTTGGTGGCACACAGGTAGCTGAAAATCACTATTAAAGTGATGATTATTTTTATATAGGAAAAATAAAGAAAATGGATGCTTTCTGCAGCAGTGTTTCTGATAGCAAGTCTGACGAGTCTGATTGACAGTGGGAAAAGAACTCAGGAGAGGCGGGCCGGCCATGTTTATGAATATGCTCCTGGTGCATGATGTCGTCATGGGCGGCCTCTGACTTGCAAAGTTTTCGTGTAGTCCTAGCACTGATATGGGTATAGTTCCAAAGGTGTGGCCTGATGAGAGAGGTATCCTCAAAGAAGATTCCAGCATGTGTATTGCAGTGTCAGTGGCTCAGTAGGTAGCACACTCGCCTCTGAGGCCGGGAGATCAGAGGGCTGTGGGTTCAGTTCCCACATCTGGCACTTGGGTTAATATCCCAGTACTGACACTGTAATGCAGCATGAGAGGGGTGCTGCATTTCTGAGGTGCCGTCTTTCGGATGAGACGTTAAACCGAGGTCCCATCTGCCTGGATTGGTGGTAGTTCAGGTGGATGTTAAAGATCCCATGGCACTAATCGAAAAAAGAGTAGGGGAATTTCCCCGGTGTCCTGGCCAAATTTCCCTCATTCACTAAAAATACCACCAACAGCTTAATCTGGTTCAAGGTCAGTTGGTATTCATCTGTATCCCCCTCCCCCGGGTCGTGCCTGAAAATAGGCAGGATTTGTCTAGTGCACTTACCCGGTCAACAAAAGCTAAATAAATGTCTAAGACAGAATATGTCCAGACTGTCATGTTTTCTGAAGGTGTAGACAGTGCTCCATGTGGCTACAGTACAAATGCCAGGAACAGAAACATTTCTGAAACAAGCAACAGACTTGGCCATACCTCTTGTAGGGTGGCCATGAACTACACCACTAAGTTCCTTGCTGTACTTTAACACAATGTAATACAATGTGCCAGCCATTTGGACAGACACTGTTTAGACACAGGGGTGACCTTTTCCCAGGGCGAACAAAAGAAAAAGTTGGGAAGACTTTCTGCAGTCCTTGGTGCAATTTACATATTATCTCAGTATTCTATATACATGCAAAGTATGGAGCAGTGCCACACCCGGATTGGCATATTCAGGGGTAGCAAACAGTAAGCTGTCTCGTTTGATTCAATGTAAATACAGATACCACCTTCTGCAAAAACCTAGGATTTATATACAAAGAGATTTCATCTTTGTGAAAAATCAAAAAGAAGGCTCACACATTACCGCCTGATGCTCTGAAATCCTTTGAGCAGAAGTGATTGCAACCAAACGTTATGTTTTCCATAACAGGAAATGTAAGCCACAACTCATGGCTGACTCAAAAGGAGCCAATGTCAGTTTCTCAAGTACATAATTCAGGTCCCAAGGCAGAACTGGGTTGCAGATAGGAGGTTTCATATGTAAAATACCTCTCAGAAAAGTAAGGGACACTTTTAATTGTGCCACCTACAATTATCAACAGCAGCACAAAAGGCTGATGTAGTGGGCAAATGCACCTTGAGTGAGGAATACTGCAGACCAGAATCTGACAGTGACACCAAGTATTCCAGCGCAGCATTTACATGACATGTAAATGGGTGCAAATTCACGTAAGCAGCACAAAAAGTGAACCAATTTAATTTCAAAGAATAAGTATGTCTTCTGGAAGGCTTTCTAGTTGTAATCAGGGCCTCAGCAACCCTAGGGGATATTCTAAAACAGGCCATAGCTATGTCTTCAGAAGCCATGCATGCAGATGCAGTGACTTTAGGTCCGGATGGACCAGAGACCCCTTATTCTGTGACAAAAGACCCTGACATGGGGTGGGGGTGCAGTGGTTCCACTGCCAGCTGCTGCAGAAGGAGGAACCATATCTGGTGACACAATAAGAAAGCAATGAGGATGAGAGTGGCACCATCTATCCTCAGTTTGAGTAGTACCCACTGTATTAGAGGAACTGGGTGAAACTCCAAGAGAGGGACAACACACCTCACCAGAAAATTCTAGGCCCTGGAATGAAGAAGAAGAAACACGACAGTTTTGCGTTGTGTGAGGATGCAACTAAGGTCCAACTCTGAAGGACCCCATCTTACAAAGAGGTCGTCTACCATGGAGGTGAGCAGTTCCTATTCCTGCATCTTGGACTGTGACCTGCTTGGCCTGCCTGCTAAGACATTTTGGATACCTGGGAGATGCACAGCTGACAGTTGTGGGCCATGGGACAGTGCCCAGTACCAGACTCTCATTGCTTCCCTGCACAGGGGATAGGAATGAGTGCCACCCTGTTTGTTGATATAATGCACCACACTGGCATTGCCCATCTGTATTAACACAGGACCATTATATAAAGTCAAATAGCCAAAATACAGTTTGTTTAAATTCTACGTTCAAATGTTTAAAAAAACTTCCAGTCCACAAGTGGAGGTGGAGATGCATGCATTCCAGTAGGAGGCCTTCTTCAGCCATTCTCCAGACATCTTAAATTTCAAAATAAAATCTATTTAAACACAACCCTGTCAGTGACAGCTAGCCACACTAAGCAGGCAGCTGGATACCAATAAAAGCTTGCTGCTTAAATTACAATAAAAAAACAGATTTTATCAGGATAATGCAGCAGCAGCTGTTGAAACATAAAACCCCGAAAACGTGCCTGTGTAAATGTTCTCAGTACAGTACTGCAGGCTCAAATAATGTTTTCTCAAGCATTCGACTACACTGTCGGCTGCCATAAGCGAGTGGGTGGCAGTTTACTGTTGAGTGTAACATCAACAAGAGATCTGCAATCCTTCACACAAGACTACATGGTTAGAAACATTTCAAAATCCTAAAACAGTTGTGGAATTGGTTGCAGCAGCACTTTGAAGTGTACACTATGAAGTGTGTGGCAGGTAAGCGGAGTTAATTCTGTATTTTATCATCTATTTCAGATATTTTTGAAAGGCTGTGTTTTTAACTGTTTTACAGTTTAGAAAATAATTTACATTTGCAAATTACAACACACTTGTGGCATCAATAAAGGAGAGTCCACCAAATAAGATAGCCACACCAAATCAAATCAAATCTTTTCTCATATAGTTTATTTTATGCAAGTCAAGTCCTCCATCCAGTGGCCCATTTAGTTTATAATGGCATCACCAGGGAGATGGCAATGCCTTAAAATATGCAAATAAATATAATTTACTAACGGAGACATCTTGATAAATCAGGTCACCTAATTTCAGCAATTTAAACAGACTGTTAGATATAAACATGTCTCCTATTACTTGTTACCATTCACTGATTTTCTAAAATGTCTTAAAAGAGCACTTTATCATGTGCATTTTAAATCAGCGCCTGAAGCCAGCCCA
Source organism: Neoceratodus forsteri (assembly GCA_016271365.2). Taxonomy (NCBI): domain Eukaryota; kingdom Metazoa; phylum Chordata; order Ceratodontiformes; family Ceratodontidae; genus Neoceratodus; species Neoceratodus forsteri. The sequence goes on along the minus strand of CM057454.1, from coordinate 1,074,259,451 downwards.
GTGGAGCTGAGGGTTGAGGTGCTGGATGCCTTACTTCACACTAAGGTGGTGATCTGGGTTCAGGAACGACCTTGGGTCATCGGAGAACCGGCACAGGGGCAAGGGAGGGTGCAGGATTGAGCAACCGAAAGGCAGCTCTCCTCTCCCAGGTGGTTGTCATTCCCCCCCATAGTTCCATTCCTACCTGGTGGAGGTCCAGTGGGTAGCATAGGCAGGAGGGGGCGGCAGTGTAGTGAGTGGGCACCTCGAAGCATGCGCATGCCTCCACATGTGCACGCACACCAGAGGCACGGGGACGGGAGAAAAAGGGAAAAAATACCATAAAAATCTATATAGAAAAAAACATAAATCAACATCTGCAAGTTTACAGAGTCACAGTAACATTCAGCATGGAGATATTTCCAAATGTCCATATTCTTATTACATACAAGTGGCACTGTTCATGTTAACAGTACAACATTCTCCAATAATTATTATTATCTTTTTAATTTATTTGATAACCGGGTAAGTGCACTGATCCCAGGGACCATTTTCCGACATGACCCAGGCCATTTAGAAGGCACATAGTACATGAGGTTACAGACAGCAACAGTGAGTATAACATAGGCCATTTATGCATTTGTAGAAGGTAGTATACAACCATGGGACAGCAAGAACAACATAATATAAATAAGAGAATCAACAGAGTACATTTAGTTCCCGTGCAAACCAAGCAGTCCATCCCAAATTGATAGGATCCAGAAAATTAAACAACAAAGACAGGTTATAAGCAAAATTAGAGGATTTTAGACTCAGCATTTACACAGAGTGCAGGATAATAGTGCCTCCTGAAAGTGCTTTTTAAAGGTAGGAGAAGAGACATGTGAGTGAAGATTGTCCAGTAGGGAATTCCAGAGCTTGGGTGCAGCATAGGAGAAGGCTCTCCGACCCTTATCTGTGAATATCCTAAGACAATCAAGTAAGTGGCTAGCAGAGGACTATAGTTCTCTCCTGTTAACTTTAGGGGGTACCATCCTGTGCAGCGGAGATCTAGTGCCTGCATGCAGAGCCTTGAAAATGAAGGAGCCCAGCAGCAGCTTCCTACGATACTGCGGGAAGAGCCAACCAATAGACTGGTGTAGATGGCAATAATGGGTGTGGTTGGGGGCTTGGGCAACAAATCTGCAGATGTTGTTATAAGCAATGTTCATTTGGCTGATGAGCTGGGGAGATGTGAGGGAGATTACAGGGCAGCAGTATTCCAGAATTGGAAGGATGGTGCTCCTTCCTACTGCTATCCTGGTTCCCTGGGACATGAAGTTTTTCAGTTATCAGTACACCCCTAGGCGCTGGTTGACCTTTTTTACTGCCAGGCCACTGTGGGTGGAGACAGTTAATCAGGGATCAAGAGTAACCCCCAGATATTTAAAGTCATTAATTTGCTCTTGCACAGTCCCATCCAGAGATTTAATATTCAGTGAGTCTAGTTGAGAAGAAGAGCACCTAGATAGTCAGTGTTTGGATCCAAATATCATACTCTGTTTTTCTTTGCATTAACAAGTAGCCTTTGTTGAGCAAACCAGCATACAGTGGAGGAGAAGTCCCTATTCAATGTATCCGATAGTTTAGCAGGAGTTTTATCACTGTGAAATAGATTCAGATCATCTGCATACATGATTCTGTTGTGCTTATTTAGAAGCAGGTTTACAAAGATTGAATACTGAATCAGTCTCAGTATAGACCCTTGGGGTATTCCCGAGCAGACCTGAAGGGGGCTAGACAAAACATCCCCTAAACAAACCCTTTGTGTCCTATTTATTAGGTAACTTCTTACCCAACTTACTGTGTTTTCAGGGAAACTGAAGGAGTACTGCTCATTTACCATAAGCCCATGATCAATAAAATCCTTTTGATAGATCCAGGAATATGGCCCCTGTAAGATTGACCCCGTCAGTTTCACGCAGTACATGGTCTGTGAATTTCGCTAGAGCGGTAGTTGTGCTAAGTCCCATCTTAAATCCTTGCTGCTCTGAGGAGAGCAGGCCATATTTCTCAAGGTGTGACTACTTAAAATCATGAGCTGCCTCAAGGCTTGATGCTTGCAACATGCATCAGCTTACACATTAAATCACCAAATACTTTTTAGTTTCAGCACTCTGGAGATACGCGATACATACACACAGTCTTACCAGATCAGTTAAATACTGGTGTATGTTATCCAGGTTTTTTTTTTCTTATTTTTTTTTACCTGTGGCCATGGCCCGGTACCAGACTCTCACCCCCTCTCTGCAGAAAGAATACGAGTGGACACCACCTTGTCGGTTTATGCAGTACATCACTGAGATGTTATATCTCTATATATCAATAGGTGATGACCTGGAAGGGGCATAGCAAAGGCCTGTAAGCCAAGCAGAACAGCCCTCCTCTGCAAGAAACACGGCGGTCATACTGCCCATGTACACATCTCTGGTGAGACCAATTTTAGACTATGGCGCACAGGTCTTGTCACCCTACAAGAACAGGGAGACATGGCAGTGTTGGAGAGGGTACAGCGGAGGGATACCAGAGAGATAAGTAACAAGGCAGGAAAAGACTATGAGGAGAGACAGAGAGCTCAGTCGGTTTACACTGGAGTATAGGAGGAAAAGAGGCGACATGTGCCTAGTACATAAGGTATGGTCAGATAATGCTCTGTGGGAAAACCTGGGGCTAGAAGGCAGTGAAAATGGGTACAATACCCGGGCACACCCCCTTACAGTTAAGAGCAAGATCAACAAAACTAGTAAGGACCAGTAAATGGTTAAACCAAAGAGTGGTTCACGACTGGAACAGGCTCCCTTTGGAGGTGGTGGGTAGTAAGACCACACAGACACTTAAATATAAATTAGATGATTTTTATCAAGGGAAGATGACATGTTAGTACCTGAAAGCAAGCATAATGGACAGAAATCTGCCTAGCTCTGTATAACTCCTATGAATCTCCAGACTGTTGTGTGAACTGTGTCGGGGGGGCACTGACCCCCCCCGAGTCTGGAAAGTTCCTAGATGGACACCCCATCTTGAACCTGAGGTGTTCGTTGTCATCACTAGCAGAGGAGATGGATGGAGAAAAGGCAATTCCACCTTCAGATTGGAGCAATCCAATCACCAAAACAGGGAGCGATGGAGCGGAGGAGTGACCTCTATGAGACACTTCAGCTCATCTGACACGGAGGAACCACTGCAGAATATTCATGTGCCAGTGGGATAGTCAGGAAAGCAACTGTCATGAGGCCTATTAGTTGAAAGAGACATCTGGCAGAGAAACAAACCTGGGCAACCAGCGCCGTACCACGGTCTCAGGGAAGAAAATACCGACCAAATCCCATGTCCAGAACCACCTTAATGTACTGGAGATATTAGCATGCAGTGAGAACTGACTTTGGTTCACTCACCAGAATGCACAACTGCTTGAGGAGCTGTCTGGTGCAGAACAGTGTGTAAACAATACACTTCCTCAACAGGGCCTTCAGAAGCCAATCATTGATGTACAGGAAGACACAGAGGCCTTCCGATCTGAGTGTGACTGCAACTGCTGCAAAGCATTTAGTAAAGACACAATGTGCAGTTGACAAACCAAAAAGCAAGACACAAAACTGATAGTGTAAACCGTGGAGCATAAACTGCAGGCATTTCCTGTGGGTCTTGCGGATCCTGATATGGAGGTAAGCATCCTTCATAACCACGGTATGAATCTCATCCCACTGCAGGCACAGGGGGAGGAGGGACTGCAGAAAGACTATTCAGAATCGTTTATATTCGACAAACAGGTTGAGGCCCCAGAGCTCTGGGACAGGCCATAAATCCCTGGTCCATTTGGCACTAGTAAGAACCAGGAATAAAAGTCTAGATTCAGTTCTGCAACTGGGATGGGATGTATGGTCCTTTCGTAAAGCAGGGTTTGAACCTCCTCCAACAGCATAAGACGTCCTGGAGGTTAACGGTTGGTAAGGAACAATGCACAGGAGGGACAGAGAGGAGTTCAAGGGTGTGCCCTCGCAGAACTACCTCCAGCACCAACGCATCCGTAGTGTTCTCCCACCATTCTGGCAGGAAGAGGGAGATATGGTCTCCCACAAGGACGTCCTGATCTGGTACCAGGTGATATAAGCGAAAGCAACTGTAACACTGGCGAGTGCATATCGCCAAATGAAACAATGGCGATGCACACTATAGCAGAACCAAAAAAGAGCGAGGTTCTGGCGATCTTTACAAATATTTTATGTGGGAGAATATGCCTCCACTCCATTATTTTTATAATCAACTCGGGGTTGACACTGGGGTAAAGGGGAAAATTCAGGAGGGGGCTATTCGGGGCAAGTATTCAGTGAGGGGAACCATGTTCAGGGGCAGGGGATACCCTATAGAACACATATTGGGCAGGGGAACAAGAAAAACCAACAAAAAACCCCACAAGTACCAAACCCCCTCCAAAAACACATTTATTTCCACCCACTTAGCTCCAAACCCAGATCGTCCACACCAGATGCATCAGTCATACCGCAACACCAAACGGCCAGCTGGGAACTGCCTGGCCAAACATGGCTCCTACAGTATCCTCGCTCCCTACTGCTCCCTATCCCAGTCACTCTATTCTATTTGTCGCCGTTTTGTGCCCTCACACTCGGTGTATCCACTCCTTGCTATCCTTTAATGGTGGCTAAAATTACAGGTGGTCAAACTGAGTTGCTCAATTTGACTTGCCCATAACATAGGTCACCCCATTCTACAGAGCTGGGGAATGGTGGGGGTTGGGGGTCAGAAGGTGCCAGTGGCAGCAGGGGCACTGCCAAGACCTGCACTTTTGATGACCCTGGCATGGGCACTGGGAGGCAAAGGGGCCTGTGGGGAGGCCTGTGGCTGCTAAGAGCCACAGCTGAGTCCCACAGAGTAGCCTCTAATACAGACAGCATAGTGCCCATGAAAGGAACATGTATCCCTACCCAGAGGTTAAGGATTAAGGATACTGAAGGATATCAAGGTCATCTTAGATGTCTGGAAGTCCCACAAGGCAGACTTAGCACTGGAGCCAAAAAGCTCTTTACCTTTAAAGGGAGCACTGAACACCGATTGTTGGACATCAGCAGGAAAGCCAGCAAGCCACAGCCAGGAGTGGCAGCAGAGGCAAATGCCAGAAGCAGCCACATGAGCAGCAGCATCACAGGCATCAATAGCTGATCTGGGAGGCACTTACCAGCCTCCAGACAATCAGCAACAGTCTGGTGGGCTACAGTTTTGTCTGGTACATCAGGCAGCTTGTCAGCTGTGGCAGTCAGAGACTTCTGCTTGGTGTTCTGGTATTTAATCATATAGGCATGATAGTTGGCAATCCCGAGGCCCAGGTATGCCGAAGCATACATCCTCTCTAGTTCATGACATCCAGCTTCCTCGATTCTTGATCAGTAGAAAGAGAGCTTATGTGCTTAGGAGCTTTAGATCTGTCATGCAGCCATGATAAAGTACAGTTGCATATTCCTAATGGTGTGATCTGCTGCAAGAGATTCTCTCGAATATCTACTGTTACAGTAAGTTCTTAAGCAACTGTGCTATCTTCATCGAGGAAATCTCTTGCAGCAGGTCACGCCATTAGGAATGAGTCTTCAGCAGTTGGGAGACAAATGGGTCGGCAAAGTGCCACATAATAAATTAGGTAAGTTGGCCCGGTGGCACAGAGGGCTGAGGTGCTGGCGCCTTACCTCACACCACGCCGGCGACCCGGGTTCGGCAACAGACTCAGGTCACTGGGGTGGGTTGGGTGGGAAGCCCTACTCTGTGAGTGTCCCCCAGTGGAGACCAGAGGGTACTACTACAAGCAGTGGCGCACAAGAGGGGACCAGAAAAGCGTGGAAAAATGCACGCATGTCGTCCGGATGATGGCGGCCCACCTCCAGGCTGCATTTCCGTGTCCCAGTAATGATGCAAGGGAGCGCCCCGTGCACTCTGGTCTTTCCTCCCGATGGCCCGGACAGGATATGGGAGAGCCCCCTGTTGAAGGGATACGTCCAGTACAACCAGGCATTGGAGCAGCTGGCTGGTGGATTGGTCTGAGGAGGCAGTGGTAGGGCTTGGCCACCCGAAGGAGAGGACGACAGCGGGCGTGGAGGAGGTATAAAGAAATAATGCAAAAAAAAAAATATTAGGATAACAGGCCTTGTAGGGCTGCCCAACCAAAACTGGTCCATTTCTTGGATGTAATATCCAAACTACAGTGCTTGATGAAGGTATGAACTGATGACCAAGCCACAGCATCACAAATTTCAGTTGTTGAAACACCTCTAAAGCATGCCAGTGAGGCAGCCATGCCCGACGTGGAATGAGGTTTCACCACACCTGGGGGCGGTTTGTTGTATTTTTTATAACAAAAGAAATGCAGTTGGCCAGCCATGTGAACAGGCACAGCTTAGAAACAGGACTGCCCTCTTTATCTAGGGCAAAAAAAAACATAAGGTTGCACTGATTTACGCTGTAGCTTGGTACAGAGAAGAAGATAACGCAAAATTCCATGTACATCTAATGAATGGAGTAAGGATTCTCCTGGATTAGTAGGCGTCACAAAATACACTGGTAGTGTTATGGATTTGGTTTAAAATAAATTCTGACATCACTTTTGGAAGAAAATTAGTAATGCTGCGTAACAACACCCTATCCTTGTGGAAATTCAGGTAAGGTTCTTTACACATAAGTGCTTGTAATTCTGATACACATCTTGCTGATGTAATCGCAACCAGAACAAGTTTTCTAGGAGCATGAAGCTGCCAGTTCAAAAGGGGATAACATACGTTTTTCTAGAACAACATTTAAGTCCTATGGGGGTATGTGGTCCCATTTAGGGGACTTCAGGTGGAGGATACCTTTCAATGTTTTCACAACCTGCAGTTGGGTCAGAAGTTTGTCCTCCACTGATATATGAAAAGTCCATATTGCTGATAAGTGAACTTTTTACTGAGGAGTATTTCAGTCCACTATCTGATAGGGAGAGCAGATAGTCCAAGATGCATTGAGGCAGACAAGTGTATGGGTTTAAGTCCTGGTCTGCCACCCAAAGCGTTAAACGTTTCCATTTCCTGGAATATGTGGCCCTGGTCAAAGGCTTATGAGCTGCTCGTAAAACCTCTGCCACATGAAAGGAGACGTGGAACCTAGAGAGTACTACATCCTCAGGAGCTGAGCATGAAGATGCAGGGAGCGAAGATTGGGATGTGGAAGAGTCCCCTTGGCCTGAGTGAGCAGGGCGGGACAAATGGCAGTGTAAGAGGTTCCTGGACAGTTAGTTGTAATAGTGGGAACTAGACCTGTCTTAGCCCCAGAGGTGTACTGAGAATCATGGAGGCCTGCTCCTGGGTTAGTTTGAGTAGAACCCTCTGTATGGGAGAGAAGGTATAAAGAAATGTGCCTGCCCTGGAATGAGATAAGGCTTCCAGCCACAAAGGTGCAGGACCTGGCTCTAGCGAGCAATAGTGAGGCCATTTGGTGTTGTGCAGAGAGCCGACTAGGTCTAGATCTGGTCAACCCCACTGAAGGAAGACATCGTCTACAGCTTCCTGGAGGATCTCCTATTTGTGTTTTTGGACCCTGGATCTGCTGAGTGCGTCCACTAGGGTGTTTTTGATGCCCGGATCATGAACCGCTATTAGGTGTATCCTGCATTGGATTGCCCAATACCACACTCTCATTACCTCCCTGCACAAGGGGTAGGAATGTGTTCCTCATTGTTTGTTCAGGTAATGAACAACTGAGGAGTTGTCTGAATGAATCAGGAGGCAACCCAGAGGGAGAAGGTCCTCAAACGTCTGCAGGGCATACAGGACCACTTTCATCTCTAGGACACTGACGTGTAAACGTGCTTCCATTGAGTTCCACATCCCCGACTCTGAAGATCCAACAGATGGGCTCCCAATCGTGGGAGGAGGCATAGGCGGTCAGGGTGCAGTGAGGGATGGGAGCTTGAAACGGGAGTTCACATAAGAGGTCGTCCAGAGACCTCCACCACTGTAATTCGAGGAGAGTCAAGGAAGAGAGTAGGGCATGTGCCCCAAAATCATTTGCTCTTTGATCCCACTGTACACTCAGTGTCCATTGTAAGACCATCATGTGTAACCAGGCATTAGGGATGGTTGTGATGGCTGCCACCATATGTCTTAGCAACCTCAGGTAGTTCCAAGCAGAGAATTATCTGCGGTCACCTATCTGTGATGCCAGAATGATCAGCTTGTCCGCCTGATCACTTGGTAAAAAGGCTAAGCCCTGGGAGGTGTTTAGGATGACCCCTATGTACTGAAGACATTGGGTGTAATCCAGTTTGGATTTTGGAATGCTGATGGTGACTCCCAAAGAGGAAAACATCTGGATAAAGTGATTTCCAACTGAAGTCTGGACAAGGCTTTGAGTAGCCTATAGTCTAGGTAAGGAAAAACATAGTGGCCCACCTTCCTGAGGACAGCAGCCACCACTGCTAGGCACTTTATGAAAACCCGAGGTGCTGAGGCCAGACTGAAAGGCAGGGCTCTGAACTGGTAATGATGGTCCTGAAAACAGAAACGGAGATTCAGTCTGTGAGCAGGATGGATCATATGTAGGGATGCATCATTCATATCCAGAGAACAGAGCCAGTCTCCCTTGTTTAGAAGAGATAGGAGCATTTGCAGAGTGACCATTCTGAATTTCTTGTACTCTATAAAAAGATTTTGATTCCTGAGATCTAGAATGGGTCGCAGATCTCCTGTCCATTTTGGGACCAGAAATGAGAGTGAGAGCCCCTGGCCTTCTGGGAAAGGGGAACTGGTTCTGTTGTGTGTTTTAGTACCAGAGCTTGTATCTCTGCTGCCAATACTGACTCGTGATTGGGGGGAGTAATAAGAGGCCCCTGAAGGCATATGGGGTGGTACATCAGTCAATTCCTGGGTGTGTCCTGACTGAATCAGCGGGAGTACCCATGCATCTGTTATTATACTTCACCAACCCTATAAGTGTAGGGAAAATCTGCCCCCGACTGCCATGGGATGGGCCTCTGATACCACTGCTGTGGGTGGGACCCTCAGGCAGTATAGATTGTCCCTGTTGGGGGACAGGGGAGTATAATGGAATGCTTTGGAGTTAGCACGAGGTCCTGGCAGGGAGACTTGAGCTTTTTGTTTGTTGGGTTGTCCGGGAGCAGACCGCTGTCTACTAGCAGGTCTATGAAACTTCCTTTATAGTAAGACTTAGATTGAGTATGGTAGAGGGAGCATACAACATAGAAACATAGACTTTGACGCCAGATAAGGACCGCTTGGCCCACCTAGTCTGCCCATTTCTCTACCTACAGGATAAGCTGCAGATCCTAGTTAACCAACGGCCTGTTTCTTCCTACCCCCTACAAAAATTGCCTTATGTCTGTCCCATGCATTCTTGAATTCTCCCACAGTTTTAGACCCCACAACCTCCTCAGGAAGGCTGTTCCATGCATCCACCACCCTCTCCGTGAAACAATACTTCCTCACATTGCCCCTGAACCGCCCTCCCTCTATCTTCAAATTGTGCCCCCTTGCTCTTGCACATCTTCTTTTCTGAAAGATGCTATCCTCTTGGACTTTGTTGATTCCACTGAGGTACTTGAAAGTTTCTATCATGTCCCCCCCCTCTCCATCCTTTCCTCAAGGGTATACATATTAAGCTCCTTTAGTCACTCCTCATATGGCTTCTCTTGCAGACCCTGCACCATTTTAGTTACCCTCCTCTGGAAAGACTCTATCCTGTCTATGTCCTTGCGGAGATGGGGTATCCAGAACTGGACGCAGTACTCCAGATGGGGTCTCACCAACTGTCTGTACAGAGGGATAACAACTTCCTGTTTTCTGCTGGTGATGCCTCTCCCTATGCATCCCAGTATCCCCCAGCCCTCCCTACTGCCTTCTCGCATTGCTTGCTAACCGTAAGGTCATTTGATATAATTACCCCCAGGTTCCTTTCCATTTTTGCTGTTCTTACTACCTCCCCCGCCCATTATGTAATCTTCCCCTGGGTTTTTGTTTCCCAGGTGCATTATTTTGCACTTCTTTGCATTGAATCCAAGCTGCCATACTTCTGACCATTCCTCCAACCTTGCCAAGCCCCTTCGCATCCTTTCTACATCTCCTTGTGTATCAACCCTGTTGCAGATCTTTGTCTCATCTGCAAAGAGGGATACTTTTCCTTCCAGTTCCTCTATAATGTCACTTATAAAGACACTAAAAAGGACTGGACCCAGTACTGAACCCTGCGGTACCCCACTAGTAACCCCTCTTTCTTCAGAGTGGACTCCATTTACAATTACCTTCTGTGTCCTGTTGTGCAGCCAATGTTTTACCCAGGCTACCACCCTGGGACCCACTCCCAGGCTGGTTAATTTCACTATTAATCTTTTGTGTGGGACTGTGTCAAATGCCTTGCTAAAGTCTAGGTAGGCCATGTCCACAGCCCCTCCTGGTATACTACTTTGGTCACCCAGTCAAAGAAATAAATTAGATTCGTCTGACATGACCTTCCCGCAGTGAACCCATGCTGCCTTGGGTCCTGTGCCCCACTGGCCTCTAGTTACTCAGCAATTCTTTCCTTCAGAAGTGATTCCATCACTTTCCCTACCACAGAGGTCAAACTGACAGGTCTGTAGTTTCCTGCCTCTGTCTTGGTCCCACTTTTGTGAAGGGGAATCACATCTGCCTTCCTCCAGTCCTCAGGTACCACACCATTCTCCTATGATTTGTTAAAAAGGGCAGTCAGTGGTTTCACTAGTTCTCCCCTTAGTTCTTTTAGAATTCTGGGGTAAATTCTGTCAGGCCCCATTGCTTTGTCCACCTTCAGTTTTAGGAGTTCTTTCAGAACCCTTTCTTCTATGAAAGGACTGGGATCGACCCACCTATCCAGAGTGCTTCTGTTAATTGGATTAGGCACCTCCCTCTCCTCCTATTTTGTGAATACTGAGCAGAAATATTTATTCAGTATCGCTGCTTTTTCACTGTCCCTCTCTGCCCACCCACTGTTCATTCTATTCAGTCTCACTATCCCTCCCTTTGTCTTTCTACACTCCCTGATGTACCAATAAAGGTTTTATCCCCCTTCTTAACTGAGTTGGCTATCTTTTCCTCAATTTGGGCATTTGCTATTCTGACTTCCCAACCCGGCTTCCTTCTGCCTTAACTGGTACAGCTCTCTGCCCTGCTCCTTCTGTGTTTCCTTATACAGTGCCTCCTAAATGCTGTCTTTTTCTCCCTGACCTTCCCTGCCACCTCTTTTGAGAACCATAGTGTTTTTTTCTTTCATTTTGATTTTTTTATTTACTTCACACAAAGTTTTGTTGCCTCTGTGATGGCAGTTTTGATGTTTCCCCATTGTTGCTCCACCCCTCCTTCTAGCCCGTTTGCTAGTGCTTTTCTAAGGCACTCTCCCATCTTACCAAAGTCAGCCCTCCTGAAGTCCAGTACCCTCACTTTTGTATGGCTTGACTCTGTAGCTGAGTTTATAGTGAACCACACTGTTTGGTGGTCACTTGTTCCCAGATGGCTACCCACTTCTAGATCTGATATCTTCTCACTGTCCCCATTTGAGAGTATGAGGTCTAAGATTGCTCCCTCATGAGTAAGTTCCAAAACTAGCTGTCTGAGGCATGCCACCTGTAGGGCATCGAGAATGGCCCTGCTCTTGGATGTGGCTGCAGCAAATGTGCTCCAGTTAACATGTGACGTATTCTGGTCTCCCATCAGCAGTATCTACCCTTTCTCTGCCATCCTAAGAATGCCTTCTATCACATCCTTGTCCATTCCCTCCCCCTGACATGGGGGTCTGTATACAACCCCTGTGAGGATTGTGGTGCCATTTCCAGTCTCTAAGGTGATCCACGGTGCCTCCTCTCCTCCCTGTTTACTCTTTTGTTCAGTTGCTTTTATCCCTTCCCTTACATTGAGAGCTACACCTCCCTGTCTTCTCCCCTCGCTGTCTCTCCTGTAGGTTGTGTACCCAGGTATGTTAACATCCCAGTCATGGTTCTCTGTGTACCATGTTTCTGTGACTGCTATGATAGCCAGGCATCCCTTTTCCATCAAGGTCACCAGTTCAGAGAGCTTGTTGCCCAGACTACAGGCATTGGTACTCATTACCCTCCATTTCCTGATGGCCTTACCCCTTTTTGCCCCATCCCTGTCCTTATTGCCTTTGTCACTTTCTCCATTTACCCCTGCCCTTCTCCCTATCAACATCTCTAACTTGGTGTTTACCTCACTTACTACCCTGACTTTTTTTTGGGGCTAGGATTTCTCTGCTCCTTTCCAGTGCTTCCCCCCTTGGCTAGTTTAAATGCTTGCCAATGAAGCATTTAAACCTATCACCTAGGATCCTGAGTTCCCCTCCTGGACAGATGCAGACCATCACCCCAGTCCCCAATGAAGCCAAATCCTTGAGCTCTGCACCAGTTTTTCAACCACTGATTGAATCCCATGGTGTGGAGCACCCTAGTCTCACCTACACCATAGACAGGCAGCACCTCCAAGAAGGTTACCGTGCGTGATACTTGTCTAAGGCCCTTCCCCAACTCCACAAACTCTTCCTGCACTGCTCTAATCCCTTTCTTAGCCAGGTCATTTGTTTCTAGGTGGACAATGACAACCAGCTCCCTCCCCTGTGCAGCTGCTCCGGCAATCCTGAGGATTTTCTCCCTGTTCCTCCAAGCCATGGTGCCAGGCAGGCACCTTACCTCCCTCTCCCCTTCCTCCCCCAGTTCTACCTTCCTAACAATGGAGTCCCCCACCAGGAGTTGTTTCCTTCCCCTGTGGGGTCCCATGCCACTCTCCTGTGGGTCTCCTTTATGGAGGTTCCCAGCATCCTCCTTGGTCTCCACTGCAGGTGCCTCCATAGAGGAACCACACTTTGCCAGAACCGCATATGAATTGTGGAGAGGTACAACTGGAGGGATGCACCTCTGTTCCACCACCCTCACCCTCCCTGAGCCCACTGTGGTCCAACCGCTCCTCTTTCTTGGCAACCTCTGAGGCAAAGGCAGTGGCCCTGGTGGTCCCTGGATGGGAGAGGAGGTCCCACAAATCCTGGCCAATTCAGCCTGGAGATGAGCAACCTCCTCCCTCAGCCCAGAGAGGTGCCTGCAGATGGGACAACACCGCATCCTCCAGAACGTCTCCCGGAAGACTGCTGCTCCACAGCCACTGCACTGCACTGCACCACTCCCATCATTCTAGGATGGTGAGTCTTTGTTGGCTCTGTAATGTACGACCTGAGGTCTGCAAGGACGTCAAAATATCCCAAGTTTGAGCCCGAAAAGGTTTGTCACCCGTAAAATGTGTATTTAGGATGGATTGCAGGACATCTGGGGTAAACCCAGAGACATGAAGCCAGGAATGTCTTCGGAAACAAATTCCAGCCAAGGAAGCTCTAGCTGTAGAGTCAAATGCATCACAGGCTGCTTGTAAAAGATGACATCCAACTGCAGAGGCAGTTTTCAACTTAGTAGTAAGGTCCTCTTTCGGAACAGCATTAGGGAGAGATTGTATGGAAGACTGAGCTGCCTTAAGCAACCCTTCCTGATATTTGAGGAGGTGACCCATATAGTTCAGGATTCTGAGTCATCATGAAAGAGAAAAACATCCTTTTGCCCATGATATCCAGCTTCTGGGATTCTTTATCCGGAGGCCGGGTGCCAAGGTGCTTTGGTCTAACAGACCTATCATCAGCTGCATTAATGATCGAATACTCTGCCTCTGGTGGAAAAGTAAAATAAGGATGCTCCAACAGAGCCTATAAGTTCTGTTGGCCTTTCTTGGTGCCAAAGGAATAGCAAAAGGCTGTTGCAAAGCAGCCAAGATCGCATCTTCATAGGCCTCTAGTAAAGGAGGGATGATGAGGGAGAGGCTGTCCGGAAGACCCAAATAACTGGCCAGTTTCCACCTGGAGGCATTTTGTTCCGACTCCTGAAAACCAAAAGTTTTCTGGAGGTGCTGCATAATATCTGAAAAACTCAGATCATCTGGAGAGGAACAGAGAAGAACAGGAGGAGAGTCCTCAGGCATCAAAGAGGCAAAGTAATCAGAGAAAGGAGATAAATTCCCTTGATCCATATCCTCTACCTGGCCCTCTTGTTCCCCATTCCTGTAAGTAAGGATCCTCCATTTCAAGGTCCTGTGAGGGACCAGGGGATGCAGAAGAAGTACTCACAGTTCTAGAAGTAGAAGAGCATCTAGAAGGCATGAAAAGCAGGGCAGAAGAGACTCCTGTATGAGAGGGAGGCTTGCCCTTAGCTAAGAATAGTATTGACCAGTGCTTGCACATCTACAATAGCAAGGTGAGGTGAAGATGTAGTACTGATTCTATGGGTAAAATAGAAGAGATTGGAGCAGATTAAGGCAGCGATCTGCGTGTCGATGAAGGAAAAAATGTGCCCTGGGCTGTCGATGGATACGAAGTCGACAAGACCATAAAAAAGTTCAAAGTGTCTTGATTTGCCCTAGTATTCAGGGCTGTCAAATCATCGGGGTCATCAAGGGATGATAAAGAGACCCTTGTGACGGAGGTGGCAGTGGTGGAAGCTACAGTATAATCACACCTGGGGAGGTCTTCAATGAAGGCTTCATCGACGACCAGGTGGAAGATGAGCCAGATGTCATCGATGGAGTAGAGGACAACATGGCTGCAGCCTATGAAAGAACCACCAAAAGAGCTCTTGTATTGAGAATTGCCTGTTCCCTAAAGAGGAACAAGGCACAAAAGTTATCAATGGGAGAAGACATGGGGAGAATGTTTACTCTTACTAGAGTGTTTAAGTTTCTCCTTGGTGTCAGCTCAGTCTGTCAATGAGCAGTCACAACCAGAATGGTGGGAACCGGAAGAAGACGACAAAGACTCCCAGGATGGCTTAAAGCAGTGCTCCTGGCTCCAGTAAGGTAACTTTCTGCTCCTTAAGGTACTCTCGAAGCTGTTGGAACCTTTGCCGCTTAGTGGCCTGATTGAAGCACTGACACAGGACACAAGCACAGTTATCATGCACTGGGCCCAGACACAGACTTTGTGCAGGTCCTCTGTCGCAATCTTCAGGCCACAGGCACACTTTCGAAAGAAAGGATCCGAAAACAACATGAGGGAAAAACACAACAAAACTGGGGAAGCCGCATCGTCGAAAACAGTGAACTTTTCTTCGTTGATTGAAGCTATACTCTGAACGGAGAATGTGTAGCATGCAGGTCATGGTAGGAAAAGAGCAGACAATCATCTGGGACTGTCCTCTTTTATACGTGCTAGGATACAACATAAGGTGTTATTGGGGGTGGTCCGAGGTCGACTGCTAACAAAATACTCCATCTGGAAACTATGCCTGTGGCTGGAATATTCGTAATGGTGTGACCTGCTGCAAGGGATTTCCTCAATGAAGATCCACAGAGTCCTTCTCCAGTTGAGAGGAATGCTATGGTTCATCTGAAGGAGCAGGCTATTATTTATGTACCTCATGAGGCAGGACAAGCACAACACATGGGCAATGCAAAGTGGTCAGTGTGGCATTCTTCAATGTCCAGTAGATAGGAGAAAGAAACACAGCAGGCAGAGCAGATACCTCCACACGCTCATAGAAACTTGACAGCAGATAAGGACCACACCGGCCATCCAGTCTGCCCTATCCCCCCTCTACACCTCCCCCCGCTTTTCAGACCCATATGTCTGTCCCATGCCCTCTTGAATCATAAAGAGTCTTCTTAGAGGGATCTTCATCCTCAGCAGCAATACCCAGCTTGGACCAGACCTGCCGAAGGAAAAGCCTGAAAGCTGGCATCGTGAGATGGGGACTTAATGAGTGTAATGCACACTGTCCTTACTACTGGAGGACAAAGTGGAACTAGAGCACACCATATCGGGGGTCAGATCTCCATCTTCTTCTTCTTTATATTCCTCCTCCATT
Source organism: Neoceratodus forsteri (assembly GCA_016271365.2). Taxonomy (NCBI): domain Eukaryota; kingdom Metazoa; phylum Chordata; order Ceratodontiformes; family Ceratodontidae; genus Neoceratodus; species Neoceratodus forsteri. The sequence goes on along the minus strand of CM057454.1, from coordinate 1,074,243,526 downwards.
AAATCGGGATTGTATTCCCATTCCTCATAAAATGGAGTGCAGCATCTGCATAATCCAGACAAAAGTCATGTATTCATTATTAGGCCAGAGATGGATGCACAGCGAAAGTGGGAAATTATTAAGACTGGGCCAACAGAAGCTGCAGAAGCTTGCACCAGGACTAGGAGCAAGAAGTGCAGAGCCAGAAAACCATGCTGGCTGAACAGAGAAGTGTTGGAGGGGGTGAGGGTGAAGAGAGTTGTGTACCAGAAGTTCAGGAGAACAAGGAAGGAAGAAGACAGGGAGGCTTATGTGAGTTAGTCCAAGGAGGTGACCAAGTGAGTGAGAGTAGCCAAGAACTCCAGGGAGCTAAGGTTAGTGCAGGGCATTAAGGAAGGGGAGAAGGACGTTTTAGGGCTGTGGGCAGAGCCTGGAGCCGTTTTGTGAGAGCTCTGTAGCTCTGAAAATGACCAATTGCAGAACCCCTTCCATTGGACTTTTGGAGGTATCCTTCTAAAATCCCAACGGAGCTTAAACCCCTATGCCACGATCGGCCTACGGAATAACAGCCGCACTATTTCGACTGTTAATTCCGCATTCCGATGCATGCACTGCACATGCGCATGACACATGCGCATGCGCAGTTTTGCGGGTGCCGCCAAGTTGCGAATGGCAAAATGTCATTCAGTATATTCTGTGCAACCTTCCCAAAGTCATGCCTGCCATCTTGAGGCACACTGGGAGCCCACCCCAGTGTGCAGATTTGTTTTTTTTTCTGTAAATCAGAAAACAGTCCCTTGTCGTGTTCCTTTTTTCCCCTGGTGCCCCCCTGCCCGATTCATGCCCGACATCGGGGTGCCGAATTCCCATGTCGGCATTCATGTGGCACACTGGGTGCCCATTCCAGTGTGCCGAAATGTTTTTTGTTTTGCTGAAAATTAGAAAATGGTCCCTCGTTGTTAGTTGTTTTTCCCTGTGAAACTGAAAACGGTCCCTCATCATCACTGCATTCACCCTTCCACTGAGCACCCACCTCCCCACACCCCCTCCCCCTTACCCCATACTTACCTCCGGAGGTCGGCGCTGTCATCTTCTCACGACCGGGACACGTCTGCACTCTTTAAAGCCCAACCACGAACTGAAGAATTAAAGGTAAGTGTGCTATACAGCCATTCAATGAGGTTTTCAACTTATGCCGATATCTCAGCCGTATTTTGGAATTTGTGCCCCAAATTTTCAACATGGGGTTCTTGGGACCCCACCTCATGAAAGCTGTCACTTCAATTCGCTATCATTTTGTTACTTAGACCTGAACAGTGATTTCACAGTCACTGTAGGGAATCATCTTTCGGGGCTGATTCATGAAATGACAGTGCCACTGTTCATGAGGTGGGGTCCCAAAAAGCCCATGTTGCAAATTTGGTAAAAAAAATCCAAAAAATGACTGAGTTATGAATGTGCATTGCGCAGTTTCTATGCACGCTCCTAACATCGCCAATTTTTAATATTTTCACTCCACATTTTGAACATTGCCATTTTTGCACACCTCCTTCAAAACAGTACAGCTGTCATTTTCCACAACCTGCCCAGCACGTTTTCGCACCTGTGGCACAGAATAGCATGTTTGCTCTGCACAATCACCTTTCGGGACAACTGAACAAAATTATACTGGTACTGTTCATGAGGAGGGGTTCCAAAAAGGCCATGTTGAAAATTTGGTGCAACACTTCCAAAAAATGTCCAAGTTACACCTGAGAGTTGCATAATTTCTATGCACATGTGTAACCTTTGTCACTTGGCAGCTCTTCACAGCCCTATCAGCTCTGGCTAGAGTTTGTTTTAGATATGTCAGGGAAAAGAGGATGTGCAAAGATCATATAGTGAAGATAAAGTGGGGAGAGGAGTAGGTGGAAAATGGAGAAGAACAAGCAGAAGTACTAAACGAATACATTTGCTCTGTTTTCATGAAGAAAGATGATCCGCTACCACCAAGGACTGGGAGGGTGGGGGGATGACAGATGGAATGATCAAGGGAGTAGAATACTAGAGTGTCTGAGGGCATTAAGGGTGGACAAGGCACCAGGTCCTGATGGCATCCACCCCAGGGTGATGAGGGAGATGGCGGAGGTGTTGGCCGAGTCACTGGCAAACCTGTTCAACACCTCCCTGGACATGGGATGTGTGCCTCAGGACTGGAGGGTGGCCCATGTGGTGCCCATACACAAGAGTGGCCCTAGGGACGAGCCAGGAAATTATCGGCTTGTCAGTCTCACTTCCATAGTGGGTAAACTTAAGGAGAGGATACTGAAGGAGAGATTGGTATCGTTTCTCAAGGGTAATGGCCTCCAGGATGGGCGGCAGTATGGGTTCATCTCAGGGAGGCCTTGTCAGACCAGTCTAATAGAATATGACGACTGGGTAACAAGGGAGATGGACATGGGTCATGCTGTAGATGTCCTGTACTTGGACTTCAGCAAGGCCTTCGACTCAGTGCTTCATGGGAGACTGAGGGGGGGCTGACTGCTGCGGGGGTGGGGACAAAGCTGACAAACTGGATAAGGAACTGACTACAGGGGAGGCTGCAGTGAGTGGTAGTGGGGGGAGCTCTCGACACCTAGAACAGTGGCAAACGGTGTGCTGCAGGGCTCAGTGCTGGGCCTGGTGCTATTTTGGGCTCTTCATCTCAGATATTGCACACAGAGTTGGGAGCAGGGTTAGTCTGTTCGCAGAAGATGCCAAAATGGGGGCAGTGATGGACGAAGAGGATGGATGGGAACAACTGCAAGGGGACCTAACCAAACTGGAGGTATGGTCGGAGAAATGGCAGCTGGGATTCAATGCAAAAAGTGCAAGGTTATGCACTTTGGGACAAAGAATCCAAGGAGGGACTACTGGTTGTGAGGGGTGAGGCTGGGGATCACTGAGGAAGAGAAGGACCTAGGGGTGTTGGTAACAGGGAGCATGAACAACTCTGCACAATGCAGGAAAGCAGCAGCTAAGGCAAACAGGATGCTGGGTTGTATCACAAGGGGTTTCTTCTCCAGGCATAGGGAGACGATCCTGCCCCTCTACAGATCTTTGGTCAGGCCGCACTTGGGAATACTGTGTGCAGTACTGGCAGCCATATCGGAAGAGGGATATTAATTTACTGGAAGTGGTGCAACCGTGGGGCTCCTCTTTACCCCCCGGTCCTTCGCTGATCCCAGCCTCTCTCTGGCCCTTTCCCTTTCATTTCATCCTCGCTTCTCTCCTTCATCCTCTCTTCTCTCCTACTTTCGGCTATCCACTGCTCTTGTCCCATTAGTATACCCACTCTCCCCTTCCCCTGCATCCTCTGTCTATTCCCATTTGTCAGGTTCCTCATTTACCTCTGCACCCCGGTTCATACTCCCCTCTATTTGCCTCCGATCTATTCATCTTCCTCCCCCTCCCCACCCTACTGTCCTACTCTATCTCCCGACCTGTGCTCTAGGTCCCATTTGTTCTCCATGGTGCTTCAGAGTCCCCAATCCCTTCCCTTTGGCTTCCATCACCCCATCTTTTCACTGTTACTGACTTATCTCTATTACTGTTGTTAGCCCAACTACTTATCTGAAAACATTTATAGCACTTATCCTGCATTTTTCTTACAATGTATTATCCACGTTCATTTTTGATCATGCCTGTGTATCATTATTTCTGTGTATTACCCTGTTATCTTGTATTTGTGTTCACCCAGGTCCACCTTGAAAAGGAGCTCTGCTCAATGGTGTTCGCCTGGTTAAATAAAGATTTTGATTGATTGGTTTGAAATGTTACAGGAAATGGAGGGCAAGGCCTATGAAGACAGGCTGCATGAGCTGAATATGTACACGCTGGAGGAGAGGAGGGATGGGAGGATGTGAGAGAAATGTTCAAGTATTGGAGGGGGATAAACAAAGCTAGCACTGAATGGGGTGTTTAAACTGAGGAGGGGTAGGGACACGAGGGGGCGCAGACTAAGATTGGAAGGTGGAAGATTTAGGAGGAAAATGAGGAGGCACATAAATGGAATGCTCTACCGGAGGGGGTGGTATCAAGTAAGACAATAAGAAGTTTTAAGAGGGGAACCCTTATGAAGACTCCTGTTTGAGCTGAAGCGCTGGGTTTCGTGACCTTTGTGTTTGGTAGCCTGTTGGTCACTATGCATGTTGCATTATAATTAAATTAATATTTTATAGCATTGAAACACCTGTTTGGACCTGCATTTTTGCTGTTATCAGGCTGGAGTGCTTATTTCTTTTGGATTTTGATTGTTTGTGGGTTGGCAGCCCTAAATATAGCACCTCCCTTCGTTCTGCCTGCCGATCGCAGCACACTTGTCTGTGGTTGTAACTTCACAGAGAGGGTGGTGTCTAAATGAAATGACCTACCAGAGGGGGTGGTATCATGTAAGACAGTAGGAAGTTTTAAGAGGGAGTGGGACAAAGCAAGAGGGAGTGGCTGGGTGGCAGGGGCTGAGGCTGTCATGGAAATAACAGATGGGGAGGAGGTTGGGGCAGCTATAATCCAGGGTGCTAGCTGCACACTCGGGCAGACACTGATAGACTGGGTGGTCTGTTTCTGCTAGCAGATTCATATGTTCATATGTATCCCAATATACATGTCACTTTTATTGAAAGATAAAAACAAAAAGTCAGCAACAGTGGAGGACTGCAGGCTAACAGGCCACATTTTACGTTAATAACAATATGCTTTGTCAACACTCATGACTTTTGTCTGGATTATGTAGATGTCGCACTCCATTTTGTAAGGCTATCCTACTGAATTACGTGCAGTGCAGTGCATCACAGGATGTTCAATACGCCGTTTGTAAGTATTCCAATTCATTCTCCTCCTCTTCAACTATAGTGGGCAGGAGGAGGCCAAACAGGAAGAATCACTGACAGACTAGGTATCAACAAAGGAAGACCCTGGCAAGGTACTGTCATCAGCACAGATGACAGTTGTGATGGATTTAGTGTCAATGGTGGAGCCAGTAGCAGAAGCTTTCAAAAACATTCAGACATAGTCTGAAACAGCATCTGTGCACTGACGGACCCTGATGGGGTCTTCAACAGCGGAGAGAGAGGCAGCATAGTGCAGTGGTCAGGATGCAGTATAACGCAGTGGTTTAAAGCTCTGACATGCAAACCTGGAGACCTGGGTTTGAATCCCACAGCCCCCACTTGCATACTGTGTGACCCTGAGCAAGTCACTTAACTTCCCTGTGCTTCCAGGTCACACCTGTAAACTAGCTTTCAGCTTAGTGTGTCTCTCCTGGTAAAACAAAGGTAATAAAAAAAAAATCCACTGACAGGACAGTGCCTGATGGCAGAATCATCTGTGAATCCTCCAACAATGGATTACAGTCAATGCCAGATCCAACCTTGGTGTTTGAGAGACAGTCCGAGGGGATGGAGGTAGCAGAACCTGAGGGCTTAACCTGAGATCTGTTTTCTTCCAGAGACTTACCTCATTTAATAGGGGAGCGGGACCCAACAAGAGAAGTATCCTTTTCTCAATGCCTCTGCTTTTGCTTATCTGTATGATGATGTTTATCCACTGATTAACAGACTTGTCATTTTTCTTTGAAGTTTCAGTAACCTGCACCGTTGACTGCAGAAAGTGGCAGGTCAATAGTGAGGTGTGGGGAGGAGAGGGTGATATAAGTTATCTGTGACACATGCTGTTTGTCCTCCATAACCTTAAGTTTCAAATAAACTTCCAAGACCATCTAGCGAGATCTAAAACTATTAAAAGAGGCAACTATTAAAAGAGGTAGCAAAGAAAGTGAAAGCCAAAAAGATTGCATTCAGGAAATACAAAAAGACACAGGCAGAAGGGGATAGGGAGACGTACCAGGAGAAGCAAAGGGAGGCAGGAAGGTCAGTAAGGGAAGCCAAAGCTCAGACAGAAGAACACATTGCAAAATCAGTGGGTAGAGGGGACAAAACCTTTTACAGGTACATAAGTGAAAAAAGAAAGGCAAAGGGAGGGATAGTGAGACTGAAGGGGGAGGATGGGGCTGTGTGGAGGATGACAACAGTAAAGCTGACATATTGAACAGGTATTTCTGCTCAGTCTTTACTAAGGAAGAGGAGGGTAATGGGTCTGAACGGAGTACAAGGGGTGAGAATGGTGCAGAAATGGACACAAGTCCCTTTACACGAGGAAGGGTCCTGAAGGAACTGGAAGTAATAAGAGTTGATAAAGCAATGGGACCAGATGGGGTGCACCCCAGGGTCCTTAAAGAACTAAGAGAGGTGGTGGCTGAACCTCTTGCTATCCTGTTTAGCCAATCACTAGAAACAGGGGAGGTACCCAAAGACTGGATGATAGCAGATGTAGTCCCCTTATACAAAAGTGGGAACAAAGAGGAAGCGGGGAACTACAGACCAGTCAGCCTCACCTCGGTAGTGGGGAAAATCATGGAAGCACTACTGAAGGAGAGATTGGTGGAACATCTGGTTGTCAATGGACTACAGGACCCAAGACAACATGGTTTCACCAGGGGAAGGTCATGTCAGACCAACCTCATTGAATTTTTTGACTGGGTGACTAGGGAGGTGGATCAGGGGAGGGCAGTGGACATGGCCTATCTGGACTTCAGCAAGGCCTTTGACACTGTGCCACATAGAAGACTATTGCACAAACTGGGGAATATGGGTGTGGGCAGGACAGTAGTGCGGTAGGTAGGTAACTGGCTGGGCAGCAGGACACAGAGGGTGGTGGTAAATGGCTGTCACTCCACAGAGGGAAGAGTGACCAGTGGGGTACCACAGGGATCAGTGCTGGGACCGGTACTATTCAATATCTTCATCAGTGACATTGCGCAGGACCTAGAAGGCAGAATTTCACTGTTCGCTGATGACACAAAGCTCTGTAACAGAGTAGACACACCAGAGGGTGTAGACAGAATGAGAAGGGACCTGCAGAAACTTGAAGAATGGTCAGGGGTTTGGCAGTTGAAATTCAATGCAAGGAAGTGCAAGATAATGCATATGGGCACAAAAACCCTGGCACAATATATCAGTTGGGGGGTGAGGATATAGCATGCACCAAGCAGGAAAGGGATCTTGGGGTTATCATCTCTGATGACCTCAAGGCAGGGAAACAGTGTGACAAGGCAGCAGGTAAAGCAAATAGGATGCTGGGATGCATAGGCAGGGGCATCACCAGCAGGAAAAGGGAGGTCATAATTCCACTATACAAGACACTAGTGAGGCCGCACCTGGAGTACACTGTGCAGTTCTGGGAGACCTTACCACGTAAGGACATAGACAGGGTAGAGAAGGTTCAGAGGAGGGCAACAAAGATGGTGCATGGATTGCATCACAAGTCCTATGAGGACAGGTTGAAGGCACTGAACATGTACTCCCTGGAGGAGAGGAGGGAGAGAGGGTATATGATAGATACATACAAGTATCTTACAGGGAGGAACAGGGTGCAGGAATGCACTATTTTTAAGCGAAAAAGATGTTCCAGGACTAGAGGGCATGTGATGAAGTTGGAGGGAGGACAATTCAGAGGAAACGTGAGGAAGAATTTCTTCACAGAACAGGTGGTGGACAAGTGGAACACCCTGCCAGAGGAAGTGGTGGGGGCTGAAACAATCACGGGATTTAAGAATGCATGGGATAGACATAAAGGAATTCTGGAGGTCGGGGTAAGGGGCAACAGACTTCTAGGAAAACATAAACTGAACTTACAAGCTCAAATGGGCAGACTGGGTGGGCCATAGGCCCTTATCTGCCGACACTGTCTATGTATCTATGTATCTATGTAAAACTGCTGATTGATTTAGGTCTAATGATGAAAGTTGGTCACTTAGAGAGAACTTATGGATACTGTGAACAGTGAACTGTGAGTAGCTTTTGCATAAATATGTGTCAGAAGTTCTTCCATTAAAGGTTTTATAAGAAATGCCTGTAAAAGACAGGTTGTAAAAAATGCTTTATATTTGTATCAGATTTTTAGGCATTCTCTTGAGGAAGCCTATAACATTGGGTGAAATGTAGAGAAAGAATTTAATGCGTGATTGAAATGTCTGAAATAAAGAGTTGCAAAGAACAGAAGGAAACAGAAGTGTCTTGAATGAAGTTTCATGTGCCCCCCATCTATGTAAATTACAAGTACACAGCATCTGGATGTAGCAACAAAATACTGAATTAAAGACATTGCCTGTGGACTTCCTTATATTAGGGTACAATTTTTTTGAGATGTCTTTGTGTAACCTGGTTAAAGCCCTGGCAAATGCTGCAGTCTTCATGTCTTGATAAATGCCTAGATAGTGGATGCACACAGAGTGTCATCCTTGTAAATTCTGACTTCACTGCAATTTCAGCAGTGGAATAGCGGTTCCTTGCATTGGCAGTATAAACTTTTAAGTAAAATAAAAAAGCAGTAGAAGTGTTAGTGATCCTTGCAAAGTTTGGTGGCATTCTTCAGCAGGTGGACCAATTCGTGGTTGATAGCAGGAGGAAGATCTGAGGCATGAGCCACGTTATATAGGCGGTGACTATGCACATCGACTTGGGTAGCCCCAACCTGCAAAGGTTTCCAGATGGTGCTGATGCCTATGGCTTACAGTTCCATGATGTGGCTCAATGGAGGGAGACATCCTCAAAGAAGATCCGCTGCTATCTCTTCCCCCATAGCATTTGTCAGGCATTCACTAGCGTTATGAGCATCTGAACTAGCTAGTTTATATAGTGCTGGTATGTGGACGGTCTGGTCAGAACAACTGTTAGCCTCTTTAAAATCATGAGCCACCTTAAGGCCTGATGCTTGCAACATGCATCCCCTTACACATTTTTCTAGTCACCAAATGCTTCTTAGTTTCAATGCTTTAGAGATGTATGAAATAGACACAGTCTTAAAAGATCAATTCATTACTCGTTCATGCTATCCAGGGTGTTTTACCTGTGGCCCCCAAATTTTTGGGGGATGGCATTCAATATATTCAAAAGGTGGTGTTGTTTACTTTTTAGAGTCAGCAAACAAATCAAGTGGTATTTATCATACCTAGCGGCTGCAGGGCAATCGTTCTTCTGAAGTGCTTCTCAGCCTCCTTACTGGTTTACAAAATTAAAACAGCACTTTAATTAGGCAGGGGTATGGCACATCCGACTCCATACACTTCTGCACTGCTCCATGACCTAGAGATAAATATAATAGAGTGCACCACACTTAGGGCGCTTTGTGTATATTACCCTCAACCCATCCCAGCACAGGAAATACTCAACCTCCTCCCCGCCACCACCACCACTACCTATCTCGGCTTCACCATGCCTTCTAATTCTGTATACAAGACGACTCATATAAATTATTATACAATGGTGTGTGAAATTCTTGTAACATCATTGGTCAAAACATGTCACATGACCATGGGTAAATCTTGCATAACCCACTGTTAAAGAATGGCATTTATAAAAAACATAATTAAACACATTTTAAATGTATTTTACACATGGGTTCATTGTATAATCACAATAAGGCACTCCAGTATGTGAGTTATTGGATGATTTACCCACTTCTTGTGTGGTTAAGTCACTCGGCTGCACCTCATGACACACCACACAAGGTGTGGGTAAATCCCCAATAACCCACACCCTGTTGTGCCTTATTGTTTAAATAATCTTTATTGAGCACAGAAGAAACACTTTGCAAGGCTTCACATACTTTTGATTTCTGCAGACAAGTGACAGTGCGCTATACAGATCGTCCCTGAGGGTGAGTAGTAGCCATGTTCTCTTGCAGCTGACTTGCATCATCACTGTAGTGTTACCTGCACTGTCTCACTGTTGCTGGGCTACAGCATGGTCACGGACGAGGGTGGGGCTGACATGATGATGTCACTGACATAGCGCGTAAGACGCCATCCAGGTGGCCATACCCCTCCTCATACCAGTCCTATATAAACTACTTAGTTCAGAAGCTCATAGCTCTAATGAATTCCTGACAAATACTCCAAGGCAGAGATGGCAGCTGTTCTGGTGAGTAGCAGTGGTTAACCCTAGATGTGTTTAAAACTTTGAATGTGAAAAACTGAATGACTAAAATGCTGTTTTAATTCTGTAAACCAGTAAGGAGGCTCAGGGGCACTTCAGAAGAACTAGTGCTCTACAGCCACTAGGTATGATAAATACCACTTGAATTCATTACTGGCTCTAAAAACGACATACAAATTTAGTTTAGTTGTTGTATTAGACCTTGTAAGAACAGATCTAGAAACAAATAGTTTGATACATCTGTGTTGGTCCAATAGAAGGTAACAAAAGAAAATTTTGTCACATCTATGTTGGTCCAATAAAATGCATTAAACCATTTGTTTCTGGATCTGACTCTAAAAAGTAAACCACAACACTTTTTGAACACGATACAAAGAATATTTTTGGCCATAGATAAAAGACCCTGCCACACACAAACCAGTAATGAACTGAGCTGGTAGGACTGTATGTCTATTTTATGCATCTCTAAAGCACTGAGACTTAGAAGCATTTGGTATTTAATGATGCATGTTGCAAGCATCAGGCCTTAAGTAGGCTAATCATTGTTGGAGAATGCTGCACTAACAACACAAACACTACCACTTGTACATAATAAGGATATGGGTATTTGGAAATATCTTCATGTTGAATGTAACTGACTCTGTGAACCTGCAGATGTTTAAATACATATGATAAAGCGCTTTTTGAAGATACCTTATGAAACGGCAACAAATGGGAACAAGTAACGAGAGAAATGTTTGTATGTAACAGACTGTTTAAAAGTGAACTGTCATCTTCAGAATTTCTTGATGTCTGAAAGCCCATAAAAAGCTAATTTGAGTGAGCCATTGTGTTTATCTATGAGTCTTTGCAGTCCAGAGTTATTCATATGTAATTATCAGCCTGTAATTAAGAGCTGGGGGTAGCTATGTGTTTTAGGCTCCTGACAGGAAATGATACCACCGAGGGTCTTGGCCCTGCTTTGACCGTAGATAATCCAACAGGTTAAATAGGAAATTGTTTTATTAAGTGTGTTTTAAGGTGTTACTACAACACTTTCTACATTTATAATGATTGTTTTGTATGTGCATTGAAACTAGTGAGTTATCACCTTTACATTTCAAACTGTTAGTAAAAACAATCCATCTTCAGCATTGCTTTCACCTCTAGGTTATACTTTATTTTTATTTATTACTTGGATTATTACCTTTGAGCTGGGAGCTCATTTACAAAGTTTCCATGTCACATTGAGCTGAACATTCAAAACAACAGTCAATCTACTGGCAGTGTACAACAAATGAAGGTAAGGTAAAATGGCAAACATTTCTAATTATTGACAAAGAAGTTATGCTTAGGAGGGAGAAAACCCTCAAGGTTCTAAAACCCAGAGGGAAACATCGAGCAAGGTAAGAGACACATTGTTAAAAGAGGGGGGAGAGGGATTGGGGTGGAGGAGGGCAATTGAGTTGGGGGTGTCGGATAGTGTTGTGGGAGGTTTTGGATGGGGCAAAGAGTGGAGTGGGGGAAGGGGAAGATATAAGTTGGATCGTTTCAGAATGAGAGAGGAGAGGTGCAAGGGGAGAAGGGGAAGATATAAATATGATTGTTTCAGAGAGAAAGAGGAGCGGAGAGGTGAGAATGGAGAAGAGGGACTGGGGTAGTTAACATGAGGATGACGGAAGAAAAGTGGGGGAAAGTGCTACTGCACAGGGAACAATATCACTGGGAGTAAGTGCCTGTGAGAATAGAGTGGGGTAAATTGCCTCTGGTTGTTACCAAGCTAAGCAGGAACACTTTTTTCGTTCAGAGATGTGGGAGCATAGGTTTGCCTTGATGGGTTATAATTTTGTCTCAGCAAGTAGACTCTTAGGGAGGGAGTTTAGCAGATTTGGAGCACATAATCCAAACGATCACTGGCCTTGTGATGTACGTCAGAAAGGCACCTTAAAGGGGTTATGTTGTGTGCCTCAGGTTAATCTAGTTGGAGCCATTCGGCAGAGCATGGATTGAATCCCAAATGGGGTCAGGCCCATGGATGCCTTTTTTGCTAGGAGACAGACTTGGTAATAAGATCCGAGTTCTAGGTTTAGCCAGCCAGTGAGTGAGTATTGGTTGCATGTGTGGGTGAAGCATAGGGCATCGAGGAGAAGTCTGCAAGCTTTGTTCAGAGTCAGGGCTATTCTTCTTAGTGATGTGTCGGAGTCCGCACTGTAGATGGTAAGCTCATAATCTATGACGAAGAAGACTGAGCTATTAATAGCAAGTCTGAGTGCATCCTCCGTAAGGCAGTGCCTGTGATGGTATAGAAACATAGAATTTGATTGCAGATTAGGACTGTTTGGCCCACCTAGTCTGCTCATTTCCCTACCTAACGGATAAGCTGCAGATCCTAGTTAACCAACAGCCTACTTCCTCCTACCCTCCACTAGAATTGCCTTATGTCTCTCCCATGCATGCTTGAATTCCCCCACTGTTTTTGACTCTACAACCTCCTCAGGAAGGCCATTCCGTGCATCTACAACCCTCTGTGAAGAAATACTTCCTCACATTATCTCTGAGCCATCCTCCTCTATCTTCAAATTGTGCCCCCTTGTTCTTGCACATCTCTTTTTCTGAAAGATGCTACCCTCTTGGACTTTGTTGATTCCCTTGAGGTATTTGAAAGTTTCTATCATGTCCCCCCCTTTCCCTCCTTTCCTTGAGGCTATACATTCTTAAGCTCCTTTAGTCTTTCTTCATATGTCTTCTGGTGCAGACCCTGCACCATTTTGGTTGCCCTCCTCTGGACAGCCTCCACACTGTCTATGTCTTTGCAGAGATGGGGTCTCTAGAACTGTACACAGTACTCCAGATGTGGTCTTACCAACTGTCTGTACAGAGGGCCAACAATGTCCTGTTTTCTACTGGTGATGCCTCTTCCTATGCATCCCAGTATGCCCCCAGCCCTCCTTACTGCCTTCTCACATTGCTGGCCTGCCTTTAGGTCGTCTGATATGACTACCCCCAGGTCCCTTTCCATTTTTGTTGTCAGTATCTCACCCCCCCCCCATTGTGTACTCTTCCCCTGGGTTTTTGTTTCCCAGGTGCATTACCTTGCACTTCTTTGCGTTGAATCTAAGCTGCCATACATTTGACCATTCCTCCAACCTTGCCAAGTTCCTTTTCATCCTTTCCATCCCACCTTGCGTAGCAATCCTGTTGCAGATCTTTGTGTCATCTACAAAAAGACATACCTTCTCTTCCAGTCCCTCTGCAATGTCACTTATAAAGACATTAAAAATGACCGGCCCCAGTACTGAACCCTGCAGAACCCTCCTAGTAACCCCCCTTTCTTCACTGTGGACTTCCATTTACTATTACCCTCTGTGTCCTGTTGTCCAGCCAGTGTTCTATACAGGCTACCACCCTGGGACCCACTCCCAGGCTGGCTAATTTGTTTATTAATCTTTTGTGCCAGACTGTGTCAAATGCCTTGCTAAAGTCTAGGCAGGCCAGGTCCACAGCCACTCCCTGGTCTACTACTTTGGTCACCCAGTCGAAGAAATCAATTAGATTTGTCTGACATGACCTTCCTGCTGTGAATCCATGCTGCCTTGGGTCCTGTGCCCCACTGGCCTCTAGGTACTCAACAATTCTTTCCTTCAGAAGTGATTCCATCATTTTCCCTGCCACTGAGGTCAAACTGACAGGTCTGTAGTTTTCTGCCTCTGTCTTGCTCCCACTTTTGTGAAGGGGGAATCACATCTGCCCTCCTCCAGTCCTCAGGTACCACACCATCCTCCCATGATTTATTAAAAAGGGAATTCAGTGGTGTTACTAGTTCTTCCCTTAGTTCTTTTAGAATTCTGGGGTGAATCCCATCAGGCCCCATTGCTTTATCCACCTTCAGTTTTAAGAGTTCTTTCAGAACCCTTTCTTCTGTGAAAGGACTAATATCAACCCCCCCCTATCTAGAGTGCTTCTATTGACTGAATTAGGTATCTCCACACTTTTCCATTGTGACTACTGAGTGGAAGTATTCATTCAGTACCCCTGCTTTTTCGCTGTCGCTCTCTGCCCAGCCACCTTCCTCTTTATTCAGCCTCAGTATCCTGTCTTAGTCTTTCTTTGCTCCCTAATGTACCTATAAAAGGTTTTATCCCCCTTCTTAAGTGAGTTGGCTATCTTTTCCTCAGTTTGGGCCTTTGCTATTCTGACTGTCTTCCCCACTTTCTTCTGCTTTAACTGGTACAGTTCTCTGTCCTGCTCCTTCTGCGTTCCCTTATACTTACTGAATGCTATCTTTTTCTCCCTTACCTTCCCCGCCACTTCTTTTGAGAACCATAGTGTTTGTTTCTTTCATTCTGATTTATCTGCTATACACAAAGGCTTGTTGCCTCTGTGATAGTGGTTTTGATGTTTCCCCATTGTTGCTCCACCCCACCTTCTTGCCGTTTTGCTAGACCTTTTCTGAGGCACTCTCCCTTTTTGACAGAATCAGCCCTCCTGAAGTCCAGTAACTTCACGTTTGTGTGGCTAGACTCGACAGCTAAGTTTATTGTGAACCACACTGTTTGGTGGTTGCTTGTTCCCAGATGGCTACCCACTTCAAGACTGGAGATCCTCTCTCCATCCCTGTTCGAGAGTACCATGTCTAAGATTGCTCCCTCCCGAGTGGGTTCCAAAATTAGCTGAGACATGCCCCCTGTAGGGCATCGAGAATGGCCCTGCTCTTGGATGTGGCTGCAGCAAAGGTGCTCCAGTTAACATCTAGCATATTCAGGTCCCCTATCAGCACTATCTCCCCTTTCTCTGCCATCCCAATGATGCCTTCTATCATTTCCTTGTCCATTTTCTCCCTCTGAGATGGGGGTCTGTATACAACCCCTGTGCTGATTGTGGTGCCATTTCCAGTCTCCAGGGTGATCCACAGTGCTTCCTCTCCTCCCTGTTTACCCTTTAGTTCTGTTGCTTTAATCCCTTCCCTTATATAGAGAGATACTCCTCCTCCTCCTCCTCTTCTTCCCGACTGTAGATTGTCTACCCTGGTATGTTGACATCCCAGTCATAGTTGTCTGATAGCCCTGTTGGCTTTCCTGTAAACCTGATCAATGTGCAGGGAGTATGTTAATGAGTTGTCCAGGATGACTCCCAGGTATTTGAAGCTACTGACCATTTCAAGAGTTTCATTTTGTTTGTTTCAGATGTTAAGAGTGGATGATTTGTACTTGCTGTGGGAGAAGGCTAAGAGCATTGTTTTAATTTTTTTACGGTTTAGCAGAAGTCATGCATTACTGAACCAGTCTTCTACCAACCTGAAGTTAGCTTGCAATGTTGTTGAAGGGTGCTAAGGTCAGGGTGACTAGTGAAGATGACTGCGTCATCGGCATAAAGTAGTATTCTATCTTGGCATACTTGAGGGAGGTTGTTCAAAAAGAGACTAAATAGTAATGGGCCCAAAATGGACCCTTGAGGGACTCCAGTGCAAACAGTTTTTTTTTTTTTTTGCATAATATCTTTATTAAGATTTTGCATTAAACAAAAAACCCAAACAAGAGAAGTCAAACAGGAAAAACAATACGGCATACAACTAAACTACATACCTACAAACAAACAAAAGTGCAACCATACATAGTTTTATCCTCTGGTTCTTAATTATATTTCATTCTTACATATTTTACCATCTTTAACTCCTTATCATCTTTACCCCACCCCCACCCCTTCGTGGCACTCTTCCTACATTTCATTACACATTTGCAACCATTATCCCTCTAGCCCTTCTCTCAGTGTAAGAGCCTCCCATGGGCTTAGCGATGACAGGAAAGGGGCCCAGATCCTGACAAACGAGTCTTCCCTGTCCCGGACCACAAATGTGAGTCTCTCTAGGGCCATCTGCAGAGTCAGATGGTGCCACTGTTGCCATGTAGGCCGGCTGTGGGAGACCCACGTATTCTGAATACAGTGGTGAGCTAACATATACAGGATCCTAATCCACCTTGAGTGTGGTGCCCACTCTCCATCCTCTCCAACCTCTACTCCGAATAGGCAGGCTAGGGGGTCCTTTTCCATGTCCATACTCGCTATTTTTGTTACCTCGTCTACTACCTCCCCCCAAAAGAGCTGCAATATTGGGCAGGCCCAAAAGCAATGGATGTATGTGCCCCTTTTCTGCCCACATTGGCCACACATAGGTGAGACCATAGGGTGTGCTTTATTAACAATTACCGGTGGATAATACAACTGGTGTATAAACTTGTAATATGCCTCTTTATATTTATTGCACACCATTATACCAGCATGTAATGACAATACCACCTCCCAATTCTTTTCTGATATGGGTCTCCCTAGATCTCTTTCCCATAGTATTCTCGTATTCCCCGACATATCTTGGAAGTTCCTCTTTCCTATTTTAGCCACCTTCCCTATAAACTCCTTTGGGTCCACCTGAGCCTGATACCTCATGCTTTCTACGGGGTCCAATACGAACCATCCTGGGTTCTCTCTCTCCAAACTTCCCTCATAGGCCCTGATCTGAAAATATCTGAACCTGTGATGCCCCCCCCAGTTGGAGATTCTGCTGTATGATATCAACTGAGCAGAGATCCCCCTTTACCAACAAATTGCCTAGGCTACGCACCCACTTTCGCTCCCACTCCTGAAATCCCACATCTTCTAATCTTGGCAGAAAGAAAGGGTTACCTGCAACTGGAAGTAATAGGGTCTCACCTCTTTGGACTAGTCTCTGCTTCTTCAATTGCCCCCATGCTTCCAACACCTGTACCACAAGTGGGTTGCCATGGCCCCCAATCCTGTACGCCCAGCTGCCTGGGCTAAGAAGGTACGCCGTAAGTCTCCCGGGGGTATCTCCCTGCTCCAGGTCCACCCAACTGGCTACATTAGGTTGATTTACCCAATCTGCTATATATCTCTGTTGTATTGCCAAGTGATAATTGCCTAGGTCTGGGAAATTTACCCCCCCATGCCGCTCCGCTTTCAGCCTTTGTAGGCTGATCCTTGGCTTTTTCCCTTTCCATATAAATGCCGAGAACATCCTCCTCACTCTTTCTGTATCTCCTTTCATGAGACCCATATACAACATCTGCATCAAGTACAGTCAGTATTCTGGGTAAAATATTCATCTTAATAAGATTGACCCTACCCAGTCATGATATTGGGAGCTGTGTCCATCTCTGTAAATCTGCCTCTACCATCTTCAGTAGGGCAGTATGATTAAGTCGATACAGAGACCCAAGAGTTCTGCCCACCTGGACACCCAGGTAAGTGAAGCTGGGCCCTGCAAATCGTAGTCCCCATCCCTCATCCCCTTCCCCTAGGTCTGGGTAGCACACCAATTCCGACTTCCCTAAATTCACCTTGTATCTGGAGAAGATCCCAAACTCCCCTATTAACTCCAACAAAGGGGGCGCTGAGTCTCTGGGGTCAGAGATGAACAGGTGCATATCATCTGCATACAGGGCCAACTTATGTACAGAACCCCGTGCTCCCACAATTCCTTTAATATCTGGATGCTCCCTTATTGCAATTGGCTCCATAGCCAGTGCAAACAGCAGCGGGGACAGTGGACAACCCTGCCTCGTGCCACGTTCGAAGTCAGATTGCTCTGACGTAATCCTGTTCACCAAAACCTGGGCCCTGGGTGCTACATACATAGCCCTCACCCAATCTATATATAGGTCACCCAGACCAAACTGGGACTTCACCTGAAACAGGTATTCCCACTCCACCCTATCAAATGCTTTCTCAGCGTTCATCGAGATGATACCCATCTTCTCTTTTCCCTTGGTCGCTCTCCAAACAATATTTAGCAGCCAATGCATTTTATGGTAGGATTGCCTTCCCTTGATAGATCTGGTTTGGTCTGGGTGAATAACATCTGGCAAGAGGCTTTCCAGCCTTATGGTCAAAACCTTCACCAGGATCTTACAACTGCAATTAAGCAGCGATGTAGGCCTATAAGAGACACACTCATGTTTGTCCTTGTCCTGCTTGAGTATCAGACAAATTGTAGCGTCATAGTGTGTGTCAGGCAGGGCAATTCCCCCTGACTCCCCCTCCTTCCTATAGACTTTGCTTAGGACCTTCGCCACTTGCCCCCCCCCAAATAGCTTATAAAATTCTACTGGGAACCCATCTGGGCTACTGGCCTTCCCATTCTGCAACTTCAAGATAGCCCTCATGATTTCTTGTCTTGTAATTGGTTGACCCAGTTGTTCCGTCTGCATCTCAGTTATTTTGGGGAGGTATTTTCTGTTCAAAAATTCACTGATCTGCTCACCCTGGCTAGTACCCTCTGCCCTATATAACTGCTGGTAAAAGGCCCTAAAACAGTCTCTTATCTTTCTTGGCTCCCTATGCAGGATTCCCTTAGAATCCCTGACCCCTGTAATCCTCGTCGCACCCTTACTTCCCTTCATGAGTCGTACCAAAAGGGGGCCTGGCTTATTACCCGATTCAGAACCTGACGCCCACAATAAAGCCAGACTTTCCTGTTGCTTCCTTCAGCAGAGCATTTAAGGCCTCCTGAGCTGCCAGCAAAGATTCGCAGCCCTGTCCCATTCCTCCTGCCACTCGCTTATCTAGCTCTCTTACTTTTGTTCTAATTTAACCGCTTCTGTCTTTTTTGCCTCTTCAACCTGGCCATATATTCTATGATCACTCCCCTCATAAATGCCTTACCTGCTTCCCAGAATATAGCTTTGGACACTCCTTCCCCATCATTAGTCTCTAAATAATACTGCCATTTTTCCTCCAGGTGTTTTCTAAAAGCTTGGTTCCTTACCATATAGGTTGGGAACCTCCACTGTGACAAGCCCTCTCATATCTCTCCTCCCTACAACTTCAAAATTACCATGGCGTGGTCTGATACCCATATAGGGCTATGAGCGATATCCTGCACTCATCCATACCACTCCCTGGGTACATAGATATAATCAAGTCTAGACCACGTTTTATGTGGGTGGGAATAGAAAGTAAACTCCCTGGCCCCAGGGTTGGCTGTACGCCAGCCATCTATGAGATCCAGATCAGACATCCCAATCTGCCACTGCTGCATAACCTCCGAAGTTCTCCCCCTACTCTCTGAGTGGTCCATTTGTGGGTCCATTGTCCAATTAAAATCGCCCCCCTTCCCAGATCAGACTTGGGAACTGTTCTTTTATTAGTAAACCCAGCAAGGACAAATAGAATTGTGGATCATACACCGCAGGGGCATAAATGCTTCCAAAGGTCATTCTCTCCCCATTAAGTTCCCCTGATAAGAATACATAACGACCATCCTCCTGGTCTCTTACCACTCATGTAATTGTAAAGGGAAGGTTTTTATGTACTAATATTGCTACCCCACGTTTGTGTGCAGAGTATGAGGCAGCATAACATTTCCCCACCCAAGTTCTAATTAGCTTGGTATGTTCCACTTCCGTCAGGTGTGTCTCCTGAAGTAGAGCAACCTGCGCCCCCTCCCATCTCAAAGCTGTAAGAAATGACGTCCTCTTAACTGGGTTCACTATCCCCTTCACATTCCACGAGACGATAGTGACCCCTGACGATTTACCCATTGTTACCCATTCCTCCACTCCCATATTCCCCACCCGTAGCACTTACACAGTCCCTCAGGCCATACATCCGACTTTTTATGAACCAGATCAATGCCCATAGCATTTGCAGAGTCAATATAACCCCCAGTTTGATGACTGCACATAAACATACACAAACCTGTAAAACTGTAGAACAAACAATAATTTTCCCAACCCCTTCCCTCCCCCTATTCTTTCCACTTCCCCTATCTCCCAAAACCTCCTTCCTCCCTCTATTTGCATGTGCATCAGGAGTCCCCAACCTTTCCTGTGTGCATCCCTCCCATAGAATGTGTTAATACTATCCTTTCTCCTCACTTTCCCCATCCCCATCAGTTCACTTGACACTAATTGCCCTAAAGGCATGAGTGTCTAAATCCCCTAAATGATTTACGTGCCTCAGTGTCTCCCCCACGACCAAATCATTTACCCCCGCATTATCCTCAGGCATGGAGATATCCCCCCCCCGGCCCTTCCCTGCCCTGTCAGGTAGCATCACTCCTGGACATACCTTCAGTCATTTACTGAATTCCCCATGTACAGAAATACCTCTACCTTATATGGTATCAAACTATTATAAAGGAACTTAAATTCTCCCCTTCCCTTCTCATCCCTCCTGCACATTTCTCATTTCCATGACCACATGTCCCACCAGACGAACACCACCCCACTCACCACCAGCACCCATCCCCAAGGAGTAAATCAATAGTCCATAGCCATCTAAGATATATCAAACAGGCAATTGTTCAGGACCACATCTGACCGGAGGTTGCTGCAGGATGGGGGGACCAGAGCACGCACTTCGATTTACACGCAGCACCCACCCCCCTCTCCCCAGCTCACTCACCCATACCGGACACTCGAACCTTCAATCCACCTCCTCCGTGAAAGGCCTCCGGGTACAGTGCTCCTCCTGTCCATCACTCTCCATCAGGTAAATCCGCTAGAGGAGAATCCCATGCAACTCATCCAGTGAGCCATGCAGTAGGCCCGTTTTCAGCCAGACGTGTCTCTCCTGCCTTCCTCAAGTCCCAACTCCCTAATTTTAAACATGGAAACAGTAAACTCAAAAAGTTATCCCACACCTGGCCAGAAATATCAGTTCCTCCAAGTTCTTGTGGGTACAGTATCTCAAGTGCGCAGTCTTATAACTTTATAGGTACAGCGGCCAGAAAGCGAAGGGAAAAAAAAGAAAGAAAAGGGGGGGCATCAAATCTTCACTCAAGCATATTCATCCTCCTCCAACCTCTTCTGGACCACCTTGATTCCTTATCCCTCCTTCAACCAACTTTCTTCTGGAGATCTTTCATAAACTTTTCCACTTTTTCTACCTCCCAGAACGAGAAGGTAGCCCCCCTCGAATTTAATCTTCAATGTAGCTGGATATACTGTACAAGGTAGTTTTCTATCTTCAGGCTCCGCAGCTGTGCCATCACTGGATTGAACATCTTCCTCCTTTTAAGCAGGTGTGCCGAGTAATCCTGGGAAAGGTACAGCCTCTGGCCCTCGAACATCAGTGCACCCTGCTCACGATATGCCCGCAAATTTGCCTCCCGATCCTAGAAATTATGAAATTGGATTATTACTTGTCAGGGAGGCTGGTCCACTGGTGGTCTTGGTATCACCGCATGGTGGGCCCTCTCTAACTTGCAACAGCCATTCTTGGGCCGGAGGCCTAGAAGCTTTGGCAGGGTGCTGGCACAGAAATCCAAGATATTCGGCCTCTCACCACCTTCTGGCAATCCTCTCAGCCTGAGATTCAGACGACATTGATAATTTTCCTGATAATCGTGTGTCTCTTTAACTTCTTCCAGTTCCTGTTGCAGTTGCGCTATTTGCCCAGGCACCGCCGCCATGTCATTCTTTTTTTAATCAAACAGCTGTGAACAAGCTTTGTTCATCCAGCAGAAGGGATCAAAGCTACAGAACTAAAAAGTAAAGGGGGAGAACAAGAGGCACTCTGGATCACCTTGGAGACAGGGAATGGCATCACAATCTGCACAGGGGTTGTATACAGACCCCCGTCTCAAGGGAGGAAATGGACAAGAAAATGATAGAGGACATTCTCAAAATGGCTGAAAAAGGGGAGATACTGTTGATGGGGGATCTGAATATGCCAGATGTTAACTGGACGACATGGACTGCAGCCATATCCAAGAGCAGGGTCATTCTCGATGCCCTACAGGGGGCATGCCTTAGACAGCTAGTGGTGGAACCCACTCGGGAGGGAGCAATATTAGACCTGGTATTCTCAAATGGAAAGAGGATCACAAATTTAGAAGTCAGTAGACATTTTAGTTTTTTTTTATTTTAGTTAGTTGTTTAACCAGGTATATCATACTAAGCTGAAAGCTTTTTTACAGGAGCGACCTGGGAGCACAAGGAGGTTAAGTGACTTGCTCAGGGTCACACAGTATGCAAGTGGAAGCTGTGGGATTCAAACCGAGGTCTGGTCTGCTGGATGTCACCAGATTTGCAGCTCAGAGCCTTAGACCACTGCGCTATACTGCCTCCAGACATCTGGGAACAAGTGACCACTGCACAGTGTGCTTCACAATAAACACAACCATGGAGACAAGTCATACAAAGACAAGGATACTGGACTTTAGAAGGGCTGACTTTGGCATAATGGGTGACTACCTGAGGAATGCATTAGCAAATGGCCAGAAAGGAGGGGTGGAAGAACAATGGAGAAAAATCAAAACTGCCATCATGGAGACAACAAGCCTTTGTGTGAAACAAATAAAGAAAACAAAGCGGAATAAAAAACCACTATGGTTCTCAAAAGAGGTGTCAGTGAAGGTTAGGAGAAAAAGGCTGCATTCAAAAAGTATAAGGAATCACAGAAGGAGCACAACAGGGAAATGTATCAATTAAAGCAGAAAGAAGTTGAGAAGGCAGTCAGAAAAGCAAAGGCCCAAACCGAGGAAAAGATAGCCAACTCAGTTAAGAAGGGGGATAAAACCTTTTATAGGTACATTAGGGAGCATAGAAAGGTTAAGGGAGGGATAGTGAAGATTAATAAAGGAGAGGGGAGGTGGGCAGATGGAGACAGTGAAAAGGCAGAGATACTGAATGGATACTTTTGCTCAGTATTCACAAAAGAAGAAGAGGAGGAGTTACCTAAACCAAACAATAGAAGCTCTCTGGGTAGTGGGGTTGACGCCAGTCCATTTACAGAAGAAAGAGTCCTGAAAGAACTCCTAAAACTCAAGGTGGACAAAGCAATGGGTCCTGACGGGATTCACCCTAGAATCCTAAAAGAACTAAGGGAGAACCTAGTGACACCACTGACCACACTTTTTAACAAATCATGGGAGGATGGGGTGGTACCTGAGGACTGGAGAAGGGCAGATATGATTCCCCTTCACAAAAGTGGGAGCAAGGCAGAAGCAGGAAACTACAGACCTGTAAGTTTGACCTCAGGGGTGGGAAATGATGGAATCACTTGAAAGAAAGAATTGTTGAGTACCTAGAGGCCAGCGGGCACAGGACCCAAAGCAGCATGGATTCACAGCAGAAAGGTCATGTCAGATGAATCTAATTGATTTCTTTGACTGGGTGACCAAAGTAATAGACCAGGGAGGGGCTGTGGATATGGCCTACCTAGACTTTAGCAAGGCATTTGACACAGTCCCACACAAGATTAATAATCAAGTTAGCCAGCCTGGGAGTGGGTCCCAGGGTGGTAGCCTGGGTAGCAAACTGGCTGCACAACAGGACACAGAAGGTAATAGTGAATGGAACACATTCTGAAGAAAGGAGGTTACTAGTGGAGTACCCCAGGGCTCAGTACTGGGTCCAGTCCTCTTTAACGTCTTTATAGGTGACATTGCAGAGGGTCTGGAAGGAAAGGTATGCCTCTTTGCAGATGACACAAAGTTCTGTAACAGAGTTGATACACAAGGAGGGGTAGAAAGGATGAGAAGGGACTTGGCAAGGTTGGAGAATGGTCAGACATATGGCAACCTAGATTCAATGCAAAGAAGTGCAAAGTAATGCACCTGGGAAATAAAAGTCCAGGAGAAGAGTACACAATAGCAGGGAGGTATAACAACAACAATAATGGAGAAGGGACCTGGGGTAGTCATATCAGATGACCTAAAGGTGGGTAAGCAATGTGGAGAAGTCGGTAAGGAGAGCCAGGGGGATACTGGGATGCATAGAGGGGCATTACAAGTAGAAAAGGGAAGTGGTTATCCCTCTGTACAGACAGTTGGTGAGACCCCATCTGGAGTACTGCGTGCAGTTTTGGAGACCTCATCTACGCAAGGACATAGACAGGATGGAAGCAGTCCAGAGGAGGGCAACCAAAATGGTTCAGGGTCTACATCAGAAACCATATGAAGAGAGACAGAGAGCTTAATATGTATACCCTTGATGAAAGCAGGGAAAGGGGGGACATGATAGAAACTTTTAAGTACCTCAATGGAATCAACAAAGTCCAGGAGGGTAGCATCTTTCAGAAAAAGAGATGTGTAAGAACAAGGAAGCACAATTTAAAGATAGAGGAGGGACGGCTCAGGGGTAATGTGAAATTTTCACGAGAGAGAGTGGTGGGCGCATGGAACTGCCTTCCTGGAGAGGTTGTGGGGTCTAAAACAGTGGTGGAATTCAAACATGCATGGGACAGACATAAGGCAATTATAGTGGGGGGTTGCAGGAAGTAGGCTGTTGGTTAACTAGAATCTGCAGCTTATCCAATAGGTAGGGAAATGGGCAGACTGGGTGGGTCAAGTGGTCCTTATCTGCCATCAAAGTCTATGTTTCTATGTTTCTAGAATGGGTTTTGATTTCTACATGCTCTACTTGTATACTGTGTGACCAGAAGTCGTCACTTAACCTCCCTGTGCTCCCAAAACATACCCAGGAACAAGCTGCAGCTCAGTGGGCCTTTACTGGAGAAAGACAGTAAAAACAATCTGAGCACGTTACGATTCTGAAAATATTATTCTCTTTCTATCCAGATTTGATTTGAAAAGAAAAATATAGGACAATTACTTGTTTATTAATTGCAAAAACACAGATGGACAGCATTGTTAAAACATGCATAACCTGAAATGCATTATTAAAAGAATATTTTAATTCTTTTGATGAAGTTGAAAGTATAACAGTTTCTTACTGAAACACTTTGAATGGAATGAGATTTTCTAATAACAATGCCAGAATTCTATTGGATTATTTTTACTACCAGTTTGAAATGTAAAAGTGGTAATTCACTAGTTTCAATGTACATACAAAAAGTACAGTTACATAAGAACTTACTGCAACAGTAGCTCTTCGAGAGAGGCTCTTGGAGTAGGTAATCACTTGTAGGACTGTGCCCCCTGGCGTCAGGACCACAAAGAAACTTTTGCTAGCAGTGTCTGACGGGGGACTGCCCACCTAACGTCAACTGACCAACGTCAGCGTGACACTATATAGTGGGCAGTCCCCACATCCGCCCTCCAGTTCTCCTGCCAGAGACCTCCAAGAGTCATGAGAGGAGAATGGAAAAAGAGCTGTGATGGAAGAGGGGTAAGGTGGGTGGGAAAAAGGTTACCTACTGCAACAGCCTCTCTTGAAGATCTGCTGTTATGGTAAGTTCTTGGTAACTGTACTATCTTACTTCAAGAGGGCTTTTGCAGCAGGTAACCACTTGTAGGACTGAGTCCCAAGCAGTAAAGAGGCCAGGGGACAAGAAAAAATATGGAAGGCTGAAACAGAATCCTAGTAGAAAGCAAGAGAGTTAGGACAAGACTCCCTGGAGGACTGCTAGTCCAAAGTCGGCCCTACGCCAAGAAGCAATGTCCAAACTGTAGTGTTTCGTGAAAATGTGGACTGAGCTACAAGTAGCTGCCACGCAGATTTCTGTGGCAGATTAGTTTCTGAAACAGTCTGCAGAGGCAGCCTTTCCTCTGGTAGAATGTCCTTTTACCTGCCCCGGAAGGACTTTATCACACTTCTGGTAACAAAAAGTAATGCAGTTTGCCAGCCATTTGGAAAGGCAGTGTTTGGAAATTGCCATACCTTCTCTTTGGTGCGAAAGAAAACAAAAAGCTGATCTGTCTTTCAGATGCCTTTTGTCCTGTTTGTATAATAAAGTACAGTTACATAAGAACTTACCGTAACAGTAGATCTTCGAGAGAGGCTCTTGCAGTAGGTAATTACATATAGGACTGATGCCAGCAGGCGTCAGGACCACATGGAAAAATTTCTAGCCAGCAGTCCCCCACGCCCGCCTTCTAGTTCTTTCTCACCAAAGGCCCAAAGGCGGGGGCAAGGAGAGGCGGGTTTCCCAGCCTGGAAAGGAGTTAAAAAGCTTGGGGGATGGAGGGGGAAGGTATTACCTACTGCAAGAGCCTTTCTTAAGATCTACTATTACGGGTAAGTTCTTGGCGCAACTGTACTATCTTACTCGAGAGGGCTTGCAGGTAATTATACATAGGACTGAGTCCCAAGCAGTCTGGAACAAGGAGAAGCAAGCGGGAGGAGGAAGCTACTCAGAGTAGATCCTCTAGCTGTGAAGGCCTTAGGAAAGGCCTTGCAGAGACAACAAGCCAGAGCCTGCTCCGCGGCAGAGGCAATGTCCAAACTGTAGTGTTTCGTAAAGGTATGGACGGAAGTCCAAGTGGTGGCAGCGCAGATGTCTGCCGCTGACACATTCTTGAAACAAACCGCAGAGGCAGCGACTCCTCTAGTGGAATGGCCTCTGACTTGACCCGGCGGGGTCTTGCTGTATTTGTCATAACAGAAGGTGATACAATGAGCCAACCATTTAGACAGGCATTGCTTAGAAACAGCATTGTGAGCAAAAAAGACAAACAGTTGATCAGCCTTTCTGAGATCTTTCGTCCTGCTGGTGTAGTATCTCAGAATCCGATGAACGTCCAGAGTATGCAGGATGTACTCCCCTTGATTGGAGTGCTGCGTAAAGAAGGCAGGTAATTCTATGGACTGATTCAGCGTAGATTCTGCTACCACCTTGAGGAGAAACTTAGGGTTGGTGTGCAGAGTCACACGTTCTTTGTGAAAAATCAAGTACCGGATTTTACACATCAGGGCCTGGAGTTTGGAAATCCTCTGAGCAGAAGTAATGGCCATGAGGAAGAGAGTCTTCCATGAGAGGAACTTCAGGTCTGCTGAGGCTGCCGGTTCGAAAGGAGACAGAGTAAGCTTCTCGAGGATAAAATTCAAATCCTAAGGAGGGGCAGGAACCCGGATAGAGGGTCTCAAATGGAGGACCCCTCTAAGGAAGGTCTTAGAGACCTCCAGCTGAGCAAAAGTTCTGTCTGCAAAAGGGACATGGTAGGCCAAGATGGCCGCCATGTGTACCTTCAAGGACGAATGACTAAGACCCAGATCAAAGAGGTGTCGCATGTAATCCAGAAGCTGTCCAACAGAGCACGAGAAAGGCTTGAAATCTTTTGAAGCGGCCCAGATAGTGAACCGTTTCCATTTTATGGCATAGGTAGATCTAGTGGAGGGTTTTCTGGCCTCCACCAAAGTCTCAGCCACTCAGGGTGAAATCCCAAATCAGGCTTGAGCTACATCTGCAGGAGCCATGTATGCAGCTGAAGGGACTTGAGACCTGGATGGACCAGGGTCCCCTGATCCTGGGTCAGTAAAAGTCACGACAGAGGAAGAGGTAAAGGAGGTTCCTCTGAGTACTGTTGCAGAAGAGAGAACCAAACTTGCCTGGGCCAGAAAGGAGCAATCAGTATCACTCGAGCTCCTTCTGAACTGAGTTTCTGTAAGATCCTCAGAATCAAAGGGATCCGGGGGAAAGCATAGATGAATCTGCCCTTCCAATCTAGAGACAGAGAGTCTCTCCAAAAAATGCCGCACCTGGAACGAGCGAGCAGAAGTCAGGAAGTTTCGCGCTTAGAGGGGATGCGAACAGGTCCACCTGTGGTATTCCCCAACATAGGAAGATATCGTCTAAGACCCCCTGATCCAGTTCCCACTCGTGAGCTTGAGCAAATGACTGACTGAGTTAGTCTGCCAAGGTGTTCTTGACCCCCGGGACGTGAATTGCCATGAGGTGAAGGTTGTGCTGCAGTGCCCAATCCCAAACTCACATCGCTTCCTTGCAAAGAAGGTAGGAACGAGTTCCTCCCTGTTTGTTGATGTACCAGACCACACACATATTGTTCGTCTGTACGGCCAAGTGACTGGGAAGTAGATGCAGATGCAGAGCATACAGCACTGCCCGAAGCTCGTGCACATTGATATGAAGAGTTTTCTCGAGCTTGGACCAGGAGCCCTGGGTCCTGTGAGGCCTGAGATGGGCTCCCCAACCCTCGCCCGAGGCGTCTGGGGTCAGAGTCTGGGAGGGGGGAGGAAGACAGAAGGGAACTCCTCGGCAAAGATTCTCCGGAACCATCCACCACTGCAAGTCCCGAATCATGGGAGTGGAGACTAGAACAAGCTGGTCTAGTTCGTCCCCCAACTGATCCCACTGAGACCAAAGCATCCACTGAGAGATCCTCATGTGGAGCCGAGCACGTGGGATCACAGCCGCCATGAGCCTGAGGAGGCCAAGGACCGACCTGGTACTGACCCGCCTGCGGTCGGACAACAGGCTGACCTGAGCCTGAAGTGCGGCCAACCTGTCCGGTGGCAGGAAGGCCCTGCCAGAGGTCATGTCCAGGATCGCCCCGATGAACTGAAGCTTCTGGGACAGGATCAAGTGGGACTTGGAGAGATTGATGGTAATGCCCAGGGAGGAAAACACCCCCTGGGTAAGGGAAAGGAAGCGCAGTAGATCCTTCCTGGATGGGGCTGCCAGGAGCCAATCGTCCAGGTACTGGAAAACCTGCACCCCCTTGGTATGCAGGTAGGCGGCTACCACAGAAAGGCATCTGGTGAACACTCAGGGCGCCGAGAAAAGACCAAATGGGAGGGCCTTGAACTGGTAGTGGTCCCCCTTGAAAGAAAAATGTAGGCATTTGCGAGGAGAAGGGTGGATAGGAATGTGCAGGTAAGCATCCTGCATATCCAGAGTACACAGTCACTGTCCTGGCTGAAGGAGGGGCAGGAGGCCTTGCAGGAAGAGCATCCTCAATCTCTTGTACTCCATGAACAAGTTCAGGGAGTTGAGGTCGAGAATTGGCCTTTACATCTCCTGTCTTCTTCGGGACCAGGAAGAACTGGGAATAGTAACCCGTTCCCTGGAAAGGAAGGGGAACGGGCTCTATCGCCTCTTTCAGCAAAAATGCTGAAATCTCTTCCTGGACCAGAAGATGATGTTCCCGAGAGCACAACGACTTTGGGGGAGGGTGTCAAGGGGGTTTCTGAAGAAACTCTATTGAGTATCCTTCTGTGATCAGCTGGAGCACCCAGGAATCTGAAGTTATCCTCTCCCAACCCGAGAGATGGAGGAAAAACCTCCCTCCTACTGGTTCCTCTGGAAGGCTCAGAGGCTGTGGGAGAGGAAAGGAGTCAGGTGGTGTGGGGCAGCATCGTGGCTGAAGAACCCGCTGCTTTTTTGGGCGGAGAGGACCTGGCAGCCAGAGGGGCCCGGCATTTATTGGCCGCTTCCCTGGTTCTCGCCTACAATTCCGCCTGCAAAAGGAGGCGTCATGTATGATAGAAACATAGAAACATAGAAACATAGAATTTGACGGCAGATAAGGACCGCTTGGCCCACCTAGTCTGCCCATTTCTACCTACTGGATAAGCTGCAGATCCTGAGTTAACCAGCAGCCTACTTTTCCTACCCCACCCCACAGAATTGCCTTATGACTATCCCATGCATGCTTGAATTCACCACTGATTTTGACTCACAACCTCCTCCGAAGGCCATTCCATGCATCCACAACCTCTCTGTGAAAAATACTTCCTTAAATTACCTCTGAGCAGCCCCTCTATCTTCAAATTGTGCCCTTGTTCTTGCACACTTTTTTGAAAGATGCTATCCTCTTGACTTTGTTGAATCCCTTGAGGTACTTGAAAGTTTCTATCATGTCCCCCTCTCCTCCTTTCCTCGAGGCTATACATATTAAGCTCCTTAAGTCTCTCTTCATATGTCCTCCGGTGCAGACCCTGCACCATTTTAGTTGCCCTCCTCTGGACAGCTTCCATCCTGTCTATGTCTTTGTGGAGATTGGGTCTCCAGAACTGCACACAGTACTCCAGATGGGGTCTCACCAGCTGTCTGTACAGAGGGTGGTACATGGAGTCCACAGACTTAAGTGCAGCCCCCTTCTCCAGCAGTCTGGTGATGATGTCCTTGACATCACCACCGAACAGCACCAAACCCCGGAAGGGCGCGTCCTGAATAGCGAACTGCACTTCCGGGACCAATCCTGACACTCCGAGCCAGGCATGATGCCGTAAGCCTATGGTGAAAGCGGAACTCCTACTAGCAGTGTCCACTGCATCGCATGTGGCACGAAGCATGTGCCGAGTGGCCGAACGTGCAGAGCAGACGAGGTCAGCCACTTCCTGTTTGACTTGATAGTCAGGAAGGTAGCGCAATTTGGATTCCACCTCACTAAATCATCTTCTGGTAATCCATGTGACCAACATAATTTAGGGCCCTAATTCCCAGAGTGGAAGAAGCAAAGATCTTCTTCCCATACTGGTCCAGAACATGGGATTCTTTGTCAGGTGAAGACGAGCTCAGATGTTTCGGGTTAGCTGTCCAGCCATGAGCGGTGCTAATCACGACTGAATCAGCTCGAGGGTGATAATCTAGAAAGTCAACACCCTCGGGAGCCTGATATAGCCTGTTCGACTTCCAAGGAAGAGGGGCTAAAGCCAACGGTTGCATCCAAATAGTGGAAACAAGATCGGCGTGAGGCTCAATCCAGGGTGGCACCAAGGTAGGAGCCGTCTCGGGCAGGTCCAGATGCTCAACGAGTTTCTTACGCTCTGGATCCAGCTCCAAGGAATGCCACTTGTGAACCTCCTGGATTTTGTGCAGCAACTCTGTAAAGGAAGGATCCTCCGGAAGAGACTTCGGAGGAGTCCTAGGCCTGGGCTTAGACGGAGAGCGTGGCTTGTCGTCTGGCTCGGAGCAACCGTCGGAGTCATCCAAGGTGTCCGAGGAGGAAGAAGATGAAGAGGAAGACTCCCTCTCCCGGCGTGGGGGAGGAACGGACCCCATGGAAGGTCCTCGGGGAAGCGTATTCTGCCTCGCCTTGGAACCACAGGGCTCGCCCCTGGTATCCAGAGGTGGGGAGGGAGTCTGTCGTCACGGACGTATGGGAGCTGGAATCGGCACCATCGTCGTGGGATGACTCTCCACCTCTCTGGTGAGCTGAGCCCTGGCCTCAGCCCAAAAGGAGGCCAGAGTCTCCTCAAGTCCACCAGAGGCTGAGGGGGCAGTGCAGGAGGAGGAGGAGGGGGATACGGGTATTGATTGTACCCATAAGGCGCGTATCTATAACCCAATGGCAGGAAATCCAGTGTCGGGTATTGAGGCACTTGGTACTGTGGCGTCAGATAGGCTGGCGTAGGGTACTGGGGCGTCGGATACTGTGGAGCCGGGTAAGATGGCGTCAGATACAACGGGGTCGGATACCCGGGAACCAGGGGGTCTGCTGGAGACGGCCCGGCCGAAGGGTCCACGGGCGGGCCTGGAGCAGAAGGCCGGGTGTGCGGAAGGCCTGGCATTGGAGCGGCATCCGGAAGCGGGATGTTGCCCGGCGTCGGCAAGACCTGCGTTGGAGCCAGCGTCCGGGGAACCGACGTCAGGTCAGTCGGCCCAGCGGGCAGACGGCCTGACAGGGGTGCAGCAGGAACATCGGCATCGCCCAGGGATGGAGGGGAAAATCCCCGGGGTCAGGCTGAGGAGACCCAGGGTCCCCGGAGGGCAGCGAAGGCTGCGGGGAGCCGGGAACAGCGTACGTGAGAGGGTCCGGCGTTGGCTCAGCTGCCTTGCGCGCTTCGGGCAGGCAGACGTCCGACTTATCAGCGGAGTCCAGGTGGACGCTGGAAGAGCCGACGTCCGACTTATCGGACCCATCGCCCGAGGCAGGTTGCGAAGGAGGAGCAGCCTGGTTGGGCGAAAGAGGGGCTGTGCACCATCCCGAAGGGTCGGGCGACTTATTGACTGTCTCCGTGTGGGTGTCAGAGGAG
The DNA here is from genome assembly GCA_016271365.2 of Neoceratodus forsteri. Classification (NCBI taxonomy): domain Eukaryota; kingdom Metazoa; phylum Chordata; order Ceratodontiformes; family Ceratodontidae; genus Neoceratodus; species Neoceratodus forsteri. Next base: position 1,074,211,920 of record CM057454.1, on the reverse strand, counting down.
CCGACGTCCAGCTTAGCGGAGCCGCTCAAACCAGTAGGCTGCACGGTAGTGTCTTTACTGGGAGCGAAGGCCTTCAATAGCCCGGAGGCACCTGAAGGGCCCAAGCGCAAGCCAGATGGGCAGGCCAACACCACCTTGGAAGCCTTGAAGGTGGCCGTCATGGAGCAATCCCCCGGAGGGGACGTTACCTGTAGCATGGCGACTCCTGAAGAAGACGTGGTGGATGAGGAGCCCTTATCCCGGTGCTTCTCCTTGTCTTTCTTCTTACTATGGCCTTCGGGGGAAGTGGACGTCTGCTGGAGCTTTCTTAACTTCCTCTCCATGGAGGACATTTTCTTCTTTAGTATGTGGGCCTCCAGGGACTGCTGCCTCCATCTGCGGGTGGCGGCGTTGAATTTAAGGCAGTGCTGACAATTTTCCACCTGATGATCCGGGCCTAGACAGAAGAGGCACTGGGAATGGCCGTCCTTGTGCGGGAGTTGGGCGCCGCACGAGTCGCACTTATTTTTGTGCTCGGAAGGTGTAGGGGACGACATACACCTACAAATGCCTGACAACTTAGTTGAAGAATCGAAAAAAATAGACGGTAAAAACTACCGACAACAGAGCTGACGAGCGTTGAACTTTACTGTGAGGTGCTGACATGAGCTAACGGTGGGAAAGAACTGCTGGCTAGAAATTTTTCTGTGGGGTCCTGACACCTGCTGGCATCAGTCCTATATGTAATTACCTACTACAAGAGCCCTCTCGAAGTAAGATCAGAAGATCTTCGAGAGGAGCTCTTGCAGCAGACTATAACCATTAGGACCAATGCCGCAGGCATTAGGACCCAGCGGAAAACTTCAGCCAGCAGTACCCAGCAGGGACTTCCCCCCCCGCTGACATCGGCTCCACCCCGACGTCAGCCCTGGTACAAAAGGGAGGCGGACCCAGCTCCACCCCAGTTCCCCCACCAAGACCCGCGAATGGGTCCTGACAAGAGAAGGAGGTGAAGCCTGAAGATGATGATCTGTACACCTCATTCAGGGGATGGAGGGTGGGAAAGCAGCACCAGCTGCAAGAGCTCCTCTCAAAGATCTGCTGTTACAGTAAGTTCTTACATAACTGTACTATCTTACTTCGAGTGAGAGCTCTTGCAGCAGGCTATAACCATTAGGACTGAATCCCAAGCAGGTGCCGAATCCCGGGTGGTGGAAGATGATAAGGCTGGAAACAGCAAGTTAAGACAAGAGTCCCTGAAGGACTGCCAGGCCGAAGCCGGCAAGGCGTCTGGATGCAATGTCCAAGCTATAGTGCTTCACGAAAGTGTGTAGAGAGTTCCAGGTAGCAGTAGCACAGATTTCCCTAATGGAGACATTCCGCAGAGTGGCAAAGGAAGCAGAGACTCCTCTGTTCGAGTGATCCCTAACTGGTCCTGGAAGGGGTTTATTGTGCTTCTCATAGCAAAATACAATGCAGTGGACAAGCCACTTAGAGACAGTTTGCTTGGAAACCGGTTTACCCAAGTATTGTGGCACAAATGCCACAAACAGTTGCTCCGATTTACGGTGAGTAGCCATGAGCTTAAGGTGATACCTCAGCACCCTATGGATGTCCAGAGTGTGAAGGAGAGCTTCTCTATTAGAGGGAGAAGAGAAATAAACTGGAAGGTCAACCGACTGGTTGAGGGTCAACTCCGAGATCACTTTAGGAAGGAACTTAGGATTCGTTCTAAGGGAAACCCTTTCCCTATGAAAAATTAAATGTCTCTTTACACATCAGAGCCTGGAGCTTGGACACTCTTCTAGCTGAAGTAACATCAACTAAAAAACAAACCTTCCAGGAAAAGTAATGCAGCTCACAGTCAGCTGCGGGTTCAAATGGAGGAACAGTAAGCTTCTCCAATGCAAACAGGAGGTCCCAGGGTGGGATAGGATCCCAAATAGGAGGTCTCATGTGTAAAATCTCCCATAAAAAGGTGTGGGTCACATCCAATTGGGCTAAGGTTTTGTCTCCCAAAAGGATGTGATAAGCGGAAATGGCCCACGTGCACCTTTATGGAGGAGTATCTCAAGCCTTGATGACATAAGGAGAGGAGATACTGCAATGCTGAGTTCACTGGACAGGTAAGGGGGTCCAGACGGTGAGACGATGCCCATAAGCAGAAATGCTTCCACTTCATAGCATAAGTGGAGCGAGTAGAGGGCTTCCTCACTGAAACGAATATGTCCGCCACCTCTTGTGATACCCCATACCTAGACTTTGCTACATCCAAAGGAGCCAAGCATGAAGGTGCAAAGACCCAAGATCGGGATGGACCAGCGAGCCCTGATCCTGGGACAGCAACTGCGAGCATATTGGCAGTGGGCTTGGAGGTTCCGTGGACAACTGCTGAAGTAGTGGGAACCAAATTTGCCGAAGCCACAGAGGGGCGATTAGAATCATCCGAGTCCCTTCTGCCTGTAACTTCAAGAGAACTCTGGACAAGAGGGAAGGCATAAAGAAACCTCCCTGCCCAACAAAGAGACAACGTGTCTGGCCAGAAAGCACCAGGAGCGGGCTCTCATGAGCAGAAAACTGGCAGTTTGGCGTTGCGTGATGACGCAAAGAGGTCCAGCTCTGGATGACCCCATGTGTCGAACAGCTGGTCCGCTACTGATTGCAGTAGCTCCCACTCATGTGCCTTGAACTGAGACCTGCTTAGGCTGTCAGCCAAGTGATTTAGTACACCTGGAACGTGCACTGTGCCCAGAAAGATGTGCCACTCCAGTGCCCAGTACCAGACTCTCATCGCCTCCCTGCACAGGGGTAAGCGTGAGCACCCCCTTGCTTGTTGATATAGAAGAAGACTGCCATGTTGTCCGTCTGAACAAGAAGAGAGCCTGGAATGAGGTCCTCTTGAAAGACATGTAGCGCACTGAGGACTGCTCGCATCTCCAAGACACTGCTGTGGAGTTTGTGCTCCATGGGGGTCCAGGTACCCTGCATTTGGCAGGCCCCCAGGTGCGCCCCCAACCCAAATCCGAGGCATCTATTATAAGAGTCTGATTCGGGGGCTCTGGATGGAAAGGGACCCCTTTTTCCACATTTATTGGGTCCGACCACCAAAGAAGCGTCCTCTTTACTGGCTCTGTGACTCTGACCATGTGGTCTAGGTCATCTGAGCATTGATCCCACTGCACCCTGAGCATCCATTGTGGGATTCTCATGTGGAGGTGGGCCAGAGGAGTGACAGGAATGGCCACCGCCATGTGCCCCAGAAGTCTGAGGAAGGTCCTGGCCTGGACCTAAGGGGTTACTAGGACTGATCCGGCAATCTCCCGCAAGCTCTGGGGGGGGTAGAAAAGCCATGCCCTGGACCGAATCCAGGACCACTCCTATGAAGATGAGCCTTTGGCTGGGCTCTGGGGAAGACTTTGGAAGATTCAGGGTGATCCCCAGATCTCGGAATAGAGTATAGGTGTCTCCCAGAGCTTGAAGAAGGCGCGACCTTGACGGGGCCACAAGCAGCCAATCGTCCAGGCTGCTGGTTGCTGGCTCTCCTTCGAAAGCCACCTCTTCTGCTTTGTTGGTTGCCACGAGCTTGGGCACCTGAGGGCTTCTGAATTGGCCACTTCCTTGCTCTCCTCTGTACATCTGGCAGACAGACCAGATGGATTTCCCAGACTCCTGGAGATGAGAGATGAGCGACTCTGTCTCCTGCCCAAACAAGACGGAACCCTGGAACGAGAGGTCCCAGATCCCGGACTCCAGACTGCAGGTCTTGGTGAAAGCCTGAGACTCTCAACCAAGCGTGGCGTCGGAGATAGACCCCTGATGCTGCCACTCTGGCCACCATGTCTGCAGTGTCGTATGAGGCACGGAGAACATGCATGCCTACGTCCGAGCCAGACTTAAGGACATCCAGAATCTCCATCTTCTGTGCGGGGTCTGGTAAGGCATTCATAAGCTCTTGTACCCGTTCCCAGAGTGCATTCTGGTACTAACGCCGGTCCAGGGACCGATGTCGGGAGCAGGCTCACGGGTACATGACAATTCGCTCCTGCGATTTCATACCGCAACTATTCACTCCTGACTATACACTCCCGCGTCAATTCATTCCTATGACACTATCCGCCTACGACAATTCGCTCCCGCTGTATTCATTGTCATCTGTGAGAAATATGCCCCATGGCAGTGCCACTGATTTGAAGATAGTATTGCCCCTGAAACATAAATGTATTAAATTCTAAGACAAATTGGGCTAGGTTCACCAAAAACTCAGTCAGGGGGTCCTCTACCTCCATCTCGATTCAAATAATACTGTAAAGCCTGCAACCCACCCTCATGTGGAATATTCGTATATAATCCCTCCACATCGAGTGTGACCAAAAGGTCCATATCTACACCAAAAAGTCAGTTCATGAGAGCACGTCGCGATGACAGCAACTATGAGCACTGAGCAGGGGATTTGGAAAGGAGATTTTGGAACAAGGTTATAATAAAAGTGGTGTTTTGCAGGCTAAGAATTTAGTATCTGAAATACCAAGAGATGATTTGTTACAAGAAAAAAGTTTCAATTTACAGCAAACACAGAAGCTCAATTTTGTCACTACTTATTGTGTTGAGTCAGGGAAAATGGAGCAGATTATTTGCACAAACTGGTCAATTTTGCAGACAGAGGATAAATTGAAACAGTGTGTAAAAAACTTTCCACGTTTGGTTTTTAGATGTGCTGATAATTTGGGTAACAGATTAACACAGAGTTATCAGCCAAGATGTAAGACACAGTCCCTAGTGCCTATTGGAGAAGCTGTTTTCCTCTACTCTGGTTGCCTTTTCTGTCCCCTCTGCCTCCTCTTTCTCTGCTCCTGTCACACTGAGTAAAAATGCAGTATTTGATTATTCAGACTCTGTAGAAAGTGAGTTGTACCTCTATCATTACTACCTTCTGATTTGGAGGTAGGAGCTGCTGTGCCTGGTAGCTACTTTTTGCCCGATATGGGCCATGGAGAAAATGATGTATGTGGCTGTACTGTAACTGGTCTCACTCAATCAATAACCACCACTGATGCCATTCTGTGATAATGTGGGAGCGGGAGCGGGAGCGAATTGTCATAGGTGGATAGTGCCATAGGAGTGAATTGACGTGGGAGTGTATAGTCAGGAGTCAGAATGAGAACGGCTCCTAGTATGAGACCTAAACCAGCGTTGGCTACCTGACCTCGGTGAGCGCCGGTGTTGGTCTGCAGACAGAGATCGACAGCGGACCCTGGAGGGTGAGCGAGGCAACAGCCTCTCAGGGGTCTTCGGCGAAGGAACACCCTCCAGTTGAGGTTTACCCAATGGGTCCGGTACTGGTGATGGGGCCAGCTTCGGGGGTCCTGCTTTTGGACTTGGCCCCACCAAAAGGAAAAAAGTTGGTGGAGGTCCTCCTTGGTAAACACTGAGGCCGCTGTCCCCAGAAAGAGAACCTCTGAAGTGTCCGGCCTTGAGGGGGAGCCTCCTGGAGAGCCCAGAGGGGAGGAAGACTTGGGGGATAAAGATGCTGTCCCTTCGCCGGTAGCATCAGGATCCTTCACCCCTTCTACCAGTGTCTGTATTGGGACCGATGACGGGTTCACGCTGGGGGTGCTGGAGTGTCCTCAGACTCCAGGGGCTTGCCCTTATCGAGTGAAGCCGGGACCTTGGCGGGCAGGACTGTGGCTTGTGCCTCTGAGGTCTTAGGGGTGACTCTGAGCAGCATCACCTTGGGCCTAGCAGGCTTCTCCCCAGACGTAACTACTATGGCCTGTGCTTTCTTTGCAGGAGCGGAATCCTTCTTTGAGTGCTGCTCTCCAGAGCCCGAGGAAGAGTGGAGCTTCTTGGGGAGGACCGCGAGCAGGACCTGGACCGGTAGCGGGACAGACTACAGTCCTTGTCTCGGGACTGTTTGGATTTCTCCTTACTCTTGGCCTTCTCCCCGGGGTGTAGATCCATCTTCTGCTCTAGAAGGAATGCCTTGAGAGCCTTCAAATGGCAGATCCTGGTCCTACTTGTGAAGCCCTGGCAGGTGGAATAGGCCACGGTGTCATGGTTAGGTCCCAGGCAAAAGACAAACTTAGCGTGGTCGTCCTTGGATGGAATCTGACAGCCGCAGCTGCATTTATTGCGATGGGGTCCCGATCAGGAGATCGATGACGGGGTTGACATACGTTGGTACTGAAAAACCGTTGAAGTTAGATGTGAAAAAAGCGATAGACAAGCGAAAAACTAAGTTTTTTGCTGGTAGCTGGCAAGAGAAGAACTTTCCAACGTGAGCGGGTCGCGGCCGGAAAAGAACTGGGGTGGAACTGGGTCCGCCTCTTTGTACCAGGGCTGACGCGGAGTAGAGCTGACGTCGGGGGTCCCTGCTGGGTACCGTTGGCTGAGAAGTTTTCAGGAGTCCTAATGCCTGTGGCATTAGTCGTAATGGTTATAGCCTGCTGCAAGAGCTCCCACTTGTAAGATCGTAAAATTCTGTGAACGTCAAACGTATGCAGGATGGCCTCACCCTGATTAGAATGCTCAGGGTAATACACCGGCAATTCAAGAGTGTGATTAAGGGTAGTCTCCGAGACAACCTTTGGAAGAAACTTAGGATTTGTGTGCAGAGCCACACTGTCTCTGTGAAAAATCAAATAAGGCACCTTACACATCAGAGCCCGAAGCTCAGAAATTCTATGAGCAGAAGTGACTACAACTAAAAAGAGCACTTTCTAGGACAAAAAGCGCATGTCACATGTCCTTGCAGGTTCAAACGAAGTTAAGGTCAATTTCTCTAAAAGAAAATTAAGGTCCCACAGTGGAGCAGGGTTACGCACCAGAGGTTTCAGATGCAAAATACCTTTTAAGGTTTTGGAGACCTCTAACTGAGCCAGGGTCTTGCCTCCTACTAAATCATGATAGGCAGAGATGGCTGCTAAATGCACCTTCAGTGACGAATAGCTCAAGACAAGATCCGACAGATGTAGAAGATACTCCATGACCTTGTGAGTGGAGCACGAGAAAGGATCCAAATCTTTTGAGGAGGCCCAAATAGAGAAGTGGTTCCACTTCATGGCATAGGTAGTTCTGGTAGATGACTTTCTTGCCTCTACCAGAATTTGAACTACCCCTTGGGGAAACCCCATACCTAGAAGTAGCTATGTCTTGAGGAGTCACCCATGGAGATGAAAAGATTTTAGTCCCGGATGTACCAGTGTGTCCCCCTCCTGGGACAAGAGATTGTAAGACAGAGGTAGAGGAATCGGAGGTTCCACTGCTAGCTGCTGAAGCAGGGGGAACCAGATCTGTCCAGGCCAAAATGGAGCTATCAATATCATTTGTACTCCTTCTGTCTGAAGCTTGATCAACACTCTCTAAAATTGGAAAGGGAGGAAATGCGTGCAGAAATTTCCCTGTCCAAGAAAGAGAGAGTGCATCTTGCCAAAAAGCACCATGCCTGGGATCGAGCGAGCAAAACTTAAGTTTTGCATTTGATGGGGCTGCGAACAGAACCACTTCCAGACGACCCCCCTAAAGATCGAAGATGTGATCTAGAACCTCTTGCTTTAGCTCCCACTCATGGGCTCTTACCCTGGTGCCGCTAACGCTGTCTGCGATAACTCTCTGCATGCCTGGGACATGGACCGCCCAAAGACGGACCTTGTGCAGAACCGCCCAGTTACAGAACTGCATCGCTGCCCTGCAAAGAGGATATGAGCGGGTGCCCCCCCCCCCGTTTGTTGATGTACCACACCACGCACATGTTGTCCGATTGGATCAACAGGGTCTTTTGCTGAAGAATGTGCTGAAAGGCTTAAAGAGCATAAAGCACTGCTCTCATTTCTAGCACATTTATGTGAAGGTGCAGTTCCACAGGGGACCATAGGCCAACCCATCCCATTCCTGACACATCTGTGTCAGTATCTGGGAGTGAGGAGGAGCCTGGAAGGGGACTCCTTGAATCAGGTTGTTGGGAGTCCTGCCACCATAGCAGATCTCAATGCATTGGACTGGGAATGAGGACCTGACTGTCCAAGTCATCCACCCTCTGATCCCACTGGGACCTTAGAGTCTACTGTGAGATGCACATGTGGAGTCTCACCAACGGGACCATAGGGATAGCTGCTGCTATGAGGCCAAGAAGGCGGAGCACCGCCCTGGCCGAAATTAGTCTGCTGGAAGATACCAGCTTGGCCTGCCTCTCAAGGGCATCTACCTTGTCCAGGGGGAGAAAGGCCATACCCTGCACTGTGTCTAGCACCGCCCCAATAAATGGAAGGCACTGGGAAGGAACAAGCTGGGACTTGGGCTAATTGACAGTAACACCCAGATGTTCGAGAAGGAGCATGGTAGCTGATAAGAAAGCTTCCAACCCCTCCCTTAACGGGGCTGTGAGAAGCTAATCATTGAGGTAAGGAAAAACGTAGTGCCTCTGACTCCTCAAAGCACCTGCCACAACTGCTAGGCATTTGGTAAAAACTTGCGGTGCCGAGGACAGGCCAAAAGGGAGCGCTCTGAACTGGTAATGCTCCCCTCGGAAGGAAAATCTGAGGAATTTGCGATGTGGATGGAAAATTGGAATGTGGAGGTAGGCATCCTGCATGTCCAGGGCACAAAGCCATTGACCTTTGGCAAGGAGAGGCAGCAGGCTTTGCAGCGACAGTATCCAGACCCTCTTGTACTCTATAAAGAGGTTTAGGGTACTGAGGTCCAGAATCGGACATAGATCCTCCATCTTTTTGGGTACCAGAAAGAAACAGAAGTAAAATCCCTTTCTGATCTGGTTTGCTGGCACAGGCTCTATAGCCTCTTTTTAAAGAAGAGCCGTGATCTCCTCCCTTAAATGGGGAATATGCACCTTTGGGTAGTGAGAAAACCCGGAGGATTGTTTGGGGGTTTTTACCTGAAATTCTAGAGTGTGACCAAGCTTTATTAACCGAAACACCCAGGTGTCTGTTGTGATGGACTCCCAGTCTCCCAGATGCCTCGTGACTCTTCTGCCCACTTGTTCCTCTGACAGATGAGGAGGAGGGATGGTGATCAGCAAATCAGGAATGGGAGGTAGGGGTTGGGGAGGAACGCTCCTGAAACCCTCTGGGTTTTGGCTGGAGGAGTGGCGACTGTACTGGGAGACCTACGTTTAAACTGGCATTTGGGCGCGTGTTGGTTTTTCGTCTGGCGTCTTGTTCTGCCTACGAAAAGGATGTTTTTCTTGTTGTTTCAGGCGTACATGGTATGAACCAACCGAAGAGCTGTGCTTTATCCTGCAGGCTTGTCATAATGTCCTGGGCATCTCTGCCAAACAGGACAGAGCCTCTGAAAGGGGCATCTTGGACAGTCGACTGAACATCAGGGGCTAGGCCCAATTCTCGAAGACAAGTGTAGCGGTGCAGGATTACAGCTGTGGCTGTACCTCTAGCGGAGGAGTCCACTGCATTGTAGATGGCCTGCAAAGAATAACGTCCTGCCACCTTGGCCATTTTTAAAGCATTTGCCAAGGAGGACTTTTAGAGGGCCTCAACAACAGGCTCGAGCTGGTGGAACAAGGACTTCTGGTACTCTCATGTGTGAGACGTAGTTCAGAGCACATATAGCTAGAGTAGAAGAAGCATAAAACATCCCCCTGAACTGGTCCATTTGTCTGGATTCTATGTCGAAAGAGGAAGTACTGAGGTACTTTGGCTTTGCAGACCGATCATGGGCTGCAGTAATGACCACCGAATCAGCCCTAGGATGCATGCTGAGGTGGTCCTTGTGCTCAGGGGTCCTGTAAACTCAGTCAGCTTTCTTTGCCACAGCTGGGATAGAGGAAGTTCTCTGCCAGATGGTAGAGGGTAAATCCTCGTGAGGTACCAGCCATGGGGGTGTCAGTACCGGACTCGTTTCTGGAAAGTCCAGATGATCTGCCAACCTCTGTCATTTGGAGTCCAGAGCATCTGCCTTGGGCCTCTGCCATATGTCTGAGGAGGTCCACAAAGGAGGGATATTCAGGCGGTGATTTAGAGGATTCTCGAGGGACTGGGTCCTCATGGGGAGGTGTCTCGAAACCCAAACCGGCGGATGAGGAATATGAGTCTGCTTCAGAATTGTCTGAATCCTCCAGAATTTTTTCAGGAACCGGAGGATCTAGCACTCTGGTTACCCTTTCAGATGTCAGGAGTTGCGTTAAATCTAACGTACGACCTGATGTCGAAGTATGAGGAAGGACCGGAGAGAGCACCCTAGGGGTAGGAACTAAGCGGCCTGCATCTGGTATAAGTAGATGCCTGATGCATAATTCTGAAACCAACTGCAATTTGGTCTCAGACCAAGATTTTAGAATCTCCCTAAAATACATCTGAGGTTGAGAAGGAGGAGGTGGAGTAGGAGGAAGTGGAGGGTGAGTAAATCCGGTTCCAGGCCCACATCCCCCGAAGCTACAGGATGGATAATGGTGTGGGTAGCCTGGTGGAGGATAGTAACCAGAATAATAAAAGGCCAATGAAAAGGGATCCAGCATCAGGGCTGATAGAGGACAGCTTGACGGCGGATATCCCGACAGTGCCAACAATGCTGTAAAACCGGATGTCAGTCCTGACGAAGGATAACCCAATCACGGCCCTAACGGAGGGTAATCTGACGGCAGCCCGACGGAGGATACCAGAAGCCGGGCCCAGATGGAGTGATAGCCTGACGGCAGCCCCGGAGAGTAGCCGGATGGTGGCCCCGATGGAGGGTAGCCTGATGGTCCTGCAGGAGGACAGCTCGAAGGCCCTGCGGGGGGAACCCTGGTGAAGGTCCTTAGGGGCGGTGTCCCAAGGGAGGCCCCGAAGGTGGAATACCTGTTGGGACCCCCGACGGGGGGAAGGTCTGATGGCAGTCCCGGCAGAGGCAAGGGGGCCTGCGGGCATTGAGGAGCAGGGTCTGGCACTACTATAGGCGGTGCCGGAGCAGCCGTAAGGCCTTTTGGCACCAGGACATCAGGTAAACCTGGCAAAAGGTGTTCGTTCATTGGGACCTGCGGGTCCAGTGACAGCAGAGGAATCTTTGACAGAGCAGGAGATGGAGGTTCTCTATGGATGGAGACCCTTGTCCTCCAGCCGGGACAGAGCCAATGACCGGCTGTGCCTTGTCAGAGCCTGATGGATGCGAAGAGGCCATACTATCGTCGTGAGGGCCAGACGATCGATCTGGGTCATGCAGAAGTTGGAGGCCCTGACTACTGACTTACCAACCCTGGCCGGGAGCTCGCCGGAGGGTCTGATGAGCGGCTTATCGGCTGTGCCTGGCAACTTAGAGCCCGGGGTGGAAATGGGCCTGAGAGCGGCGGTGGCCTCGGATGGATCCGAAGAACCCGCCGTCACCGCAACTAGTGGCAGGGGGACAGAGTCTCACTCTGAAGGCAGAAGCACAGGCTTGGCCACGCACCCACCTTCCCGGAGGAAGGGGGGCCGGTCCTCTGTCGAAGGGGCCGTGGCCACTCGTGGGGGACCTGCTCCCGGTCCCGATGTTTTTCTTTGTCCCGGTTCTTCTCATGTGGATCAGTTGGAGAGGAGGAGGCACTTTTCAGCTTTTTTAGCTCTTTCACCATCAAAGACATTTTTTGTTTCAGGAGATGGGCCTTGAGAGACTGTTGGTGCCTTTTCCGTGTGGCTGGGTTGAATTGAGTGCAGGCCTCACACTCCTCGATGTGGTCAGGACCCAGGCAGAAGAGGCAGAGGGTATGCTGGTCCTTATGCGTTACCTGGATGCAGCAATAACCACACTTGTTTTTATGCGATTCCATAGGAGAAATGGACGACATACAAAACTATTGAAATTATTTTAGTCAACAGAAAAAAATGGATACTCATCCGAATAAGGCGTTCGAACTGCTGCAACGAGTTTCGGTCGGTCTGACGTGCACAAGTCACCGTCAGGAAAGAACTGGAGAGTGGATGTGAGGACATCGGGTGGGCGGTCCCCTGTCAGACACTGCTAGTAGAAGTTTCCGTGTGGTCCTACGAATATACAAAATTTGCCAGCAGATAAAGGCCTAGAGGTCTATCAAGTCTGCTCGAATGTGCAGCCAACACCCCTTATTCTGCAGCTGCCCCTCCCTTCCACCCTTCCCCTCCATTGACCCTCCCCCTTGTCCTGTCCCATCGCCTTTTGCAGCAGTCCACTGTTCTACTGGATACCACTTCTGCAGGTAATGCATTCCACCCAGCTACCACCCTCTCTGTAAAAAAGTGTCTCCTCATCTCCCTCATGAACCTTCCTCCCTCTAGTCTCATATCATGGCCCTTGGTGTCCCTCCCCTCCCTTACTTTGAACAGCACCTCTGTACCAGTTTTGTTTTCCTGATTTTCAGATGATTTCCTATTTAATCTGTTAGATTGTCCTGACACATGGGGGTGCAGTCCTACAAGTGATTACCTACTACAAGCGCCCTCTCGAAGTAAGATCAATTATTAATGTAGAAAGTGTTGTAATAACACTTTAAAACACACTTAAAACAGATTTCCTATTTAATCTGTTAGATTATCCACAGTCAAAGCAGGGCCAAGACCCTCAATGACATCACAACATTTTCTACAGTTATAATAATTATTTTTATGTGCATTGAAACTAGTGAGTTCTCACCGTTACATTTCAAACTGTTAGTAAAAATAGTTAACTAGAATTCTGGCATTGTTTTGGTAGAAAATCCTATTCCATCCAAAGTATTTCAGTAAAAAAACTGTTGTACGTTTAACTTCATCAAAAGAAGTAAAATACTCTTCTAATAATGCATTTCAGGTTATGCATGTTTTAACAGTGATGTCCATCTATGTGTTTTTCCAATTGATAAACAAGTAACTGTGTCCTATTTTTTTTCTTTTCAAACTAAATCTGGATAGAAAGAGATTAATATTTTCAGAATCATAACACATGCTCAGATTGTTTTTACTGTCTTTGTCCAGGAAAGGCACACTGAGCTACAGCTCATTACTGTGTGTGTTTTGGGAGCACAGGGAGGTTAAGTGACGACTTCTGGTCATGCAGTATACAAGTAGAGCATGTTGGAATCAAAATCCATTCTGCTGGATGACCAAAGCCTGTTTACAGCTTTTTGCCTTTAACCGCTAGGTTGTACTGTCAGCTGATAATCAAAAACTACACATTTCAAGACTGGCCCCATGATGCCAAGCTAGTAGGTACGGAGCAACATTTGCATCTTGAAGACCTGAATTTACACCTGAAATTGTAAGAGAAAAGTCTGTATGAGAGGGAACGGAAAAAGACAGACAGTGCAATGGCAGCCCCCAGAAAACTGTACTGACTTGAACACAGCCAGGGTTTAGAAATCCTGATATGGGGCTCCAATACCTGTTGGCACCACAGAGCCAGCCTTGAGATGTGTAGTTTTTGATGATCAGCTGGCAGTATAGCCTAGAGGTTAAAGTAATCCTGAGGATGGATTATTTTTACTAGCAGTTTAAAATGTAAAGGTGATAACTCGCTAGTTTCCATGCACACACTGTACAAAACAATTATAAATGTAGAAAGTGTAATAGCACCTTAAAACAAACTAAATAAAACAATTTCCTATTTAACCTGTTGGATTATCTACTGTCAAAACAGGGCCAAGACCCTTGGTGACATCAATTTCTGTCAGGCGCCTAAAACATGGCTGCTACCAGCCCTTAATTACAGGCTGACTTACAAATGAATAACTCTGGACTGCAAAGACTCACAGATAAACACAATAGCTCACTCAAATTAGCTTTTTATGGGCTTTCAGACATTAAGAAATCCTGAAGATGACAGTTCCCCTTTAAAATTCTGAAATTAAGTGAACCAATTTACTAAGGTGTCTCAGTAATTATATTTGTATGTTAAGGCACTACCCATTTGGGAGGCAGTACAGCGTAGCAGTTGAAGTAGTAGTACACCCAAAATTTGCAAAAAAACATGTTGTGCAGAATGTTTTGATTTATGTGTTAAGTCCTAGTGTGTCCTTCCCTTCCCTCTGTCTATTAGGAGTTTTTCCTAAATTAGCCTGCAAGCTTTGTGGTAGTGTACGACCCCTGGGGATCTCTATCAGAGATAGATTTATTGCTTTTCTTGCTCCTACAATGCATCCTGTCTCATGTGACAGTGATGTAGCCAAGACCATAGATTTAGCTGCAAGCACTGCTATAGAATAAGGTCATAACAGCAGAGCTGTGTAACTTTTCTTATCCAGTGTGCACAAACAGCTACATGTACAATTTAGAAATACTTGAGAGCCGAGTGAGGCTTCTGTAAGAAAACAGCTACTATATAACTAACTCAATAGTTTTGTTTTCAGTGTGCCCAGGTCTAGCTAGCAGGAGTGTTTTGATTGTAAAACTTAAACTACACACAACCATAAAAAGCAAAGAAATCACCCCAGATCATCAATGCTATAATTAGGAAAGACTCTAGCTGATTTTTTGCAGAAAACCGCACTCGGCTGTCAAGCATTTGCTAAACTGTAAATGTAGGTACCAGCATTCTATTAGGTAGAACTGGCAGTTAGTGCTGATTGTGCTCTATGACATGATTTTTTTTTTGTTGTTGTTTTACAAATGTGAAGTATTATTTAATAGAGTATTTGTTTCTTATTCAGGATAAGTGTGTATGTGAGTTATTTAATTAGACTGCCATGCAAGTTTAAAATCAAAACACTTACTCCTGCTAGCTAGACCTGATGCACATAGAAAACAAAAATACTGAATTAGAGCTATTTAGTAGCTGTTTCCTTACAAAAACCTACTCAGTTAGCTCTCAAGTATCTGCTGAACTATACATGTAGCCATTTGTGCACACTGGATAAGAAAAGTTATACATCTCTGTCGTTGAGAACCAATTCTAAAGCAGTGCTTGCAGTTGAATTTATGGTCTCTGCTACATCACTGTCATGAGACAGGGTGCATTGTAGGTACAAGAAAGGCATTAAACCTGGCTCTGATGGAGATCCCCAGGGGTTGTAAAACTACCATAAAGCTAGCAGGCTAATTTAGGAAAAACTCCTAATAGCAGACAGAGGGAAGGACACACTAGGGCTTCACACACAAATCAAAACATTCTGCATAAAGTAGAGTTACGTAAGAACTTACCGTAACAGTAGATCTTCGAGAGAGGCTCTTGCAGTAGGTAATTACATATAGGACTGACGTCGGCAGGCGGCAGGACCCCGCAGAAAAAATTCTAGCTAGCAGTCCCTGGCGAGGGACCGCCCCCACGTCAGGTGACCGGCGTCAGGAGACGTCGGTATAAAGGGGCAGTCCCTGGCACCCACCTTCCAGTTCATCCCGCCACAGGCCAAAAGAGGCTGGATGAGAGAGGAGCGGATATTTCCATCACTGGAAAAGGAGCTGAAAAAGCCTAGGTGGATGGAGGGCGGGAAGGAATTACCTACTGCAAGAGCCTCTCTCGAAGATCTACTGTTACGGTAAGTTCTTGCGTAACTGTACTATCTTACCTTGAGAGGGCTCTTGCAGTAGGTAATTACATATAGGACTGAATCCCAAGCAGTCTGGAACAAAGAAAGGCACCGGGAGGAGGAAAACTACTCCAAGAAGCAGTTCTAGCTGTGCAAGCTTCAAGATAAGAGGCCTTGCAGAGCAGCCAGCCCGAAGCCTGCTCTACAGCGAGAGGCAATATCCAAACTGTAGTGCTTAGTAAAGGTATGGACGGAAGTCCAGGTGGCGGCAGCACAGATATCTGCCGCTGACACATTCTTGAAATGAGCCGCTAAGGCAGCTACTCCTCTGGTGGAGTGGCCTCTTACTTGACCCGGCAGGGTCTTGTTGTATTTGTCATAACAGAAAGTTATGCAATGAGCCAACCACTTAAGATAGGCATTGCTTAGAAACAGCACTGCCTTCCCGTTTATGAGCAAAAGAGATGAACAGTTGATCAGTCTTTCTGAGATCCTTTGTCCTGTTGGTGTAGTATCTCAGAATCTGGTGAACATCCATAGTATGGAGTAAATACTCCCCCTGATTACAGTACTGCGTGAAAAAGGTGGGTAACTCTATGGACTGATTTAGAGTAGACTCCGCAACTACCTTAGGGAGAAACTCAGGGTTCATGTGCAGAGCAACACGTTCCTTGTGAAAAATCAAGTATGGAATTTTACACATCAGGGCCTGGAGCTTGGAAATTCTCCGAGTGGAAGTAATCGCCACCAGGAAGAGAGTCTTCCATGAAAGGAACTTCAATTCTGCGGAAGCTGCCGGTTCAAATGGAGGCAGAGTAAGTTTCTTGAGAACAAAGTTCAAGCCCCAAGGGGGAGCAGGAGTACGTATAGGAGGTCTCAGATGGAGGACCCCCTCTAAGAAAGGTCTTCGAGACCTCCAGTTGAGCAAATGTCTTGTCTGCAAAGGGGACATGATAGCTGAGATGGCCGCCATGTGGACTTTCAGAGAAGAATGACTGAGACCCAGGTCAAACAGATGGCGTAGGTACTCCAGCAGAAGCCCCGCTGAGCAGGAAAAGGGTTCCACGTCCTTGGAAGCAGCCCAGATAGTGAATCTTTTCCACTTCATGGCATACGTGGATCTAGTGGAGGGTTTTCTAGCCTCCACCAAAATCACCACTTGAGGAGAAACCCCAAAACAGGATTGAGCTAAGTCTGCAGGAGCCATGCATGCAGCTGAAGAGATTTGAGGCCTGGATGGACCAGGGTCCCCTGATCCTGGGTCAGTAAACCTCGAGATAGAGGAACAGGAAGAGGATGATCCACTGAATATTGTTGCAGAAGAGAGAACCAAACTTGCCTGGGCCAGAAAGGAGCAATCAGAATCATTCGTGCTCCTTCTGAAGCTAGTTTCTGCAAGACTCGTGGGATAAGTGGAATTGGGGGAAAAGGCATAGATGAATCTGTCCTTCCAGTCTAGAGACAAAGCGTCTCTCCAGAAAACGCCTCGCCTTGAACGAGCGAGCAGAAAAGAGGAAGTTTTGCGCTTGAGGGGATGCGAACAGGTCGACCTGTGGTGTTCCCCAAAGTCGGAAGATATTGTCTAGGACCTTGGTCCAGTTCCCACTCGTGAGTCAGAGCAGAAGAGTGACTTAGCTTTGTCTGCCAGGGTGTTGTCAACTCCCGGAACATGAACTGCTGTGAGGTGAAGGTCGTGTTGTGTTGCCCAATCCCAAACCCTCATTGCTTCCCTGCAAAGAGGGTAGGACTGAGTCCCCCCTTGTTTGTTGATGTACCAAACCACACACATTGTCTGTCTGGACAGCTAGGTGGCCGGGAAGGATGTATGGGTGAAGGGCTTGGAGAGCGTACAACACTGCCTGAAGCTTGAGCACATTGAAATGGAGTGTTTGTTCCGGCTTGGACCAGGAGCCCTGGGTCCGATGGGGACCTAGATGGGCTCCCCAACCTTTGCCCGAGGCATCTGTGGTTAGAGTCTGGGAGGCAGAGGATGAAAGAAAGGAACTCCCCAAAACAGGTTCTCTTGAACCATCCACCACTGCAAGTCTCGAAGCATCGGTGAGGAGACTAGAACTGGGTGATCTAAGTCATCCACTAACTGATCCCATTGGGAGCCAAGAGTCCACTGAGAAACTCTCATGTAGAGTCGAGCGCGAGGAACTGTCGGGATAGCAGCCGCCATGAGCCTGGGAAGACGAAGGACTGACCTTGCACTGACCCGCCTGAGGCCAGACAACAGACTTATTTGAGTCTGGAGGGTGGACGCCCGGTCTGGTGGCAAGAAGGCCCTGCCAATGGTCATGTCTAGAATCACCCCGATGAACTGTAGTCTCTGGGATGGGATCAAGTGAGACTTGGAATGGTTGATGGCAATACCCAGGCAGGCAAAAACCTGCTGGGTAAGGGTGAGGCAGCGCAGGAGTTCCTCCCTGGACGAGGCCGCCAGGAGCCAATCGTCCAGGTACGGGAAAACCTGCACTCGCACGCACGTAGAGCAGCCACCACTGCCAGGCATTTGGTAAACACGGGGTGCCGAGGATAGGCCAAACGGAAGTGCCTTGAATTGGTAGTGGTCCCCCTAGAACGTAAAACAAAGGTATTTGCGATGAGACGGGCGAATGGAAATGTTCAGGTAAGCATCCTGCATATCCACGGCACATAGCCATTGACCCGACCGGAGAAGGGGCAGAAGGCTCTGCAACGAGAGCATTCTGAACCTTTTGTACTCCACAAAAAGATTCAGGGAACTGAGATCCAGAATAGGTCTGAGATCTCCTGTCTTCTTTGGGACCAGAAAGAAATGGGAATAGTAACCAATCCCTTAAAGATGAAGGGGGATGGGCTCTATTGCTTGTTTCAGAAGTAGAGCTGAAATGTCCTCCTGGACCAAGAGAAGGTGTTCCCATGAATATGACGACTTTAACACGGGGGTGGCGAGGTGGTTTCTGTGAAACTGTATCGAGTGTCCTCCTGCGATCAGCTGGAGCACCCAAGAATCTGATGTTATCCTCTTCTATCCCGGAAGGTGGAGGGAAAACTTCCCTCCTACCGGTTCCTCTGGGGAGTCCGGAGGCTGTGGGAGAGGGAAGGAGCCAGGTGGTGTGTGGCAGTGCCGCAGCTGATGCACCCGCTACTTTTTTGGGCGGGGGGGTGAGCAGCTGGGGCCGAGTTTGTGGCCCGCCTTCCTGGGTTTCGCTTGGCCGATTCCGCTCATGAAAGTGATCATGCTATGGGGTTGAAGCGGTACACGGAGTCAACAGACTTCAGTGCCATCCCCTTCTCCTGCAAATTGGTGATGATGTCCTTGACATCACCACTGAAAAGCACTGACCCCCGGAAGGGTGCTTCCTGGATAGCGGACTGCACTTCCAGGACTAACCCTGACAAGCGGAGCCAAGCAAGATGATGCAAGCCTACGGCGAAAGCTAAGCTCCGTCCAGCAGTGTCCACTGCATTGTAGGTCACACGAAGCATGTGTCGACTGGCCGAACGTGTAGAGCGGACAAGATCAGCCAACTCCTGCTTGACTTGGGAGTCTGGCAGGGAGTCCAGTTTGGCTTCCACCTGAGTAAGAATGGCCTTCTGGTAGTCCCCCGTATGACCGACATAGTTCAGGGCCCTAATCCCCCATGTGGAGGAAGCAAAGATCTTCTTTCCATACTGATCCAGTAGGCGGGATTCTTTGTCAGGTGGCGACGAGCTAAGATGTTTTGGGTTGGTCAACCGGCTATGAGCGGCGCTAATCACGACTGAGTCGGCACGAGGGTGAGAATCTAAAAAATCAACACCCTCGGGAGCCTGGTATAGCCTATTCGGGGGCTAGAGCCGACGGCTGTTTCCAGATGGTGGTGACAAGGTCGGCATGAGGCTCTATCCAGGGTGGCACCAAAGTAGGAGCTGTCACGGGCAGATCCAGATGCTTGGCGAGTTTCAAATGCTGAGGGTCTGGTTCCAAAGAGTGCCACTGATGAACCTCCTGGATTTTCCTTAGCAACTCCGTAAAAGAAGGATCTTCCAGAGGAGTCCTTGGCCTGGGCTTCGACGGAGAGCATGGCTCATTGTCCCTTTCGGAGCAACCATCGGAGGAATCCGAGGAGTCCGAGGGTGAAGAGGAGGAGGAGGAAGAGGAAAGAGACTCCCTTTTCTGACCCGGGGGAGGAACAGACCCCTTGGGAAGCACCCGGGGAAGCGTATCCTGCCCCTCTCTGGACCCAGATGGGAGAGCCCTGGAGTCCGGAGGTGGTGAGGGAGTGTGCCGCCTCAGATGTATGGGAACCTGAGATGGCACCGTTGTCGGTAGGTGGCTCTCGACCTCCCTGGTGAGCTGAGCCTTGGCCTCAGCCCACTAGGAGGCCAGAGTCTCCTGCAGGTCCACTGGCGGCTGTGGGGGCGGTGGAGGAGGAGGGGGATAAGGATATGGGTTGTACCCATATGGAGAGTATCCAAAACCTGGCGGCGGGTAGCCTGGCATTGGGTATTGCGGCATCGGGTACTGCGGAGTTGGAAAGACCAGTGTCGGGTACTGCGGCGCTGGATACTGTGGCCCCGGGTACATCGGCGTCAGACAGGACGGAGGGTACCCGGGAGCTGGAGGAGCTGCCAGAGCAGACCATCCAGCCGGCGGCCTCACAGGTGGATCCAAGTTGGAGGGCCCGGAGGGCCTGGTGGTGGGGTGACATCTGGAAGCAGGATGTCGGCCAGAGTCAGTAAAACCGGCGTCGGGGGCCCCGGCGTTGGAGCCGGCATCCGTGGAGCCGATGTCGGATCTGGCGCACCTATAGAAGGATGGTCTGATGGAGGAAGATCCTCAGCGTCACCCAGGGATGGAGTGGAAAAATCCCCGGGGTCGGGCTGGGGGGACTCTGGGTCCCTGGATGGCAGCGAAGGCTGCGGAGAACTGGGGATGACGGACGTGGGTAGGTCCGTCTTCTGTTCTGTCGCCGACCGGACGTCGGACGAGCCGACATGCGGTTTTACGGCGAGCTCCAGGCGGGCACCGGAGGAGCTGGCATCCGACTTATGGGAGCTTTCACTGGAGGTAGACTGAGGAGAAGGATCAGCCTGGTCCGGAGGGAGAGGGGCCACGGGCCACCCAGAAGGGTCGGCGCCTTACTGGCTTTCCATGCGGACGCCGGAAGAGCCGACGCCCAGCTTACCGAGTCGCCACGCCAGCAGGCCATGAAGCTGCGGCCAAACCTGGAGGCGTGAGGCTCCACTGCCCGAGGCGTCCGGAAGGCCGAGTGTGAGCCAGACAGGCGGGCTGACACCCCTTGGAAACCTCGAGGCTGCCGTCAGAAGTGGTCTCAGAGGGGATGTTACTTGAGACTCCATACCCGAGGAGACGCGAGAGGAGCCCTTGTCCCGTGCTTCTCCTTGTCTTTCTTCTTCCGACGGCCTTCGCGGGAAGTGGACGCCTGACTCAGTTTTTTGAGCTCCTTCTCCATCGAACTCATCTTTTTCTTCAAAATGTGGGCTTCCAGGGATTGCTGCAGCCTTTTCCGGGTAGCCGCGTTGAAGATGAGGCAGTGCTGGCACTTCTCGACCGGGTGATCGGGGCCTAGGCGAAACAGGCACAGGGAATGGCTGTCCTTGTGCAGGAGTTGGGTGCCGCATGAGTCGCACTTATTTTTGTGCTCAGAGGGTGTAGGGGATGACATACACCGACGATGACCTCACGTTGTCGAAACAAATCAGAATAACTCGGTAAAAACCGACGAAGGGAGGCTGACGCAGCAACAAACTTTTCTGCAAGGCGCTGCACAAGCTAACGGCGGGAAAGAACTGGAAGGCGGGCATCAGGGACCGCCCCTTTATACCGATGTCTCCTGACACCAGTCACCTGACGTAGGCATCTCTCAGCCATAGGACTGCAGCTAGAATTTTTTCCGTGGGGTCCTGCCGCCTGCCGACATTAGTCCTATGTGTAATTACCTACTGCAAGAGCCCTCTCGAAGTAAGATCATAGTTTTTTTTGCAAATTTTGGGTGTACTACTCCTTTAAGAACACCGAGCTACAAATCTTGAGAATGGGGTTTGAATCCCACAGCTGGCACTTGCATACTCCGTGACCATGAGCAAGTCACTTAACTTCCCTGTGCTCCCAGGACGCATCTGGAAACAAGCCTCAGCTTAGTGTGTCTTTCCTGGCCAAAAATTGTTTAAAAAAATATGAAAGGCAAAATGTCAAGCCAGTGGATGACAGACTTGGCTACTGAATGAAAAAAGATTTAATTTAATGTGGCGGTTATTTCATTTGGTGAACTTTCGACTTTTAGCCTTTCACAGCCCACATCCTATTCTAAAGGGAGAACATTTCAGAGCAATCTTGGTGGACCACTAATGGATTAATAGAGGTAGCATTTTTATTAGATGTGATCACAGAGCCCAAAATTCTTGTCTGTTGGGTCACAGAAAAAAAACACCACCACGTTTTTCACGGCTTACTATAATTACAGAAACAATGACAGTGGAGCTTGGCGGGTGTGAGGAAATCTGTGCGTCATGTATGTAGAGTGGGTTTGAGGAGATATGGAAGTGGTTCTGAGGGATCTGTGGTTCAATGTAGGGGAAGAAAGAAATGCTTCATAAAAAGAAAATACTATATTAGATAACTCCTGGCTAATCGCACAGTTCTCAAATCCCTAAGATCTCGCAAGATGACACTCTTGATTAGCTGAAAGACGTCTCTGACACTGTATTTACTTACACAAGACTGTGTTTCGCGAAGTCATCCTGTTACGTACAATGTAAACAGATCAGTAAATACACAAAAAATAAACATCAGAATACTGTTTTTAGTTTGGTTGAAAATGTACACTTTATTAAATTACACTTTTTTTTAAAACTCCAAGTGTTCTAAGCTTGGCAGATAAAGAACCCTGATTCCAGACAAGAGTCGCATACCACGTATAGAAGGATGCTGGCATGTAGTAGAGTTATAGAACAATTTCAGCACCCATATATATATATATATATAATGGCTTAGTTTACATGGCAGCTATCTGACCCCTCCTCCCCCACACCTATTCAATTTATGCAGATAATGGAATGTCCTAAAATAAACAATGCCAACCAGCATACAGATTCTGTTGCCCTTCATCGACTTTTCCTTCAAATCAAACATGAACCTATACAGATTTATTTTTTAAATTAAGGGTCCTAAATTCTTCATTATTAGTGAAGCATTTGCTCACACTGAAAACATCAATAAGTTTGGCATTTTTCCAGGTACCTTTAGACATCCTAAGCCAAGACATATCTTTGGAAGGTTATTAACCAGCTTGCTTTCAAGATGACTTAAAACTAGATAATGTGGATTATACAATAGGAGTGAACAGATAACCCATTAGATAAAAACAGGTATTCTCTCACTGCAGTGTGACAACTCCAGTTATCACACTGTGATGACATCAAACAAAAAACGGCACAAAACACAGTCCTACTGTATAAAACCATTACAAGTCAAGTGAGCTCAGGGAACCACACTCGTGGCTCCGCCACTCATGACATTCCCCGAGCTCACTTGCCACTCATTCAGATATATTCTGTATCACATGCCTACACATCACATATCCCTTTAGTTCATAGCTTAAGTACTACAGTCACCAAGTAAACATCCGGTGATAACAAAATTTGACCGCAGGGTGTCATGCGCATGTAAACACCGCTAATGCTCAGAAGCTTTAAACAAATAACAATAACAGTAATTATTATCACAGACATTCTCCTACCAGTGAATCACAATTCATCCACATATGTGATTTGCTTTTGTAGCTGGTTTTCATTCATGGCTTCTCTGTTGTAAAACTACTTCATTTTATTAAAGAAAATAATACAAAGGAAAAAAAGAACAAACACATTTAACTCCCTGATGACAGCAGTAACAACTCTGGAAAGTCCTTTAAATGTCTGTTAAATTGTGCCAGTTGTTACATACTAATTACTGCATCAAAATGTTTTAATATAATTAGTTACACATACTATATTCAATCAATATTTAACTTGCTACAGTTAAGAAAGCAATAAAACAAACAACTAAAATCTCCTCCCCAAAAACACAATAAAAAACAGGCACAACAATTAAAATGGTAACCGCTTCAGAACAGCATGTAACAGCAGGGGTGTTTCTACTTTGTTCCCGCTCCTAGCACATCTGATGTGTGCCAAGGCTTCCATTCACCTGGGATCACAACAGTGTAAGAGTAAAGCATTTTTTTTCTGGAACCATACATTTGAAATCCTGGTGACAACTATGCTGATCAGGATACTCAAGATTTAAAAGTAGTTATTTTTCTTTAAATACAAAAATATCGAGCACTGCTCAGAAATGTCCTGAAACTCTGCATCAATTTCCATTAGGGAAAAAGAAAACCAATGGCATAATTTTTAACTTTTCTTATAGATTTCAGCAAGTTCCCTGGCTTCAGTGGGAACTCTAGCCAATTCTTGTACATTCGGTCTGAAATGATGATAGCAATGATCAGCTGTATACATTAAAGCTTCATAAAACATCCAGAGATGCAAACTCAAACTTCAGGCCCTCTTTCATCACAGACTCTGCCAGAGACTGGCATGAAAGTAAGAGCACGTGTACTGTCCGTAGCTCATGGTGAGCACTTTCCATGTTAACTAACTCCCCATAATAAAATAGTGAAATAACATTTTCAAACCCCTTAAAATGTAATTTTTTTCCCCTGAAATCTGCAATTAAAATGACAAAACAGTGCATTCATTTTAACAATGCATACATATAGTACCTATGCAGAGAAAAGAATGCAACAGAATGAAGGCAAATAGATACATGCTTTAAAAATATTCAGGCAATAGCATTCCTGGCAAAAAAAAAAACAAAAAAACCCACAAACTGCAGAATGGTGAAGGGGGCACCAATCAGAAGTTTCAGAATTAAAGATGTAGTGTTCCCCAAAGGCATTAGTGGTAATTTCTGCACTACATAAACTAGACTGAAAGACACCAATCAACCTTCCACATCTACAACAGGAGGATTTGCACCAAGTGTACTGTAGTTTAAATCATAATTAGATTCTTAAACACTAGAAACGAAGCTGGCCCGATGGCACGGAAAGTTGAGGTGCTGGATGCCCCACCTTGCGCCAAGCCAGCGACCCAGGTTTGGGAACAGACTCGGGCCATTGGGGGTCGGCAGGGGAGGGAAGGGATTAAGCATCTGGAGGACTGGTCTCCCTTCCTGTGGAGGGATCTGGGATGAGCACCGCTCCTGGGTGGCCCCTGCTGGAGACCAGGGGCAATGCCAGGAAATGAAATATTTTCCTACCTTTATTTACCTACTATAATTCTTGATCTTCTCTTGTATCTTCACCATCCATTACTGTTGGGTGTCAGCCGGAGGCGCCCACCTGCCACGGGAGTTTTTATTTTTTTTAGAAGAGTCAGCGTCGATGGCACCGCCCCTAGAATGACACTCTGCGTGGAGCGCGAGGGACGGCCGTTAGGCGCTGCAGACTCCTCTTCCATCCCAGTTCTGTTAGCCGGAGAGGCGAAATAAGGATTAGAGAGTGAGGCAAGATAGCTGAGGGATAGAAAAAAGGAAAGGATATAAACTGAAAAAGGAATAAGCCAACAAGAGGACAGAAAAGAGAAAAATGCCTACCCTAAGGGACCGAAGGGCCTTACTTCTGAGGTGGCTCTAGGGAAGGAACAGATAGAGAGGAGAAAGAAAAGGAAGGAGAAGAAGAGAGAAAAGGAGGGGGGGGGGTGCTAGGAGGGGAGAATTCTGCCATTGAGAAATTGGCTTAGGGTTATAAGCTCGGAACCAGGAACAAGGGAGCAAGGATCCCATTTCAACAATTCAGAGAGAGGGTCAAGCGAACCTCTCGCACAGTTTGGACACAAAAGGCAGATTCTCTAAACCTCCCGCCATCCCTAACCTTCCAGACCCCAGACCCCACCTGGGAGCTCTCAAACTATTAAGGAGGAAAACTGTTCTCAACAGAGAGCGGCCAACTAGAAGTGAAAGAAGCCCTCTAGCACCTTGTTAGATGATAACACAGTAGCAAATGAAAGTGGGGAGGGGGGCCGCAGGGGGCACCCCTGTTCTTAAACAAATAGAGTGGGAACTCAATTGGACTCGCTAGAGGCAAGGCGGAAAACACCCCTTAAGGAAATTGAAGTGCCGGACAGCACCAAACATTAGAGGCTGTATAATAGGATTAGAGCCTGGGAGAGAAGATGGGCCACTTAAGGGACCGCCTCTTTAATTGTGAATTGAAAAACATGGCTGGGGAAGAGCCAAGAGATGCCCAATAAGGGCAGTCAGAAAGAGTTCCCTCAGGTACAGATACATTTTAGCTCGTTCCTCCTATTCTCAGAGGGAAGGATCCATTTAGAAGAATGGATTTTTTTGGGGGCTTTACGGCCAAGGGAGAAGGAGGAACTAGCAGGGAGGGGGAGACGCTGAAGAAGGAGGCCCTTGAGGGGATGGTGGGTGAGATTCAGTAATGAATGGTGAAAACACAAGAGAAGATCAAGAAATACGGTAGGTACATAATTTTCATATCTTCCCTTGTCAATCTTCACCATTCATTACTGTTGGGTGAGTACCAAGCCCCCCTCCCCCCCCGAGGGGGGGTAAGAGTAAACCCTGAGGAACAGATCCTCAGCCTCTACTGGTGACAGTTAGAGAGGAAGACCTCAACCAATAGACTAGGAAGTCTAAGGCGGGGAGAAGGGAGGAGGCACCCCGAGGGGCTGTGGGAAGGGGCACTCCTCGCCCTACGGAGAAAAAAGGCGGGTCCCCTTGAAGGCAAAGCCAGTCACCCTACGCCGGGCCATGGGTGACAGTTGTGAGAGACGAAGCCATGCCGACTGCCTAATGCAGATCGCTGTTCCCACTAGTCTGGATGCCACCTCGTTGGCATTGTAGGATGCCCTCGCTTGGTGACTTGCGAGCTCCAGACCCTGCGCGGAGAGGGCAATGGCTTGTCTAGACTGCTCTGAGTGAGGAAGTAGGACTAAGACCTGAGACAGCATTGACCACAGATGTCTGTTGTAAGCAGCGTGGTGAGCCTGATGGGAAGAAATGCACAACAATGCACGACCAGAAGAGAAGACAAGACTCTTCGTCCCCACTGGTCGAACTCAGCAGAATCAGAATCCGGAGGCCTGTCGTGCGCCAGGCAGCGAGGCCCAGAAGGAGTATTCAGGGACGTCAAACCCGAAGGTGGGTGAGGTAGAGAACCTAGAGACTCGTGGGGGGCACAATACAGTCTCCTGCAGTCTCCTGGGGCTGGAGAAGGAGTGGCTGGGGACTGCCAGGTGCGGATAGACACTTCCTAGAAGGGAATCAGCCAGGAAGACACCACCAAATGGCGGGCTCTGAATTCACTAAGGAAAGCACGCGTCTGCCGCTTGGTATCGTCTCAACAGATCTAGGAATTACAAAGCTCCAAAACCATCCTCGAGAGGAAACGCTGATAGTCGGTGAAGTCAGCATCAGAGGAAACGTGGACAGAAGGTTCCTCTTCCTCAGTTTAGGAAGATGAGGAGAAAGTGGAGCTCGAATGCCCAGAAGACTCCTGCGGCGGGGAGACAGGCGGAAGACCTGTTCATCCATGGCCCTAACATAGGACGGGAAGGCCGCCGCAGTAGCTCTGAACGTCTCCCAAGTTACTGGCCCAGTGGGCCCCACATTGCCTGAGAGAGAGGGAGGTGGTTGCAGAGGGATGGGCGAAGGGTACCTAACAGCACGTGCCTGACCTCTGCCAGGGCTTTGGGATCCAGGTAGCGACGCCTCCAAGACTGGGGACCCTGAGATTGTGCCGGGTTGCACAGTAGAAAGCGTAAGAGACAACTCCGGAAAGAGCCTTGAAGGGGAATCTCCCCTGTGACGCGCCTGGGATTGCATGAGTCCAGAAGGGCAGCCCTCAGAAACGCCACCAGAAGACACTTTAGAGACCTTCAAAGAGAGGTGGGGATCAGCGCTATGACTCCTCCCCGCACCCTGCAGGGCGGTGGGGGTTCGTCGTTGCTCCTGACCCCTACCCCTCAATCTTTCAGACTCTGAAGCAGCCCTCTTCCTTGTAATCAGTGTCAGAGGTACCTGCTGAGCAAGACCCCTAAGGGCACCCGTTGAGGCAGAGTCCTCTTCCCTCTGCTGAAGGACCCGAGCAGCACCGGGAGCGGCAGCTGCCTGGGACCTGTGAGAAGAGGGCATTCTCTCTTGGACATCCGAAGGGTCCACCACGGAAGACTCCAGGCCACCCCTAACCATGGAATGATCCAGGCTAATCAGCCCCGGACAGTCTGGGAGAGGAACACTGGACCATCTAGCCCTGTAGCCTACAGGAGGTTCAGAGCTAGAAGACTCTAGCTGCTGGTCTGTGTCCTCACCTGAATCATCTCCCTCCGAGGAGGGGTCAACAAGGAAAGACTCCAGTCCCACAGCCGCAGGAACCTGCCCCAAAGTGGCACCAGGCCTGGTACCGCTGTAGGCCGTAACGACTACCACGTCCGCAGAGTCATCCACACTCCTGACGGTGCCAGGTTCCCGGGCTGTGCCGTGAACGGTGCTGCCCAAGTCCCCGACACCGCCAATGGCGCCGAGACCCAGCACAGCACTGTGAATGGCACCGCCCATGTTCTCGGCCCCGCGAACGAAGCAGAGGCCCAGCACGGCACCGCCGACAGCACCACCTGAGTCTCCAGCACCATTGACGGCGCCACGACCCAGAACTACACCGCCGGTGGCGACGCCAGAGTCCCCAGTGCCGCAAACAGCGCCGAAACCCAGAATGGCGCTGCCAATGGCCCATCCGAGTCACTGGCGCCGTGAGCTGTGCCAGACTCCACGACGAGGACAGATGGTAATGAGGGTCCACCAGAGCCGGGCCCCACAACCGGAGGCCACGACACTGGGGAAGCCTGCACCTCCACAGAGGTGACTGCCAGGATGGCGCCAATGGCGCGACCCCAGGAGGGATCACACCGTTCCTCCGGCGCCGAAGAAACCTCCTCCTCGTCAAGGCTGGAAGTGGAGGAGGCCTCCTCCTTGCCGGACCGTATAGACCCAGGAGGGGACCCGGAGGAAGGGTCGAGAGATCTGGCCTGGGAAGCCCTAGGGCGATGTCGTCCTCCAAAAGTCGGTGGAGCTCGTCCGACTCGAAACGCGTGGACTTCCAAAACACGGCGATCCATGGAAAAGCAGGCATCACAGTGATCCATATCATGGTAGGATCCCAGGCACCGGAGACAAACATCATGACGGTCCGTGACGGAAAACTGCCAGCCACAGGGGCACCGACGCATAGGGGCACGGCCCGCCTTAGATTTATGCTTTGCCCCCGAACCAGACATGATGCTAAACAATTGAGGAAAAAACACAGAAAAGTCTCGGCGTCATCGAAATAATATAGAAAGGAACAGATTACCACGGTTGTGACGTCGAAGGAAAACCGGGATGAAGGAAGAAGGCTGACAGATCTCGGCCTATGGCGCGATACTTCACAGCAACTCTGCCCAGCAGAGTGCAACCTCGGCGGCGGGAGAAACAGAACTGGGATGGAGGAGGAGTCTGCGGTGCCTAATGGCCGCCCCTCGCACTCCACGCAGAGCGTCACTCTAGGGGGGCGGTGCCATCAATGCCTCTAAAAAAAAAAAACCTCCCATGGCGGGTGCGCACCTTCGGCTGACACCCAACAGTAATGAATGGTGAAGACTGACAAAGTACAGAGACAAGGGGGTGAAGGTGTGGCAGATGTCTGCCTGGATTATTGCACATCTGTGCTCTAGGGGGCAACCGTTATGCAAAAATCCCCGGTAGACCAGGGAGGTGATAAGGGCTCCAGGGGCCTAGCCCACATCCCCAGCGCCAGACCTTCTCTCCTCCGCCTCCTCCCAAAAGCATCACAAAGGCTCTCAACCAGGACCGACTCTCTAATCGCAGAAAGTCCGCCAGGTAAGTGGCAGGCCCTGCCCTGGGGGTTGATCCAGCTGGAAGGTCCTGGGAGAGGATCCCAGGGAGTGAGATCTCAGGCGAGGAGTAGAGGTGATGGTTGAGTGGGCACCTCCTAGAGATGCCCAGGCCAACCGAGTGAATACACAGAGTTAAAAAAAAAAAAAAAAAACACTAGAAATGAAATCAAAATTTGTTTCTAGGGTCGATTACTTCCTCCATTTTTTTTTTTAACAGCAAGAAGCTTTCAGCAGTCTGAAATTAATTAAAAACACATTTCTGTAAGACTACATGACCTTGTGTTCAGTGCATTAGAATTCGTAATTAGGATTTCTCAAAATACTCAAGTTTAGTTTCTCAGTGTTTCCCCTGGATCATCCTGTCCCCCACCCTCTCTTGACTATGCTGCAGCCATCTTAACTTAGCCGCAAAAAGTGTGGCTCACTGAGGGACCCCACGTTCTGCTCAGAATGCAGATACAGGGAAACGGCTCTATTTAGAGACGTGCACCAAGCCACCTCCCCTGGAGAGAAAAATGCATCACCTACAGTACACCATGTGTTCACCTCTACTGGCCTGAGCTGGTGATGCCATTATGCCTTTGTCTCCCATGCTTTCACTGAGCCACTCGGCCAGCAAATGCACCCTGTATTACTACCCGACATATTGTGACTATGTCGCTGTAACAGCAATAATACTGTATACTTTATTTTGACAACAGGCCAAGGGAACTCTGACCTAAAGTTCTATTACAAGGAAGAGTAATGTGCAAGCAATAATCTACAGCACTTCATCCACTGGCTACAAGTGACTTCTGGGTTCTAATTTTAGCCAGTCCAGGACAATAATTATCTTTTCAGTCACAGAACGGTGCCCTCCAATAATCAGCAGCTAACTAGCTAGTCATGTGACAGCTGGCCAGAAAGGCACGTGCAGGTTTGCCACATAACACTAGTGGGGCCACATGGCATCTTAAGGAGCCTTTCCAGGAACCAATACCAATTTTTTAAGTGTCTTATTCTTAATAGTGTATAAAAACAAAGTAGTTGACTGCACACTGTAACAGCTCTAATACATGCTCATCTCTTCCTGCTTTTATCTTTAAAACGTACCACATGAGCCTCCATCAAACATTTTTTTAGTCTTAACGCAAAAACTATGCATCTCTGTACACCAACAAATACAATATCATGCCACTTACATCGTAACAGTTAATTAAAATCACACTGTTTACTTCTCATAATCACAAAGGCTATATGACCAAAGTATAAAAGTCAAAAACATACTGTAGTGATTTTGCAGGAATCTGACACTTTTGTAGTTACAGATGAAGCTTATTCATTTAATAATTGCTATGCATCCTACTGCTGCATCAAACCATCCATTTTACATTCTTATAAAGATAGGCAGAAGGTACCTTTTAATCAGCCTTTTGTCCATAATGGTATCATATTGAAAGGTTTTTATTTTAAAGTTATTGTTATGTTTTTTAATAAAGTTATCTGCTATTTTGTTGGTTACCCCTTCTTCACACCACAGGTATAAATCCCATTTATATGAGATGTCCTCGTAACCTTCGAAGCTCATAAAATATAATGTGATAGAGCAGAGTACAACAGAAATATTTCCATATGAATCCCATTGCATAGCTGGAAGATCTGTATGGTGCTTATACTGAGTTATTGTATTCAAGTCATATGATACACTAAACAAAAGACACTTATGAAAATAAATAGAAAAAGTCGTGTTCCTCTGGCTCCGTTATTGTTCAACAACTTTGATATTCTCACTGGTAAACAGAAAACTTGAGTTCCAATCAGAATGGCTTTGAGCAATTTCCTGGTCACAGCAGAAACGCAAAGAAGGCAAGGTGGTCCCCACACTGTACAGAAAAGGGTCGTAATTACACTTCAAGGACTGCTGAGAAAAAGGGAAGCTTGTAACAGCTGTCGAAAAGAATGTCACGTACGGGGGTTTAGGAAGTAGCCTTATACAGAAAACGAGCGGGTAGGGCAACAGAGGGGAGCAAGAAGGGTCCACAAGTAAAGGAAGATGCAGACCCAACAGGATGCCATCTTTATCCAGAAGGTTGACCAGCTTCCACGGAACAGTTTTTCAATTCCAGGATAATCGTAACTATTAGGGAAAGAGGGTGAAGAAAAAAAAAACATGACTCCAATTTGCAATAAAAAATTTAAGTAAATAACTATATTCACAATCTTTCTACAGGTCAGACAGACCAAAATAATTACTATATTTAGCTACTCCAGCCCCACAGGGCATTATTTTTTTGTCATAAGAATTTATAGGAATTTTTGGAAAGAATAGGATATTAAAAATATTGTTAACCAAATGTCTGACTGTCTCAAATTAAAAATGTTTTTCAAGTAAGCAAATGTGACATCACTTGTACAGTACTAAACAGCTGGGAAGGGATACGGTCTTTGTGAATATGTCTCACATTAGCAGTGCGTAATGCCTTTGTACAGCAGAGTGTAAATTTCATTTTACTTTACTTACTGGAACCAATTGGTTACTGTCATCATGACATAAAGAGATCCAAGGAAAAACACAAAGTGAAAAAAGGCATAGCTGTATACAGTCTCTCTCTTCTCATCATAAATGACTTCCTGGCCACCCCTTGGTTCCTCATGGTCTTCCTCTGGAGTACCTACATAGGAAATACATTTGATTAAAAATAATAAAACTGGCTGCAAGACCTAATATATACCCCCAACACACTATTAGTACAGTCAAAAGAATAACTGTAAATAAATACATGAAGTAATAGCATACATGGTATTTAAAGCTAAGAAATCGACAAACTCAAACTTTTTTACTGGACAGCATGAATTATATATGATGAGAGAATGAAGACATGAATTTAGGTATGTAAACTATAAAATGCAACTCACATTATTGTTTAATAAAAGAAATACGCAACTATACACAAACTTGCTAAAAATGATTTAGGGTAATACAACCTACCTCTATACAACTCCCTCTACTCCCTCTCCTTACCTGGGATTTATAATGCTATATACTTGTATTTGTTTTGCTCACTCATATGTATTATTTATGTCAACTGTACATTCCTATTTGTATTGTTTGTGCCTACCATTTAATGTTTATTATGCTGATTCTATTGCTTCTGACAATTGCTCTCATGAGAATATGCGTAGATATGTGCAGTTTTACCTGCCATTTCCCTAATGTCTAATTTCAGTTCTTACCTGTATCACCTTGCATTTTAACCACTGTTGTTTTATGACTTGACTTGTACCCTCCTGGGTCGTGCTTGAAAATAGACATTTTATGTTTAGTGCACCTATCTGGTTATCAAAAAGAAATAAATATGTACAGCTCATGGGGAAAGGAAAAAGAGGTCAGCGGGGTTGTGGGGAATATAGTTTGGGAGGAGGAGCAAATTGGGACGGTGGAAACCAGGAGGCACTCTGGGGTGAAATGGGTCCAGGAAATGGGTCTTCCCTGTCTGGTACACATACCCAAGGGCTACACAGTTGGTGAGCAGGTAGCTGGAAAAGCCTCATCTGCCTATCCTTCTCAGGCAGTGATGTGCAATGCCAAATCTATTAAGAACAAGACAGCAATTATTGTCGATCTTGTCTCAACAACTAATCTAGCTTGCATCACTGAGACCTGGCTGGATGAAAATGCCAGTTCAATTTTGAGATCAGCAATTCCGGAAAGGTTTTCAGTGATTCAGAAGACGTACCCAGGGTCACCAGCAGCGCGCCTCTTCAGCCCAATATACTGTATTTGATGTAATTTATTTGTCAACTGTGGCTGGGTGAAATCCTCTCATTCAAGGAGCTGGCACACCTAAAGGAAAGAAAAAAGTGCCCAAATAAAATAGAAACAAAGTAAAAATGTATCCCTGAATGGACTTGTAGTTCACGTTTAAGCAGTGCAAGAACTACAGTCCCTCTATCTACTTCCCTATTCCGGTATAGCGGGGCTCCAAGGCTTACTGGGATGTGAGCAGTTTTCAGCAATGTTTTAAAAAGCAGGGAAATATAAAATGGGTCACAGATCTAGTAAGCACCTTACATGGACCTCTGCACTCAAGAGTCCACATGCCCCGAATTAACTCTATAGTGCCCGCTTGCAGAAGGATGACTCAAATAGTGATAGGTGACCTGGAAGACAACCCACTATAGGATTATCAATCAGCAATCTCCTTTAATAAGGCAGAATTCCTGTCCAATGAGATTGCTGCAGGAATTAACAGACTGGCTCAGCTCTTTCGCACTGTTGAAAGGCTATGTAATCCTGCCCGACTTCAATTCAGGGGAATGTTTTCACAAAGTGTGATGAGTTTGCGCTGTTATTTGCTGATACGATTGTCACCATCAGGTCGGAGATCCATTTGGCACCCTCTAGAGGGACGTGCAGTGATCAGCTAGAAGTCATGGGTAGTTAGTCTGTCTGGTCTGACTTCGATCAGCTGGCTGTCGTGGATGTCATGAGGGTCATCCAGGAGATGAGGCCTACCTACTGTAATCTGGATCTTGGACCAACACGCCTCCTAATGGGGTGTACTGATGTCACCGGCCTGGTCCTAGCCAGGATAATCCACCTTAGTGACAGGGATCTTCTCTGAGCCCTTAAAGGAGGCGGTGGTACGATTCCTTTTGAGAAAAACTTCACTGGACCTGGACTGCCTGGCCAATTACAGACCTGACTCTAATCTTCCCTTTGTGGGTAAGGTTATAGGTGGTGGCCCATCAACTGGAGATCCATTTATTAACTCACAACATCTATGACTCTCTCCAGTTCGGTCTTAGGAAGGGGGTGTAGCATCCAGACTGCCCTTGTTTGGGTGCTAAATGATCTCCTGGTGGTGAGGAATTGAGGAAGTCGTTCCATCCTTATTCTCCTTGATCTCTCAGTTGCATTTGACACCATGGATCATGGGGTACTTTTGGCGTGACTGCAGGTGTGTTGTGGACTGGCTGGTACAGTCCTCAACTGGTTTCAGTCTTTCCTCTCTGGTAGGATGCAGAGGGTGGTATCTGGGATTTTTCCCTTGGCACCCCTGCCCCTGCCACATGGGGTTCCTCAGGGCTCTATTTTGTCCCCATGTTGCTTGGCGGTGCATATGCTGCCAATGGGAGACATTACAAGATGGTATGGGTTGAGTTTTCACTGCTATGCAGATGATGCTGAGCTATACTGTACCTGTCTTTTGCGCCTGAGCAGCAGGAGGCAGTGTCTGTGTTTAACCACTGCCTTTCTGAGATCCAGAACTGGATGAGAGCCAACTGGCTGAAGGCTGAATCCAGACAAGACTGAGGTACTAGTGGTAGAATATGGTTGCTCAGGGTGAAAGTATAATCTGGTTGAGCCTCCGGGTTGATGCTCGGAGGCACCCACTTGCTTACCTCAACCGGTGTGAGGAACTTTGGCATTGTTTTGGACTAAAACTTGACACTTAAATTACAGGTGCCAGTTGTGGCCTAGGTGCTTACTGTCACCTGAAACATTGCCAGGGTCAAACATCTGCCCCCAAAAGTGATCTGCCATCCCTGGTCCACACCTTTGCTACTTCGGCTGGATTACTGCAACATCTTTAGCCTCAGGCTACTTGATCTCACTGCCTGCAGCTAATGCAGAATGTGGCAGCCAGGTTGTTGACCGGTCTTCAGAGATCGTGTCATATTACACCTGTGCTGCGCTCTCCGCACTGGCTGCCAATTAGGTGTCGAATCACCTTCAAGGTCAGTTTGCTGACCTACAAGGCCCTGCACAGTCAGGGGCCCAGCTACCAGAAAGACCTTCTGTGTTCCCACCACTCAGTCTGATTCCTCCGCTCCATTGACGAGGATTTTCTGGAGATTCCTAGGGTTCGCCTAAAGACATCTGGCGCTTGTGCTTTTTCTTTCTCTGCACCTACCCTGTGGCACTCCCTTCCTCATCATGTAAAAGAGAGTCAGTCTTTAGGATCTTCAATTGAGATCCAAAAACTCTCTTGTTCAGTCAGGCCTTCTTATCTGATTAGTTATCTGATCTGTTATCAATTTTAGTGGTGTTTCATGGTTTTATGAATTTTTCTGTGTAAAGGGCCTTTAGTCACAATTGATAATGTGTGCTATATTAAATAAAGAATGACTGAGATCAGACTAATAATTATGAGCACAGCATATAAGAAAAAATTACTCACCTTAGTAATTGCTTTTCTTCTCATGGAGTCTTGCTATATTAGGACTTCTGCAGTTAGGCTCAGCCTCTGAACTGCCCCGGAGAGGAAATAGTTAACTCCAGTGAAACCTGGAGTTCCACAGCGCGAGGGCGCTGTTCAAAGCTCTATCTGGCAGTTTCAAATGAAACTGCCAGGTTCTTTACGAAGCCAAACTAACATAGCAAGTCTGTGTGGAAAAACTCTACACTAGCCATTGGCTACCTACCAGTAGTAGAACAACAAAAACACAACAATCATCACAGAATAATAACAATATTACATATTATTATTAGTATCACCCATGACAAGCATTAATAGACCCCTCTCCCAAAAAGACTCAAGTCCAGGGAGGGGCCTATATCACTTAACAAAAACAGAATTACTCTAGTTCCCAACCCAAATGACAACGGGGGACTAGGGAGAACTAATATGGCATGACACAGTGCTTGCACTAACTTGCCAACCCCTGCACTCCAAGTAGGAGTTCTGAGAGGGGGTAGGGAGGGTTGTCTAATATAGCAAGATCATGAGAAGAAAAGCAATTACTAAGGTGAGTAATTTTTCTTCAAACACCATGAAGTCTTGCTATATTAGGACTTCTGCAGATTACACAGCAGTACCTCCATGGAGGAGGGCCAGAACCTACTTAGGGAATAGGCTCTGAAGCAGCTGTGCCAAACGAAAGCATCTCTCCTGGACTGGACATCCAGGGAATAATGCTTGGTAAAGGTGTGGACTGTTTCTCAGGTAGCAGCTTGGCAAATTTCAAATGGGAATATCTCCAGCAGCCGCTAGAGATGCAGCTGTACCCCGGTGGAGTGAGCCCTCAGTCCCGAGGGAGGTTCTCTACCTAGTTTTGGTAACAGAACTGGATACAAGAGACAATCCACCTTGCAATTGTCCTCTTAGTGGCAGGTCTCCCTTGCCAACCTCTCCATAGGTAAGGAAGAGTTGGAGGATTCAACCTGTGACCCTTGGTGCTGCTCCAAATAGTAGCTTAGGGCTCTTTGAACGTCCAGACTGTGCAATCTCCTCTCCCCTGAGGAGGAATGCTCAGTGAAAAATACTGGAAGAGAAATGGATTGGTTTAGATGAAAATCTGAAACCACTTTAGGTAAAAACTTTCTGTTAGTCCTGAGGACTACCTTATCTCTGTGAAAAGAAATCAAATCTTTTTCCACTGACAGGGCTTGTAATTCACTTATACATCTAGCAGAAGTGATAGCCACTAGAAAAACAGTCTTCCAAGTTAAAAACTTGAGATCTGCCGAAGACAGAGGCTCAAAGGGGGTTGCATTAGCTGAGCAATGCAAACATTCAGGTCCCAGGCAGGAGCTGGTTCCGAAAGGGAGGGTTAGTGTGAAGTAACCCTCTAAAAACTTGGAAAACACAGGGTGAGAAGAGAGGAAACAGGTTTCCTTTGCAGACACAAAAGCAGAAACAGCTGCCAGATGAACCTTCAAGGTAGCTGGTTTGAGGCCTAGGGAATTTAGATGGACCAAACACTCCAATAAAATGGCCAAGTCAGCAGATTCTGGTACAATTTGTTTCTCAGAACACCAGAAGGAAAACCTCTTCCACTCAGAATTGTAAGTGGCCCTAGTGGAAGGCTTCCTAGAAGCCTTTAAAATGTCCAAGACACCTTGAGAAAGGTGTAAATCAGAAATTCTAGCTCCTCAAGAACCAAGCCTTGAGGTGGAGGGAATTGAGGTCCGGGTACCACACTCTTCCCTGTGCACAGGTCAGCAGGTCGTGGATCCTGGGCAAGCTCAGGGGAGGGTGGAATGTCAGGGACAGGAGAAGAGGGTACCAGGGCTGTCTGGAGTAATCAGAATCACTTTGCAGGGCTGAGTTCTGATTTTTACTAGTACCCTGAAGAGGAGAGGAAGGGGGAAAAGCATACAGGAATTTCCCTTCCAATCCAACAGAAAGGCGTCCAGGGGACTGAGCCCAACACTGGAGGCCTGCAACAAAATAGAGGAAGTTGTGGTTGTCTGGGGCTGCGTAGAGATCTATCTGAGGGGTGCCCCATCTGGCAAAGACCGACCCCAGAACCTGGGGATTCAGAGTCCATTCGTGATGACCCTGGGAAATCCTGCTGAGGGCATCTGCCAGGACATTGTCCTTCCCTGGAAGGTAAACTGCTATCAGGGAGGTGTTCAGGGAGTAAGCCAGAGACCACAACTTCATTGCTTCGGTGCACAAGGCAGAAGACCCGAGTGCCCCTTGCTTGTTGATGTACCACATTGTTGTGGTGTTGTCTGTCCTGACTTGAACTACCTTGTTCTGGACAGTAGCTGAAAAAGCCTGGAGAGCTAAGAGGACAGCTCTGAGTTCGAAAAGATTGATGTGGAGCAGAGATTCCTGAGGGGACCACACTCCCTGAGTGGAAAGGTCGCCCAAGTGAGCCCCCCACCCTAACAGGGAGGCATCCGTGGTGAGGGTGAGAGAATGAAGAACGGGTAAGAAGGGGACCCCCTGAGTTAAATTGCTTTGATCCTGCCACCACTGAAGGGCCAGGATCAGGGTTTTGGTCACTGGGACTAATTTGGTAAGGGGGTCCTTCCTTTGAGACCAGTAGGACCTCAAGTGGAACTGAATGTCTCTCATCTGAAATCTTGCTCCCTGCACGACAGCTGTGGAAGCAGCCATGTGCCCTAGGAGTTGCAGAAAGTGCCTTGCTGGTCGAGACCCGAGGGTAAAGGAGGATGCCAGGGCAATGAGTCTGTCCACTCTTTCCAAGGGAAGAAATGCCCTGGCTGACTTTGTGTTCAATTCTGCACCTATGAAAGTTAGTACCTGAACTGGTTCCAGAACTGACTTTGGAAAATTCAACAGGAATCCCAGAGAAGTGAGAAGCTGCTGGGTGACTTGCAAGTGGGATTTTACCTGATCTGGAAACTGACCCACTATGAGCCAGTCGTCCAGGTAGGGAAACACAGCAACCCCTTGCCTTCTTAAATGAGCCACTACCACAGCTAGACATTTTGTGAAAACCCTTGGAGCAGAGGTGAGGCCGAAGGGCATTGCTCTGAACTGGTAGTGGCCAGAGGGCAGTTTGAACCTGAGGTACTTTCGGTGAGAAGGCCTGATCAAGATATGAAAATAGGCATCCTTGAGGTCCAGGGAAGCTAGCCAGTCCCCTGGCCTTAGGGAAGGCAAAATCATTGCCAGAGTTAACATTTTGAACTTTGGTTTCAAAAGATGCTTGTTCAGGAACCTTAAATCTAGGATGGGCCGCCATTCTCCTGTCTTTTTTGGGGTAAGGAAGTATCTTGAGTACAGCCCCTTGCCCTGATGGCAAGGAGGAACCCTTTCCACTGCTTTGCAGCCTAGAAGAGAAGAAACCTCTGCTTCCAAAGCAAGGGCTTCTGAAGGATTTGCAGGTGGAAAATGTCTGGCTCTCATCTTTGGGAACTGTTTGAAGCTGAGAACCAGACCTTGGCTTACCACCTCCAGAACCCATTTGTCCGAAGTTAGGGACAACCAGTTCTGGCTGAAATAAACCAACCTGCCCCCCACCGGTACAGGAGAATCGGCCCTGGGCACCCCATCAGGGTGCCTGCTTGGCAGCAGCTTTAGGCTGAGGAGAGGGAGACGGTCTGCCTGTGCCCCGTCTACCTCTGCCTCTGAAAAAAACCCTCTGTGCAAAGGCTGAAGAGGCCTGAACTTGATAAAAAGGCCTGTGGAAAGGCCTGCCCCTACCCCTGGGGGCATGCCTTTGTGGAGTGGCACGCTCTCCTTAGCTTGGGCACTTTTGTAGGTAGTTCTGTATTCATCCATCTTTTCATGTAATTTTCTGTTTGATCCCCAAACAGAGAATTTCCTACAAGGAAAATCCATAGCCTTTGACTGAGTATCTTGGGACAGATTAGTGCATCTGAGCCATGCCAACCTCACGGAGAGCTACAGAAGTGGCCATGACCCTAGAGGAAACATCATTAACATCAACAGCAGCATGAAATTGAACTTTAGAGGCTTCAATGCCATCAGCAGCCACTTGTTCCAACTCACTAGCCAGCTGGCCCTGGGCCTGCTTGGCTAACTGCAATATAGTGTCCCATCTAGATTTCTGATATCTAGCCACATAAGCCATATAATTAGCTTGCCCGAGTCCCAACGAAGCTGCCATATATTGTTTTTTCGCCATGGCATCAATCTTCCTGGAATCCTTATCAGGAGGATGTGAGGCCAGGGGAATATTAGCCTTGTCACAGGCTGCAGCTTGAACAACACCTACATGACTACACTGCTCAGTGAGGAAGTCTATATCAGGGCCTGATAAAGTATACCTTCTGTCCATTTTTTTATCTACAGGAGGAACAGAATGAGGATTTTTAAAATCTTTGTTGTTTGCTTCCTAAATGACTTATGCAAAGGAATAGACAACCTTCTAGACTCTGGAATATCCATCATTTCTACATAATCAGGCTCCTCTTGGTCATCCACAGCTCCTCTAAGGGAAGCTGGAGGGTTTCTGCCACCTTTTATAAAACATAAAATGAGAAGGGACTCAGACAGCAAAGGGAGATTCTAAAGGTCTGTCTGGAGAAATGTCCGGTTCAATGGGCACGCTCCAGACCTTCCCAGTCACAAATACACTGATCAAATTCCTCCTCCCTCCTGTGGTTCATAAAATCCTCAACATCATAATCCTGAACCATTGGACCTGAACGAGCCACCCTTTTCCCAATTGTAGGGGTTTGACAAGTCCCTGAGACAAAGACTGAACAATCTGTATGGCTTTTGCTATCTCTGCAGCAGTTGGAGAGACAATTTTGGACTCAGACCTGCTGATTTCTTTGTCTTTACAGGGACTGGTTCCTCTGAACCAGCCTTTCTTTTGCCGAGGAAGTCTAGCCCTGGTCAGAGGCACTCCCCTCGTCCAATGGGTGCTGGACCGGGCTGGCCATCCAGGTCAGCGGACTTTTCGCCTCTCGCTTCCCTGAGCGGCCCAATCTCTTTTCAGGGTGGCTGCAGGGAAATTTTTACACCTGGCAGTCTGACAGGAGGTGGTCAGCCCCCAGACAATAGACACAAGTGGTGTGTGGGTCAGCCTTGGCAAAGGCTTCCCCACAGACATCACAGTGTTGAAACCCAGTGGGCCCAGTTTTTCTTTTGGGTTTCTCAGACATAATGCCAGCCTAACCAAAAACTTGCCCTTTAAACGGCCGTGCCAGGCAAGACACCCTTATCGGTTCCTAACCGTGTCACGGGTATTTGAAAAAACCAAGATTTAATCCAAGGTTTTTTTAGAACCGATAAGAACCAGGAACCGCACTTCTAAAAGCCCATTTAAAGATTTAAAACGTTATTCAAAGCAAACCGATCGGTTCAAAACTGAACCGATAATGGATTTCCACACAGACCGAAACGCGGTAAAATAAACATTTTTTGCCGGTTCAAATGAACCGAAGAAACTCGCTTGAACCGCGAAATGAACCGAGCTGAAGGAGCTGATCTCCGGAGCGACTGTTCAGTGAAGCGGAGTAAAGAATCTGGCAGTTTCATTTGAAACTGGCCAGATAGAGCTTTGAACAGCGCCCTCGCGCTGTGGAACTCCAGGTTTCACTGGAGTTGACTATTTCCTCTCCGGGGCAGTTCAGAGGCTGAGCCTAACTGCAGAAGTCCTAATATAGCAAGACTTCATGGTGTTTGAATGGATATTTTGACAGTAGAAACTTCAAAATTAAAAAGCTAATTTTCTGAAAAAGAACAAGGTAAAAGAAGCCTCAAGCATTAAAACAGTATTGCCTTTTCTAGTGTATTGGAGTGAGTGTATGCTGCCCTATAACTAGTTTTCTTTGAGTTATGGATGCATTATAGTGATAACCTGCTCCCATCGAGGAAACACATTTGCAGATTGTGAGGAGGGCATCCACAAATTGAAGGAAGACTTGAAAGATGATCAAAGATCTGTCAGCTGGGCTTCAATACCAAACAGAACAGTTATGTACTTACCATAACAGAAGATCTTCGAGAAAAATCTCTTCCCTTAGGCCACACTTTTGGAACTATACCCGCGTCAGTGCTAGGACCAGACAGAAACTTCTGCTAGCCAGGGGCTGCCCACAACGACGTCACAAATCAGCATTTACATAAACGTATGTGGTCCCATCTCTCCCCTGTTCCTTGCTGGAGAACGTGCTCGGAGGACTCTTCTTGTGGAACCAAGAGATTATACCAGTGCCTCTAATATTAGGCAGACACAGGAACTGGAGAAAGCAGTTATGAAAATTTCCACGGCAGAACTGGATGTCAAATTCCCCTACAGCTGATAAAAAAGAAGAAAGGGCTGGTATGACTGAAGGGAAGAGATTTTCTCAAAGATCTGCTGTTATGGCAAGCACACCACTGTTCTATCTTCTTCAGGGATATCTCTTCCCTTATAGCACACCTCTGGAAAGAGCCTCAAGCAGTCCCCAAAGCAAACTGGGAGGTTGGTACAGTCTGTTCATGACAGCAGGTCCTGTAGGACAGCAAGCTTGAAGCCTGCACATCTACGGGAAACAATGTCCAGACTGTAACTGTCTAGTAAGGATGTGGACAGTACAGTAGGTGGCTGCAGCATGGATGTCAGCCGCGAGACATTTCTGAAGTGAGAAACAGTTGTGACCATGCTCTTTGTGGAATGACCATGAGCTGCACCAGGAAGTTTCTTACTGTACTTTCTATAAGAGAATGTATTGCAATGTGCTAGCCATTTGGACAAGCACTGTTGTAAAAACAGGTATGCCCTCTTTCCCCAGCGGCGAATGAAACAAAAAGTTGAGAGGACTTTATGCAGTCCTTAACATAGACTCTGATGGCGGATAAGGACCGCTTGGCCCACCTAGTCTGCCCATTTCTCTACCTAACGGATAAGCTGCAGATCCTAGTTAACCAACAGCCTACTTCCTCCTACCCCCCCAATAGAATTGCCTTATGTCTGCCCCATGCATTCTTGAATTCCCACACTGTTTTTGACTCTATGACCTCCTCAGGAAGGCTGTTCCATGCATCTACAACCCTCTATGTGAAGAAATAGTTCCTCACATTACCTCTGTGCCACCCCCATCTTCAAATTGTGCCCCCTTGCTCTTGTACATCTCTTTTTCTGAAATATGCTACTCTCTTGGACTTTGTTGATTCCCTTGAGGTATTTGAAAGTTTCTATCATGTTCCTCCTCTCCCTCCTTTCCTTGAGGCTATACATCTTAAGCTCCTTTAGTCTTTCTTCATATGTCTTCTGGTGCAGACCCTGCACCATTTTGGTTGCCCTCCTCTGGAAAGCCTCCACCCTGTCTATGTCTTTGCAGCAATGGGGTCTCCAGAACTGTACACAGTACTCAAGATGTGGTCTTATCAACTGTCTGTACAGAGGGCCAACAACTTCCTGTTTTCTACTGGTGATGCC
Organism: Neoceratodus forsteri; assembly: GCA_016271365.2. Taxonomy (NCBI): domain Eukaryota; kingdom Metazoa; phylum Chordata; order Ceratodontiformes; family Ceratodontidae; genus Neoceratodus; species Neoceratodus forsteri. The sequence goes on along the minus strand of CM057454.1, from coordinate 1,074,169,019 downwards.
TCTCCCTATGCATCCCAGTATCCCCCCAGCCCTCCTTACTGCCTTCTCACATTGCTGGCCCACCTTTAGGTTGTCTGATATGACTACCCCCAGGTCCCTTTCCATTTTTGTTGTTGTCAGTATCTCATCCCCACTGTGTACTCTTCCCCTGGGTTTTTGTTTCCCAGGTGCATTACTTTTCACTTCTTTGCATTGAATCTAAGCTGCCATACATCTGACCATTCCTCCAACCTTGCCAAGTCCTTTTTCATCCTTTCCACCCCACCTTACGTATCAACCCTGTTGCAGATCTTTGTGTCATCTGCAAAGAGACATACTTTTCCTTCCAGTCCCTCTGCAATGTCACTTATAAAGACATTAAAAAGGACCAGCCCCAGTATTGAACCCAGCAGTACCCCAGTAGTAACCCCCCCTTTCTTCACTGTGGACTCCATCTACTATTACCCTCTGTGTCCTGTTGTCCAGCCAGTGTTTTACCAGGCTACCACCCTGGGACCCACTCCTGGGCTGGCTAATTTGTTTAGTAATATTTTGTGTGGGACTGTGTCAAATGCCTTGCTAAAGTCTAGGTAGGCCATGTCCACAGCCCCTCCCTGGTCTACTACCTTGGACACCCAGTCAAAGAAATCAATTAGATTTGTCTGACATGAGCTTCCTGCTGTGAATCCATGCTGCCTTGGGTCCTCTGCCCCACTGGCCTCCAGGTACTCAATAATTCTTTCTTTCAGAAGTGATTCCATCATTTTCCCTACCACTAAGGTCAAACTGACAGGTCTGTAGTTTCCTGCCTCTGTCTTGCTCCCACTTTTGTGAAGGGGAATCGCATCCGCCCTCCTCCAGTCCTCAGGTACCACACCATCCTCCAATGATTTATTAAAAAGGGTAGTCAGTGGTATTAGTAGTTCTTTCCTTAGTTCTTTTAGAATTCTGGGGTGAATCCCATCAGGCCCCATTGCTTCACCCACCTTTACTTTTAAGAGTTCTTTCAGAACCCCTTCTTCTGTGAAAGGACTAATGTCAACCCCCTATCCAGAGTGCTTCTATTGACTGGATTAGGTATCTCCCCTTGTTCTTCCATTGTGAATACTGAGCAGATGTGTTTGTTCAGTATCCCTGCTTTCTGTCGCTCTGCCCAAACTTCCTTCCTATTTATTCAGTCTCAGTATCCCTGCCTTAGTCTTTCTTTGCTCCCTTATGTACCTACAAAAGGTTTTATCCCCCTTCTTAACCGAGTTGGCTATCTTTTCCTCCGTTTGGGCCTTTGCTATTCTGAGGACCTTCCCCGCTTCCTTCTTTAGTGCAAGTCAACCAGTATCTCGGGAATCAATGTACATCCAAAGCGTGGAGCAATGCTTCAACTTGACTGGCATGCTCAGAATAAAATGGAAGGTGGATGGTTTGATTTGGCGTGAACTCAGACTCCACCTTTGGCAAAAATGTAGGATTAGTACATAAAGACACCCTGTATTTATTAAACAATTAGGAACAATTAGTAGGAAGAAGCAGGCTGCTGGTTAACTAGGATCTGCAGCTTATCCATTAGGTAGGGAAATGGGCAGACTGGGTGGGCCAAGCGGTCCTTATCTGCCGACAAATTCTATGTTTCTATGTTTCAAATTCTATAATTAAACAAGGAGGTTCACACATTAGAGCCTGAAGCTCAGAAATCCTTTAAGCCGAACTGACTGCAACTAAAAAGGAAAATTTCGTACCTACCGTAATTCTTGATCTTCTCTTGTATCTTCACCATTCATTACTGATTGGGTGTCAGTGGAGCCGCACCCGCCATAGATCTTTTTTTTTTTTTTTTTGGAGTCGCTTTCATGGTACCACGAGTGGCCTTGTCGATTGATGCGCGAGGGGTGGTCGAGAGCCAAGAGACCCTCCTCCATCTAAGTTCTGTTAGCTGAAAGGCATGAATAAAAGGGTAAGAAAATGAGTGGAGGCAAGACAGCCGAGGGACAGAAAAAGGAAAGGATATAAACTGAAAAAAGGATAAGCCCGGTAGAGGACAGAGGAAGAGAGGATGCTTACCTAAGGGCCACAGGGCCTCACTCCTGGGGCGGCTCCAAAGGAGGAAGAGGAAGGAGCGAAATAGGAAGAAAGAGAGAAAGGAAGGCAAAAAAAGGGAATGGTGAGGGGGGAGAAGGGGGCTTGGTTTGGAGGTTTATAAGCTCGGAACCAGAACAAGGGAGCAAGGATCCCATATAGGGAGTTTGAAAGTAAAAGTGTTTCGGCCAAACCAGTTGAACAGATTAGACACCGAGGGGAGATTCTCTACACCTCTTGTCATCCCTAACCCTCAAATCCTAGAGGAGAGCTCACAGACTGTGAAGGCAAAAAAATTATTCTGACAGGGGAGCGCTCCAACAGGAGGGGAAAGAAAACCCACTCGCACCTTGTTAAGTGCTAACACCAGAATGTGTAAGTGGGAGAGGGTTGTGCAGAACCCATTAGAGGGTACAGTTTTTATGTGGAATAGAGCTGGAACTCAATTGGACTCCCTAAGGCAAGCAAAGATTCCAGCTCAGGGCGAAATGCCGGAACAGTTCCAAGAAATAGTTGAAACTGATTCAAGGAGGTCTCAGCCTGCCCGAGGGGCCCTAGAAGAAGGGACTGAACCAAAGGGAACAGTCTCTCAAAACTGTGAACTGAACAGTATGGCTTGAGAAAAACCAAAGGGCCCCCCCAAGGGGGATCAGAAACAGTTCTCTCAGGAAAAAGAAATTAGTTGTTCCCCCTTACCCCTCAGGAAAAAAAAAAAAAGGAAAAGGGTCCGTCCAGGGGAACGGAAAGTCTTTTTTTTTTTTTTTTTGGCAAAGGCCAGAAGGAAAAGAGGGAAGGGGGGGGATGAGCAGGGAGGGGGAGACGCTGAAGAAGGAGGCCCTTGAGGGGAAGGTGGCAGGGTATCAGTAATGAATGGTGAAGATACAAGAGAAGATCAAGAATTGCGGTAAGTACGTAATTTTCCTATCTTCCCTTCTCAGTCTTCACCATTCTTTACTGCTTGGGTGAATACCAAGTCCCCTACCCCCGAGGGGGGAAGGGAGGGGAGAAACAGAGCAGCCCTGAGGGAACAAGACCCTCAACCCTCGGTCAGTGACAAACAGAAGGAAGAGACCCACAGCTGCTTGAAGAAGAGCCTAAGGATGGGAGGAACTAGGAGGTGTCCCCCGAAGATGGGGGGATGGAGAAAGCCCCTGCAAAAGCCTCCTAGCCCTGGAGGAGAACAGACAGGTCCCTCGGAAGGTGAAGCGTATCACCCTATGCCGAGCCAGGGGTGACAACCTTGATAGACTGGGACTTCACCGTCCGCCTCAATACAGATCGTCGACCCTGCAAGCCTGGAAGCCACCCTCACTGGCAGCCATAAGATGCCCTTGCTTGGTGTCCTGCCAGTCTAGACCTATAGCAGAGAGGGCAATGGCCTGTCTAGATTGATTCTCATCAGGCATTGATGCTAGAAGCTGGAATAGCATCGACTATAAATGCCTGCTGTAGGCAGCATGGTGCGCCTGATGGACGTGTGCATTGCACAGCATCGCACGAGAAGAAGAGAACACCCTTCTCCCCACCAGTCAAACTGTAGGAATCTGAACTGTGGGCGGTCAGCGCGCCAGGCAGCGGCACCCAGAGGGAGTTTCTAGGAATGCCAATCCCGAAGGCCGGTTGGGAAGAGAACATAGAGACTCAAATGGGGCACAATACCTTCTCCTGCAGTCTACCGGGGCTGGAACAGGGATGGCTGGCGACTGCCAGGATCGGATAGATGCCTTCTGGAAGGGAAAAGGCCAGGAAAGCACCATCAAATGCTGGGCACTGAATTCACTGAGGAATTCACGTGTCTCCAGTTTAGTATTGTCTCGTCTAACAAAGGAGATACGAAGATCCCTCACCATCCTCGAAAGGAATCGCTGATATTCAGTGAAATCAGCATCGGAAGAGAGATGAGCAGGGGGTTCCTCTACCTCCGAGGAGGGAGACGAGGATGATGGGGAGCTCGAATGTCCAGAAGACTCCTGCAGTGGTGGGGATAGATGAAACACCTGCTCATGCATACATCTAACGTATGAGGGGAAGGCTGCCGCAGTGGCTCTGAACATCTCCCAGGATAACGGGCCCGTAGGACCGACATGGCCCAGGAGAGAGGGGGGTGGCTGCAGAGGAATGGAAGAGGGGCACCTACAATGAGGCAACTGTCCTCTGCTGAGACTCTGAAATCTGGAAAACAGAGCCCGAGCTGGCAGGGTCCCAGAGAGCAAACCAGGTCGCAGAATGGAACCCTGAGGATGCGAGGCCTGGAAGAGCCTAGTAGGGGATCCTCCCTTGTGATGAACCTGAGGCTGCATGGGTCCAGAAGGGCAGCCCACAGCAACGCCACCAGAGGGGTCCCTGGAGCCCGAGAAGGAAAGACGGGGCCCATCGCTACGGCTCCTACCTGCACCTCGAGGGGTGGCAGGTGAAGACCGAGGTGCCTCATCCCAGTCTCTCAACCCCCCGGACTCTGAGAACGCCCTCCTCCTTGACCCCAGCGACAACCCACCCCGAGCAGATGCAGCAGCACTGGGATTGGCAGCTACCGCAACCCCCTCAGGAGGATGAGCCCTTCCCCATGCCATCCCCCTGCAGGGATCCCAGGCCACCCCCAGCCTGGGAGGCCTCAGGAGAGGACAGCAGAGGAGACTGAGGAATAGGCGCACTGGGCCGCCTAGCATCTCGTTTCACTGGAGACCCAGACTCCAAAGAGTCAGGGCGCCGGGATGGGTCCATGTCCGAATCACCCTCCGAGGATGAAGGAACCAGCTGGACCTCAATACTGGCCACCCCAGGGGTTTCCAGAGAAATGGCGCCACTAACGACGCCTGTGCCACCTACAGCGCCAGACGGCTTCGCGCACTAGATATACTCCAGAACCCGGGCCCCTGATCACCAACGGGCGCCGTCAGACCCCCACACTACCCTTTGCGCCAGGACCGACATGGCGCCGCTGAAGAATTGACTGGGACCATGCTGCCGCTCAGGCGCCAGAGCCAACATTACGGTGCCACGAACGGCGCCACCTCGATCACTGACGCCCGCAGGCGCAGGGATCCGAACGGCACTGAGGGTCCACCAGAAGCGCAAAAGATCTGGGCCTAGACATCGGGGGGGGGAGCCTGCACCAAGAGGTGACTGCCGAGGTGGTGTCTCCATCGCGATCACTGTGGGACCGCAGTATTCCCCAACACCATGAAGAGGCCTCTCCTCGCAAGACCAGAAGATGAGGAGGCTTCCTCCTCCAGACCATACGCGGCCTGGGAAGGGACTCGAGGAAGGGTCTAAAGATCTTACCTGGAAGCCCTGGAGTGACTTGCCTCAAAAGTTACGGAGCCTTGACGACTTTGAACACGCGGACTTCTAGGATGTGATGGTCCATCGAGAAACAGGCTTCGCTTTGAATCCATATCATGGCGGTCCCAGGCAGCGGCGGCTAACATCATGCTGGTCCGTGAACGGAAAATGCCGCCACAGGAGCACTGCATAGGGGCACGGCCCGCTTTCGATTTATTACGCTGTCTCCCAAACCGACATGATGCGTAAAACAATATAAAATACAGCAAAAGCTCCCGCACGTGAAAATAAAGAACAATCTTACCAAAATCAATGAAGCGCTGGAAAGAACTACTCGAGAGAGAGGAGTCGCAGCAGGCCTCTGGCGCAGATGAAAACTTCACACGTAGGCAGGTACAACCTCGACGGTGGAGAAACAGAACTGAGATGGAATAGGAGTCTATGTGCACCCAACTACCACCCTCGTGCATCATGCGTTGTGTCACTCGGGCAGCACTGTCGTGTCAACTCCAAAAAAAAACTTCCTGGCGGGTGCGCCGCCTGTTGACACCTAGCAGTAATGAATGGTGAAGATTGACAAGGGAAGATATAACACTTTCCACAAAAGAAAGCGTAGGCCACAACTCATAACTGGCTCAAAAGGAGCCAAAATAAGTTTCTCAAGCACATAATGGAGGTCCCATGGTGGGACCTGATTGCGAATGGGAGGTTTCAAATGCAAAATACCACTCACAAGGGTATGGGAAACCTCCAATTGAGCTACTGTACGGCCAACAACAGGGGCATGGAAAGCTAGTATTGCTGCTAAATGCACCTTCAGTGAGGAATACTTTAGACCAAACTCTGACGGTGACAAAAAGTATTCCAACACCACACTGACCAGACAGGAAAGGGGTCCTTTTTTTTTTTTTTGAAGTGGCCCACAAAGTGTAAAGCTTCCACTTCAAAAAGTAGGTATGTCTGGTAGAAGATTTCCTGGCCACAACCAGTACATTAGCTACTTTTGGTGACACTTCAAAAAACTATGTCTTCAGAAGCCATGCATGCAAGTGCAGGGACTTTAGGCTCGTATGGACCAAAGCCCCCTTGTCCTGTGACAACAGGCCTCTGCACAAAGGCAAGGATACCTGAAGCTCTACTGTTAGTTGTTGCAGCAGTGGATACCATATTCTGTCAAGGCCACAGAGATGTAATGAGAATGAGAATCCCATCCCTCCATCTGTAGTTTCTCTTTTTTAAACTTCTTTTATTAAAGAATTGATGTACAAACCCATAACTATGCATGAATTCACAGGTAAAACAAACATGTCATCTTTCATTTATATCAAATTATAGACAAAATAACATCCCCAAAAACATATTCAGGTAAGAATCTCCATCTGTAGTTTCAGGAACATCCTCTGTATTAATGGAATGGGAGGAAATGCGTACAGAAACCTCCCTTTCCAAGAGAAGGATGAGTCTCGTCTGAAGTGAGAACAAATGCAGCAGTTTTGTGTTGTGTGGGAACGCAAAAAGGTCCGATTCTGGATGATCCCCCATTGCCAAGAGGTCACCTATTACGGAGGCCAGCAGTTCCCATTTGTGCATCTTGGACTGTGATCTGTTTAGCTCATCTGCCAACACGTTTTGGACTCCTGGGAGATGCATGGCAGATAACTCCAGGCTGTGTTCTACTGCCCAGTACCACACTCTCATTGCTTCCCGACACAGGGGATAGGAAATAAGTCCCCCCTTGTTGGTTTATATAATACATAACACTGATGTTGCCATCTGTACTAGCAGATGACCCAGAGTTGGATGTTCCTGGAAAGCCTGGAGACTGCATAGAACCTCTCTCATCTCCAGGACATTTATGTGTAATTTGGATTCCACCTGGGTGCAAGACCCCTGGGTTTGATAAAGGCCCAGGTGTGCTCCCCACCTGGATCCTGATGCATCTGAGGTGAGAATCTCAGTTGGTTTTAGGATTAAGAATGGAATGCCCCTCAAGAGGTTGCTGCGGTCCATCCACAATGTCGGTGTTTTGCGTAAATGGGACGTGACACGCATCTTTTGGTCTATGTCATCCTTCAAGTGGTCTTACTCCATTCTCAGTGTCCACTGTGGTATCCACATACATAAACCAGCCAGTGGCACAGTCACAACGGCCACTGCCATGAGCCCCAGGAGGCACAAGAAGCCCTGGCTGGGACATAATGACTGCTGTACACCATGCTGAGCTTGACCCATGAGAAATTCTGCCATGTAAAGGGGGTAGAAACTCTCCCTGTGCTGTGTCCAGGACTGCACCTATATACTGCAGCTTCTGGCAAGGGGATGTAGTCCATGTAGAAGGCTTAGGGTCTCGCAATACTAGCACAGGTCCGAGATCTTCTGTCCATTGGGAGACCGGGAAGAATCTGGAGTAGAACACTTTGCTTTTTTGGTGTGAAGGCACAAGTTCTATGGCACGTTTGGTTAGCAAAGCATGTACCTCTCCTTTCAACAGTCACAGATGTCCTGGGAGAGAAGATGAAAGAGACAGAGGATGCTCTGGAGTAGTTTTTGGCAACTCCAGATCATGTCCCTTTGCAATTATCTCCAGAATCCACTCATCTGTAGTAAGCTCCCTCCCTTGTATTAAATGAAGGGAGAAGTGACCCCCTACCACTACTTCCTGTGGTTGAAGTGGTTTGAGGGGAGTCTGGCATTAGTCATGCTGAGCCGATGGGGGCAGTGCCATTGACTTTCAAGGCTTTCAAATGGGTTCCTTGGGAGGGGGAGCTGGCAAAACACCTCCCTTACCTTGACCTTGCTGACAGTAGGCCTCCACTGGCAGCAGCCTGGGAAAAGGATCCTTTACCTCTACCAGGTGGGGGGGGGGTAAAAGGATTTAACAGACCTTGAAGTCATTTTTCAGACTTGAAGGCCTCTTAAGGCCTCTTCTACATGGTATCCAAACAGTTTGGTGTCTCTGAAAGAAGCATTTAGAACTGTTTGCTGCACATCTGTTGCAAACCCAGCCACCCTAAGCCAAGAATACCTTCTCATGAAAATACCAGCGGCACCTGCCCTGGCAGATGCAACTGAGACATCACATTCTGAGTGTAGCAGATGTTTGCCTACTTCAGCTTAAGCAATTCATTCTTGGTAGTGCCTTCTGGGAGTACCTAAGCTACAGCTTTGGCAGCCTTCAGAAGGCTATTTTATTAGTGAATCATGTGAGATTGATAATTTGCAATACACAGGCCTAGTGAGGCAGAGGCATATGTTCACTTGCCAGTCACATCAAGCCTCCTGGATTCCCTATCAAGTGGCAGGGTACTCAAATGCTTTGGTACCCTGGGTCTGTCATAGGCAGCCATTATCACCATAGAATCTGCTTCTGGTTGGTCGGCATAATGAGGCTTAGCAACAGGAGCAGGGTATTGCTACTCAGCTTTTCTGGGTACAGCTGGTTATTGTATTTGTCCTATACTAGGCAGCAAAGGTGACCTCTTCCAATGCAGGATAAACTGGGGGAACAAAGATGGAGGGAGTACAAGGAACCTCCAGAAACTCCATCAGATTCTTTTTGGAAAAATGCTCTTCTTCCATAGCAAGCCCCACAGCAGTTTGCATTTGCTGCATCGTTGTTTGAAATGTAGGGTCTTCAGAAGATCTGGTAGTACACACTACAGAATCCTCACTACAGCAGGATACAGTGGAGCTGGAAAGTGGGGCATAATGTTCCTCTCCATATCCCTCCTCCTCCTCCTCATAATCCTCCTCCATGATGAGGTCTGGATTATATCCCTCCTCCTAGCCGGCGTCCCTGTCAGTGATGGGAACAGAAGATCTCACTGGCTATGCCACAGGTCACTGCTCAGGAGGTGCTTGCTGTGTACCAGCCAAAGAAGTTGGGGGGGCCTGCAATGCAGGAACCCCTGGTCAATGGCAGTGAAGGTTGCAGAGGCAATTCTGGAAATATGCACTGCGTCATATCTGAAAATTATGCCAGCACTGCCTGTGTGTCGATGATGACCTGGCCAGGGGCCGCAATTGCTTCAGTCAATGACAGGCCTGCTCCCATAGATGATGGCAGTGTACCACCTGTAGTAGGTATGGCACGGCCTAAGCCAAGCCCCAACCTTGGTGTCTGGTTGATGGTCGGGGGTGTGTGTGTGTGTGTGCTGGCCTTACCACCACTGGAGCAGACAATGACGGTGCAGCTGGACTACGTACAAGCTGCAACAGCACTTCGATCTCTCTGGGGAAGCCAATCTATTCTTAGCCTCATATTTGTGCTTCTGTCCTGATGACCTGATGATGATGATGATGATGACCTATCTTCTTTGCAGTCTTTTGATTTCAAAGGCAGATATGGAATCCAGAGGTGCTCAGGATCTGAGGCAACATGGATTCACAGCACGAAGGTCATGTCAAACGAATCTAATAGATTTTTTTGATCGGGTGACTAAGGAAATAAATCAGGGAAGGGCGGTAGACATCGGTACCTAGACTTCAGCTAAGACTTCAACACCGTCCCACACAGAAGACTGATTAACAAGATGGGTGGTCTGGGCATGGGAAACGAGGTGGTGAACTGGGTTAGGAACTGGTTAAGAGACAGGAGACAGAGGGTGGTGGTAAATGGGGTACAATTTGGGGAGGGGGGGTGAGCAATGGGGTACCACAGAGATCAGTACTAGAATCAGTCCTGTTCAATATCTTCATTAGTGACACTGCAGAGGGGGTGGAAGGAAAGGTCTGCCTGTTTGCAGAGGACACAGATATCTGCGACAGGATGGATATTTCAGAAGGGGTAAAGAAAATGAAGAGGGACCCGGAGAAGCTTGGAAGATGGTCAGAGATTCAACGTAAAGAAGTGCAAAATAATGCACCTGGGTAGAGGAAACCCTGGGGAGAGTTATAGGTTGGGAGGGAGAGGAGCTGACTGTCACCAAAGAGGAAAGGGATCTAGGAGTCATCATCTCTGATGACCTTATGGTATCAAAGCAGTGCACAAAGACAGCAGGGGAGGGCCAGTGGCATGCTGGGATGCACAGACAGGGGTATCATTAGCAGGAGGCAGGAGGTGATGATGCCATTGGATAAAACATTGGTAAGGCCTCACCTGGAGTACTGCGTGCAGTTCTGGAGGCCACACCTGCACAACGACATAGATAAGGTGGTGACTATCCAGAGCAGGGCAACAAAGATGGTGCAGGGCTTGTACCACAAAACATATGAGAAGAGACTAAGGGGCCTCAATATGTACTCACTGGAGGAGAGGAGACAGTGGGGGGGGGGGAGACATGATTGAAACTTTCAAGTACCTCAAGGGCATAAACAAGGTGCAGGTGGGGTACCTTTTCAAATGTAGAAAAAGTACTAGAACAAGGGGGCACAATATGAAATTGGAACGGGGTAGATCAAGAAGTGATGTGAGGAAGTTTCTCTATACAGAAAGGGTAGTCAACACTTGGAACAGTCTGCCACAGGAGGTAGTGGGGGCAAGCACAGTGGAGGAGTTTAAGCATGCTTGGGACAGGCACAAGGGAAGCTTGAGAGGGGAGGGAGTGATGAAAAGCCATTGATCACATAGGGTCAGTGGCCACATAAAATCTATAAGGCCTACGGGCAGACTGGATGGGCCTAGCATTCCTTATCTGCCTATAATGTCTATGTTTCCATGTTTCAATGACTGCAATTCAGTCATTGGAGCTGGTAACGTGTCCTTCTGACCTTGGGCTTTTTGCATGGCTGCTTGAGGTTTTTTTCCAACAAAACCTTCTCAGGTGCCTTTTTCCTGCATTGCTATTTTGCTTGATTGAAGCCCTGGGAAATCTCTCAAGTCCTGATGTTCTGAGACAGGTCCAAACAGCAGACACACACTTCCTGTGCGCCATCCTTGTAGATTTTTTCTCCAGGCTCACTGTGCTAGAACAATGTCACTTATTTAGGTGGCATACAGAGTCGACGATATCACTAATATATTAGTGATTACTTTCTACGAAAATAATAAACAGCAGCAGCTAAGTTTAATTCATTTTCATGGGTGGGTCTGATGAGTACTGTCGACAGCAGGAAAAGGACTAAGGAGAGATGGGGCCACCCACATTTATGTAGATGCTGACATGTGACGTCGTCATGGGTGGCCTCCAGAGAGAAAAACTTTCCATGTGATCCTAGCACTGATGTGGGTTTAGTTCCAAAGGTGTGGCCTATGGGAAGAGAGATCTTCGAAGGCGATGGTGCAAAGTCATGTACATAGGCATCAGAAATCCTGGGATTGAGTGCAAGCTGTGGGGTGGGGGTGGGGGGTTACTGTGACCAAGGAAGAAAGGGATCTAAAAATGATGATTCCAACAACACAGTGATAAGGAAGGTGACCAGAATTCTGAGATGTAGCAACAGGAAATAAAAAAAGGACACCTTGCTCCTGTACAGGACTTTGACACAACCACACCTCGAGTACTGTGTGCAATTTCAGAAGGACATTAACAGGCTAGAGACTGGAGACAGGACAGAGGAGGGTGACCAAGATCATACAGGGCCAGCAAGGAAGGATGCAGGAGCAGAGACTTGAGACCAGACCGGGGGGGGGTGGGGTATACTCGAAATGTTTAAATGCATGCAGGGTATAAACAAAGCAGACTCAAACAAGCTGTTCACAACAAGTGGCAGTGACACCTGGGGGAACAACAGAAAATTAGCAGGAACAGCTTATTTTTTTAATTTTAAAACACAGCAGATGGTGGAGGGGTGGAATAAATTTACTATGGCACTGGTTGGTGTACAAATGGTGGAGGAATTCAAGAGGGGCGAGACAGACCTCAAGAGCTGGTCAAGGGAGCTGGAGAGGTTGGAGTTTGGGGAGGAAGGATGGTTATATATATATATATATATATATATATATATATATATATATATATATATATATCACTTCGAGGCTGGCTATTGTCCATGTTTTGGCCCAAATTTGTTTTTCTCTAATGAGGGATTTGTGTCTTCCCGTCTTTTCTTTGAAAATAATCATAAATTTCACTCTTACACTGAGTTGACACTACATGAAATAATTTAATATTTTTAATTACGTACACTTTGTCTGGAGTCTTTTGGTATCAGGAAGGACTTAAATCTATCGTATGTGCTCCTTCTGCTGCATGACAGTGATTTTACCAAATCTAAGTACTAATACACATCCAATTCTGGAATGGTACCATACTCACATGGTGTAACCGTCAATGCCATACCCCTAAGGAATCTGTCCTGTCTACATTCCAAGCCTGAGCAGTGCTAGCTTTCACAAGTGCACTAGGTGGGCTATTCAACATTTTTAACACACTCTGTGTGAAGTAATGCTTTCTGATATAACAGGCAACATATATTTGTTAGGCTTTTTTGTGTATATTTAAATATATCATATGGCTAAGGCCAATAACTCACATCAAGGAAGCACTTTCCAAACCTGATAATTCATGGAATTTGACTGACAGGTTGCGATAATCCATAGAATTAGCTGTGGATTATCACAGTGTGATTGTCAGGTTGTGATAATTAGAACACAAGAAAGTGCCGACAGAAGGGGACATTGTGATTCATCTAGTCTGCCCGTGAAAGCTACCCCCTTTCCAGGTTTTTTTTACTGCCTCAAGTTTCCACAGTGCCATGCTAGCTTGAACTCCCCCACTGTCTTTGCTGCCAAAGCCTCTGGGGGCAGACTGTTCCAGGGCTCCATCATCCTTTCCATGGAGAAAAACTTCTTGCAGTTTGTTTTGAAACTACCTCTCTTCAGGCGCATGTTGTGCCCCCTTGTCTGTGTATTCGTGTTTACCTTGAAGAGATCCTGTGTTTGTACTGAGTTGTACCTTTGAGGTATTTAAATGTCTCTATCATATTTCCCCAGTCCCTTCTCCTCTCCAGTGAGTACATCCTAAAATGATTTAATCTTGATTCATACGGTTCTTCGTGTAGTCCGTTTATAATCTTTGTAGCTCTCCTCTGCATGGTTTCCAGGTGATCCTTGTCCTTTTTGAGGTGTGGTCTCCAGAACTGTATACAGTACTCCAGATGAAGCCTCACCAAGGACTTGTACAGCGGGACTATCACTTCGCTTTTCCTACTTGTGCTACTCCTTCCTGTGCGTCCGAGAATGCTGACAGCTTTTTAGGCCACCTTTTCGCACTGCCTGGTTGTCCTTAAATCATCACATATGAGTACCCCCAGATCCTTCACTACCTTAGTTTCAGTCAGCTGTTCTCCCCCTAGGGTATATTTCCAGCCTAGGTTCGTCCTCCCCAGGTGCATAACTTTGCACCTCATGGCGCTTAATTTCAACTGACACTGTTTTGACCATTCCTCTAGTTTTTTTTTTTTTTTTTTAGATCAGCGATCATTTCTGTGACCCCCCTCTTGCATGTCCACTCTGTTGCAGAGCTTGGTGTCGTCTGCAAACACGCATACCTTTACTTGCAAACCCCTCCACAATGTCACTGATGAATATGCTAAATAGAATTGGCCGCTGCACTGATCCTTGGGGGACTCCGCTGGTCACCACTCCTTCTTCCAACAGAGTGCCATTTACTAACACTCTCTGGGTTCTCCCTTGGAGCCAGTTTCTAATCCAGCCTACTATTTTATGTCCCATTCCTGTGTGTTCCAACTTATTTACCAGTGTTCTATGTGGAACAGAGTCGAATGCCTTACATTAAGTCCAGATATACTACGTCTACTGCTCCTCCTTGGTTCAACTTTCTGGCCACCCAATTGAAGAAATCACTCATGTCTGTCTGACATGACCTCCCCGCTGTGAAGTCATGCTGCTTTAGATCTATTTGGCTAGTTGCTTCTAGATGCTGTACAATTCTTTATTTCAGTAATGTTTCCATGATTTTCTCCACCACTGAGATAAGACTAACTGAATGGCAGTTTCCAGCATCTTCCTTGCTGCTGCTTTTGTGCAGCAGTACCATCGTGACTTTTATCCAGTCATCCGGTATGGTGCCACTCTACAGTGACTTGTTGAAGAGTTCTGCTAATGGGGTGGCAAGTTCATCTCCGAGTTCCTTTAGCATTCTCAGGTGGATAGCGTCAGGTCCCATAGCTTTGTCGGTTTTTAATTTTGCTTGTTTTTTTTAAGACCCTTTCAGTTGAGAAGGTATTTGTGTTGGCTTCACTGGTTCGGTGTTCTTCATTCTTTAGTACTGGTCCACTTCCTTGATCCTCCTTGGTAAAAACTGAGCAAAAATATTCATTTAGAACCTCTGCCTTCTGTCCATCGGTTTCAGCATTCTGGCCCTCCCTAATTCTCAACCTTTACGTTACGATACCTCCCTTACTTTTTCTTTTCTCCCTTATATATCTGCAGAAGGTCTTATCCCCCTTTTTAACCCCTTTTGCTATCCTTTCCACTGCTCGAGCTTTGGCTAACCAAATTGCCTTCCCTGCTTCCTTGAGTCTTGCTCTGTATTCCTCCATGTCGCTTTCTTAGTTTCTTTGTATTTCTTGAAAGCTAATTCTTCAGTAAACAAAAGAGGATTTTCTCCTCCTTTTAGATTTACATATATATATATATATATATATATATATATATATATTTTTTTGGATCCCTGCCAGCCACCTCCAGCCTACTTGGAGGCAGGGGAATACATGGCCGGGCTGGTAAGTGGTCCCCCAGACTCGGTCTCTGGTCCACTGTCCCGCATCCGACCCTCCTGCCAATCCCCATGGGTTACCCCTCTGTGGCAGGGCCGAGGTGAAGGGCGTTGACTCCCCCCCCAACCAACATCTAGACTCCAAGGGGCCAGTGTGAGTGTTGCAGGGCCGTCATGGAGCCTACCAGCTCCATGTTTCCTTATTTTCTTCCAGCCCCTTGCCATGGTGGCTCACACGCATGTGGAGGCATGAGCATGCAGCAATCTGCGGCATCCTCCCTATTTGAGTCACTCCCGACTGCATTACCGCCGTGCCTCCACCCAGGGGCAGCTTTGCAGCGGGTGTGGCTGGGTCCCCACTCAGGAAGGGAGAGATGCCTTACAACTGCTCAATCCATCTCCCGGCATCCCCTTCCTGCCGACACGGGCTTGTTCCTGAACCCGGGTCGCTGGCATGGCACAAGGTGTGGCATCCAGCAGCTCAACCCTCAGTGCCACCGGGTCGGCTTCCTTTTAGATTTACTTATCTGTTCTGTGCATTTTACTATTGCCAGATTGACTGCGCTGTCCTCTATGTCTCCCCCGGCTACAACTCAGAGATTGTTCCTAATGCTTGTTTTCATTTTGTTAAAGTCAGCCTTCCTGAAGTCTAGGATCTTCAGTTTTGTGTGACTTGTGTCCTCAGATCTTTTGACTATGAACCAGACTGACTGATATGGTCACTTGACCCTAAATTGATCGTTACCTTGACATCTCTGATCCTGGTAGTGTTTGATAGCACAATGTCCAGGATTGCATTTTCTGTGGTGGGTAACTGTACCAGCTGTTTTAGTTCTGTCTGTTTCAGAGCCATAAGGAATTCATTGCTCCTGTCTGATAATGTCGTGAAGGAGGACCAATCTATGGCAGGCAGATTGAAGTCTCCAAGCAAGAAGCCCCCTTTATTGGCCATTGTGAGGATGGTTTCCAGCATCTCCTTGTCTCTATCAATCTGCTGAGACGGGGGTCTGTAGATCACTCCCACTCGGATGGGGGACTTTTATCCAGCTCCGAGGGTGACCCATAAGGCTTGAGACTCAGCGTGTGTAATCTGTACCTCTGTGGCCTTGATCCCTTCCTTCATGTAGATGGCAACACCCCCTCCCTTCTTATCTTTGTGATCTCTCCTGAACAGTGTACCCAGGGATAGCAACATCATAGGAATGGTTCTCTTTGAACCAAGTCTCCGTTACAGTGGCCCAATCCAAGTTTGCCTCTACCATTAATGCAGTGAGGTTTGGTATCTTATTTACTAGGCTACAGGCATTGAGACAGATTGCCCACCAGTTTTGGTTTTCCCCGCTCACTGTGTCCCCACTTTTATGACGCCGTCTGATTCAATTGGCCTGTACCCGTTTTGTCCTTGCTTGTGCCTATTGCAGAGTGACCTGTTACAGAACTAGTAGGTGATGGGGGAGGGGCAAATGCTACCTTTGGCACTGCAGTGGGTGCTGTTGCCCTCTCACCTTCCTCTAGTTTAAATTACAGATAATACGTTTAACTTCTGGCTGAGTGCACCGGTCCCCTCATTTGTGAGGTGTAGGCCATCGAACTTGAAAAAATCCCGCGCCCAGAAATTCCTCCAATCACCCATTAAGTGATGGCCCTTTTCCTTACACCAGTCCTTTAGCCATGTGTTCAAGTCTGTGATCTCCTGTTCTCTGACTTTCTGCCTTGTCAATCAAATTCTGTAAATTATCACAAGCTGTCAATCAAATCTCTGTTAGTAAGTTTGTCAGGTGTCAAACTGCCCATTTGCCTTGGACGTTTCGTTTTTGTCACTGTCATGACCTCCTGACTCTAACAGTTTCTTCAAGCTCAGCATCAAAAATGTCATTATGATTGTTTACTGCCATAGCTGATGATGCCCTTTTGGATCCACATCTACTCCTGCTCTTTGCCAGCACCCCCATCTTCACATCCCTGCTGGCCCATGACAAATGTCACCCGACTGCACTACCTCTATTTTTACCCATCTTCCACCTCTCTGCTCTCTGTCCCCCCCCACCTACCTCCCCTTTTCTCCCATCCACTTAGTCTCCCTGATTTCACCCTCCTCTTTTCCCTTTCCTCTCCCCAAAGTTTCACTTTATTGTTCTTTTTTCCTCTACAAGACTGTTTTTTTTTTTTTTATAAACTGTTACCTTTGCTTACGTTTGTCTCAATTGCACCAATGACGTGGAACCTTTGTAAAAAAGCCTCGGCTCAAAGGTATTTGTAATCCTAGAACATAATTGGATTAACCCTATAATGTAAAAAAAAAAAAATGATGTGCAAGTGTGAGTTGCAAAGTGACATTTCAATCTCGGGAGTTTATGGAACATCACAATCCACTCGGCCTTTGGTCTTGTGGATTATGTTCCATAAGTCCCTTGACTAAATTATCACCTTGTAACTCACATTTTCCCATCATTTATTCTATGTTTTATATTCATGGCCCACATTTTTAGATTAAGGTTTCAAAACAAAATTAAACATTTTAATCCCTTACCATTTTCATCTGGACCACAGCAAAAGCAGCAGCGGGCTACCTGTCAAATACATAAACACCAAACCATCTTCAATATTGTAAAAATAATCAATAATACATAAACACCAAACCATCTTCAATATTGTAAAAATAATCAATGTCAAAGTGGCCAGTGCCCACCACAGCCACAAATTACAGAACTAAAATTATAAAGAGAAAGTTGTACCAACCCTGAAAATTGGCCAATAAGAAATCCATACAGTGTCAAAACATACCATCTGTAGGACACAGCTGACCACTTAAGACAAATGCTGAAGCATTATTTGAAGTGGCTTTAATCAGTTTCATTATCATACCTTTCCAACATTTTTTGCTTTAGTGAAGCATTTGCGGGTTAAATGCAGTCTCATACACACCAAAACGTAGAGGGGGCCTGAATCCAGACAGAGGTTATGGCAGTAGGAAGGCTCAGTTATTTATTGCAACAGGCCGCTGTTGTATCTATTGAGTTTTAAATTGTTTTATTATTTTAATTATTTATATTGTACAAGTGCCTTGATTTTGAGAAAGGCGCTTTTTATAAGTAAAGTTTGAATTGAATTGAAAAAAAGTTTTATGTCCATGAACTGTAATGCACACTCAAGACCATGGCTTTAGGCCGGCCCACCGGCGCAGCGGTAGGGCTACCGCTCGCGGTGCCAGCGACCCAGGTTCGGGGACGGACTCGGGCAGCTGGAGGGCCGGCTGGGGGGAGGAGCACTGAGCACCCAGTGGCTGCTATCCTCCTCCGGGTGGGGTGGGATGCAAGTCCCGCTGCAATACCGCCACCTGGGTGACCACAGGTGGAGGTGTAGCGAGACTGCACACAGCAGGGTGGGAGGACGTCTGCCGGGAGCCAGGGCGTCAAGCACGCCCCAAGGCTTCCCTAGCGTGCAGACATCCTGAGGGCTGGGAGACAAGAAAAATGGAAAAATCCTGCACCAGGCTCCGTAGATGGGACCCGGTCGACCCAAGAACACCCATAACCAGGCTCCATAGAAGAGGCTGGCAGGCCTTCCGACGCAGACTTAAGGACTAAGAGAGGGGAATGGGGGTTCCCCTCTCTGCCCTGCCCAGGGGGTAAACCGAGGCAGGATGGGGACAGGCTTGCCGGTACCTGGAGGGAGGTACCTGGGGCGGGACTATGGGAGCATACACGACCTAGGGATCCCAGAAGAGAGGATCCTGGTGCAGCAAAGAGGGTAGCAAAAAAAAAAAAGGAAAAGACCATGGCTTTAAACAGATCTCAGCCAGTCAAGATGCAGGATTTTCCTTACAAATTTTATTGGGCTAAATAATGCACCCTCAGCTATCACAGGTCAATGTGTATTTTGCTGTAAAAGACAAGAAACACTTTGTGAGGTCATGGCTGATTGCCACGGACCAAGTCCAAATGGCTATGGTTGTTTACTCAAGTGAGGATCATCTTGTCAATTACATGCAGTCTGCCAAAGAGTAACTACCAGCGGTAACATGACCCATCCATCTAAGTCCCTAGGTGCTGTACTAGTGTCAGTGTTGCATTACCTAGACTCCTGGTGGAGGACTAGAACCCATGACCTTCTAATGTTCTGGCCCCATAGGCAAGTGTGCAACATACTGAGCCACTGACACCGCTATTTAGCATAGACAACCTAGCATGATTCCTTGGAACAGTAAATTTTTCATTTTGGATCCACTCCATTTGGAATGTTTATGCAGCTGAGGTTATCTGTTGCTGCCACTCACCGTTAGCAGTAGATCTTCAAGAGAATCTCCTCCATTCGGCCACACCTTTATTATAACTGTAAGCAGTCAGCATCGGGACCCACTCACCCACAGTGACGTGCAATGTAGGTGCCTATATAATCGTGGGCGGCCCCACTGCTTCTCATTTCCCGCCAGAGATAAGCTCTGAGGGCCTCTTACCATGAGGAAGCAGGAGACCAGATCAGTGCTAGGAACACAATGAGAGGCATGGGACTAGAATTACAATATACATAAGGCACTTACAGACACCTACAAACAATGTAGTGGTCAAACCTGCCAGCTGATACCTCAGAAAGGGGGAAGGAGAGTGGGTGCATTGTGGCTCAATGGAGGGGATTCCCTTGAAGATCCACTGGTACTGACAGTAACTGTTCTGTCTTCATTGAGGATATCTCCTACACTGGGTGCCACACCTTTAAAATGATCCCCAAGCAGTACACAAGGTATCCAGGGAGGATGGCAAAGTTTGACATGAAATCACGACAGAAGGCCTTTCAACATCACAAGACCAAAGTCCGCACATCTACAAGAGAGGATGGCCCACATATTCAAAAGAAATGTGTGGCCCAAAATTCAGATGTGCATGCATCTAAATTGCACTGAAACAGGATTTTCGAACGGCAGAGATGCATCGCGCTTGTCGGAATGCGTGATTGCGGATAGATAATGTATTGCAAAAGGACCCTCGGCCCTACATTTCTCGTGATGGATTAGATTTCCGAATCATTAAGCTGGGAATTAATTCCTTTTCTTATCCTCTTTCTGTTTTAATATTTCTATGACCACTGGGGTTTTCTCTAGTTTCTGGAAGACGGCTATAGTTACCTCTATTTTGAAATCTGGTGGTCGTACCACATTATCTAATTATCGTCCAATTTCTTTATTATCTTCTTTATCTAAAATTTTAGAACGAGTTATTTTGGATCAAACTTTAGAACATCTACAAAAACATAATTTGCTTACTGATTGTCAGCATGGGTTTAAGCCACGCCATAATACTGAGATGGCCTTGGTGGGGTTCACGGGTGCCATTCAGGGTGCCCTTGATAAAGGACAAACTCTTGCGGCACTTTTCGTGGACCTCACCAAGGCCTTCGACTTGGTTAAATATGATTTATTAAATGGTATTCTTACCAGTTCTCATTTTTCTGATAATGTTATTTCCTGGTATCATGACTGGACCAGCCCATTCTACCTGCTATACTGCTGCATCGGTGGCTGCTTCCAGGGACGTCCCTATCCAGGAAATCTGTCGGGCTGCTACATGGAAGTCAGCAACACCTTCATTACCCATTACCACATCGACCTGGAGTCACGTTGCAATGCTGGTTTTGGGGCCTCGGTTCTCCAATCTCTGTTTCCTAAGTAAGGGGTGTGCGCCTTGCCTCCCTCCTCCCCGGAGAACTGCTACGAGTCTGCCAGAGAGTGTGGATGAACAACATATCCATGCTCCTAGAAAAACAGGTTACTCACCTGTAACAGTAGTTCTAGGAGTGGGATATGTTGTTCATCCACACGCACCCACCCGACCTCCCCGGCTTTAGGTGCATCACCTTGCTTGCAGCAGGCTAAGATCTGGCGTCATGGGGTAGAGCCGAGGTATATACCACCCGGGTGGGTGGAAGGAGCCAGCTTGAAGACTTCCGGCAAGATTTAAAGGGGAAAGGGACATGCCAGAGCGTGTGGATGAACAACATATCCACGCTCTTAGAACAACTATTTCTATAACAATTAATCAAAACTCTGGACACGTTATTAAAGATTTAATAACAGTATGTTATTTTATTTAAATATGGTGAAAAATAGTCCCCAGACTTGATTAGAAGAGTGGCAAAATTGACTGAACAGCAGCTCACTAAAAAATGTGAAACCAGTGAGTTGGAGGGACAGCAATGCATGATTTGAGCAGTTTGGGTCTGCCTCTACCTATGTAACTGTGTTGCCCACCTTTTCTCTTTGTTTATAAAGTATTACTGTATTGCCTACTTTCTTCATCCTGTTTTTTTTTCTGTTTTTTTCCCCTCATTCAAGACACAGAATGTTTATCTGGAATGTTTACCATGAAATACAGGGATTCAAATTTCTGCTCAGTTAGGCTGGTAGAATGTTACTCTCCCAACATACTGTACACACAGACAACAAAGGCCTGTTTTAGAGCCAGTGACTCAATTATCTCACTGTCAAGGCAAGCAAAAGAGATTTCCCTGATGAGCAGGTAAAGACAGAAGGGGGAATTTTCACTGTTAGTAAAGAAACAGTTGTAATGAAAACTATAAACAATACTTAATGTTTCTAATTTATTTATATGTGTAAGGAGAGTGTGATGATCAGAGAAACAACGTTTAATTACTTTGTTTTATTTTTTATTTAAGTTAGTTTTATTTTTAGGGCCCAGCTGAAGGTTTTTACAGTGTAAAGGTAGCAGCCATGTTTGTGATGAAAGATCAGTTCTGGTTGCAGAGGGACTGATGGAAGACATCAGTTGCTCAATGATATTGCTGCCCTTTTACGTATGGAGGTTAAGGTATTAGGAAAGTAGTGCCACCTTTCAGTTTGTTGACAAGTAAGGACACGCCTTTTAACCAATCACGGTGAAGGATTTCTTTTACCCATTTTATAAAGAGATTTAATGTATAGTCAGCTGATCTCTCTTGGCCAATGAGATTTCTAGATTTTTTTCTTTCCATTTTATTATGTGTATGGAGCAATGCCTCACCCTTATTATCATGCTCTGGATAATATACAGGAAGGTGTATAATCTGATTCAATGTAAAATCGGAAACCACCTTGGGTAGAACATGAAGACTGGTTTGCAAAGACACCCTTGTCCTTGTGGAAAATCAGGTAAGGGGCCTTATGCATCAGAGCCTGAATCTTGGAATTTCCAAGTCATGGTGACCATAAAAAAATTAAAAAACAGGTTACTTACCTGTAACAGTAGTTCTAGAAGTGGTATATGATATTCATCCACACATCTTGGCAGTGTCCTTTCCTCTTTAAGATGTGCCAGAAAGTCTTCAAGCTGGTTCCTCCCAACCACCCGGGTGGTAATTCCCCTAGCACCGCCCCGTGACACCAGGCCTTGTCCGCAGCAAGCAGAAGTGTGCGCCACTGCCAGGGACGATCAGGTGGGTCCATGTTGATGAACATCATACACCACTCTTGGAATTACTGTTACAGGTGAGTAATCTGTTTTTCTAGGGATGTGGATATGATGTTCGATCCACACGTCTTGGCAGACTCCTAGCAGTTTTCCAGGGACGAGGGGGCAAGACATACACCCCCTACTTAGGGAATAGAGACTGGAGAACTGAGGCCCCAAAACCAGCATCCAGCATAACTCAAGATCGATGTGGTAGTAGGAAATGAAGGTGTGTACGGACTTCCAGGCAGCAGCCCTGCAGAGTTCCTGGATAGGGACATCCCTAAAGGCAGCCACCGCTGCAGCGGTATGGCGAGTGGAACGAGCCCTTAGCCCCCAGGAGGCTCCCTACCTGCCAACCTATAGCAGAGATCAATGCAGGATACAATCCACCTGCCAATCATCTGCTTAGCTGCCGGTCTGTCAGGTATGGCTTCAGAGTAGGTGACAGCTGGCTAATCTCTCCCCGAACTCCAGCCGTGTGCTCCTTATAATAAGCAAGCACTCGCCTCAGGTCCAAGGTATGAAGCCTATGCTCGGCCTCAAAGGTATGGTTGGTAAAATACACCAGGAGCTTGATCACCTGGTTAAGGTGAAAATCTGACACAACCTTTGGGAGGAACTTCAGGTTGGGGTGAAGGACAATCTTGTCCCTGTGGAAGACCAGATAAGGAGACTCCATCAAGAGCATCTTGAGCTTACTGATCCTTCCAGCTGTGACATCTCACACCTGTGCATTGGCTCGAATGGCTTACCCACGAGCTTTGCCAAAACCAGACAACAGATTCCAAGGTGGTGGTGGTGGTTCAGGCACTGGAGGGGAAATGTGGTTAAGGCCTTTGAAAAAGCACCAGACCACCTTCTCCAGTGCCACTGACTGCTGACCGGCCCACGCCAGGTAGGCAGAGATGGCTGCCAGGTGTACCCTGAGGGTCATCAACCTAAGGCCTGACAGACAGGGACCAGAGGTAGTCAAGGATGCTAACCACTGGACAGGACAAAGAGTCCAGCCCCTTACCCTGACATCACATGGAGAACCTCTTCCATTTGAAGGCATAGCATTTCCTGGTCGACTCCGTCTGAGAAGCTTCGACCACGTTAAGGGCATCTTTGGAGAGAACCAAAGCCTGAAACTCTAGCCGCTCAGGAACCAGGCTGTTAGGTACAGAGATTGAAGGTCCGGGTGGAGTACCTTCCCCTGATGGATTGAGAGGAGGTCCGGGCATAGAGAAAGATGCCTCAGGAGCCTGTTGCTGAGG
This sequence comes from Neoceratodus forsteri, assembly GCA_016271365.2. Classification (NCBI taxonomy): domain Eukaryota; kingdom Metazoa; phylum Chordata; order Ceratodontiformes; family Ceratodontidae; genus Neoceratodus; species Neoceratodus forsteri. Next base: position 1,074,145,370 of record CM057454.1, on the reverse strand, counting down.
CTGAAGCGATCGGGGTACCAGAACCGGCATGGCCAGTCCGGAGCCACCAGGATCACCTGTTGCTTACCTTATTCCTCCTCACTTTGAGCAACACTTTGTGGATCAAGGGAAATGGAGGGAAGGCACAGAGGAGGCCTGGGGTTGAGGGCCTCAAGAAGGCATCCCCCTGCAGTGTTCCCTGCTGAGCGTGGTGGGCACAATACATCCTCAGCTTTGGTTTCTTCCCGGATGCAAACAGTTCCATCAGAGGGGTACCCCATTGGGAGAACAGACTGTGAACTACCTTGGGATGGAGTGTCCACTCATGAGACGCCTAGCCCACCCATCTGAGAGCGTCCGCCAGCTGGTTGGAGACACCGACCACATGAATGGACAAGTGATTGGCCTCCAGGTTGTGCATGAGGGTCCAGACATAGAGAGAGAGCTTCCCTGCACACTGGAAGGGAGTGCATTCCACCCTGTTTATTGAGGTAGTACATGGCCCTGGTGTTGTCTGTCTGGACCTCTGTGGTCCCCCAGGTGGGCTCCCCAGCCCATGAGAGAGACATCAATGATCAGGCCGACCATCGGCTCTGGGCGGAGAAATGGGATACCTTCCTGCAGATACTCTAGGACTAACCACCACTGGAGTGCATCTCACATCCACTGGGCCACAGAGACCAACTGGTCAAAGTGACCACTGTGCTGAGACCACTGCCTGGACAGTTCCCATTGCAGGGGACACCATTCTCCAGCGAGCCCAATGGACCATACGAACATACGAAATTTGCCAGCAGATAAAGGCCTAGAGGTCTATCAAGTCTGCTCAAATGTGCAGCTAGTACCCCTTAATCTGCAGCTGCCCCTCCCTTCCACCCTTCCCCTACAGTACATTGATCCTCCCTCTTGTCCTGTCCCATCCCCTTTTGAAGCAGTCCACTGTTCTACTGGATACCACTTCTGCAGATAATGCATTCCTTCCAGCTACCACCCTCTCTGTAAAAAAATGTCTCCTTCTCTCCCTCCTGAACCTTCCTTCCTCCATTCTCATATCATAGCCCCTGGTGTCCCTCCCCTTCCTTACTTTGAACAGCCCCTCTGTACCCATCTTATTTATTCCTTTCATGTACTTAAAGGTTTCAATCATGTCCCCTCTGTCCCTCCTCTCCTCCAGCGAGTACATGTTCAATTCCTCATACTTCTCTCGTATAAGTCCCCCAGCCCCTTGATCATCTTTGTTGCCCTGTGCTGCACCCCCTCCAGTAACTTAATGTTACATGTTAATGACCATGCTGGTGCAAGCTGCCATGCATCCCAATAGGAGCAATAAATCTCATGCAGGGTGCAAATGACCAACCTAAAATGATCAGGCATAAGGGAAGAACCTCCACCCTACCCTGTCCATCAGGAGCCGAGCCCTGGCTCTGCAAGAGTCGAGCTCTGCCCCGATGAACTGGATCACCTGCAAAGACACAAGTTCCGATTTGGCCTCATTGACCAGGAAGCCAAGGGAGATGCAGTTCTGGAGGGCCAGGTCCCTGGACCTCTCCACCTTCTGCCTAGACAGACCCACGATGAGCCAGTCATCCAGGTAGGGGTATACCTGGACTCCCTGGCACCTCAGATGGGCAACCACCACTGCTACACATTTGGCGAAGACCCTGGGGACCGAGGACAGATCAAATGGCATGGCCTGGAACTCATAAAGAGTTCCTTCCACTCAAAAGCAGAAGAACCACCGTCGAGACGGATGGATCGGGACATTGAAGAACACATCCTGGAGATCCAGAGAGCAAAACCATAAGTTTTGCTCGAGAGATGGTATGATCTGAGACAGAGTTACCATCCCGAAGGTGCGGGACCTCAAGAATTTGTTCAGGTCTTGCAGATCTAAGATGGTGCACCAGGCCCCCCCCAACCCTGCTGTTTCAGTACCAGAAAGTACCTGGAGGGGAACCCTGGTTGAGGTGGAGGATCCGGGACAGGAGTCCCTACCTCCTTGTGAAGGAGCTGGGTGATGTCATCTCGAAGTGCTGACCAAACATTGACAGACACCATGTCCTCCCGTGGGACGCAGGCTCGGCTGAGTGGGTAGGCCTTGAATTCCAGAGGCAGATCCTGATCAACCACCTCAAGAACCCACTTGTTCATGGCGGACCAGGTGGAAAGAAAGTGGCACAGCTGGCCCCCCACGGGAGGACCCAGGGGGTTCAGGACAGGAGAGGGGAGGGCATACCCCATCCCATCACTGGGCAGCTTGGAAGTGAAGAAGGGCCCAGCTGATGGACCACAATGACTTAGGCTGTGGGCACCAGACCCACTGCTGACCAGCCTGGGGCTGGGCAGGTTTGGCCGCAGGGGCAGAGGCAGGCCAAAAGGACTTCTTCTTGGAGGGCTTAGAGCCCTTACAGTCCTTCTGGGCAGAAGTCATCAAATCCAAGATGGCGTTGGACTTCTCGATCCTGGTGAGGTGCACCTCTAACCTGGGCCCCAAGAAGGGCACATCTGCCAACTTGTGCTGCGTATTCGCCGTGAAGAAGGATGCATCCATGTGGTACATGGTAACTGCTGGGGCCATGGACCAGGTGCAAGAGTCACCAAGGTCCATGGCCATCTGGAACTGTTGCTTTGCAACAGTGCAGCCTTGGTCCCGGACCTGCTTGATGGTGGTTTGCAGGTCTGCGGGAAGGTGGGGGTTGGAACACCTCGTCCAGGGACTGCAAGAGGGCATATGAGAAATGGGCCATCAGAAGGGCCGAACTCACTTGCCAAAGGCCGACCAAAGAGGCAGCATACACTTTTTTTGTCATATGGTCCAACTTTTTGGACTCTGTGGGGGGGAGGGGTTGTCTAAGTCCCCGACATTGCCCGTGCACCGAAAAACGGAGTCAGCTATAAGCTCTCAGCATAGGGACGCTCCGTGAATCACGACAGGGATCAGGTAGGGAATGCATACTTGCGGGCCATCTGGGCCAGTGGGGCAGGGCAAGATGCTGGATGCTGACACAGCTCAAAGGCAGGACCAAGAATGGCACCCTGCACTGGGAAGGCCTCCATAGAAGAGTCACCCCGGTCTAGGATCTCGGTAAGTGGATATCATTCCTGCTTTTGAACGGACTTCAGCTGGAGACCTGTAGACTTGTAAATCAAGCACAGCAGGCCCATAAAGTAAGTGGGGCCCTGATCTATCAACAAGTCCCCTGCCAACTCTACATCCAGCTGACAGGAGTGAAGGGAAGACCCCTCCATTTCCAAAGAATCGTGAAAAATAGGTTGACTGCCCGAGTCACCACTCACCCGGTGAGGGCGGTCTGGGGTCACGGTGACAGACAGCCAATGGGCTGACCCTTTGCCTGGCCGATGCGTCCTTAGAGTGACGGTCTTCAGCTGTTTAGGCGGCGGCTCCACCAGGATTAGCGGAGAGGCCGGAAGAGGCTGCGCTGGGACCATACGAACCAGCTCCTGCGGGGCGGGGGTCTGCTGCGGCTCCGGTAGTGGCATCCAAGGAAGGGCCAGAAAGGCCAGGATTGACTTGATCCGGGCCAGCCAGAGCTGTTGCCACATAAAATCCTCATAGCGCCAATACAGCTTGAGTTGGTGCCTCTCCTCACCTGAGGCATGTAAGGAGGGCAATGATTTGTGGCGGCACTGCTTGCCTAAGCGCCTAAAGTGCGAGCGTCATGATCGTAGTGGGCTGCCCAAATCTGGGCTTCTGGAGCAGGACCTAGACAGAGACCGCTGTGGGGAATGGGACTGACAGCTGGTCACAGAGAGGGCCGGAGAAGACCAGGCCCTCTCCAGGTCCTGAGGTTCCAGAGTGGGGGTTGGTGGAACAGTGGACTGCCCCACCCCCCTGAAAGAATATCAGAACCGGAGTCCCAGACAGGGAGGGGTCAACCTCCTTGGTAGACAAAGTATTGACTGGGTCGAGAAAAATCTCATCTGGAACACTGACCTGAGTCTCGGTCAACTGGCCCGATGTGGAGACTGTGGAGCCGGTGGCCAAATCCAAAGCACTGGCTGAAGTCAGGTGCTCCTGCAAAGCATGGGAATCAGAGGCCCTAGAGTGTTCCCGATCCCATGATCGTCTGCAAGACTGCTTTTTAGTCTCTTTCTCCTTCTTTAGTTTCTTTGATTTCGTCCCCATAGGACCCTGCCAATGGGTGGGTAAAGATTGGCACAAGTCCTTGAATGTCCCAGTAAAAGAAGCACCCAAAGGGAGTGGCAAAAATGCCAAAGCCAAGGAGGACAGCGTTGCGGCCTCCTCAAAAAAGCAACAAGTTGCTCGGCAGACCCCGCAGATGCAGAGACCACCTAACAAATGTCCTTTGAACGAATGGGCAGATCCCTGTTGTCCGGACGGCCAAGGAGTAGGCAGGTGAGGCGATCTTCCAAGGTAGCCGGTAAAAACAAATGGCAATGTATTCAGGCCTGGACATCATGCTCGTGGCCCAGGCAGTATACGCACGAGGTGTGCGGATCTGATTGCGACACGAGTTGCCCGCAACTACATTTCAGGAACCCTGGAGCGGACTTGCAAAAAGACTAGATGAAGATAAAGTAGTTTTTTAATAACTAGAGAAAAAAAGTAGCAAGGGGCCTCAGTATATGTGAGAGCGATGAGGAGGGAACCTTCTTCTTCCAGTGAAAAGGAAAAACTGGCATCACAAGGCGGTGCTAGGGGATTTACCACCCAGGTGGGTGGGAGGAGCCAGCTTGAAGACTTTCCAGCATAACTTAAAGGGGAAAAGGACACTGCCAAGATGTGTGGATCGAACATTATATCCACATCCCTAGAATGGCACTTTTCATGAAAGAAAGCACATTTCATGGGCTCAGCAGGCTCAAATGGCACCAAAGACAATTTTTCCTAAATAAAATTGAGGTCCACAGGTGAAACTGGTTTACGAATTGGGGGACACATTGTGCAGAATACCCTTCAAAAACATATGGGACTCCTCTAGTTGTCCCACCACATGCTCAGCAACAGGGGCATGGAAGGCTGAAATGGCAGCCAAGTGCACCTTAATGGACAAGTACTGGAGAATAGAGTCAGATAAGGACAAAAGATAGTCCAGTAAAGCATTCACAGGACATGTACAGTAAATGGGTCCCACAGGACACACACCATATAGATAAGCACTTCCATTTTGAAGGTGTGTTTTGCAGAAGGCTTTTTTTTTAATATAAACACAGCTGCTGCTGTTTCTATCCCCAGACAGCCCCTTCTGCTGGACGCCCCAGCTTCATCATACATGTGCCCAGCCCAGGAGCAGTGCCTCAGGGAGTTGGGTGTCATCCTGCCACCAGGATTTCTCTCCCTTTTCACCCCTTTGCGCCTGTGCACCATGCAATGGGTGCAGCAGCTGTCTCCACCTCCGCGGAGGCAACCAAGCACCCTGGGCTTGGTGAGCCCCCCTAGCTGTGCCATTTACAGCACAAACCCCCCCACAGAGGAAGGAGAGTTGTGATGCTCAATCCTTGCCTCCCCTACCGGCCCTCAAGCGACCAGAGTCTGTTCCCGTACCCGGGTCGCCGGCATGGCGTGAAGTGTGGCGTCCAGCACCTCAACCCTCAGTGCCACCGGGCCGGACCTTGCAGAAGGCTTTCTAGCTACAAGCAAGACACCAACCATGTAGGGTGAAACCCCAGAACGGGCAACAGCTACTGCTTCATCAGCCAGGCATGCGGATGCAGAGACTGCAGGTCTGGATGGATCAGGGATCCCTAAGCCTGCAACAGCAGATAGCGATGAAGGGGGAGCTGAACAGGAGGCTCCACTGCCAGAAGCTACAGAAGTGGAAACCAAATCTGGTAAGGCCAGAAGGAAGCCACTGGTATTAGGGTGGCATGCTCCACATGCAGCTTGAGCAGAACCCTATGAATAAGAGGGCTCAAAGGAAATGTATAAAGGAACCACCCTTTACAGGAGAGGCACAATGCATCTCGCCAAAAACTCCATTCTCTGGAGAGAGCAAGCAGAAACATGGCAGTTTTACTTTTGTGTTGAGGGCACAAAAAGGTCCAACTCTGGACGACCTCACCTTGCAAAGAGATTGTGCATCACGGAGGTCAGCATTTCCCATTCATGCGTAAGGAACTGAGACCTGCTTAGCTTGTCTGCCAAGACATTTTGAACACAGTAGAGAAACAAGGCAGACAGCAGAAGGCCATGAGACATCGCCCAGTACCACACTTTCATTACTTCCCTGCATGGGGATATGAGTGAGCATCCCCTTGTTTGTTTATGTAATGCATGACAATTACATTATCTTTCTGGTTCAATAAGTGATTGGGACTGAGGTGTTCCTGGAAAGCCTGGCTAAGTAGAACAGTCCACATCTCCAGGACACTGATACAGAGATCCAAGTCCAGACTGGTCCAGAACCCTTTGGTCTGAAAGGAACGGAAATGGGAACCCCAGTCGGCGCCTAAGGCATCCACCGTATCTACATGGGAGTCAGGAAAAAGAATGGAATGCTGTGTAACGTGGTGGTGTTCCATCCATCATACTATGACATGGCAAAGGGATGTCATGAGGATCATTTGTTCCAGCTCATTTGTCAGCTTATCCCACTGTACCTGAAAAGTCTAATGCTGTATGCACATATAAAGACCGGCAAAGGAACTGTAATGATGGCAGCAGTCAGCAACCCCAAGAGACGTGACAACACCCAAACTGACATGCACTGAATCCTGTGTTTCAGCTGGAACTGGGCCACAATAGCCTCTGCCCTGTCTGCAGACAGGAAAGCACTGCCCATCGCAGTGTCCAGCACCGCACCAATATGCTGAAGGCATTGACAAGGAACAAGTACAGATTTCAATGTTTACCATAAATACCAGAACACCCAGTTCCTGGAACAACTGTCTGGTTCTGGACATTGTGTACACCGGACCGGGCCTTCAGCAGCCAGTCATCCACATACAGGAATACATAAAGCCCTTCCCTCCGGAAGGCTGCTGCCATAACCTCCAAGTATTTGGTAAGTACCCGCGGTGCTGAGGGTAAGCCAAAGGGCAAGACCTAGAACTGATAATGGTTACCCTCCATTAGGGTGGTGGATCAGGGGAAGGCAGTGAATATGGCTTAGCTGGAGTTCAGTAAGGCCTTTGACATTGTGCCACAAAAGAGGTTAATAAAGAAACTTAGCAACCTGGAGGTTGGGAAGAAGATGGGAAGCTGGATAGCATACTGGTTGAAGGGTAGAAGACAGAGGGTGGTGGTAAACAGAAGTCACTCGAGGGATGGGACAGTGACCAGTGAAGTGCCACAGGGATCAGTACTGCAGGGTTTTATTTAACTCTAAAAACTGATTAGCGTTTTGCTCATAAATGTTTTAAAACACTGTGAAAATGCATAGCACTGACCTCACTGTGTTTAACAAACATAACACTTCTAGAAAATCTGTATAAATGCTTGCTGTACAGTTAGTATTGTCCCAAGGAAAAAAACTGCTACTCAATTATTTCAAACCCTGGTACTGGGACTTGTCCTCTTCAAAGTCTTAATAAGTTGCATTGCTGAGGAACTACAGGGGGGATGAGTCTCTCTCTGCACGACACAACAATCTGCAACAGGGTGGACACCCAGGAAGGAGTGGAGAGAATGCAAAGGGTTCTGGGAAAAATAGAGGAGTGGTCTAGGGTGTGGCAGCTGGGATTCAATGCCAAAAAGTGCAAAGTCATGCACCTGGGGCGAGGAAACCCATGGGCTGTGTATAGGATGAGTAGGGGGGAGGTATAGTCACCAAGCAAGGCAGGGACCTTGGGTGATCATATCTGATGATCTTAAGGTAGCAGGGCAGTGTGACAAAAACAGTAGGCAAGGCGAGTCGGATGCTATGCTGCATAGGGAGGGGGATCTCTAGCAGGAGAATGGAGGTGGTGTTGCCACTGTATTACTCACTAGTGAGACCCCACCTAGAGTATTGTGTCCAGTTCTGAAAGCTGCACCTCTGCAAGGACACGGACAGGGTTAATGCGTTTCAGAGGAGGGCTACCAAAATGGTGCAGGGGGTGCACAAGAAACCATACAAGGACAGGCTGCAGGAGCTCAGTATGTATATGAACATACAAAACCTGCTAGCAGAAACAGGCCTTACACTCTATCAAGTCTGCTCGTATGTGCAGCTAGCACCCCTATATTGCAGCTGCCCCACCTCCTGGAACTGATCAGGGTCCTTTATCCAGCCCCCTTCCCATGTCCTGTCTCATGCCCTTCTGAAACTCCCCACTGTCCTGCATGCCACCACTTCCTCTGGCAGAGTATTCCACTTCAACACAACCCTCTCTGTGAAATAATGCCCTTATCTTCCTCTGAACCTGCCTCCCTTCAATCTCAGTCAATGGCCCCTCGTGTCCCTTTACTTCCTCTGCTTAAACAGTCCCTCTGTGCCAGATGTGTTGATTCCCCTCAAGTATTTGAAAGTCTCTATCATGTCCCCCCTACCCCTTCTCTCCTCCAGGGTGAACAAACTCAAGTGACTCAGCCTTTCCACATAGGTTCTGCCTTCAATCCTCTGCATCATTTTCTTCACCCTGCGCTGCACAGCCTCCAGCAGCTTGATATCCTTCCTCAGGTATGGACGGCAATGCTGCACGCAGTACTCCAACTGTGGTCTGACCAAGGACCTGTACAGGGGCAGGATCACTTCCTTGTGCCGGGATGAGAATCCCTGTGCGATGCACCCCAGCATCCTATTGGCCCTGGTCGCTGCCCTCCTGCACTGAGCAGAGTTGTTCATGCTCCCAGTTACTAAAACCCCCATGTCATTCTCTTCCTCAGTGACTCCTAACCGCACCCCACCCAGCCAATATTCCCCCCTTTGGTTCCCGTCTGGCAAGTGCGCTACTTTACACTTCCTCGCGTTAAATCCCAATTGCCACCTCGCCGACCACTCCTCAAGCCTAGTAAGGTCACCCTGTAGCCTCTGCCACCCATCTATGTCATTCACTATGGCTCCCACTCTGCTCTGTGTGCTATATCCGATATGAATAGTCCAAACAACACCAGCCCCAGCACAGAGCCCTGTGGCACATCACTGGTTTTCCCACCACCACCACCACTCATTGCAGTCTATCCCCTAGCCAGTTCCTGATCCAGCTAGCCATTTTAGCCCCCACCCTTACTTGCTCCACCTTTGCCCCCAATCGCCCATGAGGGACCGAATTAAAGGCCTTGCTGAAATCCAAGTATATAACATCCACTGCATGGCCCTTTTCCAGTTCCCTTGTCACCCAGTCGAAGTATTCTATCAGACTGGTCTGGCACGATCTCCCTAAGATGAACCCATGCTGCTGCCCATCCTGGAGATAACTTGACCTCCAGAAAGGTCACCAGTCTCTCCTTCAAGATCGATTCCATTAGTTAGCCCACTGTGGTAGTGAGACGGATGGGTATGTAGTTGCCTGGCTCATCCTTTGAGCCACTCTTGTGGATAGGTACCACATGAGTCAACTTCCAGTCCTGCGTTGCACATCCCTTGTCCAGAGAGGTGTTGAACAGGTCAGTCTGTGGCCCAGCCAACACCTCCACCATCTCCCTCAACACCCTAGGGTGAATGCCATCAGGACCTGGTGCCTTTTCCACCCTAAGTGCCTTCAGACCTTCCAATAGCCAGCTTACCTGAATCACTTGGTCAGTCACCCCCCCCATCCCCACCCCTCCAGTCCAGCGGACCCCCCTACCTCCCTCGTGAACACAGAGCAGAAGTATTCGTTCAGTATCTCTGCCTGCTCCCCCTCCTTCTCCACCCACCCCCTGTCCTTCCTAATCCGAACTATCCGGTCCTTACAAATCCTTTTTCCCTCACGTACCTAAAGAATTCCTTCTCCCCCCCTCCCTTATGCCTTGGGCCAGCCTCAGCTCCTTGGCAGCCATGGCCTCCTTTACTAACCTGGTTGCTTCCCTATCCACCCTAGCGTACAACTCATTGTCCTCCCCCTTCCCAGTTCTTTTCATTTGCCTAAAAGCAGCTCTCCTGGCCCTTACCCCCTCATGGTCATCCAGCACAGCACTTTGGCCCTGGCCTTCCTGCTCAGCATCCTGGTGCACATTCCAGTAACCTCTCTCAAGCCAGACTTTATGATCACCCACTTTTGGTGCACGTCCATCTCCGATCTAATTTCCTCAAGGCTCCCCCTCAGTATTTCCCTCATCCTTCAGATGTACACCCGTCTAAAGTCCACTACCCTTGCTGCTGACCCCACCACCTCCCTGCTCATGCTGAGCCTAAACCACACCGAAAGGTGGTCACTCCCGGCTAGTAGATCCTCCACCCGTGGCTCCTTCACCATCTCTCCATTAGACAGTACCAGGTCCAATATGTTGCCCAGTCTGGTTGGTTCTCTAACCAGCTGCACTAGATGACTATCCTGGAATGTATCCAGAAGTACCTGTTCCCTGGTGCTAGAGGTGGCTTGGGCTCCCCAGTCCACCCAGGTAGATTGAGGTCCCCGACAATCACCACATTCCCCTTGCTATACATCCTTCTAATCTGGTCTGCCAACTTCTTATCCATCTCTTTGCACTGTGCTGGTGGCCTATACACCACTCCTATCCTCCGTTTCCTACCCTTCGGGTCCAGGAACTGCATCCACAGTGCCTCCATCCTCCCCCCATCCCTTATGCACCTCATCCCATCCTTTACATAAATCACCACCCCGCCTCCCTTCCCCATTCCCCTGTCCTTTCTATACACCTTGTATCCAGGAATCACCAGATCTCAGTCCTGGTGTTGGCTAGCCCACATCTCTGTGATGGCTGCAACATCCACCTTCCCTGTGCTTAAGAGAGCCTGTAAAGAGGGACACCTGAAACCAAATAGGGTCCACAATGTAGCAACAGGCAGGAAACAGGGCAGAAAAGGTGGGCCTACTGACCCTTTTCTGCTGACAAATTCTATGTTTCTATGATGTGAAGGTACTGCCTGTAGCACTTGCAATTTTTTATACGAATATATGTGCCCTTCACGTCCAGGGCACTGAGCCAATCTCCTGTTTACAGCAGGGAGATGAGAGCCTTAAGAGACACCATCCAAAACTTTTTGCATTCAATGAAAAGGTTTAGGTCTCAGGTCCAGTACAGGACATCAATCTCCTGTCCACTTGGGAACATGGAGGTATCTGGGAAAAGAATCCTTTGTTTCTCTTTTGGGAAGGAACTGGTTCGATAAACCGCTTGTGTAGAAGTGACTGAACCTCCTCTAACAGAAGGGAAAGGTGGCCTAGAGTATTATGATGAAGAAGTGGAAGATGAACTTGAGGGGTGGGCAACAACTCCAGGGCATGCCTCTTTTCCACCACTTCCAGGATCTACTCTTCCATCGTGATCTCCCTCCACTTTGGCAGATAAAGAGAGATCCTTCCCTCCCAGTAGCACCCCCACAGGTAACAGTGCTAGGAGAGGAAGAGGGGAGTCAGAAGGTACCGAGGATGGCAGGGGCGAAGCCTTGACTAATACCCTTGGGTGCTTTAGCATGGGCACCAGGAGCAAGGGGACCCAGGAGGGGACCACGACCACAGTCTTGTGCATGGGGCTGCTGATAAGAGTCATGGCCACCATGGGTGGCAGGCCTGCAATACGAGCCCCTACCACATCCCCTGGCAGGCTGCCTGCAGACTAGAGGAGTCCGAGGACACAGCTGCATGCTTGTTCTTGGTGGAGAGAGGATGTAGCAGAGTCTCGGAAATACTTTTTTGTGGTTAAGAAAAGGTATGCTATTACCTTTTTTTCTTAGCCAGTTCTGACTTCTTTTCCTGACCTTCTTGTGCCACAGATCTGTTTTGGGTCACTCCCTGCTTTGTTTTCTTTTCCTTACAGGTTGTTGGAATCCTAGCGGTGGAGGAGCAGACTCCTGGACGGGAGGAGGCAGTGGCCCCGTGGGGGGACAGAGAGCGGAAGCGACCCAAGACCATAGACTACGCAGAAGACAGAATTCCTCAGAGGGATTCTGTTTGGAAGATTGCCTGAGAAGTTCGAGGAATAAACTGTGCAAAACCTTCAGTGGAAAACCATGGCCAATTGCAAGAAGCCAACTACCTGAAGGATTTACTGAACTGGAGGAACTCTGCAGTTCAAGCAGGCCCGTGGAGGATGACAGTTACACCTGTCATCTGCAGAGCCTTACAATTTTTTAAATTTTGCTCCTCTCTCCTTAGATGCGACTTACATATTGTATATTTCCTATATGTTTTAAATCTTTTTAGATACAACTGTTTTTAATGCTGTCTGGGTTCGAAGTTCCATACTGCTGTGTGGCTTAACATTTTTTTTTTTTTTTTTTTTTAGTTATGCAACTATACGATATTTGAAAACTAAAGGGTTAGCTGAAGACGGTTTTGTATTCCCGTATATAGTTAGGAGTTTAGCTCCAAAAATTCAATTAATTTGGGAAATAAATGTTTTAAAATTTCATGCCAAGGGGTACAGTTGGGTTACATGGCGAGTTTCTATAAAGTGCATGAGTGGCGTCTCTGCAATAGATTCGCTATTTTAGAAGCACACAAGCATTGGGGAGGCAGTTTTAGCAACTTTGACAGTTAAAAGTGTTGGTAGGTGTTAATTTCAGTCAAATTCCGAAAAGCTAATCTGAAGGAAATAAATAAGGAGTTAGTGCAGCATCTGTCTCGGTGGTGAAAGGGGTATAGCAACAGAAAAACTAGTGTCATAGAAAGGGACTGTATAGTCTCTCGAGATACGATCCGTGGATGTTTTCTGGCTGTGGCTACAGTTTTGAATTGGTCTGAAGTAAAGCAAATATTCTACTTCAAGTTTAAGTTCTATAACTAAAAGTAAGTGGTTATATTTCTGCCGCAAAGGGAGGTCATTAAGATTTAATCATTGTTAATTTCCCTGTGATAACAGATGATATTTATCATACTTATTTAAATTTTATATTTTTTAGTGTTGATTATATTGGCAGCCCTGTTTGTTTACATATCTGCCAATACCAAGACTGGACTGAATCAAGCCGCAAGTACTCAATTCCAATTACTGAAGTCTGATGATAAATGACAGTTACATAAGAACTTAACATAACAGTAGATCTTTGAGAAGAGCTCCTGCAGCAGGCTACACTTAAGGACTATGCCGTCAGGCACTAGGACTCCATGGAAAACTACTAGCTAGTAGTACCCAGCTGGGGCCTGCCCCTTATGTCGGTCCGCCCACAGACATCACCCTCTGTATAAAGGGGGCGGTCCCCAGCCCCATTTCATTTCACCCGTCAGAGACCCAGAAGTTGTTCAGCAGGAGGAATCTGAGGCAGGTGGCGAAAATTCCCAGAAGGAGAAATATATCTCTCTAGGGGGATGGAGGGAGGGAAAATAGCACCTGCTGCAGGAGCGCTTCTCGATGATCTACTGTTATAGTAAGTTCTTATGTAACTGTACTATCTTACTTTGAGTAAGAGCTCCTGCAGAAGGCTACACCTTAAGGACCGAGTCCCAAGCAGTGTCCCAAAAGGAAATGCAGCATGGAAGCTAAACTTTTATTAAATGATTAGGAAATTAGGCATTGGAGCACAGCTAGGCCGAACTCTGCTCTCTTTCTGGAAGCAATGTCCAGAGTGTAGTGCTTAATGAAGGTGTGCACAGAGTTACACGTTACAGCAGCGCAGATGTCTGCCAATGAAACATTTTTCAGTGCTGCAAAAGATGCAGCCTTCCCCCTTGTGGAATGTGCCTTGACCAGTCTGGCAAGGGCTTTTCATACTTGTCGTAGAAGAAGAAAATACAATTCTTAACCATTTTGACACGGTCTGTTTTGCTGCAGGTTTCCCCAGAGTCCTGTGAGTAAAGGACACAAACTGATCAGATTTTTTGGACCGATTTAGTACGGCTCCGGTAGTAATGGAGGATCCTATGAAAGTCTAGAGTGTGAAGAAGGGTCCCCCCAACCCGCCGATCACGATAGTAAACTGGAAGGCAGACGTCTTGATTCAGTGCCAGCTCAGACACTACCTTCAGGAACAACTTAGGATTAGTTCAAAGAGAGACTCGGTCTCTGAAAAATTAAGTAAGGTTCTTTACACATCAGTGCTTGCAGCTCTGAAATCCTTTGAGCTGAAGTAATGGCAACCAAAAAAAAAAAAACACTTTCCAAGAGAGAAAGCAGAGGTCGCAGTCCGCAGTGGGTTCGAAGGGAGGCAAGGTCAATTTCTCTAGAATGAATAAAAAGGTCCCATGGGGGAACAGGATCCCTGATTTGAGGCTTTATATGAAGCATGTCCCACAGGAATGTGTGGTAAAGGTCCAACTGAGTAATATTCCTACCCTCTGCCAGTGCATGACAAACTGAAATAGCACAGAGATGCACCTTAATGGAAGACTACTGCAGCCCCGCGTCCAAAAGCGATAGGGGATTTTCCAACACTGATTTCATCGAGCACGTTAAAGGGTCCAGGACACATGCGGCTGCCCAAATGCAGAAGCGTTTCCACTTCATGGAGTAAGTAGCTCTTGTACACTTTTTTTTTTGCCTCTAAGACTTTGGCCACCCTCTGCAAACGCCATGCCTGGAGACAGCAAAGTCTTCAGGAGCCAAGCATGAAGGTGTAGGGTCCGAAGATCCAGGTGGACCGATGTGCCCTGGTCTTGGGATAGCAAGCTGGATGACAGAGGTAGTTGAAAAGGTGGTTCCACAGTCAACCGATGTATGAGAGGGAACAATATCTGTCGTGGCAAAAGCAGAGCCACTAAGATCATTGTTGCTCCCTCCGCCTGTAGCTTGAGCAACACCCTCTGTAGTAGGGGAAGGGAGGGAACGCATATAGAAACCTCCATGTCCAACAGAGGGACAACACGTCTCACCAGAAAACACCAGACCCAGGATCTAGCGAGCAGGAATTGGGGCAGTTTTGTTTTGCACAGGGATGAGAAGTCCAGCTCTGGATGTCCTCATCTTTCGAAAAGGTCGTTCACCACTTCTTGATGCAGCTCCCATTTGTGGTTCCTGCACCGGGAGCAGCTGAGCTTGTCTGCCAGGACGTTTTGGATGCCTGGGACATGAACTGCTGTCAGTGCGAGTCTGTGTTCCATGGCCCAGTACCACACTCTCATGGCTTCTCTGCAGAGAGGGAAGGAGTGCGTCCTCCCCTGCTTGTTGATATAAAAGACCCCTGACATGTTGTCGGCCTATAGAAGCAGGGGACCCTGGGAAAGGCAAGTCTGGAAGGCCTTCATGGCGTACAGAATCGCTCTCATCTCCAAAATGTTGATGTGCAGGGACACTTCTATGTCTGACCACGTGCCCAGAGGATGGTGATTCTGAAAATGAGCTCCCCATCCTAGACCCGAAGTGTCAGTGGTTAGGATTTGGCTTGGTGAATCCGATTGGAATGGGACTCCCACTTTCAAATTGGGAGAAGTCAGTCACCATGATAGCATCTGTTGAATAGCCCTCGACACACTTATGGGATGTTCGAGGTCATCGGATTTCTGGTCCCACTGAACCCGTAGGTTCCACTGTGGAACTCTCATATGCAAGCATGCCAGTGATACCGTGGGAATGGCCACCGCCATGAGCCCTAGTAGCTGCAACATAGCCCTTGCCATGACATGGTTGGACGCAGCTATTTTGTAAGCTCGGTCTCTCAGCCGACTGGCACTATTGGGCGGGAGGAAGGATCTTCCCTATTGTGTGTCCAGAATGACCCCTATGTACTGCAGACGTTGGCAGGGACAGGACTTTTTGAGGTTGATGGTTATCCCCAGCTGCTGGAACATCAGGAATGTATCCGAGAGGGTGCGAATTAACTGCGACCTGGAGGGGGCAGTTAGGGAGCCACTCATCCAGGTATTGATAGACAAAATGACCCGGTCTCCTTAAAGCAGCTGCCATTACTGTGAGACACTTGGAGAACACCCTTGGCGCCGAGAAGAGACCAAAAGGTAGAGCCTGGAATTGGTAGTGGTTCCCCTGAAAGGAGAACCGCAGGTACCTCCGGTGAGCTAGAAACACCGGTATGTGAAGGTACATGTCTTGCATATCCAGGGAGCATAACCAATCCCCCTGACTTAGCATGGGGATCAGACCGGGTAAGGTCACCATCCTGAACCTCTTATATTCAATGTGCTGGTTCACCTGGCTTAAGTCCAGAATGGGCCTTAGGTCTCCCATCTTCATGGGGGCTAAGAAGAAGTGGGAGTAATACATGGTGGTTCCCTGTTGGGAGGGAGGAACAGGCTTGATGGCTCGTTTTAAGAGCAAGGCCTGGATCTCTTCCTTGATGAGGGCTGTGTGGGTCAGGGAGTATTGAGAGGGGACTGGAGGATTGTCTTGTGGGAGTCTGACAAACACCAGTGTATAGCCCTTTTCTATGATATCCCGAACCCACACATCTGTTGTAATGTTGGTCCACTCGTCTAGGTAGAGGGAGAACAGACATCCTATTGCCTCCCCCACCGCCTCCACTGGAGGAGAGGGTGTTGGCAGGGAGTCATGCATGGGTGGCTGGGGAGGGAAGTGAGGACTTGGAGGATTTGGCATTCCTAGGTCTGCTGTTCCAAGATGGTTGTGAGGGAGCCATTCGCCTGAAGGGACCTCAGGGCTGTTGGCACCCGGGCGCCAAAATGGCCTACACTTGGGCTGTTGAGGGTCCAACCGGTACATGTGGTGGACGGATTGCACTACCTTCCCAGAGTCTTGCAGATCCATAATGATTTTCTGTACCTCCTCTCCGAAGAGGATGGACCCATGGAAAGAAGCATCCAGGATGGAATCCTGGAGGTCTTTTCTAAACCCGGATACCCTCAGCCTGGAGTGATGAAGGAGGATATCCCGGTAGCCGTGGCTCAAGTAGCTGTGTCCGCTGAATCATAGGATGCCCTTTGCACGTGCTTCCCCATGTCCGGTCCAGACTGAAGGATGTCCAAAAGTTCCACATGGGACAGGCCTTCAGGCTGTTTTTGTGCAAGCTCCAGGGCTTTCTTCTAAAGAGATTTCTGATAAAGCACCATGTGTGCTAGGAAATTTAGAGACCGCATGGAACAGGTGGAAGAAGCATAGAGACTCTACCTAAACTGGTCCAGTTTCTTAAAACTCCTTGTCGGGGGGCTGTGAGCTCATGTGTTTTGGCTGCTTGGTCCTACCATGTGCTGCAGTTAGGACCATGGAATCTGCCCTCGGATTTTCCCCCAGGAAAGGCTCAGCCTTGGGGAGCTTATAGAGTCTGTCTGCCTTGTTGGGAACAGCTGAGAAAGAGGAAGGATGCTTCCAATTTGGTTAAATCCTGGAAGGGAGGAACCAAAGGGGGAATGAGCAGAGGTTTTGGGTCATTCATGCCCAGAAAGGTGTGGAGCCTCTTCCTCTCGGGATCCAATTCCTCTGTATTTCATTGATTCAGGAATTGGATGTGGCGCATAACATCCATGAATGCTGGGTCAACTGGGGGAGACCTAGGTTAATTGCGGGGGCCCTCTGGCTCCGGGGAGTAACCCCTTGAAGAGAAATCCTAGGAGTAAGGGCAGCCTCTGGAGGAGAAGAGGAGGTTGACCCTGAACACTTGTGCCTGTGCTGGTGTCTGCTCCTGTCATCCGAGGAAGATGAGCTGGATGAGGAATGGTGACGTCTGTCCCTGCATCCGTGATGCTCCGGATCTGAACCCGATGGAGCTGTACTCTTGGGTAGGAGCAGAGACAATGGCTGAGGGTCCAGAATGGGTGCCTTGTCTGGGACCAGGGTGGGAGGCTGAGGCGGTGGAGGAGAGACATCTTTCTTGAGCAAATCCCCCTTAACTGTGTTCCACCAGGATGTGAACAGCTGTCTGACATCTGTCAGGGGAACCATGCAGGGGTGGTGTACCCTTAGGTTCTGTGGGGATTTTTGCTGGGTTGCTGGGCCCTGGCGTCTCCTGCAGGCATTTGTCAGGGCTCGAAGGTACGTAAGGGCCGGTTGTCTGGTCACCCGTCGACTGGTCATCCGACACTGGAAGAGAGGACGCATAGCCTGTCGCAGTGTCAGCAGATACCCGATTGTCAGGTTGAAGGTCCATCTGAGGCGGTAGACTCAAGGCATCTGCGCTAGAAGAGCCACCTCGGACATCTGGTCATTTGGTGCCTTACCTGTGGCGTCTGCCTCTGGTCCTTGAACTGTTGGAAGGCGGTCCAGCGAGACCAGGCCAGGGTTTTGCTTTGCAGTGGACATGTCTCGGGAACGCTCTCACAACAGGAATGTCCGGCATCTGCGCCTGTTGTCTGCCATCAATGACGAGCTGGAAGAAGACGCCACAGCCTTATAGGCTGAAGTCCTGACCTAGGCCCTGATGGTTGCTGGAAGGCCCTTGCCCCAAAGAACTGCCGCCTGCTGAGAGAGAGTATGGGCTGGATCCTTCATCAACGGCAGGTCGGAGGATGTAAGGCCTGACCGGGGGGGGGGGTTGAGTCTGTTCTTTTGCGGGAGTGCAAACTGGGAAGGCTGTCCTTACTATAAGGAGCTTTTGAGTAGGACTACAACCTACTGTGCTCGTTGTGGTGGTGCTTCCCTCCTGAGTGTTTCTCCTTGTGGGAAGTCGGCGACCTGGAGGTTGAACAGTTGGCCTTCGATGGACGCTGAAGGGCAGCGAGCTGCTGCTCCATGATGTAGGCCTGGAGTGTCTTGTGGAAACAGTTGTGCGTCCGCTGGTTACAGTTTTTGCAGTCCGGACAGGCATCCACATTGTGGTCAGGTCCCAGGCAGAAGAGGCACTGGGAGTGAAAGTCTTTTGCCGGAATCTGCCACCCACATGGACACTTAGATTTCCATCACTTTGCTGAAGAAGACGGAGAAGACAAATCATATCAAAAAATAAAATATCGAAGAAATAAAAATGGGTACTTCTTGAACTAGAAGACTAAAGATGGTGGTCGACAGATGCAACAAGGCATCTGAAGAGCCGAAGCACATGGGTCGACGGTGGGAAAAGAACTGAGGTGAGGCTGGGGACCACCCCCTTTATACAGAGGGTGACATCGGTGGGCGGAGTGGTATAAGGGGCCGGCCCCAGCTGGGTACTGCTAGCTAGAAGCTTTCTGTGGAGTCCTAGTGCCTGATAGCATAGTTCCTAAGGTGCAGCCTGCTGCAGGAGCTCTTACTCCAAGTAAGATCTATCCGTTTAAAATGAAGTGGTTTAGTTACCTAACCTAATGGAAGAATTGAAGGCTGAGGGTATGAAGTGTGATTCCGGTTGTAATAAAAGACTTTGGAGTGTATTAACGGCAAACTAATAAACGTCCTCACTGACCCAATTGGCTTTTTGCAGTTGACTTTGTGCAATAAGTTGTTCTACTGAACTATATAAAATATCTTCTTATAAAAGTACCTTTGAGACTGAGCACTTTATATTTATTGGTGCTAAATTTGCACATTTTGTAACTTTGCCTATTTAATGCTAGTGACTTACTTGATTTTCTGTGAAAGGCTGTTTTGAGCACTGTGGTTATATTATTCCTTATACAGTAGTGATTTCTTTTGCTGAAAATAAGTGAAAACTCGGTTATAGTACTAAGGAACAAACAAAAAGTCACAGAGGAGGGAAAATTGAAAATCTATAAAAGAAATCCCTTAAAAAAGAATAAAGCAATCCCTTCGAACAATAACGAAATAACAAAATTCACTAGCTGTTCTAGTAAATAGCAAAGAAGAGAAAAAGGGAATTCAAAATAACCTCCTCACCCAAACTGGATGAAGCAGCCACAAAGCAGACAGAAGGACATTTTTTTCCACCATACTTTATTTTTATAGTGTTTACACCCCCTCCCCCGGGACTGCAGTTTACACATACATGCATATGTGTGGAGGCACGCATGCATGCCAGGATCTGGCAGTCCCTTTCACCCCACCCAGACTTGCATCACCGCTCCCTCTCGCCACTGGACCGCCACCCGGTGGGAGCGGAACTACAGAGGAGCGGGCTGCCACCCCAGGAGGGGAGAGCTGCATAGTAGTTCAATCTCTGGACAAATGACCTGGCTGAGAATGGGATCAGAGCAGTGCAACAGGAGTTTGTGGAGTTGGGGAAGGGCCTTCCGCAAGTAGCACACATGGTAAGTTTCTCGGAAGTGCCACCTGTCTATGGCATGGATGAAGCTAGGGTACTCCGCACCATGGGATTCAATGACTGGTTGAAAAACTGGTTCAGAGCTCAGGGATTTGGCTTCACTGTGGACTGGGGCCCCACCTGGAGGGATTCAGGCATATACAGGCACGATGGTCTGCATCTATCCAAGACGGAAACCAGGATCCTAGGTGATAGCTTTAAATGCTTCATTGGCAAGCATTTAAACTAGCCAAGGGGGGGGATGGCACTGAAAAGGAGAAGGGAAATCCTAGCCCCCTCCCCACAAAAATCAGGGTATTTAGTGAGGCAAAAACCAAGATAGAGCAGTCGATAGGGAAAAGGGCAGGAGTAAATGGAGAAAAAGACAAAGGCAGTAAGCACAGGGATCGGGCAAAAAGAAATAAAGCCATAAAAAAATGGAGGGTAATGAGTACCAATGCCCGTAGTCTAGGTAAAAAGTTCCCCGAAATGGTAGCCTTGATGGAGGAGGGATGCCTGGATATCGTGGCAGTCACAAAAACATGGTACACAGAGAACCATGATTGGGAAGAAGGGGAGGAGGAGTTGCTCTGTATGTAAGGGAAGGGATCAAAGCAACAGAACTAAAGGGTAAACAGGGAGGAGAGGAGGCACTGTGGGTCACCCTGGAGACTGGAAATGGCACCACAATCCACACAGGGGTTGTATACAGACTCCCCCCCCGCTTCTGTCTCAGGGGAGATATATTGCTGATGGGGGATCTGAATATGGCAGATGTTAACTGGGGCACCTTTGCTGCAGCCACATCCAAGAGCAGGGCCATTCTCGATGCCCTAGAGGAGGCACGCCTCAGACAGCTAGTTTTGGAACCCATTTGGAAGGGAGCAGTCTTAGACCTGGTACTCTCGAATGGGGATGGAGAGAGGATCTCCGATCTTGAAGTGGGTAGCCATCTGGGAACAAGCGACCACCAAACAGTGTGGTTCACGATAAACTTAGCTGTAGAGTCAAGCCATACAAAAGTGAAGGTACAGGACTTCAGGAAGGCTGATTTTGTCAAAATGGGAGAGTGCCTCAGAAAAGCACTAGCAAACAGGCAAGAAGGTGGGGTGCAGCAACAATGGAGATACATCAAAACCGCCATCACAGAGGCAACAAGTCTCGGTGTGAAGCAAATAAACAAATCAAAATGAAAGAAAAAAACTCCATGGTTCTCAAAAGAAGTGGCGGGGAAGATAAGGAAGAAAAAGATAGCATTCAGGAAGTATAAGGAAACACAGAAGGAGAGGACAGAGAACTGTACCAGTTAAAGCAGAAGGAAGAAATGAAGGCAGTCACAATAGCAAAGGACCAAACCAAGGAAAAGATAGCCAACTCAGTTAAGAAGGTGGATAACACCTTTTATAGGTACATTAGGGAGCAAAGAAAGACTCAGGCAGGGATACTGAGGCCAAATAAAGAGGAAGGTGGTTGGGCACAGAGTGACAGTGAAAAAGCAGAGATACTGAACGAATACTTCTGATCAGTATTCACAACGGAAAATCAGGGGGAGATACCTAATCCAGTCAATAGAAGCACTCTGGATGGGGGGTTGATATTAGTACTTTCACAGAAGTAAGGGTTCTGAAAGAACTCTTAAAACTGAAGGTGGATAAAGCTAATGGGGCCTGATGGGATTAACCCCAGAATTCTAAAAGAACTAAGTGAAGAAAGTACAGTTACGTAAGAACTTACCGTAACAGTAGATCTTCGAGAGAGGCTCTTGCAGTAGGTAATTACACATAGGACTGAAGCCAGCAGGCGTCAGGACCCCACGGAAAAATTTCTAGCCAGCAGTCTCTGGCGGGGGACCACCCCACGTCAGGTGACCGGTGTCAGGTGATGTCATTATAAAGGGTGGTCCCCCATGCCCACCTTCCAGTTCTTTCCCTGTATCATGTAACGTGCATTTCATGTATATACTGTTATTACCTATCTATGTTTGTACTTTAAGTGTTTATGTCACAGGACCTCCTTGTGAATGAGCTTGCTCAATGGAGTTTTCCTGCAATAAACTTGAACTTGAACTTTCCCGCCAAAGGCCTAAAAAGGCGAGATGAGAGAGAAGTGGATATTTCCATCACTGGAAAAGGAGCTGAAAAAGCTAAGGGGGATGGAGGGCGGGAAGGTATTACCTACTGCAAGAGCCTCTCTCGAAGATCTACTGTTACGGTAAGTTCTTACGTAACTGTACTATCTTACTTCGAGAGGGCTCTTGCAGTAGGTAACTACAGATAGGACTGAGCCCCAAACAGTCTGGAACAAGCAGAAGCAAACGGGAGGAGGAAAACTACCCAAAAGTAGACCCTCTGGCTGCTGAGGTCTTAGGAAAGAAGACCCTGCAGGACAGCCAACCCGAAGTCTGCTCTGAGGCGAGAGGCAATGTCCAAATTGTAGTGTTTCGTAAAGGTATGGACACAAGTCCAAGTAGCGGCTGCACAGCTATCTGCCACTGACACATTCTTGAAACAAGCAGAGGAGGCAGCGACTCCTCTGGTCTAGTGCCCTCTGACCTGACCTGGCGGGGTCTTGTACTTGTCATAACAGAAAGTGATACAACGGCAAACCATTTAGATAGATGTTGCTTAGAAACAGCATTGCCTTCTCTTTTATGAGCAAAAGAGACAAACAGTTGATCAGTCTTCCTGAGATCCTTCATCCTTGTGATGTAGTATCTCAGGATTTGGTGAACATCCAAAGTATGCAAGAGGTACTCCCCTTGATTGGAGTGCTGTATAAAGAAAGCAGGCAGCTCCATGGATTGAGTCAGCGTAGATTCAGCTACCACCTTGGAGAGAAACTTAGGGTTGGTATGCAGAGCCACCCGTTCCCTTGTGGAAAATCAAGAACAGGATTTTGCACATGAGGGCCTGGAGCTTGGAAATCCTTCGAGCAGAAATAATGGCCACAAGGAAGAGAGTCTTCCATGAGAGGAACTTTAGGTCTGTTGAGGCAGCTGGCTCGAAAGGAGGCAGAGTAAGCTTCTCAAGGATAAAATTCAAATCCCAAGGAGGGGTAGGAACCTGAATAGGGGGTCTCAAATGGAGGACCCCTCTAAGAAAAGTCTTGGAGACTTCCAACTGTATAAAAGTCCTGTCCCCGAAAGGAACAGAGTAAGCAGAGATGGCTGCTATGTGAACCTTCAGAAAGGAATGACTGAGACCCAGATCAAAGAGATGGCGCAGGTAATCCAATAGCCATCCAACAGAGCAAGAGAATGGCTTGAGATCTTTGGAAGCGGCCCAAATAGAGAACTGTTTCCACTTCATGGCATACAAAGATCTAGTGGAGGGCTTTCTGGCCTCCACCAGAATCTCAGCGACCAATGGGAAACCCCTAAAATGAGCTTGAGCTACATCTGCAGGAGCCACGCTTGCAAGTGAAGGGACTTGAGGCCTGGATGGTCCATCCTGGAGGGTCCCCTGATCCTGGGTCAGCAAAAGTTGCGACAGAGGAAGAGGAGGTTCCTCTGAATACTGTTGCAGAAGAGAGAACCAAACTTGCCTGGACCAGAAAGGAACGATGAGGATCATGTGAGCTCCTTCCGAGCTGAGTTTCTGTAAGACCCTCGGAATCAAGGGGATCGGGGGAAAGGCATAGACAAATCTTCCCTTCCAGTCTAGAGACAGAGTGTCTCTCCAAAAAATGCCGTGCCCTGGAGCGAGTGAGCAGAAGGTGGGAAGTTTTGCATTGACAGGAGATGCAAACAGGTCTACCTGTGGCATCCCCCAGCATAGGAAGATATTGTCCGCTACCCCCTGATCTAGTTCCCACTCATGAGCATGAGCAGACGACCGACTGAGGTGGTCTGCCAATGTGTTCTCGACCCCTGGGACGTGAATGGCCATGAGTTGAAGGTTGTGCTGCACTGCCCATTCCCAAACCCGCACCGCCTCCCTGCGGAGAGGGTAGGAACGAGTTCACCCCTGCTTACTGATGTACCAGACCACGCATATGTTGTCCATCTGGACAGCTAGATGTCCAGGAAGCAGATAAAGATGCAGAGCCTGAAGAGCATAAAGCACAGCCCGAAGCTCGAGCACACGGATGTGGAGAGATTTTTCAAGCTTGGACCAGGAGCCCTGGGTCCTGCGAGGCCCGAGGTGGGCTCCCCAACCCTCGCCCGAGGCGTCTGTAGTCAACGTCTGGGATGGGGGAGAAAGACAGACGGGAACTCCCCAGCAAAGATTCTCCTGAACCATCCACCATTGCAAGTCCCGAGCCATAGGATTGGAGACCAGAACTAGTTGATCTAGGTCATCCACCTGCTGAGACCGAAGCATCCACCGAGAGATTCTTATGTGGAGCCGAGCGCAAGGGACTGTCGGAATAGCAGCCGCCATGAGCCTGAGGAGGTGAAGGACTAACCTGGCGCTGACTCGTCTACGGCTGAACAACAGGCTAACCTGAGGCTGGAGTGAGGCCGCACTGTCCAGTGGCAGGAATGCCATGCCAGAGGTCGTGTCCAGGATCACCCCGATAAACTGGAGCCTCTGGGACGGGATCAGGTGAGACTTGGCCTGGTTGACGGTAACCCCCAGGCAGGTAAAAAACCTGCAGGGTAAGGGAAAGGAAGTGCAGAAGTTCCTCCCTGGACAAGGCCGCCAGGAGCCAGTCGTCTGGGTACGGGAAAACCTGCACACCCTGGATATGCAGGTAGGCCGCTATCACCGAAAGGCATTTGGTGAACACTCAGGGTGCCAAGAAAAGACCAAATGGGAGGGCCTTGAACTGGTAATGGTCCCCCTGGAACGCAAAACTCAGGTATTTGCGGTGGGAAGGGCAAATAGGGATATGCAGGTAAGCATCCTGCATGTCCAGAGCACACAGCCACTGTCCTGGCTGAAGAAGGGGCAGAAGACTCTGCAGAGTGAGCATCCTGAACCTTTTTACTCCACAAATAAGTTCAGGGAGCTGAGGTCGAGAATCGGCCTTACATCTCCCAACTTCTTGGGGACCAGGAAGAAGTGAGAATAGTACCCCGTCCCTGAAGCTGGGGAGAAACTGGCTCTATCGCCTCCTTCAGAAGAAGAGAGGAAATTTCTTCCTGAATCAGAAGATGATGTTCTGGGGAGTAAGATGACCTGGGGGGGGGGGGGTTTCAAGGAGGTTCTGAAGAAACTCTATTGAGTGGCCTTCTGCGATCAGTTGGAGCACCCAAGTGTCTGAAGTGATCCTCTCCCAACCCGGAAGATGGAGGGAGAATCTCCCTCCCACCAGTTCCTCTGGAAGGCCCAGAGGCTGTGGGGAGAGGACAGGAGTCAGGAGGTGTGAGGCAGCGTTGTGGCTGAAGCCCCAGCTGCTTTTTTGGGCGGGTGGGGGCTTGGCAGCTGTGGGGGCCCAACATGTGTTGGCCTGCTTTCCCTGAGGTTTCGCCTTTTGCCGAGAACATCTGCGAAAGGGACAACGCTGAGCTTGAGGGGGTCTGTACATGGAGTCAACCGACTTAAGTGCAGTACCCTTCTCCTGCAGATCGGTGATGATGTCCTTGACATCGTTACCAAACAGCACTGAACCCCTGAAGAGCGTGTCCTGGATAGCATACTGCACTTCTGGGACCAAAACTGACACCCGGTGCCAGGCATGACGCCGCAAACCCATGGCGAAAGTCGCGCTTCGACCAGCAGCGTCCACTGTGTTGTACGTGGCATGAAGCATGTGCCGACTGGCCAAACGTGCAGACCGGACTAGATCCGCCACTTCCTGCTTTGTCTGAGACTCAGGAAAGGAGTCTAATTTTGCCTGCACCTCGCTAAGGATCACCTTCTTGCTATCCCCCATATGATCAACATAATTTAGGGCCCTAATACCCAGAGTGGAAGAAGAGTAGACCTTCTGTCCGTACTGGTCCAGAAGGTGGGATTCCTTGTCGGGTGATGACGAGCTCGAGTGCTTGGGGTTAGCTGTCTGGCCGTGAGCGGCGCTAATCACGACCAAATCAGCTCGGGGGTGTGAATTTAAAGAGTCAACACACTCTGGAGCCTGATAAAGCCTGTCTGTCTTCTGAGGAAGGGAGGCCAAAGCAGATGGTTGCTTCCAAATGGTGGAAATAAGGTCGGCATGAGGCTCAATCCAGGGTGGCACCGGGGTAGGAGCGATCTCGGGCAGATCCAGGTGCGCAGCGAGTTTCTTATGCTGTGGATCCATCTCCAAGGAATGCCACTGATGAACTGTCTGGATGTTGCACAGCAACTCCGAAAATGAAGGATCCTCCGGAGACTTTGGGGGAGTCCTTAGTCTGTGCTTATCCAGAGTGCGGGGCTCGTCATCTGGGTTGGAACGACCATAGGAGTCATCCGAGGTCTCCAAGGAGGAAGACTCCTCCTCCTCCCGGTGCGGGGGGGGGGGACGGACCCCTCGGGAGGCCCCCAGGGAAGCGTATCCAGCCCTGCCCTGGAACCGGAGGGCTCGCCTCTAGTATCCGGAGGTGGCCAGGCGGTCTCTCGTCTCTGACATAGGGGGTCCGGAACCAAGACAGGCGTTGGACGACGGCTCTCTACCTCCCTGGTGAGCTGAGCCTTGGCCTCAGCCCACCAGGAAGCCAGTGTCTCCTTCAAGTCCACTGGCGGCTGAGGGGGTGGTGGAGGAGGAGAAGGAGGGGGATACGGATACTGAGGTTATCCAGAAGGTGCGCATCCGCACTCGGCTAAAGGGTACCGGGGCACCCGTGTACCGCGGCATCGGGCATTGGGTGCCAGATACTGCGGCCTGGGTGGGCGACGGGCATCGGATAGGATGGGGCCTGATACCCAGGGACCGGGGGTCTGCGGGGGCAGAACCCCGCAGCTCCAGCGGGTGGGCCCAGAATGGGAGGCCCAGCAGGTGGCAGGCCCGGCGTAGGGGTGGCATCCAGCAATGTGATATTGCCGGGCATCTGTTAAGCCGGCGTCGGCATCCGAGGATCCGGCGTTGGGTCATCTGGCCCAGCAGGAGGGATACCAGATGGCACCGTACCCACCTCCTCTGTGTCACTCAGAGAAGAAGGATTACCATCCCTGGGATCCAGCAGAGTTGACGCTGGCGCCTCAGAGTGCAATGAGCATTGCGGTGAGCTTGGGACGATGGATAGGCCCGAAGAGTCCGGCGTCAGCTCTAACGTCGAGCGGACGCTGGAAGAGCCGATGTCCGTCTTATCGACGGGATCCAGGCGGATGTTGGAGGAGCCAGCGTTCGACTTATTAGACCCAGCGCCCAACGAAAGCCACGAAGGAGGGGCGGCCTTGGCAGGCTCTTTGGAGGCTGTGCACTGCCCGGGAGCGTCGGGCGTCTTAGCGGCTTTACCCAGGTGGCTGTTGGAGGAGTCAATGTCTGACTCATCGCCGCTGAACCAGGCCGCACGCAGCGACCTTGGCTGGGAGCGGCTGCTTCCTTTGACCTGGAGGCCCCTGAGGCCCAAGCTGCAAGCCTGATGGAGGGGGTCGCCGGCCTTGAAGCCCAAGACTTGCCACACGGAGCTGCCTCCCGGGGGAGGCATTACCTGCAGCACCGCGATCCCAGCCAAAGCGACCAATGAGTCCCGGTCCCGGTGCTGCTTCTTCTTGTGGTTGCCCTCCGGAGAAATTTTTCCGTGGGGTCCTGACCCCTGTCGGCTTCAGTCCTAAGTGTAATTGCCTACTGCAAGAGCCCTCTCGAAGTAAGATCTAGTAACACCACTGACTACCCTTTTTAATAAATCATGGGAGGATGGTGTGGTACCTGAGGACTGGAGGAGGGCGGGTGTGATTCCCCTTCACAAAAGTGGGAGCAAGACAGAGGTAGGAAACTAGACCTGTCAGTTTGAGCTCAGTGTTAGGGAAAATGATGGAATCACTTCTGAAGGAAAGAACTGTTGACTACCTAGAGGCCAGTGGGGCACAGGACCCAAGGCAACATGGATTCACAGCAGGAACGTCATGTCAGACAAAGCTAATTGATTTCTTTGACTGGGTGACCAAAGTAGTAGACCAGGGAGGGGCTGTGGACATGGCCTACCTAGACTTTAGCAAGGCATCTGACACAGTTCCACACAAAAGATTAATAAACAAATTAGCCAGCCTGGGAGTGGGTCTGAGGGTGGCAGCCTGGGTAACACACTGGCTGGAAACAGGACACAGCAGGTAATAGTAAATGGAATCCACAATGAAGAAAAGGGGGGCTACCAGTGGGGTATTGCAGGGTTTAGTACTTGGGCCGGTCCTTTTAATGTCTTGACAAGTGACATTGCAGAGGGACTGGAAAGGAAAGTAGGTCTCTCTGCAGATGACACAAAGATCTGCAACAGGGTTGATATGCAAGGTGGGGTAGAAAGGATGAAAAGGGACTTGGCAAGGTTGGAAGAATGGTCAAATGTATGGCAGCTTAGATTAAACACAAAGAAGTGCAAAGTAATGCACCTAGGAAACAAAAACCCAAGGGAAGAGTACACAAAGGGGGGGGGTGAGATACTGACAAAAGGTGGGCCAACAATGTGAGAAAGCAGTAAGGAGGGCTGGGGGGATACTGGGATGCATAGGGAGAAGCATCACCAGTAGAAAACAGGAAGTTGTTGGCCCTCTGTACAGACAGTTGGTAAGACCACATCTGGAGTACTGTGTACAGTTCTGGAGACCCCATCTCCACAAAGACAGACAGGGTGGAGGCTGTCCAGAGGAGGGCAACCAAAATGGTGCAGGGTCTGCACCAGAAGAAATATGAAGAAAGACTAAAGGAGCTTAAGATTTATAGCTTCGATGAAAGAAGGGAGAAGGGGACATGATAGAAACTTTCAAATAACTCAAGGGGATCATCAAAGTCCAAGAGGGTAGTTCAGAAAAGAGATGTTCAAGAACAAGGGGGCACAATTTGAAGATAGAGGGGGTTCAATTCATAGGTAATGTGAGAAAGTATTTCTTCACAGAGAGGGTTGTAGATGCATGGAACGGCCTTCCTGAGGAGGTCGTAGAGTCAAAAACATTGGGGGAATTCAAGCATGCATGTGACAGACATAAGGCAATTCTAGTAGGGGGTAGGAGGAAGTAGGCTGTTGGTTAACTAGAATCTGCAACTTTTCAGTTAGGTAGGGAAATCAGCAGATTAGGTAGACCAAGCGGTCCTTATTTGACATCAAATTCTAAGTTTCTATGTTAATCCCGCTCTGACACCCCCCAAGCTGGCACTCCAGCAGCCTGAGGTCGTCCCCGAACCAGGGTTGCTGGCGTGGAATGAGGCAAGACGTCCAGCGCCTCAGCACTCAGTGCCACAGAGCTGGCTGAAGGCCATTTTTTACTAAAGATGAATGCTGAGGCGCTGGACCCCACACCTTGCTCCACACTGGCGACCCGGGTTCAGGAATGTGCCTGGCCTGTCAGGGGTTGGCCAGGGAGGGCAAGGACTGAGCGTCCAAAGGACTGCTCTCCTTTCCCTGGGGAGGGACTGGGGTCTCCACTGCACTGCAGCACCCCCCGATGGAGACCGGGGGCACTACAGGAGCAGTGCACTTGTGGAGCGAAGTGCGGTGGACATCAGCACATAGTGCCTTGATGTCGCTGCACGTCCACACTTCAAGGGGTAAAAGCAGGAGGAAAAATGGCAGACGACCGGGCAGCTTGATAGCTGCACTTCACCACTCAGGGGGCCTGTCGTGGAATCACGGGTACGGCACACACCAGTCAGTATGTGAGTGAGCCTGCGGCCTGAACGGGGGAGAAGTCGATGGCTGGATGTAGGCAGGTTGGGCTGCGGGGAGTAGAAATAAGAAATATTAAAAAAAAATTACAGCATCAGCGTCTCCTACCTCTAAAGTACTAAATCAATCTGCTCCACCTAAAATTAACCTGCGTTTGAGTACAATCTCAAAACAGGATGATAGCGATACTCCATTAAGCAAGGAAAGTGAGAACTATGAGTATCTCAAAGAATATCAGGAATTCTTAACCCCCTATTTAGCCAGGTCTAAGTTAGATCCTGCCCTTTTTTTTTTTTTTAGAAGCATGTTTATCCTCCTCGGCAGGCCACCAGACCATCTGACAGCCTTACCAGACTCAGGGTAGTTCGGGAACTTGTGGCATTATACGCATCCCGGTGGAGCCCCAGATCCGACCCGGAGGCTTCTTCCTAGGTGGCCCCTGATTTTTCCTGCGTTTCATGCTTCATTCCTAACAGAGGCCCCAGAAGTGGTGACACATGCATGTGGAGGTGCACATTCACACCGCAGCTCCAGTCACAGCCCCTTCCGCCCTCCCTCAGCCTAGTGCTGGCATGCCTCGGAAGCAACACAGCCACCCAGCCTCTGCCAGGGGGTGGCCAAATTCCGAGGAAACCATATACACCCTCCTAGGGTGGAACGCTGACAGCCGGCAGCCGATCTACATCCTCAACCTCCCCACCTGCTAACCTCAGACAACCCGGGCTCGTTCCCAAACCTGGGTTGCCGGCGTGGCATGAGATGTGGCAACCAGTGCCTCAACCCTCAGCGCCACCGGGCCAGCCCCACAGATCCTCGTTCTAGAGGCCATGAATCATGCCTATGATCTAAACAGGAGTTAGAAACATACACCGAGGATGACTCTGTTACTAATGGATGTAGTCACTTTATTGAGCTTAAAAAAAAAAACCTTTGAGAAAGAACTCTATGATATAAAAATAGCCTTTATCCAAAATAACTTCCTACTAAAATAAATATTGGAAGCCCTAACAGGAGGGAACAAGACCAGGTCCCACAAAGGTTTAATGATAAGGCTGATATAAAACAGCAACAAAGGGGGGAAAAGATAGTCCCGAAAGTAGCCAGGTAGTTCATTCTCGAGAGATAAATAAGAAAGTAGTAAGTGAGGCTAGTACACTCAAAAAAAGAGAAATTAACGCTACTACAATTGCAATACAGGAGAAGGAAGGTAAAGAAATAACAAAAGTAGTGGAGGAATTTAAAAAAGGACACAAAGCTAACGAATAAATTGGCAGACCTTGTGCAGGTAAGGTGATCAATAGGAATCCAAATTGAGTAAGGGAAGATGTCTAACAATATCAAGAGCAGAATTTCTATACAAGGAAAAGGGACACAGAGTGACACATACAATTCAGGAAAATCAGTTAAAGGAAAAATAACTAAAATTGTAATTGATGCCAAGGGTGATAATTCTAAAAATCTTTATACTATTTTCATAAAAATACTCTATGTTGTTTAATTCGTTGTTATACTATCTACCCTCCCCCTGACTTGGAACCTTTGTAAAAGAGCTCTCAGCTAAAAGGTGTTGAATCCTAGATCTTAATAAATAAATTAATAAATAAATAAAAGGAATACCTATGGCTCGTATAGCATTTTGAAACCTATCTTGAAGGAAAACTTAAGATGGGATAACATCTCCTCTGGGTATGGATACAAGGTAAAGCCGGCAAAAGGAGATTTGCCTTGTGGTAAACTTCAGTAAGATCAAGGAAAAAATTCTGGAAGGATGTCTGATGTTGGTGGATAATGGTTATCTACCTCAATGATACATTGTCTGAAGGCCATGTCAATCCTAACATTGTGTTTGATGTCAAGCAGAATGATCAAAGAAAAAGGGGTACTAAAATCAAGAAGGCTAGACAGGTCTGTATCACAGACTACATACAAAGGGAAGAGATAAAGGAATACTCATTGAAAGGCACCCCTTAAAGAGTGGAGCACTTAAGAGGGAGAAGGAATAAATAATAACTGTACTTGATTCTGAATGTGAGCGCGCAATAGATCTGGAAGTGGATGATTCTGTCATCATAAATAACTCTGACTTAATGGATACACCAGAAGGGACCTTTAAGTACTTGAAAGGCATAAACAAAGTCAGGGAGGGAGGGAGGATTGTTCCACTTAAAGGGGGGGGCCACTAGGGGGCACAGTCTAAAGTTGGAAGGGGGAAAGTATAGGAAGGAGATGAGAAGGTACTACTTCACAGAGAGTGGTGTCAGGTTGGAACGCACTGCCAGAGGAGTTAATCACTCAAAGGACAGTGGATAGCTTTACGCGAGGGTGGGATAGAGTCAGGGTTAGTACAGACAAAAACACAAAAGGGGGAACCGGAAAAGAGGAGGAAGAGAGTGGTTTGGGTGGTGGTGGGGCACCGATAGTGATTTGAAAGTAAGAGCTGCACAATCGGGCAGACTTGATAGACCTGTGGGAATTTTTCTGCTGGCAATTTCATATGTTCGTATTCATCAGATTGACAAAACTGAAAAAAGTAACCATATAAAATCTTACATCCCTACCACTTCCGACCTAAAGTTAAAGAGTACCAATTTTGATCTTCCATTTACTGTTATTTCTTAGAATATAGCTGGAATTATGAACAAGAAAGATCTATCCTGGCTGGAGAAAATAAAAAAATATGATATAATTTTATTACAGGAAACCCGGTTGGAGGATGAATAAGAGATATCTGTTAATGGATATACTAAATTTGAATTAAAAGGTGATAAACCAAAAAATTATTCTGGTCAGAACAGGGGAGGAATTATGACTCTAGTTTTTACACATATTATGATGTGTAAAGACCCACTTATAATTGTTTAGGATCACTGTCTCATAACAATTTTTTTTTCTGGATAATGGCATGAATTTAGGTATACTGAACATGTATTTGGAGCCTAAAATGACAATACAGTCAGCGTTGCAAGATTTAGAATACACTGAGTTAGAAATTCCATATATAAACAATTTATACAAAGATTTATTAATACTGGGTATGGGGGAGCCGAATGCTAGAACCAGTATTTATTTATACTTTGGTGAAAATCCGCAAGTTGGTGAAGAAACTGATCAGGCACATGGGATTGGAGACAGAACATCAAGGATAGTATGTTAAATAGCAGGGAAAGAATGCTCCTGAATTGGTTAAGTAACAACAACCTCCATATAATAAACGAATGTGCCAAGGGAGATTTAAAAGGATCTTTTACGCATTTTTCCTCAACATCAGGAAAAGGATCAGTTCTGGATTATGCGCTTATAGACACTTTTCATTGGGACTTGATTAAATTTTTGGGCATAGGAAAAAAATTGCAGCAGTGATCATTTGGCCACTTATTTATGGCTGAAGTTGTCCAGTTATGTGGTAGATTATACCCAGAGGAGAATAATAGCTTGTATATTTATAATGATTAAAAAAAAAATAATGGAATCCTACTATGCCAGAGAGAATAATAGAATTATAAAATCGGGAGGATTTTGCTTATTTGTAGATGCCCTAAGGAAGGGAAATGGTGTTCTGGAAAACTTTGGCTTAATTACAGAAATAATAACCTCAAATGCATTGGGACAAAAGACACAGCAGGATGAAGTGTAAGGTAGAGACAAGGCCCCCTGGTTTGATAATGTAAAAATTAAATCGGATATTAATAGAGTGGGAATATGTATGGTGAAATTTCTAGACATTTTATTATATAAAGGGCTTACAGAATTAAAAAAAAGAATATAAAGTAATGCTTAGAGTTAAGAAAAAAACTTTCATCTCCATTTATGGAGCAA
This sequence comes from Neoceratodus forsteri, assembly GCA_016271365.2. Lineage (NCBI taxonomy): Eukaryota > Metazoa > Chordata > Ceratodontiformes > Ceratodontidae > Neoceratodus > Neoceratodus forsteri. The sequence continues at coordinate 1,074,111,875 of CM057454.1, read as the reverse complement.
ATTATAGGATGCTATAATTAGAAAGAACAACAAACAATTTTGTATCTTAATAGCACATGGTGAAAGCAAAATTACAAGCAATATTGAAGCAATAATTCCCCCCAATATGTGGATTGATTTTTACAGTAAATTTTAAGGAGATTTATTAAAGTGTCCAGTAAAGAAATTAAACCCAGTTGTTACAGATAACAGCAGCAGCGATGAATATCAGAAGTAAACTTGGGGAAAGATTACCATATATGAAATAAAGAGACATATAGCAAAACAAAAAACAAAACAATAAGGCCACCGGGGTAGATGGTCTGCCTGCTGAAATGTTCAAAACTAACATAGATTGGTGGGCTGAACTGCAATTTTTTATCTTTTCCTATGTGGTCAAAAACAACAAGACTCTCCCCATATGGCTGGTAACTAGAAATAGTGCCTTTATTTAAAGAGGGAGATGAATTAAAACCAGAAAATTATAGACCCATATTTTTGATTTGTATTTCAGCAAAAATATTCTCAAGAATATTGCCCAAGAGATTACTTAGATGGGTAGAGCAGAGAGGTACTAACAGAAAATCAATTCTGCTTTAGAAATAAGAGGGCTACTACATATAATATCTTTATATTGGATTATTTAGCGAGCTAGCAGATCAGCCTTAGGAGAGGGAGATTATATGGGTACTTTCTTGATCTCCAAAATGCATTTCATAATGTAAATAGGGATACACTGTGGAAAATACTGTTGGCCTGGGGGGTGGAAGCAAAACGTTTAGAGTTAGTTATTATGCTACGTACTAATACCTCCTTGAGAACTAGATATTCTAGAGATGGCAAACTCACTCATTCAATAATGGTAAAGAAAGGAGTAAAACAGGGATGCCTTTTGGCCCCTGTACTCTTTAATATTTATATAGATTAGATTATTAAAGCATTAAATGGACATGATACTGATGTTCCTTGCATTCAAGGTCATAAGGTAAGCATATTGGCTTATCCGGACGATGCAGTTCTCATTTCAAAATTGGCTACTGGCTTCCAAAAAGCAATAGATATTGTTGCAGAGGTTTTATCGACGCTTTCACTAGAAATAAACTGCGAGAAATCCAAAATAATAAACATTTGGGAAGTTTGTAAAAAAAAAAAAAAAAGGAAGATGGATGTGGAAAGTTAATGTACAGTTCGAGGAAGTCAAAGAATAAAATTATTTAACATACTAACATACTAAAATGCCAGCAGAATAGGCCTAACGGTCTTTCGTGTCTGCTCGTTTGGTCAGTCCCCAACCTGGGTGCTGACCTTGCTGTCCCCCTCGCCTTCTCTGGCTTCTCCCTTCCCAGTTCCAGATATTCTTGCTGCATTGGATTTTGCTTCCAGAACCCTTCCCTGTACCTGTCCCACCCCTCTTGAACCCTCCACTGTCTCTGCCTCCACCAGCCCCTAGGCAGTGCATTCCATGGCTCCACCACCTTTCAGTGAAGTAGCACCTCCTCCTTTCTCCCGAATCTTCCCCTCCAGCCACGCGCCCTCTAGTGGCCCCTTCCTCCTTCCTTGAAGCACCCGACTGTTTCCTCCCTATTTACCTCTTCCTGTACCTAAAGACCCCTATCATGTCCCCCGTCCCTTCTCTCTTCCAATGTGTACATATTTAGCTCTTGAGCCTCTCCTCATAGGTCCTGTCCCCAAGCCCCAAATCATTTTGTTGCCCTCCTCTGGACCCTCTCCAGGAGGTTAATGTCCGCTTTAAGTGTGGCCTCCAAAACTGCCGCAGTACTCAAGGTGCGGCCTCACCAAGCAGTTATACAGAGGAGTATCACTTCCCTCCTTCTGGGTAATCCCCTAGCGATGCATCCCAGCATCCTGTTGGCCTTGGCTGCTGCCCTCCTACAAGTCTCAGAGTTGTTCATCTTGACATCCACCACCACCCCAGGTCCCTCTCAGCCATTGAGACTTGTAGCATTTCCCCCAGGTGTACACGTGACCTGGGTTTCTATCTCGGTGGAGTACCTTGCATTCCTGCACTGAACCTCAGCTTCCACTTTCTAGACCATCTTTCCAGAGCCTCCAGGTCCCCTGTGAGGCCACCCTCCCTCCTCCCCATCCACCACCGCCCCAGTTTCGAGTCATCTGCAAAGAGACTCATCTACTCCTGATTCCTGTCCTTATGTCAGATCGTGGGCGTTGAACAGAGGGCCCAGGACTGATCCTGTGGGACCCCACTAATGACCCTCCTTGGGGATGAGACTATCCCACCAACTCGACCCTCTGGGTCCGGGTCCTGGAGCCAATTGCCTATCCATCTGATCATCTGGTTCCCCACCCCATTTCTCCCAGCTTATCCAACAGGCCCACGTGAGGAACAGAGTCAAATGCCTTGCTGAAGTCCAGAAAGAGGACATCCACTGGTCTACCCAGGTCCAAGGCACTTGTCACCCAGTCATAGAACTCCACCAGGTTTGTCTGACACGATTTCCCAGGATGAATCCATGCTGTCTCGTCCAGGCACCCTGCTTATCCAGGTCCCCCAGCCTCTCCTTGACAATGCCCTCCATCACCTTGCCCACCACGAGGTCAGGCTGACAGGCCTTTAGTTCCTGCCACCTCCCTTGATCCCCCTTGTGGATAGGTACTATATCGCCACCTTCCAGTCTTGGGGCACCCACCCTGTCCTCAGAGAGATGGTGAAAAGCTCTGCCAGGGGTTTTGCCAGGACATCTGCAAGTTCCTTAGCACTCTGGGATGTAATCTATCTGGCCTGGTGCTTTCTCCGTCTTAAGGGAGCTGAGGCTTCCCTCACTCTCTCAGCTGTGATTTCCACTTCTGGTACCCTTCTCCTGCTTAGCCCTCCCCCACCTGCCAGTGATGCCTCCTCCTCTCCCCAGACCTGCCGATCGGTAAGGGTCCCCCCTCCTCAGTATCTCTGTCTCCTCCCATGTATGATGCAGCACCCCCATTTTCCTTGGTGAAAACTGAGGTGAAGTACTCATTTAGTACCTCAGCCTGCTCCCCCGGGTCTTGTGCCCATCCCTCCCCTGATTTAATCCTGCTAATCTGCCCCTTCACCCTTCGTTTTTCCCCAATGTATCTAAAGAACCCCTTGTTCCCTCTCCTAATTTCCCTGGCCAGGTTCTGCTCCTTCCTTGCCTTAGCCGCCTCACCACTCTAGTGGCCCTTCTAGCCATCAGCTCGTACTCCCCTCGATCCCTTTCACTCCTTGAGCACTTGAATTGCTTATAGGCTGCTTTCTTTCCCCGCACCACCTCCTGGACCTCCCTGGTCCACCAACAGGGTTTTTGGGCCCTACCGCATTTTCGTCTTACTCTTGCACAGGTGCTGGTAGCATCCTGCACCCCTCTCCTGATGATTTCCCACCTACTATCAGCGTCCATGTCAGACCCAATCCCATCCAAATGCTCCTTAAGGATCCTTCCCATTTCCTTAAAATCCGCCCCCCTGAAGTCGGTTACTTCAGTCTTTGTGCAGCCTTCTACCCCTCCTAGGTCCAGGCAGAACCAGACCGTGGCATGGTCACTCCCCGCCAATGGGTCCCTTACCTCCAGGCCCCCAATCTGGTCACTGTCTGCCAGGACCACATCCAGTACCCGTGCCTCCCTGGTCAGTTCCCTCACCTGCTGAGTTAGGAACGCGTCTTGAAAGACATCCAACAACCTCTGTTCCCTGGTCACAGAGGATGTCATAGTCTCCCAGTCTGTTCCTGGCATGTTTAAGTCCCCCAACACCACCACGTTCCTCTGCCCAGTCTGCAGTGTCTCCTAACATCTGCCACCAGACTGTCCTCCAGCTCCTCCCCAGGGCAGGGGGTCTATACACCACTCCTATTTTTACTCTCTTGCCCCCTTGTTATCAAGGTGACCCAAATCACCTCCACGGTTCCCTCCGCCTCCTCTACTCCCCTATGCCAATGCAGTTTTTGACTATCATTGCTACCCTCCTCCCTTCCCTCTCCCCTGTCCTTCCTGAACATAGTGTATCCCTCTTGGTTCAGGTCCCAGTCATGTCTTGCAGTGGCCCAAGTCTCAGTGACCCTGCCACATCCTATCCCTCAGTTAGCATCGCCTGTGCTCAGCATTTATTGCCCAAGCTCCTGGCATTTAGCAGGACTACCTTCCACCCTTTCCCTATAGTTCCATTTCTCCTGCTCATGTTCCCATGGGGATTCTGTTTTCCCCTGGTCTGCACTTTGCCAGTTGGCCTTTTCCTGCAATCTTCCTGGTCCCCAGGGGGGTGGAGACAGAGTCCCTCCTTTATTGGCACCCCCTTGATAGCCTTTTCTCCCATCCCACCCCCCTTCACAAGTTTAAACCCCACTTTTCACCAATGAACCCCTCTATTTTCAACTTAAGGATTCCCCTTCCCTTTAAGGGGTACAATTTTTGATAAACTGTGCTGGTGATCCCATATGGAGACCAATAAGAAAAAAGCGAGATTGATTGTCTTGGGATTAAACAAGTTTAGCAAAGCTTTTGCGGAGAACTCATTTAAGGCAATGACAGACGCCTGCTAAAACTAAATTATTAATGTTATACACAGCAGAAATTTGGGGAACTGAAGAGTTTGCGTCAAATCTAGAACCAAGTCAAAATCTTTTTATTAGAAACATTTTAGGATTACCTGTTGCAGTGTCCAGGAGAAACACGCAAGACTAGAAACTGGTTTCATTTCTTTATGTCTCGCTGCAAAAATCAGAGCTCTGAATTATTGGTTAAAGTTGATGCAAACTCTTATCTTAAGATATGCCTGTTGGAATGAAGCAATCTTGCATCATAGAGACGGGATAATGTTTCCTTCTTGGTTTAGTAGGTTGGACAATATGGTAAAAAAGAGTGGTATGTCAATTTTTGAAAATAAGAATTCAGGTGAGTTAGGTTCGTATGTAGAAAAAGGTTAAAACTCGGTGGAGAGATATGGAATTACAAAAACAGTAAAAATTGCCACATCCTCTCTATTTTTACAATATCATATTCTGATTTTGAATATTGAAATACAAAATTATTTACTATGGTGCCAGAACTCTGCATAGAAAGACACTAGCCAGGATGATATTTGATATTCACTTCCATTATAAGTCCCAAATAGTGTTATGGGAAAAAATAAAAGAACCAAAGAAATGTAAATGTGAAGAAAGGTGTTTTGTCACTACTAGACACTTACTGTTGGATAGCCCAACATAACTTTCTATTGGAGTAAAATGGATTAATCCATTGCTTATAAAAATTTCTGGGTTAAGAAAAGAGAAAATAGTATGTAAATATATTGATGGCAATAATAGTGTATTTATATGCTGGTATTCATTGTTATCTTGAGGCACATAATGTCATGAAATTTGAGTTTGTATTAATAGAAAAATGATGAATATATATTTTTTTTTTACTGGATGTTCTTACTTTCTGTCATCGAGGCACAGGTCAGGAAGCATAGGGAAAATCAGGAGTAGTTATAAAATTCACCAAACAATATTTATTTAGAGTAGCAGTAACATAAAAACAAATAAACTTGTTTGGAATAACTATGTACAGAGGAGAAATACAGTAGCTTTACTTCAGTCTCTGTGTTCCTTTTTCTTCTAATCTTTCTTGCAGTCGCAGCTTAGGTCAGCTCTTATAAATCCTTTCAACCCCCATTCTTAGCAACCACCCTGTTTTTGTAAATATCAGGCAGGAACTGCTAGAATACAGTGTGCTTCTTGAGTTGAGGCCCCCTTTTGCACAGCTTTTGCAAAAGGCTTAAAAACTGAACTCTGGTTACCTCTAGCTTCCAACAGCTTTTTGCAGTCATCTCAAATTATTATTATATACATTTCAACAGTAATGCTATATATTTTCCAAACAAAGGAATCCCAATATCAGTTTCCTTTCCACATAACGATTTGCATATAATTTTATACTAGCAGCTATGCAAGCTAGGAAAAGACAGACAGCAAGAGAGAACTGAGAGACATTGAGAGGCACAGAAATACAAGCCTGTCCGACTGATCAAGTCCAAAGTCTCACGGGAAAATTTGGTTGCGCAACCAGACAGAGAAGAGACAGAAAGGGAAAGATCCTTGTATTTAAACACTTTATATAACAACCGGGACAGGGTCCTATTCCACCCTGTCACACTTTCATATTGTTTCGTGTGTGTCGTAAGCTCATACACTTGTATTAAATAAACTGACTTTGACACCCACTGGCAGGTTGAAAGGTCAGAAATCTGAGTGACCTTAATGTCATTCTGGAGGATTGAAGCTCACGTACAGCATTTTCTACATCACTCCATCCTAGAGCCTCTCAAAGGGGCATTCAGCACAGCCTGTTATACACCAGTAGGAAATCCAGCTACTCCAAGCCAGGATCTTTCCAATGGCTGATGCCAGAGGCAGTGGCCCTGGCAGAAGCATCATATGCAGATCCTAGCAGAAGACTTTCAGAATCCACACCAGCTGATGTGGCTCTAAGAAAGTCGGTCTTTGCAAGACCATCTGGCAAAGCCTGAACAGTAGACACAGTGAATTTTCAGAGGCTATTCTGATATTTAATTATGTATGCCTGGTAGTTTGCAATGCAGAGGCAGAACTTCTTTTGGCCACAACATTCAGCTCCTTGGATTCTGTCAGGAAGCAAAGAGCGCATGTGTGTAGGAGCTCTAGAGCAGTCATTGCAGCCATGATAGCCACAGAATCTGTTTCAGGCTGGGAAGTATGATAAGGCTGAAATGATGGAGGAGTCCTGGGTGGTGGGTCTTCGCATCCCCCCACTGGTTGGAGGACACTGATTGGGGGTGAGGTGGCTCTGATTTTACAGTATGGAAGTCACACAGATATGTTTGTGTTTCTTTATATCTATATGAACACAATTTTATTTCTGTTCAGGGGGAGATATTCATGTTTTTATAGGTTCATTTATTTGTTTTCTGTTTGATGGACTATTAAGGAGATACATGATGTGTAGTGATGCGATAGCGGATAGATCAGGACAAGTAGCAAGTGAGCTTGGAGTTATCACAAGTGGCTCCGCGAAGCGGAACGAATGATTAAACCCCTGAGCTTACTTGCCACGAGTGTTGATGTTACCCGCTATCGCATGAGTTCACATCATGTTTCTGTTTTATACAAAAGGGGTGAACCCCTTGGTATTTGTGTTATTTGTTCTGGTCCATTTATTTACCTCTTTTCTGTAGTGTTTATTTGTGTTCAGGTGTTGTTCTGCAGTTCTTAGGGATGGGCTTTGTTTCGTCTTGTAGTGATTGGTCATATTTGTGGGTTTCTCCATTGTGGTTGTATGTCAGCACCAGGAGTGTGTCTTTTGTTTCATTAACTCATTGCCTCCACAGGAGCTCTCTGATGTTGCACCACTTGTCTCCTGTATACTGTTAACAGTAAATCCTGGTCTTTTCTAAGCAAAATCAAGCTATAGTCAGCATGCCACAAACAAATCCTAATAGCTCAAGAACTGTAAGTGCTAGACACAAAGTATGAGTGGCCAAGTTATTCAGCACAAAATTACCTTTCAAATGGTGGTATGCAAATAATAATATGTAATTTTTTTTTCTATGCTGGCTAAAACAGGAAAATAAATATTTTTTTCACTAAAACAGGCAACATAAGCGATACACACCATACCATAAACAAATGCGAATAACTCCTAAAGTATACATGATATACACAAAATATCAGTGGCAAAGTTGTTCAGCACAAAATTACCTTTCCAACGGTGCTATGCAGTCAAATATATATCATATTCTGTTACACTATATATTAAAATATATAAGTGACTTCTCCAGACATGGCAAGGGCACACTGGGAGTCAGTAGCCGACTTCTGCAGGCGTCCTCAGGACACACCAGTGTATTTTACTGACGACTACAGGCGTCTGTTAGGAGACAATGAACTAATGATTTCTGTGAGGTGCAGTTTTTTTTTTTTTTTTTAAATGAAGCAGGCTGGGGGGGGGTGTCTGAAATGTAGTTCGGCAATGTTGTGAAGCTGACGTGTACACAGCAGTGAAAACAGCACCGAATTAATGAGGGCTGTGATAACCTTGTGTTGTTTTCCATTGTGTACACTTCATGAGAAGTTTTAGTTCTAATGGTGATCTGTGTTTTTATTGGATGTGTTATATGTTCACCCCTATTGTATAATAAGTGACATCGACAAGACAGAATTAGTTGCAGTGTCCTCTTTATGTATGAGATATCTGGTGTTGCTGATTTTCCTTATTTCTGTATGTAAATCTTTTTCCTTTTGAAATTTGATAAAAAGATGGAGGAGTACTGTTCATCAGCCTTTCTAGGTACAGCAGGCAAGGTATTAGACAGATGCCAAACAGTACAGGTAGCATCCTCTAAGGCAGGATATACAGAAGAAACCACAATGGAAGACGCAGTGGGAACCTCCAAAAACTTACTGGACTCCTCCTCCTCAGCCTCAAATCCCATGACACTTTGGATTTGTCCAAGTAAAATCTGAAAAGAGTGATCTTCAGGAGGAGATCTGACATTATACACTACCATGTCTGCTGCATGTGGAGAGGGTAGAGCTGGAAGGCAAACCCCCCCCCTCATAGGGTTCAATATCTATTTCATCATCAACCAAGTTCTCCTCCATATTAAAGCGATCAAGATTGTATTCAACCTCGTTACCATCTGGAATGATGATGGGTGCAATCAACAGAACCTGAGGCAGTGACTGCAATGAAGGAATGAAAGGTGTGCTTCAACAAGAATCTAAATAGTTCACAGAATGACACTAGCACAATCTGGGAGTCGATGCCACCCTGTAAACAGCCAGGGACAGCCAATGTTGAAGGGGTAGAACCAGACAATGAGGGTTGTATTCCATCCACAGTAAGCACAACAGTGCCTGTGCCAGACTCCAACCCTGGTGCCTTGGCGAAGGTGCATGTGGGGTGGTGGTGGCTGTAGTTGTTGCTGCCGAGGAAGACAAGGACTTACCAACCTTCAATGAAAACCTTGACTGCTCTGATGAAGCAAGAGCTTTATCCTTATTCTTGTGGCGATGGCTGAAAGAAAACTCTGATGACAACTTTTCCTTGCCTTTGTCCTTAGTCCTTGTAATGGTATACATGTAATGTAACAATTTGCTAGGTACCTATATGGAGGCATTTCCTTTTTCCTTTTGTTACATATGTAATTCTGCCTGCTGGAAAGAGGCAGGGTTCTTACCAGTGCCCCAATACCAACTGGCCCTGGTTGTAAATTTATTACTTCAAGGATGTCCAGTTTGGACCGCTGAAGTGTAGGCAAGCACTAAGAGTATCTAATGTCAGCAAGCCCCTAGCTAGCACAAATATTCCTGGATGGGCTCAAGTAATTATCCAGCAGACTGGTACAAACTGCTTCTTCCAACAGTAGCCCCAAGCAAAAGATTTTTTGAATCTATGATGTCAGAGTGACATACTGGATGATGCGTCATTTGGGGGAGAGGGCAACTACAGGGTGTTAGGCCCAAGGCTCACACAGTCAGTAAGGCATAGAAGCAAAGACTTTGACAGCAGATAAAGACCGCTTGGCCCACCTAGTCTACCCATTTCCCTACCTATTGGATAAGCTGCAGATTCTAGTTACCCAAAAGTCTACTTTCTCCTACCCCTCACTATAATTGCCTTATGTCTGTCCCATGCATTCTTGAATTCCTCCACGGTTTTTGATCCCGTGACCTTCTCAGGAAGGTGGTTCCATGCGTCCACCACCCTTTCCGTGAAAAAATACTTCCTCAAGTTGTCCGAGTCGTCCCCCCTCTATCTTCAGATTGTACCCCCTTGTTCTTGCACATCCCTTTTTCTGAAAGATGTTCCTGTATTGGACTTTGTTGATTCCCTTTAGGTACCTGAACATTTCTATCATGCCCCCCCCACTTTCCTCAAGGGTATACATATTAAGCACTTTTAGTCTCTCTTCGTATGGCTTCTGTTGCAGACCCTGCACCATTTTACCCATCCTCCTCTGGACTGCCTCCACCCTATGTCCCTGTGGATATGGGGTCTCCAGAACTGTACGCAGCACTCCAGATGGGGTCTCACCAATTGTTTGTACAGAGGGATTACAACTTCCTGTTTCCTACTGGTGATGCCTCTCCTTATACATCCTAGTATCCCCCCAGCCCTCCTTACATTGCTTACCTACCTTAAGGTCATCTAATAAGACTACCCCCAGGTCCCTTACCATTTGTGTTGTTGTTAGTACCCTCACCCCATTGTGTACTCTTCCACTGGGTTTTTGTTTCCCAGGTGCATTACTTTGCACTCTTCTGCAGTGAATCTAAGCTGTCATATTTTTGACCATTTCTCCAATATTGCCAAGTCTCTTCTCATCCTTTCCACCCTCCCTTGTGTATCAACCCTGTTGCAGAGCTTTGTGTCATCTGCAAAGAGGCATACTTTTCCTTCCAGCCCCTCTGCAATGTCTCCTATAAAGACATTAAAGAGGACCAGTCCCAGTGCTGAACCCTGTGGTATCCCACTAGTAACCCCCTCTTTCTTCAGAGTGTACTCCATTTACTATTACCCTCAGGTCCTGTTGTCCAGCCAGTTTGCTACCCAGGCTACCACCCTGGGACCCGCTCCCAGGCAGCCTAACTTGTTTATTAATCTTTCGTGTGGGACTGTGTCAAAGTCTAGGTAGGCCATATCCACAACCCCTCCCTGGTCTACTACTTTGGTCACCCAGTCAAAGAAATCTATTAAGATTCATCTGACACGACTTTCCTGTTGTGAATCCATGCTGCCTTGGGTCCTGTGCCCCACTGGCCTCTAGGTGCTCAACAATTATTTCTTTCAGAAGTGATTCCATCATTTTCCCTACCACTGAGGTCAAGCTAACAGGTCTGTAGTTTCCTGCCTCTGCCTTCCTCCCACTTTTGTGAAGAGGAATCTTATCTGCCCTCCCCCAGTCCTCAGGTACCACACCATCCTTCCACGATTTGTTAAAAAGGGTAGTCAGTGGTGTCACTAGGTCTCTCTTTAGTTCTTTTAGAATTCTGGGGTGAATCACATCAGGCCCCGTTGCTTTGTCCACCTTGAGTTTTTGGAGTTCTTTCAGGACCCTTTCTTCTGTGAATGGACTGGTATCGAGTCCCCCCCCATCCAGAGTGCATCTATTGTTTGGTTTGGTTTAGGTACCCCCCCACTTCTTTTTTTTGTGAATACTGAGCAAATATATTCATTCAGTATTTCTGCCTTTTCACAGTCACCCTCTGCCCACCTCCTCTCCCCTTTATTAAACCTCACTATCCCTCCCTTGGTCTTCCTTCGCTCCCTGATGTACCTACTGGGACAAGGAACAAAACGCCAGCTAGAAGTTAATGTCTGCCCTGATTCAAACTGTTTAGTGGTAAGCTAACTTACCTGTTAGAGACAGACAGAAAGAGAATAGTTTTTTTTGTTGTGTGAAACCTTCTGTATGAAAATAAGTTTCTTTTCATTTCTGTATAACCTATAGTTCTGATGTAATGTGCTGTAGAATCTGTGTAATTACTTAAAATACTGAAAGTATTATTTAATTATTTTGTGTTTCTGTGACTGACTCCTTGACGTACAGCTAACCAATCTGTAACTGACAATAAAGTACAGTTACATAAGAACTTACCGTAACAGTAGATCTTCGAGAGGAGCTCTTGCAGCAGGTAACACATGTAGAGCTATGCCGCCAGGCACCAGGATCCCACGAAAATATTTCTAGCTAGCAGTCCAAGGCAGGGGGTCGCCCCCTGATGTCGGCCCACCCAGACATCCCACGTGGTATAAAAGGGACAGTCCCATAAGTGTTACCTGCTGCAAGAGCTCCCTCTCGAAGTAAGATCTGTATTTCCGCCACTGAGAAGAAGACTACAGTTACCATATACTATTTATAAAGTAAGGTGTTCTTAGCTGTGACAATGAGGGGGAGGGTTGTGTGATCTTGAGCAAGGAGCACTGTACTGTGTGTGAGCAGTGGCTCTGAAGGGACAAGAACCTGGGGACTCCCCAACAGAGTGTCTAAGCTGAGTGGTAGTAGCTACTGAAGTACTGAGAAAGTTGGTAACAGTGATAGAGGCCAAGTCTGGGAAGGACCAGTCTGTCATAAACTGGAAGCAGTGTGTGGGATCTGAAGACTATGCATTCTACCAAGATTTTATTTTTGTTTAGTAAGACTAGAAAGATAGAAGACATTATGTCTGGCTTACATAAGAGCTGCTCACTGCTGCAACTACAGGGGCTGTGCCAAAACTGACAACTGGCCTATGAGGAGGGCCAAACATAGGCACAGCTGATAGCCATCCTCCAAGAAAGTGATCAGGAGGATGGTGCAACATGGGTCGCTAATAGCCAGATTTGGGAGTAGGAGGTAATGGAGACTGCAGATGTGCCAGAGTTATTAAATGGGGCAGCACTGCAAGTAGACCAGGTACAAGCAGTTTCAACTTCCCAGTCTCCACCTTACAGAACACATGCAGTGCTGTGTTCCAGGATAACGATCTTTAATGTAGCAAACCAGCAGCAAGATGATCCACGCACCCTCCATCAAGCAACCAAATGTTTTTGTGCGATACTTGTGCTTTCTCGAGGGCCTTGAAAAAGCGAAGTATCGCATGAAAATGTTTGGTTGCTTGAGGGAGGATGTGTGGATTATCCCACTGTTGGTTTGCCATATTAAAGATTGTTATCCTGGAACACAGCAATGCATGTCTTCTGTAAAGTGGAAACTGAGAAGCTGAAACTGCTTGAATCCGTGAGTACCGCTTTCTTGTTTTGACTCTGGTCTGTAGTTTTGTGGAGCCACCTCTCTGACTTTTTGAGTAGACCAGGTACACATGCTGCAGCTGCAGTTTTCTATGCTTAAGGCAGAACTTGAGAGACAAAAGGAAGAAGCTGAAGAAGATGAGGCTGCATGTAGAGGAAGAGAAGCAAAGGGCTGAGAGAAAAAGTGCAAGTACCAGATTGAGCGATTGCAAGAAAAGGAGAAGTGAAAGACTGAGAAGAAAGAAAAGCAGTGCCACAGCAGGATCTGGATGAAAAAGCTTGAGCATGACAGTCAGATGGAGATTCGGCACTAGAGGGCATCACCAGAATCTGCAAGTAACAGCACGAGGGTACTGCAAAGTTTAAAAGACTGGGGGCTCCCATACTACAGCTTATTAGAAGTGCACATACCTCAGAGTGTGAATGCAGTATGGAGAAACACAAGATCCCATGTAAACCATGGGGAAGTCAGCACCAACTTAAAACCGGTGGCCCACATCGCCCATCGGACATGCCATAAAACATCAGGTGATATAACAGATGCTTCATATTGACCTTACTCGTCATCTTCAGAGCTCTGAAGATGATGAGTAAGATCGATACACAAGCGTGTAATACATCACCTGATGTTTTACAGCATGTCTGACAGGCGATGTGGGCCACTGGATTGCTTTTCAGCTTACTTGGCTGGTTTTGCTACAACTGCAAGTATTGTTCGATGCTTATTTTGGACTCACTACAGCTCTGTTTACCAGCTTTAGGTGACACTAATTTGCACATTAGGCGATTTTGTGCCAAAAAAGTTTAGCATGAAGCTGTTCTGCAACAAGGAAGTGTCCAGCACTTATGTCCATAGAAAGACCGCCTCTACCACAAATGTAATGTGGGTGAGTTTTTTATTCCTTTGTACTGATATAACATGTCAAATTAAGTCTTTGTACATTTACGTGACTGCTGGTCTGAATTGTTTTAAGTTGGTGCTGACCTCCCCACGGTTTAGGTGGGACCTTGTGTTCCTCCATAATGGCATGAGAGGTTCTACCCAGGAAGCCAAAATTAATTCTAAAATGTTTCCTAGATACGAGGAGGATGATGATCTTGATTTGTTTTTAAGGTATTTTGAGAGAATCTGTGGGCAACTGGAATTGGGCAGGGCTTCTTGGGTGACCCACTTATTGCCACTGCTTACAGGAATGGCATTAAGTAGAAGCTTGCGTCCAAATGGATGATAATGACTATACGGACCAAGATAAAGTGAAAAATGCCTTGCTAAAGCACTTTAAAATAATCTCCAAGGCCTATTGGAAAAGGTTTGACAGGTTAAGAAAAGCCCTAGGCAACAACTATGCTGGAATGCATGTGTAGCTAAGTAACTTGTTAGAACAATGGGTAGAAGGTACAAAAGTTCGATTTTTAGAGGAGATAAAAGATTTATTTCTGCTGGAACAATTTTTAAAAACTGTACCCGAGGATATGAGAAAGTGGCTGTTTGACATAACTCCAAGCACCGTGAAGGAGGCAGCTGAGAGGGCTGATCAAGTCATACCCAGTTGACCATCCTCTCGCAGCAAAGGCAATGGGGGAGGTCCATCAGGTGGTTTTAGGGGAATCCCTGGGGGGCAGCCTGAAGGAAAGAATTGTGAAGGAAAGAACTGTTGAGTACCTAGAGGCTAGAGGGGCAAAGGACCCAAGGCAGCATGGATTCACAGCAGGAAGGTCACGTCAGACAAATCTAATAGATTTCTTTGACTGGGTGACCAAAGTAGTAGACCAGGGAGGGGCTGTGGACAAGGCCTACCTCAGCCTTAGCAAGGCATTTGACACAGTCCCATACAAAAGATTAATATACAAGTTTGCCAGTCTAGGAGTGGGTCACAAGATGGTAGCCTGGGTAAAAAATTGGCTGGAGAACAGGACACAGAGGGTAATAGTAAACAGAGTCCACTCTGAAGAAAAGGGTGTTACTAGTGGGGTCTCGCAGGGTTCAGCTCTAGGACCAGTCCTCTTCGATGGTTTTATAAGTGACATTGCAGAGGGACTGGAAGGAAATGTATGTCTCTTTGCAGATGACACAAAGATCTGCAACAGGGTTGATACACAAGGTGGGGTGGAAAGGATGAGAAGGGATTTGGCAAGGTTGGAGGAATGGTCAAATGTATGGCAGCTTAGATTCCATGCTAAGAAGTGCAAAGTAATGCACCTGGGAAACAAAAAGCCAGGGGAAGAGTACACAATGGGGGGGTGAGACACTAACAACAACAAAAATGGAAAGGGACTTGGGGTAGTCATATCAGATGACCTAAAGGTGGGCAAGCAATGTGAGAGGGCAGTGAGGAGGGCTGGGGGGATACTGGGATGTATAGGAAGAGGCATCACCAGTAGAAAACAGGAAGTTGTTATCTCTCTGTACAGACAGCTGGTGAGACTCCATCTGTAGTACTGTGTGCAGTTCTGGAGACCCCATCTCCGCAAGGACATAGACAGGATGGAGGCAGTCCAGAGGAGGGCAACTAAAATGGTGCAGGGTCTGCACCAGAAGACATATGAAGAGAGACTTCAGCAGCTTAATATGTATAGCCTCGAGGAAAGGAGGGAGAGGGGGGACATGATAGAAACTTTCAAGTACCTCAAGGGAATCAGCAAAGTCCAAGAGGGTAGCATCTTTCAAAAAAAGAGGTGTGCAAGAACAAGGGGGCACAATTTGAAGATGGGGGCTCAGAGGTAATGTAAGGAAGTATTTTTCCACAGAGAGGATTATGGATGCATGGAACGGCTTTCTGGAGGAGGTTGTGGAGTCAAAAACAGTGGCTGAATTCAAGCATGCTTTCACACTGCTTGCCCACTTTTAAGTCATCTGATATGACTACCCCCAGGTCCCTTTCCATTTTTGTTGTTGTTAGTATCTCACCCCCCATTGTGTACTCTTCCCCTGGGTTTCTGTTTCCTAGGTGCATTACCTTGCACTTCTTAGCATTGAATCTAAGCTGCCATACATTTGACCATTACTCTAACCTTGCCAAGTCCCTTCTCATCCTTTCCACCCCACCTTGTGCATCAACTCTGTTGCAGATCTTTGTGTCATCTGCAAATAGACATACTTTTCCTTCCAGTCCCTCTGCAATGTCACTTATAAAGACATTGAAGAGGACCGGTCCTAATACTGAACCCTGCGGTACCCCACTAGTAACCCCCCTTTCTTCAGCGTGGACTCCATTTATTATTACCCTCTGTGTCCTATTCTCCAGCCAATTCTTTACCCAGGCTATCACCTTGGGACCCACTCCCAGGCTGGCTAACTTGTATATTAATCTTTTGTGTGGGACTGTGTCAAATGCCTTGCTAAAGTCTAGGTAGGCCATGTCCACAGCCCCTCTCTGATCTACTACTTTGGTCACCCAGTCAAAGAAATCTATTAGATTCGTCTGGCATGACATTCCCACATGGACATCAGCCCAAGCTGCCGAAATGTGTGGGGTGCTGAGTACATTTGGTGAAATGTCCATGGGGAAGATGAACAGGTTACTCACCTGTAACAGTAGTTCTAGGAGTGGTATATGTTGTTTATCCATACTTCTTGGCATGTTCCTTTCCCCTTTAAATCTTGTTGGATGTCTTCAAGCTGGCTCCTCCCACCCGGGTGGTATATTCCTCGGCTCCACCCCATGACGCCAGATCTTAGCCCACTAGAAGCCAGGTTGTGTGCGTCCGCAGCCGAGGAGGTCGGGTGGGTCCGTGTGGATGAACAACATATACCACTCCTAGAACTACTGTTTCAGGTGAGTAACCTGTTCTTCTATGAGTGTGGATATGTTGCTCTATCCACACTTCTTGGTAGACTTCTAGCAGTTCTCCGGGAGGAGGGAGGCAAGGGGTACACCCCCTACTTAGGGAACAGAGACTGGAGAATCGAGGCCCCAAAACCAGCATCCCGTGACTCATGGTGAATGTGGTAGTGGGTAATGAAGGTGTTTGCTGACTTCCAGGTAGCAGCCTGACAGATTTCCTGGATAGGGATGTCCCTGGAAGCAGCCACCGATAAAGCAGTATGGCGGGTAGAATGAGCTCTTATTCCTCTGGGAGGCTCCTTGCCCGCCAACTCATAGCACAGAACTATGCATGATGTAATCCATCTCGCAATGGTCCGTTTGGCTGCAGGTCTGCCAGAAGCGGCTTCAGCGTAGGTGACAAACAGCTGGCGAAACACCGGCAGAGTCAACACCTGGTTAACTCATTCTATCCTATTGTCACTTAGGATGTTCAGATACCCTCTGCCTGCTGCTAGAACACCTGTGTGCCTGAAGGGATTTTAGATCTGCAGCATTCATACAAACACACTGTGCTTAAATCTACATATCTTAAAAACCATGCATCCAATTTTAAAACTGTAAAAAGAAAAGTTTTTCAGGACAAAAAGTTTTTGAAAATGAGCGAGGTTTGGTAATGTCTATTTAACTGGATTTATTGTTGTGTAAGGTTGTTTTCATATTTTAATAAATGCTGATGATTTTATCTGAATATAATTATGCTCTGTTTAGTTAGTCATGCAAAAATATTAAATTTCTGTAAAATTGTTATTTAAAATTGTTAAAAATATACAATAAACATCTGTAACTGTCTAAATATAAATTTTGCAAGTTTTTTACAATTTTTTTTAGTCAGAAATCAATATCTGAATCACTTGTTATTACAGTTTGAGTTTTTTGTTCCACTCCACTGGTTGGAATTTTTGCAGTGTTTAATTCTTCTTACCACTGATTTTAGTTTATGAATCTGATTATCAATTTTTTTTGGTTTTCCCCTAGTTTAGTAAGAATATATTTACACATTACCTTAGAAAGACATATCAGGAAGTGATGCAGGAAGGAAGTGCTTTGTGAGGTCAAGTGATGTAAATAGGAAGAACACCTCCAGTGTAGGTCAGTGAGCTGACACAGGAAATGGAGACATTTGTTAGTGCTGGAGGTCTCTCTATGATTAACTGCATATTTGCTGTAGTTAAAATGTATAATTTAATTGAAATAAACTATTTTATTTTTGTAATAAAATCCCATAATAAGAATAGGAAACTGTATTTTATTTGTGCTGTTTGCTTTATCATACTGTAAATGAAGCATGATGCTGTTCATGTAAAGGTTCGCAGTCTTTCAGTAAACATCATGCTACATAAATCTGTGTATTTAATTTCCTGGTATAGTTTATTTTTGGGGGTTGTATTAAGGGATGGTTTAAGGTGAGGGAATGACTGTATGATGTAGCACTGTGTGTTAGTGGCGGGGGGGGGGTCCTGCATTCATAATACAGGCTCAGATGCACTTCATATGTTCTGGGGAAGTGAGAGGAGCTGTATGCCTGTAATAATGGTGTTAATATACACTGTAGATACATTATGGGTGTACGTATAGGATGATGAAATTGCTGAAGAGGAACTGGTAATTTGGGGTATACTGTATCATGAGGAAGGGGGTGGGTGTGCCTGTACCAAGGAATGATGCTCATAAGCACTGCAGTCATTTTGCGTCATGAATTGGCACCTGCCCTTGGGGTATACTCAATTGTAGGGAAGCAGGTGGGGCTGCCTGCACCTGGTAAAGGTGTTCATATGCCATGCAGAAACATTGTGGGTACACATACAGGGTGATGACATGGGCATCTGTAAAGGTTGTGTACTATGTGCTGTGTCATATGGTTTGCCTACATACGCATGTGATATGTTGCAACATTCAGTATGGCGCACTGTGTTGGTGGGAAGCAGGAGTGTGGGTATGCCTGCACCATGGAATAATACTCATTGGTGCACATGTGTACTGTGTGCTATGTTTCGTTTGAATGGACTGTATAAGTCATACACTGGCACTGATCACATCACAGTGCATCAGAGGTAAGGGCTGGTCTGAAGTATTATGAGCACAAGGGACTAAAGTGGTTGTGGAGTGATTCAAACTTGAATAGAAAATTACAGTGCATCTGAGGGTAGTGTTGGAATGAATCTTGATGTGCACAATGGACTACACCATGGTGACCGAGGAGGGATCCATATCAGTAATGCACATCACAGAGTGTCAGAGATAAAGGTTGGACTGAAGACTGATGAACAGATGGACTAAATCAGTGACTCTGGTGGGATTTGAACCTGGACAGCACTTTACAGTGCAGTAGAGGTTGGGGCTGGACTGACACCAGATTAGTCAATGGACAACACCATTGGCTCTGGACGGATCTGAACCTGAAATACACTTCACTGTTCACTACAGTTTGGGGCTCGCAGAATGCATGATAAGGAGATAGATTTTACAAGTGGCTGTGGAGGATTTGAGCCTGAAGAATACTTTACAGTGCATCAGAGATTGGGGCTGAACTTATGTCATATGAATTGATGGGCTACACCAGTGGATGTGGAGGGTTTTGAACATCAAATGCATTTCACAGTGCATTATGGGATTGATCTGGACTGATACATGGTAAGTCGATGACAACACCATCAGCTGTGGAAGGATCTGAACCTGAAATGCACTTCACTGTTCACTAGTTTGGGGCTCGACTGACACGATAAGGAGACAGATCTTACAAGTGGCTGTGGAGGGATTTGAATCTAAAGAATACTTTATAGTAGATCACAGATTGGGGCTGAACTGGTGTCATATGACTTGATGGACTACACCAGTGGATGTGGAGGGTTTGAACATGAAATGCACTTCACAGTGCATTATGGGATTGAGTCTGGACTGATGCATGGTAAGTCAATGGACAACACCATCAGTTGAGGAGGGATCTGAACCTGAAATGCACTTCACTGTTCACTACAGTTTGGGGCTCGACTGATGCATGATAAGGAGCTAGAACTTACAAGTGGTTGTGGAGGTATTTTAACCTGAAGAACACTCTACAGTGCATCAGAGGTTGAGTCTGGACTGACGTCATACGAGTCGATGGACAACACCAGTGACCGTGGCGGGATTCAAAACTGATTTGGCCTTTACAATGCATCAGAGATTGGGGCTGGAGTGATGCCAGATAAGTTGAAGGCAACACCATTATTTTTTCATTTTAAAGAATCAGCAACTGCGTATTAGGGAGAAAACTCAAGGATAGAGCATGAGACAAACATGCTACTGACCCTAACCCACTTATCATCCATAACGCAGGGAGCAACATGCCACATAGATTTTAACATAGCTATAATCCGAACATAAACTCTTTAAAAAGTAACAAAAGGCGCTGAATTCATGTGACCTCATCTAGTACATGCATAAGAAACACTCTCTCCCATCAGGAATGCCAGCCGGATCCATAAGATGTGATCACACAGGATGACCAGAAATTATCCCAAAATGAACAAAGTAACAACTATGAAAACTTATAAATAAAAATAAAAACAAATAAAGTAAATACAGATTACAAATCGAGGTTTTGGTACCAAAATGAAGTGAGTATTTTAGGGTAAGAGCAACACCTCCGTCTTGAAACTAAGTTTTCAGTCACCATGCTCTTCCTGCCCCAGTGTGCACTCTGACTGGTTAGTGGAAATAGCGATGTGTGCAATAAGCATAGAGCAAGCATGGCAACAGTGAGGATCAATATGACCAGATGGTGATGCACTACAGAGCTAGGGCAGGTGCAGGTGAGGGCTGTGACCCCTAAATGAAACATCAAAAAAAAAAATCACTGTACACTCCAGAGCACCATTTTTCCTCCAGTAGCGGTTGTAAAAATATGAGTCCTTGCAGATGCTAAATAGAGTTTAGTCTAACATTTCAGGCTCCACGTTGATAGAATAGTGGAAGGCACAACAAAAGATCTGCATGCAGGTTCCTGGTGCTTTGACACACAGGCTTCATCAGGGGGATGGTGCCTGCATCTAAGACAATCCCTTTATACCAATTAAATTCAGAATTGGTGATGTCAGAAAATCTGACCAATCACAGAGCTCGATTTTTAAATACAGAAATATTCAGCTCACTTAGTGGACTATGGACTAATAGTTATAACAATCATGATATCAGTTACAACATGTTATTGTAGAAAAATACCCCAAAAGACAAAATAATACACCAAAGTGGTGACAGCCAATCGGATTGCTCGAATAAAAAAAAATATAAGTTATGAAATTATAGTGTCAACCTGATCAGCTTAACATGTTATACTAAAATAAGATGATTTGTTGTTACAATACAAGCTAATCGCAGAATGAACATAATACATCTTACAAGCACATGCAAAAATAGTAAATTTATTTTTTATGTATTAAGGCTTGTTTTCTCAAAAATAGCCAATGGGAATACATATTATATTAGGTAAAATCAGTAAGATTACGATGTCCCTAATAGCTGGTACAGCTCAATTCATCAAATGTAAACAAATGCTTGAGCTGCACCAAGAGAAAGATATGGACGCCAATCGGCATCAGCAGGCACTACAGCACATGATTTAGGGCGCCATATGGCGTCATCAGGAAAAAGAGGTATGTTTTTTTATGACGCCATATGGCGTCATCAGGAAGGAATGAGTTAAACTGAAACTCTGACATCACCTTCAGAAGGAATTTCGGGTGGGGGAGTACGACAACTTTGTCCCTGTGGAAGACCAGATAAGGGGAGTCCACTGAAAGCACCTGGAACTCCCCTGTCCTTCTGGGTGACATGATAGCCACCAGGAAGGCCGTCTTCCATGACAAGTGCGACAACGCACACTTGTGCATGGGTTCGAACTGCTTGTCCATGAGCTTTGCCAGTACCAGCAGTAGATCCCACAAAGGTGGAGGTTCATGCATCGGAGAGGATATGTGATCCAGGCCTTTGAAAAAGCACCCTATCACTGACTCCTGTGCCAATGTCAGCTGACCGGCCCGCGCCCGGTAAGCAGAGATGGCTGCCAGGTGCACCCTAAGGGTTGATGACCGTAGACCCCCTTTGGAGAGAGTTCAAAGGTAGTCAAGTATGTTAGCCACAGAACAGAATAAGGGGTCTAGATCCTTACCCTGACACAAAATGGAAAACCTTTTCCATTTGAAGGCATAACATTTCCTGGTCGATTCCTTTCGAGATGCCTCCACCACGGTGTAGACATCTTCGGGAAGACCCAAAGCCTGGAACTCTAGCTGCTCAGGTACCAGGCTGTGAGGTGCAGGGACTAAAGGTCCAGATGGAAGACCTTTCCCTGGTTCAGAGATATCCGGTCCGGGCGTGTACAAAGCCGCTCCAGGGGCCTGCTGCTGAGGCTGAGGAGATCTGGATACCAGAACTGGCGCTGCCAGTCTGGGGCTACCAGAATCACCTTCGCCTTGTTCCTCCTCACCTTGAGTAACACCATGTGGATCAAGGGAAATGGAGGGAAGGCGTAGAGAAGGCCTGTGGTCCACGGCCTCGAGAAGGCATCCCCCTGCAGTGAGCCGTGCTGACGGGGGCTGGCATGAAATAGCCTCAGCTTGGTGTTTTCCCTGGTGGCAAACAGGTCCACCATCGGTCTGCCCCAACGGGAGAACAGACTGTAAAATACCTCTGGATGGAGAGACTACTCGTGGGATGTCTGGCCTATGCGGCTGAGAGCATCCGCCAGCTGGTTCGAGACTCCTGCCACATGGATGGCTAGGAGGTCCGCCTCCAACCGGCTCACGAGGGTCCAGATGTGGAGCACCTCCTTGCATAGCAGATGGGAGTGTGTGCCACCCTGTTTGTTGAGGTAGTACTTGGTCGTGGTATTGTCCGTCTGGACTTGAACCACTTGACTCCGGAGCTGAGGAGCAAAAGCTGACAGTGCCAGTCTGACTACTCTGAGCTCCAACAGGCTGATGTGGCATCGGGACTCCTCGGGGTCCAGAACCCATGGGCCCTGTTGTTCCCCATGTGGGCTCCCTAGCCTATGAGAGAGGCATCAGTTGTGAGAACGACAGTCGGCTCGGGGAGGACAAACGGGATCCCTTCCTGCAACCAGTCTGGGGCGGTCCACCACTGGAGCGTGTCCCACATCTTCTGGGTTACAGTGATCAACTGGTCAAAATGTCCGTAGCACTGTATCCACTGGGTGGCCAGCTCCCATTGGAGGGGGCGCATGTGCAACCAGGCCCAACGAACCACCAAGGTGCATGCCGCCATGTAACCCAGAAGGCACAGAAAGTCCCAGGCAGGGTGCAATTGCCCAACAAGAAATGATTGGGCAAAGGAGGAGAGAACCTCTGCCCTGTCCACAGGGAGCTGAGCTCTGGCTTGACAAGAGTTGAGCTCTGCCCCGATGAAGCCCATCACCTGAGAAGGCACGAGTTCCGACTTGGCCTCGTTGATCAGGAGGCCAAGCTGGGAGTAGGTCTGGAGGGCAAGATCCCAGGACCTCTCCACCTCCTGTTGGGTGGAACCTGCCAGGAGCCAAATGTCAAGGTAGGGGTAAATTCTGATCCCCCGATGCCGAAGATGGTCTGCCACCACTGCAATGCATTTGGTGAAGACCTGTGGGGCCAATGACACGCCGAACGGCATGGCTTGGAACTCGTACAGGGTCCCTTCGACCCTGAACTGGAGGAACTGCTGATGGGATGGACGGATTGGGATGTGAAAGAATATGTCCTGCAGATCCAGTGAACAGAACCACATGTTTTGCTCCAAGGATGGTATGATCTGGTTCAGAGTGACCATCCAGAAGGTGTATGACCTGAGATATTGATTCAGGTCATGGAGCTCTAGAATGGGGCGCCTGCCCCCCGTCCGCCTGGGCACCAAGAAGTATCTGGAGATGAAGCCTGGGTCTGCAGACAGATCCGCCACGAGAACAACTGCCTCCTTGAGGAGATGCTGAGCAACGTCGGCCCGAAGAGCCGACTGGGTGCATGCAGAGATCCGTTCTTCCTGAGGGGCTTGGCTTGGCTGGGAGGGTACTGCTTTAATTCTAGAGGCAGTCCCTGACCGACCACTTCGAGATCCCACCTGTCCGTAGTGATAGTGGACCAGGTGGAAATGAAGTGGAGGAGCCGGCACCCCACGGGAGGACCCAGAGCTGGCGTGATGGGAATAGGGGTGGCCACCCCCATCCTGTCACAGAGCAGGCTTAGAGGAGGAGAAGGCTCCAGGACCTGAGCCTCGGCCTCCTTTATGGGCCTGTTGGGGTCCAGGCTTGGGCCGAGGGTGCCTAGCTTGAGCCTGCTTCTGTTGATGCTGCTGTTCTCCTTGGTAGGAGAGCTGCTGAACCGCAGGGGAAGAGTGCCGAAAGGGCTTCTTTTTCTTCTGCTGGTTCTTGCCCAAAGAACTATTTGCAGAAGTGGCATCCAAAGTGGCACTGGACTGCTCTATGTGCTGTAGGTGACCGGCCACTCTTGGGCCGAACAGGTCAGTCCCACAGAAAGGCACATCAGCTAACTTGTGCTGAGTATCCGCCAGAAAGGAGGAGAGCCTCAGCCAAGCCCTGCAGCGGGAGGCAACTCCGGCGGCCATCGAGCTGGCACAAGAATCCCCAATGTCCAGGGCCGTCTGCAGCTGCTGTTTGGCAACAGCACGGCCCTGATCCCAGACTTGCTTGACCGTAGTCTGCATGTCCGCAGGAAATGCAGGAGGACCTCATCCAATGACCCCAGAAAGGCATGGGAGAAGTGTGTCATGATGATGGCCGAACTTGCCTGACGAAGGCCCAAGCAGAGCCACATATGAACCTTTCTCTTGAATGGTCAGTTCTTGGACTCTTTGGCCGGAGGAGTCGGTCAGTTCTGCAGAACTGCCCGTAAGCCTGAACGCAGAGGCAATCACCAGGCTCTCAGTTGAAGGGTGCTCTGTGAACCCCGCAAGGGACCCCATGGGTACCGCATACTTGCGGACCATGCGGGCAGACAGTGCTGGGCATGAGGCAGGACGCTGCCAGAGTTCAAGTGCCGGGCCAACAATGGCCTTGGCTACAGGAAAGGCTTCCGTCAGGGGTATCCCCTCTCTTGAGGATGTCCGTGAGAGGGTACTCTGCCTTTTTCTGGATGGGTTCCAGGGGCATCCCTGTGGAATCAGAGATGAGGCTGAGGATCCCTTGGAAAGAGGAAGGGCCTTCCTCCATCCCCGCACCGAGGAACGACTCGTCATCGCCTGGATGAGAGTGGAGCCCGGTGACGTCAGAGTCCAAGGAGTTAAGGTACGCGGTCTGCGCCCCAAGTCACCACCGACCGCGGGGCGATCCGGAACCAACCGTAACCGACAGACATTGGGAAGCCGGTGTCTAGTTGGTCCTCTTTCGAGGGAGCCCCTCCCACAGGCTGCTTGGGTCGTGGTTCCACCACGATACGTGGAGAGACCGGTAACAGCCGAGCCGGTGGACGGGCTGGCCCTGCGGGTGGAGGAACCGATGCTGTCAGTTCCGAAGGTGTCGGCTTTGGCCTAGGAGGCGAGAGCCAAGTAATGGCTGGGGCAGACGGTGGAGCTGGCTTCTGCCTGGTCAAAATCAGCTGTTGCCACATAAGGTCCTCGTAGCGCTGACGGAGTTTCCGCCGGATCCTCTCCTCATCAGAGAAGGAAAAGGATGACCTGTGGTGATGCCTCTTTTTAGAGTGCTTATGGCTCTTCCTTGGCCATTCGGCCGAGGGAGTTCTGGACCTCGATCGAGATCGAGCGGGTCGAATCAGTCACTCGGGAGACACCGGAGGGATCGGTGAAACCCAAGGGTCCGGAACTGGATTCCCGACTGGGACACCAGCAGGTTGTGTCTCATCATCGGGAAAGACAAGGACCGGAGTCCTTTCCAAGGAGTCGTCGGCCACAGCCGGTGACAGAGGGTCAATCGGGTCAAGAATGATCATGACCTGCCCGGCTGCACTGAGGATTGAGGCGCTGGGTGCCACACCCCACGCCACGCTGGATACCTGGGTTCGGGAATGGACTCAGGCCGCTGTGGGGTGGAGGAGGATTGAGCGTCCCAACGGATGCTCTCCTCCTCCAGGGGTGGGTTCCTGGGGTGCCTTGAGCACCCGGCGCACCAGTGCCTATAGAAACACGGGTATCGGGGCACTGGTGGTTCTTCGGAACCGGGGAGGGGAGGACACTGTGGGAACTTGGCAACGATGTGCGAAAGCATGCCGTCTGCCTGGACGTCAGTCCTATGTGCAGCGTCCTCGAGTAGTGGGATCCGGGGGGGAAAATGCCCGCTCAACCCCAAGATGATGACTGACCTAATCTCCCAGACTACCTGCCACGGGCAGACCCCAATGTGCAGACACGCCAGAAGGAAGAAGGTAAGGGAAGGATACTGGAGTATGCCTGACACTCTAGGGGCAGACTCAGTGGTAGAATTGCCGGGAAGTGATCAAGTCTGAAGGAGTGGAGTGAGTGGGTAGTAAGGTGGGATAAAAAGAAAGTGAAAAAAAAAAAGAATGATCTTGACCTCATCGGAAGCGTTCTCAGTTGTTTGGCCAGACGGAAGATCCCTGAAGCCGGAGGCAGAGGAAGCGATCTCGACCAAGGTCAAGACCGCATGCTCCTGGGACTGAGACTGCTCTTGGTCCCAAGAGTGCCTTCGCTTAGACGAAGATGAATCGGGTTCTTTGTTCCTCTTGCGAGAGCGGGAGGAGTGCGAGCCCACAGGCGCCTCACCTCGGGTGGGGAGAGACTGGCACAGTTCCTTAAAAGAACCCGTGAAGGTGGAGCCTAGGTTGAGTGGAACAAAAAAGCTTCGATTTGCCGAAGCGCGCGCGGCTTTTGCTTCAATTGCCTTCATTTGTTCCAGCTGCTTGGTGGAGCCCGCAGCCGTGGAAATCGCCCACCTAACCTCCTTAGACTTTACCAGAGGATTCCTTTTCTCCGGTCTCCCCAACTTCAGCCATGCCATGCGGTCGTCCAGGACATTGGGATGGAAGGCCAAGCAATAACTGCAGGACGAGGTGTCGTGGCTGACACCTAGGCAGTAGACGCACATGAGGTGGGGATCAGTGCATGACATCTTCTGGCCGTAAGGACACCGGCGAAATCCAGGAGAAGATTTCTCTTCCATGATCAAGGATGCAAAAGCGCGATCGCTAACTCAAACGAGTTTTAATCTCGGTAAAAACGAAGTTTCTCAAGCCAGGACCTACGAAATGCGAGAGCATGAGGGAGGCAACCTGTATCTTCCAGCGAAAAGGAAGATCTGGCGTCATAGGGCGGAGCAGAGGAATCTACCACCCGGGTGGGTGGGTGGAGCCAGCTTGAAGACTTCTGGCAAGATTTAAAGGGGAAAGAGACATGCCAAGGAGTGTGGATAGAACAACATATCCATGCTCCTAGAAAGGGTATACCACACTGGCAGACTACCATGTGGATACAGGATCCCAAACCCCACTAAGACAGCCACCCTAAAGAGTCCCAGAAGTTGTAAGACATGCCACAGGAGGATATCAAAGAGATGCCGTCCCTCTGGCTGCCCATTAGTCTAGTAGTTTCTGGGCCTCCTCAGTGGCACCGATTCCCAAAAAGGACGGAACCACAAGATTCTGTGTCGACTACCACAAGCTCAACAGCTGCACAGAGCTGAACGTTTACATCATGCCCAAGACAGATGAGGTCCTAGAGTGATTAGGGGGAGCTCGTCACCTGTCCACTATAGACTGGACAAAAGGCTATTGGGAGGTATTCATGACCCCTGAAGCCAGAGAAAGGTCTGCCTTCATCACCCTGTTTGGATTATCTGAGTTCAGGGTGATGCTATTTGGGATGAAGAATGCGCCAGTCACCTTTTAGTGGCTCATGGACCACATTCTGCAGCAGGTAGGAAACTTTGTTCTGGCATACATGGATGACATCACCGCTTACAGCCAGACCTGGGAGGATCACGTCAGGCATGTCACAGAGGTGTTCCGCCGACTGCAAACCACTGGGCTGACAGTCAAGGCTGAGAAGTGCCAGATAGGAATGGCAGAAGTGTCATAACTTGGGCACAGGGTGGGGAGTGGGTACATCTGGCCTAAACCAGTGAAAATTGAGGCCATCCAGAGATAAGATATGTCCATGACTAAGAGGAAAGTATGGGCCTTCCTGGGGATAGCGGGGTACGACCGTAAGTTTGTGCTGAATTTCAGCAGTGTGGCCAAACCCCATCTGATATCAACAAAAACAAAATGCTGGAAAAGGTTCAGTGGATGGAAACTCGTGATACTGCATTCCACCAGCTGAAGGAGACATGGTATTGGGCACTTGTGCTCACCAGTCCAAACTACACTCGTAGGTTCATCGTGCACATACGTGCATTTGATCATGGGCCACTTGCGGTTCTGAGTCAGGTTACGCACTCAAGAGAGAATCGCCCAGTCGTGTACTTGATTACGAAACCTTTGCCCAGACAGCAAGCCTACATCATAACAGAGAAGGAGTGTCTGGGGATTGTCTAGGCTTTATAGAAACTGCAACCATACCTGTATGGCAGGGAGTTTACCCTGGTTCCTGATCACAACCCCCTGCTGAACGGACCACCACAGGTCCGAAGAGAGCCTGCCGACAGCCGCACGTGGAAGGTACAGGATCCTGCTTCCTCACTGTTTGCAGCCTGCGTGAACAAAACAGGAAAGGCTAATTCTCTCTGGATATAGTGCTCTCTGCCCAGCTTAATGATTACACTTTAATTTATTTCGGCAGTGAGCAACTGATTAACTGTCTTGCAGTTTGGTGCATTTGCTGTATTTTTACCTGCTCCGTGGCTGCACTTTAATTCGAATTAACTGAGTAAGCGCACTGTTTAGCTGTTCAGTGCATTTGCAGTATTTTTACCTGTTCCATGGCTGTACTTAAATTTGAATTGTTTCACTGGTCTAGTCAATGCACTGTGCATACGCAGTCACTCTCCCTTCCTCCACATCCCAGTTCGAGCTTCCCGCTAGTCCTTGTGGCCCTTCTTTGTTTCTTCAGTCCATCCCTTTGTTTAATCGTTTGTTTTTCCTTCCCCAGGCTCCACTACCTGCGTGCCCCACTCCTGAACGGACCACTACATGTCCGAAGTGAACCTGCCGACGGCTGCACATGGAAGGTACGGGATCCTGCTTCCTAACTGTTTGCTGCCTATGTTAGCCCGTCCCTTCCACACTGGCGCAACTCTACTTTTATAGGTAGTCCTGATCATGTGACTACTAATCACATGATCAACTAGCCAGAATCTATCTCCTGAAATTTCCATTTGCAGTTTATTTCCCTTGGCTACCAGGAGTTACTGTTGTGCTCCTTCTCCTTTCTCGGAGAGCTAGCAAAATGTAGTCTGACACTCATCAGCTAGTACCCACCTCAGAGCTCAACTCTAACTTCTCCTGCCCTCCACAAGGGCTGCACTTCCCCTCCTCCTCCTCCTCCCAGGTTTGAACCTCCAACCTTTTACTCCCAAAGCGGTGACCCTAACCACTAGACCAACCCAGATGGGTAGTACGTATGTGAGGAACCCAACCCAACCTCTACACCTGCTCTACCAGTGTCCTCGAGCCCTCACCGCACTGGCCCGCCCCTCTACCCTTCCAATTTAAAATGCTTCTCATTTCCCCTCAGTCTTCCCCCCCTCCTTCTCTTTCTCTCTCTCTCCTGGCTATCCTCTCCTCCCATCCTCCAGGTTCCAGTCGGTCTGCCTCCTCCTTCCCCAGCCCGACCACAGTATCCACCCTCCCCCTTCTTGTAGCCAATCCCTCCTGGCCCTAAAACTCAGGTCCCACCCATCAGGTCTCCTCAGAAAAAAATCCCTACCCAAATTCCTCACTCCTTCCCTCATTCTGCTACTCCTCGCAGGTGATATCGAACCCAACCCGGGTCCCACTAGCCCTTCCCCCAGTTCCAACCCATCTGGCGACCGAGGCATCTACCACATAAATGCCAGGAGTCTCCTGCCCAAGTTGGACCACATCAAGGCCTCAATATCCTAATGCTCCCCGGATGTCCCTTGCATCTCTGAGACCTGGCTTTCTGCTAAAGTCTCCAACTCGCTGACATCAATTCTTGGCTACTCACTATTCCACCAAGACAGAGGCAAGCGTGGTGCTGGGGGTCGCCACCTATTTCCACGAGTCCTTAAATGCCTCCTTCATCTACAAGGAGGCCACCCCCAAATCTCATGAGCTCCTGCTCACCAAGCTGGTGCTCCCAGTATCCACCCCTCTCTTTATCGGAGTCTGCTACTTCTCCCCAAAAGCCAACTCCACATCAACTGGCCACAGCCTGGCCACCCTCACCTCCACTGCCACACCTGGTGAACTCCTAGTCCTCGCTGACTTCAACCTAAATTGGCTTGCCCCACAAACCAGAACATACACTCAGGAAATCGAGGCCCTCAACCTCACCCAAATTATCACAGATCCCACCAGGCTTAATCCCCACTCCCCCAACCACTCACTACTGGACTGGATTTTATCTTGCCACAAAATACTCTTCATGGTACTCTCTCGATGCTTCCAATGACCACTGCATCATCCACTGCTGGAGGAAGTCCGCCCCAAAGTACATGTGGTTTCAACCCTAAGGTCATTGAACCAGCAGGCTCTCTGGCTGACCTCTACCTGGCTGATTGGTCTGGAGTCGTCACTGCTCCAGACATGGACTCTGCCCTAGCAGCCTTCAGTCCTACTTTCCTGAACATGTGGAGCCACCATGCACCTCTCAAAAAGCTCCAACTTCGGCGCAATTCCCTTCCCTGGATCTCTCCCAACCTGGTGAGACTCTTTAAATCAAGAGACCAAGCCTGGAAAGTCTACTAAGCCTCCTTACATAACTCTGACCGCCAAAACTACAGGGTACTAAGAAATGCCTGCTTGAAGGCCGTACATGATGCTAAAGCTAATTTCTTTAAATCACAGCTTGAGGACTGCAGCCCCTCCTCACAAATGTTCTGGAAGACCCTCCACTCCCTTCTAGGTTCCCCCCCTCAATCCTCCCCCACGCCCTCCCAAAGTACTGCTGGCAATGATCCAGGTTCTGCTGTCTCTGCCATAAACCACTTCTTCACCTCTGCACTCTCGCACCTGGACAACCCCCTTCCTGACCCACCCAGCACTCCCTGTCCCCTTCGGGGTCCACCCCTCCCTTCCCCGTCATCAGCCCTCCTTCCTCTCCTCCTCCCAATCTGATCCTGACTCCACGCCTCCCCCCAGACCAACCAAAGCTCCACGTCTTCATCTAGGACCTCTTACTCCTTCCCCCCTATCATGCCAACAGAAGTACTGCATGTCCTTAAATCACTAAGCCCCCTCAAGCAGAGTCCTGATGGCCTCAACGCAAACCTCATGAAAATCTCTGCCACTGCCATAGTCCCACCTGTCACCCACCTTGTCAACTTCTGTCTCTCAACCTGCTCAATCCCCAAGGCCTGGAAACTAGCCAAAGTGATCTGCCTCCATAAAGGGGGCGATCCCTCCACTCCAGGCAACTATAGGTCCATCTCGCTCCTCCCCGCCCTCTCAAAAATCCTTGAATCTTATCTCAAAGAGACTAAACTCCTTCTAGTCCTCTAACAATACACTTATCCCATTTCAATCTGGCTTTCGGAGACTCCACTCTACCTCCTCCTCTGCCTTACTAATCATATTCACTCAGCCATGGATTAGGGCCATCTTAACCTGGCCATCTTCATAGACTTGGCCAAAGCCTTTGATTCCGTTGCCCACAAGATCCTCTTAACTGACCTTTCCTCCACTGGACTCCCACTCTCAGTCACAGATTGGTTTAAGGCCTACCTTTCCAACAGGTACCATTACATGCAGCTGACACCGAATCCCCTTCCCCTTCCCATCCAAGCTGGGGTTCCGTAGGGATCCATCCTTGGTCTCATCCTCTTCTCCATTTTTGTAAACAACCTACCATCCGTCTGCTCAGCTGTACATACCCAAATGTATGCTGACGACATGGTAATCTTTACATCTGGCCCTTACACCTCATGCAACTAGAGCCTATCCTTCAGGCTGACTTCACAAACTTATTGAGCTGGCCAGATCTCTTAAGTGTAACATCACATGGCCTTTGGCACTGCCCAGAAACTGGCCAAGCTGTCCCAGACTGCCTCTCTCTATGCCCTTGATGGCACAAAAAATTGAGGCAGTAGACTCTTGCAAATATCTGGGTGTTTGGCTAGATCCCAGACTAGACTTCTCCTTCCACCTCGATACTCAACCCAAAAAGCTCTGTTCAAAATTAGGCCTACTATACAGGCATAAGGACTGCCTCTCAATCCAAAGAAGACCGGAAATTATCTCCAAGTTCACCCTCCAGTCCTTTGATTACGTTGACGTGGTTAACAGCACTGCTCCTCAATCAGTTCTCTCTAAATTAGACCCTTTGTTTCATGCCTTCTACCGCTTAGCCGCCAATCTCCCCTACCGCACGCACCACTATGTTCTCTATCAAGCAACAGCTCTCCCTCTGCTCGCCAATGGATGCCTTGCACACTGTGCCTCCCTCATTGCCAAATACTGGCAAAACACCATTCCCTCCCAACTCTCCTCTAATCTCCCCCGTCCCTAATCCAGGTTATCCACTACAGTCCAGTGATCACCGCTCCTTTGCACTGCTCCAGCCTCACTCAGCCTCCAGGAAACTTGCCTTTGCTTACCGGCTCCCTGCCCTCTGGAAAAGCCTTCCCCTTGCTGTCTGTAGTCTGCCTACCATTTTATCCCCAGAGAGGTACTTCAGACTTTTCCAATTACCCACTGCTCTGCCTCCCCTATCCCACCCGAGCTCCCCAGACCTCTTGCACAAACCCACTCCCCTTATCTTAGGTACCTCAGCTTCTACAATATCACCTGAAAGGCTTCCCTATCGTTAATACTGTAATTTTGGTATTGTACCTATATTTATCCCATATGTTATCTACTTCTGTAAATACCTGTATAATGTAATTGTGTAAATGGTAAGGTAAAATTAATTTCTTAAGCGCCTTTCAGATTATCAAGGCACTTTACAATAAAATGCAGTATAAACAGACTAATATAAATTCAAATCATACAAAAAAACCTTGATAAAACAAATACTGTAGGTCTTAAAAATCAGATTTAAAACTCGTGACGGTCGGACATTCTCTTAACCAACGAGGTAGAGAATTCCACAGGGTGGGTGCAGCATAAGAAAAAGCACGTGCCCCAGATGTTTTTAAACAAATCCTGCCTGTATATTGTAAGTGTTTTGCATCTCCTTATCATTGTACCATGCTTATCCCTCTTCCCTACCCTACCCCAGGTTGCACCTGGAAACGAGCCCTGGCTCTGTGTGCCTTTCCCAGTTATCAACTTTAAATAAATAAATGTGTGTTTCATGGGGGGATGGGGGAAATTAGAGGGTTTTAGGTCTGACAGGGCCTCACAGAGTCAGTCAGGCTTAGGAACAAACTACCAGCTAAAAGTTCATGTCTGCCCTAATTTAAATGTTCTAGGGATAAGCTAATTTACCCTGTAGTGAGAATGAGGTTGTTTTTCTGTGTGAAAAGAAGTTTCTTTTCATTCCTGTAAAATTACTGTCTCTATAGTTTTCTTGTACTTGTAGAATCTGTGCAATTATCTTGAAATATTAAAAATATTTTATTTCATGTTTCTGTGACTGACTCCTTTGAGGTACAGCAAATCAACTGTATTTTTGCCACAGAGAAGGCTACAGCTACCATATGCTATTTTCTTTTTTTGAAATTACACCTTTACCACCCCACATCCTGCCGACTCCGACCTTTCAGGGCCCCACAAGGAGTCATCCTCCCGCCTCTCGCTCCACTTGTACTCACCTCCAGGCCCCATGGAGCTGTGGCTTGCCCCCTTAGCGAGGACGAAGTGGGGGACCAGGCACGCCGTAATCTTTCATTTCGTCTGCCTGGCTGTTGTCGAGCGAGCAGGGGCACATTGGAGGCAAGCTCCTGGAGGCCCATTTTCTCGGAGTCGGCAAGCAGTTTCTCTCTTTCTTCCTCCTACAATGTATGACTTCCCCTAGCGTCATGGCTGGCGCCCGATGTTCACACTGTACTCGGCCGCCATCCCCTATAATTGGGCTTGCAGTACTCAAGCCTCTGCTGGGTCGGAGCAAGTGCACGGGCATAGGCCTCTTCCCTTCCCGGAGAAGGCGAGCTGTTGTGGGATGCTCAAGCCCATCTCCCCCCCGGCCGACCCACCAGTAACCTGAATCCGCTCCCAAACCCGGGTCACCAGCGTGACGTGAGGTGTAGCGTCCAGTGCCTCAACCCTCAATACCACCGGGCTGGCCATATGCTATTTTTAAAGTAAGGTGTTCTCCTCTGTGACAGAGAGGGGAGAGTCGTGTGACCTTGAGCAAAGAGCACTGTACTGTGTGAGCAGTGGCTCTGAAGGGACATGAACTTGGAGACTCATCAAAAGAGTGTCTATGCTGAGTGACGGCAGCTACTGAAGTATTGAGAAAGCTGGTAACAGTGATACAGGCGGAGTCTGGGAAGGACCAGTTTGTCACAGTCTTCAGTGACAGTGGCAGTGACTGTGTCCCCAAACCCCTGGGGATTTCCCTGCCCAAAGACAATTGAGTGAGAGGAAGAAGCCAGCCTGGGGCCCATGGCCTTGGCTTGAGCTTCCATGGCCTTAATGCAAATGAAGCTTTTTACAGCTTTCTTTCAGTGTCTCCTTGTGGCTTGGTTGAATCTCTGGCAGGTCTTGCACACCCTTATGTTGTGGGACAGGCACAAACAGCAAACACAAACCATGTGAGCATCATCCTTGTAGATCTTGTGACCACAGGTAGAAAACCTAAATAAAGGTTCATTCGACAGTGGCATAAAAGGACAATATTGATAATTTAAAGTTTTAGAAAATAAAAAAGTCAGAAGAAACAACAGAATTGCTTTTCAGCAGGTTCGATGAGTGGTTGACAGAAGAACTGAGGAAAAACTGGGCAGCCTACAATTATGTAAGCACCAATGTTGCACATCGGGAGGCAGAATAGCGCAGTGGTTTAAGGCTCTGAGCTGCAAATCTGGTGACATCCAGCAGACCAGACCTGGGTTTGAATCCCACAGCTTTTACTTGCATACTGTGTGACCCTGTGCGAGAATAAGCAAGTCACTTAACTTCCATGTGCTCGCAGGTCGGACCTGTAAAAAAGCTTTCAGCTTAGTGTGCTACTCCTGGTTAAACAACTAAATAAAATAAAAATCGTTATGGGAAGCCCTAGCTTGGACAAGTTTCTAAGTGGTCCCGACGGTGACTGCTTACAGTTCCAAAGGATATATCCTCGATAATGATGTGGCTACGATTCTGCAAAATGAACACTGCCAACTGAACTCAATTTTGCCCCATCCATCTTGATTTCAGGTCAGCTCAAATTACCGCATGGCAAACAAAGTGGTTAATCATGATCACTACTGTTCAGTAAGTATAAACACACCCACACATACTCTGAATATATATATATATATATATATATTTATATATATTTTTAAAGGTCCACTGCATTGGTGGGGGAAGTGAAACCATGTGCTCTGCAGTGCACTGAACACTAAATTGGCAAATATTTCAATTATGCTACATTTAGAAGAAAGATGTGTGCCCATGTACTGTAGTGGAAGTTGGTGCGGCTTCTCAGTTCTCAGTACAGACAGCTGCTCAGTTACATGGATAAACTATATATCTGCCTGCGAAAGTATGCATTTTAATTTTCAGTTTTATGTCAAAAAGTGATTTTATTTGCTGTGCGATTACTGACGTCATGGACATTGTGTTTTGTGTGATGCTCTGTGTATCTGTTTAAACCTTGCACTATAAGGACACCATTGTAAATTAACCTTTTGGCTTAGTGGCTGTAACATCTCATTACTATTTTAATAAACAAACTTATTATTCACTTAAAATGACAACAAATATTAATGCTTTACCCTAACCACCAGATTGCCTTCAGTAATGTTCATGAAGAATTACAGATCCCCCATTTCTACCCATAATGTTCCACTTCCTTCACTCTTGCAAACAACATACAGTCGAACCTCGATTATCCAGATACCAATTTTACAGTTTATCCACTCGTATGGACTAGTGACCATCCCGAAAAGGTATCCTCCTATTGGTAGCTTTGAATGCACTGTATTGCTGTGCCCGAGTGCCGAATTTCGTGTACTGTATATGTAAAAAAAAAAATAAAGTGAAGCAAATCACTATATTAGAGGTCCAGGCTGATGTGTGTTAAATGTTAATTGAAAAAAATGAAAAAGGAGTGGATTCAAGTTAATTGAAGTTTAATTACAAGCTGACCTTTAACTACCACATTGGAAAACAGCACTAATCATTTTCATCATGGAACCCAGTAAGCACCTTTAGTATGTCAAACGCAAACGAAAAATGTTGACAATAAGTGAAAAAATTTAAATCATAGAAAGACTCAGTAAGGGCGAAAAAGCAATTGACATTGGGGAATCATATGGAATAAGCAAACAGCAAGTATCGGATGTAAAGAAAAGTAAAGACAAAATATTATCCCACGCTACAAATGAAGAGGATGAAAGAGAAGAAAAACCTACTAACCGTAGTAATCTTGTTTCTTCCAAGGTGTTCTTCAATATGATTAACTCTAGCAATCAGCCTCCTGTGTTGAACTGCCTCGGAGACAAATGAAACTTATGCAAATGATGGAACATCTATTGGCGCGTGCCACCATTCAAACTGCTGCCCTTACCAACTGCTGCATTCTATAATGTTCAGATTCACTGACGCCTGAGGGGTAAGACCCCTTAACTAAGCTGTTCTAAATATAGTAACACAAATCTTAACAAATCCTGCTTTTAACTTGTCCCCTGGTAATGCCAGATAGGACCACAAGAGGAAAAACAGACGCCATCCTTTTTTTAAAACTGAACATAACCAAGACATGACTATCCTAACAATCAGAGACACCAGCTATGACAAAAGAGGCTAACTGGCTCTGGAAGGGGAAGTAAGGTGGGAGAGTTAATCATATTGAAGAATACTTAGGAAGAAACAAGATTACTATGGTGAGTAATTTTTTTTCTTCTAACCCCAGGAATTCTTTAATATAATTAACTCTAGCAGACTTTGAAGCAGTACCTTTGGAGGTGGGCACAGAATCTTATTTAGGAAACAGGCTTTCCAGCACTGCTTTGCCAAACCTAGCATCACTTCTGGATTGAGTTTCCAGACTATAAGTGCTTTGTAAAAGTATGCACTGTTCTCCATGTAGCTGCTACGTGAATCTCCAAAAAGGGAATACCCCTGGCAGCGGCTATTGTAGCAGCTGTGCCCCTTGTAGAGTGTGCCCTCAGGCCCACTGGAGGTTCCTTACCAGCTTTACTGTAATAGAATTGGATACATGCCACTATCCATTGGGCAACTGTCCTTTTTGAAGCTGGCTTACCCTTTCTCACATCCGCATAGGTTAGGAACAGCTGCTGTCTCTCTGTCTGCCCTGCCTGTAGGCCTTGGTGTGGGTAATATAGTAGCTCAAAGCTCTTTTGAAATCCAGGCTATGCAGCCTGCACTCACCTGAACTAGAATGTTCAGTGAAGAAGACTGGCAAAGTGACTGACTCGTCCAGGTGCAAGTCAGAGACTACTTTTGGGAGAAATTTCATATTAGGCCTGAGTACCACATTGTCCCTGTGGAAGGATAATATGTAGTTCTACTAAATATACAGGGCCGGTAATTCATTTATTCTTCTGGCTGAGATGACAGCCACTAAGAATATGGCTTTCCAAGTGACAAACTTCAAATGTGATATAGCCAGAGGCTCGAATGGAGGCTCCATGAGCTTGGCAATACATACACTGAGATCCCACAAAGGCACCGGCTCCCTGTGGAGAGGATGCAGGTGAGCTAGCCCTTTGAAGAACTTTCTGAAAATAGGGTTAGCAGCCAAAGAAACACCTTTACCCGCTGAAAAATGGGCTGAAACTGGTGCCAGGTGGACCTTAAGGGTGGTCTGTAGGCCCAGCGAGTGCAGATGGGGGAAATAGTTCAACAAGACTGGTAACCCTGCCTGGGAAGGTCATATACTACTAGAATTACACCAAGAAAACCTCTTCCATCTAGATGCATGGGTTTTCTTGGTAGAGGGTTTCCCACAACCCCTTAAAACCTTGAGAACACCTTCAGGGAGGTGTTGGCCTGCGTATTCTAGGTCTTCAAGAGGCATAACCCGAGTCTGAAAGACCCAAGTTTCAAGATTATTTACTGCTCGGCATAGTGCCATTACAATATAAAAACAGTGGTAACTAAAATGTGAAAAAAAAAAAGCCAGATATGACCCACGGTTTGGATGCAGGATCCTCCCCTGACAGGAGGTCAGAATGATGTGCCTCTGAGGGAGGTGTATGGGCTGGGCCACTGATAGGGAGAGCAGTAGCGAGTACCACGGCTGTCTGGCCCAGTTTGGGGCTACCAGGATCATGGTAGCACCCCCCCCCCCCGAGGGGTTCGTCCTCTGGCCCATCGGGGCCATCATGGGTCCTGGTATTTTTCCTCTGTTTTTCTCCCCTGTGCCCACGCCTGTGTAATGGGCGCAGCAGCCGTCTCCACCTCCACAGAGGCAGCCAAGCACCCTGGGCGTGGGTCGAACCTCTCTTGTTCTGCTGGCGCATGCAGCACAAACCCCACACCTCGAGGAAGGACAGCAGCCCTCCGGACACTCAATCTTTACCTCCCCAACCGATCCCGAATTAACGAGTCCGTTCCTGAACCCAGGTCGCCAGCGTTGTGCAAGGTGTGGCATCCCGCGCCTCAAACCTCTGCGCCACTGGGCTGGCGAGACCGGAGCTTGATCAGGACCCTGAGCAACACAGAAAATTGAGGGAATGCATATAGGCTCCTCCCTGACCAATCCATCACTAGAGCATCTATGGGCACTGTGCCCGTTGCTGGAGGCCTGCAGCAGAGTAGAGGCAGCCAATGGTTCTCCTGTGAGGTGAATAAGTCTATCTCTGGGATGCCCCACCTATGAAATACCACCTCCAGTATCTGTCGGTTTAGATACCACTCATAATGGATTTGGTTGATTCTGCTGAGTGCATCTGCCAGGGTATTGTCCTTCCCTGGAAGGTGGATGGCCAACACGGGCACCTGTAAGGAGTATGCCAGACACCACATTTTCATTGCCTCTGTGCACAGCAGGTCGGATCTTGTCCCTCCCTGACTGTTGATATAGTACATTGCGGTGGTATTGTCTGTGCTGACCTGTACCACCTTGCCCCTTACCAGGCATGTGAAGGATTGCAGTACCAGGAGCACTGCCCTGCGCATGAGAAGATTTATGTGCAGGAGTGACTTCAGGGGAACACGTACTGTGCACTGTATGCTCTCTAGGAGGGAGGCATCTGTTTTGAGTCCCACGGTAGGGGATTCTTTTCAATTGGGCCCCCTTCCTTGAGGTTGATTCTGTCTTGCCACCATTGCAGAGCCTGCAAGTGTCATGGGAACTGGAATCAGCTTTGAGAGAGTCTCTCTCCTTTGGCCCCAATGCGCCCTGAGGTGAAACTGAATTTGTCTCTCATTTGAAATCGGCAGCCTTGCACTGTTCCTGATGCTGTGGCCATGTGCCCCAACAACTGCAGGAAGTGCCTTGCTGGCCTTGGTCTGTTGAGACTGAAATAGCCCGCCAACCGCAGGATACTGTTTACTCTGTCTTGAGGGAGGAATGCCCTCCCCTCAAGGGTATTCAGTTCTGCTCCTATGAAATTCAGTACCTGGGCAGGTTGGAATACAGATTTTTTTGATACTGATTAAGAAACTCAGAGACTCCAGTGTGTCCTGAGTGAGCTTGAGAGCCGTTGTGGTGACTTGCCCATGACTAGCTATTCATCCAGGTAGGGGAACACTATGATGCCCTGCCTGAAGTGCACCACCATTACTGCCAGGCACTTTGTGAATGCCCTGGGAGCTGAGGTCAGGTTGAATGGCAGGGCTGCGAACTGATAATGTCCCAAGGGTAGTCTGAACCAGATGTATTTTCTGTGGGATTCCCTGATGAAAATGTGGAAGTAGGAATCCTTTAGGTCCAGAGATGCCAGCAAGTCTCCTTGCTGAAGAGTAAGAAGGATCATTACCAAAGTCACCATCCTGAACTTTGACTTTGCCAGATGCCTGTTTAGAGCTCACAGATCTAGAATGGGTCACCACTCCCCATTTTTCTTTAAGGTAAGAAGCATCTTGAATGGACCCAGATGGCTGAATGATCTCCCTAGCCCCTCTTATGGCCTGCAACAAATTGGGCCATTTCAATACCAAGCTCCATTCCCACCTAGTCCACAAAAATGTCTGCTGCTGTCCCACATAATCCCTTGACTTTCCATCTACCCCCAGATTCACACTCCCTCCCCCACCTCTCAATACCCCACCCCCTTCCTACTGCACCCACCCTCCTCTCTGTACCTCTCACTCCTGCCCCATGCCACCCCTGCCATCCCCTGGCTGAAACCTCCTCCTTTAACCTAGTACCCCCACCTTTAGTGACTTCCCCCCACCTTTTCTCCCTCCTATTCCCCTGCCACTCTGCTGTACCCAGTCATCTGTCTCCCTTGAATACAGATTATGTGACTCTCTGCAATTTGATCCTCCCCCTTCACTTTTCTTCTCTACCGCTCTTGACAAAACCAGCTCAGGCTGCATACACCTCTGATACTTGAGTCTCATTAGACTTGGACGCTACCTCATACAATAAATATAAGCGCCTCTACCTAACCTGCTGAACCGCACTCATAGAATGGTGCTGTTAACTTTCTTACCTCAAGCACTTTTTTTACCATTAATTGTAAAATCTATTTGTTATTGCTGTCTTGTCTGCCTGTTGCCACCTGATACCAATGTGTTGTTTAAACTGTCTATCCCACTTGGAACCTTTGTAAAAGAGCCTTTCGG
Organism: Neoceratodus forsteri; assembly: GCA_016271365.2. NCBI lineage: Eukaryota > Metazoa > Chordata > Ceratodontiformes > Ceratodontidae > Neoceratodus > Neoceratodus forsteri. The sequence goes on along the minus strand of CM057454.1, from coordinate 1,074,071,408 downwards.
CGCAAAGGTATTAATCCAAAATTGTAATAAATAAATAAAAATAAAGAACCCCTTTCCCCCTCTGGAGGAGTGGAACTGGTTCCACTGCTTTTGTTACCAGCAGGTTGGACACCTCATTTTCTAAACGTTTCCTTTCTGTGTGGGATGGTGGTCTGACAAACCTTGATCTCAGTTGGGGGAGAGATTTGAAGCCGAGAGCTAGGCCCTGACTCGCAAGCTCCAGAACCCACTTGTCTGTAGTGATGGTTTTACAAGTCTAGGAGCAGTGAGACAACCTGCCCCTTCTGGCAATTGGGAGGTAACCCTGACTGACACATCAGGGAGTCTGCTTTTCCTGAGCTGTAGCCTGTGGGATCTGATCCCCTCATCTTGAGCCCCTTCAGCCCCTGCCCTGAAGTAACCTCTTTGTTGCTGGTAGACCGGAGTAGCCTGGGCTGGGAAGAAAGGTCTAAGATAGCCCCTTCCTTTACCTTCCCTTCCCTTCCCTGTGGCCTATAGGAGGTTGAGGCCTTCTCTTTCGCAGCATTGTTCTTATAGGTGGTCTTGTACTCTTCCACCTTTTTTCATGTGTGCTTTTGTTTTGACCCCAAACATGGGAGTTATTTTCCACTGGGAAATCTGTGGTCTTAGCCTGGGTATCCTGGATCAGGTTTGTGGCTCTAAACCAGGAAAACGTTCTCAAGGCCACTGGGCAGCGGTATCACTGATGTCTACTGCCATATGAAATTGATATTTTGTGGTTCCAGACCACATCTGGCTATCTCAGTTGAATCAGCAGTCAACCCAGGTGGTGCCTTGTCTGCCATGGCCATAACAGAATTCAAGAGGGTTTTCTGGTATTGGGCTGCATATGTCATGTAGTTGGCCAGTCTGACGGCCAAAGATGCAGCTAGATAGCCCTTCTTGGCCATACTATCCATCCTCCTAGAATTCTTTTCCAGTTGGTGAGATGCCAGGGGCACCCTGGCTCTATCACAAGCTGCAGCTTGCACCATTCCCTTATGAGCCGGGAGGGAAAAAAGGAACTCTGCCCCTGACCAGTCAAGATGGTATTTTTTAATTAGCTTTTTTGTACACTGGGGGTACAGAGTTTGGTGTCTCCAAGATTTTAAACACGTGTTTCTTCAGAAACTTATTAATGGGGAGCAGAAGCCTCTTCATAGGAGCTAACCCCATCTTATCTAGAAACTCTGCCTCTTCCTCATCCTCTACAGTTTCATGTGTGGTCAGGTCAAGGCCTTCCACCATTTGTTTTACAAATGTATAATGAGACGAATAGTCCTCTGGAAGTCTAGGAGGTGACAAACTCCTGGTCAGGTGAGACCTCCGGTTCGATTGGTTCGTCTTCATCACCTTCCTCCTCATATTCTTCAAAGGAGGGGTCCAGTACCATTGGAACAGAGCAATGAACCACAGATGAAACTGATCGGAACCACTGATGGAACCAACGGAACCGATGGTACCAGTTGTGGTTGAACTGGTAGCAAACCCTGATTTGCCACAGTCTGCAGTGCTTGTAAGACTTGTAAGGCCTGAGCCACTGCTTCTGCAGTTGGTGCCGCCGACTTAGGAACCAAGGTCTCCATTGCTTTTCTGGCTGGAAGTGTGTTATGTTTGGTCTTATGTTTTTTCTTGAGCAGAACCGGGTCTTTCACCAGTTCCCCAGGCCTCTTAGGCTTAGCCTTTGTCAGAGGTGGTCAGTTCAGCGCCTTCTGCCTTTTCTTTAGCTTGATCCAGAGTAGGGTCACTCTGATCCAATGGAGATGTCACCTTGTCCTTAAAATGCAGCAAGTGCTTTTCTACAGTTTTCATGGTAAAAGTTTTACAAATTTCACAATCAGCTTGGAAATGGGGAAAACCCCAAGCAAAATAAACACAATTCGTGTTTATCAGCTTTTGCAAAAACGTCTCCACACTTAGTACAGTTCTTAAACCCGATAGGTGCTGTTTTCTTCTTAGGCTTATCAGACATAACGACAGTAAATAGTTATAAAATATAAAGAAAATAAAGAAATTAGCTTGGTTCTCAACCGAAGTAAATAGTAATAAAGAAGGCAAAAACAGGTCACAGAGAGTAGCGGTCGGTTCCTAAACCGATAATCTGCTGAACTGTGTAAAATTAACCAAAGCCCAAAATAAACTAGCAGGATCCCAACTTAGGTTCTATAAATGATTTTTTAAAACAAAAAGTGAAAAAAAAAAATATAGCCAGTGGTATATAATATTCTTTGCAGGAATGTGCAGCTATTTACATAGGAGAAACTGGTAGACGCCTTGCTGACCGTTTCTGTGAACATTACAGGGCAATCAGGAGTGAAGACACTGATAAACCCATTGTATCCCACTTTATCTCCAGGGACCACAGTGTCAATGACCTTTCTGTCTGTGTCCTTCACCAGGGCTTCTGGGATTCTAACCACAGAAAAAACATAGAAACCAAGCTGATCATCGGCCATGGCTCCCATCAGCCCTCCGGTTTAAATGATAGACTTATTTTCTAACAACATCTTTCAGCCACCTCTTGTTTTCCCTAAAGTCTGTCTGTATCTGTACACATCTGTTTTCATTTTCACCAGATGTCTCCATCTCTGTCTCCTTCCCCCGCATGTGTCACCTTTCAGCCTTCTTACTAAGCCCTGTTAATTAGTCCCCGCCTGGGGACTTCTCTAGCTCATTCACAGCTATTATGCCATGTCATTCCCATCATCACCTTTTTGTTTTCCAGATTCTCTTTATCTTGCCATTTATCCCTTCTTCTCCCATAGCTGCCACCTTTTTTCTTTCTCCATATATATATCCGTTATTTTACCTCCCCTCTACACTAACTTTGCTTTTTTCCTTTTTAGATATTTCCTGAAGAAGACCTAAGGTCCAAATGTCGATTTTTAAAGCCATTTTCCATTTTCAGTGTGCATTTAATATTACCATTTTGTTTTGTTTTCAGACCACATGCTGACGCAGCACCTTGTTTTTGTTTTTAGAAACAGCCGGTTCCTCTTCCATTGCGAGGAACCACTAACTGAGGTAAAACAACATAAAAAACTAGCCCTAACTATAAATACTAGGTAAAGGTAGCAGAACTATAAAGAAATAAAAATGGTTTTACTTTTTTTCGGTGAAAATAAATGAAACTCAGTCACGCTGAGGAGCAGTCTCGGAGGCGTCTTACTAGGCAGGCGAAGACTGAAATCTGAGCATTATAGAATGCAGCCAGTTGTTAAGAGCAGCAGTTTGAACGGTGACACGAGCCAACAGATGTTCCATCATTTGCATAAGTTCCATTTTTCTCCGAGGCAGTTCAACACAGGAGGCTGACTGCTAGAATTAATCATACTGAAGAATTCCTGGGGTTAGAACTTAAACGACGCAAAACACTAAAAAAGGCTGTAGATGAAAAAGTCGAAAAGGCAACATACATTTGGTTCACACAACAGCATACAAAGGGGATGGCTGGTCCTATAAGCCAAGTAAAGGCACTGCAGTTCAGCCAAGAGCTTAACAACAAAGATAATGAAAAACAGACCGATTTCAAGGCTTCTACAGGGTAGCTTCAGCGATTTAAGCAGAGACATTCAATTTGCCAATCAGAAATTCAAGGATAGTAAATGTCAACTAATGAAATTCAAATACAGCAGTATCTGGGTAAATTACAAGGAATCATTCATACCCCGGTGTACACAGATGAACAAAACAGAGATGAAACTGGCCTTTATTCGAAACCCTTACCTGACAAGACCCTTGTAAGTTCATGGCAGCAGTCTACTACTGATTACAAGAAAATTAAAGACCAGATTACAATTCTAGGGTGTTTGAACGCTACGGGGATACACAAACTGAATCCCCTATTGATTGGGAAGTTTGTAAACCCCCCGTGTTTCAAATATGTCAACATGAGTGCACTTCCAGAAATATATGCAAGTCAAGGAACTTCCCGGATGAGCAGTGATTTGTTTACTGACTGGTTTCATAAGACATTTGTACCCACTGTTCGAAAACGCATGAGGCTGAGAAAGCTTCCCCAAGAAAGCCCTCCTCCTGATTGACAACTGCTCTGCTCACCTGACAGGATTGAAGTCACATGATGGAAAGATAAAAGTTGATTTTTTTTTTCTGCCAAACATGACATCTTTGCTTCAACTCTTTGATCTTGGAATGCTAGAGGGGCTAAATAAAAGATACAGGAAACGACTGCAGAGATAAATTCTGTCGGACACAGACCATGGAACTTCAATTGTTGGTTTACTGAAGAAAATCAACCTGAAAGATGTTTCCCACATGACTGGTGAGTCCAGGGAAGAGGCCACTCCCGAGAGCATTGCAAAGTCATTCTCGTCAACTTTAAAGCTCAGAGTTCCTGATTCTACTTCAACTTTGGATATTCCATCTTCTGATGAAGAACCTGCGGTGGCTGATGAAAACGACAGTGACAACAATTTCGAAGAAGAGATTAAAGAATTACATATACAAGACCAGAAGCTGCTTACTTCACCAGACCTTACAGATTCTGATATCCTGAGTTCTGTGAACAAACCGAGCACTATGGAACAAAACGATGAGAAAGAGTCTGACAAAGGCAACAGAGATGAGACAGAAATTGTAACAAACTCAGATGCTGTGGACAACTTTCGCAAGTGCATTCTGTGGTTAGAGACACAACCAGGTTCTGACCCGATTAATTTAATAACTTTGAACAGGTTGCTGGATTTCGCCTTACAGAAAAAATACAGCGGGACAAAGCAGACTAAAGTTACTAACTTTTTCTCCCTATAATAGTGTATGTTACATATTTTACATGCAGTAATAAAGTTTCAGAAATCTTTTTACTGAAGAACTGCAGTGTGTGTGTTCAATTTTTTTTTTGTTTGTTTTATTAAAGAGCTGCAGAGTTTGCTTTTTTACGCACTGCAGGAACAATGTATAAGCACATCATAGCTGATTCTCAATGGGATTTTGTTCATCCAGATGATCAATTATCCGGACAAATTCACTATTCCCAGGTAGGTCCGGATAATCGAGGTTTGACTGTATATATTTAATCACCTGAAATCCAGATAAAATGTTTTGCTTCTTACAAGCTGAGCATGCATGAGGTGTTAGTCTAAAAAAATATTTTTGCCACATGCACAAGGTAGAATAAACAGTTTTACGTCCAGATCCTTGGTCTAACCCTGCTAAATTGGGTCAGTCCACAGTATAAATGGCAACACTCTTACTAGAGAAAATACAACAAAAAAACACAGTACTACCATGTAGTATGATAAATGTGTACTTACTTCATTTTCAGGAGTCAGTGTGTTTCCTACTTTTAGAGCTTTATAGTTTGCTCGGGTTGTTGAAGTTAAACTAGATAAAAAAAAAAAAAAAAGGCAGCACAAGTTCACCAAAAGATCAACATAAAAGCACTTAAATAAGAACATGCACACGTGTAGAAATGTGTCTGTGTTGTAGCTTTAGGTATTTCTTTCCTTAAGATATAGAGTTATTCAGCTGAGAGGAGGGCACGGCTGTGAATGAGTAATGTGAGATAAGGCCTCAATGCAGACACAATGGACTTACTGTCTTCTGTGCTTACTTTCTTCATCACAACAGATCAGTTACAGTATCAGCGTTTTCCCTTAGTTGTTTTCTACATGTCATCCCTGCCGAGATGCCACACTCCATTCATGGCAGCACAGGGCCTAAACAAAATATACTAAAGGAATAATGCATGACTGGGTGTGTCGTGGCTGGGATAATACCACGCCTGGGCATTTAGTCCGAAAGAGGGCCGAAAAAGGCCCACGCCCCAGGTGTGGCGTTATCCCAAACGACACACACACCCTGGAATGCATTATTCCTATTATACAATTGCTCATTGTTACATATAAAATAAAAAAATCATTTTAAAGAATGTTTTTATTAGTGTGTACAAATATTTTTGTTTCTTAAGAGGAGATGCAAAAAAAAAGATACACAAGCTCCATAATGCCATCTACATTGGTTCACAGTGAGGCTGAGACTAGACCCGTGATGTTGTGCTGGGATAACGCCATGGGTCCAGCCCCAAACTGACCAATCACAGTCCAAGATTCTTTCTTGGCATTGTATAATGTACAACGCAAACTGGCTCAAATGGTTTTTACTTCCTTTGAATGCTTATTATTCTATCCCCCACCACACAATGTTGTAAGCAGCAGGGAAAGGAAGGGGGTCCAGATCATTTTTAAGTGACTGGATCCCCCATTCTCTTCCACATTACATTTCACATCACTTGCTGCTTGATCAGTAATCTGCTGTGAAATATCAAGTTAAGAATTTAAACTTTGTACAAGGGAAATATTGCTGCAGTAACTAATCCCTGCCCCAGGAGCACTTTAAGTTGATAAACTCCAGTTTCTCTTATGCCTGCTATCATTAGAAGCTATTTTTTTTTATTTATTTGAAAATTGGTAACCGGGGAAAGGCACACTGAACCAAAGCTCGTTTCCAGGTGCAACCCGGGGGAAGGGGAACAACTGGATACAAAATGTACAATAATGCCAAGATTAATACGACGCGACTGCAGGTACAAAAATAATACAAGATACAATACTATACAGTAGCGCAGGCCTAGTGCATATATTTACATACAGCGATAGTGTAGGCTCAAAAATTAAGAACTGTGGAAAATGTGCAGGGCAGATTAAAACATTCAGTTAAACATTCAGCTGGGAGCTCAAAGGAGTGAAGACTGACAAGGGCAGGCAGAGTGTGGAAGTTTAGGGTCAGGAGCAGGAGGGAGATCATGTTTAGCAGCAAAGCTTTAAGTACCCCCTCCCACTAGATATGTTGAGGCTTGCAGGTCTTTCTGCCTCAGCAATAAACTGGTTCCACACCCATCTCTCAGACCAGTACTAGGCAGTAACACAATTAAAGGCTCTGGTATTATCAATAAAGATGGCTGAGGTGGTGAGGCACTGCTCCATTCCACCTTAGGATGGAATCGGCAACTGAGTAGGGAAGGAAAAAATACAGTGGTGACTACAGAACTGAGATACGAAGCCAGAGAAGTCAAGGAAGGAAGAGAGTTGGGAGGACACAAGCCATTCCTAAAACTTAGCCAAATTAGGAAGAAGACAGATGGGGTGGTAGGTCTCAGGGGAGGATAGGTTACCTCCTTTTTGCAAAAGGAGGACCTTGGACTGCTTCCAAAGCCAAGGAACCACACCAAGAGCAAAAGAGAAATTGAGGAGGGTAGCGATAGGGACAGCAATAGCCAGGGCAGAGAGGACAAGCAGTTTAGGCTCCTGACTATAAGGGCTATTAGACTTGGAGTGGCTCAACTTCGATAAAGCAGAAAAGGTATCACAGGGCGTTACAGAGGAGGAGATAGCAAGGGGAGAAAAGGAAGAAGGAAGGATAGGAGCAACACAGTACGTAAACAATTCACTGAACAAAGTAGCCACTACCCCAGAGTCAAAGATACGAGAATCTCCAGAAATTAGGCTACATGTAGTATACTGGGTGGAGGATCAAAAAGGGAGTGGATGGCTTTTCAGAACATATTTGGTAAGTTAAAGGTTTGTCTGGAGGTTAACAAAGTAGTGTAATTTGGTTTCTCTGATGGCTTTAGTTCAGGCATTTCGGAGCTGCTTGTAGTGCCTTAGATCACAGGGGAACCAGATGTCTTGTGGAGGTGCCACGCAGAGTGGGTAAAAGAGACTCACTTAAGATATCCTTTTTTGCTTTGTATTTTTGTCCCTTTGTACCATTACACTCTTGCACATGCATTAATTCAAATTCTAGCACTGCTGGAGTCTGTAAATTTCCCAGGTACCACTAGCCTGACCTGGCACATGGTCAAAACCGCACCTGGCAGGATGTTGTGCGGCTTAGGTACGCTTCACTTGTATTTTTGTTTCTGTGGGGCTCCTACACTCATATGGGTGCTGCACCCCCCCATTAATGATTCTAACTGCGGGGTGGGTCCAACACGGAGAGCGCACAGGTCCTAGGTTCACCATAATGTCGTGTGCCATTATGTGTATGACATTATGACCTGGTACGGTCTGACCTCCCATGCATCTCTGCAGGGCTTACCCCTGTGAGTGGGGGGCAGTTAGCACAGAGTACTGGAAAGGAACACTCCAATCTGATCTGGAGGAGGGGGCAGGCAAGGGAATGCAGAGGCCCTAATGATGTGAATGTCGCAACTGGGAGAGGAAAAGTTTGGTGAGGTCATCCATCTGAACATCACCAGATCTTTTAGTATTCAGTTTACATCGACATTATGGGGGGGTGCTGTGGCACCCAAGCTTTAAAGCAGAACTTAACACCACCTCCTGAGTTTACTGTTAAATTTGAGCATTAAAAGTTTGATTTTCAATTCAATCAAACTTGGCAATTTGAATAAAAAGACACAGCATCATCGATTTTCCATGTCTTCGGACCGTGAATGGGAACGAGCCCTGGGAGGAGGTGTAGGCGGCGGCCACTCGGGGGTCTTCCTCGGCTAAGCACCATCTCCTGGCTGTGGTTCACCCGAAGAGTCCGGGACTGGTGACGGGGCTGGCTTTGGGGGGGTGGTCCACTTCTGGACCTGCTCCCACCAGAAGGAAAAAAGATCTCAGAAGCTCTTCCTTGACGGGCCGCTTTCCCGGAAATGGAATATCCATAACGTTGACCTTGGAAGGAGAGCCCCCTTCTGAGCCCCAGGAGGAGGAGGAGGACTTAGGGGATGGAGACGCAGCCCCTTCGCCGGCTGCATCCAGATCCGTCGCCCCATCACCCAGCGTCGGTAGGGGGACCGACAATGGGGTACTGACCGGGGGCACTGGAGTGTCCTTCGACTCCGAGGGCACGCTCTTGATGGGCAACACCAAGGCCTTGGAAGGCGGGGCCGAAGCTTGCGCCTCCGAGGACTTAACGGTGACCCTTAGCGGGGTCACCTTAGGCTTCGCTGGCCTCTCCCCTGAAGGCCCAGCCTTAGCCTGATCTTTTGATTTTGGACGCTCACCTGAGTCCGTCGAACCATGGGCTTTCTTGGGAGAAGGCCATGAGTGGGAGCGAGACCGGGACCTGGACCAGTGCTGAGACTGACTATAGTCTTTTTCCCGGGACCACTTGGTTTTGTCCTTCTTTTTTGGCTTCTCCCCGAGGTGTGCAGGTCCATCTTCTTTTCAATCAGAAACGCCTTCAGGGCCTTCAAACGGCGGATCAGAATCTGGCTGATGAACTTCTGGCAGGACGAACAGGCCGCGGTGTCGTGCTCAGGCCCCAGGCAAAAAACGCACTGCTTGTGGCTGTTTTTAGATGGTATCTGGCAGCTGCAACTGCACTTGTTAACGTGGGATCCCGACGAGGAGATCGAGGACGGGGAAGACATACGTCGGTAGACTGAAAAAAACGTCAAAACTGTGGAGAAATATGCTAGAAAAGGCTAAAAGACCGAGGTTTTTTAGCTGGGCTGGCAAGCTAAGAACTGGAATTCTTCACGTGCGAAGGACACGGCGGGAAAAGATCTGGGGTGGAGCTGGGTCCACCCCCTTTCGTACCAGGGCTGACATTGGGGTGGAGCCGACGTCGGAAGCGGTCCCTGCTGGGTATTGCTGGCTGAGAAGTTTTCCAGAGGGTCCTAGTGCCTGCGGCATTGTCCTTACTGTGATAGCCTGCTGCAAGAGCTCCCACTCAAAGTAAGATCAGGAGTTTCTGAACTTCCTCCTGAAGCGCACTGAGATTCCTGTAAGAGTATGTGCTCTAGAGGTGTATGGGGATGCAGTCTCATACTCAAGAGACAGTCTTGAGCCAACTATTTCTAGGACCTACTTGTCTGAGGTCAAAGCAAACTACTTGGAGAGGAAGTGAAGGAGCCACGCACTGACCAGGAGGTGCAGCGAAGTTTGCAGCAAAGACAGGATGGAACCCCACCCCCTCCCATCACTTCCTGCTTTTGCATGCTGATCTGGATGTCTACCCTCTGGAGCTACCACTGTCACCATATTTACGCTTCCCTATGCTGAACCTTTGGAGACAAAAGACTAGTTTTGATAGAACTGCTGCCATAGCTGCTGCTGTTATGGACCACAGAAAGAGCTCATAAAGGACCTTGCACCATGTGGTCACTGTTTGGGGATCTCCTTAATGACTGTGACGATAAAGACCAACGTGACAAGCGTCTCAGTCTTGGTCAGGTAGCCCTCTACATTCAGGGGTGAGCAGGTCCTTCCCCATTAATGGAAGATCCACTAACGTCCACTGGCTGTCCTGAGAAAAGGGGGAATTAGCCTGGCTGACACATCAGGTGAGTTGAGTGCACAGAACACCCCATGTTCAGAATCTCCATGAGGTTAAGCTGGTGATCTTGTAGCAGGAGGGAACATTGATCAAAGAGCTTTAGAGCTCACAGCTGCATCGAGCCATGTCGGTGGCATAACTGTCTTGACAAATGCCTAGGGATGCAGCCACATAGACTCTACAGCTGAAGTAGTCCCGTTTCTTGGACTTCTTGTCCAGAAGTATAAGAGACTCTTCCTCATGTTTTGGCCCTGTGGAAAACTGCATCCACCCACAAGACACACTGGAAAAAAGTAGTTCAAGAAAACCCCATGAACTCTTCTAGAGGGACTGCATATTATGGTCAGCCCTTTAGACGAGGCAAGCAAGATGTTGATCTCTCCTAGATGCAGAGTGTAGGGTTCATCTCCAATGGTGTGATAAAGAAAGACACCCCCGGGGAAGATTCATTCTTTTTTTTTTTTTTTTTTTTTTATAGAATGTTCTCTAAGGGATAGGAAGTACATTTCTGCACTCCCTCCAAAGAACACAGACATCCTTTCAGGAGTGCTACAAAGAATGACAGGTCACCCTCAGGTGATAAGCCCTACTGGATGAGATGCTTATTTTCCTGGTTAAGGGACTCTTCTCTGAGAGCCAAGACCTTAAATGACTGCTCAGAATCAGACTCATTAGAATCAGAGTTCAGGTACAGCGTATCTGGCTGCTTCCTCCTGGAGGGACAGCCCACTTGGTTGGGGTGACCACTATATACTACACGCTGCCAGGAAGCCCTTTAGACTTACCTATGGTTTTAGTCAGAGTCCTTAAGGCTGTCTGCAGAGTTGGGGCACTGACCTGGCAAGGATGAGGTGGTGACATCTGGGCAGTCACGGAAGTGGGAACTTGGATCTATCATCCCACTTGGGGGTATCAAGACAAAGCAGTGCTCCAGATAACATTGGCATTCAAGAGTAATGTACTCATTAGTTTTGGTATTAGGTGAGTAATTAAATTATAATCCTGAAGAGTAATAGTGTTTTAAATTTGGAAAAATAGCTAATTTGAAAGTATCTATGGAACATTTCCAACGGTTGGGATGAGTATCAGTACTCATCAAACACATTTTTTGGAAAAGTATTTCTTAAAAACTGGTGAGTAAAATAGACCAGTACTCATATTTTCTGGAGCACTGAGGCCATGTGTGCACCAGTGCAGTCCTACAGAGGACCAGTGGAGGCCCTGGATGGATATTAGGGCTTTCAATCATTTTAACAGTCAGCTGTGCCAAGTTGGGTCATTCAAAAGGCACTGACAATAACACAGGCATCGTGACCCAAAAAGGAGGAGAAAGGTCAAGATGAGGAGAACCTTGGCCTATGAGCAGGACTGAGACCTCGATTGAGACCTGTGCCTCTTGTGCGGCGGCTGACTTGGCTGAAGATGCACATGTAACCTAGGGTCGGGGAGAACATGTTACTTGGCATATTGGCTAGGTTTGGCTACTCTGACCAGGGGTACCGAAGTAATCCAGAGACTAGAAGCAATAACAGATTGTCCAATACCAGGAGATGGGATTCTGAAGTGTGGCTTTATTCAACAAGACTCTGAATAAAATACATAGACGGACCCCCATGAGGCTACACTCCTTGTAATGCAGATAAGGTGCTGACACAGACACAATCCATTCTTGGATCCTAAACTTCCATATGTCATGGACTCTTTAATTAGTGGCACACTACCACCCTCTACCCCATCACAACGTCTGGGCACCCTCTTCAGGCACTGGCCAATACCTGACGGAAAGGTATCTGGTGTCTCAAAGCGAATCTGTAGAGGTGAGCCCTGTTATGCCAGGTGGGGTGGGGGGGTCTCCCACCTTTTGTTCCTTAGACCCATACCCGGCCATTCCTTTGTTTACACACACACATCCTTGGCTACTGTAGTGCAGACTGTACATGGCTTTGTAATGAAGTAACTTTCTCTTTAGACCCCCCACATACAACAGTCATTACATCTCACTGTTCCATAAGCCCTGGACTTGGCATCCTGACAGACCCACAGCCCCAGAGACTTATTTAATCACTGTTTTGGTGAATGACACTGGCCTTTTGTCAAAGCTTTATCACCATCCACGTTGTAGGTGTCTAAAACTCTGAATGAATCTCATTCCTCAAAAACTGTAGTGCCCCAGCACTCTCCATCAGGCAGATTCTTCCTTTTCCCAGGCCAGGGGATTGCCCCTGGGAGATGGTTCCTTGTACCTCTCTTATGGTGGAAGCACACACCCTACGGTAGCTCTGAGTCAGAGCTGAGGGCAGGGGGGCCTACCCCTGCAGGGCACCCCCTCCCTCTACTGTACAGCAGGATCTACATCCTTCTCTCTCTCTCTCTTGAGCCTACTCCAGACTTCAGCAGACTGATTCAGACAGACTCAAAAAAAACCCAACGTTCTAGCCTAACTCCCAGCTGCAACATTCCATTGTGGCTTATGCTGCTGCAGAATTCTAAATGATGTCATAGCCCCAGCTCAGCAGAGACTGAAAACAGAGTAAGACATAGTGAAATCCATTTAACTGGAGTTCACTAGCTGCCTGTCCCTGCCTGCCACTAGATCTAACTAGGGTTCTAGTAACCCTGGGTAACAGGGGGGGTTACACACACATGGACTGAGGTCAGATGTGTGGGCAGTAGCCCGACTGGCTGACCGATCTGAGTAAACTGTGTCAGCTGGTCTCCAAGGGTTGACCTTGCCGTAGCGTGAATTTTCTGGAGCTGAAGGCTGCTTGGGCTCAATGCACCTGTCCTTATACTGAGCAGAACCAGGGAGGCTGGGTTCATGTCAATCAGGACTGGCAAGCCCGGAATGAGGTCAAAGAGAATCAACCCATCATGGCCCTTCAAAATTATGTCTATGCTAGCAGGCACCACTGCAGTTGATAAGTTCTGGAATTGCTCCAACTCTGTGATCTCTTACAAGACTTATTTGCATGCTTACAGTTGTGGAGAGGTAACTGTCGTAGCAGACCGCATATTTCAATCCTGCTCAGACAACTGAAGATGGCCATGAGTTTCCACCATTACAGAGAACTGACAGCTTAACCTGGTGGAAAGGTTTTCTTGTTTCATGCGAGTACAATGGCTCTTCCTGAAGATCCAAATCCCCTTCAGGAGATGGATGATGAGAATGTCCTCATCAACTGCTGCGTCTGCCACTGGGGCTGCACAACCTGGTCCTATCTTCCCTTTTAACACCCTAACCAGTCAATTTTCGATGAACTGATGCTGCATGGCACAGCATCAGTTACAATTACATATAGTGTGGGTCATGCCACATCAGTGCACACAGGCATCATGCCAATTTGTGACTGAAATAGTAAAACTGCAAATAGTCCACCTTTCAAAACAAAGTTACCATTTCTGGTCCATTGCATGGACAGAGCAGAGAGTCAAACGTGAGGCAAAGACATAAATGGAAGTACAGTATTAAAAACGGCTTCTTTCAGCACAGTGAAAGATCCAAGATCAGTGGGGGCAAAGTCCAGAGGACTCAAAATTTGCTGGTAATCAACATGCTCAGTGAACTGCCTACGTGAGGCTAGTGACCTTAATCTAGGAAGTTCAAACACATATTCCTGCCTGCAGGGCTCCTCCTCCTCCTCCTCCAGGCCACTAGGGTCAGCCATTCAGCAGCGGGAGCCTCCCTACCTCTCAAGACAGCCAGTGTCCAGCTGGGCTGCCTCTCTTGTCTGTCAATCCAAGGAGACAATCCCAGGTTAACGATGTGAACCCGGTCTCTTATGTGATACAAGCAAAATGCTCTTGAACTAGGTCACAAGCCAGCCAATGGAACTAACCTGAAAGTGAAACTGTTTAATGAAGGAACTGTATCTTGCATGTTGCTCTACTATCATAGTTATCAGCTGACTCTCATCTTAGTGAACCAGATTCTTATCAGTTGTTAGAACTGCCACATCATTTTTTAACATTTGTAAAGGTCACTCCACCACTGGGAATTAAAAGGTTTCTACTGAAAAGGTTTGCTCGAACACACAGTATTAAATTCAGGTTTACTCAGTTTTATAGACAGTGATTATCGGATTTCTTTCTGGCCACAGCTCACAAAAGTCTTGCTTATCCTTAGACTTTGAACACGTTGAAAACCAAGTAGCTTGTGTTACAGAGAGTACACACACAAAACAAACTCTAGCCAGAGCCGAAAGGGCTGCATGTGATGTAGGTGGGTTGTAGAGAGGGAGGATATCTATAATTTAAAAATAAAATGAGCAGCATCCTGATCCTGACACTGGGGGATTGGTGACAAGATAGAGTCAATATGTTGTACTTCATTGGCAGGCTGATTAGAATCCTGCTGGACAGGATCAGGAGCACTGAAAACCACAATTAATAAAACACAGTTTTTGTACTTCCTAGGTGTTATAGATGGAACCCTACCTAAGGGTAGGGGTGTGTAGCACACGCTACGATACCTATATTACAATAGGTCTGATCTAAAGGATCAGATTAAATATCAGACGTCACTCTGAGGTGCAACTATGTGTTGTGGTGTCCAATAGAGAAACCAATGTTGGGGGGAACCCTCTGCTCCGAACTCTATGTGAGCTGTATCTAACCAGCAATCTAAAAGAGGGGGTCAGTGATGAGGGAGGTGGGTAGAACAGGATCCATTGGGGAGAAATCCACTAAAACTAAGGAAGGTGCAAGGGGAAACTATCACCCCCATAAACCCACATTCAACATCATGTAGGCCGTTCGTCTGTTTAAAATCAGGTGTTCGACCAGTCAAGTAAATCATAGCTTTGCCTTCCCCTCTAAACCCTTCAATTTGGTAATAAATTCCCCATGGACAGAGGAAATCAACTTCCCCTAATCCTCACCCCTCACTCGTGTTTTTGTCCAAGTAGCCCTTGTGTGATCTACTTCTACAAAGGGTAAGTCCCAATATATTCCAACTGACAGAAATTTAGAACATTTAATGTGAGCTGAGTCCTGGAAGTCCTCCTGATAAGGGCGCTAGCCCACCCGCAAACCTGTGGTGAAAGAGAGAATTATATCTCTCCTCAAGATTCTGAATATCAAAACAAAATCCCTTCAGGTCTGACCGCCCCTTGGAACATCCATGTCTTCCTGTGTGAGTACGCCATCTCGAGCCATTATCTCCTGTAAATCTCAACCCAGGTGTGACGGCCAGGAAACCGTTGTAGACTGAAATTGCTTACCCCCCCTCCCAAACCTCTCGCGAAATTTCTAATTCCAGGATGTCTGCATGTAGGTCTGGGCAGTGCAGGCCCAGCTGCCGCAGGGTTGGTGCTACTTCTCTAAAGGAGTCAAACATCTGTGGGCCTTTCTCCGTGTGTATCCTGAGACAAGCAGGGTAATAAAGCTGGATTTTCACCTTCTTTTTCCTAGCTTGCTTGATGCCCTCTCAAACTTGTCTCCTTTTGTCATTTAACAGGTCTGAGAAATCTTGATCAAAAATTATTTTTTTGTTGCCTATTTGCAAATCTCTCATTTTCCATGCTGTTTGCAATATTAGTTGGCGGTCCTGAAAATTCAGCATCCGCGCCACTATAGAACGGAGTCGAGACGCCTGATCCCTCAGTTTCTGGACCAAAGAGTGGTGTGCTCATTCTATTGGAGGGGGGTGCTCTCTGGAATTAGCAGTATGTCCCGTAATATATGCGTAACAAGTCCTTCACAGTTTTAAATGAATTTCTAGGTCCTCTAGGATCCCATAAATACTAAAATTATTTCTGCGGGTTCTGTTCTCCTGATCATCTATTTTGTTCTGTATTTCTCTCTCAAAAGGTACAAAATGGCTCTATTATGCTGACTAGTGGAGTCGGCTAGGTTCCCCATTGCATTTTCAGCCACTGTGGTACAAGTTTCAACTTTTTCATATCGGCTCGCAGGTCGGCTACCGAAGACTCCACTCGATGCAAGGTCTTAATTACACTGTCTAATTTGGTCACAATCATGTGTTGGTCACCAAGGTCGAAGTTTTCTTCGGCGTCAGCAATACTGGAGACTGGGGACCCCGGTCTAGACTCTGAGAGCAGGTCTTAATTTCTTTTGTAGTTCTTTGTTTTTAATGTGCCCCGTGTGGGTGGGCTTCCCCCTCGTTTTGTTTGTAGTCATCGCCAGAAAGATAGTATGTCTTGTTGGCACAAGTATAATAACTGTTTATAATAGCTGTTTTTTGTTAATTAAATCGTGAGCGGTCTCCAGAGCACCCGAACTAAGCAGCTACCCCCGTCGTCTACATCCAGCTAACATCGCCCCTATCCCTGCATACTCTGGGGAAGGACAACTCTGTCAAGAGTTTATGATAAAACATTGTGCTTGAAGTGGAGAGGAGAGCGAATCCAACAGAACAATTTCCCCCCCCCCCTTATATTCTGGGTGATGTAGCAGCAATGCTATCCATAACTGGGCGGCATTCCAGTAGCCAAGTAGATAGGGCACTCCTAACCCCCCCCCGGTTCTTGGTTGATATAAGGTGAGTTTTCCGATTCTCAGTCTACCTGGGGATCACAAAAATCTAAGTATGGTGCGTTGCTATGAGCCAATTTGTTTAACTGTGACTGTGCAGAGAACATATTGAAATAAAAACAAGAATCAGTGTAAAGCATTCATTCTTAAAGTTTGTACCCGGGAGTGTAACAATAAAAGAATTAGGGACCACCTTTGTATATCCGCTTCCATTTGTTTTACCAAAGGGGTATAGTTTAGCTTAGAAAGCTCAAATGTATTTACTGCAAGATTTATACCAAAATACTTCATTGAGTCCATATCCCAGAGCATGAGGTATGCTCGTCTAAGGGTGGAGGAGGGTTGAAAGTTAAACTTTAATACCTCTGTTTTAGTAGTATTTAAAGTATACCCAGAGAGACTAGAAAACTTGTCTAAATGGTCAAAGATGGAATGGAGCTTTCTGTGTTGGACAAGTAGAGCAAGATGTCATTGGCATACAAAGCCAATTTTTGTTGCACAGCCCCCACCCATATCCCAGTTATGTCAGTATTCTCCCAGATTCCCTGGGCTAGGGATTCTAGATATAAGGCAAAAAGGAGGGGTGAAAGCAGGCACCCCTGTCTAGTCCCTCTTTCCAAGGTAAAATGCGTAGACATATGTCCATTTGCTGGGACATAACCTTTGGGGGCGTGATACAATTTGGAAATAAGTTGGCTGAACTACAATGGGAAACCAAACCTGGTAAGAACCGCCTTTAAAAAGGTCCACAACACCTTATCAAATGTTTTCACAGCATCTAAGCTGAGAAGAAGTGCTGGTGTTTTTGTGTGGTGGAAGGAGTCTATAATGTGGGTCGTGTGCCTAAGATTATCCTGGGCCTGACGTCACGGGATGAATCCAGCCTGATCCATATTTACCAACTGTGGTAAAAGAAGTTGCACATGATGGAAGATAATAGACAAATATTTTGTAGTCGGTATTTAATATGGAGATGGGTTGATATGAGGGGCATACCGACGGGTTCTTCTCTGGTTTGGGAATTATCGAAATGATAGCTTGGGACCAAGTTTCCGCATTTTGCCTTCAGAAGAAAGTATCTCATTATATACTCTACACAGAATAGGAATAATTGTTTTTTAAGATTTCTAAATAATTCACCTGGGTAACCGTCAGTCCCTGGGCATTTATTTGTCTTATGGGTGGAGATTTTGGTTTGAATTTCTACTGAGGTAATAGGGGCCATAAGTGTTGCTCGAGCGTGCTGAGGTATCGTGGGTAAGTCTAACTTTCTTTAAGTATTCATCCAGTTTTGGTCCATCTGGAAATTACGTTTCCATATATAAATCTTGGTAGTAAGCCTTAAAGGCATCAACAATTTCTGGGGTAGTGTGAAGTATCTTTTTAGTATGTGGATGACTCAGTGAGGTCACTTGAGCTCAGGCTCTGTGTGTGTAGTCTGTAGGCCAAGAGGCGTGCCGCTCAGGAGCCCCCTTCAAAAATTTCTGTTTCAAAAAGAGGACTTTTTGTTCTACCTGATCGTCCAAGAGCCCCTGTAGCTCATTTTTTAGGACTTTCAGTTCCCTATACTGCTTCTTATTATACTTTTCTTTTAATAGTATCTCCAATTCCCTGATTTTATCTTGAAGCAATTTTTTTATTTTAACCTCCCTTTGTTTTTTCTTGTGGGCCACTATGGCAATGAGCTTGCCCCGGAGTATCACCTTAATCATATCCCAGACCACCAATATAGACACATTAGGGGTATCATTATCCTCCAGAGCCTGTTTAATTGCATCTATAAGTTGTTCTATGGTTTGTTTATTCTGTAGAAGGGAGACATTCAGCCTCTAGAATGTACGCTTCTGAAAATCCCCAATATGCAGTTCCAGAAAGATAGGGGCGTGATCTGACAACACTATGTCTCCTATCCAACTATTTTTAACTAGGCCCATAGTTTCCTTGGGGAGAAAAAAAGTAATCCAACCTAGAATAGGCTTTGTGGGGGGCGCAGAAAAAGAGAGCAATCTCTGTGTTTTGGATGCAACTGTCTCCATATGTCGGCATATCCCAATTCCCCTAGGAGTTTTATAAGTTTCTTCAAAGTCCCTATCTCTGATTTAGTTACCTTTGAGGATGCATCTATAAGCGAATTCAACAAGATATTAAAGTCACCTCCAATTATGACCTCTCCTTCCTCCCACTCCTGCAGTTTAGTAAGTATTAGATGGTAAATGGAGAAATCTGATCCTGGAGGGACATATATAGAGGCCAAAGTAATCACCCTCCCCTGAAATCTGCCTTTCAGAAACACACATCTCCCCACTGTCTGTAACCTTATTGATTAATTCAAATGGTGTTTTCTGAACTAAAATTCTTACCCCTCTTCGTCTCTCCTTCCCATAGGAGGCAATGACTATATTATTAAAACCCATTTTCCAAGAGTCATGTGATGGCAGCGTGTTGAACGGCAGCAGGAGCTTAGTGCTCTCTCCCCCAACCACCCCAATTGCCATATTTTGTAGTTTTCAGCCCGTTATTCTTAGCCAGATTGCTTGTGCTGGTTGCCTAAGATCGGATTCTTGACCCTCGGGGACGATTTCCAGCGAATACGAAGCGGTTACAGAAGAGATGGAGGTTGATAGGAAACAGGCCGCGACTAAACATACGCTGCCTGCGACTCCTGAAAAACAGCCAAAAAAGCCGCGAAACCAGGTGGGCGCGGGGTCGGAAAAACCTGGTGATAGGCCCCAGTCATCGGGGATGCTTACAGAAGAGAAATTCATGCAAGAGCTTGGTCCGCTCTGAAGCCTGCTCCAAGACATCACATCTGAGCTAAAATCGATGCGGAGTGACCTTTCCTCCCTCACCATGAGGGTATCAGACTCAGAGGCCAAAGTTTTCTCCTTGGAACAGTGGAGAGGAAAGACAGAGTCAGAAGTGGCGGGGCTGATTCAGCAGATACAGAGGCTACAATTGAAAACGGAGGACTTGGAAGGCCGCAACCGTAGGAATAACCTGCTAATTTTGGGCCTGCGGAGATGGAGGAAGGTCCGGATCTTATAGCCTTTTGCAGCGTTTTCTAGCCAAGATAGTTGGCCTTAGCGATCAACCCCAACTACCATCTTGAGCGGCACACGCTCCCTGAGGCCTCGACCTCCACCTGGTTCTCCCTCGCCCAATAATTATAAAGTTCCTAAGTTATATAGAGAGGCAGCATGTATTTAAAGCCGGGAACTGCAAGCAATTATGTGGGGTCTGCCAAAATCCGTATCGCCCAGGACCTTCCTAAAAAGATGCCAGTGAAGAGGGCAGCGTTTCATCCAACTGTACAGAAGCTAATTGCTGCGTCTATCCCTTTTAGAATGATGTATCCTGCCGTGCTCAAGGTTACCATCGGGGGTATCACTCATGGATTCGACTCCCCGGAGGCAGCCCAGAAAGACTTAGCGACTAGGCTCCCCGACCTTTTCAAGGCCAATGGCTGAGTCACGCAGTGTTTCCTACATTGATGGACTGTTTCTGTGCAGTACAATGTTATTAATAGTTGATGATCTTTTTTTTTTTTTCTCCTTTTCTAGGTAATTCCACTGGAAATCGGCTCTGGTACCCCTTATGCCCCATTTCTCCTGGTGGCTTCCTGATCCCCTTACCTGCCTCAGCTAGTCCCCGGGCCTTGCAGTGGGTGAGATCCGTGGAGGCTGAGTGGAGGTGGGCTGGGCCGCCTTTTGACTCTTTTATTTCGAACTGCGCTTGAGGGTAGGGTTTCCCGGGCTTAAGGTTTGGGTACGGACGGGTTTAGTCCTACTACTTTAATGCACCCCTGGAAACATAGTGGCCTTGCTGCGCTAGTAAGTTCTTCATGGCCCAGTCAGCCGCGTTGGCTTCTCCTGGCTGTCTACACCAGGGTGAGTTGCAATCAGCCTTTTCGTTTTTGAGGCATTTTTCCCTTCTTGGAGTCCGAATGGGGGAGACTACATTTATATGGGACCGAAGTCAATAGGGATTCGCGATCATTTGGGTGATCGGTTGGTGGGGGAGGCAGATAACAGGCCTTGCTTCCCACAACAGCTGAGTTCATGAGCCTATGGGGGTGCCAATCCTGGCCCATCTGCAGGGTTCATCTTGGTCCCTGTATTTTGGTTGTAAGGACCCTTTTCTGGGGGATGTTTTTAAAGTTTTTCTCTTGCTGGTCGGTTCCTGCGTGGTGGGTGGCATCGGATTCGCGTTGGGGTCTAGCTCTCAGAACTCTTGATTTTCTGGGTTGATTTTATTGCCCTTCAGTTCTGGTGCCAGGTTGTATATAGTTATTTAGCAGGGATTAAGGAGGGTATTTTGGGGATGGGGGTGGGGGGTGGAGGAGGACTCAGCTTGCTGGCTTTACTTGGTTCAGGGTAAGAGCTTGATTTCAATATATGTTGTTAATTTGAGATTGGGTCTAAAGGGTTTTAGTGGGCGAGCTGAGAGGGGATGGATTTTTGGGGCTGGTAATTTGAAGGGGGCTGGCCTGCCAGTTGCAATCTGCTCAGGTCTGTGTCGTTATAGCAACTTCTGCTCAGTCAAGGTTACCATTAAGGGATCCCGAGGGCAAGCTGGGGTGTGTGAAGTCGGAGGGTTTGAGTGGGCTCATTCCTGATCTTGTTTCTGGATTGGGGGTGGGAGCTTGCTGCTTGTATCCTGTTCAATTATATGTTTCAATAACAATTCCTGTTCTGTCAGAGTTATCCTTAAAGGGTTTCAGATGACAAGTTGGGGGGATGGAGGTGGAAGTGCAAGTGTGCTCATTTTCTACTTCTGGTTCTGGATATTTCTGTATCTCTCTCCCTACAGTGCAAATTTTAAAATGGCTATGTGCGCGATCAAGGTGATGTCATGGAATACGTGGGCTCAGAGAGAGGGTCAAAAGAACTCAAATTTTAATCACTGTGTGTTGCTGCAGACAGATGTTTTAGTTACTACAGGAGACCCACTTGGTCAATGCGGAGAGTAAATGGCTATCTAGGTCCGGCTTTTCGCCAAATTTATCGGCAAGTGGATCTAGTTCCAGTAGGGGGTAGCCATACTTATTAAAAACATGTCCTACTTTTGAAAGACTCATTAGTGGAGGACCCAGAGGAGATTCGTGTTGGTCAGAGGCTCCTGTAATGGGAACACTGTAGTTTTGGGCTCTATTTACGGCCCGTTGGAGAAGTCCTGAGTTTCTAATGACTCTTTCAGATAAAATCAGTGCTTTGCTCCCCTCTCAACTTATCCTAGGAGGATTGGAATATATCACTGCCACTTCCTGGATAAGGATCCTCAGGGTTCCGCTCCCTCACTTCCCAGAGAGCCCTACAGGACTTTTGCAGATGTTAGGTCTATGTGATCCTTGGCGGCTATCTAATCCCTCCCTTACGGCATTCTCGTACTTTTCTCAGCCCCATAGGTCATGGTCCAGGATAGACTATATCCTGCTCAGCACGAGTCTTATGTCAGGTTTCCTCCAGTCTGGTATTGAGCCGATAATTCTTTCAGACCATGCATGTGTTTGGATCAGACTCTCGTTGAATCCTGGATTTCATTGGGATACTACCTGGAGACTCAATACGCAGCTGCTTAAAGATCCTAATATGGCAGCGCATATTAAGTTCCTAATCTCCCTTTTCTTGGAGGATAATTTTGGAACTGTTTCAAGGTTTGATCTGGTCTGGTGCTCCCTAAAATGCTACCTGAGGGGTGAGCTAATTAAATTAGCCTCGACAAGGAAAAAGGCTCGGCAAGCACGAGCAATTTTCCTAATGAACAAAATCAGGGCAGTCGAAGCTGCCCAATCTCCCACCTTACCGATATCTTCTCTTGAGGCCCTTTTAGCGTTAAAAAACGAGTACACTGATCTTCTTAAGGAGAAGGCTGAATACTGTTGGGTTAAAGCACAAGTTAAGTATATTGATCATGGGGAGAAAGCTGGGAAATTGTTGGCTTTAAGGCTCGTTCATTAGAGGATTCTAGACTAATTCCGGCCTTACGAACACCTGTTGGTTCCATTCAAACTTCCCTAAGGAAGTTGTCTGCGGATTTTGAGGATTATTATCGTGATTTATATAGTTTGCCCACATCCCCCGCACCCCCCTTAGATATAGATACGTATCTGGCTGACATTGACATTCCGCAGCTTTCACCGGCTCATAAGAGGGCCCTTACTGTCCCAATCTCTCTCGCCAAGATAGAAGGGGTTATTGCCTCCTTGGCTTTGGATAAGGCACCCGGCCCGGACGGGTTTCCTGCTAATTTCTATAAAGCTTTCTCGAAGGAGCTTGCTCCGATGCTCCTTAAACTCTATGAATATCTTTTCTCCTCCCCCGTTATTGACTCCACGCTTCTCGAAGCTACCGTTATTTTGATTCTCAAGCCGGGCAAAGTCCCTACTGATCCGGCGAGTTATCGGCCTATATCCCTTCAAAATTACGACATGAAAATACTTTCTAAGATCTTGGCTGAACAGATGAAGGGGGTTTGGACCCATCTTCTCAGCCCAGAACAGGTAGGCTTTGTGCATTCCCGATCCTCGTCGGACCATCTTAGAGCCCTCTCTCGTATTTCTCAATATGCCGGCGCTGCTCCAACTCCAATGGCTTTGGTCTCGCTTGATGCTGAGAAAGCCTTTGATTGGGTGGATTGGGTCTTTCTCTGGGCAGTACTGGATAGGATGGGGTTTCCGGCTCCTTTTCTCAAATGGATCCAGACCCTCTACAGATGTCCTTCAGCTAGGATATATTGTAATGGGCTTTTCTCTTCACAGTTCCGGTTATATACTGGTACCAGACAAGGATGCCCCCTCTTGCCGTATCTCTTTAACCTTTATCTGGAACCTCTCCTCATTAAACTTAAATCTTCTCCAGATATTAGAGGGTGCCTCGTGTATCAACGGGAGTTAATCCTCTCGGCGTACGCGGATGATATTCTCCTACACGTCGCACACCCTGCCGAGTCTTTAGAGCATGCGTTGGACGTAATCAGACAGTATGGGGCCCTTTCCCGATACAAGTTAAATATTTCCAAATCTGAGATCTTCCCGCTGAATGCTCTCACATGTAAATCCGATATTGATCATTTTGGTATGAAGTGGTCTCCTAAGTCAATTAAATACTTAGGGATCCATTTCTCGACAGACCCTTCCCTACTTAAGAAGCTTAATCTGGATGATCTTAAAAGTCATATTCAGCAGGATTTGCAACGGTGGGCCGCCCTCCCCATCTCCCTCTGGGGGCGGGTTAATATTATTAAAATGAATGTTCTCCCCCGTATATTTTACCCTCTTAATTTACTAAATCTTTGGTTGCCCGTTTCGTACCTTCAGCAGTTTCATAGAATGTTCTCTAACTTTATCTGGCAGGGTAAGGGGGTTTGGCGTTCCTTTTTTAAGTTATCCCTACCCAAGGACAAAGGTGGTCTAAGGCTTCCTAATTTACAGCTTTACTACTGGGCGCATCTGGCTAAATTGGGAGGTGGTTGCGGTTAATCCTAATCCTTCCACCCGATCTGGCTTCAAATTGAAAAATCAATCCTGCTTGACTGGGAAGTCGACCCTTGCGCTATTTCTACACTCCCATTCCATACTCTCACATTCGATAACACATCAGACAGTTCTTTTATCCTCAGGTCCCTATCACAGTGTATCGTTTTCTTAAAATATTTCCGAAGGAAGATCTGAGTCAACCGATTACGTGTAATCCCAATATTAAGGTGGAGAATTCAATGATTACTCCCGATTGGCTCCCACAGATTAAAGAGACTTGTCTAGAGCATTTCTATGGCCGTGGGTCCCTTCTTTCGTTCATGGACATTCTAGATAAATATGCTATTCCCAGGGTTAAAATTTTTAAAGTATACCAATTGAGACACCTTATTGCCAGTAAATTTGGCACTCATTACAGGGATTCATTAGTTCGTCCCTTTCTCTCCCAGGTGCTAACTCTTGCTGCTAAGCCACATGCTATCTCGACAATCTACTCCTTTCTGTTGAATTACAAGGTTTCAGAGCCTCTGATGGGTTCCAAGATTTGGTCTTCCCTTTTTCCAGATTCTACACTGAATTGGTCTCGCCTCTGGAAGGATCTCCATAAGTATCATACTCAGGATAGATTAAGGCTTACCCAATACTATATTGTAAGTAACATGTATTACACTCCTAAGAAGCTCTTCCTTCTTAAAAAGCTTCCTCTTCCTACCTGTTCCAGGTGCATGCAGGGTGAAGGAGATTCCTTGCATATTTTCTGGAGCTGCAGTAGAGTCTCCCCTCTGTGGTCCTCTATTCGGGATAACATAGATCCGTTATTGGGTCTCTCTGGTTTCTTTACTCCCGAGGTCTGCATCTCGGGGGATTATGCCAGTGTTGACAGTGCAGAGCGTCGCTATCACATGGCGTTGATTGCTTCGGTGGTCAAGAGACTGGTCCTTAGGCATTCGACGGACCAGCTGACTTTGTCATATGCCAAATGGTTGACGGAACTCTCGGCGTGTCTCAATGCCGAAAGATTGGCTGCTAGTTTGCGCAACCGCATGGACCTGTTTCACAAAAAGTGGGGTAAGCTATTTTCTTTGTATCTCCATTAATGTTCAATGACCTTCTCTCTGTGGCCTGCTATATCTCAGATACCTTTTGACTTTGGTAGTAGCCGCTTTCCGGTATTGGGAGATGGAAGTTTGTTCGGTTGGGTGGACATGCTTTATATCCAGCTTTGATGTACTGCCGATTGCACACTCTGGTGGGGAGGAGAGGGTGGAGGTGGGGGTATTTGGGGGAGGGATGGATGGCGGGGGTTGGTTTATGTTGTACCATGTAAGTTCTTGGTCTGTTAATACTGTCTTTGCTGTATGGTTTGGTTTTTTTGTTGTTGAAAATCAATAAACTTAAATTTCAAAAAAAAAAAAACATTCTCCCTCGTTTCAGATGCTCCGATGGGGAGAGATGTGTTTCCTGAAGCAGAATGAAATCAGCGGCTGATTTTTTGAGAAACGTCGCTACTTTACTCCTTTTTACTGGGTTGGTTAGCCCATTTACATTGAATGAGTAAATCAATGTTGTCTTATCCACAAGGCTTTGACAAAAACTCTATTATATCTATGCCCCTTCATTTGTATTCTGTAATCACTTGATGGCTATCTAAATAAACAAACCACTAACTTCAGACTATGCATTCTCAGAACTAACAGATAACAAGTACAAGAATCAAACATTAAACAGTTTGGTAGGTGCCTAGGCAGCTACCTAAGAAATAACTTTTGCTTCCAAGGTTGAGGGACCAACTCTGTGGGCCCTTAATCCACCACACTAATTAGATGACAGGAATGGGGGTTGGGGTGAAAAGATTAAAAAAACCTGTATTAACAGGGACTCCTTACCTAAAAGACCTCAAAAACTGAGGAACTTTCTTAAAGAAAAAATGGCTGCGCAGTGACCACTCTGCAGGTTCTCTGTACATTATGATAATGTTTCTAGCATTTAGAGATTCCCCCAACCCCGGCCTTTTTAGTACTTTGTTTGCATCACTTTCAATCAAAAAGCCCTTTCCATTAACAGCACAAGAGAATAGAACAGGCAGTATAATCAGCAGGGAAAAAAGAAACCAAGCAAAAAGTTCAACCCTTGATGTGGCAGAGGGAGTCATTTAACTCAAAAGTAGTTGTATTTTATTCATATTCATCTTGGGTGATTAGCCTCTTACCAGAGCAGGTGGTCAACTGTCTTGTAGGATCCCCTAAAAAGTGGACCCCGAATGTCTCAGGCCATCTTTTATAATGTAAAATTAGAAAAGACATCTAGGGACAGATCATACCGACCTCCAACATGTCCGAGGCACACAATGGAATGAGAAATAAACCGGGGGTCTCAGAAATGGTTCAAAAAAACACATCTCTGAAACACAGACCCCCGAAGGTTAACCAAAACAGGCAATTCCCTCTTGAACACAGTACCTTTCGACTCTCGGCCTTCCACCGAAACAGGTTCCATGTTCTTCTGGCCATCTCATTTTGTTTCAGGGCTCGCACTTGGTCCAAAGCTTCTCTTGCTGCACGTAGCTGCAATTCAGCTTGTAAGCGTGTTGTAGCTTGTAACCAGTCCATGGAGTGAACACACTTCCTGGCAATGCGTTCTGCCTCTAATTCCAGGAGCTGGATTCCGCTCTGTTGAAGTGCCTCCAGGGCATTTTGGGAAGAAAAGTCAGTCTGTGTGCCACTGTCCCATTGAATCCTCAATATAGCTGGGAAGGGGGTCTGAAATTTCAAGCCTTGTTCTTTCAGTTTTCGCAACATTGGACCATATTGCATAAGGGCCTGTTGGATTTCTGGGGGGTAGTCATGATCAAGTGTTGGCTACGAGGACAGGTATTTCAAATCTTTCTTTGCCCATGCCCGTCTTAGAAGGTCCTCCTTCGTTTTAAAGCTGCTCACCATAAAGACCAATGATCGAGGTCTCACATTCGGGTCCTGGGACTTTGGTACTAATGAGCGATGGGCTTGCTCAATAGACAGAGCATACTGTGGGGGTAATTCAAGGATATCTCTCAGCATATTCTCTATGAATGCAGTCATTGGTATCTCTTATGCACCCTCTGCTAAGCCATATATCCTCAGATTGTTGCAGTGTGAGCAACTTTCAAGGTGAATATTTTTAGCTTGTAGGGCCACAGTTTGCTGGAATAATGCCTCAACCGAATGGGTAAGGTGAGTCGTTGCTTCTTCAGTGTGTGCAGTTCTTGTTTCTGCCTCTTCAATGCGAGTATCCAGCTTCTGTAGTTGGTGTGATAGTTGTTGCAGGTCTTTTTTGTTTCATTTCTGGACCCCCTAATTTCAGCAAGGATGGTCTCATAGCAGTTCCTATTTAGGAGGTCCGTTTCTCCCTCAGTATCATAGCCAGAGGCCTGTGCGCTGCTAACTGACTGGCTTCTGCTCCGGCCGCGGTGATCGTGAGGCAATCCACCTGAATCCCTTTGTTTAGGTATCAATCTCCCTTTAGTTATTGTTTTCTTGTCCCGTTTCAGACTTTCTTTAGACATTTTGGTAGGTTTTACTCCGTATTAAATTGTGTAAGGGCTTTTATTTAATGCCGGGAGGCAAGGAGCAAAGTCCCTACGCTGCAGAGTCATCCATGGTGGAACCGGAAGTCCCAGCGAGTACATGTTCAATGCCTTTAGCTGATCCTCATAAGATCTGCCCTGCTGGCCCTGAAACATTCTGTTCACCCTTCCTTGCACAGTCCATAGCCTGTCGTTATCTTTCCTAAGGTGAGGACTCCAGAACTGGGCACAGTGCTACAGACGTGGCTTCACCAATGATCTATAAAGAGGTAGTAATACCTCTTTTCTTCTACCCTCTCTTCTTTGCTTTCTTATTTCTCAGTTGGTATTCTCCTCGTTCGTCCTCCTCCTACATTTCCTTGTACCTGGTGAAGGCCTTTTATTTGGCCTTACTGTTTCCTTGACTCTTTTCATAAAGCCATACCAGTTTCTTTAATTACCGTTCTCATGCACAACTTTGATGCCTCGAGAATGGCACTCTTAATGGGCCCCCATCTCTCCTCCACACCTCCAATAAGGTCTACCCAGACTATCTTGTCCCGGACGAACTCTCTCATCCTGTTTAAGTCAGCCTTTCTGAGATCATGGACCTGAGCCCTCAATTTTGGCTTTCCTAAATAGAAAAAACAGGTTACTCAACTGTAACAGTAGTTCTAGGGAGTGTTATATGTTGTTCATCCACACCCCCGGAAGGTCTTCAAGTTGGCTCCTCCCACCCACCCAGGTGGTATAACCCTCAGCTCCACCCCATGAAGCCAACTCTTATCCCGCTGCAAGCCAGGTTTGTGCGTCGCAGCCATGGAGGTCGGGTGGGTCAGTGTGGATGAACAACATATACCACTCCTAGAACTACTGTTACAGGTGAGTAACAGATTTTTTTTAGGGACGTTGATATGTTGTTCATTCACACTTACTGTCAGACTCCTAGCAGTTCTCCAGGAGGAGGGAGGCAAGGTGTACACCCCCTACTTTGGGAACAGAGACTGGAGAACTGAGGCCCCAAAACCAGCATCCCAGCATGACTCAAGGTTGATGTGGTAATGGGTGATGAAGGTGTTTGCTGTCTTCCAGGTAGCAGAATGGCAGATTTCCTGAATAGGGATGTCCCTGGAAGCAGCCACCAATGCAGCAGTATGGTAGATGTCCTTGGAAGCAGCCACCAATGCAGCAGTACGGTAGGTGGAATGAGTCCTTAGCCCTACCGGAGGCTCCCTACCCACCAACCTACAGCAAAGATCAATGCAAGATATAATCCATCTACCAATCGTCCACTTGGCTGCAGGTCTGCCAGATGCAGCTTCAGCGTAGGTGACAAACAGCTGGCGAACCTCTCCCCAAATTTCCACTGTTCTCTCCTTGTAATAGTGTGATCACCTCGGGTCCAAAGTATGGAGTCCGTACTCAGTATCCAAGGTGTAGTTTGGGTAGAACACAGGCAGAGTCAACACCTGATACAGGTGAAACTCTGACACCACCTTCAGGAGGAATTTCGGGTGCGGGCACAGGACAACTTTGTCCCTGTGGAAGACCAGATAAGGAGACTCCACCAAAAGCACCTGGAGCTCCCCAGTCCTTCTGGCTGACGTGACAGCCACCAGGAAAGCCATCTTCCACGACAACTGTGATACCTCACTTTTGTGCACTGGTTTGAATGGCTTGCCCATGAGTTTTGCCGAAACCAGCAGTAAATCCCACGGAGGTGGAGGTTCACGCACCAGAGGGGATATGTGATCCAGGCCCTTGAAAAAGTGCCAGGCCACCTTCTCCTCTGCCACCATCTGCTGATCGGCCCACAGAGATGGCTGCCGGTAAGCACAGACAGACAGAGGGTCCAGGCCCTTGGCCTGACACCAAATGAAAAATATTTTCCATTTGAAGGTATAGCACTTTCTGGTTGACTCCTTCCTGGATGCTTCCACTACTGTGAGTACATCCTCAGAGACACCCAAAACCTGGAACTCTAGCTGCTCAGGTATCAGGCTGTCAGGTGCAGGGGTTGAAGGTCCAGATGGAATACCTTCCACTGATTGACAGATATCAGGTCCAGGGCGTACTGGAAGACAGCTTGGGAGCCTGTTTCTAAGGCTGAGGAGATCTGGATACCAGAACTGGCATGGCCAATCAGGGACCACCAGGATCACCTGCACCCTGTCCCTCCTCACCTTGAGTAACATCTTGTGGATCAAGGGAAATGGAGGGAAGGCGTACAGGAAGCCTGGGGTCCACGGGCTCGAGAAGGCATCCCCCTGCAGCAAACCCCGCTGAGGGGGGCGGGCATGAAACAGTCTCAACTTGGTGCTTTCCCTGGAGGCAAACAAGTCCACCATCGGTTTGCTCCAGTGGGAGAACAGGCTGTGAGCTACCTCTGTATGGAGAGACCACTTGTGGGATGTCTCGACTATGTGGCTGAAAGCATCCGCCAGTTGATTTGAGGCTCCTGCCACATGGATGGCAAAGAGATCCGCCTCCAGTCGGCTCACGAGTGTCCAGATGCAGAGCACGTCCCTGCACAGCAGCCAGGAGTGTGTGCCGCCCTGCTTGTTGAGGTAGTACATGGTCGTGGTATTGTCCACCTGGACTTGAACCACTTGACCCAGAAGCTGCTGAGTGAATGCTGACAATGACAGTCTGACTGCTCTGAGCTTCAACAGGTTGATATGGTATCAGGATTTCTCGGGGGTCCAGAACCCACGGGCCCTGTTGTTTCCCATGTGGGCTCCCCAGCCCATGAGAGAGGCATCGGTCGTGAAGACAACTGTCGGCTCCAGGCGGACAAACAGGATTCCTTCCTGCAGATGGCCTAGGATGGTCCACCACTGGAGAGTGTCCCACATCTTCTGGGTCACAGTGATCAGCTAGTCAAAATGACCGTGGTGCTGAATCCACTGGGCGGCCAGCTCCCATTGAAGGGGGTGCATATGCCACTGGGCCCAATGGACCATGGTGGTGCAGACTGCCATGTAACCCTGAAAGCGCAGAATGTCCTCAGCAGGGCGCAAGTGCCCAACCAGAAATGACTGGGCAAAGGAGGAGAGAACCTCTGCCCTGTCTGCCGGGAGTCGTGCTCTGGCTCAGCAAGAGTCAAGCTCTGCCTCGATGAAGCATGTCACCTGAGATGGCACGAGCTCCAACTTGGCCTCATTGATCAGGAGGCCAAGTTGAGAGCAGGTCTGGAGAGCCAGGTCCCTGGACCTCTCCACCTCTTGCTGGATGGAACCTGCCAAGAGCCAATCATCGAGGTAAGGGTACACTCTGACCCCTCAACACCAGAGATGGGCTGCCTTCACTGCAATGCATTTGAAGACCCATGGGGCCAATGACAGGCCGAATGGCATGGATGGAACTCATATAGGGTTCCCTCTGCTCCGAAGTGGAGGAACTGCTGGTGGGATAGAAGGACTGGGACGTGAAAGAATGCATCCTGGAGATCCAGTGAGCAGAACCACATGTTTTGCTCCAGGGATAGTATGATCTGGGACAGAGTGTCCATCCTGAAGGTGCATGGCCTGAGATACTGATTCAGGTCGTGCAGATCTAGAATGGGGCACCAGCCCCCCAACCGCTTCGGGACCAGGAAGTATCTGGAAACAAACCCTGGGTTGACTGGAGGATCTGCCACTCAAACCACTGCCTCCATGAGGAGGAGTTGGGCTATGTCGTCTCTCAGAGCCGACTGAGTGTGGGCTGATACTCTCTCCTTCCATGGGGTGCAGGCTCGGTAGGTAGGGTACTGTTCAAATTCTAGAGGCAGACCCTGGTCTACCACTAAGACCCATCTGTCCGTGGTAACAGCAGACCAGGCAAAAAGGAAGCGACGGAGTCGACCCCCCCATGGGAGGACTCAGAGCTGGCGTGATGGGAATAGGGATAGAAAACCCTATCCCGTCACTGGGCAGGCTTGGAGGAAGAAGGTCCAGATTGAAAACTGCCTGAACCCGCGACCTCCTTGTCTGCGGGCCACTGGAGGCCCGGACTTGGGCCGAGGGTGCCAAGACTATGCCTGCTGTTGCTGCCCACCCTAAGAAGGGGGCTGCTGGGCAGCAGGAGCAGGGTGCTGAAATGGTTTCTTCTTCTGCTGTTTCTTGGTGCCAAGGGCATCTTTTTGGGCAGAAGTAGTAGAGTTCAAGGTGGCACTGGACTGCTTGATTCACTGAAGGTGACCATCCATACCTGGGCCGAAGAGATCGGTGCCCAGGAAAGGAACATCAGTGAGTTTGTGCTGGGTATCTGCTGTGAAGGTGGAAAGCTTCAGCCAAGCCCTGCAGCGCATGGCAACTACGGCTGCCACCGAACAGGCGTAAGAGTCCCAGAGGTCCAAGGCCATCTGAAGTTGCTGCTTGACAACAGCTCGGCCCTGGTCTCGGACCTGCTTGACCGTAGTCTAAAGGTCCATGGGAAGGTGTGGGAGAAAGTCATCCAAGGAGCGCAGGAGGGCATGAGAGAAGTGTGCCATGATGATGGCCGAGCTCGCCTAACGGAGGCCTAAAGAGGAGGCTGCATAAACATTTCTGGCAGAGTGGTCCAGTTTATTGGACTCCTTGTCTGGAGATCTATCAGTGTCAGCAGAGCTGCCTGTGCGTCTGAACACAGAAGCGGTCACTACCCCCTCAGCTGAGGGATGTTCTGTGAACCCCGAGAGGGACCCAGTGGGCACCACATACTTGCGGGCCATCCGGGCAGACGGTGCTGGGCAGGAGGCAGGATGCTGCCAGAGCTCCAAAGCCAGGCCAACAATGGCCTCGGCCGCTGGGAAGGCTTCTGTAGGGATATCCCCTCTTTTAAGAATATCTGTAAGAGGGTACCCCACCAGTTTCTGGACAGGTTCCAGGGGCATCCCCATGGATTTGGAGACAAGGCAGAGAATTCACATAAATGATGAAGGGCCCTCCTCCATCGACACACTACCCACCGACTCATCATCCAGCAGATGAGAGTGAAGGTTGGTGTTGTCGGAATCCGAGGAATTCGGATAAATCGGTCGGCCACCAAGGTCCCCTTGCACACGCTGGGACGATCAGGCATGTGGGTGACCGAGAGTCGAAGAGGGAGACCCAGAACCATCCAAGAAGCCTTAATAGGAGCCCCTCCAGAGGGCTGTTTAGGTGGCGGCTCCACCACTATCGGTGGAGAGACCAGTTTTGGCCAAGCAGGGGCAGGTTTTACCAGCTCTGCGGGGGGGAGGAACTGATTTTACCGGTTCTAATGGAGTCGGCTTCGACCTAGGAGGCGAAAGTCATGTAATGGCCGGGGTGGAAACCAAAGAGGGCTTCTACCTGGACAGAATGAGCTGCTGCCACATCAGATCTTTGTAGCGTCGATGGAGTTTCTGCCGAAGCCTCTTCTCATCCGAGTAGGATGAAGATGAATGGTAGCATCACCTCTTTTTAAAGCGCTTATGCACCTTCCTCAGCCTGTTGGTTGAGGGGCTCAGAGATCTCGACCTCGATTGGAATGATCGATTGGGTCATTCTGGGGACACTCTGGGAACTGGTGCTTTACCCAGATCAGAGACCAGTTCCTCGATGGAAATGCCAGCAGGCTGGGTTTCCTCATCGGGAAGAGGCAGGACCGGGGTTCTGGTAAGTGAGTTGTTGGCCTCGTTGGGCGACAAAAGATCGACAGGGTCGAGAGTGATCTCCACCACATCATCGATCGCGACCTCAGCCAGCTGACCAGTCGGCAGAGCTGAGAAGCCGGTGGCCAAAGAAGCAGTCTCAACCGAGACTGGAGATTCCTGTGACTGAGATCGCTCTCGATCCCAAGAACGTCTTCACAGAGACAAAGAATCTCTCGGTTCTTTGTCCTTTTTAAAGGAGCAGGAAGTATGCGAGCCCAAAGGGCCCTCACCATTGGTAGGGAGACAGAGGCACATCTCCCGAAAGGAGCCTGAGAATATGGAGCCCAGGTTCAGTGTAACGAAAATCAGCCGAAAGGAGAGCTCCGCAGCCCGTGCTGCCTCTTTTCCTCGAAAGCCTGCATCTGTTCTAACTGCTTGGCGGACCCCGCAGCCATGGAGACCACCCACTGGGCCTCCTTGGATTTCACCAGTAGATTCTGTTTCTCGGGCCTGCCCAACTTGAGCCGTGCAAGATGATCGTCGAGGGTGTTTGAGTGAAAAACGAGACATATCTCACATGCCTGGGTGTCATGGCTGACACCCAAGCAGTGATGCATGCGGTATGTGCATGACATTTTCTGGCCACACGAGCACCAGTGAAACCGGGGGGGATTTACCTTCCATGATCGAACAGCAAAAGTTGTAATCGCTAACTCGAACAAGCTTAATCTTCACAGGATCCAAAGATATCGAAGCCAAGGCCTGCAAAACGCCGTAGCGGAGAGGAAGCAACCTGACTCTTTCAATGGAAAGGAAGATCTGGCGTCATGGGGCGGAGCTGAGGGTTATACCACCTGGGTGGGTGGGAAGAGCCAGCTTGAAGACCTTCCGGCTAGAATTAAAGGGGAAAGGGACATGCCAACGTGTATGAACAACATATCCACGTCCCTAGAGCAATTTTTTTTCCTTTTCTCTCTTTTTTTTTTAAAACACACATAAATACTATGCAGAAGGTTAAGGGTCATGTGATATAACATCACTCACCAAATGCTGCAGAAGCACCAAGCTGTGACCCTGGAGCCCCACCAGACCTGGATTTGAAACCCACAACCCCACCTGCATACTGTGTGACCTGACCAAGTCACTTAACTTCCCTGTGTTCCAAGATGCACCTACAAACAAGCTTTTGCTCGATGTGCCTTTCCTGGCCAAATGTTTAATAAATAAATAAATAAATAAAAATCTGTGGTCCCAAGGCACTACATTAGGGTTGATGGCAGCCTTCCAGAGAACGCCTACAGTGTGCCAGGTTTTTAAAATCAAGTCAACAAACAGAAAGAACAGCCCCACACTACATTAAGTTGAAAATACTTGTACGAAGTACAACTTAACAAGTGCTAGAAAAACACTTGCAGAAATGCAGCCTCAGATCAGAGACCATGGAGATGCCGAGCTAGTGCTCAGAAAACTCCCTGAGGAGGCGAAGCAGTGCAAAACCAGTCAGAGTTTTGTGAGCACCAGCTCAGCGTCTCCTGGTCTCTGACCTGAGGGCTGCATTTTTTAGCACTCATCACGTTGCACTAAAGCACTTGGCAACTTTATCTACTGTGGCAGTAGGGTGGTGCCATTCTTTTTGTTTGTTCTTTTGGGTCCTTGAACAGGCATGCCTGCCTGTGGTCTGCAGTGACTTTCTGTCTGCTCTTTAAAATTAAGTGTCTAGCTGAGTGTCCGAAGGCTTAAAACAATCACAGTATCCCCTTTTATAGTTATGACTTGGTTACACCGTATTCATATTGGCTTATGTTCTGTGCAGCACTCTATGAATGGTGCTGTGCAACTAAACTAGATTTTGCTTCTGGAAACTAGACTGAAGCACCTCTCCATGCCACTGTCACTGCGCTCGCTGCATCTACATGACAGGTCCTTGAATGGTCATGTCAGAACTCCCATCACAGCCACTTACCTTGAACACAGTGGAGCCCACACTCTGTATGCGGCCCAGTTTGAGTATACAGGTTTAAAATTATATTTATGGAGCTCACACAAGCAGGAACCAGTAGGTAAAAACGTAACATTTGGCTAGAACATTTACCCGAATTGGAAATGGCATATTCAGCAACGGTAACTACAAAAAAGGTAGCACATTCCCTCACAGTTTTTTTATACAAAAAAACTTTAGTTCAGCATTATCAACAGTGGCAGCAATTTTCTCATTATTCCTGAGCTGCATCAGAAAGATGTTCAAAGATTAAACTTGGCCGCTCCTCATCTACAACTTAAGTGAACCATATACGGAGACAGAATCACAGTGGTAGGTGCAAAAACCGTTAGTGGCTTCAAGCATAGTTGGGACTGTATAAAAGGTATTGTGGCTGCAAGGGGTGGCAGAACCAGGGTGAAGATTCGGGAGGTCTAGGGCCCTGGATGGACAGTAGATCCCAGGGCTAAATCGGGTACTTGAACAGACTCAGTGAACCACTGGTCTATTTCTGCCATCACTGTCTATGTTCCTTTGTTCTATGTATAAATCTCGCTATTGTGGTTTGATTAGGCAGCAGAAAACCAGGTGTCTGCATTTAAAACTGCCCTAGATACAGTAGCTTTTGGCAGAGAATAGCAAGAGGAAGGAGGTGCTGGTAGAACTTTACTTCTCTACTACTGAGACTAAAGAACTAGAGCTGTACTACTGGGGCCTTCAATTAGGGTAAAAACCAAAAACAAAATAAGACTTAGTGTGCTTGTCTGAGTTGGGTGAAGGGAACTGTTATCTGTGCAGTTAGCTAGGTGAAGAACAGAGCTGTACATTAGGGGGTTATGCTTAGGCAGTAGAAAAACAGGTGTTTGGATTTAAAACTGCCCTAGATAACATTTCGCAGAGAGCAGCAAGAGGAAGGAGGTGCTGACAGAACTTTACTTCTCTACTACTGGGACTATAGAGCCGTCCCTCCCTCCCCCACCACCCTTAGCAAGTTCCACTTTTATAAGCCCTGGATTTGATGAACAACAGGAACTTCCTATTTTGGGAGCAGAAAGGGAGTGATCACAGAGGCACAAAAGACTCACCATCCTAGAAGGAAAAGGGAGCCCCGGAGGTCTGACTCTGAGCAAAGAAGAAGGAGACTACTGAGGAATACAGGAATTTCCTGTCCCAGAACAGGAACAGCAGGAGCTGTAAGGGCACAAAGGCAGTTGGAAAGTAGAGAGAAAAAACAAACAAAAAAAAGAGAGGAAACGGAAAGAGGAAAGCAACAGGTGAGGGGCCACAAATAAGACATGATGGGAGTGATGCAGTGCAGTGGCTGTGGAACGTCAGTCTTCCGGGAGACATTCTGGAGGATGCGGTGTTGTCCCATCTGCAGGCACCTCTCAGGGCTGAGGGAGGAGGTTGCTTGTCTCCAGGCTGAGCTGGCCAGGATTCAGGTGACCTCCTCTCCCTCCTAGGAACCACCAAGGCCATCGTCGCAGCCTCAGAGATTGCCAAGGAGGAGAAGCAGTTGGACCACGGTGGGCTCAGGGAGGGTGAGGGTGGTGGAACACAGGCGCATTCCTCCAGCTGTACCTCTCCAAAATTCATACGCTGTTCTGGTGGAGCGTGGTTCCTCTATGGAAGCACCCACAGTGGAGACCAAGGAGGATGCTGAGAACCTCCAAAAAGGATACCCACAGGAGGGTGGCACAGGACCCCACAGGGGGAAGAAAACAATTCCTAGTGGAGGACTCAACTGTTAAGAGGATAGAACTAGAGGAGGGAGGAGAGAGGGAGGTAAGGTGCCTTCCTGGTGCCATGGCTTGGAGGGACAGGGAGCGAATCCTCAGGATCGCTAGAGCATAAGCACAGTGAGGGAGCTGGATGTCTCTGTCCACCTAGAGACAAATGACCTGGCTGGGAATGGGATCAGAGCAGTGCAGGATAAGTTTGTGGAGTTTGGGAAGGGCATTAGACAAGTAGCACGCATTGTAACCTTCTCAGAGGTGCTGCCTGTCTATGGCATGGGTGAGGCTAGGGTGCTCCGAACCACGGGATTCAATGAATGGTTTAAAAACTGGTGTAGAGCTCAGGGTTTTGGCTTCACTGGGGACTGGGGGTCCACCTCGAGGAATACAGGCGTATACTGACACGATGGTCTAGGTCTGTGTGGGAAGGGAACCAGGATCCTAGGTGATGGGTTTAAATACTTCATTGGCAAGCATTTAAACGAGCCAAGGGGTGGGGGGGAAGCACTAAAAAGGAGCAGGGAAATCCCAACCCCCAACACATAAAACAGGGTAGTTAGTGAGGCAAACACCAAAGTAAAAAAGTCCACAGGGAGAAGGAGAGGAGTAAATGGAGAAAAAGACAGTAAGGACAGAGATGGGGCTAAAAGGGGTAAGGCCATCAAAAAATGGAGGGCAATGAGTACCGATGCCCATAGTCTGGGTAACAAGCTCCCTGAACTAGTGGCCTTGATGGAAGAGGGACACCTGGATATCGTGGCAGTCACAGAAACATGGTATACAGAGAACCATGACTGGGATGCCAAAATACCAGTTGCAATGTCCCCAGCAGCATGTTTCAGAAAAAAAAACATAGCACTGCAACAGCTCTGGTTGACTTCACTGAATATACACACACAAGGCCTTGGATGAGGGCTAAATGGTTGGCTCCATCTTTATCAACCTCACAAAGGCTTTCGGTACATCAGCCACCCCCTCCTTAAGGAACTGCGGAACGTTGGTATATCTTCTACTGCTGTTCAATGGTTTAAAGATCATCTATCTGGTAGAATGCAAAAGGTTAGAATCGGACAATCAGTGTTGAATTCTAAAGAAGTCTCAATGAGGGTTCCACAAGGGTTCATACTGGGACCCTTGCTGTTCAGCCTTTTCCTGAACGCTGTTCCAGAGGCCTGTCCATGAAAAATAATTTTATACACAGACGACGCAGTAATACTAAACAGTCAAGCCCACACTGAGCCCCTGCAGGCTGAGCTGCAGTCTACCTTCAGTCATTTGAAGCAGTGGTTCTCATCTCGTCGGTTACTACTTAACTATAAAAAAACCAAAACGATGCTTCTTTCGAGCCCTCAGCGAAAGAAGAGGTCCCCTCTTTTGACAGTCACCAATAACGTATCGGCCCCCTAGAAGAGGTTCACTCCTTTAAAAACTTAGGCATCATGACAGATGATACTCTCTCCTATGTCCAGCACACAGATTTGGTGGTGAAGGCAGTGAACACCAAGCTGGTGTACTATTTAGGCACAGAAAAAGTCTTACTCCGGATGCCCTCAGGCTTTCCGTTACTAGATCCATACTGTCTATAGTCTAGTGGGGTATGGTGAAGCCTCTGACACAGCACTCAAGAGGGTAGGAACTTCACTAAATAAGGCATGCAGACTGCTGATCAATGCCGACTACCTCACCCACACCTGTACACCCTATGAGCAAACCGGCTTGCTTAATCTGAGAATCAGAATCAGATACAAAACGTGCCTCCTAGGGCATAAAGCCCTGCTCGGACAAATCCCACCTTGTATCTTCGAACTGATAAAGATAACCAACTCAAAGTACACCACTAGGAAAAAGGAAACCAATCCTTTCTGTGTCCCGTTTCGTAGTACTACCCTTGGACAATGATCCTTTTCCTTCTAGGCCCCGCTATGGCTTAATAAGATTCCTATAGCCACCCTCAACACTGCCAACACCCAAGCTTTCAAATCTGAACTGAAGCAGATTCTACTTAGTAATTGTACCATTGCATGTCAGACCTAATCCTGGCTCTCCTCAGTGCCCACATTACCCCTGGGAGCAAACGATTCCACTTGAGCCCCCTACCCAGTCAGCACTGCCAGACTCCCTGGCCTCCAACCTTCAGCTTTATCCTCCATACTCCTCAGCCTGTCCTATCCCCACAGCATCTCTCTCCTCCTACCCACACTCTTTCCCCACTCTCTTTCCTCTTCCCTCCCTCCCTCCCTCTCTCTCTCCTGCTCTCTCTCTCTTTCAAGCTCTCTTTACCTCTCTCTCCCCAATTTCCCATTACATCCCAATAACTCACCCTCTTTCTCCATCTCTCTCTTCTTTGCTCACACACTCACCCATCCACCCAAGCCCCACCCCCCTCCCCACCAACTGCTTCCTTGACAAGACCCTACTAGGACTGCTCACCTTTCCTGCCCTATATCTTCTATTATCGTCCCCTTTACCTGCTAAAAATCTAACTTCCTCTCCTCCTACATTACTGTAGCAAAGCACTTAAGAATGGAACCTATAATTGCAACAGCTATATCTTACCTAAAATCAACTGTAACTTTTTTGTTTATTGTCTCTATTTGTCTGCATTTGTATTTTTGTATTGTATACTTGATATGGAACCTTTGTAAAAGAGTTCATACTCAAAGGTTGTTTCCAAATCATGAAATAAATAAATACCAGGGTACACAATCTACAGGAGGGACAGGGACAGCAAAAGAGAAGGAGGAATAGCTCTCTATGTAAGGGAAGGGATCAAAGCAATGGAACTAAAGGGCAAACAGGGAGGAGAGGAGGCACTGTGGGTCACCCTGGAGACAGGAAATGGCATCACAATCCGCACAGGGGTTGTATACAGACCCCCCCCTCCCATCTCAGGGGAGGAAATAGACAAGGAAATGATGGAAGGCATCCTCAGAATGGCAGAAAAAGGGGAGGTATTGTTGATGGGGGACCTGAATATGCCAGATGTTAACTGAGGCACCTTTGCTGCAGCCGGATGCAAGAGCAGGGTCATTCTCGATGCTCTACAGGGGGCATGCCTCAGACAGCAAGTGTTGGAATCCATTCAGGAGGAAACAATCTTAGACCTTGTACTCTCAAATGGGGATGGAGAGAGGATCTTAAATTTAGAAGTGGATAGCCATCTGGGAACAAGTGACCACCAAACAGTGTGGTTCACGATAAACACAGCCATAGAGTCAAGCCATACAAAAGCAAGGGTACTGGACTTTAGGAGGGCTGACTTTGGCAAAATGTGAGAGCGCCTCAGAAAAGCACTAGCAAACGGGAAAGAAGGAGGGGTGGAGGAACAATGGAGAAAAATCAAAACTGCCATCACAGAGGCAACAAGTCCTTGTGTAAAGCAAATCAACAAAACAAAATGAAGGAATAAAACACTATGGTTCTCAAAAGAGGTGGTGGGGAAGGTTAGGGTGAAAAATATAGCATTCAGGAAGTATAAGGAAACACAGAAGGAGCAAAACAGAGAACTGTATCTCCAGTTTGAGACCTACCAGCGCTGTAGAGCGCTGAGCATTATACGTAGGAGAGGGAGGAGTGCGAGGGGTTATGAACAGAGGAGGATGGACGAGTGGGGTCATCGTATAGGGGTGGTTGGATCTAGAAGGTACCCTGGGGCGAAATGGAATCCAGACCATGGTTCACCATGTCTGGTGCCCATACCCATGGCCACTACCGAATTTGGTAGGCAGATGGTCCGGGCGGCCCGCAAGGTTCGTCCAACTCGGGCGGTGTTGTGCAATGCCAGGTCCATTAAGAATAAGACTGCTATTATTGCTGATCTTGTTGGTATGGTGGACCTGGCTTACATCACCGAGACCTGGCTGGATGATAATTCTGGCCCCATTTTGTAGGCTATGACTCCGGCCAGGTACTCAGTGATACACTGCCGAGACTTGATCAAGGGTGGAGGGGTGGGGGTGGGGTGGAGTGCGATCTGTTTCAAGACCAAACCAGTAGTTGAGCAGGTTGAGTCCTTTGAGTGTACAGTAGTAGCAGGTGTAGGCTTTCAAATCGCTCTCATCTACTGTCCATCCGGTGATGAGAAGCGATTACTTCAGGAAGTGGCGGACTTCGTCGTTGACATGGCGTTTGAATTGCCCAGACTGATGGTTCTGGGCGATTTCAACGCCTGGATCAATGACGAACTCTCGCAATTTGGTCAACACTTCCTCCAGTTAATGACATCTCTGGGCCTTACACAGGTGGTTTCCACTGCTACACATAAACTTGGACACTCTTTGAACTTAATTTTCCTTCTAGGGATTGAAACCGCCGACGTGGGGGTGGAACCTGTTGGGTGGTCAGATCACTACACCGTGGGGTTTAGTTTTTGCACCCCCTCTAGAAGGCCTTCCCCTGTGGAGATGGTTAGGCATTGCCCTTTACGGGATATAAATTCCCAAGGCCTTGTGGCAGTACTTGACCTCTCGTGCCCTGCACTGGCAAGCAATGATCCAGAGACTCTTGTGTCAACTTATAATACAGCTGTTATGGTGGCTCTGGATTCTGTTGCTCCAGTCTGTGTGCGTCCCCCTCTCCCTTCATGCCAAGTCCCCTTGGTTTGATGGGACATTGAGGGAGATGCGGAGACGGGGGCGAAGGTTAGAGCGTTGCTGGTGAAAGTCCGCTCTTGATGCCGAATACCTTAGATTGAGGGACCATTACTTGGTCTATAAATCTGCAATCACCCGTAAGAAGGCAGAATTCCTGTCCAGGGAGATTGCGGTTGCTCAGAATCGACCAGCTCAGCTATTTCAAACTGTGGACAGAATGTGCAACCCAGCCTGTCTGCAAGTTCGGAAAGCTTTTTCGCAGGTATACTGCGATGAGCTTACTCGATTCTTTGCAAATAAGGTGGCCGACATCAGGGCAGATTTGCAGCCAGCACACCCTAGGGGGATTGCTGTGGATCGGTGTGAGATCACTGTGCCTCAATTTTCCTGGGAGTTCCTTCAATCAACCAGAGTTCATGGATGTCATGAGGATTATCCAGAGTGTGCGGCCTACGTGCTGTAGTTTGGACCCCAGACCGACCTCCCTAATTTTGGGTTGTAGTGACATCATCAGTCCAGTCCTTGTGCGGATAGTCTGGTGCTCCTTGGAATCAGGTGAGTTTCCTAGTTCCCTGAAAGAGGCGGTGGTGACACCACTCTTGAAGAAAGCTACCTTGGACCCAGACTGTTTCGCAAACTACAGACCTATCTCTAACCTTCCCTTTGTTGGTAAGGTTATCGAGAAAGTAGTGGCAGCTCAACTGGAGGATCATTTGACCATCCATGACATCTATGAACCCCTCCAGTCCGGTTTTTGTAAAAGACATGGTACTGAGACAGCGCTGGTTCGGGTGCTCAATGATCTCCTGATGGCGAGATATCGGAAGAGCCGTTCCATCTTGGTTCTTCTTGATCTTTCCTCGGCTTTTGACACTATGGATCACGTGGTGTTGATAGAATGCCTGAGGCTCATATGTGGAATATCGGGGACCATCTTAAGATGCTTCACTTCGTTCCTCACAGGGAGATCACAAAGAGTTGTGTCCGGGGTCTTTTCCTCGGATCCAACGGCTTTGTTGTGTGGGGTGCCTCAGGGTTCAGTACTGTCACCCATGTTATTCGTGGTGTGTATACTACCCATCGGAGACATTGTAAGACGGTATGGGCTGAGGTTTCACTGTTACGTAGATGATACCCAGGATGGAGCTCTCTCGGTCTTTAACAGCTGTCCGAAAGAAATCCAGGTGTGGAAGGATTCTAGCTGGCTGAAGTTGAACTCGGAAAAGACAGAGGTACTGGTTGTGGACCCAGGTCGGCAGATTGGGGGAGCTGGGTGTTGGTGTGCCTTCTGGAATTTTTCTTGGCGGCGTTTCTCTCCCGACCTCCGAACTGGTGTGTAACCTGGGGGTGGTTCTTGATGATAGATTGACACTGCAATCACAGGTGTCAGGTGTCATCAAGACCTCATTTTACCACCTTAGGAACATCGCCAGGGTTCGGCATCTGGTTCCGTCTGACAACCTTCCAACTTTGGTCCAAGTTTTTGTGTCCTCGTGCCTGGACTACTGCAACTCCCTTTATCTAGCGCTTTTAGGGGTTAAAATCCGTTGCCTGCCGCTAGTGCAGAACGCAGCAGCCCAGCTTTTGACAGGCTTGAGTAGATCCTGTCATATTACTCTGGTGCTGCGCGAACTGCACTGGCTGCCAATTCGGTGGCGGATCACCTTTAAAGTCGGTTTGCTGACTTTCAAAGCCCTACATGGTCAGGGTTTGGTCCATCTAAAAAAACTTCTGGTACCCTACTGCCCAGATCGATCGCTCCGCCGACGAGGGGTTGCTAGAGATTACAAGGGTGAATCTGAAATCATCTGGTGCTAGAGCTTTTTCTTATGCTGCTCCCACCCTTTGGAATTCTCTACCCTGTCGGTTACGGGAGTGCACTTCTGTGGAGGAATTTAAGAATGGCTTGAAAACTTTTCTATGGCAAAAAACCTTTTTAGAGAACCGATTTATCTATCTGATTTATGACGTGTGTCTGTGTCGTGTCGAATATTAGTGGATTTTATAATGGTTGTTTTAATTGTTTTAAATTGTAAGGTGCCTTGGAAATAGAAAGGCGCCATATAAATAAAAATTATTATTATTATTAGTTAAAGCAGAAGGAAGCGGGGAAGGGAAGGGAGTCAAAATAACAAAGGCCCAAACTCAAGAAAAGATGGGCAACTCAGTTAAGAAGGGGATAAAACATTTTATAGGTACATTAGGAGCAGAGAAAGACCAAGGGAGGACAGTGAGGCTTAATAAAGTGGGTGGGTGGGCAGAGGCGACAGTAAAAAACAGAGATACTGAAAGAATACTTCTGCTTAGTTTTCACAAAAGAAGAGGGGGGGGGTACCTAAACCAATCAATAGAAGCACTCTGGATCAGGGGGTCGATACCAGTCCATTCACAGAAGAAAGGGTCCTAGAAGAACTCCTAAAACTGAGGGTGGGCAAAGCAATGAGGCCTGATGGGATTCACCAGAGAATTCTAAAAGCACTAAGGGAAGAACTAGTGACACCACTGACTACCCTTTTTAGTGAATCATGGGAGGATGGTATGGTACTGGAGGAGAGCGGATGTGATTCCCCTTCAGAAAAGTGGGAGCAAAGCAGAGGCAAGAAAGTACAGACCTGTTAGTTTGACCTCAGTGGTAGGGAAAATTATGGAATTGCTTCAGAAAGAAAAAAATGTTGAGTACCTAGAGGCCAGTGGGGCACAGGACCAAAGACAGCATGGATTCACAGCAGGAAGGTCATGTCAGACAAATCTGATAGATTTCTTTGACTGGATGACCAAATTAGTAGACCAGGCTGTGGACATGGCCTACTAGGATTAATAGGAATAGATGGACAAAAGGGGGCATGAAGCCCATCTGGATTGTCCCCCACACCTGTGGGTATCATTAAACTATCTTACAATCAGCATAAAAATGTGTAATGTGTTCTTGAATTCCAGGAAACTGGGAGCATCAACTCCCTCTTTAGGTAGCCTATTCCAGGCCTTTATAGTCCTTACTGTAAAGCAGTTTTCTCTTTTTGTGGTCTGCGCCCTAGGAGCAACTACTTTTCTGCCGTAGGATCTAATGTTATCTCTAGTGTTGCTATGTGATACCACACTGTTCCACAAGCTCAAATGATTCCAGTTTTCTATGTAGCAACAAAAGATCCCCTCTCTGTCTTGTTAGTTTTAAAGAGAACAGACCAGTTTTTTTCAGTCTGGCTGCATAAGGTAGTCCGTTTAAATGTGGGATAAATTTAGTTACTGATCGTTGCACCCCTTCAATCATATTAATGTCTTTCACAGGGTTTTATTTAACTCTAAAAATTGATTAG
Organism: Neoceratodus forsteri; assembly: GCA_016271365.2. Classification (NCBI taxonomy): domain Eukaryota; kingdom Metazoa; phylum Chordata; order Ceratodontiformes; family Ceratodontidae; genus Neoceratodus; species Neoceratodus forsteri. Next base: position 1,074,026,452 of record CM057454.1, on the reverse strand, counting down.
CGTTTTGCTCATAAAAGTTCTAAAACATTGTGAAAATGCATAGCACTTGCCTCACTGTGTTTAACAAACATAACACTTCTAGCAAATCTATATAAATGCTTTCTGTACAGTTAGTATTGTCCCAAGAAAAAAACTGCTAATCAATTATTTAAAACCCTGCTTTCATATGGTAAGGTGACCAAGCTGGAGATCCATAGTCAAGTAACGGCCTAATATAACTTCTGTACAAGGGGATGATACACTGCTCAGATCTGCATACAAATTATCATTTTATTCTTTTAATAAGGCCTCTTGCTTTAAAGGACACCTGTCTACAGAGATCTGTGGGGGTGAGGGAATTAATCATTTTAACCCCAAGATCCCGTTCAGAGGTTACTGGATGCAGTATTTGGTTACCCAGAATATAACTATAGTTACGATTCTTGGTACCATAATGAAGTACAACACCTTTACTGATGTAAAACTGCATCCCATTATTTTCTGCCCATTCCATAATTTTGTTTATGAAGTGTCAAATGTGTTTTATACATAGTTTAAAAAAAAAGTACTGGCAAGGAAATCAATGTGCAATTAGAACATTCGCGTTCGAAATTGCGCCATTTTTCCCCCGCTAACCAGCTCATCTCGGACCTCCGAATTGCTGCCAATCAGGGAAACCTTGGTGCCACTCGCTAATGGAACCATAAAATAAACAAAAAAAAATAAATAAATACTGGTTTAGATTCAGTAATCGTGGAGCTGCTTCCAGGGCTTGCCCGCTCCCATTCATGATCCCGCACCATGCCGCCTGCACGGTCTCGTACCAAATCATGCTTCCGTCTCGCTACATTTAACTAAAAAAATAAAAAATAAATCTGCATTCATTATTCTTTTTATTGCAAAACTGGCACAAGCTGTTGGGGGAGAACCTCACAAACCTCTCCTTCTAACCAAACAGCTCAGCTGCATTTTTCTCTCCATTGGGGGGGGGGGCCCTCTGGCATGGATAACAGTATAAATGCTAGAGGCAATGAGGTCATCACCTAATAGGTGGAAGGACTATTTTATATCAAATTAACACAATGATTTCAGCTTTTTTTAATTCAGTAATATTTTTTAAGGTGAGAAAAATATTTTAAAAAAACAAACCCATTTTATAAGTGCAATAAAACACTCCAGGGTGTGTGCTGAACAGATATTACCGCACTTCCAAGGGCTGGAGGCACTCGGCCGGGCCTTGTACTTAACATGCCCCTGGGCATGCGGTAATATCTGTTCAACACACACCCTGTCACGTCTTATTGCTTACTTAGGTCATTGACCATTGTCAAGTGCTTATTAAAGGTGTCAACCTCACCACCTAGTTTTAAATCATCAGCAAATTTAACCAGTTTTTTTTTTTTTTTAATCATTAAACACTTTTTATCTGCAGCCACAGTCCTGCTCTGTATCCAGCCACTGCTCCTCCGTTCCACCGCTGACCCCAAAGCTCAGCATGCCCAGCTGGCATATGCAACTACTCCTGTGAAAGAGGCCCCCCCCCCACCAGCCCCCGTGCCCGGCGAGGATCCATTACTGGCATGTGCCTTCCAGGCATCGTCGGTCGGCGAAACTGCTGCTATCATGCTGCCGTGGACTTGTGCTGCCATTTTCCCCCCACTTATCTCCCGATGTAAGCATGGGCGTGCACTGACGTGCAGACTTCTGCCGTGCCCCATTAGGCACCCACGCAACTACAGTACCTCCGGGCGTCCCCAGGGACCAGTAGGGCGTGGTGTGCATCCACCCCTTCTCCCCAGGACTAGGAGAGCTGTCATCGGATGCACAATCCTAGTCCTCCCCTGCCGACCTAGGCTCATTCCCGAACCCGGGTCGCCGGCGTGGAGTGAGGTGTGGCATCCAGCGCCTCAACCCTGAGTGCCATCGGGCCGACTAACCATGTTGTTTTTAATATTGTTTTGGATGTCGCTAATGAATATACTAAACAAAGCTGGGCCCAAAACTGAGCCCTGAGGGACCCCACTAGTGACATCTTTCTTACTTGATGCAAATCCATTTGTGCACAGTCTTTAAGCCAGTTATTTATCCACCATAGCAATAAATGGCTGAAGCCAAGTTTCAACAATTTAGGGACCAAGGTGGTACGTGGGACCTTATCAAAGGCTTTCGAAACGTCCATTAGTATCACATCTGAAGAGCACCTCCTGTCGAGGCCAACACTTATCTTCTCATAAAAGGTGGTCAAGTTTGTAGTACAAGACCTTTCTTTTTGGAACCCATGCTGCTTGTTGTCAGGAATACTTAAGTTGATTTTTTCCTGATCTAATCTGACCTTTAAAAGTCTTTCCATTATTTTACAAGGGATAGAGGTAAGTCTAATGGGCCTATAGTTTTCAAGTTTAGTTTTATCTCCCTTTTTCAGTATAGGTGTCACATTAGCTGATCTCCACTCAGATGGTACAATCCCACTTTCCAATGATTTATTGAAAATAATGGTTAAAGGGAGCGTTAGTATATGAGATCCAACTTTTAGTAGCTTAGGATGTACACTGTCTGGAACAGGGGCAGTAGATATTTCAACATTCAGCAGTTCTTGTTGTACTTCAGTCAGGGATAAATGCTAATGACTATTTGAAGCATTAAAATTAATGTTAGAACCATCTACTTCAGGGGCAAATACTGAACCAACATAGTTATTAAAGCTGTCAGCCATTTCGACAGGCTCGCTTTTTTTTTTTTATTTTCATTGACAGATTCTATGGTCTTTGGTGGTGATCTGTTAGAGTTCATGTATGAATATAGTAATTTGATATCTTAACGATGTGCAATTTTAAATTCAGTTTTATATCTTGCTTTCCTAATCATACTTTTCAATCATTTTTGTACTTTGATATAATGCGCTTTTTTAGAAGCAGACAGACACTGTTTATATTTCCTATATGCTTTAAGTTTAAACTTTAGTTGTCTTCTAATACCCAGAGTCATCCAGTTGGGTATCTTACCCTCTTTATTATATTTGTTTCTTAAAGGGACAAACTTAAATGTGGAAGTTATAATATCCTTGAAGCATTTCCATGCTTCTTCCGTCTCTAGATTGAGAAGTAACCTGTGCCAGTCTATATTACTAAGATGGTTGACAGTAAGGTTTAGGTTGGCCTCATTATAAATCCTTATCTTAGTTTTAATATTAGAAGGGTTCAGTTTACAATGCTTTAGTAAGCAAGCAATCATATTGTGATCGCTGTTCTCCAAAGGTGGTTGCGTAGTAACATTACTTAAGAGATGGCCAACGTTGGTTAGGATTAAATCTAAGGTATTAAATGTAAGTACCTCTGGTTGGTTCAAAAACCATCTGCTCTAAGTTGCTGTTTATGGCCGTATCCAAGAAAAGGGATTCAAGTTCAGATTCTGATTTTAAGTTGGTCCAATCAATACTTGGGAGACTGAAGTCTCCCATTATAATTATGTTCCCTTGTTCTGATGCTTGTGCAATCTCTTGTCACAGAGCCACCGTGTCTTCATAATGAGATCCTGGAGGCCTATAACAGTTTCCAAGAAGGATAGATGGGTGACCTGGAAGTTTTAATTGTACCCAGTTAGTGTCTCCACATTATTTGTTTGCTTAAAGTGCTGAACTGAATATGATGGTATTGAATTGGACACATATATACATACGCCACCCCATATTCTATGATTTCTATCTTTGTTATATAACTTAAAGCCAGAAATATCAGGGCTTGACAAATTTTAAAATTAGGTACTTGTCCACGGACAAGTGGCTTGTCCAAAAGTAGTTGTCCCGGTATAAAATGGCATATTTTTAATGGAAAGTATCAAACTACAGAAAACTCAATGGATTTATTGTAGTATGTTATTTAGTGTTGAAATAGACAATAAGGAGAAAATATTATGATTTTATTTTTGTCAGCAGCATGGTGAGCATAGACAGAATTAGCATCAGCAGCGAGGGACTGACAGCCAAGTGTGGTTGCAGCAGCAGCACAGAGTGCCAGCCAGCAGCACAGTGAGAACATCATTACAGCAGAGTAGCAGACACAGCATCAGCATCGGGAAAAGTTACAGGAAGCCTGAGCTTTCTCCAGCCGGAGCATCATATTCAGTCATGTCATCATCAAGACTAGTGACAGCCTCAGGGACATTTTCGCGTGAATCAGCAGAACTAGTAGTTGAACTAGCATGACCATGATGACCATGAATGTGGCGTGTACCAGGACCAGATAGTAGCCAGTGGTTGATAGCTTGATCTGGATCAAAGCTGTCTAATGCAGAGCCTTCAACTGCTATATGCAGAAGTGACTGGAGTGTGTCATCAGCCAAACTTGTTCTTATTTTGTTTTATAAGATTCTGAATGGAGAATACTCTCTCACATTTAGCTGTAGACACACTCATAGCCAGTAACATTTCTATTAGGTCAAGGATGTGAGCAAGCTGGGCCGGTTTCTCTCGTAGTAGTCGTGAATACACTTGCAGATATGGCTTATCAACTGCAGACTTAAGCATTCCTTTTAATGCAGAATACTCCCTTTTTATACTGGTTACGTGATCTTCAGAAAAAAAGTTGTGAAAGTAGTCTAATAAATGACTTAAATCAGTTGTGCCAAATTGTGCAAATTCTTCTCGAGACAGATTGAAATTTCTTGAAATCTAAGCAACTGAACCATTTTAGAGGTTCTTCCAAGAAATTCCGAAAATGCTGATCAATGTAAGATACTGCTGCATCTATTAAACTGTGCAGCTGTGTATCAGTCGTAAAATTTACTTCTGGACAGTTCCCTCTGAAAGTGAAAGGAACAATCTTGTCCTCACTGCCACGTTTTGAAATGAGATAGTTCACGCATTTCTCTGCAGGATTATATTGGTTTAGAAATGATGTCATAAACTTTCCTGGTCTTGTTTTTCTGGAGTAAGCATGTATCAACGAGTTGGGGGACTTCTAATATTAGTAGGTCATCCTTTTGAAATTCAAGTGATAAATTTTTCAATATTGGCAGAAAATCTTGAAGAATAAACAGTGATTTTACAAACTGTACTGCATGCGCATCTCTTAGAAGTGCCTTTGCTTTGGCCCCATCATCACCAGCAGAGTTTGAGACATGTTCAAGATGTTGAATTACTGTAGGCAGGTTGACTTGAACAGCATGAACTGAACGCCGCTCACTTGCAAGCCAGCGACTTGCTTTATTGCACTGAAATGAGCCAACTCGTGTGTATGACATCTGCTATTTCCTGCAGTTCCCCAAGTTTCTTGGGGCTGTAGTGGTAAAATTTAAAAATTCCTTTCAAGGTGTTTTCTACTTTTTGAACAAAGGTTTTTTTCATGACGTCGAGAACTGCTAACTCCAGTTTGTGGGCTACATCATGGGTGACCACTGGGGACATGTTCACCGGTTTTGCTATGGTGCCACCTGTATGGCCCATCATCACACTGGCACCATCAAAGTTGCTTCATACGAGAACTGGTCCAGGTCTGCTCACATCGTTAAGGTCCGCAAAAGAAAGATCAACAGACTCAAGTGCGGAGGTTATTGCTTTAAAAACTCCATCTGCGTGAGAATGTTTAAGAGGTACAGCTTTAATTAACACAGTTGTAACTTTTTTTTCTGCACCATCAACAAAATGAAGGAAGACATTTTCCCACTCTACAATGCTTGCATCTGTACTGCCATCTGCAAGAACGGTTACGAATTTTGTATTTTTGACCGTCTGGATCTGTGTTTTAGACATGACAGTTGATATTGCGTTACAGAAATCTCTGGCCCGTTTACCATTTGCGTAATTGCTGCGAGTTTAACCCCATTTTTTCTTGCAATGTGCAAAACCACTCCATATCTGAGAAAGGACGTAAATTTTTAGCCAAGAGAATATAAGGTGTTAAATAAGCGCCTCATTTTATTTTGGTGACTTCTCCATCTGAGAAAATCGTGATATATTGCAGTTTCAGACAAGTTAAAATTGACTGCATGTTCACCAGTTTTGTGACTATGCTGGTTTCACAAATTATATAGTGGATTTGATTTCTCATGGGCTCTCACGGACTCAATTCTGAAATTATTTGAACCAGTGGCAAACACGTTAGGTTTTTGAATAAGCAGGAGTCGCAAGAGTGGGATATTTCTCACAGGCAGAGCAGTACATGACATATTTTTGGTCATCATACCTTAACCAGGTAAACTGGTTAGCCAGTGATGCTGAAATGTTCGAGCCCTTTTTCAACATATTTTTATCTTTACTTTTCTCATCAGACTTTAAGTTTGTTGTTTCATTTTCCTCATCTAAAATCAAAGGTCGCTTTCTGCTGCTGCTATAATTTTTCTCACTCATTTCAGAAATTGGTATGACCAAGTCAGATTGATCACCTGTTATGTCTATAAATACTACAGACCCAGACTGAGAATCATTGTTTTAGTCGCTTTCTGACTAGGGTGGTAAGGACTCGGAGGGGCGCTGGTTGGGACTGGCTTGACTGTGAAGAAGTCTCCAGTCTGCATCTTTACTTTTGTTCCTGAAGAAGATGAGATGGAAGATTTTTTCCAGTCCAAGGAAAATAAAATAGTTTGCTTTGGCTTATTTTTGCATTTTTACCTTCTAATGCAATTGTAAAAAAAATTGAAATATTGTTGTACACAATAAAATTGTATTTTATATTTGTGTGTGTTGTGTAATATTTTACCTGAAGCTGTTGTGTATATCTTAGAACACTAGTACAAAAGGGCCTGTGGGCAGGACAACAGAGTAGGTGGGAGTAGGAGTGAGAGGGAGGTAGAGGTGGTGGTGGTCACCAAGTACTACTCTTCGCAGTTAGTTCACCCAAGTTCCTATACCGTCCTTCAGGGCAGGTTAGGTCTCTCACAGCCACTTACGCACACCTCCACCAAAGAAGAGTTTATTTTTGTTTACCAACAAATGTTTTTCCCCTTAGTTTGTATTAATTGCTTATTTCTATGAAGTCTGCAGTTGTTCCCCAAGTTTCTTCCTCTACCCTCTAGTGCAGCAGGTTTTGTCTCACACACCTTCGCCAAAGTAAGTAATATGCAAGTAGCTATACTAGGTGGTTTATTTGTTTTATCTGTATAGCACAAAATGGACCAAAAGTCCGCAGTTAGTTGTTGAAGTTCCTCAAGGCTCTACCCTCCCACTCCAGGAGGTTAGGTCTCACACACACAGCCACACAATACCGCAATACTCACACCGGTCCTTCAGCAAAGTAGGTAATATAGGTAGCTAGGCTAAGGCTAGGTTTATTTAGGTTTTCTGTGTATCACAAAAAATGTTTTCCCCTTCAGTATAGTTTATATCTAATAAGTCCGAAGGCGGGCGCAGTTCCCCAAGTTCCTCTACCTCTCAGCCTGGGAGGGCGCTGGGTATTAGGTCTCACAGCCACAGTGTCTCGTACACCTTCACCAAAGTAATAGTAATATATACTGTATAGGACAGGTAAACACTAGGTGGTTTATTTGTTTTTCTGTGTGTAGCACAAAATGGACCAAAAGTCCGAAGTTAGCTGTTGAAGTCCCTCGAGGCTCTACCCTCCCAGGGCAGCAGCACTCAGGTTGGTTAGGTCTCACACACACAGCCACACAATGTCTCGCACACCGTCCTTCAGCAAAGTAGGTAATATATAGGTGGCTAGGTTTATTTAGGTTTTCTGTGTATCACAAAAAATGTTTTCCCCTTCAGTATAGTTTATATCTAATACGTCCGCAGGCGGGCACAGTTCCCCAAGTTCCTCTATCTCTCAGCCTGGGGGGGCGCAGGGTATTAGGTCTCACAGCCACTGTGTCTCGCACACCTTCACCAAAGTAACAGTAATATATATAGGACTATGTGGTTTATTTAGGTTTTCTGTGTATCACAAAAAATGTTTTCCCCTTCAGTATAGTTTATATCTAATACGTCCGCAGGCGGGCACAGTTCCCCAAGTTCCTCTATCTCAGCCCAAAGGCTAGGTATTAGGTCTCACAGCCACTGTGTCTCGCACACCTTCACCAAAGTAATAGTAATATATATAGGACTATGTGGTTTATTTAGGTTTTCTGTGTATCACAAAAAATGTTTTCCCCTTCAGTATGTACGCAGGTGCAGTTGTTCCCCAATCCCCAATTCCCAAGTTCCTCTACCTCTCAGACTGTGGCGCACCAGCGCAGGGTATTAGGTCTCACAACCACATAGTGTCTCGCACACCTTCACCAAAGTAATAATAATAATATAGGTAGGTAATTACACTGGGTTTATTTTTTTGTGTAGCACAACAAAGATTTTCTCCTTCCTATAGTTTATTTTCCGTTAATCCCCAAGTCCCTCCTCTACCCTGGCTCTCAGGGCAGCAGGTTACACCTTCACCAAAGTAAGTAGGAGGCAGGGGTTAAGGGGTAGAGGTAGCAGATGCCAGACTAGCAGCAGTAGCAGGCAATTGGGTTGGTTTTCTGTAGCTAGCAAAAAAAGTTCCCAAGTTCCTCTACCTCTCAGCCTGAGGGCAGGTTATTAGGTCTCACAACCCCAGCTACACACAAACACTAGCTAGATTTAGGTACTTAAGTGTACTAGTTATTAGTCGCACCCCCCAATCAGCAGAGTAAGTTAAGTTTAGTTGACTCTCAGACACAAACACATACAGCCCTCTGATTCACTACTGCAGTGCTGCTGCCTGCTTGCCCGTTATTATTTTTTATCTATCTTCTCCTCTCCAAGTTTCTTAATTTTCTCAGCACTCCCTGAGTCTCCTCCACGGAGTCCATGCTTGTCTTCCCTCCCCCCAGTCTCTCAACTGATCTGCTACCCCTCAGTGCCCTCTCTCGTATTTTTATTAGTTCATTTAGTTGTAGTGCAGTATTTAGTAGTATGCGGTCCCTCAGGCAGTCGTTCTTTCTGTCCCCCCACGCAACCACCCACCACAAGCTAGCAGCAAAAATGCCTCTGCTCTCTGCAAGTGTTGGTAGCGAAATGGCGCATTTTCCATCCCGTGCCAGCTACCGACACTCCCAGCTCCTCCTCAAGATGCGTCTCCTCCAATAGCAAGGGACGGTCACGTCACGGCAAGCCTAGTATCAGTTCCAATCTGAACTCTGCTACTCCCGTAGTCCCGCCCAACCTGTCTTCATATGCTCCACCAGTGCTCCACTGCTTCCCGCCCCCGAGATAGAGACAGTACCCGCTAGCACCTGTAACAGGGGCGCGCATTCCAGACCAGTGCCACATGACTACAGTTGTGGCTATCAGGTGACCGAGCCTCTGAGGGGGGGCTTGTTGTGCTGCTGAGAATGTCGCCGCTGCGCTGCTGCCACCTAGTGGCTGGGAAAAATTAAACAAATCAAAAAAAATAAAATAAAGATTTGGTAGTCCATGGGACAAGCAGTGCACAGCAGACTGCTTGTCCCTGGTTAAAAAATAGTTGTCCAGGACATCGGGCTATGGGATTTGTCAAGCCCTGAGAAATATCCATTATCCAATTAGCTGATCATCCCACCATGTTGCAGTGATTGCTACCACGTGGATATCATAGTGTTTAATGAGCGTTTCTAATTCACTTTTCTTAATGATGTTAAGGTTCATAGCATTAGGTAATAAAAAATTGTAGCTTCTTTTTGTTGTTTTACACTCAAGTATGGAGAATTAAAACTCTTAACCTGGATTCCAGGTGTAGGCCCCAGACCCCTACTTACTAGTTTCAATCATTTTTTATATATGCTGCAATTTTCTTACCCGGTAGATTACTTCCTCTATTATTGCTCAAATGCAATCCGTCCCAGCAATTCAAGTTGTGATGATTTTCAAAGTTTACCCAGTGTGTAAGGCATGCAAACCCTCGGTTTAGACTCCACAGTCTAAGCCAGTTGTTTATTATCTTGATTTTCAAGGACATTAGTGGGGTAGCTCTGGGTACAGGAAGAATCTCAGAGAATGTAACATCACATCTTTTTGCTACGAAAAGCTCACTTAGAACAATGAAATCCCTTTTTATCTCTTCTATGCCATTTCTATTGATATTATTTGTACCAATATGTATTGCAGTACCACTAGAGGCCGGTCACCTGCATTTTTCAAAATTGTTTACCATTAATGTCAGATCTGAAATTTCCACCCCCCTGTAATTGCTACATGTCCAGTTAATTTTATTTGGATTACAGATATGACTGTCTTTATGTTTTATCAGGGAATCTCCTAAAAGGAATACCTGACGTTGTCTTTCTATTTCTTAAGTCCTTCAGTTTGCTTTGGAAAATTCCTTATTTGTCTCCCAGTATCCTTAATACTATTCGCAGCTATACTGGTGGTTCCCACCCCATCTGAGCTAGTGTTAGGTGTGGTAATATCAGTACTGCTGTTTTGTATAGATTCCTTATTATGTCTGCTTATAGTGTCCGCATAGTCTACAATATCCTGCTGTTCCTTGTGGCCTGAAATATCCATCAACTCATCTCTGTTACTATCATCATGCACTAAATTTATGTCATTTCTACTTCTAATTGCACCATTTATTCCATTTAATTGGGTGGTAATATCTTCAGCAGTGAAATAATTTGGAGTGAGACAGGGTACTGTTGTATATGCACAAGCAGATGGCGTGACTTGTACACTAGTGCTATACGGTTCAGAGCAACTGGATGCTCCCGTGGTATCTTCCGTGCTGGGTGCATCAACAGTTAAACAGGAAAACTTGTCATCAATTGGGATGATAAATTCCACAGCCCTATGTCCCCTTTTTGATCTCCTATTTCCTTCAACTAAAGCCCACTCATTTGGGTTCTCAGAACAATCACCACTATCATCATCATCCCTTAGCCTTTTTTATATTTCTCTTTGTCAAATGACAAGGCATCATTTGTTAAAATATAGGGGTCAGTTTGTGTACCATTTTCATTCAGGTTGTGCTGAATTAATACTGATGCAACCATACAGTCTAGAGTACATCAGTCATTGTGTGTGCTATTCTCATTAAGGTTGTACTGAACTAATGTTGATGCAGTCTTGAGTATATGGGTCAGTCTGTGTGCCAGTCTCATTGTTATAGGGCTGAACTGATAGTGATGCAGCCAGACTGTTTGTATTGCAAACACACCCCCTGACTTCCTAGACTGCTGTTGCTTAGATTTCCAAACTTGGTTTTAAGAGTAATCATCTTCTTTACCAGGCTGTCAATTTGTTTGCACTTGTTACAGCAGAATCCCTCACTGATTTCATTTTTCTCTATTAAAAGATACATATAACAGACATTAGCCCAGTCCCCATCCAAGGTTCTTATAGTGTCACCCATTGGGCCTCAAACTCACACTTGCTGCAGTCTGTTGTACTCACAGCTGTAATCCTTTCTCCTTACACGTCAGACTATTCTGTATACTCCGCCACCCCGCCAAACATGCGCTAGATGCACGTGGCTTTCTGCGCACCCACTCGTCCCGTGCGAGGGAGCGAGCACAGAGTGCGTTCCTCAAGTGATCCCAAATGTGGAATCACAGAAGTCCCACAATATAATAAAATTCAAGTTAAGGGCTAACTGCTGCACCCAGATGGTAACTGCAGCACCCTTTAGCCCAGTACATAAAAAACTGGATCCACACTAAGGTTTAAAATCTACAGAGTGCAACTCTACAGGAAGTTCTGCAGTCTGCCTAGATTTCAGCAAGGCATTTGACACAGTCCCAAACAAAAGATTAATAAACAAGTTAGCCACTCTCGGAGTGGGTCCCAGGGTGGCGACCTGGGTAACAAATTGGCTCAACAGCAGGACACAGATGGTAATAGGAAATGGAGTCCACTCCAGAGAAAGGAGTGTTACTAGCGAGGTACTGCAGGGTTCAGTACTAGGACCAGTCCTTTTTAATGTCTTTATAAGTGACATTGCAGAGGGACTGGAAAGAAACATATGCCTCTTTGCAGATGACACAAAGATCTGCAACAGGGTTGATACACAAGGTGGGGGTGAGAAAGGACTTGGCAAGGTTGAAGGAATAGTCAAAAATATGGCAGCTTAGATTCAATGCAAAGAAATGCAAAGTAATGCACCTGGGAAACAAAAACCCAGGGGAAGAGTACACAATGGAGGAGAGGTACTAACAATAATAAAAATGGAAAGGGACCTGGGAGTAGTCATAGCACATGAACTAAAGGTATGCAAGCAATGACAGAAGGCAGTAAGGAGGGCTGGGGGTATACTGGGATGCATAGGGAGAGACATCACCAGTAGGAAACAGGAAGTTGTCATCCCTCTGTACAGACAGTTTGTGAGACCCCATCTGGAGTACTACATGCAATTCTGGAGACCCCATCTCCGCAAGGACATAGACAGGATGGAGGCAGTCCAGAGGAGGACAACTAAAATGGTGCAGGGTTTGCACCAAAAGCCATATGAAGAGAGACTAAAGGAGCTTAATATGAATACCCTTGAGAAAAGAAGGGACGGTGGGGGGGGGGGGGGCCATAATAGAAACTTTCAAGTACCTAAAGGAATCAACAAAGTCCAAGAGGGTAGCATCTTTCAGAAAAAGAGATGTGCAAGAACAACGGGGCACGATTTGAAGATAGAGGGGGGATGGCTCAGGCCAACATGAGGAAGTATTTTTTCACAGAGAGGGTGGTGTATGCGTGGAACAGCCTTCCTGAGGAGGTCGTGGGGTCAAAAACAGTGGGGGAATTCAAGAATGAATGAGACAGACATAGGGTAATTCTGGTGGGGGATACGAAGAAGAAGACTGTTGGTTAACTAGGATCTGTAGCTTATCAAATGGGTAGGGAACTGGGCAGACTGGATGGGCCAAGTGGTCCTTATCTGCCGTCAAAGTCTATGTTTCTATGATTCCAAGCAGACTTGGTGGGATTTTCAATGCAGCGGTCTGCAACGTCTACATGGAAACCTTTGCTATGTCCTAAAACCCATTCTACTTCACTCAGGACCAAACAAGGTGATGAGCTGCCAAAAGAGCTAAAATCTATCAAATCTACATAAGGCCATAAAAGTTACAATTTTAAGAAAAGTGAAATATCTACAGAAAGTCTGGCTTGTCTTCCATCTCCACATTTACAGCAGAAGGTGCAGTTAAACCCAACCCCCATGATGACCAGTTCTCACCGAGACCAGTTAACTCATACCCAGCATGTGCCATGCACTATTTATTGTTAGGAAATTTAAAAAAAAAAACTGACTAAATCAAACAATTTCATTGGTTAAAATACAGCACCTGATTGTTATTTATCTAGAAACTGCACAGTTCGTAGTAACCTGCCCTACTCTATCTTGCAACAACCTAACTAAATAAAAATAAAACCTTTTTCCATTATAATACATTTTGCCCCATCTTTTAAACTCAACAATCTACAATACGGTAAGCTGCAAGAACACCTAGTTCTTACCTAACTCTCTGCCTAACTCTCTCACTCTACCTTTTTTACCTCCCTCTAATCTGGCTTTCGTAGAAACCACTCCACCACCACCTCCCTGATTAGGCTCACTGACTCCATCCTCACTGGGATGGACAGTGGTCAAATCATGTCCGCCATCTTTGTCGACCTAGCCAAGGTTTTCGACACTGTCTCCCACTCCATCCTGTTACACACTCACTCTGTTGCAGGCTTGTCAGCTGCTGCCATAGGCCCCATTCCCACTACAGCACGGATTAGCACTTCATTTCTAGAAACGGATTAAAGTTTACTGTGCTGCTGTGTTCAGACTGTAGTCCGCTTCCGTAATCAGTTTCTGGTGATGTGGACTTCAGCGTTCTCACTATAGAGATAATCCATTTGCCCTATTAGCCCAATTCACCAGCACTTGCAGGGTTGCTTACCGTGATGCTTTGCGCGCTCACGTGAAATGCATGAAAGGATACGAGCTAGCGTGTTCACACTGTGGTAAATCACTACATTAAAATGGATTTCTGGGCGTGGTCAAGCCAGGTCTCATCAGGGTTTGAGCATGCTTCCAAAATTCAGAGCTACAAGCGTGTTAAATGTGAATGCGATCCGTGCCAGCACGCATTTTAAATGGTTCAAGTACCTGGAACTGTTTCAAATGCCCTATTGAGAACAGAGCCATAAACTGGTTCCGTGCCTATCTGGTAGATCGGACTCGGTCAGTTAGAATAGCGGATTCTATATCATCACCCCTCCCTATCGACACAGGGGTCCCACAGGGATCAGTGTTAGGCCCCATGCTCATCTCCATATTTCTCAGTGACTTGCCATCTGTCTGCACATCTACCCCTATTCATAAGTATGCTGATGACATGGCCCTTTACACCTCCGGCCACTCCCCCACTGATGCTGCAACCAGACTTCAGAACAATTTCAAGAACATTTAGCGCTGGTTTTGCTCACATCAGCTTTTCCTAAATGCCAAGAAGACTGTCTCCATGACCTTTGGCACTAGGCAGAGACTTTCAAGGCTCCCCTCCCTACCCACTTTCCACATCCTCAATGGGACGGTCCTCAAGGACACCTCCTCATTCAGATTTCTGGGAGTTTGGTTTGACCAACACCTCACCTACTCTGGCCACATGGACGCCATCCTTAAAAAGCTGCATCCCAAGTTAGGCGCAGTATTTAGGAACCGGAACTGCCTCCCTCTCCCGGATAGGTGTGAACTTGTCCAGAAGATGATCCTCTCCATCTCTGACTACTGCAACATAGTCTACTGTGCTGTGCCCAAGACCTCCCTAGCCAGACTGGACACCCTCTTTAACTCCTCCTGCCACGTTGCACTCAACGCTCATACCCTCACATATCACTGTCAACGTTACCACACTTTGGCTTTCCCATCTCTTGATAACAGACGTTTCTTCCACTGTGCTAAAGTAGTCTCCAAATTTTGGTTTGGCTCTCTCCCTACTTATCTCAGCTCTTCCATAACAATCCCCCCACCATCCACCCATTCACTTAGGTCCTCAGTTTCCCATACTTTAGGTATCCCATGCTGTACGACTACTGTCGGCTAGGCAGCCTTCACGTACTGCTTCCCTAAACTGTAGAATCCCCCAACCCCGATTCATCTTTCTTCTTCCCCTTCCTCTATCTCCTCAGCCTTACACAATTACCTGTGAACTGCAACTACAACTGAGCAGACCAGTTGCGGTCCTTCTGTTCACTATGATGTAATGGAATATACATACCAACTGTGATTTCTTGCTGCCTGATACTGCTTGTTAATTGTTCTCTACATGGTAACGTACCCTATGCATAATTGGCACTATGTACTGTTTTGTTGTTTGCCTATGACTTATTTGTATGTCTTCCAATTCCCATATATTGGCAATGTATACTGTTGTGATGATTACGTTTTACTGTGTGCCTTCCAACTCCCCCACCCCCAAGGACGCATCGTGAGACGAGTAACTTGTTGTTCAATGTGCCCTTCCTGGTGAAACTCTTAAAATAATAAACAAATTCTCATGGCATAGGTTTCTTGAAAATAAATGCAATTCTAGGGTTTATTCAAAGGCACACAACCTCTGTTACCAAACTCACCTCTTCTACCTAGCAGCAACCTAAGTAAAGGAAAATAAAACATTTTTCCATTAAAAAAAGTTTCTATTTTTAAAAGCACAATAACCCACTCCAGGTTTTTTTTTTTTTTTTTTTAAGCAATAAGGCACAAACAGAGTGTGGGTTATTGGCGGTTTACCTATGCCTTGTGGTGTGTCACGAGGGGGCGCAGCAGTGACTTAACCACAAAGTGGTAAATCCTAATAACTCACACCCTGGAGTGCCTTATTTTATTTTATTTATTTAGTTTTTGTTGACCGGGTAAGTGCACTAGACAAATCCTGCCTATTTTCAGGCACGACCCGGGGGAGGGGGATACAGATGACTGCCAACTGACCTTGAACCAGATTAAGCTGTTGTTATTGCAATTATACAATGGACCCATGTGTAAAATAAATGTAAAAATGTGTTTAACTATGTTTTTTATAAATGCAGTTCCTCAGCTGTGGGTATTGTAGGATTTACCCATGGTCATGTGACATGTTTTGACCAATGAGGTTACAGGATTTTCACACACCATTGTATAATTGCGTATTAATGCACTTGCTGGCTGCTTTGAAAGTCACTTGGCTGTTGGCCTCGTGTCTGCCCTAATTCTCTAGAAACGCATGCCAAGTTGTGGATTATACTTATCCCCCCCCCCCACCATTTGTTTCCCAGTCCCTCACCCCAAAGATCAAGGTCACTGCTGCACCAACAGGCAAACTTCACTGCCACCTTCTGATCATCCAGTAAGGGGTACATGAATGCTGGTGAATGCCAGTATTCTCCCAGGGACCAAAGCACCTCACCAAGAGCGATGTGCCCATCCGTCAACTGAATTCAGCATGAGGTTGGCTCCTGCCACCCCACTGGGCCAGTCCCATACATTATTTTTCACAATCAAAATCCAAAAATACATACAGTGCCTCCCACCAGGATCAAGCACCTTATAATTAGATGTCATAACTATAGCAAATACCACTGTATTACATTGGTTCCTGCAGTATATTGCAAGATATCACTGTTTGAAACTATGATACTGTGCTTTATTTGGGATGGGGTGGTGGCACTGTATAATATGGATATGCTCACCCCCCCATCCTTTATTTATGTTCCACATTCTGGTCACTTATCCTTACTGGGCTTGTATCCCCCTGCAACCACCCAGCCCTAACATGCCACATTACAGTAAATGCCTAGAAGTGACTAGAAATTTAGCAGGACACAGACAGTAAGGGTGGGGATAGCATCACAGGTATTATGGTTTATTCTCCTCAAATCTCCATTAGCAGACTCATCCATGAAAGAAAGGAGGACTGATGTCACCTACCATGTCAAAGTGCCCCCTGTCCAGAGTGGGACAAATCAGTTTGTGAGCTGGTGGTCAGTTTGGCCAGTAACACTCAAAATCTGGTACCTAAACCTATATTGTAGTGGCCATCCTTTTTAAGGGTTCAAAAATCACTTTGTAGGCATGTAGCCAAGTTGGCCAATAACCTGCAAAATATGGAAATTACGTACTTACGGTAATTCTTGATCTTCTTGGACAAAGTCTCCACCACTCATTCACACTAATGTGACTATGCCAGAGGCGCTAGAACCCCACAGGAGCCAAAATCTTCAGGAGGGCCGTGATATGACCACAAATGCGCAGCACCGTGAGACTAGCCTGTGCCATACAGGCCATCTCAGCATCGACCCTCCAACGACCTCAGTACCTTTTCGACCGAGGAGGTACAGCATAAACTAATGAAAGAAAATCTACCCCTAGCTTCCAGGCATATGAAGGCCCGGATGACCCATGTAAGAAGGGTCAATTCATCAATGTCCTCACAGCCCGGACAACAAGGAAGTGAAGACCAAAATAGAATAAGTGAGCTCAGGGGATGGTGGATGGGCATGTGAATGAGTGGTGGAGACTTTGTACAAGAAGATCAAGAATTACGGTACGTACGTAATTTCCATATCTTTCTGGACTAAAAGTCTCCACCACTCATTCACACTAATGGGAGAGTACCAAGCTGAAAAATGAACCCCAATACATCTCGTGGCAACAGGCTGACCCAGCCAAGGCATGCTGAAAGATACGCATCTGAGCAATTATTGTATCTCTTTGTTCTGTTGATGCAGAATCGAAGAACCCTCTTAACTTCCAGAGAAATGAAGGGAGCACTCTCCTTCCTTCTGGAGCTAACGACGTAAGTAGGGAGAAGTAAAACTTGACTAACGGTAACTGAGCCAGTGACATGCTGTCTACTGGCTCAAGATAGACTGAAAACGTGCAGAGTAGTACCTTCACTGGTGAATAATGCAGACCTGCATTTGACAGGTTCAAGAGACACCCCAGAAGCAGGTAGTTTCCACTTAGCCGCACAAGCCCTCCTGCTGGAAGGCCTATGCTTGGCTTAGAAGATGTAGGCGATAGTTTCGGAAACCTAAACTTGCCCTCTTCCATTTCCTGAGGAGCGTGGCATAGAGATGAAAGGAACGCAAGTTAGGATGGATTGAAGTCCCTGTGTCAAAGGTCCGCTCATAGGGGGAGTCACCTTGGGGGAACTTCTGACAGACTGCTGATCAATGCAATCATATCTGCGAGGCCAGTCTAGGACAATGAGAATCATCCTCCCCGAGCCTACAACTTATGCAGCACTCTTTGAATTAAGGAAAAGGAGGAAAGCGACAGGAGCGTCTTGTTTACTGCAATGAATACATTCCGATAGGAAACACCAGGGTCTGGATTTCTGAAGCAGGATAGAGGCAGTTTCACATTGAAATGGGATGCAAAGAGCAGATCCGAACTGCCCACTTGCTGAAAGAGATTGCATGAAATCTGAACTGCACAGAGAGGGTGGGAGGGCGCCCCACCCTGCTTGCTGATGTAATACATCACAGCTCTGTTGTCCGTCTGAAGCAGGATCACTTCATGGCAGAGGGCATCCTTCAGGACTTTGTTTATAAGATAGCTCTCATCGCTAAGAAAATTTAAGAAAAGATGAGGTTCCTCCTGGCTCTACACCAGAGTGTGGAGGTCTTGACAGTGAGCTCCTCATGAGAGATTTTGTCCGAGGCTCTGTCATTTTGAATGGAGGATTGCTAATGTGTGGTCGGAGACCACTGCTTGCTGTGGGGGATGCCCCGAGTCCCAGCATCCGCTCAACCAAAGGGGCCTAAAGACTGTGACTTTGATGTAACGTAACTCATCTCAAGATGTAGTTTCTCCCATCTTCTGGAATGAAAAACGAAGCCCTGGAGGCATCAAGGAGGGCTCCTAAGAAGACGAGCTGCTGGGAAGATGAAACTGGCACATTCCCTGAACCAGAAAACCCCCAGAAAAGAACAACCGAGAACCTGTGGCAACCAACTGCTCTGTCTCTTGCCCAGATGGGCTAGCTAGGAGCCACATGTACAGGAAGTGAATACTTGAACGCAGAGGTTTTAGTGAACTCCTCCCTGAACAGGTACTTGTTTAACCTTCCAAGGTCGACACATGGCGCGTGCCGCCTGTTAGCTTGGAACCCAAAGCAATGGAAATATGAAGGTGTGCTCTGTTCTGCTGTAGAACAACTTCTACTGTCCAGTTCCTGCAGAGGCCCCATATCTCAGAAGCAAGAGAGTGTGGCTGAGAGGTGGACAGACCGGGCTGCCGTCTGGGTGGAAGGTCTGGAGAAATCTGCAAAATTGGGAGAGTACCCCTCTCGGACAATCCTGATGACCCATATGTCTGCTGTATTGGACTTCCACTGGCTGCAAAACTGAATTAGACGCCCCTCATGCTGCCGAGAAGCGTCCCCCTCAGAGAGCTGAGGTGGGACTTGGGTTGGATCCAGAGAGGTTGGTAAAGGGCACTTTGGGGCCCTGTGTCCTCTACTGGGTTGGTTCCTGATAAAGGCACTTAGGCCTTTACCTTGAAAGGACTGCCTGTCTGAGAATGTTGAAGGTCCCATCCCGCTGACAGGCAGCAGGTGCCACCTGTTTAAATGGCAGCCGTATTGTTCCGAGTGGTCCCCAGAACTCAACCTGAGGGCCGAACAGATAAGCACTGTCAAGAAGACGTTAACCACCTGATGCCAGCAGCAGTTGCCCTAGAGGCAGAGTTGTAGGCATCCATAAAAGCTTTCAGCTGATTATTGGGCTATAAGCCCCTAGCAATGGAGCGCTAGATTCCAGGAGGCTCTCGACCATTGCAATGAGTGTGTTCCACAAGGTGTATTTGTACTGAGGAATGTAGGAACTCAAGACGTAGACGTCTGCTTTGGTCCACAGATGAAGACAGAAAAGTTATGGTAGACCCCATATCCCTGAGGAAACAGAACTGGAAAGAAGATCTTCCATTACACTGATACAGAAGGCTTGCATTCCAGCCCATAAAATGAGTCTCCGCTGCGTCTTGGACAAAGTAGACTACGGATAGACTCATTTAGATCCACTTCTACCTCAGAATACCCTCCAAAAGGCAGGTCTAGACCAGGAACACTGGAGACGCCACCACCTGGATCGGCGAAGAGTTCAGCGCCATCCAAGATGCGGCACCAGGCCCAGCACCCCACACAGCACTGACACCACACAGCACCAGAAACACTGTCAGACCTGAAGGAAAGAGGTGGTACCCTTGCCGACCCCTGCAGGGAAAAAAGAGAGAGAGGGATAGGCATGAGGAGTCTGTGTCGATGGTGTTGGCACCGGAGAGGGCACCATGCACATCCTGGCCCGACCGACCCAGCTGTGGCCCAATGGCTCTGAGGTCCTGGAACTGGGTCCACTGGCCTGGACAACTGGGCAGACGCCATATCCCCTGCTCTAAAAGAGCGGCCCAGAGGTGAAACTGCTCACTGGAACCCCACTGGGGACAGGGACGAGATCTAGTGTCGAAGATCGCGGCCGCTAAGAGTGGACCCACAGAGGAACCCACCGCAAAAATGGTTCAGGCCTACTATTCTCCACCACCGACGATCCCCACGCAGATGTACCAGAGAGCGACCTTGAGCAGTACCAATTCTTCTTCCACAAACAGGAGGAAGAAGAGCTCGAGGTCAAGTGGAGCCGGGTCCCAGAACTGCTACTTTTGTGCCTTAGGCAACTATCCCCCCTGATCACCGAACTGCCCATGGTCGGACTCCCCCCTCCGCAAAGGGTGGTGGACCGGACACAGACCCACTGCCATCACAGCTTTCAAATGTAGTCTCCATACCATCACCGCTACAGTCTAAAGTCGACTCCATTGATGGCAGGCTGAGAAGTTTATTTTTTTTTGTTAAATAAGAAAAGCACACTAAAAATGTTAAGTTAAACGAATACTAAACGGCTATAGCTGCTGTCGTATAGAAGAAGCTTGACTCTCGGCAGGCGAGCGTCGTCATCAAAGCGCACTCGACGGCAGGAGAAAGGAACTGGCTTATGACTGGAGGGCTGATGGATATTCTATACAGCGTGAGCTGTCCACGCACCACGCATGCGCGGTCCTATCCCGGCACCAACCCTCCTGAAGATTTTGGCTCCTGCGGGGTCCTAGCACCTCCAGCGTAGTCCCATTAGTGTGAATGAGTGGTGGAGACTTCTAGTCCAGGAAGATCTGGTAGCCAAATCAGTTTTTAAGTAGCCATTGGCCACCTGGCTACCTGATGTGTCCCACCCTTCCCCTGTCCCCTGCCTGAGGAGGTCCTGCTGAAGCAGAACAAGGTAACACCCTCCACTGTTGATTCCAAGAATGCTGTCTCCGTAGCATTCCAGAAACATCTTTGGTCCAGGAATGGATGTCTGTGAGCATTACAAACCCAGGTCTCATTTGACAAGCAGTGTGCCAAACCAGCACCACATGGCAAGCAACACACTATCACCAGTGCCACCAGGCCAGAAAATGGATACATTTCCTGAGCTAAAAGAGAATGTTTCAACATAGATCCTATCACTCACAAACTGAAAATACAGGGAAACAAACTGTAAACTTACCAGGCATAGAGAATGCAAGCAAAGAGGAGACTGGTACCCAGAATAACAACAATCTTGTTCTCACTGTCCAGGCTTTGGTTAAAATAGGGAACACATATCGTAACATTTCCTGTGGGCCCTAAACCTAAAAAAAGTAATGGAGGGTTATAATAACCATAAATCAGTGTTTAATGATCAATATTTCAAGTTTTTTCCATCCTTGTACTATAAACCAACTGTTGGAAAATCTGCAGAAAAACTAGTCTCTTTTCCCAACAAATTCACGTTCAGTACTTCAGAATGTGTTTTTCTAGTAAATTACTGGAGCTTTTTCAACCACTTCAAGCACATAACTACATCCAATGTAAATATTTGCACTTTGGTATAATAATTAAGTCATTAACATTTTAAGAGAAATACAAAACACAGCAGCTATTAGGGTTTGCTTTCGAATACCATTTGGGCTGGCAGTATAGCCTAGAGGTTAGAGTAACGAGCTTGGTACATCCAGCAGGTCAAAGTGGTAGTGTTCCCTGATCTAGTGTAAGCATCTCAGACTCACAGAAGCAGATCTACAGTACTGGGTACGCAGGGCCACTGGTTCTCCGAGGCACTTCAGTCCTGTTTTTTGCAAAAGGGCTCCTAGGCTTCTGCAGCAGCATTTATTAATTTGCAGGGAAGCAATTACTTGTTTCTATGGCAGGATGCACTCCTTCCATTGGCTAAAATATTTCATTTATTGTTTACCCTGGAAAAGTACATTGAGCAAAAATTGCCCTTTACAAGTGCAACCAGGATTTACAGGTTACAAAAAAGTATAAAAAACCCACATAAATAACTGTAAAAATTCACAACAGCATTAAGACTGATGGTTTAAAAGGTGTTTCTTAAATAATGGCACAGAACTAAGAGTCTTGACAGATTCTGGTAGATGACTGTGAACACTTGGTCCAATACAGTCAAATACTCTTTGGACAAAGCAGGCTCTACGGAAAGGTATTTCAAACAATATTGCATCCTCAGATCTAGTGCACATTTGTTTTGCTGTATTGGAAACCGTTCTAAACTTGAACAAGGGGACAAACTATGATGTGATGTCATTGATGACATTACATGTCAACCACACAGGAGGGACTTCAGGACAAACAAAGAGGGGGATAGAAGCCAGGTACTATGGAAAAAAACGGTATATTTGAATGAATAATCACCAAAAGCAATGAATTATGTGGCATTATATACATTCCATGCCATACTGAGAGTTCTGCAGAAAATCCAGAGCCCATGGAACCACAGAATACCAGCATAATATAGAGAATAATGCATATGTAGGTGTGTGATATGCAGTTTTTTTTTACACATCCAAGGTGTGTGATAATATAAAAACCTCGAGAGCGAAGCTCGAGAGGTTTATGTATTGCCACACACCGAGGGTGTGTAAAAAATCTGCAGATCACACACCTTCATATCTGTTATTTTTTATAATAACTGGTGCCAAGTAAACAAAGCTCATAGTTTTAGCATTACATGCTTCCTGCGTTGCTGATTCAACCTCTGTATAGGCTCCATGGCATGCTGGTTGTTATGACGACAAGGTAAAGTTTCAACAGCTTCTCCACTGTTTTAAGTTTAAAACAAAAACAAAAAAAATGTAATCGCTCAATTTTCCAAGTCTACCTTAGCGTGATACACACAACCCTGCATGAGACAGTAAAAGCCATATCAACTTACAGGTTGATATGACTTTGCCGTATCAACTTGCAGGTTAATACAACTTTTTACAGGTCTCAAAAATGGGTTGATATCGGAGGTCAACAGTTTTTATATCTTTATAATTGTGTATGCTTTTTCAGTATTTTTTAATTATCACTGTATGTGGGGAACCTGCATTGTTTAGTATACAAAATCACTGATACATTGCTCAGTATACCCTCAATTTAAAAAACAGCACCTTACTCTCGGCTTAGCGGGTGTCTAGAATTATTGTACGTTCCCATGCAATTAAGCAACAAAAATGTTTGTCATTTATAAAACTGCATATGCAAAAGGGAAGGATACTTGAACTTGCCCTTAGTAATTGTTTGTGTCCATGAAAGACTACCTGTAGATTTTAATGACAGTTTGGTGAAGTCGCTTGGTTTATTATTTTGTATATACAATGCTGCAAGTGGCTTGACATTTAAGTCCTACAGCATTTGACACATAAAGCCTACACAGGTGATAACACCATTTATTCCTTCTAGCCCTCTTTCGACTTGTTATATCAAAAGATTGCATCTCTGGGCATGCGTATCTGTGCATCTCTCTATTACTACCTGGATTTGTTTTGTCAAAAAATACCTTTCCACTTCACCTTTCTTACAAACCCAGCACCAGCTACTGGTGGCACCAGATAAATCTTGTTATTACTGGTATTTGCCTCAAGGTCTCAGCACTGTATCCCGCCTGATCAAACATGGCAAACTTCATGTGGGCAAAGAGCCTTCTCTTTTATAGCCCCAAAGATATGGAATGATGTACTGCTAAATATAAGAAGCTTGACTACATATGGGGCCTTTTCAAACTCACTGTTTTTATACTTAAAATCATTGCTGGCCACCAGTGGCACAGAGGGCTGAAGCGCTGGTGCCTTACCTCAAGCCACACCAGCAACCCGGGTTTGGGAATGGACTCGGGATGCCGGGGGCTGGCAGGGGAAGGAGGGGATTGAGCGTCTGCTGGACTGCTCTCTCTCCTGGGGTGGGTAGACGTCGTTGCAGTGGCCTCGGTGAGACCGGAGCACTGTGATGCAACGTAGAGAACATCACCAGTAAAGCGGAAATACCCGCTCCACGATCAGCCGGATGATGGCTGCCTGGCTGTCCGAGGCCATCAAAAGTCCCGCAGAGCCATCCGTCTTGGCAGCATCCCAGGGCCAAGCATTTGCGCTGGTCTGCCCCCTTAGCCAGTGCCTTCCCCCTCAGAGGAGAGGGACCCACCCCACGAAGGGTTACGTCGGGGTTACCCTGGGACTGGCTGCTATCTGAGACGATGGCTCGGGGGAGCGCGATGGGTCAGATTCCATCCATGGCATGAAGCCTAAAGGGGTGGTTGGGGTGGAGCACATAGGAGGGACAGAGAGATAAGGCAAAAAAAAAAAAAAAACAATCATTGCTGAATGTAAATGTTTTAATTAATTCTTAGTTGGTTCTTAACTGATGTGGAATTGTATTCCTACACTGTTAATCTCGTCTCTTTACTGTATATTTTGTATCTGTGATGTTTGTATTAATGTGGGTCGCACCTGAAAAGGGAATTTATCTTCCAGTGTGCTTACCCATTAAGCAAATAAACAAACAAATAGAACCCTTTTTTGTTATTATAGTAAAAAAAGTTGCATCTGTCATCATAACATGATACCTCACTACATTAAAAAGATAACTTTTCAGGAGCCAGCCCAGTGACATGGAGGGCTGAGGAAGCGATGCCTTACCTCCTGCCACGACGGCGACCCATGTTCGTGGTGTGAGCGGGTCATTGGGGCTGGCAGGGTGGGAGAGGATTGAGTGTCTGGAGGACAGCTCTCCTCTCCCAGGGAGGGTGGGGAACAGAGGCCAGCGACTGCCTGACACCTAGTGGAAGCTAGGTGTTGACACGCCTGGCTCTGTACAGTGCGGCATGGAGGTGGAGCAGCCGGTGGACATGTTGCGTGTGGACACGCACATGGCACACTCGCCATCGGCACTGCATGCTCTACCGACAGAAAGATGGAAAATGGTGACCCTGGTCAAGTGGTTTGATGGCCGTCCGACAGGAAGGAGACACCTTCAGAGGGCAGTACCAGTACTGGATCCAGTCCTGGTGGGGAATCTGAGCCACCCCACCACGGGGGATAAGCCGTGGAGGTAGCATGGTGATGACCTGAGTGTGGAGAATGGTGCGGGACGGACGGCAGCAAGAGGAATAGGATGCCAGGTATGAGGAGCCAACCGGAGGGGCCAGGCAGAGAAATTGCAAACAAAAAATAAGGTAACTTTTTATGAAAGTATGAATGCAGGTGTTCTTGTGACAGCAGTTATTAAACACCGGTGGACTTGCATGACATCTTTGGTTTCCATCAGAGAGAAAGGGGAAGCAATTAAAAAAAGCACATTGGCACACAGTCATATGGCATGTCTGAACACTTGTGTTTGCGATTAATACATTAAACCATTTCATTTTTTAATTTTATCCAGGAGATGGACTAGGCACAGCCCTTTTTCATTAGTCTAGTAATGATGAAACAAAATACATAATGCATGAATGTGTAAATATATGCATCTATATATATGAAATATATAGTTTGTCTTCTCCGAAGAACATCTGTCATTATAACTTTATACCTCACTACTTTAAAAAGGTAACTTTTCATGAACGTGTGAAAGCCGGTATTTGTGTGACAAAAGTTATTAAACACCAGTTGATTTGCACAACATCTTTGGTTTCAATCAGAGAGAAAGAGGAAGCAATTAAAAAAGCACACTGGCACATAGTCATAGGGCAAGTATGAACACTTATTTGTTGTTCATACACTTTACCAGTATTTCATTAATAAACAAACTAAATAAGTGTGTATCTTATATATATATATATATATATATATATATATATATATATATATACACATAAGTTCATCTGCCTTCTCTGAAGAACATCTTGCAGTGCAGTTGAATTTTGTGATCAGTTGCTGTCCTCCCACCCACCCCACCCCATTTTGCCTAGGTTTTTTTGATTGTGTTATCTGACATTTTCACCCATTTTGTCTGTAACCTCCTTCCCCGGGTCGCACCTGGAAACCAGCCTTGGGCCAGTGGTCACTTCTGATCACCAAATTAACAGAAAGAGAGGGAAAGAGACACACCACTTCTACTAGAAGTCTGCTCTGGTTCTCTCTCCACCTCCCAAACCATTGCCTAGTCCTGTTTACATGGTCACTAAGTGCCAATGCAAGCCAAGCTGGAGACGGGACATGCAAGTGGGAAGGGGGGGCAGTAACTGGACCTGGGAGCTTACAGAGAGACTGAAATACGTCTGCAGAGAAGCAAGGGAAAGCAAGAGAGCAGCAGCTGATATTGTTTTTTGCAGGGTATATTTTCTGTTAAATTGTTGTGCAGGTTGTCTTGCTTAAGGGAAGGAAAACACTCACCGGGGTGGTGGGTCAGAGTTGTAGTTGATTGTGTCTGGAGGAAACAGGCTTGGTCTCACCCCACCAACCCCAAGGGTGTCATTTCCTTTATACCAGGGGTTCTGACATCACTTCCCCAAAAGGGCAAAGGGCATACACCTGTCATATCCTTAACAGCCCAGCACACTGTGTAGGAGTAAACGCTTGCACTTACTAAGAAAAAAAAAAATTTCAACAGGAAGGGAGAGAGAGACATGTGGGGAACAATGCACTGGCTGTGGGGCAGCAGTCTTCCGGGAGACGTTCTGGAGGCTGCGATGCTGCCCTATTTGCAGACACCTCTCTGGTCTGAGGGAGGAGATTGCCCGTCTCCAGGCCAACCTGATGAGGAGTTGGGAAACCTCCTCCCCCACCCAGGGACCACCAGAGCTGCTATCACTGCCTCAAAGGTTGCCAACACAGAGGAGCGGTTGGACCATGGTCTGCTGAGGGAGGGTGAGGGTGGTGGAACAGAGGCACATCCCTACAGTTGTACCTCTCCACAATTCATATGCCGTTCTGGCAGAGCGTGGTTCCTCTATGGAGGCACCCACAGTGGAGACCAAGGAGGATGCTGGGAACCTCCAATAAGGAGACACACAGGAGGGTGGCACAGGATCCCACAGTAGAAGGAAACAACTCCTGGTGGGGGACTCAATCGTTAGGGGGGTACAACTGGAAGAAGGAGGTAAGATGCCTGCCCGGCGCCATGACTGGGAAGGACAGGAAGCGAATCCTCAGGATCGTGGGAGCAGCAGCATGGGAGAGGGAGCTGGAGGTCATTGTCCACCTAGGGACAAATGACCTGGCTGGGAATGGGATCAGAGCAATGCAGAAGGAGTTTGTGGAGTTGGTAGTTGCTGGGACAAGTAGCACGATGGTAACCTTCTCGAGGTGCCTGTCTATGGTATGGGTGAGGCTAGGGTACTCCACACCATGGGATTCAATGAATGGTTGAAAAGCTGCTGCCGAGTTCAGGGTTTTGGCTTCACTGGGGACTGGGGTTCCACCTGGAGGAATACAGACCTATACTAGTGTGACAGTCTGCATCTGTCCAGGAGGGAAACAAGGATCCTAGGTGATAGGTTTAAATGCTTCATTGGCAAGCATTTAAACTAGCCAAGTGGGATGCACTGAAAAGGAACAGGCAAGTCCTAACTCCCCCCCAAACAAAACAGGGTAGTTATCGAGGTAAACTCCAAGGCAGAGGAGTCAATAGGAAGCAGAACAGGGGTAAATGGAGAAATTGGCAAAGGCAGTAAGGACAGGGAGGGGGCTAAAAGCGGTAAGGCCATTAAGAAATGGGGGTGATGAGTACCAATGCCCATAATCTGGGTAACAAGATCCCTGAACTAGTAGCCTTGATGGAAGAGGGACGCTTGGATATCCTGGCAGTCACAGAAACATGGTACACAGAGAACCATGACTGGGATGTCAACATACCAGGGTACATAATCTATAGGATGGACAGGGAGGGTAAAAGAGGAGTAGTAGCTCTCTATGTAAAGGAAGGGATCAAAGCAATGGAACTAAAAAGGGTAAACAGGAAGGAGAGGAGGCACTGTGGGTCACCCAGGAGACAAGAAATGGCACCACAATCTGTACAAGTGTTGTATACAGACCCCCATCTCAGGGGGAGGAACTGGATAAGGAAATGATAGAAAGCATCCTTAGAATGGCAGAAAAAGGAGAGACATTGTTGCTGGGGGACCTGAATATGCCAGATGTTAACTGGAGCACCTTTACTGCAGCCACATCCAAGAGCAGGATCATTCTCAATGTCCTACAGGGGGCATGCCTCAGACAGCTAGTGTTGGAACCCACTTGGAAGGGAGCAATCTTGGGCCTGGTACTCTCAAACGGGGATGGAGACAGGATCTGATTTAGAAGTGGGTAGCCATCTGGGAACAAGTGACCACCAAAGAGTGTGGTTCACGATAAACCTAGCCATAGAGTCAAGCCATACAAAAACGAGGGTATTGGACTTTAGGAGAGCTGACTTTGGCAAAATGGAAGAGTACCACAGAAAAGCACTAGCAAACTGACAAGAAGGAGAGGTGGAGGAACAATGGGGAAACATCAAAACTGCCATCACAGAGGCAACAAGCCTTTGTATGAAGCAAATAAACAAAATTAAACTAAGGAAAAAAAACACTATGGTTCTCAAAATAGGTGGCAGGGAAGATAGGGAGAAAAAGATAGCATTCAGGAAGTATAAGGAACAACAGAAGGAGCAGGACAGAGAACTGTACCAGTTAAAGTAGAAGAAATCGAGGAAGGTAGTCAGAACAGCAAAGGCCGAAACCAAGGAAAAGATAGCCAACTCAATTATGAAGGGGGATAAAACCTTTTATAGGTACGTTAGGGAGCGAAGGAAGACCAAGGAAGGGATAATAGTGAGGCTTAATAAAGGGGAGGGGGTGGCAGTGAAAAAGCAGGGATGCTGAACAAATACTTCTGCTCAGTATTCACCAAAGAAGGTGAGGGGGAGGTACCCGAACCAAACACCAGAAACACTCTGGATGGGGAGGGGGCCATATCAGTCCATTCAAAGAAGAAAGGGTCCTGAAAGAACTCCTAAAACTGAAGGTGGACAAGGCAATGGGGCATGACGGGATTCACCCCAGAATTCTAAAAGAACTAAGGGGAAAACTAGTGACACCACTGACTACCCTTTTTAACAAATCATGGGAGGATGGTGTGGTACCTGAGGACTGGAGAAGGGTGGATGTGATTCCCCTTCACAGAAGTGGGAGCAAGGCAGAGGCAGGTGGTAGGGAAGATGATGGAATCACTTCTGAAAGAAAGAACTGCTGAGTACCTAGAGGCCAGCAGGGCACAGAACCCAAGGCAGCATGGATTCACAGCAGGAAGGTCATGTCAGACGAATCTAATAGATTTCTTTGACTGGGTGACCAAAGTAGTAGACCAGGGAGAGGATGTGGATGTGGATTACCTAGACCGTAGCAAGGTATTTGACACAGTCCCACACAAAAGATTAGTAAACAAGTTGGACAGCCTGGGAGTGGGTCCCAGAGTGGTAACCTGGGTAAAAAAACTGTCTGGACAGCAGGATGCAGAGAGTAAACGAAGTCCACTATGAAGAAAAGGGGGTTACTAGTGGGGTACTGCAGGGTTCAGTACTGGGACTGGTCCTTTTTAATGTCTCTATAGGTGACATTGAGGAGGGACTGGAAGGAAAAGTATGCCTCTTTGCAGACAACACAAAGATCTGCAACAGGGTTGATACACAAGGGGGGCTGACAGGATGAAAAGAGAATTGACAAGGTTAGAGGAATGGTCAATAGTATGGCAGCTAGAATCAATGCAAAGAACTGTAAAGTAATGCACCTGGGAAACAAAAACCCAGAGGGGAGGGGAGGTACTAACAACAACAAAAATGGAAAGGGACCTGGGAGTAATCATATCAGATGACCTAAAAGTAGGAAAGCATTGTGAGAAGGCATTAAGGAGGGCTGGGGATACTGGGATGCATAGGGAGAGACATCACTAGCGGAAAACAGGAAGTTGTTATCCCTCTGTACAGACAGTTGATGAGACCCTATCTGGAGTATTGTGTGCTGTTCTGGAGACCCAATCTCCACAAAGCCATATACAGGATGGAGGCAGTGCAGAGGAGGGCAACTAAAATGGTGCAGAGTCTGCACTAGAAGCCATACGAAGAGGGACTGAAGGAGCTTAATATGTACAGCCTCAAGCAAAGGAGGGAAAGAGGGACATGACAGGAACATTCAAGTACCTCAAGGGAATCAACAAAGTCCAAGAGAGTAGTATCTTTCAGATAAAGAGATGCGCAAGAACAAGGGGGCACAATTTAAAGATAGAGGGGGGACAGCTCAGGGGCAAAGCGAGGAAGTATTTTTTCCCGAAGAGGGTGGTGAACGCATGGAACAGCCTTCCAGAAGGGGTCGTGGGGTCAAAAACAGTGGGGAATTCAAGAAAACATGGGACAGACATAAGGCAATTCTAGAGGGGGGGGTAGGAGGAAGTAGGCTGTTGGTTAACTAGGATCTGCAACTTATTCAATAGGTAGGGAAATGGGCAGACTAGGTGGGCCAAGCAGTCCTTATCTGCCATCAAATTCTATGTTTCTATCACACCAGTAATCAAAACTCATACTGAGCTTGCACTGTGGAATTACTATGAGTTTTGATTACTGGTGTGATAGACGTATTCCAATTGCTCTGTAAGCTCCCGAGTACAGTTAGCGGCAACGGAGGTCTAAGAGCAGAGAGTTGGAGCACTGAAGACAGGCAGAAGGAGGTAGTATTTGTATATACACCCTCTCCATTCCAGAACACCAGTATAAGAGCCTATTTTGGAACTTGTACTGAACCAAATGTCCAGGTTCTGGTCTTTAGTGCAGGGAAGGATTCTGGGAGTGTCCCCCCTTGTGAGCCAGAGTGAGTGGTGTAGCCTGTAAATGCGGCAGGTTACACCACTCACTCTTAATGGTACTCCTAAATTTAAGCTGGCTTTGGGAGAGGAGTGATGAATAACGCACCTCACTTGGTAAGTGTCCACATGGCCGCATCTGCACCACTTTAACCCGACCGTACGGTTCGTTGCAGTGAAAATGCAGCTCTACAAATGGGATCAATAGAGAGGAAACGGGGATTCCATGAACTGTTCTGAAATATTTTTTTTTATTCCCCATAGAATGCTGTTGTCTTTACTATCTAGCAGCAAGTGGCTGAGAAAAGAGAAGTCAAGGGTGCAAGGTAGCAAAGACATCAATCAGCATTCCGCGCAAAATAAAAATCACATTGCAAAGCAGCTCAATGAATGTCCAATGTATACCCACATAAAACATCTTCAGTTCTAGAATTCTGTCCATCAGTGAGAACAGGTAGAAACAATTACATCATAATTTGATGATCTTAGCAACCTGGGAAAATAACATGGAAGTTTCATCAAAACTGAGAAAATAACATGCCAGTTGTGATGTCACAGCTCAAAAAGAGCTTATACCTGTATGTCCTATATTCATATTTATACCATGGGCCACAACTCAAGTTGACGTAGCAAGAGAAACAACATGGCTGACAGCTATGGGGAAAGTAACATAGGCTGTAGGGCGAACTACAGGTTATCCACCCTAGAGATAAATAAGTCACAATCACACATTTTATTAAGCTATGTTATTCATCCCTCTCATGATATAGATATAGCATATGCAATGACTGACTACATGACAACTCGTGCCAGTCAGTCTGTCGTGCGACAGTGCTCCGGCATATTCGTTCTGGCATCAATCATCTCCTATGACAATTCGTCCTCCGCTCACATATTATAAACTACACTCCAGGTGGGCGCAATTTGCCCACCAGATGAGACAGTGTTCCCGAAGGTAGTAGAACTGGAAGCTGTACTGCAAATGTCTTTGAAGTACTCTACAATCTAAGTGGGAGCGAAATGTATGGGGATGAATTGTCGTAGGTGCAGAGTCACGCCAGAGCTAAACGCCCGTAGCACGCTGTCGGCAAATGAACTGACCAGCACGATTCAATGTGTCCCTGCAATGACTTGACTCAAAGTATGCAATTTATGTTCACGTGTGACGGGGGCAGGACATAATACACAAGTGGTGGAGCCATGATTGAGTAATAAAAGTCCTGTCATGTAACAAGTGAAGATAACCTGTATATTTGAATCAGGCATTGCATATTTAATGTATGCAACGTTAGACTACTAGCTATAACTTAAATCTGTTGCTCGTTTGAAGATTTAACCATTTCTCTTTGATGTCAATTGCTGGCTTCAGTGCTGCATTAGGCAACTGTGAGGTCATCAGCATTATGAAAGCTGTACTCCAACTGGTTCGGTATACCATTGTGATGATATTAATTTTCAAGTTATCCACTGTGACAACAGTAACAGCAACATATTTTTGATATCTTGCTGTTACTGTTGTCATCAGTCAATATATTACTTTTATCTGGCCCTTTTTACACACACTCCTGTTGTAGGTCAGGAATAAGACACGATGGGTGTAGTTTATGGCCTGATAACGTGCAAGTCCCAGGTGCGTTCAGAGGCATGAGGTGCCTTTAGCACCTGAGACGTGCTCTTATCAGCCTAGAAACCACACCTCAAAGTGTCTTACTCTGCTTATAAAATGGGTCCCCCAAGTAAAAACTAAAAAAAGTAAAAATGGAAAAAAAAAATAGGTTTTACAGTTAAAAGCATTTGAACAGTGTGTATATATACATATATATTTTGCACTGTACAATGCACTGAACTTGGTCGCTAGCACGCCACCCAACTCCACTCCCACCTAGTACAGTATGTGATTTTGCTTTGTCCACATCTTGTAGGGCTCTGTTTTTAAAAGTTACAGGAGCTGTTTTATACAGAGCCAGTGTATCCCTCTTCAGCTGCCATAGTGCAGAGTGGCTTTCCTTTTAAGTGCGTCTCACCAAGCAAGTGCATCTTTCAAAGGGCAGCTGCTAGGGAGAAGTTGCAGTGTTTTTCACGGGCGTGTGTGTTTTGGTCAGGAAGCTGCTAGTACTGAGATGGTCAGGGGAGCACCGAAGAATGCAGTGGGGTCTGGAGATGAACGCATTGGGGGCTGGAGACAAGCTGCAGTGACCACAATCAGTGGGAGACCTGTGGATCAGTGGCCTGCCACAAACGTGAGTGAAGAGAAACAAAAATAAAGGTCTGAATGGCATTTTAAGTATATGTAATCGTGGTTGTTTTAATTTAATGCAGTACTTGGGAGTGTTTCTGAAGTGGTGAAAGTGTGATTTGTAAGTGTTGAGGCCAGTACTGATTTTACAGTACTAACATGGCTGCCGGAACATTTTGTTTAGAAACAGAGAATTTGACGGCAGATAAGGACCACTTGGCCCACCCAGTCTGCCCATTTCCCTACCTATTGGATAAGCTGCAGATTCCAGTTAACCAACAGCCTACTTCCTGCAACTCCCCACTATAATTGCCTGATGTCTGTCCCATGCATGTTTGAATTCCCCCACTGTTTTTGACCCCACAACCTCTCCAGGAAGGCAGTTCCATGCTTCCACCACTCCCTCCGTAAAAAAGAATTTCCTCACATTACCCCTGAGCCGTCCCCCCTCTAACTTTAAATTGTGCCCCCTTGTTCTTACACATCTCTTTTTCTGAAAGATGCTACCCTCCTGGACTTTGTTGATTCTCTTGAGATACTTAGAAGCTTCTATCATGTCCCCCCGTCCCTCCTTTCATCAAGGGTATAGATATTAAGCTCTCTCAGTCTCTCTTCATATGGTTTCTGATGTAGACCCTGCACCATTTTAGTTGCCCTCCTCTGGACTGCTTCCATCCTGTCTATGTCCTTGCGTAGATGAGGTCCCAAAACTGCACGCAGTACTCCATATGGGGCCTCACCAACTGTCTGTACAGAGGGATAACCACTTCCCTTTTTCTACTTGTGATGCCCTTCCCTATGCATCCCAGTATCCCCCTCACTCTCCTTACTGACTTCTCACATTGCTTACCCACCTTTAGGTCATCTGATATGATTACACCCAGATCCCTTTCTATTATTGTTATCATTAGTACCTCCCCTGCTATTGTGTACACTTCTCCTGGATTTTTATTTCCCAGGTGCATTACTTTGCACTTCTTTGCATTGAATCTAAGTTGCCATATGTCTGACCATTCCTCCAACCTTGCCAAGTCCCTTCTCATCCTTTCTACCCCCGTGTATCAACTCTGTTACAGATCTTTGTGTCATCTGCAAAGAGGCATACCTTTCCTTCCAGACCCTCTGCAATGTCACCTATAAAGATGTTGTAAAGGACTGGACCCAGTACTGAGCCCTGAGGTATTCCACTAGTAACCCCCTTTCTTCAGAATGTGTTCCATTCACTATGGCCTTCTGTGTCCTGTTGTGCAGCCAGTTTGCTACCCAGGCTACCACAATGGGACCCACTCCCAGGCTGGCTAACTTCATTATTAATCTTTTGTGCGGGACTGTGTCAAACGCCTTGCTAAAGTCTAGGTAGGCCATATCCACAGTCCCTCCCTGGTCTATTACTTTGGTCACCCAGTCAAAGAAATTGATTAGATTCGTCCGACATGACCTTCCTGCTGTGAATCCATGCTGCTTTAGGTCCTGTGCCCCACTGGCCTCTAGGTACTGAACAATTCTTTCTTTCACAAGTGATTCCATTATTTTCCCTACCACTGAGGTCAAATTAACAGGTCTGTAGTTTCCTGCTTCTGCCTTGCTCCCACTTTTGTGAAGGGGACTCACATCTGCCCTCCTCCAGTCCTCAGGTACCACCCCATCTTCCCATGATTTGTTAAAAAGTGTGGTTAGTGGTGTCACTAGGTCCTTCCTTAGCTCTTTCAGAATTCTAGGGTGAATCCCGTCAGGCCCCATTGCTTCGTCCACAATGAGTTTTAGGAGTTCTTTCAGGACTCTTTCTTCTGTAAATGGACTGGCGTCAACCCCACTACCCAAAGTGCTTCTACTGTTTGGTTTAGGTAACTCCTCCTCCTCTTCTTTTGTGAATACTGAGCAAAAGTATTCATTTAGTATCTCTGCCTTTTCACTGTCTCCCTCTGCCCACCTCCCCTCTCCTTTATTAATCTTCACTATCCCTCCCTTAACCTTTCTATGCTCCCTAATGTACCTAGAAAAGGTTTTATCCCCCTTCTTAACTGAGTTGGAATACTTTTCCTCGGTTTGGGCTTTTGCTTTTCTGACTGCCTTCCCCACTTCTTTCTGCTTTAATTGATACAGTTCCCTGTCGAGCTCCTTCTGTTATTCCTTATACTTTTTGAATGCAGCCTTTTTCTCCTTAACCTTCCCTGACACCTCTTTTGAGAACCATAGTGTTTTTTTATTCCGCTTCGTTTTCTTTGTTTCACAAAAAGGCTTGTTGCCTCCATGATGGCAATTTTGATTGTTCCCCATTGTTCTTCCACCCCTCCTTTCTGGCCATTTGCTAATGCATTCCTCAAGTATTCACCCATTATGCCAAAGTCAGCCCTTCTAAAGTCCATTATCCTTGTCTTTGTACGGCTTGTCTCCATGGCTGTGTTTATTGTGAAGCACACTGTGCAGTGGTCGCTTGTTCCCAGATGTCTACTGACTTCTAAATTTGTGATCCTCTTTCCATTTGAGAGTACCAGATCTAATATTGCTCCCTCCCGAGTGGGTTCCACCGCTAGCTGTCTAAGGCATGCCCCCGTAGGGCATCAAGAATGACCCTGCTCTTGGATGTGGCTGCAGTCCATGTCGTCCAGTTAACATCTGGCATATTCAGGTCCCCCATCAACAGTATCTCCCCTTTTTCAGCCATTTTGAGAATGCCTCTATCATTTTCTTGTCCATTTCCTCCGAGATGGGGGTCTGTATACAACCCCTGAGCGGATTGTGATGCCATTCCCTGTCTCCAAGGTGACCCAGAGTGCCTCTTGTCCTCCCCCTTTACTTTTTAGTTCTGTAGCTTTGATCTATTACCTTATGTAGAGAGCTACTCCACCTCCTCTTTTACCCTCCCTGTCCCTTCTGTAGATTGTGTACCCTGGTATGTTGACTTCCCAGTCATGGTTCTCCGTGTACCATGTTTCTGTGACTGCCACAATATCCAAGTGTTCCTCTTCCATCAGGGCTACTAGCTCAGGAAGCTTGTTTACCAGACTACGGGCATTGGTACTCATTGCCCTCCATTTAATGTTGGCTTTATCCTTTTTTACCCCATCCCTGCTCTTACTGCCCTTGTCCATTTTTCCATTTACCCCTGTCCTGCCCTCTGTCAAGCTCTGTACCTCAGTGTTTACCCTACTACCTGCCATGTTTTGTGGGGGGAGGCTTGAACTTTCCTGTTTCCTATCAGCACCTCCCCCCTTGGCTAGTTTAAAAGCTTGCCAAGGAAGCCTTTAAACCTGTCACTTAGGAATGTGTTTCCCTTCCTGGACAGATGCAGACCATCATGCCAGTATACACCTTCATCTCTCCAGGTGGACCCCCAGTCCCCAATGAAGCCAAAGCCCTGTGCTCTGCACCACTTTTGCAACCATTCATTAAACTGCATGGTGTTCAGTACCGTAGCCTCACCCCTGCCATAGACTGGCAGCACCTCTGAGAAGGTTACCGTGCTTGCTACTTGTCTGAGACCCCTCCCCAACTCCACAAATTCATCCTGCACTGCCCTGATCTCATGCCTAGCTAGGTCATTTGTCCCAAGGTGGACAATGATATCTAGTTCCCTCTCCTGTGATGCTGCTTCTGCAATCCTGAGGATTTGCTTCCTGTCCCTCCAAGCCATGGCACCAGGCAGGCACCTTACTTCCCTCTCCTCTCCTCTCCCTTCCCCAGGTCTACACCCCTAGCAATTGAGCCCCCTATCAGAAGCTGTCTCTTTCCCCTGTGGTGTCCCTTGCCACCCTTTTGTGGGTCTCCCTTGTGGATGTCCCCAGCATTCTTCTTGGTCTCCACTGAGGGTGTCATCATAGAGGAACCCTGATTTGCCAGACTGACATATGATTTGTGTAGAGGTACAACTCAGGGGCTACGCCTCTGTTCCACCACCCTCACCCTCCCAGAACCTACTGTGGTCCATCTGCTCTTCACACATGGCAACCTGTGAGGCAGTGGTTGTGGAACTGGTGCTCTTTGGGTGGGGGAGGCCCCCTTAGTCCTTGCCAGTTCAGCCTGGAGGTGGGCAACCTCCTCCCTCAAAGCTGACAGTTGCCTGCAAATAGGGCAGCAACGCAGGTTCCAGAATGTCTACTGGAAAATTGCTGCCCCACAGCCAGGCATGAATTTCTTGCTACACTGCATCCTGGTTGGCATAAGAATTACCAGTTGGCTCATTATACACTGATAAAGACATGGCCAGACATACCTCTCAGTCAATCAAGATGCAAAAACTCCCGACCCGTTTTACAAAGAGAGAGAGAGACACACACACTCACACCAAAATCAGACTGTTTTGCATTTTGTGTTGATCACCTTTACTTTGTTTACTACAGTAATCGGTGCCAAAGCCAATGTCAAATACAGTGGAAAAAAGCTAAAAGCCCAAGACGAAGCCCTAAAAGATTACTGTCTTTATCCCTGGATTGTCTGAAAATGACTTACTTGACGTACTGTTTGTGATGAGCGAGAGAGGGGGAGAGAGAGAGAGAGAGAGAGAGAGAGAGAGAGAAAACTGAAAGCCCTGTTTAACAGTACTACTAAAAGACTACTTACTTTACCAGTGTGATTAAAAAACTGCTGTAATTGATTGCATAATGTATAATCTGAGCAAATGTTCAACGGGGTTTGAGTGTAACCTTGCTAGAATAAACTAACACTTGTTCACCTGTCACCCATGTAAAAGGCCATTTCAGTACTAAACCTTTCAAAAACACAGTAGTGAAACTGAAATAGATTAGTTGCCATATTGGTCCTTGTAAGAACAGATCCGGAAGCAAATGGTTTGATACCTTTTATTGGATATCAAACCATTTGCTTCTGGATCAGTGGTTAAACTGGAAATGTTTAGGTGGGGAAACTCGAAAAATCAGGTTACTCACCTGTAACAGGAGTTCTAGGAGCGATATATGTTGTTCATCCACACTTCTTGGCATGTCCCTTTCCCCTTTAATTCTTGCCGGAAGGTCTTCAAGATGGCTCCTTCCACCTACCAGAGTGGCATAACCCTAGTCTCTGCTCCATGACACCTGATCTTAGCCCGCTGGAAGCCACGTTTGTGGGTCACAGCTGGAGAGGTCGGGTGGGTCAGTGTGGATCAACAACATATACCCTAGAAACACAGAATTTGATGGCAGATAAGGACCGCTTGACCCACCCAGTCTGCTCATTTCCCTATCTAATGGATAAGCTGCAGATCCTAGTTAATCAAAGGCCTACTTCTTCCTACCCCCACCCCCTAGAATTGCCTTATGACTGTCCCATGTATGCTTGAATTCCACCACTGTTTTTGACTCCACAACCTCCTCCGGAAGGCATTCCATGCATCCACAACCTCTCTGTGAAAAAATACTCCTTACATTACCTCGAGCCACACTCCATCTTCAAATTGTGCCCCTTGTTCTTGCACACCTCTTTTTCTGAAAGATGCTCCCCTCTTGGACTTTGTTGATTCCCTTGAGGTACTTGAAAGTTTCTATCATGTCCCCCCTCTCCCTCCTTTCCTCGAGGCTATACATATTAAGCTCCTTAAGTCTCTCTTCATATGTCTTCCAGTGCAGACCAGGCAACATTTTAGTTGTCCTCCTCTGGACTGCCTCCATCCTGTTTATGTCTTTGAGGAGACTGGGTCTCCAGAACTGCACGCAGTACTCCAGATGGGGTCTCACCAGCTGTCTGTATGGAGGGATAACAACTTCCTGTTTTATACTGGTGATGCCTCTCCCTATGCATCCCAGTATCCCCCCAGCCCTCCTTACTGCCCTCTCACATTGCTTGCCCACCTTTAGGTCATCTGATATGACTATCCCAGGTCCCTTTCCATTTTTGTTGTTGTTAGTATCTCACCCCCCATTGTGTACTCTTCTCCTGGATTTTTGTTTCCTAGGTGCATTACCTTGCACTTCTTAGCACTGAATCTAAGCTGCCATACATTTGACCATTCCTCCAACCTTGCCAAGACCCTTCATTTCCACCCCACCTTGTGTATCAACTCTGTTGCAGATCTTTGTCTCATCTGCAAAGAGACATACGTTTCCTTCCAGTCCCTCTGCAATGTCGCTTATAAAGACATTGAAGAGGACCGGTCCTAGTACTGAACCCTGTGGCACCCCACTAGTACCCCCCCTTTCTTCAGAGTGGACTCCACTTACTATTACCCTCTGTGTCCTGTTCTCCAGCCAATTCTTTACCCAGGCTGCCATCTTGGGAGCCACTCCCAGGCTGGCTAACTTGTATATTAATCTTTTGTGTGGGACTGTTTCAAATGCCATACTAAAGCCTAAGTAGGCCATGTCCACAGCCCCTCCCTGGTCTACTACTTTGGTCACCCAGTCAAAGAAATCTATTAGATTCATCAGACATGACCTTCCCGCTGTGAATCCATGCTGCCTTGGTCCTGTGCCCCTCTGGCCTCTAGGTACTCGACAATTCTTTCCTTCAGAAGTGATTCCATCATTTTCCCTATCACTGAGGTTAAACTAACAGGTCTGTAGTTTCCTGCTTCTGCCCTGCTCCCACTTTTGTAAAGTGGATTCACATCTGCCCTCCTACAGTCCCTCGGTACCACCCCATCCTCCCATGATTTGTTAAAGAGGGTAGTCAGTGGTGTCACTAGTTCTACCCTTAGCTCTTTTAGAATTCTGGGATGAATCCCATCAGGCCCCATTGCTTTGTCCACCTTCAGTTTTAAGAGTTCTTTCCGAACCCTTTCTCCTGTAAATGGGCTGGTATCAGCTTCTGTAACCAGAGTGTTTCTGTTTGGTTTAGGTCCCTCCCCCTCTTCATTTGTGAATGCTGAGCAAAAATATTTGTTTAGTATCTCTGCCTTTTCATAGTCACCCTCTGCCCATCCCCCTTCCCTTTATTAAGCCTCACTATCCCTCCCTTAGTCTTCCTTCACTCCCTGATGTACCTATAAGAGGTTTTATCCCCCTTCTTAACTGAGCTGGCTATCTTTTCCTCGGTTTGGGCCTTTGCTGTTCTGACTGCCTTCCCAGCTTCCTTTTGCTTTAAATGATACAATTCTCTGTCCTGTTCCTTCTGTGATTCCTTGTACTTCCTGAATGCTTTCTTTTTCTCTTGAACCTTCCCTACCACCTCCTTTGAGAACCATAGTGGTTTCCTACATCATTTTGTTTTGTTTAGTTGCTTCACACAAAGGCTTGTTGCCTCTGTGATGGCAGTTTTGGTTATTCCCCATTGTTCTTCCACCCCCCTTCCTGCCCATTTGTTAGTGCATTCCTTAGGCACTCACCTTACCACTCCTAGACAGTATCGTTACGTAAGAACTTACTGTAACAGTAGATCTGTCTCTTGCAGTAGGTTATTACACTTGGGAGTTCCACCAGGTGGCGCTATCACACGGCAGCTTCTTCTAGCAGTCTCCATAGGGGTGGCTCATGACATCACTTCCTTGGGCTTATAAGTATGGGCCCCGACTCATTCCTGTCGACTTCAAGCAAGCAAAGGCGGGCGAAGGAAACGGAGGGATGAAAGGAAGCCCCACCCAACATCCAGAGAGCAGGAGACCCAAAAAGAGGTGGGAGACAGTGGCGGATTACCTACTGCAAGAGACAGTTCTTCGAAGATCTACTGTTACGGTAAGTTCTTACATCACAATACTATCTTCTACGGACTGGTCTCTTGCAGTAGGTTATTACACTTGGGAGAGTGCCAAGCAGTAATTCCCAAAAGGGAGGATAGCCAAGGCAGGGGCACAATGGCACGACCAATGGTCAAGCCACAGCAGAAAACAGTCTTTAGCCAGAAAGGCCCGGAAGGGCAAGGAGTGGAGAAGAAAAGGTGGTCAAGTCCCTGGGTCAGGGACTGGACAGACAAAAGCAGAAGAGAGGCCATGTGTAGAGGTCAGGCAGCATCTGTAGAGCAGTGCCGTAAGAAATCTTAAAGACAGCCAGTATAACCCCTCAGGGGAACAGCATCAGAGACAGTCGAGTCAACTCGAACCACACCTGGTAGGGCAGAAAAGCCAAGGGTGAGTGAGGACAGCATGTGCCAAGTATGACGCAGAAGTAGGTGACCATGTACCTTGATTCATCCTGACGAGGCAAGGGTTGAAAGGCCATGGCATGAAGTCAAATCCAGTAAAGCTCCAAAGCGCGTACTGCGATGGAGACGGTGGAGGGAACTGGAGCAAGATGCACCGGGATCCCACAGCAAGGAACAACTGAAGGGCTCCAGAAGGGACAGTAGCAGAGGTTCTGAATAGATCTACAAGGAGGAGCGAAGTGTTCAGTATCGGGAAGCAAGCCTCCAAAGAAAAGGGCAGACAGACCCCCGGGCACCTCCGAGGCTTGCAAGAGGAGGTAAGGGGAAAGCCCAGAGGCACAGCTGAAGAGCAGGGGTGGGCTTGGACCCCCCAAGAGGGACGGGCGCAGGGCTGAGGGGCAGACATGGCAGCCACCCTAGATGCCCTACAGTGGTCCCAAGCAGCACCCCGTTAAGGGGGCCTGGAACACGATGGCCTGCCTGCAGAAGCAGAGGATGGGGCCCTGGGGGCACAGTAGAGGTCCTGGACTGACCTCAGGGCATGCCCTGAAGCCTGGAGGGAATCCAGAATGGCCTGAGTACCAGGGCTGGTGGCAGAGAGGCAGGCAGAGGCATCAACCGCATCGTAGCCCAACCGAAGCAGGTGACAGGAGATGGACGATATGGCGGACATGGGCTGAGCCAACCGGGCCGACTCCTGGGAGGGTGGCAAGGAGGAAAGCAGGTCCAAGGCAGAGGCTCTCAATGTGCGGAGGTACTAGACCATACGGCCCACATACTTGAGAATGCGAATCAGGAAAGTACTAGAGGCATAGACCTTCTTACCAAGGAAATCCAGGCGCCGGGAGTCTGTATCCAGTGGCATGGAACTAGTGTGGTGGTGTCAAGCAGTCCAGTCATGATCTGCTGTAATGACCACCAAGTCAGTCGCAGGAGCGGCTGACAAATAGGGATGGTCTGTTGAGGCCCGGTAAAGCTGCACCGGCCCCTGCAGGGCGGGTGGAGTGGAAGCAGGATGACGCCAAACCTAAGACAGGGCATTCAAATCCACAGGAATCAACAGAGAGTCAACCAGGGCAGGCTCCTAGGGCAAGTCAAGGTAGGCAGCCATGTCCTGGTGGAAGATACCCGCTCTGCAGCAGGGAAGCCAAACACGTCCTGGATCTGCAACATCAGATCCCGGAAGGAAGGGTCCGGGGACGAGGAGGCATCGGGAGGGTCAGGCGGGGTGGTGTCCAGAATAGAGGACGTGGACAGTGGGGAATCAGGGTCCCCATAACCTGGGAAGCCCCCGTCAGAAGCATCCTCCATGATGGGATCCTCCATGTCCGAATCCCCATACAGTGAACCCTCAAAAACGGGAGGAGAGGGGAAACCAGGCAGAGACCGCTGGATCTGGGCGAAGCCGCTTAGGTGGAGGAAAGGGGGAACACCGCTGCACAGGACCTGGGGTCCAGAGCTGGGCTGTGACTCATGGACTGGAGGACCTCCATGAAAATGCAGGCAATGCCCGGCACCTGGGAAGGGGGGGAGGTCTACAGATGGAGGGTGCCCAAGGGCAATGCTCGGGGAAGGGCGAGGCACCTCGGGGACCACAGACCCAGAAGGCCTGGAGGGGGCATCCCTGAGGGGTGGCACCGGAGGAGGGGCGAGGAACTTGGGACATGACCCAGGATCCCCAACTGAGGGTACGTAAGAGTGGGCGCCTGAGGGGCACAGAAATGGCAACGGAGTGGAAACCACCAGTGATGCAGGCATAGTGTGCCGGTGCCAGGATGGGCGGGGGGGCACAGAAGAGGAGCCCCGAACTGGGGAAGTCCCGGGGTGCAGAGCCCCTACCGTTTACAGGGGAAGCAGGCCAGTCAATGAGGAACGTGAAATATGCCTCCCCGTCAACGGGAGACGCATCCCTGTCAACAAGAAATGAAAAACATGACGACGGGGGGAAGCTGTCCAGTAGACGGGGAGCACTCAGTCGACAGCGGAAGAGCCTCAGTTGATGAGAGAGAAGCATCTGCATGCTCCGTCGATGGAGGAAGAGCTCCCGTTGATGCAGGAGAGAAAGCAACATGCTCTGTCGACAGGGGAAGCTTCCCCATCAACGAGGAACATTCCGTCAATGGGGGAACAGAGCCCGTCGATGGGAAATGTCCTGTAAAGTGCACAGTCAACGGGGAATGGCCTATCAACTAGGATTTGAGCAACAAAGGCTCCATCGCCATGTCAGAGGGAGGGTGAGGAGTGAGAGTCCTGCTCCCTCCGAGGCCGGGAACATGAGCCCTTGGTCAGGGAACCCTTAACATGGGTCCCCGAGGTCCGTTCTGACAGGGCTGTCTTGTCAGCCACAGATGAAGCCCCGGACCCAGCAAGAGTGCCTGGCCAAGGAGCAGCTGGGGTGCTGTGAGTAGTTCACAGACCTGCTGAAAAACAAGGAGAGCCGGGGGGGTGCTGTGAGTGGTTCACAGGCCTGGGTCAGTAGGAGAAAAATTGGGTTCAAGTTTACGTCGACGACTGGAACACAGGAGATACAGCTAGCTGCTGTGTGAGCTGAAGCCAGCGGGAAAATGAACAGAGGGTACTTGGGGCCGCCCACACTTTTACTCAACCTGAGGAAGTGTTGTCGTGTGGGCGGCCCCTAAGGAAGACTGCTAGAAGAAGATGCCGTGTGATAGCCCCACCTGGTGGAACTCTCAAGTGTAATAACCTACTTCAAGAGACCAATCCGTAGAAGATCTACTATTACAGGTGAGTAACCTGTTTTTCTCGGGCTGTGGATATGTTGTTCATCCACACTTCTTGGCAGACTCCTAGCAGTTCTCCGGGAGGAGGGAGGCAAGGCGCACACCCTCTACTTTGGGAGCAGAGACTAGAGAACTGAGACCCCAAAACCAGCTCCCGGCTTGACTAAAGATCAATGTGGTAGTGGGTGATGAA
Organism: Neoceratodus forsteri; assembly: GCA_016271365.2. Taxonomy (NCBI): domain Eukaryota; kingdom Metazoa; phylum Chordata; order Ceratodontiformes; family Ceratodontidae; genus Neoceratodus; species Neoceratodus forsteri. Next base: position 1,073,982,301 of record CM057454.1, on the reverse strand, counting down.
GGTGTTTGCTGTCTTCCAGGTAGCAGCACGGCAGATTCCTTGGATAGGGATGTCCCTGGAAGCAGCCGCCATCGCAGCAGTATGGCGGGTGGAATGAGCCCATAGCCATACAGGAGGAACCCTACCCACTAACCTATATCAGAGATCAATGTAAAATGTAATCCATCTGCCAATCATCCGCTTTGCTGCAGGTCTGCCAGAAGCAGCTTCATGTAGGAGACAAACAGCTGGCGAACCTCTCCCTGAATTTCTGCAATTCTCTCCTTGTAATAGGAGAGAGCTCATCTCAGGTCCAAAGTATGGAGCCTGTACTCTGCATCCAAGGTGTAGTTCGGGTAGAACACAGGCAGAGTCAATACCTAATTAAGGTGAAACTCTGACACCACCTTCAGGAGGAATTTCAGGTGGGGGCACAGGACAGCCTTGTCCTTGTGGAAGACCAGGTAAGGAGACTCCACCGAAAGAGCCTGGAGCTCTCCAGTCCTTCTGGCTGACGTGACAGCCACCAGGAAGGCAGTCTTCCACGACAAGTGTGATAGCTCACACTTGTGCATTGGTTTGAATGGCTAGCCCATGGGTTTTGCCAAAACCAGCAGTAAATCCCACAGAGGCGGAGGTTCATGCACCGGCGGGGATATGTGATCTAGACCCTTGAAAATGCGCCAGACCATCTTCTCCTGTGCCACCGTCTGCTGATCAGCTCGAGCCTGGTAAGCAGAAATGGCTGCCAGGTGCACCCTAAGGGTTGAAGACCGAAGACCCCTTTGGACAGAGACCAAAGGTAGTCTAAAATGCTAGCCACAAGGCAGGACAGAAGGTCCAGTGCCTTGCCCTGACACTAAATGGAAAACCTTTTCCATTTGAAGGTGTAGCACTTCCTGGATGACTCCTTTCTGGATGCTTCCACTACTGAGAGTACATCCTGGGAGAGACCCAAAGCCTGGAACTCTAGCCGCTCAGCTACCAGGCTGTCAGGTGCAGGGACTGAAGGTCCGGATGGAATACCTTCCCATGACTGACTGAGATCAGGCCTGGGCGTGCTTGAAGATGCCTTGGGAGCCTGTTGTTGAGGCTGAGATCTGGATACCAGAACTGGCAAGGCCAGTCTGGGGCTACCAGGATCACCTGCGCCCTATCCCTCCCCACCTTGAGAAGCACCTTGCGGATCAAAGGAAATGGAGGGAAGGCACAGATGAGGCCTTGGGTCCACGGCCTCGAGAGAGCATCCCCCTGCAGCGAACTCCGCTGAGGGGGGCGGGCATGAAACAGCCTCAGTTTGGTGCTTTCCCTGGGGGCAAGCATGTCCACCATAACTTTGCCCCAGTGGGAGAATAGGCTATGAGCTACCACTGGACGGAGAGACCACTCGTGGGATGTCTTGCCTACATGGTTGAGAGCATCCGCCAGTTGGTTTGAGGCTCCTGCCACATGGATGTCTAGGAAATCTGCCTCCAGTCGACTCACGAATGTCCAGATGTGGAGCGCTTCCCTGCACAGCAGCCAGGAATGTGTGCCGCCCTGTTTGTTGAAGTAGTACATGGTCATAGTACTGTCCATCTGGACTTGAACCACTTGACCCCAAAGCTGCTGAGCGAATGCTGACAGCGCCAATCTGACTGCTCTGAGCTCCAACAGGTTGATATTACTCTCGGTTAATAAAAGTGGAAGTAGGCCCTAGGCCCATCAAGACCACTTTCTCCACAAATATGGGGGGTATCTAAGTAAAACTTCCCAACAATAATCTATCTAACTCAATTTTAAACTGTCTACATGATGTCTGATCCACTATATATTGTGGTAAAGAATTCCAAAGCCCCGGAGCTCTTAAAGTAAAATAACATTTTCGTTTATTTGTAAATGCCCTTGGTACTTGAATTTGCCTGTTATTACATCTCAGACCATACGTTTTGTCCAGATATTTTAAACCACATGTGTTCATAAGACTTTCATCATTTAAAATATTAAATAACAACAAGTCACCTCTATCCTGCCTCGTCTGTAAATTATATAGTCCTAATGATGTTACCCTTTCTTGATATGTAAGATGTCTTATTTCTGGTATTAATTTTGTCATTCTTCTTTGTAAGCTCTCCACCATTTTTTTGTCTTTTTCCAAATATGGTGCCCAGAAGGAAACTGCATAATCAGTATAAGGTCTAATATATGTCTTATATAATTTTGTAATGCATTCTTTATTCCGTGTTATGAACGATTTTCTAATGGCAGTAATAATACGATTACCTGTTTGGATTACTTTATTACATTGATTACTCCAATTAAATTTGTTATTTACCATGACTCCTAGATCTTGTTCATAACACCCTTTCTTAATATCATTCCCACACAGGATGTAATCAGGGGTCTAGAACCCCATGGCCCTGTTGTTCCCCATGTGGGCTCCCAAGCCCGTGAGAGAGGCATCGGTCATGAGGACGACTATCGGCTCGGGGCGGACAAACAGGATCCCTTCCTGCAGATGGTCTAGGATGGTCCACCACTGGAGAGCGTCCCACATCCTCTGGGTCACAGTGATCAGCTGGTCGAAGTGACCGTGGCGCCAAGTCCACTGGGCGGCCAGCTCCCATTGAAGGAGGCGCATATGCCATCGGGCCCATCAGACCACAGTGGTGCAGGCCACCATGTAACCCAGAATGCACAGAAAGTCCCGGGCAGGGTGCAAGTGCCCAACCAGAAATGACTGGGCAAAGGAGGAGAGAACCTCCACCCTGTCTGCTGGGAGCCAGGCTCTGGCTCAGCAGGAGTCAAGCTCTGCCCCGATGAAGCATATCACCTGTGATGGCACAAGCTTCAACTTGGCCTCGCTGATCAGAAGGCCAAGTTGAGAGCAGGTCTGGAGAGCCAGATCTCTGGACCCCTCCACCTCTTGCTGGGTGGAACCTACTAAGAGCCAATCATCGAGGTAAGGGTATACTCTGACCCCTCGATGCCTGAGATGGGCTGCCACCACTGCAATGCAGTAGGTGAAGACCCATGGGGCCGATGACAGGCTGAATGGCATGGCTCGGAACTCATGTAGGGTTCCCTCTGCTCTCACGCAGAGGAACCGCTGGTGAGACGGATGAATTGGGACATGAAAAAATGCGTCCTGGAGATCTGGTGAGCAGAACCACATGTTTTGCTCCTGGGATGGTACAATCTGGGACAGAGTTACCATCCTGAAGGTGTGTGGCCTGAGAAACTGATTCAGGCCGTGCAGCTCTAAAATGGGGCACCAGCCCCCCTGTCTGCTCCGGGACCAGGAAGTACCTGGAAACAAACCCTGGGTTGACTGGAGGATCTGCCACACAAACCACTGCCTCCTTGAGGAGGAGTTGGGCTATGTCATCTCTCAGAGCCGACCGAGTATGAGCGGATACTCTCTCCTCCCATGTGGCATAGGCTCGGCAGGGAGGGTACTGCTCAAGCTCTAGAAGCAGACCCTGGCCGACCATTTCTAAGACCCACCTGTTCGTGGTAACAGCGGACCAGGTAGAAAGAAAGTGGCGGAGCCAGCCCCCCACGGGAGGACCCAGAGCTGGCGTGACAGGAATGGAGGTGGCAGCCCCTTTCCCAACACTGGGCAGGCTTGGAGGAAGAGGGTCCAGACTGGAACCCACCTGAACCCCGACCTCCCTGTCTGCAGGTCGCTGGAGGCCCGGACTTGAGCCAAGGGCGCTAAGCTTGTGCCTGTTGTTGCTGCCCACCCTGGAAGGAGGGCTGCTTGGCCGCAGGAGCAGGGTGCCAAAAAGGCATCTCTCCTTCTGCTGCTTCTTGGAGCCAGGGGTGTCCTTTTGAGCAGAAGTGGCAGAGTCCAAGGTGGCACTGGACTGCTCGATCTGCTGAAGGTGACCATCCACATCTGGGCCGAAGAGATCGGTACCCAGGAAAGGAACATCAGTGAGTTTGTGCTGGGTATCTGCTGTAAAGGTGGAAGGCCTCATGCAAGCCCTGCAGCACATGGCAACCGCGACTGCCACCAAACGGGCGCACGTGTCCCCGAGGTCCAAGGCCATCTGAAGTTGCTGCTTGGCAACAGCTCGGCCCTGGTCCCAGACCTGCTTGACCGTAGTCTGAAGGTCCAAGGGGAGGTGTGGGAGAACTTCGTCCAAGGAGCCCAGGAAGGCATGGGAGAAGTGTAACAAGATGACGGCCGAGCTTGCCTGATGGAGGCCTAGAGAGGAGGCTGCATAGATCTTCCTGGCAGAGTGATCCAGTTTTTTGGACTCCTTGTCTTGAGGTGTATCAGTGTCAGCAGAGCTGCCTGTGCATCTGAACACAGAAACGGTCGCTAACCCCTCCACCGAGTGATGTTCCGTGAACCCCGAGAGGGACCCAATGGGCACCACATACTTGCGGGCCATCCAGGCAGACGGTGCTGGGCAGGAGGGCAGGACGCAGCCAGAGTCCAAAGCCGGGCCCACAATGGCCTTGACCCCTCTTTTAAGAATATCTGTAAGAGGGTACTCTGCCTATTTCTGAACAGGTTCCAGGGGCATCCCCGTGGATTCGGAGACAAGGCAGAAAATTCCCAAAAATGATGAGGGGCCCTCCTCCACTGACAGCCTACCCACCGACTCATCATCCAGCAGTGGACAGTGGACGTCAGTGTTGTCAGAATCCGAGGTATCCAGATAAATTGGTTGGCCACCAAGGTACCCTTCTACGCGCTGCGGGGAAGACCCAGAGCAGTCCAAGCTTCCTTCGAAGGAGCCCCTTCCAAAGGCTGTTTAGGTGGCAGCTCCACCACTATCAGTGGAGGGGACGATTTTGGCTGAACCGGGGCAGGTTTTACCGGCTCCGCGGGTGGAGGAACTGATTTCACCGGTTCTAATGGAGCGAACTTCGGCCTGGGAGGCGAAAGCCAAGTAATGGCTGGGGTGGAAACCGTAGAAGGCTTCTGCCCAGACAGAATGAGTTGTTGCCACATTAGATCTTCGTAGCGTCGATGGAGTTTCCGAAGAAGCCTCTCCTCATCCGAGGAGGATGAAGATGAATGGTGCTGTTGCCTCTTTTTAGAGCACTTATGCACCTTCCTCGGCCTATCAGTCGAGGGGGTCCGAGATCTCTACCTCGATCGGAATGGCCGAGTGGGTCACTCGGGGGACCCCGGGGGAACTGATGAATTTCCTGGATCAGGGACCGGTTCCTGAATGGGACTGCTAGCAGGCTGAGTTTCTTCATCGGGGATAAACAGGACAAGAGTCTTGTGAAGGGAATTGTCGGCCTCATCAGCTGACAACCGATCGACAGTGTTGAGAGTGATCTCAACCGCATCAATCGAGACTTTGGCCGGCTGACCATACGGCGGGATCGAGAAGCCGGCAGCCAAAGTCACAATCTCAACTGTGGTCGAGACTGGTGATTCCTGGGACAGAGATCGCTCTCGATCCCAAGAACGTCTTTGCCGAGATGAAGAATACTGCAGTTACGTAAGAACTTACCGTAACAGTAGATCTTCGAGACAGGTTGCTGCAGTAGGTCTTCACATATAGGACTGTGCCCCTGACGTCAGGTCTAAACGGCAAACTTGTAGATAGCAATCATCAGCGGGCACCGCCCCCGACATCGGGCGTCGTGACGTCAGCCCGGCTATAAAGGAGGAGGTCTTGCACCCGCTCTCCAGTTCTTTTCCACCGGAGACCTAAAGAAAGGTAAACAATAGCTTGGAGTGGAAAACTCCTAGGACCTCGCTTCCTCTCTAGACCCAAGGACTAGGCAGGATGGAAAATAAAGGAAATAACATCCAGGAACTGGGGGAAGGAGGGTGGGAAACTAGACCTAGTGCAGGAACCTCTCTCAAAGATCTACTGTTACGGTAAGTTCTTGCGTAACTGCAGTATCTTACGTCGAGAGGGTTCCTGCAGTAGATCTTCACATATAAGACTGAATACCAAGCAGACCCCACAAAAAAATAATAATGCAGAGGTGCATCCAGGAGGAGGAGGAGGAGAAGTCGCCATAGGTAATCATGACAGGAGGCCTTGCAGAACTGCGAGACCAAAACCTGTTCTGCGCCTAGAGACAATGTCCAGACTGTAATGCTTGGTGAAAGTGTGAACAGACGACCAAGTGGCAGCTGTACAAATCTCTGCAGTGGACACATTCCTAAAGAAGGCAGTAGAGGTAGCCACGCTGCAGTGGAGTGACCTTTAACTGCCCCTGGAAGGGACTTCCCATATTTCGTGTAAGAAAAACAGGTGCAGTTGGCTAACCATCTAGAGATGGTTTATTTTGAAAGAGCCTTGCCCTGGCACTGGGGAGCAAAGGCGACAAAGAGTTAGCTTGATTTACGCACCTCTTTAGTCTGGTTTGTGTAGTACCTCAAAATCCGGTGCACATCTAGGGTGTGCAGAAGTTATCTCCCCCTCCCCCCCGTTGGAATGCTGGGGATAATAGACTGGTAATTCCACGCTCTGATTCAGAGTGGTTTCTGAAACCACTTTGGGGAGAAAAGAAGGGTTAATCTGTAGGACTACTCTGTCTCTATGAAAAATTAAATAGGGTTCTTTACAAACAAAAGCCTGCAGCTCAGAGACCCTTCTGGCAGAAGTGACTGCGACTAAAAATAAAGTCTTCCAGGAAAAGAAGCATAAGTCGCAAGTAGAAGCTGGTTCAAATGGGGACAAAGTCAGCCTCTCGAGCATGAAATTCAGGTCCCGGGGGGACAGGGATTCGGGATAGGAGGTTTCAAGTGAAGGACACCTTTCAGAAAGGTTTTGGCAACCTCAAAACTGAGCCAAGGTTTTGCCCTCCACAAGGAGGTGGTAGGCTGACACCGCAGAGAGATGGACCTTGATGGAGGAGCAGCTAAGGTCCGTCTCAGATAGATGTGCGAGGTATTCTACCACCTGGGCCGCCAAGCACAAAAATGGATCCCAGCTCCTTGTTAGGGCTCAGATCGAAAATATTTTCCACTTCATGGCGTAAGTGAATCTAGTAGAGGGTTTTCTGGCCTCTACTAAGATATGAGCAACCTGCGAAGAGACACCATAGAGGGAAGCCGCTATGTCCACAGGTGCCACGCATGAAGGTGGAGAGACTGAAGGCTTGGGTGCACCAGGGTGCCCTGCTCCTGTGTCAGAAGGTCGTAGGAAAATGGCAAAGGAACCGGAAGTTCCAGTGCCAGTTGCTGCAAAACAGGGAACCAAATCTGGCGTGGCCGGAGAGGAGTGATAAGGATCATATGAGCTCCCTCCTGCTGAAGTTTCACCAGAACCTTCTGAATGAGAGGAAAGGGAGGAAATGTGTAAAGAAACCTCCCTGTCCAAGAGAGAGGCAGTGCGTCTCTCCAAAAAGCACCATGCCTGGGAATGAGCGAGCAAAAGTTGGGTAGTTTTGCGTTGTATGAGGAGGCAAACAGATCTAAGTCTGGACAACCCCATCAAAGAAAGAGTTCTTCGACCAACTCTGACTTTAGCTCCCATTCGTGGGCCCTGGCCACTGATCGACTGAGACTGTCCGCCAGGACATTGCTTTCTCCTGGTACGTGGGCTGTTGTCAAGTAAAGGCTGTGCTGGATCGCCCAGTACCAAACCCTCATTGCTTCCTGGCAAAGAGGGTATGATCGGGTTCCTCCCTGTTTGTTGATGTACCAGACTCTGGACATATTGTCCGTCTGAACCAGAAGAGATCCCGGTACCAGAAGGGAATGAAACACCTGGAGAGCATAAAGAACCGCTCTGGTCTCCAGAATGCTGATGTGGAGCATGCCCTCTTGTTCGGACCAAGACCCCTGTATTTTGAGTTCCCCCAGGTGGGCTCCCCAGCCCAAGTCCGAGGCATCCGTGGTGAGGATTTGGGTAGGCACAGGGGAATGAAAAGGGGTTCCCCTTGATAGGTTGGCGAGATCCTGCCACCAGCGAAGATCTCTTGGAAGGTTGGTGGAGATCATGACTTTTTAGTTCATGTCGTCTGTACTCTGATCTCATTGGACTCGGAGAGATCATTGGGTGACCACCATGTGAAGTCTGGCGAGGGGAACTGTAGGAATGGCCGCCGCGATCAGTCCTAAAAGACAGAGCACAGCATGTGCTGGGATCCATCGAGCCTGGGCCACAAGAGTGCCCTGAGCAACCAAAGTCTCGGCCCAATCTGATGGCAGAAAAGCCTTGCTCTGAACTGTATCTAGTACAGCTCTGATGAACTGGAGTCGTTGAGATGGTACTAGCTGGGACTTGGGGAAGTTGACCATGATCTCCAGAAGGAAGAACAAGTTCAGAGTGAAAGACAGAGACTCTTTCAGGCTGGTAGGAGAGGGTGCTGTGAAGAGCCAGTCATCCAGGTACGGGAAGACATAAATGCCCAGGCGGCGTAAGAACACTGCCACCACCGCTAGGCACTTTGTGAATACCCAGGGGGCCGAAGAAAGGCCAAAAGGGAGTGCCCGGAACTGGAAGTGATCCTCCATAAAAGTAAAATGGAGGAAGCGGTGGTGGGCCGGGAGGATAGGGATGCGCAGGTAGGCATCCTGCATATCCAGGGAGCACAGCCAAGAGTTGGGATGGAGCAGGGGAAGGAGCCCCTGAAGGGTCAACATACGAAATGTCTTATACTCGACGAAGATGTTTAATGTACTGAGGTCCAGGATCGGTCTCAGGTCTACCGTTTTCTTTGGGACTAGGAAGAAGTGGGAATAAAATCACCTTCTTGTCTGGTTTTGAGGGACAGGTTCTATGACCCCCTTTAAGAGGAGAGCACGAATCTCTTGCAAGATGAGGGGGACCTGATCCCGAGGATAGAAAGACTGTCCCGGAGGTAGGGGGTGGGAATCTCGATGAACTCGATCGAGTGACCTCAATGGATGAGCTCAAGCACCCAAGACTCTGCGGTGATGAACCTCCAACCTTCCAGGTGGAGGCCGAACCTCCCTCCGACTGGTTCCTCCTGAGGTAAGAGAGGGAGCGGAAGAAGGGGAAAGGAGTCAGGATGCAGAGGGGAGCTTTGGTCCCCAAGGCTGGTTTGGAGAATTTGGCGTGCGGGGTTTGGGCTCCGGAGCCAGGGGCACTTCTTTTTCCCCTGACGTTTGGCCTGGTTCTTGTTCCACCTTCTTTGGTGGCAAAAGGGCTGCTTTTTCTGACCTGTCTTGTACACAGAGCATACGTCTCTTAAGGAGCATCCACTCTCTTGCAATCCCATGATGATATCATTTGCATCACTGCCAAAGAGGACGGAACCCCTAAAAGGGGCGTCCAAGAGGGAAGTCTGTACATCCTGTGCCAGATCGGCTATCTGAAGCCAGAAGAGCTGGCGGAGACAGATTCCCATGGCTGCTGCACTAGCCACAGAGTCCACCGAGTTGTACGTCACTCGCAGTGCGTGACGACATGAGGACTTCCCCATCCTGACCTTGTCCAGGAGCTTCTTCCTAAGGGTTTCATCTTGAACCTCAAGTAGATCCCTTTCCAGCTCCAAAAGAGTAGCTTTCTGGAAAGCAACCATGTGCGAGACATAGTTGAGAGATCTTATGCCACAGGAGGAAGAAGAATACATCTTTCACCTGAACTGGTCTAACTGGCGAGAGTCCTTATCTGGAGGTGCGGAACTCGGGTGTTTCGGCTAGGCTGACCAGTCATGGGCGGCAGTAATGACCATGGAATCAGCCATAGGATGGGAGTTAAGGTGTTGAATCCCTTCCAGGGGATAATAGGTCCGGTCTGCTTTCCTGGAGACCGCTGGTATGGAGGACGGTTGTTGCCATATAGTGGTGACCAAGTCCTCACGGGATCCCATCCAAGGGGGTATGGGGATGGGATTCAAAGTAGTAAGGTCCAGGTGCTCCGCAAGTTTTTTGCATTGCAGATCAACCTCTTTTGTGGGCCAGCCTCTGGCTGTCTGTATGGAGCAAAAGAGGTCTCCAAAGGATGGGTCCTCCGGAGGGGACTTAGGAGACTCCTTTGGTGGAACCTCAATCAGAGATCTGGGATCCGAGGGATCGGTGTCAGACTCCGTGTCAGAGGGTTCTGAGCCACTAGAGATGGAAAGATCCATACCCGCAGTACCCGCAGAATGAGAACCAGAGGTTCCATCCGCTGGAGGCGGTGGTGGTGGGGGCCCTGGGTTGGAGGGTTCCCCCTATTGACTGCCTGAGCTCCGACAGCAACTGTGTTCTGGCCTTCTGCCACCAGTGGGGAGCTTTTTCTGGAGCCGGTGGTGGTGGAGGAGGAGGAGGCTGGTAGGACGGATAAACTGGGTACTGAGGCCAAGAGGAGTAATGATAACCCGTCTGCGGATAGTAGGAATACCAGGGTAACCCGGTGTCGGGTATCCTGGCGCCTGAGGCACATAGCCCGGCGTCAGAAAATGTCTGGTCGACAGCGGGCCGCCCGAAGGCGGGACAATGGGATCCGAGCCCGGAAACCCGCCCGGAGGATCTGGTCCTGCTGGGGGCAGTGCCATGGCGCCTTGGGGAGGCGCAGGATCTGGAAGGGCCCCCGAAGGTCCAGAGGGAGGAGGCTCCTTAGAGAGATCCTCATCCGGCGTCGGACAAAAGTCCAGGGACGGCGGAAGGCCTGGTGAGGGGGAAGGTCAGCAAGGAGCCCCGACGGCAAATCTGAATGAGACTTCGCTGGAAGAAAAATCAGCGTATCTGGTGGCGAGTCCCTGGGATGCAACACCCTAGAGGATGAAGGGTCACTCTGCCCCTCACTCTATCCGACATCAGGGGCCAAACTGGAGCCTGACGGGAGAGTGGAATGATCCGGGCAGGCGACAGAGGAGCAGCCGTCTGACTGATCGGACCGGGCTGGGCTACAAGCAGTCCGGAGACCACCGCTAGACTTATCAGCCGAGGCCGTGGCCCTTCAACAAAATCGATGGGTGTCTTATTGGCAGGGTAGGTAGACAGAACAGAGACCTCTAAAGAGGTGACCCTCGGCTGCCTGCTCACCTCCGGAGGGGAGAAGGTACCGGCCAAAGAAGTGGACGGGACACGGCAGAAGTACTCTCACAGTTTCGGAGGGCCTCCCGCGTGGCGATGGACTCCTCTCCCGGCACTTTTCTTTGCTTTTCTTCTTTTTTGGGCCCGACGACGATGACCTATCCCGCAGTTCCTGGAGCTACTCTTCCATCTACGCCAGTTGTCGGGTCTGGAGATGGGCCTTGAGGGTCCGTTTGCGCCTGGTTTGGGTCGCCTGGTTGAAGGCGTGGCAGATGGAGCACTCCTGGGAGTTGTGCTTAGAACCGAGGCAGAGGAGGCAGCGGGAATGGTCATCCCCATGCGGGATTTGGGCGCCGCACTTCAAGCACTTCTTCTTCTGTCTAGAAGACATCAAATAGAGTGAAACAAATTAGTTGAAACTAGTTATGAGGCAAAGAAAACTTCGACAAAATGACAGACGTCTGATCGCTGTTCTATCGCGTGCTGAACGTTACTGAGGTGACGGCGGGAAAGAACTAGAGAGCGGGCGCAGGACCGCCTCCTTTATAGCCGGGCTGACATCACGACACCAGACGCTGGGGGCCGTCCCCACTGATGATTGCTATCTACAAGTTTGCTGTTCGGACCGGACGCCAGGGGCGCAGTCCTATATGTGAAGACCTACTGCAGGAACTCTCTCGAAGTAAGATCTCTCGGTTCCTTTTCACGGGATTGGGAGGTATGCAAGCCCGAAGGTCCCTGGCCCTTGGCGGGGAAAGACTAGCACATCTCCTGAAAGGAGCCAGAGAACATGGAGCCCATATTGAGTGGAACAAAAAATCGGCCAAGAGGAGAGCTCTGCAGTCCGTGCCACCTCTTCCTCAAAGGCCTGCATCTGTTCTAACTGCTCGGTGGACCCCGCAGCCATGGAGACCGCCCACCAGGCCTCCTTGGATTTCACCAGTGGATTCAGTTTCTCGGGCCTGCCCAACTTGAGCCGTGCAAGATGATCGACGAGGATGTTCAGGTGAAAAGTGAGACATCTCGCATGCCTAGGTGTCATGGCCAACACCCAAGCAGTAGACACATGTGGGTCTGTGCATGACATTTTCTGGCCACACAGGTACCGGTGAAAACCGGGGGGTGGGGGGGGATTTATCTTCCATGATCGAATAGCGAAAGTCACACTCGCTATTGCAAATGAGCTTAATCTTCAGAGGATCTGAAGAAATCGAAGTCAGGGCCTACAAAATGCAGTAGCGGAGAGAAGGCAACCTGAATCTTCCAGTGGAAAGGAAGAGCTGGCGTCATGGGATGGAGCCAAGGGTTATACCACCCCGGTGGGTGGGAGAAGCCAGCTTGAAGACCTTCCGGCAAGAATTAAAGGGGGAAGGGACATGCCAAGAAGTGTGGATGAACAACATATTCACGTCCCAAGAAATCTAAATTTCTAGCTGGTGGAATTGTCATTTATAGGTGGCAGAACTCCCCTACAGTAGTCAAAGGAGAAGGATGACCGAGGTGGTAGAACTGTCATACAGTTTTTAAAGAGGTAGTGGAACAGAGTTCCTGTGGGCTCCTGCCAAATTTAACCCCTGCAAAAAAGGGACTGGAATTTTTGACATCAGACCTTAAGAAACTAGTAAGCAACATTCCAAACAATGTACTGCTATTGCCCTATTAATACAAATGTAAGACTCCTGAAAGAGGCAAACTCAAAGGCAAATATGTTCTTCCTTTGTTGTAATCGCCATCACCTAACTAAAGATGGTTTATCAAAACTAATAAATACCAGGAAAAAATTCTTACGTTGTTCTTCAGGTTTGCTTGCAAGAGACGAGAAGGTCAGGTACATGACGTAACAGCTGATAACACCAGACTGCAACAGACCTGAGTTTGGCTGACCTAGAATATTAAATAAAGCAGCAGGAGGTCAGCACCTCAGGCATTAACATTATCAAGATCTACTAATGAACAAGAGTAGATTTTAAGGGCAAAACAAAGCACACCATTTCAACTCCAAACAAAAAAAAATTCGTTTTTTTTTTTTAACACCACAATTTCCTCCCAAATTGAAATCCATCATGTCCCCTTTTTTCTGATGCTTCTGGAGTGTTCCTGTGTCACTGCCCACAGCAATGCCCACTGACAACACTGTGTCTGTAATACTTTGGTGAACTTCCTGTAACAATGCACTGCCTATTAAGTCTGGACTTCTTCAGTAGGACTGACCTGTGCAACACAACTGAAATAAGCCTCCCTGCTCCCACATTCATGTCCCCCACCAAACCCCCCAAAACAGGGACCCTCCTATATCGCATGATAAAAAACAAACAAAACAAAAATAACAAACAGGAACTCACAGCACAGTGTGGGATATCCAGGTTCACACCACACTCTAAAATTCCACATTAGACCAATGGGAATACTTTTCCTTATCAGGCACAGTAGTGTTGTCCCCCTCCTCTATCCCCACGGGCTGATGAGGCACCGCCCACTCCTGCGTAGATTAGGAGCTGGCATCAAGGCACAAAAGGCAGACACACACCATCTCTCTTGGCCGCTGGTAAGCTGTTGTTGTCCACACAGAGTGGGTCTGGTATTGGGGAGGGGGGTGGGGAACTGGGTGTTGGAAGTGTTAAGTATGTCCTCTCTATTTGGGCAGATGCACCTTCAGCCTTTGCTGGGGACTGAACCTGGGACCCTAAGTACCAAAGGCAGCAGCAGCTCTAACCATTCAGCTAAAGGTCAATTCCCCCTAGCTGGCAGATCAATGTGGTCCTTTACTTTATACTTGCTATCTTATGGACCACCACTAGAGGTCTCTACTGTTGTTACAATTACTCCGCTCTGCTTGGACTGCTTTTCAGCCTTCTCTACTAAGTGGCACTGCTTTGCACAGATGGTCTACTCTCATATACAACGACGACGACGATGACATCAACAACAACGACATCATCAACAAAGAGCAGGTGAAACACACCCCTCACTGATGATGGTCCCTTGATCCGATGTCATTGCCACACCATAGCTCCACTGATGACACAAACACTTTGGAAAGACTAAGGAGATGATATACAGAAAAGAGAGCCAGCCCTGGGGGACACCCACAACTGAAACTGCAGTTACTTACCATACCAACAGATCTTAGAAAAACTCTCCTCCACTGAGCCACACCTTTGTAAATATAAGCTACTGACATCAGGACCACCCAGAAACTTTTGCCAGCTGAGGCCTCTTACATCAATGCTGCCTATGTAACATGGGCGGCCCCATCATTCCTCCGTTCCCCACCAAAGACATGCTTGAAGGATTATCAAACTGGCAGAGACCTGGAAAAACAGAGTCTCTTCCATTAAGCCATACCTTCGGCACTATACTGCTTCAGCGCTAGGATCACACGAAAACTTCGCGAGCCAGGGGCTGCCCACAATGATGTTAGGCATCAGCATCTGTATTAACATGGGCGACCCCATCTCTCCTTAGTTCCCCGCCGGAGATTAGACTCTGTGGACGTCCACTCATGGGGAACCAGGAGGTAAGACCAGCCCAGACATACAAAGTGAGGACAGGGCTGCAAATATGATGCATGGATTAGGTTCAGGCACAGTATCTAATGTAACCCTCACTGAATTAGAAGGGAGATGGAGGGAGGGAAGGACAGCATGGCCTAATGGAAGAGATTTTCTCAAAGATCAACTGTTACGGTAAGTACATAACTGTTCCATCTTCTTCAGGAAGATTCCTTCCATTAGGCCACACCTTTAGAATGATTCCCAGCAGTCCCCAAACATAAAAGGGAGGCTAGTACAGTCTGATATATTCAAGACAGCACGCCTTGCAGCACAGCAAGCCCAGATCCAGCGTGTCTACAAGAGACTATATCCAGAATGTCATATTTAGTGAAGGGGAAGACAGTGCTCCATGTGGCCACAACACATGTCAGCAGCTGAAACATTTCTGAAACAGCTACAGAAGTGGCCATTCCCCTTGTGAAGTGACCATGAATCACACCAGGAAGTACCTTACCATACGTCCTATAACAGAATGTCATACATAGAAACATAGACTTTGACGGCAGATAAGGACCACTAGGCCCATCTAGTCTGCACATTTCCCTACCTACAGGATAGGCCGCAGATCCTAGTTAACCAACAGCCTATTTCTTCCTACCCCCCACAAGAATTGCCTTATGTCTGTCCCATGCATTCTTGAATTCTCCCACAGTTTTAGACCCCACAACCTCCTCAGGAAGGCTGTTCCATGCATCCACTACCCTCTCTGTGAAATAATACTTCCTCACATTGCTCCTGAACCGCCCCTCCTTCTATCTTTAAATTGTGTCCCCTTGTTCTTGCACGTCTCTTTTTCTGAAAGATGCTACCCTCTTGGACTTTGTTGATTCCACTGAGGTACTTAAAAGTTTCTATCATGTCCCCCTCTCCCTTCTTTCCTCAAGGGTATACATATTAAGCTCCTTTAGTCTCTCCTCATACGGCTTCTCTTGCAGACCCTGCACCATTTTAGTTGCCCTCCTCTGGACTGCCTCTACCCTGTCTATGTCCTTGTGGAGATGGGGTCTCCAGAACTGGACACAGTACTCCAGATGGGGTCTCACCAACTGTCTGTACAGAGGGATAACAACTTCCTGTTTTCTGCTGATGATGCCTCTCCTATACATCCCAGTATACCCCAGCCCTCCCTACTGCCTTCTCACATTCCTTGCTAAGCTTAAGGTCATCTGATCACGATTACCCCAAGGTCCCTTTCCTTTTCGTTGTTTTACTACCTCCCCACCCATTGTGTATTCTTCCCTGGGTTCTTGTTTCCCAGGTGCATTATTTTGCACTTCTTTGCATTGAATCTAGCTGCCATACTTCTGACCATTCCTCCAACCTTGCCAAATCCTTTTCATCCTTTCCACGCCTCCTTGTGTATCAACCCAGTTGCAGATCTTTGTGTCATCTGCAAAGGCATACTTTTTCCTTCCAGTCCCTCTGCAATGTCACTGATGAAGACATTAAAGGACTGGACCCAATACTGAACCCCTCGGTACCCACTAGTAACCCCCTTTCTTCAGAGCGGACTCCATTTACAATTACCTTCTGTGTCCTGTTGTCCAGCCAATGTTTTACCCAGGCTACCACCCTGGGACCCACTCCCAGGCTGGTTAATTTGACTATTAATCTTTTGTGTGGGACTGTGTCAAATGCCTTGCTAAAGTCTAGGTAGGCCATGTCCACAGCCCCTCCCTGGTCTACTACTTTGGTCACCCAGTCAAAGAAATCTATTAGATTCGTCTGACATGACCTTCCTGCTGTGAACCCGTGCTGCCTTGGGTCCTGTGCTCCACTGGCCTCTAGGTACTCGACTATTCTTTCCTTCAGAAGTGACTCCATCACTTTTCCTACCACAGAGGTCAGACTGACAGGTCTGTAGTTTCCTGCCTCTGTCTTGGACCCACTTTTGTGAAGGGGAATCACATCCGCCTTCCTCCAGTCATACAATGTGTTAGCTATTTGGACAGGCACTGTTTAGACAAAGGCGTGCCTGCTTTCCCAAGGGAGAATGAAACAAAAAGGCGAGAGGACTTTCTACAGTCCTTGGTTCGAGTCACATAGTATCTCAGTATCCTAACCACATCCAAAGTATGGAGCAGTGCCACGCCCTCATTGGCATGCTCAGGGTAACAATACGGGAAGGTGCATCATCTGATTCAATGTAAACTCACATACTACCTTCAGTAAAAACTTAGGATTTGAATGCAAAGAAACTCTGTGAAAAATCAAATATGGAAGCTCACACATTAGAGCTCAGAAGGAACCAACATCAGTTTCTCAAGGACATAATTCATGTCCAAAGATGGGACTGGATTGCAGATAGAAGGTTTCATATGAAGAATACCTCTCAAAGTATGGGACACCTGCAGTTGTGCAACCATATAGCCATCAATAGGGGTATGGAAAGCTAACGTAGCGGCCAGATGCACCTTAAGTGAGGATTACTGTAGACCAGAGTCTGACAGGAACAGTAAGTACTCCAGCACTGCATTTAAAGGGCATGTAAACGGGTCTAAATTCTGGGAAGCAGCACACAAAGTGAACCCCTACCACTTCAAGGAATTTGTATTCTGGTAGAAGGTTTTCTGGCTGCAACCAGAACATCTGCAACCTTAGGAGATACCCCAAAACATGCTATGGTTACATTCTCAGGAGCCTTGCATGCACATGGAGGGACTTCAAGTCAAGATGGACCAGGGATCCCTTGCCCTGTGATAACAGACCCCAACACAGAGGTAAGGCTACTGGAGGTTCCACTGCCATCTGCTGTAGAAGTGGAAAGCATAGCTTGTGAGGCCAAAACACAGCAATGAGGATGACAGTGGCGCTTCGTAGCTGCAGCTGGATTAGCACCCGCTGTATTAGAAGAATTGGAGGAAAGGTATATAGGAATTTTCCTTTCCACGAGAGAGACATGTCTAGCCAGAAAACTTCAGGCCCTGGATCGACTGATCAAAAACACAGCAGTTGTGTGTGTGTGGAGACACAAAAAGGTCTAACTGTGGAGGACCCCATCTTGTGAAAAGGTCATCGACCACCAAGGTCAGCAGTTCCTACTCATGTATTTTGGACTGTGACCTACTTAGCCTGTCTGCCAAGATGTTTTGGAGCCCTGTGACAGTGTTGGGTAAGTTACTTTTTCTATTACTTTTGGAAACTTGTTCCAGAAAGCTCTGTACAGTCACTAGCAAGGACTGGAAAAAGTAATACACCTTACAGTTACAATTACTTATGTCTTTTTATCCAAAAGTAATACGTAAGTTTAACTGATTACATTTATTTGAAAGTAACTAGTAACTAACCTATTAATATCAAATAAATGTCATCTGTTATAGTTTTTTTTATTATTTTTGTATTGTTTTTGTATAAAAAGAAATAAGTAACTGTAACTGTCAGGTGTAATACCTTTTCTAGTACTTCTCCATCCTTGCTAGTGACTGCACAGAGCTTCCTGGATCAAGTTTCTAAAAGAAATAGAAAGTAACAGAAAAGTAACTTACCCAACACTGCCCTGTGATATACATTGCTGACAGCTGTAAGCCATGAGATACAGCCCAATACCACACTCTCATTGCTTCCCTGAATACTGGGTAAGAAGAAACTCCCCCTTGTTTGTTGATGTAATGCATTACATTGGTACGGTCAAGTCTGTATCAACAGAGCACCAGGGCACAGATGCTCCTGAAAGGCCCAGAGGCTGTACCAGACAACTCTGATCTCCTAGACATTTATGTGAAACTTAGCATCTACCTTGGTGTCTCATCGACGGTCTGGGGGCCTGACATCAACACCGCCAGAGTTGGCAATTACACTACTGATTTACCTTGTCTTACTGGTGACCAGGAGTTCACCAGCACAGGAGACCTTCCTTTATCCCTATGCTTGTGTCCAGACGATAAGGATGGCCTCATCTATATCTTTCTTTGTTCCACTCCTTCAACATCAGCAGCTGTTTCTTGTCCAATGTAGAGGGAGACACCAATGCTGGGCCCTGATCCTTCTCCATGGAAGTAAATGTTTCACGGAGAAGATAATTTTCTACAGCTTTCTTGTAGCATTGCCTTACAAGTCCTCATGTTGTGAGACAGGCCCAAACAACACATACAGTCTTAGTGGGTGTCTTCCTTGCAAATGTTATTGATGCACTTACAATACCTAAATAAACCTTCTGGCGGCATGCAGAGACAACTAAATTCATTTATAAAAAATAAACGGCAATGGTTAGTTAATAACGTTTTCTTCAGCTGACCTGACGAGGATGATCAACAGTAGGAAAAGAAATGAGGAAAGATGGGGCAGTCCACAGTTGTATGGACACTGATGTAAGACGTCATTGTGGGCGGCACCTGGATAGCAAAAGACTCTCTCTGTTCCTAACGCTGACACAGGTATAGTTCCAAATGTGTGGCCTAATGAAAGAGATATCCTCCAAGAAGATCTGGAGTTGCCATCTCAAAAGTCCGGTGCACAGACAGCTTTAAAATAGATATGAGGACCTTCAAGAGGCCCACCTCAGAGGAATGTTGGGGCATCTGCACACCGTAATTCTTTAAAGCAGCCTGGCTCTAGACTTTGTAGGGCTTTGTATGTTAACGAACCTTTCTTGAAGGAGATGCACCACCTCACAGGCAGCCAGTACAATGTCTGCAAAGAAGGGCAGATATGCTCGGAGCGAGAAACTCGGGCAATCAATCGAGCTGCGTGTTCTGCACTAACTGCAAGCAATGCATCAAACCTCCAGATAGCCTGAGATAAACAGCATTGCAATAGTTCAGCATGGATGTAACAAAGACATGCACTAGTGTCTTCAAGTCCGAGAGCTAAGACATGCTTCTTCTGGGCAATATTCCTTAGATGGAAAAATGCCTGATACTCTGTGTTAGCTTATGGTCCAAGATGTCTGAGAATCTAGACATGGTTGCCCCGGAACCACCACACTTTGAATACCCAAATCCACCATTAACACCTCAGTCTTAGCTGGATTAATTCTGAGCCAATTGGAGGATGACAACAGTAAAGCTGACATATTGAACAGGTATTTCTGCTCAGTCTTTACTGAGGAAGAGGAGGGTAATGGGTCTGAAGGGAGTACAAGGGGTGAGAATGGTGCAGAAATGGACACAAGTCCCTTTGCACGAGAAAGGGTCCTGAAGGAACTGGAAGTAATAAGAGTTGATAAAGCAATGGGGCCAGATGGGGTGCACCCCAGTGTCCTTAAAGAGAGGTGGTGGCTGAACCTCTGGCTATCCTGTTTAGCCGATCACTGGAAAGAGGGGAGGTACCTAAAGACTGGAGGACAGCAGATGTAGTCCCCTTATCAAAAGTGGGAACAAAGAGGAAGCTGGGAACTACAGACCAGTCAGCCTCACCTCGGTAGTGGGAAGATCATGGAAGCACTACTGAAGGAGAGATTGGTGGAACATCTGGTTGTCAATGGACTACAGGACCCAAGGCAGCATGGTTTCACCAGGGGGAGGTCATGTCAGACCAACCTCATTGAATTTTTTGACTGGGTGACTAGGGAGGTGGATCAGGGAGGGCAGTGGACATGGCCTATCTGGACTTCAGCAAGGCCTTTGACACTGTGCCACATAGAAGACTATTACACAAACTGGGGAATATGGGTGTGGGCAGGACAGTAGTGTGGTGGGTAGGTAACTGGCTGGGTGGCAGGACACAGAGGGAGGTGGTAAATGGCTGTCACTCCACAGAGGAAGAGTGACCAGTGGGGTTCCACAGGATCAGTGCTGGGACTGGTCTATTCAACATCTTCATCAGTGACATTACGCGGGATCTAGAAGGCAGAATTTCACTGTTAGCTGATGACACAAAGCTCTGTAACAGAGTAGACACACCAGAGGGTGTAGACAGAATGAGAAGCGACCTGCAGAAACTTGAAGAATGGTTAGGGGTTTGGCATTAAATTCAGTGCAAAGAGTGCAAGATAATGCATATGGGGCACAAAAACCTAGCACAATATATCAGTTGGGGGTGAGGATATAGCATGCACCAAGCAGGAAAGGGATCTTGGGGTTATCATCTCTGATGACCTCAAGGTAGGAAACAGTGTGACAAGGCAGCAGGTAAAGCAAATAGGATGCTGGGATGTAAGGCAGGGCATTACCAGCAGGAAAGGGAGGTCATAATTCTGCTATACAAGACACTAAGTGAGGCCCCACCTGGAGTACAGTGTACAGTTCTGGAGACCATGCCTCGTGGGACATAGACAGGGTAGAAGAAGGTTCAGAGGAGGGCAACAAAGATGGTGCATGGATTGCATCACAAGTCCATGAAGACAGGTTGAAGGAACTGAACATGTACTCCTGGAGGAGAGGAGGGAGAGAGGGATATGATAGAGACATACAAGTATCTTACAGGGAGGAACAGGGTGCAGGAAAACACTTTTAAGCGAAAAGATGTTCCAGGACTAGAGGACATGGGATGAGAGTTGGAGGAGGACGATTCAGAGGAAACATGAGAAAGAATTTCTTCACAGAACGGTGGTGGACAAGTGGAACATCCCTGCAGAGGAAGTGGTGGGGGCTGAAACAATCACGGGATTTAAGAATGCATGGGATAGACATAAAGGAATTCTGGAGGTCAGGGGTAAGATGCAACAGACTTCTAAGAAAACAAACTGAACTTACAAGCTCAAATGGGCAGACTGGGTGGGCCATAGGCCCTTATCTGCCGACACTGTCTATGTATCTATGCATGTATCTATGTAATCACTGATCACAGCCAGGCATGACCAGGCAATCATTTAGCAAAGAGACAACATTTCCCTTCTTAAGTGGAAAACGATAGGTACAGCCAAGTATCATCCACATAGCAATGAAACTGCACACCGTACCTATGAATCACCTCTCCCAGTGTCAGCATATGCAACGCAAACAACAAGGGCAACAATATCAGACCCTGTAGGACTCCACAGGTGAGGGTAGCTAGATGTCAGAATCGGGAGAGTTATGTCAAGAGACTCTCAGGCATGCATGATACACTGCGACTGAATTGAGAGCTGTGGCGACAGCCATATTATAGGGCCTTATAACAATCTTGGCCCCCTCAGCAGACACCTACAACAGGCTTGAGCAGTTTAATACTGACAGAAGCCTTAAAGGCACCAAATCCCTTAAAATTCCATACTGGGCTAGCTCCACTGGGGGGTTTATGTGCTTCATGGGAGACCTGATCTGGAACCGTACAGAGTGATAATTTGACCAGATCAACCATAATATTAAATATAGCCAGCTCTAGTGGGAAAATGGGTCCAGGATGTGACCAAATTGTTAAGTCACCAAGGCAGCAATTTGTGTGAAGCTCAGCAGTTCCATACGCCAGAGGAATTGCTGACAAGCAAGCAACAATATCTGACAGACTGGGCGGTACTGGGCTATACAGTACTGCCCCAAGGGGGTAATGAGTCCAGCACGAAGACGGATGGGGCCTTATAGCCCCTGAAAGGTCCGGTGTAGCATATTCGACCCACCCTGAAGGATATTATTGCACTTGGAAAATGGGCAACTGTATTATGTATGGTTCAAAAAAAAATTGTTTAAATGTGGAAACTCTCATTTTGTAATAAAATAGCTCCTCCGCCTGAATTACAATGCTTCTTGTTTTCTGAGCTAGGGATTTTGGATCTGGTTGTCATGGTAACCCCCGGTTTCATAACTGTTCATTTACGCATTGAATGCTTTTGTTATAGTGTACATTTCTTTATTCAGTCATGGAAACTAGTTTAAACAAGGCGTTACAGTGGCGTGTGCGAGTAAAGTAAGACACATCTGGAGCTGACAATGTGATGCCGCTCTCTGTGACCCCCTTACACTTTTGCTTTATTTCATTTTTGAATCATTTATAAATTGCTCACCCCCGTGTGCAATTCAAATTTGTTCATTTTTTTTTTTTTTATTTAACAGGACCAGCAGGTGTTGCCATGGTGATGGAAAGAAACAGCATGGGAGAGTATGAGCACGGTCAGCAGACAGCATAATCCTGACAGGTTTGATGACTGTGTAGAGATGTAAGGAACTTGCGTGCCAGGGTGCACTAATGGACGATGGACCTGGCGGGTGTATGCTGGGCTGTGAGGGCCATCAGAGTCTGTGAGGAGGAAGGGGTATATCTCCTGGACATGCAAGACAGTTTTCTGTGTTGTGGATATCTGGATGGTAAGGAGATGCGATGTTGCTCGATGAAATAAACAGTGCTTAAGCGAAATACTTTTTATACATTTTTAAATTGTGCACATTGTGCAACTGCCATAACTGTGTTTGCGCCTGAGAGGTGGGGGGTGCAACACTCTTGCTTGCTTTCCGAGAGTCATGCTCTTGGCTATCAGAGGAGCCCCAGGCATGGGACAAGAAGGTACTAAAGAAGAAGAAGAAAAAAAAGTCAGATGTACCGAGCAATCATCAGAGGTTGATGTGCGTTTCGTCATCAGGGCAGGTAGCTGTCACTGGAGCAGGGACCATTGGTTGGCAAGCGAGAGAAACAAAATGGTGATGATTTGAAATACCTTGTGGTACTTTCAGCCAATGAGGAAGCAGGGTGGGCACAAGAATAACTGAGTGGGTGAAGGGGCACTTGGGCTGGTACTTTTTATGTCCTGGGCACCTATTGTAAGTTAATGTATCCCCTTGGCAAGGGTATCAGATGCCAGGAAATAAAAAGCTCATTTTCTAAGGCAAAAGAGATTTGTCATTGGCCCAGATATTGAAGTCATAGAAGTAGCCATGCCACGAGCAGAGCAGCAACAGACAGGATCCAGAGGTTGCTTACTATTTTTCCAGTAACAGAAAACAATACACAGTGCCAACCATGTGAAAAGTTATTGCTTAGAAACAGGAAAGTCTACCATCCCAGGGCAAAAGATACAAACAGTCGTGAGGATTTTCTACAATCCTTGGTATGATCCAGGTAGTAACATGGAGTCCTGCAGGTATGTGCAACAACCATTCCCCTCCAGTAGTATGTGCGTGTGTGTGTGTGTGTGTATTAAACAGGAAGTTGAACAGTGTAATTCAGTGTGAAGTCTGAGACAACCTTAGGGCGAAAATGAGGACTGGTCCTAGTCCTTGTGGAAAGTAAAATGAGGGGGCTCCCCAATCGCAGCGTGTAATTCAGAAATTCTTTATACCAATGTAATGGCCACTAGAAACAGTGTCTTCCAGGAGAGGAAGTACATTTCACAGGTTGCAGATGGTTCAAAAGGAGATGCCATAAGGGTCTCCAGAATTCTGCGAAGGTCCCACAGCAGAACTAGTCTATGGATAGAGGGTTGAATATGCAGGATACCGCTAAGTAATCTGAGGGGTAAGTCAAGTTAGATAACCAATATACCATCCTTGAGGGCATGAAAGGCTGAAGCATCACCCAGATACACCTTCACAGAAGAGTACTGGAGTCTCAACTCCAAAACGGAGAGGAGGCAATCCAGAACATAACTCTCTGGACACGTAAAAGGATTCAGGCTATGAGAGGTACACCATATTGTGAAACGGGATAAGCAAACCTAACAGATGTCTTGGGAACTGCATGGAGAACACAGGCAACCACTGGGGAAACCCCAAAGCGGGAGAGGTCTACATTTTCAGAAGCCAGGCATGGAACTGCAGGGGTTGAAGATCCGTTTCCACCCAACAGCCCTGCACTGGTGAGAGAAGTCCTTCCAAAAGAGGGAAGAAGGATCGGCAGTTCCACTGCCAACTGCTGCAGCAGTGGGAACCAAACTGTCTGGGCCATAATGGGGACAGCAGAATCAATGTAGCTGGTTCTACCTAAAGGTTCACTGGAACTGGCCGCAGTGAAAAATGGCACTTTTGCTAATCTGCTTACCAGTTTAAAATAAAAATAAAATGAAACCCACTGGATCAGAAGGAATTGAAGAAAGGAGTAAAGCAACCTTCCTTTCCAGAAGAGGGTCCACACATCTCGCCACAAAACCCCAGGCCATGAAAGAAGGAAGGGAGCAGAAACATTGCACTTTTGCATTATGCAGGGATGCAAAAAATGTCCAGTTTCAGACAACCCCATCTTTCAAAAAGGCTGCTTGACTGAGTACAGAAGCTCCCAATCATGAGATAGGGCCCAGGATCGACTGCGGAGATCCCCCCTAAGATGTTCCGTTCTATGGCCCAATGCTAAAACTTCATTGCTTCTCCGAATTACTTCCTTGTTTGTTGATGTAATGCATCACAGAAACATTGTCCAAAACAGTGATTGACCCTGAAGAAGGACAGAGAAGGCCTACAGGCCAAACAAAACAGCCCTCATCTTCATAGTGTTACTGTGAAGAGAGTAATCGAGGGAAGACTAAAGACCCTGCATCCTGAATGTCCGGAGATGAGCACCCGAACTGGAGTTGGAGGTACCCACTGTAATGACTATCAGTGATGTAGTAAGGAAAAAAACAAGACCCTTTGCTGAGGTTGAAGTGATCCAACCACCAGGGAAGGGCACGATAAAGATGAAATACCACTAGGGGACACTCCAGATCGAAATGCTGAGCCTACTGGACACAGAGGAATCACTAAAGAATCCTCATGTGTAGGCATGCTGGGGAGACAGTGAGGATATCCACAGCCATCAGTTCAATCAGTCGAAGAAGGCATCTCGCCAAGAGATAATGACTGGAGGACACCAGCTGTGCCTCAGCAATCAGTGCAGTAGCATGGTCCTCCAGAAGAAAGGCCCTGCCAGCAGACATGTAGAGGACAGTGCCTATGAATTGAAGGTGCTGATGGGGGTTGAGAACCGATTTTGGTTTACTGACAAAGATGCTCAGCTGACCAAAGAGTTAGCATGTCCGAAACAAGGAGTGAAGGACACAGATTGCCTGTCCACAATGGAACCAGAAAATTCTTGGAGCTGAGCCCTGGTTCTGTTCAATGGCAGGCATGGATTCTACGGCCCCTTCTGTGCAGGAGCATCTGAACTTTGTCTAAAAGCACAGACCAGTGACCTGGAGGGTACTGACAAGGAGAGAAAAGGAAGCGCTCGAGGGGTAGACAGCAGCTCCAAGATATCCCAGAACAATGTCCAGTTCCTATGGGTCCACTGTGATCTCCTTCCACTTTGTCAGAAAGATGACACCATGTGGTGGGAGCCCACGATCCAGAGTCCTTTGGAGAGATCAATGGAAGCGGAAGGGAACTGGAAGACTCCAGGGATGGAAGAGACACTGCAAGCACCTGCAACTTTGGTGAACAGGGTATGAGCATCAGGAGGCAAGGGAGGATGTGAATAGGGCCTATGAAAGAAACCTCTACCATGATCACGAGACTAAGGGGTGGGGAGCCATAAAGAGTGTAAACTCATTTTACAGGACTACAACTCAGGCAAGACCATCTCCATATCATGGTCAAATAGTCTCTGGCCACGGAAAGGGGCTCTGAGCACTGACTGCTGAACATCAGTGGCAAAGTCAGCCAGCCTAAGCTAGGAGTAGCACTGAAGGCAAATGCCAAAAGCAGCAGCATGCACGGAAAGTTCTGATGCATCATAGATGGACTGCTGAAGATGCTTCCCAGCATCAAGGCAACTGAGGACAGTCTGCTGGATCTCCATTTTAGCCGGTCCAGTTAGTCAGTTTGTCAGACACAGCCGAGATGGAAGGGCTATTCTGATGGTTGCTCATGTAAATCTGATGGTTAACAATTCTAAGGCCAAGCGATGTTGAGGCAAACAGTAGGGTCCTCTTGTCCATATTATCTAGCCTCCTGGACTTCTTGTCAGGAGAAAGGGAGCTCATACAGTGTGGTGAATTAGTCCTATCATAAGCTGCCATAATGACCACAGAATCAATCTCTGGCGGACATAAGTACAAAGGTTTAGTGCTTGGAGCAGGACACTGCTTCTCCATGTTAGGGGGGCACAGCAGGAAGGGCACTAGGCCTGTGTCAGTCAGCCATAGTAGCATCTTCCAAAGCAGGGTGTATAGATGGTATGATCATAGCAGGCACCGCAGGAACCTCCAAAAACTTGTATCAGGAGTCCTTCTCTTTGGCCGTGAAGAGAGTCCTGCATGAGCTTGAGAAGAACATGGAATGAGGTATCCTCAACACAGGATACTAAGGTAGAGCTGAAGTAAGTGCCTTCTGGCAAGGGCAGGTCACCCACTTCCTTCTCATAATCCTTCTTCATATGCTGATGGTCAGAATTATATTCCTCCAGCCAGCCCGGTGGGGCTGAGGTGCTAGACACCACACCTCACACCATTCTGGCAAACCGGGTTATCAGCCAGGGGAAGTAAGGATTGAGCATCCGGAGGACTTCTCTCCTTCCTCGGGGAGTGGGGATAGTGCTGTGTGCTGTCAACTGACACCTAGCGGTGGCTCTGTATCAGCGCAGATGCAAGTACAAGGAGTTGGCCCACGTCCAGGGTGACCGGCTGCCTCGGCAGAGGTGGAGACAGCCGCCTCGCCCATTGCATGGGCATAGAGTGCGGGAGGAAAAGTGGAAGAAAAATCGGGACCTGGCAGGAACCGTGATGGCCCCAATCGCTCCCATGTGGAGGCCCCTAATTCTGGATTGCTGTTCCAGGTGGGTGGGGGGGAGTGAGCTGCCACTCCTCGTCCTGGCCCTGCTGTGGGGGGCCATGGGGAATTTCAGGGGTGGCAGAACAAGAGCGGTCAGAGGAGCCAGAGGATGCACCTCTCCGTGGGAGGAGTCATAGCCCCAGTCAGGTCCGAGGAGCTGGACAAACAGGTCTAATTTAAAAAAAAAAAAAAAAAGAATTATATTCCTCCACCATCATCACGAGGGAGGGAAGGCTCAACAGGTTTTCTACAGGATGTCAATGGCGTTAATGATGGAGGTCGAACTCAAAGCACTCAAGGACATCCAGGGGAACTGGCTGCCTCCGCAGAGGTGGAGACAGCCGCCTTGCCCATTGCATGAGCACAGTGTGCAGGAGGAAAAGTGGAGGAAAAATCGGGAACTGGCAGGACCCGTGATGGCCCTGATAGAGATAGTGCCGAACCTGACCTTGATGTATTAAGAAATGGTCAGAAAACAGCAAAACCTGAGGTTGTGGCCCAGGCCTTGTTATACTTACCCTTAATCCCCTTTTAAGGGAGACCAGGAATGGGACAGGGAATCCTTGCCTTTCCTCTGGTGTTGGTGAAGTGAAAAAGGCCAACCAAATACTGAATTGTATCTTCAGGCATATTTCCAGTCAAGCCAGGGAAGTAATACTCCCCCTATATGTCGCATGGGTCAGGCCGCACCTGGAGTACTGTGTCCAGATATAGTCCCCATATAGTAAAGAAGACATCAAAAGGGTCGAAGCAGTACAGCAAAAAATGACTAGGGTTTAAAGAAGACACCTATCAAGAAGGACTGAAAACACTTAACCTTTATTCACTGCAATACAGAAGGCATGGGGCCGGGGGACTAGTGTATGCTTTATAGAGCAATGGGGGACAAAAATCTTACAACCGAATTTGGCCTTATGCTTAACAATGGCAGAGTTAGCGGTAGAAGACACTCTAAGCAACTCCATCTAGAGAAATGGAACTTACTACTCAAAGAACTGGTACAGCCAAAGGGCGGTTACAGTTTGGAATGGTCTTCCACTGGAAGTAATTGAAAGTAAAGATATGAACACTTTTAAAAATAGGTTGGACAAGGTTATGGGTAATAGAAACATAGAAACATAGAATTTGACGGCAGATAAGGACCGCTTGGCCCACCCAGTCTGCCCATTTCCCTACCTACTGGATAAGCTGCAGATCCTAGTTAACCAGCAGCCTACTTCTTCCTACCCCCAACCCCCAGAATTGCCTTATGACTATCCCATGCATGCTTGAATTCCACCACTGATTTTGACTCACCAACCTTCCTCCCGGAAGGCCATTCCATGCATCCACAACCCTCTGTGAAAAATACTTCCTTAAATTACCTCTGAGCCGCCCCATCTTCAAATTGTACCTCTTGTTCTTGCACACCTCTTTTTTGAAAGATGCTACCCTCTTGGACTTTGTTGATTCCGTTGAGGTACTTGAAAGTTTCTATCATGTCCCCTCTCCCTCCTTTCCTCGAGGCTAACATATTAAGCTCCTTAAGTCTCTCTTCATATGTCCTCCGGTGCAGACCCTGCACCATTTTAGTGCCCTCCTCTGGACAGCTTCCATCCTGTCTATGTCTTGGAGATTAGGTCTCCAGAACTGCACACAGTACTCCAGATGGGGTCTCACCAGCTGTCTGTACAGAGGGATAATAACTTCCTGTTTTCTACTGGTGATGCCTCTCCCTATGCATCCCAGTATCCCCCCAGCCCTCCTTGCTGCCCTCTCACATTGCTTGCCCACCTTTAGGTCATCTGATATGACTACCCCCAGGTCCCTTTCCATTTTTGTTGTTGTTAGTATCTCACCCCCCATTGTGTACTCTTCCCCTGCGTTTTTGTTTCCCAGGTGCATTACCTTGCACTTCTTAGCATTGAATCTAAGCTGCCATACATTTGACCATTCCTCTAACCTTGCCAAGTCCCTTCTCATCCTTTCCACCCCACCCTGTGCATCAACTCTGTTGCAGATCTTTGTGTCATCTGCAAAGAGACATACTTTTCCTTCAGTCCTTCTGCAATGTCGCTTATAAAGACATTGAAGAGGACTAGTCTACTGAACCCTGCGGTACCCGCTAGTAACCCTCCTTTCTTCTGAGTGGACTCCATTTACTTTTACTCTCTGTGTCCTATTCTCCAGCCAATTCTTTACCCAGGCTGTCATCTTGGGACCCACTCCCAGGCTGGCTAACTTATATATTAATCTTTTGTGTGGGACTGTGTCAAATGCCTTCTAAAGTCTAGGTAGGCCATGTCCACAGCCCCCCTGATCTACTACTTTGGTCACCCAGTAAAAGAAATCTATCAGATTAGTCTGGCATGACCTTCCCGCTGTGAATCCATGCTGCCTAGGGTCCTGTGCCCTTCTGGCCTCTAGATCGACAATTCTTTCCTTTAGAAGTGATTCCATCATTTTCCCTATCACTGAGGTTAAACTAACAGGTCTATAGTTTCCTGCTTCTGCCTTGCTCCCACTTTTGTGAAGGGGAATCACATCTGCCCTCCTCCAGTCCTCGGGTACCACCCCATCCTCCCATGATTTGTTAAAGAGGGTAGTCAGTGGTGTCACTAGTTCTACCCTTAGTTCTTTTAGAATTCTGGGATGAATCCCATCAGGCCCCATTGCTTTGTCCACCTTCAGTGTGAAGAGTTCTTTCAGAACCCTTTCTTCTGTAAATGGGCTGGTATCAACTTCTGTATCCAGAGTGTTTCTACTGTTTGTTTTATGTACCTCCCCTCTTCCTTTGTAAATACTGAGCAAAAATATTTGTTTAGTATCTCGCCTTTTCACATTCTCCCTCTGCCCACCCTCCCTCCCCTTTATTAAGCCTCCTATCCCTCCCTTGGTCTTCCTTTGCTCCTGATGTACCTATAAAGGTTTATTCCCTTCTTAACTGAGTTGGCTATCTTTTCCTCAGTTTGGGCCTTTGCTGTTCTGACTGCCTTCCAGCCCTTCCTTTTGCTTTAACTGATACAGTTCTCTGTCCTGCTCCTGCTGCATTCCTTGTACTTTCCTGAATGCTTTCTTTTCTCTTGAACCTTCACTGCCACTTCCTTTGAGAACCATAGTGGTTTCTTACATCGTCTTGTTTTGTTTATTTGCTTCACACAAAGGCTCGTTACCTCTGTGATGGCAGTTTTATTATTCCCATTGTTCTTCCACCCCTCCTTCCGCCCATTTGCTAGTGCATTCCTTAGGCACTCACCCATTTAGCAAAGTCAGCCCTCCTAAAGTCCAGTACTTTTGTCTTTGTATGGCTTGACTCTATTGCTGTGTTTATTGTGAACCATACTGTTCGATGGTCGCTAGTTCCCAGATGGCTACCCACTTCTACATCTGTGATCCTCTCTCCATCTCCATTTGAGAGTATCAAGTCCAATATTGCTCCCTCTCGAGTGGGCTCCAGTACTAGTTGTCTAAGGCATGCCCCCTGTAGGGCATCTAGAATAACTGCACTCTTCGAAGTGGCAGCTGCAACTGCGCTCCAGTTAACATCTGGCATATTCAGATCACCCATCAGCAATATCTCCCTTTTTCTGCCATTCTAAGTATACTTTCTATCATTTCTTGTCCACTTCTCCCCTGAGAAGGGGTCTGTCTAACCCTGTGCGGATTGGTGCCATTGCCTGTCTCCAAATTTACCCACAGTGCTTCTTCTCCTCCCTGTTTACCCTTTTGTTCTGTTGCTTTATTCCTTCCCTTATGTAAAGAACTACTCCTCCTCCTCTTTTACCCTCCCTGTCCCTCCTGTAGATAGTGTATCCTGGTATGTTTACGTCCCAGTCATGGTTTTGTGTACCATGTTTCTGTGACTGCCACGATATCCAGATGTTCCTCCTCCATCAAGGCCACTAATTCAGGAAGCTTGTTACCTAGACTACGGGCATTGGTATTCATTGCTCTCCATTTTTTGATGGCCTTACCTTCTGTTGCAGCATCCCCCACTGACCGTTCTACCTTGGTCTTTTTCTCATTTAGTACCCTGTTTTGTAGGGAGAGGCTGGGATTTTTCTGCTGCTTGTTAAATTTGGGGTTAGTTGAATTTACAATACTCAGGATTAGTAAAAACTATAAAAGGAAAGCATTAAAGACGCATGTCTATTATAAGCTTGATTTGAAAACATAGAACATAGAAAAACATTGAAAACATAGAAAACGTAGAAAACATAGAAACACAGAAAACATAGATTTTGACGGCAGATAAGGACCGCTTGACCCACCCAGTCTGCCCATTTCCCTACCTAATGGATAAGCTGCAGATCCTAGTTAACCAGCAGCCTACTTCTTCCTACCCCCACCCCCTAGAATTGCCTTACGACTGTCCCATGCCTGAATTCCACCACTGTTTTTGACTCCACAACCTCCTCCGGAAGGCCGTTCCATGCATCCACAACCCTCTCTGTGAAAAAATACTTCCTTAAATTACCTCTGAGCGCCCCTTCTATCTTCAAATTGTGCCCCCTTGTTCTTGCACACCTCTTTTTTTGAAAGATGCTACCCTCTTGGACTTTGTTGATTCCCTTGAGGTACCTGAAAGTTTCTATCATGTCCCCACTCTCCCTCCTTTCCCCGGGGCTATACATATTCAGTTCCTTAAGTCTCTCTTCATATGTCTTCGGTGCAGACCCTGCACCATTTTAAGTGCCCTCCTCTGGACAGCCTCCATCCTGTCTATGTCTTTTGGAGACTGGGTTTCCAGAACTGCACAGTACTCCAGATGGGGTCTCACCAACTGTCTGTAGAGAGGGATAATAACTTCCTGTTTTCTACTGGTGATCGTCTCCTATGCATCCCAGTATCCCCCAACCCTCCTTGCTGCCCTCTCACATTGCTTGCCACCTTTAGGTCATCTGATATGACTACCCCAGGTCCTTTCCATTTTGTTGTTGTTAGTATCTCAGCCCCCATGTGTAGTCTTCCCTGCGTTTTTGTTTCCCAGGTGCATTACCTTGCGCTTCTTAGCATTGAACCTAAGCTGCCATACATTTGACCATTCCTCTAACATTGCCAAGTCCCTTCTCATCCTTTCCACCCCACCTTGTGCAACAACTCTGTTGCAGATCTTTGTGTCATCTGCAAAGAGACATACTTTTCCTTCCAGTCCCTCTGCAATGTAGCTTATAAAGACATTGAAGAGGACCGGTCCTAATACTGAACCCAGCGGTACCCCACTAGTAACCCCCCTTTCTTCAGAGTGGACTCCATTTACTATTACTCTCTGTGTCCTATTCTCCAGCCAATTCTTTACCCAGGCTGTCATCTTGGGACCCACTCCCAGGCTGGCTAACTTGTATATTCATCTTTTGTGTGGGACTGAGTCAAATGCCTTGCTAAATTCTAGGCAGGCCATGTCCACAGCCCCTCCCTGATCTACTACTTTGGTCGCCCAGTCAAAGAAATCTATCAGATTTGTCTGGCATGACCTTCCCGCTGTGAATCCATGCTGCCTTGGGTCCTAAGCCCCTCTGGCCTCTAGATACTCAACATTTCTTTCCTTCAAGTGATTCTATCACTTTCCCTACCACTGAGGTTAAACTAACAGGTCTGTTTTCTGCTTCTGCCTTGCTCCCACTTTTGTGAAGGGAATCACATCTGCCCTCCTCCAGTCCTCAGGTACCACCCCATCCTCCCATGATTTGTTAAAGAGGGTAGTCAGTGGTGTCACTAGTTCACCCTTAGTTCTTTTAGAATTCTGGGATGAATCCCATCAGGCTCCATTGCTTTGTCCACCTTCAGTTTTAAGAGCTCTTTCAGAACCCTTTCTTCTGTAAATGGGCTGGTATCAACTTCTGTATCCAGAGTGTTTCTACTGTTTGTTTTAGGTACCTCCCCCTCTTCCTTTGTAAATACTGAGCAAAAATATTTGTTTAGTATCTCTGCCTTTTCACAGTCACGCTCTGCCCACCCTCCCTCGTCTTTATTAAGCTTCACTAGCCCTCCCTTGGTCTTCCTTCGCTCCCCGATGTCCCTTTAAAAGGTTTTATCCTCCTTCTTAACTGATTTGGCTATCTTTTCCTCGGTTTGGGCCTTTGCTGTTCTGACTGCCTTCCCAGCTTCCTTTTGCTTTAACTGATACAGTTCTCTGTCCTGCTCCTTCTGTGATTCCTTGTACTTCCTGAATGCTTTCTTTTTCTCTTGAACCTTCACTGCCACTTCCTTTGAGAACCATAGTGGTTTCTTACATCGTTTCATTTTGTTTATTTGCTTCACACAAAGGCTTGTTACCTCTGTGATGGCAGTTTTTATTATTCCCCATTGTTCTTCCACCCCTCCTTCCCGCCCATTTGTTAGTGCATTCCTTAGGCACTCACCCATTTTGGCAAAGTCAGCCCAGTATGTTTACCTTTGTATGGCTTGACTCTATTGCTGTGTTTATTGTGAACCATACTGTTCGATGGTCGCTAGTTCCCAGATGGCTACCCACTACTACATCTGTGATCCTCTCTTCATCTCCATTTGAGAGAACCAGGTCTAAGATTGCTCCCTCTCGGGTGGGCTCCAATACTAGTTGTCTAAGGCATGCCCCCTGTAGGGCATCTAGAATAACCCACTCTTTGAAGTGGCTGCTGCAACTGCACTCCAGTTAACATCTGGCATATTCAGATCACCCATCAGCAATATCTCCCCTTTTTCTGCCATTCTAAGTATTCTTTCTATCATTTCCTTGTCCATTTCCTCCCCCTGAGAAGGGGGTCTGTATACAACCTCTGTGTGGATTGTGGTGCCATTGCCGGTCTCCAAATTTACCCACAGTGCTTCTTCTCCTCCCTGTTTTCCCTTTTGTTCTGTTTCTTTGATTCCTTCCCTTATGTAAAGAGCTACTCCTCCTCCTCTTTTACCCTCCCTTTCCCTCCTGTAGATAGTGTATCCTGGTATGTTTACGTCCCAGTCATGGTTTTATGTGTACCATGTTTCTGTGACTGCCACAATATCCAGATGTTCCTCCTCCATCAAGGCCACTAATTCAGGAAGCTTGTTACTCAGACTACGGGCACTGGTACTCATTGTTCTCCATTTTTTGATGGCTTTACCTTCTTTTGCAGCATCCCCCACTGACCTGTCTACCTCGGTCTTTTTCTCATTTAGTACCCTGTTTTGTAGGGAGAGGCTGGGATTTTCCTGCTGCTTATCAGTGCCCCCCCTTGACCAGTTTAAAAGCTTGCCAATGAAGCATTTAAACTGATTGCTCAAAAGACTTGTTCCCTTCCTGGACAGATGCAGACCATCCTGCCAGTATAGGCTGGTGTCCCTCCAGGTGGAACCCCAGTCCCCAGTGAAGCCAAACCCCTGTGCTCCACACCATTTTTTCAACCATTCATTAAACTGCATGGTGCAAAGTACCCGTGCCTCACTCATGCCACTGACAGGCAGCAGGATATTGTGTGTGCTACTTGTCTTAGGCCCCTCCCCAATTCTACAAAGTCCTTCTGCACTGCTCTAATCTCTTGATTAGCTAAGTCTTTTGTCCCTAGGTGGACAATGACGTCCAGCTCAGACTCCCATGCAGCTGTTCTCAAGATCCTGAGGATGCGCTTCCTGTCTCTCCAAGCCATGGCACCAGGCAGGCACCTTACTTCAGTTTTCCCTGCTCCCCCCAGTTCTATCCCCCTAATAATTGAGTCACCCACCAGGAGCTGCTTCCTTTCCTTGTGGTGTCCTCTGCCTCCTTCCTGTGGGCCTCCCTTGTGACAGCTGTCTTCAGCCTCCTTAGTCTCCTCTGCGGGTGTATCCATAGGGGAGCTATGCTCCCCCAGAATGGTGTATGGATTGTGGTGTGGAACAACTGACTGGGTGTGCCTCTGTTCCACCATCCTCACCCTCCCTGAGCCCACTGTGGTCCAACTGCTGTGCTTTTTATTCGCAACCTCTGAGGTAGTGGTGGTGGCTCTGGTGCTCCCTGGATGGCGGAGGTTCCCTTCCTACCGTCCAGTGTGGCCTGGGGGAAGGTCCCCTTACTACTATCTAGTGTGGCCTGAAGACTGGCAACTTCCTCCCTCAGGGCAGAGAGTTGTCTGCAAATAGGGCAGCATCTCAGCCTCCAGAAAGACTCCCGGAAGACTGCTGTCCCAGCCATTACATTGCACTACTCCCACATTTTTTTTTGGTGTGTGTGTGATTGGTTTTAATATATATATTATACAATGTGTATGCTTATATTGTCAGTGCAGTGTGCTAGAGAGGATATGACAGTGATATGCACCTTGCACTCTTGAAGAAATGATGTCAGAACCCCAGGTATAAAGGAACTATTTCCAGGGTGGGTGGGGTGAGGGGTGGGAAGGGGTTGGGCCTAAACTGTGCCCTCACAAAACAATCAGCTCAAAGCTCTGACCCACTGCTGCGATGAGTGCCTTCCTGTCAGCAAGATGCCCTACACAACAATTTGACAGAGAAAATACCCTGCTAATCAAAACAGAGAAAAATCCACACATCCAAGTCAGACACAGGTAAACCTCCCCAGCCCCAAAACAGGCCTGGTGGTTTGTGCTCTGAAAGGTGTCAGCCCCAAAATAAGTCAGCTGTGCTTTAAACTCTTCCTGCACTGAAAATGTTAAGAATTGTAACAAACAAACGTAAACCTAGATCCACCTCCCTCTGTTGCTTGTTATACTTACCCTTAATTCCCTTTTAAGGGTGACCTGGAATGGGACAGGGAATCCTTGCATTTCCCCTGGTGTTGGTCTAAGAAATCTATGAAACTGGCCGAGACTCTCTTATCAATAGCAGAGATAGTGCCGAACTTGACCCTGATGTCTTAAGAGACGGTCAGAAAGCAGCAGAACCCGAGGTTGTGGCCCAGGCCTTGTTATACTTACCCTTAATTCCCTTTTAAGGGTGACCTGGAATGGGACAGGGAATCCTTGCATTTCCCCTGGTGTTGGTGCTTCCCAGAATCCTTTGAAGTCTTCTACATTGTCTTTAGCCTAGTTTTCTCCAAAGTCCCCAACTACCTAGACAAGTGATGAGGCATTGAAGATATGGATCTGCTAGAGCAGACAAGTGAAACCGGCATTGGACCTGGCTTCAAATGCTGTGCACTCAGTACCTTTCAGTAAGGCTTCTAAAGTCTCTCAGTGAAGTCTCCTTGTGGCCTGGTTAAAGCCCTGGAAGATACTACAGTTCTTTATGTTGAGCAGGAGGCCTTGGCAACAAACGCACAATGCTTGCTTCAGTGACAGATGGAATAACAGCTCTTTCCCCTTCAATAGTGGCATACGATATACAATGATTACAAAATATTGAAATGGACTATGAAAAACATGAGCAAAAGTGATGGTGAGTTTTGGCACTGATACTCAGCAATCCAAGCAGCACTTGGCAGTGGGAAAAATAACCAAGGAATGATGCAGCTGTCCATGTTAAATAAGTGTCCCCAGCTGGCAAACATTTCTGGGTAGTCCAGATGGAGATGGTCTACAGTTCCAAAGGTGTGGCTCAATGAAGGGAGATGTCCTCGAAGAGTATTTATCACCCTCCCCAGAGCCTCATAGCAGTTCTGTTCGGCATCAAGATCTGGCTAGTGGCAGCAGCAACAAATGGCACTATCCACACACCAGCCATCATGTCATAAGATGCTTGCATGCATACTACCACTATGCTATTTCATAGCACTTTACTAAGGATCTGTAATATAGAACCTTTTTCACAAATACACAGGTCACGCTCCGGTGCTGAAAACAAAGCATAAATGACTGATTAAAAGCATCTCTTTACTAAGTTGTACTCACGCTTCTGAACACAGGAGGTGATGGCCACCATGGATATGAGAAGGCACAGACCGCCATTCACACCAAGCAAGATCTTGTTGAGAGTGCACTCATCCGGCATGGTGTAGAAAACAGCCATTAAAACTAGAGCTCCAACAGCAATCGAGTACAAGATGAGGGTAACCAGTGCCAGAGCAGCATACCACAGTTTATTTTGTCCTGTACCTGCATACCTAGTTTGAAAACAAAGAAAGGACTGTCAGGAGAGTGTCACCATTTCTTGTGATGACCAGTTGCACCTCAGAAAACTGTGACAGGTTTAACCAAGCTGAACGGGCAGACGATCAACAGCAGTGATACAGGCCTACTTTTACAAATAGGCCTGAGGAGAGCCAGCCCATCATTACAGCAGTAGAGCTACCTATCGCAATGCTGGCAACCCAGGCTGGCTTCCAAATGAACCTGGGTCATCGGGGGGGGGGTGCTGGCTGTGGCTGGAGTTAGAGCTGGATCAAGCACCCCAGAGGATGCCAGTTTCTCTGGGGAGGGAGGCTTTTGCCATCATACTGCCAAATGGATGACCTCAGGTGACAGTGCCGTTACAGCTGAGCTTCAAGGGGCTGCCGGCTGGCGCAGTGTTGCGCATCCATGCTTGTGTGTGTGTGCGCATGCACACCCTGGCTTCTGGCATTCTGAGGACAAGGAGACAAAAAAAAACAAAACATGAAAAACCCAGACCAGAGCACAATTTTTTCTTATATTCTGCAGGCCCCACACAGGTTACTTGGCCCTCCAGCAAACCCGGATCTGTTCTGCAGCGGAAGCTGTGGATCCCTATTGTTCCTACTATTGGGGGGGCATAGGGGAATGGGTAATGGCAATCCCAAGGGAAGTCAGTTCACGGGGCTAGGGAGGTTGGCACCAAGAGAGAACGGCCAGTAACTGGGATAAAAAAATAGGTTACCCACCTTTAACCATAGTTCTAGGAGTAGTAATTCATTTCAACACACTGGTAGTTCCACTGGACCAGGCCTTCTGTTGGGCATCTTTAAGCTAAGCTTCTCCCACCACCCTGGCTGTGCATCTCCTGACTCTGCCCTGGACACAAGATCTTTGCATGCTTGAAGCAGGGATTCATGTGCCACTTGCCAGGGGAGGCTGGGTGGGTTGTGTAGATGTGAACTGTATACCACTCCCAGAAAGTACAGTTACGTAAAAACTTACCATAACAGCAGATCTTCCAGGAGTGTCTCTTGCAGTAGGTCATTACTTTTGGGAGTTTCCAGCAGACATCGCTGTGACATGGCAGCTCTCCTAGCAGTTTTGTACCTGGGACCACCCACACATGACATCATTTTCCTGTTTCTTATAAAAGTGTGGGAGGTCCTTGGTATCCTCAGTTCCCCCACTGGATTCAGCTTGCAAAGCGAGGACCGAGGGGAGGCTGAGGTACCAAGAAATCCCAACCCAAAATCACTGGACCAGAATTTGTTCGCTTAGAGAAGGAGAGAGACTGAGAATGGGATCGTACCTACTGCAAGAGACACTCCTTGGAGATCTACTGTTGTAAGTTTTTACGTAACTATACTATCTTCCACAGAGTGGTCTCTTGCAGTAGGTCATTACTTTTGGGAGAATCCCAAGCAGTTATGTCCATGTGGGAGGACAATTATGACAGATCTTGTAGGACTGCATGGCCGAAGGCCACCCTACATCGCAAGGCAATATCTAGATTGTAATGTCTTGTGAAAGTATGGATTGTGGACCAGGTAGCTGCATTGCAGATATCCGAAATGGAGGCTCCTTTAAAGCAAGCCACGGTGGAGGCCATAGCTCTAGAGGAATGGGCTTGGACAGGTCCCGGTAAAGTCTTGTTGTACTTTCTGTAACAAAAGGTAATACAATTCACCAACCAGGAGAAAGGGTTTGTTTAGCAACTGGAAGCCCTTCTCTGCCAGATGCAAAGGTAACGAATAATTGAGACATTTTCCTAATTGACTTAGTTCAATTAGTGCAATAACATAGTATACAATGGACATCTTAAGTATGTAAGAAATGTTCACCTTGATTGGAGTATTCAGGGTAGTAGACCGGTAACTCCAAAGACTGGTTCAAGGTATGCTCGGAGACTACTTTAGAAAGGAAGGAAGGGTTGGTATCGAGCACAAACCTATCTTTGTGGAAGAACAAGTAAGGTTCCCTGCACGTGAGGGCATGAAGCTCGGAAGTACAGAGAGCTGAAGTAATAGCCACGAGAAATATCATTTTCCATGAAAGAAAACAAAGGTCACAAGTGGCTGCTGGCTCGAGGCTCAATTTTTCTATCATAAAATTGTGATCCCACAGAGGAGTGGGTCTTCTGATAGGAGGCTTAATATGTATCGTTCCTCTCAAAAACATCTTGACTAAATGATGTTGGTACAGTAGTCTGCCATCTAGAGGTTCATGAAAACGCAGAGGTGGCAGCCAGGTGGACCTTGATGGAAGAGTAATTTAAACCAGACTCCAATAATGAGGCCAGGTAGTCTAAAACATTCGTCAGTGGGCAAGAGTAAAGGTCCAGTGATCAAGGGGCAGACCAGATGGAAAAGCGTTTCCATTTGGAATTATAGGTTTCTCTGGATGCTGGTTTAAGAGAGGCCAAGAGAATGTTGGCAGCAGGAGAGGACACTTGTAATCTAGTTATGAAAGCATCCTCAGGAGCCATGCGTGAAGATGTAGGGTCTTCAGGATGGGGTGCAGGAGGGATCCGTGACACTGAGTCAAGAGGTCCGGTCTGACTGGCAACCGAATGGGTTCCCTTACTGACAGCTGTTGGGAGTAGGGGTACCATGATTGATGAGGCCACATTGGCGCTATGAGAATCATGGTGGCTGGTTCCATTTGTAATTTCAATAGAGTCCACTGCAAGAGAGGGACAGGGAGGGAGGCATATAAGAAGAGTCCTGTCCAAAGTTGGGACAGGGCATATATAGACCATCCCTTTATGTTCTGGATAATGGAGAAGTAATTAGGGAGATGGTGATTGACTGGGGAGGCAAACAGATCCAGCTGTGGAGTTCCCCATAGGTTGAAGATTTCTTGAAGTACTTCTTTGTGAAGTGTCCATTTGTGAGAGGACTGGTGACTTAGCTGGTCAGCTAACTGATTTCAATGTCCCAGTAGGTGGACGGCCGTTGGCGTTAGTTGTTGTCTGACGCCTTCTTGTCAGACTGCAAGTCCTGTTCTTTGAGACCATTGATTCTGGAGGGTCCACTGAACAGGTCTCATGTGAAGGCAGGCAAATGCTAGCATCAAGAAGGTAGCAGACATGTGACCCAGAAGGCTCAGCATTTGTCTGGCTGTGACCATTTTCTGAGTCTATATCTGTGAAGCCGGTGAACAGGCGGGAGATGAGCTCTGGCTGTAACTGTATCTAGAACAGCTCCTATGTATTGGAGAGACTGTTGGGTTTGGACTGGACTTCGGCTAGTTGACTGTTATCCCTAGATTGCGGAACATGTTCAAGGTAGCGGCTAGGAAGGCAAGCAGAGCTTCTCTGGAGTCTGCTTTGATTAGCCAATCGTATAGCTATGGAACGACGAAGTGCCCTTTTTTCTGTAAGGCTGCTGCTACCACTGCTAGGCGTTTGGTGAACACTCTTGGGGCAGATGAGAGGCTGAAAGGAAGTGCTTGAAACTGATAGTTTTTGGCCAGGCCTGGTGGCTCTAAGGGTTGAGGCGCTGGACGACACACCTCGCACCACGCCGGCGACCTGGGTTCAGGAACGAGCCTGGGTCGTTGGGGGAGGAAAAGGATTGAGCGTCCGTAGGACTGCTCTCCTTCTCCCGGGAGGAGGGGTGGGTTGTCTCAGTGCCATAGTGGCCTCTAGCGGTGGCTGGGGGCGACGGCAGGTCATAGGAAGACATGGGGGGGCGTGCTGCAGCAGATGCCGGGAAGAGGTGCATGCGGTAGCGTGCGTGCTCCTGTCCCTTGGCATCACTGCACAGCGCAGACATCATGGGGAGGGAGAACACAGAAAAATATGGCACTAGTCGCGGCAGCATGATGGCCGTGCCCGGAGGGACTAGTTCGGCGCCGAGGGTGCGCGGCTTAACTGGATCCTGGTCTGGTGTAAGACCTTGATAGGGGGCTCACCACCTCCGTCCGCGGGGGGCAAGCCACGGGGGACGTGCCGCTGGCCCGAATGTGGAGCCGGGGAGTCCTCGGGATGGTGGCCGGACAACCTCAGAAGGGATGCCTGGAAGTAGAGGTAAGCAGACTAGGTGGCCAGGGAGAAAAAAGCACCAACAAAAAAAAAAAAAGAAACTGATAGTTTTGACCCAGAGGGTGGAAGTGCAGAAATCTGGGATGGGCAGGATGAATGGGGAGTTTAGAGTTATCATGTGAAAATGTTTGAACTGAATGTATCGATTCAGATGTCTCAGGTCCAGTATTGGTCTGAGATCCCTGGTTCGTTTGGGTACCAGAAAGAAGTGGGAGTAAAATCCCATTTGATGTTCTGGAAGGGCCACTGGTAAAATGGCCTGTTTGGCCAAAAAGGCCCTTAATTCCTCTTGAAGGACAGGTACATGATCTGGAGG
Source organism: Neoceratodus forsteri (assembly GCA_016271365.2). Classification (NCBI taxonomy): domain Eukaryota; kingdom Metazoa; phylum Chordata; order Ceratodontiformes; family Ceratodontidae; genus Neoceratodus; species Neoceratodus forsteri. The sequence continues at coordinate 1,073,941,024 of CM057454.1, read as the reverse complement.
ATACTGAGGGAAGGGGCAGGGCCGAGGTGAACTCCAGAGTGTGTCCCTTCTGAATGATCTGAAGTACCCCTTTGTCTGAAGTAATCATTTTCCAGGCCTCCAGATGGAGGGCAGAATGACCCCCCACAGCCTCAGAGGCCTGGTCGAGGAGGCAAGGAGAAAGTCCTAGTGGGTCACTGGGTTGCCCGGCACCTCCAGAGGGACGGGCACAGGAGCCACGGGTGGCGGAGGTTGCCCCCTGTGGACTGGGCATGACCTCGAAAGCCACCTCTTTTGGAATAGGAGAAATACTGAGTATGGTTGGTCGTCTGTGGAGTATGGTACATGTCGGGTACCGCACGCAGGGTTCTGCCCGATGCCTGTAGGTCACCTAATAGCATTTGAGTACCTGACCCAAACAGTTTGGACCCGTTGAAGGGTGCATTAGCTACTTCACGTCATATGTCAGGTGCAAAACCTGAAACGCGAAGCCAAGCATGGCAACTCAAAGAAACACCAGTAGCTGAGAGTTGGGCTGAGGTATCTATGGCATCATATCCCAATCTAAGTAGGTGACAGGAGACAGAGTTGTTACTTGACACTTGCCAATAATTTTTCCTTTTCCTGTGAAGGAGGGAGTTTATTGATGAGTTCTATGGCACAAGCCTCAAGCGTACATTGGTATTTAACCATATATCCCATATAGTTTAAGATTCGCATACTCATGGTACCTGAGGCAAACACCATTTTCCCCAGGTAGTCAATTCTTCAGGATTCTTTATCAGATGGTAAGGAACTCATGTGTTTGGGTCTTTTAGTGCAATTATGAGCGGCAGTGATGACCACTGAATCCACTTCTGGGACGGTGGACAGAAAAGGGTGACCCAGGGGAGCCTGATATAAGCGGTCTGCTTTACAGGGAACAGCTGTAATAGCTGAAGGATGATGACAGGCAGCTAGCATGACATTCTGGTAGGCTGGAATCAGTGGGGGCACCAAGGCCGGCTCCTCTGACAACTCAAGATATTCTGCCATATCCTTTACGTTGTTTGTCATGTTCTGTAGTAGAGAATCCCATTACCTTTTGTATCTGAACCATCATCTCATTAAAGATTGGGTCTTTGGGGGGAAAGCTGCAGAGGGTATAGGCAGGTCCTCATCCAGAGAAGAGATTTCCGAGTAGGGGGACTCTGGATTCAGGAAATCCAGATCTTGGGACTCTTCATCTATGTCACCAGGGAGATCCACCGGTAGTTCAGGTTCATCTGATAAATAGTTTTCCATATTAGGGGGAGAAGACCAAGGTGGCATTATATCCCTGTCACAGTTAAATCGTTTAGGCAGATGAGATTGAGATCACAGAGGATCATCTAGCTCTCCTGGGTCAGAGGGCTGGGAACAGTGCATGGCATGCAAGACGTGCTTTACTACCTTGGTGATGTCCCGTTCTTGAGAAGAGGGAGGGGTGAGTATAGGGAAAGGGTGAGAAACAATTGGGGTGATAGAGGGAATGGAATGGGCAGTATAAACCAGGGTCTCGATCTCTATCCGCCTGCCCCCTGTAAGAGACCACCTGCGAGGATAAAAGGGCATTGAGTAAGGCAAAAGCCATGGGTTTGTCTTAAGGAATGCGGGATCTCGTCATCAATTTTGTAGAGTTGTTTTCACTGAAATTGTCAGATGCCATAGATGGGACAGAAGCCCCCATCGACGGAGCAGTCGTGTATTTGGTTGTATTTAAGACACTGGAAAGCGTTGTCAATGGGAGGGTATAAGCCCCTGTCAAGGGAGCAGGCACAGCCTGCACAGCATTTAAAGTGCTGGACAGCACCATCGACGAGAGGGTATAAGCCCCCATTGACGAAGAAGCTGCAAGAAGATGCTCCATTGATGGAGGAGCACCAGAAACAGTGCCCGTTGATGGACGACATGGCAGGGAGTATGAGGAGGGATTCTCCCCTCTCCATCTTCTGCCGAGGATGAGACCCAGAGCTGTGGGAGCCCTTGGTAAGTGCCCCCTGGTTCTCTAACAGAGACATTTTCTGCTCCATTAAAAGATATTGAATTTCCAGCAACCATCGTTGACAGGTTGCTTGGTTAAACTCCTGAAAGAAACTGTAGGAATTGGTGTCATATGTGTGGGTCCCAGACACCTTACACAAGCTGTGTAGTTGTCAAAGCGGTATATCTTCCTACTGCAGCGGCAGGAACGAAATAGAGCTTATTTGTTTGAAGAATCTTTAGACATTCGCTTTGGAAATCCAATTCTCGTCGATGACTGCTACCCAGAAGCTGAACTAGCTGCTGTGCGAGCTGAAGACGGCGGGAAAATGAACTGAGGATACCAGGGACTGCCCACACTTATATAGGAAACAGGAAGATGATGTCATGTGTGGGCGGTCCCTAGAACAAAACTGCTAGAAGAGCTGCCGTGTTACAGCGACCTCTGCTGGAAACTCCCAAAAGTAATGACCTACTGCAAGAGACCACTCTGCAGAAGATAAGTAACCTATTTTTATGTTTGCTTGCATGCATGTGCAAGAAACATAGTGCCACCATACGAGTTTTCATATGTGTGCCACCCCGTTTCCAATGCCCTGATCCTTTTTGCAGGCATGGCCGCACTGCACCAATGAATGCCCGAGCTGTCTATGACAGCAGTTCAGATGCAGTGGCATACAGTTGAAAGAGAACGACTGCTACAATCAGGGGTGGTAATGTGTAGGCCCCAAAATGCCTATATTGAAGATCTGGTGCAAAAAATCCCCCATATAATTGCATTACGGGTGTGTGTTGCGCAGTTTCTACGCACGCTCATGACTTCACCAGTTTTTTTTATATTTTCACTCCAGATTTTCAACATTACCATTTTTTACACCTCCTCATGAACAGTATAGCTGTCATTTTTCACACCGTGTTAGAAGTGTGTTTTCGCACCTGTGGTGCCAAATGGCGCAGTTACTGTGCAAAATCACCTTTCGGCTAATAAACTAATAGTGGGGTCACAAAAAGCCCATGTTGAAAACGTGGAGTAAAAATACAAAGAAATGCCCAGGGTGTTAGGGTTTCTGACCTTAACACTCTATCCTGTAGTGACTGACAGCCGTCAGAGGTGTGAATTGGGACTGTCGACAGTAATGCTCATGCCATTCCACCCCCACCCTGTAGCCATCGAGGCTGAGGTGCGCCTTGGATTCTTTGGTCCCAGAGTTCACACCATTCTCCTACATTGCACCCATTTCAGCGTATTTCCTTATGGAATGAGGTAAGTGTAAAGCCAGAATACCCCAGGGTTTTAAATAATTGATTAGCTGTTTTTTTCTTGGGACTATTCTAACTGCACAGAAAGTACTTATATAGATTTTCTAGAAGTGCTGTGTGTGTTAAACACAGAGAAGCAAGAACTATGCATTTTCACAAAGATGTAGCACTTTCATGAGCAAAACGCTAATCAATTTTTAGAGTTAAATAATTCCCTGTACCCCAAGGCACATCTCGACACTTGTCAGTGTCTGCAGGGTAGGGTGAGGTGAAATGTTGTTACTGTTATGGGCGACGACCCAAAGGCACACCCCAATGCCTGTCCATTTCTGCAGGGTGGGGGTGGAGTTGGAGTCAGTTCAGTACATCACTGCCATTCCTATACTGCATCTAACTCCTGCACTTCCACTGCTAATGCCAGCAAGCAAACATTCGGCATTGACAAATGTTTGTTCTAGGAGCATGGATACAATTCAGTATCCACACTCTGGCAGACTCCTAGCAGTTTTCTGATCGGAGGCAGCAAAGCATGCATCTCTACTTGGTGAACAGAGACTGGAGAATGGAGGTCTCAAAAGTAGCATCCCAACAAGACTCAAGGTCAGTGCTGTAGTGGGAAATGAAGGTGTATGCTCACTTCCAGGTGGCAGCCCTACAAATCTCCTGTATGGGGATGTCTCTAGAAGCAGCCACCATGGTAGCAGTACGTCTGGCAGAATAAGCCCAAAGCCCTATAGGAAGTTCCTATCAGCCAACCTATAGCAGAGGTCGATACAGGACGTGATCCACATACCAATCATCGACTTTGCTGCCGGTCTGCCAGGTGCACCTTCAGCGTATGGTATAAACAGCTGGCGAGCCTCATCTCGAACTCCAGCTGCGAGCTCTTAATAATAGGAGAGTGCCCTCTGTATGTCCAGAGTATGGACCCTGTGGTCAGCCTCCAGAGAAGAGGTGGTAAAATATACTGGATGGTTCATCACCTGTTCATGGTGGAACTCCGATACTACATTAGTAAGGAACTTTAGGTGGGGGTGAAGGATGACTTTGTCCTTGTGGAAAACTAAATAAGGAGACTCCAATGAAAGGGCATAGAGCTTGCTAATCATTCTGGCTGACATGATGGCCACCAAGAAGGCTGTCTTCCATGACAGGTGTGACATCTCACATCTGTGCATAGGCTCAAGTGGCTTGTTACTGAGCATGGCCAGCACCAGCAGGTCCCATGGTGGTGGTCATTCATGCACCACTGGTGACAGGCGGTCCAGATCTTTGAAAAGCACCTGACCACCACCTTCTGGGCCACTGTCCTCTTACCAGCCTATGGCCGGTAAGCAGATATGGCTGCCAGGTGCACTTTAAGGGTCATCACTTGCAGTCCCAACTGAGAGAAGGACCAGAGGTACTCCAAGATGTGCATCACAGGGCAGGCAAGGGGATCAAGCTCTTTGCTCTGGCACCATATGGAAAACCACTTCCATTTAAATACACAGCATCTGTGAGTCGACTCCTTTCAGAAGTCCTCCACAACATGCAGCACAGTTTCCGACAGACCCAAGGCCTGGAATTCTAGCTGCTCAGGAACCAGGCAGAGGTGTGCAGGGATGTCAGGTCCAGGAGCAGGACCATCCCCTGTTGTCTGGTCAGCAGATCCGGTCGAAGAGGCAGTCACCACAGAAGTTTGTTGCCAAGGCTGAGGAGATCTGGTACCAGAACTTCCTTGGCCAGTCTGGAGCTGTCAGGATCATCTGTGTCTTGTCCTTGCAGGCCATAACCACCACCCTGTGGATGAAGGGGAAGGGAAGGAAGGCATACACAAGGAGTGGGATCCCAGGCCTGGCAAAGGCATTTCCCAACAGTGTCCCAGACTGTTTGGGGGGGGGGGAAGAGTCCCAAAGAGTTTCAGTTTGGCAATCTCTCAGGAGGCAAGATCCACCAGAGGAGTGCCCCACAGGGAGAACAGGTGGTTCACCCCCTCCTGATTTAGGAATCATTCAAACAATGTCTTTCTCACCCCACTGACAGTATCCATCAGTTGATTGTGAACTACTGCGACATGGATAGCCAGGAGATCTGCATTCAGGCTGTGCATGAGGGTCTAGATGTGGAGGGCCTCCTGACACAGTGGAGCGGCATGTGCTCCTCCTTGCCTGTTCAGGTAGAACATGGTTATGGCACTTTCTGTCTGGACCTGCATGACCTGACCTCTGACTATAGGAGCAAACTCCGTCAAGCAAACCACACTGCACAGAGCTCTGGCAGGTTTATGTGGTGATGGAACTCCCGGGTTGACCAGAACCCATGGGCTCTGTGGTCACCCAGGTGTGCTCCCAACCCCACCACAGACATATCCATCATCAGTTTGACTGATGACTCTGGGTGGACAACCAGGATTCCTTCCCCAAGATGTTCTAGAACAAGCCACCACTGGATCGAGTCCCACATCAGCTTGGTCACTATGACCCACCATGAAGAGTTCAAGTGGCCTTGGCGCTGGGACCACTGACAGCCCAATTCCCACTGAATGGGGGGGGCACATCCTCCATCTGGCCCAAGGGCCATGCCATTGCAGAATGTCTTATACCCCAGCAGCTACACAAAATCCTGGGCAGGGTACGTGAGCTCAACCTGAAATAACTGGGCAAAGGAGGTAAGATTTCAAAGTGCCCGGTTCGCAGGAAGGAGGGCCTTGGCCCGCAGAGAATCTAGTTCTGTCCCGATGAACTTGATCACCTGCAAGGGCACCAGTTCGGAGTTGTCCAGGCTGAACAACAGGCCCAAGTCTCAGTGGCTCTGGACAGCCAGATCTCTGCATCTCTCGACAGTTTCTTTGGATGGACCAGCCAACAGCCATTTATCTAGGCTGGGATACACATGAACGTCCTTGCGCTGCAGAAAGACTGCCACCACTGCCATGCACTTGTTGAAGACCCTGGGTGTAGAACAATGACTAAAGGGCATGACCTGGAACTTGCACAGTATCCCTTCTGCCCGGAACCGGAGGTAACAGAGGTGGGAAGGACAGACTGAGATGTGGAAGAATGCATCCCGGCAGTTCAACAGAACCATATGCCCATCTCAAGGATGAAATGATCTGATATAGGGTGACTGTCCTGAACTTGCACTTCTGCAAGAACTGGTTTTGATTACTCAGATTCAGTATCGGGCACCAATCCCCCCCCACAGTTTGTTTCGAAACCAGGATGTACTTGGACATGGAACCCTGGCTGGCCAGGGTGTCTGACACAGGAGCTATGGCTCCTTTCACAAGGAGCCGAGCGATGTCCTTCCGAGGGACAGACGTGTCCTGTGATACCCTGGACTCTTGAAGAGAACAGAGTCAGTAAGGTGGGAGGACCTCGATGTTCAGAGGCAGCCCTCTGCCTACCACTTCTAGCACCCATTTGTCTGTTGTGACAGCAGAATAAAGTGTCAAGAAGTGGTGCAATCGACCCATGATAGGAGTGCAGACAGAACAGATGGAGGGATGACACCCTGTAACCCATCACTGTACAGCTTTTGTGGGGCATCAGCTGCTGTGGATGGAGGGGCATCACACCTACCCCTTCCTCTCTTGGGCTCTAGCCACTGAACTTGGGTTTTGAGCACCAGACCTGGTACTGCCCCTGCTGGGACTGCTGAGGAAACACAAAAATGGATTTTTTCCTTTTCAGCAGATAAGTACCGCCTGGCCCACCCAGTCTGTCCATTTTGCTTCCTGCTTAAACTCCAGATCCTAAATGATCATAAGCTTATCCTGTCTTTCCTACCACTAGGGTTGCCTTCTGTCTATCCCATACATTTTTGAACTCACCAATCATTTCAGCCTCTATGGTCTCTGCTGAGAAGCTGCTCCATGCATCCACTACCCTTTCTATAAAAAAATACTTCCTCTCATTACCCCTGAGTCTCCCCTCATCTAGCTTCATATTGTGGCCCCTTTTTCTTGCACATCTGTCTTTTTAAAAGATGCTGCCCTACTGGACCTTGATGATTCCCCTGCGGTACTTGAATATCTCCATCATAGCCCCCTCTTCCTCCTTTCCTCCAGGATATACATACTGAGGTCTTTCAGTCTTTCCTCATATGTTTTCTGGTGCATTCTTTTCACCGTGCCCAAGCACTTGCTTCCCACCTCCTTTGCCATAGCACTTACCTCCCACCCCTTACCCCTTGGCTATTTTCTTTCCCTCTGCCCTCCCTATCCCAGCTCCCACTGCCCCTGCCTACCTCACCCTAACAGTCGGCCTCTGCCCCTCTCTCTCTTCTGCGGGACGTTGGCATACCATGTACAATGCCTTAGCACAATTTGTGAACTGCTTGTCATTGCAACCCATGTACTGTTGAATTTTTTTATACTCTGTATGTATAATTTACTTTAACTATATTGTGTCTTCTTGGTTAATGTATCTGACATGAAACCTCTCAACAAGCATCCACTCACAGATGTCATCCAAGACTTGAAGAAATAAATAAAATAAAACCATTTTGTTGCCCTTCTCTGGGCCGCCTCTGTTCTGTCAATGTCATTCTGGAGGTGCATTCTTCAGAACTGAACACAGTATTCCAGATGTGGCCTGACCAACTGTCTGTACAGTGGCATCATCACCTCCTGTTTTATACTGGTGATGCCCCTCCCTATGCACCCCAGCATCCCTCCGGCTCTCCTATCACCTTTTCACATTGCGTGGCCACCTTCAGGTAGTCAGTTATGTTTACCCCCAGGCTCCTTTCCAGTTCTGTTGTTGTTAATATCCCTCCCCATTTTGTATTTCTCTCCAGGATTCCTGTGGCCCAAATGCATGACTTTACACTTTTTTATATTGAATTTAAGATGCCACACTCTTGACCACTCCTCCAATTTGCCTAGATCTCTTCTCAATTTTTCCACCCCATCTGGAGTGTCTACCCTATTGCAGATCTTGGTGACATCTGCAAAGAGGCTTCCCTTCCAGCCCCTCCACAATGTCACCAATAAAGCTGTGACTCAAAGGGCTGATACCGAAAAGTTTTTTTGCTTAGGCTTTTGTGTCTGGTCCTTCTAGGATGATGCCATAGAGTCAAAGGTGTTGGAATTTTCTAGGCCGGTGGGATGTCCCTCCAACCCAGGGCCAAAGAGGTTGGCGCCCCAGAAAGGGACACTGTCCAGCTTGTTCTGGGTGTCTTCCATAAAGATGGACAGTTTCAGCCAGGCCCTGTGATGCATGGAGATGGCCGCTGTCATGGCATGGGCACAGGAGTCTCCTATGTCCAAGGCCATCTGGAGCTGGTGTTTAGCCAGCAACTGACCTTGGTCCTGGACCGACTTCAGTGGCAACTGTTGGTCAGCAGGAAGGTGAGGGAGGATTTCATAAAGGACTCCCAACAAAGAGTGACCAAGTTGGCCATCATGACGGAGTAACTCACTTGATGAAGAACCAACTATGCCACAGCTTGCACCTTTTTAGCTGTGTGGTCAGTCTTCCTGGACTCCTTGTCTGGGGGCTTGCCCACTTCCCCTGGCTCCCAGATTTGTGAAGGGCCGAGTCAGAGACCAGATCTTCAGTTTAAGGGTGTTCCAAGAACCCTGAAAGTGACTGCATACTTGTGGACCATACTGGTGGAGGGTGCCAGACAGGATGCTGGATGCTGTCAAAGCTCCAGGGCAGGTTCCAATACGGCCTCATGTATGGGAAAGGCAATCTTTGTGGATTTGTCCCTATCTAGGTTATCAGTGAAAGGGTACTTAACCCTTTTCTGGACAGGCTCCAGTGGAACATTCATGGATTCCAATACGAGTCTGATAAGAGTCCTGAAAAACACAAGCCCATGGTCGGTGATCGGCTCCTCAACTGTACCCCAGTCGAGGAGAAGAATACCAGAGGAGGCCATGGATGATCCAACCAAGTCATTCGAGGAATTCTCAAAAACAGCCTTGGACACTTATCGCTGCAGACCACCCAAGTATCCTCAGACTGGGTGATCTCCGTTGACCTCCATGGTTGGAGCACCCACCTTAAGCTGCGGTGGTGGTGGTTCCACCCTCAGGGGTGGGGAAGCAGTTGCACAGAGCAACCGTGTTGCGTGGACTGATGAGGGCATCACTGACAGCTGCCAGATGATCGAAGGCCCATACAGTAGAGACCTACCCCACCCCACCCTGCAATGGACCACTGTTGCCACAGGAGTTCCTCGAAGCACTGATGCATCTTCCAGCAGTGCCTCTCCTCACCCGAGGATAAGAAGGTTGAGGAGAGTCGACGGCAGGATTGAGAGGGAGAAGGATCACCTCGACTGGAAAGTTGACGATGAGAACAGCCTTTTGGGTCATGACAAACCACATGTCTCGCTATGTTAAGCAAGATCGGCTTTGATGGCTCGACTGCCAGTGGGGGCAGCTCCCAAGGTGATCCAAGTCACATCCTCCTAAGTGAGGACCTGAAGCTCTGGGGTCTGCGAGATCAAATCATTGACCTCATCAGACAGCTGATCAACAGGTTCAATGAAAATCTCCATGACCTGCTCAACTGGAGTCGAGGTAGACAAGCCTGATGGGGGTGCCGAGCAGCTCACAACCAATGGTGTCTCATCCAGTGAGAAGCAGTTGGCGGAGTCAAAAGATCAGAAGGACCTCGACCTCTCCCAATCCCATGACTGGCACTGGTGGCACTTGTGTTTCTTGCCACGGTGGGCAGGCCCCCCCCCCAAAGTCTGTATGGCCATGCACATTTCCTGCAATCCTTCCGAGAATGACCCTCCAACACTGGCCATGGCCGGAAGTAGTGCTGAGACTAAGGAGGCACCCACCCCAGTGACCACCACTTCCTCCTCAAAGGCCTTAAGTCATGATGCTGACCCAACAGCTGCTGAGGCCTGTTTGTAGCCCTTAGGCAGAGTTCTTGGATTCCACTCCAAAAGTTGGCTGGGGATAAGCCGGTGCTTCCTGTCTTCAAGGAATTCGGGAAGCATCGAAAGGCAAAGGTCGCACATGGCCATGTCACGCTGCCTGCCCAGGCAGTACAGGCATATGTCATGTGGGTCACTGACCAACATCTTCTGCCAGCACCGCACCAAAACTTGAATCTCTGATTCAGTGGCTCTATCAATCACGAGGTGGAGTCCGAAGACTGAGAGATACAGTAAGTCAAGATAAGCAGAAACTTTGAAATACTTCAATAAAACGAGATTCACCAATGGTGCAGTATCCAAATCAGGAGCTGTTAAGGAAGTGTTCTGTTCATTCAGTGGAAAGATCCAACATCATGAGGCAGATTTGGGAATATACCACGTGGGTGGTGAGAAGAGCTTACCTTAAAGATGAGAGACACAGCTGGACTGGTAGCGCTGACGGTTGAAGTGCGGGACGCCACACCTCATGCCAAGCTGGTGACCCAGGTTCGGGAATGAGCCTGCATTGTCAGGGGTCAGCAGGGGGAGGGCAAGGAGCAGGACTGAGCTGCCACGAGGTGGCTCTCCTTTCCTAGGGAGGGATGAAGGGTATCCCCGATCCTTGGATGCCATCTGGTGGAGGATGGATGACAGTTCAGGCTATGGGGGAGCCTGGCGATTGCCAGGGGTGGAGCGGAAGGGGCTGAGCCAGCACACAGAGTACGTGTGCACCTCCACATGCATGCACTGCCATATTTGCTGGGGTCCTAGGAACAATGGGGAGAAAATGGAGGAAACAACAAAAACTACTAATTACATAAAAATAATTACAAAAAAAGGTCAGACAGAAAACCTGTTCCAGCTGAAATGCTAGAATGTGAATAGTGGACTACATCCATACCCCAAGATGGTGCTACTTTTAGCTCCTTACGGACTTTGTGGGATTACAATAGTTATGCTTCTCTATCAAAAAGTGTAAAGGAATACAGGCACCCGCACCATTGACAAGGGTGAGGAACCGGTTACGAATCAATGAAGCCCTCTTCTCAACCAACCTCAACATAATGATGAGTGCTGGATAGCAAGGATTTAATGGACTTAAGACCTCTTCTGGAAATTTTTTTCCTTTTGCCATTTGAGAGTGCAGGTAATCTTTATATGCCTGTTCTTTCCCTAGAAAACTTTATGGCCTTTATCTATTTCTTAACGAATAAGGTAACCATATTTTTGTAATGAACACATTTGCTGTTAAAAGTGCTGATGTGTCTCCACTTCCCAACTTTAACTCTGCTGTCATAGAATATATACTTATGCCTTTTTAAAAAAAAAAAAAAAAAAAAAAAACTTCATTTATGCACCAGTCAAGGTTCTACCTAACACCATGAAAGTATGAAAATATGGCATTAGGGTTTCTGACCCCCCACCCCAGCAGCAATAGGAAACAAACATTAGGGTCTTGGGTTTCCAGAGTCTTGGTGAATCAGTGGTGGGGTCTTCCTAGGGACTATCAACCCTAATGTCCATCCCCACCCACCCCACCCCGAGTAAACAAAGTTAGATGTGATCTCATTCTTCCTGCAGGGCCCTGTGTGAAGAATGCTACAACAGAATCTACTGGCAACATGTAGCGAGACATACTTTTCTGACTTTGAAGAGGGTGTCACTATGAGTCACTGGCTTGGAGCTGTACCTTGTGCTTTGGACAGAATGCTATGGGCTGTGGGAGGAGGGGTGACCATTATGGTTGACAACCCCAACGAAGACCCCATCAGTGATTCACCAAGACTCTGGAGAACCAAAACCCTGAGTGTCCTTTTGCCGCTTGTTGGGGGTAGTTAGGGCTCTAATCCCTATTGTGGTGTTAAGCTCAACTCTTAACTGGTGTATTAACACACTTTTTGTTTTGCAAAGAATGTCCTTTCTTTTTGAGACTGTGGAATATTCAAGCAGGAATAGATGCGGATATGCAGTCTCTCTGGGCCCTGTGCCAAGGAAAAATTCCATCTGCCTAGGGAAGTGCAGTACATGGCCCTGCACTTCCTTCCATGCAGTGACAGATGACAAGAATTCATGGGGCTGTCTGTGGGGGCTGCGGAAGCGCTGGGCCCTCAGGGCCCTGTGCTTCCATGTAGCTGTAGATACAAACATGCAGGGCAAAGAGTCCATCTCTCAGCCAACGCACAGGGCCCTCTACCACCCATGGGCGTAGAAGTGCAGGGACCTAAGTCAAGTGAAGAATTCTCTTCACTGTATGATACCAGAGCCTGTGTAGGCGACACTGCACCACTCCTTCCCTGGTTGGGGGAAGGTATCACATAACAGCACGGCCTCACCCTTTCCAGTTGGCTCACTGAGCTCGCCCACAAACTCAGCTTACTGGCACGGGATCACAAAGCAGCTGGCACTACACAACACGTTTCTTGATTTTTTTTTTTCCTTTAATTTTGACCCCACAGTTTCAAAACAGTCTTTTCAGGATTCTCCTTTAGAAACATGACATATGGCACTTATAGTATAGTGCCTAAATGTCATTTTGCACGACTACAGCAAAAAATGTCTCGTCCAAGAGTTAAAAACAAATGACATCTGTCACATTTATCAGATGGTGTGAAGACATGGCTATATTGAACGTCTGGAGTCAAAATATTGAAAATTAGCCAAGTTATGAGTAAATGTTGATGTCTTGGTCATTTTATCATATTTGTGTACCAAAGTTTCAAAACAGTCTTCTCACGATCCCACCTCATGAACAAGGTAGGTGAAAATGTTCTAATCCTGGCCAAAACAATAAAAACATTACCAGTATACCATCTACTGTCTTGACTGACCATGTGTCTTGAATCTTGCATTACTCATAATCACTGTTTCCATCCTGTTACTTCACTGTTGTTTGCTTTGTGCTGAATTCTGAATTGAATAATCATATTAACTGTTGCCTCTGACCACCCGTGTTGTACTCTCCCAGGTCGTACCTGGAAATAGGCACCTGATTTGTCCAGTGCACCTACCTTGTAAATAAAAACTAACTAAATAAATAAAGTTAGGAGGATAAAGAAAGTAAAGAAAAAACTACCAAAAAAAGTCCCATGGTATCTCATCAGGATAGCCAGCAGAGTGGGGCAGAAGGATATATATATATATATATTTCTTATGCAAAGCACTTTGTTTTTTTCTGAAGTTGGATATTCCTTAAGAATCTTTCTTTCAAGTTATACTTAGGGTGGGGAGTAGATCTTTCATGGCTATCCATGGCAGACTAGCATGGCTGTGCCTGTGAACCACACACATTTAGCAGGCACGAAAAAACAAAACAAAAAAAAAAAAAACACTTTTCTCTGTATTTGCTCATTTTGCTTTTCTTTATAATGTAGCCATGTTTGACTTCTCTTCTACCCCCTCAAAGCTTTTCTGCTATTCTCTGTACAGTTTCTTTTTTTCACACTTCAGCCTCATGTAACCCCTGTTACCCGGGGTTACTAGAATCCCAGTCAGACGTAGTGGTAGACAGGGAAGGCAGCTTGTGAAACTCCAGTTAAATGGATTTCACACTGTCTCACTCTGTTCTCAGTCTCAGCTGAGACTGAGGGATGACATCATTTAAAACTGTCACAGCTGCATAAGCCACACTGGAATGTTGCAGTTGGAGGTTAGAGTAGAACGTTGGGGAATTTGAAGTCAGTCTGAGAGAGTTTGAGTGAGAGTCTCTAGTGCTGCAGAGTGTGTGCAGGCTCTCAGAGCTTTAAGCACTGTTAAAGAGCTACTTTTGTTTTTAGGTGTGTGTTTCCACCTGAAGAGGAACACAGGAACTGCAACTGAAGTGATGGAGACCGCTTTCAATGGTTCAGGGCCCCCAACCCTGCGGGGATGGGGGAAGGTATCAGCCTGTTTTCCAGGGGCAACCCCCTTGGTCCGGCTAGGGAGAAAAGAAGCTACCTGTTTAAGTTTGTGCTGAGGCACCAGAAGTAATGGAAGAAAGATTCTTTGAGGAGGAAATGCCTGTGGAGCACCTGCAACCGAAGGGTGAGTTAGCTCTGCAAAAGGGCCAAGTGTTTTCACCTGAAACAGAATTAAACTAAAGGGACTGTTACTGTGGGGTCAGGAAAAGACAGCCAAGTACAGTTGGAAGATGTGGGGAGTGGACTGCTTAACTCTGTGGGGGGTCTAGAGTAATAGACAAAGCCACTTATTTTAAGTATGTTCAAGTCCAGCACAAATGGAAAGAAAGAATGTGGGGATGGGATTGGAAAGCTTAACACTGTGGGGGGTCTAGAGTAATGGACAATGCCACTTATTTTAAGTATGTTCAAGTCTAGCACAAATGGGGAAAAAAGGCAGAATGAATGTGAAAGACACTTAAAAGGAATCTACACAGCACAGTGTTAAAGGATGAGGTGTTACAGTCCAGAGAAATGGCCGGGTATGAATTGTGGGAGCGAGAGGTGGGAGACCCCCATCAGTAGTAACCAAATTCACCTCTACGGATTTGCTCTGACACTTGTAGCTTTCTCTCAGGTACTTGGCCAGTGCCTGAGGAAAGTACCCAGACATGGGATTGATGGGAAGATTCCCTTATGGAGCAAAAGTGCTCTTAGGTGGTTTAGGGAGCCACCAATAAATGTTTCCATGCCATATGGAAAGTGTCCAAGTGGCTGGCAAGGGAGCCAAGCCAGGGAAAACCCAGAGCAGTGTACAAGTTCGGGCTGTGTGCGCAGTGTGTTTCAGAGCCTGAGGGCTAAAGTGATGAGGATGTGTTCTGGTCTCCTTTAATCTGCATTACCAGGAGTACAGCCCCGTGGGGGGTCCATCTGTGCTTTGTTTATTCTGTTGGATGTGAATAAAAGCCACACTTTAGAATCCCACTTCTGGTATTGGACATTACCGTTATTGCTTCCTTTGTCCAGAGTTACTTGGGTGCCCCTGTGCAGAGTAGCCAAACCTAGCCAATGTGCTGAGTGACATATTCCTAACTGAACCCAGCCCACCTGGTAGTGCTGTCAGATAACAAATGGCATACCTGGTAGGCGTTATACTCATATCACAGGTACTGAAAATCACCATTTTAAATAACTCAGGCATGTTTACACTTCTCTGCCTGCAGTGCCATTAGCACCGGAGGTGCTGATCTGTTGTTAGCAGATCAGTACAGATATGACATCTGTTGGGAGCAGATTCTCTTCTGCTCCTCTGGGTCACTGTGATGGCAGGAAGCCAAAACGATGCGCATGTTCTGTTCCTCTTTGGTTCTAGACACCTGCCATTTATACATATTACACTACATGATTTCATTATTTAAACTGTGTATGATGACACAAGAGATAGTACAGTTACATAAGAACTTACCGTAACAGTAGATCTTCGAGAGAGGCTCTTGTAGTAAGTAATCACCTTGAGGACTGCGCCCCCCGGTGTCAGGACCACACAGAAAGCTTTAGCCAGCAGTATATGATGGGGGACTGCCCACCCAGCGTCAGCGTGACCCTAAATAGTGGTCTGTCCCCATGCCCATCTTCCAGTTCTTCCCTCCGGAGACCTCATAGGAGGAGCAGCAGGAGAAAAGGAAACAGAGGCTCCTGGAGCTTAGAATAAACTCATAAAGAAAGAGCAATAAAACCAAATAAAAATGTGGGGGATGGAGGGAAAAGGTTGCCTATTGCAAGAGCCTCTCTCGAAGATTTACTGTTACAGTAAGTTCTTCCGTAACTGTACTATCTTGCTTTGAGAGGGCTCTTGCAGTAGGTAATCATGAAGACAGAGTCCCAAGCAGTGCGAATCAGAACAAACAAACACAGGAGGCAGGAAAAAAGGTCTGCTAAAGGCATCGAAATGATGACAAGAGGCCCTGAAGCACTGCTAGGCCAAAACCTGCCCTGTGCCTAGAAGCAATGTCCAGACTGTAATGCCTTGTGAAAGTGTGGCCCGAACTCCAGGTAGCTGCGGCACAGATGTCAGCGGCTAACACATTCTAGAAACAAGCTGTAGAGGCAGCCATACTACTGGTGGAATGTCTCTTAACCTCCCCTGGGAGAGTCTTACCATGCTTCTGGTAACAGAAAGCAATGTAGTTTGCCAGCCATTTAGGTAAACACTGCTTGGATACTGCTGCACCCTCTCTCTTAAGTGCAAAAGAAACTAAAACCTGATCCAGCTTTCGGGACAGGCGTTGTCCTGTTAGTGTAATAAAGCAAAATTCTATGAACATCTAAGGTATGAAGAACTGCTTCTCCCCAATTGGAATGCTCGGGGTAACAGACTGAGAGTTGAACCGACTGGTTCAGCGTGAACTCAGAAATCACCCTGGGTAAGAACTTAGGGTTTGTACGAAGAGCCACCTGGTCTCTATGAAAAATTAAATAAGGCTCCTTATAAATCTGGGCCTGAAGCTCAGAAATCCTTCTAGCTTAAGTGACTGCCACTAAGAAAAGCGCTTTCCAAGACAAATAGTGCATGTCACAGGAACCAGCCGGTTCAAAAGGAGGCAAGGTCAGCTTTTCTAAAACAAAATTTAGATCCCATGGTGGCGATGGACTGTGCACCTGTGGTTTAAGATGCAGAATCCCCTTCAAGAAGGTTTTTGAAACTTCCAACTGTCCTGCCATCCACTATGGAATGCTAGGCAGCGTTGGCAGACTAATGGACATTCAGAGAAGAGTACTCCAGGTCCAAATCATATAGGTGTAGGAGGTACTCCATGACCGATGGAACAGGGCATGAGAACAGGTCCCAACCCTTCGCACTGGCCCAAAAGGAAAAACACTTTCACTTCATGGCATAAGTGGTCCTCGTAGATGGCTTTCTGGCCTCAAAGAGGACATGTGCCACCCTGTAGGATACTCCAAAGAGTAAAGCAGCTATGTCCTGAGGTGCCACACGTAAAGGTGAAGGGATTTCAGCCCTGGATGGACAAGCGTGCCCTGGGTCAGGAGGTCATTGCAGAGAGGCAGGGATATCGGATGTTCCACTGCTAGCTGCTGAAAGAGCAGAAACCAGACTTGAGGAGGCCAAAAACGGGCAATCAGAACCATGTGGGCACCCTCCATTCGTAGTTTGAGCAGCACCCTCTGCAGAACTGGAAAGGGAGGGAAGGTGTACAAGAACCTCCCTGTCCAGCAAAAAGATAAGAGCTTCTCAACAGAAAACACCATGCCTTGGAGCGAGCAAGCAAAACTTGGGTAGTTTTGCACTGTATGGGGAGGCAAACAGATCCAGTTCTGGCTGACTCCACAGGTTGAATATATGGTCAGCCGCCTCTTGCCTGAGCTCCCATTCATGGGCACTTACTCTGGTGCGGCTGAGACTGTCCACTAGAATGTTTTGCATGTCCAGGACATTAACAGCTGCGAGGTCAATTTGATGCAGAACAGCCCAATTCCACACCCACATCACCTACCTGCATTGGGGATACGAGCAGGTGCCTCCATGCTCATTGAGATACCAGACTCCGCATGTTGTCCAACTAGACTAACGGGGTATCCTGGAGGAGCAGGTGTTGAAAAACCTGAAGAGCGTACAACACTGCTCTCAACCCAACACATTGATGTGTAGAGAAAACTCCACTTGGGACCACCCGCCTTGGGTTTTGTGGTCTCCCGAACGTGTGCCCCAACCCATCCCTAATGCTTCTGTAGTCAGAGTCTGGGTAGGAGGAGGGGACTGAAAAAGGTCCCCCTTGGTGAGATTGGAAAGATCCATCCACCACGAGATCTCCCTCTGCATGGAATCGGAGACCATAACCATCTGGTCCAGGTCATCCAACCTCTGGTCCCACTGTGCCCTGAGCATCCACTGTGAAATATGCATGTGGAGCTTGGCTAAAGGCACTGTGGGGATGTTTGCTGCCATCAGGCCCAACAGCCGAAGAACTGACCTGACCAAGACCTTCCTGCTGGAGGCCACCATATGGACCTGCCTTTGCAAGATTTCCACTCTGTCCAGAGGGAGGAAAGCCATACCCTGAAACATGTCCAACACCACCCCAATGAACTGCAGGTGCTGGGAAGGGACAAGCAGGGACTTCAGAAAATTTACAGTGTTCCCCACTTGACGGAAAAGGTTCAAGGTTGCAGAGAGGGAGAGTTCCAACTGTTCCCTTGACGCAGCTGACAAAAGCCAGTCATCGAGGTAAGGGAACACACAGTGGCCCTGATGCCTCACGGCCACCACTACTACTGCCAGGCACTTTGTGAAAACCAGAGGTGCCGAGGACGGGTCAAAGGGTCGAGCCTTGAGATGGTAATGTTCCCCTTGAAAGGAGAACCGAAAGAAGCGACAATAGACCTGAAATATAGGAATGTGCAGGTAGGCATCCTGCATATGCAGAGCACAAAGTCATTGACCATTGTGCAGGAGGGGCAGCAGACTCGGGAGGATCAGCATCTGAAACCTTTTGTACTCTATGTACTGGTTGAGAGCACTGAGGTCCAGAATAGGACGCAAATCTCCTGTCTTTCTGGGGACCAAGAAGTGGGAGTACTACCTGCTTCCTTCCTGGTTCACAGGAACAAGTTCTATTGCTTCCTTTTGTAATAGAGCCTGTATCTCCACTCAGAGAAGAGAAATGTGCACCTTCAGGTGGTGTGACTGGGCTGGAGGCCTGTCTGGAGGTTTTTTCCATAAACTCCGGAGTGTGACTCTGCTCTATGAGCTAAAGAACCCAAGAGACGATTGTCACTGCCCGCCACCTTGGCAGAAGACAAGCAAATCTTCCGCCCACCTGCTCTCCTGAAAGATCCTGAGGGGAGAGGGTGGACATAGGGTCATACAGGAGAGGAGGGGTTGGGGACAGCTGCACCCAAAGCTCTCTGGGATTTAGCCGGGGGTGCGGCTGAGGCTGACTGTGCCCAACGTTTGGTCTAACGTTAAGCCGCCTGTTGTTGTTTTGGTTGCCTTTTCCTTTGGCGGCAAAAAGGCTTCTTTGCCTGGAAGTTTGGACAATACATGGTCTATACCGACTGAAGGGCCTGGCCCTTGTCCTGTAGGGTGGTTATAATATCCTGTGCATCACCCCCAAAAAGGACAGACCCCCTGAACAGGGCGTCCTGAATGGCAGTCTGCACATGCTGTGCCAAACCAGAAACCCTCAGCCACGCGAAGCATCGGAGACGGACTGCCATGGCAGCTCCCTGGGAAGACGAGTTGACAGCGTCATAGATAACTCTTAGGGAATGTCTGCAGGCCACTTTAGCGGAAAAGATCCTAAACGCCAAAATAGATTTCAACTCCGAGTCCGGGAGGGCTTTAATGGTTGGCTCCAACTGGGCAAACAAGGACTTTTGGTAGACCAGCATGTGACCTACATAGTTTAGAGCCCTCATAGCCAGTGTGAAGGAGTAAAACTGCCTTTCAAACTCCTCTAGGCAGTACAGCGCAGAAGTTTAATATTCTGAGCTGCACATCTGGAGACCTGGTTTTGAATCCCACAGCCCCCAGTTGCATACTGAGGTTCAATGCAGGGAAATGTAAGGTACTCCACCTGGGGGTCAGAAACCCGGGCCAAGTGTACACCCTGGGGGATGCTACAAGTCTCGATGCCTGAGAGGACCTGGGGTGGTGGTGGATGTCAAGATGAACAACTCTGAGACTTGCAGGAGGCAGCAGCCAAGGCCAACAGGATGCTGGGATGCATCGCTAGGTGATCACCTCCAGAAGGAGGGAAAGTGATACTCCCTCTGTATAACTGCTTGGTGAGGCCGCACCTTGAGTACTGCGTGTAGTTTTGGGCCACACAAAGAGGACATTACCTCCTGGAGAGGTCAGAGGAGGGCAACCAAAATGATTTGGGGCTTGGGGACAGGACCTATGAGGAGGCTCGAAGAGCTAAATATGTACACATTGGAAGAGAGAAGGGACCGGGGACATGATAGAGGTCTTCAGGTACATGAAGAGGGTAAATAGGGGAGGAACAGTCAGGGTACTTCGAAGGAAGGAGGAGGGGGCCACTAGAGGGCATGGGTGCAAGCTGGAGGGAAGATTCAGGGGAGAAAGGAGGGTGCTACTTCACTGAGAGGTGGTGGAGCCATGGAATGCACTGCCTAGGGGGCTGGTGGAGGCAGAGACAGTGGAGGGGTGGGACAGGTACAGGGGAAGGGTTCTGGAAGCAAAATCCAATGCAGCAAGAATATCCGGAACTGGGAAGGGAGAAGCCAGAGAAGGTGAGGGGGACAGCAAGGTCAGCACCCAGGGTGGGGGCTGACCAAATAAGCAGACACGAAAGACCGTTAGGCCTGTTCTGCTGGCATTTTAGTATGTAAGTATACTGTGTGACCCTAAGCAAGTCACTTAACTTCCTGTGCTCCCAGGTTGCACCTGTAAACAAGCTTTCAGCTTAGTGTGTCTCACCTGGTTAAACAATTGGGGAAAAAAAAAAAACTGGGCTAGCTGTCTAGACTCTTCATCCAAAGGTAAGGTGCTCATGTGTCTGAGCTTAGAGGGCCAGTCATGGGCAGCCACAATGATTACTGAATCAGCCTTTGGGTGCATACTGAGGTGGTCCTTCACTCTGGAGTGCAATAGATGCGATCCGCTTTCTTGGCTACCGCTGGAATAGAGGAAGGCATCTTCCAGATGGTTGATGCCAGATCCTCATGTGGCTTCAGCCAGGGCAGGGTAAGGATTGGAGTCATTGCCTGCATGTCCAAGTGCTCCGTAAGGCGCTGCCTCTTGGGATCCTGGGCATCTGACTTCCACTCACAGATCTCTGTGATTTTGCAAGGGAGGTCCACAAAGGAAGAATCCTCTGGGGGCAATTTTGAGGATTCCTTAGGCAGTGGCTCTTCTATGGGTGGGGTTACTAAGCCTGACTCTGCTGAAGAGGAAGCATCAGAGTCGAACTCTTGATCAGAGTCTGAAGACCCAGAATCAGGGTGCACCGAATCCCGTGGTCCTGCTGTTGGTCTATCCAGAGCCTGAGCAGACAGCGGATCCTTCGAAGGAACCAGGATTGGCTGAGGAGCTGGAACCTGCTTTGCCGACTGCGTTTCAGGGCTCCTAGAGGGCTCCCAGGGCGACTGACAACTGCCCAGTTCTGACACGAGCTATGCCTTGGTCTCTGACCACCAAGATTGCAGAATGGATCGAAAAGCCCCTGGAGTCTGTGGATGCAGAGGCAGAGGAAGCTGATAAGTTGGGGATAACCAGCAAAGCCCGGTGCTAGGAAACCCGGCGAATGATAGTGCGTCGACAGATATCCCGGTGGAGGGTAGGCAGGCGCATACCCTGGCATATGAAATCCTGATAGGGGTAGTGGGTTGTATGCTGGAGCTGGATAGCCAGGCGGGGGGGGGGTTTACCCCAATGGAGGGTAACCAGATGGGTCAGCCTGAAGGAGCATACCCTAACGGGGGTGCCGACGGAGGCAAGCCCAATGGAGGACCTGATGGATGCTCCATAGGTCTGGCGGGGACCCTGCAGGACATTAAACCCTGATGGCTCTGGTAAGATCAGGTCCGATGGGGGGCGGGGGTGTGTACGGTGAAAAGCACCCGACTATGGAGGAGGAAACTGGGAACCGTCCTGGTTACTACCTACTCCTGACCCTAAATCTGGATGTGAGCCTGAGGAAAGGCCATCTGGTGTTCCTCATTCCCGATCCCCCTATTAATAGGTGAAGGAGGTGGGGCCATGTACCATGGCAAGGGGGAGACCCCTCCAGGAGATGCTGAGTGAGAATCCAGCAGCTGAGAATCATTGGGGCCATTTCCAGATCCCAATGCCAGGCTGGTCGAGCGGACATCGTCAGATCCAACATATCAGCCGAGTTGAACATTGTACTTGCTGATGCTCGACATATCAGTTGAAGCTGGGTGGGCTCCAGAGTTCCCAGAGCCTGACGCAACAGCCTGAGCTGGGCGCCACCCCCCCCATGGAGATGGGTCTAACCGTAGCCAAGGCCTCAGCCAAGGTTCCCACAGCTATCAGAACTAGTAGCAGCCGAGCCGGCCCCCCCCCCCCAGGACTGCTCCTTAGGCAGGGCAGGCTGGACCACAGCAGATGACTTCCCAGAGGAGGAAGGCCACCTTTCACCCGAGGGGCCCGCAGGTGGCCTCGGGTGAGAGAGGGACTGATCCTGGTCCTGATGCTTCTTCCTTCCTCTCGTGCCTAGATTCGGTGGGCGAGGTGGAAGTGCTACACAATTTTTGGAGCTCTTTCTCCATGGTGGTCATTCATTGCTTTAAAAGATGAGCCTTGAGGGCCTGTTGGCGGTGATTTTGTGTGGCTGGGTTGAAACTGGTGCAGGTCTCACTGTTCTCAACCTTGTACTCCAGGCCTAGGCAGAAAAGACAGAGGGGGTGTGAATCCTCGAGCGATAGTTGCGCGCCGCATGAAGCACACTTGTTCATGTGCTCGATGTTAGACGACAACATGCACAAAATACAAAAAATTAAAAAATAATTTTGAAAAGAAATAAACTGATACCTGTCCGAAATAGTGGTCGAACTGCAGCTTACGATCTCCCCGAGGTCTGACTGATCAGGTCGACGTCAGGAAAGAACTGGAAGGTGAGTGCGGGAACCGCCCACTATATAGGGTCATGCTGACATCAGTCATGTGACATTGGGTGGGTGGTCCCCCATCAGATACTGCTGGCTAAAGCTTTCTGTGTGGTCCTGATGCCAGGGGGCACAGTCCTCAAGGTGATTACCTACTGTAAGAGCCCCGTCGAAGTAAGATCTTGCATTTTTATCTTTAAATTTCCAATTCAGAAAGAATACTGTCAACACCTCATTCATTTAAAATCCAGCCACTATAAAACTCCTACTTGTGAATTTAAATTTAAATACTGTAAATCCAAAATAAATTAAAATTTATAAGAAAGACAACTCCTGGGCCAGCCCAGTGGTGCAAAGGGTTGAGGCACTGGATGCCACACCTCACACCACGCTGGCGACCTGGGTTCAAGAATGAGCCTGGGCAGTAAAGGGTCGGCAGGGGAGGGATAGGCTTGAGTGTCCGGTGGACTGCTCTCCTATCCTTGGGAAGGGATTGGGGTATTCACTGCTCAACAGTGGCCCCCGACAGTGATCGGAGGCGCTGCAGGAGTGGTGTACTAGAGGGTGGAGTGCGGCAGAAGTTGGCACATACTGCCTCTGACATCACTGCATGTCCGCACCCCAACAATGGGGCACTATCTGGAGGAAAATGGCTGGGCTCAACCAAGCAGCTTGATGGCCATGCTTGGCACTGCCTGGGAAGTCTGTCATGGAATCACGCTGGGGGTCTGGGTCCCGGCCCAGCACAGGGAGGCATAGGGGGGCCTCCCAGCAGGTACAGGAGCGGTCGCACCAGACCCCATCAAGTGAGTGAGCCTGCTGACTCCCGGGCAGTGGAAGCTGGTGGCTGGAGGCTCACACCGGTTGGGATGCAGAAGGAGGTAAAATAAAATAAAGTAGTGTTTAAAAAAAAAAAAAAAGAAAGAAAACCCTTAACAGGGCAGTGCCCTTCCTCCAGCCAGGTGAGCATCTCTGATTGGTCATGGGGGTGTGTGAACACTGCGACTCACTCCCTTCCTCCCAGAGAGTTCAGTAGTTCACCCCTGCAACAGTCAGCTCATGGGTAGGATTCCAGGACCAATATATGACACACTCACCAGTTTTTGTTCCATTTATGTGCAAACTCTACAAGCAGCATCAGCTGGATCACTAAGAAAAGGAACCCTCCTGTGGCTCCTACATAACGCCACACTGGGGAAGGAAAAAAAGAGAAAGAAAAAATTAACTCACAGAGTAAGTTCTCCAGAATACTTGTTATAAAACAATGGCTTGAAAATGGAACAATCCAGTTGGTTGACTGCACGCAAAAGGGTAAAATTTTTTTTTTTTGGAATTTCTTTTTCTTCTCCAGCTTTTTACCAGGGAACTCTGTCTGGTGAGCCCCTCACACCGGCAAAGCTCTACCTCCCCACCTTAAGCCTTCTGACAGGTTCCTGTCCTCATCACGATGGACCCCCTCCCCCCCAAAGGTAGGGCTGCCTTTCACCTTGGTGCTCTATCTGAAATCCAATGCGCTGGGCCTGGATCAGACAGGGAGGGGAGAACCAGCCGGGGACGCCCGTGTTGGGGAGTGTGGCTTTGGAGTACTGGAGGCCTCTATCGCCTGTCCCTGAGCCAGGGCTTTTTCCAGTATTTCTTTCCCCAGGAATGCAACTGTGCAATGATGTCACCACAGACATCCACCGCACTCCTCCCTTTCCAACGGCAGCATGCAGCCAGTACCCCTGGTCTCTACCAGTGGTCTCCCTTGCGCCGGGTGCTCTCCGGATCCCTCCCCAGGAAGAGGAGAGCAGTCCATCAGATGCTGAATCCTCTCCCTCCCCAGCTGACCCCCGGTGCCCCAGGCTCGTTCCCAAACTCAGGTTGCCGGCGTGGCATGAGGTGTGTCATCCAGAGTCAATCCTCACTGCCACTGGGCCTGCCCAAAAGGGTTAAATTGATGGTCTGTAATTCTTAATCTCCATTTCTTCTAACAAATTATGCATAATATTGATTACTAAGTGCTGCTACATTCCTTAACAAAATCCATTAATATTTAAACATCTTTGTATTTAGATATTTGAGTGCGTTACTAATAGATATGTTGAAACTAACTTCCATGCCTCCCTTAAAAACAAGGTAGTTTTTTTTTACCGTTTTTTTTTTCTTGGAGTGTGCAATAAAATATAAGGAATACAAATCACACATACCCCTAAAATGCAAAGCATCATGGGCTATATATGCGAATCACCACAGAATATTATGCTAGTTCAACTTTAAGCAAAAATGCATGGTCCCGAAAGGCCTCTCACAGTTTGCAAAGGATGCCAACAGAAGGCACATACACGAGTTTCATCCTACCAGGACTCATCAGTGTGCCTCGTCTGTATGATGCCCCAGTGGAATGAACCAGCTACCCTAAGATGGACTATCTGGGTTATGTTGTGGTGACCCCTAAGGGTTGCTTACTTGTAAACACAGTTCTAACTACTAGTATGCAACTCACATCCACACTTAGGCAGTCTTTCACTGAGCATGCTCAGGTCACCAGAACAATCTTCAAAGTAGACTCCTCCTACCACCCAATGATATGGTCCTCCAGCTCCCCACCAAACTGTATTTAGATCTACACACTGGAACAGGAACCCTATGCAAGCTTTGTCCGGGGGGGGGGGTTTCAGGACAGTTATATGGATGTTAACTGAAAGCTATAAGTATGACTACAGTTAGAAGTAAGTAAAAATAGTTTGTCATTCCGTCATAATATAATTATAACATTATATAATATTGTAACCCCTAGGTGGCACTATCACAAGGGCTACTACCCCTGTCTGCGTGACTAGCTGCAGGTTAAGGGCCTGGGTACTAAAAACAGGTGCCTCCACCAGGAGCACAGGGTTAGTGGTAGTGTAGCTGACCTGGGTACAGTCCTCTGGGACACTGTGACCACCACCCTTTCCCTTCTAGTGGCCTAAACAATGAACAGCATACACAGATACAATAGCACCTAATCAGCATACAAATCCCCATCTGTTTGCACTTACCACCAGGGCTGGTTCCGCCAGTCGGACCCTGGATACCCCCTGTAAAATAAGGTTAGACACAGCAGGTAACAACAGTACAGTGCTTCTGGTATAAAATGGAACCACAGTCAGGTTAAATGCAAAAATAATTAGATCTGGTTTATTCAGGGGGAATGAACAAGGGAGGGGCATAATTTGGCTGATTAGTTCTGTAATTGATTCAATCAGGCAATCATGCATGCACTTTAGAGTCCCTTCACAGTCACACACTCTGGGTACCCAGTTGGAACAAAGGTGGGCTAGCCTAATTCGTTGCCCGGGGTAGGCTGGCATTGCAGCTGGTCGGGGCCCTGTGATGGAAAGAAGAAACATGCACAACCACACGCAATTTGTAATCCGGAGCCTGGAGGCTTACTTCATGACAAGGAAACAACAAAGGAATCCGATGACAACACTTTTGATTTAGCTGATGTTGCAGGGAGCTACCCTGAGGTTTACTCACACTACCCAATACAAGACACAGGAAAGGCGAAGTGGGGACTGCAGGTTGACAAGCTGGTATGCCAGGAGAAGCAGGGCTCATATGAATCACCGAGGTGTCATTCCTGTTCGAGATGGTTGAGCAGGGGCTGATCCCTGAGTGAGTCTCTCATCGATAGTGATATGTGCACCTGGAGTAGCTGGCTGGGCCAAGGTGGCCCAGGGCCCAGGCCGGGTGAACAGTTCGGATTCAGTCCGGTAAATGCTGGATGCAGCTTCCAGCAAGCGTGGCGCAATTAGGCAGTGGGGAACCGGGGAACCAAACTGCGA
This sequence comes from Neoceratodus forsteri, assembly GCA_016271365.2. Taxonomy (NCBI): domain Eukaryota; kingdom Metazoa; phylum Chordata; order Ceratodontiformes; family Ceratodontidae; genus Neoceratodus; species Neoceratodus forsteri. Next base: position 1,073,914,620 of record CM057454.1, on the reverse strand, counting down.
CCAACTAACAGCATTCAGCACACTTACAGTAAAAGAAAACACAATGCCACAGGTCGGGGCCGGCCCACCGGATCAGTGGGCAAGCGCTATCGCCTTCTGCGGCATGATGACCCAGGTTCAGGAGCGAGCCTGGGAAGCTGGAGGCGGTTGGGAGGAAGCTGTTGGAGGAAACGGGGCTACAGGCCGGTGCTGGACTGACCTCTGGTGGAGGCCAGAGGTAAAGCAGCTCAATACCTTACGTGGGAAGGGAGCATGGTCAGATGTTGGCATACGTGCCTAGATGTCACAGCGCAACCACGGCTCCAGGGAGAAAATGGAGCCGACTGAGTTCCTCCGGCAGAAGTGGCGTCCTTCACCACTCGATCTGCGGGGTCACATGGGGGGGCTCGACGCAACAAGAAGGATTTGGGGTTCCGCCACCCTAACCCCACCTGGGAGGCTTAGCCACAGCTACATGGGAGTGCCGGACCGGTGGATCGCAATCGAGGTGGGTCGGGGATAGCTGGTCGGATCCAGGGGAGAAAAATACAAGTTTAAAAATATATATACTGTATATACCACAGGTCAGATGACAGTTCGGTTGCAATTTCAGCTTTCTTGAGCAAAACCGTGATCTCTGTGGTGATTCAGATGTCCTGACAGGCCAATCGTGTACAGCACATCTTCAATCTTTAGGTAATGGTACAGTCACAGTTTGGTGGCTTTTGTCACAATTGGTTCGGATACAGTTTGGTTATTTAAGTACTCTCTAAAGATCCCTTTCGAGGGACAGCGGGAAGACAGGCCAAACTCGGCCTTTCCTCCAGTTTCCTGTGTGACTACACAGGAGCAGCTGCTCGAATCCCTCAAGCTGTTCACTCTCTCAACTCCAACAGAAACATAGAAACATAGAAGTTGACGGCAGATAAGGACCGCAAGGCCCATCCAGTCTGCCCATTTCTTTTTCTATCTTATGAATGTGCCATCGGCATTTGCTCTGTCAATGACCTATCTATTCATACTTATCCGTATTGCTCCCTTATGCCTATCCCATGCCTGTTTGAAGCCCTGCACTGTATTCATATCCACCACTTCCTGAGGCAGGCCATTCCATGCATCCACCACCTTTTCTGTGAAAATAAACTTCCTCACATTACCCCTTAATCGGCCTCCCTCTAATCTCATGCTGTGTCCTCTTGTCCTGCTATTTTTCTTATACTGAAACATGTTAGACTCTCACCTTGTTAATGCCCTTAAGGTGTTTGAATGTTTTGATCATATCACCTCTCTCTCCTTTGCTCTAGGGTATACATATTGAGTTATGGTAATTTGTCCTCATATGTTTTCTGATGCAGTCCCTGCACCATTTTAGTTGCCCTTCTCTGGACTGCCTCAATTTGGTTAATGTCCTTGTGAAGGTGTGGCCTCCAGTAATGCACGCAGTATTCCAGATGGGGCCTATTGTCTTGTAAAGAGGGATTATTGCCTCCCTCTTATGACTTGTGATACCCCTACTAATACACCCCCAACAGCCCCCTAGCCTTACCTACTGCTTTAGTGGTCTGTTTGCATGATTTCAGGTCATCTGTGATGATAATGATATCCAAGTCTCTTTCTTCCCTTGTGACCGCCAGCAACTCCCCTCCCAACCTATAGGTGGCTTCAGGGTTTCTCTTCCTTATGTGCATGATCTTGCACTTTTTTGCATTAAAACCCAGTTGCCACTCTTCCGACCACTTTGCTAGTTTATCCAGATCTCTTCTCATTCTGCCCACCCCATCTGGATCATCTACTCTGTTGCAGATCTTGGTGTCATCTGCAAACAAACAAACCTTACCCTCCAGTCCATCTGCAATGTCACTGATGCAAATGTTGAAGAGGACTGGCCCCAGGACTGATTCCTGAGGTACCCCACTTGTGACTGCATCTTCTGACTATACGTTTACCACTATTCTCTGTTTCCCACCACCAACAGTTTGACACCCAGTTGACCAACTTCTGACCCACCCCGAGCCTACCCAGTTTATTAATCAATCTTCTATGTGGAACAGTATCAAACGCTTTGCTGAAGTCAAGGTAGGTGACATCAACTGCTCCCCCTTGATCCACCACTCTGGTTACCCAGTTAAAGAAATCTATGAGATTAGTTTAACAGGACCTTCCTGTTGTAAACCCATGCTGTCTTGGATCTTTTGCTCCTATGGATTCCAGGTGTTGCACTATCCTTTCCTTAAGGAGTGCCTCCATAATCCTGCCCACTACTGAGGTAAGACTGACTGGTCTGTAGTTCTCTGCCTCCTCCCTGCTACTCCTCTTGTGGAGCGGGATCACATGAGCCCTTCTCCAGTCTTCTGGGACCTCTCCTGTGCTCAGAGACTCACTAAACAATTCTGATAATGGCTCTGCTAGTTCCACCCTTAGCTCCTTTAGTACCCTGGGATGTATGCCATCAGGTCCCATTGCCTTGTCCACCCTGAGCTTATACAGCTCTTGCAGGACCCTCTCTTTTGTGAAGGGACTAATGCACACCGCCCTCCCCGTGTCCATGGTGCTGAGCTGTGGGCCCTGCCCTACCTTCTCCACAGTAAATACTGAGCAGAAGTATCTATTTAGGATAGATGCTTTTACATGGTCCTCCTCCTCCTCACATGCCCCCTTATCCCCTCTGATCTTAGGAATACCCCCTCTGGACCTTCTCCTTTTACTAACGTATTTACAGAAAGTCTTGTCACTTTCTTTTACTGTTCGTGCTAGTATTTCCTCAGTTTGGGCCTTTGCCTGCCTTAGTGCCTTCCCTGCTTCACTTAAGGAAGTTTGGTATGCCTCCCTATCTTCGTCCCACTGCATTCCCTTATATTTCCTGAAGACCAGCCTTTTGGCTGTGACCTTTTCTGCTACTGTTTTTGAGAACCAAAGTGGTTTCCTTCTTTTTTTGCACTTCCTTTTCTCTCTCTAACACAATGGCAGATTGCTTCAAGTACTGCATCCTTAATACTTGCCCACTTTGCCTGTACCCCCTCTCCTGTATTTCTTCTTGCCAGGGCTAGCTTACCTCTGTTGGCCATCTTATCAAAGTCAGCTCCTCTGAAGTCCCATATTTGTGCCTTGGAATGGGATGATTTAGTTCTAGTGGCCAAATTGAATCATACTATGTGAAAGTCACTGGCCCCCAGGTGACCTTCTACCTGGAGATCTGTGATCCTTTTCCTGTTAGTCAGTACTAGATCTAGGATAGCCCAGTCTTAGACTGACACTCTGCTGCAAGCAGCTTGGGACTTTCCCAGAGATCCAAAAGGTTCTATTCATTGATTCATCTGTCTGTCACAGCAAGGGCTCCCCCTCCAGGTCCATTTAGGCGCCAAAGTGGAAAAACTACAATTCCTACAGAAATTCACTCCCGCAAGACCCCTGGGGACAGATTCCATTTTAGGGTCCCCAAAGGTACTGATTAGTCCAAACTAGGCAGTCCAAAACCAAGATGGTGGTGATTTATAGAACTGTCCAAGCTGCAAAGAAGGCAGGTTAGACTAACTACGATGTCATTATTATTATAACAGATAACCAGCAAATAAGTAGAGTGTCTAACAGAGCCCCCCACCCCCCGCACAACTAACGATGGCAGAACAAAGCGATTATCAGGCAGCCCAGTCAGGACTCGAGTTTAGAAACACTCAGCCCCCACCCAGATTAATTACATACTGTGATATAGGCACTCTTAAAGAGACAGGACACAGAGGCTATAAAGGCACTCACATGCAATAGCTTTCAAATGTTTAAGACACAGGACACCAGCCTGGCAGAGGGCATTTAGGCACACCCAAGGAAGACTTTCGGGAACCCCCATTGGTAGGGGGGGTTACAATATAATTACATAATAATTATATTAAGTATAGTTATAATACAGAGACGGGGGGACATGATTGAAGTCTTCAAGTACCTCAAGGGAATAAATAGGGTAAACATGGAGGGGATCTTTAAAGGACGGAGGTATCACTTTGGGCATGGTTTGAAGTGGGAAGGATCAGGGGGAAAAGAGGAGGAGGTTTTTCATGGAGAGGGTGGTGGATCCTTGGAATGCGCTGCCTGGTGACCTGGTCCAGATTTCCAATATGGAGAGCTTCAAGAGAGGTTGGGACAGATACAGAAAGGGGTGTCGGAACACAAGTGGGGGGAGAGGGCCTCGGTTCCCAACAGGGGATTTGAGGTTTGAGCAGACTCGATAGACCATAAGGCCTAATCTGCTGTCAATTAATATGTAGGTTAATACTTTGTCTTTGTCTATGTTTCTGTCTGTAACTGTAGTTCAGGGAGTGGTATAAGGTTCACACCCACACTTCTAGCAGCTCCACTGAAACGGTCAGATTGGCTGGACATCTTTAGGCTAAGCTTCTCCAACCACTGGGTAGTATATCCCCCCGATTCCACCTGTGGTGTCAGATCTCACACACTGGAAGCAGGAATTCTTGTGCCACTTGCCAGATGAGCACGGGTGAAATGTGTGAATATGAACCATATACCACTCCTAAAAAGATCAGTTACGCAACAGCTTACCATAACAGTAGATCTTCTAGGAATGTCTCTTGCAGTAAGTCATTACTTCTGGGAGTTCCCAGCAGGTGCCGCTATCACACGGCAGCTTCTTCCAACAGTCTACTCACCAGGGACCACCCACACGACCTCACTTCCTGGATGTTGCATATAAAAGTGGGTGGTCCCCGGCAAGTGCCGTTCCCCGCCAGTTTCAGCTCGTAATGGCGAGCGACCGAGGGGAACCGAGGTACCACAGCATCCCAACCCTATTTGTGTTTTCCCTGTTATAGAAGGAAGGGGGATGGAGGGTGGGAAGCTACTTACTGCAAGAGACATTCCTAGAAGATCTACTGTTACGGTAAGGTCTTACGTAACTGATCTATCTTCCATGGAATGGTCTCTTGCAGTAAGTCATTACTTCTGGGAGATTCCCAAGCAGTTATATGCTAGTGGGGAGGCCAGCTATGGCATTGTGCCTTATAGAGTTGTGCAGTCGGATGACCGGTAACGTTCTAAAGGCAGTATTCTACTGTATTGCCTGGAAAAGATTAGGATTCTGTGTTTAGGCAACCGCATTATAATGTTGGTGATAAAATCATTGCTGAAACAAGCCAAAGTGGCTGGTAGTAGTGTTCTCCTGAGGACTTAGTGTGATCAAGACCTGATGTGGGTATATTGTATCTATTATAGTAGTAGGTCACGTAACGGATTCACCGTATAATGGAGTGACCGGTAGGTCCAAGTGGCTTGTAGCCCAGGAAAAGTCAGATCCTATGGTAGAAAAAGGGTCTGAGTAATGTGTTTTTAAGTATAACATGTCTTAGGGTACAGAGGAGGGCTACCAGGATGATTTGAGGACTGGGGGAGTTGACGTATGAGGACAGACTTGAGAAGCTTGGCCTGTATACCTTGGAGGAGAGGAGAGACAAGGGGGACATGATCGAGGTCTTCAAGTACCTAAAGGGAATAAACAGGGTAAACACGGAGGGGATCTTTAGACTAAAGGAGGGCAGTATCACCAGAGGGCATGGTTTGAAGTTGGCAGGAGGAAGGATCAGGGGGAAAAGAGGAGGAGGTTTTTCACTGAGAGGGTGGTGGATCCTTTGAATGCACTGCCTGGCGAGCTGGTCCAGATTTCCAATGTGGAGGGCTTCAAGGGAGGGTGGGACAGATACAGAAAGGGGCATCAGAACACAAGGGGGGGCCTCGGTTCCCAACAGGGAATCTGAGGTTCAAGCAGACTCGATAGACCATAAAGCCCAATCTGCTGGCAATTAGCACGTCCTTAGGACTAATCTGGTTATCAGGTTTCGGATACATAAATGACAGAAATGGATAATTAGCTGAAGTTTTCAGCAAGTAATTTTGAGAAATTGTATAGGGCTCTTTTAAGTAGACAGTAATATGAGCCCAGGGTTTAAAGGAAACCCGAATGATACAAATGTATCTATTTAGGATTGTAACATGGCAAAAATAGTATTACTGGAATCCAGAAAGCAGATAGGACAAACGGCGTCAGGTGGTAGAGGAGCAACACGGCTTTACGAGACGATAATGCCGTGCTGTTGTGAACTGATATAAAGTAGCCCAGGGACGCCATCTGGGCAGCGGCAAGTAGGAGACCAGAACGGAAAAGAGGGACCAAGTTTTCAAACAGCAGGGAGGGACACTGCAGGAGTAATGGGAGAAGTCAGAGAGAGGGACGTAGGTAGTAGTAGAAGCTGGGAAGTTGAAATGCATAAATACACAAAATCGGAAGAATGTTCAGGGTATGTGGAGCAATGCTCGGAGAGAGAGGATTAGCTAGGAGAAAGCCACAAATCGAAATACTAGCAAGGACGGAACACAGACGAGCTGTCAGAGAGAGAATCGAGGAAGTAGGACCAGAAGAAGTGAGAGAGACAGCAGCTAACAGAGTGGAAGATCGAGTGACACAGACAACATCCGGAAATGGACTGAACTTTAAAAAGGTGACGGTAAACAGGACAGTCAATGTCAAGTATGCACCCTGAAACAGAGAAAGAGAAGAATCGAGAGAGACCGGACAAATGTGAGAAGGCAAACAAAGCGATATCATGAAACAGAATGTTAGTAGGCAAAGGAGAGTAGCAGCAGGAAGGTAACCGGCATGGCAGTATGCAAATGAGATACTCAGAGAGACCGAGGACTAGAAAAGCAGCACGATGCAGGTCAGCCTAGGAACAATATCAAACTAACAGCTGCTCAGAAATGTAGCAAATGTATCCAAATGGTTAAGAAACATGAATTGAACCTGGCGCAAAAAAACCACATATCTGTATGTCAGTGAAGTTCATGCAGAAATTTAAAAGTAACAGTAAAAATCAGTCCAAAACTTGATTACTGTGATTGTCTTTTGTATACTATGAGCAGTGACAGAGTTAGAAGATATACACCCTGGTGCACACCATGTTACAAGCGCATTAATCCACTCCGAAGGTGGCATCTAATGGGGAGTTAATGCATGGTTGGTGCCCCAAACCCTGCATTAACTCCCTATTAAATGCCACCTTCATCGTCGACTAATGCTTCCGTGTTGTTTTGTAGCTTGTTAGGGAAGACTCAAAGAATGCTCGTTAAATTGTTACAAATTATGTGAATGTACCTATTTTGGAAAGTATATGCTACTTAGTAGCTTAAGTAGAATGTCTGCTACATGGTCATGAATGATACAAATGTATCCATTTAGGATTATTATGTAATAGCCCTTAGGGAAACAAAAAATATTTGCCATGTAGTCATGAATGATGCAAATGTACCCATTTGGGATTTTAGAAGTCAGTTAAAATCTGGTTAGGAACATATTAGGGAAATGTCATGCTTTGTTACTCCGTATTAGTAAACTCATTTATAAGGGGTTCTTTAAGCGTTAAGCTTGTAATGCCAGATTTGTGAAAATAGTTCAGTGAGCTTTTAGTGATATAGAAGCAATAAAGAGAATCCTGTCCACAATAATGATATGGTATTAATGGAAATATAAATATAGTTATATTTCAGATGTTTGACATGAAAAACTGGGACGGTGATCCCTTCATTTTTTCTGTTGTGTAAACAGATATCCATTTTAGTAATGATTCTGGCAACATTCAAGGCACGATTAGTGTGCAGTGGGGTTAATCCACATGCTTTATATATACTCTGGGCTTTTATGCTGCATCTGTTATTTGCATTTGAGGGTTAATAAGGCTGGAATCAGTGTCCACCACCAAAAGGCATTGTTAGAAGTAGTCGGAATCCAAATGTAATGGCCTGAGCAACCCGTATTTGGTCTCTGCTTAAAATTGTCCTGTGTTAAGGACATACATCTCCCTGTAATATGGCCCTGGTTGAGGTAGGAGACCGGGCACTTACGGAATGAAGGCGGTATCCAGATGTGATGGTCCGAGCGACCTGTGCTTGGTATCCGCTAAAAACTGTCCACTTTAGGGACATGCACCTCCCTGTAAAGCCTCTTTATTTTATTTTTTTATTATTATTATTTATTTATTTATTTATTTTAATATAAAGGCAGAATAACCCCATATGTATACTGAAGCCCTATGGAGAGGATAGGGGATTAGATATGTGAAATCATAGAGGTGTAGGCACTGAATGAAAAGCCGGGTAGGCTCAGAGGTAGTAATGTGCGCCTTTGTTTATGGGAAAAAACACCTCTTTAGTAGTTTGCCAGAGGCTTGTAAGTTTTTCAGAATGCCAGATAGTTTATCGCCTGAAGACAGGGTGTTATCCCCTTTTATGTTGTATTTAAGGCCGGGAATTGAAAATAAGGTCTGACGTTGTATCGCAGTGTCTGTGACATACTATAGGCATCAAATATTATTTCACAGGCAAAGGAGGTGATGGAATGCCCAAATTATGCTGGTATTCAGCATATGGTCCACATGATTCAGTATTCGAGTATTCGGAATGTCTGGGCAATGTTCTCCTTGAAAAATGTAATCGTTAGGGTGAGGTGGCCCTGGAAAGCTGAGCCTCATTTTTATATTTATGGGGTTAAAATATGTTGGTTTGCCCCATTCGTCATGAGATGAGACTCCAGAATATGTAGGAGGAATCCTCAGGGGTATATGTAGGAAGCAGTGAGATGTCCTATCATGAGATTTGCAGTCCCTGAGGGGTGGATGTCAAATAATAATCTCCATTGATGGAGAAATAGCTTCTAAAAGTATGATTTCATGATAAAAAACCTGCCTCAGACACTGGAATGTGTTCCGGAGCAGAAAATAGATGCTCCATCAATGATATAGAAACTTCCTATTGGTAGGAGGGTTATACAATAAAGGTCCGACGAGGAAAGGCAGTCCCACAGTGGAATTCATGGACCGTCGACGAGGAAGGCAGTCCCATCGATGGGAGAGGGCATTATGAGAGCCTCCGGTGATGGGGAATGAACGTCCCGTTGGCGAGAAATATGTGGGAGGCCTCCGTTGACAGAGAATGAGCGTCCCATTGACAGGAAGTATGTGTGAGGCTGTCATCGACAGTGAATGACTCTCATCAATGAGAAACAGTGTAGAAGCCTCTGTCGATGGGGAATGAACATCCGTTGATGGGAAGTATGTAAGAGGCCTCCATTGATGGGGAATGAATGTCCTGTTGACAGGAAATAGTGTATAAGCCTTCGTCGACGGGTAATGAACATCCCATTAATTAGAAGTATGTAGGAGGCCTCCGTCGACGGGGAATGAATGTCCCGTTGATGAGAAGTATGTAGGAGGCCTCCGTCAACGAGACAAACGTCCGTCGGGAAGCGGTTAAAGCCTTTGATGACAGGGAATGAACGTCCTGTCTATACGAGAATTATCCCAGAAGCCTCCGTCGATGGGGAATGAACATCCCATCGAAGGGAAGAATTAAAGCTTCTTTTGTCCTCACAGCAGAGGAAATAACGGTGCCATGTACAAAGCCCAGGCACCCCAAGCTGTAAAGATGAAGATCCGTTTCTCTTACAGACTTGCTTACAGAAGATTGTTATAGCTGCTGTGTGAGCTGAAGCCAGTGGGAAAATGAACGATGATTGCCAGGGACCACCCACTTTTATATGCAACATCCAGGAATTGAGGTCATGTGGGTAGTCCCTGGTGAGGAGACTGCTGGAAGAAGCTGCCGTATGATAGTGCCACCTGCTGGGAACTCCCAGAAGTAATGACTTATTGCAAGAGACCATTCCATGAAAGAGCTATGGTTACATGCGAGTAACCTATTTTTCTAGTGGCGTAGGTATGGTTCACTATTCATACTTATGGCAGACTCCTAGCAGTTCTCCAGGAGGAGGAGGGGTCAAGGACTGCACCCCTACTTGGTGAACAGAGATTGGAGAACCGAGGTCCCAAAACTGAAATCCAGCATAACTCAAGGGGCGATGCGGCAGTGGTAAATGAAGGCATGTGCTGACTTCCAGGTAGCAGCCCTGTAGATTTCGTGGTTAGGCACATCCCTGAAAGCAACCACTGAGGCAGCAGTATGTCTGGTGGAATGAGCCTAGGTTCCATACCCGCCAACCTACAGCAGAGGTCAATGAAGGATGTAAATCTATCTGGCAATCATCCACTTTGCTGCTGGTCTGACAGGTGCGTAAGTGCAAACAGCTGGTAAGCCTGTCCCTGAACTCCAGCTGTGCACTCCACATAAGAACTCTAGTATTGCACACCACATAATAAGAGAGTGCCTTCCACAGGTCTAGGGTATGGTGCCTGTGGTCAGCCTCTGAAGATGAGCTGGTGCAATACACTATCATGTAAATCACTAGGCTATGGTGAAACTGATACCACCTTCAGGAGGAACTTTGGGTTGGGCGATGGATGACTTTGTTCCTATGGAAGACCAGGTAAGGAGACTCCACTGACAACACCTAGAGTTCCGCAATCTTTCTGGCTGATGTAACTGCCGTGAGGAAGGCTGTCTTCCACAACAGGTATGATATCTCACACCTGTGTACTGGCTCAAAAGGCTTGCCCATTAGCATTGCCAAGACCAGCATAAAGTCCCACGGTGGAGGTGGTTCACACACCAGAGGAGACAGGTGGACAAAGCCCTTGAAAAATCACCCAACTACCTTCTGCTTGGCCACTGTCTGCATACCAGCCCATGCACGATAAACAGAGATGGCATCCAGGTACACCTTAAGGGTCATCGCCCATAATCCCAACTGAGAAAGGGACCAGAGATGGTCCAGGATGCTAGCCACAAGGCAGGCAAGGGGATCAAACCCTTACCCCTACAAAAAGTGGAAAAATCTCTTCCATTTAAAGGCATAGCATCAGTTTGTTTAATCCATTTCTAGTATTATCACTCGTAAAAAACAGCAAGAACCTTGTTAGTTGAGTGGTGACTTTCTTTTCTCAAAACCGGCACATGTAAGTGTTTAAAAACGAACGCTAAAACCGTCCCCATTATAGCCTATGAGGCACGCCCCCGCACTATTCCTGGACTGACATCACATAACGCGTGTGCGTGGGGGCGTGCCTACTAGTTGGAAAGTATGGGCATTTTGGCCGCGGGTCTCCGTGCTATTTTTTATGAGGGATAACACTAGAAATGGATTAAACAAATAAAAGCTGCACATACAAGGATCTTTAAACCGGAGGGTAAGCTACAGAATCGGGGAAGGGGGAGGAATTTTTTTTAAGTGAAAACCTGCTCTTTAAAGTTGTCTGGCCAATCAGACCATTCCAGTGGAACTGCCAGAAGGGTGGATAGTGAACCATATCCATGCCCCAGGAACCACTGTTTTTAACTACCTAGATACAATTCAATACCCACACTTGGGCAGACTCCTAGAAGTCCTCAAGAGAAGAAAGTAGGGTGAGCATGCCAAATTAGGCAAATAGAGACTGGAAGGCTAAAGACTTAAAAGCAGCATCACAATGACTTAGCGGTGGAGGTTTTTCATGCACTGGTGGGGACAGGTGGTTCAGCACTTTAAAGAAATGGCAGACTATTTTACCCTGTGCAACTATCTGCATACCTGCCTTGGCATGGCACATAAAAATGGTAGCTATGTGCACCTAAAGGGATGTGGTTTTCAGTCCTGTTGAAGATGGGGGTCAGAAGTAATTGAGACATAAAGGATACAGAGCAAGGCATACATGAGGTCCCAAGCCCAGGACTGGGAGTACAGATTCTACTGAAAAGTGCCCTGCTGAGAAGAATGGGCATGGAACTGTTCTGGAAGTGACCAGATCAACTAACAGTGTTCCCCATACTGCAAAATGAAAATTACGTACCTACCGTAATTCTTGATCTTCTCTTGTATCTTCACCATTCATTACTTCCTGGGTGTAAGCCGGAGGCGCGCACCCGTCACGGGAGCTTTTTTTTTTTAAATTTTGGCTAACGGCACCACCCTCGGGCGAGTGACGCATGCCGATGGGCAGCCGAAGTAGAAGCATCGACTCCTCCTCCAACTCAGTTCTGTGAGCCGGAGAGGCAAAAGCGAAAGCAGAGAATAAAGATAGCGAGGCAAGATAGCCAAGGGATAGCAAAGCAAGGAAGAATGAACTGAAAAAGGAATAAGCCGATGGAGGAAGGACAGAGGAGATAAGAGTATCCCTAACCTAGGGACTGCAGGGCCTCCTTACCTGGGCGACTCTAGGAGGAGAGAAGGAGGGAAATGAGAAAGAAGAAGAAGAAGAAGAAGAGAGAGAGATGGGATGTTGAGGGGACCAGAATGCCCAAGGAGCCTAGTTAGCTTATGGCTGAAGGCTCGACTTAACAGGGAAGCAAGAATCCCGGAGATAGAGCTGAAGAGAGGTTCACCAAACCCGCTAGACAGACTCAGGAGGGCATAGTCCTCATCCTCAACATGCCATTGTTTTGATAACCACGGGCTCCTGGCCGTGGAAGGCCTTAACTGGAGGACACCCGAGGAGGGAGAATAAAACCCCCAGCAGTATGAGAGCACTGATCAGGGGTTTGGAAATGGAAACTGTAAGCCTTTCAGGAGTTCATAAGTACAGAAGTGGGACTCAGTCGGACTCGCCAAGGCAGGCCAGAGGCTTAGGCTGGCTGGGATTGGTTATGGTCAGCACTGCTTGTCTGAAAACTGTCCGAGGACACTAGAAAGGAAAACACCAATTATCAAAATCTGGTGAGAAGGGCAGTCTGCCCTCTCATCTTACTTCTTGTTTGTTTTTCTTTTTTTTTTACAGATAATCACTTGCAGGCTAGGAGCGTGACCTGAATACCAAGAATGCCTATGGCAGTCGAAGAGAGTTCCCTCAGCCTTTTTTTTTTTTTTTTTACAAAAAACAGACATGCCCGTTCCTCCTCTCTGCAAGGCAAGAATTAGGGAAGGGGGAAGGGTTTTTGATTCTAGGGCTTAACAGCTGGAGCACGGGATTGCAGGATCAAAACTGAATAGCCTGAGCCAGGCTAAAACCCCAGAGGTATCTCGCCCGAGGGATGGCAAGAGATAGTTGTGCAGTTTGATCGCCAAGCAAATCCACTAGATGGCCCAAGAATCTTAGAGTAAATAATTTTTCTGGAGAATAAGACCCCCCCCCCCCCCAAGAAACAGATTTTTTTTTTGAAAAATTGAGCAATTCTTCCCTTTTTTTTTTTATATATTGCAGCGAGAGGAAGGAGGCGGGAGGTGGAGAAGCCACAGGAAGAGGCCACTGAGGGGATGGAGGAGGTGAAGTAATGAATGGTGAAGATACAGAGAAGATCAAGAATTACGGTGAGTACGTAATTTTCATATCTTCCTTGTCAATCTTCACCATTCATTACTCCTGAGTGACTAAGCTCTCTTCCCCGGAAGGGGAAGAGGCCATACCCTGAGGGAACAAGACCCCCAGCCTTCTGTTGGTGAGAAACAGAAGGAGAAGACCCTGGCTCATTCAGAAAACCTAAGTGGGAGAAGAGCTAGGAGGTGCCTCCCGAGGGCGAGGAGGCGGAGGGAGCCCTGTAAATCTCCTAGCTCTAGAGGAGAAAAGGCAGGTCCCGGAGGCGGAGCGAATCACCCTACGCCCGGGCCAGGGTGACAACCTGGAAAGAGCAAGCCATGCCGTCCGCCTGATGCAGATCGCTGTCCCGCAAGCCTGGAAGCCACCTCATTGGCGCCGTGAAGATGCCCTTGCTTGGTGTCTTGCCAGCTCCAGGCCTACCGCCGGAGAGGGCAACACGCTTGTCTGGTTTGCTCCATGTCGGGCATTGATGCCAACAGCTGGGACATCATCGACCACAAATGCTGGTTGTAGGCAGCGTGGTGAGCCTGATGAGCAATACTGGCACTTTCCTTGCGAGCGGTACTCTTAGCCCCAATGGTCGGAACTGGAAAGTCCGGATCGGTGGGCGGTCGTACGCCCGAGCAGCGCCCAGAAGGAGTGTCTAGGTAAACCAAACCGGAGGCGGGTTGGGAAGAGAACCTAGAGACTCTGAGGGGCACAATACCCTCGCTGACAGTCAGCCGGGGCTGGAGAAGAAGCGGCTGGGGACTGCCAGGACCGGATAGATGCCTCCTGGAAAGGGATAGGCCAGGAAGGTACCACCAAATGGTGGGCACTGAATTCACCAAGGAATTCTCGCGTCTCCCGTTCGGTATTGTCTCTCCGAACATAGGAAATCCGAAGATCCCTCACCATCCTCGAGAAGAAACGCTGATATTCAGTGAAATCAGCATCGGAGGAAAGATGAGCAGAGGGTTCCTCTCCCTCAGAGGAGGGAGACGAGGATGATGGGGAGCTGGAATGTCCAGAGGATTCCTGTGGCGGTGGGGAGAGTCGAAAGACCCGCTCATGCATGTATCTATCGTATGAGGGAAGGCCACATAGAACCCTGAACTGCTCCCAGGATAACGGACCCGTAGGACCGACATGGCCTGGGAGGCGGGGTGGGAAAGGCAGAGAGATGGGAGAGGGCACCTCCGAGGAGGCAACTGCTCTCTGCGAGGGCTCTGGAATCCGGGGAGAAAGGAGCCCTAGTAGGAGGGATCCCGGATATCAGACCAGGCCGCAGAAGCGGAACTCTGAGAGCGGAGCCTGGAAGAGCCCTGGGAGAACCTCCCTGTGGCGACACGGGACTGCATGGATCCAGAAGGCAGTCCAGCAAAGCGCGCTGGAGGACACCTAGAACCCTGGAGGAGGGGGCGGGGTTCCGCACTATGGCTCCTGGCCACCCCTGAGGTGGCCAAAAGAGACAGGTGGCAGACCCCTGCCCCTCAACCCTCGGACTCGAGAGGCCCTCCTCCTCAACCACAGCGTCCCCTGTCCCTAGAGGGGCAACAGCACCGTGGGGGTAGCTGTCACCGGCCCTCAGAGGGAGCCTCCCCTCCGGCACCCCACGCCTGCCCCGGGCCCCTGGCCACCCCAGCCGGGAACCCTCAGGAGACACGGAAGGGGGACAGAGGAGGGGCCGCCTGCGCCGCCTGGTACCTGTAGCCACAGGGGACCCAGACCCCGAAGAGTGGGGGTGCCAGGATGGGTCCACGTCCGAGTCATTGCCCTCCGAGGAGGACGAGACCAGCTGGACCTCGATGCTGGCCACCCCAGGGGTCCCTGAGGCCACAGAGCCACGAACGGCTCCAGTACCAAGGGTGACGCTGCTCGCCCCCCCCACACCGGTAGCAGCCAGGCCCAACTCGAGACCCCGATGGCGCGGCAGGCTCAGCACCGCTGGGAGGAAGGACAAAGCCCATGGCGCCACCGCGCGCCAGGCGAGGCGGCAGCGGCCCGCCGACGGCACCGCCAGGTCCATCGGCGGCGCTGTCCAAAGCGGCACCGCCAATGGCCGCCCGATCACTAGCGGGCGCCAAGCGGCGCCGGATCCAAACGGCGCGGAAGCGGCGCCGCATCGATCACCAGCACATGACGGTGCCAGGATCAAACGGGCGCGAAAGGCGGCGAGGGTCCACCGAGCCAGGCCCAAAGCCAAGGGCCTCGACAGGGGAGCCTGCACCTCCGAAGAGGTGACTGCCGGCGGTGTCGGCGTCGCGCCCCGGATGGACTATGAGGCTCCCCACACACAGCGGAAGGGCCTCCTCCTCGGCAAGAAAAGCGAGAGACCCCTCCTCCTCGGACCGTATAGGCCGGGAGGAGACCGAGGAGGGCCCTAGCGACCTTGCCGAGAATCCCGAGGCGGCCCGTCGTCCCAGTGGTGGCAGGCCTTGCGAGCTAAGCGGCAGCGGTTCGGGATCTGACGGTCCATCGAAACAGGCGTCGCATGAATCCATATCACGGTTGGGTCCCAGGCAACGAAGGCAAGCGTCATACCGGTCGAGGCGGAGAAATGCCAGCCACAGGAGTAGCCGGCCTTTAGGAGCGGCCCGTCTTGAAAAGCGCAGCTCCCGAACCGGACATAACGCGAAAATAACAAGGCTAAACACAGCAAGAAACACACCCGGCGCCGTAGATAGAAAAAGGAACAGTCTTACCGGATCGGCGTCGAGTGTGAAGAAAAACAGGAGTCGGCAAACACGCACTAAAAATGACCGCTACTCGCAACAGGTGCTGCCTCGACGGCGGGAGAAACAGAACTGAGTTGGAGGAGGAGTCGGTCGCTACTAACGGCCGCCCCTCGCGCATGACGTCACTCGTGAGGGCGGTGCCGTTAGCCAAAGTTTAAAAAAAAAAGCTCCCGTGACGGGTGCGCGCCTCCGGCTTACACCCAGGAAGTAATGAATGGTGAAGATTGACAAGGGAAGATCACCTCTGGCACCACATGCAGATGCAGCAACCACTCATGGGTTGCCTCTTCCGCTGGATGGAGTGTGTCTGCCCTTGGCTGTTCACTCTCCTGACAAGAAGCCCCACCAGGTCTGTGTAAAAGAAGCGCCCCAGGGATCATGTCTACAATGCCTCCACACACAGAGAAAAGGAGTGCCTGCTGTCTTGTTTGTTCAGGCAGAACATGGTCGTTACATTGTCCATGTTGACCTGGACCACTTGACCCCTGACTAACAGTGCCAACTAGGCAAACCACACGGAGTACCAGCAGACTTATGTGCAATTGAGTTTTACTTGGCAATCCAAAATGAAGCACACTGTGATCCAGCAAATGTGCACCCCTGCCCACTAGCAACACACATCTGTTGCCAGTGTGATCACCAGCTACCGAGGGCAAAAGGGATGTCCTCCAAAAGGTTTGCTTAGGGGAGCCACCAATGCATGGTGTCCAGCATTAGCTAGGCTATACGGACCAGACGATTCAGGGCTGCATGCCACTGGGATCAATGGTGCCCCAGTTCACACTGGCAGGTCACTGGGCCCAGCATATCACTTCTGTGGTAAAGATCATGAAGCCAAAATTTGGAGGAAATCCTGGTCCATGTACAAATGCCCAACCTGAAATTATCAGGTAAAGGACGATAGGTCCTGTGCTCTGTTTAGAGACAGACAAAGCTCAGACTTAGTGGGAGTCCAGCTCTGGATAGCCTGCTCCAGGTTGAGCTCAGTTTTGGCAACACTGATCAACAGGCTGAGGATCCAGAGCAACTGGACAGCCAGGTCCCTAGGCTGTGCCATGTCCTGCCTCAAAAGTCATCAACGTATGGCAAAACCTTGATGCTTCTGTGCCTGAGAAATGCAGCTGTCACAGATATGCACTTGGTAAACACCCTGGATACCCATCATAGGCTGAATGGCATGGTTTGGAACTGATACAGGGGTTCGAACCATCTAAAAGTGGAGGAACCCACTGTGTGACAGACAAACAGAAATGTGACATACACATCCTATAGGTCCAAGGAGAAAACCAAGCTCCTGGCTCCAGAGATGGACTGGTACGAGTCAGTGTTAACATATGAAATGTCCAACAGTGAATTAACCTGTTCAGGATTCACAGGATGAGGATGGGGCACGAGCCCTGTCCTCTTGGGTACCAACAAATACAGTGACACAAACATCTGATAAGTGCGGTTTTCTGGGACAGGCTTAATCACATGCTGCTCAAGGAGCTGACTAACCTTGTTCCATAATGTGGAGAGTCTCCACTAAAAGCATGGCCACCAAAGACGCTAATTGCAAACAAGGGGGTAAGGTTTAGAATTACAGAGACAACCCAATCCCATCACTTTTAGATCCATTGTCTGAAGTAACAGCAGATTAATGTGGCAGAAAGTGGGTGAGTTGGCCCCCGACCAGGAACTGCAGCAGTGGCTGGGATGGAGAGGGGATGGGGCTCCTAATCCCATCACCTCTTGTCCATGTGTGGTGGTCACTGAGGACTGGCCTCCAGAGGGGCCATCCCCTCTGCCCTTGCACTGGCCTTGACCTCTAGAGTTACTGAAGGGATTGGCTGGACAGTGCTACTAGAAGAACTGCTAACCTCAAACAACAGCAAAGAAGTCTTACACAGGGCTGGTGGTGTTACAAGACAGTCTGAATACTTCTAAAACAAAAGGTCGAGCACTCACCACCTCCAAAAAAAGAATACCAGTTGTAGGCTTAATCTATGTTGTCATTTTTTATTTGAAGACAATCACGCAGGCCTTTGATAAAGGATCTTTACATCCAAAATACGTCAGGTGGTTGTCCTGTATTGTGCTGTAAGATTGTCTTCAAATAAAAAATGACAACATAGCTTGAGCCTGCAACTGGTGTTCTTTTATTTGGAGGTGGCAAGTGCTCAAACTTTTGTTTTAGAAGAACTCCCGCTTCTGTTGCACCTTACAGCCAAGATGGTCTTGTTTCTTGACTCCTTGTCCAGCGACTGATCTGACTTACCCTGCACCATCAACTTTCGGAACAGCATGTTTGCTGCCAGTTCCTCAGACAACTGATGTTCTAAGAACTCAGACAATCCTCCCAAGAGTACCACATATTTGCAGTCCATACAGCACAGCAGAGTCTGGCAATAGGTTGGGTGCTGCCACATACCAAATGCCAGGCCTGGAATAGCCAGGGGTGATGGTAAGGCTAGAAATTTAAATAATCTGATGTGGGAGGCAGAATACAAGAAACACAGATTTGGTATTCTGCCTCAGGGTCCAATATTCCACCAATCTAAAACAGCAGTGAAAGACTGCTGAAGTGTTTCATATGCCCACTGCTGCCAGGTTATCCTCTTCCATCTGTGTTGGACGTCACATTGATAATGGTAGCTGTATGATAAAGAAGGCCTCTATGTCAACCAGTGATGAGGGTATCAAGATTGGGATTGAGCTCCTGACCATGACTGAGTGTTGACCTGAAGTATGACATGGTGTGGGGACCTCCCAGTCTGGGCGCACCCACAGAGGATGCCAGGGCATGGACAGAGAGGAGACAGCACTGAGTTTGGGTTGAATGGACCAGCTCAGCCTGGGTGGGGCGTGGTCAGCATCAGAATGTGAGCTCATCCTCTGTACTTCCACATGGCCAACCTGCTGACTGTCCACCTCGACTCCTTCGGCTGCTAACATGGTAGTTCCACAGGCAGACTGACAGTTGTTTATATTTTAGTGTTGTTCACAAGTAAATTAATTAATTAATCCTCTGGTATTTACTATGTTTATGTAGATAACATTCAAACTGCTTACTGTGCCAAATATGCTTTATGTAGCTGAATAAATTAAGCAGCTGTTAAAACACATTTACTTTTTATCTCATGTAAACTTTTTTTTATTTTGTCAGGTTTTGTTTTGTGACCAGCTCAGTCTACTGTGAACAATAATACACAAGCTACCATGCACAATGTTGCGTCTGTCACACCTTAGGCTTCTGTGACATGAAACTACCACTTGGTCTTCAGTCTTGTGGTTCTTTGCTGCCATAGACCCCTCAGTGTCACGACCACTCCACATAGTAACCTATTTATTTTTCCCTATATTGTCTTTTGGACAGATTTATTTGAAATTATTCAGCTAGGAAAGAACATGCAGAGGTAGATGCAGCTCATTTACAGGTTTATCCCAGAGAAGGTGTGTGTGTGGGGGGTGGGGTGAGAATACACTGGAGTAGGAGAGTGACAGTTCAGCAGATATCTTTGTCAAAGGAAAAGTAATAAAATACATGATTCAATACCTCTGCCTTAGGCCTCTGTCTCGGGTTTTTTTCCAGTGCTGTGCCAAAGCTGAACACTACCACACGGAGGAGGAGGGAGGGAAGCAGGCTTTCAAAACTATATTTCTATCTTTAACAGGTATGCCATCTATGTTAAGAATGAAAGCTTACCAGTAAATCTTGTGCTGACGCATTGCAGCCTTCTCTGGCTAAGGCGTTTTTGTCTCTCCTAGGAGGAAAGTTGAAGGTGGTCACTGGACGGGGGAGGCCGAGGAACCCTTCAGAAAGGTTCAAGCCTTGACCGGATGCCTAGAGCAAGTTAGCTGTTTGCTGGAAATAAATCTCACGAATCATCCTTAACGGAAAACGGACAAGAGGTCTTATGCCAGCCTTGGAGAAGCGGAATTTTTGGCAATCTATTTGGAATATTTTTTTGCTGTTCTGTTGAATTTGTTTTATTTGGACTACTGGATCCTGTCATATTTAATAATCTGTAAAAACTGCATATTTCAGGACTCAGGACTAAACAGTCTAAACTGTATTTTAATACTAGTTTGTAGTAATTTGTCCCATTTCACGGGCAGATTTATTTAAATCGAGACATTGTCATTTCACTATATTTTTTGTTTTGTTATTAGACTATTCTTTACTTAATTACATTTTGGAATACCGATGTGCTAGCAATAACTGTTTGGTAATAGATCTGACAGCCACTGTGCTGTTATTCCAACTAAGGAGGTGAGCATCAATTAATCTAATTAATCAAATAATGGACAGGTGCTTAGCTCATATCTAAATTACTGAAAGATTACTGAGATATTTGGCTAGCAGTCAATAATTAACGTAGCAGATTTAAAACCATACAAATTGAATTTTCGAAAACGCACGCCCAATTTTATTAATTCACTAAACCAGAGATAACGTGCAAGAGCTACTAAGTCGTATAGGAGCTCAGGGAAGCTAGTACAAGTCAAGAGACTAAATGATTAATGCTTAATTGATATGGTCTGCTGTACATTATTTAATTAAATCAGACCAACTGCCAAATCTTCAACTGAGTGTGCACAACGTGGTCCAAGAAGACTGCTGGTAGCAGTTAGCTATACAGCAGCATTCTTTGTCGTATGTTTTGGATTTTTGGCTCTGGTTTAGATTAAAGCAACACGTCTTGCTATGCCTGAGTTAATGTTTATCAACCTATTCAGCTCTTTGTGTTGAGCCAATGTTAAAACGCCTACGAATAACCATTAGGTACCATACTTGCTAGTAGAACAAAAGTTGTGGATTGTTGCAAACTGTGTCTGGTGATTTACCTATTATTTGGTCTCACTAGTCACATCAAGAATCATGCGCTATTTACTAAATTTCATCTGAGCTTACCTCACACAAGTAAGTCTGTTTGGATTTCGCTTATAAAAATAATATTAATTCTAGTACTGTTAGATTGAAATTAAAACCGCCTAGTTTTTTGCCCAAAAACTGAATCTCTTGCACTTGAATCTTTAAGACACAAACCTTGTTTTGTTTGGAGTGATTTTGTATTTTTAAATTTTAGTGGGGACTGATTTTATCTTTGCTTATGCAACAACTGTATCTGGCATCTTGGACTTCTTGAATAGTTGTGGACTAAGAAATTCTTGGTTGTGTGAACACAATAACAACATTTGGATAAGACTTATGTTTATCAGTATTTATTGGCAATACAGCGACCTAGAGGGAAGGCGTCGTTCTTCTTCTTCTTCTCTTTTGGATTTGAGAGCTTTCCAGTTTCAAGAATCGACTAATTTGGATTATTACTTAAAACTTGAAGGGACTTCCGGTTTATCTCTATTTGGAATTAATCTGAGTGTTGGGAATATGTATATGAATGTGTTTTAACTTTTGAATTGTTTTGAAATTGTCTGAGGTGCGATTAGTTGGTACAGGAGGCCTATTAAATTAGACCTAACAGATAACTAACTTATTGACCTATTTTAGATCATGGTTAACACGCGTAGTGGAAAAAGTGTAACCCGAAGTGTCTTTTAAATTAAAAGCTAAAAAGAACTACAAAAGGGAAAGATAAAAGAATAGTGAACAATTAGAGCTGGAATTTCATTCTGACCAAGAAACTCAAGAAGTACTCCACTAATTGCTTTGTTTGGGGGAAATAGATCCAATAGGAGTAGGAAAAAGAGAGTAAAAAATTAAATCAAACGAAAATTACCAATTTTATTAAACAATCTACACCTATGATCAACATGCCCTCTTCACTGCACTCATTAACTGAAACAAAAGAGGTACGGGAAGACCTATTTCAAACAAGACTATTAGAATCTCCTAATCTTTCACTACAAGCAAAAAAAACAAATTTCCCCTGAATTTCATGATATGGAAATTATGGGTGGAAAGGGTGTATTGACAACACCTGAATCCCTTTCTGAGTCTCTAGATTATACTAGCTACTCTGATATAGCTTCTATACTGACACTAATTTCTTTAGACAATGAGGAAGTATTCCTAAATAACAATAAGTCTTAGATTCAATAGACTTCTAACAAAAATAATCAAGATAATTTAGGAATGGTTATAAAAGACCTAAACCAAACAATAAAAGGCCTTAAGGAATTGGTTGTTAATCAACAATTAAATCAGGAAGTTTACCTAACAGACTCTTTATCGCCATGTTCATTGAGCCTAGCTACCCAATCCCCGGTATTTTCCCCAGAATCCCAGTATTCACTCAATTTTCCAAAAACGTCCGACATGTATCATGTAAGACAGAGATAATTTATAATTCAGAATTTTTTGAAAATAAGGGGACTTTCACATCTTCTTCCTCGTTGTCTAAACAAGCTTTAGAGATAATCAAAAACCCATACTACGCCAACATTATGTTATTGGAGAAACTATGGGTGATTAAGGAGGTTAAGGAGGAATTAGCAAGCCTTAGAGCTGAAGTATTCCATAACAAAACATTATTAGGACAACTACAAAACGGACTGCATAATAGTTTCCAAATAAGCTTTGCTTCGAATACTGCTGAAAAAAGATAACATCTAAAGAAAATATGGCTCTACAGGTGAACCTTCCTCCCCCCTTTCTAAGAGCAACAGACTCTTCAGATTGTCAGAAAAAAGCTGATAGATAACCTCTTCACAAATTCAAAGCTAGACAGATGTCTAAAATACAATCTCAAAAAAAGGAAGAAAAGTCTTGGAAAGGAACCTTCTATGGAAATTCAGGAAAATTTGAAGCAAAACTTTCAAAATTCTGAATAGAAACCAAGACAATAAAAGTAAATTGCTTGAGAAAGTGAGGGAACCTAGGTTGGCTAACAAGAATTCAATTCAAGAAGACACCAGAAAGGTCTTGGATAGGCAGGAAACTAGACCGAATGATATGATGCAAAGTTATACTGATGTTTCACTGGTGTCACAAATGAGTTTGGTTACAGGTGGTGAGTCCAAGGTCCCTATAGTTTCTGTAGGTCCTTTAGTTTTTACTGAACCCACCCCAAGGATTCAAGTGGGAAACCACCATAAAACATTTGAGTATTTAATCGAGTTTTATGGCATTAGGGAAATTTTTTAGGAAACACTGGACAAACTATTGGAATGGATGGTCAAACTATTACAGGTTTCTTATCCTGTGGAAGGATTTAAAGTTGTTAGACGCTTAAATCAACATTTTCAGCATTGTGTTTTGGTTTATTGTGGTAGTTTAGAATTAGCCGATATATTTTGGCAAAAAGAAACGGATCTGAAAATGAAAGGAATATATACACTTCCGCTTTTTGTAGTGCCAATAATTAATGAACAGCCATCCTATGCTTTACCTATGTCAAATTCCCTGCAAACGAATAACAACAAAGTACTAAAAGCCATATCTGATTTGCAAAGTCAAAGAATCTCAACTTGAGAGAATAAAATATTAACTTTATTTGGTTGGAAGATGCCACCAAGAATTGCAGTAGGTAAGGTGAAGCATGATTTGGCTGTATTTTTAAGTCAAGTTTTGGACATTCTAATTTGTATGAACAGTATTGAATGGCTTAGAATTCATAATTGTGATTCTTACTCTCCACAATTGGATATTACCTTCTCTAATTCTAGATTTGTTACTGCAATTCAGGAAAAAAAACTCTACTTTTGATACTCTTGGTCTATAGATGGTCCATCCTAGGACACAAAGTGAAACCCATGGGGAGACCAGTGGATACCGTGATGGAAATTAGGAATTCATTTAAGCTATTATGGGACCGCCTGCAAAACTGTCAAAGACCGACTCAGATTCAATTATACAACCTAGAGAAGGAGGAAATTTCTCCTATTATGATTCTTTCTTGGAATATCGAGGGTTTATTACATAAGCTAGCTGATCCAGAATGTAAAACCTTCCTGGAGACATATGATATATCATGCTTCCAGGAGACATGGTGTGGACGACAAATAACTCCACTCATTCTGGGTTTTGCAAGCTATTTTAAACCAGCCACCCATTTGGGCAGGCACGGCCGCTATAAAGCAGGTTTAGCAGTGTATGTAAGAATAGCATTAAATCTTAAACTTACACAGATATCATGTGATATAAACACAGTTCTTCTCATTTTGCTTGAGAATGGAAAGTGAAAGATTGTATTGCTTAATGTTTATATACCCCCATATTCCGGGAAGAATCTTGGGATACATGACTGGGGCAAGTTTTCAGACTTTTTGGCGGAAGCTACTAACAGATATATTACTTATTCCTTTATAATTTTGGGTGATTTCAATGCTCAAATGACTCATAATAGTATAAAGGAATGGGAGAGCACACTCCTCGCTCTCCTCCAGGTATCTTCCAATAATAACCTGAGAACAGAAAGACATTCAAAGAATAGGAACTCAAATAAACAAGGATGGGCCTTAATGCAGGTTATGTCTGATGTAAACCTTTGCCTTATGAACGGAAGACTTGAGGGAGACTTGGATGGAGCTTATACGTGTACTGGCCCATTAGGATAATCTACAATAGATTTGTTACGGGTACATCTAAAGACTGTAGAGAAAATTAATTTATTTAAAATTCTTGAACGCCCAGAGTCTGCCCACTTGCCACCATCTCTAAAATATAAGGTTGTTAGATCAAGACATCCTTTGGTAGACACTGCTCTGGCACTAGGATGTGAAATTAGAAACACTTGTAGATTAAGATGGTCAAACATGTTAAGTGCTTCCTTGGGAGACATTTTGGATTCTGATACATTCAATGATTGGAAAAACAGTACTATAGAGCATAATGGTAAACTTGATCAAAATGTTCTCTTAGTTACAATGCTGAACTATAGGTGACCATTTTTATATAAGACAGCTAGACCATCAAGGGTAAGATCCTGATTCAACAAAACATGCTAAAACGCAAAACAGCAGCTAAATAAACTGGTTCGTCATGTTAAACAGAACCCAAATAAAAGTTATATTAAGCAATTAAACAAAGCTAGGAAATATTATAAAGAGGTGCTGCAAAATTAAAAAAGTACATTTCAAACCATAAGTTGGAAAAAACTGAGACAGTCAAAATTCGAAAAAGATAGTAGAACGTTCTAGCTGTTGGTAAGCCAAGGCTACAAACAATCTACTACTGGTATAGAGGCCTATATTACAGCTGATATATGGACGGCCCATTTTGAGTCTTTGCTCTATTCTCCTACTGAAGTAACTGAAGAACAGCATGAGCTGTCTCAGTTTTATCCTAGGTCAATCCGTATTACTAGGGAAGAAATATCGTATGCCTTACTGAGACTTAAAGATAATAAGGCTCCTAGACCAGATCAAATAGTGGTGGAGCTACATAAATATAATTCTGACTGGTGGATTCCACTATGGCATGTTCTTTTTAATAAGATTATACAAGGTTCAGACATTCTACCAAGTTGGAAGGGCAGCATAATTTGTCCAATTGATAAAAAAAAAAGGGTAGTTTGATGGACCTGTTAATGTATAGACCTATAAAGTCTTATCGATATACTGTACTTCAAAAAACATTTTGTCATATTCTACTGGACAGATTACAGTTGTGGGCTGAGGAATCGGGTTTCATGAGCAAACTCCAGAATGGATTTAGACCACACAGATCAACAGTGCAGCACTGCTATGCTCTGACACATATGATCTGAAAGTATGTCAAGGTTAAGAAGTCACGTCTGTACTGTTGCTTTGTGGATCGGAGGTCGGCTTTTGACCCAATTAGTTGTGCCCTTTTATGGCAGAAGTTGCAATACGATAAAATGGATCCCGTTCTCTTGGACACCTTGATCAGATTACACAAAGATACCTGGCAAAAATTTAGAATTAACCAAAAGGGAGATCTTACCCCAAGATTAAAACTAACCTTGGCGTTAGACAAGGCTGCCTTATGGCCCCCCTATTATTTAATTTATACATAAATACAATTATAACACAGATGGAGTATCCAGAGTTTCATTCTCCTGTTATTGGAAATAAAAAAAAATCTCATTATTGGTCTTTGCAGACAATCTAGTCCTTTTATCTCCATCTTTACTAGGTTTACAACGGAAAGTCAATCTATTTGCTACTCTTTGTAGTACCAACAAACTATTTATTAACATTTGCAAAACCCAAACGTTGATATTTGGTAATAGGCAGAAAAGAAATCCCACTTTAGTTGTAAACAGAACTAAAATAGAGACAGTTAAAACATATACTTATCTAGGTGTTAATTTTTCACCATGATTATATAAAACACTATGCAACTACCGCCTTCAATGCCTTCAAGAGATTCGCAGTCCAGATGGGGAATGGATCAGTGAGGGGTCTCTTGAGGGCACTGGAGGCTAAGGTGTGTTCAAGTTTACATTACGCTTCAGAAATATGGGCACCAGTGGCCCCAAAGCAGTTGGAAGTACGACGAAATAAATTTCTTAGATATATTCTTAAAACATCCCAATCAGTTCCAGCCCAAGTTGTAAGAGCAGAATAGGACCAGCTCTCAATTGAAGCCTATATAGTGGAAAATAAAATGTTATCTTTACTCAAGTTATTTCTGTATCCGGAGTATAGAATCCCAAGAATGTGCCTGGAAGAGGAGATTGGGTATACGATGTTGGGTTATAAATTTCCAAGTATAAATTGCATAGCAATATGTCTTTATACGTTGAGATTGGGACATCTGCTTTATCAAGTTCACTCCCTCCCATTTAGTGACATAAAATTCCAGGTGAAAGAAAGAGTTAGAAATGTTTATAGTAGTAAAGATATGGAAAAATCCAATCTTATAAAAACTTTACGTGGTTCAAAAAATTTAAATAATTTTCAAATCAAATCGTACTTTATTTCTAACACTATTGACTATTGTCTCCGTATACATCCCGCCCAGGGACCCTAAACATGGCTTCAACAACGTCCTAAACTTTATCAACTCTCATCCTCCTGAAGCTGAACTTATTCTACTAGGGCATTTCAACATAAACTGGTTAGCATCGAGCACCAGTGCCTATAAAGACTCCATCTCAGCTGCTAACCTCACGCAAATGGTAAACTCCCCAACTAGGATTAACTACAAGACTGGCACCAGTACCCTCTTGGATTGGGTCCTCACCACTCACCCCACAAGGATTTCTCGTATGACCGTTCTCCCAGACTCTCTCAGTGACCACTCCCAGTCATGTGTGCATGGTCTAACAAATTCCTTAAGCCCCCTCCCAAAATTATTGCTAGCAGAGTCCTTCCTCGTGGAAAACTTCCATATCTCAAACAATACCTGCTTCTGCAAGACTGGCTACCCATCTATGAAGCAACAGATGTTAACTTGGCTCTTGATCACTTCAAATAAATTTTCAACAAAGCCAGCAACCTCTTTGCCCCTGCTAAAAGGTGCAAAACAAAATCTCTCTCTAAGCCATGGGTCACCGCGGCTCTTCTCTCACAGCTGAAACCAAGGGATCACCTCTGGGCAGTTGCCAGGGCCACTGGCAAAAAATTGGACATCCAAAATTACAAACAAGCACGAAATGCATGCACAAAAGCCATACGGCTAATGAAATCCACCTATTACAAAGACGCTCTCACCAATACATGGGGAAATGGTCATGCTTTCTGGGACGATATCAAGGATGTCACAGGGAAGCAGCCAAAAACCTCTCCAGCCATGTTAATGGTTGATGGATCCTCAACCCTCGATCCCAAGGTGATCACAAACATCTTTAACACGGCTTTTTCAGACCTTAGTGCTGTTCTACCCCATGACTTTTTTGAAAACAGGGCCTACTCCCCAAATACCTCAGCCCCTCAGTCTAACCATCCCCTCTTCTACTTCAGGGAGGTAAGGCTGAATGAAGCTCACCGCTATATTACTGCAGCTATCTCTAAATCTAGATCTAGTAGCGACACCCTGGACCTTAAGCTTCTGTTGCTCACCCTCGGTGAGGTAATTCATCCATTAACAAAAATCCTAAACACCTCTCTCAGCTGTGGAAAATTCCCGGACCTATGAAAAACAACCACCGTGACACCCATTCATAAAAGTGGGGATAAGACGAATCACTCAAATTATCGCCCTATCTCCGTACTGCCCCCACTCTTTAAGGCACTCAAGCGCATCGTGGCTGATCAACTTACCAACCACTTGGATAAATACAATATACCTTGTCCACAACAACATGGCTTCTGGAAAGGTCACAGCACCACCACCACAGCCCTTGAGTTCACTGGAGCTTTGCACAAATCCCTTGACAACAGCCTTCTCACGAGGGCCGTTTTCATCGACCTCGTCAAGGCCTTCGATACAGTACACCATGGACTACTAATTCACCAACTACTGAATGCCGGGCTATCACCTGACTCTTCTCTCTGGTTTAAAAGCTACTTAGAAAATTGGTAGCAGAGGTAAAAATTGACAGCTCTTTCTGACACCCTGCCTGTTAGCAAGGGTTTCCCACAGGGATCATACTGGGCCCCCTCCTTTTTAGCCTTTTCTTAAACTCCCTTCCTTACCACTGCTCTGAGCAGATCATACTATATGCCGATGGTGCTGTTGTATTCTCCACTCACAAAGATCCTGCAACTCTTCAACACAACCTTCTGCTTGGTTTCAGTTCTGTACAGACATGGTTTCTTAATCATAAAGTGGTCCTCAATGATAAGAACACCAAATCTATGCTCTTCTGCAGCTCTCATAACCCACACAAGCTACACCACTTGGCTATCTCCATCACCCAGGGGAACACTCTAGATCAGGTGGGGTCCTTCAAATACTTAGGGATACAGCTTGACCCTAGTCTATGCTATGGATTTCATGTAGATAATGTAGCTAGAGCTGCTAATATATGGCTTGGTCTCCTCTACAAACACACCACACCTCATGCCAGAAGCTTTGAAGGTTGCAGTCCTGAGCTCTGTGATCTCTGTAACAGACTATGGTCTCATCATTTATGGCTCAGCCACAACCACAACCCTTAGACGCCTCTCAACTGCCTTAAATAAGGCATGTCAGCTCATCACTGGTGCTCACCGTCTCACCCACACATGTGACCTGTACACTCAGACCGGCTGGCTCCAACTATCAAACTGCATAAAGTTTCTCACCTGCTCCATGGCGAAAAAATCTACCTTGGCCTTGCCCCTTCTGGGGTCTCAACTCTGTTACAACACCGAATTAACAAATGGTGCCTTAGGAGAGTCACGCTACAGCTACTGAAAGTCCCCCACTGCTACACTTCACAGGGACAACGCTCTTTTGCTTATCAAGTGCCACTTGGTTCAATGGCCTCAGCCCCACCATCTCCTCTGCCCCAACAATTGGTATGTTTAAAACTAGGCTCCGGGACTATCACTACCAACAGCTCCTGTGACTGCCCAACTTAACCTTGTTTCTCCACTTCTCTTCCTGCTCTAGTGGTCCGGTCCCCCCCCCACTGGATTCTACCCTCATATCTTGGTATACCCAGTGCTGCACTTTTCACCCTCTCCCCACCCTTCCTACATTCCTCCCCCATGACTCTGGTACTTGTTATCTGTTGTCTGTTTTCTCTGACAAATGCCGCTGGCTGCCTTATTCTAACGCTACATTGTATTAATCTGCACTCTGTTTGCAATGTCCGCATTGTTGTAATGTCTGTCTTGATGTTCCCCATAATCTGTATTTCTCGGATGTGGAACCTTTGTAAAAGAGCCAAGGCTCAAAGGTATTTGTAATCCTAGACTTAATAAATAAAAATAAATAAATAAAAATAACTAACATGCTTTTCTTAAATCAAAGCGTGTTTACAATTTAAGATAACCAACAAACAGTTAAAACTCAGGGAATTAAAAGACAGCATACATATGATACATATGACTAAATATCCTCCCCAAATGCTAAGCTGAATAATAAGTTTTCAGGGAGGATTTAAACGTTTCAGCGGACAGGCAATCTCTAATCAGACAAGGTAGAGAGTCCCACAGGGTCGGGGCCACAAAAGCAAAAGCCCTTGCACCTGATGTCTGTAAACGGATCCTGGAAACCTCTAGCAATTCCTCATCAGCGGAGCAGAGAGGGCAGAGGGGGAGGTAAGGTCACAGGAGGTCTTGCAAGTAACCCGGTCCCTGTCCATGTACGGTCTTATAGGTCAACAACGTGACCCTGAAGATGATCCTCCATCGCACCGGCAGCCAATGCAGTTCGCGCAGCACAGGCGTGACACGGCAAAATCTTGACTGCCCTGTCAGCAATCTGGCCGCTGCATTCTGCACCAACTGCAGGCGAAGGAGATCCACCCCTAGTAACCCTAGGTATAGAGCATTGCAGTAGTCAATTTTATACAACAGAACCTTACCTATTGCTTCTGGATAAACCAGACTTAAAGAGGACCTTCCCCAGTCACGTTGACTTTCATGCATTAATTATCCCTTCTTGCATTGATTCTCAAATTGTATTTCATTACTGTCTGCTGCAGTTAGTTTTTGCATTTTGAGCCGCTAAAAACTGCAGGGTGTACCAGAGCTTCTATAGCAAGCCTGGTGTTGCTGTGGGCCCTGGGTTATACTGCTGACATAACTGTAGGGCAGAGTCAATTTCATAAAAAAAAAATACTGACAAGGCGTTTAGATTTTGGCATAATGCACTGCTAACAGGGTGTCTTGGGGAAGGGAGAACACAGTATGTGCAGGGAGTACTGGTAGGTTTCCCTTGCAACACTGTTGCAATCGCATGGTAGTGTACAGTGTGAGTCACTCCTCTATCCTACAGTGATGTCATAAGGAGCTAGCAGCTGAACAGCAAAGGCAAGTGCAGCATGGCTCCAAAACAAAATCAAATTATGATAAGGCAGAGTAAACCTTCCCCAGAAATAACAAATGCATACACCTTTTCAGGTCTAGTACTGCATATAATGACTATAAGCTGTAACTTTTTGGACCATCAGGGAAGGTCCTCTTTAAAAAGAGTGATAACTTGATTTCGAATGGAATTACTTGACACACTATGTACACTATGCTCAGAAAAGAGAGGGAATGAATAATGATAAATGCAGATGTAATTTAAATATGGTAGACAACCTAAAACATGTTGCCTTGATACCGTATGTTCATTATATCAGAAACACAGATCTTTTTGGTTAGGATCTACTTTAAGGAATCTTGGACTCCCCACCGATCAAATAGCGACAAAATTGTTTACATCTAATGATATACACATATTGACAAAACTGGCACAGTTCCTAAAGATTTTAAAGCTACAGAATCATATTTAGAGGACTGTCTGTATTTTGATATTCATTCCAAAAGATTTAGAGCACTTTATTGAATGTTTTTAAGTAAATACTTGTTTTTATCTATTTTAAATGTTTTGTAATGGCTTATAGTCGAACAAATATATGATATGAATAAAATACACAATATGTGTTTCTGACAGTGTACCCAGTAAAGAAGACACTAGAAATGCATTCATTTTTAGTATAGAGGATAAATCCTAATAAAAAACCACTACACCGAGATTCATCATACGGGGGGATGATTTATGGAATTTATTGTCCAGGCTGGCAAGGCTTTCCTTCCATCTCATAAGGGGGCATCCAAAATAGTATCAGGATACTGGGACCTCTACAGAGGAGGGTACGGTTCTCCACTGTACTGTTATGCCTCTCATTATTATGTAGACCCCACTCCTGCATCACGAGCTGCACCAGTACCCTCGACTGAGAAGAGACTACAAGCATATGTATACCTCCGTGTTGCAAGCCAATGCCCCCATTAGTTTTATATATATATATAAAATTTATGTTTATTAATCTTAATTTCAACACATGTGAAGTTATACCGTTCGTATTTCATATGTGTACAGTATTGAACAGTACTACATTTACACCATATCTTCTGTAGTAGCAATGGTAAACTCAGCTGCAGACATATCCATACTCCTCCAACATTTTATAATATATAAGCAATATTACCCTGTTTGATCCTTTTCAGTATATTATCCCTGTGAACATATTTGCTACAAGCTCTGATTTCCCCTCTCCCTTTGTTCTAATTATTAGGACCAAACCATTATGGAACAAACTCATCATCTTGTTGCATGATATATAATACCCATGCTTGCCATTTTTGCCTGAACTTTTCTAACTTACTAAATTAAGCAGCAATTCTTTCCCTTTGATATATTTCCATTACAACTGCTTGCCATTCCTGCCTTGTGGGTGCCTGTAACTGTTTCCATCTTTTTGTTATAGCTTTTTTTCGCAGCCAACAATGACACTATTGTCAGGGCCCCGGACCTGGATGACTGCCCGGTACTTCCCTGATGAACATCGACCAGAATCATAGTCGGGGTCATATACACAGGCTCTATCCCTATTTGGGTCATTTGGGATTTCAGGTCAGCCCAGTAGCCCTGGACAGCAGTAGAAAATATATGCCTGGTCTGCCTGGGCTTCCCTGCACCCTCTCCAGCAGTGATCCCCACTTTCAGGAAGCATTTTAGCCAATTTAGCTGGGGTAAGAAAAATAAAAACACATTTGCCACTTCCAATCAGATTTCCTCCAGATATTTGCCTGAATGACTTGTGTAGAACTAGCCAAACTCTCATTCCGTTCTTCTCCAGAAATGGCTGCCAGTAGGTCTTCATTCCATTTAGCCAACGTCTCATTTGTATTATCAGACAAGAATTCCATAAGCCCTGTGTAAAAGCATCCTACAAGTTTTTCCCAGGATTCACACATTTGAGCATCTATTAATTTCAAAAGTATTGGGTCTGGATTTGGAAATTTAGTACAGTCTTTGGCATTACGTAAAATTTAATCTCTCACCTGTAAATACCTAAGATGATCCCTTTTCACCAACCCATACTTTATTTGAAGGGATTCAAATGAGACCACCCCTTGGCTGTCCAAAAATTGTTATATGCACATTAAGCATATCCTACACCATCTGAGAAAAGTTAGATCTATACGTGCTGGGACAAAATCTAACATAGTTGATGATACGTTTAAGAAGTAAAATGGGAATGCCATTTTCTGGTTCCGGTATAACTTTTTCCAAAACCTAAGCACTGGCATTGTAAAACAGCCAAAATCTTCCTCAAGTATTTTCTTGTTATGAATATTAAATGGAAAGTAACTCAAGCATGTAAGTCATACAGTACCATTTCTATGTGCATCCACTGAGTATACACTACCGGGTTTAACTACTGATATATCACCTTTAACTGGGCTGCCTTAGCATAGTTACACAAATTTGGTAGGCCCGCCCCACCCTGCTTTCTAGACAACTGCAAAATGGTACTGAGTAGCTAAGCCAAGGTCTGTGGCCAGCCCAGGTGAAACGGGATATTATTTTGCCCCAGTAGCAAAAGTAAAAAATAACTAGGTACCAGGGGTATTTGTTTGGAACAAGTACAACAGTCTTGGGAGAATGTTAAATCTGACCACTTCTATACGTGAAAACAAGGAAAGAGGCATTAAAGTTCATTTTTCTAAATATTTTTCTATGTTTTGTGTAATTGTCTCAATCATAGTTCAACAGTTCAATATTTTGTGAATGATGTGGAATAATGACCCCATAATATTTAATTTTGGTATTACACCATCTAAACAGGAATCTATCTCGGACATCTTACCAAAATCCCTAAGAACCATTGCACCGTCTATAGTCTCTCAAGTAACTAGACTTTTCAACCTGTCTCTTCTTATAGGACATGTCCCTTTCCTCTGGAAGATTGCTCTAGTTGAACCGGTCTACAAAAAGGGGGACACCACTAACCTGGATAACTACCGCCCTATTGCCATCCTCTCCACCCTCTCTAAAATACTGGAGAAAATTGTTGCTACCCAGGTCTCGGATTACCTCTACTCCTTCAAACTTCTTACCCCTGACCAACATGGTTTCCGACGTGGGCACAGTACATCCACTACTCTCATACAGTTTACAAATGATGTCAGATTCGCTATGGACAAAGGCTCTCTTACTGGGGCTACTTTTGTTGATCTTGCGAAAGCGTTTGATTTAGTTGCCCACTCGCTGCTCCTATTAAAGTTGTCAGCCATAGGCTTCTCCATCTCTGTCACTGCCTGGTTCCAAAATTATCATTCAAAGCATCAACAATTTGTCCAGATCAGAGATGCTAAGCCCCCTCTTGCTCCTACTTGAATCGGAGTGCCCCAGGGTTCGATTCTTGGTCCTCTCCTGTTCATAGTCTTCATAAACGACATCCCACCACTCACTGGTGCTTGCTCAGGTCTGCTATATGCCGACAATCTTGTTCTTTACTCATCCTCCTCAAACCTCTCAAGATATCAACCTGAATGTCAATAGTAACTTCAGTACCTTTCAGAGCTGGCTATTGCAAAACAAGCTTGTCTTAAATAAAAATAAAATGGTGACTATGCTCTTTGGTTCAGGTTCAAAAATTCAGTCCTGCACCCAACCATTTAAGTATCAGAGCGCTTGATGGCTCTTTCCTTAACAAAGTTAACTCTTTTAAATACCTAGGAGTAACCCTTGATCCCACCTTGGATTTTGACCTGCACCTAGCCTCAGTCATTAAATCCGTCAATATTCAACTTAGGGAGGCATATAAGGTGAGACATAGCTTAACATCCACGACGAGGATGGCCATTGCACTTAGGAGCCTGAGACTCAAATTGGTGTATGGGTTAATATCCTTTCTGGCAACTACTGGAGGGCTCCTCCGAAAGTGGGATGTCTGCTACAACAGCACTTGCCATTTTGCTCCGTCTTTACCCAAACTTACTCAGCAATGCACACTATACTCCAGTCTGGGATGGTTTACCCCCTCAGCCTTCTGACGGTTTACTTCCTACTGTCTTATAAAGAATATAATCTCCTCCCAGATACCTGACAAATTGGCTCTAATGCTCAAGCCTGTGACCTCTGCCTACCCACTGAGATCAGCTGACAAATCCCATCCTGTCCAGCCGAGATGTAAAACCAAAATGGGGGAGAATGCTTTATCTAGCTGGGCCCCTAAACTATGGAACTCCCTTCCACTGAGTCGAAGAATCTCCCCTTCTCCACACAGCTTCAAACAGGAGCTTCGTATGGCTCTTCTAAGCTCTGAACCCTGCTCCTGTTCTATATCCACCCACTCCTGTACTGGTTCCTCCTAGTTGCCTACCAGCTCCAACCTCTACTACTCTCAAACCTGCCTGGAAATCTTACTATTGCCTCTCTTCTAGCACTCACTCACTAGTTGTATGACTTTTACTTATTTGCACTTATATTTCTATTTTGTTATTACATATAGATTCCTGCAAGTGTACTGTCATTGCTGAAAATTTGGGGTAATGTACTGTGTCTGACTTCTACTTGTTCCCATGATGTTATCTTGTATCTACTATTGTCTACATACCCTATGTTGTAATCTCCCGGGTCGTACCTGAAAAAAAGGCAGCTATGCTGTCTAGTGTACCTACCTAGTTAACAAAAACTAAATAAATAAATCTTGAGGAGGGATATCGTCAAGGCCGCCTGCTTTCTGCAGCACACAGCAATTGCCACAGAAATTATGACCTGCCACAGAATTTGGGGCTGGCCGAAGAAATTGCACAGAAATATTTCCAGAAAGTTGGACTGACACTACTCCTTTCAAGCAATTCCTCTGCCTGCTTGTTGCTTTATAAGAATTAAAATTCACCCCCAAACACTCAAACAATCTACATAACAATCTCCATCCAGCCCTGAGAGCCCCCCCAAGTCACCCCTTTTTTTTAATATATATCGGAACCCCATTTTTGATCCAAGGCTACATGATAATCCTTTGCCTTTTCCTATCACTGCTAGTGGGCCAGGATGCCTTTTTCTTATATCAGTAGTGCTTTGTAGGGCCCACACAAAGCCATACTGTGGCACGAATCCAGCATTTGGATCCAGCAGTAATAGGAAGAGGTGGAGGATTGTCCTACACTGTTGGACCAAAAAAGGGTGCCAATATAAAAAACAGTGACTCAATGAGGCTCTGGGTGTAATGACTTTTGGGGCTTAGATATGTATTGTGGTTGGTATTTCTTGTTTTATGAGGGGCCAGAGTAATGTCTAAAAGGAGACTGTACAATACTTTAAAGGTAGGAAGAGGCAGAGGATCATTGTACAGTGCTGGGCTGGATAATGACATAGCTTTTTATCTACAAGCCCACTCAATGACATTCTCAAGGCTTGTTAGGAAAGTGGTGGAGATGAGATGGGCTTCTTTAGTGGTGTGATTTATCTGTTCTAAAACCATGAGAGGGTAAAGTGCTCTTGGGGGGAAGGGAGGCAATTTGCTATCCTTACGGGGTTTAGAGCACACATGGTTGCTGTTGATGGGGCTCTGAGGTTGCCAAGCTGATGGGTTAACTAGTGCCTAGGGAAGACAAATGTAATTGATAAAACAATGCAAGCAAAGGGAAAGCTAAGTAAGTAAAACAATTGTTTGGGCAGGAAAAGAAAGAGAATGCTGGATAGACTGAAGAAATTAAAAATATGAAACCAAGATAAGAAAAGCGAAAAGCTAAAGATTATTTATGTAAAATGTGAAAACTAAATAAGGGAAGAGAAAAACAAATTGAGAAAACAGAGAAAGTCATAATGACACTGCAGATGAAACCTTTTTTTTTTTTTTTTTAACATTTATATGTTGCTCCAGAAACAATATGCAAGGATGGGCAAAACAAGAGTTCAAGCTTACTGCACCACAATTAAAAATACCACTGAAGGACAAGTAGAAACTCAAGAGCATCAGTGCAGCTTCACAGTTTTTTTAAAGCACAAATACCTTGACCATTCAATACAGTAGTCAGTTTTTTTATGTTTGTTTGCACGCATGTGCAAGAAACATAGTGCCACCATACGAGAATTCGTAGGTCTGCCTCCCCCACTTCTAATGCCCTGCTGCCTTTTGCAGGCACGGCTGCACCGCGGCAATGAATGTAGGAGCTGTCTATGACAGCCGTTCAGATGCAGTGGCATACAGTTGAAAGCAAAAAAACGCAACATGTAGGCAATTTGCATACTGCCGTCGGCAGTATGCAAAGAGCCTACACGTCGGCACTGCACTGAAACAGCTGTCATAAACAGCTCCGTCCCCCCACAACAAGTAGCACGCTGGGAGCCCACCCCAGCGTGCTCTGCAGTCCCCCCCACACACACACACACATATACACTGTATGGCGAACGGGGGTGCCCAGTCCCCTGTCAGCTCCGCTTCCCCCCCAACAGAGTTCTAGGAGCCCACCCCAGCATGGCAACAGTCCATAAGGCCAACGGGGGTGCCCAATCCCCGTCGGCTCCACTGTATACCCCCCAACAGACTTCCAGGTGCCATGCTGGGAGCCCACCCCAGTGTGGCAACAATCTGTATGGCCGATGGGGGTGCCCAATCCCCCGTTGGCTCCACTGCTCCCCCCAAACAGCCTTCCAGCTGCCACACTGGGAGCCCACCCCAGCGTGGCAAAAGTCCTGCATCGTCTTTAAAAAGAAAAATGCCCTGTTAAGAAAAAATGGTCCCTCGCTGTCTGTCTTGACCTCCTCCCCCACCCGCCCACCCTCTGCGCACCCTGCCTCCCCACACCCCCACCTCACCCCATACTTACCTCCGGAGTCCAGCGCGACAATCTTCAGTAGACCGGGAACACGTCTGCACTCTTCAAAGCCAACCGCAAACTAAGGAAATGCCAGTAAGCTGTATACTGGAATAAATAGGGTTTTTTCAACTTTGATGCACATCTCAGGCATTGTGGGGAATTCTGTCACCAAATTTTCAACATGGGGTTCTTGGGACCCCACCTCATGAATTCTGGCACTGTCATTTTGTTATTTGGTCCCAAAAGGTGATTTCATAGTCACTGCGTGGAACCACATTTTGGGACGGATTTACGAAACGACAGTGTCCCAGTTCATGAGGTAGGCCCCCAAAAACCCTATGTTGAAGATTTGGTGAAAAAAATTCCCAAAAATAACTGTTTTACGAGCGTGCATTGCACAGTTCCTACGCACGCTCATAAGTTCGTGAATTTTTTATATTTTCACTCCAGATTTTCAACATTGCCATTTTACCACATCTCCTTATGAGCAGTACAGCTGTCATTTTTCACATCTTGCCCAAAATGTGTTGCCATGCATGTTGTGAACAATGGAGCAGTCGGTGTGCAAAATCAATGTTTGGGATAGATTAAGAAAATCAGTGACACTGTTCATGAGCAGAGGTCTTAAAATGGATACGTTAAAAATTTGGTGACAAAAGTCCATAAAATGACTGTATTACGAGTGAGCATTGTGCAGTTTCCACGCACCCTCGTAAGTTCATGAATTTGTACTAATTTCAGTCCTGATTTTCACCACTGGCATTTTTCCACACTTACTTATGAACAGTACAGCTGTCATTTTTCACACCATTGCCGAAATGTGTTTTCGCACTTCCAGCGCAGAAATGCGTGGTCGCTGTGGGAAATCACTGTTCGGGACAGATTAAGAAAATCACACTGACACTGTCCATGAGCGGAGGTCCCAAAATGCCTGTGTTGACAATCTGCTGTAAAAAAATCCTCAAACTAATTACATTACAGGTGTGCGTTGCGTAATTTCTACACAAGCTCGTGACTTCACCAGTTTTTTTATATTTTCACTGCAGATTTTCAACATTGCCATTTTTTACACCTCCCCCTGAACAGTACAGCTGTCATTTTTCACATCCTGTTTGAAATTTGTTTTTGCTTCTGTGGTGCCAAATGGCATAGTCGCTGTGCAAAATCAGCTTTCGGCTAACAAACTGATATTGCCAGTGTTCATAAGGTGGGGGTCACAAAAAACCCATGTTGAAAATCTGGAGTGAAAATACCAACGAACGCCTGAGGCATTAGGGTTTCTGACCACAACGCCCCACCCTGTAGAGACTGTCAGGCACCAAGATTGTGACTTGGGATTGTCGCCTATAATTCTCATACCATTCCACCCCCACTCACACCCTGCAGCCAGTGAGAGGCATCGAGGTGTGCCTTGGACTCTTCGGCCCCAAAGTTCACCCCATTCTCCTATACTGCACCCATCTCATTGTATTTCCTGATGGAATGGGATGAGCATAAAGGCCAAAGACCCCAAGGCACACCGTGACACTTGTCGGTGTCTGCAGGGTAGGGTGTGGTGAAATGGCGTGGCTGTTATGCCTGATGACCCAAAGGCACACCCCCAATGCCTGTCAGTCTCTGCAGGGTGGTGGTGGGGTTGGCTTCAGTTCAATTCTTCACTGCCATTCCTATTATGCAGCTCTCTAACTCCTACACTACCAATGCCAGCAAACAAACATTCGGCATTGACAAATGCTTGTTTTCTGTTCTTTGGAAACCAGGTAAGGTTACAAAAGAATAAATCCAAAGTAGCCCACCCCCTCAATTTGAATAAATTAAATTGTGGCTCTGTTTAACTAGCAGCCCTATCTCTTCTACTTCCCTAGTCTGACAGCCAGCCCCCAATGTGTTAACATTCTGTGATAAAATTGTTCAGAGGTTATTGCAAATACTATGCTTTTCTTTCCTGGGTGGGTAGTGGTGCTGAGATGGGTGGAGGTGGGTTACACTGGATAGATTTTAAAAACTGGAATCAGGCAAGGCTTTTGGGGGCAGAATCATGTTATGGAGAGAAGAAAATATCTTGCTGCTATTAGGTCTAGGGTGGTGGGAGGTTGCAAAGAGCATTACTACCATTATGGGGAAGGGGAGGAAAGAGAGCATTGCTGTGATTATGTCTGGGGAAGAGAGGAGTGGACAGATTTGCTGCCATTATGTAGATTGGGGGAGACAGCATTACTGCCGTTAGGTAGGTGGGGGAGGAGAAAACTTTTCTTTTACAAGGTTTTGGAGAGGAAAGAAGATAGCAGAGGGCAATGCAGCATTTTATTTATTTACTTAAAAGTTAATGACCGGGAAATGAATCAATGAACCGAAGCTCATTTCCAGATGTGACTCGGGGAAGGGGTACAGTATCAGACAAGACAACAGTGGTGTTACAAAATCAGAAAGTGTACAAACACAGGTGCTACATACAATAGTGAACAGGCTAAATACTGTAAATACAAGCTAGCAAGCAGCAAAATATATACAGTGGTTCAACATATATACAAACGAAATTACAAAAGATATTCACAGTGGTTCACAGTAAGCGAGGAATTGACATTTTGGTCTGGTCTGGAGTAGAGATGGAAGCACTGCTGCCATTTTTTCCTCCGGGGGAAGGGGAACTTTGCCTGACTTAGAAACACAGACGAGACTACAGAGGCAGAAGGAAAAAAAAAAAGGGAAAATACAAAAAGCTACAGTAGCTTAGCCACCCTACTAAGCTGCTAGTAGTGCACTGAGGTTCCATGAGGGCAACCCATGATTAGGTGCGATCCCAAGATTACCTGCTCTAGGACAGCCCATGGACAGAGGGCCTTGCAGATGCCATGGCATTCAGGCTAGGGAAATGAGGTACACATGAAAGAAAATTAAAAAATGAAGCCAATGTAAGAAAGATGACAACAAACCTAAAGATTATTAATTCAAAATGTGACAACTAAACAAGGAGAGAGTGAAACAGAAAAAGACAGAAATAATCATGCTGACAATGCTGATGTTTGATAGTTTATATTTTTAATATATGACAGTTTTCAGGGTGGCAGTACAGGGAAGTCTTGGTATGCACCAATAGCCTGCCACCCCCAACTACGACTATGTATGGGGCCCCTGATAGGTGTTCACAGAGGAAGGGAGTCTTGGATGCTCCACGGCTAGTCTACTTCTAGCTGTCCCTTGAAGAACAACTGTTCAGCTATTTGCTTTGTTGCCAGTACTGTACATTGAGGGAGTGCCTGCCAGTAGCCACGAATGTTGCATGACATAGCACTAAGCCCTAGACAGATCTGGATAAATATGGAGAGCCAGGACAGCTTCTGAAAAGCAAAAGAATAAAACTGAAGGTTTAAGGGAAATTATGCAGCTTACGTTTATGTGGTGGAAGTCGGAGATCCTCCTTATAGACCGTCCTTGCTGAGGTACCCCAAAACTGTAAAGCTGGCTCTGTATTATTTATATATAAATGTGCTTGCCACAGAATTTGACCTAATAGTACTGCAGATGTTCAGAGTCCCTGCTGCAGAATTTACACAAATCTGCTGCAGAGAACAGGGGGCCCTGGATATAGTGATGTGTCAACACCGCTGTTTTAGATAAGTTTAATGTAAAACACAATAGTTTACCATACTCTTGTATCACTTCCCAGAGTTTTGGCATAGATTTTGTCGGATTCAATAAAGTAAATAGTATGTCATCTGCAAATAAAGCAATTTTAAATTCCTGACCCCTACAGGTAGTCCCCTCTATGTCTGCACATTGTCTAATGGCTACTGCCAACGGCTCAATATAAAGTGCAAATAATGGTGACGGGAGGCACCCTCGTCTCGTCCCTCTTTTTAATGTTATTAGGGGTGTAATTGTACCACTGACTTTAATGTAAGTCTGGGGTTTGTATAGATGTTCTTTAGAATGTCGCAAATTTTGGGGGGGAAGCCAAATGCCTGGATTGTATTCCACAAAAATGACCAAGACACTTCAACAAACGCCTTCTCGGCATCACAGCTTAATGTTACCATAGGTATTTTTCTTCTGACTGCATGATCTATCAGTAATAGAGTTTGTCATATTATCAGCTGTTTGCCTTTTTTGAACAAAACACGATTGGTCTTTATGTATTATTTCTGGAAGTAAACCCTACAATCTCCATGCACAAACAGCTGTACAAATTTTATAATCAACGTTCAACATGGATATAGGTCTATACAATGCCACTGCTTCTGGGTCTTTCCCTGGTTTTAATACTGCGGAGATTGTGGCGTACTGCCAAGTATCCGGCACTGGGGTTCCCTATCCTGTCTCCAGAAATACTTCTGTAAAAGGGGCGCAAAGTCTTTCCAAAATGTCTTATACCATTCAGCAGGGTACCTGTCAGGGCCTGGGCATTTCTGTGTTTCTTTTATTACCAAATTTATTTCTTCAATTAATATCGGGCATTCCAAGAACTGCACCTACTGGGGTGTTAGTTTAGGCAGTCATAATGTAGCTAAGAATTCTTGCTGTCTGCTTTCATCTGGTGGTGTTCCTTCTGCGTACAAGTTTTGATAATACTGTTGGAGAATCCCCGATATCTCAGCGGTTTTATTGGTTCGAAGTCTCATGGCTGGATCTCTCATTGTTATGACTGTTACGGTTCTTTTTTTTTTCCTTTCTTAGGTGTCTAGCCAAAATCCTAGTCCCTTGAGTGCTCCTATATAATTATGATAGTGCACAAACTCTATCTGCTACAGCACTTTTTCATCTATACATTTTTGTATATCCTGTTTCACTTGCCGTATTTGGTGAATAGCCTCCCTGACTCCTGCCCTCTGCATTCGAATTTTTGAAGTAATTCCTCATATCTGGCCTCTCTCATTTTTTATTTCTAGAAGTATATTTTATTATTGTTCCCATGGCACTGTTTTAAGAGTATCCCACAGCAGGGTGGGTCTAATCCCTGGGCTTTCATTATCTTGCCTCATTTGCTTCAGTCTTTCAAGATTTGTCTTTTTGAACTCCTCTTCTCTCAATAGGGTTGTATTAAAATTACAGTGTATTTTCTGTTTCTGTTAACTCAGTTGAAGTTTTAAAAAAAAGAGCGGTATGATCTGAGAGTATCCAAGGTGTTCGTAACATATTCTGTACGCTTCCAAAATGCTCACAAGTAGTTAAAAAATAATCCAGCCTGGACTGGGTACCATGTCTGGAAGATACAAAAGTGTACTGACATTCTGTAGGAAATAAAGCGCATCATACATCCAAGATTCCCAACTGATGTATATTTTTCTTAAAATATTTCTGTGCAGGCATGTACCTGTGTCGTAATAGGTTATTTAAGCAATAATGCACAACAGGGTGTAGGTTATCGGGGAATTTACCCACGCTTTGTGTGGTGTGTCACAAAGCGCAGCCGTGTGACTTAACCACACAAGAAGTGCATAAATCCACCAATAACCCACACCCTGGAGTGCCTTATTGCAATTATACAATGGACCTATGTGTAAAATACATTTAAAAATGTGTTTAGGTATGTTTTTTATAATGCCATTTCTCAGACGTGGGTTATTGCAAGATATACCATGCTCATGTGATGTATTCTGACCAATGAGGTTACAGGATTTTCATACTCCATTGTATAATAGTATCTAAAGCTGGATTTCATAATATGTTTATATCCCCCCCCCCCCAAAAAAAAATTAGTTGCCTTTAGGGTTGTTAATCAAATGACTGAAAAACTGTCTAATAACTGGTGTATTTATCTGTAGGGGAAGGTACAAACTCACTATGTAACATCTTGATCATAAAGCTTTCCCTGAACTATAATGTGTCTTCCTTGGAGAGCTGTAAAACTATTACAACTCTGAAAGGGGGTACTTCTAGGTGTTAATATCACTGTACCTAGTCTCCTAACTGTCGGGCAGGCAGATTCAAATACCCTATATCTGCCTCCTTGGGCCAACTTAGCATGTCCCCCCTGTCCCTCCTTTCATCAAGGGTATACATATTAAGCTCTCTCAGTCTCTCTTCATATGGTTTCTGATGTAGACCCTGCACCATTTTAGTTTCCCTCCTCTGGACTGCTTCCATCCTGTCTATGTCCTTGCGTAGATGAGGTCTCCAAAACTGCATGCAGTACTCCAGATGGGGTCTCACCAACTGTCTGTACAGAGGGATAACCACTTCCCTTTTTCTACTTGGGATGCCCCTTCCTATGCATCCCAGTATCCCCCTGGCTCTCCTTACCGATTTCTCACATTGCTTACCCACCTTTAAGTCACCTGATATGACTACCCCCAGGTCCCTTTCCATTATTGTTGTTGTTAGTACCTCCCCTGCTATTGTGTACGCTTCTCCTGGATTTTTATTTCCCAGGTGCATTACTTTGCACTTCTTTGCATTGAATCTAAGTTGCCATATGTCTGACCATTCCTCCAACCTTGCCAAGTCCCTCCTCATTCTTTCTACCCCCCCCCTTGTGTATCAACTCTGTTACAGATCTTTGTGTCATCTGCAAAGAGGCATACAGTTCCTTCCAGACCCTCTGCAATGTCACCTATAAAGACGTTAAAGAGGACTGGACCCAGTACTGAGCCCTAAGGTACTCCACTAGTAACCCCCCATTCTTCGGAATGTGTTCCATTTACTATTACCTTCTGTGTCCTGTTGCGCAGCCAGTTTGCTACCCAGGCTACCACCCTGGGACCCACTCACAGGCTGGCTAACTTGATTATTAATCTTTTGTGCGGCACTGTGTCAAATGCCTTGCTAAAGTCTAGGTAGGCCATATCCACAGCCCCTCCCTGGTCTATTACTTTGGTCACCCAGTCAAAGAAATCGATTAGATTCGTCTGACATGACCTTCCTGCTATGAATCCATGCTGGTTTGGGTCCTGTGCCCCGCTGGCCTCTAGGTACTCAACAATTCTTTCTTTCAGAAGTGATTCCATCATTTTCCCCACCACTGAGGTCAAACTAACAGGTCTGTAGTTTCCTGCTTCTGCCTTGCTCCCACTTTTGTGAAGGGGAATCACATCTGCCCTCCTCCAGTCCTCAGGTACCACCCCATCCTGCCATGATTTGTTAAAA
This sequence comes from Neoceratodus forsteri, assembly GCA_016271365.2. NCBI lineage: Eukaryota > Metazoa > Chordata > Ceratodontiformes > Ceratodontidae > Neoceratodus > Neoceratodus forsteri. The sequence continues at coordinate 1,073,870,060 of CM057454.1, read as the reverse complement.
AGTGTGGTCAGTGGTGTCACTAGGTCCTCTCTTAGTTCTTTTAGGATTCTAGGGTGAATCCCATCAGGCCCCATTGCTTTGTCCACCTTGAGTTTTAGGAGTTCTTTCAGGACTCTTTCTTCTGTGAACGGACTGGCGTCAACTCCACTACCCAGAGTGCTTCTATTGTTTGGTTTAGGTAACTCCTCCTCCTCTTCTTTTGAGAATACTGAGCAAAAGTATTCATTCAGTATCTCTGCCTTTCACTGTCTCCCTCTGCCGCCTCCCTCTCCTTTATTAATCTTCACTATCCTCCCTTAACCTTTCTATGCTCCCTAATGTACCTATAAAAGGTTTTATCCCCCTTCTTAACTGAGTTGGCTATCTTTTCCTTGGTTTGGGCCTTTACTTTTCTGACTGCCTTCCCCACTTCTTTCTGCTTTAATTGATACAGTTCCCTGTCGTGCTCCTTCTGTGATTACTTATACTTTTTGAATGCAGCCTTTTTCTTCTTAACCTTCCCTGACACCTCTTTTGAGAATCATAGTGTTTTTTTATTCCGCTTTGTTTTCTTTATTTGTTTCACACAAAGGCTTGTTGCCTCCATGATGGCAGTTTTGATTTTTCTCCATTGTTCTTCCACCCCCCCTTTCTGGCCATTTGCTAATGCATTCCTCAGGTATTCACCCATTATGCCAAAGTCAGCCCTTCTAAAGTCCAGTATCCTTGTCTTTGTATGGCTTGTCTCCATGGTGGTGTTTATTATGAAGCACACTGTGCAGTGGTCGCTTGTTCCCAGATGTCTACTGACTTATACATTTGTGATCCTCTCTCTATTTGAGAGTACCAGGTCTAATATTGCTCCCTCCCGAGTGGGTTCCACCACTAGCTGTCTAAGGCATGCCCCCTATAGGGCATCGAGAATTACCCTGTTCTTGGATGTGGCTGCAGTCCATGCCGTCCAGTTAACATCTGGCATATTCAGGTCCCCCATCAACAGTATCTCCCCTTTTTCAGCCATTTTGAGAATGTCCTCTATCATTTTCTTGTCCATTTCCTCCCCTTGAGACGGGGGTCTGTATACAACCCCTGTACGGACTGTGATGCCATTCCCTGTCTCCAAGGTGACCCACAGTGCCTCTTGTCCTCCCCCTTTACTTTTTAGTTCTGTAGCTTTGATCCCTTCCCTTATGTAGAGAGCTACTCCACCTCCTCTTTTACCCTCCCCTGTCCCTTCTGTAGATTGTGTACTCTGGTATGTTGACTTCCCAGTCATGATTCTCCGTGTACCATGTTTCTGTGACTGCCACAATATCCAAGTGTTCCTCTTCCATCAGGGCTACTAGCTCAGGAAGCTTGTTTCCCAGACTACGGAAACTGGTACTCATTGCCCTCCATTTAATGTTGGCTTTATCCTTTTTTAACCCATCCCTGCTCTTATTGCCCTTGTCTATTTTTCCATTTACCCCTGTCCTGCCCTCTGTCAAGCTCTGTACCTCAGTGTTTACCCTACTACCTGCCATGTTTTGTGGGGGGAGGCTTGAACTTTCCTACTTCCTATCAGCACCTCTCCCCTTGGCTAGTTTAAAAGCTTGCCAAGGAAGCCTTTAAACCTGTCACCTAGGAGCTTGGTTCCCTTCCTGGACAGATGCAGACCATCATGCCAGTATAGACCTTCATCTCTCCAGGGGGAACCCCAGTTCCCAATGAAGCCAAAGCCCTGTGCTCTGCACTAGTTTTGTAACCATTTTTTTCTCCTTGAGCAGTTTTCCGCATCTTCTTGTCTGGCTTCTATACAAGCTTGCACCTCTTGTAACTGCTGCAGTTTTACATCCATTTCATCAATCCGACTTTCTGCCACTGTAATTTGCCATTCCGTGTGGTCTGTTCTCTGCTCAAGCGCAACAATATCTTGCTTAATTTCTTTAATAGCTTCTTTCATATCTGCGCGAAATGTCACAATTTACGAATGTATAGTTTACAGTTTTATTTTAGCACTTTTTCTTGATTTGTTTTGAGACCCTGGACTGGTGACTACAGTTCAAGTTTAACGAAGGCTGATCTGAGGCCTGAGAAGAGTCGGTCTCCGAGTCGGCTCCTTGGCAATCTGTCTCCATCTTCTGTATTTTTTTCAAATTCCCTCTGGTCATCGGCACCCTTCTTTATATTTTACCTCCTACTTTAACACTATCAGGTAATATTTTTGAATTTGGCTAGGTTTTATCTGCGATCTGTATGGGAGCCCTGGATTAAGCTGCAGCCATGCCACTGACATCACCGGAAGTCCCCAATGCCCCCATTTGTTAACTAAGGGGTGGCCTCAGCCCCATAAACCTCTCCGGAGAGACAGAAAGAGAGACAGAGTGAAAGAGAAAGAACATCAACTCTGGGATGCAACTGAAACTTCACTGGCATGGAGGAAAAAGTCCTAAAGTGGAATTTGAACCTGCACTTCCTGTAGGGCTGAGCAACCACCTGACACCAAGCAACTGGGACAACCATAATGGAGGAGTTTCAATTAAAGTTATTAGACAAGGCAGGCCCAGTGCTGCTGCACCTGAGATGCTGGAGTTCAAGTGCAATACCCACATTCTGGGGATGCTGTGGAGGTGAGGCGCTTGGATTACATGGAGGAAGGATGACGCAGCCATTCACCCCCTTCCCCCACCAGTCTACCATGGAGCAGCACTGGCATCTGTTATGAAGGTAGAGGTTTGTCCAACCTCCAGGCCAAAGGAAAGATGCTGCTGCGGCGCCCCCTCCCTTGATCGTCAGGGAAGGTAGGATTACCAGATTTTGGGACATCAAAGGAGGACACGTTCCCCAGGATTTCTGCAGCAGCAGTCAGCCACTACATTCCCCTTCCCAGGATTTCTGCACCAGCAGTCAACCACTACAGTAAGCAATGGAAGGGGAGCAGCAGAGGTTCTGTACAACTGACATTGTTTCCAGGAGAACTCTGGACCATTAAGTCAATTTGTCACTGACTGGCTGTGCTTGCAACCAGCATCATGGGACACTAACGCGCCATGGATGCAAAGTCTGACAAACTGCCTCCCTTTCCACAGTGAGCACATCGCACTAAACAAAATGGGATGTGGTATATAACTGTGATAATACAGAAGAAACCAGATGGGAGAGCTAAAGCTGGATATTTCTAACACATCCTCCCCCTTTTGTCACTGCTGTAGATGAGCATCTATCTCATCAGAGGCACAGGATACAGCACTGTCAATACGGGGGACAACAAGCAAGGCACAGATAGAGAGCCCAATACACACCCACACTGAGCATGTAGGATTTTTGTTTCATTTCTTTATGCAGAAACTCCCAGTCCAACCACCACCACTATAACAGGAGCTGGATATGCCCTGTTGCAAAAGCGGATCAATGACAACAGAAACAATGCAATCCCACGGCATGACCCCACCCCCAAATTTTTTCCACATTGTCATTTACAGATCTACTGCAGCGTTATAGTAAGCAGCAGCACTCGCACAAAAGCAACAATGCAACCCCCCCCCCCCAAGACTGAGGAACTGTAGGTTGATGGGGGCTGCTGCTGTGCTCAGACACTCACCCTCACTGATGACATGCTCACAGATCTAGTTCTGCACTGTGCACAGCCCCACGTCGTCTATGCATTTGATCAGGCTGTAGTGGACCAGTCCGCTTCCAACCTTCACCTTCACAGTCACCTTTCTCCATCCACTCCGCAGCTGCTAATCCCAAGTCCGACAGTCTCCTGTCTTGGGTAGTGCCAGACCAGGGTCAGACAGCACAGTGACAGGCACAGACTCCCAGATCACTCCTCCAGGCAGCAGGAGACGTGTCAGGAGTAGGACGGATAGTCAGTACTTGTCAGTCGAGCTGCTGCTGCTGCTCACACACTCACGGAGGGCTCAGCCTCAGCCTAGTTTGCCCGAGATGGGTCCTGGCTGGTGGGAGGTCTTACTTTCTCAGGATCGGAACACAACAAGAACTTAAGAAATTACAGTAAAGTTTAACAACGTATACGGTATATACCACATCTTCCCCTGCACTCCACACCGCATCCTGCACAGACTGTCAAATACCGCGTGTGGGTTAAATTTGAGACTCATGCACAGAAAGCACAGCGCATGACAGAACTCAAGTTTCTTTTTCACCCGCGGACTTGCGGGAGGTGCTCAGTTGCCATGGCAACAAACAGCAAACTATGTCACTAAAGTGCCAAGTGGCCAAGAAGTCAAAAATCCAAACAAAAGAGCACTGCAGTGAAAATCCACCCGGAAAAAATTCTCAGCTTCTAAAGAGGACATGACCAGAAAAAAGAGGACATCTGGTAACCCTAAGGGAGGGTGGAAAAATGGACGATTGGAGATTATTTCACTTGTAGTTTTGCAGGATTATTGCCCAACAGTCACAAAAAGGAAAACAGAGTGTAAAAAAAAGACTCCAGGTCCATTGAGACAGTCTGGTCCCTACCTTGGTCAATTTTCTGTCCAGCATTAGTCAGACGTTAAGCTGCATAACCAATACACACTTCTTCTGGGTCTAGCCCCTCTTTTCCCGTGGCCACCTCTACCTTGCAAACAAATAAAAAAAACATGAAGCTGTCCCACCCAAGTTAAAATGCATCAAACTGTCTGAACCTTAATAAACTCCTATGGCAGAGAGTTCTATTTGCCCACCAGCCACTATTTTACTCAGATCCCTCCTTCGCCTGCCTCACACAACTTCTAGGTGGTGGCCTCACATGATGTTGCCCTCATTACGCCTACATGACCCATGGCTGTCCACGCAATTGATACCCTTCAGGTAAGTGAAGGATTCAATCATGTCCCCCTACCCCCTCATGTCCCCACTGAGTACACGTCAAGGTCCTCCAGCCTCTTCTCACAGGGCATCCCCTGCTGGCCCTGGATCATTTTAGTCACCCTCCTCTGAAATGACACCAGGCGGTCCTTATTCTTTTTAGATGCAGGCTCCAAAACTGCATACAGTGCCCAAGACGTGGTCTAACCAACAGCCTGTAGAGGGGCAGAAGCCTCTCCTTTCTCCTACAGCAGAAAGCCCCGCTATGTACTCCAGCATCCTGTTTGCTTTGCTATATGCACCACCACAGTAAGCAGAGTCTTTAAGACTGTTGCAGATTGGCCAGCCCTGTGGCATTGAAAGTTGAGGCACTGAATGCCTTACCTCGCACCATGCTGGAAACCCGGGTTCAGGAATGACCTTGGGTCACCAGGGAGCCAGCATGGGGGGGGGGCTGGATTGAGCCGCCTAAGGCAGCTCTCCTTTCCCTGGGAGGCTGCACCCCCCCCCCGTAGTTCCGTCACTGCTGGGCGGAGGTCTAGTGGTAGCGGAGGCGGGAGGGGACGACATATAGGGAGGATGTCTCGTGCGCATGCCTCCACATGTGCGAGTTCACGCTGGGATGGGGGACTGGGAGAAAAACCAGGGGACAACAATGAAAAAAATGTATGTAAAAGACTGTTGCAGATTATGACCAGTTATGATGATTAAAAGGGAAAGAGAAGCTGTCCTGTCATATGTCAAATGATATCTGCAATAACAGTAGAAATGAAAAATAAACAAGCACTGATGCTGTTTGTGTACTAAGATACAGTCGCTCGGCCCAGTGGCGCTGAGGGCTGAGGCGTTGGATGCCTTACCTCGTACCATGCCGGCAACCCATGTTTGGGAACGAGCAAGGATCGCCGGGGGTCGGAGAAGGATGGAGCGCTCAACGGCTGCTCTCCTTCTCCGGGGGGGCCACTTGCAAATTCCCGCTGCGATACCGCCACCTGGGGGTGCTCGGTTGGAAGGTGTGGTACATGGAGACAGCAGTAGAAGGGGACGGGTGGACGTCGGCAGAGGGGTGGAGTAGGAGGCACATCTCAGCATGTCTCCTCGCTCCTAGCCCCTCACTGCACATCGACGTCTGGGGATGAACAAAGGAAACAACCCCCTGTCACTCCTAGGTGACAACTCCTCGCTGCACACACTCACGGTTGGTCGGGGCAGACTCCGTTGTGCAGGGTCCACTGCAGAACAGTTGCTAGGGAGGTTCCAGGGAGAGAGTTTCTCCTCACCCCAACGGGGGATTAACCGGGCATCACGGGTCCAGGGCAGTGTGACTAGGTGCTCTAGGGGCAGACTCCGACAGCGGTGAGGTGTGTGTATGGGAAGTCTGAAAGAGTGAAGGGAAGGGGTAGTAAGGTGTAAGAGAAATACAAAGTAAAAAAAAAAAAGATACAGTCAGTCGGTCATTCAGTCACATACTTCACTGTACCAAGTCCACCATGGTTTTACTAAAACTCCTCTGCAAAGAAGGGAAGGGATACATTTTTGCACAAAGGGATACATTTTCACCCCATTAAGTCATTCCTCTCTACATGGTTTGGGTAGTTCTCCCTCTGAATTTACGAAGAATAGGATAGCCACTCAATCTACTGGCATTAGAGATTTAAAAATGTTGGTTAATACAAGAAATATTAAAAATAAGATAGATGAACTGCAATATATATACTTAGAGCACATAAAATTGATATTTGTGGCATAACTGAAACCTGGTTGAAAAATGATGACTGGGTTAGTGACATACCTGGCTACGATTCCTTTCATAAATCCACAGGGGAAAGAACTGGTGGAGGAGTGGGTTTATTTGTGGCTACAGACTTAAAAGCACTGGAGTTGGAAACCCCCATTTATGAAGTTTTGCCAGTAGGACAGCTGTGGGCCAGTTTTAATACTGGTAAGAAGAATATTACCCTTGCAGTTTGTTATAGGCCTCCTAACTTGAGCGTGGCCGAAAATCTCCAGTTTTTAGATATGATTGATAAAATGAACATATCTGAAAACTGTATAATTATGGGAGACTTCAATTTTCCAAGAATTAATTGGAAGACATTCCAAGGTAGTAATCATGTGGAAGATGCGTTTCTTGAGATCTGCTTGAATAACGCATCTGAACAATATGTTAAGTGCCACACAAGGGAAAATAGTGTTCTGGATTTGATTTTGTGTAATATAGAAGGGGCAATACAAAATGTGAGGCCACTCCAACCCCTAGGTAATAGTGATCATTATATGGTAGTTTGTTCATTCAAGGAAGAAATTACGAAATGTAGGGGTAGAACCAAGATATGGAATTTCAGGCAGGCAGACTATGCAAAAATTAATCAAGTCTTGAAGCATTGGAACTGGCATGAGGAATTCAAATATATATCCCCGGAAGAAGTTTGGGACTGCATCGATAAGAATCTCCAGGATTATATTAACCTATAAGTTCCTGTAACTGTAAAATACAATAATAAGGGTACAGTCCTTGTACGGTTCAACAAGAACATATGTAGACTTATTAACAAAATACACGTGATTTAAAAAAAGTATAAAGACAATCCCAATCAGAAAAGATTGTTAAGATACAGGCAGTCAGTAAGTAAATGCAAAAAAACAATCAAAAGGGCCAAGGCCAGGGCTGAACTAAGATTGGCAACTAATACTAATAAACAATTTTATAACTATATCGGCAGCTTGAGAAATGGGCAAAGGCAAATTTGAGTGATATATTTTGTATACAGAAGTAGCAATGGCAGATGCCTTGAACAGGCGTTTTTTGGGTGTGTTTCAGAAATCACATGATCTGAAGGACACGGGGTGTGAAATTTCCAACAGCTCAACTTGGGAAGGTTATATCACAGTAGCCCAAGTTAAGGAGAAATTAAGTAGGCCTGATCCCTATAAATCGGGAGGTCCTGATGGTCTGCACCCATTGTTCCTGAAGAGTGTTGCTAATGAACTTTCAGGACTGCTTGCTGTGCTCTTTAACCACTCAATAAAGGAGGGTAGCATGCTAGATGTATGGAAGCAGGCATACATTACTCCGATTTAGAAGGCTGGTGATAAAATTAATCTGCAAAATTACAAGCCCATTAGTATTACTTCAGCGTTGGGTAAAGTTCTAGAACAGTTCATCAAGGAATTTTTGGAAGAAAATCTGAGACAATTGAGTCAGACTGATATTTCCCAGCATGTTTTTTTCTTCTGGGAAATCATGTGTCAGTAACCTTTTGCACTTTTTTGAGCCGTCAGCCAAGCACTTGACCAAGGTTTGCCTGTAGTCGTGATTTCTCTGGATTTTCTAGAGCCTTCGACTCCATATCCCATAATTTGCTTGTTAAAACCTTGCAAGAGGTGGGGTGCATGCAACTTTAATAGACTGGATTGCATCCTGACTGGAGAACAGAATGTAGAGAGTTCAGATCCGGGGCTATTTTTCAGATTGGGGAACTGTATCTAGTGGTGTGCCTCAGGGCTCAATTTTAGCACACAGTCATTCAATCTGTTTGTGTCATCTTTGCAAGTTACTAGAGGGGCGTGGCTTTGAAAGTACACTGATAACACAAAGATTGGATCAATAGTCAATGCTAGTGCCTCTATTAGGAATTTCCAAACCCAGCTGAAGAACCTGGAAACATGGGTCTCTAAATATCAACTTAAATTTAATGAAAAAAAAAAAAAAAGTAAAGTCATGCATTTTGGACATAATAATATAAGCGCACAATATAAGGTGAACATGAAGGTCATAGATGAAGTGGACAGGGAAAATGATTTGGGAATTATTATTAGTGACACACTGAAGTTTGAGCTACAAAATAAAGACGCGGCTAAAAAAGCACAGAAAATGATAGGCCATATCCTCTAAACTATTAGGAGCAGAAAAGAACAGGTATTGAGTCCCTTGTACAGGTCCATTGTTAGACCAATTCTAGAGTATGGTGCCCCATTTTATTCTGCCCAGAGTATGAATAGTTGTAGACAGTTTAAAGAGTTCAGAGAAAAATGACTAAGCGTGTGTATAAGACAAGGAATAAATACAGGTTACTCACCTGTAACAGAAGTTCTAGGAGTGGTATATGTTGTTCATCCACACTTATTGGTAGGTTCCTTGCCGCTTTAAATCTTGCCGGAAAGTCTTCAAGCTGGCTCCTCCCTCCCACCCGGGTGGTAAAACTCTTGGCTCCGCCCCATGACGCCAGATGTAGCCCACTGGAAGCCAGGTTGCATGTTGAAGCCGGGGAGGTCGGGTGGGTTGTGTGGATGAACAACATATACCACTCCTAGAACTCCTGCTACAGGGGAGTAACCTATATTTCTAGGGATGTGGATATGTTGTTCAACCCACACTTACTGGCAGACACCTAGCAGTTCACCGGGAGGAGGGAGGCAAGGTGCGCACCCCCTACTTAGGGAATAAGGACTGGAGAACTGAGGTCCCAAAACCAGCATCCCGGCGTGACTCTAGGTCAATGTGGTAATGGGAAATGAAGGTGTGTGCTGACTTCCAGGTAGCAGCCCTACAGATTTCCTGGATAGGGACGTCCCTAGAAGTAGCCACCCAAGCAGCAGTATGGCGGGCAGAATGAGCGCCATACCGCTGCTTGGGTGGTATGGCGGGCAGAATGAGCTCTCATCCCTTTGGGAGGCTTCATGCCCGCCAACCTATAGCAGAGATCTATGCAGGAGGTGACCCACCTGCCTATCATCCGCTTGGCTGCAGGTCTGCCAGGTGCGGCTTCAGCGTAGGTGACAAACAGCTGGCGAAACTCTCCCTGAACTCTAGCTGTTCGCTCCTTATAATAAGAGAGCGCTCTTCTAGGGTCCAAAGTATGCAGCCTATATTCGGCCTCCGAAGTGATTGGGGTAGAACACTGGCAGAGTCAACACCTGGTTAAGGTGAAACTCTGACACCACCTTTGGAAGGAATTTCGGGTGGGGGCACTGGACAACCTTGTCCCTAAGGAAGACCAGATAAGGAGACTCGATGGAAAGCGCCTGGAGCTCTCCCATCCTTCTGGCTCACGTAACAACCACCAAGAAGGCGGTCTTCCACGACAGGTGAGAGATGTCACACCTGTGCATCATTTCAAATGGCTTGCCGATGAGCTTAGCCAATGCCAGCAGTAGATCCCACGGAGGTGGAGATTCTCTTACCAGAGGGAATATGTGATCAAGGCCTTTGAAAAGGCACCCGACCACCTTCTCCTGTGCCACTGACTGCTTGCTGGCCCGCGCCTGGTAAGCAGAGATGGCTGCCAGGTGCACCTTAAGGGTCATCAACCGAAGCCCTAGCTGAGAAGGGACCACAGGTAGTCCAGAATGTTAGCCAAGTAACAGGAAGAAGGGTCCAACCCTTTGTCCTGACACCAAATGGAGAATCTCTTCCATTTGAAGGCATAGCATTTTCTGGTCGACTCCTTGCGGGACGTCTCAATTATGTTGAGGACCTCATTGGAAAGACCCAAGGTCTGTAAATCTAGCCGCTCAGAAACCAGGCCGTCAGGTGCAGGAATTGAAGATCCGGGTGGAGAACCTTCCCCTTGTCGACTGAGAGCAGGTATGGGCAGGCTGGAAGCCGCCTCGGGAACCTGAAGCGGAGGATGAGGAGATCTGGGTACCAGTACTGGTGGGGCCAGTCTGGGGCTACCAGAATCACCTGCGCTTTGTCCCTCTTTGCCTTGAGAAGCACCTTGTGGATAAAGGGAAATGGAGGGAAGACGTAGAAGAGGCCCACGGTCCACGGCCTCGAGAAGGTATCCCCCCCTGCAGTGAGCCCTGCTGAGGAGGGCAGGCATGAAACACTCAGCTTCGCATTTTCCCTGGAGGTGAACAGGTCCACCTGAGGGTAGCTCCAATGGGAGAATAGATCTTGTACTACCTCCAGCAGGAGAGACCACTCATGAGAAGCAGCGCCTATCTGGCTGAGGGCATCGGCCAGACTGTTGGAGGTTCCTGCCACATGGATGGCTAGGAGATCCGCCTCCAGGCTGATCATGAGAGACCAAGTGCAGAGAGCTTCCTTGCACAGGGGCAAGGAGTGTGTCCCACCCTGTCGGTTCAGGTAGTACATGGTCGTGGTGTTGTCCGTCTGGACCTGGACCACTTGACCCTGAACAAATGGAGTGAAGGCGGTGAGGGCTAGTCGAACCACTTGAAGCTCCAGCAGGTTGATGTGGCATCGAGACTCCTGAGGGGACCAGAGGCCGTGAGCTCTGAGCTCCCCCAGATAGGCACCACAACCCATCAGAGAGGCGTCGGTCGTCAGAGTGACCATCGGCTCGGGGCGGACAAATGGAATACCCTCCTGAAGATGAGCTGGAACGAGCCACCATTGTAGTCCGTTCCACATCTCCTGGGTCACCATCACTGGCTGGTCCAGAGGACCGGAGCGCTGTGACAACTGGCGGGCCAGCCCCCATTGCAGGGGACGCACATGCCAGCGGCCACAACGGACCACGCTGGTTCAGGCTGCCATGAGGCCCAGAAGGCCTAGGAAGTCACGGGCAGGGTGCTACTGCCCAACCAGAAATGACTGGGCAAAGAAGGAAAGGACCTCGGCCCTGTCCGCTGGAAGCCGGGCTCTGGATCGAAGACAGTAGAGCTCTGCCCCGATGAACTGAATCACCTGTGATGGCATGAGTTCCAACTTGGCCTCGTTGATGAGGAGGTCAATCTGAGAGTAGACCTGGAGGGCCAGACCCCTGGAACACTCCACCTCCAATCTGGAGGGGGCTGCAATCAGCCAGTCATCCAGGTAAGGGTACACCCGGACCCCTCGGTGCTGCAGGAAATGCTGTCACCACTGCCATGCATTTGGTGAAGACCCTGGAAGCTGGAGAGAGGCCGAAGGGCATGGCCTGGAACTCAAAGAGATCCCTCTGCTCGAAAGCGGAGGAATCGCTGGTGAGATGGATGGACTGGGACGTGAAAGAACGCATCCTGAGGGTCCAGAGAGCAGAACCACACGCCTGGCTCCAAGGATGGAATGATATGAGCCAGAGTGATCATCCTGAAGGTGTGAGACCTTAGGAACTTGTTCAGATCGTGTAGGTCGAGAATGGGGTGCCAGCCCCCCATCCGTTTTGGGACCAGGAAGTACCTGGACACAAACCCTGGGTCTGGAGGAGGGTCCGCCAGCTCGCTGATCACCTCCTTCTGGAGGAGCAAGGCAATGTCGGCTCGATGAGCCGACAGAGAGGCTGCGGAACCCGTAGCCCTAGCCCCCTGTGGGGTGACGGCTCGGTATGGGGGGAACTGCTCGAATTCCAGAGGCAGACCCCTGCCTACCACTTCCAACACCCAGCAGTCCATTGTGATAGAGGACCAGGCGGAAAAGAAGTGGCGGAGCCGTCCACCCACGGGGGGACCCGAGGAGGAGGAGTGACGAGGTTGAGGGAGACACCCCTCAACCTGTCACTGGGCAGGCTTGGAGGAAGGGCCGACCGAGGAACCTCCTGGACCTTTCCCTCCAGGCTTCTTGCTGGAGGAAGCAGCAGGCTTGGCTTTTGGGTGCCAAGCATGAGCCTGCTGGCCCTGATGCTGGTGTTGCTGGGCCGGACGTGCCGCAGGGGCTGAAGGCCGAAAGGGCTTACGCTGCTGCTGGTGGCCTTTGTCCTTCTGGGCAGATGTGACCGAGTCCAAGGTGGCACTGGACTTCTTGATCCTTTGGAGATGACCCTCCACCCCGGGCCCGAATAAGTTGGTACCCAGGAAGGGAACGTCTGCCAGCTTGTGCTGGGTATCTGCCGTGAAAGTGGAGATCTGCAGCCAAGCTCTGTGGCGCATGGCCACTGCGGCTGCTACTGACCAGGCACATGAATCAGCAATGTCCAATGAAGTTTGGAGCTGCTGTTTAGCCACTGCCCTTCCCTGATCCCACACCTGCTTGACCGTCATCTGAAGGTCAGCCGGGAGATGAGAAATCACCTCATCCAGGGAGCCCAAAAGGGCATGTGAAAAGTGTGCCATCAGAGTGGCCAAGCTACCCTGACGAAGGCCTAGGGAGGAAGCAGCGTATACCTTCTGCCCTGAGTAGTCCAATTTCTTGGACTCCTTATCGGGCGGTTTGTTCACATCCGGAGTGTTCCCAAAACGCCGGAAAACGCTATCGGTCACTAACCCCTCCGCAGAGGGGTGCACCGAGAAACTGGCGAGTGAACCGGTATGGACCGTAGACTTTCGAGCTATCCTGGCCGAAGGTGTGGGACAAGATGCTGGCCACTGCCACAACTCCAGGGCCGTGGCTTCGGCCACAGGAAAGGCCTCCGTAGGGGACTCCCCCTCGGTCCAGTATCTCTGTGAGATGATGCTTGCCCCATTTTGAAACAGGTTCGAGCTTCATCCCAGTAGACTTTGAGATGAGTCTAAGCATTCCCAAAAAGGAGGATGGGCTCTCGTCCACCGACTGACCCCCTGCAGACTCCAGGTCGAGCGGCCTGGAGAACAAGGAGTCGTCATCGTCAGACTCCGAGGAGTCTGCGAACAGCTGCCGAGCACCTGAGCCACCCTCCACATGCCAAGGTCGATCGGGAGTGAGGGTGACCGACAACCTATGGGGCAAGCCCTGACCCGACCGAGAATCCTTGGTCGGGGCCCCAGTCTTCGGTTGTGGAGGCGGAGGTTCCACCACAATGGGTGGAGCAGTCGGTTTCGGCTGAACAACTGGCGCTGGTGGCGGTTCCTTGACTACTACAAGGGGTTGTTTCGGCCGCTCCGGTGACAGCCACTTAGTGGCTGGAGAAGGCGACGGAGTCGGCTTGTTACCAGACAGTAAGAGCTGCTGCCACATTAAGTCCTCAGATGCTGACGCACTATGCCGAGCCATCTCCAAGAGGATCGGCAGGATCAGCAGCGACGCTGCTTCCATGGTGCCGAGACCAGGACCGTCGGACACGGGGTGGGATCGGCTGGACCTGGAAGAGGACCGAGACCTTCAGGGATTCCGAGGGTGGGTCTGAGAGGGCGGAAACCTGCTCCTCCCTCAGTACAGGGACCTTAACAGGGACTCCGGCACAGGCAAGTCCTCGGTTTCCACAGAGGAACGGTGAAGTAGGAGTTGTCAGCATCTCAGTCGACAAACGCTTCGTGGTCGAGAGAAAAAATCTGCGACCACGTCGATAGGTGTCTCCAGCCAGCTGACCTGACAGGGACACTGTGAAGCCAGCGGCCTTAAGTGCAACCTCAACCGAAGTTGAAAGTCAACGGTCCGTTGAAGATGATCTCTCCCACTCCCACGAACATCGACGGTGGGACTTACCTTTTGAGTCCTTCTTCTTGGACCGACTGGAATGTCCCGATGGTCCTTCTCCCTTGGTGGAGAGGGACTGACAAAGCTCCTTAAAAGAAGCTGTATATGAAGAGCCCAAGGAGAGCGGGATAAATGCCACGACCGAGGAGAAAGAAGAAGCGGCCTGGGCCGCCTCCTCCTCGAGGGCGATCATCTGCTCCAACTGTTCCGCGGAGCCCGCCACCGAGGATACCGCTCAACTGGCCTCCTTCGACTTGACTGGTGGGTACCATTTCTCAGGGCGCCCCAAAAGTAGTCGAGCAGCACGGTCCTCCAAGACCGAAGCCGAGAAGGAGCTGCACAATTCGCAAGCCTGCGAATCGTGGCCAAGACCCAGGCAGTAGACACACGTGGAGTGCAGATTGGTCCGGGACATCTTCTGCCAACAGGGGCACTGACGAAAACCGGGAGTCGATTTGTCCATCGCAACCGCGAGGGAAGACGAAGACCGGAGTTCTGTAAATTTTAGAATTAGTTTCGGGTTAACCGAAGAGTGTGGATCCAGGCCTAAAACGCAGAGCGCTAAGGAGGGTACCTGAGTTTCCACGCGGTAAGGAAGATCTGGCGTCATGGGGCGGAGCTGAGAGTTTTACCACCTGGGTGGGTGGGAGGAGCCAGCTTGAAAACCTTCCGGCAAGATTTAAAGCGGCAAGGAATCTGCCAATAAGTGTGGATTGAACAACATATCCATGTCCCTAGAAACCATATCTTGCTAGGTTACAGGAATTAGGAATTTATTCAGTTACTTATCGTAGAATCAGAGGGAACTTGTGTTTTGTCTTTAAATCAGTAACTGATGGGCTCCTTTGGGAATCTGCAGGTTTGTGCAAGAAGGAAATTTCTGGCAGAGCCACTAGGTCCCACCTTCTTCAACTAAAGGGTGAACAGTATAAAACTTCAAAAAGGGGCAAATGATTCTATCAAAGAGTGGCGAGTTTATGGAATATGCTTCCTGCAGAGGTAATAAATGCTGAAAATTTGTCGGCCTTCAAACAGCTATTGGATCAGCATATGGGCGATAGAAAATGGGAGTTCACTGGTTAAAAACCTATGTCCAAGGCAAGTCCTTATATGGCTTCTGGTACCTTATGTACTTAAGACTACTTCTATGAACCTACTGCAAATTTAGCTTAAAGGAAAACTACATACAAAAATTATGAAAACATTGTGCAGTGGGTTTTTGCTTTTCTGATGATCCCTAGTGTTCTGTTACCTGTGCCTGCAGCAAGGTTTTTTTTTTTGTTTTTTTTTTTACTTTTCTCTGCATGTTCTATGGCCCCTTGGGGTAGTCATTCAGGCTTCCTTTATTTGCCTTTGATTGGTTAAAATTTTCTCAGAATACCTCTGGGAAAGATGTGAATTAGACTTTGCATTAGAACCAAGAGCCCAGGATCCTAGTTATAATCTAGTCACTTCATCAAACTGCAACCGCATGTAAATGTTAACTGCTTTGAAAAAGTGTTTTCCCTCCCTCCCCAGACAACATCAGATTTTCCTAAATGCCAGCTGTTGTCATTCTGGATATGTGGCAATTTTACTTGTAAAGTGCGATCACTGGGTAATAATAAAGCCAATAAACTTTTGAAGGACTTATGGCTAGTGTCCATCATTCCCAGAAGCATTCTGGGAAAATTCCAACTAATCAAAAGCAATAAAGGAAGCTTGAGTGGATATCTCCAGGAGCCATAAAACTGGCAGGGAAAAAGGGGAAAATAATATTTAACACAGAAATGTGGAACAGAATGCCAGGGACCATCAGTGAAACAAAAACAATGCACGACATGTGATTTTATCATTTCTGCATGTCGTTTTCCTTTAAGTACTAATCCAGTCAATGGCACAAAGGCATTCCTCCACCTACATGCACCACTATCGTCAGCTCTGAAACGCAGCCACAAGCACATTTTCCTTCATTTGTCCTTCATCTGTTGTAACATTGTGTCTGTGTTCTAATCACAAATTTGTTATAGGACGCAGCTTCTGGAGAAAAAGGAAAAAAAACAATGGGCAACATTAATCAGATAGGTTTTCGTTTATGGATTATTTTTCCAGGAAAGCCCAAATGAGATGTAACATCTCGTTTCAAAAGGGGCTCTGCTTCTACCCTATTTTAAAGCCAAGACGACTTCAGTTTCACAGCTTTATGCTCTTTAGTACTAGAACATACTAACTTCCTGTGTCTTTCACAGTTTTCTTTTAAATGAAATAGAGGAGACTGTTAGGGGATGCTCAAACTTCCCAAAATCTGAAATGAGTTAAATTTTTTTACTTGCTATTTTTCTCCTCCTCTTTCAGTAGGCCTGCTTCCCTTCAGCCTTCTACAAGCCCAACATCCCACCCTAGCTGTATGGTCATCAATGCTCCACCCCATCCCCGCTACCCATTGTCTGTCCCCACTGTGTCGGAGACTTGCCACTCTTGTTGCAGCTGGTCAGCCTCAAGATAAGCTAGCCCACACTTTCCCAAGTAGAAGATGGGAGGGCATGGGACTCAGAGGATTTGGCATCGCAGTTGCGCAGGGGAAAAGGTATAGTAGCAGCAGCCGCCTGAGCATTTCTGACAATATCCGCCTGTTGTTTTTCCTCCTTAAATCTCAGCCCCATTCCCACTGGGGTGCAGTCCTACAAAGGAGACCTTCACAGAAAGGGTGGTGGATGCTTGGAATAGCCTCCCTGCAGAAGTTGTAGGGGCTAATACAATAGGAGAATTCAAGAATGCATAGGATAGACCAAAGGCAACCATGGTGGTAGGGAAGAGAAGGTAAGCTGCAGATCACTTAGGATCTGGAGCTTATGTAGGAAGGGAAATGGGCAGACTAGGTGGGCCTAGCAGTCCTGATCTGCCTACAAATTCAATGTTTCTTTAAGCCAGTCAGAAACATCCAGGGACCAGACTCATTTTCCACATTGTCTGGCATTCACCTTCAGAACAATTTCACCGAGTTATATGTCCTGCTTCATGCTGGATAGGATTTCTCCTCGTCTGCAGCTGTGTATTCTTGTCCGACAGCTCCCCTCCATGGTACAAAGTGTTCAAGATAGACAGTCAATGATGCCCCCGTCATCTGATGTGTGCAATCCTGGGTTTATAGCATGGACTTAGGTTGTCAACATGGTAAGCCATGGTACATTCAATTTAGCCATTCCAGCAGTTCAATAATTATATTTGAGATACTTTCATATAACAGCACTCCCCGCACCTCCACCATGTCAACAGTCCTGCCTGCTCTTCATGCTTCACTTTCAATCCTGTTGTGTCATCAAAGCTGCTTAATCTCGCAGTCTCGCATCACGTAATGGGAGCCCATGTTGCTGCTAAAAGAGACTCAGTGCCAGTACAGTCCTGCAACTTTTTTTATTGCTATATTTTTCATGCATGTTAATCAAAGACTGTTGCATGAGTGAATGTTGGGGTAGAGATCTGGACAAAGTTTACCTTTCTTACAGAGCTTTAGTAACAACTTTCATAAGGTGACACGATCAGGAAATTGTCAAGTTTCAACTAAATTAAATTGCACAAACGTGTTTGTTTTTTTATCCCATCTGCTTTCCCTACTTTCATGGTCATGTCTGGGACCTCCTTCAGCAGCTATTAGTGTCTGCTACCCATCTGAGAAGCTGACTCTCACCATAAACCAGGGACCCCAAGACACTGCATCATCAGCCCACTCATGCAGTACTACACCACCTGGCTTGCCCTCTAGGGTGGGACCCTGCCATACAGTCTAGAGGCAAACAAAGGTCCCTCTGTTACTGATGTGTTCTGTTCAAAACAATATCTGAGGCAGGAAAAGAATGGCATCGTCCACATAACGACTGTGGCCACTAAGAAAAATGTATGCGGGGTACCGCAGGGTTCTTTCAGGGACCGGTCCTTTTTAATGTCTTTATAAGTGACATTGCAGAGGAACTGGAAGGAAAAGTATGTCTCTTTGCAGACGACACAAGATCTGCAACAGGGTTGATACACAAGATGGAGTGGAAAGGATGAGAAGAGAATTAGCAAGGTTGAAAGAATGGTCAAATGTATGGCAGCTTAGATTCAATGCAAAGAAGTGCAAGGTAATGCACATGGGAAACAAAAACCCAGGGGAAGAGTACACAATGGGGGGTGAGATACTGACAACAGTAAAAATGGAAAGGGACCTGGGGGTAATTATATCAGATGACCTAAAGGTGGGCAAGCAATGTGAGAAGGCAGTAAGTAAGGCTGGGGGGATACTGGGATGCATAGGAAGAGGCATCAATAGTAGAAAACAGGAAGTTGTTATCCCTCTGTACAGACAGTTGGTGAGACCCCATCTGGAGTACTGTGTGCAGTTCTGGAGACCCCATCTCCACAAAGACATAGACAGAGTGGAGGCTGTCCAGAGGAGGGCAACCAAAATGGTGCAGGGTCTACACCAGAAGACATACGAAGAAAGACTAAAGGAGCTTAATATGTATACCCTTGAGGAAAGAAGGGAGAGAGGGGACATGATAGAAACTTTCAAGTGCCCCAAGGGAATCAACAAAGTCCAAGAGGGTAGCATCTTTCAGAAAAAGAGATGTGCAAGAACAAGGGGGCACAATTTGAAGATAGAGGGGGACGGCTCAGAGGTAATGTGAGGAAGTATTTTTTCACTGAGAGGGTTGTGGATGCATGGAACAGCCTCCCTGAGGAGGTCGTGGAGTCAAGAACAGTGGGGGAATTCAAGAATGCATGGGACAGACATAAGGCAGTGCTAGTGGGGGGGTAGGAGGAAGTAAGCTGTTGGTTAACTAGGATCTGCAGCTTATCTGTAAGGTTGGAAAATGGGCAGACTAGGTGGGCCAAGCGGTCCTTATCTGCCATCAAATTCTATGTTTCTGTGTATTACATATGCAGTATAGCGCAGTGGTTTAAGGCTCTGAGCTGCAAATCTGGAGACCTGGGTTTGAATCCCACAGCCCCCACTTGCATACTGTGTGACCCTGAGCAAGTCACTTAACTTCCCTGTGCCTCCCAGGTTGCACCTGTAAACAAGCTTTCGACTTAGGGTGTCTCACCTGGTTAAACAATTGGAAAAAAAAAAAACAGTCATAAATTGCCAAGGAGATGCCATTCATTCTCAGAGGCCAGACCAGTTTTGTGCATGCACGCTTCATAAGGGAAGCCGGCCTGTACACATAACAGAGCTTACACAGTGCCAATTTAAAGTGCTAGTGTCAAATATGCATGATATTATTTATTTAGTTAGTTTTTATTGACCAGGTAAGCAAACTAGACACAAACTATTTTCAGGTATGAACCAGGAGGTTACAAGATCTGCAGGCATGACATCTTAGTAAACAGCAATAACATATGGGTAAAGTAATAGTAAATGTCAACGATTAAAACAATTGTCAGTGTCAGTGGCTCAGTAGGTAGCACACTCGCCTCTGAGGCCAGGAGATCAGAGGGGTGTGGGTTCAGTTCCCACATCTGGCACTTGGGTTAATATCCCAGTACTGACACTGCAGTGCAGCATGAGAGGGGTGCTGCACTTCTGAGATGCTGTCTTTCGGATGAGACGTTAAACCGAGGTCCCATCTGCCTGGATTGGTGGTAGTTCAGGTGGATGTTAAAGATCCCATGGCACTTATCGAAAAGAGTAGGGGAATTTTATTGAGAAAGATGGACTTCATTACAGAAAAAAGAAACCAAACAATACAACAAACAGAAAAAAAAAACTGCAAAATAACAAAAACAAAGCAAGCCAAACATATACATACAGAAATTACAAAACAAGAGGGAAACACCCTTTAAACTCCAGTAAAAAGATCACAGTGTGACCATAAATGAAAAAACGGAGGTCCTACAAAACGCTCAAAGTCCTGTACTTTAACACTATGAATAGCAATTCTGATATTATCAATAACTTCAGATACTGGAATCAATTTTTGATGCAAAACCAGCATACATCTGGCCTGCCATAAATAATAACGAATTAAAGAAAAAACAATAAATAAAGTGTCTTCATGATATTTCTGACATAACGCACCCTGCGTACAAAACATAATTTGAGCATATGATAAATGTAACAACAGTGGTTCTGACCACAAACCAGTTAACTTAGTCCAAAAGGAAACAGCAAAGGGACACTCCATAAAAAGACATTGTTGGGTTTCAACAATAACAGAACAACCCTTCCTGGGGCAAAATCGAGCATCTAATGCTTTGTGCTTATGATTGCCTTTAACACTCAGACGCCCATAATTACCTAACCAGACTACATCCCACACATAGGAAGGCAAACGGGGATTACAGAGTTGTTGAAGAATCCAGTCAACCCAATGTTCAGGACAAAACGGAAATACCACCCTATCTTGTGCTTCTTTCCTCCAAATAGTGTCATAAAGAAGTAATCTAGATAAAATACAAAAGTCCTGAGGACATATATCCCAAGCTAACTCCACCTTAATAGCTTCTTTCCCATATAATGGAACATCAGAAAATCGAGAAACCCACCCTTTTTTCCCCAAATCCCAACTGGGAAAGCAAGGCATTAACCAATGTAACAACAAGGGTTTCCAACTCACCATCCCTGGTTTTAAGGCTTTCCCAAAATTAGTGTTAAAAAATATACTATAAAAGAAAGCCACAGGGTTAATCATCCCAACCCCTCCCTCCTTATATGGTCTATAGACGATGCTCCTCTTCACAGGGTTCAATCTAGACCCCCATAACCCTTGAAAAAAAATCCTATATAATCTAGAAAAACAATCCATGGGTGGCGGAAATACATAAAGATATAAAAAAAAAAGGGTAGCACTAAAGTTTTGAGCAACATAACACGTTTTTTCTTACCAATCAGATGCTGTTTCCATCCCGAAATCAAACCCTCATCCTTTCCAAAGGCTAACTGCCAATTAGAATGACATACATTATCAGTCCCCCAAAAAATACCCAAATACTTAAAAGGGCGAATATCAATTGAAATCCCAGCACCCGGCCCAGATTGCGGAAGAGCTGGGTGTCCAATAGGAACCCCAATACTTTTGCAAAAATTAATTCGGGAACCAGAAACCGAAGAATAAGTATTGAGAACCTGTAAAACATCAGTTTCAACCGTACCAATATCCACCGTCAAAACCAAATCGTCAGCATATTCTAGGATTTTAACTGGAGCTAATGGGGGAGGGAACCCTAACCCCAAAATCCGGGGACAAAGAGAAATTGCCTGAATCAATGTATCGATACAAAAATTATATAAAAGGGGGCTTAGTGGGCAGCCTTGTTTGACCCCTCTACCCATCCTAACAGGATTACACAACCAACCATTCACATTTGGAAGGAATGTAGCCTTCTTATACAGAGCTTTAATCCAAAGAAGAAACTGGGAAGGAATCCCAAACGCACCTAACACTGCAAATAAAAAATCATGAGAAACCATATCGAAAGCCTTCTCTTGGTCTAACCCCAATACCCAGCCAGAAACCTTACCTTTCTCACCCAGTGCAAACAATTCCCATAACAGAATTAAATTATCATTTTGGCACCTTCCAGAGATACCACAAGTCTGGGCAGGACTAAGACGTGATGCAATTTTTATAAGCCTGGCCAACAAAATTTTAGCCATGATTTTATAATCAACATTCAATAAATTTAAAGGTCTCCAATTTTGTAAGTCAGTATGATCTCCCTGTTTTTTAAAGATGAGAACTAAAATAGCTTCCTTCATGGACTTAGTAACTGTACACATGGTCAGCATATCATTAAATAAGAGAGATAAAGCTGGAACCAAATCCTCTTTAAATATTTGAAAAAAACGAGGAGTAAGGCCATCTGATCCTGGTGCAGAAGCAACATTCAGACTGTCAATGGCATATGCCACCTCTGAGGGTAAAATATCACCAGACAACATTTCTTGCTCCTCTAAAGGAAGTGGTGGAAGATGTAAGGATTCTAAGAAGGGTTTAGCATCTGTGCTACTTGGAGAATTACCCAACATAGAAAGGACATGTTGTTCCACCACCTGAACCACTACCTCTAGATCTGATACCAGATCACCACTGGGTGACCTGAGTTCCTGAATAAACTTAGAATCCACACGTCCTTTGCAGTCTTTGAACACATTCAGTCCACCCTTGGTTACCTGTGTCCCAAATTGTGCTTTCTGCCCCAAGGAACTCGCCCTATCATATTGCAGAGATCTCATTTGTGAGCTAAGCACTGCAATCTGAGCACTATAATCCAAATCCACCGTATCTGATAAGGAAATCAGATGGTGCAGTTGGTGCCATAGTGCTAGATATGATAAGTAAGTTGCAGTATAAAAAAAAAAAAAAAAAGCTTGTCCCTGAAAAATTTGCTGCCATCTGTGTTTCGAATCATCCCACCACTCACAAGGGTCTTCATAAACATCTGCCACAGAAAGTCTGGCTGCCCATTCCTTCCTCCAGAGTTTCTGTAGGCGATGGTCCTCTAACAAAAAATCATTAAGCCGCCACCTATTTTTTTTACATCTTGGAGTATTCTTCCAAGAACAGGTCACCTTAATCGCTACATGATCGGCAAATTCAATACCCAGAGTATTACAAGATAGAATCCGTAATACTCGAGATAAAAAAATGAAATCAATCCGAGTCCACAATGGCCCTTTAAAAAAAGTAAATCCCCCTTGCTCGAGACACGACCTATATGCATCTACCAACTGAGCAGTTGTAACCACCTCTTTCAAGGCAACTGAATCACAAAATAATTTTGTGGTCTGTAACCCTCTATCCCCTTCTGATGCAGCCCACAATTAAAATCTCCTACCCACAAAATTAATCTAGAGGAATGCAAGTAAGGCCGAATTAACTGAAAAAGTGAAACCCTCTGTGCTTTATATTGAGGGGCATAAACACCAATAATCCGAAATCTTTCCCCGAAATAGGAAAAATCCAACAATAATGCATGACCGGGCTGAATGTCAACCAACCATGATACCCGGAAATCAGAGTTGGAAAATAAAATTCCAACTCCATCACATTTGTCAGTACCGGAAGACCAAAAAGAAGGACCATAAGTCCAGGCCCAAGAGGCTTATTGAAGCTCACAGTTAGATTTAAGTCTGGTATCCACTAGACAAATTATATCACAGTTGAAATCTGGTAAGGTTAAATACCCCCCAAAGCTTTCTAGGTCCTTTAATACTGTTGACATTTAATGTACACACAGATAAAGTCTCCTTCATGAGGTACCTAGGGTGACTTACTCCTCGACTTTGTCTAGTTCGTTTTCGCGATGGGGTCTAAATCCCAGTGTCCGTACAGGAACGAATAGAAGAGCTATCTGTATCTTCCCCACCAGAATCTTTATCGGAGACATCAGTAGCTAAGACAGCAAATTTATTTCCCACTCTCCATGTATTACCCCTCACATTTTTACCTCGACCCAACACCACTGTACCTTTCCGTGTTCTTTTATGGGGTATTTGAACAAATCCAACTGCCTCAGTGCCACACTCCATGTTTACCGGAGGGGGGGGTGGCATTGTGGTTTCAACCCGTACAGTATTTTCTGAAACTATCACCTCAGAAACAGGAATGTCCTCCACACCCTCCGTCTGATCTATCTCCACTGCTGAAGGATAGACCCTAGGGTCCTTAACACAAATGTCCTTTGACTTGACCATTGGTTCCCCAGATCCAGAGGTAGAAGTGTTCTGAGCCTGAACACGAGCTGCACTACTCTTATCCTGCGCCTGTTGGGCCAAGGAAATCAATCCCACATGTGACGGGCAATTATCCCTATTATGGGATGCCCAAGGGCGCGACCATATGCATGCCCAGTTCGTCCGCACAAATTACACTTAAAAAGGTTAAGACAGGCACTAGAAGCATGTACAAAATCAAAGCAATGGCTGCATTTTATAGTGTCACAAGCAGAGCTAAAATGAGCTCTGTAACCACACTTAAAACAGGATTTCGGCTCTCACACATAAAAAATAAAACCTTTGTCTTTCCCCAAATAAAAAAAAACTCGGTAAGTGCCTAGGTCCATTATTCGTGGAATACAATTTCACACGAATCCTCCATCCCCCATCCGAAATGTGTTCACTATCTAATGTGGGTGAAGGTTAATTAAGCACCTCACAGCGTTGTCGTAACCAGAATAGAATATCCTCAATATGTACTCCTTCGTTTTGAAACATGACAGTAATATTTCTAACAGCAGGTTTTGTCAAAGGAATTGCATAAAAGGGAGACCACGTAGGAGAGGCCTGACAAGCAGCATATCAGGCCCAAAATCTATCCAAACTAGAAACTTGTTTGAAACTAACATCATAATTATGATTTCCCAAGCTAATGAGGGCAAATATATCTGAAGAAAGAAATTTCATAGACCCTTTAAGTAGAGTTTTTACCACACAGAGCCTCGTCGGAGGATCCACTAACCCCCCTTTATACAACAGGCGAACTGCATTCCTTCTGGGAGCAGGTTCACCTTTAGATGAAAACAAATCAGCCAGCTTAAAACCTACTGGTCTATCAGGATCCTTATCCTGTAAGTCTAGAAACTGAGGGCCAGGTCCCATCTGAACTGGACCCTCTGGTTCTAGAGACTTAGACGGGGCTTTGACAGGGGAAATCAAGCAATTCAGAATTATCCGGTAAAGGCTTAGAAACTAACATATTCAAAGCAGGTTCAACAACAGAAAAAGCAGAGTTCTCACTACCAGACTTTTGCATAATACCAACAGAAACAGCCCCTTGAAAGTCATTAGTGTTCGGAACAGCCACATTTACCACAGATTCCCCAACCTTGTTCAGCATATTTAAATACGTGGGATCTTGTGAATCCGGAGTCCAAACCCTACCATCACCCTGTTCCCACCCAGCCCCTTTTAGAGCTTTTTCTGGAGACCACAATGTCCCCTGTCGAAAAAGGCAGATGAAGTGTCTTTAGATGCCTTAGAAACTTACTTTTCAACAAGATCCACAGTACCTTTTTTACTCCAGCCAGGAGTTTGTGAGGATGGAAAAAAGAACATCTCCGGTCCTGTAGACTTCTTTAAAATAGCAGACTTCTGCACACCAGGCAACACACATGGTGCAGAAGAAACCTCACCTCCACCTGAGGACTGTAAACATTTGTCGGCAATGGGTAAATCCTGCTGGGGCTGTAGGCACACCGGAAGGTCACTCGGAAAACTGTCAGCCCCAGTTCCAGCTTCCAGATGCAGTGCGTCACTTGCAAGTGACGCTGACTCTACTGCGTCAGTCTGGGTATTCCCAGACCGAAGAAACGTCGCCTTAGACGGCCCAAGTGCTGCCTTAGGAAGTGCAGCAATTTCCTCATCCACCACAGCAAGTTCTCTTAGCAAAGCTAATCACTTTGCCGTCCACACCAATTGAAAACTACTTTCTCCTGAGCAACCGACCTCCGATAGCTCGCCAGCCAGAACAACAGCCTTCCGTTCCTCCGTTTCGATAATAGTCGCCATCGCGACTTCTGCAACAGCACACTCTTCCTCCATGGCCCCTGAAAGTAGAAGCACAGGGAAGGAGGCCCTCTCCCCTGTACTCTCACCATCCAGCTCAAGCTCCGACTGCAGCATACCACCAGCAGCCAGTAGGGGAATTTCCCCGGTGTCCTGGACAAATTTCCCTTATTTACTAAAAATACCACCAACAGCTTAATCTGGTTCAAGGACAGTTGGCATTCATCTGTATCCCCCTTCCCCAGGTCGTGCCTGAAAATAGGCAGGATTTGTCTAGTGCACTTACCCGGTCCACAAAAACTAAATAAATTAAATGAAAATAAAACCAGTATGCAGATATGACACAAATGTATACAGTCACGATACAGTGCAATAACATTAAAAACTAGGTACAAAAATCCATTCCGTTCTTATACAAAGTAGTAAACAGGATCATATATAAACTATTTCTAATACATTTAAGTCATTAAACTGCATGCTGTATCAACGGATGCATTTAAAATACAGCTATGTTGGTCTACACTCAGTCCACAGGAGACAGCCTTATTCTGGTTGCAGACTTCAAAGGTTGAGGCTCCCATGCTGAAGTTGCAAAATGAGAGAAAATAAGAAAACATGTTTAGGGGACACTGCCAGCATTTTTAAAGGAAAACTGCACCCTCATATCTTCTAATTGTCATTTACTTCCATGTCAACAGACAACTCTTTTCACATAGCTGTTAAAGATATATGCAATTGCTTCTGTTTTCACACTTCATACTAGGCCCTGTCACTCTCCTGGGAGGGTCCATTTCATGGTTGTTGAAATCTTATTGTCCCTTAGAGCTGCATTAGCATATGAGAATGTGATGCGTAATCAGCCTTTAAACTCCCCAGTATGCCTGTCTGCTTAAGTAGTTTTAAAAGAACCAAGCTGCAAGAAGGTGTAAAATACCACATTTACCTTCAGTGAGTTTCACAAGCTCTGAGTTGTAATGCAGTTTTTTCCCCCCTTAAAACTCCATTTGGTTTACGAGTTTCCAAAGAGTTTCTGCAGGGTATTTGTTATTTCAGCATAGAGATACATGATATAAATGGTTGTTCTGACATCATGTTCTCATATGCTAATGCAGCTCTCAGGGACAATGAAATTTCAACAACCACAAAATGGACCCTCCCAGGAGAGTGACAGGGCCTAGTATGAAGTGTGAAAACTAACAGAAGCAATTGCATACATCTTTAACAGATACATGAAAAGAGCTGTCTGTTGACATGGAAGCAAATGACATTTAGAAGATATGAGGGTGCAGTTTTCCTTTAATGATGTCCCTGGATATCCACAGTGTTGGTCACCTGTGCTCTTGTAGAAACTACTCTGCTCACAAAATCTAGAAATGCCAATACATCTGCTTAAAAAGTAACAGGCATCCTTTATACACGGCAAAAGATATATTTGTGTCAGTCTGCCCTGAATGAGTATTGCCAATGCTCCAGTGTGTCCACTAGGTGATATGACGCCAGAGTTGCAGTATATACTCGTTCACAAACGAGTTTGAATTTTTTTGAGGTGTGTGGGTAAACTGCACCACCTGTCCCAAAGTGCTTGCTTGTGCTAAGGAAAGTTATGTTCGTTTCAAAACGAGCGTACTAACCATTATAAAGCAGCACTTGAAAATTCCAGTCGGGACGCCGAGCATGCACAGTATGACCCAGATGCCCCTTGACATGTTCATGTTCTGGTAGCTTTATGTGTACTGTGCTGTATCTAGAAAAAGGTAGTACTAAAATTATAATGGGATACTGAAACCTCCACATCTACTTTCCACCCCCCCTTCATACTTTACCCTTCAAACCAACTCCCCAAAAAAAACACCTGTTCCCTCACACCCACTACCCTCTGAAGCTCCCTCTTTTGTCTGCCTGCTTTATCTGAAATGGTATTACTTGCCCTCTATCAATATGTTTTCTTATTTTCTATCATTTTGCAGCTTCGACATAAGAACCTCACTCTCTGCAGACTGCAGCCAAAATAAGGCAGTCTCCTTATCTTAATATGAACTAAGTAAAAGACCAGCGTAACTGTGATTTTATCCATCCACTAATACGAATGCAGTCCGATGACCCCAATTTATTACAATATAAATATTAGTTTAATTACGTATGGTCATGTTTACTGCTTTGTACAAGAGTGGAATGGATTTTTGTACACTGTTTTTAACGTTACTGTACTGCATCATGCTTACTTGCCACTAGCACTTTACATTGACTCTCTGTACAGTAAGCACTGCTGCATGTACAGGCCGGCCTCTCTGGCAAAGCAAGCATGCGCAAAACTGGCCGGGCCTCTGTTTGAGCACGAGTGGCATCTCCTTGGCACTTTTATGTAAGTTATGACTGTTTTTGCACATTTAATAAATTTTTCTTAGTGGCTACCTATGGTCGTTATGTGGACCGTTCCCTACCATACATTTCCTAGGCAGGCAATCTTCCCTGCCTCCAGTCATCAGCAATAAGTGGCAGAAAAGAAAACCCTTTTCATCCGATTTTATACCTGCCCACTGGAATAAAGGGCACTTGAGTTGAATGAGCGACACACACACACACACACGCTTCTCGCTCTCTGTGAGCGTCAAGCACTTTAGACTGCACCACCACCAGTGAACACCAAAGTGGGCAGTAAACCAGTAGGTGATGTGTCCCATACTCCCCATATGACAGTGTCCTGTGGAATGGTCAATCTTCCTCCTGCCTGCAATGCCCCAAGTTCAGGGCAGGAACTTGGGTCAGCAGTATGGGAGGCAACGCCTGCAGCCACAGCTTCATATGCCAACCCCTAGAAAAAAACTTCTGTAAACAGGAAGTATAAACTAAAGATATTACAAATCAGTCTTTATAAATGTAATACTGCTTAAATTTAATATTACTTGTATCAAATCAAATCATACTTTATTTCTAATGCGCTCTTCTTAAAGCACGTTACAATTTAAAATAGCCAACAAACAAATAAAACACAAGAAATTAAAAGACAGCTTACATACTATACATTTGACTAAATATCCTCCCCCAATGCTAGGCCGAATAAATAAGCTTTCAAGGAAGATTTAAACGTCTCAGTGGACAGGCAATCTCTAATCCGACGAGATAGAGAGTTCCACAGGGTGGGGGCCACAAAAGCAAAAGCCCTCGCACCTGATGTCTGTAAACGGACCCTGGAAACCTCTAGCAATCCCTCGTTGGCGGAGGGGGCGGTAAGGTCACAGGAGGTCTTGCGAGTAACCCGGTCCCTGTATAGTCTCCCTCATATTGAAATTCTGGTCTGGGTCCCTTCCTGGCCACCTCTCTTCCCTCCTGTCTTGCCCATCCCCTTCTACTTACTGTCGCAGTTCTGCAGCCCCTCATACCTTTTCAGTACCGCAGGCCAAGACCTCTGCAGATTAATCAGCCTTCTCTAGTCATAACCCACACCACCTCTGGTCTAACATCCCCCATCTACACACACTGCTTCTTCTTGCCTTGCTCTGATAGCACTGTGTCAGTTATTTGTTTTGTTGGTAACCAGGTTAAGACCCACTAGGCACAAATGCCTATTTTTCAGGGGCGACCAAGGAGCACTGGGGAGGTTAAATGACTTGCTCAGCGTGTCACAATAAGCAAGTGGAGGTTGTGGGAATCAAACCCAGGTCTGCTGGATCTACCAAGCTCATTTGCAGCTCATTATTCTAACCTCTAGGCTATACTGCCAGCTCCAACTACCTAAGACTCTGCTCCTGTACTGCCCTCCCCCAAACAAATTATATTTCCAGTGTAATCAACTTTTGGTCTGATGCACTGTTTTAAGTAATTCATTGCATCAGACCGTTTCATTGATGCCTACCTCCTGTTTTTAGCTACAGCTATTACCTAGCTTTTGCCTTTTGTCAGGGTCTTCATTTTTGTAGAGTTACTTTTACTGCTTTTGGGTACTGCGGTATCGCTATGTAATGCTACTGCAACTTCCAACCTGAGTGGCTTCACCAGATGGGTGTGGGCATGGCCTAGGGTACTCCTGTGTCCAATAACTGCGTTCATCAGAAGCTCCTTGCAAACAATTACACAGTTTGGTTGCTCCTCTATAAGGAACTGCTGAAACAGGTTTCAAACTTTGGTGTTAAAATAACCATAGGGACACAGCCACTGTTCCTGGCTCTCCCTTTAATGAGGCTCTGTAGGTATGGGGGCATAAAAGTCAACTGCATTTCTTGGGACACAGGGACCCCCATCAGAATGACTCGTTATGTAGTTCAATACTACCATGAGTATTTATGGACGCACTACTGCAACTTAACCTGTGTTTCCTGGACTCTCTTGGTCTCTGAAATCACACCAATGGTAGCAAACAAGCTGGACATGTCTCTGGTCTCATCTTAGCCACTGTACTGGAGTCTTTTTTTTTTTTTTTAAACATGTTTTTTTTTTTTTAAGACAAAGTGCATTACAACACTGACACAAAAATCTAGTACAGAGGCTTACCAGTTTACAACTGTAAGTACATCATCACAATCCTCAACTAAACAAACTATATTAGGTGATTCACTCAGCCAGTAACTATCCAGCTATGACAGAGGCTAAATAGCTTCTAACAATCTCCAGGTCCCCTTGCATACCTTAGTAACTTTTGCACTGGGGCCTTAAACCCCATAATGGACTCTTCAGAATTGTTAGTGGCATGCTAATAATATGGTCATGAAGTGGTACATTGGACACGGTGCCTGTCGATACTTCAGATAACTGAGCTACGTGCTACACTCCGACCACACTGCGGTTAAGGACTTGCAGCAGCTTCGAATTCATGCCCATGCCCCTCTGGGCATCTGGGACCACAAGCAAAGCCCACTTCCATGCTGCAGTCGATCACAAGCCTGCCCTAGCGGGAACTTCTACTCAGACAACCTCAATATTCCAGTCAATGAATCGTGGGGATCCTCCTCAGTAATATCCGAACATACAAATCTGCCAGCAGATACAGGCCTCATGGTCTGTCAAGTCTGCTCGAATGTACAGCCAACACCATTACACTGCAGCTGCCCCACCCTCCCCTCACAGTTACCCCCTCTCACCCTGTCCCATCCCTTTTTAAAACTGCCCGCCGTCTTACAGGATACCACCTCCTTGGGCAGAGTGTTCCATTTAGCCTCCACCCTCTCCATAAAAAAATGCCTCCTCGTCTCCCTCCTATATCTTCCCCCCTCCAATGTGAGACCATGCCCTCTCGTGTCCTTCCCCCTCCTCAGCTTAAATACCCCTTTTGTACCCATCTTATTTATCCCTGTCCAATATTTAAAGACCTCAATCATACCCCCCCCCCGGAGTACATATTTAACTTACTAAGCCTGTCCTCGTAGGGTTTGTATTCCAAGCCTTGGATCATCTTTGTTGCCCTGTGCTGTACCCCCTCCAGTAATCTGACATCCTTCAGAAACAGACACCAGTACTTCAAGCAGTACTCCAGGTGTGGCTTGACTAGTGACCTGTACAGAGGCAGGATCACCTCCCTACTTCTACAGAAGATTCCTCTCGCAATACACCCCAGCATCCTGTTGGCTTTAGCTGCCAACTTCCTGCACTGAGCAGAGTTTTCATATTCCCCATTACAACCACCCTAGATCCTTTTCCTCCTCGGTGATGCCTAATTGAGCCCTCCCAACTGGTAGCTCCTCCTTGTGTTCCTTACTCCGAAGTGCAGTACCTTGCACTTCTTAGCACTGAACTCCAACTGCCACATAACAAAGAGAGTATAACTCTCCTACCTGAATCTTGTCATGCTGGCCGTACCTGACCACCTTGAACGTTCATGTCAAGGGTCCACTGGGCTTCCTTTTGCCACCCACTCGATTCTCCAGTTTCCTTGGGCCATTTTCTCACCCCAGCTCTTTGTCTCAACATCCCTTTCCTTGGATCCTACTCGGATCCCATGAACCACTAGGTTACACACTTTAAGGGCATGTCACCCAGAATCCCTGCTCCCTTGGAAACCCACTCACTGTCCCCTTAGGACAGCATTTTGCCCCATCGCACACTCAGACTTTTTGGTGGTCAGGGCATCTGAGGACTGGGTTCTGTTCCTGGCCATGTCAGGCACCAGATATACTGCACTACCTCTGAAGTGTCTATAGGTTGTGAACAAAATACCACAATTGGCTCACGTGTGGCTGATCTTTCAGCCCCAGGTGAGAACCTAGAAGCCTTTTTTTATTTCATGTTAATTCTGAATATCCCTGGCAAAATAGGAATAATGAACACTATTCACTATTTTGAAAAAATAATTAGGGCAGCATAGTATTCTGCAAATATTCACTACTCTCACACCCCTAACCTGCAAACCTCTGCACTCTCACAGAGATAAACTGGAACCCACACTGAACAGCTTGCTGTCTAAGCTCCCTGCCTTATATACTGTCTCTGGCCTGCCCCGTCAGGGATATTTAATTGCATAGACACAGAGCACACTGTCCCCGACAGTGTTATCAGTAGCAGGTGCAGACTTGACTGGAGACAAAAACATTTTTAGCCTTCAAAACTCTGTTAACCCTTGGCTGCCTCACTAGTAATCAACCACTGCCCCCTTTTAATCAGGGAAATAGGTTGTTTCACTACAGTGCTTAATTCTCTGCATTGCTGTGTACTTGCTCTCCTTGTATCCTTTCTCCAGGACACCTCTGGAAACAAGCAGTTTCTCAGCTTAGTAGGCCCTTCCTGGTAAAACATAATAAAATAAAAATATAAATAAATAATAACTAATGGCATTTAACCCCATGGTGTTCCAATGATCCCATAATAAGCTAGCTTGCTTTTTTGCCTTTTTTTTTTTTTTAAATCACAACATTATTTGTCACCACCCCAGTGTACCTAGCAGGGGCTACAAACACCCCCTCAGAGGGGCCCATCATAGGTCCTGCCGGATCACGGTATTTTTCCTCCGTCTCCCCCACACCCATGCCTGTGCAATGGGTGCAGCAGCCATCTCCATATCCACGGAGGCAGACAAGCACCCTGGCGCAGGTCGAACTCCTCTTGTTGTGCTGACACAAGCAGCACAAACCCCCCACCCCAAGGAAGGAGAGCAGTCCTCTGGATGCTCAATCCTTACCTCCCTGGCCAACAACCGAAAGACCCAAGTCTGTTATTGAACCCGGGTCACTGGTGTGGCGTGAGGTGTGGCGTCCAGAGCCTCAACCCTCAGCGCCACCAAGCCTATGTTAGCTTGCTCTTTACTGTAAATAAACATCTATGTAATTACTACCCCAAATGCCTTTCTGGAATGGAGGTGCAAACAAGTGAGCTCCACTCTTGAGTGGCACCGCTGAAGAGCAGTAGTTCTCATGCTTGTCATAGCAGGCTGCTTCATTTAAGTTAGGACACAAATGGGGACTGTGCCGGAAGCCCAGCGGCAGTGCATCATGCTGCTGTGCGGTGACCAAAGTTCAGGAGTGAGCTCAGGAGGTCGGGCCTGACCTCAGCAGCTGCTGCATGGCAAAGCGCTGTGGTTTAGGAGCGTTGGTGTTGAACAGTGCTGTTTCAGTGACCCTGCAGTCGGCCAAGGGAGCTTGCTCCCTCTGCAGGGAAGTCGCTGCATGTTACTGAGACGCAGCTACTGGTGCACACCAGGGGAGGAATGCAGTTGGGAGAAAAGTAAGGTAAAACCTCAGGGTGTCACCCACGTGTCAGCCTGGGGTTCCTGGGTCCTAATGCCTACCTAACTCAGGCTGTGAGCTGCCTTAGGGGAGAGGACGTCCTCCCTCTGGTGCCCTGCCATGGAGGGGACCAGCTGTGGGGGAATCTGGCTGAGGGTGGAGACCGGAGGGAGCAAGGGACCAATGGGCTTGATCAGGGTACATCCCTGGGACCAGGGTAGACACCTGATGGAGCACGGCCAGGGAGAAAATGTAAAAAAAAAAAAAATGGAGAACAAAAGTCTCGGGCTGCCCCACACAAGGCAAATATAATTCCATGCTATGCACAGTATACCAGCAATAAAGTGAAATGACATTAAATAAATCACATTATAACATGGATTAGAAAAAGGAGTCAACCCGACTGGTCAAAGAGCATCAGGTGACCGTTGAAGAAATCTCCAATTTAATCAACAGTTACTCTGCCAGAACTACTTCACTTGAGAAAATCCCATGCTGAATGTGCCTTCAGAAAGTATCCCTCCACACAGAGGCACACAGAACAAAGGGAATCAATCACCAGGCGAGGTCACAGATTTCCACATCTGCAAACTGGGAACAAACAGCAGTGCTACAGTGGAGCTCAGCTTTTCTCTTTTTGGGTTGTTACTGTCAATCAGTGGCTAAATGAAGGTTTTCCAGAAGATTAACCTCTAGCAGTAGGGAACTATCTTGTGGAGCAGCACATCATGAGCTGTTAAAGTCTTTGAAGAGTGGCTGACACCCTGTATACCTTAACATGAAGCAAGCAGATGATCAGAGGTAAGATTTTGCTTAGGCAAGCTCATCAAAAGCCTTTTAAGGCAATGCAGCAAGTGAGGAATATTCTGTATTTAGAAAGCAGGAAAGTGGCTTTACAGGCCTGTTTACTCTACCGGCTTTGCAGCGCATCAGCTCATACGTACGGGGTGATGCGCTGCAAAGTCGTCAGTGTAAACACTGTCAGGAGCGCCTTTTGTGCCAGTCAGATCATTTTTTTGATCTGACTCAGTTGTAGGATCAATAGCGGAGCAAGCAAATTAAATGGTAATGTAAACACTTTGCTGCGCTTGCTCTGCTACAAAGGCTGTTTTTTCATCAGCCTATGGTGAATCCACAGCCCCTCCTCGGAGTGACCTACAGTGCTGCGAGGGTAGACTGTGTGAATGGTAACTCAGCTGGCACATCGGGAAGGGAGCGACGCACATGGCACAGTGCTGCCGCCATGTAAACATGGCTTATGTTACCCAAATGTGAACTTTTTCTTAGTTACTTGCACATTACAGTTGTTGAGCAAATTACGTGCTTAAGAGTGTGTGTGTGGTGGAGGGGGGAGAGAGGGAGAGGAGAGAGAGACAGACACATGCATATGTTTAATTTTTGAACGTACAAATGTCAGAAATCATTTCAGGACTCTGTTACTGACATTTGTATGTTCATAAACTACTTGACATATGCATGAGTTCTGGGGACTACTTTTCAAGTCAGCAGGATACACTCAGATGTTCCCTATTCAAACGGCAAAAAAACACCTTTGAGATTTTATTTTTTTTAAAACATAACCCATGTTATAAACACAATAACCTACTCCATGGGGTCAAAGAGATTTAATGCAAACCTCAGGTGTGCATTAAATCCCTATAACCCCATACCCTGTCGTGGGTTATTGTTTACGTGTTACTTCACATGGTACCATTACGTTTCCTGCAATGTGACTGTTCACCCCATCTCTTCATTCAAACAGCAAACACTCAAATTTAAAATGAAGTGACCCAAAACCAGCTGGGGCCTCACAGTTCGAGCAATATGGAGGTGGTGTGAAAATATTAAATTGCTGAGTAATTTTAGGGAACGAAAACAAGAGACAAGGCACTGTAATACTGCTACAAGCACAGCAAGATGTTCGGTTTTGCAGAATAAAAACATAAGAATTTGGTGCACTAGAAAAGAAAAAATGTTCCCAGTCACCTTAGAGTGCTGAAACTACAGAATCATCTAACAGCCCCTGCTGTCATAAGAGCACAAGTTTCACACTGTGTGCAGAAGTAAAAAAAAAAAAACTAATATTTTAAAATGTAGTTAACCCAGAAAAAAAGAAAACAAGTGTCGGCATGTGGGCTTAAATAAAAAAAAATCAAATGCACACCAATAATAGAAAATTAAGTATATTACCCACATTTTGCCCCTAGGACTTCTTCAGTAATTATCTATAAAGAAAACAGTAAGAATAGAAAACAAAGACATCCATCAACATGAGACCACAGGCAATGACAGATCAGAAATCAAGCAAGATGGACAAGCAGGATTCTGAGATGGGTGGGATACGTGCAACAAAGAAACAGACAATTACAGGCAGAAAATGACCACAGATCTATCTAGTCTGCTCTGGTCCTACCTACTTACTGCCCCTGTAGCCTATTACTGGGCAGGTTTAGTAAGAGTGTAGAAAGTTGATGAGCCAATTTCATTGGGAGTATTGGTGAGTTTCTAATTTGGCATGTGGCATATGTCTCAACAGTGACAGGGTTATTTTAGCTCCTGGAAGCATGTATTTCTACTCTATGACATGTAATGGCTACTACATTAAAGGAAATTTCTAAGATTTGTATGTTGGCTCCATAGCCCACGACCTTAAGTTGACGCTAGGCTTTTGGTGCCAAAATGCATATTTCAGGCCCTGTGTGGGAGGCAAGGGATAGTAACTTGAGCCGAAACCACAGCTAGCCGATCCCTTCCACGTCCCAGTCTGCTGACCTCACCCCATGCGTGCAGACATTCTGTGATATCTAAGCAAGGAGAGAGCAGGGGCACACCACATAGAAGTCTAAGGGGAAAGAGTTCAATACTTTTTCCTATATGAAAATGAAAGCTTGGAGAAAAATGAAAGCCATCACTCAACTAATATAATTCTGGCATCAAAAGCCTAGTGCCGACTTAAGGTACTGGGCTATGAAGTCCAAAAAAGAAAAAAAAAAAACGATCAGCCACTATGGCAGCTAATTAAATCCAAAATAGTAGGATCGTCTAGCTCTAAACTATAATTAGGATTTA
The DNA here is from genome assembly GCA_016271365.2 of Neoceratodus forsteri. Taxonomy (NCBI): domain Eukaryota; kingdom Metazoa; phylum Chordata; order Ceratodontiformes; family Ceratodontidae; genus Neoceratodus; species Neoceratodus forsteri. The sequence goes on along the minus strand of CM057454.1, from coordinate 1,073,833,822 downwards.
AATACACTAATTTTAGTAGACGTTAATAGGGAGTTAAGAGTGAAGGATAAATATATTATTTCATTGACTGGAGCCACAACTAAACAAATTATTCTCAAACGATGGCTAGACAATTCCATTCCCTCATTTAATGAATGGTTATCTCAAATTCAGCAGCATGTTTTTCTAATTACTGTAATCAACTATTTTCATGGCAAAGAAAATCTAAATAAAAAAATACTGTCAGGATCTGTTAAGCATATTAAATTCGTCTAATATATTTTTGAATAAAACTAGAAATTGATCGCATTCCTTATATCTTGAAATGTACTAAGAATAAGGTAGCAATGCCCTTATGTTAGATACTCTACATTCACTTGTTTATTTATTTGCTTTTGTTAACTGGGTAAGCACACTAGACAGCCAAGTGCCTATTTTCAGGTGCGACCCGGGAGATTACAAGGTACATACATGAACATCAGGCAAATAGAAGTGGAGGATTACATTACATAGAATTAGCACAACAGGGACTTTACAAGCATCAGATTTCATCAGGCAAATAGTAGTGAAGAGTTAATATAAAGTGACCAAAAAACAGGGACATTGTAAGATAATACCAAAAACAGGTATTACAATACAGTATTAAACACTGCAGTCAACAGGAAGAAGTGCAGTGTGAATTCATCGCTCCAGGCAGCAAGTTGTAAGGCTAGCAGTTAGAATAAGGAGGAGTCACAGTTGGGATAGAGTGGGCCCAGTGCGAGAGAAAGGAGTGCACAGTTATAGTGCTCACCCTGTTTTGCTGGTGGGCTAAATGGTCCATTTTTATATATGCTGTGAGAACAGGAGTAGTATGAGCACAGTTGTGCTCTGCCCAAGTCGTAATGTTTAGGTAGCATCTCAGTTAGTTGGGGCATCTCAGGCTGAAAGGGTTTGTCTAGTGCAGAGACAGGTGGCAGCCATTTTGAGAAAACCCCAGAGGGAGGCTTTAAAGCTCTGGTGCGAGGGAGAGGAGCGAGTGCTAGTTGGAAGAGAGTTCCAAACCCTGGGCGCATACGCAGCGAAGGCTCAGTCACCCATTTATGTGCGGGTTTTAGGTACCAGGAGGGCATGGGAGCCGCTGGATTGCAGGTTGTAGGAGGGTGTAGCAAGAACAAGGGTCTCAGCAAGGTTTTGAGGGGTGGCAGTTCTGAAAATATTATCAATGAAGTTGCCCACAACATAAGAGCCGTGGGTTTCCGGGTGGGAGCCACTCAAGCTGGGTGTAAAGCTCACAGCGGTGAGTGAGGTGGGGGGCTGAGAGCGCAAAACAGCATATGTTGTACGCTGAGTCCCACTTTACTAGACTAGTTTTTGCAACGTGGGCAAAGGTGATTAGTCTGTAGCAAAGCGTGGGTAGGAGGACTCCCCTGGCTAGAGCAAGACGGGCATCTGGAGTTAGACAGCTTTTTGCTCTGTAAGCCTGACCCAGCTTACAGTTTGAGGCCTTGCATATATTTCGTATGTGCAGGTTCATATCCAGCTGCGGGTCAAGGGTTACCCCTAGGTACTTGACCTAGCCTGCGACAATCAGCGGTAACCCATCAGCCCCGGAGATCTGTAGTGAATCCGGGGCGGCTTTTAACTTGGCTGTTGAGCCAAACAGCATGGCCTGCGTCTTCTGTAGGTTAATAACAAGTTTATGGTCCTGCAACCAAGTTTGGATGTGGTCGACGTCCAAGTTTAGTTTGGTGTTAATGGTGGCGATGTCCTGGGATTTTGCCATGATGACTAGGTCGTCTGCATAAAGCACTGAGGACCCTAGAGCTGGAGCCAAGGGTAGCTCGTTTATGGAGAGAGAGAACAGGAGAGGCCCCAGGACAGAGTCCTGGGGGACTCCACAGTTAACCTGGGCAGGCTCAGACAGGACCACATTGAATTTGGTGTACTGATGCCTGCCCGTAATTACTGATCCATGCAAGAGCTGGGAAGGAGAAGTCAAGTGACAGGAGAGAGGAGCACAGTAATGTGTGGTCAACCCGATCAAAGGTTTTTGAGAGATCAACAAAGATGGGCCCAGTCAGTTCACCTCGGTCAGCAGCAGACCTGATCTCCAAGGTAACAACTGCTAGGGCCGTGGAGGTGCTATGCCCCTTTCTAAACCCATGTTGTGCAGGGGAGAGCAGGTTGTGGGTCTGTAGGTAGTGGGTGACCTGAGAGGCGACTACCTTTTCCAGGAGCTTGCTGATCGCTGATTGCAATGGGATGGTAGTTCTTGAGGTCTTTTGTGTCCCCTTGCCTGGGTACAGGTATCACCTTGGCCATCTTCTAGATGTCCAGGACTATGCCTGAGGTGAGCGATGTGTTGAAGACATGGGCTACGGGCCGGGCTAGTACTGATGCCCCTAGCCTCAGCAGCTTGGGCTCCAGGCAGTCATGCCCAGCTCCAGTGTACGGGGATTGACCAGCAAGGAGCTTCTGGGCCTCCATGTCTGTTACTGCATTGAGGTAAAAGGACAGTAGGGGGGTTGTCCCTCTGGGTGAGGAGGCCCGGCCAGCAGGGTAGTGCAGCAGTTTGGGTAAAGCAGGCAAGTCTGTGAACTGAACGTTGAAGGCATTGGCAATAGTATAGGGGTTGTTGCAGTTAACCCCATCAATGAGCATGTCAGTGACCTGCGCTCTCATGGCCCCACCCACCACTTTCTTAATGCTCTCCCAGAAAGTCCTCGGATTTTTGGCTGTGGAGAGCAGGATGGACTGACAGTATTCACTTTTTGTTGAGTAAATGGCTCTCTTGCATGAGTTCCTCAGCTGCCTGTAATTCTGGAGATCTGTGCTGGACAGTGAGTTCTTATACCTCGCCCAGCATTTATCCCTTTGCCTCACGAGAGTATACAGGCCTCCATGGAGCCATTTAGTTGCAGTGCCCCTCACTCTCCTTCTTGTGAGGTGGGCATGCCTGTCTTTTGTTGTTTTAAGTATGTATGTTTTAGAGATGCAGAATGAGCCTTACTTTAAATGGTTATTCAATTTAATTAGTAGTTCTTTTTGATGGGTCCTCAGAGGAGTGAGTACTATTGGGTAAATTCTCCGTGGCTAATTCCATAATATTACTCTATTGAGAGCTCCTAAGGGATTTTGCTGATTGGGGGAAATTTATTCGACAAGGGAATAGGACTGACAGTACTCATCAGATGCCTCAAATGTAACTAGTCCTTAGGGGCTTGGTAGGTTTTTTGATTGAATTGTATTATGTTAATTTATTTTTGTTAATGTAACGTTATTTGAAAAATTCAATAAAGAATGGAAAGTTAAAAAAAAACAACAAAATGATCTTAGTAATTTAACTTCTACAGCATGGGCTTTCCATGTCCATCATGTACTTTTAGAGTGCACTCTTTGAGTCTAGATACACTATGCATGTTTTCAACATCTAAAATGTTCTAAGCTAATGTACTGTATGACTATGCTTCAATAAACTTTGTTACAAAAAAACAAAGTTGATGAGTACAAAATTGTCACGAAAATCAAGTGTGTATCACATGGAAAGAGGCTGTGAAGGATAAGCTTGAGGGACACCACAAAAGGGGAAGATAACTAAGAACTGGGGAAATGACATGACAGGCAGTCATGGAGGAAGAGGGGCTCAATGCAGAGTCTAACTCACTTGATACCACTTTGCCAATCAGCACAGAACAGCCAGCTGGAGGGGACGTAACCCCCGTAAAATGTTTGGCTTCCAGAAGCTCTGAACAGTTTCATGTGTTGAACGGAAAATTAAAAGACTGGAGGGAAAAACAGCCCCACCCAAAATCCCCGGCAACTGGCGTCAGATGTTGACCCCAGGAGAATGCATTTTCTCTGTTAGCTGTAACACTGTGCATACAACTGAAATTCTGCTTTAACATTACAAACTGATACTGCAATATCAGTCAGGCACTGCCTCTCTAAGGCATGACCTGCATGGGTCATGCCCCAAATGGCACCAAATATCAAATTCTTTTGTTGGCTCAGACTGTGCTAAACTTCAATATTATCTCATTTAGTCACAAAATTATAGCCCAAAATGGATTTGGCAGAATTTAGCAGGCTCCACCTTTAGGGTGGGAACTCTGTGGGTTCGACACCAAATAGCACCACATATCATACTATCTTGATGGACACCATTATTGCTGCAAATTTAAAGGTGACAGATGAGGGTATATTCAAGCAGGCTGAGACTCTTAAGAGCACTTAACCTTGCGGAAGAGGTCTTCTAAAATGGCATTATCTTAATTTAATAGACATTCTCTTTTACAGTGTGTGGGCAAAGGCAGAAACAAAGACGGCTCTCCGATAAGATTAAGAGGGGCACCACAGTATTCTAGAAAAACCAGAGTCTACCTCTGACACTGTACTGTGCTCTCTTTACAATAAGGTCATTTTCACCACAGCTGGCATACTGGGATATCTGGAGCCTCAGGGTTTCCTGAAATCATGTTCTGGAGTGACACAAAATACTAGAAAAAAAGCTTTTTATTACACTGGATGCCAGAACTATTGTTTGATTGTGATAATAAGGTATTACACAGCTCTTTTCAGGAAATTGGGAATTGTTCAGGAAAGGTGCTCTTTAAATTCAATACTCTAGATATGCAGGTTGCTGAATTGCTAAAAACCCTTTATTTTACTTTTCATTTATCTTTTGTTTCTTCACTTCAATTCCAGACTCAGCCAGGCCGGAGGCTGAACTCCCATAGCCTCTGTCCTAATCCAAGACTGAACTCACTTGGCCTCTGTCCCAATCCAAGACTGAACTCCCTTAGCCTCAGTTCCAAAACAAAACTAAACTCTCCTGGCCTTTGTCCCAACAACACCCTGACCCAAGACTGAACTCCATGGCCTCTGTCCCAATCCAAGACTGAACTCCCTTAGCCTCAGTCCCAAAACAAAACTAAACTCCCCTGGCCTCTGTCCCAACAACACCCTGACCCAAGACTGAACTCCATGGCCTCTGTCCAACCCCTGCCCTGGCCCAAGGCACTTAACAGCTTACCACCTCTCCCCTTCAGCTGGGGCCACCATCCTTAGGTGGACATGTCATGGAGGGAGACCAGACTGGGTCAAAAGTTTAAAGGAAGGTGGCACTTGTGCCGGCTGCTTTCTTGTTTTCTAGGTTCCCTTCCATTCAGCTCTTCAGTCACTGATGTGCATGCATGCATGTATCCCTTTCTTACCATTCATGCACATCTCCCAGTTTTGTTCGTCCCTGCAGCTTGCACTGGCTGCCCCCCAAATCAGTATTTTACCTCCTGTTTCACTGGAATGCCCTCATCTGGCCCCTCCCCCCAGCCACATCACCCAGCTTTACCAGGATTTACAAGTCTCTGTTTTTTGGTCCTCTGCCACAGGATCCTTCCCGGAGGTGCCCAGTCACCAGTGTGAAGCCTGCAGGGGGCCGGGCCCTCATCTCGCTGCAGCAGGGCTTTTCTACAAGTTTTCACCTCAAAGGACCCCAATGCAATGAAGTTTTGTGTGCCCGCCACCTCCGTGGAGATACCTCCCCCGGGTCTGCTGGCAGGTGCCCTTTTCCTCTGGTATCCCATTAAGCTGCCACCTAAATTCCTCTAAGTGGCAACCATCAGGTGTGACACACATACCCTCCTTCCCAAGGGAGAACAGTCCTACGGACACTGAATCCTCCCTCCTCCGGTCAGCCCCCAAGTGATCCGTGTTCATTTATGAACCTGGGTCGCGGGCAGGAGGTGGGGCGCCCAGCACCTCAGCCCTCCACAATACTGAGCCGGTTCAGCAGCTTGCACTGCTGATGCGTAATACATCAAGCATCTCTAGGCCCGGCCATAGGAGACAATGAAGTAGCAGAAGAACAAAGTCTCCAACCACATGAGACCACAAGGGCTGCCACGGGGAACACTGCAGTCCCTGCTGCTGGAGTGTGAGGGCGCAAGTCCATGATGCAAACCTGGGTCACGCGAATCCTCTACATTAACCAGCAGCCCCCTAATCCTTTATAAACAGAAAAATAAATTATTTGTGCATTCCCATAATGTGGCTTAAACATACTCAGCTTATACGTCTGAAGTCCACAATTCTGATTTTTCCATCAATGGGTTTTGAGTAGTGCTAGCAACACTTTGAAGATTTTAAAAAAAAGTTATACATACCTTGGAGGAATGTGTCCTGATCTGGGATAAAGAAAGCACCTGAGCACATTGCAGTCAGGACTACAAACTTGATGAACCAAAACCTACAAAGCAGTAAAATATCAAATTTTCATTAAGAAAGTAAAACACAACAAATCCTCCTGGCACAGCAGCTACATTCAATGATGCTGTCGTCATAACACGTTGTGCTACTGAAAGAAAAAAGCCATATCAAACTGAAGAAGTAGCAAACTAAGGTTTTTGACTGGGGAGGGTTATAGAGTTTTAAAACAGTGGAGAGCTGATTTAGGCAGCAGTGCAATGAAATTAGGCAAAAAAATGACCCTACCATTTTTCACTATAAAAGATTCCAGGTAGATTACAGTTTAATTTGGTGGTACAATTTTCCAATTCCACCAAAATGTGAGTATTTTATAAACATTTAAATGGATTTTGTCCTCAAGAAAAAAAAGATGGCTGCCACATTTTGCATTGAGATAGCACTATGGACCTGGCATGGGTTAGGATCAAAAAGTAAAAAAGACTTATGGTTTACAGCATAGAAGACACATAGACAAGTACATTTGACAGGTATTCTAATATTTTTCTTAATTGTAGCTGAAAAGTAAAGTTATGTAAGTACTTATTGTAACAGTAGATCTTCGAGAGAGGCTCTTGCAGTAGTTGTCAACTTGTAGGACTGCGCCCTTTGGCGTCAGGATCACATGGAAGCTTTTGCTAGCAGTGTCTGGTGAGGGACCGCCCACCCAATGTCACCTGATCAATGTTAGCATGACCCTATATAGTGGGTGGTCCCCACGCCCGACCTCCAGTTCTCCCGCCGGAGACCACAGAGAAGGCTGACAACGGAGAGAAAGGAGGTTCCTGAAGAAACAGCTGAACTAAAATAGGGGGAAGGAGGGCGGGGGGAAAAGATTACCTACTGCAAGAGTCTCTCTCGAAGAGCTACTGTTACGGTAAGTCCTCACATAACTGTACTATCTTACTTCGAGAGGGCTCTTGCAGTAGGTAACAACTTGTAGGACTGATTCCCAAGCAATCAGAGTCCAAGGGACAGTAAATAAACCTGGGAGGCTGGAACAGGAGACTAAAAAGCGAAACAGACTAGGACAGGAGTCCTTGGAGGACTGCTAGTCTGAAACCAGCCCTGCACCTAGAGGCAATGTCCAGACTGTAGTACCCTGTGAAAATATGGATGGAACTCCAAGTAGCTGCAGCACAGATTTCTGCTGCAAACACATTTCTTTTTTGGTTTGTTTGTTTTATTTCTTTTTCCTCCCCTACATGCTATCGCTTCAGCCACTCCTTCAGGCTGTGTCAAGGTGGCATCTGACCTGTCTTATTCCCAAGCCCCAACCCTCATACTGCAGACGTCCCCAAGGTAACTCAAACGTAACCTTTCACCGGGTGGGTCCCCTCCTCCGAGGGGGAAGGCACCACAGGCAGGGCTAGCACAATACTTGGCCCTGGGGAACTGCTGATGGACCGGGAGCTCCGGGACACTGACAGCCTCAGATCGCCAGGTGGCCCTCATCTGGCTGAATGCGGAGCCATTTTCCATTTTTCTGGTGACGTTCCCTTGAGTTGCATCTGCACTTCCCCCAGTCTTCACCAGAGGTTGCTGCAGAGCGACACTTCCCCACTACCCACCCCAGGAGAGGAGAGCAGTCTTTACAGATGCTCAATCCTCTCCTTCCCCTGTCAGCCCCTGATGTCCCGAGTCCATTCCCGAGCCCGGGTTGCCGGCATGGCTCGAGGTAAGGTGCCAGACCCTCAGCCCTCTGCATCACCAGGCCGGCTGCAAACACGTTTCTGAAACAGGCTGTCAAAGCAGCCATCCCCCTGGTAGAATGTCCTTTCACCTACCCCGGAAGGACTTTACCATACTTCTGGTAACAAAAAAGTAATGCAGTTTGCCAGCCATTTGGAAAGGCACTGCCTAGAAACTTCTGTACCATCCCTTTTCGGTGCAAAGGAAACAAAAAGCCGATCCGACTTTCGGATGTCTTTTGTCCTGTTTGTGTAGCAACGCAAAATTCTGTCAATGTCTAACGTATGCAGAAGTGCTTCCCCCTGACTGGAATGATCAGGGTAAAACACCGGCAATTGAAGAGACCGATTCAGGGTAGACTCTAAAACTACCTACAAGAAACTTAGGATTTGTACGCAGAGCCACCTGGTCTCTGTGAAAAATTAAATAAGGCTCCTTACACATCAGGGCCTGAAGCTCGGAAATTCTCCGAGCCGAGAGACTGCAACTAAAAGAATGTTTTCCAGGACAAAACACATACCACATGTCCTTGCCAGTTCAAAAGGAGGTAAGGTCAATTTTTCCAAAAGAAAATAAAGGTCCCATGGTGGGGCAGGATTGCGTACTGGTGGTTTCAGATGCAGTATACCTTCCAAGGTTTTTGAGACCTCTAACTGAGTCACAGTCTTGTCCCCAACCAAATCATGGCAGGCAGAAATGACTGCTAAGTGGACCTTTAGCGACGAGTAGCTCAAGCCCAAGTCTGAGAGGTGGAGAAGATATTCCATGACCTGTGGAGCAAGGCACGGGAAAGGGTCCCATGTCTTTGAAGTGGCCCAAATAGGAAAATGCTTCTACTTCATGGCACAGGTAAGTCCTGGTAGAAAGTTTTCATGCCTCTACCAGAATTTGGGTGACCCTGGGAGAAACCCCATACCTGTAGCGATTATGTTTTGAGGAGCTATATGTGAAGATTGAAGGGACTTCATGCCCGGATGCACTAGCTCCTCCTTCCTGGGTCAGGAGATTATCAGAAATGGGTAGAGGAATCAGAGGTTCCACTGCTAGCCGTTGAAGGAGCAGGAAACAGATCTGTCGAGGCCAAAGAGGAGCTATCAGAATCATTTTGCTCCTTCTGTTTGGAGTTTGATCAATACCCTCCGTAAGATAGGGAAGGGAGGGATAGCGTCGGAAACTTCCCTGTCCAGCAGAGTGACAGTTGTCTTGCCAGAAAGCACCATGCCCTGGATCAGCGAGCAAAACTTGTGAAGTTTTGCATTTGATGGGCTGCGAAGAGATCCGTGTCTGGTTGACCCCAAAGATCAAGACGTGATCTGGACCTCTGCTTTAGCTCCCACTGCACGCCTGATCCTTGTGCAGCTGAGGTTGCCAGTAGAACATTCTGCATGCCTAGCACATGAACTGCCAGGAGACAAAACTTGTTCAGGACAGCCCAATTTCAGACTCGCTCTGCCTCTCTGCAGAGAGGATAGGAGCGAGTGCCTCCTGCTTGTTGATGTACCACACTACACACATGTTGTCTGTCTGGACCAACAAGGTATCTTGCTGAAATATGTGCTGAAAGTCCAGAAGGGCATACAGAAACGCCCCATCTTGAGCACATTTATGTGCAAGTGCAGTTCTGCAGGTAACCACAGGCCCTGGGTCCTGTGGATCCCTAGATGGGCTCCCTATCCGCACTCCGACACATCCATGTTAGGATCTGCGAGTAAGGAAGGGCCTGGAAAAGAACTCCTTGTGTCAGATTGCTGGAGTCCTGCCACCATAGCAAGTCTTTCTGCATCGGGTCGGACACCAGAACCAAACCATCCAAGAAGTCCGTCCCTTGATCCCACTGAGACCAGAGAGTCCACTGCAAAATACACATGTGGAGCCTGGCCAAAGGAACTCGTAGGAATAGCTGCTGCCATGAGGTCTAGAAGGCGAAGGACTGCCCTGGCCAATATGCATCTGTTGGAGGCTACCAGCTGGGCCTGCCTCTGCAGGGACTCTACCCTGTCCAGGGGAGGAAGGCCAGTCGCTACACCGATCCAGAACTGCCCCAATAAATTGAAAGCATTGGGAAGGTGCCAACTATGATTCTGGGTAACTGACCATAATCCCCAGGTGCTCGAAAAAGGCGCAGGGTAGCTAATAGAAAGGCTCTCCAACCCCCCTTTGACGAGGTCACCAGGAGCCTGTCATCGAATTAGGGGAAGACATAGTGCCTTTGACTCCTTGGGGCTCCTGTCACCACTGCTAAGCACTTGGAAAAACCTGTGGGGCAGAGGAGAGGCCAAAGAGGAGTGCCTTGAATTGGTAATGCTCCCTTGGAAGGAAAACCTGAGGAGTCTGCGATGAGGATGGAAGATAGGAATGTGTACCCTGCATGTGCAGGGCATAAAACCATTTTCCTTGGGACAGAAGGGGCAACAGACTTTGCAGCATCAGCATTTGAAACCTCTTGTATTCTATGAAGAGGTTTAGGGTGCTGAGGCCTAGGATTGGGCACAGGTCCCCTGTCTTTGGAACCAGAAAGAAATGGCGTAAAATCCCTTGCCTATCTGGTCTGCCAGCACTGGGTGGTATAGATTCTTTGTGAAGAAGAGCTGCGATCTCCTTCCTTAACTGTGGGGGGGTGCACCCTTGGGTAATGGGAAGACCACAGAGGATGGTTTGGGTGTACTTCCAAAAGCTTGAGAGTGTGACCATGTTTTATGAGCTGCAGAACCCAGACATCATTTGTGATGGACTCTCAGCCTCCCAGATGTCTTGTGAACCTTCTGCCCACCTGTTCCTCCATGAGAAGAGGAGGAAGGGGGGCAGTCAGACAGTCAGGAGTTGGGGGGTGTTAGGGAGAGCTGCCCCTGAAGGTCTCTGTTTTTTGCTGGAGGGGTGGAGGCATTGTTGGAAACCTTTCTTTTAAACTGACATCTGGGGGCTTGTTGCAGTTTCTTCTGTTTGTATTGCCAATGAAAATGACGTCTGGGCATAGGTTTTGGGTCAGTACATGGTCTGTACCAACCAAAACATAGAAACATACACGTTGATTGCAGATAAGGACAGCAAGGCCCATCCTGTCTGCCCATTTCTTTTTCTACCTTATAAATGTTCCATCAGCCTTTGCTCTGTCAATGGCCTATCTATTCATACTCATCTGTATTGCTCCCTTATGCCTATCCCATGCCTGTTTGAAGCCCTGCACTGTAGTCATATCCACCACTTCCTGAGGTAGGCCGTCCCATGCATCCACCACCCTTTCTGTGAAAAAGAACTTCCTCACATTACCCCTTAATTGGCCTCCCTCTAATCTCATGCTGTGTCCTATTGTCCTGCTATTTTTCTTGTATTGAAATATGTTAAGACTCTTTCACCTTATTAATGCCCTTAAGGTGTCTGAATGTTTTGATCTATATCACCTCTCCCTCCTTTGCGCTAGGGTATACATATTGAGCTCCCTTAATCTGTCCTCATATGGTTTCTGATGCAGTCTCTGCAACATTTGGGTTACCCTTCTCTGGACAGCCTCAATTTGATTAATATCCTTGTGAAGGTGTGGCCTCCAGTACTGCACACAGTACTCCAGATGGGGCCTAACCAGTGTCTTGTAAAGAGGGATTATTACCTCCATCTTACAACTTGTGATACCCATACTAATACACCCCAGCATCCCCCTAGCCTTATCTATTGCTTTAGAGGTCTGCTTGGATGATTTCAGGTCATCGGTGATGATGATGCCCAAGCCTCTTTCTTCCCTTGTGATTGCCAGCAACCTCTCTCCCAGCCTATAGGTGGCTTCAGGGTTTCTCTTCCCTATGTGTATGATCTTGCACTTCTTTGCATTAAACCCCATTTACCACTCTTCTGACCATTTTGCTAGTTTATCCAGATCTCTTCTCATTCTGCCCACCCCATCTGGATCATCTACTCTGTTGCAGATCTAGGAGTCATCTGCAAACAGACAAACCTTACCCACCATTCCATCAGCAAGGTCACTGATGACGATATTGAAGACGACCGGACCCAGGACTGATCCCTGAGGTACCCCACTTGTGGTATGCATCTCTTCTGACTGTATACCATTTACCACCACTCTCTGTTTTCTGCCCGTCAACCAGTTTGCCACCCAGTTGACCAAAACTACTGACCCACCGAGCCTACCCAGCTTAATAATCAATGTTTGTATGTGGAACTGTAGCGTAAGCTTTGCTAAAGTCAAGGTAGGCGACATCAACTGCTACCCCTTGGTCCACCACTCTGGTTACCCAGTCAAAGAAATCTATGAGATTAGTTTGACAGGACCTTCCTTTTGTAAACCCGTGATGTCTTGGATCCTGTGGTCCTATGGATTCCAGGTGTTGCACTATCCTTTCCTTAAGGAGTGCCTCCACAATCTTGTCCACTAGTGAGGTAACACCGTCTGGTCTTTAGTTCCCCACTTCCTCCCTGCTACTACTACTCTTGTGGAGCGGGATCATATGAGCCCTTCTCCAGTCTTCTGGGACTCTCCTGTGCTCAGAGACTTACTAAAAAGTTCTGATAATGGCTCTGCTAGTTCCACCCTTAGATCCTTTAATACCCTGAGATATATGCCATCAGGTCCCATTGATTCTCACAACCTCCACTTGCATTCTGTGTGACTCTGAGCAAGTCACTTAACCATCCAGTGCTCCCAGATTGTCCCTGAAAACAGGCACTTGTGCCTAGTGGCCCTTACCTGGTTACCAAAGACTAAAATAAATAAAAAAAAAAAAAATCGCCCTGTCCACCCTGAGCTTATTGAATTCTTGTAGGACCCTTTCTTTTGTGAAGGGACTAGTGCACACCTCCCTCCCCCCTGTGTCCATGGTGCTGAGCTGTGGCCCTGCCCTACCTTCTGCTCAGTATTTACTGAAGAGAAGTGTCTATCTAGGATAGATGCTTTTACATGGTCCTCCTCCTCACGTACACCCTTATCTCCCTTGATCTTAGCAATACCCCCTCTGGACTTTCTCCTTTCACTAATGTATATATAGAAAGTCTTGTCACCTTCTTTTACTGTTTGTGCTAGTGTTGCCTTGGTTTGGGCCTTTGTCTGCGTACTGCCTTCCCTTAGGGAAGTTTGGTATGCCTCCTGTCTTCATTCCACTGCATTCCCTTATATTTCCTGAAGGCCAGCTTTTGGCTCTGACCTTTTCTGCTACTGTTTTTGAGAACCAAAGTGGTTTCCTTCTTCTTTTGCACTTCCTTTTCTCTCTAACACAATGGGATGCTGCTTCAAGTATTGCATTCTTAATGCTTGCCCACTTTGCCTGTACCCCCTCACCTATATTTTTTTTTTTTTTTTTTTGCCAGGGCTAGCTTAACTCTGTTGGCCATTTTATCAAAGTCAACTCCTCTGAAGTCCCATATGTTTGCCTTGGAATGGATGATTTAGTTCTAGTGGCCAAACTGAACTATACCTTTGTCCTGGAGGTTCATAAGGATTGTCTTGCATATCCCCCAAACAGAACAGAGCCTCTGAAGGGGTATCCTGAATAGCCGTCTGCACAACAGGGGCTAAACCTTTAAGCCAAGAGAATCTGTGGAGACTAACTGCCATGGCCATACGTCTAGAGGAGGAATCCACCGCATTGTAGGAGGCCCTTAAGGAGTGACATCCCACCACCTTAGCAGACCTGAGGGTCTTGGCCAAGGTGGTCTTTGCTTCACAGTCCAGAAGGGCCTCGTCAATGGTCTCCAGCTGGCAGAACAAAGATTTTTGATACATTAGCATATGAGACACATAGTTCAATACTCGGATTGCTAGTGTAGACAAAGAATAACATTTCCTCCAGAACTGATCCAGTTGGCGGGATTCCTTGTCAGGAGGAAAGGTGCTTCAGTTTGGTGGACCTATCATGGGCTGCCATGGTAATCACCTAGTCAGCTTTGGGGTGGGAGCTGAGGTGGTCTTTACCCTCTGGCATCCTGTACACCTGGTCAGCTTTTTTAGCCATGACTGGGATACAGGAAGGTCTCTGCCAGAGCAGTAGTAGAAGATCTTCATGATGTTAAAGATATGGAGGAGTAAGAACCAGACTCATTTCTGGGAAGTCCAGATGCTCAGCTAGCCTCTGACGTTTGGGGTACTAAGCATCAGACTTCCAGCCCTGTGCCTCTGCTATCTGTCTTAAGAGATCAATGAATGGGGGCTCTTCTGGAGGGGATTTAGGGGATTCCCTTAGGACCAGTTCCTAGGGAAGGGGAGTTTCAAATCCCAAGCCCCAAGAAGAAGAACTGGCATCCAGTGGTTCAACGTCAGGGGGCAATAACTCTGGACCCGAATGAAGGAAGTCTGATGTCAGAGCTGGAGGACAGCCTGAAGGCAGGCCTGACGTCGAGGCATGGGGACGGATCAGGGAAGGTGCCCTAGGAGGCTGATCCAGGCACCCTTCTCCCGACACTGAAGGATGCCTGTTGTCCAGTTCTGAGACTAACTGGGATTTAGTATCGGACTACCAGGACATTAAAATCTCCTAAAGTCCACCTGTGGCTCGCTTGAGGAGGTGGAGTGGAGGAGGTGAAAATAAAATGGTGACATCCTGATCCAGAGGCATAAGAACCTTGCAGTGGGAAGCCCAAGTGTGGGTGGGGGCATATCCCCGTGCTTGAAAAAGACGCGACTAGCCCCCAGGGTATCCTGGATAAAAATACCCCTGGGAGAAATAGTCTGACGTCAGGCTAGAGGAAGGGTGGCTGAAGGGCAAATAACCTGGCATCAGGCCTGACTGAGGATGGGCAGACGTCTGCCACGATGAAGGAGGGACTGACGCCGTATATCTGGAGGGCAGTTCCAATGAGGGAAACCCAAAGGTGGCCCTAACGGGGCACAGCCCTATGGGTGGCCTGGCATCGGCCCCGCAGATGGAGGTAGTCCTGATGGCCCTGCAAGGGGGAACCCAGGAGACGGGTCTGAAGGTGAAAGTCCTGACTGTGGCTCCGGAGGAAAACCTGAAGGAGTATACCAACAGAGGATGGCCAGATGACAGCCCTAATGGAGAGGACTGAAGGGGCTGCTGGGCATTAAGGCACAGGGTCAGGGGCCTTGGCCACTGGCAGCGGATCCTAAAACTGGACCTAAGCGAGTTCATGCGTCAGAAGGCTGCTGTGAGGTCTCCTTCCATCGGGTCCCGGAAGTCAGGCAACTGAGAAGGGAACTGTGGCAGAGGGGGAGACGGGGTCGCCGAGAGAGAACCCCTGAGTGATCCCTGCCCTTCAACTGAGAGAGAGTTCTGACGTCTGGCTAAGCATCGTCAGTAACCAACTGACAAGAGGCAGTAGGGCGGTCATCACAAGATCCAGCAAGCGCCTTATCACCCTGGTCTGGGCAGCAGTCGGAAGCCCCGACTCCCAACTTACCCGTCCCAGCCATGCGATCAACAGAGAGTCCGACTGTCTTATTGACCGTGCCTGCTGACTTAGAGCCAGGGACAGAGACAGGCCTAAGTGCGGCGGCAGCCTTGGAAGAGTCCCAGGCATCTGCAGCCACTGTGACTAGCGGGGGGAGGGTCACTGAAGCCTGCTGTTTTGAGGGGAGCTCAGGCTTGGCCGTGGCGCTCATCTTCCAGGAGGAACAGGGCCGATCCTCCGAAGGGCCCGTGAGTGGCTTCAGTGGAAGGGGACTGCTCCCGGTGCTTCTCCTTGTCCTTCTTCTTCTTTTTGTGAGAATCCAGCAGGGAGGTGGAGGAGCTTCTAATGCTTCTTCAGTTCTTTCTCCATGGAAGCCATTTTTTATTTGAGGAGGTGGTGTCTAGGGACTGCTGGTGCCTCTTCCGTATGGCTGAGCACTCCTCGACACTGCGGTCTGGGCTCAAGCAGAAGAGGCAAAGAGTATACTGGTTTTTGTGTGGGAGCTGAACACCACATGACTCGCACTTATTTTTGTATGAATCTGTCGAAATGGACAACATACAAAAACGTAATCAAAATAGATAAAGAGAAAAACAGATAAATTGGAAAAATGGCGATCGAACTCCTCACGACAAACTCTCAAAAGGTCTGAC
Source organism: Neoceratodus forsteri (assembly GCA_016271365.2). Taxonomy (NCBI): domain Eukaryota; kingdom Metazoa; phylum Chordata; order Ceratodontiformes; family Ceratodontidae; genus Neoceratodus; species Neoceratodus forsteri. Next base: position 1,073,817,926 of record CM057454.1, on the reverse strand, counting down.
GGCACAGGTCAATGTGGAAGAACTGGAGAGCGAGGCGTGGATCGCCCACTATATAGGTCACGCTGACATCGGTCAGGTGACATTGGGTGGGTGGTCCCCCACCAGACACTGCTAGCAAAATCCTCCGTGTGGTCCTCACATCAGGGGGCACAGTCCTACAAGTTATTACCTTCGGCAAGAGCACTCTCGAAATAAGATCAAGCATTTTTTTGTAAAACATTTTTTGTTGCACTGCTGCTTTAAATGTTTAGAATTTACAAGCATACAGGTGCAGCTGAATACGTACAGTATTTCCTCAGTAGCTCTAACACTAAAATAAACTCTAACTTCACATCTCCCTTAAGGGAATTTACATGTTCCAGGAGCTGGGGGGTGGTGACATGGTTTGCCCAGATATGACTCAATAGTTCCCTAGAATATATAGTCTAAGACTTTTTTTTTTTATTCTCCTTACCTACACTCCTTCGGGCCAATTGCCCCCAAGAACCTGCATCATTTCTCGGTTCTGCCGCTAATCCCCGACCGCATATTGCAGCCACCTCAGAGAAACTCAATGTTACCCTTCGTCGGGTGGGTCCTCCTCTTCCGAGGAAATGAGGCCTAGCGGCCTATGCATTGGCTCCGGGTGCTGCTGCAGTCAGGGCAATTGTAGCGGAGTCCTCAGGAGGCACTGATCTGGGGTGGCCATCATCCTGGTGGATGGAGACACCATGTTCTTTTTTCCTCCTGCTTTTTCCCCAATTGCGCTGCATCTGTGCTTCCCCTGGTCTCCACCGGGGACCACTACAGAGTGACACCTTCCCCCAGCCGACCCCAGGAGAGGAGAGCAGTCCTCTGGACACTCGATTCATCTCCTGCCCCTGCCGATCCTCCGGTGCCAGAGTCCCGTTCGAACCCATGTCGCCCGGTGTGGCCTTGAGGTAAGGCACCAGCATCTCAACCCTCTGAGCCGGGCTGGCAGTCACAGACTTTTAAACACAAACAAAAAAAATTTAAAAAGAGCACCGCTCTAGTACAGCAACCCCCACAGTACCATGCACACACTAATATTACTAATATTTTGGATGCCCGCAAAAAGATTGAGAAACAGAATACAGTGCATGGGAGCGGGTAGAATCTTAATATTTCTATTGCTGACAACCTTTCCAATTGTGCTAACACTTTCCTCTTTGGGAGTAAAACCTTTATTCATATTAATTAATACTAAGTAATCCACTATAAAACCAAACAATTTCAATGCACTCTTCACAGATTCTTTGCAGACTGCAACACCCTCGCTTTACTGTTCCTGAAGCAATTAATTCTGCCATTGTTTACATTCTTTTAATTTACCAGATCTCAAACCTTAAGGCCTATACCATACTGGAAGTTCTGTGAGGGATAAAGTACCTGCATCTACCATCTGACCTAAAAGAGATCTATTGCTCTATCCAAATGTGCCAATGATATATATATATATATACATATTTTTTATCTTGAATGGAACCATTTATACTATACACTTACCAAATGACCAATCAGAATCAGTTTCCTGCACAAAACAAATCTGCCCAAGTCCTAGTCCTGAACTCTGTATCATATGATTAATTAAGTAAGAACTTTTGCATGCATGCTTCTAGGAACAAGTACAGAACATAGTCCGAAAGAAACACTATGGTTACCAGTACTGTATAAGGCTCTAAACGTAGGGATGTTTTTAATGGGGCTTGCAACAAGTGGCAAAGCAGAACCGTATAAGTAAACTTTGTTACCTCTAACGAACTCTTGAAACACGTTTACTACACCTGATCCCATGTCACCGAGCTATCAAAACCTCAGATTTCATACCAAGTGCTGTAAGGTACTAGAAGAACTTTTCATTTAACTCCCAAACTTGGGAGGCAGTATAGCGTAGTGGTTTAAGGCTCTGAGCTGTAAATCTGGAGACCTGGATTTCAATCCCACAGCCCCCACTTGCATACTGTGTGACCCTGAGCAAGTCACTTAACGTCCCTGTGCTCCCAGGTTGCATCTGTAAACAAGCTTTCAGCTTAGTGTGCCACTCCTGGTTAAACAATTGAGGGAAAAAAACTCTAATTATTCAGACCTGTCTACATGTTTTGTTTTGTAGTTCTCTGTAAATACACCGTGCCCTTCACTTCCATTAACTACTGCACTATGCCAGTCTGCACCAAAGCTGACACAATGCAAGTTATCTAGTGAATCTGCAGCCATGCGGCCATCCACATGCCCTAGTTTGGATACATCTACCTCTCCTTTAAAGGAACACTGTCAACATGCTTTTCATAATATTATTTCTAGTTGAAACCCCACATGATGTTGCTGTTTGTTTTGTCTGTCTCCTTGTTTAGTAGAACTGAAATGCATGGCAATGCATATTTATGAACAACCTTGTTTAATTTACAATCCTGGTTCTGTTCTTACTGTATACTCTCTCAGCATTAGAAACACACCCATCCAGTGCAGTAACTCATAAGAAAGGAGCCTCCTAAACTCCCACTGCATCATGAGGGGCTAGACTGTTTTGGGGGTGTTCTCAAGTCCAGGAAAGATGTGATTGGAGTTGTTCAAGGGATGTAAGCACACCTGTTTTGGTGTGATAACACCAGTATGTTGGGCAGCCTGTTTTTCACTTTTTTAAAGACAATAAGAGTCAGAATCAAACTACCAGCTACATAAGCAAACTCTACTGAATTTTGGCAGTCATAAAATATGTTTTTTTTTAAACTGGGGACCCTATGAGACCTAAGGGGGTTGACAGTGACCCTTTAAATATTGAGACATGATATGTGATCTATTTGTTATTATTCCTGCAATAACACTGATTTTTTTTAAATATTTTTGTAATGACCTCAAGCCAGTCTGGAAAAGGAAAAGATGAATGCTGGGCAGAAACAGCAGAGGCATGATTTAGGCACCATATGCTTCTCCGTTGGATCAACAATATTGCAGAACCAAAGTAGACTAAACTGGGGTCCCTAAACATGTTTCCAAGTTTGGATGAATGCACTATGCTGACAAGTAACTAACTCGTTATCATCCAGAACATAAAACTAGTTATGAGAGAACTACATATTGAAGGATCTGTAGTAACAGAACAGTGCATGTGAAATGCTTACCCGTTGTGAATATACCCCCGGCAGCTTTTGCTGTTTTTCACATTGATGGTTAACAAACAAAAGATAAAGAAGAAACATGCCATGCCAAAGCAGACCCGGTACACTGCAGAGTACCCCACCAACTTCTCACACTGTGGCCCGGCTAGGATACTCTTGCAAACGTCTTTGTAGAAGGGAATCTGTCAAAAAAAAAAACAATTTAGAATAAAATATTTGTTGATTTTTTTTCATAAAAAGCTAGTGTACTGCCTGAAATTATTATTAACTTTCAAAAGTAGTAAACATGATTTCTTTCTTTCAATCTAGGCGTAAAGAGCAATCAAGGGCATCATCACGATGCCAGTGAGGTGGCCCTCCAATATATTTTATTGATTTATTTGCTTTTGTTAACCGATTAAGCACACTAGACAGCCAAGTGCCTGTTTTCAGGTGTGACCCGGGAGATTACAAGGTACATACATGAACATAAGGCAAAAACAAGTGAAGGATTACATTAAAGAGAATTAGCACACAGAGTCAATACAAGCAACAGTACCAGTAGGGATTTACATTGCAGGCAGTAGGAAGAAGTACAGTGTGGTTTCATCGTTCCAGGCAGCAATGTTGTAAGCCTTGCAGGTAGGCAAAGAGGAGTAACATTGGGATAGAGTGGGCCCAGAGCAAGATAAGGGAGTGCACAGTAATAATGCTCACCCTGTTGGGCAGGTGGGTCTAAGTGGTCTATTTTTCTAGTAAACTGTAGTACAGGAGGTGTATAAGCGCAGATGTACTCTACCCAAGTCATATTGTTTAGTAACATCTCAGTTTGTTGGGCGTCACAGGCTGAGAGGGTTTGTCTAGTGCAGAGACAGGTGGGCCGTTTTCAAAGCCCCAGAGGAGGCTTTAAAGAGCTCTAGTGGGAGGGAGAGGAGCGAGAGTGCTTGATGGAAGAGAGTTCAAACCCTGAGTGCATACATGAAGGCTCGAGTCACCCATTTGTGTCTGAGTTTTGGTACCAGGGAGGCATGAGAGTCACTGGATGTAGGTTGTAGGAGGAAGTAGCTAGAGCGAGGACTCTGCAAGTTTAAGGGAGGTGGCAGTTCTGACAATACTGTCTATGAAGTTGCCCACAACATAGGAGTGGTGAGTTTCCGGTGGAAGCCATTCAAGCCGGGTGTAGAGCTCACATCAGTGAGTGAGGCAGGGGCTGAGAGCGCAAAACGGCATATGTTGTTGTACGATGAGTCCCACTTTACTAGACTAGTTTTTGCAATGTGAGCAAAGGTGACTAGTCCATAGCAGAGCGTAGGTAGGAGGACTCCCCTGGCTAAGGTGAGACGGGCAGCTGCAGTGAGACAACTTTTTGCTCTGTAAGCATGTCCCAAATTGCAGTTTGAGGCCTTACATGAATTGCGTGTGTGCATGTTCATATCCAGTTGCGGGTCAAGAATCACCCCCAGGTACCTGACCGAGTCTGCAACTAGCAGTGGGGACCCATCGGCCCTAGAAATCTGTAGTGAATCTGGGGTAGCTTTTAACTTGGCTGCTGGAGCCAAGGAGCATGGCTCATGCCTTCTGCAGGTTAATTGGAATTTTTATCTAGCAGTCTTAGTATCCCAGGTAAGTAATTCCACAGGAGAGGTCCAACACTTATAAAATGATTATTTCCCAGACCGTTCTCCTTTGTATCATACATTCCAAACTACTTGCAGAACGCAATCCCCTTATAGGATTCTTAATTTCAATACCCCCTGCCAAGTACTCTGGCACTTTCCCGGATAAACATTTCATCACAAATAAAATTAAACTTAAGCCTCTCCTTTAAGATAAGGTATACCAACCCTAATCCCTGTACATATCTAGTCTCTGTGTCATCCTTGGTACACCTAATACAAATCTTGCCAGTTTATTATACATAATATCAAGCTTATATAACTGCTCTTTTGATGCACCCATGTAAATCAAATTCCCATATTCTAACATGGGTAATACCACCACAGTGACCACGAGTTTTCTAACATCCAGAGACATATTATTCCTTATTCTATATAGGGAACCTAAACACTTTCCTATTTTCATCAAAGTATACTCAAAATGACTATGCCAATCAAGTTTTTTATCTAAATAAACCCCCAAATATTTATATTTATCAACTTGTTGCAAAATACCACCAGTATAGGTTTTAATTTGCAATCCATCTTTCTCCAAATTTACACCATTCCCCCTATGAAATACCATTACCTGGGATTTCTTTTCATTTAAAACTAATTTAGATCGCGAAAAATCCTGTAAGTAATCAAAAGCCTGCTGTAATACTGACTGAATAGTACCACTGATGAATCAGCCAAATATATGATTGTATCATCAGCATAAAGATGATATTGCACTCCTGTTGCTCAAACCTCAAATCATTCATATAAAGATTATACAATATGGGTCCCAATATAGACCCCTGTGGTACACCTGAAACAATTACCTTTAAACCCGATGACCATTCCTTAATAGTTACGTGTTGCTGTCTTGAGTCCAAATAATTTCTAAACCAATTCACCACTGGCTCAGATATACCGCATAGTTTTAATCTAGACAGGAGGATGCCATGGTCCAAGGTATCAAATGCCTTTGAAAGATCAACAAAAATGGCCCCCACTGGCATCCCCCTGTCCAGATCCTCTACAATATCACTCGTAACCTTCAGTAGGGCTGTAGTAGTTCCATGTTCTGGTCTAAAACCCGATTGATATTTATTAAGGACACCATTATCTTTTAAAAATGTCTGTAGTTGTTTCGCTACAATTTTTTCCAAAATTTTTGATATTGTTGGCAACAGGGAAACTGGTCTATAGTTTTCCAAGGGCATCCTAGATCCCGACTTATATACTGGCACACTCTTTGTTGTTTTCCATATTGAGGGTAGTTCCGCAGAAGAGAGAGATATATTAAATAAATTTGCTAAAGGTTGATCTATAATAGGGGCTGCATACTTTAATAAGATATTAGAGATCCCATTCATGCCTTCTGCTTTATTTATACTAATTTTAAATAATAATTCCCTAACTTCCCCACTTGTAATAGGGGTAAATTCAAACCTCTTTCTTGTCAGATTGTACATTTTCTTTACCTGATTTATATAACTCAATAATACTTTGTGAGGCCTAGTTCATATTATTCCTCAGATCTTAATGCATCCGTACCCATAGTACCCATAGTAGTAAAGAATGCATTAAACTCATTTACTACTTCCTCTCCTAAATCTAATTTATTCCCGTTAATCAAAAATTGATTGGGATAACCCATATTTGGACCCTTATGTAGTTTATTTATTGTACTCCAGAATACCCTTGGGTTCTCCATCACTGGGAACCGGACATGATGACTAGGTCATCTGCGTACAGCGCTTAGGACCCAAGAGCCGGAGCTGAGGGTAGCTCATTTACGAAGAGAGAGAGAACAGGAGAGGCCCCAGGACAGAGCCCTGGGGGACTCCGCAGGTTACCTGGGCAGGCTCAGACAGGGCCTTGTTGATCTTGGTGTACTGCTGCCTACCCGTGAGATAATTACTGAACCAGGCAATGGCGGGGGAGGAGAAGCCAAGTAGTAGGAGAGAGGAGTACAGCAGTGCGTGGTCTTCCCCATCAAAGAGAAATCAACAAAGATGGCCCCGGTCAGTTCGCCTCGGTCAGCAGCGGACCTGACCTCAGAGGTAACAACTGCTAGGGCCGTGGAGGTGCTATGCCCCTTTCTGAACCCATGCTGTGCAGGGGAGAATAGGTTGTGGGTCCGTAGGTAATGGGTGACCTGAGAGGTGACTACCTTTTCCAGAAGTTTGCTGATTGCTGATAGGATTGCTATGGGACGGTAGTTCTTAAGGTCTTTTGGGTCCCCTTGCTTGGGCACAGGGATGACCTTAACCATCTTCAGATGTCCGGGACTATACCGAGTGGCGATGCATTGAAGGCGTGGGCTATGGGTCAGGCAAGTACTGCTGCCCCTAGCCTCAGCAGCTTGGGCTCCAGACAGTCATACCCAGCACCAGTGTGAGGGGAGAGGCCAGCAAGGAGCTTCTGGGCCTCCATGTCTGATACGACCTTGAGGTAAAACGGCAGGAGGGGGGTTGTCCCACTGGATGGAAAGGCCCGATCTACAGGGTAGTGAGGTAGTTTGGGGACAGCTGGCAGGTCAGTGAACTGAGAGTTGAATGCATTGGCAATAGTGAAGGGGTTGTTGCAGTTTACCCCGTCAATGAGCATGTCCATGACCTGAGCTCTAGTAGACCCACCAACCACATTCTTAATGCTCTGCCAGAATGTCCTCGGATTTTTGGCTGTGGAGAGCAGGATGGACTGACAAAACTCACTTTTGCAGAGTGAAAGGTTCCTCAGCTGCCTGTAATCCTGGAGGTCTGTGCTGGACAGTGAGCACTTATACCTCGCCCAGCATTTATCCCTTTGTTTCATGAGAGAATACAGGCCTCCACAGAGCCATTTAGTTGCAGTGACCCTCACTCTCCTTCTTGTGAGGGGACATGCTTGTTTTGAAGTGGGGTGTAAGCTTTTGGGAAGTTGTCAAGGGCCTTTGAGGGGTCATTTGTGGCCATGACCTGAGACCAGTCGGCATGACGCAGGTCAGCAAGGAAGTCTCCAACGCTGAGTTTGGAGTAGTCCCTCATTTGTATCACCTTGTGGGGGATTTTGGGTGGGGAGTTGCCCCATACGCAGTAGGTGGGAGAGTGATCTGATATAGCATCAGGTAGAATGCCGCAGGAGATAATTTTCTCCGTTCTGTTGCTTAGCACCCAGTCGATGATGGAACCCTTGTCTCCTCTAGGAGAGGGCCTTGTGGGTTCAGAGATGAGCTGGCTGAGGGCTAGTCTAGCCAACAGTGGCTCGTATTGCTGAACATTATGACCTGTCCAGTTAAGGTTGAAGTCCCCAGGACTAGTACTCGTTCGAGCCAACCTTTGAGCTAAGGCTGTCTAGGAGGAGGAGGTCAGACACTCCTTAGGAGGATGGTAGGCACAGATCACGTGCACCTTTTGGGTGCTTCCTAACAGGAGGCAGACGTGCAGGAACTCACAGAGATGCGCTGTAGATGGCGTGTGTCCTATGACTGAGACGTTTAAGTGTATCTTGTAGTATATGAGTACTCCACCCCCCCTCTTTTTCTGAGCCCTGTCCAACCTAAAGAGGTGGTAGCCTGGAAGGACGCATACTGAGTCAGGTATGTGTGGCTTAAGCCAGGTCTCCATGATCCCCATAATGTCCGGTGTTATAATGAGCCACCCAAGCTGTTAGCTCAGTAAGGTTTGGTAGAAGTGCACAAGCCTCAAGCCTGTGGCCGAATAACCAGGTGGAAGGTGGTTTCGGGAGGGACAAGTGCTCAGTGGGCCTATACTTTGGACAGGGGCCCCGGCCATGCCATGGAGCACAGGACAGCCTCTTAGTGGAGGCATCCTATCAGGCCGCAGTGGGGGGGGGGGGTGGCAGCTGAGATGGGATTAGTCCTGTGGGCAGCCGAGATGGGATTTGTCCTGTGGGATCCACAAGGCTCAGGGGTGTTGCAGTGAACTCCTTTTGGGCAGATCGCTCTGGGATACAGTGCAGACACAGGCTCCCCCTGAGGAGATATAGCAGGTTAGTGTAGCTTACCTTCCGGTTTAGAGATTAATCCAAAAAGTAACATTTTTCTCCTGCTGAATTTTTCAGAAAATACTTGTAAATCAGCTCTGCGGAGCTGGTATCCAAAACGCTATTTCCTTACTTGGAGCCACAACTCCATGCTTTCACGTTTCATGATATCAATACCAGAACGGCATGGGAGCGAGCTCCATAGCCTACAATGGGGCTGATTTTTGTAAGATGTTTTTATAGTATTAAGTGCCAAATTTGATAAAGGAAGGCCACCACTCAATTAGCAAAGGCTTTGTTAGTTGGTGGCGGAAGCTTTTAATTCTTAAATTTGACTTATCCTCAAATATATTGCATAAAAACTGACCCCATGGTAGTCTATGGAGCATACCCGCTAAGTCTGTTCTTTTGGGATGAGGAGCCCTCCTTGATCCCCATTTCTAAATCAAGTGCTTTCTAGTCCTTGGAAACATTTGTGCTTGGCCCTGTAGGTGCATTTATTTCTGAAAGTCCTTTTCTTAAGTATTCTTTTGTCTTCTATCATCTCTTCACAGCTGCAATGAGGGTTAACCCGAAATGCACTTTAACAATTCCTGGCCAGGGTGACAGAGCAATAGTAGTGTTAGCAGTAATAGTAGTTACCATAGAGTTATAGTGACTATAGAAACACAGTAATACCATAGAGTTGTAGTGGTTATACAAACATAGTAATACCATAGAGTATAGTGATTATAGAAACATAGTAATACCATAGAGTTATAGTGACTACAGAAACATAGCAATACCATAGAGCTGTAATGGTTATAGAAACATAGTAATATCATATAGTTGTAATGATTATAAACATAGTAATACCACAGAGTTATAGTGACTATAGAAACATAGTAATGCCACAGAGTTGTAGTGACTATAGGAACATAGTAATACCATGGTTATAGAGACATAAAGATACCATAGACTATAGAAAGTTTACAAAGTATACTGTAGTTGTTCCTAAAGTACAGCAGCTCCAGTATGCCACTGTAATTATCTATAGTGGTTGGACCCCTGCACTTCCTTTGAATAAACCATTTGTTGCATCTGAAGTTGTTATCTGACTCCTTGCAACCCCTTTCCATCTTCCTAGAATGAACCCGGAGCACTTGTTAAGTGGTGAAGGTGGTTACACTACAACTCAGGTGCTCACTACTACAATTTTGTCATCACACATGCATATACTTCCGCCATACTCGAAGAAGAGCATGTAATTATCTATGGGGATAAAAGTCACATGGTATAACATGACTAGGATGTCATGACACTGCCATTCTAGTCCTCTTATTTCTATAGTTCTATGCCTCCTCAATCTTTATCAGCCTTTGACCTCCCTGCCTGTGACATCACAACTGACTGAGAAAGGGCCAATCACCTGCTTCCAGACCAGTCGCTTATGCTGTCACAATAAGTGAGGTTTTGTGTCACCCAGTAAATAGAGGAGGGCTCGGTCTCCCCAATCTTCGTCTCTACTCTCTGGCCACGCAGCTAGCCTTTCTGACTGATTTACTTCAAGGGGCTACACAAACAGGAGCACGGGTTGCTTTGGAGGAGGCAAGTTATGGGGCTCCACTGTATGAAGTATTATTTGTAGCTTCTACCTAGAAGAAAGTAATTAAATACATTCCTAACCCTTGTCTTTGCTCTATGGCAAGGACTTGGATGGTGGCCCACTGGGGGCATGGGGGGGTTCCCCAAACGCCGCGATCAGAGATACCTTATGGGAAATGTCTCAGATCCTTCCCCCATTACACAGAGCTCTGACGGATTGGGAGATGAGGGGCTTGCAACTGCTTTCTCATTTATATTCAGGTGGAATAATGAAGTCTTTAGGATTAAATCAAGGAATTTAGTATTCCTCGTGCCCATTTCTTTGTGTACCTACAGGTAAGAAGGAGGCTGTGGGGATCTGTAGATAGATGATGATCTCCTCCAGGCACTAGATTATCCCCCCTGGAGGAAATTCTGTTGGGAGAGGGAGAGAGGTCGAGACCTAAACCCATGGCATGAATATACAGAGCCCTAAAGGGTGGCCTTCGTGATCCCCTGGCAGAGGTCAGACTGACATAGTTGGGAGAGAGATATTTATCCGATTCTGTTGATGGCAGGAGATTGGGATGGTATTTTGAGAAAAGGGATGGAGTGTTCTGTAAGTAACAGACTGAGAGCCATTCATTATAAAGTGCTACTTAGATCAGATTTTACCCCAGTTCTCACTAATACAATTAATGAGGAAAACTCAGTTCACTGTCCAAAGTGCAAAATTTCCTTGGGACTTTTTCCACCCGATACGGGCTTGCCCAAAATTCAGCAGTACGGGGAGAGGGTAGTCATAGCACTACTGATTAGAACTTCATGGGTATCATACTAATATACTAAAATGCCAGCAGAATAGGCCCTAGCGGTCTTTCGCGTCTGCTCGTTGGTCAGCCCCAGGAGCTGACCTTGCTCCCCTCATCTTCTCGCTTCTCCTTTCCCAGTTCCGGATATTATCGCTGCATTGATTTTGCTTCCAGCACCCTTCCCTGTACCTGTCCCACCCCTCTTGAACCCTCCACCGTCTCTGCCTCCACCAGCCCCTGGGCAGTGCATTTCATGGCTCTCACGACCCTCTCGGTGAAGCAGCACCTCCTCCTTTCTCCCTGAATCTTCCCCCACCAGCTTCCACCCATGCCCTCTAGTTGCCCCTCCTCCTCCTTCCTTGAAGCACCCTGACTGCTCCTCCTCTATTTACCCCTTCATGAACCTGAAGACCTCATCATGTCCCCCGGGTCCCTTCTCTCTTCAATGTGTACATATTTAACTCTTCAAACCTCTCCCCATAGGTCCTGTCCCCCAAGCCCCAAATCATTTTGGTTGCCCTCCTCTGGACCCTCTCCAGGAGTTTAATGTCCCTCTTTAAGTGTGGCCTCCAAAACTGCACGCAGTACTCGAGGTGCAGTCTCACCAAGCAGTTATACAAGTTATACAGAGGGAGTATCACTTCCCTCCTTCTGGAGGTGATCCTCCTAGCGATGCATCCCAGCATCCTGTTGGCCTTGGCTGCTGCCCTCCTACAAGTCTCCAAGTTGTTCATCTTGACATCCACCACCAGGTCCCTCTCAGCCATCGAGACTTGTAGCATCCCCCAAGGGTGTACACTTGGCCCGGGTTTCTGGCCCCTAGGTGCAGTACCTTGCATTTCCCTGCATTGAACCTCAGCTTCCACTTTCTAGACCAGCTTTCCAGAGCCTCCAGGCAAATGTGCTTCTTAGTCTCCCAAGGATCCGGGGAAAGGGGAGAGACCATCCACTCTGGAATCTGAGAGTGGTAGTTGCTAAGCAAACCTTAGTGTCCCTGTGGGGATCAGATAAAGTGCCTACGATATCACAGTGGGCAACTTCCCTGCTCTATTGCATGAAAATGGAACATCTCGGTTTCCTGCTTTTTGACAAACTTGGAAAATGGCCTACCCCTGGAGTAGCAGGGATAGAAGCACGGATTAAGAGAGAAGAAGCCAGGGGCGGTATTATTTTGGGCCTGAAGACCACCTCCTCCTGTTGCTACTGAATACCGCTGTACTACTGACATTCCAGATAGGCACTTTTAGGAGTTTTTTTTTTTGTTTAACCAGGAGTAGCACACTAAGCTGAAAAGCTTTTTTACAGGAGCAACCTGGGAGCACAGGGAAGTTAAGTGACTTGCTCAAGGTCACACATTATGCAAGTGGAAGCTGTGGGATTCAAACCTAGGTCTGATCTGTTGGATGTCACCAGATTTGCAGCTCAGAGCCTTAAACCACTGCGCTATACTGTCTCCCCACCGATACATGGTCATGGTATCAAATTCTGAGCAAGATTAAGGAAAATGTATAGATTTATAATTTTTTTATTTACTCTTCAGGTTAATGGTGAATCTACTAATTAAGACTGTATTTTGCTTATAAAAGTCCTCTAAAACCTATAATCAGCTGGAAGGGTTGGCTATTTAGCAAATCAGCATTACTGGAGGTTTTTTTCTTATTTATCTGGATGATCCAAATACTGTACCAGAGAAACTGTCTATCCATTGTATGGTTTTTAAATTGTTGTAAATAAAGTTTACAAAAAAAACAATAAACAGTGAGGTCACAGTGTTCATGAAGTACAGTATGAAGAGGAACAGAACTAGATGCATTAGTCTCCAGATTAGATATACAGAATAGTGGAGGAGTGACCACCCACAACAAGGCTGCATTTCCATCGAGGGAGTTGTTAACATTATAGCGACCTTGACAGCGACGCTCGAGAGGTCTCTATGATGTCATCAACTCCCAAGATGGAATCACACAGCCTTTAGTTGTGGATCGTCATCCATCCACTATTTTATACAGTATATGGTTGCTTTCAATTTTTTTTTTTGCTTTTTATTATTTAGCCTGTACTTAGCTTCTGTGTTGTCTGCTGTTACTCTCACTCATTCAGGCTACTCCCGCTCACCACAGCTGGAGGGGAACCTGGGAGGATAAGGGGCTGTACACTAGGGACAGGCTCCATCTTAATTTGTTGGGGAAGGAAATCCTAAAGCTCAAACTAGCTGGGTTCATCAGAAAAAGGTGGGGTTTAAACTTGTGAAGGGGGAGGGATGAAAAAAGGGACAGTGCCAGCAGGTATGATAAATGAGGGACATGGTCTCCACTCCTCTAGGGGGCTAGGGAGATATGGAAATGGGTCACCGGGTAGGGTGCAGGAGCGGAGAAATGGGAGCTCAAGGGGGAGAAAGGAGAGAAGGGAAAAGGGGTGGAGAGTTGTCCTAATAAATGCAAGGAGCTTAGGAAATAAAATGCCTGAGCTCCAGGCGATGCTAGTTGAGGGGGAGGTAAATGTGGTAGCAGTCACTGAGACCTGGGCCACTCAAGGGCACGAGCGGGACCTAAATCTGCAGGGCTACACTATGTTCAGAAAAGACAGCAGGGAGGGAAGGGGTGGTGGTGTAGCACTGCTAGTCAGAAATGGCATGGGTATTGGAGGGGTATAGGAGGCAGAGGGGAATGTGGAGGCTATGTGGGTCATCTTGCTGACGCGGGGGGCGGTAACAGAGTAAAGGTTGGAGTGGTATACAGACCACCAGCACTGATGGAGGTCCTGGAAGAAAGTTTGATGGCAAATTTCGAGGGACACTGTAGATTGAGAAAGGGAATTGTAGTGGTAATGGGGGACCTCAACATGCCAGAAACAGACTGAGGGACTATGACATCACCAGTGACCAGAGAGCAGAGGCTGCTGGATGTCTTCCAGGATGCGTTTCTGACACAAGAGGTGGGTTAGCCAACTAGGGAGGCCCGGACACTGGACGTGGTCCTGGCGGACAATGATCAGATTAGGGGCCTAGAGGCGAGGGATCCATTGGCTGGGAGTGATCACTCCACAGTCTGGTTCTTCCTGGACCTGGGGGGGTTGGGGGAGAAAGCCAAACAAGGATGATACTAACAGACTTTAGGGGTGCAGACTTCAGGGAGATGGGAAGGATCCTTAAAGATCTTCTGGACACGATAAGGTCGGATATGGATGCTGACAGCAGGTGGGGGTCATTAGGAAGGAATACAGGAGGTTACCAGACCCTGTGCATGGGAAAGGTGTAAGTTCAGTAAGGCCAGAAAACCCTGCTGGTGGAACCGGGAGGTACAGGAGGTGGTGAGGGAAAAGAAGGCAGCCTATAGGCGCTCCAAGTGCTCAAGGAGTGAAAGGGATCAGGAGGAATATGAGTTCACAGCCAAGAGAGTCACCAGGGTGGTGAGGGCAGCTAAGGCAAAAAAGGAGCAGTCCTTGGCCAGTGGGGGGACAAGGGGTTCTTTAGATACATAGGAGAACAAAGGAAAGTAAGGGGGCAGATCAGCAAGATAAGGATAGGGGATGGTTGGGCACAGGAGGCGGGGGAACAGGCAGAAGTCTTAAATGAGTACTTTGCCTCAGTTGTTACTGGGTGGGGGTGGAGGGGCTATGTCTTGAAATGGGAGCGGGGGCAAACCGGAGCAAGGGATGGGATGAGTAGAGACCAGGGGCCCTGATGGGTCTGGGGAAAGGGAGTGGCCACCACAGACAGGTGGGGACACAGCAGTGCAGGGTGAAAAGGGGGAGGACATGGAGGCTGAAATCCCAGTAGAGAGAGTAAGGGAAGCCCTCAGGTTCCTTCAGATGGAGAAAGCACCTGGCCAGATGAGATACATCACAGGGTGCTGAGGGAACTGGCGGATATCCTGGCAGTTCCTCTAGTTGAGCTTTTCAACATTTCTCTGAGGACTGGGGTGGTGCCCCAAGACTGGAGGGTGGCCCATGTTGTGCCGATCCACAAAGGGGGGGGGGGTCAAGAGAGGAAGCGGGAAATTACAGGCCAGTTAGCCTTACATCGGTAGTTGGCAAGGTGATGGAGAGTATTGTCAAGGAAAGGCTGGGGGGGGACTGGAGCAAACTAGGTACTTGAAAGATAGGCAGCATGGCTTTGTCACAGGAAGATCGTGCCAGACAAATCTTGCTGAGTTCTATGACTGGGTGACGAGGGCCCTGGACCAGGGTAGGCCAGTGGACGTCCTCTTTCTGGACTTTAGCAAGGCATTTGATTCAGCACCCCACAGTGGCCTGCTGGCTAAGCTGAAGGAAATGGGGGTAAGGAGACAGCTGTTAAGATGGATAGGAAATTGGCTCTCTGAGCATACTCAGAAGGTGGTGGTTGGAGAATTAGCCTCATCCCCAAGGTGGGTTACTAGTGGGATTCCCAGGGACAGTGCTGGGGCCACTCCTCTTCAACACCTATATCTCAGACATCAGGATGGGGATCAGGGAAGCGAGATGAGTCTCTTTACAGATGACTCAAATCTGGGTGCAGTGGTGGATGATGAGGAGGGGAAGGGAGTCTTGCAGGAGGACCTGGAGGCTCTGGAAAGGTGGTCAGGAAAATGGAAACTAAAATTCAATGCAGGGAAGTGCAAGGTTCTGCACCTGGGAGTCAGAAATCCAGGCCAGGGGTATACTCCAGGAGGACACATGATTCAAGTCACGGAGGGTGAGAGGGACCTGGGGGTAGTGGTACATGTCAAAATGAACAACTCAGAGACCTGTAGGAGGGCAGCAGCTAGGGCAAATAGGATGCTGGGATGCATCGCCAGGGGGATTACCTCCAGAAATGCGAAAGTGATCCTTCTACTGTACAACTGCTTGGTTAGGCCACACCTCGAGTACTGTGTACAGTTTTGGAGACCACATTTAGAGAGGGACATTACACTCCTAGAGAGGGTCCAAAGGAGGGCAACCAAAATGATCTGGGGCCTGGGGGAGAGGAGCTATGAGGAGAGGCTCAAGAAGCTCGACATGTACACCCTAGAGGAGAGAAGGGATGAGGGGAACATGACAGAGGTCTTTAAGTACATGAAAGGGATCAATAAAGGAGGCCCAGTCAGGGTGCTCCAAAGGAAGGAGGGTGGGGCAACAAGAGGTCACAGGTGTAAACTGGAAGGGGGCAGGCTCAGAGGGGAGATGTTACTTCACTGAAAAGGTGGTGGAGCCATGGAATGCACTGCCCAGGGAGCTGGTAGAGGTGGAGACTGTGGACGGGTTTAAGAGGGGATGGGAGAGGTACAGGGGAAGGGGAAATCTGACTAGGCCCAATACAGGTGGAACATCTGCGACTGGGGACAGTATAATCCAAGGGGGAGGGAGGGGACGCCAAAATCGGCCCTCAGTGCGGGTGCTGAAAATCGAGCAGACTCGAGAGACCATTAGGCCTATTCTGCTGGCATTTTAGTATGTTATTATGTTAGCTTCTCATCTGGACCATGTCAGTCCAAAGAGCTCATGTGTGGCAGTTACGTCTGTCTGTGGCAAAACCTTTTTTTTTTTTTTTTTTTAGTTAATGCAACAAAACAATTTACTTTTGCGACACCAACATGGAGCCGTGTGCAACTTTTGGTGCCTACAGTAGGTAGGTTCATTGCTCGGCGCTGATAAATCGCGCCCGCATGTTTCCTGTGCTTCCCCGTTACAGCCACTTTGAGTAAATCAATCAGGTGGCAGGACAAGGCTGAAAAGTTGTACTATCGCTGTGATGTCAGAACAATAGTACAACTTGTTTGACCTTTGAACTGTCCTACAACAAGATTTAGAAATCCACTGATTTCCATCCACAATAAGCCCTAACCATATACTATACTACTCTTCTCATCATACCTAACGCTATCAGGTAGAAAACTAATGGGCACACTGAAAAAGATACATACAATACTTTGGATAAATAAAAAACTGCCTACTTTTAAAAATTAATGCAGCATAATGGGGGCAAGCTAAGGGCAACTGTCGGTTACTTTTCAATTATTTATGATGTGCAGCTGGTTCCTGGTCAGACTCCCACAATCAATGGCAAACTGAGCGATGATGTAGAATATCGGGTACATCTAGGAAGCTTGCCATAAAAGCTTCCTGAATACAGTGCTGATTTGGTCGCGTGCCTTATTTAGTGTCAGTTTATTGAAGTTGGGAGGCTTTGCGCCCCCCCACTGGTTATTGTTTTTAACAGGTTGGTGTGGGGGGGGGTAAACCCCCAACCCAAATAAACTAATAAAAAGTAAAGGAATGGGTCAAAGTTATCAGATAGCGTGATATGAGTGCTACACTAATAGCGTAGGCCCTACGTGTACTTGATATACTACACGATCACCAACAACTGGAGCCACTCTCTCACCATTGCATATAATTCTTCATTTATTTTCTATTTACAGTGCCCCAATGTTTTGTCACAGTTTGTCTGCTTCAGTGGAGTGTTCTTTATGTCTTAACTGTGTCAGGAATATACCTTGAAACTAAGGCTGAAAACCAAAATGTAGTGTCTGTTTCCTTGCCTCCATTACAGTGCTGCACGGTCAGGCCTTTTTAGGCACTACTAGCTCTTTAAATGTTCTCTCTATCATATTTGGAAAAAACACATAGCTTTCGATTATGATGGGTGGAAAGACAAAATGTCTATACAGGCCAACAGAGAGTAGGAGAAAAACTGACGGAGAAATGCAGCAAGTGGATAAAATATGTAACTTGGCACTCCTAGAAGTGGACTGCAGTTTCATCTCTCCTTACAATTTAAACCATCATAAAACCCCCTTTCATTGAGTTGGAGACGGATGGTGCGAGTTGAAACTGTCGTACCTTGTGTCTAAGGGTCAGCTTGAATCTGTTTGGCAGTTGATCGAGGTGCTTTCTCCACCATTCGAACAATCCTGCGCTGCAATCTTCGATCAAGTTTTCTCTTGCAGCCACGTCCAGGGAGGTTGGCTACAGTGCCATGGGCCTTAAACATTCTGATAACATTACGCAGTGGAAACAGGAACATCAAGGTCTCTGGAGATTGATTTGTAGCCTTGAGATTGTCCATGCTTGGCTACAATCTCTGTCTGACCTCCTCACACAATTCTCTGGCTGTCTTTCTTTTCTCCATGCTCATTGCGGTACACACAGTGACACAAAACAGGAGAATGAGTCCTTTTCTCCATTCAAACTGGTTGAATGAGTGATTTTTATATTGCAGGCACCTGCAACTCACCACAGGTGAGTTCAATTCCAAAGTGAAGGAGAATCACCTGCTTGAAATCTAATTATTTCTAACTACTTCTAGAAGGTGCCAATAATTTTGTCCGGGCCATTTAAGGATTTCTGTGTGGAATAAGCTAAGACTTAGTAAATTTTTCTGCTTTTGTGTTTTATTCCACTGCAAACCAAAGAAATACATATGTGGATACCAAAATATTTTTTAATTTCAACAATGTTCTGGAAGGAATGGTGCATTATTAGAAAAAACCTGCAAGGGCGCCAATATTTTTGGCCACGACTGTAACTATTCTATCTTCTTCAAGGATATCTTCCTCCACTGAGGTACATCATGGAATGATTCCAAAACAGTACCAAGCACTGATGGAGGACAGCAGGACCTAATGATGAGTACGGTGGTCTTGCAGAACACTGAAGCCAAAGTCAGTTTACCAGAGATGATATCCAGACCATAATGTTTAGTGACTCTGTCAACAGTACTCCAAGTGGCAGCAGCACAGATGTCTGCAGTGGACACGTTCTGGAAAAAAGCCACTGGGATAGCCACAATGCAGGCAGAATGACCAAGAAAAGGACCAGGAAGCTGCTCACTGTGCTTCTGGTAACAAAACAAGAGCAACTTGGACAGGCCTTGTTTAGAAACTGGTGAGCCCACCACACGGGGGCAAAAGCAGTAAACAGTTGAGAGGATTTTTTACAATCCTTTGTATGATCCAGGCACCAATACAGCATCCAATGGACATCAAATATATTTAAACGATGATACCCACTATCTGTGAGAGAGGAAAAGTAAACAGGAAAGGACAAGGAAGAGCTACAGTCTGATTAAGAATTCTTTCAGACACTACCTTCGGGAGACAACAAGGACTGGTTCATAAAGTAACCCTATCCTCGTGAAAAATAATAAATGGAGGATCTGAAATCAGAGCCTGCAGCTCTGAGATATGTCTAGTTGACATCATTGCCACAAGAAACAGTATCTTCCAAGACAGGATGCACAGCACACAAGTAGCTGCAAGCTCAGAGGTAGAAGCAGTGAGGCCTCTAGGACCAAATTAAAGTCCCACACTTAAACTGGATCTCGGACCAGGGTGTGTGTGTACAGAAGAAGAATACCCCTTAGGAATCTATGGGAAACCTCCAGTTGGGCCACATTCCTGCCCTCTGTCAAGGTGTGAAAAGTCCACAGAGCGGCCAGGTAGACCTTTACCGAGGAATACCCTATTCGTGAGTCTTTAAAATGACAAGAGGTAGTCCAATATTTCAGGAATTGGACACACAATGGGATTCATTGCATGCCCTGTACACCATACAGCAAAATGTTTCCATTTTTGTGACTAAGTGTACCAAGTAGACTGCCTTCTAGCCACCAAAACAAGAAGTAGCTATCGCAGGGGAAACCACAAGCAGGAGAGCTCCACATCTTCAGAAGCCAGACATGAAGGTGCAGTGAATGAAAATCTGGGTGTACCAGAGCACCCTGCTCCTGTGTCAGAAGCCAGGCTTGCAGGTGGAGTGGGAAAGAACAGTTACGTAAAAACTAACCCTAACAATGGACTTTTCAGAGAATCTCCTTTATCAGGCCACACCTTTGTAACTACAGCCGCCAGGCAATAGGATCACATGGAAACTTTTACCAGCAGTCAGCCAGGGTCCACCCACAACGATGCCAGATGTCAGCATATACATAAACATGGGCAGCCTCTACTCTCTTCAGTTCCCTGCTGGAGATCATCCTTGGAGGACCTCCCTCTAGAGAACTAGGAGACCCCCAAGCTCTCCATATACCAGGTGAGACAGAGTGCTGGAAAATGTAGCAATGGTGGCAGCAGTACAAGTATCCTTTGTCAAAACTCCTAATGGGGAAGGACGATGGGGTGGGATGGCATGTCATGATGAAAGAGATTATCTCAAAGATCTACTGTTACAGTACGTGCTTATGTAACTGTTCTATCTTCTTCAAGAATCTCTCTTTCATCAGGCTGCACCTTTGGAACAAATCCCAAGCAGTACCAAAAGCTAACAGTCTGGGCAGCTGAAGCCTGCAGGCTTATGATAACAGACATTGTAGCACAGCTAGGTTCAACCCAACTCATGTATGAGAGACAGTGTCCAGACTGTAGTGCGTAGTGAAAGTCTGGACAGTACTCCAGATAGCAGCTGCACAAATCTCTGCAGTGGAAAAGTTCAGAAAACAAGCAACGGAAGTCACCACGCCTTCTTATGGAATGACCATGAACCCCATCTGGAAGTTCCTTTCCATAGTTTCTGCAACAGAACATAACATAGTTGGCAAGCTATTTGGACAAGCACTGTTTAAAAATTGGGATGCCCACTTTCCGAAAGGCAAACTAAACAAAAGCTGTGAGGACTTTCTGCAGTCCTTTGTACAGTGCGTACAGCACCCGAGTATTCTTTGCACATCTAAAGTATGGAGCAATGCTTCCCCTGGACTGGCATGCTCTAGATAAAATATCGAGAGGTGGATGGTTTGATTTAAAGTAAACTCAGACACCACCTATGGGAGAAACATAGGATTAGTATGCAAAGACATCCCTGTCATTATGGAAAATCAAATAAGGAAGCTCACACATTAGAGCCTGCAACTCCTGAAATCCTTCGAGCAGAAGTAACTGCAACTAAAAATTATTCTTTCCAAGGGAGAAAGCATAAGCCACAAGTTGCAGCCAGCTCAAAAGGAGCCATAGTCTGCTTTTCCAACATAAAATTCAGATCCCAAGCCGTGACTGGATTTCCAATAGGAGGCTTTATGAGTAAAATGCCTCTCAAGAACGTATAGCCTGCCTTCAGCTGAGCAACCGTATGGCCATCTGTAGGCACATGGAAAACTGATATTGCAACCATGTGCACTCTGATTGAGGAATACTGTAGTCCTGAATCCAATAAGGCAGCAGGCACTCTAAAACCTGACTGACTGGGCAGGTAAATGGATCCAGGTTATGGGAAGTGGCCCATAAAGCAAATTGCTTCAATTTCATGCAGTAAGTATGCCTGGTAGATGGTTTTCTAGCAGCCACCAGGATATCTGCCACTTTCTGTGATACCCCAGAGCGCGCTATGGCTATGACTTCAGGAGCCACGTGTGCAAATGTAGGGACTTCAAGCCCGGGTGGACTAGGATTCCCAGTTTCTGTGACAGCAGACCCTTGCACAAGGGCCGAGGTACTGGGGGTTCCATTGCCAGCTGATGCAGCAGGGGATACCACATCTACCAAGACCACAGAGGAGCAATTAAGCAATAATGCACAATAAGGTGTGGGTCATGCTGGAATAGCCTTACACCTGTGGTGGTTGGTCACGAGGCCGCAGGCGGATTGCTTTCAATACCCCACAAGTGAGGTTATCCCAGCACGACCCACACCCCAGAGTGCATTACCGCTACTATACAATGGGGCCTGTCTATTTAAAAAAAAAAAAAAGATTAAAAAAGCATTTTTTGTGCAGATTTTCAGTTGATCTATTAATGTGGAGGTATACAGAGGAAAAAAATAGTTCCCTTTTAGCCAGTAGGTGGACCTGCTGGTATACAAATGGCTCTATCTGTCCCCCAACTCATAGCTTTCTCTTTGTGTTGCAGCCCCTCTGGTCTGGTGCCACTCCATGAAGACTTTTTTTATATTGCAAATTACAGAGGAAGCCGACCTGTGCCATCAGTCTCTGTGACCCTGAATGTGTTTTTTCCATTAGCACAATGACAGGAAGATGACCATGCAGCAGGGACTGAGGCAGCAGAGTTAGAGTGGGAGGGGGGTCAACAGTTTTGGTAGCCTTGGAACAAATTTGTAAGTACCCTGGTACGTCTGCCTACAGGAAGCATCCGTAACTGGCACACGCTTAGTTGCCATTTCACTTTGATCGCCAGTCGTGCGATCGGCAGTTTGTTTCTGGTTTACCGCAACTGGTCTACGTCAAAAAGAGATGAAAAATAAAAAGATTCCAGAAAGTAAAGTGTTCTGTTTTCCACATCACTTGAAATCTGATGTGGAAAAAAAATTGTGAGTGTGTATGAGATTTAAGAGGGATGGGGTGGTGCCACAAAGCTTCTAGGTTCAGGAAGAAACTGCGTTTAAACTGAAAGCCATGCTATGATTTCAGACTGTGTTATGCGGTCATGTGTATGAATGGAGTTCATACAGTGAGCTCATACTCAGATAAACTCACTGTCCCAGGCACACACTGACCAATCACAGCCCTGGACATTTTCTTGCCAGTGTATAATTAAGTAAGAAGGCACGACAGGGTGTGGTATATCATGGGATATCGTCATGCCTCGGGTGGTTGGACACGAGGCCACAGGCCAAGTGCATCCAATCATCTGAAAAGTGATGATATCCCATGATATACCACACCCTGGAGTGACTTATTGCTATTATGAACTGGTTTTAACATCTTTTAGATAAAAAAAAAATAAAACAACAAATGTTAAAACATTTTTAAAATGTGTTTTTGGGGTGTTGGAGGAATATCTTTAAAAAAAAAATAGTTCCTGGAGGGCTGTGGACAGCAGGTGGCAGTTATTGGCCATGAAGGAGGAAGTGGAGCTCCAGTGACTGGGTGACCCCTTGTCCTCATTGTCGTTTTTTTACATTAGTCTCTGTTGACACTGCACTTTATTCATTTTTTTTTTTGGTACTGAGAGAAACTGCTCTGAATTGGATGCTGAGAATGGCAGTGGGGAGGACTGGTAAGTAAAGCTGAGAGAAGTTGAGGAGCCGATAATCTGTGCACCGCCACGCACCTTTTGTGAAGACAACGCTCGGTATGGCTTTTTGTTTAAAACTGTCAAAAAAAAAAAAAAAAAAGAAAAAGTTGGATCTTGGTGTGATTTCTCGGGGGGGTTACTGTTAGGGTTAGTAGTAGAGCTCTGACCAAGCTCTGAGAGAAGACTGGCAGTTTTTGTACAAGGTTGGCTTGTGGTTTTCTTCTGGTGGGGCAAGAGTTTGTAGTTTGAGCAGCGGTTTGTGTGCGAATGAGGGTCTCTGGTATCTCTTTTGTTTTATAAGAAAAAAAGTAAATCACTCGTCCGTTGCTGCCACTCGCATGCTGTTGTCAAAGGCCAGTGCTTATGAATTTGCTTGTGACAACGAGTGAGAAGCTGGTCTTACTGTGTGCAACTTCAGTGTGGATGTAGTTGTTGCTGTTGTCAGTGAGGAGGCTGCTGGCCGGAGGCTGTTTGAAGCCGTGATTATGTAGCTAGATATCATCACGGCTTCAAAGAGCTGTCAGCCATTCAGCTTCCTACTTTTTCGCCAACCAGTTCATAATGAGTATTAGAGGTGCCCCCTCCATGTTCAGCTTGAGCAGTAGCCTCTCAATTATCAGGAAGGGAGGGAAGCCATACAGAAACCTCCCTTTCCAAGAGAGGGACAACGCATCTCACCACAAAACTCCAGATACTGGAGCGAGCGGGCAGAAATGCAGCAGTTTTGCATTGTGTGGGGATGCAAAAAGGTCCAACTCTGGACATCCCCATCTATTAAAAAAGGTCATCGACCACTGATGTCTGCAGTTCCCACTCGTGCATCCTGGACTGTGACCAGCTTAGTTTGTCTGCCAAGACGTTTTAGGTGCCTAAAACATGTACTGCTGATAGTTCTTGACCGTGTTCCAGAGCCCAATACCAAACTCTCACTGCTTCCCTGCACAATGGGAAGAATGAGTTCCCCTCTTGCTGGTTTATGTAATGCATCACACTAACACTGTCCACTGTGTTAACAAAGGACAAGTGGTTCTGGAAGGCCTTTAGTCCATATAGGCAGTACTGGGTGTGACGCTTGGCCAGCTGGTTATGATTATTGTATGATATTTGTAAAATAAAAATATAGTATGTGATTGTCTCATAAGACAGCCTGTTCTTCCATGGGTGCCCCACCCAGGTTTCAGTGAAGCTACAGGATATGTAAACTGACCAGAGGATGTGTGAAATTGACCAGCAAAGGGGAAACCTAGAGTTTCCTGTCTGTTCTTAATAAGGCTCTGGCCATCTGCCAGAGGATAAGCCTAATAAACTTTTATGATTTCCTAGAAGAACCTATTGATAACAGCAATGTGCTAAAACATCATAAAACCCTTTGATCTCCTTGGGAAGACATGAATCAACCACCGGTTCAAAGGAAAGACTTGATTAAAGACTGTCATAATTTAGGAAATGTCTTTCTTCTTCCTCTGAAGTCACCTTATTTAAAATACCTCCTGAGAGGAAATCATTTTTTGTAATTTTATATTCTAACAGGAGGAGCTAGATGACTCACAGAAGGGGTGTGAAGACAGAGTTTAAACAGATTCTTGTGTTTGAAATGATTGTCATACCATCTTGGGACTCTAGAGAGACACAGCTCTCTGATCTAACTTTAAAGAGCCCCTGACACCGTTGTGACAACTTTGAGAAAATGTAATGTTTAGCACAAGTAAGCTTATATTTTAATACTGTTTCTGTATTCCTCAGCCTCCTTTACTACTAAGGACATCTACATGTAAACAGGATCACTGCCCTATCTGTTCTGGCTGCTTGCCTACATATGACATGACAGTTCTGTTTATGACATCACAATCTGTTGCTGTGGGGATAATTACAATGCCATAAATGGGGGAATTATTTATTTTATTTATTTATTTATTTAAAAGTTGGTAACTGGGAAAACACCATGATCAGAAGCTCTTTTCCAAGTGCAACCCAGATTATGATGTGATATGTAGGATAGCAGAAAGAGCAGATAAAGTCTAAGGGACAGTAAGTCTCTTTCATACAGCTGTCCTCAGTAATAAAAAAAAAGTAAATAATTATAGAAAATACATGAAATATAAATTGAACTGTCTAAATCTCACGTTTTTTCCAAGTTTTTCTAACAGTGTCAGGGGCTCTGTAAACGCACTTCCAGAGGTAATACCTTAGGATAGTCAAAAATCTAAATGTATTGTGGCAGTAGTTTTGTTTTGCAAATCTTCCCATGTTCTTTTATGTGATTGTGAGCTCTGCTATATTGTTCTGTGTTTACATTTTTCATATTTTTATCATCTTTTAGGAAAGAATCTTTTCTTCAAGATACTGCCTGGGTGCGTCTTCCAAGTTCTTTTTGCATGTGATGTATACGTGGTTAAGTCTGACAGCTGTTTTGAAGGGCTTGATGGTGTTACTAAACTGGGAAAAGGTAAGAATATACCTAAGGTCTCTCATAAAGTTTTACAGGTTCATTTTGGAAGCCTGGCTTTGTGCCCCGGTGAACGATTGTACCGATATCCCTGAAGACTGAATGATCTGAGCCTGTACATTGGGTACGCTAGCATAAGGTTCACAGTTTGAATCCCCCCAGAAATTGAGGCTAAAGGTGATTCGGACCCAAAAGCAGACAGAAGGGTTACCCTGTCTGTTACCTGTTCATACTATTGCACTCGGAGGTTGGCACTGTGGGAGCAGAGGGCCTGACCTGCTGAGTGCCTTTGTGACAGTTGGGTAGTAACTAGTTACTTGTAACTAGTAACTGTAATCTGATTACTTTTCCAGGTAACTAGTAATAGTAATGGATTACTTTTAAAATGAAGTAATAAATAACTGTAATGATATTAATTTTCCCTAAAAGTAACTAGTTACTGTAATATAAATAGAAAAACAGATGGGCATCCATCTGTTACCATTGCTGTAACCCCTCAAGGGATTCCTGTGACTTCATAAACCTCAAGAGCGAAGTTCAAGAAGTTGATAACATCACAGAAATCTGGAGATTGAGCTGGTGTTATTTGACATTCAGTGTAAACAAAGGCTGCACAGATGACTGGGTGCTCGATTTATTATAACATCAGAGTAAAAAATAAACCGGCGTCTTCGGACAAGCACTGCATAAGCACCCAGCATCTTCACCTTACACACTGAATGCAAGTTGCCAATCATTTTTTACCTTTTTTTCCACAATAAAAAGTTTAGGCTACCTTTCACTGAGGTGCCATTTCTTGTAGCCGTGCTTATATTCAGATTTGCATTGTCACAGTGTTCAGTTATTATGAGCTGCCATAGCTACTGGGTGGTGTAAGCCCATGGCACGACAACTGGAGTAAAGACATGCGGCCTTGTGATATTTAGCCTAGGAATTTTGACCTAATACTGGTTTGCCTTACAAGATCTTTGCTCTAACACGGTGGCTACAACTACAAGGTAGCCTCATTTATCGCACCACTGCTTTCTACATGGTTACAGTCACAGAAACATAAACTTTGATGGCAGATAAGGACGACTTGGCCCACCTAGTCTGCCCATTTCCCTACCTAACAGATAAGCTGCTGATCCTTGTTAACCAATAGCCTACTTCCTCCTACCCCCCACTAGAATTACCTTACATCTGTCCCATGCATTCCTGAATTCCCCCACTGTTTTTGACCCCATGACCTCCTCAGGAAGGCTGTTCCATGCATCCACAACCCTTTCCATGAAAAAATACTTCCTCACATTACCTCTAAGCCATCCCCCCTCTATCTTCATATTGTGCCCCCTTGTTCTTGCACGTCTCTTTTTCTGAAAGATGCTACCCTCCCTCTTGGACTTCGTTGAGTCCCTTGAGGTACTTGAAAGTTTCTATCATGTCTCCCCCCCCCCTTTCCTTGAGGGTATACATATTAAGCTCCTTTAGCCTCTCTTCATACGTCTTCTGGTGCAGACCCTGCACCATTTTGGTTGCGCTCCTCTGGACAGCCTCCACCCTGTCTATGTCTTTCTGGAGATGGGGTCTCCAGAACTGCACGCAGTACTCCAGATGGGGTCTCAAAAACTGTCTGTACAGAGGGATAACAATTTCCTGTTTTCTACTGGTGATGCCTCTCCCTATGCATCCCAGTATCCCCCCAGCCCTCCTTACTGCCTTCTCACATTGCTTGCCAGCTTTAGATCATCTGATATAATTACCTGCGGGTCCCTTTCCATTTCTGTTGTTGTTAGTATCTCACCCCCCATTGTGTACTCTTCCCCTGGGTTTTTGTTTCCCATGTGTATTACTTTGCACTTCTTTGCTCTGAATCTAAGCTGCCATACATTTGACCATTCCTCCAACCTTGCCAAGTCCTTTCTCATCCTTTCCACCCCACCTTGTGAATCAACCCTGTTGCGGATCTTTGTGTCATCTGCAAAGAGATATACTTTTCCTTCCAGTCCCTCTGCGATGTCACTTATAAAGACATTAAAAAGGACTGGACCCAGTTCTGAACCCTGCGGTACCCCACTAGTAATCCCCCTTTCTTCACTGTGGACCCCGTTTACTATTACCCTCGGTGTCCTGTTGTCTAGCCAATATTTTTCCCACGCTACCACCCTGGGACCCACTCCCAAGCTGGCTAATTTGTTTATTAATCTTTTGTGTGGGACTGTGTCAAATACCTTGCTAAAGTCTAGGTAGGCCATGTCCACGCCCCTCCCTGGTCTACTACTTTGGTCACCCAGTCAAAGAAATTGATTAGATTCATCTGACATGACTTCCAACTGTGAATCTATGCTGCCTTGGGTCCTGTGCCCCACTGGCCTCTAGGTACTCAACAATTCTTTCCTTCAGATGTGACTGCATCTTTTTCCCTACTGCTGAGGTCAAACTGACAGTTCTGTAGTTTGCTGCCTCTGTCTTGCTCTCACTTTTGTGAAGGGGAATCACATCCACTCTCCTCCAGTCCTCCGGTACCACACCATGCTCCCATGATTTGTAAAAAAAAAAGGTAGTCAATGGTGTTACTAGTTCTCCCCTTAGTTCTTTTAGAATTCAGGGGTGAATCCCATCAGGCCCCATTGCTTTGTCCACCTTCAGTTTTAAGAGTTCTTTCAGAACCCTTTCTTCTATGAAAGGACCGATATCGACCACCCTATCCAAAGTGCTTCTATTGACTGGATTAGATACCTCCCCACCTCCTCTTCTTTTGTGAATACTGAGCAGAAGTATTCATTCAGTATCCCTGCTTTTTCACTGTCCCTCTCTGCCCACCCACCCTTCTCTTTATTCAGCCTCAGTATCCCTCCCTTAACTTTCTTCACTCCCTAATGTACCTATAAAAGGTTTTATCCTCATTCTTAACCAAGTTGCCTATCTTTTCCTCTGTTTGGGCCTTTGCTATTCTGAGTGCCTTCCCCGCCTCCTTCTGCTTTAACTGGTACAGTTCTCTGTCCTGCTCCTTCTGTGTTTCCTTATACTTCCTGAATGCTGTCTTTTTCTCCCTAACCTTCCCCACCACCTCTTTTGAGAACCATAGTGTTTCTTTTCCTTCGTTTTGATTTATTTGCTTCACACAAAGGCTTGCTGTCTCCGATGGCAGTTGTGATGGTTCCCCATTGTTCTTCCACCCCTCCTTCTTGCCTGTTTGCTAGTGCTTTTCCGAGGCACTCTCCCATTTTGACAAAATCCGCCCTCCTGAAGTCCAGTACTTTCACATTTGTATGGCTTGACTCTACAGCTGAGTTTATCATGAACCACACTGTTTGGTGGTCACTTGTTCCCAGATGGCTACCCACTTCTACATCTGAGATCCTCTCTCCATCCCCATTTGAGAGTACCAGGTCTAAGACTGCTCCCTCCCGAGTGGGTTCCAAAACTAGCTGTCTGAGGCATGCTCCCTGTACAGCACTGAGAATGGTCCTGCTCTTGGATGTGGCTGCAGCAAAGGTGCCCCAGTTAACATCTGGCATATTCAGGTCTCCCATCAGCAATATCTCCCCTTTCTCTGCCATCCTAAGGATGCCTTCTATCATTTCCTTGTCCATTTCCTCCCAAGACAGGGGTCTGTATATAACCCCTGTGTGGACTGTGGTGCCATTTCCTGTCTCCAGGGTGACCCACAGTGACTCCTCTCCTCTCTGTTTACCCTTTAGTTCCATTGTATTGATCCCTTCCCTTACATGGAGAGCTACTCCTCCTCCTCTTCTACCCTTCCTGTCCCTCCTGTAGATTGTGTACCCTGGTATGTTGACATCCCAGTCATGGTTCTCTGTGTATCATGTTTCTGTGACTGCCACGATAGTCCCACTGCCAGTGGTTGTCAGGTTGTTTTCACCAGTTGTCTCATTACAGAAAATGTTGTTAGTCTGAATGGCTCTGGTGAGGAGCCGTTGTGTTGAGTTTCCGTATACCAACTGTCGCAGATCCAGTGTAAATCATGGACTCCTCCAGTCTGAGTATTTCTTTGATCTGTAGAAAATGAAGATGAGTGTGCACACGTAGCTTGCCCCTTTCAGCCTTCTTACTAAGTCCTGTTAATTAATCCCCACTTAAGAACTCCTCAGCTCCTTCACTTCTACTATGCCTGTTCATACCTGTCATCACCTTTTCATTTTCCAGATTCTATTCTTCTCCTACAGCCTCTCCTATTTTCCTTCTGATCATATATTTCTCTTATTTCCCTTACCTGCCTTTTTTTCTGTTTCAGATCATTCCTGAGGAAGACCTACGGTTAAAACATGAATTCTAATTGATAGAAACACAGAAGTTGTCAGCAGGTAAGGGGCTTCTAGCCCACTGAGTCTGCCCCATCATCCCTAAGAAATGTGCTTTTTCAAATTCTGCTCGTAATAGGTTGTCCCACTCTAGCATTGTCAGGATATACAGCTGTGTGGAAAAGATCTTCAAGGGCACTAGCAGTAGATGCAGGGTGTGTGTGTGGGTGTGTGATGGTGAGGGTGGGCGTTATGGAAATGAAACTATTTTTCTATTTTCAGCATGCATTTAATACTACCATTTTGCTCTATATCTGTAACATGTGCTGTGCAAATTAAAGTCAGAAAACACCATTTTTTTTATATTAAATATATAATTTTGCAACATCTGATATACAAATTATACTACTTACGCACCACTACATGGTACAGCTAAGAATCACTATAGAAAATGATGAAATTGGTTTGAGGCGGCAACAGATTGGCCAGATGATGCACAATTTATAGGTAGCTAGTTACATGCAGGTCATCAGTCGTGGCCCTCTACAGTAGCCATTGTGAACCGTGGAGGAAATCAGGGTTGTAGGTAAAATACAAGTCCGATTACTCGGTAGGTACACTGATCCAAGGGACCATTTTCACGCATGACCCGGGCCAACAATATGGCAAGAAAATACATACAAAATACTACGGAAAATGCAGCCAGAACAGTTAATACATCACAGTGTACAATGTGTTGGGAGTAAATTAATAAAATACATTATAGTTCACAATGAATTGGGAGTAAAGTGACAGTACACGGAGCACAGCTTACAAGTACATTTTGCGCAAATACAGAGAGCATTACCATAATGTTTCACAGCAAAGGTTAACAGGCAAAAAACAACCAGAAAACAGTGAGTAAGAGGGCAGGCACAGAGTGCTATGTTAGACAAGGCAACTATAAGAGCTGAGTTAGCAGCTAAGGCAGACGGGGTAGGTAGCAAGTTGAATAAGCTTACCCTGGATAGCACAGGCATTTTGCCTCACTAAGTAGCCAGGCTTTGAGACAGTGTCTGAAAGAGCTGTGAGTGTCTGCGAACTGGAGTGGGGCAGGTAGTCTGTTCCAGAGAGAGGGAGGGAGCAGCAACTGACAGTGCTTTGCCACCCATTACCGTAGAGACTTTAGGGATTTCCATATGGGTAACTGAGGACACACGCAGGCATCTGGGAGCTGCTTTGGCCTTCAAGAAGGATGCATACAGTGATGTACTGCCATCTCTAAGTGTGTTGTCAATGATACAGCCTAGCGCACAGTCATAACGACTGGAGAGGGAGAGCCACCCTAGCACCTGGTAAAGGCTACAGTGGTGTGTCGAGTAGGGTGCGAGGAGTGCAAATCAACATACATCGAAGGCAAGTAGTCTGTCTGCAGGCAGGGCTCAAGGCCCATTTCCACCAACATCACATGCACCGAACTGCCGCAGCAGGCCATTTGATCATCCATCTGCCTGCCCACCTGCCAGGTCTATCACCATCACTTGAACCATCTCAAAGAAAACCCTCATTGAAGGGGTATGTACTGAAGTGCAACAACTGTGTTGTGTTGTGTAATAATTTGATAAGTGACACTGTCTGACTTCAGTTGTGGCATACTGGTAGTGGCAAAATAGTCACGGTAGACTTAGTTATTTTTTTTTTTCGTCTTTATCCTCCTTTCCTACCCCCGGTGCCCCCTCCTTCCATCCGCTCATGTCCCCCCGCCACCTACCTTAGGGATCTGCCCCTAGAGTGCCCTTCCTCCTCTCCCTGGCACATTGGGGTCTGTCCTGTAGGTGGTCCGGGTAGACTTAGGGCGGACTTCATCTAGGGCAGCCGGAGGTTTTCGATTTTCTGCCCTTACGCCCACGTCCCCTGGGGCGCCTTGCGCTGGGGCGTCGTCCCGAGTGGCCGGCGATGCTGGCCGCGCCTTCCTCATGCGGCGGCGTCCCCTCGGCTCCGGCGAAAGCGACGCCTCCATCCTTCCTACTGCCGGTGCTTCCACCGCTATGGAAGGGATGCAGAAGCTTAGAGCGTTCTTGGTCACCACCCCTGAGGGAGGAGAGCACCCGTTGGGACGATCGATCCTCCCTCCCCCCGCTGACCCCCGGCCGCCCGAGTCCGTTTCCGAACCCGGGCCGCCGGCGTAGCGCGAGGTGTGGCATCCAGCGCCTCAACCCTCAGCGCCACCGGGCCGGCTCACAGTAGACTTAGTTATAATTATAACTGTGTCTCAGTGGCAATGGCAAGTCAAGGTTCAGATGTGGGAAAGTGTTACAATTGTGTTCTGGGGTAAGCAGGTGTGCGCTGGCAGAATTTATTGCACGTGATGTGGGATGGATCTGTGGAGCACAGGGTCATGTAGGCGTAACCAAAAACAGCACAGAAAACAATGCTGCAGACAAAATGTTGCGCTCCAACATAATGGGTACAACAGCAGCAACACAAGAAAGGTGCACACTCCATTGAATACAATGGGGATTTTCTTTTATGCGGGGTGGCTTCACACCCCCCCCCCCAAACACCCCCTGGACTTTAAATAATCAACTCCAGGCGGTGTGTGTGGACTTTGGGGATGGGGAGAAACTCGGGTGAGGGAAAATCGTTCTTCTAATTTAAAAAAATAAATAAATGCAACACCATGAGATCTGGGGCAGAAACCAAACCACAGTCCCAGGTCTTCATCGCTGGTGTGTCCTGGTGCCTTAGCCACTCCACCACAGGAGCGGCTCGGCAAGGCACAGCAGCACAAACTTCTTGACTTCTTCCTGAAAGTGGACATTGGCGACAGGGGTAAGGGAACTTGTTTTCCACTCTTATACCCCTGTCGCTGTAACTGCATTCACGCTTCACACAGCGCGGTTCTTCCTGTGCTGTTTTTGAAGCACTATATTCACAGGGTACCAATCTGTGGCTGGCAATGGCAAAGTTAGGATTCAGGCTGCTGTGGGGAAATGAGAAAAGATCACCAAGGCAAGGAAGTGCAGTAGATCTGCAGGGTGCGTGTGTGAGAGTGTAGGGGGAGCTATGTGAGGGTGGGATTTTATTATGGATATTAAAAGGGGTAGTTGTGGCTCGTGCATAGTCAGGAGGAGAATACAGGCTAGATGTGGGAAAATTACCATGTGCAGAAGATGTAGCAGGGTGTGTGTGGTGGTGGGGTAAGGGTGGGATGTAAACGGGTAGTTGTGGCTGGCATTGCCAGGGTATACAGCTATGTGGGAAAGATTGCCAAGGGCACTGGCAGTAGATGCAGGGTGTGTGTGTGGGAGGGTAAGGGTGGGTGTTATGGAAATGAAAAAGGTCAGGGACAGCAGTGGCTGGCATTGCCAGGACATACAGTACAGCTGTGTGGGAAAGATTGCCAAGGGCACTGGCAGTAGATGCAGTGTGTGTGTGTGGGAGGGTAAGGGTGGGTGTTATGGAAATGAAAAAGGTCAAGGACATCAGTGGCTGGCAAAGTCAGAATTCAGTTGTGGGGGGGGATTGCGGAAGGCAGCAACAGATGCAGGGTGAGTGTTTGAGCATTTTTTTTGGTTTTCCTAGATCTCTTATTTATGGAAAGGTAACAGGATTGTTGTGGCTGGCAAAGTCAGATGGGTACTGCATTAAAAATTAACATATTCATTGTCTTTAAAATCTGTTTTATTTCTTTAATACACTTCTTGGGGTTTCATGAGTGCATAGCTATGTTCAATGAGTAAATACAAAAATATGTTATCAAAAGTAATATAAAGTAATATGCATTACAGTTACAGTTACTAATTACTTTTAATATAAAAGTAATGACTAACTGTAACTAACAACATTTATTTGAAAGTAATCAGTAACCGTAATTGATTACTTTTCAAAAGTAACTTACCCAACACTGCAAATAGGACCACTCTCATTTCCAGAACATTTATGTGCAAAGTGCGCTCCACCAGATTCTACGTGCCTTGTGTCTGCAGAGGTCCCAGGTGGGCTCCCCATCCTGATCCTGAAACGTCTGTGGTGAGGATCTGATGTGGGGAAGGAATCAAGAATGGGACGCCTTTGAGCACATTGTATTGTGTTCTATCCACCAGTTGAGCACTTTGCACAAAGGGGACGTGACTAGAAACATCTGTTGTAGATCATCTGTCAGCTGGCCCCATTCGCCTCACAGGATCCATAGCAGGATCTGCATGTGCCATCTGTCCAGTGGGGCAGTAACAATGTCTGCCACCATTAGTCCAAGAAGGTGTAAAAAACATCCCTCCTGAGACATGATGGCTGCTCTGCACCACATGTGCTTGGGCAGTCAGGTGGTCTGCCTTGTCTAGAAACAGAAACACTGAACCCTGGGCCATATCCAGAGCTGCCCTCTGTACTGCAGTCGCTGGCAGGGTGTCAGTACAGACTTTGGTATGCAGACAGTCACCACCAGAGCATCAAATATCGGTGTGGTTCAAGCTAGGGTCTGGAGTAGTTGGTCCCTAGAATGGGCTTTTAACAGGTAAGGAAAAACATACAAGCCTTCCCGGCTAAAGGCTGCTGCCACCACAAGCAAGCATTTGACAAAGGCTCAAGGTGCAGAAGGTAAGCCAAAGTGCAACATTCTGAATTGGCAATGCACCGCCCCGAAACAGAAACCTCAGATATTTCCTGTGAGGTTTCTGAATCTTGATATGGAGGTATACATCCTTCATATCCAAGGAGCAAATCCAGTGCCCTATTTGCAATAGGGGAAGGACACCCTGCAGGGTGACCATGTGGAACTTCTTGTATTCTGTGAAGTTCAGATCTCTTACATCCAGAACAGGCCGTAGATTCTCTGTCCACTTTGGGACGAGGAAGTATGTGTAGTAAAAATCTGTGTTCCTCTGTTCTAGTGGTACAGGTTCTGTGGTTTTTTTTTTTTTTTTAAAGCAAAGTCTGTACTACTTCTAGCAACACTGACATGTGCCCTGGAGGATATGCTGTCTCCACTGATGGATGATCTGGAGGATCATCCAGAAGCTCCAAAGCATGACCCTTTTCTATAATTTCCAGAACCAATGTGCATATAGTCACCTCCCTCCAGTGGTCCACGTGGAGAGATAGGTGACCCCCTACAACCACCGCTCAAGGTAAAGGTGGCTGGGGGGGGGGTAGAAGGAGTCATGTTGAGCCAGTGCGGACAGAGCTGCCAGTTCTTCTACCTCTAGCTGCTTTTGAAAGGGCACCTGGTGAGGTGGTGGGGAATGAAAAGGCCCCCACACCTTTGTCTCTTCCCTACTGTCTGCAAGGTTTACCTACAGTGAGGTAACATCTACATCGCCAACAGCCCTGACAATGACAGACACAATGCCAAGTGTTGGCATTGTACTGTCAGGGATGTGTGCGTTTTCCACCATCCCGGTTTCTAAATATACAACTTTGAGCCGGAGTTGTCTTGGGGAAGGGGCGAAACACCAGGAGAAGCAATGCGGGTGCCAGTGGGGACCATCACAGCGACCCGACGCTTTCTGTCGAATTCTTTTGCTGTGATGGTCTTTCCTGTGGTGGTTTTGCTGTTCAGTCGGTACACCGTGTGCAAGCCGGATGCTGTCCCCCGACAGCAGATGGGGAAAAATTACCCTAGTCCCTACCCCTGGGTTGGATATGGTACAGGGACTGTACTGATTTCACAGCCCTGACAGAGGATTGACGATTTCGCAAAGCATCTTCCACACCAAGGCCAAACTGTTTCTGCCCTCCGAATGGTGCACTGAGAACCGTTTGCTGCACATCAGCAGCAAAACCTGCTACTCTGAGCTAAGAGTAGCATCTGAGGCATATGCCAGAGGCAGCAGCCTGGCAGAGGCATTAGAAATATCATATGCTGTGCAGATCCAATGCTTTCCCACATCAGCACCAGCAGTATGAGTTTTCATTAGATGTAGTCTTAGCATTCCTCCAGAGGGTGTTCTGATATTTTATTATATGTGCCTGGTAATTAGCAATACATAGGCCTAATAAAACAGAGGCATATGCATGCTTGCCTATAACATTCAACCTCCTGGATTCCCTATCAAGAGGAAGGGTTCAGGTACCTAGGTGTCCTAGACCAATTGTGAGCAGCTGTGATCACCACTGAATCAGTCTCAGGCTGGTTGGCATAAAAGGGCTTTCTAGAAGGGGTAGAATGCATTTTATCCGCCTTTCTGGGCACAGCTGGTACATTGTTTGGCCTATACCGGGCTGCATAAGTGGCACCCTCCCAGGCTGGAAATAGTGGAGGTACCACAGCAGAGGGAGAGTCTAGCATCTCCATAATCTTCAGCAGTTTTCTTTTGGCAAAATCCTGCTCCTCTAAAGTGAAGCCCATGGCAGCTTCAATTTGCTGCATCCTGTTCAAAAAATGAGGGAACTTCTGGATGTAACCTTGGTGTGTTCATAACAGAATCCTCACTACAATAAAAGACTGTGGAGCTGGTACCCTGCCCACAGTGGCTCAGCATAGTCTTCTTCCTCCTCTTCCTCCACATCTTCCTGCATCATTAGATCAGGGTTCTACTCATATTCGTCAACTCTATCATCAACGGGAATAATTCGAAAGATTGTGCCAGAAACATCGGTGGTGGCTGAGGAGGTCTCTGA
This sequence comes from Neoceratodus forsteri, assembly GCA_016271365.2. Taxonomy (NCBI): domain Eukaryota; kingdom Metazoa; phylum Chordata; order Ceratodontiformes; family Ceratodontidae; genus Neoceratodus; species Neoceratodus forsteri. Next base: position 1,073,781,610 of record CM057454.1, on the reverse strand, counting down.
GGCAAAGGAGTAACTTGTAGGAGTCGATGGGGTTGTAGTCCTCATCGATGGGCCACCTGGAATATGGAGGCCAGGCAGTAGACGTCTTATCTAATTTACAGGGGCACAAGTAATTTAACTTGTTATAACAAGTTATACACAAACAAACAAAACACAAAGTCAAACTTTTGCTTTCATTTTCCTCCTTCTAAGTACTCTGACCAGGTTATAAACCTAGTAACTTATCTGGAATGGATATTATTAACAGCAGGTACTGCAGGACACTTTTCAGAAGGGCAGTTTTACAGGGTTTAGGACACTGTCCTACATGGTGGGCCACTGGAGCTCTAAAGGCTCAGCTACAGGCAGCATGGGCAGAGACTACGCACCTCAAATCACATATTCAGGAAGAAATGTATTATAAGAACTGCCCGCCATTTCCCCAACATCCAACACAAGAACCTCGACTGCAAAGGGCAGTTGATCCGGGAGGTTGGCAGGTGGTTAGGAGGGGCAAATCGGGTGCCCCATTACTTGGTGCTCTCCAACATATCACCTCCACAAACCATACAAAAACTACAAACTGGTATCTGCATCCATCTCCGAAATCAAACAAAAGGGCAGAGGACACTGCACAGCAGGACACTGCAGCACAGGAGCTAGCACAACAGAACTCCCCCAAAACAGGAACCAAAACAAAAAAAGCAAGAAGGAAATCCAAACAAACTTCTGATCATAGGAGACTCCATGATTCGGGGAGTTGATACCTATCTCCAGCCAGCGGTAAAGGTCAGATGTCTCCCAGGTACATCAGCATGGAGAGACACTGATCGCATTGCAAAAATTGTACAGGAAGCAGGAGAAAACACTGACGTCCTGGTACACATAGGGACTAACGATCTTGTCAGCCGGTCAGTTGTGGGGACCAGGAACACCTGATCAGGCTTGGTGACAAACTATCATCCATTTCGTCTGGCATCTCCTTCTCTGAGATCCTGCCAGTCTGGGAGAGGGGGGGGGCAGAAGGACGGAAGGTCAGAGAAGCGAAGACAAGGGAGCTAAACATGTGGCTGAAGGGCTGGTGCCAGGAAAAAGGACAAATCTGTAGGAAACTAGCAACAGTTGTGGGAGCTAAAGTTCTTTAAACTTGATTGACTGCATCTGACTATGGAGGGAGCCAGTGCATTGGGGCAGAAGTTTGACATCTTTGCAGAATATTTAAACTAGCAAATGGGGAGAGGGATGCAGCACCCAATACGTTGAATGGCAAGAACACCCCTCCCCCCTCAGCTAGTGGTCAAACAGGAGTTCAGCATGTTTGTAGTTCATTTGCATCACCAAGTAAGGGAAAAGGTCCAGCTCCCCATATGACACACAGTGGAAACGCCAGACCTCGCCCAACAACTAACACATCAAAATCTGGCCAATGGAAAATCATGTACACAAATACTCGCAGTTTGGGACACAAGGTCCCAGACCTGCAGGCAATAATGACAGAGGCTAAACTAGACATAGTAGCCATTAGCGAGACATGGTTTACCAGTAACCACACTTGGGAGACTTCAGTACCTGGCTATATACTGTTCAGAAGAGACCGAGGTGCAAAAAGGGGGGTGGGGTAGAGTGGCCTTTTATGTCAATGAAAATGTCAAAGCTACAGAAATTCAGAATACACATAAGGAGTCAGAAGAACTGTGGGTCACCCTGGAACCAGGAAATTAGACAGCCATACGAACTGGGGTCGTCCACAGTCCTCCAGACCAAGGGGGATGACTCGGACATATTACTGTTGGAAGATACACAAACATAGTGGATTCCCTGCAGGGGGAGGACTTCAAACAACTGGTACAACAACCCACAAGAGACAGGGCTATCCTAGATCTAGTACTGACTAATATGGAAAGGATCACAGATCTCCAGGTAGAAGGTCACTTGGGGGCCAGTGACCATCACATGGTATGGTTCAATTTGACCACTAGAACTAAATCATCAGATTCCAACGCAAAACTATGGGACTTCAGAGAAGCTGACTTTGATGAGATGGCCAACAGAGTTAAGCTAGCACTAGCAAAAAGAAACACAGGGGAAGGGGTACAGGCAAAGTGGGCAAGCATTATGGATGCAATACTTGAAGCCACATCCCATTGTGTTAGAGAGAAAAGGAAGTGCAAAAGAAGAAGGAAACTACTTTGCTTCTCAAAAACAGCAGCAGAAAAGGTCAGAGCCAAAAGGCTGGCCTTCAGGAAATATAAGGGAATGCAGTGCATACCAAACTTCCCAAAGGGAAGCAGGGAAGGCAGTAAGGCAGGCAAAGGCCCAAACCGAGGAAACACTAACACAAACAGTAAAAGAAAGTGACAAGTCTTTCTATAGATACATTAGTGAAAGGAGAAAGTCCAGAGGGGGGTACTGCTAAGATCAAAGGGGATAAGGGGGAGTGTGAGGAGGAGGAGGACCATGTAAAAGCATCTATCCTAAACAGATACTTCTGCTCAGTATTTATCGAAGAGAAGGTAGGGCAAGGACCAGAGCTCAGCACCATGGACACGGGGTGCGCTAGTCCCTTCACAAAAGAAAGGTTCCTATAAGAGCTCTATAAGCTCAGGGTGGACAAGGCAATGAGACCTGATGGCTACGGATGTAAGTTTGTCATGGATGAGGTTTTAATGACTCATTGTTTGTTCATGAAATCATTAGTAAACAGTAGTACTGTCATCATTGCTACACTCTGATGACACTAGTGAAAGTCATGGAAGTCCTGAATAAAGATCAAATGTCATGGAATCAATTATGTGTATGACTGCCATGACAAACTTACATCCCTACTGATGGCACACGTCCCAGGGCACTAAAGGAGCTAATGGTGGAACTAGCAGAGCCATTATCAGAACTGTTTAGTAAGTCTCTGAGCACAGGAGAGGTCCCAGAAGACTGGAGAAGGGCTGATGTGATCCCGCTCCACAAGACTGGCAGCAGGGAGGAGGCAGGGAACTACAGACCAGTCAGTCTTACCTCAGTAGTGGGCAAGATTATGGAGGCACTCCTTAAGGAAAGGAGAGTGCAACACCTGGAATCCACTGGAGCACAGGATCCAAGATAGCATGGGTTTAAAACAGGAAGGTCCTGTCAAACTAATCTCATAGATTTCTTCGACTGGATAACCAGAATGGTGGACCAAGAGGGAGCAGTTGATGTTGCCTACCTTGACTTCAGCAAAGCTTTCGATACTGTTCCACATAGATGATTGATTAATAAGTTGGGTAGGCTCGGGGTGGGTCAGAAGTTGGTCAACTGGGTGGCAATCTGGTTGACAGGCAGAAAATGGAGAGTGGTGGTAAATGGTATACAGTCAGAAGAGATGCAAGTCCCAAGTGGGGTACCTCAGGGATCAGTCCTGGGGCCAGTCCTCTTCAATATCTGCATCAGTGATATTGCAGATGCACTGGGGGGGTAAGGTTTTTCTCTTTGCAGAGGACACCAAGATCTGCAACAGTAGATGATCCAAATGGGGTGGGCCGAATGAGAAGAGATCTGAATAAAATAGTAGGAAGGGTGGCAACTGGGGTTTAACACAAGGAAGTGCAAGATCATGCACATAGGGAAGTGAAACCCTGAAGCCACCTATTGGTTGGGAGGGGAGTTGCTGGCAATCACAAGGGAAGAAAGAGACTTGGGCATCATCGACATCATCATCACCACCACAGATGACCTGAAATCATCCAAGCAGACCACTAAGGCAGTAGGTAAGGCTAAGGGGAATGTTGGGGTGTATTAGTAGTGGCATTGCAAGTCATAAGAGGGAGGTAATAATCCCTCTTTACAAGACACTGGTTAGGCCCCATCTGGAGTACTGCGTGCAGTACTGGAGGCCACACCTGCACAAGGACATTAACAAAATGGAGGCAGTCCAGAGAAGGATAACCAAAATGGTGGACGGACTGCATCAGAAAACATATGAGGACAGATTAATGGAGCTCAATATGTATACCCTAGTGCAAAGGAGGGAGACAGGTGATACCAAAACATTCAAATATCTTAGGGGCATTAACAAGGTGAAAGAGTCTAACATGTTTCAATATAAGAAAAATAGTAGGACAAGAGGACACAGCATGAGATTAGAGGGAGGCCAATTAAGGCGTAATGTGAGGAAGCTCTTTTTCACAGAAATGGTGGTGGATGCATGGAATGGCCTACCTCAGGAAGTGGTGGATATGAATATAGTGCAGGGCTTCAAATAGGCATGGGACAGACATAAGGGAGCAATACAGATGAGTATGAACCGATAGGCCATTGACAGAGTACAGGACTATGGTACATTCATAAGGTAGAAACAATGGGCAGACTGGACGGGCCTTGCAGTCCTCATCTGCTGTCAACTTCTATGTTTCTATACATATGCTGAAAAAATATACACAGGTATGAAAGTTATTAATTTAAAACAGCTACAAACATATATCATTGCTTTGCAGATCAGTAGTTTAAGGCTTCATACAGAAATTATTGATATCAGTTTCACCTTTTTTTATTTTTATACAGATCCAAGTCGTAGGAACAGCAACAGCCAATCTATAACTACCAAATATTTTTCTATGTCTAGGTAAGATGTACTGGGGTAAGTCAGCAGATCATAGAGAATATCTGTTTGGCTCTTTACTGGTGACCAGGCCAAGCAGATATGGAGGAAATTTGTTTAGAACAAACTTGTAGACGTAAATTGACCAATAGGTTTGTCTCCGGACAACGGCGACATACGGACCATCAATAGGCCCGGTAGCACCCATGCCAAGCTCCAACCTTGGTGTCTGGCCAATGGTTGGGAGGGGTCAGTGTCGCCACCAGAGAGGTCAACGTCATAGTAGATGTCATACCTATAGTCCACAGGGGCAACCTGGAGTATGTCAGAAGGCCCTGTCCTTGTCCCGTTGCTTGTGTTTGTGACTCCATGAAGCTTTTTCCCAGGATTTTGACGACCGCGACTTGGTTGACAGGTTGGGCAATGCAGATTTTTCTTGAAGCTGTTCCTCCATTCTCTCAACGGTCTTCTGGAGGAATTTCTCCAAAGCTCCTCTTCTGCATTACCTGGTTGTGGAATTGAACCTCCGACAGATCTCCTAAGCTTTCACATTGTGAAAGAGGGCTAAGCAGCAGACACAGATGTCGTGGGGTCTCCTGTGTAGATCTTCTCTCCGAACTCGCAGTACCAGAAGAGTTTCAACCGTTCTTTTAATGACACATAGGAAAAATCACTATAAAGAGGATTACTTAGGTATATGAAAAATAAAACAGTAGCAATGAGCTGCAACATTTCCAATGGCAGGTCCGATGAGTCTGATCAATGGCGGTAAAAGAACTGAGGAGACGAAGAGCCACCCATGTTTATGTAGACACTGATGTCTGACTGACTGTTTGCAAAATGTTTCTGTGTGGTTCTAGTGCCTGGCAGCTACAGTTTCAAAGGTGTGGCCTGATGAAAGAGACATCCTCGAAGAAGACTGCAAGTTCTGCCACCAATTGCTGGAGAAGCAGAAACTAAATGTGTCTGGGCAAGTGAAGAGCCAGGTTGGCATGCTTGACCAGAACCTTCTGTATGAGGAAGAACAGAGGAAAGGCATATAGAAACTTTCCTTTCCAAGAGAGGAGCAATCCCTCTCACCAGAAAACTCCAGGCCCTGGCGCGAGATGGCAGAAAAGCGTCAGTTTTACATCGTGTGCAGATTCAAGCAGGTCTATGTCCAGATGACTCAATTTTTCTAACAAGACGTCCACGACAGAGTCAGAGAATTCTCATTTGTGGCACAGCACACTGGATTGACTAAGGTGATCTGCTTTTGCATTCAAGTCTCTGGAAAGAACTGACTTATACTTGTTTTTAAACATGGCCTAGACACTTTCGGCACATGGCTAACAAGCAATCACAGGGCTTGAAATCTTAAGCCCACTTCATAATGCCTGATAGTAGCTGGAAGTGCAGCTTGGGTTGAGAATTGATCTGATTACTTTGTGGATGATGGGGTTTGTATGGCAGAGTAATGAGCAGCAGGGGCTTGCCTCCTCATCCTTATGAGCACCAATTATAAGGTTTGTAAGGCTGTGACAGAATTCATCAACAAAGATGTCTAAGATGGTGACGAAGCTCCCAGAAAAGAGGCAAACTGACTGATACCCTGAGTTTGATCAAAACCTTTCCAGCTAACTTCCCTGAAGCAATGGAAATATTCTGATTTAGCCCTCTAATAAGGGTTTACAATTGTTGTGTAGGTGTTTATAGTGGTGCCAATCGAAGAACAACTTATTTCTATGACATGTAGCCCATGTTGAGTCTCAGAGAACATACAGTTCAACTCTGACTAAATCTCCCTTCGTCCCACTCTGGAGAAAGTGCAAGAAAAACCAGTGCTCTGCCAACTCCTCTCCTGTTTGTGCCCCTTCTGGTCTAGCTTCCAAAAGGCCCACTCCATGGTCTACTCTGTGTTACAGTTCTCCAGCTTTGTCCTGAATGGGATGGACCAGGGCCATCTTTTCCTGCTATTTTTGCTGACCTTGCACAGGCTCTCAGCACTGTTGTCTACCCTGTCCTACTTGACAAACATGCATGGACTGGCAACTGAATCTCAGGCACATGGTTCAGCTCTCACCTGTCTAGCACAAGATTGTCCCTGCAGAATATCCCCACTATCCAGATATCAAGTGAGGCACCCCCCCCCTCCAGTTCTACCCTAGATCCCATCTTCTCAGTCTTGCTCAATGATTCCTCCTCTCATTCTGTGTCTCCTTGCACACCCACTTGTACATGTACACTGTACTTTTTACTTCCAGTTCCTTGGCCGATAAGTTAGCACTCCAGTGCCATCAAATTCTATGTTTCTATGTAGATGTAGCCCTAGCCCTATATGTTGGAGAGGGCACAGAGGCAATGGAGGATGGAAATATCAGGGGAGGTAATGGGGAAACCGAATCTCTGTGGGTTCAGCTCATGGTATCCTCAGGCAAGAAACTATTTAGCTTGGCAATCTAAATATAGACCACCGTGGGCCCTGAGGAACTGGCCTCCTCGGCCGCGAAACACTGACTGGACTTTTTAGGTGACTTTTGCACATACTGTCACTAAACTAATAATTCAGGAGAGGGCAGTGGATGTGGCCTATCTGGACTTAAGCAATGCCTTTGACACTGTGCCACAGAGAAGGCTGTCAGACAAACTGGGGAATATGAGAGTGGCAGGACAGTAGTGTGATGGGTGGGTAACTGGCTAGGTGGCAGGACACAAAGAGTGCTGGTAAATGGCTGTCACTCCACAGAAGAAAGGGTGACCAGTGGGGTACCGCTGGGATCAGTGCTAGGACCGGTCCCATTCAACATCTTAATCAGTGACATTGTGCAGGACCTAGAAGGCACAATTTCCCTGTTCACTGATAACACGAAGCACTATAACACAGTGGACACACCAGAGGCTGTAGACAGAATAAGGAGGGACCTGCAGAAGCTTTAAGAATTGTCAAGGGTTTGATAGTTGAAATCTAATGCAAAAAAGTGCAAAATAATGCACATGGGGCACAAAACCCTGGAACAACGTATCAGTTGGGGGTTGAGGATACAGCATACACCAAGCAGGAAAGGAACCTTGGGGTTATCATCTCCGATGACCTCAAGGTAGGGAAACAGTGTGACAAGGTGGCAGTTAAAGCAAACAGGATGCTGGGATGCACAGGCAGGGGCATCACCAGCAGGAAATGGGAGGTCATAATTCCACTATACAAGACACTAGTGAGGCCCCACATGGAGTACAGTGTACAGTTTTGGAGACCTTACTTACGTAAGGACATAGGGTGGAAAGGTTAAGAGGAGGGCAACAAAGATGGTACAGGGAGTACATCACATGTCCTATAAGGCTAGGTTGAAGGACTTGAATATGTACTCCGTGGAGGAGAGAAGGGAGATAGGGGATATGACAGACACATACAAGTACCTTACAGGGAAGAATGGGGTGCAGGAAAACATTCCAGTTAGATGTTCCAGGCCTTGAAGGCAAAGGATGAAGTTGGAGGGAGGGCGAGTCAGAGGAAATGTGAGGAAGAATTTCTTCACAGAAAGGGTGGTAGACAAGTGGAACACCCTGCGCCTAAGGAAGTGGTGGGGGCTGAAAAAAAAATAATGGCATTTAAGAATGCATGGGACAGACATAAGGGAATCCTGGGGTAAGGGGCAACAGACTTCTAGAAAAATGTAAAGTGATCTTACAAGCTCAAATGGACCCTTATCTGCTGACAGTATCTATGTAATAAATAAAGTTCCTAAACAAGATTTTTTTTGGAGTTTCAGAGTCTCCCTTACTAAAGGGCATTCCTTTTGACACTCAGTGTTAATAAGGGTTATTTGGGCTGGCAGTATAGCCTAGAGGTTAGAGGAACGAGGTGTGAACAAGCTTGATACATCCAGCAGACCTGACCCGAGTTTGATTCTCACAACCTCCACTTGCATACTGTGCGACTCTGAGCAAGTCACTTAATCGCCCAGTGCTCCCAGGTCACCCCTGAAAACAGGCACTTGTGCCAAGTGTGCCTTACCTGGTTACCAAAGACTAAAATAAAATAAACTAAAAATAAGGAGGGCTCATTTACAGTACATTATCAGCCCTAGGTATAAGGCTGGGTCAAGCAACCAGGTTACAACCTGCCCCCCGTTCCTTGTAGCACTAAACAGAAACTTACCAGAGTCCACTCTATCCCAATGTTCAAGCCTCTAGATGGCACCCTCACCCTGAAGTCCCCCCCCCCGTACCACTGTATTTGACTGGACCAAAAGCCTTGATTTATCTGACCACATCACTGCCATTCATAAAAATCCCTTCACCAAAAGGTACTGCAGCAACACTTGGATGCTTTCCTTCTACAGTGGACAAGGATATGATAGAAGGCATTCTTAGGATGGCATAGAAAGGGTACTGTTAATGGGAGACCTGAATATGCCAGATGTTAACTGGAGCACCTCTGCCGCAGGCACATCCAAGAGCAGAGCCATTCTCTATGCCCTACAGGTGGCATGCCTCAGACAGCTAGTTTTCGAACCCACTCAGGAGGGAGCAATCTTAGACCTCGTACTCTCAAATGGGGACAATGAGAGGATCTCAGATCTAGAAGTGGGTAGCCATCTGGGAACAAGTGACCACCAAACAGTGTGGTTCACGATAAATTCAGCTACAGCGTCAAGCCATACAAAAGCGAGGGTACTGGACTTCAGGAGGGCTGACTTTGGCAAGATGGGAGAGTGCTTTAGAAAAGCACTAGCAAACAGGCTAGAAGGAGGGGTGAAGCAACAATGGGGAAACATCTAAACTGCCATCACAGAGGCAACAAGCCATTGTGTGAAGCAAATAAACAAATCAAAACAAAAGAAAAAGCCACAATGGTTTTCAAAAGAGGTGGCAGGGAAGGTCAGGGAGAAAAAGACAGCATTCAGGAAGTATAAGGAAACACAGAAGGAGCAGGACAGAGAGCTGTACCAGTTAAGGCAGAAGGAAGCAGAGAGAGAAGTCAGAATGGTAAAGGCCCAAACTGAGGAAAAGATAGCCAACTCGGTTAAGAAGGGGGATAAAACATTGTATAGGTACATCAGGAAGTGTAGAAAGACAAAGGGAGGGATAGTGAGGCTGAATAAAATGGACGGTGGGTGGGCAGAGAGTGACACTGAAAAAGCAGGGATACTGAATGAATATTTCTGCTCAGTAGTCACAAAACAGGAGGAGGGGAAAGTACCTAATCCAATTAAAAGAAGCACTCTGTATAGGGGGGTCAATCCCAGTCCTTTCACAGAAGAAAGGGTTCTGAAAGAACTCCTAAAACTGAAGGTGGACAAAGCAATGGGACCTGACTGAATTCACCTCCGAATTCTAAAAGAATTAAGAGGAGAACTAGTGAAACCACTGACTACCCTTTTTAACAAATCATGGGAGGATGGTGTAGTACCTGAGGACTGGAGGAAGGCGGATGTGATTCCCCTTCACAAAAGTGGGAGCAAAACAGAGGCAGGAAACTACAAAACTGTCAGTTTGACCTCTGTGGTAGGGAAAGTGATGGAATCACTTCTGAAGGAAAGAATTGTTGAGTACCTAGAGGCCAGTGGGGCACAGGACCCAAGGCAGCATGGGTTCACAGAAGGAAGGTCATGTCAGACAAATCTAATTGATTTCTTTGACTGGGTGACCAAAGTAGTAGACCAGGGACGGGCTGTGGACATGGCCTACCTAGACTTTAGTAAGGCATTTGACACAGTCCCACACAAAAGATTAATAGTCAAATTAACCAGCCTGGGAGTGGGTCCCAGGGTGGTAGCCTGGGTAAAACATTGGCTGGACAACAGGACAGGGAAAGTAACTGCAAATGTAGTCCACTCTGAAGAAAGAGGGGCTACTAGTGGGGTACCGCAGGGTTCAGTACTAGGTCCAGTCATTTTTATTGTCTTTATAAGTGATATTGCAGAGGGACTGGAAGGAAAAGTATGCCTCTTTGCAGATGACACAAAGATCTGCAACAGGGTTGACACACAAGGAGGAGTGGAAAGGATTAGAAGGGACTTGGCAAGGTTGGAGAATAGTCAGAAGTATGGCAGCTTGGATTCAATGCAAAGAAGTGCAAAATGATGCACCTGGGAAACAAGAACCCAGGGGAAGATTACACAATGGAGGGGGGGGAGGTAGTAACAACAACAAATGGAAAGGGACCTGGGGGTAACCATAGCAGATGAAGTTAATGTTAGCAAGTAATGTGAGAAGGCAGTAGGGAGGGCTGGGGGGATACTGGGATGTATAAGGAGAGGCATCACCAGCAGAAAACAGGAAGTTGTTATCCCTCTGTACAGACAGTTGGTGAGACCCCATCTGGAGTACTGCATCCAGTTCTGGAGACCCCATCTCCACAAGGACTTAGACAGGATAAAGGCAGTCCAGAGGAAGGCAACTAAAATGGTGCAGGGTCTGCAAGAGAATCCATACGAGGAGAGACTAAAGGAGCTTAATATGTATACCCTTGAGGAAAGGAGGGAGAGGGGGGGTACATGACAGAAAGTTTTAAGTACCTCAGTAGAATCAATAAAGTCCAAGAGGGTAGCATCTGTCAGAAAAAGAGATGTGCAAGAACAAGGGGACACAATTTGAAGATAGAGGTGGGGCAGTTCAGGTGCAACGTGAGGAAGTATTTTTTCACAGAGAGGGTGGTGGACGCATGGAACAGCCTTCCTGAGGAGGTTGTGGGATCTAAAACTGTGAGAGAATTCAAGTGTGCATGGGACAGACATAAGGCCATTTTTGTGTGGGGTAGGCAAAAATAGGCTGTTAGCTAGGATCTGCAGCTTATCCTGTAGGTAGGGAAATGGGCAGACTAGGTGGGCCAAGTGGTCCTTATCTGCCGTCAAAGTCTATGTTTCTATGTGGTAAGGGACGAGCGTGCCACTAGCGAGTTACAGCAGTGGGAGCTGTGTGCAACACATGCTGCTGCAATCAGCTTGGTATCAAGGAGGGTGCTGCAGTAACAGCTGTGCTACCAAAACTACTGGAACCACAGGGATCTTAAAGGCAGTCATCTTCTCTCAATGCAAACCTTGCAACAACATAAATTAGACTTATATTTTTATTTACAAGGAGTGCAGTGTGCAAATAAGAATACAGGATGTTGTGGTACATAGGTAGGACATTTTCATGTACAAGGAAGGAACACACATTCTACCCCTTTAAAAGTCCTTTGTGAGACCACATGTGAGTACTTTGCATATTAGGCACATGGGAATGATGAAAATGACTAGGACAGCAGATGGTACTAAAAGGGGGAAATGGGACTGGCCATGCAGAACCACAGGATGAGGGCTCCGCCTAAGGACTAACCAATCCTACACTGGTGTGGACTTAAGTAGGAACCAAACACACTTGGACTGCGAGTCTTATGTTTGTAAACTTCCATGTAACCAGCCACGACTGGGTATCCCAAAAATCGCTCAGTCCAGAATGTCCACGAAAACTCATTTTCATTTAAACCCCTGTGACTTTCCAAAGTGAAGTCAGAGGAGAAAAGTCGGGAGGGGGAGTCCAGAACTAGGAAGACAATGTTTGTGCTACCCCCACGCTCAGTGAGGGCTGCACCCACATCAGTCCATACTACACACAGATGCTGATTCTGCAACAATTGCTAGGAACGGTTAGGTACTGGTCCATCAGGGGGAAGGGGAGGTAGTAAGCTGGTCAGTAAATATAAGGTAGTGCCTTCTGAGAACACACTTTACATGTCTGATATTACCTTTTGTTACACTTAGCTCAACGAGCAAGTGTAATAATGCAGACACCAAAAATGAGGGGATGGACTGTCTAAACATGATTTTGAGCTGAATTAAAAGGAGTAGTACAGTCAAAATCTGAAAAGAAAATGTTGTGCAGAGTGTTCTGATGTGTGTGTTTAGTCTTGGTGCATCACTCCCTTTGTTTTGTATTAGGAGTCCCCCCCCCCCAATTTACCTACTTGTTTTACGGCCTCTGGGGGTCTCCATGTTATCATGGTTTTTACTACACTTCTTTTTCCTACAATGCCTCCTGTCCCATATGGCAAGTGATGCATCCGGGACCACAGATTCAACAAGTACTTGTCTACAGTCAATTTTACAGCAGTACAGCTGTGATTTTAAGTCAATTTCCTTGTGTTATCCAGTGGACACTGAAGGCTACAATTACAGCTTAGCAATCATTTGAGCTCTTACTGAGTGGATAGTCTGTAAGAAAACAGCTAGAGTCTACTAATTATGCCACTGATGACCTAGGGTGATTTGAGCGCTTTTTATGGCTGGGTATAGTCTAATGACATTAAAAGGTTTAAAAGCAAAACAATTACTCCTGCTGGCTACATCTAGACAAACACAGAAAACAAAAATACTAAGTTACTTAGTTGAGTCCAGAACATCAGGCCCCTATCTTCATTAGGATCTTGTAATGTTTTGTAAATTACTTATATTGTAACAATGTTTACTCCTGTGCATACTTTGTACCCGGGTCGCACCTGGAAACGAGCCTCGGCTCAGTGTGCCTTCCCGGTCACCAATTTTAAATAAATAATAATAAAAATAATAAATTCAGATTACTGCTGCAGTACTTTCCTTCACTGAATCAGAAGTCCCAGGTGCATCACTGCCATACGAGATAGGAGGCACTGTAGGACAAAGAAAAGCAATAAACCATGCTGACATGGAGATCCCCAGAGCCATAAAACTAGCAGACAAATCTAGAAAAAACTCCTAATAGAAAACAAAGGGAAGGACACACCACGACTAAATCCACAAATCAAAACATTCTGCACAACATATGTTTTTGCAAATGTTGACAGCAGTACTCCTTTAAAAGCAGCAGCCTCATGGATTCATCAAACCCTCCTCTAGCACAATAAAAGCCAACACCTAAATGAGGGGAGGGGAGGGGAGGGGAGACCATCTAAAATGTAGCCCAGCAGGGAGGCAGAGCCAATGCAGTCCATAACTGCAGTCTCAAGTGTAGCAGCTTGCTGTGGATAGAAGGATTATGGGTATAACGGGGAATGTCAACATTTCACGTGTTTTTTGTAGAAACTGCAAAGTCCTTTACTTACGTTGGTTTCCATTTCTTTTCCTACCGTTGGTGACATCATAATACAGCAGACAATAGTTACCAAGATGAAGAAAAGTGCATACATGAAGCGGGTTCCAGTCGACTGCCTTATCTTTGGGCAGCATTTGCAGCAGAGAGCACAGGCATCAGAGCCACAGCAGCAGGACAGCTGCAAAGGGAAAAAAAAGTAGCAGTTACTATCCACTGAAAGCATAAAATTAAAAGCTGGTGGTTCAGCAAAAACACTAGTATTCCCTGGGTCCCTTAAAATTTACCCATGTACTCTGAGAAACTACTAGACCAACTGGTCTGGTATGAGAGGCTCTTTTTTACTGGCCACACAATTACGTGACCAAGAACAAGGAGATCCTTGCTTAATTTCTACATGAACTGCAGTTGCCAAAACAAACAACATTTTTGGTACTGGAAGCTTGCATCTTGGTGAACAGCATTGGAATGTGAGGTGGAACATTTCTGCATAACCCTTGCAGGGGAAATATGGACACATTTAGCCACTTGGTATTTACAAGTTTCTGAGTCTTCATTTACTCTTGCAGTTTGCCCTTCAATAGCTAGACAGGTGGATCCCTAAATGCCTAAAGCAAATACCTAAAGACTAACATAAACAGACTGGTCACTAATGACCCAGTAACTATTACTAATTTGTTTAACAAGTTAACAGAATTGGTAGTTCCCTAACTGGAACTGGGGGCGGTGGTGAAAGGGTTGCAAACCTAGGAGGATTTTTAAGTTTATTCTTTTTGCCCCCTCCATTTTGTATTTTTGCTCCTCTGACCCTGCTGCACCCCAACCCCAGCTCTGTCACCATCTTCTCATGGATTTACTGGTTATCCACCACTTACCCAGGGCCACCTCAGTGGTGGGTGAACTGGCATATCAATAATGTGTAGGCCAGCAGGGGGTGCCAGCTCAGGCAGTGGCATTTTGCCTCCATTTTTTCTCTCTGGGTGCAGTGGTGTATGTGAGCAGGCATCTGGTGATAATCACGTTCTCTGCTGATGTGCTTGCTTGCATTGTCATCTGGTCTCCACCAGGTGGCAGTCCTGTAGCAAGACGCAGTCCTCCCCGACCCTGAGGGAGAAGAGCTGTCTCTGGGATGCTTGATCCTCCCTCTCCCACTCCCCAGACCAGCCCCGATGACCCAGGCACATTACCAAACCCAGGTTGCCTGTGTCACGAGCGGCAGTCCTAATGCTGCACCTACTGAACGGCTCATTTTTGTTTTTTCAGTACTCTGCTGATTACTGCCTTAAGTGGGCTGGGGGAAGGATGATCAGGAGGCCACTGTCGGAGGCAGTGGAGCAGGCTGTAGGCCACCATAACCGGCATCATCTTTCCAAGGGGAGCCACGTGACTTGCTAATGCCAATAGAGCGCTAGCAGTCTAGTAGAGTCAAAGTCACTTATAACGTATTACTCTGTGTAGCCCCAATTTGTCCGTTATAGGCAGCTGTCCGGAGTAGTCAAAGATTTATTTTTGTTTCAAGAGTGCTATACACAGTTTTAAAGACACTCACTCAGCCGGCCCGTCATTGCCGTGGTTGGATTTCTGCTTGCGACACCGGCGAACCAGGTTCGGTAGCAAGCTCGGGTCCCTACAGGGCTGGCTGTGGGGAGAGGGATCAAATGCCCGGAGGGCCACTCTCCCTCTCAGGAAGGGTGGGCTGCACTCTTCACTGCAATGCTGCCACCTGGGTGACCACTGGTGGAGGTGCAGACGAGGAGGCGAAAACAACAGGAAGGGGTGAACGTTGGCCAAGTGTCCGAAGCAAAGGCGCATCTCTGCATGCCCTCGTCTCCTTGGTCCCTCTTTGTGTGCCAATGTCCACAGGGCAGACAGGACCAGAAAGCAGGAAAAAGACCTGCAGCGATGCCTGGAGATGGGCCCCAGCACCATGAAACCAGGACCGGGGACGCACGAGTCCATCCAACTTGGTTGATGGATGGGAGGCTTTGGGGTGTGCCTCCCACACCCCACTCGGGGTAATCCAAGGGATGATGGCAGGGAAACTTGTGAGGGGCTGACAGTTCCCGGAAGACCTGGCGAGCAAGGTGCCTTGGGTGTCCCAGAGGGAAGGCAGTCACTGTAGTGGTGAAAGGGGCATAAATAGCAAGTAAAAAATTAAAAAAAAAAATTAAAAGACACTCACTCTTCTTTGCGTCAGTCGAGCTGTAATAAAATGTATATATTGTAGCAGAAACCTTTGTATGACTTTACCGTGCTGCTGCTCACTCTTTCCACCTTGTACAGCTGAACTTCACTGCCCCGCATACTCTTCTGCCCATCCGCCCCAGTTACAGGATTGCCAAGAGATGCAGGGTACCATCAGGAACTGCAGACTTCAAGTATTCCACTGCGACTGGGGCCATACAACAGAATGTGATTGCTGATAGAGTACAAGGTCTCTTGGACATGGAAACTCCCTAAGTCACTCCAGGTAACCTCACCCTCTCTCTGTATCAGGGACAGGTTTTACTTTGTAAGTCTGGTAGTGTTCTCTACAGAAGCAGATCACAGGATGTCTCAATAAAACCTGATTACCTGTGCTTATTAACACACAACAGTCACATATTTATATTAAATATAAAATATTTGGCCCGAGATTTTCCTTAAAGGATAAGACTAACATGGAATACCTAGTTGCCTTACACAGTAGGAGGCTACAGAAGATACAGAACCATAAAATTTGCTGGCAGATAAGGACCACTTGGCCCACATTGTCTGCCCATTTTTCCTTGCCTACAGTATCACTGCAGATCCTAACAGAGGTGAGAAAGAAGTGCCTCAGCTAGGACTTGAACCCAGGCCGCCCAGAATACTGTTCCAACTGCGCTAACCAGCTGTGCCACTGAGACAACTGGAACCTGGGCTGTCCCCGAGCACATTACTCTTTCTCAAATGCACAACCCAATGGCAACACAAATATTTACTTGTAACAATCAGACAGGAGTGCGGTGTGCATATTTAAGGAACACATACAAACAAAGGTGAGAAAGAAGTAAGCGCCTCAGCTGGGGCTTGAACCCAGGCTGCCCGGAATACCATTCCGGTTGCACTAACCAGCTGTGCCACTGAGACAACTGGAACCTGTGTCAGTGGAGCAGCTGGTTAGCACAATGTTTGTGTGTGTTCCTTAAATATGCTCACTGCACTAGTCTGCCCATTTTTCCCTGCCCATAGTATCACTGCAGATCCTACTTGATCTGTAGCCCATTCACCCCCCTTTCCGTTTCCCTGGGATTCCCTTATGCCTATCCCATGTATTCCTGAATCCCACCGCTGTCCCTCCCCCACCCCCAGCTCTGGTGGAAGACTATTCCTCACTCTTTCTGTGAAGTACTTCCTCGCATCTCTCCTGAATCTACCTCTTCCAGCTTTTTATTGTCCCCTTGTTCTTGAGCACCTTTTTTCCTGAAAAATACTTCCCTCTTGTATCTTGTTTAACCCCGTGAAGTATTTAAAGGTCTCTATCCTATCCCCCTACTCTCTCCTCTGTTCCAGGGTGTACATATTTAAGTCTTTTAATCTCTCCTCATAGGACTTCTGATGCAGACCCTGCACCACTTTAGTTGCCCTCCTCTGGACCGCTTCCACTCTATGTCCTTTCTGAGATGTGGTCCCCAGAACTGGCTACAGCAGGGTTGTAAGTAGTCGGTATCGCATCGCACTTTGCAATGCGAACCAGCTAATTGTGCGATCCATTTTTACTGTTGCATCACAAATAAATGTGATGCATTCTGTGACCCTCCCCATCCATGTCCCCACAGACACTCACCCACAAGTAATTCACTTTGCAGTAGTACAGAGTGCCGCCAATAGCATTCTAACAGTCTCACTGCCGCAGCATTAAATGCCAGCAATCATTCCATTAGTGCTTGCGATATCACAAAGCACTACTGGGAGCGACTGCCAGCATTTGGTGATGCAGCAGTGAGACTGTTGGGGTGCTGTTAGTGGCACTCTGCACTACTACAGAGTGAGTTACTTGTGAGTGTCTGTGTCTGTAAGGACATGGGTGGGGAGGATGGTAAGGCAAGATTGGTGGAGGGAGGATTCTGGCATATGTGGAATCGGGGTTGTCTTCCTTGGGCAAGTGACATTCTCAGAACACCAAGGAGCAGCAGGAATCTGTGAAATCTTTTACAGAACAGCTTCAGTCTGAGGAAGTGGAACTTTACAGCTCAGGACTGATACAGAAACGCACCAGGATAAGCATTTTAGATAAGACTGGAGCACTTATATCACACCTGCTAAAATATTTCATCACTTTTAAGTGTGGTTTGTGGGAGAGACTTGCTGCTTGTGGGAAGGGCCATCTGTGGAGGGGCTTTAGAGGGGGGTTGTTGTATGTGCTGATTACTGTCAGTGGGGGGCTGCTATCTGTAGGGGAGCTGTCTGGGGGCTGCTCTCCATGTGTGGGTGATGTCCCTAGGCAGCTGCAGTCTGCAGGAGGATTGTGTCTGGGAGGGGGGCTGCTGTCTGTTGAGGGCTGCTTGTGGGGTTGTTGCTGTCTGTGAGGTGGCTGACGTCAATGGGGGGAGCTGCTTTCTGTGGTGGGGTGCTCTCTGTGGGGGGTCCTGTGAGGTTGTCTGTGACGGACTGCTGTCTTGGAGGCTGCCATCAGTTGGGAGGCTGTCTGTGGGGGCATGCCATTTGTGTTAAGTAAATGGGTGAGCCCCTTGACCTGAACGGTGAAAACGACAGAATCCCTCCACATTTTCATAAAGATATGGCATCAGGTGAGAAAAACACAAGGAATATGTTATCTCATGAAATATGACACTTTTTTTATTTTGCTAATCAATTTAATCCCCTTGCTACACATTAGCTACACTGAGTAGCACTTTTCTGCGCAAAAGTGCTAATCAATCAAAAAAGCTAATTAAAAACCCTGTACTGTACTCTAGCTGGGGTCTTACCAGTGAACTATACAGAGGCAACACCACCTCCCTCTTTCTGCTGGTGATACCCCTCCCTATGCACCCCAGCATCTCACTTGCTCTCCCATCTGCCTGGCTACCTTCAGGTCATCAGATAAGATTACCCCAGGTCTCTTTCTTGCTTGGTAGTCGTCAGTACCAACCCCCCAATTTGTACTGAGCCCTTGGGTTTCTGTGCTCTAAGTGTATTATGTTGAACTTTTTCACATTGAAAGCCAGCTGCCATACCCTTGACCTCACCTCGAGTTTTATCAGGTCTGTGCTCATCCTTTCCACCACCCTTCCCAAGTGTCCACCCTACTGCAGAGTTTGCTGTCATCCGCAAAGAGGCAGACCTTCCCTTCCAGCTCCTCTGCAATGTCACTTATAAAGACATTAAATAGGACCAGTCTCAGTGCTGATCCCTGAGGCATCCCACTGGTCATCCTCCCCTATTCGACATGAACTCTGTTTACCACCACCCTCTGCCGTCTATCCCTATCCAACTTCTTACCCAGTTTGCCACCTTTGGATCCACTACTAAGCTAACTAGCTTGCTTACTAGTCTTCTATGTGGAACAGTATTGAAAGCCTTACTGAAATCTAGGCACACTATATTCCACCGCTCAACCCTGATATAGTTCCTTAGTCACCCAGTCAAACAAATCTATCAGGTTCATGTGATACAACCCCCCCCACCCCGTGCATCCATGTCGCCTTGGGTCTTGTAATCCACTGCAATCAAAATATTCCACAGTCAGAGGCCAGCCGGTAGAGCTACCACTTGTGGATTTGGTAGCAAGCCAGGGCTGTTGGAGGGCCAACCAGGGGCAGAAGGCCTGAGCGCCCGACGGGCCTCTCTTCTTCTCCGGGAGGGGTGGGCAGTTCTCCTCGCCACAATACCACCACCACCACCTGGGTGACCACAGGTGGTGCCAGTGCAACAGAGGAGGAAGACTTCAAGGGAGGGGCCAGCGTTGGCCAAGGACTTGAGCGGAGGTGCATCTCTGCGTGCCTCAGACTCATTGGTCCTCCTCAAGCGCTGACGTCTGCAGGGAGTGGGAGAACAAGGAAAAAAATGACCCCCACGTCCAAGCTAGGAGATGGGCCTCGCATAAATGACTGGAGGAGCCGAAGGATACAGCTCCGGTTGTCCGCACCCCCTGAAGTGTTGCAAGGAGGTAAGAGGAGGCCTCCTCCGCCCCACCTGGGGGGTTATCTGGAGATCACATAGTATTCGGGAGTGAGGCACTTACAGGGACCAGTGTCATCATGGTCCTACCAGCGTAGCTGTGCGGCACATTGAGGACCCCGAGGAAAGGAGTGGATGTGGGACAGAGAGCAGCATAAACAATAAGTTTAAAAAAAAAAAAAGAGATATATATATATATATTCCACAGTCCTTTCTTTCAGCAGTGATTCCATTAAACTTTCTCACCACCGAAGTCAGCCTGACTGGCCTGTAACTGACAGCCTCTTCCCTGCTACTACTTTTGTGTAGTGGGGCTACATCTGCCCTCCTTCAGTCCTCTGGGACCACTCCTGTTTCCAATGAGGTGTTAAACAGGACCATCAGAGGTGCAGCCAGTATCTCCCTGAGCTCCCTCAATACCCTTGTGTGGATTCTGTCTGGCCTCCATTGCTTTGTCCACTTTCAGATTTCAGGAAGGACTCTCTCCTTAGGCCGTCACCTGACGAGATGGGACCAGCGCACTGTGGCACAAGTCTGACATCTACATTAGACAGTTCAACTGACTGCAGGTTAGGCTAGGGGGACCACGGTAAAGGGAGCGAGGAAGGAGAACCTAGCTGGTGCTTCCCCTATATTGTGTGCTAGCAGCAGTAAACTGGGTAAAAAGAAGGCTGGGGTTCAACAATGAGTAGTGGAAGAGGCAAAGTGGGGAAGGCTCTCAGGGTCTGCATGCAATAGGAAAATTAAGGAGAATGGGAAGGAATGGAGGTGAGGAATCACAAAGCAGCAAGAGAGGATCCGGTGCTAGTTGGAAGACCCCCTGCCTTAAAACCAGCAGTCTAGGTAATAAGATCAGTGAGCTCCAGGCATTGGTGGCAGACATTGAGGTGGACCTCGTAACCATCACCGAAACTTGGACCATAGAGGATAATGACTGGGACTTGCCAGTCCCAGGTTACACACTGTTTAAGTAGGATACAGGGAAAGGCCAAGGAAGAGAGCATAGCCATATATGTTCTGGGAGGGCATACAAGCTGTGGAAGATGGGCATATCAGGGCAAGCAAAGGAGAAACAGAGTAGCTGTGGGTTCACCTCACAGCATCCTCAGGCAAACAAATATGGGTGGGGTGATCTACAGACCACCAGAACTAAGGGAAGAGACAGGGAGCTTGGAAAAGTGCTGGCAAGGGGAGTGAAGAAGGGGGAACTGGTGGTGGAGGGTAATCTGAACTTGATGGATATCAACTGGGACACTGCGGCAGACAGGTGTACCAAATGTCAGGCCCTGTTGGATACATTGTAGGACTGCCTGCTTCTGCAGCTGGTTAAAGGAAAACTGTCTAAATCCAGGGGCTGTGGATTTTGACAGTTTATCTTTAAGGAACACACTAGATAAGAGTTTTGTAGAGGCACAGGTCAGGAAGCATAGGCAAACCAGGAGACATTATAAAAGTGACAAGAAGCATTTTATTACTTATTATATTATTATTTATTAGGATTAGAATTTGTAATCCTAGTACTCAATAAATAAATAAAATACAAAAAAAAATAAAAATGTACAGGATAGCTCTTCACAAAGGCAGTACAAACAAAAATCCTTTCTCTGAGTCTCAAGACTCTGTCAGTCTCTTATGTATATAGACAAAACATTGCTGTCTTTATATGAAATGTCTGCCTGGCAATTTTATCACTGCATCTTGTTCTTGTAAGTTTCATTTTTTGGTTTTCACAAAATGCAACAACTCTTTTTTCACTGACCTTCCTATGACCAGCCTAAAGAGTACAGTATGGCTGTGCATTCCCTTCCCGTGATAAATGATAAGTTCTGTACAATTGCCTAGACCTTAGTCCTTGATAGTAAGCAGCCTGCCAAGCCCAGTTATATAGCTGAACAGTTAGTTTGTGTTTGACTACAGTTTAAAAAAAGTTGAACAAGTCATGTACATACCTGCAAATTTTGATTAGCGGTATCATACGAGGTACATAATTAAAATTTTGACTAAGCAATGCACATATGCTGTATAGCAGGAAATATTAGCAATCAGTTTATTTTCGCTATATTAGAAACAGAAAGATAGAATTTGATGGCAGATAAGGACCGCTTGGCCCACCTAGTCTGCCCATTTCCCTACCTAACGGATAAGCTGCAGATCCTAGTTAACCAATAGCCTACTTCCTCCTACCCCCCCCACTAGAATTGCCTTATGTCTGTCCCATGCATTCTTGAATTCCCCCGCTGTTTTTGACTCTACAACCTCCTCAGGAAGGCCGTTCCATGCACCTACAACCCTCTCTGTAAAGAAATACTTCCTCACATTACCTCTGAGCCATCCCCCTCTATCATCAAATTGTGCCCCTTGTTCTTGCACATCTCTTTTTATGAAAGATGCTACCCTCTTGGACTTTGTTGATTCCCTTGAGGTATTTGAAAGTTTCTATCATGCCCACCCCCCTTTCCTTGAGGCTATACATCTTAAACTCCTTTAGTCTTTCTTCATATGCCTTCTGCTGCAGACCCTGCACCATTTTGGCTGCCCTCCTCTGGACAGCCTCCACTCTGTCTATGTCTTTGCGGAAATAGGGTCTCCAGAATTGTACACAGTACTCCAGATGTGGTCTTACCAACTGCCTGTACAGAGGGCCAACAACTTCCTGTTTTCTACTGGTGATGCCTCTCTCTCTGCATCCCAGTATCCCCCCAGCACTCCTTACTGCCTTCTCACATTGCTGGCCCACCTTTAGGTCATCTGATATGATTACCCCCAGGTCCCTTACCATTTTTGTAGTTGTCAGTATCTCACCCTCCATTGTGTACTCTTCCCCTGGGTTTTCGTTTCCCAGGTGCGTTACTTTGCACTTCTTTGCACTGAATCTAAGCTGCCATACATTTGACCATTCCTCCAACCTTGCCAAGTCCCTTTTCATCCTTTCCACCCCACCTTGCATATCAACCCTGTTGCACATCTTTGTATCATCTGCAAAGAGACATACTTTCCCTTCCAGTCCCTCTGCAGTGTCATTTATAAAGACATTAAAAAGGACCGGACCCAGTACAGAACCCTGAGGTACCCCACTAGTTACCCCAGTTTCTTCACTGTGGACTCCATTTACTATTACTCGCTGTGTCCTGTTGTCCAGCCAGTGTTTTACCAAGGCTACCACCCTGGGACTCACTCCCAGGCTGGCTAATTTATTTATTAATCGTTTGTGCGGGACTGTTTCAAATGCCTTGCTAAAGTCTAGGTAGGCCATGTCCACAGTCCCTCCCTGGTCTACTACTTTGGTCACCCAAAGAAATCAATTAGATTTGTCTGACATGACCTTCCTGCTGTGAAAGCCATGCTGCCTTGGGTCCTGTGCCCCACTGGCCTCTAGGTACTAAACAATTCTTTCCTTCAGAAGTGATTTCATCATTTTCCCTACCACTGAGGTCAAACTGACAAGTCTGTAGTTTTCTGCCTCTGTCTTGCCCCCACTTTTGTGAAGGGGAATCACATCCACCCTCCTCCAGTCCTCAGGTACCACACCATCCACCCATGATTTATTAAAAAGGGTAGTCAGTGGTGTTACTAGTTCTTCCCTTAGTTCTTTTAGAATTCTCATGTGAATCCCATCAGGCCACATTGCTTTATCCACCTTCAGTTTTAAGAGTTCTTTCAGAACTCTTTCTTCTGTGAAAGGACTAATATCAACCCCCCTATCCAGAGTGCTTCTGTTGACTGGATTAGGTATCTCCTCCTGCTTTTCCATTGTGAATATTGAGCAGAAGTATTCGTTCAGTATCCCTGCCTTTTCACTGTCACTCTCTGCCCAACCACCTTCCTCTTTATTCAGCCTCAGTATCCCTGCCTTAGTCTTTCTTTGCTCCCCAATGTACCTAAAAAAGGTTTTATCCCCCTTCTTAACTGAGCTGGCTATCTTTTCCTTGGTCTGAGTCTTTGCTATTCTGACTGCCTTCCCCGCTTCCTTCTGCTTTAACTGGTGCAGTTCTCTGTCCTGCTCCTTCTGTGTTTCCTTATACCTCCTGAATGCTACCTTTTTCTCCCTTACCTTCCCTGCCACTTCTTTTGAGAATCAGTGTTTTTTTTCTTTCATTTTGATTTGTTTATTTGCTTCACACAAAGGCTTGTTGCCTCTGTGATGGCGGTTTTGATGTTTCCCCATTGTTGCTTCACCACACCTTCTTGCCTGTTTGCTAGTGCTTTTCTGAGGCACTCTCCCATTTTGACAAAATCAGCCCTCCTAAAGTCCAGTACCTTCACATTTGTGTGGCTTGACCATACAGTTAAGTTTATCGTGAACCACTGTTTGGTGGTCGCTTGTTCCCAGATGGCTACACACTTCAAGATCAGAGATCCTGTCTTCGTCCCCATTTGAGAGTACTAGGTCTAAGACTGCTCCCTCCTGAGTGGGTTCCAAAACTAGCTGTCTGAGGCATGCCCCCTGTAGGGCATCGAGAATGGCTCTGTTCTTGGATGTGCCTGCAGCAAAGGTGCTCCAGTTAATATCTGGCATATTCAAGTCCCCCATCAGCAATATCTCCCCTTTCTCTGCCATCCCAAGGATGCCTTCTATCATTTCCTTGTCCATTTCCTCCCCCTGAGACAGGGGTCTGTATAAAACCCCTGTGCGGATTGTGGAGCCATTTCCAGTCTCCAGGGTGACCCACAGTGCCTCCTCTCCTCCCTGTTTACCCTTTAGTTCTGTTGCTTTGATCCCATCCCTTACATAGAGAGCAACTCCTCCTCTTCTTCTACCCTCCCTGTCCCTCCTGTAGATTGTGTACCCTTGTATGTTGACATCCCAGTCATGGTTCTCTCTGTACCATGTTTCTGTGACTGCCACGATATCCAGGAATCCCTCTTCCATCAAGGCCATCATTTCGGGGAGCTTTTTACCCAGACTACAGGCATTGATACTCATTACCCTCCAGTTTTTTATGGCTTTATTTCTTTTTGCCCTATCCCTGTCCTTACTGCCTTTGTCTTTTTCTCCATTTACCCCAGCCCTTCTCCCTATCGACTGCTCTATCTTGGTGTTTACCTCACTAACCACCCTAATTTTTTGGAGGGGCTTGGATTTCCCCTTCTCCTTTTCAGTGCCTCCCCTCCTTGGCTAGTTTAAATGCTTGCCAATGAAGCATTTAAACTATCACCTAGGATCCTGGTTCCCCTCCTGGATAGATGCAGACCATCGCACCTGTATAGGCTTGCATCCCTCCAGGTGGAGTCCCAGTCCCCAGTGAAGCCAAATCCCTGAGCTCTGCACCATTTTTTCAACCAGTCATTGAATCCCATGGTTCGGAGTACCCTAGCCTCATCCATGCCATAAACAGGTAGCACTTCCAAGAAAGTTACCATATGTGCTACTCGTCTAAGGCCCCTTCCCAACTCCACAAACTCCTGTTGCACTGCTCTGATCCCATTCCCAGCCAGGTCATTCATCCCTAGGTGGATAATGACATCCAGCTCACTCCCCCTTGCAGCTGCTCCCACGATCCTGAGAATTTGTTTCCTGTCCCTCCAAGCCATGGCGCTGGGCAAGCACCTTACCTCCCTTTCCCCTCCCTCCCCCAGTTCTACCCCCATAACAACTGAGTCCCCTACCAGGAGCTGTTTCCTTCCCCCATGGGGTCCTGTGCCACCCTCCTGTGGGTCTCTATTGTGGAGGTTTCCAGCATCCTCTTTGGTCTCCACTGCAGGTGCCTCCATAGAGGAACCAGGCTCTACCAGAGTGGCAAATGAATTGTGGAGAGGCACAACTGGAAGAATGCGCCGCTGTTCCACCACCCTCACCCTCCCTGAGCCCACTGTGGTCCAACCACTCCTCTTTCTTGGCAACCTCTGAGGTAGTGGCAGTGGCCTGGGTGGTCCCTGGGTGAGGGAGCAGGTTTCCCGAAATCTTGCCAGGTCAGCATGGAGACGAGCAACCTCCTCCCTCAGACCAGAAAGGTGCCTGCAAATAGGGCAGCAACGCAGTCTCGAGAACGTCTCCCAGAAGACTGCTGCTCCACAGCCAGTGTATTACACCACTCCCCACATGTCTGTGTCCCTTCCTGTTATAGATGCTTTTCTTTTGATTTTGTTTTTTGTTCTTGTTTTAGTGTGTGCAAGCTTAAAGGGACACTGTCAACCATCATATTATTTCTAGACAAAAACCTACATTGCTTACCTTCTATAACATTCATTGATGTGGACATTTGTTTTCTCTGTCTTCTTGTTTAGTAGAACTGAAACGCATGCTAATGTATATTTATAAACAACTTTGTTTTGTTTACACTCCTGGATCTGTTTTTACTGCATACTTCCTGAGCATTAGAGACACCCCCAAACAGTTCAGCCACTGATGCAATAGCTTCCTAACCTCCCACTGTATCATGTGGGGCTAGACTGTGTTGTGGGTGTTCCCAAGTCCAGGAAAGATGCAGCTGGAGCCCATCAAGGAATGTAAACAAACATTTGTTTGTGTGGTAACATTAATATGGTGAGTAGTATGTTTTTCACTTATTGTTTTGTACTTTATGTTTATTAGATTTACTGTATATGATACACAGAACACCACCCTCATAGGCAGGCTTTCAACATTAGAACAGACATTACAAGTAATGCTTAACAGTAGTGTTACAGTAAGGAGATGATCAGCCCCTATAATGTGATACCACACGTTGGGGGGGGGGAGAGAATAAACAAACATATAATTCAATAACCCCAAAGCAGTTACGAAACTGGCCATTGCTGCCATGAGCAGGGATTTACCATCACAGCGTGTGTAACAATAACTGTGCACCTTTTCTAGCGGGTTAAGTCATCCTCCTACTAAAACGCTGGCTCAAAGCTAATAGACCAGCGTTGCTCCCATTCCCCAGCAGCCCACTGAACATACAGAATTACCAGCTTTGTAATGGTGTAGAACATTTTAAAACACTGTAAAGCTTAAATGCACAGACATCAAAACATCATCATATAGTCCATATCTTGCAGTGTTGCAGAAGGAATAGAAAAACTTTGGTTGCCCCATGACTTTAACTGTCCTATGCATAGTCAAGAGTTCAACGGTTCCTATATTAGTTCTACAGTACATCAGATCTCTCAGGACACACAGCAAAAACCTATAACTGCCGGCTCAACACCATCTACAGATCCTGCATTATATTTATTTATTACAGTGAAAACGCCAACCACCTGTCCCTTATAGCCATTTTTCATCAGTACATATTAGTTGTAAAATCCCATAAGAGGCAACAGAAAAAAAAAAAACGGGCTTTTAGCAAGCGACAGTTGTGGATACTAGTTCACGGTTTCCTATAGTTCAGGCTATTGCAGCAAACCAACATGTCGCATGGCATTTACTCACTGTCCCCAGAGTCACTCTCTGAATTGTCCTCCTTTGTTTGGAACTCCTTTTCAATCCGGTCCAGTAATTTGTTTGCTTCCCCAGGATCATCAAATTAGTAGGTCTTTCCTCCGTAAAAGATCCTCAGACTTGTAGGTACCAGTAACACATGTTGCACCCCCAGTTGCCTTAGTCGGGCCCAAATGCCATCAAAACTTTTCTTGCGTTGTCTGGTGGTATAACTTAAGTCTGTGAAAATATGTATTTTGTGCCCTTCCCTGTCCATGGGACCCTTTCTCTTGACTTGTGCAATGATGATTTCTTCATCTTGTATAGATCCCAGCACCACGAGAATAATATGAGGCAGGACTTGGTTAGTGGCTGCATGGCTTCTCCCACCACGAGGAGTAATTCGGTAGGCCTTGACCACTGACAGTTCCTCTTGCATCTGAACGCTGTCCGAAAAAAAAGGATTTGAGAAGCCCACACATTCCTCCTCTTCAGCTCTTTCTGGTATCCCCAATATCTACACACGTGCTGCTCTAGATAAATTCTCCAGATTTTCAAGTATCCTCTGTAGTACCGCATTTTCCTCTATCAGACCTGCCGTTACCGTCATTGCTGTCGTCGCAGATTTAGTTTCTTCCTCCAGCAAATTAACTTTAGTATCCAGGATTTTGAATTGGGCAGTGAAGTCCTCCATTTTCAGATCGAGCTTTTGGATAGTTTTTAGAAGTGCAGTATTAGATGGTTGAGAGGCAGGCTCCTACCCAACCCCCGAGCTAGAGTCCTTGTTAGTTCTAAGTTTTGATTCCTTTCCACGGGCGCCTTCCCCACTAGCTGCTGCTTTGTTAGTTCTGCCCATCTCTCCCAGAAAACTACAAGAAGCGAGACAAATCGTGTATTTTCAGACTCAGCAAAATGTCTAGTTTCCAATTTTGCAGCTTGTTTTTTACGTTCCAAAGTAGATTTTGTTTAATTTATAATATTTGGCTGCTGTTACTGGAGCTCCACTGAGAAGCTGCTACACACTCGCCTGCTGGCCACACCCCCGGTTTTCACTTTTTTTTTAAAAAATAGGAGTCAGAATTAAACTACCAGCTACCTCAGCAATCTTTTCAGAATTTTGGCAATCATAAAATGTGTTTTTTAAACTAGAAACACTTTGAGATCTAAGGGGGTTGACAGTGTCCTTTAAAGGACAAAGGCACTAAAATAACCTGATCACTAATATTGCAGGGAGCATAGTGCTGTAACTGGACAGGACGCTGACACGCTAACTCAATCAGGTGATAAACAGTAATGCACCCCACTCCATGCTAAATAAAGAGAACACTAAAATAAGCTGCTATGCAGTATGTATTATTGTGATGCTTTTTCTAAATAAAGCAGAGTTTTAAAAAGCTTTTAATCTTTACACTACATTTACAAGATTCTGTGGTCATTTGTAACAATAGCTATCAAAGCGTGGAATTCTCTGCAGAAGTGATCGCGGTTACCTCGTTTGACTCTTTCAAAGCACAAACATCAGTCTTCTTCCTCAGGAAACATAACTAACTGTACAGTACTGACATTTAACACAATCATTGGTGCATCTTATAGCTGTTCTTGTATGTTCTATTATGCATCTTACAGCTGTACTCATATGATTTATTCTGTATTGTCCATGCTGTTATTATTCTGTTAATGTGCAACTATCTGTGACTTGGACACCTTTGAAAGACAGCTCGAGATCAAACATCTTTCAAATACAATAAAACACAAATACAGAAAACTAAAGGAAATTCATCAACTCTGGGAAATGTTTTTTGCAACTACTGCTGTTTTATGCCACTTTGCCTCCAGTCAGCCCCCATCTACTCGGCCACCCCAGACCCGTCACTCTGGCATATCCCAGGACTTGCCTTTGACTCTGTAGTTCCTTCATAGCTTAATTCCCTTGGACAGGAAGGAGGGGGTGGTCGCCTCAGAACACATCCAGTGTGGGAGACGATACCTGAGTACCCAGGTGAGAGGCCTGCAGGCAGCCAGCATCATCCTGCCAGTCAGGTTATTCTTCCACTTTCCATCCCTTCCTCCAAGACATCAACAAGGATGCACCAGCACACATGCATAGAGTGCAGCACCAGCAGACATCCTCCAGCCCTACAAGCCAATCCTGAAGAATGCACTGCTGCCTGTGGTCACCCAGGTGGCAGTACAGCGACAGAACAGGCTACCCTACTTCCCAGAAGGAGGAAAGCATCCCCTGGGACCCTCATGTCCGCTGCCCCCCAGCCAGCCCCAATGACCCAAGTTAGTTCCTGAACTGGGGTCACCAGCACCGCTACTGCTGCACCGACCGTCCGGCTCAACTCTAGGAAATTTTAAAAATAAATAGCATGAAATAGAAAGATTTACAGACAGAGAAACCTCACTAAAAATCCCTTAAGTCTACAGTACTTACCCCATAGGTATTCTTAAAAAACAGCAAGACTTCTGGTCACCCAGGCCTAAGATTTAAAAACAAACAAACAGATAACTCCCTGGTGGCAAGGAGGGCATCTGGTATGTCTGGCTCCAGATCAGTCTGCTGGAGCCAAGACCTACATGTATATATACCCCCAGGACCTGCCCCCATCCATTTGCCATGTCACTTAAAATGTTCACCCCACTTTCTTCTAGAAAACTTCTCTATAGAAGCCAGCATTAAATTTTCAAGATCCTGACCAGTTTGGACCAGCTTGACTCTGCAGCTTTCCATGCAAATTAGGTGCCAACCCAACATTACAATGTAAACCCAGGTCCACACTTGTATATAAAGTGCATAAATTCTTTATCCCTCCAATACACAGGAAAAGTGCAAATAAAGCAGCAGCATAGCAGTGCAAAATACGCCCTGTCCTCCAGCCCTGTGAGCTGCTTCCAAATACACTGCTGCCTGTGGACATCCAGGTGGCAGTACAGTGGTAGAGCAGGCTACCCTAACGCCCAGAAGGAGGAACGCATCCCTGGGACCCTCAAGCAAGAGGAAGGAGGCAGCTGCTAGAACTCCTCTACTGGGACTAACGAACAAGGACTCTACTACCAGGACCTTCAATTAGGGGGAGAAAAAAAAAACAAGAGTTGGTGTGCTTGTCCGAGTTGGGGGAAGGGAACTTATATGTGCTGTTAGCTAGGTGAAGAAAATAGCTGTAAATTAGGGGGTGTGGCTTAGGCAGCAGAAAGCCAGGTGTCTGTATTTAAAAATTCCATGGTTAGCTTTTGGCAGAGAGCAGCACTAGGAAGCTGCTAGAACTCCTCTACTGGGACTATATAGCCCTCCCTCCCCTCCACCCTTAGCCAGTTCCACTTTTATAGGCACTGGATGTGACTTGACAACAGGAACTTCCTGTTTGGGAGAAAGAAGGAAGTGATCACAGAGGCACAAAAAACACCATCCTAGAAGGAAAAGAATAGCTCTCCCTCACCCACTAGCTGCTGGAGGTTTGTCTCTGAGCAAGTAAGAAGGAGACTACTGAGGAATACAAGAACTTCCTGTCCCAGAACAGGAACGGCAGGAGCTGTAAAGGCACGGTGGCAGTAGGAGAGCAGAGAGAAAAAACGAACAAAAAAAAAGTAAACAGAGAGGAAAGAATAAGCATACAAAACAACAGTCGAGGGGTCACAAAGAAGACATGACGGGAGTGGTGTAGTGCAGTGGTTTTGGAGCAGCAGTCTTCTGGGAGAGGTTCTGGAGGATACAGTGTTGTTCCACCTGTAGACAACTCTCTGGGCTGAGTGAGGAGGTTGCCAGTCTCCAGGCTGAGTTGACCAGGATCTGGGGGACCTCCACTCCCACTCAGGGACCACCAGGGCCGCTGCCTCAGAGGCTGACAAGAAAGAGCAGCAGTTGGACAACAGTGAGCTCGGAGGGGGTGAGATTGGAGGAACAGAGGTGCACCCCTCCAGCTATACCTCTCTACAATTCATATGCCGTTCTGGCACAGCTTGGTTCCTTTATGGAGGCACCTGCAGTGTAGACCAAGGAGGATGCTGGGAACCTCCACAAAGGAGACCCACATGAGGGTGGCACAGGACCTCACAGAGGAAGAAAACAACTCCTGGTGGTGGACTCAATTGTTAGGGGGATAGAACTGGGGGAAGGGAGAGGGAGGTAAGGTGCCTGCCCAGCACCATAGCTTGGAGGGACAGGGAGCAAATCCTCAGGATCGCAGGAGCAGCTGCACAGGGGAGGGAGCTGGATGTCATTGTCCACCTAGGGACAAATGACCTGGCTAAGAAAGGGATCAGAGCAGTGCAAGAAGCATTTGTGGAAATGGGGAGGGGCCTTAGATAAATAGCACACACGGTAACCCTCTCGGAGGTAATGCCTTTTCTACGGCATGGGTGAGGCTAGAATGCTCCACACCATGGGATTCAATCAAAGGTTGAGAAACTGGTGCAGAGCTCAGGGTTTGGGCTTTATTGGGGACTGGGGGCCCATATGGAGGGATACAGACCTATACTGGTGCAATGGTCTGCATCTGTCTAGGAGGGGAATCAGGATCCTAGGTGATAGGGTTTAAATGCTTCATTGGCAAGCACTTAAACTAGCCAAGGAGGAGGCACTGAAAATGAGCACAGAAATCCCAGCGCCCCCCCCCCAAAAAAAAAAAATAAAAACAGGCAGTGTAGTTAGTGAGGTAAACACCAAAACAGAAAAGTCAACAGAAAGAAGGGCAGGGGTAAATGGAGAAATAGGCAAAGGCAGTAAGGAGAGGGAAGGGGCTAAAAGGGGTAAGGCCATCAAAAAATGGAGGGCAATGAGTACCAACGGCCATAGTCTGGGTAAAAAGCTCCCTGAACTAGTGGCCTTGATGGACGAGGGACACCTGGATATCGTGGCAGTCACAGAAATATGGTACACAGAGAACCATGACTAGGATGTCAACATACCAGGTTACACAGTGTACAGGAGGGACAGGGAGGGTAGAAGAGGAGGAGTAGCTATCTACATAAGGGAAGGGATCAAAGCAACAGAACTAAAAGGTAAACAGGGAGGAGAGGAGGCACTGTGTGTCACCCTGGAGACAGGAAATGACACCACAATCCACAAAGGTGTTGTATACGGACCCCTGTCTCAGGGGGAGGGAATGATCGAAGGCATCCTTAGGATGGCAGAAAAAGGGGAGATATTGTTGAAGTGGTAAAGGAGGCCTCCACTCTCGGGAAGGCTGCCGCCACGCGGCCCTCAGGTTCGAGCGGGTCCGCTAAGTTGGACATCGGTACCACCAATGTTCACCCGGACAAGGTTGGTAAGCTGCTCGCTCCTTTGGGAGGGCGCACAGTCACTCTTTCGCCCGACAAGGCCGCAACTCCAGCGCTGCCTTTATCGAGCAAGGGATCGAATAAGTTGGACGTCGGCTCCTCTGACGCCTGCCCAGATCCAGCTGATAAGCCGGATGTCAGCCCCTCCGATGCCCACCCAGCCAAAGAGCCTGCGCCGGACCCCCCTCAACCAGTCCGACACCCCATGTTCCCCACAACACCTGGTGTTGCCCTCTGAGGTCCCTCCGTCTCCTCTACTGACCCCCGGGGATTCCAACCCTCCCTCCCCAGTCGTCATGGAGGACTTGAACATGCTGCCGTCTGGGCCCCTTCCTTCGGGACCAGACACCCTGATGCCAGACCCTGAGACGCCGGCTTACCCGATGCTGGCCAACGTCCCCCTACTGGACGGTACTCCCACACCAGGCCCAATGCCCATGGGGCCAGCTTTTCCTTTGCCTGGCCCACCAGCTGGGCCTCTGCCAGGTCCCTCTGTTCCATCAGAGCCTCTGGGCCCCGGGTATCCGACACCTCAAAATCCGGTGCCGTCTTACCCAGCGCCACAGTATCCGATGCCACAGTACCAGACGCCTCAATACCCGACCCCGGGCTTCTTGCCTTCGGGTTATGGATACTCCATGTACAGATATCCTCAGTATCCGTATCCCCCCTCCTCCTCCGCTAGCCATTCCCCAGCGCCGGCTGATTTGAAGGAAACTCTAGCCTCCTGGTGGACTGAGGCCAAGGCTCAACTCACCAGAGAGGCAGAGAGTCGTCAACCAATGCCAGACCCTTCACATCATCCCCTACATCAGAGACGGGAGACTCCCTCCCCCTGACCCAACACCAGAAGTGAACCGTCGGCCGCCAGGGGTGGTGAGGATACGCATCCCAGAGAACTTCCCAAAGTGACCGTCCCTCCCCCTCATAGGGAGGAGTCTTTCTCTTCTTCGTTGGAGACCTCTGACTCGGACTCACAGGGACGCTCTGACCCAG
This sequence comes from Neoceratodus forsteri, assembly GCA_016271365.2. Classification (NCBI taxonomy): domain Eukaryota; kingdom Metazoa; phylum Chordata; order Ceratodontiformes; family Ceratodontidae; genus Neoceratodus; species Neoceratodus forsteri. The sequence continues at coordinate 1,073,748,269 of CM057454.1, read as the reverse complement.
ATGACGAGCCTCGTACTCCAGACCGACCTAGGCCTAGGACCCCCCCGAAGTCTCCTCCAGAGGATCCTTCTGGAGCTACTAAGAAAGATCCAGGAAGTTCATCAGTGGCAATCTCTGGAGCCAGATCCACAGCGTAAAAAGCTCACTGCCCACTTGGATCCGCCCAAGTCTGTTCCTACATTGATTCCACCCTGGATAGAGCCTCACGCGGATCTTGTTTCCACTATTTGGAAACAACCTTCCACGTTAGCCCCACCCCTTCCGAGGAAGGCAGATCGGCTATATCAGGCTCCCGAGGGAGCAGATTTCTTGAACCTACACCCCAAAGTGGACTCAGTCGTGATTAGCGCCGCTCACGGTCACTCCGCTAATCCAAAACATCTCAGCTCATCTCCACCTGACAAGGAGTCAAGGCTTCTGGACCAATATTGGAAGAAGATCTATGCAACTTCTACCCTGGGTATTAGGGCCCTGAATTATGTAACACATATGGGGGATTACCACAAGATCATCCTTAGTCAGGTGGAATCAAAGTTAGACTCCCTTCCTGAGTCCCAGACAAAAAAGGAGGTGGTGGATCTTGTCCGTTCTGCTAATTCGGCCAGTCGGCACGTTTTGTGCCACTTACAATGCAGTGGGCACAGCGAGACGGAGCTCAGCTTTCGCTGTAGGCCTTCGGCATCATGCCTGGCTCCATGTGTCAGGTTTAATCCCTGAAGTGCAATCTGCTATTTAGGATGCTCCCTTCAGGGGTTCGGTGCTGTTCGGGGGTGTGTCAAGGACATCATTACCGACCTGCGAGAGAAGGGCACTGCACTCAAATCTGTTGACTCTTTGTACAGACCCCCTCAGGGGCAGCAGCGTCCATTTCGTAGATGTAACTGACGAAAACCAAAACCACAGGGCAAACGGGCCAACAAGTGTTGGGCCCCTCCAGCAACCAAGACTCCCCCTACCAAAAAAGCCGCAGGAGCCTCAGCTGCTGCGCTGCCCAGACCTCCTGATTCCTCGCCTCTCCCACTGCCTCTGGAGGTCCCAGAGGAACCAGTAGGAAGGAGATTCTCCTTCCATTTAGCGGGTTGGGAGAAGAAAATGTCGGATGCTTGGGTGCTCCAGTTGATTGCAGGAGGACACTCAATAGAGTTTCTACAGAAACCACCCTGAAGACCACCCTCCAAGTTGTCTTACTACCCAGAACATCATCCTTTGGTCCTAGAAGAAATTACCTCCCTTCTCTCAAAGGCGGCGACAGAACCAGTTCCCAACCACCTTTTGGGGATGGGTTACTATTCCCATCTCTTCCCAGTTCCAAAGAAGACAGGAGATGTGAGGCCTATTCTAGACCTCAGTTCCCTGAACATGTTCATGGAGTACAAATGCTTCAGAATGCTCTTCCTGCAGAGCCTTCTGCCTCTTCTTCAGCTTTGGACATGCAGGATGCTTGCCTATGTATCCTCATATGCCCTTTCCACTGCAAATTCCTCAGATTTTGCTTTCAGGGGGACCACTACCGAATCAAGGCCCTCCCTTTTGGTCTCTCCTCAGCCCCCCAAGTATTTACCAAATGCCTGTCTGTGGTGGTGGCCCACCTGCGTACTCAGGGAGTTCAGGTATTCCCGTACCTGGGCGACTGGCTACTCTTGGCCCCATCCAGGGAGGAACTCCTACACTCTCTGTCCCTTACCCTACACGTTTTCACCAACCTGGGTATTACCATCAACCAGGCAAAGTCCCATTTGTTATCTTGTCAACACCTACAATTCATAGGGGCGATTCTGGACACGACCACCGGCAAAGCCTTTTTGCCTCAGGACAGGGCGGACACCCTTCAGGCTCAAGCACGCTTCCTGTCCAGTCACAGACTGGTCGGATCCAGGTCAGTCCTCCGCCTCCTCGGGCTAATGGCGGCTGCCATTCCGACAGTCCCACGTGCTCGGCTCCATATGACGATTTCTTAATGGATGCTTCGGTCTCAATGGGACAAAACACTGGATGATCTAGACCATGAAGTACTAGTTTCCAACCCTATGATCAGGGACTTGCAATGGTGGATGGTGCTAGAGAACCTCTGCCGGGGAATTCACTTCAAGATCGAATCCCCCTCCCAGACACTGACGACAGATGCCTCAGGTGAGGGCTGGGGAGCCCATCTCGGGTCTCGCAGGACTCAGGGCAGCTGGTCCCAATTCGAACAAAATCTGCACATAAATGTGCTCGAACTAAGAGCAGTCCTTTATGCCCTTCAGGCCTTGCACTCTTCCATCCTTCCCGGTCATTTCCTCATACAGACAGACAATATGTGTGTAGTCTGGTATCTCAACAAGCAAGAAGGAACACGTTCCTACCCTCTATGCAGGGAAGCAATGAGAGTGTGAGTCTGGGCTACTTAGCACCACCTTCCCTTGAAGGCCATTCACGTTCCGGGAGTGGAAAACACACTGGCAGACCACCTCAGTCGGTCCTCAGCCAGGGCCCACGAATGGGAACTGGATCAGGAGGTCGCAGACAACATCTTTCTGCAATGGGAGCACCTCAGATAGACCTGTTCACGTCTCCTCAAAATGCAAAACTTCCCTCCTTCTGCTCACTGCTCCAGGGTGAGGCATTTTTTGGCGGGATGCTCTGTCTCTCAATTGGAGGGACAGATTCGTCTATGCCTTCCCTCCTACTCCCTTAATTCCGAGGGTCCTGAACAAGCTCGGAGCAGAGGGGGCACGAATAATCCTCATCGCTCCATTCTGGCCCAGGCAAGTTTGGTTCTCTCTTCTGCAACAGTTTTCAGAGGAACCTCCACTTCCTCTTCCTCTGTCGCAACACTTGTTGACCCAAGATCAGGGGACCTTGTTCATTCAGGTCTCAAATCCCTTCATCTGGATGCATGGCTCCTGCAGACGCAGCTAAAGCCAGCTTCGGGGTTTCCCTGCTTGTAGCAGACATATTGGTAGAGGCCAGAAGAAAAAATTACTCACCTTAGTAACTGTGTTTCTTCTAATGAAGTCTTGCTGTATTCGGACTTATTGCAGTGATCCCCAACCTTTAAACTGCCCCGGAGAACAAAGAGTTAACTTTCTATAGAGAGCATAGAATGCTGAGCTCGAGCTCGGTTGGAGTCTCTGTCTGAAGTGTTTCAAACTCAAACCATCAGATTCTTACGAGCCCAACTAACTAAAAATTCCATGTGGAAATTGTAAAATTCCTACTAGTCAACTGGCAGAAAAAAATGTTGGATTCCCAGGGAAGACTCCAGTCAGGAAACCCAAAAACCAATCTAATACAAATAACAGTAATAAATCAACACCCAAACAAAAAGGAGGAGGGTGTAAACAAAAAGCACTGCACCTGCCCACCCACTTCCCAAAAACAGACTCTGAGACGGGAGGCAGGGAAGGAGGTCAGAATACAGCAAGACTCCATTAGAAGAAACACAATTACTAAGGTGAGTAGTTTTTTCTTCAAACAACATGAAGTCTTGCTGTATTCTGACATATTGCAGACTACCAAGCAGTACCTCCATGGAGGAGGGACAGAACCTACTTTGGGAATAGGCTCTGAAGTACTGCTGTGCCAACCGCGCATCACTCCTAGCCTGGATATCCAGAGAGTAATGCTTGGTAAAGGTATGGACTGCTTTCCAGGTGGCTGCTTGACAAACTTCTAAGAGAGGGATATCCCTGGCAGCAGCCAGGGAAGCAGCTGTACCTTTTGTGGAATGAGCCCTCAGGCCTGAGTGTGGAGTTTTTCCCAGTTTTTCATAGCAGAATTGTATACAAGACACAATCCACCTGGCAATAGATCTCTTGGTGGCAGGTTTGCCCTTTCCCACTTCTCCATAAGTGAGGAACAACTGGAGGGAGTCAAATCTGTGACCCTTGGTACGCTCTATGTAGTAACTAAGGGCTCTTTTAACATCTAAACTGTGTAGCCTCCTCTCTCCTGAGGAAGAATGATCAGTGAAGAAAACAGGAAGAGACAGATTGGTTTAAATGGAAGTCTGAAACCACTTTGGGCAAGAACCTTCTATTGGTTCTAAGGACCATTTTATCTCTGTGAAATGAGATACAATCAGGTTCCACTGACAGGGCTAGCAATTCACTGATACGCCTGGCAGAGGTAATGGCTACCAAGAACACAGTTTTCCAAGTCAAGTACTTAAGCTCTGCTGAAGACATAGGCTCAGAAGGGGGTTGCATAAGTTGAGCAATGCAAACATTCAAATCCCAGGCAGAGGCAGGATCTCCAAAAGGAGGACTGGTGTGAAGCAATCCTTTAAAAAATTTACAGAACACAGGATGAGAAGATAGTGAGGAAGACTTCCCCACAGACAAAAATGCTGAAACAGCTAACAAATGTACCTTGAGAGTAGCTGGTCTGAGGCCTAGGCTATTAAGATGGACCATATAATCCAGAACCATAGGCAATCCAGCAGTATCTGGAGAAATATGCTTCTTAGAACACCAAATGCTGAATCTCTTCCATTTTGAGTTACAAGTCTTTCTGGTGGAGGGCTTTCGAGAAGCTTTGAGAATATCCAGAACCCCTTGGGAAAGATGCAGATCTGCAAACTTTAACTCTTCAAGAGCCATGCCTTAAGATTGAGAGACTGAAGATCGGGGTACCAAATCCTCCCCTGAGAGGATGTTAACAGGTTGTAATTCCTGGGAAGAGACAAGGGAAGATGGACTGCTAGGGACAGCAACAGGGGGTACCAGGTCTGTCTGGCCCAATCTGGAGCAATCAGAATCACTTTGCAAGGCTGAATTCTTAGTTTGACTAAAACCTTGAACAGGAGTGGGAAGGGGGGGGGGAAGGCATACAGAACCTTCCCTTCCCAATCCAGAATCAGGGTGTCCAGGGGGACTGAGCCCAAGACTGGAGGTCTGCAACAAAAGAGAGGGAGTTGGTGATTGTCTGGGGCTGCAAAGAGATCTCTGGAGTGCCCCACTTTGAAAAAATCACTTTCAACACCTGAGGCTTCAAGGACCATTCGTGATGGCCCTGAGAGATCCTGCTCAGTGCATCTGCTAGCACATTGTCCTTCCCTGGAAGGTGAACTGCTACCAGAGAGGTTTGCAGGGAATAAGCCAGGGACCACAACTTCATGGCTTCTGTGCACAAGGCCGTGGACAGAGTGCCTCCCTGCTTGCTTGATGTACCACATGGTGGTGGTGTTGTCCGTTCTGACCTGAACCACCTTGTTCTGTACTGACTGAGAGAAAGCTTTTAGGGCCAGAAAAACTGCCCTGAGCTCTAGGAGATTGATATGAAGAAGGGATTCTTGGGGAGACCACAGCCCTGGCGATGAGGGACCCCAGATGGGCTCCCCAGCCTAGAAGAGAAGAGTCCGTGATAAGGACCACCGAACAAGGCTGAGTAGCAAAAGGAACACCTTGTCTTAAATAGTCCTAATCCTGCCACTATTGGAGGGCTTGGATCAAGGTCAGAGTCACTGGGATCAGTTTGGTAAGGGAATCCTTCCTCTGAGACAAAAAAGCTCTCAGGTGGAACTGAATATCCCTCATCTGGATTCTTGCCCCTTGGACCACTGCTGTTGAAGCTGCCATGTGGCCCAAGAGCTGGAGAAAATGCCTTGTTGGTCGAGATACCCGAAGGCTGAAGGAAGAGGCTAGTTTCATAAGAACCCTTGCCCTTTCTAGAGGGAGAAAGGCTCTTGCTCTGAGTGTGTCCAGTTCTGCCCCTATAAAGGTAAAAAGCTGGACTGGTTCGAGAACCAATTTGGGAAGGTTGAGAAGAAATCTTAGAGAAGTGAGCATTTGCTTGGTCACTTGCAGGTGAGACTTGACTTAGTCTGGAGACTGACCCACTATTAGCCAATCGTCCAGATATGGAAAAATGGAAATCTTTTGCCTTCTTAGAAAGGCAACTACTACTGCCAGGTACTTTGTGAAAACCCTTGGGGCTGAGTTTAGGCCAAAGGGCATTGCTCTAAACTGATAGTGGCCTGAGGGCAACTCGAACCTGAGGTACTTTCTGTGGGAGCACCTGATGGGAATGTGAAAGTAGGCATCTTTGAGGTCCAGGGAGGCTAGCCAGTCCCTGGCCTTAGAGAGGGAAGGATTATTCCCAGAGTTACCATCTTGAACCGGTTTTAAAGATGTTCGTTTAGATATCTTAGGTCTAGGATGGGTCATCACTCCCTGTCTTTTTGGGTCAGGAAGTACCTGGAGTACAGTCCTTTGCCCCAGTGTGGGTAGAGTACTCTCTATGGTTCTTAAGGTTGAAGATAAGAAACCTCTGCCTCTAGGGCAAGGGTTTCCGAGAGATTTGCAAGTGGAAAAGATATGGCTCTCATCTTTGGAAATTTTCTGAAGCTGAGAACCAGTCCCTGGCTTACTACTTCCAGGACCCACTTGTCTGATGTAACAGACATCTAGTCCTGGACAAAGTAAGCCAGCCTGCCCCCTACTGGATGTAGCGTTGTGAAAAAAATTACAGTTAGTAAATTATCAATTACAGATACTTAGAAAGGAGACGAACGGAGACGAGACTGATGGCGGAAGAATTTAATGATTATAACAATAATCACAGCGAGAGATTACAAGTGGTACATTCTTCAAAATAACAGTGTGTGATGGCTTGCTTATATAGTGGAAGACAGCATCATCATTTCCTATGGTTTTCTATGATTGATTTAAAACAAGCACAAACACCAACTTACAAGGCAATACTCCTTTGGTATATGAATGAGCTCATCCTTGGTCAGCACAAGTATAGATAGTGTACATTCTATTATTATATATGGCTAATAACAGCTGTCACTACCAGTTACCAAAGTCCAGGAGGAAGACATAGGTTTGGACTTAGGAATGTGCATACAAGCATTTTGGCCTGTCCTGATAAGGACAAACACTAGAGATAGTCAGAAGGGTAATTTGGACACTATCCTGTGTTCCTGTCTTGCAGACACATAAAACAACTGTTTGCTATTACTCACATGGTCAGCACAAATGTCAAAAGGCACTTTAATATTGCAACTTGTGGCTTTACAAGTTTTATATGATCCAATTATATAGACCAACATTTATTACACAGACACATGATATTTCAGACCAAAATGAGGTTAGGCTGAAATATAGGGACAAACTTCTTTATCCCTTGTTACACTGGAATAGGAGAGTCAACCCGGGCAGGCCCATCAGGGTGTCTGCTTGGCAGGGAATTTAGGCTGAGGAGTGGATGCAGCCCTGCTCATCCCCCTTCTTCATCTCCCTCTGAAGAACCCCATCTGAGAAAAGGAAGAAGAGACCTGTGCTTGGTAAAAAGGCCTCTGAAAAGGCCTGCCCCTGCCCCTAGACTGCTGCCTTTGAGGAGTTGCCTGCCTCTCCTTGGCCTGAGCACTCCTGTAAGTGGTCCTGTGCTCATCCAGTTTCTTCATGTAATTCTCTTATTGCTCCCCAAACAGATAATTACCCACTACAGGAAAATCTATGGCCTTAGCCTGGGTGTCCTGTGAGAGGCTAGTACATCTGAGCCAAGCCATTCTCCGAAGAGCCACAGATGCAGCCATGACTCTTGATGACACATCATTAGAGTCCACAGCAGCAAGAAACTGAACTTTAGATGCCTCAATCCCATCTGCAGCCACTGCCTCCAGCTCCTTGGCTAACTGGGGGGAGGCCTGTTTAGCCAGTGCCAGTAAAGTGTCCCACCTGGACTTCTGGTGCCTGGCTGTATAGGCCATGTAATTCACCTGCCGAGTGCCAAGGAAGATGCCATATACTGTTTCTTTGCCATGGCATCAATCTTCCTGGAGTCCTTGTCTGGGGGGTGTGAAGCCAAGGGAATATTTGCCTTGTCACACGCAGCAGCCTGCACTACCCCAACATGGCTGCATTGCTGGTATAAGAACTCCGTGTCTGAGCCTGAAAGTGTATACCTCTTGTCCATTCTTCTATCCACAGGAGGTATAGTGTTAGGAAACTTTAGGATTTTTTGTGTCCGTTTCCCAAAGGATTTGTGGAGGGGAATAGACAGTCTCCTGGACTCTGGGATGTCCATCATTTCTACATAATCAGGCTCCTCTTGATCTTCCATAGCCTCCTCCATAGGAAGCTGAAGGGTTTCAGCCACCTTTCTGTAGAACATAAAGTGAGAGGGGGACTCAGAAAGCCTAGGAGGGGAAACACCTGAAGGTCTGTCTGGGGAGATGTCCGGTTCCACAGGCACATCCAGACCCTCACTTTCACCATCATCATCCTCAAATTCCCCTTCCTCTTCAAACTCCGGTTCATAAAAATCTTCGAGGGTACAATCTTGAACCGGGGGAACCACCCGAACTGAACTCCTGCCAGACGGTTCCGGATTGGTAGGAACCGGGCGGAGCGATTCCACAATCTGAATTGCTCTGGCTATCTCTTCGGCGGTGGAAAAATGAACCTCTGCATCCGAACCAGATGATTTGTCTTTGCGTTTTCTTTTTGTCGGAACTGATCCCTCGGAATCGGCTCTCCTTTTGCCCGAAGAAGTATCGCCCTGGTCAGAGGGCACTCCTTCTGGTTCAGTCGGAACCGAACCAGGCTGGCCATCCGGGTCAGCGGAGTTCTCGGCCTCCTTATCCCTCAGTCTACCTAATCTCTTCTCAAGGGTAGATTTGGGAAAGTTTTTACATATTTGGCAGTCTGAATCGAGGTGGTCAAACCCCAGACAATCAACACAGGTGGTGTGGGGATCAGCCTTAGCAAAGACCTCCCCACACTCACTGCAGTGTTGAAACCCAGTGGGCCCATTTTTTTTCTTGGGTTTCTCAGACATGGCCAACCTAACCAACTTACCCTTTTTATGGCAACCTCCAGGCAAGACTCCCTTATCGGTTCCTAACCGTGTCACAGGTATTGGAAAAAAACGTACTAAAACACGGTTTTCTTTAGAACCGATAGGGACCGGTAACCACACACCAAGTAAAAACACAAAACACAAGAGTTCACTATCAAATGGCCGGGTTCAGCCGAACCGACCTGCACTTTTACAAGTTCCACACAGAAAACCAGAACAATTCCTATCTAGTACTCACGGTACCACAGACAAAGACTGAACCGACTATGAGAATAACTTTTCGGTTTAAAAAACGACTAAAACTGAAACTTTAACTGACTTTTGAACCGAGCTGAAGGAGAAATCTCTGGAGCGACCGTTCAGTGAGGCGGAGTAAAGAATCTGACGGTTTAGGTTTGAAACACTCCAGACAGAGACTCCAACCGAGCTCGAGCTCAGCATTCTATGCTCTGCATAGAAATTTAACTCTTTGTTCTCCGGGGCAGTTTAAAGGTTGGAGATCACTGCAATGTGTCAGAATACAGCAAGACTTCATGTTGTTTGAAAGCTTCCACCAGGTCCACCTACGCCATGAAGTGGAAACTGTTTTCGATTGGGCCATGTCAAAGGATCTGAACCTTTCTCTTGCCCAGCCAACACAGTCCTGGACTACACGCTTCATCTCTTCGATCTGGGTCTCAGCCATTCCTCTTTAAAGGGCCACATGGCACCGATTTCAGCCTACCATGCCCCCTTCGGAGACAGGACATTTGCTCAGCTGGAAGTCTCTAAGACATTCCTCAGAAAGGTCCTCCATTTGAGACCCCCCATCCACATTCCTGCTCCTCATTGGGACTTGAATTTTATTCTTGAAAAGCTTACTCTGCCTCCCTTCGAGAGGGCAGCCTCAGCAGAATTAAAGTTCCTCTCATGGAATACTTTCTTCCTAGTGGCCATTACTTCAGCTCAACGAATTTCCGAGCTTCAGGCCTTGATGTGTAAAATTCCATATTTGATTTTTCGCAAGGAACGTGTGGCTCTGCGCACCAACCCTAAGTTTCTCCCTAAGGTGGTGGCTGAATCTACATGAATCAATCCATTGAGCTACCCGCTTTTTTTTTTTTTTTTTTTTTTTACACAACATTCCAATCAAGGGAGTATCTCTTGCATACTTTGGATGTTCACAAAATACTGAGATACTACACCACTCGGACTAAGGATCTCAGGAAATCTGATCAGCTTTTTGTCTCTTTTGCTCACAAAAGAGAAGGCAATGCTGTTTCTAAGCAATGCCTATCAAAATGGTTGGCTCACTGTATCAGTTTCTGTTACGACAAGTACAACAAGACCCTGCCAGGTCAAGTCAGAGGTCACTCCACCAGAGAAGTAGCTGCCTCTGCGGCTTATTTCAAGAATGTGCCAGCAGCAGGTATCTGCACAGCTGCAACTTGGACTTCTGTCCATACCTTTACGAAACACTACAGTTTGGACATTGCCTCTTGCCGTAGAGCAGGCTTCGGGTTGGCTGTGCTTCAAGGTCTTCTTTCATAAGACTCGTTCAGCCGGAGGTTCCATGCCATGGATAGTCATCTTCCTCCCGAATGCTTTTCCTTGTTCCAGACTGCTTGGGACTCCGTCCTATATGTGAATACCTACTGCAAGAGCCCTCTCGAAGTAAGATAGTAAAGTTACGTAAGAATTTACCATAACAATAGGTCTTCAAGAGAGGCTCTTGCAGTAGGTATTGCCTTCCCGCCCTCCATCCCCCTAAGCTTTTTTGGCTCCATTTCCATGAGGGGAAATATCTTCTCTCTCATCTTGCCTCTTTTGGCCCTTGGTGGGAAAGAACTGGAAGGCGGGCGTGGGGGACCGTACCTTTATACTGACGTAGCATGACGCTGGTCACCTGATGTGGGGGCGGTCCCTGACAGAGACTGCTAGCTAGAAATTTTTACGTGGGGTCCTGACGCCTGGCAGGTCAGTCCTATATGTGAATACCTACTGCAAGAGCCTCCCTCGAAGATCTACTGTTACAGTAAGTTCTTATGTAACTGCACTATTTCTTTGACTGGGTGACCAAAGTAGTAGACCATGGAAGGGCTGTGGATATGGCCTACCTAGACTTAAGCAAGGCATTTGACACAGTCCCACATAAAAGATTAACAAATTAGCCAGCCTGGGAGTGGGTCCCAGGGTGGTAGCCTGGGTGAAAAAATTGGCTGGACAGCAGGACACAGAGGGTAATAGTAAACGGAGTCCACTTCGAAGAAAGGCGGGTTACTAGCAGGGTACCACAGGGTTCAGTCCTGGGTCCAGTCCTTTTTAATGTCTTTATAAGTGACATTGCAGAGGGACTGGAAGGAAAAGTATGCCTCTTTGTGTTTGACACAAAGATCTGCAACAGGGTCGATACACGGGGGGGGGGTAGAAAGGATGAGAAGAGACTTGGCAAGGTTGGCAGAATGGTCAAAAGTATGGCAGCTTAGATTCAATGCAAAGAAGTGCAAAGTAATGCACCTGGGAAACAAAAACCCAGGGGGAAGAGTACACAATTTTGGGGGTTGGGGGATTCTAACAACAACACAAGTGGAAAGGGACCTGGGGGTAGTCATATCAGATGACCTAAAGGTAAGCAAGCAATGTGAGAAGGCATCAAGGAGGGCTGGGAGGATACTGGGATGTATAGGAAGCGGCATCACCAGCAGAAAACAGGAAGTTATTATCCCTATGTACAGACAGTTGGTGAGACCCCATCTCCGCAAGGACATAGAAACACAGAAGTTGACAGCAGATAAGGACCGCAAGGCCCATCCAGTCTGCCCATTTCTTTTTCTACCTTATGACTGTGCCATAGGCCTTTGCTCTGTCAATAGCCTATCTATTCATACTCATCTGTATTGCTCCCTTATGCATATCCCATGCATGTTTGAAGCCCTGCACTGTTTTAATATCCACTACTTCCTGACGTAGGCCATGCATCCAGCACTTCCTCACATTACCCTTTAATCGGCCTCCCTCTAATCTCATTCTGTGTCCTCTTGTCCTGCTATTTTTCTTATATTGAAACATGTTAGACTCTTTCACCTTGTTAATGCCCTTAAGGTGTTTGAATGTTTCAATCATATCACCTCTCTCCCTCCTTTGCTCTAGGTTATACATATTGAGTTCAGTTAATCTGCCCTCATATGTTTTCTGATGCAGTCCCTGCTCCATTTTGGTTACCCTTCTCTGGACTGCTTCAATTTGGTTAATGTCCTTGTGAAGGTGTGGCCTCCAGTACTGCATGCAGTACTCCAGATGGGGCCTAACCAGTGTCTTGTAAAGAGGGATTATTACCTCCCTCTTCCGACTTGTGATACCCCTACTAATATACCCCAACATCCTTCTAGCCTTACCTACTGCTTTAGAGGTCTACTTGGATGGTTTCAGGTCATCGGTGATGACGACGCCCAAGTCCCTTTCTTCCCTTGTGACCGCCAGCAACTCCCCTCCCAGCCTATAGGTGGCTTCAGGGTTTCTCTTCCCTATGTGCATGATCTTGCACTTCTTTGTGTTAAACCCCAGTAGCCACTCTTCCGACCATTTTGCTAGTTTATCCAGATCTCTTCTCATTCTGCCCACCCCATCTGGATCATCTATTCTGTTGCAGATCTTGGTGTCATCTGCAAACAGAAAAACCTTACCCTCCAGTCCATCTGCAATGTCACTGATGAAGATACTGAAGAGGACTAGCCCCAGGACTTATCTCTGAGGTACCCCACTTGTGACTTGCATGTCTTCTGACTGTATACCGTTTACCACCACGCTCTGTTTTCTGCCTGTCAAGCAGTTTGCCACCCAGTTGACCAACGTCTGACCCAGTCCAAGCCTACCCAGCTTATTAATCAATCTTCTATGTGAAACAGTATTGAAAGCTTTGCTAAAGTCAAGGTAGGCAACATCAACTGCTCCCCCTTGGTTCACCACTCTGGTTACCCAGTCAAAGAAATTTATGAGATAGACAGGATGGAGGCAGTCCAGAGGAGGGCAACTAAAATGGTGCAGGGTCTGCACCAGAAGCCATATGAAGAGAGATTAGAGAAGTTCAACATGTATACCCTCGAGGAAAGGAGGGAGAGGGGGGACATGACAGAAACTTTCAAGTACCTCAGGGGAATCAACAAAGTCCAGAACAGTAACATCTTTCAGAAAAAGAGATGTGCAAGAACAAGGGGGCACAATTTGAAGATGGGGGGGGGTGCCTCAGGAGCAACGTAAGGAAGTATTTTTTCCAAGGAGAGGGTGGTGGATGCATGGAATGGCCTTCCTGAGGAGGCCGTGGGGTCAAAAACACTGGGGGAATTCAAGAATGCATGGGACAGACATAAGGCAATTATAGTGGGGGGTAGGAGGAAGTAGGCTGTTGGTTAACTAGGATCTGCAGCTTATCCAATAGGTAGGAAAATGGGCAGACTGAGTGGGCCAAGTGGTCCTTATCTGAGTGGCAGACTTAGAATGATGGACCATTATGGGTACCATCAATCAGCAATTACCCGTAATAAAGCAGAATTTCAGTACAGGGAAATTGCTGCGGCGCAGAATCGACCAGCCCAGCTCTTCCAGACTGTGGACAGATTGTGCAATCCCATCTATCTCCAGCCTGGGAGAGCTTTATCACAAGAACAATGTGAGGAGTTTGCTTGATTCTTCTCGGTCAAGGCTGTCGCAATCAGGTCTGGCCTCCGTTAGACTCCCTCTAATGGGAACAGTGGTGGTTGGCAGGAGATGTCGGGCGCCCAGTTTGCCTGGTGTGACTTCTGCCTTCCCACAATCAATGACACTGTGATGTTAGTCCAGTCACTGCAACCAACCAACTGCAGTTTGGATCCAGGCCCTACACGCCTCCTGGTAGGCTGCATGGATAAAGTCAGCCCAGTCCTTGCCGAGTTAGTCTTGAGGTTTTTGGAAAGGGGTATTTTTCCAAATTCCCCAAAGGAGGCTGTGGTTCAGCCCCTCTTTAAAAAGCGCTCCTTGGATCCGGACTGTCTGGCAAACTACAGACCGGTTTCTAACCTGCCCTTTGTGGGTAAGGTTATTGAGAAGGTGGTTGTATCGCAGCTGGATGATCATTTAACCAACCACAATGTCTAGGATTCTTTCCAGTCCAGATTTAGGATGAGACATAGTACTGAGACAGCCCTTGTCCGGGTACTAAATGGCCTCCTAATAGCGAGAGATCGAAAGACCCGTTCCATCTTGGTCCTTCTAGATCTCTCTGCGGCATTTGACACTGTAGACCATGATGTGCTGTTGGAGCATCTGCAGTTTATCTGTGGACTAACGGGTACGGTTCTCAGATGGTTTCAATCATCCCTTGAGGGTAGGACTCAGAGAGTGGTGTCAGGGATTTTTTCCTCAGCACCGCTCCCCCTATCCTGCAGGGTGCCGCAGGGCTCCATCTTATCACTCATGTTGTTTGCAGTCTATGTGCTGACATTAGACGTGATTATGAGATGGTACGGCTTGAGTTTTCACTGCTATGCAGATGATACTCAGCTGTACATGTCCTTTGTGCCCGGTAAGGGTGATGCTGTCTCGGCTTTTAACAACTGTCTGGCCGAGATCCAGGATTAGATAACTGTGAGTTAGCTACAGTTAAACCCGGAAAAAATGGAGGTGTTGGTGGTGGACCCAGGACACCAGGAGGCGGGTTTGTTGGCAAGAGCACCCTCTGGCCTATGGCTTCAGGGTACTCAGCTAATTACCTCAGACTGGGTGCGGAATCAGAGCATGATTTTGGATGACCACCTGACCCTTAAATTTCAGGTGTCGGCTGCTGTCAAAACCTCATTTTACCATCTGAGGAATATCACTCGGGTAAAACATCTGGTTCCTCCTGATGATCATCCAACATTGGTCCACGCCTTCATTACCTCCCGCCTTGACTACTGCACTGCCCTTCCTAGGACTACCGGGGGTTGACATCTGCTGCCTGCAGCTAGTACAGAATGTGGCAGCTAGGCTATTGACTGGTACTCCTAGGAACAGTCATATAACACCAGTGCTTTACGGACTGCACTGGCTACCAATACAGTGGCAGATCACCTTCAAGGTCATTTTGCTGACCTATAAGGCCCTACATGATCAGGGACCCAGTTACTTGCAAGATCTTCTTTGCCCCTACGGTCCCACCCACTCTCTCCGATCCACCGACGAGGGATTGCTAGAGATTCCCAGGGTCCGTCTGAAGACATCTGGGGTTTGGTCATTTACTTTTATGGCTCTGACCCTTTGGAATTCTCTACCTCATCGGGTGCGAGATTGCCTGACCATCCAAAGCTTTAAATCTGCACTAAAAACATATTTATTTAGCCTAGCTTATCCAGATTTTTAGGCCACTGATATATGTATTGGATTTTAAATTGCTGTATCTATTTTATTCATTTAACTATTTATTGTATTGTACAAGCGCCTTGGTTGCGAGAAAGGTGCTTTTTATAAATAAAGTTTTGCTTGCTTGCTTGCAATCAAAGTCTATGTTTCATTTCACTCTCAGGCAAGCTTAATCAAGGGTGGGCAACACCTGCTGTTCTCAATCTTGTATACATCCCAATGCCCAGTGCAATTTTAACCATTTTCCAGAAATGTACTACTTGAATGTATATATCTTGCTATATGTAACTAATTCTGGGTCACCCCTGAAAAAGGGACCTTCGGGGCTTAACGGGTCTACCCGGTTAACAAAATTTAATAAACAAAATAAATAAATAAGAGACAGCATCAAGATTTATTTGAGCAGAGATCACAGATTCATGCATTTATAACAGTGCAAAATCGATTAAAAGCAATATTTCCAAAGCAGCCTATTCTCATATATAGTGTAATGTTCAAATTGTAGCAATGCTACTATGACAGACATAATTATAGAAAAATGCACAGTAGTCCTATTGTAATCCATATGGCACATAGTACACACTGTCCCCAGAAAACAGGTGAAGGACCTATGACTCCCCGAATGGGGTACTAGACACCATGGCCTTGGCCCCATGTGCAAGGCAGCTCCCAGGATTGTTTAGACACGGACAAAAATGTGGATCATTCTAAAAAGTCTGTAGATTTGCTACTTTTCTATTACCACAACCTCAATACCTTTTTGCTGCTTCTTGGAATCTTCCAATACCAGCTGCATTAATTTGGTGGATTTTGCAGATGGCTGTAACCTGGTTTCTGTACTGGAACCTGAGCTCCAAAGCGCCTTCTGTTTGTGTTTCTGGGAACTCCCCCTTACCTTAACTACCTGCTACTGTGAGGCTAGCTATAGTCACGGTGAGGGTCCATTGTGAACTGGCCTGCACAGATAGGTAGGCTTCATTCCACACACATTTTAAGTGAGTACTCCGAGAGCCATTATTCTGCACTGAACAATACCAGTTCTGTCTCCCCTCTCACTGAGGTGAAGTTACCACTAACTGCTCCCCCTTATTGCTACCAATGAAGCCACATGCTGTGTGGTTAAAATTTTATAAACATGCATGTGATGGTCACTGGCAGTCACCTGATCCTTGTGGTGGTATGGAGGACACTGTATCCGATTGACTCAATTACACAGACACTCTCCTCTGGCCAATTAGAAGCAGACTGTTCCATGGTTTGGGAGGCCTGGCAGTAGAGCCTGAGAAACCCAGGCTGCGGCTCTGAGAGTGAGCAAATGGGTTTGTGGGACTCTGTGATCACACTGTAGCAATATGTGAAATAAAGGGGACCAGAATGAATTAAATTAGAGGGAATATAGGCAGACAGGGAGTAGACTAAAGCACAGCACAGAGACGAGGAAAAACAAAAGACAGGCTTGCTTGCCTTGAAATGAAGCTGGACCAGACTTAAATGGCAAGTAGGCAGGACTGATAAAAATAGCCAGAGAGTCAATCAAGAGAAATCAAGCAGAACTGGAAAAAAAAAAAAATGGCCCGCATGTGCCAGGACTGATGCTATAAGTCTGCAGTACAGACTACAAAACAAAAATATAATGCAAGAGCTGTCTGAAATCAAGCAGGAGTCATAAAGGACCATCTATGTAATGGAAAATAATGATTCTATTGAATAGTGTGAAAAGCAGTGGAGAATATTAAACAGAGTTATTAAAGCAAGAGAGAGTACACGGGAAAAACAATGAAGGGCACACTTGTGCAACAGACAGAGAACTGAACAGCAGTACAGTTAAGAGATAGAGGAGCCCTTGAAAGAAAAAGTGTATGAAATATGAAGGAGAGCATATTAAACAGAAATAAAGAGAAGACAGTAAAAGAGCGAAAAGTGAATGCTACAGTAAAGAGGAGAATATAAATCAGAGGGCCAGCAGAAGCACTGAATGAAAATTACAGGACAGGCAGGGTAAAGCAAGAGGAGAAGAATTTAAGGGGCAGCAGGACTAGAAAAAGTAAAGTGCAGGAAGGAGATGCTACAGTAAAGAGGAGAAAGTAAGCAATAGCCCACGACAGGGTGTGCAGTTATTGAGAATTAATCAACATCCCAGATGTGTTGTGAGGCACAAGGCCACAGGCCAAGTGTCCTCACAGTGACCGGGGTGATGATTAATCCCCAATAACTGCACATCCTAGAGTGGGTTACTGCACTTACAACATGGGGTGTCACCACACCTTCAAACAATATGAGGAAAGTGTGATTAATTGATTAAAACATAGGAACTTTTTTATGTGTTCTTTCACCACTAGAAGTACAATTGTGCTGACACTGACAAAATAAGCAGAATACGCACTATTCACCCTTGTAATTATCTGTGGTCTGTAGTACAGCACTACAGAGACACTGTTGCGTGCTGACAGATAGGGACAATAAATATTCTATTCAGAAGCAACACCTTCACTCGGCCAGCGCCAGAAAGACAGAGAGCTCGATCACTGGTTTTGGACGCTAAGCTGTAGCTGCACAAAATGTGGACAGAAAGAGACAGAACAATGGTACATTTCTATTGCTCACACACTCTCTCGCTCTCTCTTTTTCCTGTGCCTCAGAGCAAAACACAGGACAGGTCAACACTCCTCTCCAGGCAACTCATTGCTCTGTTTGTCTCTCGCTATCCTGCGGGTTAACATGATTCACTGCTAATACTGACCCTACCATTTTGCCGCTGAAGAGTCCTGCTGCTTCCTCCCGATGACAACATCTGCCAGGATTACAGGCACCATGCTGCACAATATCCCTTTCAATGGACTCCTGAGCCGCTGCCACCAGCCGGAACTCTGCCTTGTGTTCCCCACTACCTCCCCCCCCTCGCAGTGCTCATCTCTTTCTCCACGCCACACACGGTTGACTTAAAGACAGAGAGAGGACCGGTGTCAGATGCACTGGGTAAAGAGCCAGACAGAGGGCAGGTGGATGGCTAGCCAAATGCTCGCTTGGCGAGAACAATAATGGCCGCCTGAAATAATAACTATGCCATGGCATAAGAAGATCTGGAGGGTTCATCAATTACTTTTCAGGGACTGATCACTACTTGCTGTGCATGTATGAGGAATTAAACACAATCACATGATAGCCCTGCACCAATCACTTGTCTCCCTGCTCCAACCCCATGTTATAATATAAATTAAGAGGTTCAGCAGAGGCACTGAATGACAATTACAGGACAGGCTGTGTAAAGCAGGAGGAGAATTAAAGGGGAAGTACCCAGGACCGAAAAAATAAAATACTGAAGTGCAGGAAGGAGCTGCTAAAGGCAGAGTTGTTTTTAAGTGGAGAAAAGAGTAGATATCTGTCAGAAAATAAAGCAAGAATTAGTGTCTCTGTTCTCCAGTATGGACTAAAATTAGGCAGGGAGAGGATGGTTTGAAGTGGTGTAGTTAACCATACCATTTACAGCTCTGAGTGTGTAAACCCATAAAACTGCAGTGCTGTTAGTGTGCACTTAAAAAAAAAAAAAAAGTGTCGCTACAGTGCAGGCCACTTATACTGGAAACAGTTAAACCGGAATTTTGGTTTTACTGTCTGGTTTCCGAAAGCCAAAAGCCACTTCCATAGACGTCAATTAGCTGTTAATTATTGTAACAGAATGAAACTAACAGTCCTGCAGGTGGACAGTTTCCACCACTACAGGCAAACTGAGGATTTTACCAAACTAGGGTGAGAAATGACCAGGGCTCCCTTTCCAGAGCCCCACTGGCAGACCTCCTGCCACACTGACACTCTAACTCAGACTAACTGAAACATTATAAACTTCCTGAGCAGCTGACTCAAAAATTGTTACGCTGCTGTGAGAGTTCTAAATGACAATCATCCCTCTCAGGCTAGCTGAGTAAACAATGATGTCATTATGTAGAAAGCCGCTAATGAGATCCCTACCAGCTGCCTTTTCTACCTGCCTAAGACTTGTACTAATGGGAGTCTAGTAACCCCTGGGGACTGGGTGGTTACATATGTGAAAGCTTATGAGGGAGCTGTGTATTTTAATGAAGCTGAAGTCCATTTGGACATCAATGTACCACCCTAAGACTGACAGCATAGTCAAAAAATTTAATAAACCCTTAAAGAGTATGCTGTCTAAATTTGCTTCGGCTGAGGCAAAAAACTGAAATAAACGGTTACCTATTTAGTGTTTGCAGTCTGGGAGGTGCCACAATCGTTCATGGGGTTCTTGCCACTTGAAATGTTGTATAGGCGACAACCTAGAGGGATGCCGAATCTCATAAAAGAGATATGAGTAGAACAGGCACATAGTTCCCTAATGCGCTCCAAAATATGTAATGCAAATGAGGGAAAGAGTGGACATGACTGGCAGATTGGCCAGAGAAAATTTATTCAAAGCCCAGCAAACCCAGGCAGGACACTATAACCACAGAGACAGGCTACAGGAGTTTGAACCTGGTGAGAGTAGTACTTCTGCTCCCTAGCTTTGAAAATAAACTCCTGGCTAAATGGCAAGGACCATATGAGGTCCTGAAAAAAGTGGGGCCAGTTGATTCTTAGGTAGTGCAACCCGACTGGAAAAATAATTTATCATGTTAGTTTGTTAAAACCCTGGTAAGACAGGGCAGGTTTGCTAGTTGACCCAGAGGAAGCAAAAGGGGTCCTTAGACAGGTGATGGATGAGGACACTGATGACAGAATCCTCAACTTAGGCCTTAAAAGTTTAAAAGAATCAAGCTCTGTCCCACTGGACCAGTGGCTGAATCTGACCCATAAAAATAAAGACCAGCAACTGGTAGGAAATGTTGGGAATGTGTTCTCCCTAAAACCAAGATGAATCCAAGAGATCCAATACCACACAGACCAAGGTGACTGGATTCCGCCAACAGTCATACAGATTCCTGGGAAAAGTCCAAGAGATGATACAGGAGATCTGCTTAATGTTGGAACTGGGAGACACTAAGGAATCTCACAGTGACTTGTGTAGCCCTTTTGTATTAGTTCCAAAAGCAGATGGGTCCACTCGGTTTTGTATCAACTTCCAGAAAACCAATGCACTCTCCAAGTTTGAGACATATCCTATGCCTAGGGTAGAGTGAACTTCTGTACCATCTGGGCAAGGCCTAGTACATTAGTACCCTAGACATGACTAAGAGATATTGGCAAATCCCACTAACCCCTGAATCTCAGGACAAAATGGCCTATGTCGCTCCATGTGGTCTGTATCAGTTTACCATACTCCCCTTTAGGTTGCATAGTGCCACAACCACATTTCAGAGAATGAGGGATCGAATCCTCCATCCCCATGGGTTTAATGCAGCAGTGTACCTGGACAATGTTGTCATATTTAGCTCTGACTGGGACATCACCTGCAGGACGTGGCTGCAGTACTTCAGTCACTCAGGGAGGCAGGTCTCAAGGCTAATGGCCGTTAAATGTGCCATAAAGTGACAAGAAACTAACTACTTAAGCACGTTTTTGTTAACCCCTTCACACCTAAGAATCACTTTAGTGGCTCACATTGCATGCACTTCAGTTTAATTCAGTAGTGAATGGAATGTTCACATTTTATTGGGAAATACTGGGGCCAGACCACATTTCTATACTTTATCTTATTCCTACAAGATTTTTTTTTTATTGTGGCAAAAGTAATGGCTAAACCTCCCCCTAGTATCTCCCACTTGTAAGATGAATAATAAAAAGTTATACGAATGCTTCACTGTCTGCATCCAGGTTTCTCGCTTAACAGTAACTTAACTGGATCACATTTTCAGACTACTGGGGAAGATGTGGCCTGCACCTTAAAACATCTAGCACAGTCACAGAAAACTTTTGGGGAAATTGTTAACCTTCCCTGTTGTGAAATGCGTAGCAATAAAACTTTTTCAAGAACACTGTAGGGCTACCCCACTGTGGAAAAGGGAGAAAATGAGGACAGTTTTGTTGAAAGTTGTAGGAAAAGCAGCAATAACTGATCTGAACTTCATACCATCCCAGTCAAAAGGGAGAAACCGAGGACAGTTTTGCTGAAAACCTTAGGAAAAGAAAAAGTAACTGATCCAAACTTCACATTATCCTGGTCACACTTCATCAACGTCACTGTACAATAAATAGCCGTAACGAGCAAAAACAGATTTAATTTGCATTTATATTGTTCAGAACACTTAATGGGGTGACTAATATTCAGTGAGGGGCAGCCCCCAGCAAATCAAAATGTGACCGTAACGAAAGACATTTCCAAGAAAGGCATACACAGCAGGTCAGTGCAACCAGTTCCAAAGGAGTACAGCCATACTGGAGAAACGTGCATCTTCTCGCATTCTTTCCAGAATTATGTCAGAACGACTAGTGTAACGTTCCCAAGAACACATGGTCCCACTAATTACAGAAGCTAGAGCAAAGTTCTTGTTTGAAGTTTACAGACTTGTAATGCCTGAGGAATCTGACACGGCCTCTTTAACAAGGCAGTCTGGATCAGCTGCCGACCACAAACACAGGAATTCCCTAGTAGATGGTCATAATATAGACCTGAGAATTTCAGCCAAAAGATAACATTATGTATTATTTTCCCCTTGACAGCCTGGTTTGTTCAGAATGTACCCCACCCACAAACACATTTTTTGAAGAAGTGTGGTAATTTCTTGGCTGCAGAATCCATTTCCAACTGCATGTGTCATGCGTTTTTTGCATACAGATGTAGATAATTCAGACAATTACAGTTACGGGTGTGCTTCTAGCAGTTGCTAAGTGAGTTCATTATCTTGGTGGTAGCCAATCCTAGGGGCCCCATGTAATGCAGACAACAGCTTGAACTTTGACACTTCCAGCTTCTGGATGGCAGTGTAGTCTAGCGGACACTGGAAAGGGTGCAGAACTGTGGACCTGGAAGCCCAAGTTTTGGACCTGGAAGCCCAAGTCTGAATCCCATCACTGTTGGCACCAGTGACACAGGCTGTGGCCTTAACCTCCCTGTGCTAACCCCCACCCCACCCAATTCATTAAAACTGTCTTGGACATTCCTTGACCTCCCTACCTAACTCCCTCAATCTCATCCAACTGCCCTAAGTACATCTGATGGACGCTGCACCTGTTCATGGCTTGCCAACACTTGACAATACAGTGTGTATATAAAGGTGCTATAGAAAGCAAAATGCCTTTCCTTGGTCTATAGGCTCTCCGTGCAGCATTTCTATATAACAAAGGGGAAAAAAAGAAACAGCTTGGGGGGGGGGGGGTACCATCTTCTGTCTGAAGTACTGCATTACAGTAAGTACCTACTCAAGGTCGTCAAAATGCTCAGTGACCAGAATGCTCTTCTCTGGCCATGATGCTATAGAAGCAAGCAGCTTCAGGGTGTCATGTAAGGATTAAATCATGAGAAAGGATGGGTCTACTGTGAAATTAAACCAAGGTTGCTAATGTACCACATGTTTTAACAAATGGGAGTTGTAGACTAGTGTTTGGTTTTTATTGCCATGTTACAGAAAGGGTCAAACTCCACTTCCAGACTGCTAAAGGAAAAGAATATAACATCTCAAAACAATCTTGTGTGTGTAAATTAGCAGTCTTGAGTAACTTCCACCTGTTTTTGAACCATAAGAGCTTGCAGAACAGCAGCCACAAATTCTCTGTACTTACTATTTTATGGAATTCATCTAACTAAAAGAGCTAGTGGTGCCAAGAACAGCACGCAGAAAGTGTTAGAAGCAGCCAGTGCCCTGGCAGCCCCTTTGACACTACCAGACCCCCAAAGTGGTCTAGCCCTTCCATCTCTGGCCCGTTGCAGGCTGACATAAGGTGCTTTCTTCCTGGTGGCAGCAGGAGTCTCCCCATCAAGAATAAGTCAAGATCTGAATGATGAAGGAGGTACCCGAGGCAGGCTCCAGCAGTGCAGGGTGAGTCCAATGGGCAATGGGGGGTGTGCCCTGTGGACAGCCTGAAATAATGAGTGTGTCCAGGGCAGTGGAGATAAAAAAAAGTAGCCAGTTGCTGCTTATTAATATGATGTTTTATTTTTCCATTTGCTCATTAGATTTCCTATCTGACAGTAATAGGTGTGATCTGAAGAACAGTACCTTTACCTGAGGACTATGGCCCCTTCAGACCTCATCACTGACTGAGGCATCACAAGTGACTGATCTGGCAGCAAGTATATACAGGTTACTCACCTGTAACAGGAGTTCTAGGAATGGTATATGTTGTTCATCCACACTGTCTGGCAGGTTCCTTGCCACTTTAAATCTTGCCGGAAGGTCTTCAAGCTGGCTCCACCCACCCACCCGGGTGGTAAAACTCTCGGCTCCGCCGCATGACGCCAGATCTAGCCCGCTGGAAGCCAGGTTGCGGCGTCGGCCGGGAGGTCGGGTGGGGTTGTGGATGAACAACATATACCACTCCTAGAACTCCTGTTACAGGTGAGTAACCTGTATTTCTAGGGACGTGGATATGTTGTTCAATCCACACTTACTGGCAGACTCCTAGCAGTTCTCCAGGAGGAGGGAGGCAAGGCGTGCACCCCCTACATAGGGAATAAGGACTGGAGAACCGAGGTCCCAAAACCAGCATCCCGGCATGACTCAAGGTCGATGTGGTAGTGGGTAATGAAGGTGTGTGCTGACTTCCAGGTAGCAGCCCTGCAGATTTCCTGGATAGGGACGTCCCTGGAAGCAGCCACCGAAGCAGCAGTATGGCTGGTAGAATTAGCTCTTTTCCCTTTGGGAGGCTCCATGCCCGCCAACCTATAGCAGAGATCTATGCAGGAGGTGACCCACCTGCCTATCATCCGCTTGGCTGCAGGTCTGCCAGGCGCGGCTTCAGCGTAGGTGACAAACAGCTGGCGAACCTCTCCCCGGACTTCAGCCATCCACTCCTTATAATAAGAGAGCGCTCTTCTATGGTCCAGAGTATGGAGCCTATATTCGGCCTGCAAGGTGTGACTGGGTAGAACACCGGCAGAGTCAACACCTGGTTAAGGTGAAACTTCGACACCACCTTCAGAAGGAATTTCGGGTTGGGGTGCAGAACAACCTTGTCCCTACAGAAGACCAGATAAGGAGACTCGATAGAAAGCACCTGGAGCTCTCCCATCCTTCTGACTGACGTGACAGCCACCAAGAAGGCAGTCTTCCATGACAGGTGAGAGATGTCACACTTGTGCATCGGTTCTAATGGCTTGCCCATGAGCTTAGCCAATACCAGCAGTAGATCCCATGGAGGTGGAGGTTCTCGCACTGGAGGGGGATATGTGATCAAGGCCTTTGAAAAAGCGCCCGACCACCTTCTCCTGCACCACCAACTGCTTTCCAGCCCGCGCCCGGTAAGCAGAGAGGGCTGCAAGGTGCACCTTAAGGGTCGTCAACCGAAGCCCTAGCTGAGAAAGGGACCAAAGGTAGTCCAGAATGCTAGCCAAGGAACAGGAGGAAGGGTCCAACCCCTTACCCTGACACCAAATGGAGAATATCTTCCATTTGAAGGCATAGCATTTTCTGGTCGACTCCTTACAGGATGCCTCAACAATGTTGAGGACCTCGTCGGAAAGACCCAAGGCCTGGAACTCTAGCTGCTCAGTAACCAGGCCGTCAAGTGCAGGGATTGAAGGTCCGGGTGGAGTACCTTCCCCTTGTTACTGAGATTAGGTCCGGGCGGGCTGGAAGCTGCCTCAGGAGCCTGGAGCTGAAGCTGAGGAGATCTGGATACCAGAACTGGTGGGACCAGTCTAGGGCTACCAGAATCACCTGCGCCTTGTCCCTCTCGCCTTGAGAAGCACCTTGTGGATCAAGGGAAATGGAGGGAAGGCGTAGAAGAGGGCCAGGGTCCACGGCCTCAAGAAGGCATCCCCCTACAGCGAGCCCTGCTGAGGGGGGCGGGCGTGGAATAGCATCAGCTTCGCATTCTCCCTGGAGGCAAACACGTCCACCCTGAGGGGTGCCCCAGTGGGAGAACAGATCTTGTACTACCTCCAGCAGGAGAGCCCACTCGTGAGATGCAGCGCCTAGGTTCGAGCAGACTCGATAGACCGTAAGGCCTAATCTGCTGGCAAATAGTATGTTAGTATGTCTATCCGGCTTAGGGCATCGGCCAGACTGTTGGAGGCTCCTGCCACATGGATGGCTAGGAGATCCACCTCCAGGCTGATCACGAGAGACCAAGTGCGGAGAGCCTCCTTGCACAGAGGCAAGGAGCACGTCCCGCCCTGCCGGTTGAGGTAGTACATGGTCGTGGTGTTGTCCGTCTGGACCTGGACCTGGACCACTTGACCCCATACAAACGAAGCAAAGGCGGTGAGGGCTAGTTGGACTGCTCGAAGCTCCAGCAGGTTGATGTGGCATTGAGACTCCTGAGGGGACCAGAGGCCATGGGCTCTGAGCTCCCCTAGGTGGGCACCCCAACCCATCAGAGAGGCGTTGGTTGTGAGAGTGACCGTCGGCTAGAGGTGGACAAACGGGATACCCTCCTGCAGATGAGCTGGAACAATCCACTACTGGAGGCCATTCCACATCTCCTGGGTCACGGTCACTAGAGCGCTGTGACCATTGGTGGGCCAGCCCCCATTGCTGGGGACGCATGTGCCAGTGGGCCAAACTGACCACGCTGGTGCAGGCCGCCATGAGGCCCAGGAGGCGCAGGAAGTCCCGGGCAGGGTGCAATTGCCCAACCAGAAATGATTGGGCAAAGGAGGAAAGGACCTCGGCCCTGTCCGCCGGGAGCCGTGCTCTGGCTTGAAGAGAGTTGAGCTCTGCCCCGATGAACTGAATCACCTGTGTTGGCATGAGTTCCGATTTGGCCCTGTTGATAAGGAGGCTAATCTGAGAGCAGACCTGGAGGGCCAGATCCCTGGACTGCTCCACCTCCAACCTGGAGGTGCTGCAATCAGCCAGTCGTCCAAATAAGGGTACACCCGGACCCCTCAGTGCCGCAGGAATGCTGTCACCACTGCCATGCATTTGGTGAAGACCCTGGGAGCTGGAGAGAGGCCAAAGGGCATGGCCCAGAACTCGTAAAGGATCCCTCTGCCCTGAAGTGGAGGAATTGCTGGTGAGACAGATGGATTGGGGCATGAAAGAACATGTCCTGAAGGTCCAGAGAACAGAACCACACACCTCATTCCAAGGATGGAATGATCTGAGCCAGAGTGACCATCCTGAAGGTGCGAGACCTTAGGAACTTGTTCAGGTCGTATAGGTCAAGAATGGGGCACAAGCCCCCCCGTCCGTTTCGGGACCAGGAAGTACCTGGACACAAACCCTGGGTCTGGAGGAGTGTCCGCCACCTCCCTGATCACCTCCTTCTGGAGGAGCAGGGCAATGTCGACTCGACGAGCCGACAGAGAGGCTGCAGAACCAGTCGCCCCCCGTGGGGCAACGGCTCAATAGGGTGGGGACTGCTCGAATTCCAGAGGCAGACTCCTGCCTACCACTTCCAACACCCAGCGGTCCGTGGTGATATCAGACCAGGCAGAAAGGAAGTGGCGGAGCCGTCCCCCCACGGGGGGAACCCGGGGAGGAGTGACGAGGTTGGGGGCGACACCCCTCAACCCGTCACTGGGCAGGCTTGGAGGAAGGGCCGTCAGAGGAGCTGCCTGGGTCTTTTCCTCCTGGCTTCCTGCTGGAGGAAGCAGCAGGCTTGGCTTTGGGGTGCCAAGTGCAAGCCTGCTGGCCCTGATGCTGCTGGTGGTGCTGGGCCGGACGTGCCGCAGGGGCTGAAGGATGAAAGGGCTTATGCTGCTGCTGGTGGCCTTTGCCCTTCTGGGCAGACATGACCAAGTCCAAGGTGGCGTTGGACTTCTCGGTCTGTTGGAGATGACCCTCCACCCCGGGACCGAACAAGTCGGTACCCAGGAAAGGAACATCTGCCAGCTTGTGCTGGGTATCCACCGTAAAGGTGGAGATCCGCAGCCAAGCTCTGCGGCACATGGCCAATGCGGCCGCTACTGACCGGGCACACGAGTCAGCGATGTCCAAAGAAGTTTGGAGCTGCTGTTTGGCCACCACCCTTCCCTGGTCCCGCACCTGCTTGACCATCGTCTGAAGGTCAGCTGGGAGATGAGGAATAACGTCATCCAGGAAGCCCAAAAGGGCGTGTGAAAAGTGTGCCATCAGGGCCGCCAAGCTAGCCTGACGAAGGCCTAGGGAGGAAACAGCATATACTTTCCACCCTGAGTAGTCCAATTTCTTGGACTCCTTATCAGGTGGCTTGTCCACATCCCGAGCATTCCTGGAACACCGGACAACGCTGTCGGTCACTAGCCCCTCTGCAGAGGGGTGCTTCGAGAAACCGAAGAGTGAACCTGTAGGGACCACATAGTTCCGAGCCATCCTGGCCGAAGGTGCTGGGCAAGAAGCTGGCCACTGCCACAGCTCCAGGGCCGGGCTAACAATGGCTTCGGCCACCGGGAAGGCCTCCGTAGGGGAATCCCCTCAGTCCAGTATCTCCGTGAGGGGATACTTGGCCTGTTTTGAAATGGGTTCGAGCTTCATCCCACTGGATTCTGAGATGAGTCAAAGCATACCTAAGAGCGAGGATGGGCTCTCATCCACCAACTGACCCCCAGTGGACTCCAGATCAAGCGGCCTGGAGAACAAGGAGAAGTCGTCGTCAGACTCAGAGGAGTCTGCGAACAGCTGCCGAGCACCTGAGCCACCCTCCACATGCCAAGGTCGATCGGGAGTGAGGGTGACCGACAACCTATGGGGTAAACCCCGACCGACCGAGAATCCTTGGTCGGGGCCCCAGTCTTCGGTTGTGGAGGTGGAGGTTCCACCACAATGGGTGGTGCAGCAGGTTTCGGCCGAACAACTGGTGCCGGCTTTGGCTTCTCGACCACTACGAGGGGTTGCTTCAGCCGCTCCGGTGACAGCCACTTAATGGCCGGAGAAGGCAACGGAGTCGGCTTATTCCAGGACAATAAGAGCTGCTGCCACATTAAATCCTGGTAGCACCGACGCAACTTGCGCTGGAGCCTATCTTCCGAAGAGGACTATGAGAATGAGCAGCGCCGCTGCTTTCCATGGTGCCGAGACCAAGACTGCCAATGGGGGGACCGACTGGACCTGGAAGAGGTCCGAGACCTTCGGGGATTCCAAGGGTAGGTCAGAGAGGGGGTGGGGGAAACCCGCGCCTCCTTCGGTTCAGGGACCTTAACCAGGGACTCCGGCACAGGAGGCACAGGCAAGTCCACTGTTTCCACCGGGGGAACCGGTGAAGAAGGGTTGTCGGCTTCTCCAGTCGACAAACCGTCCGACGGGTTGAGAAAAATCTCGACTGCGTTGATGGTTGTCTCGGCCGGCTGACCTGACCAGGACACCATGAAGCCAGCGGCCTTAGCCGCAACCTCGACTGACGTCGACTGCCGACTATCCGGAGAAGGGGACCTCTCCCGCTCCCACGAACGTCGACAGTGGGACTTACCTTTGGAGTCCTTCTTTTTGGACCGAGAGGAATGTCCCGATGGCCCTTCTCCCTTGTTGGAGAGGGACTGGCAAAGCTCCTTAAAAGAAGCTGTATAAGAAGAGCCCAAAGAGAGCGGGATAAATGCCACGACCGAGGAAGATGAAGATGCGGCCTGGGCTGCCTCCTTCTCGACGGCGATCATCTGCTCCAGCTGGTCTGCCGAGCCCGCCGCCACGGACACCGCCCAACAGGCCTCCTTCGACTTAACCGGAGGATAACGTTTTTCAGGGTGCCCCAAAAGCAGTCAGGCAGCGAGGTCCTCCAAGACCGAAGCCGAAAAGGGCTTGCATAATTCGCAAGCCTGCGAGTCATGTCCGAGTCCTAGGCAGTAAACGCACGTGGAGTGCGGGTTGGTCCGGGACATCTTCTGCCCACGTGGGCACTGACGAAATCCAGGAGTTGATTTGTCCATCGCAGCCGCGAGGGAAAAAGAAGACCAAAGTCTTTTAAACTTTAAAATAAGTTTCGGTTTAACCGAAGAGTGTGACTGCAGGCCTAAAACGCAGAGCGCTAAGGAGGGAACCTGAGCTTCCAAGCGGTAAGGAAGATCTGGCATCATGGGGCGGAGTCGAGAGTTTTACCACCCGGGTGGGTGGGAGGAGCCAGCTTGAAGACCTTCTGGCAAGATTTAAAGCGGCAAGGAACCTGCCAGTAAGTGTGGATTGAACAACATATCCACATCCCTAGAACTTGCTCTTTCTGATCAGCTGTGATGCCATAGTAAGCTGGGTCACAAGGCTGATGACGTATGAAGAGGACTAGAACTAGCTATGTTAGCCTCCTAGCAGAGTACTGCTCCACAACTGTACTAAGTATTGCCAGGTTAAAAAATCTTCAAATTAGCAAAAAGAAAAGTTTACTTCTGACATAAGAAGTGACAGCTGACGACTTTTAAAAGTTAATGTTAGTTTTAAGCAGTACACTAGCTCTTCAATGCGTGCTTTCACAAAAAACAAATGCGGCCTTTTTTTTATTTATATCTCTCATCTCATTTTTACACCTGGATAGTGAGAGCTACGCTGATGAACAGTGAAAGTAGAACAGAGAAAAGGGTGTCTGAGGGCGTGACCAGGTATCAAGCCTATAGCAGTCTGTGTGCTCCGTGCTCCACCAAGTGAGTGGAGTTTTATTTATTTAGTTTTTGTTTACGGGGTAGGTGCACTAGCCACAGCAATGACTATTTTCACACATGACCTGGGAGGGTACAGAACAACAAGAAGAAACAATTTACAGTACACAGTAGACAATAGCAGAGCATATGAGTAATGACAGCAGGAGAAAAACAACAAAACAAGGTAAACAGTTGAAGCACATCAGCAGGAATCAGTGCGACTTTTCCTTGTCCACCCCACCACAGCAGCTTTCTGATCAGGCTCTCTGTCTCTCTCACACACACACACACACACACACACTTCCTCGCCCCCTTCCCTGCCCACTCTGTGGCTCTCCAGTTGTACTTTTCCTCCATGTCTCCCTCTCTGTCACTCTCGGTCTGTCCCTCATCCCTGCACTTCTTTTCTTCTTCAATCACATTTTCCTTTCCCACCCTTTCTTCTCTCACTCTCTCCCCTACCTCCTTCAGCTCCATCCTGCCTTCCCTCCTGTGCCGGTACACTCGCTCCCTGCTATAGAAATGGATCCCATTCTCCAGTCCCCCGCTCCCTCTCCCATTATGGGCCAGGTAGTGCACAAGTTAAGTGTGATTATAATGACCAACAAGCAAGTGACTTCGACATTCACCCTTCATTTGCTCCTCTCCCTTTCTCTCATTTCCCTCATCTCACCCAACCTCTGCTGAATGCTGCTTGGTCACTACGCTCACGGATGCTCGCTGATGAAATATGATGTATCCACACAGCACTCTGCTCACTCACTGGACAAGTGTCAGATTAACATGGGACCAAAACTTTAATTATTTGTGTTTTTTGCCCTTGCCTTAGACTGCAGCAGTGATACTTGCACATGGTCCATATGACTAAAAAAAAAAAAAAGTCCATGAAGGGTAATTTTACAGTTTAAATTTGCACGGTGTTTACAGGAGCTGAAGGGAAAGCAAAAAATGTAAAACTGTACTCCTAAATCATATGCACACACCACTTGATACTCCATAGTGCAGAAAGACATCTTCGACAGCATCGCGTTGTACATGTAAATACTTGCCAACAGCATAACAAGAAGCATTATGTTCTGTGTCATCTGTTAGCACCCTTTGCAAACTGTGTGACAGGCCTTTCTTCGGCACCATGCAATTCTGCTTTAAGTTGAATCAGCATAACATTCTGTGGTGATTTGCATATGCAGCCCATGATGCTTTGCATTGTGTGGGCATGTGTGATTTTATATTTTCTTGAAACTTGGCTTCCCAGCCAAATGCCCTTTGGGGTAACCCTTGCCTCAGTGTTTGCGCACAGAGGTTCTTTATCTTCACCCTGTGTTGCTTGGCTTATCTCTGAGTCAAGGTAAGATTTGAAAGTAATGTAAGAGATTTGTTTTAATAATATTTATTTAAGTCTCAGATTACATATACCTTTGAGCTATGAGCTCAGTAGAAAGGATAACAGATTAAACAGGGCAGTACAGTAAGGTACAATAAAATGGAAATAGGAGGTATAAAACTCATAATGAACACAAAATTATAATGGACAGTCAACATAAAACAAGAGAGACACATTATGTTAATCAGTTTCAGGCACAGGAAAATGCATACATTAATATCGGCCAGCAGGCTTTGTCAAGACAAACAGCGCACAGGGTGTAGGAAGGGATGTGGGAGGGTGGGCTGGGAAGAGTAAGAGAGGGGGTGGGAGTGGAGGATGTGAGGAGGGTGAGGGCAAGGGGAGGGTAGGAGGCAAGAGTGCAAAGTTGCTATGCAAGAGGTCGAGTGCCAAGATGACGTTTGGAAAAAATGGTTAATGTAACATGACATACACATTCACCTAAAATAAGTCAATGATTCATGGTGTACTTATTACTGCTTATGTGTAGTTATACCTATTAGAACTCCAGGTAGTTGCAAGACAAATGCATATCACAAACACCTGCCGAGTAATTCTACATGCAAATGTTCTAATACAAGGCAGATGGACACAAAGTTCTCCCTTGTTGTTTCTATTGTGTGGACTACCCCATCCTGGGTTATCTCTTGCCTTTTGCCACAAACCACATTTTCTGTCTGAACCTTGACTACTGCTGTATTCACCGAACCCTGACTGTGATACTGTCTCTACATTAGAGTCTATTATCTATGCTACTGCTTCCTCTAGATGTTATGTTGTACATGCTTACTGTATTTTGTGACTCTTGCACTGTGTTAATACTGTACACATTGTTAAATGGTATAATGTATGCTTGCCTGTGTTATCTCCCAGGTCGTACCTGAAAAAAAGGCAGCTTCTGCCTAGTGTACCTATCCGATCAACACAAACTGAATAAATAAAAAATTATTTGGTCAGTTTGCCATTGTCAATACACACGCAGGCTACGGCTACCAAGTTTTGACTCTGAGTCAATTAACACTGCATGATTCTAGCCGGTCCGGTGGCACTGAGGGTTGAGGCGCTGGATTCTACACTGGCAACCCGGGTTCGGGAATGAGCCGGGGTCAGCAGGGGGGAGAGAGAGAGAGAGAGAGAGGATTGAGCGTCCATAGGATTGCTCTCCTCTCTCGATAAGGGATCTAGGGATAGCCCGGCATCGCAGCAGCTCCCAGTGCAAGTCGGAGGCACTGCTATGCTCTAGGGCTCAGCAGTGGGACGCAGAGCCACGGCGGACGTTACCAGATGTCATTGCATGTCCGGGTTCTGAAGGGAAGGAGGTAGGGCATAACAAGAAAAACCCCTCCAGTCCTGATAGGTGACAGCTCCCTACAGGGCTGGCTGCCACACACCCAGGACCAGATTTCCTCTCTGCCCCTTCAGTCTCTTCGCCGACCCAGCCTGATGAATAGATTATAGATAGGCGCTAGGTGGTGACTGGCAATGGCCCCTCTCGGAGGGCTCAGGGCCAGGGGCTTGTCTGGCATGGGTTCGGCAGAGGCAGTAACATATATGAGGAGAGAGATCACGATGGCGGTAGGCGGCTCAGCGAGATAGGGTAGCCCGATAGAGTTCGGGGCTGAAGGTGGCAAAAAAAAAAAAAAGAGTTTGAAGGAAAAAAAAAAATGCATGATTCCTTGTGTTGGCTTGAATAACAATTAATCAAATTCCAGAGTCCTGTGCAGTAATTTAACCCAGTATGCAGTTCAGTGCTATAAAATACTTTCAGATGAATAACAGCAGCAAAGCAAGCATTTGTCAATGCTGATTAAACAATGGCAAGAAAGAATGCTGGGCTCTGATTTGATAGTCTGGAGCTGGACCCGTGATGTTTTCCCAGTATAACATCACGGGTGTAGTCCCAGCACACTAATGACCATATCAACTGTGAGCGGAATTAATCCACGGAGCCCACTTCACGAATCCCCACTCGGCAACCCAATTAAGTTATTCTTGCTGGCAAGCTGCCTTCACAGTCCACAGCTCCTTTAGCAATAAATTAAAAAAAAATCCCACTTACAAAGAGACAGTCTACTGTGCCCCAGCAAAAAAAGCTTGCACAATAAATTTGAATTTCCTTTTTGTTTCCCAAACACAGCCACTTCAGTGAACTGCGGTGACTGTAACTGCCGGTCTCGCGGTTCATTAATGCCACTCGGTTCGCGGGAAAAACAGCCGCTTTGGAAATGTAATTTATTTTGTCGGTTTGTCCCTCAGTCCCCCAACTAATAACTGTTTTTAAGAACCGAAGCCATCACGGCTTCATCACATCATGGCGAATCCCTTGCTGTTCCCCATAACTAAGTAAACAAATTCTGAGTCCTGCTGTGAGCACGTATGGTTTGTAAAACACACAGTGCTCCACTTCTTTTTAGTTAGGCTTTCCTTTCACAGCCAGGGGTGAGGGTCCACAAACTTCTTGTCCACAATTAAATGAAGCTAAAATGAAAGCCATCATTTTCTCAGCTGACTTGTCAGTCCCAAGTTGTGTGCGTGTGTGTTGGGGGGATACACAGTTCAATAAAGAAGACACTCGCAGGACATAAACAACCCCACACTTCCACCTTGTAGGCAAATGGAAATGAATTTATTTATTTATTTTTTTTACAAGTATGCTTCCACAGTCCAAAATCCTTTACAAAAATGATTCTTTTTTTATAAAAATAAGCCATTGTATAACAGCAATAATGCACTCCTGGGTGTATGTCGTGCTGGGACAATGTCACTTCTCGGGTGTTGGATGCCCCAACCTCCCGAGGCGTGACATTATCCCAGCATGACACACACCCTGTCATGCAATATTGCTTAAATGTTCACCACTTGCTTTGTTATTGTACGGGGTACAGCTGTACACATTTTTACTATATAGTAAACCAAGATATACCGGATGAGATGTAATGCATCATTTGCAATTGGGGTCTTAATTTTTTTCCCCTCTGGGCATTGTATGTTGTTGTTAAATGATTCACCTTCAAACTCTGTTGCCTGCTAGTGAAAATGTTCAGCTAAGGTTGAAGTATTTTTTCAATCAATCAATGGGTCTTGGTTCCAAATAGGACCCCCATGTAATAGAGGCCACTACTTCAGTTACCGTTTACACATACACACGCAAAATACATACCTTGATTTTTCTCAGTTTATTATACTTTATGCATATTGAGACTGCACGCACCTATGATCTATATACACATAGTATGTTAAATGATGATTAGTTGATTAATTTGTAATCACAACTTCAGAAATATGCATCGAGTTTAATCATACAATTAGATGATACAGATTATGTGTGTGTGTGTGTGTGTGTGTGTGTGTGCATGTGTGCAACACCTTTTTTTTGAGCCATGGACGTTTCTAATGAAATACAAAAGAAACCAGGTGTACTGTTCGTATTGTTAAAGTGACACTGTCGGGTCTGACTTGCAATTTTATGGCCACCTTCAAACTCTGTTGCCTGCTAGTGAAAATGTTCAGCTAAGGTTGAAGTTTTTTTTCAATCAATCAATGGGTCTTGGTTCCAAATAGGACCCCCATGTAATAGAGGCCACTACTTCAGTTAACGTTTACACATACACACGCAAAATACATACCTTGATTTTTCTCAGTTTATTATACTTTATGCATATTGAGACTGCACACACCTACGATCTATATACACATAGTATGTTAAATGATGATTAGTTGATTAATTTGTAATCACAACTTCAGAAATATGCATCGAGTTTAATCATACAATTAGATGATACAGATTATGTGTGTGTGTGTGTGTGTGTGTGTGCATGTGTGCAACACCTTTTTTTTGAGCCATGGATGTTTCTAATGAAATACAAAAGAAACCAGGTGTACTGTTCGTATTGTTAAAGTGACACTGTCGGGTCTGACTTGCAATTTTATGGCCCCTCTGTTTCTGTAAATAGCACATTTCTTACCCGAGCTTCCAGCTGAACTCCTTGTAGAAGAAAAGATTCATTTTGGCAAAAAATGAATTTTGGTCAGTCCAATCCATTCAGTGTTGCACGCTCCTTCTCGCGCATCCCCGACAGTGATAGGGATTAAAAGCAGCCGAACTCGTGCATGAATGAGTTCGGCAACTGAAAAAAATAGCTGGTAGTATTGCTAGATGTGAGCAAGTTTCCACAAACTTGTTTTGTAAACACAGAGGTATTTCATAGAACACAGCAGCTTGAAAAGTTAGAGTGGGACTCCACGCATTTATATATTTAGTTAGTAATTCGGAAAAGACCTTTGAGCGCAAGTTCGTTTACAAAGGTTCCACATCATAGATTGCAAAACAAAGTACAATAGGAGAAAGCAAAGGTACATCACAATGAACGATACAGCTTGGATTCAGAACTTACAGAATAACTCAAAACACACATACAAGTTAAAATAATAAGAAAAACACTTTATGAGGGTGGGGGAAGGAAATAAGCAGCCACAAAGTGCCTTGTCAGTAGTTCAGACGGATGGGGGCAGCTGGCAGTGGGGTGAAGAAAGGAGGTACGAGAGAGAGGTAGGCACTGTGGTGGAGGTGAAGGGTTGGGGAAGAAGGGCAATAAGGTATAGGGAGAAATGGGGGTGTGAGGGGAGGCTGAGTGGAGAAGATGTGCTAGAGTAAATGGTGGGATGCGAGGGGGCATGGTCATGCAGCTTGCATTAGTAGTGACTGTTAGGAAAACTCACAGGACTGAGAGTTGGGGGAGGGGGGAAGGTGGGGTGGTGGGTGCCCAAGGAGCATGATGTGAACGGATTGCTGAGGCAAGTCATGAGAAGGGAAAGAAGGAGGGGATACAAGTCTATTTTTTCACTCTCGCGGTTTCTGTGGTGTA
This sequence comes from Neoceratodus forsteri, assembly GCA_016271365.2. Classification (NCBI taxonomy): domain Eukaryota; kingdom Metazoa; phylum Chordata; order Ceratodontiformes; family Ceratodontidae; genus Neoceratodus; species Neoceratodus forsteri. The sequence continues at coordinate 1,073,712,289 of CM057454.1, read as the reverse complement.
ATGAGACCTCGAGGTCTCCTGTTACCATGGAAACCTCTCGATTGAAAAATAGATATGTTGTGTATGATTGCTCATACACTATCCTCTACACAGTGTATGGGAGAGCATGATTCTGTATAGAGAACAGTGATTGGAATTTAAGCTTGTTGTGCTACAGTAGTGACATCCAACTGTTGTGCTGCACTAGCTACATCACTTCTGCAGCACAACAACATGGAACTATTTCTCGTGGCCAAGCTGCTTCAAGCAGTGGCTTCCATTAGCGCTGTCATGCAAACGTTTCCGACAATTTGTCACAGTGTGAACAAAACATAATAGCATGGCAGTCGCAGCTCAGGCAAGCACCTCTTCCGACAGGGCAAAATTTACAGCAGTTCAGGAAAACTAGCAGATAATTAAACAAAACGGAAAATTAGGTGAGAAGTAATAGAAACCCGATGAGATTTGGCACCTCAGATAAAACGTGCTTTTCTCAGGTGTGTGTTTTTTGTGTGCCAGATTTTTTTTTTTTTTTTTTTTTTTAGTAGTTTTGTTTTAGTACCTGTGGATGTAATACCTGCCAATACACTATAAAAGACTGTGTTATGAGAGGGCATACACAGACAAGGCTGTACTTGAATGTCGAGGTTTCCCTGGTAGCAGGAGACCTCTCAAGCTGCGCTCTCGAGGTCTCCTGTTACTACGGGAACCTCTCGATTCAAGCACAGCCTTGTTGTGAATGCCTGCTCATACACAATCCACTATGTTGTGCAATGTATTATCTGGTCGTGGCCATCCCTCTGATGACACAACTGACAGACTACACCACAGGGGACAAGTAAGTGTCAGCACCTTTCCTAACTGAAAACTAATGTTACAGAGCACGTGATCAATCATGATTATTCTACCCATGTGCGACTGGCGCTAGCAGAATAAGTGCAATCATGTGTTCTATAACATTAGTATTCAGTTAACAGAGGTGCCTGCTGGCACACAGACATCTCCTCCACCCCCGTGGTGTAGTCAGTCAGTCGCACCATCAGACGGCTGGCTGCAGAGGACTCTGAGATATGGAGTACAGAGCCATGGTAGGAGTGGGGGTTGTAGCATCAACCAGATAATAAAGTACACAACACCTAAGTGACTTTAAAATTATTTAACTTTGTGAATTGCTAAATCAAGACCTCAAGGTCCCAAAGTATTTCTCTTGAGGAGTTGAGCATTCCCCTTAAAGGCAGTCAGGGCACAGTAATGGATCAGCAGAGTAACAGAGCAGTGGGGAAGGCAAACAGGATGGGGTGCACAGACACGTGGATCAGCAGCAGAAAAGAGATGATCCTACCCTTGTAAAGATCGCAGATGGGCCACATTTGGAGTAGTGTATGCAGTTCTGGAGTTCATACTCAGAACAAAATAGGGAGGGACAGGACGGAGGTGGTGCAGAGCAGGGCAACAAAAATTATTCTGGGGCTGAAAGAGAATCCCACATAGATAGGACCAAGGTCCTCAACATGTATACACTTAAAAACTGGAGGGGAGAAGAGTCATGAGTGAACCTTTCAAAGTGTTTTCATAGGATTTAAACGGTGGAGACAGGGAAACCGTTAACAATGAACAGGAACACGGGCACAGGGAGGAACTCAAAGAAGGTGATGGGAGAAACAGCTTCGGGAAGGACATCAGACAGTATTTCTTGTGAGAGGGTGGTACATAAGTGGAGCAGACTGCTGAAGAGTGTGGTCTACATGAAATTAGTGTAGGGATGCATGCCAGGGTGGGACACACATCTGAGGCTGGTAAGAACAGCAGGGGAAGATAGCATGGAGAGGGTATGGGTGTCTACTAGGACAGTCGCATTACACTATAAGTAGAGCTAGACTGTCACATCATACTACACATAGAACTGGACAGTCACATTATATTACAGGTACAGCTGGATTGTCATATCACACTACAGGTAAAGCTAGATAGTCGAACAGTCGCATCACACTGCAGGTAGAGCTGGGCAGTCACATCACACTACAGGCAGAGCTGGGCAGTCACATCACACTACAGGCACAGCTGGACAAATCATCATACTACAGGTACAGCTGGACAATCACATTATACTACAGGCAGAGCTGGACAGTCGCATCATACTACAGGTACAGCTGAACAGTCTCATCATACTACAGGTACAGCTGAACAGTCTCATCACACTACAGGTAGAACTGGACAGTCATCACACTACAGGTAGAACTGGACAGTCATCACACTACAGGTAGAACTGGACAGTCTCATCACACTACAGGTAGAACTGGACAGTCACATCCTACTACAGGTAGAGCTGGACAGTCACATGACACTACAAGTAGAGCTGGACATTCTGTCCATTTCTATGTTCCCATGTAATTTTCACTGATAATACTGATACTGGATCTAATTTTTCTATATAGAGATAACAGTTTTTAATGGTAAACGGTGGTATATCACAATACAGTGTGAAAAATTCAGTGAGTCAGTCCACTGACTCATTTTCCTCCTAAAAGGTAGACTGCAGAGTGCTCCTCCAGCAAAATACAATTCAGCGGCCATAATACAGTGATAGTAAAGATAACTGTGATAATATGTTCAGGGTTATCATACCGTGAAAACTTTCATACTGTGACTCCCCTTGAGCCATGTACTGCCAACAGCCTCCTTCTGGCTGGTTCGACTGCGCAGTGATGACCAGTGCTACTTGCTATGCCACTGACCCGGTTTCACGCCCCAAGCCTGGGATGCTAACACAGGCTGACAGGTAGACTCAAGCACCCTAGTGGACATTCTCCTCCTACTCTAACGTGGGTGAATTTTGGTCCCTACTGAAATACTGTCATCTGGAGAAGTACAGATGGCACTGCACCTGGGGAATCAAAGAGGAAGAGAAGGATACATAGTTAGTGCATCAGGTGTGCCAGCACTTTGGGGGCTGTGGAGCCTGAGCTAGATGGAAGCAAGTTTTTACAGCTCCGCAGTCTCTCCATCTATATCCACCAAAATCTACTTTTTGGTGAAATCTGACTGCTGGATTAGATCTCTGACCAGCAAATTGCTGAAGATGGGGAATCCTAAATGGAATAAGACAACAGCAGGTGCAGAAAAAGGAAAAAGTGCTGGCGCTGCCCAAACCTTGAGGTCAGGCCTGGAGGCCTCAGCTGCGGCCGCTTCAGGCACTGATGAATCCCTTGCGTCCTTGGGTCTGAAATTCAGATGCTCATAAACTCAGTTGCTGGACTTTTACAAAACGTGGACACCTTTAATAGCCAGGTTGTGGTTCTTGAGAGTGTGGTCGACGGCCTGAAAAATGACTTTCTGGAGGTCACTAAGAGGGCAGACTCTACAACAGGAGCAACCGTGATGATGTCGAAGGAGCTGCAACACCCAAGAACCCAGCTTGAAACTATGGAAAACCAGGTCCACAGTGCAAATATCAGACTACTGGGAATATCGGAGGGTTCTGATTTGAGGGGGATCACCCAGTTATGTCCATACAGGAGCTCTTAACTGAAAAATTGGTTACATCAGGCAGGGACCCTGTCACTAGCATCCAGAAAGTATACAGAATAACTCCCCACGGACAACAAGTATCGAAGGAACCTCGAACCCTGATGGTAGTTATGATGGGGATCGGGGAACGGGACAGAATTCTACAACTGGCATGTCGTGCTGGCCCAATCATGTTTGACAATCAACACATTTATTTATTTAGTTAGTTAGTTAGTTAGTTAAACATCAGTTTAGAAATCTTTGAGCCAGAGGCTCATTTACAAAGGTACCTCATCACAAAGAGGACATCAGAACAGTAGTACAAGGGACACAGTACTTACAAACAAAAAAGTTACAGTTCAATTACAATTTTGTTACAATAGAATACAATCTCCAACGAAGCAAAAGATAACAAAAGGTGCAAAACTTATGGTCGGGAGAGCTGGTGGGAGTAGAAGGGAGGGAGATAGGGAGGAGGAATAAGGGAAGGGGAGCCGCTCAGTGAGCATTGTCAAACAGAGTATATATATATTTTTTTTTTTTTTTTTTTTTTTACACTAGGCTAGCGGCAGTTGCATTTGCGAGAGCTAAGCAGGAAGTTTCTGAGCCTGGGCTTAAAGCAAGCTAAGGTTAGTGAGTTTGAGACACTGGCAGGGAGGGAGTTATACCAGTGGGGCTGCACGGTAGGGGAATGCCCTCTGACCTTGAGAGGTCCTGGCTCTCGGAATAACTAGGGTAGCTCTTGACGAGCTGCGCGTGATCAGGGTCGGTGCAGTACGGCGAATGGAGTTGGATAGGCCTATGGGGGATAGGCCACGCAGGGCTTTAAAGGTGAGCTGGCATGTCTGATACATGAGTCGCTCTTCCAGGTTGAGTAGGGTAGCCAGGGTGTACAGCTCACATGTGTGAGTGAGTCTGGGAGCACCAGTGATAAGTCTGCAGGCCTTATTAACTGTGAGGCGAACCTTGTTGAGGGCAGTCTGATCTGCTGAGCCATAGACCGGAAGGCCATAGTCAATGAGAGACATGACAGAGGAGGTGACAGCCAGGCGGAGGGCATCAGGAGGGAGGCATTTCTTGTGCCGGTAAAGAATGCCTTTATGTATTACCAGACAGTAGCTATGCCACACGTCAATGTCAAAAGAAATTCAACAAGGTCCCCCCCACACTGCTGAATGCTGGAGTAATGCACACCATAATCTACCCGGCCCATCTTCACATAATTTTTGAAGGGAAAGTATACCTGTTTGGTGATCTGGTGGAGGCAGGTAAATGGGCGAGCAGACTGGTAGCAGCATCTACACACACCTCCGAGGCGGCAGGACTCAATGAGGCAGAGGTGAACACTTGAAGCAGGTCGTTTTTGATTAGCCCACGAGGTAGTTTTAGCCGCCAATTATTGTTGCCTTGAGTGTTATAATTCTTAGTTCCAACCATTGGTTAAGTAATGATAGAATGTTATTTAAATGTTTCCTTCTAACAGGGGAGCTGGAGGAAGATGAAGAGTTAGCATTGATAGTATTACTCATATCATGTTAGCCCTATTTGGGCAACTTGCTTCAAATGCATGTTGATGGACGTTTTCACTTTAGATAAAATGCATGGCGCCATAAACCTGATATGGGTGAGGCCTTTACTGGGACTGATGCTGAACATTCTAATAATTTGCTGATCATGGACTCAGAAACGTAACTTTATTTGTTTGATTCACTTAGGCTTCTATATTATGTGATTACCCCTCTATGTGGTAACACTATATGGTGAACGCATGCTTCCTGGAGTACACGTGCATGCAACACTCTACAAGGGAAGCAAGCTCCCTGTCCCTTTTTGTAGGTACCACTGTGTTCCAGAACCCATCATCAACTCCTCCTGCAGGAACACACTGCTGACTGACAGCTGTCTCGGCCTTGGCTGCCCACAACACCTGAATCCGCCCCCAAACCTGGGTCGCACATGACACAAACTAGTTTTAGCAATCTGGCTTTTGGCCAAATCACTCCGCCTGCATGACACTTTAAAGAGCAAACTTTCTTGCACTATTTCAAAATTCCCCCCAAGAAGCATGATGAACCCTTACCTGGGCAGAAGTCATATGCTGCACATATTTTTTTTTTTATTATAGTAGTTCCTATTTAGGAAGGAAAGGGATCATAATTTGGTTCCATGGAGCCGAGCCACTCTGATCCCTTCCACTTCCTGGTACCTTCTCCGACAGTGATCCGCCCCGAACCTCCCTCGCGCTAGCATGTTTTGTGAAGTCACTATATGGAGAGTGCAGGGGCATGCACCGTAGATATTGATGGGACCTTGTTAATTAAACAATGGCCAAGATCTGTTCCAAAACAACCATTTAAACTATGAAAACTTAAGTTTAAAAAGCAGCCCCACTGATATCTATGGCACACACTCCAATGCACTCCATATAGCGGCTTCACAAAGCGTGCTAGCACAGGGGCAGATCGGGGGTCACTGTCAGAGACGGTACCAGCAAGTGAAAGGGATCAGCACAGATCAACTCCATGAAGCCATATTACAATCCCTTTCCTTCCTAAATAGGGGCTAGTATAAAGAAAAATATGTGCAGCATACGACTTCTGCCCAGGTGAGGGTTCATCATATTCTTGAGGCAGGGACCTGCATAGTTGCTCTTTAAATGTCCGTTTTCATCCTCTTGCATCCTACCACTAGGCTGACTGTGCACTCCTTTAATACAGTGTTTATTCTGCACCTTTGGTACATCTCTCTTATGAAACTGAATAACATTACACTATACTGTATACATTCTTTTTCTCTTACTACCTGCACTATTCCATGTTTATTTGCACTGCACCAATGTCCATACAATTTCTGACCTCTCTGACTTATTGCCCTCTATACCCTTTCTCCTAGTCACAAATGGAATGAGCCTCAGCTCAGTATGCCCTTTCTGGTCACCAGTTTCTACATAAAAATAATGCAGAATTTCATACCTGGAAATTTGTTTTCCCAAAGCCTTTCATGTCCTTCCACCCTACAAGCTGCATTAACATCTGGGAGCAGGTCTACCTTGTGGAGGAAAAGAGGCACACCTTAGACCAAGAGAAAATGAACAGGTAGGTGGATGAGAATCACCCCCCCCCCCACACTGTTCATCCAATTTCACCAGCTGCCCATTGCCACAGAACATTCTCACAACCAGTGCCCTGATCCAAGATGCCTAATCCTATAAATGAACAGCGTGCATGTCTGTCAACCAGGCCCAAATGAACATGATTCCCCTGAACTAGACAAAAAAAAGAGAAGAGAATAGGATGGAAGGATGAGGAAAATCAGGAAACCAAACTTTCAGGCATGAAATTCTCCATTATCTCCACGTCCTTCCATCCTATAAGCTATAAAAGGGGTGTACCAAACAGAGAAAAACAGTGACCAGGGAGGGCATAAGACGGAAATCAAATCACTTTTACCCCTGGTAAATCTAACACTGCAAACACAGAAACATAGAATTTGACAGCAGATAAGGACTGCTTGGCTCACCTAGTCTTCCCATTATCCCCACCTAATGGATAAGCTGCAGATCCTTGTTAACCAACAGCCTATTTCCTCCTACCCTCCCACTAGAACTGCCTTATGTCTTTCCCATGCATTCTTGAATTCCCCCACTGTTTTTGACTCCACTACCTCCTCAGGAAGGCTGTTCCAGGTATCCACAACCCTCTCCGTGAAAAAATACTTCCTCACATTACCTCTGAGCCGTCCCACTTCCATCTTCAAATTGTGCCCCCTTGTTCTTGCACATCTTTTTTTCGGAAAGATGCTACTCTCTTGGACTTTGTAAGTCCTGGATTTATTCACTGCTTGCAGCACCTTTCTTCTGAAGCCGGCATCTACAAAGGCATGCAGGTCTACCTCGTAGTGCTTCAATAGGTGCGACGTAAACACCAGATAAAGGCTTTACAAATGTCCGCTAGAGCAACCTGGGCCCTGTCTGCTCACATAGTGGCCATGGGCCTTGTTGAACAGCCTCGAATACTCTCTGGAGCTTGCTTAACTCTCAGTTGGCAGGTCTCCATAATACATGTTACACATCAGTAAATGGTAGGTGGGGAAGCCGCCTTCTGTTTACGCTAACCTTGCAGCAGAACGAAGAGGGATATGGACTGCTGGAGCCCTGGAGTTTTACTCAGATGAAACTTCATGACTCGCTTAACATCAAACAAGTGCAGTTCCCTCCCCTTGCTGTTCTTGGGATGGGCACAAAAAGTTAATTACAATGAACTCCAGGCTATTATGAAAGGCAGAGTTAACTTTTGGAATGAATTTCAAACTCGTTTGCAGCGCCACTCTGCCCAAAAGGAATAAAAAGAATGGCTCCACACACACTCCAGTATCCCCAGTTCATTCTCTCTCTTTTCACACACCAAGGTAATAGCCACTTAAAAAAAAAAAAAAAACCTTCAATGTCAAGAAAAGGAGGCAGTTTAGCATAGTGGTTAAGGGCACTGAGCTGCAAACCTGGATTTGAATCCCACCAGCCCCCACTTGCATACTGCATGACCCTGAATAAGTCACTTAACTTTCTTGTGCTCCCAGGTTGCACCTGGAAACAAGTTCCAACTTAGTGTACGTTTCCTGGTTAAACAATTTCCCCCTTCCCTTATCTCTAAAAGGAGGTATTCCTTCCCGTGCGGCTCAAAAGGCACCATCACCAGGTCACTTTGGATCTGGTTCAGATCCCACGCTGGTACGACTTCATAACCCTAAGTTTCAATATAGTGTCTGCCCCGAGAAACCAGGTACATGCTGATGCACCCCCACTATACCAGAGGTGCCCTCAGGAAGCAGGACTGACACGGCCAAAGCATGAACCCGCAATGTAGCCAGGGCCAGACCCCAACATTATCCCTGCTTGGAGAAATTAAAGTACCAATGGCAACTGTGCAGATTTCGACCTTGCTCCCCAGGAGGAAGCCCAGTTAGCAAATGCTGCCCAGACATTGCAACAGACTGGATGAAAAGGCCATTCTCGATTTCTGCAGTAAGCAGACCTATCTGAGCGGAATAACTCATTTTCATGAACTCTGCCTGCCAATTTTCAAGCCGGTATTTGTAAGCATGTTGCACCTTCTCTGAAAAAGGGGCCCTGTTGGAGCAAGTCCAGCCTGCTGAGCAGGGCACTGGATCCCTAACTGACAAATCCAAGAGATCAGAGAAACACAGTCTCCTTGGTCAGAAGGGGGCTATTAGGGTTACATCCACCTGTTTGGTTCTGATCTTGGGCAAAGGGGGAGAGGAGGGAAGGCATACAGAAGAACCCACTGCCAGCAGAAGGAAAAGGCATCCTGCTAACAAGCCCACAGGTCTGGCTCCCTGCAGCAGAACCAAGGCAGTTGGTAGCTGAGACAAGTCACAAACAGGTCCACAGATGGGAGGCAAAGGGACCTATTCACACACTAGAACACCTCCAGGTGAGGTGGCCATTATCTAGGAGAAAGCCTGCCAGCTGAGCCTGTCTGAGTTTATGTTTTCTCTTCCAAGAAAGTACAGCACTTTAAGCCGCAGCAGACTGTGCTCCCTTCATGCCAGAAGTGGCCTTACTTCCCTCATAAAGATGTACTTCACATGCTCCCGGCACAAACTGCATGCCACTGCTGTCTGAATGAACCAGGAGATAGCTTTTATTTCAGCAGGATGGGAATGCTATCAAGGCTAACCTGATCGCTTTGGTCTCCAGAGGGTTTATTCTCCCTGATTTTCTCTCCAGAACCAAGTGCCCTGGGTCAGTCTCCCTTCCACGGATGCCCCCAACCTCTCAGACTGGCATCCACCTTGATGAATACTGGTGTGGGTGAGAGAGACTCCCTCACAAGGTTCTGTCTGGACCAACCGTTGGAGGTCCTTAATCAGAGAAGGAGGAAGGGTGGCGAAAGAAAGCGAAGATGGTTGTGGTACTTGAGAAAAAGCCCTGTGGCATCCTGGAGTGACTAATGAGGTATCCTGTGATATGGGGCACTAGAAGTGAGCGCCTGCTGAAACAGCGACCCACTTTCAGCTAGTACCCTGACGGCGGGGGTGTGGGGTAGGCAACCAGATGGGGGTTGTCATGGAAAGGCGACAGGATATTGCACGGGGGGTGGTGGGAGCGAGCCAGATGGACATGAGGCAGAACAGTATGTGAGGGGTGGTGCCGCAGGATTCCAGTGAGCTGGCATCGTGGCCTGGTGGGATAGGTGCCTGCTTGGCATGGTGGGGATACAGGGTTCAGCACCGGGTGCCGGTGGGTTTTTTTTTGCGCCCAGCCCGAGACAATGCATTTTTTATTTTTTTATTTTGACTTGCACCCCCCTGACATGCACTCCCCTGGAGTTGACAGTCCTTAAGCAGGTGGTTCCGGGGGCAAAGCCCTCCCGCATACAAGAAAAATGTAAGTTTTTGTGCGCCAGGTTTTCTTGCGCTGGGATCCCACATCACCAAAACTGAATTTCAGCGATGTGGGGTTGCCATAAGGGAATTCAGCATGCTGAGTTCGTCCTTATGACATGGAACCGACTAATCATACGTAATGCACTATTCATCCAGCATGAAATCTACAGCAGTCCCTACTATGAGACGCAACTTTTTTGGTTCTCTGCCCATTCCAGATGCAATTACTAAATTATTAGGTGGCTGGCTACTTCTGATCATCTTAGAAACTGGCCCAATCAAGTATGAGATGATCCCCAAATTCACATCTCCAGGGAGCATGGAACAATAATAAAAAAATAAAAACAAAATAAAAAAAAAAAAAAAAACAACCAGAGAAAGGACTATAAGTCCACACTAGGGAGCAAGGGTGTTGGCAGCGTGCATGTGTGCACCCCTACAAGCAAACCATCGTGTTGTGAACGTAGCTACTTGCTTGCCCTACCAGACAAAAGAAAGGGTACAGTCACAGTGACTCCAACTGTCAAGATAGGAGACGAGGAACAAAAATGGATAAATTGGAAAAACAAAATTAACAAAAAAAAAAAAACTTTCTAAAACTAGATACTGATATTAACAAAAGTCAGAGGAGGAGGAGGGGATCCCTGCCATGCTCTGAAGAAAACATTCGTCCAAAACGTCAGCAGCATGTGCCAGGGTGTGTGCATCTCCTCTTACTTGTCAATATAAGGCATCCACACTGTAGAGGGATGGCACTTTTGTTTCTGCACCCAACTGTTAGCTGCTAAGTCAATGCTGTCAAGATGGTCAAATACCGATTAAAAATAGGATTCACTGCAGTTAAGGTAGGGACAATCTTATTGTATGTCTTTTTTAATACTTTCCACACCCCAATGTGGCTTTATTTCCTTGAACTTCCATTTTCTGAAAGTGCAATGATTTTCTTGCTCGACCAGATGAGCAGAGTGCTGGACATGTTTCTTATAGAGTACTGCTTTACTTTTCTACTTCAAAAAAATGTGGGTTTTCACCCATAGTGATGCAAAATTTCCCTCCAGTTCAAAACGTGGATACATCCCTGAAATTGTACACCATGCTTAGGAATTTTGCAAAGATAAGTTTCTGTGCTTTTGAATTTGTATTTCAGGCAAGGAGTAGTTTGTTGCAATGCCAGACAAGGAATGGACCACGTGAAACAAAAAAAAATTTGTTCTAAAGCGTCGCTTTCCAATCCCATAGCTCACCCAACCTGAAACCCTCCCTTTTATTTTAAACAAATCTCCTCTACCAAAGCCAAAAAATACCTACAGCACACACTTGGAAAAAACAGACACAGCAATGACTCACTAGACTTAAAACGAATTGCCCTATCCCTTGATAAAGTTTTGCCTCCATTTACAGAATTACTAAACCTATCCCTCAGCCAAGTCCAATTTCCTAAAAGATGAAAATCCGACATGGTGACACCTGTGCACATAAGTGGAGAATGTGCACTGTACTCGAATTATAGACCAATATTCATACTTCCTCCGCTGTCCAAGGCCCTTGAGTGAACTGTCTCGGACCAACTGGTCGACTATCTGAATAAATAAAACATCCAGTGCTCCCAGCAGCATGGGTTTCATAAGAGCCGCAGCACCACTACTGCACTTGAGGAATACGTGGATTTCATGCATGAGGCACTTGACACCAGCCAAATAGTTTGGTCGATATTTATTTATATATTGAAGTGTTTCACCAGGAAAGGCACACTGAACAACAATTTGCTTGTCTGCCGGTGCATCCTGGGGGAGAGGGCACAGGGAAACATACATACGAACATTCGTCTACCAAACATTAATACAATTTACAGCAGTGATACATGACAGAGTGAACAAACAGAAGAGTACAGATTACAGCAGTTACGTAAGCATTAATCCACGACAAAGGAGGGCTCTACTAGGGAATTAATGCCTGGGTGGGTGGGGGGTGGGGCACAGGGCCACAGGCCGGGTGCCTCCAACCACCAGCCAGGCATTAATTCCCTAGTACAGCCCCACTTTGGAGTAGATGAATGCACTTGTAACATGGCAAGTGCAAGATGACTACTGTTACAGGTAAATTACATGTGGGAAAGAAATTAAGAGCAACTGACAATATTGCTTTATACAATATTTTATGCTCTTCAATTCTTTATTCTTACTACATTGGCTCTGTAAGTATACAAATGTGTGTGTGCATGTTGCCTACTGCACATCTATTTACACTGTGACCGCACTTTTAATACACCTTGCACTGTTATATTTATTATAATGCAAGACACAAAGATAACAGAAACAGTTACCTGTGCTAATAAATACATTGTTCTATTTACTCGGCCTGTTCGTTTTTACTTCCAATTCAGTTGTGCAGTATGGGTAAAATGTGATTATTTGCATATATCTATTTCAAAAGATGCTCTAAAACATATGCAAATATTTGTACTCTGCCCATGTTGCAGGAGTGAATCGAAAAAAAATATTACGTGGACGACTGTATTTATTAAGGCAGGTAACTTTTCTGCTTTGTTTGTCTCTCGTACTGTGAATCTACAGATTTTACCTTTCTATGCCTATTGTTGTGCGGCCAATTTCTTGTTTTCCCATGATGTGATGTGGTTTCACGCTGATTATACAATGGTGCTTCAAAATCAAAAGATGTGATTGGTTGACTGGCACCTTTACAGTGTTGTAAAATTCAGCATTACCAATGCAAAAGATGCCAGCCAGCCGCATCTCAGTAACTCAAAAAAAAAAAAAATAGAAAAATCATGCCGACCCGCCATTTTATTTTCCTCGCTAAACGTTGCTCAACCAACCGAAACCCTCAAGACTGCCTAACAAACAAGCACTCCATTATTGTTGAAAAGAAATTCCACAGCCCCAACGTTTAAAAAAACACAACTAACCGCAGCCTAAAAACCAAGACAGTAAACCTTATTAGCACTCACTCCCTCCTCAGTCCATCGCAGTCACCGCAGCACAACTACATTTGTCGTTCTCCCCTCAGTCGCTGAAACCCCCTTCTTATAATGTCACAACTGCACCACTCACCATTCCTCCAGTTTGTAACAAAACAACCGATAATATCCAGCAAAGAACAGTTTCCTGATAAAATAAAATAAAAACAATATCCCCCCACCCCGAGTACCACTGTAGTACTTCCTACTCACCATAGCGACAAAACCGGAAGCATATGCTCAATCAAGCATAGCAGACAGTTACCACTGTCACCAAACCAACGATCAACTGCCTTCATAACCTCTAAATAAATCAATACTACATCACTCTCTTTATGGAAAAAAAAAATCACAGCATAAACACAGAACCTCCTTAGCAACCTAGAACTATTTTTTTTAGCGGAGCAATAAATACAATAAAAATAATTTCAAATGCATAAAAACAAAAAATCAACTTTCTTTTTTTTCCTCACAAAAAAAAAAAAAAAAAAAAAAGAACATTGTATAATCGCAATAAACCATAACAGGGTGTGGATGATGCCGGGATTTACCACGCTCTGGATGGTTTGGTCACTTCGACCTGCAGCCTCGTGACCGAACCACGCCAGGCGGTAAACCAACATCACCCACTACCGTCGTGTTTATTGCTTAAGAAGACGATTCTCATTTTCCCGTTATGTGCTCGGTTGTCGTACACTGACTGCACAAGTCCCCAAGGTCCACTGGGTGGGTGGGTGGGAAGAAATTCAAGACAGAGAGCAGGAGTGGAGGTAAGGAACAGACACAGCAGTGAGCAGAGTTTCACCACCTCCCTCTCGACTGCAGTCTCCATGGGCTTGCTGGGGTCGGCCACGAGCGCGGACCACAATTGCATGGCGTGACCACGATGCCAACAATGGGGTCTAATTATTTTATTTAGCGCGCTCCCAGGCATTGTGGCTGCAAAGAGTAGTACATTCTGAAGCTGGCATTACTAGGGAATTAATCCCCGCTTCAGTTTGTACCATTTGTTCTCTCTGCACCAATGTGCTTTCTGTATTTCAGTTACATTTTTATTGCCATGTTACAAGTACAATTTAAGTGCAGTAATGATGGTACAATTGTTGTGATATACATTGACCTAACAAAAGCATTTGACACTTAACTAGAATTCCCTGCTTAGCAAGCTACCGGCAGTTGGTTTAGCCAGAGACCATTGGCTGGTTCAAGTAAAAATAAACAATATCCTATCTGATAGTAGGAAAGTGACCACTGGAGTCCTGCAAGGCTCCATCTTGGGGACTCCTCTTATGTAGCCTTTTCCTCAACATCCTCCGAAGCCTGCCCAACCAAAATGCTGCTCTATGCAGATGACAGAGCCATTTTCTCCAGCTGTCCCCACCTCAACCTACTCAACAAAGAGCTACAACATAGCTTCACCACCATAGAGGAGTGGTACAGCCAAAACAAACCTTCTGCTATGCCGGTGACTCAGGTTGGGGAATGGACCCAGACCACCAGGGGAGGGAGAGGATGGAGCGTCCCATGACTGCTTTCCTCTCTCTGGGGTGTGTGCTGGGGTTCATATCATTCTGCAGCAGCGCCTGATGGAAGTCGGGTGCACTACAACAGCAGCACGTAGCAAAGGGCTGGAGCTCGACAGATGTTTGCACATTAGTGCACGGACAACATTGCACGACTGGCACCAGGGGGCCAAAATCAGGTGGAAAATGATGGGGTGGCAGTGGCAGCTGATGGCCATGCACTGCACCCCCGGACCTGGAGAAGTGTGCCCTCCGGGTATTGGCCAGCCTGCGTGGAGGAGAGTGTATCGCAGACCAGACCTGGGTCCAGGAGTGCTAGTGCCGGCAGCCGGATAACCGACATGCCCGCTCCACACAGGAGGAGAAAGAATATCATGATTAAAACAAAAAAGACTAAAGTAATGGTTATTCTCCAACCCTCACACCAAAAATAAATCCAATACGCTAACAATACCTAACAGCAAACATGAACCACTAGAACAGGTATCTACTTTCAAGTACCTTGGAATCACTCTTGACAGCTCCCTCTCCTACACCCACCACACAGATCATGTAGTAAAAGCTGTTAACACAAAAAATGGCCTGCTCTACAGGCACAGAAACTGCTTAACAACTGAAGCCCTATCCCTCGCAGTTAATAGCTCCATACTCTCCATCACCGACTATGGGTTAATCCTGTATAGATCCAGCCACCATAACTGCACTGAATAGGATAAAAACTGCTCTCAACAAGGCCTGTAGGCTGGTCCTTGGTGCAGGAAGCCGTATGCACACCCCTGCAATCTGTATGTGCAGATAAACTGGCCAAACCTCCAGGGAAGGATAAAATAGCACATCTGCCTATTTGGTAAAACGACCCTCCTAGGATTAACCCCCAATTCCATCCAACTGCTCCTCAAACCAGCTCCAAACTTTCACCAGACAAGAGGCAAGACTAAGAAGGCACTTCACATTCCCTTCCACCATACTGCTCTAGCCCAATGGTCCTGCTCTTACAAAGTTCCTCTTTGGTTAAACGACTGCCCCCCGAAGTTGCAACCATTCCTAACCTAGGCCCTTTCGAGTGAGAACTAAAACTATACCTGTCCGCTCAAAGTGAATGTGACTGCTCTGACTAACCTCCATGCACCCCTACCCCTCACCACCCTCTATCCTCATAAACACATCAGTCCCCTTTCTCTTTTCCCTTGTAAACTCCTCAGACCCCCTCCCCCTCTTTTCCCCTCCCTGATTGCCTTCCCTATTTTTACACTGCCTTGACAAATGTCAATTTCTGGCTGCACACTGAAACACTGTAATCATGTATAAATTAGTAGTATAATTAACCAGAAAACACTCTTGTCAAATGTTCTATTGTATTGCATCTTTTTAGCTGTGGCCTCAACTCAATTCTGTATACTGCTGTTCTTGAACTCTGTATGTAGCTCATGAATCTGTGTGCTCGTGCTAATTCATGTCATCTTACGTGGAACCTTTGTAAATGAGCTCCCAGCTCAAGGTTTTTATTCCAAGAAAATAAATTAAATAAATAAAACACAAGATCTCAATGTCCGGTCGCCTCACTGCACCGTGTTTCTATGCTCCCATTTTTGCTGAATCTTGTGGCCTGATCCCATCTTGGGATCCTAGTACACTTACTAATTCTACACTATTGTGTATTGGTGGAAAAAAATGTTCAGGTTTCTTTTCAAACAAAAAATGGTTTGCATGGGTATTTTTTCCTCATGGCAACTCTCAAATCGAAGCATTGTGTTCACATAGCGGGCTAGACGGCCAAATTGCTGCTATTGTGAATTTCTGAGGCACCTTTTCATTCAATTGTTTCATCCCAGCTGAATACTCCAACCCAGCCCATTATCGTTTCTTTGAAAGGCTGTTGCAAATTTAAAATGCAGAATAAAGACAAAGAACCTCAGCACAAAAACCCCGAGGCAAGGGGTTCCAAGCAGGGCACTGCCAACAAAGCCGTGTTTCAAAGAACTAAAATATCACACACCCCAATAATGCAAAGCATCATGATTATTGGGTTATGCATAATTCTGCAAAGTGCTGCCTCTGTGTAGTTTAGGAACAACCCTAGTTGCTTATTTATTTATTCAATCGTGGATTACAATACCTTTGAGCAGGAGACCACTCTTTTACAAAGGTTCCACGTTGTAAAGGGTGGGAATACATACATTGTGGTTTAGGAGTATCTAGCTAGGTGAATTAAACACAGACAAAATGCATTGTAAATTGGTAACAGAGATGATTTTAACACAAGGATAATTCAGATAAAAGTAGCAGCCTAGATGGCATTGTCAGGTAAAAAACGGTAATCAGACATCCAGAAAGAGAGTAGGGGGCACTGGTGGGGGGGCATGATGACTAGTCAAGGGGAGATGGGGAGGAAGTGCAAGGTACTGTGGGCACGGGGAAACTAGGGGTAGAAGGGCAAAGCAGGAGTAGTGAGGAGAGGGTAATAACCTGTGAACCTGTGGGCGAATAAGACCAGGGTCAGGAGATAGGGGGATGGGGAGCAATTAAAAAGTGCAGTCACAGGAGCTTTTCTTCAGTAGGTGCTGTCTTAGCTTTGTCTTGAAAAGCCCCAGTCTCTGCGTGGTGTCAAGATCAGTGCTGAGGTTACTGAGCTAAAGTGGTGCCCGGTAGGCATATGACCTCTGCTCTTGGGAGGTTCTGCAGCGTGGGATGATGAGAACCTTATGGTCAGTTTCTAGTGCGGTGTGGGCCTGTGAATAAGCTTAGTAGGTTTGTGACTCCAGGAGGTTCAAGTCCGAGTAGTGTATTTTTAACTAATAGACAGGTTTGGTATTGCATACTATTTTCAAGTTGTAGCCACCCAGCTTGCTCATAAAGGTCGTAAGTGTGCATTAGTTGGGGGGAACCGGTGAGCAGACTGCAGGCTTTTTTGAGGGCTACTGCTATCCTTCGTAGTGAGGTGGGAGTGGCTGAGCTGTAAATGACCAATCCATAGTCGATAACGGAGACAACTGAGCTATGGATTGTGGTTTTTAGGGCTTCAGGTGTCAGGCATTTCTTGTGCCTGTGCAGGAAGCCAATTCTTATGCTGACTATTTTGACCACATTCTCAATGTGTTCTGCATAGGAGAGGGAGCGGTCAAGCAAAACCCCCAAGTATTTGAATTGCTCCACTTGTTCAAGTGTAACTCCTGCGCAGTTACTGATGTTTGGGGATGTTGCTTTGTGTTTGTGTCTAGCACCGTTAAAAAGCATTACTTTTGTCTTTTTATAGTTCAGAACCATCTTGTGGACTCTGAACCAGTCTTCAGTTTGTTTAAAAGCATGTTGTAGCTGATATTTTAGAGTGTGAGGGTCCTGATGAGAAGTAAAAATAACAGCATCATCTGCATAGAGCAGTATTCGTTGGTTGCATAATCGAGGTAGGTTATTTAGGAAGATGCTGAAAAGGAGGGGTCCTAGAATTGACCCCTGGGGAACCCCACAGCGATGCGGAAGGTGCCCAAATGTGGCGTTTCCAATCTTTACCTGCTGGGAACGATCAGCTAAGTAGCTTTTGAATCAGTTGGTGGCTGGGTTAGACAGTTCTATCGAGGTGAGTTGTTGGAAGTAGTAGAGAGTGACTGACCGTGTCAAAGGCCTCTGTTAGGTCAATAAAGGCCGCACTGACAAGGTTACTCTGGTCCAGTGAACTATATATGGAGCTGGTGAGTTCCAGAAGAGCTGTGGTGGTACTGTGCCCTTTCCGAAATCTGTGTTGTTCTGGGCACTGGATGTAGTATTTACCAAGGTATTCAACCAGCTGGTCTGAGACTATGAGCTCCAGCGCTTTTGACAGTGGTGGAAGGATAGAAATAGGCCTGTAATTGGCATGCAGTGCCTGGTCACCGCTTGTGTACCAGAGTTACTAGGACTGACTTCCAAGCTTGGGGGAATTGAGCCAGCTGCAGGGATCAGTTCAGCAGTTCAGTAATGGGAGCTAGGATTTCTTCAAGTGCAAGGGAAATAAACTTGAGGTCGAGTGTGTCGCCGCTTTTCCTAGATTTTCCAGGTACCTTACGAATGTACTTTCTTGCTTGGTTGTAGCTGACAGTTTTGAAATAGAAGGGGGGTGGGCATGTTTGAGTGGGCCCTAGGCTTTGGCTTGAGTTCGGGTTGGATTCTTTGAAAAAATTTGTCGGAAGTACACTGCTAAGGTCAGTAAATGTTTTGTTAAATGTATTGGCAATTGTCAGAGGGTCAAGGCTAGAGGCACCATCAATGTTGAGCATTTGTGGAGTCTCTTTCTTGACTTTCCCTGTTACACCTTTTAAGTTATTCCAAGAAGACTTGCTGTTGCCCCATGATGTTTTTAATGCTTCCTTAAAATGGTTACTCTTGGCAGAGCTGATGGACCAGGTGCAGTCATTCCATAGTCTTCTGTATTCCTGGATGTCCGATTGCTTGCCAGAGCTCTTTGCCCTATGCCACTAGTTGTCCCTGTTTTTTATGCAGCCTATTAAGTCTGGCATGATCCAGGGGCTGTTTCTTCCACAGAGCTTTGTCCTCTGTACTGGGGCATGGCAGTCACAAGCAGCATTGAATTGTTTGAGAAAGTACTTGAGTGCAGTGTCCATATCCTCCGCTGTGTCAAGGGGGCTCCAGTCAGTGTTGCGTAGTTGCTCCTTGAGGTACTCCAGGTCACCCCTTTGTAGTTTTCAATTAGAGATTGTTTGGGGGGGGGGGGTTTGCATTGAATTTGTTGGTGCAGCTGCAGGTGACCGGGGAGTGATCACTAAGTGAGTCTGGGTCGATCTGGATGGTTTGTGAGGATCCAGTCTAGTAGTGTGCTAGATCCAGTTTTATAATTTGTTCTGGTGCATGAGCCAATGAGTTGTGTAAGGTGCTGCGCAGCTACAGAGTCTTTATATGAGCCAGTCGGGGATGCCAACCAATTGATACTGAAGTCCCCTAGAACGATGGATTCAGAATTGAGATGCTGACTTCTGATAACCTCCACGAGTTCTTCGAACCCTGGTAATTTCACTTCAGGAGGGATGTATATAGTAAATATAGACAGTGCTTTATTGTGGGCCCCAACAGAATTTTTATGGGGAGAATTTGTGCAGTACTGGTAAGGCAGGGTAAAGGAAGAGCAAACCCCTTTATTGAGTCTCTAATGTATAACACACAGCCCCCTCCTCTTTTTGAGATCCTGTCATTCCTGAATCGTGTCTAACCTGGTATTGAGACAGCAGAATCCGGTGTTTTTGGAGTGAGCAATGACAACGACTGAGAGTACGTCAGGGTTGTGTTGTAAGACCCAGACTTGCAGGCAATCTATCTTTTTGAGTAGACTGCAGATATTTATGTTGGTGAGTGTAATTGTTCCTTCCTTATTATTGTTGCTTGACAATGAGTCCCAAGTTGGACCAGGATTCAGGAGTACGTTGCCAGATACAAGTAGGAGCAGAAGGATGAGTCTGAGTAGATACATTTTTAGCTGTCTTCGACAAAGATTGCTGTTCCTTTGCTGCTGAGTTGGGGATCTTTTTAGGTTGTTATGGATGTGGAGGCAAAGGGAGTATGGCAAGTATAAAAAAGGCAGGTGGTCGGAGGAGGTCAGCAGTCTTTGAAGCCATACTGGGAGCCAGTTGAAATGGCTAAGTCCTGGCACTGTGGTGTAGGTTATATCCGTGATGCAGCCAGGAGTGTAGTGCAGTACTAAATGAATCCTTATGGGAGTTCTAGGCCCTTGCTGGGTATCAGTGCAGTAGATATGCCCACATGTGGGCTTCGATCTACTGACCAAGCCCCTCTCCATATCCCCAAATGCAAAACCAATATGGGTGCACGTGCTTTCTCACACATGGCTCCAAAGTACTGGAACTCTGTTCCTCAAACTATTCGTCAAACTCCTACCCATGCTAGTTTCAAGAAACTACACCGTGATCATCTACGGGCTACAAGTCCCTGCACTTGCTTTCATCCCCCATAGACTATCCTTCTCCTACCCTCTGCGACCCAAGGAACAATTTGACACCTCTCTCCACCTCTCTCATAACTATTTCTAATCCCTCAATCATCCCTTTCCCTCTTCTTCCGTTTCCCACCGCTCTCCCTTCCCTCTCCTCCCAGCTTCTACTCTCCCTAAACCTAATGATCACACAATGGCACTCATTGCATACTGCACATGTTTAGAATATTAGTGTTCTCTCACATGCTTTTTGCATTTCTTTCTCGATTGTCAAAACCATACTGACTGTATCATGCTGAAAATGTTTTCCAAATTTGTATTTGATTGTACGCGGTCCTCGTCCTTACTGTGTTGTATTATCTCATGTGCTGCGTCACATGTATACTTATGTATGTCCTCTTGTATCCTCCTGGGTCGTGCCTGAAAATAGGCATTTCCTATGCCTAGTGCACCCACCCGGTTACCAAAAGCAAGTAAATAAATAGTGCAAGCAGGGTCATAGCCAGGAGGGCACGTTGCCAAGTCTCCATCTCCAGTAGTAAGTCAGGGTGCAAGAAGAACTTTGAGGTTATTCCGATACCACCAGTGGACTGAGGAGTATGGTACCCATCCAGATAGTGACTTGTTGCCAGAGATGATGGGCACTTGGTGAGCAGCGGTGGTGATCTGGGTAGGAGGTACTCGCAGCAGGAAGGGGGTGGAGTCGATCTGCAGTGGGTGGCAGTAGGCCCCCAGGGCTTACAAGTGCTAAGAGATTTGAGAGTACTGGTGGGTGGGAGGGTAGGAAGCTGCATGGAGGTTATAAATGGTAGGCGTGTAGGATAGAGTATACTATAGCAATGGGTTGTGAGGAAGGTTGGCAGTGGACTAGATACGAGATTGGGAGGGCAGGTATGGCGGCAAATAGTGTGACAGAACAGTCCTCAAGTTTTACAATTATTCAGTGCAAGAGGAGTTGCAGTGTCTTTATTACATTAAGCAAAGGAAGGGTAATTCAATTCCTAATCATTAGCCAGGTGAAGGGGACCGGCTTTACACAAGAGGAAAGGCAGGCGAAGCAGCCTAGCCAAAGGCCAGCTTCCAGAGAAGTTGCGGTAGCTAATCAGGGCCAATTAGCTAGCAGGGGTAAGAAAGTGGGAGTGTCTTAGGCGTATTTAAAGGAGGCCTGGGAGGGGGTTGGAGGGAAAAAAACCACCACAGTAGTGCGGCGGCTGGGTGACAGCAGAATTTAGAGTTCAGTTCACAATGTACCCCGGGAGCCCACCATGAAAGGTGCTCCAATGGTGTTTCAGCAAGCAGCTGGGCGGACCAATCAGTGTCCACTACCGAACTGCCGCACCAATCTTAATAATTCTATCAGACTGGCAGCCTTATATCATACAGTTGCACACTGAGGATGGCTTTCATTTTTTTAATTTGGAGTCTAACTGCAGCTTGTACCAGCAAGACTAGCTTGATCACTCTCCAACAGAGACAAAGAAGTTTTGTTTCTGCCAGCCTGGAGGCACTGAGGGTTGAGGCGCTGGACACCTTTACCTTGTGCCATGCTGGCAACCCAGGTTCGGGAATGACCTCAGGTCCGCAGGGAACTGATATGGGGAGGGAAGGAGCTGGATCGAGCCACCCAATGGCAGCTCTCCTCTCCCCCCAGGTAGTTCCATCACCGCCAGATGTATGTCCAGTGATGGCACAGGTGGGAGGGGGTGACATGAAGAGAGGGCATCTCAAGCACGACGTGCGCATGCCTGTTTACGCTGAGACAGGGGTGGGAGAAAACTGGAGCACAAAAAATGAAAAAATGTATATATATATGAAAAAAATAAACAAGTTCTGTTTCTGTTTTTTGAAAGCGATGTTTATTTTTAACTTTATTGTTATTTAATGGAAATGAACCTAGGCTCTGCCTACCATGTACATCCGGTTTTATTTGCTGCAACAAAGGAATGTAAGAACAGGTTACTCACCTACAACAGTAGTTCTAGGAGTGGTGTATGCTGTTCATCCACACTCTTTGGCATATCCCTTTCCACTTTAAATCCAACTGGAAGTCTTCAAGCTGGCTCCTCCCACCCACCCGGGTGGTATATACCTTGGCTCCGCCCCATGACGCCAGATCTTAGCCCGCTGGAAGCCAGGTTGTGTGCGTCCGCAGCCGGAGGGGTCGGGTGGGTCCGTGTGGATGAACATATACCACTCCTAGAACTACTGTTACAGGTGAGTAACCTGTTCTTCTAGGAGCATGGACATGTTGTTCATCCACACTCTTTGTCAGACTCCTAGCAGTTCTCTGGGAGGAGGGAGGCAAGGTGCACACCCCCTACTTAGGGAACAGAGATTGGAGAACTGAGGCCCCAAATCCAGCATCACAGCATGACTCAAGGTCGATGTGGTAGTGGGTGATGAAGGTGTTTGCTGACATCCAGGTAGCAGCCCGACAGATTTCCTGGATAGGGATGTCCCTGGAAGCAGCCACCAACGCAGCAGTATAGCAGGTAAAATGAGCTCTTATCCCTCTGGGAGGCTCCTTGCCCGCCATCTCATAGCACAGACCTATGCATGATGTAATCCATCTTGCAATAGTCCGCTTCGCTGCAGGTCTGCCAGAAGCGGCTTCAGCGTAGGTGACAAACAACTGGCGAACCTCTCCCCGAATTTCTGCCATTCTCTCCTTTAACAGGAGAGAGCACATATTAGGTCCAAAGTATGGAGCCTGTACTTGGCCTCCAAGGTGTAATTAGGGTAGTAAACCGGCAGAGTTAACACCTGGTTAAGGTGAAACTCTGACACCACCTTCGGAAGGAATTTCAGGTGGGGGCACAGGACAACCTTGTCCCTGTGGAAGACCAGATAAGGGGAGTCCACCGAAAGTGCCTGGAGCTCCCCTGTTCTTCTGGCAGATGCGATAGCCACAAGGAAGGCAGTCTTCCATTACAAGTGTGACAACTCACACTTGTGCATAGATTCAAATGGCTTGCCCATGAGCTTTGCTAGTACCAGCAGTACATCCCACAGAGGTGGAGGTTCATGCACCGGAGGGAATATGTGATCCAGACCTTTGAAAAAATGCCCAATCACTGTTTCCTGCACCATCGGCTGACCGGCCCACGCCCAGTAAGCAGAGATGGCTACCAGGTGCACCCTAATGGTCGATGACCGGAGACCTCCTTTGGAGAGAGACCAAAGGTAGTCAAGAATGTTAACCATTGAACAGGATAAAGGGTCCAGGCCCTTACCCTGACACCAAATAGAAAACCTTTTCCATCTGAAGGCATAACATTTCCTGGTCGATTCCTTTTTGATGCCTCCACCACGGTGTAGACATCCTCGGAAAGACCCAAAGCCTGGAACTCTAGCCGCTCAGATACCAGGCTGTGAGGTGCAGGGATTGAAGGTCTGGATGGAATACCTTCCCCTGATTGAGTGATATCAGGTCCGGGCATGTGCAAAGCCTCTCCGGGTGTCTGCAGCTGAGGTTGAGGAGATCTGGATACCAGAACTGGCACAGCCAGTCTGAGGCTACCAGGATCACCTTTGCCTTGTCCCTCCTCACTTTGAGAAGCACCTTGTGGATCAAGGGAAATGGAGAGAAGGCGTAGAGGAGGCCTGGGGTCCACGGCCTCGAGAAGGCATCCCCCTGCAGTGAGCCTTGCTATGGGGGAGCGGGCATGAAACAGCCTCAGCTTGCTGTTTTTCCTGGAGACAAACAGGTCCACCATCGGTTTGCCCCAATGGGAGAACAGGCTATAAGCTACCTCTGGATGGAGAGACTACTCGTGGGATGTCTGGCCTAAGCGGCTGAGAGCATCCGCCAGATGGTATGAGGCTCCTGCCACATGGATGGCTAGGAGATCTGCCTCCAACCGGCTCACGAGGGTCCAAATGCAGAGCGCTTCCTTGCACAGCAAACGGGAGTGTGTGCCACCCTGTTTGTTGAGGTTGTACATGGTTCTGGTATTGTCCGTCTGGACTTGAACCACTTGACCCCAGAGCTGAGGAGCGAAAGCTGACAGTACCAGTCTGACTGCTCTGAGCTCCAACAGGTTGATGTGGCATCGGGACTCCTTGGGGGTCCAGAGCCCGTGGGCCCTTTCGTTCCCCATGTTGGCTCCCCAGCCCATTAGAGAGGCATCGGTCGTGAGGACGACCATCGGCTCGGGGTGGACAAATGGGATCCCTTCCTGCAACCGGTCTGGGACGGTCCACCACTGGAGAGTGTCCCATATCTTCTGAGTTACAGTGACCAGCTGGTCGAAATGACCATGGCACTGAGTCCACTGGGAGGCCAGCTCCCATTGAAGGGGCGCATGTGCAACCAGGCCCAACGGACCACTGAGGTGCATGCCGCCATGTGACGCAGAAGGCACAGAAAGTCCCGGGCAGGGCGCAAGTGTCCAACCAGAAATGATTGGGCAAAGGAGGAAAGAACCTCTGCCCTGTCCGCTGGGAGTTGAGCTCTGGCTTGACAAGAGTCAAGCTCTGCCCCGATGAAGCCCATCACCTAAGATGGCACAAGTTCTGACTTGGCCTCGTTGATCAGGAGGCCGAGCTGGAAGCAGGTCTGTAGAGCCAGGTCCCTGGACCGCTCCACTTCCTGTTGGGCGGATCCTGCTAGGAGCCAATTGTCGAGGTAAGGATAAATCCTGACCACCACCCCCCCGACCCCTGAGATGGGCCGCCACCACTGCAATGCATTTGGTGAAGACCCGAGGGGCCGATGACAGGCCAAACAGCAAGGCTCGGAACCAGTACAGGGTCCCTTCGACACTGAAGTGGAGGAACCGCCGATGGGATGGATGGATTGAGACGTGAAAGAACGTGTCCTGCAGATCCAGTGAACAGAACCACGTTTCGCTCCAAGGATGGTATGATCTGGGACAGAGTGACCATCCAAAAGGTGCGTGACCTGAGATATTGATTCTGGTCGTGCAGATCTAGAATGGGGTGCCAGCCCCCCGTCCGCTTGGGCAACAGGAAGTACCTGGAGACAAAGCCTGGATCTGCTGGAGGATCCGCCACTGGAGCTACTGCCTCCT
The DNA here is from genome assembly GCA_016271365.2 of Neoceratodus forsteri. NCBI lineage: Eukaryota > Metazoa > Chordata > Ceratodontiformes > Ceratodontidae > Neoceratodus > Neoceratodus forsteri. The sequence continues at coordinate 1,073,686,930 of CM057454.1, read as the reverse complement.
TGAGGAGGAGCTGAGCGATGTCGTCTCAGAGCCAACTGGGTCTGAGCGGATACTCGTTCCTCCCGAGGGGCGCAGGCTCGGCTTGGAGGGTACTGCTCGAATTCCAGAGGCAGTCCCTGACTGACCACTTCCAGAACCCACCTGTCCGTGGTGATAATGGACCAGGTGGAAAGAAAGTGGTTGAGCCGGCCTCCCATGGGAGGACCCAGAGCTGGCGTGATGGGAGCGGGGTGGGCAGCTCCCGTCCCATCACTGAGCAGGCTTGGAGGAAGAGGTTCCAGGACCGGAACCTCGGCCTCCCTTATGGGCCTGCTGGGGACCCTGCTTGGGCCAAGGGCGCCAAGCTTGAGCCTGCTGCTGTCCGCCCTGAAAGGAGGACTGCTGAGCTGCAAGGGCAGAATGCCAAAAAGGCTTTTTCTTTTTCCTCTGCTGGTTCTTGCCTGAAGAACTCTTGGCAGAGGTAGTGTCCAAGGTGGCACTGGACTGCTCGATGCGCTGAAGGTGACTGGCCACTCCCAGACCGAACCAGTCGGTCCCAAGGAAGGGCACGTCAGTTAATTTATGCTGGGTATCTGCCGGGAAGGAAGAGAGCCTCAGCCAAGCCCTGCGACGAGAGGCAACTGCGGCAGCCATCGAACGGGCACAAGAGTCCCCAAAGTTCCAGGGCCGTCTGGAGCTGCTGCTTGGCAACAGCTCAGCCCTGATCCTGGACCTGCTTAACCGTGGTCTGCATGTCCGTGGGGAGATGTGGGAGGACTATGTCCAGCGACCCCAAAGGGCGTGAGAGAAGTGTGCCATGACGATGGACGAACTTGCCTGACGAAGGCCCAAGGAGGAAGTTTTATAGACCTTCCTGGCTGAATGGTCCAAAGGTTTGGACTCTATCAGGAGATCGGACAGTGTCATCAGAACTGCCAATATGCCTGAACACAGAGGCGGTCACCAGGCTCTCAGCCGAAGGGTGCTCAGTGAACCCCTCTAGGGACCCCATGGGCACCACGTATTTGCATGTCATGCGGGCAGACAGAGCTGGACAAGAGGCAGGACACTGCCGAAGTTCTAGGGCCGGCCCAACAATGGCCTCAGCCACAGGAATGAAAAAGCTCTGAGAAGAATCCGCAGCGCAAGCCGCCTGCTCCTCGAGCGCTTCCATGCGCTCCAACTGCTCGGCGGAACCCACAGCCATGGAAACCGCCCACCAGGCCTCCTTCGATTTCACCAGAGGGTTCCTCTTCTCCGGCCTCCCCAGTTTCAGGCGTGCGAGACAGTCTCCTGATCAACGTTATCACCTGGACTCCACCAGGAGGCAGCCACAGAGGAGGACGACATCCACCCCATCCCCGGGAGAGGAGAGCTGTCATCAGATGCTTGATCATCTCCCTCCCCTGCTGATCCCCGGCAACCCAAGCTCGCTCCTGATCCCAGGTCACCAGCATGGTGTGAGGTATGGCATCCAGCGCCTCAACCCTCAGTGTCACCGGGCATGAATTATCATTCTATCCTGTTGAATGACCTCTCTGCATAAAGTGTGTGAGAAGAAAACAATCCACTTTGGTGAAGATAAAAACACATAAATAAGACAGACATAGCCCCCACTGGTGGGTATGTTTCTCAAATGTTTTAACTGAAACACTAAACAATGATGGATTTATATATTTATCTGTAATGTTTTTACCAGGAAAAGCACAATGAGCTAGGGTAGCTCATTTCTAGGAGTGTGTGGGGGTGTTTACAAGGACCTGTTTTATGACGGAGTTAATTGTGTCCAGGATATGGGGAGGGGATCTCCTACTCATATGACAAGTGCTATGGGATCTTTTAAATCCCACCTGGACACCCACCCAGGACTGGCAGAAGGGACCTCGATTCAACAACTTATCTGAAGAGCGGCACCTCCACAGTGAATCACCCCCCTCGTGCTACACTACAGTATCAGTATTGGGTAGTGATCCAAGTTACTGACTGGGACTAGAACCCTTGGACTGATTAAGCTATGGACTGATGTTATTGTGGATTAACATACTAAAATGCCAGCAGAATAGGCCCAACGGTCTTTCACATCTGCTCTGGATTCTAAGCTAGGAACAAATGCTGCATTGGTTTATGAGTGGAGAGGATTTTTCAATGAAAATACATTTTGTCAGTTAAATCATGTTAGTTTTGTTGACACACCTACTATAAAAATGTGTGTTAACTTTGATGTTAGACATCAAAACAAAGAGGACAGACTGCCCCAAAGGCCTAGCATTAGTGCATCACTCTGCCGCACCAGGAGGCAAGCCAGACCATTGCGCTTGGCAGTGCGCTGCGGTCAGGACGATGACATCAAGCATCTGGTGCCACAGGAGTCCTGTAGTTGGCCATGGGAGCTTGCTCCTTCGACAGGCCATGCAGAGAGTAACCAAGGCCACCAGACAGCTACGCCTATGTCAGGGGAGGAGCAGGGGACAAGTGGAGAAAACAGAGGATAAACTCCTATTATATACGAACATACTAAAAGCCAGCAGAATAGGCCTGCCAGTCTTTCGTGTCTGCTTGGCAGCCAGCCCCTATCGGTCGCTAGCTCCTCCCCCCTCCCTGGCCCCCAAGGGGGTCAACCTTGGCTTCGGTACTCCCATACATCTGTCCCACCCCTTCTTGAAGCCCTCCACAGTGCCTTGCTTGACTAGACTCCCAGGCAATGCATTCCATGGTTCCACCACCCTCTTAGTGAAGTAATGCCTTCTACGCTCTCACCTGTAGGTTCCTCCCTCCAGCTTCCATACATGGCCCCTGGTTGTGCCCCCTTGCTTTAGCCTGAACATTTGTTTGGCTCTGCCCCTGTTAATCCCTTTCACATCTTTGAATACCTCAATCATGTCCCCCCTGTCTCTCCTCTCCTCCAGTGAATACAGCCCTAGGGCTTCCAACCTCTCCTCATAGGTCCTATCACTCATGCCCTGGATATTACCTACTATATGACAGCTGATGTCCCTGGGTCCTCCAACACTAGATCCTGTCCACTTGGTGAACTGCCTCACGAGGGGGGTGGATAGCCCTCCCGGGGAAGCAGTGGGAGTAGTCAGCTGGTGGCTGGGCCCGTGGGATGGGGGAACGCCAAGCCTGAACAGGGTACATCCCTGCCAAGTCGCCGAGAGAGGAAAAGCTCTATGGAAAACCACAAAGGCAGCATAGGTTAAATACAGCACAATGTTGTACTTGAATAATAGAAGAGCAGCTGAAACAATGCCGGATGACATAACACTGCAGCTATGCAGCATTCTAACTAGAGAAGCGGAGCCAAAAGAAACAGTACCAAAAGCTGCTACACCCTAACTCTGAAAAATCTAATTTCTGTATTTAATATCCAGTGAAAAGTACCACCGTTAATTGTAAGCTGGTTACTTACAGTATATGCTGAACAGTTCTCACTGGTGTATGGCTCTCTTGTGCAGGTTATCTAAGAAATTCTGCACCATAGGAACACTGATTTCAAACAATGGCCTCACTTGCAAAGTGAGGTTTAAAACACAGAGCAATCCCAGAGACTTTCTTGGTATAAGCAAGTCAGAGGACCATGCTTTAATTCTAAGAAGCACACAGATCATTACTAATGCCACCTATTCTACACAGGAACAGCCTTAGTACAGTGAAACAAATCAAAGCGTGCATTTCCATGATTAATGCTGTAATTGGTGTGGCATATACACAATCCTCACCTTGGCTTAATATTCTGACGAGCATGATGCTCCTGAACATGACACACACACACACACACACACGGCTCAGGTGAACACCCCAATGGATGCAACCCGTGCCATAAAACATGCTCCCGTTCCTCGGCTGAGCATCCAGATGGCATTATCTTGCTCCTGCCACACAGCTCTTGTTCTACATCCCACGGGCACAAAACAGATGTTCGGCCATGCCTCTTGGTATGTGGGAGGGAGAGACAAAAAAAAAGTTCTCATGTGCAACTCTGCCATAGCAAGGGGGAGTCACTTAGGGAGAGACAACAGAAACTACTTAACCAAGTGGATGAATACAGAACATTTACTCTAACAGTACAACTAACACATAATCTCTTCCATTGGGCCACACCTTTGGAACTGTGAGCCGCTTGTGTCAGGACAACTTGGAATCTTTTTCTAGCCTTCGGCCACCCATGGTTACGTGCAGCATCAGTGCCTATGTAATTGTGGGTGGCCCCGCTGCTCATCCGTCACTTACCAGACATAAGCTCGGTGGGCTTCTTACCATGAGGAGCCAGGAGACCAAACAGTACTAGGAACACAAGGAGAGATATGGGAATGGAAATATAGCATACATAAGATACTTATGAACATCTCCAAACAATGCAGTAGACAAACCTGTCAACTTATACCTCAGAAAGGGGGACTAAAGGTGGGCTCACTGTGGCCCAATGGAAGAGATTCTTTTGAAGATCTTCTGTTACAGTGAGTAAGTATTCTGTCTTCAAAGAGGATATCTCCATTGGAACACATCTTTGGAACAACGCCCAAGCAGTACATATGGTACCTAGGGAGGAAAGCAAAGTCTGATATGACACCATTACAGAAGGTTTTGCAACAAAGCAAGTCCAAAGCCAGCACGTCTATGAGAGACAATGTCTAAACTGAACTGCTTAGTGAAAATATGCACAGTAACCATGTGGTGGTGGAACATGTCAGCTGCTGAACATTCTGAAAGCACGTTACAGAAGCAGCCATACCCGTGACGTGCAGAGTGGCCATGCACAGCACCAGAAACTTCCTTACTGTACTTCCTATAACAAAACACAATGCAGCTACCCAGCCATTTAGACATGCACAGTTTAGACACGGGGGCACCCTCTATCCCAGAGGAGAATAAAACAAAAAGCTGAAAGGAATTTCAGCAGTCCTTAGTGCGATGAAGGTAAATCAAGTGTATGAAGCAATGCCACTTGTTAGCACGCTCCGGATAACATACAGGAAAATGTACGGTCTGACTGAAAATGAGGACTGGAGGGGGCGCTGTTGAGCACGCTTGCTAAGTAGACGTGCTTTACCTTGTATCTGCAGACTTTTGACTTACTTTATTAAAATACTCCCAACATTTTTCTACGCATTGGACTTGTAAGGTGAATCACTGTGCAAATTGGTTCAAGAGGAATCGAACTATACTGCACAAGATTATGGATCGACCTAATAAAGACGGACCCAGTGGTTGTAAAACTCAGCTACCAGTGGAGCAGCAGGCCACACTGTGCCAGTAGTGGCTTTGGGGGTCTAGTAAACCACCCTGGAACTCACTGACACTCTCCATTAAAGTCATAGATGGTAAAGTGGAGGAGATTCTACATTGCATGGGTGAGCAAAATATTACAATTGAGGCGGCTACCAAGATCGCCACCTCGGCAGAAGCGCAAGTAGTGAAAGCCCTCACTGCCACTACCATACTAGTGCAAGAAAACAGCTAACTCAGATATTGTTTGGAGGCCCTTGAGAATTCTCAGTGGGCCATGAAACTCCATTTGGCTAAGCTTCCAGAGGGCAGTGAGGACTCCGTATCTCTTAGCCCTCCTTCATATCTCTTAGCCCTCCTTCAGAACCGGTTGCCTAGTGCTTTGGATGCAGACAGCGGTCCTGCAATGGCTCCTCTTGTTCGAGCCTCTTCCAAACTCGAGTCACAGGAGTCTCAAGCAGTAGTCCGAACGCTGCACCAACAGTCCAGTCACTAGCCCAATCAATATTATACAGTAACAACATGTTCTCTTTTTCAAAACAAATATTAATGTTTTGAACAGCCCCACAGCCACACTGCAAGCGCACCTGTCCCGGTTACTTCCCTGCCAAGTCTACCTAATCATGATCACTATATATTAGGTTATTTTACCTTTACGCTCTTTCTGGAAGACGCATTCCAACTTAATGTTTTTATATGGTCATAGACCTTACTTCTGAGATCTTAAAAGTTATCAATCAATCTTTATTTTACCAGGCGAAACACCATTGAGGAGAACTCATTTGCAAGGTGGACCTGGGAGGTCATAAAAAAGAATTTACATAGGGAAAAATATATAAAGGACAGTGATAGTATATGTACAGAATAAACAAAAAAGTTGACAATATATGTACAGAAATGTATATAGGGTAACATTGCAACTATGGTTCAAGTAGACTACAAAATAATGTGCTAATGATACAACAGCTCACGTAACCAGTCGTCAGTTAGTCATAGTACCACTACAGATTTCAATGTTACATGCAAGAGGTATGTCGTACGCTACGCAAGAATAGCCTCACCTCCATGTGAGTGAATCGCCTGAGGTCATTCAGGTCTAAGGGGGAGAGGACATGCAAGTCTGAAAGGGGAGGTAGAGAAGGGTATAGAAACACGGAGCTGTACAGAAGTAGGGAGAATACCGGGGATGGGAGTAGAGAGGGGATAAGGACGTCATCAACAGAAACAATCGCAGACCTCCTTGAAGGAGTGCGAGTACAGTGTTTTGAAAACAGACAGCTTCAAGAGGCTCGTGAACCTCAGAGCTTTCTGTATGGAGTTCCACAGAGCTGGGAGAGCATGGCTTATAGCCGCTTTACCAAAACATGTCCTGACCTTTGGGACAGACAGATATACAAGAGGCTTCTCAATGGGTAGTTGCTGGCCCTGCAGACAGGCAAGCAATCCGATATGTACTGGGGGAGCAAGTTAAAGAATGATCTGTAGGTCCAATAGGCAGCATTTCTTCATCTTCTGGTGTTTAACGAACACTAGCCTACCTTGGCGTAGAGAGTGCAATGGTGGGTCACGTTCGGTAGTCCGGTAATAAATCTAATAGCACGATGATAACGAGTGTCCAGTTTGGACAAGGCAGTAGTCGGTCCCTGGCCATAGATGAAGTCAGCATAATCCAGTAGGGGCAAGAAGGTAGTAAGGACTAACCTGGTTTTTGCTTCCTGGGTAAGAAAGTTCCTGATTCGAAAGACAAGACCAAGTCTCTGTTTTAACTTTTTGGATAGTTCCGTGATGTGATCAATGAATGACAGGTTAAAATCAATCCAGAAGCCGAGATATTTAAATTTAGTTACAAACTCCAGGGGTTCACCCAGGAGTGTGTTTACTTGATGAGAAGTGCCAGAAGCGTAGGACTTAGAGGTTTTGGCAGAAGGGGGAAACAGCATAGCTTTGTTGTTTTTTTTTTTTTTTGCATTCAGCAATAACTTCAAGTGCAGCAAATTCTCTTGCAGTTGGTCAAAGTTATGTTGCAGAACCCTGCAGGCTAATACTGGCGTGGGTCTGGCAATGTACAGAAATGCATCATCTGCAAATAAGTGAATGTTTGCCGATTCAAGGTCCTTATTAATGTTATTGATATAGATAGAGAATAGTAAGGGGCCTAAGATAGACCCTTGTGGAACACCTCTAAGTAGATATTTTGGCAAGAAGAATATCCCACTAGCCTTGACTAGTTGTTTGCGATCTGTCAAGTAGTTATTAAACCACTTTAGGGCTGATTCGCCCACCCCAAAGTTTTCCAGCTCAGTCAGGAGCAGGTCATGGTCCACAGTATCAAAGGCTTTGATCAAATCAAGGAACAAAGAACAGACACAGTTGTTGGCGTCCAATGCTAACTGCCAGTCATTTGAAACTTTAGCAAGTGCAGATATGGTACTGTGGCGAGGTCTAAAACCAGACTGCGCTTCATTTAACAGACTGAAGGACTCTAAGTGGTGCCTGAGTTGGGCACTGACAACCTTCTCAAGAAGTTTCGACAAGGTGGGAAGGAGGGATATAGACAGATATTTGTTTAGGTCACTGGAGTCACCGAATTTGAATAGTGGAATGACGTAAGCTGTTTTCCAGATAGAGGGGAGCATACCCTGGGTGAGGGATAGGTTGAAGAGATGTGTGATAGGAGGGTATAAAGCATGATAATCTAATTTCAGATAGTAGGGTTCAATGTGATCTGTGCCAGCAGATTTAACTGCGTCTAAATCCAGGAGCAAGTCTTCCACTTGTTTCAGTGAGACAAAACAGAAGGAGAAAACTTGTTGTTGTGCAGGAGCTGATGCGTTTGAACGAGCCAAGTCTATATGATTTAATCTAGCCCGAAGGGTATTTGCTCAGATTTCTTATTTTTCTTATTTTTAAGCTCATCCCAACTACAGATATTAGTCTCACGGCACAGTAAATGCTAAAATCTGATGTACTCCATTTACCGTAATTTTTCTCAAACTAATCTTTAATAAAGGTTATTCTTTGCATGCTGTTTATATTGACAGCTTGTATTTAAAGAGGCTATAGGTAAAAATAGACACAGATGGCATAAGCAATCCACTTGCTACACTGTTACCTGCTGCAACTTTAACAGGAAGTAACAAAATACCCCGTCACAGCACTAGAAGAAAAAGACTAGAATGGCAGCACCTATCAGTGCTGCCAAGCGCCAGTACATAAAACATGCCACCATCTTGTGGATGTCAACTCCCGGAGCACGATCACGGACATCCACAGGATTGTAAAGGAGCGCTGCATTAAAATTAAATTATTTAAAGATTGAAGTTAGAAAGAATGCACACTGTGGTTATTTTCTGCAGACCGGACTCTCTGGAACATGAAAATGGTAACAGTTTTCGCTGTTACTGCTGCAGCCTGACACTGTATCTTGTTTTAATAACTGTACCTGCTATCTGCTCAGTGACTGTGGTGCAGATCAATGGGCACAATAGAAGAGGCTAGGAAGGGGCTATAAGTCATACTGTAGAAGCACATTTTAATGGATTAATTAAATACATTTCTGTTTGCTGTCCACACTGTTCATTTCCAGCAGTCAGGCATAACGAAATTGGTGTAAACCACAACAACATTATCTATCTTAAGAAGGTACTATACATTACAGTTACTTAAAGGAAAACTGGCATTATCGTACCCGTCCCACTCCTGAAAGCGCTACCCCCGATTAAGCTTTTGGCATAGAAAGGAAAATTTATTTTCCGAGTTCATTTACTTTATTTTAACTTTCTGAAGTCCACAATCGCCAAACATGGTGGATGCTGTGTGGCTCCATTTCATCTACTGGTGCTGCGCTGCACTGCTTACTCCAATACATTTTGTGTTAGAGTGAGCATTGCAGCGCAGCACCAGTAGATGAAATGGAGCCGCAGCATCCGCCACGCTTGGCAAACGCCAACTTTAGAAAGTTAAAATAAAGTAAGTGAACTGGGAAACAAATTTTTCTTTCTGTGCCAAAAGCTTAATGGGGGAAGGGGCATGGGGGTAAGAGCTTTCGCGGGTGGGACAAGTACAATAATGCCAATTTTTCCTTAAAAAAAAAAAAACATACAGGATCTACTTCTCATGCATGGTTTGTATCAATAATCTTAATGTCCATCAAAAGAAAGCGCTGACCATTCATGGCTTTTAAGCTACTGCATCAGAGCCCAGTTGGTTACTGCTGCACTTCACCAGTGTTCATTTTTTTTTTTTTTTTAATTGGTATTTTTTTCCCCTCATGGTCCCGTCCAGCTCTCTCCTTCTTACTTCTTCCATCCCTCCAGCGCTGTTCCCCAAGGATCGGACCCCCTTCCTTCATGCCCCCATGACAAACTGGCAGGGGTGGCAGCGCCTGCAGGGGATGGTTTCATGCCACTTGGTTGGGACCTTTTTCCGTTTTCTTGCTGAGGGGGAGCATGCAATGCCGACAGTGGCATGCAGCACACGCGTCCTCACACTGCACACCGTCGGCTGCTTCTCCTCCATGCCCCAATTAGAGATACTCATGGGCATTTACACCGCGAACCCAAGATTATAAGGGAGCAGTTCAAATGCTACTATCAAGCTTCTTTACAAAGCAGAATGTGAGGTAAACATGTCTTTGGCCTGGGAGTTTTTGGATGGGATTCCCCTCCCTAGGCTTACGGAGTCTCAGCAGAAACAACTGGGTGCAGAAGTGACCAGGGAGGAAATACGGGCTGCCATAGCGGGGCTTAAGGCTGGGAAAGCGAGTGGGCCCAATGGCTACCCAGCAGAATACTATAAAGCCATGGTAGGACACTTCCTGATACTTGCTTCGATGTGACCATGTGTTTTGCCTAAACCAGGCAAAGACCTGCTAGAGTGCTCCTCTTATCACCCGATCTCATTGTTTAACTGAGATGCTTGGACCGCCTGCTCACACAGTTGGTTCACCCAAACCAGACTGGGTTTGTTTATGGCCGCCTCTCTTATCATGATATACTCTGAGTACTGAATGTGGTATGGGGGGCCTCTTGGAATCCTGGATGCACAGCAGTGCTTTCCATGGACACCAAGAAGGCATTTGACTGTACAGAATGGGACTATCTCTTTGAAGTTCTTCAAAGGTCTGGTCTGGGTGACTACTTTGTGAGGCTGGTACAGGCCCTATATAAATCCCTGCTGTCATCTGTTTTACTAAAAGGGTTGCTATCTGAGAGGGTTCCCTTGTACAGGGGAACGAGACAGGGGTGCCCTCTCTCCCAGCTACTGTTCACCTTGGCCTTTGAGCCTTTAGTGGTCAGTATACGAGAGAGCCTTGAGGTGGGAGGGGGGAGGAACAGATGCATAAGGTTTTATGGACTTCATCTGGTGGGGAAACAGGGCAGATACTAATTTACAACACCTGAAGGCAGACACCACCAAAGGTGGGCTGAACTTCCCTGATTTGAAAAACTATTACTTGGCGACCCAGTATAGATATATCCAGGACTGGGTCAATAAACCGAGAGAAGCAAACTGGGCTGACCTGGAAGATATAGGCTGCCTTGGGAGAGTGTTGGCTTACTTGGCAAGGGATGGATGCAAGTCCTATTTTAAAGAGCTCCCTCAAACCGATGGTGCTCTCGGTTTTGGACAGTTGGGAGAAGACTAATAAGTTACTACGAGTAACTGAAGGGGAGACCTTATTGTTACCAATAACAGGCAACCCATCATTTCTGCCAGGTCTTGAAGACCCAGGGTTTCGAGAATGGGGGTGCAGGGGGTTTCACTGTGTAGGATTTCTTCATTCGGGGGCGGGAATGTATTCATTTGAAGAACTTAGGACAGTGGTAAGTTTCCCAAATACACAGCTGTTCCGTTACTTCCAACTTAGGAACTATATAGGTAGGCTTGGACAGGAACAGAGAACAATTCCCCCCTAGCACAAGTGGAGTCTTTGGTAGACTGAGAGGCTCCAGGGGCTTGATCCGGAAAGCTGTCCATCCGGGTAGAAAATATTTCCCAAATGTTACAAACAAGATGAAAAGTCTCTGGGACAGGGACTTGGGTAATGAGAACTTGAAGAAGAACTGGGAGGCAATCTTGGGAACACATAGGGGGGTCTTCTAATTTGTAATAAATACAAATAAGCATGTTATATGTTCATCCACTGACTCTACTGCCCACTAGAAATTGTTCATAAGTGCAAATCTGCGGTTTCCCCAATGTGCAGCAGACGTAGCCAGCAGATAGGAACATTCTTACACTGTTTCTGGGCCTGTTCTAAACTCCAGGTATATTGGAGGGAAATTGCCCAGGAACTGGGGAATGTTATGCGCCACCAAACACTGCTCGAACCTCTGTTCCTGCTCTTCAGAGTAGAGAACCTGTGCCAAGAGGGGTGGGCACCCCTACAACGCTGGATCAGAGTGCTGTTGACCTTAGCCAGGCAATGCAATTTGACCACTTGGGTAACTGGCACCCAGCCAAAAGTATGTCAATGGCGTAGCCTTGCTATACAGGCTCTTGCCCTGGAGAGATTATCATTTGTGGTAAAAGAGAAACCTGAATGTTTCCTACTAATATGGGAGCCCTTCCTAATGTCATGGACACCAGGAGAGCAGTGTCAGTGGCTCAGCAGGTTGCACACTCGCCTCTGAGGCCGGAAGATCAGACGGCTGTGGGTTCTATCCCCACACCAGGCACTTGGGTTAAATCCCAATACCGACGCTGTGGTGCAGCATGAGGGCGGTGCTGCACTCCTGAGGTGCGGTCTTTCGGATGAGACGTTAAACCGAGGTCCCATCTGCCTGTTCTGGTGGTAGTTCAGATGGATGTTATAGATTCCATGTCACTTCTCGAAAAGAGCAGGCAACAGCTTAATCTGGTTCAATGTCAGTTGGCATTTATCTGTATCCCCCTTCCCCAGGACGAGGCTGAAAATAGGCAGAATTGTCTAGTCCTCCTTTCCCAGTCAACAAAAACTAAATAAATAAATAAAAAATCTTAAGAGATGGACTGTAGGAATCAGAGGATTATTTATAAACTACTAGCCAGGATGAGAGAGACTGGCTGGGCTTATCAGAAGAGAGAAATATCTTATACCTCTGAGCCCTAATGAACGTCAACGATTTACAATACTAACAAGCATTTGTCAATGCTGAATGTTTGTTCGCTTAGTTTTGGACATGCAGGAGTTAGACAGGTGAAAGAACAAGGGGGCACAATTTGAAGATAGACGGGGGATGGCTCAGAGGTAATGTGAGAAAGTATTTCTTCATGGAGAGGGTTGTGGATACATGGAACAGCCTTCCTGAGGGGGTAGTGGAGTCAAAAACAGTGGGGGAATTCAAGAATGCATGAGACAGACATAAGGCAATTCCAGTGGGGGGTAGGGAGAAATAGGCTGTTGGTTAACTAAGATCTGCAGCTTATCCATTAGGTAAGGAAATGGGCAGACTAGGTGGGGCAAGCAGTCCTTGTCTGCCAGCAGATTCTAGGTTTCTATGCTAAGGAAACGTAAGATGCACGGCACTTTTAACAGCTGCAGGGGGAAGATCCAGCACAAATGAATGGCCAGTATATTATTTTTGTTGTCCTGCCTCACAGGAGCAGCAGGAGTTTACCCAGGGGCAAGACTCACCTATCCTACATTAATTCTTTAGCCAAAGACTGTTTAAATATCGGTATAAAAAAAAAATCCACTAATACAATACCTCCTGTTTCCACTAAAGAAAGGCTTCTCTTTCTTGCCTTGTTACTTCCAACATTTCTTTAATCCAGAATGGTCAGGAGTCCTCAGTCCTGCCACTGCAACAAAAACAGTGCCTGTTGCTTGGTTTTAACCCTGCAAGAACTGTTCCCTAATCCAGCAACAGGCAGAGTTATTGCTGCAGTGGCAGGACTGAGGACTCCTAACCATTCCAGATTAAAACAAGCAATGGGGGGTGGAGAAATATTCGGAATCAACAAATGCTTGTTTAAGCCTTGCGCTTGTTTTGCAGCTGCAAGGCAGAAGGTAGCAATGTATGCGCTGCAAAGGTTGTTCATAATTCACCACTGAAAGTGGGACCCAACACTTTTATTCGTGCAAATTTGAATGTAGCACGGCAGATTGTGAATGTGTATTTGATAATGTATCTTGGAGTATGAGGGGGCAAGACCATAAATCAGGAGTGACAATGCCACAAGTGAGTTATGATAGTTCTGTCCCCTCAAAAGTGGAGATTAATTGTGTATTTTGAGTCAATGCCATCTACCAATCAATCTTTGTAAAATCTGAATAACCTGAGTTTCATCTAATTTTTAAAACATTAAGAGTTCAGCGGAAGACTTTTTTTTTTTTTTTTTTTTAATTCACACTAAGCAAACCAGTTCTCCGGTATGTGTCATAAAATAACGCAGTTATCTGTACTTGACTTGTGTCCATACGCGATAACAACCCATAACTTCATCAACGTCTTACAATGTGACCGTTCCTCCATCCTCTGACTTACAAAATGTTTTCCCAGTTCCTGCCAGTTGAGGAACTTCTGGTATTTTGGGAACCTTCAAACAGAGAACCCCCACCCCTAGTCACGCATCTCAGTCTAACAATACACGTACAGTACAAAACCATAACGGCAAGGGACAGTTGAGAGGTATATACAAAACACACCTTGGAGCACAATACCTGTCCCTCCCTCCCACTGAAATACAAACATAGCATACACAATGTAGTTAATAGTTGCTACAAGTCTGACCGTAGAGTCCTGACAAGTAAAGGTTAACTAAAAAGTTAACTACTGACAGCAGGATTTCTACACACCTCGGAGACAGTCCTGCCAGAGGAGACAGGAGAGAAGGAGCGCAGCGCTGCGTTACTGTTAACATCTATCAGCCAGAATCCTCCTGAATATAGTCGCAAGGAGGAGCTAGTCATTTTTTTAATATGATCTCTGTTTTAGTCACCACAAGGCCAGTTTAGATAGAGGTACAGATTTCAGCAGGCAAACTTGGTGCATTCTCAGACCAAATGGTGCCCGGCCCTCACGCAGTACTGTATGTGTATGCTGAGCCGCGAGAGTTATAGGCGGCAGTGCAGCTCGTGTGTACAGTTCAGGGCTGTTCCCCTAGCAACACAGTAAACAGCTAACTAGATTAAAAGAGCCTGCAGGAGGAGCTCAGCAGCACTTACCACTCCACTGTCCCAGATTACGAGAGACGTCACTCATTTTACCCATCACTGTACCTCATGGAAAGGTGTGAATCTCACACTGCGGGTGACCCCAGAGCCTGACAGATGGCACTACTTCTAGTCCTGTGCTCGGTGCTCGGGTCCCAGGTTCAGGTCCCGGTTCGGACATCCTGTGGGAGAGGTCCGAACTGTAGCCGCCCCTCTCTCCAGCTGGATAGCCATCATCTACATGCCTGAAGTGACTGGGTTCCCGGCGGGGCAGTGACACACCCCTAGTGGGCTGTAGGAGGTATCAGTGGGCCAGCCCGAACTTTTCAGGGGTTCCGTGGTGTGAGAGGCTCACTTGGATGAGTCAGTTTCACAGCATGCTGGAGGGGAGCCCGAGTGAAGAGTTAAGCCGCTGGTTCCAGGGAGGTCACCTAAACGTAGCAGGTGAGTGGTGGAGAGGAGGGAAGCACAGAAAAGAAACTGTGGTGTTCTGTAACACCCCCACACACACACACACACACAAACACACACACACTTGTCAGCTCCGTTATCAACAACAGCTAGCAAGTCACATTTTGTACTAGTTTCTTTTTAATCCCACTCCCTTCAGTACCGGATACTTCCAACGCATCTTGACTCACGTTTCCAAAACGAGCTGTCTATGACAGCAGTTCAGATGCAGTGGTGACGTGTAGGCAATCTGCATACTGCCAAGAAAGAGAAGATGTTTTATAATTAATTTCTAAATGAAATTTTAATTGAAAATTTGACTTAATTCAATATGTTATTATAAAGAACTATTGGCAGTATATACCAATGTGACATATTAACGTAAAAAGGAGCAGAAATTTAAAAACTGTATCTGAATGGATTTATTTGTTTCTAATGTAGTGTCAACACTGTTCATATACGATTGGCCTGAGGAAGTGACGTTAAGCCACGAAACTGTTGCCTCATGTATATGGGTGTGAAGAAAGAGTTTAATAAATATGAGTTTTGATGGACTTTGGATTATATCTTACTTTTTTATGACATTTTTGAACATTGAAGCCTATAAGTAAGATTGTCCAGAATTACACTATATGTAAGGGCATCCTGTATCAACACCAGTAGTAATTTGGAGGTCCTAGAGGTGCCCGTAGATTAGCCAAGAGACTGAGGGACCAGAGGGCACACACTTCAGTAGGGTCCGTATTAGACCCTGACACAAAGGAGGTACAAACACACCCTCAAAAGATAAGGGAGGGGCTGACCAGAAGCCCTCTCCTCCAGATGAGGGGAGTAGCCTTCAAGCCCAAGGGGGAGGAGGAAACAGACTGGGGTGCAGGTTTCAGGAGGAGCAGAGGGAGGATGGAAGTATAAGGAATCTGGGTGGGGTTCAACAAAGAGGATCAGGGATAAGGGGTGGGGGTTGGTGTTAGTAAATGCCAGGAGCTTGGGAAACAAGTTGCCAGAGTTCCAGGCCATGATGTTCGGAGGGTGGGTGGACGTGGCGGCGGTCAATGAGACGTGACAACAAAACCATGACTGGGACCTAAACATGTGGGGGTACACTATGCTTAGGAAGGATAGAAAGGAGGGCAGAGGGGGTGGAGTTGCTATGTTCATTAGAGATGACATAGAAATTGCTAGGGTAGAAGAGGCAGAGGGAAACGTGGAGGCCTTATGGGTCACCTTATGATCCCCAGCAGGAGATAAGGTCAAGCTGGGTGTAGTATATAGTTCTCCCGGGATGAGTGATGTTCTAGAGGATGGTTTGCTGGACAACATCATTGCCCAGTGTGGACCAAAAAGGGAAGGAGTGGTGTTGATGGGGGACCTTAATATGCCAGGTACAAACTGGGGAACCATGTCCTCTAAGGTGGCCAAGGAGCAGAGGCTGCTGGACAGCTTCCAGGATGTGTTCTTAACACAGCATGTGATGGAGCCCACAAGGGAGGGGCATGTCCTGGACGTGGTTCTGGCAGATGGGGATCTGGTAAGGGACCTGGTTGTACAGGACCCCCTGACTGGGAGCGACCACAAAACTGTCTGGTTTCAAATAAGCATGGGAGATCTAGGACACTGGCAGTGGACTTCAGGGGGGCAGACTTTGTGGGCATGGGAAATATTCTCAGGATCACTTGAAGGGATTACATCAATGACAAGTGTGGAAAGGAGATGGGAGGTAATAAGCAGGGGACTTTATGAGGCAGTCAGGATCTGCGCTAAGTTGAAGCGTAAGGGAGCAAGGTCACATAAACCATGCTGGTGGTCCAGTGAGGTACAGGTAGTGGTCAGAGAAAGAAGGTGGCCTACAAAAATATAAAACAACAGAGGGATAGGGATAAGAAATGTACCATCTTGCATCTAGAAAAGTCACCGGATGGTGAGGGAGCAAAGTCCAGTAAAGAGCAGCGCTGGCACAGGGGATACATGGAGGGAAAAGGGTTCTTCCGGTACATTGGGGAGTGGAGAAAATTAAGGGCCATCTCAGCAGATTGAGATCAGGAGGAGGGTGGGTGGAAGAGGCGAGGGACCAGGCAGAGGTATTTAACCAGTACTTTGCCTCTGTGTTCACTAGGGAGGGGGATGGGATATCTACAAAGCAAGGCATGAAGGGGATAGAAGCGGCAGTGAGTGGGATCAGGGGAGCAACAGAAATGGAGCAAGAGGGAGGGAGAGGTACCCCAGGGGTGTCACATCTGGATAAGGATAAAAAGGCCAGTAAGGTGGAGAGGACGGATGATGCTATCTCCGCCAAAAGGGTGTGGTTAGCCCTCAAGGCCCTAAAGAAAGACAAATCTCCTGGGCCGGATGGCATTCATCCGAGAGTACTATGGGAATTGGCGGACATACTGGCTGCACCCCTGGTGGAGCTCTTCAACAGGTCACTTGAGACAGGGAGGGTACCTAGGGATTGGCGAGAGGCACATGTGGTGCCAATCCATAAAGGGGGGTCGAGGGAAGTACCAGGTAACTATAGACCCATCAGTTTGACCTCGGTGGTGGGAAAATTAATGGAGAGTATACAAAGGAACGATTGGGGTGTACTGGAGGAGGTGGAGGTCTGGATAGTCGGCAACATGGGTTTGTGCCAGGTAGATCATGTCAAACCAATCTTGTGGAGTTCTACTAATGGGTAACATCAGAACTGGACAGGGAAAGCCTGTGGATGTATTATTCTTGGACTTCAGCAAGGCGTTTGACTCTGTCCCCCACAATGGTCTGGTGGAGAAACTGATGGGGTTAGGAGTAGGCCCTTTGATGGTCAGATGGATTGAAAACTGGCTAGCTGGACGCACTCAGAGAGTAGTGGTCTGTGGGGAGCTCTCGAACCCTAGAAAGGTTGGTAGTGGGGTACCGCAGAGCTCGGTCCTGGGTCCGAACCTGTTTAATGCATACATATCGGACATCAGGGAGGGTATAGGGTGTGAAATGAGTCTCTTTGCGGATCACTCCAAGATGGGAGCAGTAGTTGAGGGAGAAGAGGGGAGGTTGGCCCTGCAAGGGGACCTGGACACCCTGGAAAGCTGGGCTCACACATGGAAATTAAATTTCAATATCACCAAGTGCAAGGTGTTGCATCTTGGTCGGGGAAACCCTAAACATAGGTACACCCTGGGAGGGGAGGCGCTGGAGGCCTAAATAGGGGAAAAAGACCTAGGGGTCATAGTGGATGCACGTAGGAATAACTCTGAGCAGTGCAGGAGAGCGGTTAGCAAGGCAAACAGGATGTTGGGATGCATCGTAAGGGGGATCACCTCTAGGAGCAAGGAAGTGATTCTGCCGCTGTACAATGAACTGGTTAGTCCACACCTTGAGTACTGTGTACAGTACTGGAGACCACACTTGAAGAGGGACATACAGCTCTGGGAGGGTACAGAAGAAGGCAATAAGATGATACAAGGGCAGAGGATTTGGACGTGAGGACAGACTTGAGGAGCTCTGCCTGTTTTCATCGGAGGAGAGGAGAGACAGGGGGGACATGATTGAGGTCTTCAAGTACCTCAAGGGAATAAATAGTGTAAACATGGAGGGGATCTTTAGACTAAAGCAGGGAGGTATCACCAGAGGGCATGGTGTGAAGTTGGAAAGTGGAAGGGTGAGGGGGGAAAAGAGGAGGAGGTTTTTCACTGAGAGGGTGGTGGACCCTTGGAATGCACTGCCTGGCGAGCTGGTTCAGAGATCCACAGTGGAGGGCTTCAAGAGAGGGTGGGACAGACACAGAAAGTGGATGTATCAGATGATGGCCTGTCCCAGGGGGGTTGGGATGGATGATAGGGGTTTCTGGAGCACAAGGGATGGGAGGGCCTCGGCACCCAACTAAGGATCTAAGGTTCGAGCAGACTCGATATACCATAAGGCCTAATCTGCTGGCAAATAGTATGCTAGTATTATCAAACCCTCTATACACAGGACAGTGCCCCCTCCCGGGAAGAGATTTCCAAATATTTGCAAGCTCTCCCCCTTCCTAGATTAAAAGAAGCGCAGGCCCTGACAGCCTCTATCAGAAGCGGAAGTGGAGAGGGTTCTAAAAGAGGCTAAAACATTAAAAGCACCGGGGCCCAATGGATACCTGCCAGAGTTTTACAAGGTCTTCAGGGATTCCTCTATTCCTGTGCTCCTTCCGGCTCTTCATGCTATACAACAGGGGGAGGCGCCACCACCCTCCTGGCAGTACGCAATAATTGTGTTCCCCAAACCTTATAAGGATCCTCGACAAGCTGCATCTTACAGGCCAATATATATGTTGAATTATGATTATAAAATGTATATGTCTATCCTAGCTCACAGGATAGAAGATCTGGTCCCAAATTTAGTGGACTCTGATCAGGTTGGATTTGTTAAGGGCCGACAAGCTCAGGATGCTATTCATCACACTTTCTTGTTGATGGAGTATACGGTGGCTTGAGGGATCCCCTCAGTAATCCTGGGATTAGATGCTGAAAAAGCTTTCGACAGGGTCTCCTGGCTCTTTTTTGTGGGAGACCCTGTCGAAATTTGGATTCCCCATACAACTGACTAATCAGTTCCAAAATATACACAAATCTGCAAGTGCATATTTTAGGATAGATGGTGCCCTTTCAGACCCCATCGTGCTTTCTAGAGGCACGCGTCAGGGGTGCCCCCTCTCCCCCTTGCTGTTTGTCCTGTATCTGGAGCCCTTGGCGGCAGCAATCAGGCAAAGCACGAATGTGGAGGGGTAAAAGGTTTATACTCTCCCTCTTTGCGGACGATATTTTGCTTACCCTTACTAGTCCAGAGACTTCTATTCCTGCTTTATGGGAACAACTGGGGAGACCTGCAAAGTTGGCGGGGTAAAAGGTAAATGAACAAAAGACTGAGGCTTTACTTTATAATTATAGGCCGACTACATATTTAAAACTGGCTTACCCTTTCAGATGGAATAAAATTGAGATGAGATATTTGGGAGTTAAATTGGCTACCCACCTGGAGATTACTGACCTTCTGAATTATAAGCCCGACTGTGCAGTTGACACACAGGATTTGGCCAGATGGGCCCAGATTCCTATGGGCTTATTCCATAGAATTGAGGCCGTAAAGCAAAACATACTGCCTAGAATATTATATATTTTTTTTTTTGCAGAATCTGCCACCACCACCAACAGACACTTATTTTAGGGAGTGGGATAGACTGATATCCAGATTTATTTGGGGTGGCAAGCCCCCCAGGATTCGTTATACTATCCTGCAGCTCCCAAGGGAGAAGGGAGGCCTTAATTTGCCCAACTTTAGGACTTATCACAATTACGTATATTGGTGAGCTGGATTAATCCAAGGTATTCAGCACACTGGAAGTCCACAGAAATCACACTTAATGGTATCGAAGATACAGCCAGATATATTTTTGCCAACCCACCAGAGTGCAATCCTTTGAGTAAATTTTCCCCATACACCGGAGTGCCTCTTTCCACATGGCTCTGGGCCTTGAAAAATTATTTTTCCCAGTCAGAATCCTTATACTTGAGAACTATTATACAGGTGGTACAGCCTTTCCCCCTTATAGGTTGGGAGGGGGGTTTTCAGCATGGGATGTGGGGGGACCGAAGTATATTCACCAGATAGTGGGTCCCAAGGGCCTTATACCGTTTGTAACAATCCAAGCCACATATGCGCTTCAGAATAAGGCCTTTCTTGGCTACATGCAACTACTATTTGGCACCACATGAAAATAATTTGGCTGATCTAGCAGAAAAAACACCATCGTTGGTGAAGTTATTAGTCCAGTACACTCGGGGGACAGAGATGACCCATTGTATCAGTTTACTGTATAAAGCCCTAAGGGAAAGGCCCGAAGACTCTATAGAGTCCATTCGTATATATTGGACATATGAATTGCAAAAAGATATACCTGGACAGGCATGGGTCAGAGGTGCAGGATGGGCTATAGGGGTGATACATGCCCCCTATTGGCGGGAATTTATTTGGAAGCTAAGAATGCGGTATTTTCAAATGCCTGCGATAACCTCTAGATAGCAGGAAGACTCATTGGGGAAATGTTGGAGGGGGTGTGGCACTGCCCTAGAATCCGAACATATTGGCAAAGGGTTTTGGGGGAAATTAGAGCAATTTATGATTTAGGTAGTCTTGACAACCCACTGTATTTCCTAACTTTTACTCCCCTGTCAGGGATTAAAATAGATTCCACTACCTATAAGCAAGTGGGACTATTATGCAATCCGTTACGGCCGGGGAGCAGTGCAGTGCGTCCACACCTCGGTGGTGTCCGTTACGGGACCAGCACTGCCGGTCCACACATCGGGAGCCAGGCGACTGTTATGGCGGCACCCAATCCCACAATGCAGCTCACATTGCGAGCCCTGCAGGGGACCGTTACCGTCTGTCCACACTACCGCCAGTAACGTTACCAGGGCGGGACCAGTTTCAACAACTGTTACGAAAACGCCTCCTGTAACGTTACAGGTGTAAACGCAACCTGTTACGGTAACGTCTTACACCCTCTGTAACGTTACAGAGGCGTAGTGTGGACAAGGCCTTCGTGGCAGCTGCACACAAAAACTTAACCAGGCTTTGGTGGTCCCAAAGTATCCCCACTAAATCAGCTTGGGTGAAAACAGTGAGTGAGATATACGCATTGGAAAAGATCTCTGCTAAACTCCTAGATAATACAGAAGCTTTTGAACTAAGATGGAGAAAATGGGTGATGCATCAAATAAGTACCCTGACTTTGTCCTTTAGGATGCTGGTTTTGATGGACTGCCAGGACTGATAGGCTCTTCTCTCAGAAATTGAGGGATATATACTTGTCCTGTTAGAAATATAGCCCTAACTAATTTATTCATATTAGGAAGATACCCTGTCGAAATATTATGTCATCCTTTTTTTTTTTTTTTTTTTTAAATGTTTAAAATTTGTATGAGATGTTTATAATTTAATACCACCTATGTATTGTGAGATGTACTACCAGAAGCTATATATGGATATATGATTCTTTGCTATATCTGAATAAAAAAGTATATTTTTTTAAAAGAAGACTTTAGGGCAGCGTTAAAGGCCTTGATGGGCGAGCATTCTCTAACCCAGCGAGGTAAAGAATTCTACAGGGTCGGGGCTGCAAAACCAAACGGATCTAGCTCCAGATGTAGTGAAATGGACCCTGGGAATCTCTAGCAATCCCTTGTCAGTAGAATGGAGAGGACGAAGGGGGTGGTAGGGACAGGAGGTCTTGCAAATACTGCACCCCCCATCTGTGTAGGGCTTTACAAGTCAGCAATCCAACCTTAAAGGTGACTCTCCACCTCACCGGCAGAAAGTGCAGGTCAAGGAGCACAGGTGTGATATGGCAAGATCTCGAAAAGCCAGTCAGCAACCTTGCAGCAGCATTCTGCACCACTTGTAGATGATGAAGATCCACCCCCCAGCAGCCCTAGGTGTAAGGCATTACAGTAATCAAGATGCGAGGTCACAAAGGCATGGACCAACGTCATTCCACACCCAGTCAGAGGTTAGTAGCTGGTTTCCTCTCAACCAAAGTCCAGAGGGTTGCTCAGCTACCTTCCCCTCTGTCCGATGACCTGGGTCCACCACCAACAACTCTCTCTTATCCGGATTCAACATGAGCCAGTTTACACTCATTCAATCTTGAATCTCAGAAAGGCAGTTGTTAAAAGCTGAAATAGCATCTTTTTGCTCAGGTACAAAGGACAGCTGAGTATCATCTGCGTAGCAGTGAAAACTCAGTCTGTACCGCCTAATAATGCCTCCCAACAGCAGCATATACACCGTGAACAACATGGGTGAAAAGCCCTGTGGCATCCCACATGGCAGAGGATGAGAGGCCAAGGACCCCCCCCCCCGGACTCTACTCTCTGCCTGCGAGGAAAGATCGAACCATTGGAGGACAGGTACCAGACAGACCACAGAAAAGCAGCAGGAGCTCTAGCAACACCTCATAGTCCACGGTGTCAAATGCTGCAGAGAGATCAAGGAGGACCAGAATGGAACATCTCCGATCTCTTGCTATCATGAGGTCATTAAGTACCCAAACCAATGCTGTCTCAGTACTATACATCTTCCTGAAACCAGACTGGAAAGGATCGTAGATAACATGGGTGGCAAGATGCTCCTCTAGCTGAAAAGTGACTACCTTTTCAATAACCTAGCCCACAAAAGGCAGATTAGAGATGGGCCTGTAGTTTGCAAGACAGTCACGATCAAGAGAAGGTTTCTTTAAAAGGGGGCAGATAACCACCTCCTTAGGGTGTCTGGAAACACCCCAGTCTCTAACGAACACCCAATAATCTCTGCCAGGACCAGTCCAATCACCTTCCCGCACCCCACCAGGAGGCGTGTTGGACGCAGATCCAAACTACAGTAGGTCGGTCTTAAGCCCTGGATTATCTTCATGACATCCCCAATCGCCAACTGGTAAAAGTCGGCCCAGACCAACTGGGTGGCTGTAATCTCTCATCGATCACCGTTCTGCCCATTTGAGTGAGCTATGCGGATCTCTGATCTGATGATGCCAACCTTATCTGCAAAAAACTGAGCTAACTCATCACACTTCAACTGTAAAAAAGCTCTCTGACTCTGGAGACAGACTGGATTGCACAGTCTGGAAGAGCTGAGCCAGTTGGTTTTGTGCGGCCGCAATCTCCCTGGACAGGAACTCTGCCTTCTTACGGGAGACTGCAGAGTGACAGTCCCTACAATGGGACATCAATCTAAGTCTGTCATCAGTCAGGCCAGATTTCAGCCAGCCTCGCTCCAACCTTCTCCCTACTCTCCTCATCTCCCTCAATGACACATCAAACAATGGGGACCAAGGGTGAAGGCTGAGGGGGACAAACTCGGACAAACTCCAGAGCAGCCACCACTGCCCTATTATAGGCCAGAAGAAGCCTTAACATCCACAATATGGCAGTGAGCTGTACAGTGGTCACCCTCCTTCCACAGCCCCCGACAGTAACCCCTCCTTCCACAGCTCCCAACGGTACTTCCCCTCCACAACCCTAGACACTACCTCCTCCCTCCACAACCCAATACTAACCCCCCACCACCACCTCCTGCCTCAATTTCACATCACCCCAGAGTCCCCCTTACACCCTTATTCCCTCCATAGTCCTCTCCAAGATCCACGCTCTTTCCAAAGTACTACACCACTTCCTTGCTCTCTCTCTCCCTACAGTTCCCCTCAGATGCCTCTCTCTCCCTTAACTCCCTTCCTGGTTAACCAAAAATGTCGCTCCCTGGTCAATTTGAACACCCCACCTTTGTCCTGGGCCCCCGGACACCTTCCGCCCCAGTCTACTGGACAGCTCCCTTCCCAGCCACCTGGACCCTCCCTCCTGGGCCCCCAGACATCTCACTTCCTGGCCCCCTGGACACTTCCCTCCTTCCCGTGCAACCCCAGCACCTACTCATGGAGCTGCTACAGCTTCACCTCCTGAGTCCACCACATATCACTAACCTCTAGCTACATAGCCCCCCCCTCAGCACTGGCCACAGGCTCCTGAGGGCCACACTGCCTCGGCAGCATGCTCACTGCCCCCCCACATCATGGCATATGCAGGAAATCCCATACCCTTTAAGTTGGCCTGTTGTGATGGCGCTGAGATAGGGAGAAGAGGGCCAGGATTTAGTTCAACGTTGCCTGCACAAATAACTAACAGAAGTAGTTTTTTAATAGCATTTAGAAGTAGCCTTAGTAGGCACATCTTTCCCCTTTTATGTGCGAAGACTGTAGAGAACAGGGCCCAAAACAGTGTGGCAGATAAAAGCACCTTATCAGGTATATTGTATATGGGCACGATAATGCATGAGGGAATAACTTGGTCAGGGGGTCCTACACAGTTTAGAGTGCCATACAGTGCAAAATGATTGTCCTCAAGAAAAAAATAGAGCAGCATACTTAAAACTATCAGGGCATAGTGTATATAATGCTAAACAAGTCGGAGTAACTGCCTTTAGAGGAGCAAGGCAGGGAATTAAGGCACACCAAAAAAATTAAAAATACTTACTAGGGGTAGGTGAACCAAGGCTGAGCAATACATTTTGTGTATCGGTGATGGTATTAAACCTCCCAAGTATTGGATTAAAGTAAGCTATCCCAGCACAGGACCAGGTCCAGGGCAGCAGAGTCCAATTAGGAATCTAGATGAATCCTTATAAAGATGAGAAGAGCACAGGTAAACTAGGGTGTCTTGACAAAATTCAGGAGAGCAGGGTCCAGCACAAAAGCTATTGAAAGGAAATAGTCAGCAGGAGAATTTTGTCATGTATCTAAAAGCAGCTCATAGAAATACTGGATGCCTGTACTCTTTGCAGGGTGGCTATAGCAGCTGTTCTAGGCTTGTTGTCAACAGAGGGGATTTCACTAAGATGGTAAGAAACTGGAGAAGCACTAAGGCATACCAGACCAATAAGGGAATAGAAGAGGGACAGAAGGAGTGGCTTAAGTGGATTTAATAGAGAACGGGGCCGGGGAGGATGGGCGGAACAAATATATAGTGGATGGAGAACACCCAGAGGAGAGAGCTTGCCTTGGCCGCTGAGAACTGAACCCTCTCAGTGTTAGCGGTGGGACCAAGGTTCAGTTCAGATCGGCATAGGGCACTAACCAATCACAATGCAGGGTTCTGCAAGCGGACCAATCAGAAGTCCATGTCCGCTTGCAGAGCCAATCAGGAAAAAAGATGTAGGCGGGGTTCAAGTCGACACTGGATCCCAGTAGAGAGCCCACCATGCAGGCTGGAGTGCCAGTGGGGACAGCAGCTGGTGAAGCCCGCATCGGAAAGTAGCCATAAATTACCCGACTTCTGTTTCAAGCGCCTGTAGCGTCTGAAAGGAAGGAAACGGCAGAGAGACTGGTTACTGATGGTGTGCTAAGCGGTGAGTGGAGGGCATGAATAGAGGTGCAAATCGGAGGGCCGGGGGGTAGATAAAGGGAGAGACAGAGAACCAGCAGGGGTTCAGAAACGGCTAGAAGCAGAGAATTAGCAACAAGCAGAGGGGGTCTTACCTCCAATGGCGAGGCAGGTGGAGGGGGTGATGGAAAGCAGCCTGTGGGAAGAGGACTAGTAAAGGGGGGGGGATGGAGAGAGACGCACTGGGTAGGTAGAGGGAGATCACAGCTTTTAAAGATCATTAGCACAAAATCAATAAAGGGCTTTAACACTCTAAGACTCTATGCAAATCTTGCAGACAGTATCACAGTTTGGCTAACTAGAACATGCAAATACAGAGGCTAATCTACCACAGCAAACATTTGGCTGTAAGCCACATAAGGTAAAACAGCTCTTCCTTCCTTCATCCCACAGGGAAGGGGTGAAGGAAGAGAATGATCTAGCGCCAATGGAGGTTCTAATTCTAGGCACCTAGAGCAACTGGAGTTCCGAGGATCTTAGCGTTCTTTTGCATTGTTTAGGTTGCAACAGATTTTTTACGGTGTGTGTTTGGAGTGTTGTTTAGTAAGGCACATAATGATAACGCTGGGAATTACTTAAAAGTCAAATCAAAGGGGTTTCTTAAATGTAAGAATTTTAATGTCTGCAATTATGGAGTACAAGACAAAACGTTTAAACACCCACACACAGGCAGGGAGGCTGAAATCAGAGAATTCATTAACTGCAACACCACTTTTGTGATTTATGTGCTTTGGTGTACATGCAAACTTGTGTCCGTAGGCAAAACAAAGAATCTGAAGCCAAGGATACAAGAACATGTCCAATCCATCACAAACAAATGACAGGACACGCCTGTAGGGAAATCTTTTTTTTCTTTTTTTTAAATACATGGTTCTGATCCCAAACATATTACATGCACAGGACCCGAAATGGTACCCCAACGCAAGAGGGGATTAGACAGGAAAAAACTGTTACTATTGTAGGAAAGTGACTGGATATACAAATTCAATAGTATCAAACCAAATGGCTTGAATGAGCACTGGGATTTACAACCACAACTGTAATGCTAAAACCTATTCCCAGCAATGGCTGTCAACCATGTACCCTATTCCCTTCCCTCCCCTACTTTCTTTAGTCTCCCTGCCACCCCCCCTTGCTTTACATACCTCTCCCTATCCAACCTACCCCTAACCTTTCACCCCCAGGCCAATGTCACCCCCAGCCTTTCACCTCCCCCTCTCCAAGCCAATCCCACCCCCATTTGACAATTGCCACACTGGGGGACAGGCTTACCCTATCTTTCCATACCCTCCTACACTTATTTCCCTTTATTCTGACCTCTCTCCGTACTAGGCACCCTCTGCCTCCAAAAGTCGTTTACTGTAATCAGTCTTTCAACCTTTCTAGCAATTTACAAGTCTTTATATAAGCAGTATTGTATTAAGCATTGTGTACCATATTTACGGATTACTAGAGCGAACACACCTCTGTAAACCTGTATATACCATTATATGTCAAACGGTCAGGGTATGTGCTATTCCAATCAAATGTAATCCACTACATGACCTTACCATTTTGCAGCATTCCTTTATATACTGGATTTTTTCTTGTGTATCACTGATGTGGAATGTGTCATTCCTATGTATTGTAATTAAGTCAAGCTAGCCTGTATGTCCATCTGTACACAAATAACGTGGAACTTTTGTAGACAAGTTACTAGCTCAAAGATATTTTAATCCAATAAATAAACAGCTGACATGAATCTTAAATACTCTAGTCACAAGTTTTGACGTTGCTAAAAAAATTCACTTTTGCACCAAATCTTTGACCTCCAGATCAACTGAACATGAGAGTTTGTAAACCTAATAGTAAGATGCCCCAATATTAAACTTTTTTATGGTTACTAGGAAATAATTGTTGATTTGTAAATATTGGATGCTTGACTTTTTGAACACACCCAGACCTGTTTTTCCTTTGCAGAGTCTACTCTTCTTCTCACTGTTCTTCATACTCTCCTGGCTCAGGAACTTGTGTGGATCGCCGACAACTCCAATCAACAGAAACAGCACCTAGCTATGGGTATCAGGGTGATCTCACAGTGATGAACAGTCTCTTTTCTTCTGCTCTAGCTGTCCTCTATAACATAGCGCTACTCTACATAGCAGCTTATAATGACAGGAATAGAAGAAAAAATTACTCACGATAGTAATGTTGTTTCTTCTAATGGAGTCTTGCTGTATTCAGACATAATGCAGTTAGCCCCAGCACTTGAACTGCCCCGGAGAGGAAAGAGTTAACTCTATGTAGAAGCATAGAACGTTGAGCTTGAGCTCTGTTTTCAAACCTCTGTCTGTGGTACTTCCCAATGTAACCGTCAGATTTTTTACTCCGCCTAACAGTGAAGTCGCTCCAGAGATTTCCTCTGCTCGGTTCGGTAAAAGAAAAATAAAGTGTTCGGTTTAAACTGCATATATTTGTTATTTTCGGATTTCCAGCTTCTGTCTACAGTACAGGTAGTATGTAGATAGGTAGTGACTGTGTTTTATTTTGCTAAAAAGAGTGGAAATTGTCTTTCTTCGGTTTCTTTCCGGTCGGTCCGATTTGGAACCGACTTTGTAAAATTTTTCTCTTTCTGGGATTAATGTGGTGTTCCGGTACCGATCGGTTTCAAAAGAACAGCACTTTTGCTGATTCTTTTAAAAAGCCTGTGACTTGGTTTGTAACCGATCGGTTGCTTTATTACCTGGCTTGAAAGCTTCTATAGGGTAATTTGTTAGGTTGGCCATGTCTGAGAAACCCAAGAAGAAAACCGGTCCCACTGGGTTTCAACACTGTACTGAGTATGGGGAGGCCTTTGCTAAAGCCGACCCCCACCTCATCTGTGTTTATTGTCTGGGGTTTGACCACTTCAAGTCAGACTGCCAAATCTGTAAGAATTTTCCTAAAACCACTCTGCATTATGTCTGAATACAGCAAGACTTCATGTTGTTTGAAAGCTTAAACTGAACTAAATAAACTGAAATGATTGATAAATACATTAATATGTATAAAATATGAGCGGAAACAAGTGATAACATTTCTGTAAGTTCGATACATCGAATTCTCTTTTTTTCCATTATGCGTTTTATGCACCATTTTAGTTGCCCTCCTCTGGACTGCCTCTATCCTGTCTATGTCCTTGCTGAAATGGGAGTCTCCAGAACTGTCTGTACAGAGGGATAACAACTTCCTATTTACTACTGGTGATGCCTCTCTATGCATCCCAGTATCCCCCCAGCCCTTACTGCCTTCTCACATTGCTTGCCTACCTTTGGGTTCGATATGGCTACCCTCAGGTCCCTTTCCATTTTTGCTGTCGTTAATACCCCCTCCTCCCCCATTGTATACTCTTCCCATGGGTTTTTGTATCCCAGGTGCATTACTTTGCACTGAATCTAAGCTGCCATACTTCTGACTATTCCTCCAACCTTACCAAGTCCCTTCTCATCCTTTCTAACCCCACCCCACCCCCCTTTGTGGATCAACCCTGTTGGCAGATCTTTGTGTTGTCTGCAAAAAGGCATACTTTTCCTTCCAGTCCCTCTGCAATGTCACCTATAAAGACATTAAGTACTGAACCCTGCGGTAACCCCCCTTTCTTCAGAGTGGACTCCATTTACTATTACCCTCAGAGTTCTGTTGTCCAGTCAATTTTTTTACCCAGGTTACCACTCTGGGACCTACTCCCAGGCTGGCTAACTTGTTTGTTAATCTTTTGTATGGGACTGTGTCAAATGCCTAGCTAAAGTCTAGGTTGGACACATCCACAGCTCCTCCCTGGTCTACTACTTTGGTCACCTAGTCAAAAAAATCTTAGATTTGTCTGACATAACCTTCCCACTGTGAATCCATTCTACCTTGGGTCCTTTGCCCCGCTGGCCTCTAGGTACTCAACAATTCTTTCTTTCAGAAGTGATTCCATCATTTTCCCTACCACTGAGGTCAAACTAACAGGTCTGTAGTTTCCTGCCTCTGCCTTGCTCCCACTTTTGTGAAGGGGAATCACATCCGCCCTCCTCCAGTCCTCAGGTACCACACCCTCCTCCCATGATTTGTTAAAAAGGGTAGTCAGTGGTGCCACTAGTTCTCCCCTTAATTCTTTTAGAATTCTGGGGTGAATCCCTTCAAGCCCCATTGCTCCATCCACCTACGAGTTCTTTCAGGACCCTTTCTTCTGTGAATGAACTGGTATCGAACCCCCCCCCCCAGTGTGCTTCCATTATTTGGTTTAGGTACCTCCACCTCCTCTTCTTTTGTGAATACTTAGCGGAAGTATTCGTTCAGTATCTCTGCTTTGTCATGGATACTGAACGAATACTTCTGCTCAGAATTCACAAAAGAGGAGGGAGTCCAGGGGAAGTACCTAAACCACTTCAAATTGAAGCCTTGGAGGAACAATACCATACTGGAATAAAATTACATTAATTACCTCCTAATTCTAGAAGTCTGTTTTATATGCCTTAGAGTGCACTATCGTTTTGACTTTGTTTCCCCTCCATTCTGCCTGTGCTGTTTCCAGAAGCTCCCTAGACCCTTCTCTTCCCTTGTTACCTTCTCTGTTACCAGCTGCCTTTAGTCCTTTCTTCTTGTTCCCCTGATTTGTACCCCCTTGTCCTCTGCCTTGTCCCACGAGTCTTCTTGCCCTGCCAAGGGAACTTTACTCCCCTTGGGCCTTCATTCCCTGCTGCTTTATCATCAGGGAGGGGGTAATTAGTGTCTCCCTTAGTTCTACTGCCTCCCACCTGGCTAGTTTAAATGCCTAGTCAAGTAGCTTTAAACTTCTCACTAAAGACTGTGGTTCCCTACCTCGAAGGATGCAGGCCATCTCCCCTATAGAAGTCCATATCTTCATCTTCCCAGGTAGAACCCCCCCCCCCCGTCTCCAATGCAGCCGAAACCCTCCTCCTCTGTGCTGTGTGTAAACCATCTAAAAGGGCCTCCTGTTGGGGTTGGAGAAGAGGAGGAACACAGTAGATGGGGGGGGAGAGAATTTTATATTAAAAAATAAATAAAATAGCTGGCTGTCAACATCCTAGTAGAGTTGAGCGGAAGCCTAAGCACACTCAATGGATGTGTAATGTCTCTGGTGTAGGTTAGTGACCACTCTCACTGCACGACCGCCACTAGTATCCCAGGAGAATGGGGAGGCTTGCCTGGGGAAGCGCTTTCTCCTTCATATTGAGGATGACTTCTGTTCTGTGGCCCACCACAGCATACTGCAGTAGTGGTTTGCAGTAGGGTGAACATGCTGCAAGGACTGCAGTTTCTAGGAGCCACTCAGAGACATGGACTCAGGTAAGCAGTGCCACAGGAAGGGAGACTGGGTCCAGAGGATACTAAAAAAGGACAACATGGGGGGAGCATTTTTTTAAGAAGGCCATTCTTGTACTTTTTATGGTTGCTAGTGCCACCATACAAGTTTTCATAGGTGTAGCACCCCAGCTTCCAATGCCTCGATTGTTTTTGCAGGCGCGGTCCCCCACTCTGCACCAATGAATGTCCCAGCTGTCTGTGACAGCAGTTCAGATGCAGTGGCCTACAGTTCAAAGACAAAGACCGCTACAATCAGCGGTGGTAACGTGTAGGCAATTTGCATACAGCCATGGATCAGCAGTATGCAAATTGCTAAACACGTCACCACCGCT
Source organism: Neoceratodus forsteri (assembly GCA_016271365.2). Classification (NCBI taxonomy): domain Eukaryota; kingdom Metazoa; phylum Chordata; order Ceratodontiformes; family Ceratodontidae; genus Neoceratodus; species Neoceratodus forsteri. The sequence continues at coordinate 1,073,655,533 of CM057454.1, read as the reverse complement.
GATTGTAGCTGTCAAACTGTACACCACTGCATCTCCCCATTTGTTGTGTGCCGAGGGGATGCCCAATCCCCCTCGGCTCATGCACATTCTCCCCAAGCACACTGTATGTCTGATGGGGTGACCCGATCCCGACGCACATTGCACCCCCAAAAACAATTCCAGGTGCCATGCTGGGAGCCCACACCCCAGTAAGGCAAAAGTCCAGCGTCCTCATGTGCTCCCTCGCTGTATGGCCAACGGGGATGCCCAATCCCCATTGGCTCCACTGCCCCCAAACTTCCAGGTGCCACACTAGGAGCCCACCCAGCATGGCAAAGTCCTGCGCATGTGCCCCCCACACACTGTATGGCTAATGGGAGTGCCCAATTCCCCGCTGGCTCCACTGCCCCCCCCAAGCAAACTTCCAGGTGCCATGCTGGGAGCCCAACCCAGCGTGGCAAAAGTCTTGCGTCATCTTTGTTCAGAAAAAACCCTGTAACAAAAAAAAAAAAAAAAAAAAGCGGTCCCTCGTTGACTCTCTTGCCCCCCCACCCAACCCGCGCCACACCCTCTGCGTACCCCACCTCCCCACACACACCCTCACCCCATACACCTCTGGAGCCGTGAGACAATCTTTGGTGGACGGAACACTTCTGCACTCTTCAAAGCCAACCGCGAACTGAAGAAATGCCGGTAAGCTGTATAATGGCATAAATAGGGTTTTTTTTTTCAACTTTGGTGCATATCTCGGTCACTTTTTTGAATTTTTGCACCACATTTTCAACATGGGATTCTTGGGACCCCATCTCATGGATTCAGTGACTGTCATCTGGTTATTTGCCCTGAAAGGTGATTTCGAAGTCACTGCGCGGAATCACCTTTCGGGACCGATTAACGAAACAACGGTGTCACTATTCATGAAGTGGGCTCTCAAAATGCCTATGTTGCAAATTTGGTGAAAAAATTCCCAAAAATGACTTATGAGCGTGCGTTGTGCAGTTTCTACGCACCCTCGTAACTTCACGAATTTGTAATACTTTCACTCCAGATTTCCAACACTGGCATTTTTCACACTTCCTTATGAACAGAACAGCTGTCATTTTTCACATCCTGGCTGAAATGTGTTTTCGCACTTCTGGCACAGAATAGCACTGTCGCTGTGGGAAATCAGTGTTCGGGACAGATTAAGAAAATCACAGTAACACCATTCATGAGCGAAGGTCCCAAAATACCTATATTAAAAATCTGGTGCAAAAAATCCCCCAAATAATTGAGTTACAGGTGTGCATTGTGCAGTTTCTATGCATGCTCGTGACTTCACCAGTTTTGTTTATATTTTCACTCCAGATTTTCAACATTACTATTTTTTTTTTTTTTACACCTCCTCATGAACAGTACAGCTGTCATTTTTCACACTGTGTTCGAAATGTGTTTTCGCACCTGTGGCGCAAATGGCGCAGTCACTGTGCAAAATCGCCTTTCCGCTAACAAACTGATAGTGTCATTGTTCATGCAGTGGGGTCACAAAAAGCCCACAATGAAGGAGTAAAAATACCAAGAAACACCTAGGGAATTAGGCTTTCCGACCATAACACCCTACCCTGTAGGGACTGACAGGCATCAGGGGTGTGACTTGGGACTGTCGACAGTAATGCTCACGCCATTCCACCCCCACCCCGCAGCCAGTGATGGGCATCAAGGTGCTCCTTGGACTCTTTTGCCCCAGAGTTCACCCCATTCTCCTATACTGCACTCATTTCAACATATTTTCTTATGGAATGATGAGAGTGTAAAGCCCGAACACCCCAAGGCACACTTCGACACTTGTCAGTGTGTGCAGGGTAGGGTGAGGTGAACTGTCATGTCCGTTATGGGCGTCGATCCAAAGGCACACCCTAATGCCTGTCCATCTCTGCAGGGTGAGGGTGGAGTTGGCGTCAGTTCAATACATCACTGCCATTTCTATACTACATCTAACTCCTGCACTTCCACTGCTAATGCCAGCAAGCAAACATTCGGCATCGACAAAGCCTTTTTTTTTTTTTTTTTTGTTACTGACAAGCAGTTGTTAATGCTGTCTAGTGGGAGAAGAGAGTATATCTCTGCTTTCATCAAGGGGCACAGTGGCAGATAAGGTTACAGCAAAGACCACCACCAAGTGTAAACAATCTTCCTGCCATTAGGTGCAGCACTCCCTGGGAACGGCATGCTACCGATTCCTTGGACAGATAGTATTACTTGTACATCTGCTCAGTTCAGCAGACTGCTGATCCCAGTGCAGCAGCAGTATCTTTCAGCATACTGCGCAGGACTGAGACAAAGAAAATTAAGATCAAGGTTGCCAAGAGAGGCTTCTTGCTTCCTTAGTAATGGACCAGAGATCCTTCTCCTCTCTTCTTGGGCTGTGGAACAGTTTTCTGCACTCCCTGCAAGATGCACAAAGTCGCACCTTGTTTGAAAGGTGCTTACCTAACTACCGAATGAATGAGTCTTCCTGTCAATGTACCTCTTGGCTATGGCGTTGTAGTAACATCTCAACTTTTAAATAACTGTCGCTGTGTAACACTCTGTAATCAATTTCTCTCAATATATCTCAACTTTCTTGTACTTGACACTTCACAGTGGCCTGGGCCATGTTTGGGAAAGCACATTTGGCCCACTATACTTACACAATTACCAAATACATAAGACATCTTTAGGTTATGTCTCATAGAAGCCAACATCTTTTCCATATGAACGTGCTGTTGTGTGTATTGCTTTTTGGCTGGCATTTGAATAAAACATATTTATTAATAAATAAATAAATAAAAAGATGGCTTAGAATCACTGTTTCAAAAGGGTCCCCTTCTCCAGTTTTTTTTTCTCTCCTAGTCCCAGTCTGCTAACCTCCTGATGGCCCACCCCGCAAACCCCATCACCAACCTTTCTGGGAATTTGCAGGTTTATCAAACAAACACTTACCCAGCACCACAGATGCTGTGGCCACTGGCTGGTCTGCCCTGTCGCTCATGAATGGGCCTGCTAGTATTATCCCAGAAGGCCAGGGATTTTCTTCTCTGGTTTTCTACCCTGAGGGCACTGCTGTGGAAGGAACTGCACACATACATGCTTAGCATCAGCTGGCTGCCCCTTCCCCCTGCTGTGCTGCCACATGACCTCCACCAGGTGGCAGCAAAGTAGTGGGATGCAGCATCCCCCTTCCTGAGGGGAGAGAGCTGGCCTTGACACCCTTGATCCTCCCTCTCCCAGCCGATCTCCAAGTTACCCAAGTCTGTTCCTTAACTTGAGTCATAGGCATAGCGAGCAGTAGCGGTGCCGCACTACTTGCCTCAATACATCTGCACTGAGGCAAGCAATGCCGTGCCACACTTTCATAGGACATGGACCCCACGATGTCCGCCATGTCTGGAGATCATGGACTTTAGAAAAATAAAATACAGCAAGTTCCCAGTGAAATGTTTTTTTTTTTTTTTTTATTGCAGCCGAAAAGCCTAATCGGCGGGTACAGCTTTGGGGGTGGGGGGTGGGTTGCTAGATAAAGGACAGATTTCCTTTAAACTGCTTTTAACCAAACATGTACCATCAGGGCCACAGACTGCTACATCTGCCCAGAACTCCAATACATTTGAATTCTGTCAGCAGCCTAAGGGTTAAACTGCTTTTAATCAAACATGCACCATCGTAAACAGTCAGGATTCCAGTCCTGACCTCCCCTCCTCCCCCATGTAGATTCAGTTAACTTTTGATTCGGAGGGTGAATGGACGAGCTGCTATCTTTGCAGTTGGTGACAATGCTGCTTGAAGTCACCAGCTGGGGTTGTATAAACGCTAGCCTGCCTGTGCCCACCCGCCCTGGAATCTGAGCACCTTACCTTCCTTCACAAGGGACCTGGCCACCACCCAACCTCAGTGTGCGATTCTGAGCTCAGACATGAATCAGAGTCTGCCACGTGGCAATGCAACTGGGCTGGGGGATACACAATATATTTAGGATCAATTTTCCTACATCATTTCCATTTCACAACATTTGATTCGCATAGCCGGGAGTCTCCCAGATAGACTGGGAAATGCATTTATTTTGGGGGGCCCAAAAGGCCCCCCCCCTTTTTTGCAGTAAAACTGCTATCTCAATTGATAGACACTGAGGCCCATGTGGGCCACTCATTGCAGTAGTGCAGCTCATAAGGGGTAATTATGCAGTAGGCAAGATTACAGAAACTCAAAGAGGATGCCTTTGCCTTGTCAAAGACATAGTGCTGTAAGGAGGACTGGCTGCAATCCCATACCCAGCAAAAACAGGGCAGCACCACCACTGACTAGCGGCCTCCTGCCTGAGTCTCAGGCCCTTCCTGATTGGGGGAGGGTGGGGGAGAAAGGGCTTTAGTGCATGGGGGTTGAGATCCAAAACCAAGAGAAAAAAGGTTGACCTCCCCCAGTTCTAGTCAGGACAAGGCATGAATGACAAGAAAAGGCATAGAACAATTGTTACATAAAGTCATTTAAACACAAAATATGGACTTGTTTATTTTTTATTTGGGGCCAGGTAGTGGAGAGATCACTGCTGCTACTGCTGGCGTCTGTGAGTCTAATGTTAGAACGCAGAACAGAGCTATTTTGAATTGTCTGAATAAAGCTGCTGGACAGGGACTTGTGAGAACTGTAAAAAGGGAAAGTAAAACAATGAAAAACATGTTCTATTAATAAGATGTCACCATGATCATTTCCATTTAAATACAAACTGAAAGGTGATGACGCAGCAGTAGTGTTACCGCTCCCGACTCCAGTGATTCAGGTTCGGGAACAAGGCTGGATCATCAAGGGCCAGCTGTCCCTGCCACCTGTGGATGCACGGGTGGTGGAGCACGGAGCGGGGAGTCGGGGGGAGGAAGCCATTAGGCAATTGGCTATGACATACCAGTCCTTGTGCCAGTGTCCTCACTGGGAGAGATTTTGGGGAGGGGGGACCAAAGCTGAAAACCCCACTGATGAGCCCTATGTAGATCCCCGGAAACAACAGGGACTGAATCAGGCTGGTACATTCATCATCGAGCTGCCGACAGTGAGTGCATAAACAAAAACTTAAAAATATATATATATATATATATATATATATAACTGTTAGGGACTGTCTGATGTCCCAGCCTGGCTCAGAAACAAGCCTTGCTCATTTGCATTTGGAGAGGGCTATGGTTCATAAGTGCAGATAGAGACCATTTATTCATTCGTTCGTTTGTTCATTCATTCGTTAACCGAATAGGTGCACTGATCCCACAGACCATTTTCAGGCACGACCCAGGCCACTGAGATGGCACAAGAATATAGAGATACAATACATCAGGGATACAAATACATTCAAGTCAATACAATGCACCATGTAACTAGAAATAACGAGAAATCATACAGAGGTTATGTAAGAAGGGGTAGGGCATAACACCTGTGATATCAAAAAAGCACAAATGCACGTAAAACAAGTTCAATTGTAAACGTCCTGATTTGGCTGAGACTTAGAAGGCATAACCGGGGAAAGACTACATCACAAGAATCACCCAGGGGAACAAGAACAGGTAGTGGTGGCAACTGTGTCCTGAGTAGACTGCAGAAGTGCTGTGGGGAGTCGAGAGCTCTCTGGTAGTGTGGCAGGCTGTTCCAGAGGGTAGGGGTGGCAGAAGAGAAAGCCCTCTGACCAGGGGTTGACCTTAAGTTTTTTTTTTGCACTAGCCAGCAGGACAAGTCAGTCTAAAATTGCACTAGCCCGCAGTGATTTGCACTAGTCCGCACTTGAAGTCACCACACGTGTTTCTGACACACAACACAATGAATAAAAAATACAACAGCAGGAGCATTTGAGAGGAGAGCGAGACTCACTAATCGCTATGGAGTGCCAACTTATTACGCTTGTTGCTGCGCAAAACTGTACACACACACACACACACAAACTAGCATGTATAAGTGTAACTAGCTACTATAACTTTTTCATTTATGTATGAAAACACAAAGAGATCTTCACTCTTCTACCCCATACCACAGTCCACAAAAATAAACTGCACAGTATAATAATAACTTGCAGTTGGACTTGCAAGCAAATTAAGTACATATTTCTGGTATGAATGTCGTCTGTACCCCGACCCCCATAAAAACCTCAAGCCCCACAACAAGCCACAGACACCCCACCCCTTTGTAGGCTATAGAACACAGAATGAGGGAAAGAATGTACACTACAGGAAAATACACAGCAGCACAGAGAATTTATCAACCCCCCAAACACAGACACACACAGACACACACACACACACACACACACACACACAACCTCGGAACAGCAACTGGCATTATTTTTTGTCCACTTACCTGAGTACATTGGTGGTGTGTACAAACAGCAAACAAAAAGAAAAGGAAAAACCACCCAAGTCCCCTAACAAGCCAGAGACATTGATCACCCCCATCCCCCACAACACAACAACACAACAACACAAATGAGGGAAAGCACAGAATGTGCTACAGCAAAATAGATGAACAACAGGGCACATCACATTGGCACACTTTTGATTCTGCCCCTGCTCAAACAGCAATCTGAAAATAAAAGCAGTGATGCCCAGCCCCACATTAAGCCAGAGCGCCACCCCCCCCCAACATCGCTTACAAATTCCACTACCTTCACTTTTTAGGCAATATAGCTCCTAATATGCTTGCCTCGCAGCAGCCTTCTCATCAAAATAAAGCCCAGCCCAGCCCCACAACAAGCCACAGATCCCCCCAGAGCTGAATTGGAAAGTACAGTCACAGTGTCTTACAGTTACAACAACAAGCCCCCAAAACATCTGTGCTTTCAAAAACTATTATTCACAGGACAGAATGTAATCAGCAGTACTTCCAGGACTGAGTTTATGGTGCCAGTGAGGGTGACACTTAGTTCAGTTTATTTCCTCCTTCAGTGCCAGCTCACACTGTCTACCTGAATTAGCCCCCTATGTTAACTAACAGAATTACTGAAAAGTACCACACTCCATACTTGATTTTTAATGCCACGTGGCACTGTCTTACCCGAACTGGCATTTTCTTAATTTGGTGATTCAGCTCCCAAACAATAATCAGCACACCAGTTTGCCTTGTTGTTTCACTGGAATGGAGAATCCAGATGCTCGTTTGTTCTGGGGATACAAGACCGCGACCACGACGATGCTGAACCTTCAGAACCATCGAAACCACAAAGCACTCGATCCTCACTCTCCAAACAGTCATTCCTCCAGCGTAGCAGCAGCGACACAGTCTCTTCCAAAATTGGAATCACCCACGGTTTTAGGGACGCAAAAATAGCCCTTTAAATCCACAGTTGGGCACCTGAAAGCCACACCCCCAAACCTCTTGCTTCCAGTGGTCGTTGCTAGTCTTCCACCTTACACGCCCAGGCTACAGATTTTATCCAGTCAGTGCTCCCTGATGACGTTCGTGCTGTTCCTATCTCCTGCTGCTCCTCCCTCCCTGACAGCTTGTAAACTGGGCTGGCCAATAGATGTAAGGAATGCAAAAGAGTGACAGCCTGCATTCCCACCCTCTAGGAGCAGCTTCCTGCCTAAACAACCAAGAGGAAGCTGGGAGCGCTGGTTTGGGTCTCTGCAGTACCCGCCAGCTATGTGTCTAATTTGCGGCAGCTCCGGAGTTCCATGGTCTCGGTAGAATTTCGTTCCCAGGACCGCTATCGCAACCGGAAGTACAGATGACTCTGCTGACTGCACTAGCCCACACGGACAGGTAGGAAGGTTTCTGCACTAGCCCAAGGCAGTCTGCACTATGCCCTGGGCTAGTAAATGTATGTTAAGGTCGAACCCTGCCTCTGACCCATGCAAGTGACGATTTGTTGGCATTCCAATACATGGCTTGCAGTGTGGCGGAGGCCACAGCTAAACATTTTCAGCCAAAGACTGGGGGAAAGGCGAGGTTCCGGGAGCTAGCCAGGGTCTACCATTCTATCAGGAGTTCACTTTCTTTCTCGAAAATCCTGCCGGTGCCTAAGGCATCCGGGGAGGCCAAGCACAAACTAAGAGGTGTGAACCAGTAGCTCAGGGAGTGGTGCAGGGAAGAGGGGTTTGGACTGGTGGGGGACTGGGGGAAACATATGGGATGATGAGGGGTTATATGCTAGGGATAGTCTACATCTTAACCTAGAGGGGAAGGAGATCTTAAAGCTGAAACTCGGCAAATTCATTAACGAGAAGTGGAGTTTAAACTTGTAAAGGGGAGAGGGACTAGTGAAGGACTGGAGACAGGAGAACTGACCAAGGTCCCTGGTCTATGGCAGCAAATAAGGGCAGGGGACTCCGATGGACACAGAGCAAGAGCTGTGCAGGAGAGGTCAAATAGGGAGTGTGCAGGGCCAAATCAGCTGTGCGGGGGGGTGGAGGACGGTCCTGGTCAATGCCAGGAGTATGGGCAACAAAATGCCCGAGCTACAGGTGATGCTGGCCGAAGGATCAGCGGATGTGGCAACGATTACAGAAACATGGGCCACCCAGAAGAATGATTGGGACCTAAATTTGGAGGGCTACAAAATATTCAGGAGGGATAGAGAAGTAGGTAGAGGAGGGGGTGTAGCACTGATAGTCAAGGATGAAATATTGGTGAGAGGAGTGGAGGAGGCAGAGGGGGGAGTGGAAGCAATTTGGGTAACCCTACAATCGGGGGAAGGAAAAAGATTAAAAGTAGGGGTGGTATACAGATCACCCGCAATAGATGAGGAACTGGAGGGAAAATTGGTTGAGAACATCAAGAGGCACTGTGACCTGGGAAAGGGTAGGGTGGTGGTCATGGTGGACCTAAATATGCCGGGGGCAGACTGGGACACCATGACATCAGCAGTGGCCAGGGTGCAGAGGCTGATGGATGCGTTTCAAGATGCCTTTCTGGTCCAACAGGTGGGGGAACCTACTGGGGGGGAGGATACTGGACGTTGTAATTGCAGACAGCAACCAGATAAGGGATCTGGAGGTGTGTAGCCCACTGGTAAGAGAAGACCATGCCATGGTCTGGTTTATGCTGTGCCGGGGGGGGAGACAACCGCTCAAACACAGTGGCAATGGATTTCAGGGGTGCAGACTTCGTGGGCAGGATACTGAGGGGGAGCTTGAGTCAGATCAGGCCAAACATGGATGTGGGTAGCTTGTGGGAGGCCATTAAAAAAGGGGTACAGGAGGCTACTAGCTTGTGTGCAAGGGTAAGGCGTAAAAATGGCAAGGCCAGCAAGCCGTGCTGGTGGACCAGGGAGGTGCAAGAGGCAGTAAGGGATAAAAAAGCTGCCTACACATGTTTTCAGCGATCCAGGGGAGAAAAGGAGAGGGGGGACTATGAGTTGTCAGTTAGAAGGGTCACAAGGGTGGTGAGGGGAGCAAAGGCGAGGATGGAGCACAACCTGGCTAAGGATATCCGTGGGGGGAAGGGTTTTTACAGATACATAGGGGAAGAGAGTAAGGGGAGAGCAGAGATCTCCAGGATTAGGACTGGGGAAGAATGGGCTCAGGAGGTGGGGGAGCAGGCAGAGGTACTGAACAAGTACTTTGCCTCAGTTTTTAGGGAAGGAGACATGGGCTTCATTCAACCGGAAAGCAGTGGGGGGGGGTAGCTGGGAGGATCAAAAGAGGCTGGGGTACCAGGTGGGCCAGGCCCAGAAGAGGACGGGGACCTTACTGAGGAGAGGGCTAGGGTGGGTGAAATCACAGAGGGCAGCGTGAGGGAGGCCCTACGGGTGCTGAAAACTGACAAGGCACCAGGACCAGATGGGCTGCATCCAAGAGTACTGAAGGAACTAGCGGCTCCACTACCTGCGCTGTTCAATGCCTCTCTTCAGACAGGAAAGGTGCCCCAGGATTGGAGGGTGGCTCACGTGGTGCCTATCCACAAAGGGGGAACTAGGGAGGAGATGGGAAATTACAGGCCTATCAGCTTAACGTCAGTGGTAGGCAAACTAATGGAGGGCATCACCAAAGGGATGCTCAGGAGGCAGCTGGAGAGGCTGGGGCACATGGATGACAAACAGTATGGTTTCGTCTTGGGGAGATCATGCCAGACCAACCTCACAGATTTTTACGACTGGGTGACAGGGACTCTGGACAGACAGAGACCAGTGGATGTCTTATATCTGGATTTTGGAAAGTCATTTGACTCGGTACCCCACTTTGGGTTATTGACAAAGTTGAGGGGGGGATGGGGGGAAGACAGTTGCTTAGGTGGGTGGAAAACTGGCTTAAAGATAGACCATAGAGGGTGGTGGTTAGAGGGATTGTCTCCTCCTCTAGGAAGGTCTTCAGTGGGGTGCCCCAGGGTTCGGTACTGGGGCCACTCCTGTTCAACGCCTATGTCTCCGATATAGGGACAGGAGTTAGGAGTAGAATGAGCCTCTTCACAGATGACTCTAAACTGGGAGCATTGGCTGATGGGGAGGAAGCAAGGGTGGCAGCCCAGAGGGTCTGGATACCCTGGAGGGTTTGTCAAGGAGGTGGGAGCCGAGATTTAATTTGGAGAAGTGTAGGGTGTTGCATCTGGGGGTCAGAAACCCAGGGCATGTTTACACCTTGGGAGGCGTCACACTGCAAGCCACTTCGAGTTAAAGGGACCTCGGGGTGGTGGTAGACACCAAAATGAACAACAGTGAGAACTGCAGAAGAACGGCAGCAAAAGCGAACAAGATACTGGGCTGCATAGCCCAGGGAATAACGTCCAGGAGGAGTGAGGTGATCCTACCTCTGTACAATGCCCTGGTTAGGCCGCATCTTGAGTATTGCGTGCAGTTCTGGAGGCCGAACCTTAAGAAGGACATAGTACTGTTGGAGAGGGTCCAGAGGAGGGCAACCAGGATGATCCAGGGCATGGGTGTTAGGACCTATGAGGAGAGGCTGGAGGCCCTGGAGCTGTATTCACTGAAGGAGAGAAGAGATGGGAAGGGGACATAATTGAGGTTTTCAAATATATGAAAGGGATTAACAGGGGTAGAGCCAAAGAAATGTTCAGGCTAAAGTAAAGAGGCACAACCAGAAGGCATGAATGGAAACTGGAGGGAGGAACCTACAGGGGAGAACATAGAAGGCATTACTTCACAGAGAGGTTGGTAGAGCCATGGAATGCATTGCCTGGGAGTCTAGTCGAGCAAGGCACTGTGGAGGGCTTCAAGAGGGGGTGAGACAGATGCATGGGTGTACTGAAGCCAAGGCTGACCCTCTTGGGGACCAGTGGGGGGGCTAGCACCCAACAGGGGCTGGCTACCAAGCAGACACGAAAGACCATCAGGCCTATTCTGCTGGCTTTTAGTATGTTAGTATGTAAAGAGGGGATGTTGTTGGTCACTCCTGAGAATAGGCACCTATGCCTAGTGGGCCTTTCCCGGTTGCCAAAAGAATAAAAAAAATTAAAAAAAAAAGAGCCAGGAGGTGGCTCCATCTGGCTTGAGGGGAAACCAACAAAGTGTCTGATAAAGGGTGCAGTGGTGGGAGGATAAAGGAGCCCGAAGAGCAAAACGGCAGATGCTGTAGGTGGTTTAGTTTTGAGAAGAAAAGCACTGCATATCTGCAGCAGCAGCATCCTCTGAGGCTGGACCATGGAGGGTACCACTTATGAGGATGTTTCCCCCACTGTTGCAAACGTTTCAGACACTGGCACTTATCTGTGTTAGAAATAAGGCATGTGGTTAGATATGGTCAATGTATACGCCAGATTGTGTTAATACTAACATAGTAAAAGTGCCAGTGTCAAAGTCCAGAAAAAAAGAGGATTCGTTTCCCATTCTAGCTGGCAAACTCCCAGTTGTGCAAATCAAATCCTGTAAAATGGAAATGATGTAGAAAGATTTCTCCTAAATCTATTTACCCCATCTGGCATGTATGCAGCCTCAGCTGGTGACCTCAAGCAGTACTATCATCGACTATGAACAGTGGTCAAACTGGAAATGCTCAGGTCTATGAAGACAGCGACATGCTCACTCACCCACCCCACTGTAGGAATGGTGCAGCTGTGAAGACAGAGACTGTTGTGGTAGGGGACTGCGAGAACAACCAAAGCGAGGAAATGGGAATCCAGTAATAAAATACAGTTGTAGCCTTCCACTTCCAAAAGTTTCATGTTTGCTTTTGGCAGGATCAGGCAGGAGAGAAGGCAAGTATACCCCTTCACAAAGACCCAAGTAATGGAGGCACTGAATAAACTGATGGTCGACAAGGCCATGAGACTAGACGAGATACATCCCAGAATCTTAAAGGAACTGGGGAAAGAGCTGGCAGACCCTCTGGCAAAACTATTCACCAAATCACAGGAGAGTGGAGTGGTACCTGGAAACTGGACACTGGCAACAATAGTTCCACTCCACCAATCGGGCAGCAGGGAAGAGTCAGGAAATTAACAACCAGTGAGTCTCATGTCTGTAGTGGGAAAACTGATGGAGTCTCTTCTCAAACAGAGGATTATAGCATTCCTCGAAGCCAGCAGGCAGCAGGACCCCAAACGGCATGGATTCACAGCGGCTAGATCATAGCAAACAAATCTGGTGGAGTTTTTCAACAGGGTTACCAAGGCTGTGAACAATGGTAGGGCAGTTGATGTGGTCAGGTCTACCTGGACTTTGGCAACGCCATCAACTCAGTTCCGCACAGAAGGCTGGTAAAGAAGTTAGACCACACAGGGGTTGGACTGAAAGTCATAAAATGGGTATAAAATTGGCTGCAGGGTAGAACCCAGAGGGTGCAGGTAAATGGAGCATTATCGTCAAAGGGCAGGGTGACCAGCAGAGTGCCCCAGGGCTTGGTGCTGGGGCCTCTGCTCGTCAATGTTTTCATAGCTGATATCACTAATGGACTACAGGGAAAGGTGCGTCCATTTGCGTACAACACCAAGATATGCAACAGGGTGGGCACGAATGAGGGAGTAGGCAAGATGGAATCAGACTTTAAGAAACTTGAGGAGTGGTCTGGAGCATGGCAGCTAAGATTCAACGCCATAAAGTGCAAAGTCATACACACAGAATAAAAAAGAAATCCAAAGAAGGCATATTACTTGGGAGTGGAAAGACTAGCTGCCTCAAACCAGGAGTGTGATCTGGGAATCATGATCTCAGTCGACTTGAAAGTGGGAAAACAGTGCAAGAAAGCAGCATGCTGGGATAAACTGGGAGGGAATCACGAGCAGGAAGAAGGAGATGGTCCTGCCGCTGTCTAGAGCACTGGTCAGGCCACACATGGAGTATGGTGTCTAGTTTTGGAGGCCTCACCTCAAAAATGACATCAACTGAATAGACACAGTCCAGAGAAAGGTGACAAAAATGATACAGGGATTGTACCAGATGTCATATGAGGAAAGAATGAGTGAACTAAACATGTATTCCCTGGAATAGAGGAGGGAGAGGGGAGACATGACTGAAATATTCAAATAAATAAAAGGCATAAACAAGATGCAGGCGCCCGTTGGCACTAAGGATTGAGGTGCTGGACGCCACGCCGGTGACTCGGGTTCGGGAACGAGCCAGGGTTGTCGGGGTCGGCAGGGGAGGGAGAGTACTGAGCATCTGGAGGACAGCTTTCCTCTCCCTGGGACAGGTTCGGTGGCTCCTCGGCACAACAGTGACACCCGCTGGAGACCGGATGTACTACTGCGCCAGGAACATAAGGGAGGAGCGCATGGGATTTCACGTGTTTCTCCGGGCAGGCGCCACTGCACGTCAGACTCCTGGGGTACAAAACAGTAAAAAAAAAACATGCCAAGGATAGGCGACGGCCCAGTCTCGCCACACTCCCACCATCGGGCTCAGATTCCACGGGGGTTCTCAGAAACCTGCCCAGCACATTACACTGTAGACAGAGCACCAGGGCGGGCGGCCCCACCTTGGGGGGCTCAGAGCTGGGGGATCCACCGGGCAGGGTCAGCCTGGAACACTGAGCTTCAGACCGGGAGGTAGAGCCGGGCTGGTAGGTAGCTGGAGAGAGTTCCTCTGGTCCCGGAGAAAAATAAAGTTAAAAAAAAAAGATGCAGGCGCAGGAACTTTTTCACTTCAAGGAGGGCAGAAGAACTAGGGGGCATGATCGGAGCCTAAAAGGAGTGAGGTTCACTACCAACATCAAGAAGTTCTTCATACAGCTGGTGGATGCATGGAATGGGCTGCCCCCAGAGATTGTGGGGGCTAACATGGTAAGGGGATTCAAGAATGCGTGGGATAGATACAAGGGAGCCCTCACACTAAAGGGCAGCTAGGGGGATAGGAAAGACAAAAACACAGAGCAGACTAGATGGACCTAGCAGTCTCCTTCTGCCGTCACCTTTTATGTTTCTATGTCTATGTATATTTAAACGGGTAACCTCACAGAGAAAAGTTTTTAAAAATTGAGAGATTTTGCCATCTTTAATTATGAGAATCATGAATTAGCTATAAAAGCTGTTTTAACAATATCTGAGAAAGCTAAGAATACACCAAGGATGTCAGAAATATGATTTTGCTTAAAAACAATGTAAGAAAGACTGATGCTTTAAGACTAATAGTTTATTAAAAACATTAAATAAAATGTAAATACCTGTAAATTTTCTTTCTCCAGCTGCTGGTCTCCGGGCTTCATTACTACTGGGAGGTACCTCCTCTTGTCACGTGACAGGTAGGTACACACAAAGCTATGTACCCTGGATATCCTCCCCTCCGCTTCCTGTGACCACCAGTTCTTCCTAAAGCAGTTCCAACATGGTAGTACTAAATGAACTTGGAAACAAAAAAGAGACTGCACTATCTTGAACATTCCGCCGGCTGACTGCCAGCTTGTTACATTCTGGGAGGGAAGAAGTCCATAGACCAGCAGTAGGAGAAAGAAAATTTACAGGTATTTAAATTTCATTTTATCTCGCTCTTTATGCTGGTATCCAGGCTTCATTACTGCTGGTATCTACTAAAGCAGTACATCCCCTGGCTTCCCAGGTGGGAAGAATGTAAATGCCCTTTTAAGGGACCACCATCATCTGGAGAACCAAGATGCCTCAGTCGGGGCGGTCATCCATCTGGTAGAATCTAGAGGGGTGAATAGGTGATCAGCCACCCTGTATAAGCCTGCCAGAGAGGGTTCACTAAAGTCCACCCATGAGGCGGCAATGGCTCTGGTTGAGAGGGCCGAAATTGGCCCCGGTAAAGGCATCCCCCGCTTGCTGGAAGGCAGTGGTCCTGGATGAACAAATCCATCTTGCAATAGAGCCTTGGAAGCCCCTTTAAAGTTCTGGTCCTTGGAGAGGACGAATAAGCTAGCAGTTTTGCATACTGACTCAGATCTTTTAATACGGTACCTCTCCAGACCTATAGGATCCACAGCATGAAATTAGTTCTTTTTGGGAGGAGGACAGCAGGAAGGAAGGTTCAACCCCCGGTTGCAGAGACAAAAGAAGACATTACCTTAGTAGACAAAACCTGGATCTAATCAGGAGACCAGAGAGTCCTGATGAGCTACAATATAAGGATTATTATGAGAGACACCTGCTAGCTCACTGATGCAACTGGTCAAATACGAGAAGTGCGACTTTCATTGTCAGGTGTATGAGGGATGCCTCTGACTGAGCCGAGTTTGGTTGTATGGGCATTTTAGAGTTGCCACCCTCTGGAATAGTCTCATGTGGGGATGACACCCCAAGAACTCCCTTGAATCTCTTAAAAAACAGTGCTCCCAATGTAGAATCTGAACCTAAGAGGTGTCCGGTTGTAGCCCCTTCTCAAATCCCTCTTGAAGGAACCAAAGAGTGATGTGTAGGGATACTGCCTGGCCAACATTTGTTGCAACTGAAGCCAGAAAGGAGATCCGCACCCTAGGCCGTATTAGACCTTAGATGAAGATGAATCTTCATTTCCCTGACAGGATGTATAAATCCTAACTCCTTGGGAGTCTCCTGCTAAATTCTAGCTCCTTAAGAGTCACCTGCTCAATTTCCATGCCGAATGGGATAGCCTGCGTGGATTGGAATATAGCCCAGGCAGGGCCTTGAGTAGAAGGTCCGGGCTGATTCGGACCTTATCGAAGTTTGTCTTAGCATGTGAATTAGACGTGTGACCCTGTACGTCGGGGCCAGTGTAGGCAGGCCAGAACAGTTCTGCCTGATCCACAGTTACCTTGCATGGGACCCTGAAGAGTATCCATATTGGGAGAAAGCATATAGGAGTTTTATCGACAGGTGAAAAAAAATCTACTGGAAGGTAACCCCCCCCCCCCCCAACCGGGTGCACAGAGGCTGTTGAAGGTGTAGTCAGAAGCAGCATGCATGCTGATCGTTTCCTGAATTCTGGTGCACGCCTCTGTGGGCGGATACACATGGCAGGTTTCAATCGTACCAGTTGCCAAGGCCAAAGTCCGAGGCTGTGTCTGGCTGAGGTTTGGTAAAACATTTAGCACATGGTTTTTGCCGTACAGCTGACTGCTTCACTCTGACATGACAGTTGGGTAAGCAGCGGCTAGACACATGAGCTGGAATTGTTGTCAGGCAGACTTGTTTTTTGCCAGAACTTAATCCAGTTGGGAGGCTAGGTCCGTGACCCATGGTAGAGCATTCCCGATAAAAAGAGGGGTTTTTGTAGCTGCATAGAGCTGTTCTAGATGGGAAAGGATTGGCCACAGCTGCCGTGAGTAAGTAGGCATCTGGAAGGCCTTTTTTTTTTTTTTAATATACAGAGATGCCTCCACCGGCTGGAGGGCCTTTTTGAGAGATGACTCTACCTTCCTGCCCATTGGGTTCCAGAGGGGCTCCTCCCTCTGCTGGAATTACCGTCTGCCTGGTGGGGTTCGAAACCAGAAGGTCAATTCTGGGTGTAACAAGGAATAAAGAAGTTTGTCCCCATATTGCAGCCTAACCTCATTTTGGTCTGAAATATCATGTGTCTGTGTAACGAATGTTGGCCTATATAATTGGATCATATAAAGCTTGTGAAGCCACAAGACAAACTAAGCCACAAGTTGCAATATTAAAGTGCCTTTTGACATTTGTGTTGACCATGAGAGTAATAGCAAACATTTGGCCTATGTGACTGCAAGACAGGAACACAGGATAGTGTCCAAATTACCCTTTTGACTATCTCTAGTGTTTGTCCTTATCAGGACAGGCCAAAATGCTTGTATGCACATTCTTAAGTCCAAACCTGTTTCTTCCTCCCGAACCTTGGTTACTGGTGGTGACAGCTGTTGCTAGCCATGTATGATAATAGAATGTACACTATCTATACTTGTGCTGACCAAGGATGAGCTCATACATATACCAAAGAAAAAGTATTACCTTATAAGTTGATGCTTGTGCTTGTTTTAAACCAATCATAGAAAACCATAGGAAATGATGATGCTGTCTTCCACTATATAAGCAAGCCAGCACACACTGTTATTTTGAAGAATGTACCACCTGTAATCTCTCGCTGTGATTATTGTTATAATCATTAAATTCTTCCGCCATCAGTCTCGTCTTCGTTCGTCTCTTTTCTGAGTATCTGTAATTGATAATTTACTAACTGTAATTTTTTCACAACGCTACACTGGGGCAACCTAGCCCCACTTCTGAACGTCTCTTGTTTAATTTGTAGTGAATGCTGCTCCTCCTCGTCATGCTTTAAAGTGGCCTTCTTGTGGGCCCCACTCTGAGGACTGTGGAGGTATGAATGGTTCAATGCGAAGGCCCTGAGGTGAGGTTGCCCCCCCAAGAGACTGTGACCTCCTTCAACTCCACAGTCAGGAGCTGCTCACTGAGATGGCAGCCTCAGTTAGATCCTATGACCTTGTGGCCATGTTTTCTTACATTATAAACATAGATAGCCACCAAGGAGGCCAACCGTGGGGGATCAGCGCATGTGGCATCTTCTGTCCCTGGAGGATCTGTCCCTGAAGGATTTGACAGCCTTATCCGAAGACATACCTGATGGGTACATAGTCCCCTGCTGCTGGCAGGTACAGCTGGGCACCCCCCATTATATTCAGACAATCCACCTGCTGGGGGACAAGGCCCCTATCAAAATACCGATCCTTTATCTGCACCTGTGGTACAGCTCCCAAATCCCTGTAGAAGTGGGGATTGATGAGATTCAAATCCCTGTGGAAGTGGGGACTGATGAGATTCAAATGCAGGACTTTAGGTCACCAGGACTCCTGGCTGCAATTCCATGCCTTTAACCACTACATATAGAAGTGGAGGTTGAATTCAAACCCGGGTCTTTAGGTCACCATGTCTCCTGACTTGTAGTTTAGTACCTTTAGCCACATAAGCTATATTGCCTGTAGCGGTGGTTCCTTCGGAGGGCCCCCGAGACTCTATCTCATAGCCGTCACTGCTGAAAATGCAGGAAGTGCCTTCCTTAAATTCACTGTAAGAAGCCTCCTTCATTCGCCCCCGGTAGTGGTAGTGGCCTCCGTCGACGAGTAATGTGACACTCAAAGTGCTCATTGACAAACTGCACACCTGAGTGGCCTGCTAGTAGTGCCGCAAGATCAATGAGGCCTCCATCAATGAGCAAAGCTTGAGAAGCCAGTCAACAGCCTGGACACGCTGCCGTGAGGCTAGATGTGCTGCACGCAGTCTCAGCTGACGAGCTTATCCCCTGAAGTGTTCATCGACGGAAAAATGACCCGTGGAAGTGCTTCAGTGCCCTGGTGCAATCGTGGCCTGCACTCTACTGCGGCAAGCCCTCCACTCATAGATGAGCCAATTGGAAAGTTGCTCAATGAGGAGCGCAGTCTACGACCTGATGCTGATGTGGTCGACAGTTGTGCGAGCAGCATCTCTGGATGAGTAGCTCTTCTGCTGCCTAGAAGTCCCCTGTTCTGATCACATAAAATTCCTCCATTTGATCTTCTGACCCAAGGAAAATAAACTTGCACATGGCGGGGGGCACCAAGAGAGAAAAACTGAGAGGGGCTAGTCTATCCAGCATGCACGACTTGGACTAGGACCCCTAAGAGCAGAGATAACTATAAATTTTGATCCTCCCATCCGTGCTCTCTGTGGGTATCCATTAAGGAATAAAGTCCAAACTTAGAGTCCTGAAGTCTTTTGCCCGGTCACCACAGTCACAGAGCTCTGCTGTAGAGCACCTGACCCTTGGAAGGCAGGAAGTGAACTGGTGGTCATAGGAAGTGGAGGGGAGGCTAGCCAGGCTGCAGAGCTTTGTCTGTTCCTGCCTGTCACGTGGCAAGAGGAGGCGCCTCCCAGCAGTAATGAAGCCCAGAGACCAGCATAAGGAGAGAGAATTGCATATTTATAGCTAAAAATTAAATATAGTTGTAAAGCGTAAAGTTCTCCTGCTGCAGAAAAGAAAGGTACACTGAACTTCAGGACAACTTCCTATGCATTTTTTTTTTAACTGCACTGTGATTGGTCCTTGACATCATGTGCATCTCAGAATGTGTTATTTCAGTGTGTCTCACATTTTTCAGTACGTGCTATTGTCATCTCAGTATGCGCTGTAGCTTTTTTGATGTGTTGGTGTATGCGCTACATATTTCAGCATTCCATACTCATTTTGTTAGAAGTGATACTCCTTTTGGTACGAGTTTTACCAAGCTAAAATATTTATCACATTAATTTGAGTATGTGTTATACATATTAATATGCGTTGAATCAAATTTGGTATAGTTCTCATTTTGGTATGTGTTCTACTTATAATCAGTATATGATGTACTATTTTGTTACGTGTTTTACTAATTTCGGTAAATCTTAGACTCCCTTTCATTATATCGCATATCCACTCTGAAATGTTTTATCTCAGCTGAGATCATATCCATACCATAATATTACTTGCTGTCAGAACAAATCCTTCCTAATCTTACTTACGTGGTACTGCACTGATGAGAATATGTTTGTATATGTGTGTGTATGTATACTTATGTATGTATGTGTGCACGCGTGCTTATGTAAGTGTGTTAATTACTGTATATATAGATGTATCTTACATATGTGTATATCTGTATGTAAGTATGCTGTGTGTATACATGTACACAATTATATATCTATATGTATATGTTCTGATTTGTATACATACCTACTGGAATGCCAAGATGTAACGTTCCCTATGCCCACATCATTAAAGTTTAAGTATCTTTATATTATGAGAGTTCTGTACCCTACTCTGCTCTTGCATAATTCTGCCTTTGCTAGTATGTTGCTGCTTGTATGTAATTATATGCCCTTATTCTTTTTTCTGCTTATTCTTTATGTATTGCCTTGTGATTTTTCTTCACCCTTCCAGGTCCACCTTGTAAATGAGTTTTTCTCAATGGTGTTTCACCTGGTGAAATAAAGATTTGATTGATTGATAGGAATAATAGATAGGTTACAGTGAATTACAAGGCTGTAATTCCATCGAGAGGTTCTGGGGACAAAGAAACTTCTCGAACTTCGCTCTCTCGAGGTTATCTATGTCCCCAGAACCTCAAGATGGAATTTCAGCCGAGTATTTCACTGTAACCTTTTTTTTATATTTTGTAATATATGGATGCGAGAACGTGGCGAGGTCTTACTTGGTGAAGCGTTGTGCAGGGTGAGTGCAGGCTGACGTGTTCAACGAGGAATCAGGAAGTTGTGATTTTTGTTTTTTTCTGAAGAGCTGAACAGGAAAGTACAGGAAACAGTTCCTTTTAACAGTAAGAGGCAAAATTAAGTTACACTTCAACAGAACGTGTAACTGTTACTTGTTTTTCTTTTTCAAAAAAAACAAAAAAGTAATGTAATGTTCGGCTACCACGGAGCTGGCTTTGAAATCCTGCATGCTGATGCTTGGAAAAGCCGGCTTGTGGTCAGCGCGAGGAGTCAGCCTGCGCTTGCGCATTTGTTTAGGAGTGATAATACTATCATTCGAACAAAATGGTGGTATTATTGGGAGTGAAATGTGGCATTATTGAGAAGCTGGTGTGTATTACAAGATTTTTTTGCACTGTTTTCGATGCTATTATTTTAACAATCCATATATTACAATATGTTGTCACTGCAACATATATCCATTTCAGTGTGACAATCATTTTGATACATGTCTTATTGAAAAAGCTGACATTTTTGAACGTAGCAGTAGTATACTTTTATTCATAATCAATGAATGAAAGGGAATTAATTCAGTTGAGCAGAGCTCATTTACACAGATCCCTGGAACATTCATACAGGTTTCCATATACTCACCGTAACATTTAGTACAATACAACACCTGTATAAAAAGTAATGCAATCAATTAAATGCCCTCCCATACATATCTATCTTTAAAACTAAACTTACCTGTGGGTGAGAGGCAGAAACATAGAAATTATTGGCAGATAAGGACATCTTGGCTCACCTAGTCTGCCCAGTTTTCCCTTCCAACTGTGCCACCACAGACCCTATTCAATCTCTGGTTGTCTCCTCCTCTTTCCTTAATACCAGCTGTTCTCTGTATTTGACAGGTGCACTTTTTTGTGATGTATTTATTTTTATGTGATTTTGTTACATGTTCTTTACCCCCGGACCCTCCTGAAAATGGGCCACTCGCGCAAGAGTCTGGTAATCAATAACAAACACGCGCCCGGCAAAGGCAAAGTGAAGCCATGCAGTCAGCCAAAACATGGAAGGACAGTCTTCGACTTGGTTAAGAACCATTACACTGAAAGAGTAACTTAATGAGGTTCCCTGATGTCCACCTGATCGTAGTTAAATGCCATCAGCGGAAAAGTAGGGAAGGGCGGAGATAAGTAATAATAATTTAACAGACACTGCTAATAATTTAATAATTACATAAGATCATGGTTGGCCCGCACCTGGAGTATGGGGTACAATTCTGGAGGCCTCATTTAAGAAAGGACATACTGTAGATGTAATAGAAAAGGTTCAGCAAAGGGCAATAAAGATGGCATAGAGTTCGCAAGGGAAACAATATGAGACAAGACTGAGAAAATTAAACCTGTATCCACTGGAGTTTAGAAGAGAGAGAGAGGAGACATGATAGAGACATTTAAGTACATGAAGGGGACAAATAAAGTTGAAGGGGATAACGTGAGGGAAGGAAGTCCATTTAAAAGGAAAGCCAGAGTTAAAACAAGAGGTCTCATACTTTAAAGGGACACTGTCAACCTTTTTTTGCATCATATTATTTCTAGGTAAAAACCCACATTTTATGATTGCTTACCTTCTCAAAACTTCATTGATTTAGCTGGCTGTTTAATCTGCCTCCCTGCGTATTAGAACTGAAATGGATGGGAATGTATAGTTGTACACTTTTTTTTTTATTTTATTTATTTTAGTCTTTGGTAACAAGGTAAGGCCCACTAGGCACAAGTGCCTGTTTTCAGTGGTGACCTGGGAGCACTGGGCTGTTAAAGAGGCACTGTCAGCTTTTCCCCTCTGTTATAATTAATTTTACAGTAGTGGATCTCTAGGCACTTACCTGGGTAAATGATGATGCAGAATGCCCCTGGATAGATGAAAATGCAATCCGTGTACCTGTTTTTCATAAATTATTAATTGTTACATTACACACGGGCCGCATTTAAATGCTCTGCAGATTCAAGGCGAGAACGCGCGTTTACTGTGAGCGCTGTCCCCGAGGAGCACATTTTAACATCATTATCCCAATAACCACATAATGCAGTGCATCTAGTTATTTTAAGGTGCTCCTGGTATTTCTAACACAAAAACGAGCACTCGTTCAGCTGCAAAAGAGAGACAAAATCTGGTGCCTAAATGCCGCGCATGCGCAACAGTGGCACATTGTTGCGCATGCGCGGGATCTTTCCTCCTGGTGCTATTGCGCATGTGAGGGATTTCAGCACCAGGTTGCAACATTCTTTTGTGGCTGAATGAACGCTCTTTTTTTGTTACAAACACCAGGAAAACCTTAAAATAACTAGATGCACTGCATTAAGTGGTTATTGGGATAATGATGGTAAAATATGCTCCTCGGAGACAGCGCTCACGGTAAATGCGTGTTCTTGCCTTGAATCTGCTTCCGGTTGGCAGCATCCCAAATGTAATGTGAAAACTATTAATTTACAAAAAACAGGTACATAGATTGCATTTTCTTCAATGCAGGGGCATTCTGCATCATCGTTTACCCAGGTATGTGCCTAGAGATCCAGTACTATAAAATTAATTATAACAGAGGGGAAAAGCGGACAGTGCCCCTTTAAGTGACTTGCTCAGAGTCGCACAGTATGCAAGTGAAGGTTGTGAGGATCAAACTCAGGTCTGGTCTGCTGGATGTATCAAGCTTGTTCACACCTCATTCCTCTAACCTCTAGGCTATACTGCCAGCCCAACACAGCTTTAGTTTGCTCCAGAGTGTTTACCTAAGCTTACTGTATGCTTCCTGAACATTAGAAACACCCTCAAACAGTGCAGCCACTCATGATACAATAGTCTCTCATCTACTCCCACTGCATAATGAGTAGCTAGATAGTGTAGGGGGTGGTTCCTGAGTCCAGAAAAGATCCAGTTGTAGTTGGTCAAGAAAAGTAAACAAACTTGTTTTGGTGTTGTAATGCCAGTATGATTGACACTCAGTTTTTTTTACTTTTTAAAAGGAAAAAAGGAGTGTGAATCAAACAACCAGCTACAACAGCAATCTCTACAGAATGAGAACAATCATAAAAAATTGTTTTGTTTTTTTTTAATCTAGGGACACCGAGGCCAATTGGGGATGACAGTGGCCCTTTAAGAGTGGAAGGAGAAAGATGTAAAGGTAATGTAAGGGGATGTTATTTCACTGAGAGGGTGGCTGAACCCTAGAACAGATTATCTGAGGAGGTGGTAGGTGTCGAAACAGTGGAGGGATTCAAGAAAGCGTGGGATAGACATATGGGTTGGCTAGAGGACAGAGGATAGGCTCCTTGTGCACTAGTGACAAGTAGGGGAGGGGGAAGATGGGCAGACTAGATGGGCCAGGATGGTCTTTTTCTGCTGACACATTACTATGATACTATGAATTTTTGTAGACATCAGGGTATTAAATAAGCTGCAAAAATGGATTAGCGTAAAAGTGCTAATCAACTGTGAAAAGCAATACAAAGAGATGGGGGAAGGTGTAAAACAGGGAGGTGAAACCAGGAGAACAGGCAAGTGTGTGTGTTGGGGGTGGGGGAGAGATGTTGACCATTTAGGACTCATTCCCCAATGCTATGGAACATAGTTTGGGTTCTTGCTCATTATAAAACTGTGTCCATGAGACTCGTATATAGTTGAACTGCTTACCCTTATTGTTTAATGTAAACATACTTTACAGATTTGGTTAACTGTTGTCCTCTAATCTTCTGTCACTGGGGGTGTGGAGTCACCCATCTTCTGTTGGCAGATATTTTTCCCAGCTGCTGCCGTAATTCCTAATAGATATCCAGTATGTGGTGCACTATACCCTTGAGGATACTTTATGAATAAATATTTGCTTCATGGATATCTTACAACCTAATACCTCTGTTATATCTCACTCAACTCGTCAGAGAAAGGACTGTACTATCTGGCAGGTCAAAGTGATGAGGGTGTGGGTTGCATGTTACTTCCCACAACCCTTTCAACAGCTTGCATCTCAGTTAAAGGTAAACTGTGCAATGATCAGAAGTGTTCTGAAGTATCTGTTTTACACATGCATCTGCACCAGATGTGGTAAGACGTAATTCTTAATGTGCGATATGCAAACCTTAGATTTCACATTAATCTTTGTTGCCTTCCTGTTATTTTTGTGACCCCTCCATTCCTAGCTTGGTATCCATTTCCTTTGTCCACTGTTATGCTGCTGCGGCTGTGGAGTCTTTGCCAGTTACTGGGCTGACCATATATATTGAAGAAATAAGGTGGGCAATACCACCTACTCTTAAGAACTAGGTGTACGTTAGTAGAACAGTTTGCTGAGCCTCTAAATAATCATGTTTTTAATGCCTGAATGGTTGAACATGGGGTAGGTATACCAAGATATATCAGATATGAAATTTGCTGATAGATGGGCATTCATGTAACTTATTGCATGCAACTGCGTTGTCTTTTTATGTAGTGTAAATTTTATATTAATTCAGCTACTTGAAAGCTGCATTTAAATTCTTTACTACTACTACTTCTGCCACTACAGTAACACTGTCAGCTGAAGGTTTATCCAGAAGCCAAGCAGAGTAGAGGCAGTCATAATACGTCAAAAAGCCACTGGAGTGACAACCTGAAGTTCATTGTGCATCCATGGCATAAAACTGGTTGGCCCCCAGCCAACTCTGGTTTCAAACCTAGCTGTTAAAATGCAGTTTCCCCCAAGTGCAAACATCACACTTCTGGGTCACAGCTTTCTGCTCTAGTCACAAGACCATCTGTCAGTGAGACATCCTGGTTCAAAGAATACTGGAACTGTCTGCAATAAGCCACGACAGGGTGTGCAACCGTGGGCCAATAGAGGGCTTAAAATTCAGAGGGGAGAGCATATTTCACACTATCTGTGTTGCCCTCCTGCTATTTTGTGACCCTCAAACAGGGCAGTCCTGTGCAAAACAATGCAGTACTTGGATGCAAAAAATAACACAGAAGGCAAGGAAGCACAGTAGATATATAAAATACACAGATGGCAATGGCACACAGGACTGGAGCATTTTTTTCCAATGTTTTCCAGTTCGCATGCTCTCGCCAGATGTTTTTTTCCAGCAGTCCTGGCAGGAGTGGCAGCTTCTGTGTTGAGGTAAAGATGGCGGCAAAGCGATGCAATAGGAGACACTGAGAATAGCTGTATCTCCATCGTTAAATGCAGAACCACCTGGGCACAGCTGAAGACAGTACAATGGGACAAGACAGTGTGCGCATGCCTGCCCAACCACAAGGTGAACTGCTGTGCTGACGTTCAACAAGGACAGCACGTGCAGGAGTAATATCCAACAACAGAAAGGGCAGTCTATGTGTGCACCTGCGCACATCTGGACAGCACGTGCAGGAGTAATATCCCAAAACAGAAAGGGCAGTCTATGTGTGCATCTGCGCACATCTGGACAGCACGTGCAGGAGTAATATCCCAAAACAGAGAGGGCAGTCTATGTGTGCATCTGCGCACATCTGGACAGCACGTGCAGGAGTAATATCTCAAAACAGAAAGGGCAGTCTACGTGTGCACCTGAGCACATCTGGACAGCACGTGCAGGAGTAATATCCCAAAACAGAAAGGGCAGTCTATGTGTACATCTGCGCACATCTGGACAGCACATGCAGGAGTAATATCCCAAAACAGAAAGGGCAGTCTATGTGTACATCTGCAAGCGAGTCCGTGAAAATTAATCCACCTGCATTAGTCTTTGCAGTACAGGACTAAATAGGAGCCTATAAAGGGAAGGGGGGGGTAAGTGAGGAAGAATCCTTTCATGACGGTCAGAGAGAGAAAGACAGTCTTCTTGTAAGGGTTGGAGTTAAAAAATGTAAATCGGGAAACTGGGGAGAGAGAAACCAAGAACAAAAACTCAAGGAAACAACACTAAAACAATCTGTTAAATAGTATAACTACAGCAAGAACAATGCTGATGGAGTATCTTTAAGCCCAAGAATCCTTGTTTTAAAAAATAAATAAACAAATAAATGCTAGACACAAGTGAGGATTTCTCCCCCATTTGGAAAACCCAATTTTAAGCCATGGGCCACTAATCACATGCTTCAAGTGCACAGTTGGGCATAAGGCGTGTACACCAAGTGCCTTTAGTTGCCCTTGGAAAAAAAAGGATTGGCCATACTTACCCCTCCCTACAGAATCTTACTGCAATATTTTATTTTGGTTTTGCTGACCAAGAAAGAAGGGCTAGACAATGCTGCCTATTTCCAGCCTCCTCAGAGGGGGGCAGAGAATACATACTGAGACTGAACCAGATTACGTGGTTTTGGCATTTTAGCGAATGAGTGAAATTTGGCCAGGACACCAGGAAATTTCCTCCTGCTCTTTCAGAAGTGCCATGGCATCTTTAGCATCCTCTCAAACAACCCCCAGAAAAGGCAGACAGGACCTCAGTTTAACATCTTATCCGAAGAACAGCACACCCCAACAGTACTGCACCCTGATGCCAGAGTTTATGGTATGAGCCCAGATCCAGTGCGGGTCTAGAACCCATAACCTTCCAGCCCAGAGGCAGATGTGCTACCAACTAAGCCATGCTGACACATTAATATAACAGGTCTAAAAGTTTTGTACTATAAATTTGTCCGGAAGAACAAAAATCCCCATTTGTATGTTTTATTACCTCCCACACACATGTACACACATTAGAGAGCTGTTAGTTTTCTTTTTTCCCTAATTAAAAACACATTTTTTAGTTTGTTTACTTTGTTACTGGAGAAGCGGAACACTTAGCAGCTGTCGGTGGTGCTGGTGAAAAGCAGGACTAATGGAGCGGTCAGTACATTTGTTACATCCTTCCCTCTCCCCC
The DNA here is from genome assembly GCA_016271365.2 of Neoceratodus forsteri. Lineage (NCBI taxonomy): Eukaryota > Metazoa > Chordata > Ceratodontiformes > Ceratodontidae > Neoceratodus > Neoceratodus forsteri. The sequence continues at coordinate 1,073,628,207 of CM057454.1, read as the reverse complement.
ACACTCTCCATATTAAAAATTTAGGTAAAACAAATATATGAAATTAATTCAAGTTTTTCTTCCGTCTTACACTCCCTTTCTGGCATAGTGTCATCTTGGAAACATACAGCAGGATCTAAGAAGAGCAGATCATCATCTACATGGATTCTTTCCTGTTTTCAAACAATTTAGCACTTGGAACAAGACTTTGTCCGGTCCAAACAAAGACACACAGTCTGTCTTGGTTTCACATGAAAAATTACCCATTTTTAAAGGAAACAACAACATTTTACAGTTGGCAGTGATCCTGCTGCTTTACTCACGGGAACAAGACAGTGTATACTCAAAGGGAAGCAGCTGTTGTGAGAATCCTAATGAAGAAAGAACAGAACAATATTCCCAGCCAAGTAACGTGCAGTTTGTTTAGAGATGTGCCCCACTAGGTTTATACTTTGGAAAAAATGCAGACCCAGCAATGGGAAACAATTATGTTGAAGTCACTGGGTCACACGTTCATGGCACTGTATCCTGTCCATTTCTGCACACCACATTTCGAGACAGAGATAACCACTTCAGTGACTGATACTCCGCAAGTACCACTTAAAGGGAAGGTCCCCCTTAGCCCCCTTTTTAGCTCTTCAAGGCATAAAATAACAAGGTTTGCATAGCAAAACGCAAAAACACTATTCGCTAATTAAGTGCGGCCTTGATTAGCAGAAGCTATTAATCATCTGATTGATTAGCCACACTGAATAAACATTTCTAAACAGCAGCAATGTTGTCCTGCGACTGTGGCAAAAACTACAGAATTGCAGAAATTGTTCCTGTAACTTGACACTTTTCCACACACTTGCACTCCTCTGGACTGTATCTTTATTTATAAATAACAGTAACCATTTAGTGAAATGGCTTCCCAAACCTGACTGGTTGACAATCAAAATAATGTTAATTAGCAAAGACTGCTCATCAGGTTTCCAGAACTAATTTATGCCTTGCCCTTTACAATACTTCTCCCCCAACCTGGACATCTGTTTGTTCTGACATCAAGTATGGGACAAATGCCATCTGATTGAGCACACGGTCCTCTTAAAAGCACCTGCCTTTTAAACTGGCACCCTACTCCGTCCACAACTCTGGTTTAGCCTGAGTCAACAGCGGTACTCTCAGCTATCATCCTTAACCTAGACATTCCACAAAAATTCATCAGGTAAATAGTAACTCTCCACCTTCAGAGTCACACTTCTCCATTTTGAATGAGTGAGTCGAGTATGCAGGCAGACAGGAAGCGGTTCGGGGCAAGGCTGGTGCTACAATACAGCAAATAACCTTATTTGAACTCCATCCCTCTCTCGCTCCTAGTTCACTTCATGGTAACTAGGAACTATTAAAAAAAAGTGTGAGAGACTGTGCATGTGGGTGAGCAGCAGAAATCTGACCTCTCCTCCGTGTCCTGCCCAGCAGACTGACTGTAGGCGGAAGCGGGTAGCAGTCCAGAACGGTATGGCAGCATCTTGGCCCTGCCATCAGACACAGCAGAACAACAAGGCAGGCCTGATCAACACTAGGTCCAGCATCAGAAGGACAGCTGGCCAGCCAGTCGGGCCAGGGAGGAAAAGCCAGCAGTAGCCCAAGGTGAGATCTGAGGAGCAGAACTGAAGAGGAGGGGACAGGGAGGATCACAACAGTCACAATCGTCTGGTGTTGGCCTGGCTATCTGTACTCAGGGGGCTGTCGAGTGCTTGTAACTGCCAGTTACGAGAGGCTGTGCCTTGAACCAGAGACAGGCAGAAAGGATGCTGCACTCGCTGCTGTCTGCAGGGACTGGGTTAACACTGCATTAAACAGTTTAATTAAAATACAATATTTGTAACCAGCCCGCCAACCCACCAGCGCAGCTGTAGCACTACAGCTCGCAACACCAGCGAACCGAGTTCGTGAACGAACCCGGGAAGCTGGAGGGCCAGCCGGGGAAGGGGGACTGAGTGTCCCAGGAACAGCTCGTCTTCTCCAGGGAGGAATGGGACAGCGACTGTGCGCTTGACTGGCGTCAGGTGAAAGCCTGGCACACAGCAAGCGCCAAGACAGACAGTGGGAGCACATCACTGACGGCGCTTTCCGCCTTGACGTCAGGGCACATGTTATAGCTGAAGAAAGGAGGAAAAAATGCCTTCCAGCACTGGGGAGATGGAGTGCCGGAGTATGGCCCCAATGTGCTTTCACCTGCCTGACTGACCTGAGCTCGACGAGACAAGTGAATGGTTCGGGGTGTACAGGGCCACCTGCATCCCCGCCTGGGGGGGAAAACTGCAGCTTGATGGGGGTACAGGTCAGCACAGGTAAAGCGGACAACAGGGGTGGACTCCACTGGCGCTCCAGAGGAAACTAAGCTGGTAGGAACGAGGGGTGAGATAAACAGAAATTAAAAAAAATAAATAAAATACAATATATGTGTCCGGGGTCATGGAGGGAGCAGACTGGACAGCTTGTGAGGGACAAAGGGAATCGCAAGTTAATGTTATTAATAATAATACTAACATACTAAAATGCCAGCACAATAGGCCCGAAGGTTTTTAGTGTCTGCTCGTTTGGTCAGCCCCCACCCTGGGAGCTGACCTTGCTGCCCCCCCTGCCCTCTCTAGCTTCTCCCTTCCCAGTCCCGGATATTCTCGCTGCACAGGACTTTGCCGTACTACCAACACCCAGCCATGTCTTATTGCTTACATAAAACTAGTGACTCGTCAGTCAAGTGTGACTACTGGAGCCAGACCGACAGTGCAGTGGTAGTGCTACCACTTGTGACACTGGCGATCCAGGTTCTGAAGCGAGCCTGAGTGGTTGGGGGTATGCCAGGGGAGGAGGATCTGTGAACTCCGCTACGGTACTTCCACCTGGGTGACCACAGGTGGCAGGGCAGGTGGAGCAGTGGTGGGTAAAAGGGTACCTCATGAATGAGATGTTGGCACCCTTGCATGCTGACATCTGCTTAGTCCCTGCCCATGAGGTGCCCAGAGGGGAACAGGAAAAGGAAGGAAAAATCTCTCCACCATGGCAAAATGACGTCTCTTCTCCTGGCAGACCCCACACCACTCACTGGGCTGCTGACCTAGCATACAAGCTGAACTCTTTCCGGGCTTGGGGAACTTGAAAGGCTCCACCATTGGGGGGGGGACACAAACCCTGGGGCACTGACAGGTCACAAGATATGTCCCAGCGACAACAGGTGACATGGCTGGGAGTGGGAGAGGCTGACGGGGCAGGTCAAGTGAATGGGGGCATAAAGAAAATAAAAATAAATAAGGTGAGATTGCTGCTTATTACACCATGTAGTGCAATTTATTACACTCAGTGCAGACGTCTGAGATGTACTCTCCCTAAGACTGGAGACCCAGGATGTAGGCAATGACTGCGGGTGTTAGCCCTCTGGCGAGCAGTCCATCATAACCCTAGAGACAGAGGGTCTCTGCTGAAAATGTCTGCCCTAGCTAGCACCCAGAAGCCTTGAAGGACAGGTGGTGTAGAATCAAAGGCTTACATTACCGAGTCCCACCCCTTGATATTGGATACTGCTCATCACATCCCTAAGAGCCAGATGTTGAAGAGATTCATCAAAAGGGGAATTGTATTCCTAACCATTTTATTTCTGTTTGTCCATACAGACCACTGCCCTTCTTTTGTTTTGTTTTCGGCAGAAAGGTAGCACAGTTAAAGTTCAGTACACAAAATGAGGGTAGCCCCATGGTAAAGACAGGGCTGGTGGGGGGCACGATGTGCAAAATGAGTCAGCTTGGGGACATAATGCAAAAAATAGATTTGCTGAACTACTGACACTGGAAGGAGAGGAGTGTGGGGCGAGCGATAATACAGGGACTCAGGGGTCGAAACTGTGACTGACCAAATACAGCCAGTGGGCGAAGGAGCAGCAGGACCCCCTCCATGGATAGGGGAAAACAGGTAGTTGGCAAAGGGGGTTCAGGGAGCTGAGGGTGGGATCGGATCTGACCAGATGGGGGCCTCGTGGGGTCAGGGAGCGCAAGGAGGAGGATCCAAAAGAGGAGTCACCCCCAGTTGGGGCCAGGCAGGCAGGGCATACGGGAACTCAGGAACACCCTGGGGATGACAGCAGGGACGACAGGAGGGGCGCTACACAGAATCCAGGTTTACTGAAATCCAGGAGGGGCACCGGGGAAAAATATTGTACCATGAGGACTGAAGGTGCCTTAGGCAGAGATAGGGAGCGGTCACCAGTAAGGGCAGGTAAGGCCGCAGGGGGCCAGATGATAAATATCACCGGTGCAGATACAAAAAATGGGAGAAAGGGAGAGGGGAAGATGTCTGGAGCACAGCAATCATGATAAGGGAGGTAGCTGGACCATGGCAAAACAAGGACATGGAAATGGCCACAATACAGAAGGTGTCAACGCAGGACCAGGATTAGGTGCACGGCACTGAAGGGGCAAGGGGAGCTAGAAGGTGAGGGGGGTGCTGGAGACACAGGGTCTGATGCAGGGGTCCAGGAGGCCACCATTGGAGGGGTCAAGTTGCCAGGACTAAGGCGAGTGAGATAATTGTTAGAAAGGAGGTAGTGGGGGGAGGATGAGGGGAACAGGTAGGGAGCGGTTCTGATGTAGGCAAGGTGGAGGATAAGGTTATGATTGTTGGGGACTCCATGGTTAGGGGTATTAGCTGGGGAGAGAAGGGAGGAAGGGGTAGCAAATTTTGGGTCAGTTGCTTGCCAGGAATGACAGCTGTGGAGGTCATTCATTACATCCCTTTCTGGAGGAAGCAACAGTATAGGAGAACCCACCTAGTGTTCCATTTGGGAACAAATGACCTTGCTGGACATAGTCTGATGGATGTACATGTGAGGTCTGAAGCCCTATCGCGGTTTTGTAATAGCCTGTGCTTTCGTTCAGAGGTGCTTCCAGTCTCAAGAGCTAGCACAGATAGGAAGCAGAGGTTAGCAGAGTTCAATTGCTGGCTCTCTAAATGGTGTGCACAGAAGGGGTATGGGTTGGGGGACCATTTGGCAGGATGAGAGCCTCTTTGTCCCAGATAGGCTACATCTAAATAGAGAAGGTAAGGAGGTGCTTAAATGGAAACTGGAGGAGTTCATTTGTACACACTTTAGTTTAAACTGAACTGGGGAGGGGGGGGAATCTGCTAGGGACATCAAACAGTGCACGCGTCAAGGGGGACAGTTGTCCCCCCCCCCAGAAAAACAAGCCAACCAGTTGGGGCTAGGAATGATATCACACAAAAGACAAGGATCATCAAGACAGGGTGGGGGGTTAGGGAAACCGTATACTGGAAGGCCATGTGCACAAACGCCAGGAGCCTGGGTAACAAGGTCCCAGACCTGGCAGCAGTCATGGCAGAGGAGTATTTAGACTTTGTGGGAATTACAGAGTCTTGGTTTCACGACGGACAGGACTGGGACATGAACATTCCAGGGTATATGTTATATAGGAAGGACAGGGTTGACAGAAGAGGGGGCAGTGTAGCACTACACATGAGGGAGGGGAATCCCGACATTGGAAACGCAGGGTAGGTGGGAGGGGGGACACACAGAGACACTATGGGTCTTACGGACCACAGAGAGGGGTGAAGTGGTGCGCACTGGAGTGGTATATAGGCCACCAGGGTAGTAAGAAGGGTTGGACAACCAGATGGTCAAGAAAATGCTTAGGATGGCAGCTAAGGGAGAGGTGCTGCTGATGGGAGATCTCAACCTGCCAGATGTGGAGTGGGAATCAATGTCCACAGCCTCATCCAGAAGCACAGCGATTATCAACTCTCTCCAGGTTGCCCATCTCAGGCAGCTGGTCAAAGAACCGGCCAGGGAAGGAGCAATGTTAGATCTGGTGCTTACAAACGGAGACAGGGTGGGGGAGGTATCGGTTGGGGATAACCTAGACACAAGCAACCACGGCACTGTGTAGTTTACGGTACGCACATTGGCCTCATGCAACCGGACCAAGGTGAAGGTTCTTGATTTCAGACGTGCAAATTTCGACATGATGAGGGATTATGCTTGCCCAGCAATTAAAGGGATGGGGGAGCTTGGGGGGTGGTGGAAAACATATGGGCCACGATAAAGGGAGCCATCGGGGCCACTGACTACTGCATAAAGAAGGTAAGCAAGAATAGGAAGAAAAGGAGGCCGCTGTGGTTCAGTAGGGAAATGGGGGCCAGTATCAGAGCAAAGAAGCGAGCCTTCAGACAATTTAAAACAATGCAGAGTGAACTAGACTGGGTGGAATACTAGGAAAAGCAAAGGGAGGCGGAGAGGGTAGTCAGATGGGCAAAAGCAAGGATGGAAGAGAATATCACCAAGGCAGTCAAGAAGGGGGATAAGACCTTCTTCAGGTATATCAGTGAGCAGAGAAAAGGGGAAAATGGGATACCTAGTCTGTTAGCGGAGACAGGGGAGAGGGTGGAGGGGGACTGGGGGAAGGCTGAAATGCTGAACAACTACTTCAGCACAGTATTCACAAGGGAGGAGGTATGGATGGGAGGCAACACCAGGCCAGCTGATATGGAGGAGGTAGGGGTGGATACGAGTCCCTTCCGGGAAGAGAAGATATTGAGAGAACTTAAAGGCCTGAAGGAGGACAAGGTCATGGGGCTGGATGGGGTTCACCCAACAGTGTTGAGGGAGCCGAGGGAGGTGCTAGCGGCTCTCTTGACCACTCTGTTCAATGAGTCCATACGCTCAGAGGAAATCCAGAAGGACTAGAAGTGCACGGATGTACTACCCCTTCACAAGGGAGGGGGAGGCAAGACGTGAGCAATTACAGGCCAATAAGCATGACTTCTATGGTCAGCAAGCTCAAAAAACTGCTCAAGGACAGAATCACCAGCTACCTGGAGGCAAACGGCCTCTTTTGACCCTAGGCAGCATGGCTTTACCAAAAGGCAGATCTTGTCAAACAAATCTGGTTGAGTTTTTTGACTGGTCACCACGGCGGTGGATCAGGGTGGGTCAGTGGACATAGCTCACCTGGATTTCAGGAAGGCTTTTGATACATTACCGCACAGAAGGCAACTGTACAAAATGGAGTGCCTGGGGGGGGGGTCATAAGGTGGATGCAAACTGGTTGGAGGGCAGAATACAGAGGGCATTAGTCAATGGGGTTCCTCAGAGAGTGTCATGGGTCACCAGCGGTGTTCCCAGGGGTCAGTACTGGGGGACCCCTGCTGTTCAACATCTTTATAAGAGACATAGTGGGGGGGCGTTCAAAGGGAAAGTGAGCCTATTTGTAGATGATATAGAGATTTGCAATATAGAGTGGACATGCAGGATGGAGCAGAGAGGATGCAGAGGGATCTGGGAAAAATAGAGGAGTGGGCCAGAAAGTGGAAGTTACCGATCAACACGGCAAAATGCAAACTCATGCATTTGGGCAGAAAAATGTGAGAGCGGAATACAGATTGGGGGACAAGCTGCTGGCAGTAACCAAGGAGAAGAGAGACCTGGCATCATCATCTCACAAGAATTGAAGGTGACTGGGTAGGGCAGTGGCAAAAGCCAGCAGGGTGTTGGGTTGTACTGGGAGAGGGGGGGAATCACCAGCAGGAGGAAAGAGGTCCTGATACCCTTGTAAACCCAGCCGGTCAGGCCTCATCTGGAATATGGGGTCCAGTTCTGGAGGTCTTACTAAAAAAGGATGTGGAGAGGGTGGAGCGAGTACAAAGGAGGGCAACCAAGATGGTGAAGGGTCTCGACCACTTGCCGTATGAGAAGAGACTGGGAGTCCTTGATATGTACTCTCTGGAGCAGAGGAGGGAGGGAGAGAGGGGACATGATAGAGACTTTTAAATACCTAAAAGGGATCAACAAAGTGCCTACAGAGAACCTATTCCAATTGAAGGGGTGTCCCAGGAAAAGGGGTCATGATCTCCAACTCGAGGGAGTAAGTTTAGGAGTAACATCAGGAAATACTTCTTTACCAAGAGGGTGGTGGACACCTGGAATGGGCTGCCTAAATAAGTGGTGGGAGAGAATACAGTGGGGGGGTTCAAGAGGGCTTAAACAGACATAGAGGGCTGTTGAAGGGAGGGGGAAGGAAATCAGAGCAAGCCTAGAGGATGCTGGGCAAATGGGCAGACTGGGTGGGCCTGGCAGTCCTTTTCTGCTATCACTTTCCTATGTTCTCATTTTTTTCTTTATTTCTGTTTTAGGCAGCACTTAAAAGCATGGATCCCCGGGTGTTCATCTAGCTGATACACGTCTTGAGTTTTCAGAACCAGTTTAAGTTTTAGGGTTTCTTTCCTTCTTGCTCATTTGCTTTCTTTCTTTACCATGGGGGTCAGTCGGACAGGTTTGGCTTGTCTGGGGCTGGGGTGCCTCTTTACAGGGGTCGAAACTGGCACTGCCCAAACACTGGTAGATTTTGTGTCAGGTTAATAAGATTTTTCTTTAACTAGCCCTGCAGGCTTGTACTAGAGAAGGTAACATTTCAGCAAATACACCAGCTGGGCCAGTGGAAAAGTCAGTGATGCTAGTGGATTTTCTCCCCGTCACTAGCCCTGCTGCCTAGTGGCTGCAAACTTAATTTCGCCCCCTGCTTATAGGACATTTTATTCATACATAATACTACCTTGATTTTTTCTTGTTTTCATCAGGGTACTATGATTGGCGGTTCTGCTCTGATAGATGTTTGACTAGGACAGTACGGGTAACTCCTCCCATTGTAAGCTCCAGTGCCTCCATCTCTCTCTGCTTGCTGGAAGGAGTGGTTTCCCTAAGGTCTACATGTTTTTGTTCCAAGGATGAGCAAAATCAAATTAAAATAGTGAGAAATAAATTCCCTTTTTCTCCCCTAATGTTAGATGTCTTTTTATATTATTTGTTTCAACTTTTGTTTTTTAAATCTTTACATGTAATCCTCGTTTATGAGAAGCAGCATTCAGCCTGTAAACCACTTTCTGTCCGCTAAAGCAGTTTTTCTTACGCATTGGTTTCTATTCTATTGTTGTTCCATTTTTCCTCCCTTTTTAGAACACATGGGTGTTTCTGATTTACACTTAAGTGGTAAAGACAGTTTTAGAACCATACAAGGTAATTTATGTCCCTGCCAAGCACTTACAGTGATGTACATTATCGTAACAATGCATTTGTGCTCCACAATGGAGCTCTGTGGCTAAAACAGACACATCATAAGGCCCATTATACACTGCCTGATCTGCACCGTTGTGAGAGGTGCCGATGAGCTGCACTGCCAGTGCAGGTCAGAAAGTGTAAACATGATTGGGAGTGTTGCAGGCAGCTGTGATGGACTCCGGTGCAGCACAGAGCAATCAGTGTTTTTGTAAGATGTTTTCTGTTGGTGTGTAAACATGCCGCTCTTCCTGCATCGGGGCAGTCTGCAAAGTGCTGTGCTGCTCTAGCACTGGATGCTGTCTTCTGACCAGCTAATGCTATGGTTCTAATGCCAACTCAAGGTACGTGAAGAACAGCAAGATTGTCAGAAGAAATTAGGACATTCATCAGAGTCTGTACTCTGCTCCACCACAATCACGTCACCACCCCGCTCTTCTCCGGCCGAAGAGAAGTACTGTGCCGGAAGAGAGAGAGCACCACTGCAAAGCGTCGCAACCACTGCCTGTTAAATGTATGGTGGCAGCACTGCAGACAGAGGAGTGGGCAAGTGGTACAAAGTACAGTGCACTGCTCCACCTCGTACACGTGCCTGTTCATTCTAAAATGGACCTTCCCACTAGTGTTTAACTACTAAACACCCACTAAACGTCAGTCAAGATGGAAGAAAAACAGAACTGGAACCAATATTTCAAAGCAAGGTTTGGAATCACCATTCTACTGCAGTAACTGAGCTAGACTAGCAGGCAACAGGCACAGTGCACATCAGAATTAACGCCAGCCTGCATACTCAAAGTTCCAACGGCAGTGTCATGGAAAGAAAAAAAAAAAATGCCACACCATATAAACAGATCTAGAAATGAAAAGCAAAACAGCAGGGATTTTAGCTGGGGTCAATTCTGAATGTAAATACAAACGGACTGGAACTTTTTTGGTTTTTTAAACATGGGCTTCTCATCTCCAAAGAGCTGAAATCGAATCAAAAACAAAATTTAGATAAACTGGAAAAAAAAAATGAAAGAAAAAAAGGCAATAAAAAAAAAGTTACGGATCAATGTACTGTTCTGTACAATGTAGCAATTTTCTGACCCACTAGCTACCTCCGTAATCAGAATGGAAAAAAAAAGATAGTGTCAAGTTCTGTTAGCTAAATGCAAACACAAATTAAAAGTAGTAAACACAGCCAAAGAAGGTTCTTTATGAAGCCCTGCAAGGTATCCTTTGTGTCATCTTCTGGCAAGCTACTCCGTCAACAAATGCAACAGATACTGCATGTTAGCAAAAAAACTTTTTCTTCTTTTAATCAACTTGTGACAGAAGCATTCAATGAGCAAACAGCAATGCTAATCCTCGTCTATCTCCTGGTGACAGAATCCTCAAAAAACTGCTACACAGATAACAGGAAAGTCATTGTTTTTGCAAGCTCAGTCATTAAATGCTGGAAGAGGATAGCCACCCCAGTCCTCAAAAACTCCCCACTTGCTCTCTGTTGCTTTCAAGGATTCAATTAATAATTGACCACATTTTCAAAACTCTCTCCGACTTTGGCCCCATCACTCCAACCTTAACTGGCCTCATTTTTCAAAATCCTTTTCAACCTGCCCCCCCAAGTCACTCTGTACCCCTCCCCCTCCATTCCCTGTCCTCTATCCCACCCTAAAAGCTCCAACTGCTAGTGGCAGAGCCTTCTCCCCTGCAGGACCTAATGTTCGATATAGCCTCTGTCTCTCCCTCAACTCTCGACTGGTCAAAAGCCCAGTTAGTCATTATCCATTAGTTCTAGTCATCAAAATCACATGCTGTGTTGTTCAGTATTTTCGTTTGTTTTACCAGGAAGAGGCTTCATTGAGCAAAGATCTTTTACAAAGAGATCCTGGCTGGGACAGTCAAAAGGACAGTACTGTGTGCTGCTAGTCTTGTTTCATTTACAGGATGACAACAAACAATGGTGCAAAGAACAGGAGGCTTGCATAACAACATGCGGGGGCCATCACACTTGGCAGCCATGCACATAGGGTTTGTTTTTTTTTCCTTTTTTCCAGTTTTTCCCCCCCATGGTCCCACCCTCCACCCCAGACATCGGGCATAGCCGCCAGTGGCCTTGGACGCAGCAGCACACACTGGACATGCACCAGCCCTCATGAGGGAACAAGCACCCCGGCTCACCATGTGGGGCCGCTGTGGCACCTGGCCAGGCCGTCTCCCTCCCCAGCTAGCTCATACTCCTAGCGTGAACACTCCCCAGCCTGGCCTCCTGACTTCCGCAGACTCAAGGTCGCTCTTGAACCCAGGTCGCCGGTGTGGAAGCATAACGTACTACCACTGAGCTATCGGGCAGCCCCTCACGTACTCATTCAAATCTATATACATACATACACACACACACACACACACACACACCATGCAACTGCACCCCTGCACACTGTACATAAAACAGCTTTTGATTAAATAAAACACAAACAACAACAAAAAAAAAACTCAACAGCACTGGTCTACTACATTGGTCTATGGACTTTTCTGCTCCTACCTCACTGACCGGTAACAGTCAGTCCAGGTAGGCAGAACCTTATTTCCCCACCCCCTCCATCACCACCAGGATGCTTCAAGGCTCTATGCTGGGGCCTATCCTTTTCTTCCTGTTCCTCAAGGACTCACCATGGCTTGTGTCTCATCGAACATATATGTGTGTACTCTATGTGATTCTCCTCGCCATTGATGCCTAGATTCCAGAGCGGGGAGCATCGCTACACCACGACTATCACATCCTCCACCGGTTCTGCTCAAACCGGCTTACGCTGACTGCCAGGACTGCTGCCATGTTTTTCGGCACCAAGCAGCAACTCATCAAGCTCCACCTCTGTACTTTGGACCCTTGATTGTGTTCTCCTTAAACAGGTCTCAATTCAAGTACCCTAATGTGTGGCTACAAAGAAAACTGGATTTCTCCACCCATGTAAATGCCATCCACCAACAAAACTCCACCCTAAGCTTGGTGCCCTGTACAGACCCAAGTCCTTCCCACCTCTCCAAGTCCAACAAAAGGTCATCCTTAGAATGATCTTGCCTACATTTGACTACAGGGATGAGGTCTATAGTTCCACCTCCAAGTCCACCCTGGCCAGTATGACTCCCCCTTCAACTCGTTCTGCTGTTTTGCTTCGGATTCTCCACTCCTCACTAACCACTGCTCCTTCAACCAAAGCTTCACTTTCCCCTCTCTTGGATCTTGGCACTTTGCTCTTTATGCTCTCTTTCCCGCACAGAACTGGTTCTCCTACATCTCTGACCTTTGCTAAAATACCACCCCATCCTATGCACTCCACTTGTAGAATTCCCACTCTTTTAGCATTCCCTACTGTAACACTTCGGCTGGTTAAACAACCTTTTCCTGTACACCTACCCTCCCTCTGGAACTGCTTCCCTCCTCCCACCTGTCTTTAATGCTCTGAACCCCACCCCCAAACTTCTCCTCCAAAAGAACTTACTTAGCCCCCTCCTGCCCCTGCCCTCAGCCTTCTCCTGGTGTAACCCTTTTACGTCCTTCATCCCTGAACTGTACACAACTTTGTACCTCAACATTCTGTTACAATACTGTATGCTAGCTACACAATTTAGTACCCTGACTAGAAGTATTGGAATTACAAACCTTAGCGTCAGACTCCTTTACAAAGTCTCCATGCCATGATAACAGATGGTACAGAGATAAGGTGCAAATGCATAATCACAATCAACAAAAAAAGCACAGTAGCAATTTCCAGTAAAATATACAGGAGGAAAAAGTACAAAGAAATACAAATACCACCCAGGGAAACTGGGAACTTGGATAAAATATTGGTATACAAAGGCAAGAAGACAGTTAATAGCGTCTATTAACAGGTGGTATACAACAGATGATAATGCTGGCAGACAACCATAAGTGCAGTAATTAATTAGAGTCAAAACTTGGTACCCCGAATAGATACCTTGCAATCGTTACATAGATGGAATACATCAGTAAAGCAGGGAGTACACTGGTGGGGTGGGTATTGAAATCATCAGAGAGGGAGGAAGGGGGAAGGAAGCAGGTGGGCAAGGTAAAAGGGGGGGGGAAGACAGGCAGAGGAGGAGAGTTGTGGGGGGGGGGTATTTAGAAAGGAGCAGCCAGTATTGGCCTTGTCATAGTAGAGTACTGAAATCATGGAGGAGTGACAGGATTATTGGTGGGATGGGAGGCTAGGAACAGTCACAACTACTTATAGCAAGGAGATGCTGTCGGAGTGAGTGTTTGAAAGGGCCTAGTTTATGAACAGATGAGACTTCACTGGGTTGGTCGTTTAACCAACACGGAGCCCTATTCATGAAAGTCCTCTATCCCATGGAAGTTCTGCAGAATGGGACTAGGAAAGCAGCTTAGTAAACTTGTAAAAGGGGGGGGGGTTCATATAATAAAAAGACCCCAGGGGGGTTGTTTGAGGGTCCAGGTCTATGGCACACAAGGGATGAGAGAGAATATGTTGTAAATTCAAGGAAAACTGGGCAGAAAAGGGACTGCGCAGGGTTGGGGGGACTGGAGAGAGGGGAAAAGTCGGGGTGGAGGACAGTCCTGATCAATGCCAGGAGTATGAGTAATAAAATGCCTGAGTTCCAGGCTATGTTGGCTGAGGGAACAGCAGATGTGGCAGCAATTACAGAGACATGGGCCACTCAGAGAAATGACTGGGATCTAAACTTAGAGGGCTACAAGATATTCAGGAAAGATAGGGATGTGGGAAGGGAGGGTTGCACTGATAGTCAGAAATGACAATGGTTTGTGGAGTTGAGGAGGCTGGAGGGGGTGTGGAGGCGATTTAGGTAACCTTGCAAACGAGGGAGGGAAGAAATTGAAGATAGGGGTGGTATACAGGCCCCCTGCAATAGAGGAGGATCTGGAGGATAAGTTGGTTGAGAACATCAAGGGTCACTGTGACCTTGGAAAGGGTAGGGTGGTGGTTATGGGTGATCTTAATATGCTGGGGGCAGACTGGGACACCATGACATCCTCTGTAACCAGGGAACAGAGAATGATGGATGTCTTTCAGGATGCCTTCGTGATCCAACAGGTGGGGGAACCTACTAGAGAGGGGCGGATATTGGATGCTGTTCTAGCAGACAGTGAACAAATAAGGGGCTTGGAGGTGTGCAGTCCACTGGCGGGTGATGACCACACTACGGTTTGGTTCCTGCTGTATCTGGGGGGGGAGGAAAACTGCACTCATACAGTAGTGGTTGGTTTCAGGAGAGTGGACTTCGTGGGTATGAGTAAGATCCTAAGGGAGAGGTTGGACATGATTAGACCGGATATGGATGCTGAAAGTTTGTGGGAGACCATTAAACAAGGGGTGCAAGAGGCTACTAGGTACTGTACTAAATTAAGGTGTAAGCATGGTGGAATTAGCGGCCCATGTTGGTGGACCAGGGAGGTGTGGGAAGTGGCGAGGGGAAAAAAGGCTGCCTACAAACGTTTCAAACATTCTAGGGGGGGATATGGAGTGAGGGGAGTATGAATTATTGGCCAGGAAGGTCACCAAAGTGGTGAGGGGTGCCAAGGCAGGGATGGAGAAAAATCTGGCTAGGGATATCCGGGGGGGGAAGGGGATTCTATAGATACATAGGAGAAGAGAAAAGTGAGGACACAGATCAATAGGACTAAGATTGTGGGGGGGGGATCAGGCAGAGGTGCTAAACAAGTACTTTGCCTCAATCTTTGTAGAGGGTGACAAGGAATCTCTACAGCCTGACAGGAGTGATGAGGAGACAACAAAAGTGAGAGCTCAGTCTCAGTCTGAGACCAGAGGATGGAAAGAGGCTAGGGTACAGGATGGGCCAGACCAAGAAGGAGTAGGAAGGCTGCATGAAGGAGTGGATTTGGGGGGGGGGGGGTCACAGTGGATAGGGTGAGGGAGGCCCTTCGGAAACTAAAAACCTATAAGACGCCAGGGCCAGATGGATTACATCCGAGGGTTATGAAGGAACTGGCAGAGGTACTGGCAGATCCATTGGCTGCACTCTTTAACACCTCTTTGCAGATGGGATAGGTGCCACAGGACTGGAGGGTGGCTTATGTAGTTCCTATACATAAGGGGGGGGTCTCAGGAGGAGATGGGGAATTATAGGCCTGTCAGTCTGACGACTGTGGTAGGCAAAGTAATGGAGGGCTTTATCAAGGACAGGCTTGGGAAGCAGTTGAAAAGGTTAGGACACCAGGATGATAAACAATATGGCTTCATCCCAGGGAGATCGTGTCAGACCAACCTTGTAGAGTTTTACAAGTGGGTGTTGGGGGCCTTAGACAGACATAGGCCGGTGGATGTCCTACACCTAGATTTCAGCAAGGCGTTTGATTCGGTGCCCCATAATGGATTTATAGCAAGAATGGGGGAGATGGGGGTAGGAGGACAGGAGCTCAGTTGGGTTGAAAATTAGCTTTCGGGGCATTTACAGAGGGTAATGGTGGGACGAGATACTCTCCTCCCCCAGGAAGGTAATCAGTGGGGTCTCTCAAGGTTCAGTATTGGGGCCACTCTTGTTCAATGCCTACATCTCGGATACAGGGAGGGGGGTTAAGAATAGATTGAGTCTCTATGCAGACGATTCAAAACTGGGAGCACTGGTGGACTGTGAAAAAGCGAGGGAGACAGTCCAGGGGGATCTGGATACCCTGGAGGGGTGATCAAGGAGGTGGGGACTGAAATGTAATGCCAGGAAATGTAAGGAACTTCATTTGGGGGTAAAATCCCGGGCCATGTATACACCCTGGGGGTTGGGGGGTCACACTGCGAGCCACATTGGGAGAAAAGGATTTAGGGGTGGTGGTAGACGTCAAAATGAATAACTCTGAAAACTGTAGAACAACAGCAGCCAAAGCAAACAGGATACTGGGCTGTATAGCATGTGGTATTACGTCCAGAAGTAGGGAGGTGATCCTCCCTCTATATAATGCCTTAGTCAGGCCGCAGCTGGAGTACTGTGTACAGTTCCGGAGACCTCATTTGAAGGACATAGTGCCGCTGGGGAGGGTTCAGAGGAGAGTGACCAGGATGATTCAGGGCATGGAGGGGAGGCCTTATGAGGAAAGACTGAAAGAGCTTGGGCTTTACTCACTGGAGTAGAGGAGGGACAGGGGAGACATGATAGAGGTTTTCAAGTCTGTAAAAGGAATAACCAGGAGTGGAACCAAGGAGCTGTTTCAGTTAAAGGGGGGGAACAACCAGGGGTCATGAATGGAAGCTGGAGGGGGGAAATTACAGGGGGGGGGAGAATAGGAGGCATTTTTTCACTGAGAGGGTGGAGAAGCCGTGGAATGCGCTGCCTGGGAGGCTGGTGGAAGAGGGCACAGTGGAGGACTTCAAGAAGGGGTGGAACAGGTACAAGGGAAATTTGAAACAAATGAAGACCCTCTTGGGGGCTGGGGGTGATGGTAAGGTGGGCAGACAGACAGACCATTTGGCCTATTCTGCTGGCTTTTAGTATGTTAGTATGAAGAGTTTCTGGATTCTACTGCTTGCTGCTAATGCTGCATTGCATTACGCTGCCTATTTTATATTTGTACATTTACTCCACATTAACTTCACCATGTACTTTATTGCACAATCACTGTCCCTTTATTCAGTGTATACTATATATTTATTATTACCGTTTACGTGTATTGACTTACATGTTCCTCACACCTCTGTTACCCCGGACGCACCCGAAATGAGCATCGACTCAGAGTCACCAATTTTCAAATAAAAAGAGGAACTGTGCTACCATATTAGTCAGAATAGAATTAAAGTAAAAATAAAAAACAGTAAGCAATAACTTTTTTTTTTTTTATTTTTTTATTTAGTATGCTTCCCCTCCCCCCACATCTCAACTGGCCCTACATCAGTCTGGCCATCTGCCCAGCCCTGTCACCTACCATCTCCAGGAGACTTACCTGCACCTCATGTATTCCCCCATGGATGGCCCTCCCGTGGGAAGGGACACAGAGCCACCACCCCCCCCTTAACTCCCAGCAGAGTTTGGGTAGTCTGTTGGTGAGGCAGAGAGCCCATTCGGCGGTGTACAGCCTGCATCAGGCGGCAGAGGCATTCCATGCAGTGGAGGGTTCTTTTCCATGTTCTGCCCCCCCCCTGCTGGCCAGACGGCTGTTTTGCTGATATTGCCTCATGCTGTCAACATCCTCTCCCAGGTTGGTGGCTCTGGCTTACACTGTCTCCTATGGTCACCCAGGTGGTAGTGTTGCACCAGAGTCCATCCATCCTCCCTCTCAGAGGCAGTGAGCATCCCTTGGACATGCAGCCAACCTCCTCCCAGCCGGCCCTCCGACAACCCAGGCTCACTCCCGAACCGGGGTTGCCAGTGTCGCGAGCGGTAGCACTACTGCTGCACCGGCGGGCCAGCCCTCACAGGTTTTATTTTGACTAACACAGACGTCTACAAGCTGTCAAAGCCATACTGGCCTCTTCATCAGACACGGTAATAAAACAGTTACAAGCAGAGGAATATACAGAGAACTCAGCGTTAGTTAGGATCATAAATTCAAGCAGTTCAAATGTAATTAACAAAAACAACAGCCTTTCAAACAGAGTAAATAAACTTTTACCAGTAGGGTGACAGTGGTAAACTTATGTTTGCATAACAAGAAAATATATATCTCTCAAGAATCTCCCTGCAACATTCTTTGAAACAACCACCTTGTAATTCAGAATTTGAAATCCTGGAAAATAAATTTGCCTGCAAATTAGAACTATAGAAACAATGACAGTAGAAAAATACCCCCAATTTCCCAATTTAGTCCTGGAACATGCTGTCCCTCCAGGGTCCTAGAGCTCCCCATTCTGCACCCCCCCCCCCCCACCAATTCTCCTCCTAGTTATTGCTGCCCGAGCAACCACTATACTCTTGAATTTGTCCCGACTGTGTCTGAAACCACCAGTGGTTTTAACACCCACTACTCTGGCTGGTAAACTGTTTCATGGTTCCTGTAAGCGTGTGGGTTCAATAACAGACATCAGTCGAACAATTTAGTGCATAAAAAATACAAGTGCTGTATTTATCATTTTATTTTCCAAAATGATAAAAAAATAAAATATTTACAGAAAATAAATAACTAGGTGTTAAAACTTTCACACCAAAATAAATACAAAATCAAAAATTTAGGCAAGTCTTCCTTAAGGCTCCCTGCTCTTCTCTGTATATATATAATATCTCCTCTTATACTTGTGTGTGTAAACACTCTTACCTCCTCTCTCCTCACTTGATCAGAAGACACTGACCAGCCTCTCCATTTTAAGCCTCTAGTGGGCAGGTTATATAAGAAAGTGTGACATCATAGACATGTGACTCAATTATACACAAAACCTTTTTCTCTTAGTTCTGGTAAAGTTCGCTAGGCTATAGATTCTCCTAGTAAGATGCTACAGTCATCCTTCCTACTTCTATAATACTTTTAATAATAGAGAGATCTTAGTTTGCCTAGAAGAACCTTAATTAGGGCTTAGGCATCATCAGGGGCATAGATCCTTCTACATAATTAGTCATTTTCTGGGCTGCCAGCCCTGTAGAAGACCTCCCACAATGATCAGCCCTCCATTTAGGTAAGGGGAAAAAAATCTGAATTGTATTAGTCTGCTTTATAGAGAACTGCAGCCTTCCCAGGGATAAAACAGAGTACGGGCGCACTCTCTATCCATTTAATCTGCAAAGTCAGGGTGTCTCCTTTTTATTCAAAACCCTTCCTGTTTTTCTTTATTTTATTCCATACTCAGTTTTATATTTATATTGTAATATACTTGTGTTTACATTCCTAGTCTCCATAAACATGCCATATACAGCACAGAATCATTATTTGCTATGCTAGAACTCTATTTGTATACATTTGTCTTAAATTGCACTCTCCTGATGGCTTGCCATTTCAGCCGTTGACAAACTTTTCATTTTTCACTCCCCACAAGGCATGTACCCTTCCTTACCAATCGTAACACAAAAGAACGAGTAATGCTCCTTACATTCTGCTACTGGGCACTTGTACAGCCTGCACTCTTGTCTGCAGCACTTTTGTTTCTTTTGTTAAGTCCTTTCAGGGAGCGGATCAGGTTCATCAGCGAGCGGCTTCAGGGAGTGATTACTACTCCCATAGCAACAGCCAGCTCACTGTTTTGCAGCTTTGCAGTGACTCGCTTGCCTTTTTACACAGCTTCCAGCAAGCGGTCCTGCTTTTTTTTTTTTTTTTTATTTATTTAGGTTTTGATGGTCGGGTAGGTGCACTAGCCATAACAATGACTATTTTCAGACATGACCTGGGAGGGTACAAAACAAGAACCTTTACAATAACAAGTTAAAATATATAGGCTCACAACTAGTCGAGGCAGGAAACTACAGAGCAGGCAGGTGAATTACATTACAGACAACAGTGGAATAAAATTACAAGAGACAAACAAAATTGAGGTAAAGAGAATTAACATTTACATTATACAAATAATACTGGTTTGGTCATAAGTGCTAAAAGTATTATGGATAACTAGGAAAGGTTATGCCTAGGAGACAGAAAACATTTTAGGGAGTAAGATATAGGATGATGTAGAAGGGTAGAGTAAAGGGGGGGAAGTGAGGATTTGAGAGATGGAGGTAGGATAGGATAGGAAAGAGGTTGGAAGAAGAAATACTAAGCATTGGGAGAGGATATGGGGTCTAGGGTGGTTTGAGGTAGGTGCAGCAGGAGGAGTCAACAAGATGGAGTCGAAGCAGTTTCTTAAAGGAGGCATGGGTTAATGCTAGTCCAGTACTTAGAGGAAGTGAGTTCCAGAAATGGGGGGCACGACAGGCAAAAGCACTAGCACCTTTGGACGTTCTGTATATGGGAATGTGAACAGGGGCAATGTTTGCTGAATGAAGACCATAGCTGGAAGAATGGTTAATAAATAGTCCTGCCAGAGGTTTGGGAATTTGGTCTCTGATAACGTTATCTATGAGAGATCCGTAAGCATGAGATCTGGCTGCTGAAAGAGGAAGCCATCCAAGGTCAGAGTAGAGGAGACAGTGGTGTTTTAGCCTAGGCGAGGAGGAAGCATAGCGACAGATGTTATTATAAGTAACATCCCATTTTTGAAAGCTAGATTTACAGGTGGAGACATAGGTTGCTGCACCGTAGGAGAGACATAGCAGAAGTATTCCTCGAGCTATAGCAAGCCTAGCAGATGGTGTGAGCATATAGCTAGTCCGGTAGGCAATACCAAGTTTCATATTAACTAGCTTGCAAGTCTGCTGAATATGGAGATCGAAGCTGAGTATCGGGTCAAGGGTGATTCCAAGATATTTAAACCAGTTTGCTACCCCCAACAGATGAGCCGTTTGCAGTGAAAACACTGAAATTTGCTTGGGAAGGTTTGAGTTTAGTGTTGGACCCAAATAACATGGCCTGAGTCTTACTTTCATTCAGGATAAGCTTGTTTGTTATCAGCCAGTGTTGAATGATTTGGAGGTTTTGGGAGAGTTGTGTATTGATGTCAGTTATTTCTTTGCGCTGGTGTACAGGACAATATCGTCAGCATAAAGCAGGGAAGCTGAGTGAGTGAGATTGGGGGTGATATTGTTTATGAATATAGAAAAAAGCAGGGAGCCTAAGATGGACCCTTGTGGCACTCCAGTATTAATGGTAGCTTTGTTTGAGAAAGCAGAGTTACATTTCACAGAGTCCGGTAGGCTAGGTAACTTCCAAACCACTTGACAACATTTGGTGAAAATCCTAGAGATTTTAGAGTTTTTAGGAGGATGGAGTGGTCAACTAAGTCAAATACTTTGGTCATGTCAATGAATAAGGCACCAGTGAGGAGGCCAGAGTCCATGGCCTGCAAGGTATCGGATGTAAACTTAAGTAATGCCGTGGTTGTACTATGACCTTTGTGCAAACCATGCTGGGCCGTTGTTAGAAGGTCAAATTGCTGGAGACAGTCCATAATCTGAGTGGCAACGACTTTCTCCAGAATTTTACTAAGGACAGACAGGATAGCAATTGGCCTATAGTTGGATGGGTCTTTACAGTCACCTTTTTTGAAGATAAGGGTGATCCTAGCTGTCTTCCAAATATCCAGAACATGGCTGTGGCAGAGAGAGAGTAAAAATCTTAGCTAGGGGAGCAGCTATGCATGGTGCCAAGAGTTTGAGGAGCTTAGGTTCTAGTTTATCAGACCCCATTGCAGTGAAATCCAATATGTTCTTGAGCAGTCTTAAGACATCACGGTAGGAGACTGACTTGAAAAAGAATTTGGGTGCTGTGACATCAGTAGGGGAGGAGGAGGAGGATGAGGTTGATTGGACTGGGAAGGAAGAAGTGTATTTGGTTAGATCAGAGAATTGGGTATTAAAGAAGTTAATAATAGCAAGGGGGTTGT
Source organism: Neoceratodus forsteri (assembly GCA_016271365.2). Classification (NCBI taxonomy): domain Eukaryota; kingdom Metazoa; phylum Chordata; order Ceratodontiformes; family Ceratodontidae; genus Neoceratodus; species Neoceratodus forsteri. The sequence continues at coordinate 1,073,606,739 of CM057454.1, read as the reverse complement.
TAAAGTGTACGCCATTTAGTAGCATGTCATCTGGGGTAGAGGCCTGGTTTGCACCCAGGTAGGATTTTATATGTGACCAGAACTTTTTTTTGAGTCACCGTAGGAGTTTGTTAATAACTCCTTACAATAGGAACTTTTGGCTTTTAAGAGCTCCACTGCTCTTCAACAGAATTAACCTGCATGAATGTGTGCACTCTGCCCACATGAACGTGCGCACACCACCTGCACGATTGTGCAATCGTGCAAGAGTGCGCTCATGCACACCTTCGTTCGCATAACAATTGGGACTATTTTCTCAATGGCAATACACTCTGGTTTTTGGGGAACTCCATAAATCATTACATTACAGACTTAGTTATTAGGAAGATCTGCTTTTTTATCCTAATGTGGCAGTTTGGACTAAAAAGACTTCTAATATCAGGATAGTACAGAAAGGGAAAGAAATGTCAGGTTGGCCACCCTGACAGGAAATTAAGGATAGCTAGAAAAGAATAAGGGGGATAGAATAGAGTGAAAAGAAATATATGTATTTAAATTTATACATGTGGTTTCTCATCCTGCCACAGTTCTACCACCCATTCTGTAAACATACAAAAAAAAATATTTCCTCATGTCCCTCCTGAACCTCCCTCTGTTAGTTTTAATTCATGTCCATGTGACGACATGTTAGTATTCAAGCTAAACAGTTCCCTGCAGTTCACCTTGTTAATTCCTTTAAAGAACTTATAGGTCTCTACCAAACCACTCCTCTCCCTCTGGTCTCCAGAGAGTGCTTGTTCTGTGCCTTGAGGTGCTCCTCACAGGACGTGCCCCATTGGACTTTAACTATTTTTGTTACCCTGCACTGCACCACCTCCAGCCTATACCTATCATTCCTGAGGTGAGGACTCCAGAACTGGGGGCAGTACTCCAGGTGTGGCCTCATTAAGGATCTATATGGGGGAAGCATTACCTCTTCACTTCTGCTCTCAATACCTCTCCTGATACATCCCACTATCCTACTTGCACTGATGTAACTTCAAGGTCCCTTTCCCCAGCTGTAGTGCTAAATCTCACCCTAACCATCCGGTACTCTGTCCTGGGATTCATATTTATTTTTATTTATTTATTGAAATGTTTCACCAGGAGGGCACAGTGAACAACAAGCTACTCGTCTCACTGTACCGTACCAACCTGGGGGGAAGGGGTGGTGATTGAATTCAGTCGGATCAGCCATATAGTAGTGAGCGCCAAAGCTACGGGACTGTAACGCCCGCTTCCACTTGCAAACGAAGCTTACTAACGAGACACGCTTTGTCAACTGTCCCAGCTACCACAAATAAAATAAATCATCATGAAAAAGTGTAAAACAAACATAATAGCAGACTTAATCAATATTTAACCTTTCATTGGGGCTGTGCCCCACTTTTATAGTTCGGGCTTTCTTTGCTGGTAGGTACACAACATGGCGTTTGCTCATTGTCGATTCGCGTAAGCGCATAGCTCCACCGCTGGTCCGACAAACCATATAATCACCGAGAGGGTTACATAGGGTTGTGAAGGATGATCAGTTACAATAGTATGTGGGTAGTACGAACAATACAACATTGTAAGATTATGAAACAGTTGGAACACAAGATATTGTACAATAAACAGTAGTGGAACATTGGGTAAATTACAATACATGTCCAAAATCATACAAAAGAACATATAAACGTACAAAATAGTAATAATGCAACAGAACCTTTATAGTGCATGAGTGTACCAGAATCAGGCTCAAGGTAGTACGCAAGTGCTGTTGGAGTAAAAAGGACATGACTGAGAAGAGTAGGTGGAGAAGAGAGGGGGAGAGGCAAGAACTGAATATGAGGAGAAGGGGTAGTCATTTCCTGATTCCCCTTCAGGATGTTAAGAACCCTGCCTGGGGCCAAGGTAGGAAGGCAGAAACTGGGATAGATATTAAGAAGGGTTACAGCAGGAACAGCGGAGGGAGAGGTAATTCTGTAGGGCAGAGGTAAAGGAGTAGTTGGAGGAGGAGTGTTGTATTTCCAAGAGGAGGGAATTCCAGATTTTAGGGAAGTGATGGGCAAAACCAGTCTGACCGATGAGGGTGTAGCTGCAAGGGACTGTCTAGGTGCGGGTGTCGTTAGATCTGAGAGAGTGGGTTGGACAGAGGATGAGAGATAGGAGGGGAGCACTCCAAACCAGAATTTAGAGGTTAGTTTGGCACAGTGTGAGCTGCGTCTACGAGATAGTAGAAGGAAGGTTAGAGAGCAATGGAGTTCACAGTGGTGGGAGCAGGAAGGGGAGTCAACAGCAAAGTGGCAGAAGGCGTTAAAGACAGTGTCCAACTTAGTCAGGGAAGTTTTGGGAGCAGCACCATAGACTACGTCACAGTAGTCAAAGATGGGGAGTATCATCTTCTGTACAATTTCACGCCTCGCAGTCAGCAGGATGCAACTACGATTCCTGTACAGAGCACAAAGCTTGAGGCACAGTTTCTTTAGGATAGCATCGATATGCACAGAGAAGTTCAGGTGCTGGTCCAGCCAAACCCCCAGATATCTAAATGAGGAGGCGTCCTCCAGGGTGGTCCCATCAAGGGTGTGGAAGGTGGGTAGGGCCGGAAGCCTAGAGAGTCTCTGCCTGGTGCCAAAGGTCATTGAGACAGTCTTCTTGGCATTTAGAAAAAGCTGGTGAAAAGCAAACCAGAGCTGAACATGGGTGAGGTCATGATGTAAGCTGGTTTCCACAGCAGCAGGGTTTTTGGCGGTACTTGTTTACTAGGTACATTACCTTGCACTTTCTGACACTGAATTTCAACTGCAAATCTCAGACCACCCCTCTAGCTTTTCTAAGTCACTGTGGGGTATTAAATAAGCAGAAAAAAACTGATTAGCAGTTTTTTTACACGCAAGTGTGCTAATCAGCTTTAAAAATGCATAGCACTTAGCACACTAATTTTATTACTTTTGTCTACTGTGCCATAAACTCGATGAAAGAAAAAAAAATGGTTAGCAGTCTACTGCTACACATTTGTGGAAATAGTTAGTATTACCCACTTTTTTGCATAGCATTTTGCTATGCTATACCAGCTGTTTAAAACCCTGCACTGCGTTTCTTCAATTCCCCTTGTCGCTATCCACCCTTCCACAGAGCTCAGTGTACCCTGTGAAGACCCAACCCCCACCTGATACCCTCATCAATGTCGCTGATGAACTTACTGATGAGGAACAGACCCAGGACAGATCCCTGTGGTACCCAACTCATGACCGCCTTCTCTATTGATTTGACCCAGCTGACAACCACCCTCTGCTGCCTTCCCCTTAGCTAGTTACCTACCCAGTTTAATATGAACTTAGCCACATTCAAATCCTCTAGTTCTTCGGCGCACATCTGTAAGGCACAGAGTCGAAAGTCTTGCTGAAGTTAAAGTACAGCAAATCCACAGCATGGCCTCTATCCAATTCCCTCATCACCCAGTCAAAGAAAACTATCAGGTTAGTCTGACAAGATCTCCCTGCCACGAAACCGTACCGTTTAATATCCTGGAAACTGTTGCTCTCCAAGTAGTCCACAAGGTATTCTTTGACTACTGATGCCATCAGCCTTCTTACAATAGAGATAAGACAGACAGGTCTGTAGTTTCCTGCTTGTTCCTTGAGCAGAACCAGGTCCGCCACCCTCCAATCCTTTGGAACTACCCCCATCCTTACTGACCTGTTGAACAGATCTACCAGGGGTTCAGCCAGTTCCGCTACCACTTCCTCAAGTAACCTCGAATACAACCCATACAGCCCCACGGCTTATTTATCTTTAAGGCTGCCAGCCCTTTGAGAACCTTTCAATAGTAAATACTGACTGCCTCAACTCCAGAACCCCCTTTGTGGTTTGTTTTAATGCCACTCTGGAAAGGGCCAACTGTTCTCCCTAGTGAAAACTTAGCAAAAGTAATCATTAAGGACGGCACCCCTTTGCCTGTCCTCCTCTATCATCCTACCTACTCAGCTAACCTTACGATCCCCTCCCCCCCCCCAAAATCAATCAAAAGAACTGTTTTTCTCTGCTCTGGACACCCTCCACAATACGCAGCTCTGTAGCTGCCTTTGCATCCCTAACCGCCCTCTTTACCTCTCAATTTTTCAGTAAGTACAGGGGTTGAAATTGGCAGAGGCCCGCTACCCAAATGCTGGTATATTCTGTATTGGGCTAGTAAGATTTTCATTTAACTAGCCCTGTGGGCTTGTACTGGGGAAGGCAACACTTCGGTATGTACACCAACTGGGCCAGTGGATTTTCCGTCACTAGCCCTGCTGGCTAGTGACTGTAAAATTTAATTTTGACCCCTGTAAGTTTTCTCCCCATTCTTACTCCCCCGGCTTTTCTTTTTACTTATAGAAGACCTTTTTCTTGGCCCCCACCACCTTCCTGACTCTTGCCAAGAACCATAACTGTCTCCTGAACCTCTTCTTTTTGGTTACTGTTCTCATGCATAGCTTAGATGCCTAGAGAATGGCCACCTTAAATGCCCCGCATTTCTCTTCCACCCCATCTATGTTGTCCACCCCATCTAACTTCTCCCTGTCCAGCTCCCTCAGCCTGTTGAACTCTGCCCTTCTAAAATCTAGGACTTCAGCTCTCGACTGGGGTTTTCTGGACCCAAGGGCCAATTCAAAACAAGTAGGGTTATGGTCGCTGTTCCCTAGTGGCTTCCCTATTCTCACAGCTCCTACCACCTCCAAGTTGGTGAGCACCACATTGAGAATTGCAGTCTGCCTGGTGGGTCCTTAACTAGTTGTAGCATTAGACACTCCTGTAAGGTGTCCAAGCAAGGCCTGATATGTGGTGCTCCTTGTCACAAACCCGCTCAGCAGGTCAGGCCCTCTGCTCCCACAGTGTCAACCTCCGAGCGCAGTCTTGTGAACAGTTAACAGAAACAGGGTAACCCTACTGTCTGTTTTGTAGATTCGAATCAACCTTTGGTCTCAGTTCTGGAAGGATTCAAACTTTGAATCTCTTGTTAGCATACCCAATGTACAGGCTCAGATAATTCTGCTCTTCGGAGGGGCCAGATATCTTACCATCCACTCATCACAGGCAAAAACAGAAGGACTTGGAAGACACAAATAGTCTATTAAAAATGAGAGGTTTACTTAAAAATAGATAAGAATATAAAATGTAAAACACAGAGCCATATATCACAAAAACATACAATCACTTAAAAAAACTAAATTTTAAAAGTGCAATTTCCTATCACTAGACAATTAGACTTGATCTATCTAATATATCTCTTACGGTGCAGCTAGCATGTTGTAGCTTTCAGAATCCAAACATTTGTTTGTAAATGGAAAACAGAATACCGATTAAAAACTGGCTTTGCCAACCTCTTTGCGTGAGGTCACCTAGCTCCTCCCTGTCAGAATATAAAAAAATATATCTATGCAAAACAGGATGTCTTATCAAAGTATTACATTCTGTGACCTCAGCACAACTCATTTTCTCATGTGACTTTATTTGATCTTATGAGCAGCTTCCCCTTTCCAGGACATCAAAGGACTTGTCATGTCTCTGCCAGATTTCACGGAGGTGCAACATGCTTTAGTATCACCATGTGAATATTAACTGTGTTTTCTCTGAATGTCATAAAAGTTTATGACCTATTTTGGCAGTTGGCAAGCTGCAATTAGTCACATAAACAGGAGATCCTAAATTTTAAGTCTCTTCTAACCTGTAATTATCTCTTGGCCTTCCAGGTAACATGTTGTAGCTAAAACCTGGGAAGGGGGTGTCATTCCACAGGCTGATTCAGCATGCATCATGAGAGACACTCAATAATACATTTTTTTATATTACAAAAATCATAGCTTAATCAGAACCAGCTGTCTGAGTGTCACACTCCTGGCCACTGGAACATACCAACATGTGTTCAGCATGTGCAGGTCACCCACAACCACTACCCCACCCTTTGCGATCCCTCTTTCAAGTTTTTCCTGAGCTCCCTGTCCCTCTCTTGCCCTTGCCCTGGAGGTCTACAGACCACCCCCAGGCACAGTTTCGTGGCCAAGGCTGCAGTCAGTTGCATCCACAGCGACTTTGTTTCCTCACTACTACCCCTGATGCACCCATGTGAATTGTAGCATGTAAACCCCACGTTTGCTCAGCCCATATCATGTGTTTCGAAAAGTGTTAGGAATTTGTTTCCCATAGTCACTTTGCCCGAATATCTTTAAATGTGTCCTTTAGTACTGTCTGTGATTGTCAAGTCCTGCAGGGTGTGCAGTTTCTGACAGAATTGTTCTCCCACTGGTGACCATGTCAGAGTGGTGTATTGTGAAGTTATATAAGTTCATCTGGGCTCTTCAGGTCTAGCCTATTTTAGGCCTATACAAACCATGGCACATAAAGTGGTGTAAGGAACTTACAAGGTTTTAAATCACCGTAGCTCGAGCTGCAACTGCATTTGGAGTGGTCTAGCATGGTTTCTAAAACCATGGTAAAACCCTGCTCAGAGCTAGGCTTTAAAAACAGTTTTTGAAACGGTATAAGGGTTAGTTTGATTTAACATGGCAGTGTGGACACCAAGCAGGTTTCTTCCCCAATTGCTCCAGTTCTCCCAACACCCAGAATCCACTGGTTAGTATCCTATGAGTGCAGCCACCAGCACAGCAAAATCGCTCAGTGCGAACAGTCAGAAGCAGTTTTAAAACCATGTTTAAACACGGCATCGGAGGTGCAGATGCTACAGCATGGTAAGCTTTAAAACCATATTTAAAAGAGGTTTATGATACAGGGCTGTAGTCTGTTCAGAGCCTTTCCTGTATATCACACATTTGAGCATCAAGAAGGCAGTGGGGGGCATGTTTGTTTCCACTTGCAGGTGGGGGAGCTAGTACACACCTGTATCTACCAAGGGGATCAAACTGTTGAAGCAACTGCAGAGAATTTCTTGAATTGCATAAAGGCATACAGTACCAGGAAATAGATGGCCTACCTATGCCACTGTTATCGCACTTACATTGCATAGACTGTAACCACTGTAAGCATTGTAATCCAGCGTATGCCTGTACCCTTTGTCTACTGTTTAGACCACTTACCAATTGTTAATCTGTACTCATCGTATCCTATTTGTAACCTTCTCTTTTTCTGTATTCTTGTGCTGTATTGCACTACTCCCCGTGCCATCTTTATGGCCTGGATCGTGCCTGAAAAAAGTCCCCGAGATCAGTGCACCTACCAGACAAATAAATAAATAGTAACACAGGGTGAAACACATACACAGATACGTAGAAGCTGACGGCAGAAAAGGACCATCCAGCACATCCAGTCTGCCCCTTTTTCCCTACCCAACATAAACTCATAGACCCTAGTCTGTCAGCCTGTGCCCCCCCCGGCCCCCGCAACCAGAGACATCTCCTGTCCCTGTCCTGGCTCCGGGTTTCTTCCCTGCTAGTTCTGGTGATGCCTATGTGTTTATCCCATGCTTTCTTAAACCCAGTACATACTAGCATACTAAAAGCCAGCAGAATAGGCCTCTTGGTCTCTCGTGTCCGCTCGGTTGCCAGCTGCCTTCTGGTGCTTGCTTCTCTGACCCACCCCCAGATAGGGTCTTCCCCGGCTTCAGTTTGCTCATGTGCCTGTCCCACCCCCTCTTGAATGCCTCCACTGTGCCCTCCTCCTCCAGACTCCTGGGCAGTGCATTCCATGGCTCCACCACCCTCTCCATGAAGTAGTGTCTCCTACGGCCCCCCCCCCGTATTTTCCCCCTTTCCAGTTTCCATTTGTGCCCCTGGTTGTTCCCCTTCTTTAGCCTGAACACCTCCTTAGCTCTGCCCTTATTTCTTTTACATATTTGAAGACCTCTATCATGTCCCCCCTGTCTCTCCTCTCCTCCAGTGTGTACAGCCCAAGCTCTTCCAGTCTCTCCTCATAGGGCCTCTCCGCCATGCCCTGAATCATCCTGATCGCCCTCCTCTGGACCCTCTCCAGCAGCGCTATGTCCTTCTTCAGGTGGGGCCTCCAGAACAGCACACAGTACTCAAGGTGCGGTCTGACCAATGTATTATACAGAGGGAGGATCACATCCCTTCTCCTGGAGGTAATTCCACTGGCTATGCAGCCCAGAATCCTATTTGCTTTTGCTGCAGTTCTTCGACAATTTTCGGTGTTGTTCATTTTGACGTCTACCATCCCCCCAGTTCCCTCTCTCCCAATGTGGCTTGCAGTGTGACCCCCCAGGGTGTATACATGGCCTGGGTTTCTGACCCCCAGATGCAGCATCCTACATTTCCCTGCAATAAATTTCAAACCCCATCTCCTTGACCACCTCTCCAGGGTGTCCAGGTCCCCCTGGATTGACTCTCTTCCTTCCTCCCCGTCCACCAGAGCACCCAGTTTTGAATCTTCTGCAAAGAGACTCAGCCTACTCCTAATCCCTACCCCTATGTCCAAGACATAGGCATTGAACAGCAGTGGCCCCAGTACCAAACCCTGGGGGAACCCCACTGATGACCCTTCTGGGGGAGGATACTATCCCATCAACCACCACCCTCTGTATTTTCCCCGTCAGCCAATTTTCCACCCATCTGAGCAACTGCCCCCCATCCCCCCCCCAATTTTGTTAGCAGGCCACTGTGGGGTACCAAACTGAATGCCTTGCTATAATCCAGATATAGGACATCCACCGGCCTGTGTTGGTGCAGGGCCCCCGTCACCCAGTCATAAAACTCCACCAGGTTGTTCTGGCATGATCTCCCCAGGACAAAACCTCACTGCTCATCATCCAGGTGCCCTAACCTTTCCAACTGCTTCCAAAGCCTTTCCTTGATAATGCCCTCCATTACTTTGCACACCACAGACATTAGGCTGACAGGCCTATAATTCCCCATCTCTTCTCTAGACCCCCCCTTTGTGAATGGGCACCACATGGGCCACCCTCCAGTCTTGAGGCACCCATCCTGTCTGCAGAGAGATGTTAAGAGTGCAGCCAGTGGAGTTGCCAGCACATCCGCCAGTTCCTTCATAACTCTCGGGTGCAGCCCATCCGGCTCCAGTTCCTTATCAGTTTTTAAGCATCTGAAGGGCCTCCCTCACCCTATCCACTGTGATTTCTCCTTCCCCGCCCACCCCCTCTTGCAATCCCTCCTCTCCTTCTAGGTTTGGCCTAGCTTCTAGCAGTCCACCAAACTTCACCCGACCTCCCGATTTTGTGGGTTCACTTTCCCTCCCATCGGGATGGAAGGATCCCCTGCCTCCCACAGTAAAGATCGAGGCAAAGTAATCATTTAGCACCACTGCTTGCTCCCCTGCTTCCTGAAACCATCCTTCCCCCAGACCTAATTCTGCTGATCTGTGCCCTCTCTTTTCTCTTCTCCCCCCCCATGTATCTACAGAACCCCTTTCCTCCCCTCTGGATATCTCTAGCCAGGATTTGCTCCATCCTTGCCTGTGCTCCCCTCACCACTCTGGTGGCCCTCCTAGCTATCGACGCATACTCTCTCTGCTCCCTTGCCCCCCTTAAGCGCTTGAAACGCGTGTAGGTATCCCCCCCTCACTGCCTCTTGCATCTCCCTGGTCCACCAACATGGCTTACTGGCCCCACAATGCTTACGCCCCTCTTTTGCACAGGATCTAGTAGCCTTCTGCACCCCCGTCTTGATGGTCTCCCACAAGCTTTCAGCATCCATGTCTGGCCTTGTCTTGTCTAAGCATCCCTGTAGGATCCTTCCCATGCCCTCGAAGTATGCCCCCTTAAGTCCACTACTACTGTGCTAGTGTGGTTTTCATCCCCCCCAGGTACAGCAGAAACTAGACCATGGCGTGGTCCCTACCTGCCAGCGGGCTGCACATCTCCAGGCCTCTTATCTGGTCACTGTCTGCCAGGACAACATCTAGTATCCTACCCTCCCTTACAGGTTCCCCCCAACTGCTTGACTAGACAGGCATCCTGAAAGACATCCATCAGTCTCTGCTCCCTGGCCACAAAGGATGCCATAGTGTCCCAGTCTGCCCCCAGCATATTAAGGTCACCCATGACCATCACCATACCCTTTCCAAGGTCGGTGACCCTAGATGTTCTCAATTAGTTTGTCCTCCAGTGCCGCCTCCATTGCGGGGGGTCTGTACACCACCCCTATTTTCAATCTTTTGCCTCCCCTTGTTTGCATGGTTACCCAAAATTGCCTTCACTCCCCCTACAGCCTCCTCCACTTCGCTAATTACTATGTCATTTTTATCAGCGCTACCTCCCCCCCAACTCCTCTGTCTTTCCTGAATATTTTGTAGCCCTCCAAGTTTAGGTCCCAGTCATTCCTTTGGGTGGCCCATGTCTCAGTAATTGCTGCCACATCCACTGCTCCTTCAACTAGCACAACCCGGAGCTCAGGTATTTTATTGCCCATGCTCCTGGCGTTAATCAGGACTGTCCGTCACCCCAAACCCTCTCCTCTACCCAGTCTTTGTGGTCCTGCGATGTCCCCCGTGACCCTTTCCTGCACAGTGCCCCCTGGAGTTGCACCGCAGACCTTAGTCTTTGTTTCGTGCCCTAATAAACTATCTTTCCTCCTACCACCTCCTCTGGGAGGCTGTTCCAGGGGTCCACTACCCTTTCTGTGAATAAGTACTTTCTCCTTTCCCTCTGAACATATCCCCCTTCATGTTCACATTGTGCCTCTAGTTTTTGGACATCTTTTTTTCTGAAAGATGCTCCCTTCTTATTTCTTTTTAATTCATTTTAAGAAGTAACCAGAATTACAACCCTTTGAGTCAGGACTCGTTTACAAAGGCTCCTCGTCAGGAAGACAAATGCATTATTTATTTATTGAAGTATTCAGAAAGACTAATTTACAAAGGTTCAAACATATAGAGGAACAGGGGCAACACTGACAGAGTTTCAGGACATTACATAACATCATAGTGCAGGATACATGCATGGTACAGAGAGTGACTTGAAGACAGGGATGACATGCAATACAGTATTATAACACAGCCACAAAAGAGTCAGTGAGACTGTCTGTCAAAGTAGGAAGTCTGGCAGAGATCAGCCAGGCAATTGTCGAGAAACTGGTCTTAACAGGTTAGGGGCAGTCACATCGGTTTGTGGTCTGGAGGTGATTACTTATAGCGGATTTGAAAGCGCCTATTCTTGTTTTGTTGGTGATTAGACTAGGAAGCGCATTTGTCTGGAGGGGGCTTTGTAGCTGAACATTCTTTGATATTGGGAAGTCTGGCAGCGGGGTACCCTTTCTAATAGCAAGCAACAAAAAAAGTAAATGAGCTCAAATAAAAGCAAACAGTCAAAATTAAGGGCTGGTTACAAAGACCCCATGTCAGGATAAATTAGCAATAATAAAAACAGACAAACAATAATGTGGGCTATAATGAGCCAAATGAAGGGCAGAGTCAAAAATAGGCAGACAGAGAAGTAAAGGCAGGGGAAAACTCAGCCAGGGCAGTCACAGTGGCAGAAGGAGAGGAAGTGGTTCTTGATAGCAGTTCTTGTACCTTGTTTATCCCGTTTTGGTACCTACATGTCTCAGTCATGTCCCCCCACTCGCCCTTGATCTCCAGGGAGTAAAGATCAAGATCCCTTTGCCTTTCCCCATAGGGCTTCTGGTGTAGGCCCTGCACCATTTTTGTTGCCCTTCTTTGAACCCTTGCCATTCTGTCAATATCTTTTTGGAGATGCAGCCTCCAGAACTGCACACCATACTTAAGGTGGGACCTCACCAGTGATTTATACAGGGGCATTATCACTTCCCTCCTCCTCCTACTGGTTATGCTCCTCCCTGTACAGCCCAACATGCAATTTGCCCTTCCTATTGCCCTATCACATTGTTTTGCCACCTTTAGATCATCCAACATGATAATCCCCAGGTCCCTCGACTGCCTTGTTGCTGTGACTGCCCCCCATACATGATACATGGCCCATGGGTTTGTGTGTCCTACATGCACTATTCTACACTTCTTTATGTTAAACTTCAATTGCCAGGTTTCTGACCATTTTCCAACCTCCCCAGATCCTCCCTCATTTTCTACCCCGTGTGTCTACCCTATTGCAGATCTTTGTGTCATCTGCAAATACACACCTTCCCTTATAAGCTGTCCGTGATATCGCTGATGTAGATACTAAAGAGGATCAGACCCAATACTGACTCCTGTGGCACCCCAATTGTCACCCTGCCTTCCCCTAAGTGAACCTTATTTACCACCACCCTCTGAATTCTCCCATTAAGCCAGTTTTCACCCAGTTTACTAATTTATGGCCCACCCCATTCACTAGTCTCCTGTGAGGGATGGTGTCGAACACTTTGCTGGAGTCCAGATACGCCATGTCCATCGCCCTTCCCTTGCACACCACTCTTGCCACCCAGTCGAAAAACTCAATGAGGTTAGTCTGGCAGGACCTCCCCTCAATGAAACCATGCTGCCTGTGGTCCTGGAGACCACTGGCTGCAAGGTATTCACCAGTTCTCTCTTTCAATAGTTGCTCCGTTACTTTCCCCACCACCGAGGTCAGGCTGACTGGTGGGTAATTACTAGCCGCTTCCTTACTACCACTCTTGTGCAGGGGCAACACATCAGCCCTCTTCCAGTCCCCCAGAACCTCTCCCAAGTCTAGTGACAGGCTGCACAGTGCTGCTAATGGTGCAGTCAACACATCCTTTAGTTCCTTCAGCACTCGAGGGTGTACTCCATCTGGACAATTCTTTGAGGATCCTTTCTTCAGTAAATGGACTGGCATCCACCCTCCACCCCCACCCCTGTATTCCCTTTTTATGTCTTGCTGGACCCTTACCTTCTCTCTCTTCCATTAAGACTGAACAGAACTAATTATTCACTAATTCTGCCTTCTGATAATCCCCCTCTAGTGGACCCCCTTCCCCTACTAGTCTTGCTATCCCTGTTTTTGATTTTCTTTTCCCACAGATGTATCCAAAAAAAGTTCTCACTTTGCTTAACCGATCTGGCTAGCCTTTCCTCCATCTCTGCTTTCGCCCTCCTAACTGCCCTGCCTACCTCAGTTTCTCCCTGTTGTACTTCCTTCTATCTTCAATCATCTGTGTATCTTTGTACCTCCTTAAGGCTTGTTTCTTCCCCCCTTCCCCCAACTACTCTCGCTACCTCACTGGAGAACAAAAGTGGCCTCTTTCTTTTTTTTTTTTATTCTTGCTGATATGTCCTATGCATTGTTCCATAGCCCATTCAGTGCCCCCTTTGATTGCAGCCTACTGCTACTCGACTCCCCCCAGTTTCTCTATGGCTATCAGGGCATCCTTGAGGATTACACTCTAAAGCATGGACATCTGAAGTCCATGAACCTTGTCCTTGTGTCTCATCTTGGTCCCGGCTCCTATCTTAAATTTCACCATGTGATGGTCATTGGAACCAAGATTATTCCCCTCCGTGACATCAGCGACACTGTCCCCATTGGTTAGCATGAGGTCCAGTATCGCCTCCTCTCAGGTTGGTTCTCATACAAGCTGCTGAAGGAATGCTCCATGCAAGGAGTCGAGTATTTCCTTATTCCTGATTGTTGCTGCTGTTGGGAGCCTCCAGTCCACACAAGTCCCCCACCAGCAGCAACTCCTCCCTACCCACCATCCCCTGTACTGCTTGCATTAGTTCCCCATCTACATCCTCCCCCTGAGCTGGAGGACTTTAAATCACTCCTGTTCTCATAATGGCCCCTGACCTTTTCTTCAGATTGACCCACAGTACCTCCACTTCCCCTTGTTCCTCCTGCCCCCACAGACACTTGTATGCTGTTCCTCACATATAGGGCCACTCTTTCCCCCTTCTTTCCCATCCTGTCCCTCCTAAAAAGAGGCTAATGCCTGGGATGGCCATCTCCCAGGCCTTGTTATCAGTACACCAGGTCTCTGTGATGGCCACCAGATCTAGCTCCTCCTCCGTTATTGTGGCCTCTAGGTCCTCTAGTTTGTTGCTCAGGCTCCTGGCATTCGTGCATATCGCCCTTCACTAGTTTCTCCCCCTTCTTAACCCCCGTCCCCTTTTGAGTGGGGAGTGCCAACTAGGTAACAGCCTCGGCGTCTGTCCTAGTTTCCTTCCCTAGCCTCATACTCCCCCCTTTTCAGTTTAAATTTATTATTTTGGCTATATATTCTTTCAGTTTTTCCCCTCAGTATCCTGGATCCTGCCTCATTTAGATGTAACCTGTCTTTAGAGTATAATCCTTTGTCTATCCACCTGTCCCCCCATTCCCCAATGCAGATGAACCCCTCCTTTGCACACCATTCCCTTACTCAAATGTTGAAATCCTCAATCTTTTTTTTTTTTTTAAATTAGTTTCTACCTCCTTCCCCAGTTTGCCACCCCCGAGCCATCAGGGGAGATAACCGACATCCTACTGCCTTCCACCATACCCAGACGGACCCCTGATCCCCGTGGAGCCACAGCTATACCCCCTGGGCAGGGATGAGGAGGGGGCCGAATGGCCCGTAACTTACGGGTCATCGGTCCAGGGTCCGTCGGGCGGGCGGAGGCACATCATGGGCACGTCACAATTCCCCACCTTCCCAGCACTGGCAGGTTCTTTTTCCTGTTTTCGCCCTTCCCATACAGCGTGCAACTCCCCTGACATCATGGTGCTAGGCGCTGACATCCACGCTGTACCACAGCCAGCCATCCCTCGTAGGGCTTGCAGTACACCGAGCCTCCGCTCAGAGTCAGGCAAGTGTGTAGGCATCAGCCTGTTCCCTCCACGGAGAAGGCAAGCTGTCGTAGGATGCTCAAGCCTATCTCCCCCCCTGCTGACCCACTAGTGATCCGAGTCCGCTCCTGAACCCGGGTAGCCGGCATGGTGCAAGGTGTGGCATCCGGGTAGCTCAGTGGTACAGTATGTGGATGACGCGGTCATATAGCGCCACTCCTCTAATCTGGGAGATCTCTGCTCCGGGCTACAGGAAGACCTGGGTTCCCTTGAGCAATGGCTTGTCACCAACAGAATGATCATTAACCCTAACAAGACCAAGGCCATGCTATTTGGCTCAAGAACCCTCGACCGGGACAGAAGCCCACATCTCAGGCTGATGACCAAATCAGGAAAAAGACTTGAGGTGGTTGAATCGATAAAATATCTTGGCCTCACCCTGGATCAGTGCTTCTCCCTCAAGGATCATGTCGACCAGGTAACCAAAAATATTCACGCCAAATTCGGGACCTTGTATAGGCTGAAAGACCAGTTGATACCCGTGGCCAGGGCTTCCATCGCCACAAGCGTCGTCCTCCCTACCCTCTCCTATGCAGCCCTGGTGATACAGGGAGCTGCCAAACAAGAGATGAACAGATTACAAGTTCTCTATCAGAGGTGGCTTGCTTCGCCACCCTATCTGGCTCCCGGGCTCACCACTGTGACACTCTGTCCCAACTAAACTGGCTCTCCTGGGAGGCCCGGCTCCAATAACCCCTACTCTGCCACACTCAAACTACTCAGCCCATCCCCCCCTCCCAGCCTCACTGGACTCATTGCCCAAAAGAGAAACCCTAGGCTCCTCAGAACAACTGACAGAACCCTCCTCGCAGTGCCAAGGGTTAGAACCAAGGCAGGGGGTAAGTCATTCGCCATCACAGTGCCCACTCTATAGAACTCCCTGCCCCCTGGTGTTCAGGATGCTACCTCTACCCACACCTTCTGCAAAAGGCTAAAGGCTCATATGATGGTCACCTCCATATGCAGCTGCTAAAGTGAGAGGCTCCTAAGTGGAAGCTCACCCTTCTCCCTCATATGGAAATAGCGACTATCACTGCACCCCATCTGTAGAGCTTACCCAGGAAATGTTAACTGCTAAAAAGCTACTGTGTCTTACCTCTTAAATGTAACTGCTGAAAAACTACTATGTATTATGTTCCTCGCTGTCTAGTGTAATGTACTGTACCTGTGCTGTATGCTACCCCATGTATTCCATGTAGTTCCCCGGGTCGCCCCTGAAAAAGGGACCTTTGGGGCCCAGCGGGCTTACCCGGTTATCAAAATTGAATAAATAAATAAATAATAAATAAATAAATATAGGTGCGTTGGTCTGCATCTATCCAGGAGGGGAACCAGGATCCTAGATGATAGGTTTAAATGCTTCATTGGCAATCATTTAAACTAGCCAAGGGGTGAGGCACTGAAAAGGAGAAGGAAATCGTAGCCCCCAAAAAAAAAAAAAAAAATCAGGGTAGTTAGTGAGGTAAACACCAAGACAGAGCAGTCGATAGGGAGAAGGGCAGGGGTAAATGGAGAAAAAGGCAGTAAGGACAGGGATGGGGCAAAAAGAAATAAAGCCATAAAAAAATGGAGGGTAATGAGTACCAATGCCCGTAGTCTAGGTAAAAAGCTCCCAGAAATGGTGGCCTTGATGAAAGAGGGATGCCTGGATATCGTGGCAGTTACAGAAACATGGTACGCAGAGAACCATGACTGGGATGTCAACATACCAGGGTGCACAACCTACAGGAGGGACAGGGAGGGAAGAAGAGGAGGAGGAGTAGCTCCCTATGTAAGAAGGGATCAAAGCAACAGAACTAAAGGGTAAACAGGGAGGAGAGGAGGCACTGTGGGTCACCCTGGAGACTGGAAATGACACCACAATCCGCACAAGGGTTGTAAAGAGATCCCTGTCTCAGGGGGAGGAAACGGACAAGGAAATGATAGAAGGCATCCTTGGGATGGCAGAGAAAGGGGAGATATTGCTGATGGGGGACTTGAATATGCCAGATGTTAACTGGAGCACCTTTGCTGCAGCAACATCCAAGAGCAAGACTGTTCTCGATGCCCTACAGATAGCATACCTCAGACAGCTAGTTTTGGAACCCACTCGGGAGGGAGCAATCTTAAACCCAGTACTCTCAAATGGGGACAGAGAGAGGATCTCTGATCTTGAAGTGGGTAGCCATCTGGGAATAAGCGACCACCAAACAGTGTGGTTCACGATAAACTTAGTTGTAGAGTCAAGCCATACAAAAGTGAAGGTACCAGTCAGCCTCACCTCGGTAGTGGGGAAGATCATGGAAGCACTACTGAAGGAGAGATTGGTGGAACATTTGGTTGTCAATGGACTACAGGACCCAAGGCAGCATGGTTTCACCAGGGGAAGGTCATGTCAGACCAACCTCATTGAATTTTTTGACAGGGTGACTAGGGAGGTGGATCAGGGGAGGGCAGTGGACATGGCCTATCTGGACTTCAGCAAGGTCTTTGACACTGTGCCACATAGAAGACTATTGCACAAACTGGGGAATATGGGTGTGGGCAGGACAGTAGTGCGGTGGGTAGGTAACTGGCTGGGCAGCAGGACACAGAGGGTGGTGGTAAATGGCTGTCACTCCACAGAGGGAGGAGTGACCAGTGGGGTACCACAGGGATCAGTGCTGGGACCGGTACTATTCAATATCTTCATCAGTGACATTGTGCAGGACCTAGAAGGCAGAATTTCACTGTTCGCTGATGACACAAAGCTCTGTAACAGAGTAGACACACCAGAGGGTGTAGACAGAATGAGAAGGACCTGCAGAAACTTGAAGAATGGTCAGGGGTTTGGCAGTTGAAATTCAATGCAAGGAAGTGCAAGATAATGCATATGGGGCACAAAAACCCTGGCACAATATATCAGTTGGGGGTGAGGACATAGCTTACCAAGCAGGAAAGGGATCTTGGAGTTATCATCTCTGATGACCTCAAGGCAGGAAACAGTGTGACAAGGCAGCAGGTAAAGCAACTAGGATGCTGGGATGCATAGGCAGGGCATCACCAGCAGGAAAGGGAGGTCATAATTCCACTATACAAGACACTAGTGAGGCCGCACCTGGAGTACACTGTGCAGTTCTGGAGACCTTACCTACGTGGACATAGACAGGAGTAGAGAAGGTTCAGAGGAGGGCAACAAAGATGGTGCATGGATTGCATCACAAGTCCTATGAGGACAGGTTGAAGGCACTGAACATGTACTCCCTGGAGGAGAGGAGGAGAGAGGGATATGATAGAGACATACAAGTATCTTACAGGGAGGAACAGGGTGCAGGAATGCACTATTTTTAAGCAAAAAGATGTTCCAGGACTAGAGGGCATGGGATGGAAGTTGGAGGAGGGCGATTCAGAGGAAACGTGAGGAAGAATTTCTTCACAGAACGGGTGGTGGACAAGTGGAACACCCTGCCAGAGGAAGTGGTGGGGGCTGAAACAATCATGGGATTTAAGAATGCATGGGATAGACATAAAGGAATTCTGGAGGTCAGGGGTATGGGGCAACAGACTTCCTGGAAAACATAAACTTCCTGGAAAACATAACCCACAGCGCCACCAGGCCGGCTCCTCAATCCTCTTTTGTCTGACAGTGCTGTCACTAGGGACTGGTAAGACTTCTGAGAAGGCCAACGAGCTCACCTCCTCCCTGCAGGCCCTTGCCAAATCCCTAAACCTTTGCTGTACCTCACTCACTTCGGTACCCAAGTGAACAATCAGGTGTGGTTTACTCCCCTGTTTTCTTATATCTTCCCTTATACTACACCCTACCCTCCTGGCCTCCATTCCTGGTGCACAGAAGACCGACCTTCTCTTTTCTGGGTCCCCCCTCCTTAGCATGTGTACCCCTTTTATTATGGAATCACTATAAAACATGACTTTCTCCCTCTCTGTCCTGTAGAAGGACCTCCTACAAGTGTATTGTGAACCTGCCCTCTCCCTCTGCTTCTACCCCGTCCCCGGTGTCCAACTTCTCGCCTGCCTAAACTTCCTTTTTTTAATCACAGTCTTTCTCTTGGGTCCCTTTCACTCTGTAGTTGCTCTGGAACCCCCTATCTTTTCCAGTCATGGTTCTCTCTCCCTACCCCCCCCCACTTCTCCTCCTTCTTTGTCCTGCCCTTTTGCTCCTTCCAAACTGATTGGACCTACTGCCTTCCCTACACTTCCTCCTCCTTCTGCCATTTTAGCTCGGAGCTCACCCCCAGGTTTGTGCCAGACCCATTCTCCTCATGTACCCTCTGGTCCTCCATATCTGTGAGTGGCATGAATCTGTTTGATGCTCTGTCCATTATTCTTGTTTTCCTAGTAAACCCTTCTGCTAAACCAGTTAGTCATTTGTGCCACTTTTCCTGTTCTTTTCACTACCTGCCACTCAGTGCCACTCACGCTGGTTGGTCTTGCTTCCAGTCCTTGTGACATGCTCCCGATGGCCCTCCTAATGGTGCCCCCACCCCAGCCTTCAGGGAAGCTGTCCCTCTCATCTCCCCACTGCTCCTTGCCCCATCCCCTGCCCCTCTATTTCCCATGTCAGCCAATTTATCTCTGCCCTAAGCTGTCCCAGATTCCTGCATACTGGGCACCCCCCTGCTTTCCACATCATACCCAGGAATACTGCTGCCCCACACCCATTACAACCCACTACCCTCCCTCTTTCCCACCCCCAGAATCCTCCCATTTCCCATGATCCCCCATCACCCCCAGTGCCTTTACCTACCACTAGAATCCCCCCGCCACACACATCTCAGTTTATAAATACTCCCCTATGTCAGCTGACCAGGTAGTGATTTGAGCTTCCTCAATGCTAGCACTCCTAACGCTTAAGTATTAGCACTACGTTTAAAGTCTCTACAAGATCAGGAGGATTTAACTAGTTTATAGGTATCAGATACCTTTACTTAGCACAAATTCAATTAAAAGTATCAAATAGCGAATAATTCAAACATCCATGGAATACTTTACACTGATTGTCTATGCTAGACTCAGTGTCTAGAATTGCTGGCCTGGGGGATTTGACTAAGTAGTGAATTGAGCTGTCTCCATATTAGCACTCCTAAGTATAATCACACTGCCTGAAATCACTGTATGGTCTGGAACATTTGACAAATTCAATCAAAAGTATCAGATATCTAATACCAATCTAGACATGCATGGAATACTTAAATATTTTAGGACTGTTTGGTATTGCTAACAGTGTCTTGGTGCACACTATATAGAGAAATACTGTATACTGCTCAGTAACGGTAATGCTGTCACACTGTCTAGATGCAAACTACCCTAGTACATAGAAATACTGTATACTATTTGGTAATGTTGTCCCAATGTCTTGATGCAAACTATATGAGTCAATAATTTCAACTTGCGCTGTGAGCCATACAGACCAGCTCCTTTAGCCAGTCCCACCTACAATCTTACCTCGCTTCATTCTATCAACCCCCTTGATCAGGTGGTGATGCAACTCCCATTTCTGTTCTTCTTCAGTAACTGGGCGGGCAATTCCCCCCCAAGTGTTGCTGCTGCTGCTACTACGGTTCAGGAGCTAGACTCTGCTGCACAGGAAGATTCCCAGAGTGATTCTGCTATTGAGGCTGGGCTGAAAATACCCAAAAGTCAGAGAAAAAGAAGTCCGTGAAAACTGACTGCAGGGGGAAGGCACAGCAGCATTCTGCTGAGACCTCCTACCCCTGGTTTCGATGCTCTGTCCTGTTTATGCAGAGTTGCAATTTCTGCTGCAGATATAAAAGGCTGCCTAGATTCAAAAAGTGGTGCCTTTTGTTTGTTTGTTGGTTCCTGACTGGCTGTTGCAGGATCCAACAGCTGCCCACTGTCTCGGGAGCTGGCAAAATTCAAACTTAAATGTTGCTGTTGTTCAGGAGTTGGACTCCTGCTGCCCAGAAAGATTCCCCGAGTGTTTCTGCTGCTGCTTCAGTTCAGGAGCTGGACTCCTACTGCCCAAAAAGATTCTGCGAGTGTTTCCGCAGTTGCTGCTGGGTTGAAAATGCCCAAAAGTCAGAGAAAAGGAGTCTGTGAAAACTGACTGTAGGTGGAGGGCAGAGAAGCTTTCTCGAGAGAGAGGTGTCAGAAATTGTTCCTTGGGTCGCAGAGGGTAGGAGAAGGATAGTCTATGGAGGATGAAAGCAAGTGCAGGGACTTGTGGCCCCAGATGATCATGGTGTAGTTTCTTGAAACTAGCATGGGTACGAGTTTGAGGAACAGAGTTCCAGTACTTTGGAGCTGTGTGTGAGAAAGCACGTGTACCCATATTGGTTTTGCATCTGGGGATATGGAGAGGGGCTTGGTCAGTAGGTCAAAGTCCATAGGAGAGAGGTTGTGAGTGAAGCAGAGAGGCAAAAGATTGGGGGAGGCCTGATCTAGCAATACCATCAATTAGAGAGCCATAAGACTGAAGCCGATGGACAGAGGGCTGGGCCAATTTAGGTAAGCAATGATGCCTGTATTGTGGAGATGTAGAGGCATAATGGCAGACTGAATTATAGGTAGTGTCCCATTTGTTGAGGTAGGTCTTTGTGGCAGCGAGGTAGGTGGCTGAGCCATAGGCCAGGGCAGGGAGCAGAAAGCCTTGTGCCACAGCTAGTCTTGCCAATGGGGTGAGGGCATAGCGAGTACAGTAGGCACCTCCTATCTTGGCACTGTAGGATTTACCAGTGGTGGTGATGTGCAGATCAAAGTCTAGAGATTAGTCAAGAAGAATGCCCAGATATTTAAAGCAGCTAGTGCTAGCCAGTGGGGAACCATCAGCACAAGACAATTTGAGGGGGCTTTTGTTTGCTTTTAGTCTGGCAGATGAGCCAAATAGCATGGACTGGGATTTGCTAATGTTGAGAACGAGGTTGTTCACTGTTAGCCAGGACTGAACACTTGAGAAATCCAAAGCAAGAGAGTGGTTTATATCAGAGATATTTCTTGCACTGTGGTAGATGACAAGGTCATCTGCGAAGAGTAGAGATGAGCAGGTTGGTGCAAGCAGCGGGACATCATTTATGAAGATTGAGAAAAGCAAGGGGCCAAGTATGAAGCCCTGTGGAACGCCAACATGTATAGGTAGGAGGTCAGATATGGTGGAGTTGAAGACTACAGCCTGTTTCCTATCAGACAGATAGCTATTAAACCAGGCCACTACATTGGAAGAGAAGCCTATGGAACATAGTTTTGCAAGGAGAAGGGTATGATTAACCAGATCTAACACCTTAGTTAAATCGATGAAAATTGCGCCTGTGAGGAGGCCAGAGTCCATAGAAGCATAGATGTCATTTGTGAATTCCAGGATTGCGGTGGAAGTGCTGTGGCCTTTGAGGAAACCATGCTGGGAGCAAGAGAGAAGACTGTGCTTCTGAAGATAATCTATGGATGAAATATATATATACACCTGAGCGAGTCATGGTTTCCAATAGTACCTTAAAATATGCAGTAAGACACACCAGGGTGTGTAAGTATGAGAGAATAACTGCACCAGTCGAGGGTGTTGGTAGGTATGAGGTGCCTGCGCCAAGTGCCTTTAAACACCAGAGAGCAAAGTGCAACTATTCCTTCATAATTACAAATCCCTGACATGTCTTACTAATAAACAGAGTGACAAAAATAGCCTCTTTCTTTATGCAAAAAAACAGGATACAGGGAAGTAAAACAGTAAATTTACTGCAAGACTGATAAAGCAGGCTTTTTTGGCCAGCCCGGTGGTGCTGAGGGTTGAGGCGCTGGACACCACACCGGCGACCCGGGTTCAGAAGCGGACTCGGGCTGGTGGGGAGAGGAGGATCGGCGTCAACGACTGCTCTCCTTCCTCCAGGGTGGTGAGTGGGGCTTACGTAGTAGTGCAGCGGACAGCAGAGGTCAGCCGCACTACAGTGGCATCTTGCACAGAAGGGAGAGTGCAGCGGCGTTAGCACTATGTGCTCAGATGTCATTCCATGTCCAGCTCTCGAAGGGGAGAAAATGGAAAATGGCAAAGGGCGATCTCTCGGCTGATGGCGCGCCTTGCACCCAGTAGGGAACCCGAGGCGCGTACTCAAGGGTGTAAGCGATGAAGGCAGCCCCTGGCGGCGCAGGTTAGTGTGGTCCACGTGCATGACCAGGTCCAGGGGTGCGGTGCCGGCAGGCCGGAGATCGTAGGGGCTGCTCTGCTGAGGAGGCATAAAAAAAAAAGACAAAAAAAAAAAAGCAGCCTTTTTCAACAGTACTAAGGAAATCCCAGATTTGTAAATAGTGACTGGCAGTCTGACAGTCACTTCAGGCACTGTAGAATGTAGTGATTTGATGTGGCACACCGGCTCTTGTACAGGAGTGTAATTATGGTTTCATAATTACTCTCCTTTACTGGTCTCCCAGCCAATCAGAATGCTTACACGTATTTCTTACTATGTTATAACAACAAAATGATCACATACAGCCGGTGGCACTGACAGCTGAGGTGCTGGAAGCCTTACCTCACGCCATGTTGGTGACCCAGGTTCAGGAGCCACCTTGGTCGTCAGGGTGCTAGGCACGCGGGAGGGAGGGAGGGAGGGAGCAGGATCTAGCAGCCAATGGCAGCTCTCCCTCCTGGGAGTGGTTGTCCCTCAGGGTTCTGCTCCCATCGGGTGGGGTCCAATGGGAAGCGTGAGGCGGGAGGGGGTGGTGGTGGCGATGCTGGCGGTGGGCAGAATGAGCACAGGTCTACACTGGCGCATGTGCACCTCCACGAGCACACATGCGCATGTCTGCCGGGATCCCGGTGGGGGGGGAACAAGTCACAAAAAACTACATATAAAAAAAATAAATGAAAATCAACTAAAAATGATCATACAAATGTGTAACATTTTATTTACATTGAAACACAGAATTTGACGGCAGGTAAGGACCGCTTGGCCCACCCAGTCTGTCCATTTCCCTACCTAATGGATAAGCTGCAGATCCTAGTTAACCAACAGCCTACTTCTTCCTACCCCCCCCCCCGAATTGCCTTGTGACTGTCCCATGCATTCTTGAAACCACCAGTTTTGACTCCACAACCTCCTCAGGAAGGCTGCTCCATGCATCCACAACCCTCTCTGTGAAAAATACTTTCTCACATTACCTCTGAGCCGTCCCCCCTCTATCTTCAAATTGTGCCCCCTTGTTTTTGCACATCTCTTTTTCTGAAAGATGCTACCCTCTTGGACTTTGTTGATTCCACTGAGGTACTTGAAAGTTTCTATCATGTCTCCCCTCTCCCTCCTTTCCTCGAGGCTATACATATTAAGCTCCTTAATTTTCTCTTCATATGTCTTCTGGTGCAGACCCTGCACCATTTTAGTTACCCTCCTCTGGACTGCCTCCATCCTGCCTATGTCTTTGCGGAGCTTGGGTCTCCAGAACTGCATGCAGTACTCCAGATGGGATCTCATCAGCTGTCTGTACAGAGTGAACTGCTAGAGTTTATGATACTAATTAGCTCAGAGTTCTCAGGGTTTATGCAGCATCCAATAACTCAGGTGTGTGTAAAATCTCGTTAAACACAGCGCCCCCAAGTATTATTCTATATATCACAGTGGCTGATGAAGAGGCCCAACAGGGCTCTAAAAGCTTGTATAATAGGTCTGTTAGCCAAATAAAAAATATTACTACTTATCTGCTTCAAACAAACGATAGCCCCCTATTTATTGCACTTTTGTACAGGGAATGTGCCACAGATGTGACACTTGAACAGGACTCCTGGCAATTCACTGGCAGAAGTACAGTATGCTAACTCATTTTGAAATCAGATTGTACACTGCACTTATATTTTGCAAGCAGTCTAGAAAAATGTAAACATGCTCTTCCTGCAACATTCCACAACATGCTGAATTCCCACTGTGTGTCTTTAAAGTACAAGCCCATGCATGACCTCAGCCAACTGCTGGTGGGGCTGGGGTCAGCACACAACAGTTGGGGTCCAGGGAGAATGTGTACACATTGTAAATTCCCATCTACATCTCTGAGATCAACAATAGATCCTGTAGGGTGGGAAGAAAAGCAATCTAGACTTTGCAGCTCCTATTCTGCTGGGTTGGGGGGAGGGGACGGTCACACCACAATAGAGAAAAGGAACACAATCACATGCCAGTTGGTGGTGGTTTGTCTGTGGCTGTTGAATAATTGTTCATTGTCACTGATGGATTACCAGGGGCCAAATTCTTACTCCCAAGAATAAATGAATAAATACAGCGTCATCTTTCTTATGTGGGTCTAGGTAAAGTTGTAAATTTAGCAAGGGGAGAGGGCACACCCTAAACAGATGAGCCGTCAAAAGAAACGGCACTTCTTGGCCAATGCCCTACAGTGCACTTTCCAAGTCTTTCGGGTACCATCTGAATTTATCTCAACTTTGCCTGTGTATTTCGGGTTTTTCAACTCCCCCTTCCCTTCCATGCCCCCACATGCCACAGCTGCCTGCAAACAAGCTGCCTTCCAGACAGACATCATTTCTCAGCGGGTAACTGTCAAGCAGAACTGCAATCACTATTCAGCCAACAAACAGAAGTCCCAGCACTGGGCTGCCACCAACATAACTCCACCCAACAGATTGCCTGGGAGGGGGACATTGTCCACATTCTGAGCGGACCAATGGAGAAAAACTGAAGAGGAAAGACAAAAATAATATTATTCCACTTGAATTGAAAGTTCTATAAGAGGTAAGTAATCAGCAACTCATTTCTTAATTCATCGTTGTGAAGAATACTTGAAAAGGCCTTTACAGTCCCCTGAAAAGCTGTCGATGTCAAATCCCAAAGTGGACGGCATCTGAGAAGACAACACATAAACAGAGAGAGCAGGAAAAACATTTCCAAACAGTCACTGGAACAGGGGTTGATATTAAAGTGATTTTTTTCCAGTTTCTTAATATAATGTATTTCTTACTGTATTTGGTAGTAGGGATGTCACGGTATACCGGTTTTACGGTACACTGCAGTATCAGAAGTCACAGTATTGATACCACAGGCAATTTCCAATATCACGATAATCATGATTCACAGTATACTGCAGTATTCAGTATACCATCATATAGACCTTTTTAACCACTTTTTTTTTTGTATTTTCAGGGACAACTGTCCCTTCCACACCTACCCTCTCTGATGCTTTGTACAAAATTACTTCTTACGTTATACCGCAATATAATGACTATCGTAATAATTCTTATTACGGTTACTGTATCGTGGAAATTTAATTAATGTGACACCCCTATTCAGTAACGTAGGTGGCAAAAAGCTGTTGCTCCAAATGTTAACATTTTAATTCTATATTGTGTTGGAAGGGACCATAGTTTGGCCCCACAAAGTGACAAACCGATCCCTTCCACTTCCCTACTGATGTACATGCCCCCACGTTCAGGCACGTTAAGATGTGCAGCAAGGAGGAGTGCAGAGGCTCCCCACTGAGGTGAATGGAAGTCTATTTTAATTACTGTTTTATATATTATGATGACCAAGTGGAGATTAATGAAGGCACCTCTCAACTAACAAGTCAGTCGAGTGATGGCCTTCATTATGCCAAGTGCTACAGCCCCGCCCCTTAAAACTGCATTCTGATGACATGAACTGGGGGACAGGGCTGCAGGCATGCTAATATATAAAATAGAATCAGGGAGGGGGTCCTCCAAACATGCATACAGTTCTTTGCTGCCAGTCATGCATGTCTGGGGCTGTAATATACATCATATCTTAGTCGTCCCATACATGTATGACTGGTAGCAAAGAAACTATATGCATGTTCAGATGAGCCCCCCTTCCCCGATTCCACTGTTTCCTTTTTTTTTTTAATTTCTTTTTTTGTTAGTTGAGACAGTATTTATACACTTTGTAAGTACATTTGGACATTTGTCATTGTATATTCTTAGTATATAATATTCAGATATTTAGACAAGTTATTATTATCAGCTAAGTACTATGACAAGTTCTTATTAATGCACACACTCATCGTTCAACAGGCCTCAGAGGCTTCTTTTTTATCTAACCTCATTATTGGCAAGCGGCAGACCTCCCTCCATCCAGTGCTCATCTAAAGTGGGTGGGTCCGAGGGGGGAGGAAACCCTCTCTAGCTCCCCAGTCCTTGATAGCAGAGCAAAATATCTTTGAGATCATAGGGGGGAGGCTATGTTCTGTTTCTATTCTACTTGAGCCTAATCTGTCCCATAGGATCTAAGGAACAAAGGATGGATCCTTTTGAAAAGAATATAATATCCATCTCTGCCATTTCCTAAGTAGGGTCTCTTGTTTATTATGGACTTTGGCTGTCATACATTCTAATCTATAGATGTCTTTAACTAGGTTATGCCAATCCAAAATTGTGGGTATGTGTGGGGTCATCCATTTATGGGTGATTTTTTTTTTGCAGCCAAAAGGAAGAGAGGGAGCAGGGCATTAGCCCAATTCGGTCTGTGGGGAGGGAAAATAGATAGCATTACTATTTCAATTGTCAATTCAACTGTTTCCCCAAGACAATTCTCCAGTTCTTCTTGAAGTGTGATCCAAAAAAGGCATTAAGGCTGGGCAATACCAAAAAATATGACTCAGGTCAGCTAGTGGACGATGACAGTTTCTCCAGCATCTACCATATGAGGCTGGAAGGTATTTTGCCAGTATTGCCGGGGAGCAGAAATATCGGGCCCGAAATTTCCAAGCGAATTCCCGCCATATACCTGATAGTGTTATTTTAATTGCTTTTAAAGGCTGATTCTTGCCACAGTGAGAGGGATTTTGAGTTGTAAATCTTTATTCCAAGCCTCTAATATCGAGATAGTTGAGTCTCCCAAGTTCTCTCACAATATTCTGTATATGTGACCTAGGAGGTTCCCCCAAGGGTTACCTGCTAGAGTATCCCTAAGCAAAATCCACTGGGAGAGCAAGTGGGAAAGTCCCTCTGTCACAGTACGTAGTTCCTCACTTGTATATAGCAGTATTGGTCAGCATACGGAAGAGAATATTTACTTTGTAAATCTGAGAAAGAGGAGACTCCTGAAGTATTAATCATTTGGTTGCAGTAACTCAGCCTAATTTATGCCAAATCTTAAATGTAGTATCTAGCTGGGATGGGTAGAACTCCTGATCTCTATAAATTAGGGTGAGAAAGAAAAAACATTGTTTAAAGGGTTTCTTATTTTTAAGATTTCTTCAAATTCGTAAGATCTGTGCTGTGAAGTTTGGAAAAAAAAAATCAGTCAAGGGTGGGGAGTAGGCAGGAGAGGAAAAAGCAATTTTTTTCTATATCGTAGAGGTCATTTATTGCAAACTATTTCCTGCCACCTGTAAGAATGACCTGGCGAAAGCCATAGACATTTTTTTTTTTTTTTTAAAGGAAGGCTGCAGTTGCATATATTCTTTTTAAATCAGGGAGATTCGCTCCCCCTGACTCTGGGATAAAAATAAAGTTTGACGTATTCTTGGCCTTTGATCTCCCCAGATAAATGTTGAAATTAATTTGTTCCAGGATTTAAAATAAAAAAGTCAGCTGGAAAGATTGGGACGTTTTGAAATAAATATAATAGGCGGGGTAAAATATTCATCCGGATGGTTTCTGTACTTTGGAAGAAGGCTAATTTTAGATTGCCCGATCTTATTAGATCATCTTGAATTTGAAGAGAGGTTGGTTCGTAATTTACTAGTTCTAGATGTTCCAGTTTGGAAGGTATATTAATACCTAGATACTTAAACTTAGTGGATCTCCATTTTAAGAGTAAAGATCTTTTAAGGGTTTGTGATGGGATAAAGTACAACAGCATGGCCTCCGTTTTTATTTATTTATTTATTAAATTTTGGTGACCGGGTAGGCCCACTGAGCCCCGAAGGTCCCTTTTTCAGGGGTGACCCGGAATAACAATACAAGTTATAAGAACGAACAAGGACATAAGGAACATTTGAGGCATTATGAGTTACATCATGAGGTGGTTACAGTAAAGAAAAATAGTGGAGACAGGCATGGTTACAGGCATGGTAAAAGAAAAGCAGTGGATACAGGCATGGCCTAGAGGCTCGGTAAAAGAAAAGCAGTGGATGCAGGCATGGTTATCATCATGACATGTAAGCAATTGGTAGTACTTTGCATATAGTTTATTCAGGGGTTACACATGGCCTCTGGCGAGCAGTCTGTATAAGGCAGGTAGTAGGAAGGTTAAGCTAGGAGACGGGAGTTGGAAGGGAGTACCTTAGGAGCTTTAAGTGCCATGCGCTTGAGGTCAGCAGATGGGACTTAAGCCTGGTGCGGAAGTTCATGAGTGAGGAAGAGTTTTTGATGTATTTAGTTTAAAATTAGCTATTCATTCGTATTTTTCTAATATTTCCAAGATTCTGGGTATTGACAATTCAGGGGAAAAGGACTGATAACAAGATGTCGTCTGCAAATAAGGAAATGGTGTAGATCTCTTGGCCTACTGGGATTCCTTCTATCCCAGAGTCATGTCTTATGGCCAAGGGTTCCATGTAAAGGGCAAATAAGTAAGGAGAAAGCCGGCAACTCTGTCTTGTGCCCTGTTGTAAAGATATAGGGGGAATTGTAGCTCCATTTAGGTGGATATACGCTTTGGGTCGCTAGTATATTGTGTAGAGTCAAGATAAGAAAGAATCAGGGAAGGAGAAGCTTTTAAGAGAGTATCCCAGAGAAACTTCCTTGACACTCTGTCAAAAGCCTTTTCAGCATCTAAACTTAAGAAAGCTGTAGGAATCTGCCTGGTATGGATATATTCCATTAGTAGCAGGGTTTGTCGTCTATTCTCAGATGTACTTCGCTGTTTAATAAATCTGGCCTGACCTGGGTGGATAATTGTGGGGAGGAGAGTTTCTAATCTTGAGGCCCAAATACCCATATAAATTTTATAATTAACATTTAAAACTGAAAATGGGTGATATGAAGCAGGGTCCGTGGCATCTTTATTTGGTTTAAGTATAGGGGCGATCATTGCATACTGCCAAGAGGGGGGAGGAGGTTCGCCTTCTGCCACCACCCTAAATGTGGAAAGAAGCTGGGAAAGATGAAGCCCCACAAATTTTTGGCACCATTCTGCAATAAAGCTGTCCGGACCTGGGCATTTATTAAGCTTTAAAGCTTTAATTCGGGATAGGAGCTCATCCGGACGTACAGGGGACATCAAAGAGGTTTGCTGTAGTTCTGTTAATTCTGAAAAAGGTAAATTGGACAGGAATTCTGTTCTTTCCCAGGAAGAGGAAGCAAGGGGAGAGGAAGTGTATAATGTTTGGTAAAAAGTCTTAAATGATGCCCTAATATGGTTATCCGAGTGAGGAATTTAGTTTGTGATAGGGTGTCTGGTTTTTAAAATCGCTGCAGTGTGTTTTCTGTTTCTTAGCCTCCTTGCTAGCAGTCGTGTAGCCCTTGTTCCTCCCTCATAATCTGCTTGTTTTAAGGTGTCCATTATATTTTGTATTTCTTTTTTAAGTTCTCTTATTCTGTGTTGAATTATTTTATCGCCCTCTCTACATAATAATTGGTATATCTGTAATTGTTCAGTAAAGTGCTTGTATAGGGCCGCTGTCCTCTGCCTTTTTTCAGTTAAAAAAGCTATTGTTTCACCGTGTATAGTGGCTTTTAAAGCATCCCATATGATAGGGTCCGATTGATCACTGTTAGAGTTATCGGAAAGGAACTGTGGGATTCTGGTCTTCATATATTCCAAATATTCTGAGTCTTTCAGGATGAAAGGATTAAGGCGCCAAAGTTTCATTTTAAGGGGTTTACCTAGATTTTTAATAATAGAGGGTGATGATCTGATAACAGTAGCCCCCGCTATATATTAAGTCTTGGACTGAGAGAAATGCTCACATGATATGAAAAAATAATCTAAGTGAGAATAGGTGTGAAAACGAACTGAATAGTAAGTATATCCTGGGTCTGAGGGAAAAAGTCTCCTCCAGATATCCTCAATACCCAGGTGATCAAGTGTTGCTTTAAAATACTTTGAGGCAGTAGAGGATCGATAGGCCTGGGGGGATGAGGTGTCTCGCTGTGGAGATAAATTGAATTCCCCTCGCATAATTAAGGTACCTTGATGTAGCGATAGGACCTACTGAAGGAAGGACTGAATTACCCCTCGTGTAGATTGGTGGGGGGGGGAAGGTAGGTGTTTACTAAAGTAACCAACTAGGAGTAGAGCACCCCAATAAGAATTACATAACATCCTTGGGAATCTGTGATTACTTCTGTCACCTCTAAGGGGGTACTACTAGGGACCAGAATAGCTGTGCCCTGTCTACGGCTACTTACATGGGAGGAGGCACAGACTTTATATCGATGCCCCCACTGTAATTTCTGGTGTTCTGAATCTGATATAAGTGAGTCTCCTGGAGAAAAAGAAGGGCCGCCGCCTGCTTGTTGAGATACTGCATGAGGCGTGATCTCTTAATGGGGCTATGAAGCCCATTTACATTCATTGAAAAGCTTTTAGTTGGATTAACCGCCATCATCTTTCGGTACAGGTGAGTAGGATGACAGAGAATCCTGTGGAATTAAAGGCTTTTGAAAAACTGTGTGTGTGTGTGTGTGTCTCATTTTTAGATTTTTTTGTTTCGACTTAATCCAAATACTAAATATAATACAACCAACAACTGAGGAAACTTTAAACCAGAATATTCATGGTAGAGCAACTCCTCCCTAAATAATCCTTGTAAACGTGAGGAATTATTAAAGGGTAAATAAAACAGTAACTCTCAAACAGCCTAAGTCTGGCTGAATTAAAAACCTTTCAACCTGGTTAACTTTATACATTGTGACATCCATTGTAGAGGAGGGACTAGTCAACCACCGCAAGTTGGTTCCAAGTTTGTGGACCGGTCGATGAGGTCCCCTGGAACAAAGGGCTAAAGTTACAGTACGAGCTGTATGCGCCCTAAAAGGGGATGGAGAGCTTCTCAAGTGGGGAGATAATTACCCATGCTACGAGAAGAAATAAGTATGGGGCTTCCATGGAGGAGAGATTGGTCCGAGCTTCTCCCAATCTAATTTTAATAGGAGTTCAGGTTTCTGGATAGTTCCGGATTATAATGGGGGAGGGGGAGAGGGAGAGGGAAGTGAACGAAAGGAAAGGGGGGGAAGAGAGGAAAGAGAAAAGGGGAGAAAGGAGGGAAGGAACGGAAAGGGGAGGGAAAGGGATAAAGAGAAGCCAAATTTTACTGATATTTAATCAGCCACTTAGATAAAGTTACTCTTAATCTATACCTCAAGTATTGTTTCTGTAATTAAATTTCATTTCATAAATTCTAGATTTCATATACTAGGAATGAGAGATTGTGGTTCATCTTCTTCACTGAATAGTGATGTACTCTCTTCTCTAAAACCCTGGAACACAGCCATATATTGTTAAACAGTGCTCGCCTAGTACCAGTATAACGACAGTGAGGGAAAGGGAAGAGGTAGGTGGGTAGTAGGATTATGGAGATGTCCATGGTAATAGTTCCAGTTCGTTATTTGTAGTTCGTAGTCTTCTGGGAGGGGAGGGGAGGGGAGGGGGGACAGAAAAACGACTGCAATGGTTTTTCATGTCCCTTAGCCAGAGGTATTTTACAACCTGGGATAAACCGTATGTTTGTATATTTGTACACTTGGTCTTTTTAGACTGGCTAAAGAGGTCTTGTTAGCTGAGCGCCTACTAAGCACCTGCTCCAGCTTGGTTGTGGAATACTGTGGCAATCCACACTGTAGTTTCACCTAGGGGTATTTCTGTTGTTGTTGCTGTTCTGTCGATTATGATATTTAACTCTGATTTTAAAGAGCAAATAAAATTAAATTGAATTCACTCAAATGAAATCAAATCCAGTTCTTTTAATTCTTTGATAACCCCCAGTGTAACTACTCCGAGCAGCTAAGGTGGGGGGGGGGAATGACACCAGGATAGAAGGAAAACGAAGGGCAGGAGGGAGGACAAACATTATCCAAAGCATGGATCAACCTTAGGAAAGAGGGGAGGATGATTCCATTGTTTCTTTATATTAGTGCACCTGCAGCCCTGTCCCCTATTTCACATCATCAAAAATGTTATTTTTAGAGGGAGGGCTACAGCGCTCGGTGGCCGCTTGCCTAGAACTCAGAAGTTACAAGAAGGGCATATAACTAAGTAGCTCTTTTATTAATAAAACAGAAAATTCAAAACTAGGTTTAATTAGCTCCTCAGGCAATTAACTCCTTAGTATGGGCTGCCTGCCCAGAGCGTGTCGGCTGATCTTTAATGCTACATCTGAAGGATGCTACCTCAACAGTGCAGCACCTCCATAGTGCTGTGCTAGTGCCAGTATACATCCCCAAATCCTGGTGTGGTACTAGAACTCACAACTTCCAGACCCATAATGAAGCATGCAACCAATCAAGCCACTGATATATAGCCTTTAGACTCAAACCCTAGTAAAGCCAACATAGAACACAAAGTCTGGCTTACAGCCACAACCCCAACAGGGAAGAACCCACAGGTTAACCTAGCATTAACAGCTATTTAAGCTAAACTAACTTATTATCAGCCTTAGATATAGAGCATGATTTTGCCACCAGTAGTGCAAGCAGTACAGAGGAGTATGAGAATTCTCCCATAATGATCTCACTACACATCCCTTCCCAGATATATGTCATCATGGGGGGGGGGGGTCAAGTGGCCCTGTATGTCAATGAAAATATCAAAGCTCTAGAAATTCAGAATACACATAAGGAGCCAGAAGAACTGTGGGTCACCCTGGAAACAGGAAATGAGACAGCCATATGAACTGGGGTTGTCTATAGGCCCCCAGACCAGGGGGAGGACACAGACACATTACTGTTAGAAGATATACAAAACATGACAGCTAAAGGGGAGGTTCTGATAATGGGAGACTTCAACATGCCAGAGATTGGCAATACCAGCAGGAACATCTACCAGAACTACAAGTCTCAATGGCTGAGAGGGACCTGGTAGTGGTGATGGTGGTGGATGTCAAGATGAACAACTCTGAGACTTGTTGGAGGACAGCGGCCAAGGCCACAGGATGCTGGGATGCATCGCTAGGGGGATCACCTCCAGAAGGAGGGAAGTGATACTCCCTCTGTATTACTGTTTGCTGAGGCTGTACCTCAAGTACTGCGTGCAGTTTTGGAGGCCACACTTATACAGCGACATTGAACTCCTGGAGAGGGTCCAGAGGAGGGCAACCAAAATGATCTGGGGCCTGGGGGACAGAACCTATGGGGAGAGGCTCGAAGAGCTAAATATGTACACACTGGAAGAGAGAAGGGACCAGGGGGGACATGATAGAGGTCTTCAAAAACATGAAGGGGTTAAATGGGTGAGGAGCAGTCAGGGTGCTCGAGGAAGGAGGGGCAACTAGAGGGCATGGGTGGAAGCTGGAGGGAGAAAGGAGGAGGTGCTATTTCACTGGAGAGGTGGTGAAGCCATGGAATGTGCTGCCCAGGGGCTAGTGGAGGGTTCAAGAGGGGTGGGACAGGTACAGGAAGGTTCGGAAGCAAAGTCCTGTGCAGCAGGAATATCCGGGACTGGGAAGGAGAAGCTAGACAGGGCGCGGGGGGCAGTAAGGTCAGCTCCCAGGGTGGGGGCTGACCAAACGAGCAGACACGAAAGACTGTTAGGCCTATTCTGCTGGCATTTTAGTATGTTATGTAGGTGCAACAGAAGGAGGAAACCACTTTGGTTCTCAAAAACAGCAGCAGAAAAGGTCAGAGCCAAAAGGCTGGCCTTCAGAAAATATAAGGGAATGCAGCAGGATGAAGATAGGGAAGCAGGGAAGGCAGTAAGGCAGGCAAAGGCCGAAACCGAGGAAATACTACCACGAACAGTAAAAGAAGGTGACAAGACTTTCTATAGATATATTAGTGAAAGGAGAAAGTCCAGCGGGGGTACTGCTAAAATCAATGGAGATAAGGGAGCGTGTGAGGAGGAGGACCACGTAAAAGCATCTATCCTAAATAAATATGTCTGCTTAGTATTTACTGATTAGAAGGTAGGGCAGGACCCACAGCTCAGCACCATGGACACAGGGGGGGAGGGAGGTGTGCACTAGTCCCTTCAGAAAAGAAAGGGTCCTACAAGAGCTCGATAAGCTCAGGGTAGACAAGGCAATGGGACCTGACGGCATACATCCCAGAGTACTAAAGGAGCTGAGGTTGGAACTAGCTGAGCCATTATCAGCAATGTTTAGTGCGTCTCGGAGCACAGGAGAGGTTCCAGAAGACTGGAGAAGGGCTCATGTGATCCTGCTCCACAAGAGTGGTAGCAGGGAGAAGGCACGGAACTACAGATCAGTCAGTCTTACCTCAGTAGTGGGCAAGATTATGGAGGCACTCCTTAAGGAAAGGATCATGCAACACCTGGAATCCATAGGAGCACAGGATCCAAGACAGCATGGGTTTACAAAAGGAAGGTCCTGTCAAACTAATCTCATAGATTTCTTTGACTGGGTAACCAGAGTGGTGGACCAAGGGGGGAGCAGTTGATGTTGCCTACCTTGACTTCAACGCTTTTGATACTAAGATTGAGTAATAAACTGGGTATGCACGGGGTGGGTCAGAAGTTGGTCAACTAGGAGGCAAACTGGTTGACTAGCAGAAAACAGAGAGTGGTGGTAAACGGTATACAGTCAGAAGAAATGCAAGTCACAAGTGGGGTACATCAGGGATCAGTCCTGGGGCCAGTCCTCTTCAACATCTTCATCAGTGACATTGCAGATAAACTGCTTGCAGATGACTCCAAGATCTGCAACAGAGTAGATGATCCAAATGGGGTGGGCAGAATGAGAAGAGATCTGGATAAACTAGCAAAACGGTCAGAAGAGTGGCAACTGGGGTTCAATGCAAAGAAGTGCAAGATCATGCACATAGGGAAGAGAAACACTGAAGCCACCTATAGGCAGGGAGGGGAGTTGCTGGCAGTCACAAGGGAAGAAAGAGACTTGGGCATCATCATCACCGATGACCTGAAAGCATCCAAGCAGACCACTGAAGCAGTAGCTAAGGCTAAGGGGGCATGGGGGTGCATTAGTAGAGGTATCACAAGTCGGAAAAGTGAAGTAATAATCCCTATTTGCAAGACACTGGTTAAGCCCCATCTGGAGTACTGCTTGCAGTACAGGAGGCCACACTTTCACAAAGACATTAATCAAATTGCGGCACTCCAGAGAAGGGCAACCAAAATGGTGCAGGAACTGCATCAGAAAACATATGAGGATGGATTAACAGAGCTCAATATGTATACCCTAGAGCAAAGGAGGGAGAGAGGTAATATGATCGAAACATTCAAACACCTTAAAGGCATTAACAAGGGCAGGGGACTCCGATGGACACAATGCAAGAGCTGTGCAGGGAAGGTCAAACAGGGAGTGTGCAGGGCCAAATCAGTTGTGCGGGGGGGTGGAGGACAGTCCTGGTCAACGCCAGGAGTATGGGCAACAAAATGCCTGAGCTACAGGCGATGCTGGCAGAAGGATCAGCGGACATGGCAGTGATTACGGAAACATGGGCCACCCAGAAAAATGACTGGGACCAAAATTTGGAAGGCTACAAAATATCCAGGAGAGATAGAGAAGTGGGTAGAGGAGGAGGCGTAGCACTGATAGTCAAGGATGAAATACTGGTGAGAGGAGTGGAGGAGGCAAAGGGGGAAGTGGAAGCAATTTGGGTAACCCTACAATCGGGGGGAGGAAAAAGATTAAAAGTAGGAGTGGTATACAGACCACCTGTAATAGATGAGGAACTGGAGGGAAAATTGGCTGAAAACATCAAGGGGCACTGTGACAGAGGGTAGGGTGGTGGTCATGGGGGACCTAAATATGTCGGGGGCAGACCGGCACACCATGACATCAGCGGTGGCCAGGGAGCAGAGGCTGATGGATGTATTTCAAGATGCCTTTCTGGTCCAACAGGACAGGTGGGGGAACCTACTTGGTGGGGGGGGATACCAGACGTTGTCCTTGCAGACAGCGACCAGATAAGGGGTCTGGAGGTGTGTAGCCCACTGGCAGGAGGAGACCATGCCACGGTCCGGTTTATGCTGTGCCTAGGGGTGGAAGACAACCGCTCAAAACACAGTGGTAATCGATTTCGAGGGGCAGACTTCATGGGCATGGGCAGGATACTGAGGGAGAGCTTGAGCCAGATCAGGCCAGACATGGATGTGGATTGCTTGTGGGAGGCCATTAAAAAAAGGTGTACAGGAGGCTACTGGCTTCTGTGCAAGGGTAAGGCATACAAATGGCAGGGCCAGCAAGCCGGCTGGTGGGACCAGGGAGGTGCAAGAGGGGGGCGGCAGTGATAAGAAAGCTGCTTACTTATCGCGATGTATCCAGGAGAGAAAGGAGCACGAGTTGTCAGCTAGAAGGGTCACAAGGGTGGTGAGGGGAGCAAAGGCAAGGATGGAGCACAACCTGGCTAAGGATATCCGCGGGGAGGTTTTATAGATACATAGGGAAAAGAGGAAGGGAGAGCACAGATCTCCAGGATTAGGGACTGGGGAAAGATGGGCTCAGGAGGCGGGGAGCAGGCAGAGGTACTGAACAAGTACTTTGCCTCGGTTTTTGAGGGGAGGGAGCCATGGACTTCACTCAGCCGGAAAACGGGGGGGGGGGGCAGCGGAGAGGATAGGACAGAAGGAGATGAGAGGACCAAAAGAGGCTGGGGTACCAGGTGGGCCAGGCCCTTATTGAGGGGAAGGCTAGGGAGGGTGAAATCACAGAGGGCAGCGTAAGGGAGGCCCTACAGGCACTGAAAACTGACAAGGCATCTGGACCAGATGGGCTGCATCCAAGGGTACTGAAGGAACTGGCGGACGCTGTTCAACGCCTCTCTCCAGACAGGAAGGGTGCCCCAGAATTGGAGGGTGGCTCACGTGGTGCCTATCCACAAAGGGGGAACTAGGGAGGAGATGGGAAATTACAGGCTTGTCAGCTTAACGTCAGTGGTAGGCAAACTAATGGAGGGCTTCATCAAAGGGATGCTCAGGAGGCAACTGGAGAGGCTGGGGCACATGGATGACAAACAGTATGGTTTCGTCTCGGGAGATCGTACCAGACCAATCTCACAGATTCTTACGACTGGGTGACAGGGACCCTGGACAGACAGAGACCAGTGGACGTCTTATATCTGGATTTTAGTAAGGCATTCGATTTGGTACCCCACTTCGGGTTATTAACAAAGTTGGGGGGATGGGAACTCAGTTGCTTAGATGGGTGGAAAACTGGCTTACAGATATAAAACACAAAGGGTGGTGGTTGGAGGGATTGTCTCCTCCTCTAGGAAGATCTTCAATGGGGTGCCCCAGAGTTTGGTACTGGGGTGCCCCAGAGTTTTGTACTGGGGCCACTCCTGTTTAATGCCTATGTCTCCGATATAGGGACAGGAGTTAGGAGCAAGACGAGCTTCTTCGCGAATGACTCTAAACCGGGAGCATTGGCCGACGGGGAGGAAGCAAGGGCGGCAGTCCAGAGGGATCTGGATACCCTGGAGGGTTGGTCAAGGAGATGGGGGCTGAGGTTTAATCCAGAGAAATGTAGGGTGTTGCATCTGGGGGTCAGAAACCCAGGGCATGTTTACACCTTGGGATGGGTCACACTGCAAGCCACTTCGAGTGAAAAGGACCTTGGGGTGGTGGTTGACACCAAAATGAACAACAGTGAGAACTGCAGAAGAATGGCAGCAAAGGCAAACAAGATACTGGGCTGCATAGCCCAGGGAATAACGTCCAGAGGGAGTGAGGCGATCCTACCTCTGTACAATGCCTTGGTTAGTCCGCATCTTGAATATTGCGTGCAGTTCTGGAGGCCACACCTTAAGAAAGACATAGTACTGTTGGAGAGGGTCCAGAGGAGGGCAACCAGGATGATCCAGGGCATGGGTGACAGGACCTATGAGGATAGGCTGGAAGCCTTGAGCTGTATTCACCGGAGGAGAGAGAGATTGGGGGACATGATTGGGGTTTTCAAATATGTGAAAGGGATTACCAGGGGTAGAGCCAAAGAAATGTCCAGGCTAAAGCAAAGGGGCACAACCAGAGGGCTCGAATGGAAGCTGGAGGGAGGAACCTATAGGGGAGAACATAGAAGGCATTGCTTCACAGAGAGGGTGGTGGAGCCATGGAATGCAGGTGGATATGAATACAGCACAGGGCTTCAAACAAGCATGGGATTGGCATAAGGGAGCAATACAGATCAGTATGAATAGACAGGCCATTGACAGAGCAAAGGCCAATGGCACATTTATAAGGTACAAAAAGAAATGGGCAGACTGGCTGGGCCTTGCGGTCCTTATCTGCCATTAACTTCTATGTTTCTATGGTCACACATCCCCGAACCACCACCCCATGGCCCTAAATACTGTTACATCCAGTGATGCTCAGATTAGGGTTATATTCTATCATCTCCCTTCCCTAACGACCATCGGGAGTTAGCTTTCTCACTGAGGTCTTAAACTGTAAGCCAGAAAATGGATTTGCTGTGCCACGGACTGATATACCTGTCCAGAATTCCTATATGTTCTAATTATGTTGGCAGTCTAAAGGTAGGAGAACAGGGTTGAACCTGCCAGCCATTTTCCCCAGTAACTTTTTTTTTTGACAAGTACTGGTTCCAGTTCTCTTATTGCTCCAAATCCATTCTATCAGTGCAGGCCTTTTAGTAACTAAATTGTGTGTTTGTGATTTAATACTGTGGTGGTTCAGTGCCACTTTAGGACTGTATGATGTAGTTTATGTCCCTCGGTCACAGTTACAGAACCAAGCGTATTGTGACACAGCTGGGCAAGGACATGAACTGCGTCACACGCTCCTAAAATGGTGCTTACTACTTGTGTGTAAATCAGAAACATTTACTGAATTTTGTAGAAGGACAGCAACAATGGAAAAGAAACAGAATTAGAACCTGTATTTAAGGAGGCGGTGGGAGAGATACACTTGTACTGGGAAAATGATCAGAACAGTTCTTGGTGTTTCTGCACCAATGTCGAAAGTATAATTGTTTGCCCAGTACATGATGGTTATCAAAACATTTAAAATCAACAACAACAAAAAAAACATGGGTTGCCATGCGCAACTTGTTTTTGAGTTACACAGTGAGACTTAATACCTTTTGCTTGGGGGGGGGATGTAAGTGAATTGTCATATTTTTAATAGTTATAACACTGTTTAGGTGTCATCATAGATTCACAGAAGTGTGATGGCAGAAAAGGACCGACAAGACCCACCGAATCTGCCCATTTGTCCAGCTATCTGCTTGGACCTGCACCCTTCCCCACCCTTAACACTCCCCTGTGGTTGTCCCATGTCCTTTTGAATCCCTCCATTGTTTCTTCTCCAACAACCGCCTCTGGGAGTCTGTTCCATGTTTCCACCACTCTCTCTGTGAAACAGTATTTCTTAATGTTACCCCTGAACTGCCCCCCCTCCACCTGCAGGCCATGCCCTCTGCTCAGATTACCCTTCATCTGGAAGATGCTTTCCACTGGCACCCAGTTTATACCCTTAAGGTACTTGAAGGTCTCAATCATGTCCCCCGCTCCAGGAGTACATGTTCAGATTCTCTCAACCTTTCTTCATAGAATAGGTGACTTAACCCTTTTACCATCTTTGTCGCTCTCCTCTGAACCCGCTCCAGCCTCCCCACATATTTTTGAGGTATGGCATCCAGAACCAGACTCCATACTCCAAATGCAGTCTAGCCAGATGGGTGTACAAGGGTACTATGACCTCCCTATTTCTACGGGTGATCCCCCTTCCGATGCATCCCACTCACCCTAGCCTCACATGAGTGAGAAGGAAACCAGAACACATCTCACGTTTGCAATATTTTTTCCACCAGTGCTTAAAACAGAGTGTACATTACAAATGCAATACCAATCGCTTCGAACTAACGTTCCAAAATTATTTGTAGGTTTTTATGCGTGAACCCCCTGTAAATCCCATGTCATTTTCACAAATCCTGTCTGACAGATGTAGTGGTGAGTATAGCAAGAAAAAGAAATAAAGGAAATAAGAAATACATCCTGCTTTGGGCTGTATTTGCCTTTAAAGTGGCAGTCTGTCAACTCATGACAAACAAACTAAAAATCTCAATAAAAACTAAACAGCCACAAAAGTACATATAGACTGACAATACAAAAGGTACAAAGTAACCTAAGACAGACAGGGTTGAACCTGGAATGTCGTCATCTGACATCCTAAAAAGAGTACACCATTAACCTAGTAATAGTTCCACTTAACACTCTTACACACATAAATGAATGTACTTATGCCAGTAAACAACCTTGGAAACTTTTTCTGATGCATCAGAAGAATGGTAATCTGAAACCCCAGTACACATCTTTAAGAAAAGTGATTCATATACAGTTATGGGAACACAAGTTCAGACTAGGAACAGGAAATCACCCTAAACTGCATATAAACAGAC
This sequence comes from Neoceratodus forsteri, assembly GCA_016271365.2. NCBI lineage: Eukaryota > Metazoa > Chordata > Ceratodontiformes > Ceratodontidae > Neoceratodus > Neoceratodus forsteri. Next base: position 1,073,565,659 of record CM057454.1, on the reverse strand, counting down.
CCTTTCCCAATGCTGCAGTATCAGAAGAAACTTTTTAAAGAGACACCCACCGTCAACCCCCTTTAGGCCTCAAAGTGTCCTTGGTTTAAAAACACATTTAATGATGGGTCACATTCTGTGGAGGCTGCTGATGCAGCTTGTAATTTGGTTTTGATTCCTTTGTTCTTTTTAAGAGGTGAAAACCAGGCGGCTCACTATTCCGGTGTTACCACAAAAACACGTGTTTACATTTCCTGATCAACGCCTACTAGACCTGGGATAAGAACACCCCAACAGAGTCTTACCACTTGTGATGTAGTGGGAGGAGAGGCAACTTGCATCATGAGTGGCTGCACTGTTTGGGGATGTTCCTAATGTTCATGAAGTATGCAGGAAGAGTAGATCAAAGATTTATTATCAGAAAAAAGTGTGGGTATAACTACACCATTAGCATAGCATACATTTTGGTTCTACTTAGGAAGCAGATAAAACAACCAGTACCCATTAATGCATCTTAGAGAAGGTAAGCAATCATAACATGTGGGGTTATATGATGAAACAATGGTTGACAGTGTCCCTTTAAAAGGCTACTAAAGGCAGCCACCAGCAGCTCCACCTCTCAACTCTCCCTCATTATTCCACGTTGTAGAGGTGCTGCGCCCACGTAGTAGAAAGTGTTGTGGACTCAGACTTTAAAGCAGAAATTATTTAAAATTTTAGGACAAAAAGCAGCATTAAACCTAGGTTAAATAAATCTACTGGTATCCTCAGTGTTGAGAGTTTGCATCTTCATGCCTGTGGATGTGTCCCTCATTGGGACGGCCAGTGACACTACCCTGGGGGTTGAACTGGTCAGGGGCCCAAAGGAACTCAGTTGGAGCACTACTTAAAACACTGTATGATACACCACCTCTGTCATCTTTCTCCACCGACTACTACAGAAGAGTCCCACCACCTACATGCAGGGCGGAGTCTACAGAGGGGCAACCAGTCCACGCCCCCCTCACTTTTTACAAGGGGCCACACATGTATTTTGCCCTTCACTTTTGTGGGGTGCCAGTTTTCTTTTAAATACACTTATGGACTGTGCGGCAGTGTCCGTTCTAATTTAGTACATGGCTGCAGAACAGACAGGCCGTCTGAACACCCTCTCCCCCAACAAGACAGAATGAGTTCCAACCCCCGACAGAAAAAAAAAATTACTCACCTAATTATGTTTCTTCTAATGGAGTCTTGCTGTATTCTGACTATTGCAGTTAGCCCCAGTACTCAAACTGCCCCAGAGAAAAGAGGGTTAATTTTCTATGCAGAGCATAGAACGTTGAGCTCGAGTTCGGTTCAAACCTTTGTCTGCTGCACTTAGAAGCACAACCATCAGATTCTTATGAGCTAATATTAACTAACTACTATGTGGAAATTGTAAAATTTTTACTAGCCAAATGGCAAGCAAATATTTTGGATCCCCAAAAGACTCAAGTCAAGAAATCCCAAATCAAAAACCAGGTAGTGAACAACTTAAGACTGTTAAATTAATAATATAACCCACTCCCCCTCTCTAAAAGGAGCGAATGCCCAAATGCACCACTGAGGTGCAACACTGCACGTGCCTGCCCACTTCCCAAAAACAGGTTCTGAGAGGAGAGGCAGGGAGGGAGGTCAGACTACAGCAAGACTCCATTAGAAGAAATATAATTACTAAGGCGAGTAATTTTTTCTTCAAACCACATGAAGTATTGCTGTATTCTGACTACTGCAGACTACCAAGCAGTACCTTCATGGAGGAGGGAATCAAACCTACCTTGGGAATAAGCTGTGCAGTACTGATGTTCAAACCGAGCATCACTCCTAGCCTGGATGTCCATGGAGTAATGTTTGGTAAATGTATGAACTGTTTTCCAGGTGGCTGCTTTACACATCTCTAGCAAAGGAATATCCCTGGCCACAGCCAAGGAGGCAGCTGTACCTCTAGTCGAATGAGCCCTCAGACCTGAGGGAGGTATTTTTCCTAGCTTCTCAATAAATACAAGAGACAATCCACCTGGCAATAGTTCTCTTAGTGGCAGGTTTGCCCTTCCCCATAAGTGAGAAACAACTGGAGGGAGTCAAACCTGTAAGCCTTAGTACGCTCAATGTAGTAACTAAGGGCTCCTTTAACATCCAAACTATGTAAAACTTCTTTCTCTTGAAGAAGAATGATCAGTGAAGAACACAGGAAGAGACATAGATTGGTTCAGATGAAAATCTGAAACCACGTTAGGCAAAAACCTCCTGTTAGTTCTAAGGACCACCTTATGTCTATGGAATGAGATAAAAGCAGGCTCCACTGACAGAGCTTGCAATTCACCAATACGCCTGGCAGAGGTAATAGCTACCAGGAACACAGTTTTCCAAGTCAACTACTTAAGCTCTGCTGAAGAAAAAGGCTCAAAAAGGGGTTGCATAAGCTGAGGAATGCAAACATTAAGATCCCAAGCAGGGGTAGGATCCCTAAAAGGAGATTGGTATGAAGCAATCCCTTGAAGAATTTACAGAATACGGGGTGAGATGACAGTGAGGAAGGCTTTGCCACTGACAGAAAAGCAGAAACAGTTGACAAATGTACTTTGAGAGTAGCTGGTCTGAGGCCTAGTCCATTAAAATGAACTATATAATTCATAACTGCAGACAATTCAGCAGTGTCTGGGAATATATGCTTCTTGGAACACCAAATGCTGAATCTTTTTCCATTTTGGAGTTATAAGTTTTTCTGGTGGCAAGCTTTCGGGAGGCTTTGAGAATATCCAGAACCCCTTGGGACAGATGCAAATCTGCATATTCTAACTCTTCAAGAGCCATGCCTTGAGATTGAGAGACCGAAGATTAGGGTACCAAATCCTCCCCTGAAAGGAGGTTAACGGGTTGTAATTCCTGGGAAGACACGGGGAAGATGGACTGCTAGGGACAGCAACAGGGGGTACCAAGGCTGTCTGGCCCAGTCTGGAGCAATCAGAATCACTCTGCAGGGTTGTGACCTAATCTTGACCAGAACCTTGAACAGTAGAGGAAAAGGAGGGAAGGCATACAGAAATGTCCCCTCCCAGTTCAAGATCAGAGCATCCATAGAGACTGAGCCCAAGACTGGCAGTCTGCAACAAAACAGAGGAAGTTGGTGATTGTCTGGGGCTGCAAAGAGATCTCTGGAGTGCCCCACCTTGGAAAAAAAATCACTTTCAACACCGGAGGGTCCAGGGACCAATCGTGATGGCCCTGGGAGATCTTGCTCAATGCATCTGCTAGCACATTGTTCTTCCCTGAATGGTGGACTGCTATCAGAGAGGTCTGCAGAGAATAAGCTAGGGACCACAATTTCATGGCTTCCATGCACAAGGCCGTGGACCGAGTGCCTCCCTGCTTATTGATGTACCACAAGGTGGTGGTTTTGTCTGTCCTAACCTGAACCACTCTGTTCTGCACTGACAGAGAACGCTTGCAAGTCCAGAAAGACTGCCCTGAGTTCCAAGAGACTGATATGAAGAAAGGATTCCTCGGGGGACCACAGTCCCTGGGCTGCGGGAGCCCCCAGATGGGCTCCCCACCCCAATAGAGACGCATCCATGGTTAAGACCACAGAGTGAGACTATGTGACGAATGGGACTCCTTGTCTGAGGTTGTCCTGATCCTGCCACCATTGGAGAGCCTGGATCAGAGTCTGAGTCACTAGAACTAGTTTGGTTAGAGAATCTTTCTTCTGAGACCAAAAGGCCCTCAGGTGAAACTGAATGTCCCTCATCTGAAATCTGGCCACTTGGACCACTGCTGCAGAAGCTGCCATGTGGCCCAGAAGCTGAAGGAAGTGCCTTGCTGGCCGAGAGACTAGAAGGTGGAATGAAGAAGCCAGCTCTACAATAGTCCTTGCTCTTTCCAGGGGAAGAAAAGCTACTGCTTTGACTGTATCTAACTCTACACCTGTGAAGGTGAGGAGCTGTACAGGCTCGAGAACTGACTTGGGAAGACTGAGAAGGAATCCTAGGGTAGTGAGCACTTGCTGAGTCACTAGCAGGTCTGACTTGACTTGGTCTGGGGACTGACCCACAATGAGCCAGTCGTCCATGTATGGAAATATGGAAATATTCTTTCTTCTTAAAAAGGCCACTACTAACATACTAACATACTAAAATGCCAGCAGAATAGGCCTAATGGTCTTTCGTGTCTGCTCGTTTGGTCAGTCCCCAACCTGGGTGCTGACCTTGCTGTCCCCCTCGCCTTCTCTGGCTTCTCCCTTCCCAGTTCCGGATATTCTTGCTGCATTGGATTTTGCTTCCAGAACCCTTCCCTGTACCTGTCCCACCCTCCTGAACCCTCCACTGTCTCTGCCTCCACCAGCCCCTAGGCAGTGCATTCCATGGCTCCACCACCCTCTCAGTGAAGTAGCACCTCCTCCTTTCTCCCTGAATCTTCCCCTCCAGCTTCCAGCCATGCCCTCTAGTGGCCCTTCCTCCTTCCTTCAAGCACCCCGACTGTTCCTCCCCTATTTACCCTCTTCATGTACCTAAAGACCTCTATCATGTCCCCCGATCCCTCTCTCTTCCAATGTGTACATATTTAGCTCTTGAGCCTCTCCTCATAGGTCCTGTCCCCCAAGCCCCAAATCATTTGGTTGCCCTCCTCTGGACCCTCTCCAGGAGGTTAATGTCCCGCTTTAAGTGTGGCCTCCAAAACCACGCAGTACTCAAGGTGCGGCCTCACCAAGCAGTTATACAGAGGGAGTATCACTTCCTCCTTCTGGAGGTGATCCCAGCGATGCATCCCAGCATCCTGTTGGCCTTGGCTGCTGCCCTCCTACAAGTCTCAGGTTGTTTGATCTTGACATCCACCACCACCCCAGGTCCCTCTCAGCCATCGAGGACTTGTGGCATTCACCCCAGGGTGTACACTTGACCTGGGTTTCTGACCCCAGGTGGAGTACCTTGCATTTCCTGCATTGAACCTCAGCTCCACTTTCTGAGACCATCTTTCCAGAGCCTCCAGGTCCCCTGTAGGCCACCTCCCTCCTCCCCATCCACCACCACCCCAGTTTGAGTCATCTGCAAAGAGACTCATCTCACTCCTGATTCCTGTCCTTATGTCAGATACGTAGGCATTGAACAGAAGGGGCCCAAGGACTGATCCCTGTGGGACCCCACTAATGACCCTCTTTGGGGATGAGACTATCCCACCAACTACGACCCTCTGGGTCCGGTCCTGGAGCCAATTGCCTATCCATCTGATCATCTGGTTCCCCACCCCCATTTCTCCCAGCTTATCCAACAGGCCCACGTGAGGAACAGAGTCAATGCCTTTGCTGAAGTCCAGAAAGAGGACATCCACTGGTCTACCCAGGTCCAAGGCACTTGTCACCCAGTCATAGAACTCCACCAGGTTTGTCTGACACGCATTTCCCGGATGAATCCATGCTGTCTATCGTCCAGGCACCCTGACTTATCCAGGTCCCCCCCAGCCTCTCCTTGACAATGCCCTCCATCACCTTGCCCACCACCGAGGTCAGGCTGACAGGCCTGTAGTTCCTTGCCACCTCCCTTGATCCCCCCTTGTGGATAGGCACTATATGCGCCACCTTCCAGTCTTGGGGCACCCACCCTGTCCTCAGAGAGATGGTGAAAAGCTCTGCCAGGGGTTTTGCCAGGACATCTGCAAGTTCTTCAGCACTCTGGGATGTAATTTATCCGGCCCCGTGCTTTTCCGTCTTAAGGGAGCTGAGGGCTTCCTCACCTCTCAGCTGTGATTTCCACTCCGGTACCCCTTCCTGCTTAGCCTCCCCTCTCCCCAGACCTGCCGACTGCAAGGGCCCCCTCCTCAGTATCTCTGTCTCCTCCCGTATGATGCAGCACCCCATTTTCCCTGGTGAAAACTGAGGTGAAGTAATTATTTAGTACTTCAGCTCTGCTCCTCCGGTCTTGTGCCCATCCCTCCCTGATTTAATCCTGCTAATCTGCCCTTCACCCTTCGTTTTTCCCCAATGTATCTAAAGAACCCTTGTTCCTCTCCCATTTCCTGGCCAGGTTCTGCTCCTTCCTTGCCTTAGCCGCCCTCACCACTCTAGTGGCCCTTCTAGCCATCAGCTCGTACTCCTCGATCCCTTTCACTCCTTGAGCACTTGAATTGCTTATAGGCTGCTTTCTTTCCTCTGCACCACCTTCTGGACCTCCCTGGTCCCACCAACAGGTTTTGGGCCCTACCGCATTTCGTCTTACTCTTGCACAGTTGCTGGTAGCATCCTGCACCCCTCTCCTGATGATTTCCACCTACTATCAGCGTCCATGTCTGACCCAATCCCATCCAAATGCTCCTTAAGGATCCTTCCCATTTCTTAAAATCCCCCTCTGAGTCGGTTGCTACCTGCCTTTGTGCAGCCTTCTACCCCTCCTAGGTCCAGGCAGAACCAGACCGTGGCATGGTCACTCCCGCCAATGGGTCCCTTACCTCCAGGCCCCAATCTGGTCACTGTCTGCCAGGACCACATCCAGTACCCGTGCCTCCCTGGTCGGTTCCCTCACCTGCTGAGTTAGGAACGCGTCTTGAAAGACATCCAACAACCTCTGTTCCCTGGTCACAGAGGATGTCATAGTCTCCCAGTCTGTTCCTGGCATGTTTAAGTCCCCCAACCACCACCTTTCCTCTGCCCAGTCTGCAGTTTCTCCTAACATCTGCCACCAGACTGTCCTCCAGCTCTTCCGCCAGGGCAGGGGGTCTATACACCACTCCTATTTTTACTCTCTTGCCCCCCCTTGTTATCAAGGTGACCCAATCGCCTCCACGGTTCCCTCCGCCTCCTCTACTCCCCTATACCAATGCAGTTTTTGACTATCATTGCTACCCTCCTCCCTTCCCTCCCCTGTCCTTCCTGAACATAGTGTATCCCTCCAGGTTCAGGTCCCAGTCATGTCTTGCAGTGGCCCAAGTCTCAGTGACCGCTGCCACATCCACTGTTCCCCAGTTAGCATCGCCTGGAGCTCAGGCATTTTATTGCCCAAGCTCCTGGCATTTAGCAGGACTACCTTCCACCCTTTCCCTATAGTTCCATTTCCCCTGCTCATGTTCCCATGGGGATTCTGTTTTCCCCTGGTCTGCACTTTGCCAGTTGGCCTTTTCCTGCAATCCTCCTGGTCCCCAGGGGGGTGGAGACAGAGTCCAGGCATTGCTAGGCATTTTGTGAATACCCTTGGAGCCGATGTCAGGCTGAAGGGCATAGCTTTGAACTAATAATGGTCTGAAGGCAATTCGAACCTGAGGTACTTTCTGTAGGAGCACCTGATGGGAATGTGAAAGTAGGCATCTTTTAAGTCCAGGGAGGCTAGCCAGTCCCCTGGCCTTACAGAGGGAAGGATTATTCCCAGAGTCACCATTTTGAATTTTGGTTTTAAAAGATGTTTGTTCAGGTATCAAGTCTAGGATGGTTCACCACTACCCTGTTTTTTTAGGGTAAGAAAGTACCTGGAGTACAGACCCTTTGTCCCTGTGCAATGTGGGAACTCTCTCTACAGCCTTTAGAGCCAGTAGAGATGAAACCTCTGCCTCTAAGGCAATGGTTTCGGAGATGCTTGCAGGTGGAAAAGATCTAGCCCTCAGCTTTAGAAATTTCGAAGCTGAGAACCAGCTCCTGGCTTACCATCTCCAGGACCCACTTGTCTGAGGTAACAGACATCCAGTCCTGGGCAGTAAGCCAGCTGGCCTCCCTACAGGAATGGGGAGTCGAGCCGGGCTGACCCATCAGGGTGTCTGCTTGGCAGGAGCCTTAGGCTGAGGGGATGAATGCAGTCCTGCTCATCCCCCTTCTGCCTCTCCCTCTGAAGAACCCCCTCTGAGGAAAGGGAGAAGAGGTCTGTGCTTGGTAGAAAGGCCTATGAAAAGGCCTGCCCCTAGCTTGCTGCCTTTGAGGATTGCCTGCCTTTCCTTGGCCTGTGCACTCCTACAGGTGGTCCTATACTCATCCATCTTTTTCATGTAATTCTCTGTCTGCTCCCCAGAGAATTACCCACCACAGGGAAATCCATGGCCTTAGCCTCTGTGTCCTGTGAGAGACTAGTACATCCGAGCCAAGCCATTCTCTGAAGAGCCACAGAGGTAGCCATGACTCTAGATGACACATCATTGGAGTCCACAGCAGCATGGAACTATACCTTAGATGCCTCAATCCCATCAGCAGCCACCCCCTCCAGCTCCGAGGCTAGCTGGGGGGAGGCCTGCTTAGCCAGTGCCAGTACAGTGTCCCACCTGGACTACTGGTACCTGACTGCATAGGCCATATATTTAGCCTGCCTGAGTCCCAAGGTGGATGCCATGTACTGTTTCTTTGCCATGGCATCCAGCTTCCTAGAGTCTTTATCTGGGGGGTGTGAAGTCAAGGGTATATTAGCCTCATCACAGGCTGCAGCCTGCACAACCCCAACATGGCTGCATTGTTGATACAAGTACTTTGTATCTGAATCTGATAAGGTGTACCTTTTGTCCCTCCTTCTGTCGACAGGAGATACAGAATTTGGAGTTTTTAAAATCTTTTGTGTCTGTTTCCCAAAAGACTTATGAAGGGGAATGGACAGTCTCTTGGACTCTGGGATGTCCATCATTTCCACATAATCAGGTTCGTCTTGTTCCTCCACAGGGAGCTGGAGGGTTTCTGCCACTTTCCTGTAAAACATGTAGTGGGAAGGGGACTCAGAAAGCCTAGGAGGGGAAACACCAGAAGGCCTGTCTGGGGAGATGTCCGTTCAATGTGCTCATCCAGACCCTTCCCCACCATCGTCATCATCATCATCATCATCATCCCCTCCAATCCGTTCATAAAATCTTCAGAGGCATAAGCTGAGCGGAGGAACTAACCGAACAGAGCGCCTGCCAGAAGGTGCAGGATCAGACGGAACCGGGCAAAGCAATTCTACAATCCTTATCGCTTTGGCAATCTCTTCGGCGGTCAGAAAAAGGGTCTCTGGATCCGAACCGGCAGATTTTTCTTTTACCTTTTTATAGGAACCGATCCCTCAGGATTGGCTCCCCTCTTGCCCGAAGAAGTATCGCCCTGTTTAGAGAGCACTCCCTCAGGTTTGGTCAGAACCGAACCGGGCTGGCCATCCGGGTCAGCGGACTTCAAGGCCTCCTTATCCCTAAGCGTACCTAATCTTTTTCCAGGGTAAACTCAGGGAAATGTTTACAGATTTGGCAGTCTGAATCGAGGTGGTCAAACCCCAGACAACAAATACAGGTGGTGTGGGGAATCAGCCTTAGCAAAGACCTCCCCACACACACACACTGCAGTGTTGAAACCCAGTGAGCCCAGTTTTTCTTTTGGGTTTCTCAGACATAGCCATCCTAACCACAAACTGACCCTTTTTATGGCAAACAACCAGGCAAGACACCCTTATTGGTTGCTAACTGTGTCACGGTATTGGGGGGACACAAGAAAAGGCATTTTTTTTTTTTTTTTTTAAACCGATAAAGGACCGGTAACCACACTCTAAGTTTAGAAACAAAGACAGAATATGTAATTCACTAAACGGTTGGTTCAACTGAACCGGTCGAAAAATAAATTTTTACAATTTCCACAAGTTTACTATGTCTAGTTCACTACCTAGTACTTACTATACCACAGACATAGATCTAAATCGAAACTTCAAAACTTACGAAAAAATAAAATCTGTAAAACCAAAGACTTTAACTGACTTTCGAACTGCGAGCAAAGGAGAAATCTCCGGAGCGGCTGTTCAGTTAGGCGGAGTAAAGAATCTGACGGTTGTGCTTCTAAGTGCAGCAGACAGAGGTTTGAACCGAGCTCGAGCTCAATGTTCTAGCTCTGCATAGAAAATTAACCCTCTTCTCTCCGGGGCAGTCTGAGTGCTGGGGCTAACTGCAGTAGTCAGACTACAGCAAGACTTTATGTGGTTTGAATGAGTTCCGCTCTGCCCAAAAGTTTTATTTTTTGTAAAGTAATGAATTTGGGGAACTGACTCTTTACCAGAGGTCGCCAGAGCACATCCAGGGACTGGTAGTAGTAGTAGTAATAATGATTTTATTCATCTACAATGAACAAGGTAAAACAATCCCATTGAGTACACAAGTACACCCATTTTCAAGGACCACCTTCTAAAGTGCATAACCTTGTTACAGTATTGAGAATTTTTTTTTTCCAAGACATACAAAAATACAAATATACATGTACTTAATAAATACATTTCCACTTATTAAATCACATCCTACTAACCACCTATTACCCTTGTATTAAAAATCTATCCATTTTCCAGTGCTGTGCAACATTCATGGGGTTCCTCACTTTGTTTATGGTACCACTGCTTAATCTTAGTCCATCTTATTTTAACACCGTGAGATCTTAGGTCAACAGGCAGAGTATTGCAAGTTTTTGGACCCAAGTAAAACAGCATTGCACAACCACATTTTGTCCTACACTTTGGCACTTCAAACTCTATATAATGGGCTGATCTCAAACCCTTAATTGGGTGTTTAATTTATAGATCTTTGGTAATGCATTCAGGTAATTTATTTTCGATGAACTTGTACATAACTCTAGGTATTTGTACTCATTTACCATCTGTAATATGGAAGCATCTCTCACTATTATTTCCAAGTTGTTTTTTTTTAATATATGGGTCTTTATTTTTTTGCTGAAATAAAATTACCTTGGTTTTAGTAGTGTTCAAAACCAATTTATTTTTAATATAATAATTCTGTATATCAAAAACTAGTTGTAATGGGTGTTGTGTACAGTAAAAATCAATTCCTGCAACATACATAATAATATCAGCATACTGATGATATTTTTCGTGTTTAAATTCTAAATCATTTGTATATAAATTAAATAAAAGGGGTCCCAGGATTGATCCCTGTGGTACCCCCGCCCTATTTTCCTAAAGTCTGAAGAATATGTGTTTAGAAACGTCTTTTGTTTCCTACCCCTTAAACAACTGGAAAACCAATCTACAACATTATCTGAAAATCCCATATTTTACCAAGGGACTGACAGCATCAGCGCTTGTTCACAGGCTAGCTCATGTGCAGTGGCATGGAGACGCACTGCTGGGCTTCACGCTTGCCACCTCTTAGATTGCACTTGGAGCGATGACTGACTGAAGTTTAGTCTACCCGCCTCAGACTACGTTATGCTCACAGCTGATGATCGGTCTTCCGTAGAAGTGCATCTTGACCCTACCTGTAGTGCCAAAATTTATGTTTAAGACTAGGAATCCAAAGGTAGGTAGTAAAGTAAAAAAAAAAAGAAAAGCCATCAACGCCGACCTGGCTTTGGAAACGCACCTGAGGCTCATCGGTCATCGTGAGGGCTGGCCGTGGGCAGAAGGATGGAGCATCCCATGGACAGCTCTCCTTCTCGGGGGGAGGGTAGGGAGTATGTCTGGCGCTCAACGGACCCCTGGCCGAGGCCGGGGGTACTGCAGCAACCGGTGTCTGGACATTCAGGAGGTGGGGCGAACGCGGTACGTCATTGCATTTCCCCACCTCCATGATAAGCAGGGGATAAAAATCCCCATGCCAGCGCCTATATGAGGCCCACCGCACCACCACTGCATCAGCTCCCAGACTGGCCCCCCCCAACCTGACCAATGTCCTGTCAGCCATCCTGCAGGACATCCCACTAATCAGCTGGCCAGCCAGCCGGTCAGCCATCCTATGAGACATCCCACTAATTAGCTTGCCAGACACCCTGCCAGCCAGCCTGTGAGACATCCCACTAATCAGCTTGCCAGACACCCTGCCAGCCAGCCTGTGAGACATCCCACTAATTAGCTTGCCAGACACCCTGCCAGCCAGCCTGTGAGACATCCCACTAATTAGCTTGCCAGACACCCTGCCAGCCAGCCTGTGAGACATCCCACTAATCAGCTTGCCAGACACCCTGCCAGCCAGCCCATGAGACATCCTACAAATCAGCCTGCCGAGCCGTTTGCCTTTTTTTCCTGTTGGACTGTGCTTTTGGCTCCAGCCCTAGCTATGTTGTAGCCACCTGCTTTTGGATGGATTTTTTGATTTCTGCATCAGTTTGACTGTGTGATGTTCAAGTCAGAATAGCAGGTACTAGCAGAGGAATGCCTTAGCTTGTTTGTTAATTAGATACACAAATATCTCCATGAGACAAAGAAGTTCATGATAGTAGTGAAAGCCTTGTGAGTAGAGATGTGTCAGCAGAACCAGCATGTTTTGTTCTTACTCCATTAAGGGTGAAGTGCACTAATGGTACAGTGGCAATGGAATCCCTTGGGAAGAGAATTTTAAAAGATGAAAAATTCCAAGGTTACCAGTGTGAGGTAGGGTCTCTCACCAGATTGGAATCGAGGGAACCCATGCACAGTCACAAGAGAATATGACTACTATATGTAATCACAACTTACACAGAGCTGGCCGGGATACAATAGACTTAATGGTATCCTGGTTACTGTGCTCCACTCCCCAATGTCCACCTTCATTAAACGGCACCCTCAGCCCTTGCACACTATTGCAGAGCTTTACATGGGGGCTGGGGTGGCAGGTAAGGGGCAGATGTGTCCTGGACCCAGTACATCCAATCAGATTCCCGACCCGAGCTGTCCTGCCAGTGTATCCCTAACTCCAAATTCAGGAAGGGCTGGTCAGATACAGCATTCCTGCAAGGACTGCCATAGCAAACACAGAATTGCAAAATTCAGGTTGCTACCTACCTGGTGATCCAGTCCCCTAGCGCCATCAACTAGATTCTGAAATGGAGATTTTTAGTGGCACGCCGAACTGACTGAAAACGCTGAAAAAAAATCAGTACCGCCGTAACTGTTTGCGAAGCCATCAGTTTCTCATGCTGGTTTGGCATGTGACGTGTTGCGTTTGAAATATTTCCGTGGTGGTGTCCTTTGTTCCGCTGGACATCCTCTCCCCCGCTCAGAGTGACACTAGCGCTGATAACTGTAAAATCCTTACCGACCCTATGGTTCTCGGTTTGGCTGGGATCATGGAGGCTTGCCACTGCTGGTGCACAGAGGACGGAGGATCTCAAGTACTGGAAACTGACTGCTGGCTAGTCATGCCCCACCCCCAGCTGAAATAGCACATCAATTCTTGCTGGCATTAACATCAGAAGCAAGCCGCGCACAGTCCCGTGCACGAGCATGCTGATGCCCACCAAGCAACCAATCCCCACTAGCACCGAGGAGTCAGGCGCACCGACTCCCAGCCACCCCCAGGAGTCAGACTTTCACTGTCTGCCTCCACCCACTCCAGAGGAGGAGAGTAGTCCACTGATGCTCCTCCTCCTTCCTCCGCCAGGAGGAAGAGGAGGATGAGTCCATTAGGCATCCTTCCTCCCCCACCCCGGCAGATCCTCCGATGCTCCAGGCTCGTTCCCAAACCAGGTTGTTGGCGCCAGAAGTGATAATACTACTGTATGTGATAATGGGCCAGTGTGAAAGATCACGTTGAATCTTCAGTCCTAATGTGTGCACTAACATTTTTTGCAATGACTATATATCACACTTATGTGGTAGCACAAGCACAGTTAGGGTTGAGCAAGCTGTTTAATGTCATCACCAAATATCTGCAGTTTAAAACCTTTGGTGCTGTTTGACAAAATTTTCTGACATTCTGAATTTATGATCTGTGTGGCAAATTCTTAAGACTTGGCAAGTTTTGTGACAGATGCTCAACTGGATTCTAAGATCTAGAATTTTAAAAAACCTTTAAAATATAGAATAAAGTATGGTAGCCCATACACAACAACTCTACTTTGTTCTTACACAGAGTGGTTACCATGATGACAAAGCCCTCAAAAGCGAAGCTCGAGAGGTTCGTTTGTCATCATGGTAACCACGAGGTTAAGAAGAGGTTTGTGTAGTTCGGCTACCATACACTATTTTATATAGTGTATGGCAGAAAAAAGCAGAAACTGCCTACTTTTTGTGTCTGTTAGCATGAGTATTTACACTCCACCACCCGCACTTCACTGCTGGCCAGCTCATGCATGTGACGCTTCAGCTGTCCACTGTTCAAAGAGCAATGCTGATGGGTTCACTTACATTGTCACATATTTACTGACAGAGAACAAAAAGTCATTCTACATCAATAGTACAGCAAAATTACTTTTTCAAGTGTATGGCTCTGCATACACAAGGGAATTCCACCATACACTACAAAGCAGTTTTGGACATTTGTTTGCGCACCAGTGGAGCAAAAATGGTTTGGAATATTGTTCCAGAACTTCTGTAGTAGAAGGGCTCGAAGGTTTCATGAAACAATATTAATCAGTTCTTGAGTTGTAAGGTTTTGAAATATGGCATCTGAGCTTTTGAGCATGCTCAGTAAGATTTTTGATAGAAACAAACATAGAAATAGCCCTATCATATGAAAGAACTTTGCTTTCAACAAGCCATTTTAGTTTCATGAGCAAATGTGTTTTACTTTTTTGAGAACATTTTTTTTTTTTTTTTTTTTTTTACTGTCAGTTAAGTTGAGCCTTAATAACTTTGGCACCATTCAACGAAATTGCATAAAAGTTTGCATGTGCAGTTAGGGTGCCAAGTTCCTATGATCTGGCAAAGTGTGCTTGTCAGGACTCCAAGACCCAGGGAGTGTACAAATAAGAAAAGAAAAAAAAAAAAAACTTTTCTGGCCATTTTGTTGCTCATGTCTAGAGCAAAAAAGGTTTAGAATTTTGCTCCAACACTTTCAGGGTTCAAGTAGCTTGGCCCAAGGGGGTGCCTTTTAAAGATTTTATTAAAAAAATATTAATTGGTTTTCAAATTATACTGTTTTAAAAATGTGGCTTCTGAGCATGGGTTGAGTAGGCACTTTACTGTTAAACCCCAAAGTTTACACCACAATAACGTTAGCACTGTCTGACAAAATTGTATGAAGTTTTGCATACATGATCAGGGTGCCATATTCTTAGGCTTTGGCAAGTTTTGTGATAGCAGCTTGCCTGAATTTTGAGATACAGGGAGTGTAAAAACAACAAAAAACACACTTTGTGACAAGTCAAATTGGCTTTGATGTGGAGGAGGGACTTGACATATGTCACTACCTGGAAATGTACGAAACAGGATCTACTAGAACCCACCCCCCCACCAAGCCCTTCTATTTGATAGATCACTCTGGCAAGAAGGAATCATAGACCACTTTGTAAAGATGCGGGTAACTTTAGAAGCCTGGGACAAATGTACCAAACAACATTATATAGCTAAATTCCTCTGGCAATATAAATGGCTAGCTTGGGATAAGGACTTCTACTGAAGTATAAAAGTTCAGAAGGCAAGCTTCCCATAAACTACAAGGTGATAGAGGAGCATACTGGACCACCACCGGACCTACGTTGTTAGGGTAGAGTTCAAGTTGTGCTACTCTCTCAAAACTACCTTCGGTTATTCTGTATTAGTTTATTTGAGTTGGGGCTGCTACCCCACCCCTTTAAAAAAAAAAAACAAGGGGTGTGGGGGGGGCAAGTCCCCAATTCAAAACAATCTGAAACCAAAATTAATAGCAAGCACAAGCCAGCACTGTATTCACAAATGCTTTACTCTATGCAAGTAGTGGTGGTCCAGTATTCTCCACTATCGCCAACTACAATACCCCAGACAATTGCTACAGGGTGATATACTTAAAACTTTTGAGACCTGTAAGACAAAATTTGGCTGGACTACTGAGGACAGTTTTAGATATTTCCAGCTCAGGGATTACATGCTAACTAAACTAAGATGCGAGTGGTAGTGGGAAGAGTGGACCAAATAAATGTTATCCACTTCCCTACCTTACTCAGTCTATACAATAAAAAGGGGTGATTACATGAATATCAATTCTACTTACTTAGGAGACTCTCATTCCACACACCTGAAAGTATATATTAGATAAATGGCAGGCAGAAGTCCAATTTTCGAGTAACACTAAAGGAATGGGCTAAGATTTGGAAAGCCACATTCAAAATGGCATCCTCCTCTAGATGGCAGAAATTTGCCTGGGAAATATGCACCCGTTATTTTCTTACCCCAGTTATAAAAGCCAAATGGGACCCTGGATATAATGCCACCTGTTGGGAGAAGATGTGGAGCTGACAGGGCAAATCACAGCTGCATATTTTGGACTTGTCCCAGCCTGCAGCAATACTGGCAAGCAGTACAGGATAAACTACTTAACACTTTCACTATAGAAGAGACCCTTCAGTTCCAACACCTGATCCTTGGGCCCACCACGAGGGATTAAACGGAAGGGTACTACCAATTTATGGAATGTACGTATAGTAGTGGTAATTACAAACCTCCACTCCCATGGCAGGTGACTGGAAAGAAGTGATAAATCAGATTTCTGCAATGGAACGGTTGACCTTTGCAGTTCAGAATAGGACCCAAGAGTACCTCACCAGATGGATGCTCTGGAAAATCACAGAACCTGACAGCAGAAAACGACCCCATGGTCCATCCAGTCTGGCCTTACCCCTGCCCAGACTACTGCCTCCCTCCCTAAGAACCCCCCCAGTCCTTTTTGCCTGTCCCAAGCCATCTTGAATCCCGGCACCATCTCCACCCCCACAACCTCCTCCAGAAGCTTGTTCCAGGCATCCACCACCCTCTCCATAAAGAATCACCCCCTCACGTTCCCCCTGTAGTGTCCCTCTTGCAGTCTCAGGCCATGCCCCCTAGTAGTGGTATCCTTCTTCAGTTAAAATAAGCACCCCAGGCCCCCTTTGTTTAACTCCTTGACGTATTTGAAGGTCTCTATAATGTCCCCCCCCCCCTTCTAGTCTCCAGGGTATACAGTCCCAGCTCACAGCATCTCTGCTCATATGGTTTGCCCTTCCTAACTAGCACCATCTTGGTCACTCTTCGCTGAACCGTTTCAATTAGGTCTATGTCCTTGCGCAAGTGAGGCTTCCAAAA
The DNA here is from genome assembly GCA_016271365.2 of Neoceratodus forsteri. Classification (NCBI taxonomy): domain Eukaryota; kingdom Metazoa; phylum Chordata; order Ceratodontiformes; family Ceratodontidae; genus Neoceratodus; species Neoceratodus forsteri. Next base: position 1,073,548,791 of record CM057454.1, on the reverse strand, counting down.
CTAGACTCCGTACTCCAGGTGCGGTCTCACCATAGCTTAGTACAGGGGCACTAGAACGTCTCTCCTCCTGGCGGTGATTCCCCTGTCCATATTAGCCAGCATCCCACAGCCCTTTCCCACCACCCTAGCACACTGTTTCACCACCTTAAGGTTCCTAGAGACTACTATACCCAGATCCTTCTCCTGCTCCGTTGCCCTGCTTTCCTCCCCTCCCATTTTGTACCCTGTCCCCGGGTTTGTGTCCCAGGTGCAAAACTGCACACTTCCTGATGTTGAATTTTAGCTTCCAGGTCTCTGCCTACTCTTCTAGCACCCTCAGATCCTGCCTCATGTCCTCCACCCTGCCCTCAGTGTCCACCCTATTGTAGATTTTCATGTCACCCACAAAAAGCACCACCTGTCCTTTCAGTCCATCCGTAATGTCACATATATAGATACTGAAGCGAAGCAGTTCCAACACTGACTCCTGAGGTACCCTGCTCATCACCTGCCCCTCACTAAAGTGTCCCCCCTTCACTACCACCCTCTGGGTCCTGTCAGCTAGCCAGTCCCTCACCTCCATACTTCCCAGTTTATTGACCAACCTTCTGTGGGGGACAGTGTCGAAGGCCTTACTGAAGTCCAGGTAGGCCACATCCACCCTCTCTTGGTCTATTACCTGCGTCATCCAGTAGAAAACTTCAATAAGATTAGACTGGCATGACTTCCCCCTTGTGAACCCATACTGGTTGTTGTTCAGCAATCCATTCCCCTCTAGGACTGTGCTACCCTCTCCCTGATGAGTGCTTCCATGACTCTTCCCCACCACTGCAATAAGGCTGACTGGATGATAGTCCTTTGCCTCTCTACTCCCTCCCTTGTGTATTGGCACAACTGTGGCTCTCCTCCAGTTCTCCGTCACTCTCCCAGAGTCCAAAGATAGGTCGAATAGCCTTGCCAGCGGGGCGACTAACTCCTCCCTTAGCTCCCAGATCACCCTTGAATGCAGTCCATCTGGTCCCATGGCCATGTCCACTTTCACCCTATCGCGTTCCTCCCCGACTCTCTCCGTACTAAAGGGACTCATTTCCACCCCTCTTCCTCATCTCCGGCTCCCCACCCACTCATAAATATTGAGCAGATGTACCTGTTTAGCTCCTCTGCTTTCTTGTAGTTGTCCTCCAGTGGCTCCCCTCCCTCCTCCCATAGCCTTGCAATCCCTTAAGTAGTCTTCCTCCTTTCCCTCATGTACCTAAAAAAAATGTCTTTTGCCCCCCCACCCCGGCCTGTCTCACAATCCGTTAATCTGCGTCAGCCTTTGTCTTACTAATCTCTTTCCTTGCTAGCCTCCTAGATTCCCTGTAGGCTTCCCTTTCCTCCTCCTCCTTCTGCATTTCCTTATATTTCCTAAATGCCCTCTGCCTGCTCTCCACCACCCTCACTATACCCCTGTTGAACCACAGAGACCCCCTGTTTTTTGCTCCCTTCCTTATCCTCCTTATACATGTGTGTGGCCTCCCTGACCTTGTTTCTAATAGCCCCCCATAGGTCCTCCACATCCCTTATATATCACTAATCGCTCCCCCCCTAACTGCTGAAGGAATGCCCACTGTAACTCCTCCAAAATTTCCCTGCTTCTGGTTGAAGTTGCATCAGGGATGGACCACTCAACATCTGAGAGGTTCAGGTACCCTCCAACATTTCATTAGTCAAAATAGGTACACTTCTGTGTTTCAGTGAGTTGGGGGGCATATTAAAGCCGGGGGTCTGAGGGCTGCCAGGTCCCCATAAGCTCTGGGGGTTTAGATGCTCTGTGGTGAGTTTTGGGGCTTTTATTGAAGATAAAACACACTTTTGATGCTCTAGGTTTTAGTCTGATCTGCAGCGAGTTTTATGACAGGGTTTTAAATAATTGATTAACAGTTTTTTCCTTGGGACAATGCTAACTGTACAGAAAATATTTATATAGGTTTTCTAGAAATGTTATGTTTGTTAAACACAATGAGGCAAGTGCTATGCATTTTCACAATGTTTTAGCACTTTTATGAGCAAAACGCTAATCAATTTTTGGAGTTAAATAAAACCCTGTATGGCTATTTTTTTGAAGATGCAAGATGCTATTTTTGTGTGTTCACTACTCATGACTCCAGAGGGAAAATTATTGTTTTCCACTGGAGTTAGGGATGTTGGTGTCTCTCTGGCTAACCTTGGCTTAGAGTCTTTAGCTGCAACTGGGGTGGGCAGCTGACTGACCAACAATGTCAACCCTCCACCTCATGACCTTTTTTGCAATGTCCTGTGATGATTCTTCCTCCCCCTCCTCATCCTCTGCCCTTTCCTCTCCTCCTCCTCCTCCTCTACTTCTTCTTCTCCAAACAAGGACAAAGGTCAACAATATGCCCCCACCGCAGCAATTACCAATGCTGCCACACATGCGCACAAGTAGCAATAAAATGGAGCAGTACCTCCGTACTAAAAAGCAAACGAGCAACAAATTTGAATCCTGTCCCGGCTCATACATCAAAAGCAGCCGGACACAACCAAAAACAATCTAGGTCCAGATTCAAACACTTCCTAGTCACCCCCCAAAATAAAACCACACTGCCCTACTTAAGCACAAAGCAATATTCCACAGCCCCAGAACCAAGCAGTACTTCTTCTGGTGGAGCAATAAAATCACCCAAAATTGCATAAAAGAAACTTTTTACTATTTTTTCAGTATAAAAAAAATGGAGCTATTGTATAATAGCAATATACTCCAACAGGGTGTGGGTATACTGGTGGGTTTACCACACCTGGTGTAGTTAAGTCACTTGGCTGCACCTCGTGACCAAACCACACCAGCCGTGGTAAATCCACCAATATGCACCCACACCCTGTCGGGATATATTGCTTAAATATAAAACCTGCAGAAGGCAGGCAGGAAGTAACAAGGAGGGGGTATCAGTTGGCTCCCAAGAGGCCTTAGTACCACAACTGATGTTAGGGCCCCCAAGGAGCTAATTTTATAATGGGGGGGAAGGGCTACACATTGGCCAGGAAGTCCCGTACATCATTCTGCAGGAGGGGTGCCTGTCCTGGCCCCCTTCCCCCACCTGCAAGCAGCATTAGCCCCATCCAGCATTCAGCAAGAGGAGGCCTGTCCTGACTGTGACTGCAATGCCCCCACCACTTGTAAGCAACAGTGTGACCATCTCTGGTCACCCCCCCAGAATGTTGTTGTGTGCCCTGGATGTGCTGGGATGAGTCAGGGCACACAGGAAGCCGGTTCAGATTTAATTATTTGCTTATTTTAGGCTGTACTTGGTTATATATCAGATATCAGTTTCCAGTTCTCTTCTCTCTGTACCTCCGAGCACAGTTCTGGCCTGCAGTGAGCTCTGCTGCTTAATGCTTTAGTTTCTGTCACACTCCTGACTGAAATTAATTAAACAGTCAGCTGGTGATGCTCCATAGTCTTGCCATTAATAATGACAGCTGAGCTGACAGATCCGCTTGAAGGCTTCTGATGACAGCTGATCCGGCCCAGACTTTGGGGGGGGGGGGGGAGAGCGCGCGAGACCAGTCACCGACACCACACACCACCGGCACCACAAAAAGATAGACAGGACGGAGCGACGAGCGAAGGGCAGAGAATTCAAAGTTCTGTGTGGGGGAGGGGGTCGTCGTCCCCTCCCCCCTAGTTTGCCAATGAGTAGGGACACTGACCCTCAAACTCAACTGCCAGTTACTGGACACAGGCTCCAACACCCACTGTAGAAGAGTCATTGTGTTTATCTGTGCAAAGGTTTTTTATTCAACATCTTTTTAAGGTAGTATGCATTTCAGCTTAAGGAATGTACAGCACCTTCTCTGTGCAGTAGACAGCATCACCACCTCCATGAAGAACGGGTAAGGGACTGGAGAACTGTGTGTTTGTATATGTCCTTGCCGTTCCCCCATGGTCAGTTGGACACAGACTAACGCCATTTATGTTGCATTTAGCAAACCTTCAGTGGCAGAACAGAAGAACCCCTGCACCTTTTTGCAAACCCGACAGGCAGAACTTAGAACACCTGGCAGAAGAACACTCCCCCAAGTGTGAACCCAGCCAGCAGAGCATCAGCAATCAGCATCACTACCCAGTCCATGGCAGATGTCACACACCCTGACCCCCTCCCTACCGTCACCTGCAGAGAGAGAGATGCCATGGATCCGTCGGGAGAGACTGAGAGTGCATTGACAGTCACTTGATTCCTGCTGCATGCTCTGACTGCTCCTCCCCAGTGATGTGATGCTCAGTTCTGAACTGCGCTCTGAGACTGGTGACCTGACCAGCGGTTGCGATTAAATAATATGTAACAGGACTAAGAATTGCTCTGCTTGCTCCGACTAGACTCCACTCTACCGCAACTCGGGCTGGCTTGGACCATAGACTCCTCGGGATCATCAGCTCCTCAGAGAACTGGCACTACTAGTCCCACCAGTTAAGTTCAGAGTCAGCCAAGATGAAAGGGCAAGGCTGCGCGGCATACACTAGCACTAGCTGCAGTGCTTCCGGGGGTCAGTGAACGTCAAGGAGCCGTCTGCCGGCAGCACCACAGTAAGGGTAGCATTCTGATGGTTGCTATGGGGACGCCAGGACACTCCACACCCCTTGAACTGTGCCAGCTAAGTGGCACTCCTACAAAAAAGGAAAAAAGATTTCTCAGGGGAGGATAAATTGTTAAACTAAGGAAGCAGCAAATTCTGTACGATCCAATTAAGATCCAGTACCACTGTTAAAAATATGGTACTGTACTAGCAAAAACGGTACAGTTGGAGATTCTAAAATTCAGGTTGCTACCTGCCTGGTGATCCGGTCCCTTAGCACCACCGTCCAGATTCTTGAAATGGAGATTTTCAAGTGCCACGCCGAACTGGCTGAAAAAAATCAGTACTGCAGCAACTATTTGCGAGGCCATCATTATCAAATCGCACCTTCTTACAGCACTCCCAGTCTCCACTCATGGGTAATCTCCAGCACTCCTCTCAGGCTGATGCACAAAATAATTTTCTTCAGGATTGAAACCCGATCCCTCTCTTCCCCTGCTTCCGTCTCCTCTCCTGTAGTTCCCAGACTCCTCAGTTTCTTTTGTGCATCACTCCAGGCTGGTCACAGATTGTTTGGCTCTGTGCCAAGTTTTCACTTCTGAAAATCAGCTACACATTTAGTTAGCAAATTAAAGCATCAGGGACTTCTTTAAAGTTAAAATTGTAGCCAGAGTGGTTCTTAACATTATCTGTCCCATTCCTTCCTCAGTACACCTTGTTCTGCCGAGGAAAGGTTCGCCCATGCACCCAGCTTCCCACTGGTTTACCTTGTTCAGCCGGTGTGCAGAAGCTATGAGTACACAGTTTTTAAATTATGGCGCCTCATTAAGGAAACGCTGGATGCGCGCCTCGCGGTTTACCTTGTTCAACCGCGAGGGCGACTTTATGCTAAATGAGCGTCTGCTCCCTCCACAGCCTGCCTACCTGTCCCATTGTTTGCGTTGTTTAAATAATCCAAACGCTGTTCGGCAGCCTTTCTCGCTCGGTGTTCTCCATGCTGCGAGACAGGCCATGCTTTCTCCCTTCCTCCTTGGTCTCAAGAGCCCTCACTCTCGCGAGACCCACGCCGACCTATCAGGGCTCCCATTTATCCAATTCTAAGACGGCGGCACCCTAAATACCTTTCCACTCCACTAAAATGGCAGTGCAAGCCATGCGATTCTTAAAGGGGCAATGGCGTTTTCCATCTTACAAGGGAAATGTTTAATTTTGTTCTTTTTGGCGATTTAAAGCCTCTTATAAGGGGACACCAGGATGCTTTTTGGAGGCACAGCAAGGGAAGCAGACAAACTGTTTTTGAGCATTACTAACAGGATTCCATTGCTCATTAAGACAGGCGCAGCAGTTCTTCTGGGCATAGTCACTTCGCCTTGCTCCTTACTTCAGAAGCTGAACCAGGTTTAGGTTCCATGCTTCTGACTAATAACTGCACAGTATTTAAATAGTTTTTTTAAACAGTTACATTAAGGTGCATACCATCTGTTATATCTCATTCTCTATTCAATGGTGTTTTTCAGAGGAGACAAAATGACTTCAATACGGATTTGCAGGAAATGCCCCCATATTCTTTTAACCTCCGACTTGGGAGACCTATGTTCCCTATGCATGGCAGATGTAGATCCAAATATTTTCAATTCAAATTCGGGGTCCCCAGAGGAGGACATACTGCAGGATAGTGCTTCCACCTCTTCTCAGAGTGTGGTAGTTCAGCTTTTCCAAAAACTATTGGACAAAGTGGATGCATTGGGAGCAGACAAATGACCCCAGTCCCCTGAGAAACCCCCTCCACCAAAATGTCAGAGGGGTACCCCAATTCCAATCACAGAGGACGGGTCAGATTCTCCATACTCGGGGGACGAGCACCCAGAGGAGGAGGAGGCCGAAGAAGACATGGCCGCCAGGCTATGCCCCTTCAACTCCATCCCTGAGATCATCAGAGTAGTGTGCCAAACACTCCAAATTAACGAGCCCATACAGGAACCAGAGAACAGACTGGACCCTCTAGTGTGTGATAGAAAATGTTCCACCACCTTTTTTCCCTTTTGCCCAGCCCTGGATAACATCCTGGCTAGGGAATGGGAGGCTCCAGACCCAATAAAGACCAGGGAGAAGGGGACCTTCGAGAATAAATACCCACTAGCAGAGGAGAAAGAGAAGAGAACACTTGGGCTACTGTCCCAAAAGTCGATTCCGAGGTCTCGGCCCTGAGCAATAAGACGGTTTCACCATCCGAGTCAGCTTCCGCATTAAGAGACCCCATGGACAGGAAAGTGGACGATATAGTCTGGAAAGTTCACGACATGCTGACCATGAACATGAGAGCTTCCATGGCAGCCACGTATTCCTCCAGAGCTGTTCTCAGATGGCTGAAAGCAGCTCGATTAGACATTCCAGAAACCAGCACCCATGGGGCCACTATGGATTACGCTATCCAAGCAATTAAGTATTCAGTAAACAGAGACAGGAGATTAATTTGGCTTAAACTCTGGAAGGCTAACCAAGAATCAAAGTCCAGGCTCACAAAGCTTCAATTTTCAGGGGACAAGGTGTTCGGACCAGGCACTGAAGAATTTACTGTGAAGAAGGGAGAAGATAAGGACAACCAAGGGGGGGCAGAGCACTCTGCCTTCCTTTCGTAATAATAGATTCCGTCCCTATTCACACAGAGGAAAGAAGGGCTCCAGGCACCAAGGCCAAGACAGGTGCGCATTCGGGTTCAAACAGAATTTCTTCAGCCAAAAACCCCAATATCTTTCAAACCGGGACTGCAGTAGCCATTTCAACCCCAAGCAAGGCTTCAAACCCAACAGGCAAAACAGAGGTTTTCGACAATGAGAATCCACAGGCCCAGGACAATGCGGATGCAGTGGGGGGCAGACTACAGCTCTTCTCCACAACCTGGGCCGAAACAGTCAGGGACTGATAGGTCACAGAAATAATCCAACAAGGCTACGCCATCGAGTTCAACTCCTTGCCAAGACAGGCCAGATACATACAATCCCATGTTACGAAAAACAAGATGACCCCTGCACGAGTCAGAGCAATTCTACAACAACTGCTCAACAACAAAGCCATAAAACCAGTTCCAAACCATGAAAGATACTCAAGCATCTACTCAGTATTCTTTCTGGTTCCAAAAAAAGACAGGGGATCTACACCCAATACTAGATCTCAAATTTGTAAACAAATTTGTAAAATACCGAAGATTCAAAATGAAGACCTTATGGTCTACCATTGCGGCAATCCGCAAGGGGGACCTACTAACATCCATAGACCTGAGGGACACATACCTCCACATCCCAATCGGACCATCCCGTTAGAGATTCCTCAGGTTCAGCGTCTTGGGATATCACTTCCAGTATGAATGCCTACCCTTTGGTCTGGCGTCAGCGCCCCGAGTGTTCACCAAGGTCATGGCTCCACTTTAGCAGCCAAACTCCGAATGGAGGGAGTCCATGTAATCCCTTACCTGGAAGACTGGCTAATTTGGGCAAGATCGCAGAAGGAATCCCAAGCAGCAACTTGGAGAGCACTGCAGTTACTCACCCGACATGGATGGATAATCAACACCTCCAAAAGCCACCTGACACCAACTAAAACTATAGAACACTTGTCACGGGGACAGTCAAACCCTCGGAAACATGCATCAATGTGTTAGTGAACCAGTGCAGGCACATACTGCACTGCAAAATGATGACTCTGTGGCACCTCATGCAGTTATTAGGTCTAACGGCAGCTTGCATAGACCTACATGACTGGGCTAGAGCACACATGAGGCAATTACAACGTCTACTTCTCGACAAATGGAATTACAACTTACAAAACTACAATCAAAGGGTGACCATACCTACGCAGGTACAAAAGTCACTGAGATGGTGGACAAACCCACACAATCTAAATCAGGGAGCAAAATTAGGAAAAGGAGCGACCAGAATCCTCGAAACAGACACAAGCCTGCAAGGCTGGGGTGCTGTAATGGACAGGAGATCAGTCCAAGGAAGGTGGACAGAAACGAAACTGCCGATCAACATCCTGGAGACCACAGCAATATGACTGGCACTACAGTACTTCAAACCACAAGTAACGAGGCACCACGTAAAGGTGCGAACAGACAGCAGAGTAGCAATGTCCTACATAAACAAGCAACAAGGAACAAAAAGCAGAGCCATGGCCCGGGAGTCAGAAGCCCTCATGCTGTGGGCAGAGACACACCTTCTCAGCATCACAGCGGTACACCTAGCAGGCGTGCAAAACACCAGGGCAGACTGGCTAAGCAGGCAAACCCTACAACAGGGAGAGTGGCAACTCAATCCAGCCATATTCAACAAACTACAAAGGAGTTAGAGTCCGTTCCAAGTAGACCTCGTGGCATCGGCAACGAATGCTCCGCTACCAAAATATATATATCCAAGTACAAGGACAAGAACGCAGAGGGAGTAGATGTTCTCTCGACCCCATGGAAATTCCAGATAGCTTATGCATTCCCCCAATACCCATGATACCTGCGAGTCTACAGAAAATCAGGAACACGGGTACCACAGTGATTCTAATTGCCCCGGACTAGCCAAGACGAACATGGTATGCGCTCATCAAAAAGATGTTGATGGACAAGCCTATGAGACTCACCCCATACCAGACATTGCTCAAACAGGGGCCAATTTGGCACGAGGAACCAAGACCACTGAGGCAGATGGCATGGCCACTCAGAGGGTCAGACTGCTAAACCTAGGGGTGTCGACCAAAGTAGCAGATACTAACATACTAACATACTAAAATGCCAGCAGAATAGGCCTAATGGTCTTTCGCGTCTGCTCGTTTGGTCAGCCCCCACCCTGGGAGCTGACCTTGCTGCCCCCCCCCCACCTTCTCTGGCTTCTCCCTTCCCAGTTCCGGATATTCTCGCTGCATTGGATTTTGCTTCCAGAACCCTTCCCCTGTACCTGTCCCACCCCCTCTTGAACGCCTCCACTGCCTCTGCCTCCACCAGCCCCTAGGCAGCACATTCCATGGCTCCACCACCCTCTCAGTGAAGTAGCACCTCCTCCTTTCTCCCTGAATCTTCCCTCCCGCTTCCACCCATGCCCTCTAGTGGCCCCTCCTCCTCCTTCCCTTCAAGCACCCCGACTGTTCCTCCCTATTTACCCCTTCATGTACCTGAAGACCTCTATCATGTCCCCTCATCCCTTCTCTCTTCCAATGTGTACATATTTAGCTCTTCGAGCCTCTCCTCACAGGTCCTGTCAACCAAGCCCCAAATCATTTTGGTTGCCCTCCTCTGGAACCTCTCCAGGAGGTTAATGTCCCTCTTTAAGTGTGGCCTCCAAAACTGCACGCAGTACTCGAGGTGTAGCCTCACCAAGCACTTATACAGAGGGAGTATCGCGTCCCTCCTTCTGGAGGTGATCCCCCTAGCGATGCATCCCAGCATCCTGTTGGCCTAGGCTGCTGCCCTCCTACAAGTCTCTGAGTTGTTCATCTTGACATCCACTACCACCCCCAGGTCCCTCTCAGCCATCGAGACTTGTAGCATTCCCCCCCCCCGGGTGTACACTTGGCCCAGGTTTCTGGCCCCCAGGTGCAGTACCTTTCATTTCCCTGCATTGAACCTCAGCTTCCACTTTCTAGACCATCTTTACAGAGCCTCCAGGTCCCCCTGTAGGGCCACCCTCCCCTCATCCCCATCCACCACCGCCCCCAGTTTTGAGTCATCTGCAAAGAGACTCATCTCACCCTGATACCTGTTCTTATGTCAGAGACATAGGCGTTGAACAGGACTCTACTACAGGCCAGAAGACACTCGACTAACAAAACATATAACAGACACTAGGGGGCATTTGTTTATTGGTGTAGCACTAAATAAATTCAGGCTTCAAATTGCAATATTTTACATGTGTTAGAGTTTCTGCAAGATGGTCTAGACAAGGGGTTGACGGCGGCATCGTTAAGGGATCAAACAGCTGCCATAGAAGCAATGCAGGGGAAAAAAGATGGACAGCTGCCTGGGGCACACCCATTAGTGCAGTCCTTCCTAAGAGCAGCCGCCAATATCACCTACTCCCCTAGACCAGTTTCTGTCCCTTGGCAGCTTAACTTAGTACTAGACACCTTAACGGAGGATCCTTTCAAACCTCTGGATTCGGCTCCCCTACCCTTTCTAACCACGAAAACAGTCTTTCTGATACCAATATACTCAGCTAGGAAAACCAGTGAGATACAGGCCCTATCATACAGAGAACCTTTTCTCACGTTCTTTCCAGATAGAGTGGTCCTAAGAACCATACCGTCTTTCATCCCTAAGGTGGCGACGGCCTTTCACACAGGTCAAGAAATTATAGTCCCAACCATTTGCCCAACTGAACAGGACCCCAACAGGGACACCCTCCTCTGTTTGGACCCAGCTAGAGCCCTTCGCATCTACTTGGACAGGACAGAGTCCTTTCGACAGTCAGACAGACTCTTCGTCCTCCACCAAGGACAAAAGAGGGCTTACCAGCTTCCAGGTCGACGGTCACCAGATGGCTGCGAGGCACCATCTCCCAGGCTTATAAGGCTAGGGAGGCCGATCCACCGCCCATCACCAAGGCCCACTCTACTAGAGAAATAGCCACATCCTGGGCAGAAAGAAGCTTAGTGTCAGTAAGGGAGATCTGCCAGGGGGCTACTTGGTCATGCCCCCATATGTTTACCAAATACTACCGCTTGGATACAGGGTTGACAGGCAATTCTGAATTTGGTCGAAAAGTAATCCAAACAGCTTTGAGTCAGGTTCCTCCTCCCTCCCAAGTCATTTCCAATACTGCTGTATAATCACCCATGAATGGAGACTGGGAGAGCTGTAAGACGGTGCGATTGATAATGGAAGTTTACTCACATGGTGAAGGTGATTATAGGAGCACCTTCTTACAGCACTCCGTAGCCCACCCAATGAGGAGGAACACACAGTACCAAACCATGAATAAGAGTCTGAAAAAAATGCGTCATTACGTTCATTAATGCTGATGTTAAACAATATGCTGATTACAAGGTTGTACACTCACATGATAAGCGTAGAGCAGTAACGACTTCATTACCGTACATTATGAACCACCAAAACAATAGAGAGTAAAGGATGAACAGTTTACACAACTTCACAATGTGTGGTAAGTTTTTTCTAACTGGTGGCACTCCTCAGGGAGACCACCAGGCCACTTTACTGTCAACTCATAGTTTCAGAAGGTTCCAAAAGCTCGGGAAGATCTCGTACTGGAGTCTGGGAACTACAAGGGAGGAGACAAAAGCAGTGGAAGAGAGGAATCGGGTTTCGATCCTGAAAAAATTATTTTGTGCATCAGCCTGAGATTACCCATGAGTGGAGACTGGGAGTGCTGTAAGAAGGTGCTCCTATAATCACCGTTACCAGGCGAGTAAACTTCCATTATAGTGTATAGTGGAATGCTGTTATGCATGAAATTCCATGCCTGGAATATGCTTGTTCTACTGCAGTAGGATGTCACTACTGCAGCAGAACCACTTGGAATCCCGGCACATTGCTGCTTTTCTCTAATTCTGTGGTGACAGTATTATAGAACCTCTAGAGACTTTTCAAGTCAGTTTCATTATGAAAAAGAGAGGGGAAAAAAAAAAACACAAAGCACACATTTCACATAATACTACTTAACACTATAAAAAATACAGGATGAGCAACTTTATGCACAACCTGTGGGTTCTGTCACCTCGGTGTTCTGATCAGATCCCTCTGTGGCACAACACACTGGTTGTGCATAGTTGTCCATCCAGTATTCTCTATGTTTCCCATGCTGGCTTGGCGTGTGACGTGTGCGTTTCAAATACCTCCGGTGGTGTCGTCCTTTGGTCCGCCCCCCCAACCCCGGTCAGAGTGACGTTAACGCTGATCCCTGTGAAATCCTTACCGACGCTATGGTTCTCTGGTATGGATCGTGGAGGCTAGCACACAGAGGACGGAGAATCTCAGCTGCTGGAACCTGACTGCTGGCTAGTCTTAGCAGATCAATTCTTGCTGCCACAGCATGAATAACGTAAGGACATACACACTATAGCAGCAAAGAACTATGTAGGCAGACCTCACAAATGCTACCCCAGGTAAAAAATTAAATCTAGCCACTAACATACACTGAGTATGCCTGCAGACGTCAGTGCTTTCCAAGACTAAGTTCAACCGGTCCACAATACAACTAACAACTCGAAGTAAACACACACACTTACGAGCGAGAACGCTCTGGTTTCTAGCTTGCAGTCCCGGGTTTCTTACCTGTGCGACACAACACCGAAGGCACATCGCTGCCCGATTAATCTTTTTAGCCGCTCCCAGTACCTGTCAAGTCCTCACACGGTCCACAACCCTCCCGGGGCCCGACGGTGGCGGTCCGATGTTGTTCCCGGAGCCCAGCCCCGCCGGGCGGCGTATCCTGCAGCCGATGTGACGGCAGACGCTACTGTGTTGACAGGGTCGCTTGTGCCTCTAGGTTTCGATCCCTGGGGTGCAACTCTACAGAAGGAAACGCAAGAACCCAGCAGAAGCCCGACTGTGATTGTGTTATCCGTGCCTGTGCAGCAGAATGTGAAAGAAACAAAAGTTAAAAATGTTCTTTCGGGCTACAAAACTACAGTCGGAATAATGTCAGATAGGGTGCCCACGTCGCAGCACACGAGATCCAACTGCCTGAAGTTTAGCACCCAAGCTCTGTTCCCACGCTCCACCTTCAGCAGTACCAGAGCAGTGGCGCTAGGTGGATATCGGATTTTTTCCTTTCAAGTATTTTGTCCTAGTTCTCACTTCCTTTGTCGTCAGTTTCTGGGGGAATAATAAATCACTTCCTGGTCGAACAGTTTCGGGCTTCTTTATGTTAGCAGGCATTTGATTAGATGTTTCCTAGTCAGTAGTACTCAAATGAGGGAGCTCTCTGGATTTTGACCACTGAAATCAGAAAAAAAAATCAGGGCCCTAATGTATATGTTTAACTGAACCGAAGGTTCGAGAAATGCGTTTCTAAAGACGGGGGGGGACCATTTGTTCACTGGTGCGATGCTATAAAAAAAGGGGTATCAAAATAAATGGCAAAATCAGGGGAACTCCCTGAAAATAGGAAGTTTTGGAAGGTATGCATCTCACAGAATGGGAGAAAAGACTCTTCTTTTCCGTTTCTAGTTTGTATTTATTGTGGACTAGGAAAAACGGAATTCTGATGGTTGATTACTTATGCAGGAGTGCAGTCGAAAATTCAAATAGGCCATTTAGCACTTGAGTGATTGCAAATTAGAAACAAGATTGGCCAACCTCTTAAAGGGGTACTACTGTAGTGCCCCAGAGTCCTGGTGCCCTCCAGATATGGGCAGCCAGGTGCTTTGGGGCTGTGATGACAGGAAGGTGCCCCAGGGTGTAGGGAGGACTCCTAACCAGGTATCCCCACCCCCACATGTGAAACCCCAGCAGGGCTCCATTTTAAAAACAAAGATTTCCCTTGCTCATTTTTCCCTGTCTGCAGCTTCCTAAGACCGCCCCAGTTACCTCGTGCCAGGCACCTGCTCTCGTGGGCCCGGTTGTGAGGGCACGCAGGCAGGGATGGTCTTGAGAGGATTCTGAAATGGAATCCTCAGCCCGTTTGAACGGCAGCAGCCGTTCAGTTGGTTGGTGAGCAGCAGAAAGTGCCGCAGCAAATGTGAGAGAGAGAGAGAGAGCGCTAGGCTGGCTGGGGCCAGTTAAATGGAAGGGTACTTACCTGAAGTCCTGGGGTCCCTTCCAATGTCCTGGATGGTCCTCAGCCAATTGCTCCTTCTTCTTTCAAGTGGCGGCTGTAGTTGTTGGGTTCATCCTGGTGCCGTCGCCACGGTAAAATGTGTTGGGAGGGGCAGTAGGTCCAGGCCGTCCCCTCCATTCTGCACCGGCCGCATAGTGGTTCCGTGGGAGGGGTGGCAAGAAGTAATCCCAGGCCAGCCCCTCCACCCAAAAGTTCCCGCAGAGGTTCGTCGGGACAGGCAGCAGGTCCAGGCTGTCCCCTCCAACAACGGCGGCAGCAGCAGAAGGTCTCTGGGAGGGCTGGCAGCAGCAACCCCAGGCCAGACCCTCCATCCAGCTCCCAACAACGTAGCGGAGGTTCATCGGGAGGGGCAGCAGGTCCGGGCTGACTCCTCCATCACCCGCAGCCCAGCAATCATGGAGGCCTGTGGGAGGAGGTGAGTCCAGGCCTCCCCAGCACCAACAGCAGTCTCCGGCCCAGAGAAGAGAGGGTAGCAGGATGAGTGGCAGCAGCACCAAGGTTGGGTGCTTGCTTCCGGGGGGGGAATAACTTTTTTTTTTAATTATTTTTAAATAAATCTTCTTGCGCTTCCAGGTGCCAGCTAAGGCAGTGACTGAGGGGCAACAGTCAAGGCCTCAGAAAAAGGGACCGCCCTCAGGGCAGGTCAAAAGAGAAGGCTCCGTAGAACCAGTGACGTGGAGGCGGGCAGGGCCCGAGCAAAAGACCACATATGGGGGCAGAGTAACAGAAGGCTTCCCTGAGCCAAATGACTGTGGAGAGGTGTGCAACCAGGACCGCCCATAGGGTGGAGCTTCAGGAAAGCCCCATAGACAGTGAAAAAAAGGGGTCTGGGATGGTGCAGCATGACTGACTGCTTGTATGGACAGTGGCCTTAAATGGGCAATGACAGGTTCCCCAGAGTTAAAGGGGGCAATGACAGGCCCCTGCAGTCTAGAAGGGCCAGAAACTGTATTTATTTATTTATTACATTTTGGTGACCCGGGTAGGCCCACTGAGCCCTGAAGGTCCCTTTTTCAGGGGCGACCTGGGATAACAGTACAAGTTATAAGAATGAACAAGGACATAAGGAACATTTGAGGCATTGTGAGTTACATCATGAGGTGGTTACAGTAAAGAAAAATAGTGGATACAGACATGGTAAAAGAAAAGCAGTGGATACAGGCATGACTTACAGGCACGGTAAAAGAAAAGCAGTGGATGCAGGCATGGGTACAGGCATGGTTATCATCATGACATGTAAGCAATTGGTAGTACTTTGCATATAGTTTATTCAGGGGTTACACGTGGCTTCTGGCGAGCAGTCTGTATAAGGCAGGTATTAGGAAGGTTAAGCTAGGAGATGGGAGTTGGAGAGGAGGGGAGTACCTTAGAAGCTTTAAGTGCCATGACAGTGGCATGCGTTTGAGGTCAGCAGATGGGACTTAAGCCTGATGCGGAAGTTCATGAGTGAGGAGGAGGCCTGGACCTGGGGAGGGAGTTTGTTCCATTGGCAGGTTGCTTGGGAGGAAAAGGATCATCCGCCAGTGTTTGTCCTTACCCTAGGGACTTCTAATAGCATTCTATCTGAGGTCCTTAGGTTCCTTGGGTTGTGTTTGAGGGTTATGGTCCTGGCAATGCTTGGCGGAGCGTGGGGTTTGAGAAGCTTGTAGGCCTGGACAAGCAAGGGGTATTGGAGGCGGGCGACCAATGTGGGCCAACGAAGATTGGCCAAAATGTCACAGTGGTGACATCCTGGGTGGTCTAAGGTTGCGAAACGAGCTATTTTATTATATAGGGTTTGCATCCTGGTAATCTGTTGTTTAGCCATGCCCTGTATAATAGGGGCCGCAAAGGTCAGGTTGGGTAGAAGGACGCTGGTAGCTATGGAGAGCCTGGCTTCAGGGATGAGTTGGTCCCTGAGTCGGTACAGGGTGCCAAGTTTCCGATGTAGGGTCCTGGTGACCTGGTCCACGTGTTCCTTGTATGTGATATTCTGATCCAACGTGAGGCCTAAGTATTTAAGGGAGAGGACTACGTTAATGGCTTTACCAGAGAGTGAGGTTAAGGAGAAGGATGAGGACCTGTCAAATCCCAGGGATCTTGGCCCAAATAGCATTGCCTTGGTCTTGTCGGCAGTTAGTACCATTCTGTTCTTACATAGCCAAGTCTCTAGTGAAGTGAGATCCTTTTGGAGTAGAGGGCCTAGGGCAACCACGTCACGCAGGGGTCGGAAGATGACAGTATCATCACCGTACTGCACAACCGAGCTCTCCACGCAGTGGGTACGCAGGTCATTGATAAACAAGGAAAACAGGAGGGGGCCTAGAATTGAGCCCTGAGGTACACCCTGGTTTAGAGGTAGTGGGTCAGACATGGTCCCTTTCCATGAGACTCTCTGTGCCCTGCCTGATAAGTAGCTCCCAGACCACTTCAGGGCATGATTGTCTAGGCCTATATTTTGCAGCTCCTGTAGCAGCAAGTTGTGGTCGACGAGGTCGAACGCCTTGGATAAGTCTTTAAAGACTGCACCAGTGGTACCCCTTGTCCATTGCCCTGAGAACTCCCATCTGTGAAGTTAATGAGGGCAGTGTCAGTACCATGGTTTGTTCTAAATCCATGTTGGGAGGGGGCAAGGAGCTGATGAGCTTCCAGGTAGTCCCTGAGTTGATTATAGATGACTCTTTCTTGCACGTTAGCAAGTGAGCAGAGGAGGGAGATGGGCCTGTAGTTGTTGAGTTTTTCCCTGAGCCCCCCCTTGTGAATAGGGACAACATTGGCATGTTTCCACGGGTCAGGGACTGCTCCTTCCCTCAGTGATCGATTGAGGAGCATGGTTATAGGCCGGGCTAAGGAGGTAGCTCCTGCCTTGAGTAGCCGAGGGGTTGATACCGTCGGGTCCCCCTGACCCTTTTGGTTTTAGGTTCCTTAGGAGGTTTAGTACTTCAGTGCGTTTAGCCAGTCTCAGGTGAAATGGGGGTCTTTCCATGTGAGGTGGTTCATCTGAGGTGGGGGGAGAGTCTGGGGAGACAGGCAGGTCTTGTAGGCCTCGAGGTCTGAGAAGTGCCTGTTAAGGGCAGCCGATATTTGAGAAGGGTCAGTTGTGAGCTGACCGTTAATCTCCATGGGACAGGACTCAGGCTTTTTTGCTGCCCTTGATCAGGTCATTGATATGATTCCAGAATTGCTTGGGGTTGCCTAGGCTGGTTTTCTGGAGGTGTGTTAAGTAATCTGTCTTAGCGAGTTTTATGGCTCTCTTGGCTTTGTTCCTCAGGGCTTTGTATTCAGTGAGATCTGCCGGGAGGGAGGAGAGCCTAAACTTTTTCCAGACTTTTTCCCGAGTAGCCATTAGGGCTTTGAGGGAGGGAGAGATCCACTTGTAGCAGCTGCCTTTAGCCCTCATTCTCTTCATTGGAGCAAAGAGGTTGGCCGCTGTGGTTAGTTCGTCCTGGAAGTATTGCACAGCCTCAGTAAGAACAGGGAGAAGATTTATGGGGTTCCAGTTCAGACTACTTAGGTAGCGATTGTATTGTAGTTCAGAGAACTTGGAGAAGTCGCAATTGGAGAAGAATTCTAGGTTGGACCTTGGGTGGTTTGTTTTCCATATACAGAAGATTGGGGATGGTCACTCAGGGAGTCTGCCATTGTGCCCGCACTCTGTATATTAGTGGGGTTAGACACCAGAGCCCAGTCAAGGGTGGTGTGGTTCCCAGTTTTGTAATTAAGTCTGGTCGGTTCAGAGATGACCTGCGTCAGACCTGCTTCATGGGTAAGTGACTTCGAGGCATGACCAGGGTTCTGGGCCCAGTTAATTTTTGTTGAAGTCACCCAGGATTAGTTGCTCCGTTGTTACCTTGGTAGCCGTATCATTTGTGATGGCTTCAAGGGATTTGAGGGCTGATTTTGGTGGGTGGTAGACACAGACAATTGTTAGTTGCTTGGTGTGCCCTAGGGTTATCCGGATGTATATGCTCTCTCCCTCAGCAGTAGGATTAGTCTGCTGGGGTAGAGGTGACATGGAGAGGTCATCCTTAGCATAGATTAGGACCCCACCCCCTTTTTTGTTTTCTCTGTCATTGCGGTAGCTATTGTAGCCCACGACCTGAATCTCGTGGTCATGGATGTGGGCTTTTAGCCAGGTTTCAGAGATGGCTAGTAAAGACCGGTTTGTAGGAGGTTCAACCAGGCTTGGACTTTGTGTATTTTGGTCTAAGACTACATATGTTCATATGTGCTATCTTCGGACCCTTGTGGCCACCCATTGATGGTCCTGGGGGATGCTACAGTGTATTGAGTACATAGGGCCAGGGTTAGGTTGGATATCACCTGATAGGAGAAGTAGCAAGACTAGTAACCTGAGCAGTTTAGTGCTAGGTATTGAGATGAGGTGTCTTCGGCGCGTCCCTGCTCATATAGTAAAGCAGGTTAGCATACACCCTTTTTTATGATCTCATGCTCTGTTAAGAGACTAGATGTACTTGAGGTAGGGTAGCTGCTAAGGAAGTTGTGTGGGGGGGATATTATGTAGATTGCTCACTGGTTCTGGAGGGAATGGGTCTATGAGCCTGTACACCCAGAGTAGGGTCGGTGAGTAGATTATGGCAAGTAGTACACCCGTATTAGGGGGAGGGACACTTGGGTTCCTAGCACACCAAGGAGGGCGGAAGGAAGCATATACTAAGTAAGGCATTATTATTGGATGATGTCAGCATAGCGTAGGTAAGAATAGGGTGCTCAGAGTCTATCTGACTTGAGTCTGAAGGGTGGATGGCAGACACTGAGAGCTTCCTGTTTTCAGCTGCAGAGCTGTCGTACATAATGATTGAATGCATAATTGTTATTGCTTACAAAAGGGGCAGAACAAATGCCAGGTTCCGTAGAGCAAGGAACTGTATACCTTAGTGTGGATTAATGCCTGACACCTGAATCCAAGTGGCATGTACCAGAGGTCAGGTTTAAAAAAGAGGCAACGCACTCTCAAAAGTAACACTATTTGTAAATAAATGTACATAGTTGGTTTTATTGCAGTGCTTTTGGGCCCCTGTGATGACGCTGTCCCCATGCCAGTATGTATGTGCCAGCTGAAGATGGCCACGAAGTGACAGTGCCCCTTGTGATGTTATGTCATTTGATAAACTGAATTGCTGTAACTGTTGATAAAGTGCCCTATTTAGGCCGGCCCGGTGGCGCTGAGGGTTGAGGCACTGGACGCCACACCTCACGTCACGCCAGCGATCTGGATTCGGAAATGGACTCCGGCCGCCAGGAGTCGGCAGGGGAGGGAAGAGATTGAGCATCCGGAGGAATGCTCTCTCTTCCCGGGGTGAGTTCTAGGGGCTGCGTCGCACAAGCGCGACCTCTGGCGGTGGCCGGAGGAAGCCAAGATTGCGTCACCGCGTAAAGGAGGAGGCAGAGCTGCGTGGGCATTAATGACCAGGACACCATTGCACAACCGAGCTCTGGGGAGAAACAGAAAAACAGAAAAAAAAAACTGCTGTTTTTTTTTGTTTGTTTGTTTACAACCTGCAGGCAAGTAACGGCGGTCAGCACAGTGCACATTCACTGTTGTCTTCACCTCTTTTTTTCTCACTCAGTCTTTCTCTTATCTACTTCTTTAATTTGCTACCTGTATTTTCTCTTGGTCATCTGTATTTTTTGGAAGTCCTGCCCATCACACGCATGTAGCTGGTCACAGCACCATCTGATCTCTCATTTTCTCTTGCTCATTTAATTTCAAATATGTATTTATTTTTTAATCCCTTTGCTACCAGTATGTCTTCCTTCGGGAATTTGTTTTCTTTTGCTGCCTGTGGTAGACATATTCACCCATCTTCTGAGCTATCTTTTCTCAACTAGTACTCCTCTCGTATGCATCCTTCAGTCTCAGTTTTTTTTTTTTTGCTCTGCCTGCCATCAAATGTTGGTGTCTGTCTCGTCCTCTTCGTAGCTGTGCAGCATAGATTAGCATCAACACATAGGCAGACTGCCTGATTTGTCTTCTCTTCCCCTGGGCCTTCAGCCAGCAGCTCTGCCTGCTGCCACAATTACAAAATGGCTTCAGCAGCCCCTTTTTTGTTAACAATAATCTTTATTTCCTAAGCACAATTCAAGGTATCAAAGCACTTTACAATAAATGACTAAAACTGTTAAAAAAAACTTACATACTTAAAATACAGCAGTAACACTTGGACAATATTGATCTCAACTGGTAGAAAAAGCAATGTTTAAATAAATATGTTTTCAGTGCTGTTTTGAAACTCTCCACAATCTAGCACTCTCGAACCCGACGAGGTAGAGAGTTCCACAGTGTCGCGGCTGCAAATGAATGGGCCCCTGATGTCTTTAACTGAACCCTGGGAATCTCTAGCAATCCCTCGTCATCTGAGCAGTCGGGAGGGCCAGTAGGGACAAAGAAGCTCTTGCAGGTACCCAGTCCCAGTCCATGTAGGGCTCTTTAGGTCAGCAAGCTGACCTTAAAAGGTGATCTGCCATTGAACTGGCTGCCAGTGCATCTTGTACAACACAGGTGTAATGTGGCTAGATCTAGAAAGCTCAGTCAGTAACCTGGTTGCTGCATTCTGCACCAGCTGCAGACTGTGGATATCAACCCCAGGTAGCTCTAGGTAAGGGCATTGCAGTAATCCAGACGGGAGGTCACAAAGGCGTGGACCAGTGTCGGAAGGTCGTCGGGCGGAACCAGGTGTCTAATCTGGGTGATATTCATCAGATGGTAAAATGAGGTCTTGACAGAAGACACCTGAGATTTCAGGGTCAACACCTCGTCAAGTATAACACCCAGACTACGCACCCATTCAGAGATCATTAGCTGACAGCCTTCTAACACAAGTCCGGATGCCTGCCCTGCCGCAGACCCCTCTGCCCAGCAACCAGGATCCACGAACAAAACCTCAGTCTTATCGGGATTCAGCTACAGCCAACTGGCACTCATCCAGTCCAGGATCTCGGATAGGCAGTTGTTAAATACTAAGACCGCAACATCCTTATCAGGCACAAAAGGCATGTATAGCCGAGTGTCATCTGCAAAGCAGTGAAAACTTGGTTCGTACCATCTAACATTGTCCCCCAGCGGCAACATGTACACTGCAAACAGCATAGGGGACAGTACCGAGCCCTGCGGGACCCCACATGGCAGGGAGAAAGCATCAGAGGAAAACATTCCCCAGTACTACTCTCAGAGGCCTGCCAGTAAGGAAAGAGTGGAACCATCCGAGTACTCTACCAGACTGTCCGCAGACCAACTGCAGGCACTCTAACAGTACCCCATGGTCCACGGTGTCAAGTGCCATGGAGAGATCGAGGAAGACCAAGATGGCACGGTTCCTCCGATCTCTCGTTATAAGGAGGTCATTCAGCACTCAAACCAGGGCCATCTCAGTACTGTGTCTTTTCCTAAACCCTGATTAAAAGGGATCATAGATGTCATGGATGACAAGATGAACCTCCAGCTGCAGCGCAACCACCTTTTCAATAGCCTTACCCATGAAGGGAAGGTTAGAGACAGGCCTGTAGTTGGCAAGACCGTCCGGGTCTAGAGAAGATTTCTTAAGAAGGGGAGTCACCACTGCCTCCTTCAGGGAGTCTGGGAAACTCGCCAATCTCCAGCGAATACCGGACAATCTCAGCCAGGACCTGACTGATGACCTTAGCACACCCAGCAATGAGGCGGGTTGGGCCCAGGTCCAAACTACAGTAGGTCATCCAGATGCTCTGGATGATGTTCATGACATCCTTGATCGCAACATGGCCGAAAAGCGACCAACCAGACTGAGGTCCAGCGAACTCCCAACGGTCACTCAAAACTCCCATTAGAGCATGCCGAGCCAATCCCTGTTCCACCCTGCTGGTCACCCCTCTCTCCTCTTGGACTGAACACCATTTACCACTACCCTCTGTGTCCTATCACTCAACCAGTTTCTGACCCAGTTTACCATCTTGGGGCCCACTCCCAGGCTGTGCAACTTATTTGCCAACCTCCTATGTGGAACAGTGTTGAAAGCCTTGCTGAAAGTTAGGCAGGCCACATCCATCGCCCCTCCCTGATCTACTTCCCTGGTCCTGCAGTCAAAGAAATCTATCAGATTTGTTTGACAAGACCTTCCTGTTGTGAATCCATGCTGCCTTGGATCCTGTGCTCTGCTGGATTCAAGAAATATCACAATCCTTTCCTTTAGCAGTGACTCCATTAATTTCCCCACCACCGAGGTCAGGCTGACTGGCTTATAGTTGCCAGCCTCCTCCCTGTTCCCACTTTTGTGGAGAAGGACTACATTTGCCCTCCTCCAGTCCCCTGGAACCACTCCTGTCTCTCTCGATTTGTTGAATAGGGCTGTTAATGAACCTGCCAGCACCTTTCTAAGTTGTTTTAATATTCTGGGATGTATCCCGTCTGGCCCCATTGCCTTGTTCTTTTCAGATTCTCGAGTTCCTTTAGGACTCTTTCCTCCATAAACAGGCCAGTGTCCACCTCTCTCCCATTGGTGCTCCTATCATAGTGGTCCTTCCCCTTCCCCTGCTTCTGTGAATAGTGAACAAAAATGTTTGTTCAGGATTGTTGCTTTTTCTAGGTCTCCCTCTGCACACTCCCCTCCCTTCCTTTTTAACCTCACAATCCCACCCCTGGTTTTCTTTCTTTCACTAATGTACCTGAAAAAAAGTCTTGTCTCCTTTCTTATTTACCTGGGCTATTTTTTTCTTCATTTGTGCCTTTGCGCTCCTGATAGCTTTCCCCACTGCCCTCTACTTTTCCAGATATAGTTCCCTGTTATTTTCCCTCTGTGTTTCCTTGGGGAGACCTATGGAAGATCGACAGTCACTCAACCAAATTACAATAGCCCAACATCATTTGACTGACAGTCACTTGCCTGACATTAGAAATCTGCCTGCAGCAGAGGTGATTATATTTAAGTATGGGGGCGTTGGGGGTAAAGCCCTTTGAACCATAAAATCACCTCCGTGGTGCACAAATTTCTAGTGTCAGGTAAGTGATTGTCGGCCAAATGGTGTTGGTCTGTTGTAAGTTGGGTGAGTGTCAGTATTGTGTAGCAGACCTGTTTCCTTGTACCTCCTGAAAGCTAGCCTTTTCTCTCTTACCTTCCTGGCCATGTCCTTTGAGAACCATAGTGGTTTTATCTTTCTCTTTGTTTTGCTTAGTTGCCTAACACAAAGGCTTGTTGCCTCTGCTATGGCTCCTTTAAGGTTAGCCCATTGTTTCCGTACATCCCCCTCTTCTTTTCCCCTCCCTGGGCTTCCTTGAGACAGTCCCCCATTTTGCAAAGTCGACCTGTCTGAAAACCCTTGTTTTCATGTGATTTGACTCCTCTACAGTTCTCACATTGAACCACACCATACAATGATCACTGGACCCCAAGTGGCTACCCACCATTACATTATTGACTCTGTCCCCATTGGTGAGTACCAGGTCCAATACTGCTTCTTCTCTGGTGGGTTCCGCCACAAGCTGCTTGAGGCACGCCCCTTGTAGGACATCCAGGATGTCTCTGCTCCTGGCTGTGGCTGTAGTCTTGGTGCTCCAATCCACATCAGGCATATTGAGGTCTCCTGCCAGCAACACTTCACCTTTGGCTGCCATTCTGTGGATGGTTTCCACTAGTACTCCGTCCATCTCTTGCCCTTGTGCTGGAGATATGTAGATCACACCAGTGCAAGTGGCGGTGACATTTCCTGTCTCCAGGGCGACCCACAGTGCTTCTACTCCCTCCAGCATTCCCTGAACTTCAGTTGCTTTAATTCCCTCCCTGATGTAGATAGCCACCCTCCACCCTTTTTTCTCACCCTGTCTTTTCTAAATAGACTGTAACCTGGTATGGCTATATCCCATTTATGGTTCCCCGTGTACCATGTCTCGATAACATCGACAATATCCAGGTCTGCCTCTGCCATCAAGGCCACAAAGTCCGGGATTTTATTTCCTAGACTGGGGGCATTCATACACATGGCCTCCAAGTTTTGTAACCTCCCCTTCTGGTAGCTCCTCTCCTATCCCCATGTCTTCCCTCCTGTTTTTACTCCCATTCTTTCTTATTTCTGTCATTCTACCTATTTCAGTTTTAGGTTTTCATGTCAATTTCCTAACCCTAGGGTCCTCCCTATTGACTGCTTCATCCTGTGGGGGGGCAGCAGATAGCTTCTTCCTGGCTACTTTCACACCTCCCCCTTAACTAGTTTAAATGTTTGCAAATGAAGCATTTAAACCTTTCACTGAAGATCTTGGTTGCCCCCGGACAGATGCAGTCCATCCCACTTGTATAGACCTGCATCCCTCCAGGTGGGACCTTGGTCTCCAATGAAGCCAAAGCCCTCTGCTCTGCACCAGTCCTTCAACCATGCATTGAAACTCGTGGTGCGAAGTGCCCTGTCCTCCCCTTTGTCACTGACTGGTACACCTCCAAATAGGTTACAGTGTGTGCCATTTGTCTATGACACCTGCCCAGCTCCCTGAAGTCCTCCTGCAGTACCCTAACCCCATCACCAGCCAGATCATTCGTCCCTAGGTGGACAATGTGTCTTGCTCTCCTCCTCATCCTACTGCACCAGTGAGTCTCTGGATGCACTTTCCATCCCTCCAAGCCATGGTGCCATGTAGGCACTTAACCTACCTCTCCTCCACTCCAGCCACCCCAAGTCTACCCCCATAACAACAGAATCCCCCACCAGGAGTTGCTCCCGCCTCCTCTGGGATCCTCTGCCTCCTCCCCTGGGGTCTCCACTGTGGAGGTTCCCCACATACTCCTTGGCCTTCACTATGGGTGTCTCCTTGGAACAGTCCTGTCCTGCCAGCGCAGCATAGGAGTTGTGGAGTGGAACCATAGGAGGGATGTGCCTCTGCCCCACTGCCCTCACCCTTCGTGAGCCAACTGTAGTCCAACTGCTCCTCTGCCTAGGCAACCTTTGAGGCAGCGGAGGAGGATTCGGTGGTCCCTGGATGAAAGAGGAATTTCCCCGAATCCTGGCCAACTTGGCCTGGAGACAAGCAACCTCCTCCATCAGCCCAGAGTGGTGCCTGCAGATGGGACTGCACTGCATCCTCCAGAACATCTCCCGGAAGACTGCTGCCCCATACTGCACTGCACTCTTCCATCATGTCTTATTTGTGGCCCCTCTCCTGTTGCTTTGTATGCTTACTCCATCTTCCCTCTGTTTTTTCCCCTGTCTACTTTCCTACTGCCTTTGTGCCCTTACAGCTCCAGTCTTTCCTGTTCTGGGACAGGAAGTTCCTGTATTTCTCATAGTCTCCTTCTTCCTTGCTCAGTCAGACCACCAGCAACATGAGGGGAGGGAGACTACTCTTTTCCTTCAAGGATGGCGAGTCTTATGTGTCTTTGTGAGCCCTCCCTTCCTGCTCCCAAACAGGAAATTCCTGTTGTTAGGAACATAAATTCTATAGGTATCTTACGAAAGCACCCAAAAAGAATTGGAAATCAGGAGCAGCAAACACAGACTGATTTGCATAATGACAGACAGCTGATTCTGGTTACGATTGATAATAGAGGCATGACTTCCAAGAGGAGAGAGGGTGGGGCAGGGCTGTAGGATGATGAAAAGCAAGCCACCATCCAACCCCAATTCACAGCAGAATTCTACTAGGATAAACACTATAATTAATAAAAACTACATCGTGGTCTTCGGCCCTCAGGAGAGAAAAAACAGTAGAGGAAATCTCTACAGAGCCACAGTCTTGGCCACCATCCCTCCTGGCATTGGTAATTCTTATTATAATGGCTCAGCTTGCTAATTTGGAATTTAATTCGGGGGAAGTATTGGAGGGATATCTCTTGCTCTGTCCCTCTACCAGAATAACAATATGGGGTGCAGCGAGTCGATCTCTGCAACTAAAGGAAGTTCCTCCCAGAAGGAGGCTATCCCTCAAAGCATGGAATAAGGAAAGATGTGACTGCTAAAAGGCCAACACCCAGTCTCAAGACCATGAGGAGGCTTAACCTTAAATGAAAACATGGAAACTAAAAGAAGGGAAGATGAAATGAGACTAGGGCCCAGATATTCAAAAGGGTTGCGCATGGTGCAACCCGCTGATGCGCCTCAGCGCGATATTCAAATGAGAATTGCACCTGGCACAAATCCTAATCGCCGGGCGCATCAGTAATGTATGTAAGGCGGGGGGCATGCCCATGCATACTCTGCACAGCCCGAGATATGCGGAGCCATGCATGCATAACTTCTGTGCCAGCACAATTGATCCCCAAAAAGACAGCGGCTGGCCACCCACAGGTGAGCTGCCGCATTGAGGCGCTAACCACGGCAGCTGCCACCTGGTGGGTGTCACCAAACTCGCTGCACTCCATGATGGCGCCCCCATGCCCGATGTGGGCTTCAATAAAAAGATTACTCCTATATCCCTGCTGGTCCAGTGGACCGCTGCCCGCCCGATTACGGGCTTCAATAAAAAAAGATTAATCCTATATCCCTGGTGGTCCAGTGGACCGCTGCCCGCCCGATCACGGGCTTAAGTGTAAATAAAAAGATTGCTCCTATATCCCTGGTGGTCCAGTGGACCGAAGTCTGCCCGATCGTGGAAGCTTAAGTGAACTAGTGCCGACCCCCATATCCCTGGTGGTCAAGCGGACCCCCCTCCCCACCCGCCAGTGATCCCCCACCGTCCGCCCCAGTCAGTGGCAGGCGGCGCACCCCCGCCTCGCCCCACGCCCCCGCCGACTGACACCGCGGGTAGGGCTATACCCATTGGTCCCAGGCGTGAGCCAATAGGCGTGCAGCATACCATACTCACATTCCAGATATGAATGGATCCATTCACATATCTGGAATGTGTAGATGAGCTGCCCACATAGCTCACGCGCAGACCACATGGCTAACTCGGCAACGTCGACGGCCAGCTAGGGCAGCAGCGGCAGAGGGGGGTGCCACCACCACTGGCGGGGAGGCGGGCGGTGGGGATCAGTGGGGAGGCGACGATACCGCTAAGTCGTCTGGTCACAAGCAGTCCAACAGACTGGACCGAAGGCCTCAGGCAATATTTATTCACGAAGCCAGGTGGGCGGGCAGCTCACTGGCCCGCAGGATAAGATTAATCTTTTTACTGAGGCCACGATTGGGCGGGCAGAATCACTGGACCACCAGAGATATAGGAGTCTATTTCTTTTTGCAGCCGCAATCGGGCTGTAAGAGCACATTGCAGCGCTGCAGTGGACATCCGGCCCGGCGGCTGCTGCCTGGCAGGGTGCCAGGCGCAAGTTGTCGAGGATCAGTGCACCTGCATGCAAAATGAGGCCATAATGACATGCAAATGGCCCCATTTGCGCCTTGCATACATTATGGCCCCATTTGCATGTTAACTTTTGAATACCGCGGTTGTTGCGCCTAGCGCAATGGAACTTGCGCTAGTGCATTCCCATGCTCCACTCTGGCCACTGCGCCATGCGCACTGCGGGTGGCTAAGGTGCGATATTCAGTGATGCTGAGCCATGGCGCAGCTACATTGAATATCGCCCAGTCCACGCCCCTGCGCACCCAAGTTGAGCTGTGCCCAGGCTTGCGCCAAAGCCTGGCGCAGTTTGAATATCTGGGCCTAGGTGTCCTTAAGCAGACATTGGGAGAGTAGCTTTTAGAGGTGCTGCCAACATGGTCTGCATAGCTAAAGGAACCTGTGTTGGCTTAAGTCTCCACCCTTCAGCAGCCGAAGTCTTAAATGCTACACCATGAGGTGTCGCCAACCACAGGTCCGCACAGCTGATGCTTCCCTCCGGAGGTTTGGATCTTATCACCCGGTGGGACTGCCAGGAGGCACCACAGGAGACAAGTGGCCTGCAGTGAGGGACACCCACCCAGCGAGGGACTCGCCCTCAAGATATAGACTTCAAGGGGAGCAAGTGAGCATGTCTACCCACAGGGCAAGTCCTGCGGGCAAGATTGTGGGTATACAATGATGGGCAGTATGAATGTCTTCATAGAGTCTGATGGCATGGAGGCAGAAGTTGAGTGACTGATTGATGACTGGTGAAGGGACAACAGATGTGATTGTGAATGACTGACTGAGGAATGACTGAGATTGATGCAGAGAATTATCAAAAAGGTCCTGAAAATATGAGCGCATATCACAAGCCAGAATAATGGGTGAAAGTTGGCCACAAGCGAGAAAATGTGGAAGCTGAAGCAAACTGACTGACTAAGGCTGACTAATTTGAATAAGTAGGAATGGGAACAGCTGCCTGGCCAGAAAGCCAGGTGAATGTAATTAAGATGCATGCAAGGCCTGTGGCGTTGAGGGTTTAAGTGCTGGACACCAGACTTCGTGATGCGCTGGCGAGCTGGGTTCGGGAATAAGCATTGGTTGTCAGGAGTAGACTGTGGGAGGGCGAGGAATGAGATCGAACTGCCACAAGGCAGCTCTCTTCTCCTGGGAGGGACTGGGGGCTCCCTGGCCACCGGCCACCACCCAGTGGAGGACTGTGGTAGTTGAACCCCCCCCCATGTGAATAGTGCTTAGCTGAACTTGACGTTTTCTTCTTCTCTCCTACATCTGTTCCAAAGACTGTTGCGCAACAGCACTTTACTGCTTCATTTTATGTCTTCCCGTCTCTTTCTATTCCTCCCCCTTTTCTGTGTAAAACAGTCAGAATATGCTGCTGTCAGACTGGCCATCTGGCACTGTGTATTACAATTTAAACTATTTTTTATCCCCTTCCTATTTCTGCTCTTCTAGGTCATGGTCCAATTAAATTTAGGCACTTTTTCCCTGTATTGCCCTTAAATGTGCAGGCTTAAAGAATGAAAGTAAATAAAGATCTGTAAACAGACTTGGTAGGCAAAGGTTCTTTCACAATGTAAAAAGCAAGCTGGGATTGACAGTCAAATTTAAGAAATTACCAATGCCAGTTTAAATGTTTTCTTTAGGATATGTACAGGTGCAGATTGGAATATCCTGTTCTTGGAAAGGATAAACAGATAGCAAATGAACTAAAAAACAAGATAATAGAGAAGAACTAAAATGTGGTCTACCTACACAACTTCCAGAAGTATCATGTCTCCAATCAGTGCTGGTGTCCTTGCAAGGTGCTGTCTCCTATAGAAAGTCAGCAGCACCTTTCTCCCTTCTTTTATATGCTGCAGCTCCTAGGTTACCTTTACAAAAGGGGAGGAGTTGTCTATAATGCAGCCCACTCTGCAATAAATGCAATAATATCTGATAGAGCATTAGGGTGTTTATGTTGATGTCATAATAATGGATTATTTGTTATGCCTTTCACATGTGTATTCTATGTAATTGATTGTACAAAGAAATAAGAAGATTTCCTGTAAATAGCTTGGTTTGCTGGCCAAGGCACCTAGCTTCACCTGAGCTCTTTCCTTCTAAGACTGCTTGAAAGGCAGAGTAGAGAAACTTACCAGAGCAAGGGAGAAGGATTAAGACTTAGTTTGGCTAAGCAGATTTACTGTGTGGTGGTGTTTTGATTTTTTACTCACAGGGATTGCTACTGTTTGTGGCTAACATTTCATTGCTTTATTTTTTCTCTGATTCAAATTGTTGTTGCTGGTATACCTTCTTCTGCATTATTACAAGGTGTGCCTACAGGTAGTAGCTAACAGATTACTGCTGTAATCTTCTGATTCAAATTGTCTTTGCAAGGTATATCTTCTGTTACTGCTTTATTTTTCTCTGGAGCAAAGTGTTTCTTAAGGGTATATCTTCTCTGAAATTACTGTATTACAGGTGGAGCTTACATTTTTGTGACTTTTTATCATTGGGCTAAGCAAAATTACTGTTTGACACTGTGTTTTATTTTATTCTTGTTTGTTGAAAAGGTTTGTTGTCTCAGAGGTGTTTCAGTCTCCTTCTCGCATTGAAGGAGCTAAGTACTTTTCTCTCACAGCTCTTCCAAAGGATTAGGTGTGTATGTGGGGTGGAGCTGGCAAACTGTCAGTAATTTCCAACAGAAAGAAGGGTTAAAAAGTCAGGTTAGTTGATATCTTGTAGGTAGAAGACTTGGTTTGCTGGCCAAGGCACCTAGCTTCACCTGAGCTCTTTCCTTCTAAGACTGCTTGAAAGGCAGAGTAGAAACTTACCAGAGCAAGGGAGAAGGATTAAGACTTAGTTTGGCTAAGCAGATTTACTGTGTGGTGGTGTTTTGATTTTTACTCACAGGGATTGCTACTGTTTGTGGCTAACATTTCATTGCTTTATTTTTTCTCTGATTCAAATTGTTGTTGCTGGTATACCTTCTTCTGCATTATTACAAGGTGTGCCTACAGGTGTGTGCTAACAGATTACTGCTGTAATCTTCTGATTCAAATTGTCTTTTGCAAGGTATATCTTCTGTTACTGCTTTATTTTCTCTGGAGCAAAGTGTTTCTTACAGGGTATATCTTCTCTGAAATTATTACAGGTGGTGCTTTACAGGTTTTACAGTTTTATCTAACATTAGGATAAGCTTTCAGGTTACTCCATTTGTTGTTGACTGATTGTTTCTGCTCTTACCTCCTTGTTCTTTAAGTCGTGGTTCTTCTTTTTAGGCAGGGAAGGGCCCAGCCACCCACCCCCATCCCAACCACCCCACCTCTCTTTTATATAGGGTACCACAGTTGTGACATTTCCTGTGGCAGAGCAGGAAGGGGATCAGTGGGGCCTCCACAAAGTGATCTCATTTACAGGGCACTAGTAATTTAACTTGTTATAACAAGTTAAACAAAGCACAATTAAACCATTACTTGCATTTTTTTCATTTTTTTTCCTTCTAATTACTCTGACTAGGTTACAAACCCAGCAACTTATTTGGAATGGATTTCATTAACTGCAGGTACTGTGGAACAATTTTCAGAAGGACAGTCTTACAGGATTTAGGACACTGTCCTACATGCTGGGCCTTTGGAGATCTTGTCTCAGCTCCGGCAGCATGGGCAGAGATTGCACGCCTCAAATTTCATATTGAAGAGGAAATACATTATAAGAACCACCCATATTCCCCAGCATCCAACAGAAAAACCTCGACACGCAGAGGGTAGTTGGTCCAGGAGGTTGGCAGGTGGTTAGGAGGAGCAAATCAGGTGCCCCATCACTCTCTGCTCTCCAACACATTACCTCCAAAAACCATATAAACGCTACAAACAGGTATCTGCCTCTATCTCTGAAATCAAATAAAGAGGCAGAAGACACTGCAGAGCAGGACACTGCGGCACAGGAGCTAGCACAACAATACTCACCCAAATCAGGAACCAAAACTAAACAAGCACAAAGGAAATCCAAAAAACTTCTGATCATAGGAGACTCCATGATTCGGGGAGTTGATACCCATCTCCAGCCAGGGGTGATGGTCAGATGTCTCCCAGGTACATCAGCATGGAGAGACACTGACCGCATTCCTAAAATTGTTCACAAAGCAGGAGAAAACATTGATGTCCTAGTACACATAGGGACTAATGATCTCGCCAGCCGGTCAGTTGTGGAGACCAAGGAACACCTGACTAAGCTGGGTGACAAACTATCATCTATTTCGTCCGGCATCTCCTTCTCTGAGATCCTGCCAGTCTGGGAGAAGGGAACAGATGGACGGAAGGTCAGAGAAGGAGAGATAGGGGAGCTAAACACGTGGCTCAAGGACTGGTGCCAGGAAAAAGGACACAGATTTGTAGGGAACTGGCAACAGTTCTGGGAGCGAAAGTTCTTTAAATTTGATGGACTGCATCTGACTAAAGAGGAGTCAGTGCATTGGGGCAGAAGTTTGAGCGTCTTTGCAGAATATTTAAACTAGCAAATGGGGAGAGGGGTGCAGCACCCATAACGCCGAATGGGAAGAACACCCTCCCCTCAGCTAGTGGTCAAACAGGAATTCAGCGTGTTTGCCATTCATTTGCATCACCAGGTAAGAAAAAAGGTTTGTCTCCCCATACGATGCACAGGGGTAATGCCAAACTTCACCCAACAACTAACACACCAAAATCTGGCCAATGGAAAATCATGTACACAATGCTCACAGCCTGGGAAATAAGATCCCAGACCTGCAGGCATAATGTCAGAGGCTAAACTGGACATAGTAGCAATTAGTGAGACGTGGTTTACCAGTAACCACACTTGGGAGACTTCAGTACCTGGCTATGTATTGTTCAGAAGAGACCGAGGTGCAAAAAGGGGGGGAGGAGTGGCCCTGTATGTTAATGAAAATATCAAAGCTACAGAAATTCAGAATACACATAAGGAGCCAGAAGAACTGTGGGTCACCCTGGAAACAGGAAATGGGACAGCCATAAGAACTGGGGTTGTCTACAGGCCCCCAGACCAGAGGGAGGACATAGACACATTACTGTTAGAAGATATACAAAACATGACAGCTAAAGGGAGGTTCTGATAATGGGAGACTTCAACATGCCAGATATAGATTGGTCAATACCAGCAGGAACATCTGCCAGAACTAGACTCATAGTGGATTCCCTGCAGGGGAGGGCCTCAAACAACTGGTACAGCAACCCACAAGAGACAGGGCTATCCTAGATCTAGTACTGACTAACAAGGAAGGGATCACAGATCTCCAGGTAGAAGGTCACCTGGGGTCCAGTGACCATCACATGGTATGGTTCAATTTGGCTACATCTAAATCATCCCATTCCAAGGCAAAAATATGGGACTTCAGAGGAGCTGACTTTGATAAGATGGCCAACAGAGTTAAGCTAGCCCTGGCAAAAAGAAACACAGGTGAGGGGGTACAGGCAAAGTGGGCAAGCATTAAGGATACAATACTTGAAGCAACATCCCATTGTGTTAGACAGAAAAGGAAGTGCAAAAGAAGAAGGAAACCACTTTGGTTCTCAAATACAGTAGCAGAAAAGGTCAGAGCCAAAAGGCTGGCCTTCAGAAAATATAAGAGACACAGCGGGATGAAGATAGGAGGCATACCAAACTGCCCTAAGGGAAGCAGGTAAGGCAGTAAGGCAGGCAAAGTCCCAAACTGAGGAAACACTAGCACGAACAGTAAAGAAGGTGACAAGACTTTCTATAGATACATTAGTGAAAGGAGAAAGTCCAGAGGGGTATTGCTAAGCTTAATGGAGAAAAGGAGCATGTGAGGAGGAGGACCCTGTAAAGGCATCTATCCTAAATAGATACTTTTGCTCAGTATTTACTGAAGAGAAGGTAGAGGCAGGGCCCACAGCTCAACATCATGGACACAGGGGGAGGAGGTGAGCACTACTCCCTTCACAAAAGAAAGGTCCTACAAGAGCTTGCTAAGCTCAGGGTGGATAAGGCAATGGGACCTGATGGCATACATCCCAGGGTACTAAGGAGCTAAAGGAGGAACTAGCAGAGCCATTAGCAGAATTGTTTAGTGAGTCTCTGAGCACAGGAGAGGTCCCAGAAGACTGGAGAAGGGCTCATGTGATCCCGCTCCACAAGAGTGGTAGCAGGGAGGAGGCGGGAACTACAGACCAGTCAGTCTTACCTCAGTAGTGGGCAAGATTATGAGGCACTCCTTAGGAAAGGATAGTGCAACACCTGGAATCCATAGGGGCACAGGATCCAAGACAGCATGGGTTTACAAAGGAAGGTCCTGTCAAACTAATCTCATAGATTTCTTTGACTGGGTAACCAGAGTGGTGGACCAAGGGGAGCAGTTGATGTAAGCCTACCTTGACTTCAGCAAAGCTTTTGACACTGTTCCACATAGAAGATTGATAAATAAGCTAGGTAGGCTCGGGGTGGGTCAGAAGTTGGTCAACTGGGTGGCAAACTGGTTGACTGGCAGAAAACAGAGAGTGGTGGTAAATGGTATACAGTCAGAAGAGATGCAAGTCACAAGTGGGTACCTCAGGGATCAGTCCTGGGGCCAGTCCTATTCAACATCTTCATTAGTGACCTGCAGATGGACTAGAGGGTAAGGCTTGTCTGTTTGCAGATGACACCAAGATCTGCAACAGAGTAGATGATCCAGATGGGGTGGGCAGAATGAGAAGAGATCTGGATAAACTAGCAAAATGGTCAGAAGAGTGGCAACTGGGATTTAATGCAAAGAAGTGCAAAATCATGCACATAGGGAAGAGAAACCCTGAAGCCACTTATAGGCTGGGAGGAGTTGCTAGCAGTCACAAGGAAGAAAGAGACTTGGGCATCATCATCACTGATGACCTAAAATCATCCAAGCAGACCTCTAAAGCAGTAGGTAAGGCTAGGGGTGTTAGGTGTATTAGTAGGGGTATCACAAGTCGTAAGAGGGAGGTAATAATCCCTCTGTACAAGACATGGTTAGGCCCCATCTGGAGTACTGCATGCAGTATTGGAGGCCACACCTTCACAAGGACATTAACCAAATTGAGGCAGTCCAGAGGAGGCAACCAAAATGGTGCAGGGACTGCATCAGAAGACATATGAGGACAGATTAACGGAGCTCAATATGTATACCCTTGAGCAAAGGAGGAGAGAGGTGATATGATCGAGACATTTAAACACCTTAAGGGCATAAACAAGGTGAAAGAGTCTAACATGTTTAAATATAAGAAAATTGCAGGACAAGAGGACACAGCATGAGATTAGAGGGAGGCCGATTAAGGGGAGATGTGAGGAAATTCTTTTTCACAGAAAGGGTGGTAGATGCATGGAATAGCTTACCACAAGAAGTGAGTGGCTATGAATACAGTGCAGGGCTTCAAACAGGCATGGGATAGGCATAAGGGAGCAATACAAATGACTATGAATAGATAGGTCACTGACAGAGCAAAGGCCGATGGCACATTTATAAGGTAGAAAAAGAAATGGGCAGACTGGATGGGCCTTGCGGTCCTTATCTGCCGTCAACTTCTATGTTTCTATGTTTCTACCTCCTGCTCTCTGTTATACTGCACAAGATTATGTTCCACTGCTAGACCCTTGGCAGGGAAGCCGTGCTGTTTTCTAGTTTTATTTTGTTTATTATCATAAGTTCGCTGTTGTAAGCTGTTATTTTTCTTATATTTAATTTTTTTTGTTTGTTTAATAAAAATCATACCGTTTAGGTATGTTGTACCAAATTTGTTGATTCCTGTGTGACCTGATTTGTTCAACCCACGACATTTGCTACCAGGAGTGGGGTTGATTGGAGATCCATAAGGAATAGGTGGACTCCAGTAAATATACTGCACATAGTATCCAGGTCACAAGTGTTTTTCAACAGGTACATGGCACATAAAGCCAAGAAAGATGGTGCCTTATCAGGGATTTTGACCAGAACCCAGGCGGCTTCTGTTGGTGAACCACTTCTTGAAGGATTACCTGCTGCCACACGTCCTAAAGTTAAACAGAGCATACAGAAGATGGAAGAGGCAGGTGTGAAGAGACCAGAAGAACAACAGCTGGAACCCCCCTGCGAAGACCTCCGGGATTTACTCTGCTGGTTAGCTATACGTCAGATGGAGATGGAACGCCAGCGAGAGGTGGATCTGAGGGAAAGAGAGGAATAAAGAAGGCGACAAGACCAGAGGTGGGCTGACACAATGCAGGCCTTACAACTTATTGGGGCTGGTCAAGAGGCGGCCCATACAAATCCCAGAGACATAAAATTAATGAAAATTACTCCCTCTGATGACATAGAGGCATATCTTACAACATTTGAACGTGTAGCACAGGCTTGTAATTGGCCTGCTACCCAATGGGTGGTAAGACTTGCCCCATATCTATCTGGCAAAGCTCAATTGGCATATATCTGTATGGATATCCAGATTGCTAATGATTATGCCTCTGTAAAGAAGGAGATACTAAAGAAAGATGACATTAACACAGAAACATATAGACAAAGGTTTCGATCTTTAAAGCATTTACCCCGTGTACCACCTCGGGAGACCTATACCAGATTGAATGACTTGTGTCACAAATGGCTGCAACCGGAGGGAAAGACTGTACCAGCCATCATTGAGCAGTTTGTGTTGGAGCAATTTGTACAGATTATGCCTGCGGATGTCCAATTATGGGTAAGGGAACACCATCCTGATAATGCTGAAGCTGCAATTACCCTAGCCGAGGATTTCTTATCTGCATGACAACCGGTACAAAAAGGGTATAGGAGAACAGAAAATGTCATTCCTACTACAACATCCACAACCACTACGGTAAAACCTTCTATTGTTTCATCAGTTGGATCTGGGATTATTAAGACTAGAGGGGAAGGTCAGGAGATGGCATCAAAAAAACCTGAATCCACCATAGAATGGCATTATTGCCATGGACTGGGACACATAGCACATTTCTGTCCAAAGAAAAAGTCCACATACCTAGCTTCTATGAACTTGGGGAACTTTTTTATAAAGACTATGGTAAATGGAACTCAGGTAGAAGGGCTGGTGGACTCGGGGAGCTGACAAAGCTTAATCTGGGCTGACCTACTAGATAACAAGTTATTAAGTACTAAACCCACTGGTGTAATTTGTATCCATGGTGATGTGCATCAGTACCCAACTGCACAGACACAAGTATGTATAAATGGACAGACATGTGATATGACATTAGGAGCTGTACCCACTTTACCTGTGCCTTTGATTATTGGTCAAGACTTTCCAGCCTTTAATGACCTTTTAACCTCATGTGACACTGCCTTATCAGCTGTAACCACGAGGGCTCAGTCACAACTGATAAACAGGACCCTATATTTTCTTTTGATGATTCTTTGTTTGAAGAGGGTAAAGGGCCACGAAAAACAAAGGCCGAAAATAAATTATTACAGAAAGACTGGAAACAAAAACAAAATGGGACTGGTGATGTCATGCCTCAATATCATATTGTAGATATTAAAAACTGAACACCAAAATGACAATACACTTAACCCTTTCTTTTCACAGCTTAACAAACAAGTACCTTTTGGTTCACCATATGTTGCACAACAGAATGGAATTCTATACAGAATATGTATAAATCCTAAAATACAAGAACAGATAGAACAAATGCTGGTACCACAGAAATTTAGAAAATATCTTTTATTTTTAGCATACGATATCCCTAGTGCTGGACATGCAGGATGAGACCAAACTTCTGCTAGACTATTGCAACAATTCTTCTGGCCTGGTCTACAGGAGGACGTTGCTGAGTATTGCGGATGTTGTCCCTCCTGTCAGCAAATCAGCCAGATAACTCACAGGGACAAAGTACCCTTAATGCCCCTACCAGTTGTAGCTCAACCCTCTGAAAGAATAACTATGGATGTGGTAGTACCATTGGTAAAAAGCAGTAAGGGTAATAGATTCATACTTGTCCTTTGTGATTATGCAACCAAATATCCTGAAGCTTTTCCCTTAAGAAAAGTTACAGCCCCAAAAATAGCAGAAAAAGTAGTGGAATTCTGCAGTCGTTTGGGTATTCCTAAAGAGATCCTGATGGATCGTGGTACAGATTTTAATCCTGCACTACTCACTGAATTGTACAAAGCTTTAGGAATTACTACATTACGAACCACCCCTTACCATCCACAAACCGATGGTCTTACAGAAAGATTTGATCAGACATTAAAGCGTATGATTAGGAAATTTGTAGACGAAGGTAAAGCATTAGGATCAGTATCTTCCCAATTCCTGTTTGCATACGAGAGGTCCCACAAGCCTCAACAGGATTTTCACCATTCAGTTTGCTGTATGGAAGAAACCCCCGGGGACCTCTTGACATAGTTAAAGAAACATGGGAGGGAGAGACCACAGTGAAATATACCAATATTCCAGACTATTTGGTTAATCTTAGAAAATGACTAGTGCAGTACACAAAAAAGGCACATGAACAAAATATGGTAGCCCAAACTAAGCAGAAATGCTATTATGATAGTAAAACTCAGGAAAAACAATTTCATTCAGGGGAAAAGGTACTGTTGTTCTTGCTATCCAATGACAATAAGCTTTTAATGAAATGGCAGGGACCTTACTCCATTGTTTCCCAGACTGGTCCTGTCACTTACCAAGTTGAGATACCCGGGAGACGAAAGTGTACACCCATTTATCATGCAAATCTCTTAAAGAAATGGCATGAGAGACCTACTTCTGATGTTAAAGCTGACCTTTTATGTTATGCCCAATAGTTCAGACACTGAATTTGAGTCTGCCTATAAAAGGCTTGAATCAGAGAAAACTATTAGAGACGTATATATTAACTCAAATTTAACCAGTCAGCAACATGCAGAATTGGAAAATGTACTACAACATTATGCAAAAGTTTTCACAACTATCCCAGGTAAAGCCATTGATGTGGTACATACAATTAAAACTGATTCTGTCCCAATAAGGCAAAAGGCATATTGATTGCCAGAAAGAAGTAGGCCTGAGTTTGTACAGGAAATTGAAAAATTACAGAAATTTAAATATTATTGAACCTTCTAGAAGTCCACGGTCATCCCCTATGGCAATTGTACCTATGAAGGAAGGGGTATCCGTTTATGTCTCGATTTCTGTAAACTCAATCAAGTATCTCAGTTTGATAGCTATCCAATTTCTGAAGTGGATGATATAATAGATCACATTGGACAGGCAAAATACATCTCTACTCTCGATCTCACAAAGGGCTATTGGCAGATCCCTTTGGAAGAACAGTCTAAAGAAAAAACAGCTTTTAGCACTCCTAAGGGGTTATACAAGTTTGCTTATATGCCATTTGGCTTACATGGGGCCCCTACCACCTTCCAAAGATATATGAATAAATTGTTGAATGATCACTCTTCCTATTGTTCTGCTTATTTGGATGATGTGATTTTCAGTTCAGACTGGTCAACTCATCTTACCCATTTGTCTAATGTTTTATATACCATTGAAAAGCTGGTTTAACTATTATTAGAAAATGGGTTGGAGAAATCCTGGAGCCTGATTGGCTCAGGTCACCAAATAGCCAGTCTGGTATCAGGCAACAGAGACCGGGAAATAATTAGTCCCTATCTCTGCTGCCTGATTACGTTCCAAATTCTTGGGCAAACAGAACGTTCAGTTTGAAATTGGCACCATGTTGTTCTCTCGCTGAGAGATAACCCCAACCCCACACCTCCTTGTCAGGGCATTTGGCACACGGATGGTACAATTTTGGGGCTGTAACTTGTTACCACAGCTTGCCCTCACTTTTAAACTTAGCTGTCAAACAAATGAATGTAAACATCAGCCCCATCACCTTTTACAACACTGCTGAACTATCCGCTGCGCTGCAAGTCTCCCGTCATCCCGATCCCTAATGCTGCCAGCCAAGAAAAAAAAAAGGATACCACTTATCAGCTTTAAAAAAACACACTCTTAACAGAAATCTCGTTTAATATTCTTTCGTGACTGACAGCGCTATCCCTCTGTCTCCTCGCATTCGCAGCCTTCTGCTGATGATGACCAGGCACACACAACTGCAGTTTGTAAACTCCTTATCAGCCGGTATACAGATCGCGCTAACTGCATTCCCCGACTCCCGGTACATTCTCAATGTAAGAAGCATTTTTGCTTTATTATTGTAACTAGTTTTGCACTTGCTGTAACAAGTGAATCCGAATAATGGAACTGCACTTGTAACTTTATGGATGTTATGCCACAGCTCTCCCGCTGTATCATTAACTCTCTCCTCTTTGGCGCTGGCACAGCTCTCTGCCATTGCAATTTCTCTTTCTGTGGTTGAAAAAAACTTGCACAAAAAACAGCAGCTACTCTTGGGTTGGGTACTGTGTGAGAACTGAAAAACTCTGACCTCGTCACTCAGTTTTACAACAGGACTGTCCTCAGTCTTGATAATTAAAGCCATGGGGGGTAGCAGACAGGTCAGACACTGCAAACACGTGAGTAGCAAGTGCAGAGGGACTACTTTGCATTTAACTGTATTATTAATCTATTTTAACAGTTATTTGATTTATTTTTAACCTTTGCTTTTATTGTATTAAAAATGTAACCTATATCCCATTTTCTAAGCGCAATAATACCCTCCAGGGTGGGCGGTGTGGGCTATACCAGACCTTCCAGGGGCTATAAGGCCCTCTGCCTGCGGCGTCGGGCCTCATTACGCCCCTGGGCGGTCCGGTATAGCCCAATACCGCCCACTCTGTTGGGTATTATTGCTTACATCCTTCCAAGTGTACCCTAGCCATGAATGAGACAAGATACAGTACTTGGGTTTCATTTTGGGTAATGGAATAGTACGTCCAGAAATGGAGAAGGTGGAGGCAGTAGCCCAATGTGCAGTCCCAGAAACAAAAAAACAAGTGAGATCTTTTTTTGGGTTTAGCTAGTTATTATAGATGCTTTATCCCTGATTTCGACACAGTTGCAACCCTATTGACTGACTTGACTAAGAAACAAGTCCCAAATAAAATCCCATGGTCACCTGCTTGTGATTTAGCTTTTAGGAAAATAAAAGCTATACTGTGTTCAGCACCAGTGTTGCAATCTCCAGATTTTAATAAACCTTTTGAATTACAAACAGATGCTTTAGAAACTGGTCTTGGTGCTGTATTGTGTCAAAATATCAGTGGAGAAGAGCACCCCATCTTGTTCATCAGCCGGAAACTATATCCCTGAGAACAGAAGTATGCTACAATAGAAAAGGAATGTTTACTGATTAAATGGGCTATAGAGACATTGAAATTCTATCTATGGGGGTCTCATTTTACTTTAATTACGGATCACAACCCTTTATGCTGGCTTAACCAGATGAAGGCTAAAAATGCACGCATTCTCCGTTGGTACTTGGTTCTACAGCCCTATCATTTTGAGATTACGCATAGACCAGGCAGCAAACATAAAAACGCAGATTTCCTTTCTAGATATGGTGCTTAAGGAAATTGAATCTAGAATGGGATACAGTATCCTATTGCAACCCCAGGGCAAAGTATTACGTATGACAATGAATGATGTTAATTGTATTTATTGTTTTTGTTTATAGGGTGCCCTGGGGTCGGACTTCTGTGAGGGTGGGTGGAAGTCTCATCCCATTCCCTTGGGTTTATGTTGTGGAAAAGGGAATGTGGTCTTCAAACCAAATTATTGGTTTGTTCTTTAAGAGGGGGAATTGTGGTAATTGAACCCCCCCATGTGAATAGTGCTTAGCTGAACCTGACTTTTTCTTCTTCTCTCCTACATCTGTTCCAAAGACTGTTGCACAACAGCACTTTACTCCTTCATTTTGTATCTTCCAGTCTCTTTCTATCCCCCCCCCTTTCTGTGTAAAACAGTCAGAATATGCTGCAGTCAGACTGGCCATCTGGCGCTGTGTATTACAATTTAAACTATTTTTCATCCCCTTCCTATTTCTGCTCTTCTACGTCATGGTCCAGTTAAATTTAAGCATTTTTTCCCTGTATTGCCCTTAAAAGAGCAGGCTTAAAGAATGAGAGTAAATAAAGGTCTGTAAACAGACTTGGTAGGCAAAGGTTCTTTCACAATGTAAAAAGCAAGCTGAGATTGACAGTCAAACTTAAGAAATTACCAGTGCCAGTTTAAATGTTTTCTTTAGGATATGTACAGGTGCAGATTGGAATATCCTGTTCTTGGAAAGGATAAACAGATAACAAATGAACTAAAAAACAAGATAATAGAGAAGAACTAAAATGTGGTCTACCTACACAACTTCCAGAAGTATCATGTCTCCAATCAGTGCTGGTGTCCTTGCAAGGTGCTGTCTCCTATAGAAAGTCAGCAGCACCTTTCTCCCTTCTTTTATATGCTGCAGCTCCTAGGTTACCTTTACAAAAGGGGAGGAGTTGTCTGTAATGCAGCCCACTCTGCAATAAATGTGCAATAATATCTGATAGAGCATTAGGGTGTTTATGTTGATGTCATAATAATGGATTATTTGTTATGCCTTTCATATATGTGTGTTCTGTGTAATTGATTGTACAAAGAAATAAGAAGATTTCCTGTAAAGAACTTAATAATTAGGTGGGGCTTTGGGCTAAGAGGTGGAGCTCCACTCTTTAAAAGAAGCCAACCTAGATCCTCAGGTTAGATGCTGTTAGGGAGAGTTCATGTGAGGACCTCCTGCTCTCTGTTATACTGCACAAGATTATGTTCCACTGCTAGACCCTTGGCAGGGAAGCTTTGCTGTTTTCAAGTTTTATTTTGTTATCATAAGTTCGCTGCTGTAAGCTGTTATTTTTTTTGTTTTACATTTTTTTTGTTTGTTTAATAAAAATCATACCATTTAGGCATGTTGTACCAAATTTTTTGATTCGTGTGTGACCTGATTTGTTCAACCCACGACAAGGATGAATGATGGTGCCAACCTGAGGGAGCTCCAGTGATAGCCACAGGGAGGGGTGGAAGGGGCTGAGCCAGCTTCACAGGACATGCTTGACATCCGTGTACTGGGTCCCGGGAAACAGGAGAAAATGGTTAAAAACAGAAATTGTAACAAAAAAGGATGCATGCTGAATGAGGCAAAGTTACGCTCAGAAGAGTGAGTTTTTATTAGTAATGCTGTCAAACAGATCAGACTCATTTGTTGTATGTTACTGTTTGTTCTTTTTTTTTTGCTATTCAGACTGTAAGTTTTGGCAGGGGAAAAGGGGGATTCGGAAACACCCCCGTGGAGAAGCTATAACCTACAGTGATGACTGGGATGTCAAGTAAAGAGTTATTAAAACCCATTCTACCCATTAGCGCCATATGGCGTCTGAACCATCCATTGCTTAACCTGACCCAAAATGGTGGCATCAGGTAGAATGAGTTAATACACAATATCGACAACTTGTAAACTTGATACAATCAGAAAATGTATGTACCATGCAAGATCACTGTACAATGCCATGCTATATGTATGTCTGCTTTTAACCTCCTCTCAATAAAATACTGAGTTACAAAAAAAATTAGGAGCAATTCCATGGAGCTAAGAGGACGTTTGTAAGTGGCTTAGAATAGACAGCAGATAGAACTGAGAACTGAGTAAGGAAACACAAGCCAAATACATAGAATGGTATAGGCAGGACATACTGCAGAAACTAGTAATCTCACCAAGAACTTAAACTGAAAAAGGAAACACAGGAGTTGCAAGAGGACAGGAGTGTAGCATAACACATTGCTATTGCCAGGGAAAGCTAAAAGACTACATACTAACCTAGAAAGCCACTGAAGTCACAAACCAAACAGAAAGCCATAAAAGCAATGCGAAAACCAGCAGCAAACACAGGGAGAAAGTGTGTGTGTGGGGAGGGGTTGGGGAACAGCCCCAGCCGAAGCAGAGCCTCGGACTGCAGCAAAGGTACAATGCTTCTGAATGAAAGGGGAAATTGTTTAACCAGGAAAGGCACACTAAGCCAGAGTTTGTTTCCAGGTGTAACCTGGGAGCACAAGGAAGTTAAATGACTTGCTCAAGGTCACACAGTTTGTAAGTGGGGGCTGATGGGATTCAAACTCCCATTGTGCCATACTGCCTCCAATGAGGCTGAGGGAGTTGATTTACATAGCCCATGGGGTGGTGGTGACTGGTTGCTCTGTCCCTAGAACTGCAGGTATTAGGCTTTTAATTATGAGAGGTTAATAATGATAATATTAACTTTATTTGTTAAGCACAATTCACATGTATCAAAGCGCTGTACAAACACATCAAGCTCTAAAATATTTATGTAGAAAAAAGAAAATGTAAAAATTTGCTAAAATATTAATACAATATACAGAATCAATTAATATCCAAATCAGAAATCAGGGAAAGCGGGACTTCGGTGACGTCACTCCTACTATGGCAGCTTAGCTCTCAAGCTCCCTGTGCCCATGATATTCTCTTTGTCGAACATCGTACAAAGTGTTATAAAATTATTCCAAAATAACAAGAAGGGAAGCACTTGATATCTGCTATGGAACTTCAGAATCGGTTCGCAATTTTACCACAGGATTCTACAGAAAAAGACGAAGATGCATCAGGCTCCAAGGCCTCGATCATGTCGCAACACTCTAGGTGTGCTGCCACTACCCCAGACGCGGTGGTTCTTGAGCCAAGGAGAAAACCAGCAGGATCAACAAAAATACACCAAATAAAAAACTAGAACCGACATTGGACAGCAAATTAAACAAAATCCTCACGGAGCTCTCAGATATAAAATCGGAAGTTAGATCTTTTACGGAGACCATTACAGAAATGAGATCAGACATTCAGGGCCTGGAGACAAAAGTTACAGTACTAGACCAGCAGCAGTCCACCACTTCGACTCAGCTTTCCCAAATACAAGACCAAATGAAGCAGATAATTCAAATATGCAAACTGACCACAGAAAGACAAGAGGACTCTGAAAATAGGCAAAGGAGAAATAATCTAGGGATTTGTTCGGTCCCAGAAGGAGCCGAGGGACGAAACATATCCGAGTTTGTAGATACTCTTTTACGAACTGCACTAATGCTAGAT
This sequence comes from Neoceratodus forsteri, assembly GCA_016271365.2. Classification (NCBI taxonomy): domain Eukaryota; kingdom Metazoa; phylum Chordata; order Ceratodontiformes; family Ceratodontidae; genus Neoceratodus; species Neoceratodus forsteri. The sequence goes on along the minus strand of CM057454.1, from coordinate 1,073,504,199 downwards.
ACTGATCTACCTTTAGAATTTGAGCGGGTTCATAGGACTTTAGGCCCCAAACCTACATCTACATTAGCGAGGCCTCGCTCAATAATTATTCGTTTTCTGAAGTATCCAACTAAGGAACTTATCTTGAAGAAAGCTTGGGCACAGAGAAAAGTCTTTTTTTGGGTCGTCACTTATTTTCATTGATAATGATTATGCCCCATACGCGCTCAAAAAACGTACCGAGTATGTCCCTCTCTTCCAAGTGCTAAGACAGAACAAGTATGCTTTCAATACTCCATATCCAGCGCTGCTCGTGGTACAATTTCCAGAGGGTCAGCAGACGTACAAATCAGCTACAGAAGCATATATGGACTTTCAGAAGAGAAATATCCCACTCCCACAGAGATCAGAAGGTTCAAAAAGATTGACATTGGGTTCTTGGGGAGATAAACCGACAAGAGCTTACAGATGTAGCAAACCCTGGAATACATCTGCAGCTTCTCATATAAGGGCCTGCAATTGGAATAAGCCTGAAGAGTTTAGACATTTAGAGTCTGTGGAACTGAGGTAGGCCCTTCTCTGTTGGGGTGGGAGCCGGGCTGGTACTCTGTTCCCCCCAGGTGCTTGAGCGGACCACCTAAGGAAACATTAAAATAGGGGAGGTATTCCCTTCGATTTCATTTGATGGAATGAAGCTTGACACGGTGATAAGCTCATCGGGGGGGTCCTTGTGGGTGCACCTAATCATTATTTATGTGGAAATTAACAGTGGTGAATTTTGAATAAACCCCATGGTGGTTACTTTAATACTGATAATCAGAGCAGCTTTTAGGTACTAGGGTATTGATGGCCCTGTTTGTATGCTCCTCTGTCTAACCTGATCATGATTGTTAGATCTATTACTCACACTGATATCCCCTGGGATGCAGGGGTTCAAAAGAAAGTAAAAAAGGTGCGGAGCCGGGAACGAGCAATAGACCCACCTGGGGTGTAGACTCCACCTGGGCTGTGCAGACTCTAGGGCTTTATGAGCCGATACTAAATAATCTAGGTGTATGGGATCAAGATATGGTATACTGTGATCTGGGGAGATGGGACCGCCAGGGGTGGCTGCTGATTGATAGCTCTCTGAGGAGCTACCATAGATAAGATGAAAACAAGATGGGATTGGTGTGCCTGCGGCGGGAGCCCTGTCCTCCACCGGGACCACTGCTTATACTAATTTGACCTAAAGGGAAAAATTAGTTGGATTCATTGGTGGGGAAATTGGGAAATAAAACCCCAGTCAATTTAAACTCTCTCCTTTAAATCAGGTGAGAAAATGAGGAGAGTGGTCTGCTTGGGATACCTTTTGGGAGGGGGATGGGATGCAGATACGGCTGAACCCATATCTTGACGGGGAGGGCCCTTGCCTTAAGGTCACAGTCAGACATAATTAGTAAGTATCCATGTTGGAGTGAAGATAAACACTCCTGGAGTCATTTTTCTTCTCGAAGGAATTCTGAATTTTGGACTGTGTCCGGCTAAAGTCTTCAGCTCCACACAAGTACAATACGATTATTGACTTCAAATATATGTAACCTGGGGACTTTTGTGAACCTAATCGGACTATGGAACTTTAATACTAGCACATAGACTAAAAGAATTTAAGATATAAATTAACAAAGTATAAGGCAGATTTCATATATAAGTACATTAAGGGAGGGCTAATGGGGGATTACGAGAGCCTCGGAGCGCCGCACCCCATGTTTTTCTTATGATCTATTTCTTACCCACAATCCTAAGCCCTAACTTTATTCCCTTATTTATTTATTTTTTTCCCTAAATTATTCTTGTTTTGGGATGGACATTCCCGGAGGGAACCCCTTGGCGGTAAGCAAAGCATTGTTCCCTCGACAACCAGTTTGGATGCCACAACTAGGCTGGCAGGTAACAGCCACCTACAACTTGGAAGTCACCATTGTAAATAGTTCTAGGTTTAATCTGGATAGGTGGTATAGGCCCTACTGGTTCCCTTGTTGGGCTACAAAGGATTTAATTGTGTTAATATATAGGGTCTGGGAGTTTATCATTGTTTGGATCACTAGAGTTATCCCTGGAAATGATGGGGAAGGGGGAGGACACATAATGATGGTTGGTCATAAATACAATTTTAAGGGTGTTATCACACAATGTAAGTGGCCTGACTGGGCCAGTCAAGAGATACAGAACCATTAAGGCACTTAAAAAGTTTAAAGCCAAGATACTCCTATTACAGGAGACACACCTTTCTTCTAACAAGCACCAAAAGTTATCTAAGTTTTAGTCAAGTTTATGAATCATCCTATCACAGAGGAAGATGCAGGGTGTGGCAACATTAATTGCTCAGAACTCCTCCTTGGAGATAACAGATCATTACTCAGATCCTGAAGGCAGACTGGTTGTGGTGAGAGGCTTACTGGGGGATCAGCAATATACAATTGCGAATGTTTATATTCCCCCAGCAAGTGATGCCTCTTCAATACAACAGATAATAGATAAAATATTGGAATATCAAAGGGGAATCCTGATAATTGGAGGGGATTTTAATTGTCTCTTAGATCCATCCTGTGACACGACAGCCCCAAGAACACCCCCACAGACAGCAGGTCAGCGACATCTGAGAAGGTTGGTTAAGGATTTAGGCCTGGTGGACACTTGGCGCCACCAACACCTCACAATGCGAAAGTTCAGTTTCTTTTCACATGCTCATAAGCACTATTCTAGATTGGACTATCTGGGTATCTCTAAGGAACACACAGACCAGATAGGACAGAGATCCATAATATAAGTCTATCAGATCATGTCCCAATTACTTTAGATTTATATATTAAAAGAGAAAGGTTACTTACTGGAGGCTTAATAACTCCCTATTAATAGACCGCGAATGTAAGGAGATAATAAAGACAAAAATAAAAGAATAGAGGATAACTCGTCACCACAGACCCCTCCCCAATTACTTTGGGATACCCTGAAAGTGGTTTTAAGGGGCTATATTATAGCTTATGCATCCCAAAAAAAGCAAAGATGTGAGGCTAACTTAAAGCAATTACAAGAAAAGCTGAGTTTTTTACAAGTTGCACATATGCAAGGAGATGACTCATTAATGGACCAGATAGCTACCACACAACAGGCTAAACAGAAGTTACTGACTGTTAAGACAGAGCAGGCTTTGTTATGGCTCAGACAGAAATACTTTGAAGGGGGCCCCAGAGCCTCTAGAATATTAGCTCATCACCTTAGAAAAAGAATTCAACAAACAACAATCACTAACATAAGAGACCCTTTCTCAGGTCGCCCCTGTCTCACAACCACATCTGTAGTGGCTGCATTTAAATCATATTACACTAGACTATATACAGCTGAATCTGCGTCAACAGAGGAGGAGAAGGAGAATTTTTTTGTCAAATCTAAATCTTCCTCAACTTACGGAAATTCAGAAACAGTCCCTAATCCGCCCAATACAGAGTTCAGAAATAAAATTGGCTATTTCCAACCTTAAAAATGGTAAAAACCCTGGTCCAGATGACTATGGGGCCAAATTTTATAAAATGGCTTGGGAGTGGATCGCAGACCCACTGACCGAAACTCTGAGAGAGAGTCATGCAAGGGCTATATACCCTATATCATGGTCACAGGCCATGATCTCAGTGATTTTAAAACCACAAAAAAATTCACAACTATGCGACTCCTATTGACTGATCTCCGTCCTAAATCAGGATCACAAAATATATGCGAGCATTTTGGCCCACCGACTTGATGACATAATACCCTCTTTGATACATTTAGATCAAGCAGGATTTATCCCTAACTGCCAGACCTCTGACAATATTAAAAGGACCCTCTATTTAATAAAACATGCAAAAAATAATAAAGCCCCATTATTAATATTAGGATTTGATGCACAAAAGGCATTCAATAGAGTCTCTTGGTCTTTTTTAGAGAAAACCCTTGTTAAATTAGATTTCCCCAAGGAGTTCATTGCCAATATCATGGGCATTTATTCAGCACCACAGGCAATGGTAAAGGCTAATGGCTCCTGCTCAGCGAGGTTTCCGCTTACCCGTGGAACAAGACAGGGATGTCCACTCTCACCTTATTTATTTGCTTTATATGTAGAACCACTGGCACAATTCTTACGTCAACATGAGGGGATAAGAGGATATCAGGTAGCAGATAAAGATCATAAAGTGGCACTATATGCTGACTATCTTTTATTGTATACTACAGACATAGAGAACTCGCTTCTAAATTTAGAGCAAGCTATGATGCTAATAGAAAAAATCTTGGGTTATAAGGTCAATACTCAAAAGACTGAGATCTTAAATATAGGAGAACACATACCAAATCATATAAAACTTAAACATCATTTTAATTGGGGAAATAAAACAATTAGATATTTAGGGATTAATATGGCAAAGAATCCGGGGCAGACCTTTAAATTAAACTATAATACATTATATGAACAAATTAAACAAGACCTTCAGACCTGGACCCACTTACCAATACCACTGATTAACCGAATACAGGCAGTTCAGATGGACATACTACCCCGTCTGTTATATCTAATGCAGTCTATCCCACAAATGTTTACAAAGGATGAGGAAAGGAGATGGAATAGGGCAATAGTAAATTATATGTGGCAAGGTAAAAGATCTAGGATAGCATTAGATAGATTACAAGCTCCTAAGGATAGAGGAGGACTGGCTCTACTTAGTTGGACAGGATATGCCCTAGCCACCTTACTTAACCATATCAGAATATGGTTCTCTCCAGAAGGAAGTGGCCCTCAGTGGATGGAAATAGAAAGAAAGTTGACAACTGCTTATTTAGGAGAAAACATGATCTTTCACCCACCTCCATTATACACCTTGGAATCTGATATGTCAGTATATACATATAGTTACCTTAATGGGTGGAGTGGGTATCTTTCCCACTTGGATAATGAATTTGGTGCTCGTTGGATGGGGATACCTTGGAGGAATCAGGCTTTTAGCCATATAAATTTAGATGTGGGATTTGGAATTTGGAATGTCTTGGTTTAAAATATTCACATCAATTATATCTAAATGGCTGTTTTAAGACATTTATACACTTGCAGGAGGAGTTCTCAATCCCTAGGCGCCGCGTGACTGGCTTCGATATTTCCAGATTCAACATTTCCATGCAACAACTATAGGTCTGGAAACAGATCAAGAGAAGATTCACCCCGATCTCACTTCAGATTGGAATCCCAGGGGAATGGAACCCTAGGCATTTAGTATCTAGATTCTATACAGCAGATAGATTGAGAGGCAGATCTAGTTGGGAGAAAGTACACAAGACTTGGGAAGCTGAAATGGGAATACAATTAACAGATCAAGAATGGCAGTGGGTCTGGAGACGCCAGCATAGAAATATGAGTTCATATAGGTGGCGTGAATTTGGCTGGAAGGTAGTCTCTAGGTTCTTTCATACGCCTAAAATAACAGCCAAGTACTTAGCTACACATGATGCCTCCTGCTGGAGGAAATGTAACTCGAAGGATGCCACCCACACGCGCATATTCTGGGACTGCCCTATCTTAAGACCATTTTGGCAGGGGGTGGAACAAGCACTAGCATATATAGATACAGAATTTCAACCACTTACACCGGCAATAGCACTCTTACAACACTTTCCTGTTAGGCTCAAACATAAGTCTAAGATATATCTAACTTCAATATTAATAATATCAGCCAAAAAGGCTATAACTAAAAATTGGCTTGACCCAGCCCCACCAACAATCATAGTTTTTTTTTTTTTTATTTAGTTGTTTAACCAGGTATAGCACACTAAGCTGGAAGCTTTTTTACAGGAGTGACCTGGGAGCACAAGGAGGTTAAGTGACTTGCTCAGGGTCACACAGTATGCAAGTGTAAGCTGTGGGATTCAAACCCAGGTCTGATCTGCTGGATGTCACTAGATTTACAGCTCAGAGCCTTAGACCACTGCACTATACTGCCTCCCTAGGCAGTGTGGGGGGATTTGATATATGATATCTATATAATGGAACAGATGACCGCTAAACTCCGGGGGAGAACCACACTAGTTACTGGAATGCATGGTGGATGAGGATCATGACACTCAGACCTGACCTGATTCCATAGAAGATTTAGGGATTAGATGACCATTACATGTTGTCAGTGGGATAGGTGAAAGCTCCTCCTGCACTAGTAGACCGGCATGTTGATATATAGAACACCCAGAAATAATAAGATAATAGATTTGTGTGATCTGATGCTCCCCCCGATAGAAAGGAAATACAAATGGATACCATGCATGCTATCTGCATATAAGATTATTAAGACTATGTATAAGTAGGTAGTATCTACGATTAACTCAATGTATGCTAAATGTCAGTTATCCTGAAATATGTATAATATGAAATACAGTGATGTATACCCCAGTACCTGAAGAAAAACTAATAAAAAAGTATAAAAAAAATAAAGAAATCAGGGAAAGCACACAAATACAAACGGGTTTTTAGAGCAGTCTTGAAGATCTCCACTGTTTGGCACTCTCATATCTGACGAGGTAGAGAATTCCATAGGGTAGGGGCAGCATAAACAAAAGCCCATGCTCCCGAGGTCTTCAAACGCATCCTGGGAATCTCTAGCAATCCTTCATCGGTTGAGCGGAGTGGTTGGAGGGGGCAGTAGGGATTCAGAAGCTCTTGCAAGTAACTCTGACCCAAACCATGTAGGGCTCTGAAAGTCAGTAAACCAACTTTAAAGGTGATCTGCCACTGAACTGGCAACCAGTGCAGAGAGTGCAGCACAGGAGAAATATGGCTGGATCGAGTAGAGCCAGACAATAACCTGGTCGCACTATTCTGCACTAGCTGCAAGCAGCAGGTGTCAACCCCAGGAAGCCCCAGGTACAGGGAGTTACAGTAGCCAAGGCGCGATGTCACAAAAGCATGGACCAGGGTTGGAGGATCGCCAGATGGAACAAGGTGCTTAGGCCAGGCAGTGTTCCTCAGATGGTAAAATGAGGACTTGACCACAGCTGACCACCTGTGAATGAAGTGTCAACCCATCATCAAGTATCACCCCCAGATTCTGCACCTGTTCAGGGGTCAACAGCTGAGACCCCCCCAAGCCAAAGCCCGGCAAGCCACTGGTTACATTTACGTGTGACTCTGGAAAGGATAGTAGCTGATCAAATTACTGAATATATTCAGAAATACCATCTGCAATGCTCACAACAGCATGGATTCAGAAAGAACCACAACACTGGTTGACTTTACTGGTTGATATTACTGTTCAAGGCATTAGACAAAGGCAATTTGATTCGAGCCATTTTCATTGACCTTACAAAAGCCTTCGATACGGTCAACTACCCTCTCCTCTTGACTCAACTTCACACACCTTGGATTGGCACCCAATGTTCTCCAGTGGTTCAATGACTACTTATCAGACAGATCCCAAAGAGTCAGAATAGGCCAAGTGGTGTCTGACTCCAAAGCAGTATCAGTGGGAGTACCTAAGGGATCTATCCTGGGTCCCCAATTGTTCAGCCTGTTCCTGAACGCACTCCCGGAAGCATGTACCTGTAAGGTCATCTTATATGCTGATGATGCCGTATTACTAAGTAGCTACTCCAGTATTGAGCCGCTGCACACTGAACTACAATCCACTTTTGAGCTATTGGAGAAATGGTTCAGGTCTCAAAAGTTACTACTCAACCATAAAAAAAACAAAACTATGCTCATCTCCAGCCACCAGTCAAAACAGAGATACCACACCCTTAACATCACCAATCTTAACTCTGACCCACTAGACCAAGTGCACTCCTTCAAGTACCTTTGTGTCATGATCGATGACAACCTCTCCTTTGTGCAACACATCAACATGGTGATAAAGACCGTCCAGTCCAAACCGGGTGTCCTTTATAGGCACCGACAAAGTGTAACACACAATGCCCTCAGGATGTCAATCTCCAGCTCCATCCTGTCATCGACTACGGCTTGGTAGTCTACAGGGCTGCCACAGCTACGGCACTTAAGAGGGTTGAAATGGCCTTAAACAAGGCCTGTAGACTCCTGCTTAATGCAGACCGGCTCATGCACACTTGCGTACTCTACGAGCTGACCAACCAGCTAAACCTCAGTAGTAGAGTCAACTTCCCAATCTGCCTCCTTAGGAGGAAGGCCTTGCTTGGCTAAACCCCTCCATGTATCTTGGAAATGATTTCTATAGCGAGTCATTTGTACACTACCAGGAGTAAGGAGCTACACCCTCTCAGTGTCCTGTTTCGCAGGACTGCTCTTGGTCAACGCTCCTTTTCCTACAAAGCACCTCTCTGGCATAATGAGGTCTCCTCAGCTTCTCTGACAACCGCTAACCTTAGGACCTTTAAAACTGAGCTAAAGCAATATTTTCTAAGCAGGCAATTATACGTGTGCCATTACTAAATATCCTGATACACCCCCAGGACCTACTGTCACTGGTCTCAGCAATACCACAACAGCCACATAACCCCACCCACTCCCCTGGCCTCTCTCTCCCTATAGGGGGTTTATAGTTAGCCCTCCTGTCCTCTCTCCTCTTCCACCTTCTCTTATCCCTTGATTACCTTATCCATCCTATATATACAACCACATTCTCTCTCACACACACACACACACACACACACTCACTCTCTCTCTCTTTCTCTCTCCCCCCCTTCACCTCCCACCCTCCCCTTGCTCTCTTACCTGCACTCACTCTCTTATTCTATTTAAGACAATCTAGAGGTGTTTCGGACATCTCCTTCCAGACACGATCGGGAAGGAAATAATTTGATGCAGTAAGGCAGAAGCTTAGTTCCCTTGGGATCGCTCATTCCTTCCTGTTGCCAGCACGATTAAGAATTACCTACAGGGGTCGCAGTTGGCAATTCTTCAATCCCAAGGATGCGGGTTGGTTGACCGAGAAGCTGAAACTGAGTTTAAAACCCAGCCAGTGCAAGATTTGGTGTCTGAAGGCTCTGAATTGGAAGAAGGATGAGTACAGGAGATTTTTCTTCTTATCTCAATATACCTATGTGCCTAACTAGTTGCTGAAAATTAGAGACTGGGACATTGTAGTTGGATAGCTATGGGGGGGGGCAGAGTTTGTTTCTCCCTCTGCAGCAGTTACAGTTTATTTTCTTGTTTATACTGCGCTACAACTACTGCCCCAGAGTTGTTGTACCCATTGATCTATTTGCAGTAACAACAAAACTTTTAAGAATTGTATCCTGTTAATTATATCTGATGGTGGGTTTATGGGGGTTGGGAAGAGGAGTAAAAAGGGGGCATACATTCCTGATCAATATTCTTCTCTATAAAAGGTTATAGCACTGCTGGATAGTGCAGTTTACTTTGTTGGATAGTCTGCCTTTTAACATGGACAGCTACCTCAGCCATGAAGCAGCTGGCATTGCGGACTTTACCTCTGTTGGGACACTTGGCATAAGCTATGCCAATTGTATATGATTTTCCCCCTGCTCCTATTGTATGTGCATGCATGAGCTATGTTACAGTGATACCCCATTTATTGTTTCTGTATCTGACTGCGTCCTCTTGCATGAGGATCCTGTATATATTGTCTTTTTATGAAAGCAGGAAAAAGAAAGTACAAAAACAAGTCTCTCTCTCTCTCTCTCTTTTCCATCTCTCCCTCTGTCCTCTCACTGTTTCCCTCTCTCTAGCTCCTCCTGCTACCTCTACCCCTTCCTCCATATCTTTCCACTTGCTACCTCACGACCCTCATCCTCAGCCCTCTTACAGCACACAAAATGGCCACTTCCCCTCTCTCCCTCTTCCTCTTTCACTAGCCCACTCTCTCCCTATCAGTGCCATTGTGCGGCACTCTGTATCAGGCCAGTACTAAGAACCACTTCCCTCTGCCAGCCTGTACCCTCCTCCTCTCTACCTCACTGTCCTCTCTTTACCTCTCTCATGCCTCTCCATTCCCTAGTGGCTTCTCAGACAATGCCCTTTGGGCTGCACCAAGTAACCTGTGCCTCCGCCACAATCACCTTTAGCGGAGCTCTGCTACATTTTATCTCCAGCCTTGTTTAGAGTAGTTTAAATAAGATGTAACCTTTTGTCTTGAATTACCTGTATAGATTTATGTATGCAACCCAATGACTGTTAACTTATAGTGTCTGTATCGTGTGTCTATGTTTGTATGACGTGGAACTTTTGTAAGAGTCCTGTACTCAAAGGTTGTTTCCGAACCATGAATTAAATAAATAAAACTATGTGTGGATGTGCAGGTTCCACATATGCACTGCTTTGCCACTGTAGGTACAAACAGCAGGTGGGTAAGTGTGACTTCTGCTTCACTGAGGGCACTAGTCAGTTGCTGGTTAGATGAGACAGAATAGCCCACAGAATCCACAGTGGTGGATAAACTGTGAGGAAGGAGTTGGAAATATTCAACCGGTAAGCATATCTGCCATACCAGTGTGTGCAGGATGTTGCAGCAGTTTGTATACTGTACATACAACAACAGCGAATTTTCCAGATTGTGTGATTTTAAAAAACATATAACCTTCTCGTAACCAGCTGTTTATTACCTCCCCCCACCAACTTGGTGACACATACAGTTGCATTTATTTGCATCAGTGACAGTGGCTCATTAGGTAGCATGCTCAGCTCTGGGGCCAGAAGGTCGTGGGTTCTAGCCCCATGCCAGGTACTTGGAGCAATATCCATAACTGACACTGTAGCGCAGTACGAGGTGGGTGCTGCACTACTGAGGTGCTGTCCTTGGGATGAGACATTAAACCAAGATCCCTTCTGCCCATCTCTGCTCATTGTCCAGGTGAGAGTTAAAGATCCCATGGCACTTACTGAAAAAGAGGATTGGAGCTCCTTGGTGGTCATGGCCAACATTCCCCCATCAAGGTTGTAATTCTGATGTATTAAATAAATAAATAAAACTGGTCCTTGTACCAATCCCCCAGGATGCACCTGGAAACAAGCTATCTCAGCTCAGTCTGTCTTTCTTGGTCAAAAATTACAAATCAATAAAAGATAAATAATTGTGTTAGTACATGTTATTTGATTTACTTTCTTTTTTTTAAAATGCAACAACTTTCCTCTCTGTGTAGGAGCTTTCGTTCAAGTTGATCAATTCAACAGAAGCACTCGGAGAGAGAGTCTTGCTACTGGACTATTCAAAAGTAAATCAAATAACCCTTATAGTACTAACAGAATAAAAACACTGAATGCGGGACTGCACTGGTGGGTGGGTAGTATGCAGCTGGGTGCAGGGATATTTTGTGTTTTTGAAAAATGACCCAATCAGAGGCAGTGACCTGGGTAAGAGAATAGCCCTGGGGCATCAAGGGAAAGCCAGGTAGAGAAGGACTGAGTGTTCCACCGCAGGTTGCTGTCCTTCTCAGATGTGGGTGACAGTCATCCTCGCTCCTATACAAGTAATCCATTTCACCATTGCTGAGCCCTCCCATTCAGTTATATAGCTATTCGGCACAGTCTCTCTCAACCACGCCTAGCAATTCGCACAGACAAAGAGTGGAAATCACACAGAAAAATGACACTAAAAGATTCCTTTCAGACTTGGAGGAACAAAAAAGGCAAGCGAGGGAGTCTGTTGTATACATTAACGGTCAGGAACAAAAAGTGAAGACAGAGTTCCAGCCAGATCAAGGCCATGCTCACACTGGGGATTCAGTAGACACAGAGAGGGCGGATTCACTGAGTCAGCATCACCACACTAAATGAGAGGCTTTTATACAGGCTGCAGCTACAGTATGTAACTTGTTTGGTTTACATTTGTTCTGACAAAAGACATGAAAGCACCGAGACAGGGTTTGTGTAGCAGGGATAAGGTTGTGTACAGTAGGTCTTGCTGACCCAGTGTGTCGTCCCTTACTGTGTCTGTAGCATACCCATTTCAGTTTTAGTTAGAAATGTATTTAGGAATGTTCACACTGGGATAGCCTCATTTATGTGCAACACTTCATTTTCAAGAGCATTCAAGTGAGTTTAGGACAGCAGCAGTGGTAGTTAAATGGTAACAAGTCTGATAATTCTAAATACTGCAGCTTACTTCCTCCTCCTCACAGATACGCTGCATGTCTGTAAGGAAGTAACATGCAGTATATGCCTCTTGACCGCCCAGTGTCTGCTGTACCTCAGCAATTATAACTGTGCAAAATGTTTCATCTTAGTTGTTGCTTTTCTGTGCTCAGCAGATATGAAAACATCCTTTGTCACAGGGCCTTTTCAAGAAGACCATTGGTTGGCACAAGAAGTTCACAGTGTTATCCCCAGGCTTGTTTAACTCCATGGCAACCAAGACTGAAGTTTATTAGCTGTGCTACCACCACGTTTGAGGTCCTGACACCAAGCTTTAGTGCTGGGTTTTCTAGCAAAAACAAAGTGCAATCAGTAGAATGCAAGGGATTGGTTATTAAAAAAAAAAAAGCCAATCATCGGGGGGGGGGGGAGTGACACCAGCTTCTTCTACTTGCATCCATGACTCTAGTTACAAGTAAAAGTTTGGTATTCCACCTGTGGAATGTCAGTTAGATTAAAACTCTTATGCCTCGGCAATCTGGCCACACTAGTGCATGTGTTTGTGATTTCAAAGCTTGACTACTGCAATGCTCTGTACCTTGAGGTCAGTGGAGGTACGCTGTGACAACAGTTGGTGCAGAACGCAGCTTCTAGGTTGTTGACTGGCTTTCCAAGGATGTGTCATATCTCCCTGGTATTGTGTGACCTGCACTGGCTGCCAGTTAAGTGGCGTATTTCCTTCAAAGTTGGTCTTGTAACTTATAAGGTCTTGCATCGTCTGGGCCTGGGCTATCTGTCTTAGCTTTTGCACCTCACATACCCTTACGTTATCTGTGGTCTGCTGTAGAGAGCCTCCTGGTAGTTCCAAAGGCAAGGTTAAAAACCTCTGGGAACCGGGTATTTAAAGTGGCAGGCCAAGTCCTCTGGAATTCCTTGCCAAAAGCTCTAAGGGAGACCCCCCTCTGCAGAAGTCTTTAAGAGGGGTGTACAGAACTTTTCTGCTCACCCAGGTGTTTGGAGATTAATTCTCCCATAGATGGTTGTGTCCCAGCTAATTATTATATATATATATATTTTTTAATTCTTTTCCCTGTTTTCTCCCCAACCCGGCAGTGCGTGGAGGTGTACAAACGCACTTTGGGTGCCAGGTCGGCCCCATCCACCCCACCCCTGGAAATTGCCGCTGCCCCCTCCCACCTACGCTACATCATTGTACCTCCATCCGATGGGAGTGAAACTATGAGGGGGGGGAGACAACCTTCCTGGGAGAGGAGAGCTGCCTTTCAGCTGCTCAATCCTGCTCCGTCCTCAACCCCCCCCCATGCTGGATTTCCGACGACGCAAGGTTGTTACTGAACCCAGGCTGCCGGCATGATGCGAGGTAAGGTGTCCAGCTCCTCAGCCCTCTGCGCCACCATCTGGCTTGTGTCCCAGCTAATTTACGGAAAAAATTATTTATGAATTTAATTATCTGCAGTGTTTTACTGATGTTGATGATAGTGAAGTCTGGGTATATGTTTGTTATATTTACGTTAATTGATTTTATTTAACTTGCCTGGACTGTTTTATGCTGCAATGGTACCCTGAGCCTCCGGAGAAAGGCATGAGATATAAATAAATACTACTACTAGACAGGCTCGCCACCTCCTCCCCTTCTTGACTCTCCTCTGCTCAACTGCTCTCATTGAAAACTTTCAGCCAGCCCTAGTGGACCCAGGATTCCAAACCTGGAAGAGGTACTCTCTTCAGTACATCCATCGACCAATATCTGGCTCCTCCATCCTGTCTTTCACAGAGAGGCAAACAGCACATGGCCTTAGACATGTGGGATTTTACCAGTACCTCCAGGTCTGACACTATAATCAAGCTCTTCCAGTTGGAGCACAAACTCCAGAAGCTTACCCAGCCATTATAGCATATTTTACTAACTAAGCAATAGGAGGCCAGTCACATATGTTACCACATACAGTGTTTATAAAGCACTGACTGACTCCTCCAGAGACAGTTCCATGGAGGTGGCATTTAATTCAATGGAGGAAGTGGGCATTCCACTCCTACCTAAAGCTTGCATGCCAGGTCACCTCTAAAGTAACCAGCACTCGTCAATGGTGAGGATACATGTAGAAACAATTGATTCAGTTCTTTTGAACCCCAGTAATCTCAGTCCATTATCTCCCTTCCGGAAACTCTTCCTGCTGGCATAACTGTGGGGAGCCTCACACCACACACACATGTGATGTGGAATTGCCCAGCCTTGCTTCTCTTTTTCCAGCAGCTCAGAACAGAGCTGGAAGAACTGCTCCATACACCAGTACCGTTAACACCTGAGCTTTACTTGTTCTTACAGTAACTGCTGGGCGTTCCGGCAGCTAACTCTAGATATCTCTTGGGTATCATGCACAGACACAAAGACGTCTATTACTAGACTATGGCTCACTCCTCAACCCCCAAACCTGAAACCTTGCCAAAACACAGTCTACTGCATGGAAAAAAATAACACACTCCTAGAACAACCACATGGACTGCTGCTCCTCCACTTGAAACAGCTGTCTCATGCATGCAATGAGTAAGGACCCTAACTCCATCCCATAATAAGTAATGCAAGGGCTGCCCTACCTTCCGACTTGGTGAGCCCCTTCCCCTCTTTTCTTTCCACTATGTTCTATTTTAGAGAGAATCAGTAGATGCGGGTGGATCATCCCTGGTCTCCCATCCCCACCCCACCACTCAGTGTCTCTCTCTGTTCAGTCCACTGAAGTATGAAATGTCTTGGATAACTAAACACTAGTACTTATAGTTTAATTTGCCTCCCTGGAGCTGTGTACTGGGGGGATGGGGGACATACAGAAATGAAAATTACTTAGTCACTGTAATTTGATGATCTTCCAGAATATCTTCACCATTCATTCACACTTATGGGTCTAAGCCGGAGGTGCTAGGACCCCATGGGAGCAAAGTCTTGTGCAGCTAGGAGGGGGTAGACTTTGGCTGGTTATGCAGCCCACGCGACCGACAAACTGATGTTGTGCACATGATCTAGCTAGTAACCAACACGGACCCATTCCCTTCCTTCAGTTCTGTTTGCCAGTAGAAGAAACAAGTGGGAAGAAAAGAAAGGGCTATAGATGTCTAGCCCAAAGGGATAGGAAAAGGATATAGGATATAAAAATAAAAAACAAAGAAAACCCAACTACCAACTTAGAAAAAAACTAAGGGTTGGGCCTACTAGGTGGCACAAGGGTAGCAGTATAAAGAGCAAGAGCCCGTTATCAGCTACCTGGACAGGAAGGGTAGAGATAAAGTAGAAATGGACTGCAGATGTGGTGATTTGGTGTTGGTGTTGTTGTGCCACAAGGGCCCTTTCCTTCCCTTCAGATCTGCCATGCCCGTCTGTTGCTGCTGTGGTGGACACCTTGCTGGACCGTGCGAATAACTGATGGACGCATAAAATAAATATAGAAAAATGATGTATATTCTCATACTACAGAGACACCAGCATACCATGAGGTACAACCCCAGACTGACAGGGTTTCTCAGACTGTCCCTGGATAACATGACACTGCCAGGCAGTGCAACAAATGGTAACATGTGAGTTCTTAGTGCTCTTAAAGGGGCAGCAGCTTGCATTAAGCCCCATGCTTTTTTTTTTTTTTTACTTTCTCCTGGTCTCTGCCCAGAGGATTTCTGTCCTCTGGTCTTTTCAGCCGGGCTACTTTGATGTAGCGTGGACCCGGCGTCATTCTGGGCAAGACCGAGAGATTTTTTGCCATTGGTTTTTCTCCTGGTCCCTATCCTCTGAGGGTGCCAATGCAGAGGACTTACATCCAGACGAATGGCATGCTTATGCACACTGCCATCAAGGATCCACAGCACCCTCCCCACCCCAACCCCCGCGTAAGGAGCCGTCTGCGCCTTACCGCCTGTGCTTCCACAGGCAGTAACACTTGTGGGCATTGCTGCCATATCCCGGAGGAGAGGAGGAGAGCATCCATCGGGACGCTCAATCCTACCTCCCCCAGCCGAACCCCCAGTGACCCGAGCCTGTTCCTGAACCCGGGTCGCCGGCATAAGCCCCATGCTTAATGTGTACTTCACATAGCTCTGGCATATACACAGGGAATTTGAAAAGAGACCCCTGTGTAATTAAGATAGTAGGATGTCAGCTTGTATTAAAATAACCTTTGTACTCTCAATAGGACAATTTCAAGTTAGCAGGATAAAACCCCATAAACTCCACTTTGAGGAACAAGACCACATACGTAACTGGAGAGTTCAGGGGACACAAATACTAATTTCTTGCCACTCCCAAAGAAGTGATAAAAAATTCATAAGAAGGTAACAATCATTAAAAAAAAGCCAAGCTGAGGAGTATAGAACAGAAACTCCTGCTGCACCTGCCTTTCCCTTCAATACAGGAAATATTCAGTAGAGAACTGCACCTTGTCCCAAGTTCCAAGTACTACCCACATGACACAACATTTCAGTGGAGTATGGACAAGGCGAAACCAATGTTTTGTTGCATGCAACAACAGAGATATACCCTAAAGGGCTATATCTTAGTATGGAGAGAGAGAGGAACAGGTAAGGCAGTGGAGAGAATGAGTTCACTCCCCAAATATAAATATGCAATAATTATGGACATAAATGGATTAAGATAAATAGGGGATATGTGTTGGGATGTGGTGGAATCCACTATTTAGCTGCATGAGCGTACACTGACCTCCTTCATGAGTGGTGGAGTGTAGCAGAGCCATGAGTGATGCTGAGGGCAGTGTGCACAAGTGCAGATGAATAGTGTATCCCACCAACAGCACAACACATATTTGGTTTATACAGTAGGGGTGAAAGGATATGACACTGTAATGTGTAGTGTTGTTGCTTTTCACTGTGTGGTTTCGGTGTGTTTAATATTTTATTTCCCTGTGCCATATTTTTTATGGGCAGACTAGGTGGGCAAAGCGATTTTTATCTGCCGTCAAATTCTATGTTTTAGAGGTTTCCGTTAGCTGAAATGTTTTTCTCCATGGTAGTTTAAAGTTCTGCATTTTGTTTCTTCGTGATGCTTCTCTTTCTGCTGTTGGTCTGTTTGTGTGCTTGGGTTCTGCTTTCAGTTTCTAGGTGTAGCTCTGTGTTGAAATGTACTTTCTGTGCTATTCTGTGCAGGTGTGTTGCATTTGGGTTGGGGGTTCAGGTGTTTTGAGATTTGTTGCTTTCTGTGACATAGCTACTATGTAGATAAATGTAGCTACTGTGGAAATAAATAATGTTTATTCCACTGTAGCTACATTTATCTCATGGTAGGTCTGCTAAGCATGAATTATTCATTTTTATCTTATTACTATGGCAGATATGCTGTTTTATCCCATGCCATATCCTTTCACCCCATTGTATAAATCTGTGTATCTGAGTAACTAAATTTCATTTATGTACATAGTTACTACGTTATCACTCAT
Source organism: Neoceratodus forsteri (assembly GCA_016271365.2). NCBI lineage: Eukaryota > Metazoa > Chordata > Ceratodontiformes > Ceratodontidae > Neoceratodus > Neoceratodus forsteri. The sequence continues at coordinate 1,073,486,712 of CM057454.1, read as the reverse complement.
TTATGTACACACTTACTATGTCACAGTCCATTTATGAACACAGTTTGTACGTCACTCACAGGCCCACCCCTACCCCCACCACTGGCACTACATTCACCCACCTTCAGTTGTCTCTTTGCCTTACACACATGTAGCTCATGTATAGCTAAACAACACACACACACCTCATCTCTAGCTGCCATCTGCAGGGATATGCTTTTAAATCAAGCTGCTGAGCTGTCCATTTCTTTTTTTTTTAAATCAACTTGCACATCTTTTCTCACCCTCGTGGCACCGGCTCTCACAGTTGTTGCTCCTGAACTACACTGCATGTACCCCCCTTCAAAAAAGCAGCACCTTTTTAAATGTACCCCCCTCCTCACTGTCTAGGGGCCGATGTTCCTGAAGAGGGTGGCTACTACCACAGAAACCTCATTCAAGACTCAAAGGCCAAATAATACAGTGAAAAGAGTAAGGACATTAAAGTTTCACCTTACCATGGCAGGAGAATCTCTGGAAAAAGTTCTCTCACCCCCACCCCCAACCCACAAACTGCAGACGAGTCGCCAATTTCATTCAGGGGAGAAACTTCTCATTTTCTCTCATCTGGCCTGCTTCCCGGGTCCCTGGAACAGCTGGAACTGAGGGCTGAAACTCAAAGATCCTAGGGAAAAGTCTGATGAAATTCATCCAAACCATAAATAAAAACTCACTCTCTCAGTCTATTTCGAGCAAACTCCAATTTTATTCTCCTGGTCCCTGAATGATAAACAGAGGCCCAGGGGTTCTGATTGCTTTAAACTTCTCTTCAGCTCCATGGGGCTATAAACTACTGTACACGAGGTTAGAATGGGAGACAGGCTCACAATGGCATCACAAGGCTCACAGATCTCTACTTCAGTGAAACTCAGCTGATGTGCCTCTGGCAGTGGTAAGTCACACAGTAACTATTTCTTCCATACTCTCCCTGGTCAGACACCCTTATGGAAGCAAGCAGATTCCCCCACCTGGACCCTGGACACGTAAATTCACACAGGGACCCAGGATTTCGTTCTCCTGACCAGACTCTCACCTTACCCCAGAGCCTTGCACCCTTTTAGATCTCCATGAACTCTATGCAGCCTTTTACCATTCCTTGCCAGCCACTCATTGCTGTTTCCATGGCCCATAGTTCTCACAGGCCACTTATGCTCCCAGGTGCCCCTCAGATTTATTATTTTTAAAGAGGAAGGTGACTACACCACAAAGCGTCCCCTTTTTTCCATCCTCTGGAGCTTGAGCTAAGCATCAGGCCAGGGGAGAATTCTTCCAAGGCCTGTCAACCTGACCTTCAGCTCGCCTGCCAAACATGTCAGTGCCCCGAGACCTGCCGCTCCAAACAGGCCCCCTAAGGGTGAAAGCTTCCCTGCACCCCCTCAACATACTGGGCTGTCCTGTCACACCGGGAATGGGAGGGGACCCTGCCACAGTCCCCTTCCCTGCAGGAGCTTTGCCACAACTCTTGCAGCCCAGAAGGAGAAACACAGTCCCGGGGCTGGGACTTCCGTATGACCCTACCAGCTCCCTCTTACTTAGGCCTTTCTCCAGTCCTCCCAAGGAAACCCAACTCCCCAAATGACACAGCCAGGCTGTCTAGCGCTCCTCTCCTAGAGCACCCAATTTTCACCGGTGCCATGTCACTGCACCCACTGAACCTGGCTACTATCGTAAGGGGGGAGGACCCCTTTTTAGGCTCAACCCCAGACCGCTGAGCTCCTAGCCTTCTGCCTTGCCTGTCATCTCCCTCCAACCAGCTCAGAACTTCCCAAACCCTCACCATATAATAGGGCTGCCCAATACTGCCCCAAGTGGCAGCCAACAAGAACAGTCTGAAGAACTTTTCCCAGGGCCCATAATTTAACTTAAACCCATGGGGAAATAAGGGAGGGAGTCCTAAAGGTGAGCTATAAGTCCCTCTCAAAATGAGAGGGGACTTGCATAAAAAAAAAAATAAAGTGGTATAACCTCTAAATATTGTCTCCCCCAACCCCTGCTGCCACTGCTGCCATCACACCATGAAAACATTTCAGAGGTACCTCCTCATCTATTGCCGATTTTCTAAATCCTCAGTCTCTTCAGATGGTTGTGTCCAATGCAGTTCATACTCCATGCAGCTCATACTCTTTCACCAAAAACTCTGTTCCCTCTCTCTCTCTCTCTCTCTCTCTGGAGTTCAGCAGCAGTGATACTGAATTCCACGCCCACTCTCTGAAATCCTTGGCTCTCACTAAGTGGAACTGCCATTTTTCTTCAGTATTTTTCAAATCCTTTTCTTTTCACCATTCAGGAAACATGTTGTGATGTTGACAACACATCAGAACACATAGCAACAGCCATAGCAACTGGGCAAAGAACAGGATCATAACCACTAACTCACAAAAAAACAAACAACCACCAACTATTTTAAATTAAAAAAAAAAATAACAACAATAAAAACTAAAAATCACACAAGATCCTCTCCAATTGCATAAATGGAATATGCAGGGAGGACCTTGTGTGATATCTGATTTAATTACACTCATGCTGTTTCACCTTGGACACCTCACTCATGGCCTACGCCACTTGTGCAGTTACCCAAGGCCAAACAGCACTAGTGTAGATAAATTAAGTATCACACAGGTCCCCCCTGCATATCCCCGATTGCGCCTCTATAGTTAGGGTTGAGTAAGCAGTTTAATGTTAACCCCAAAGTTTTGCACGTTAATAACTTTGCAACCATTCAACAGATTTGCACGAAATTCAGAATGCATGGTCTCATATGGTAGATCTCTTGATATGCCAAGTTGTGCTTTGCATCAGATTCATAGTTTTCGTGCAGCAAAGCACCAAAAAACACATTTTTTGCTTTTTGTTTGCCCGTTTTTGCTGATATTTGTCCATCGCACTGCGGCCACATCGTTTGGAATTTTGGTTTGAAATTTTCAGGGTAGAAGGAGGTTTCCCCAAAGACCAATCCACCATTGGTTTAGTGAAAAAATATTAATCCATTCCAAAGTTATTTAATTTTGAATTTTCGGGTTCTGAGCATGTTCAGTTCAGTCTTTGGAATATAAGTATGTTTTGCGAAAGAGGATTTGCCTCACAATCAAGGATTTTGTCACCTTGCGAATGAGGATTTATAAAGTCCCTGTTTGTGAGGGAAAATTCCCTTTTGCGAGCCGCCATCTTGGTTTTCTTTTTTCTGAGAAAAAACTAATTGCTAACAACCCTAACTGATGCATTAATGAAGTTTTTTGGAATGAATTTCCTTACTTTTTGAGAAAGTGTAATGTAAGTGGTATGTGCTGGTGGGAGCGCGGGTCCTCTGGGCCTCGCTCTCCCTTCAAGCTGCCTATTTTTGCAAAATTATATGCATCTGTGGGAGCGCAGGGCCCTCTGGGCCCTACGCTCCCATTTACACTTAACTACAGAGCCGTACAGCAGTCCTATAGGACTGAAAAGGAACCCTTGTAACATTGATTTGCCACTATCTCAATAACCGTTGCAGCTATGAAAAAAATTCCACCACTGCAGTTGTAATCATGACTTCAAAACCTCCACGCAAGCTTAGTTCACCTAGGAGGCAGTACTGTGTGGTGGTTTAAGGCTCTGAGCTGCAAACCTGGAGACCTGGGTTTGAATCTTATAGCCACACTTGCATACTGTGTGACCCTGAGCAAGTCACTTAATTTCCTTGTGCTCCCAGGTCGCACCTGTAAATAAGCTTTCAGCTTAGTGTGTCCCTCCTGATAAAAAAAAACTGCTTGGAGCAAAAAATCCATATCTTGCATCGTTTCCAAGATACGGGCACCCGAAAGGCGCTGTGGGCCCCACAGTGTTACCCTATGTGAACAATCTCAAATTTGTAATGGTATATCTATGGAACCGATGCATTTTTTTGCAACTAAACAGCATAATTCACATCTCTGGGACACCCCTTTATACCCTGCAAATGTCAAGCGAAAAGACCAAACCATTTATTTACAGTGCACTGGTAAAGTTTTTATATTCCTAGATCGTGAGGTAGCAAAATCTCCATTCGTGAGGTCAATCCCCATTCACAAGCTGTCAAAATCGTTCACAAGAAATTCTTGTTCATCAAATTTTACCTATCTGGTCTGGAAGTCATAATTAAAGATTTTGTCAGCTCATGAAAGGGGATTGACTCGCAAAAGGGGATTTTGACAGCTCATGAACAGGGATTTTGTCACTGCACGAAAGAGGATTTAAAAAACCAATCCCCTTTCGTGAGCTGTCAAAATCCTCTTTCGCAAGTCGATCCCCTTTCATGAGCCAATCCTTGTTCATGAGGCAGGGTCATCTGGTCTGGAAATGACAATCAATGATTTTGTTAGCTCACGAAAAGGGATCGACTCATGAAAGGGGATTCTGACAGCTTGTGAAAGGGGATTTAAAAAAACAATCCCCTTTCACGAGCTGTCAAAATCCCCTTTCGTGAGTCGATCCCCATTCATGAGCTGTCAAAATCACTCTTCACGAGAACTCTTGTTTGTCAGATTTTGCCCATCTGGTCTGGAAGTCATGATTAAGGATTGACCCATGAAAGGGGATTTTGTCTCCTCGAAAGCGAGGATCGGAAGCAAATCACAAACGAAGAATTTTAAAATATAAAACCGTTGTTTTTTGACCAAAATAAAGAAAACCAAAGCGATGGGTTTGTAGAGGGTGTCACCCTGAACAAAACCCATGCTTAATTTACAACAGTACACATCCATGGGGCAAGCTACAACGTTTTGTTTGTGGGAAAAAATGAAAACAAAGATGGCTGCACACGAAAGGGGAATTTTTTATAAATCCCCGTTCACGAGATGACAAAATCCTTGACTGTAAACCCAGTCCCCTTTTGCAAAACATAATATAAATCTCGGACTGAACTGAGCATGTTCAGAACCCAAACATTCAAAATTAAATAGCTTTTGAACGGATTAATTTTTTTTTTTTTACCAAACCGATGCTGGATTGTTTTTTGGATAAACCTCTTTCTACCCTGAAAATTTCAAAAACAAATTCCAAACAGTGTGGCCACAGTGAGATGGGCAAAAATCAGCAAACATGGGTAAAAAAAAGCGAAAAACATGTTTATTTGGTGCTTTGCTGCACAAAAACCGGAAGTCCGACCAAAACGCAACTTGACATATCAAGAGATCTACCATACAAAACTGAGCATTCCAAATTTCATGCAAATCCATTAAACAGTTGCAAAGTTATTATGGTGCAAAATTTGGGGTTTAACATTAAACTGCCTACTCAGTCCTAACTATAATATATGTATTTGGTGGAGAAGAGGGCTATGAAGACGATTTTTGTCTTTCTTTTGAAGGAGAGAAAATATGTATTCCACCTTCAAAATAAGGGAGGAGAAAAAAACGCCTAATGAATGGGAATGGCAAGAAAAAAACACCAGTGTCAGTAGCACAAAAGGGTGAACTGCCCTTACTTGAGTGGGGTGTGATGGGTGGGTGTGTGAATGAATGGTGAAGATATCCTGGAAGATCCACAATTATGGTGACTATATAATTTCCATATCTTCCAAGAATCTGTTTTCACCATTCATTCCCATTTATAGTACTAAGCTTTCTCAAACTAGGGAGGAGATTGTGCACCTGAGGGAAGAGATCCTTCAGCCCTCCACATGGGGGAGAACCACCCGATGGCAGGGGCTCCTCACAGGTCCAGTGGGACCCAAGACTGGTCAGGAACAGGTGGAGGCTCCTGTGTCCCTGAAGGGTGCCCCAACAACTCATGCCTAACCCTATGGGAAAAGAAACAAGCCCCCTGGAACTGCAAATTAAGCACCTTACACCAAGCCAGAGAACATAAGAATGTGTAGGCAGAAGGGGACCTTGTGATCATCTAGTCCAGCAGTTCTCAAACTTTGTCATTGTGAGCCTCCCCTAAGACATGGAAAAGATCTTGAGCCTCCCCCAAAATACTGAAATATTTTTGGGCCTCCCCATAGAAAAATAGCCTACTTTTCACAGATATCAGGAATAAATTGAAACCTCTTTGCATAGCTGGCTCTCATGTTATTAAGCTTATTGTAACCCCCCCAACAGGACAACCTACTTGCTCCAATATTTTGACTCTTGAACCATTGTAACCCCTTACTGCCATACCTTCATGGGTCAGACTGCTTTCCGTTTGCCCTCTAACTGGAATAACCTACCTGATCACCTCTGCCTCTCCCCCTGCTCTTAAGCAACTTCTCAGGGATCATTTTGCTCCCTCCTGCTCTTATTCCTTGTACCTGTATGGTTAACTCTTGTATTTAGACAGTTCTGCTGCCAGTCTAATTGATCAATTGTTCCTCGCATTGTTAGTTTATTGTTCTTAATTTGTTTGTACTTTTATTCATTTTGTATTTTCTAGAGTGTTTTGCAGTTACATTTTGAATTGTATTCTCTCACTACCCTTCCCTGGGTATACCTGAAATAAGCCATTGCTCAGTGTACAGTACCTTCCCTGGTCACAGACTTGTGACTAAATACATAAATTCACCTACTGCTATCCTCTTTCACTTTGCCTTATCCCTTCACACAAAATCTATAAAGTTCAAAATTGAAATATACTTTTTCAAGACTTGCTTGAGCCTCCCCTGGAACAGGTTGGGGCCTCCCCAGGGAGGCTGGCCTCACTATTTGAGAACCCCTGATGATTCTAGTCTACCCTGGTTTGTTACCCCCCTATTTTTTGCACTCAGATTTCCACAGCACCTATCCCATGCTAACTTGAACTCCATGACTGAATTTGCCTCCACCACTTCCTGCAGCAGGTTATTCCAGGGGTCTACCACCCTTTCTGTGAGGAAGTACTTTCTAACATTGCTTCTGAATCTACTTCCCTTTAGACTCACCAGGGTGGCCACATGCTGGACCTGGTCTTCTCACTGGGGCTTGAGATTGAGAATCTCAGGACTGATCGGATCGTTTGGTCTGATCACTGCATGGTGGAGTTCTTGCTTAGGGCCCCCCCCCGGAGATCCCTCCCCCTGCAGAGATGGTTAGCTACCACCCTTTAAGGGGGTTTGACTCCGGAGGGTTTTTTGGTGGAAGTAGACCTAACTAATGTGGACAGTACATGCAGGGGAGGTGTGGGTGAAGCAGTTGCCGCCTATAATAGGTTGATGACTGAGGCACTCTACTCCCTTGCACTGGTCTGTGTACAACCCAAATCTTCTCACTTGAGGTCCCAATGGTTTGATGGGGAGCTCAAGGCATTGAAGATCAAAGGTTGGAGTGCTGCTGGCAGAGGACCATGTTGGAGGTGGAAAAACTGGCCCTGCGTACACACTATAGTGTGTACCAGGGGGCAATCAACTGTAAGAAGGCAGTGTTCCTGTCCAGGGAGATTGCTGCCGGGAGAAACTGACCAGCTATGCTTTTTTGGGCTGTGGACAGGCTTTTACATTCAGCCTGTTTACAGCCAAATAAAGCAGCTTCTGTGGCCTTGTGCAATGAGTTTGCTTGCTTCTTCTCGGACAGGGTGTCCGTCATCAGGCAGGGAATTCCGACAGTGAGCCGTGTTATGGCCGACAGTGGTCGACTGGATTATTGATGAGGCACTCCGCCTGGTTGGGGGGAGTTTAAACCAGTGGAGGTGGTTGATGTCATTGAGGTGGCCTCAAAACTGAAGCCCACACATTGTGAGCTTGACCCGGTGCTGACTTGTTTCTTAATGGGATGTGTTGACAATGTTGGCCTGGTGTTCGCCTTGATTGTCCAGTGTTCCTTGTTGGAGGGGGTCTTCCCAAATGCCTTGAAGGAGGTGCTGGTGAGACCCTTTCTGAAGAAGCCATCACTGGACCCTGACATCAAGGTGAATTATAGACCGGTCTCCAACATGCCATTTTTGGGAAAGGTTGTGGAGAAGATTCTGGCACAACAGCTGGGAGAGCACCTTGTGGCATTTGATATCTATGAGCCGCTCCAGTCGGGTTTTCATGTAGGACATTCTACAGAAATTGCATTAGTTCAGGTGCATAATGATCTCCTCAGGGCGAGGAATCGAGGAGGGGACAATTCCCATTCTACTCGATCTCTCCTCAGCTTTTGACATGGTGGACCATTGTGTGTTACTTGACCACCTGAAGGACTGTTGTGGACTCACCGGCACTGTCATCAGCTGGTTTGAGTCCTTTTTGACAAACAGAAGGCAAAGGGTGGTGATGGGGAATTTCTCCTCCTCCCCTAGCCTTCTGTCTTGTGGGGTACCTCAGGCTTCGGTCTTGTCACCTATGTTGTTTGCCATGTATATGCTACCCCAGGGTGAGAGCATTAGGAAGTACAGCTAGGGGTTTCATTGTTACGCCGATGATACTCAGCAGTACTTATCCTTTGCCCCTGGGGCATCCAATGCAGTGGAAGTATTAAACAACTGTCTGGCCGAGATCAATGACTGGATGGCCTCTAGCTGGTTGTAACTGAACCCTGATAAGATGGAGGTACTAGTGGTGGAGTCAAACAGGAGGCATTGTAGGATGGACTCTGATGCAGATACTGGACTAGTTCTAGGCTCTGTCCCATTGATGGCCTCCTCTAGGGTGTGCAGTCTTGGCGTGGTTCTGGGCAGCGGGTCTGACAATGGAACATCAAGTGTCATCCATTGTCATGGTTAGTTTTTTACCATCTGAGAAACATTGCCAGATTTAATCACCTGATTCCGCCCCTGGAACCCCCCACCTTGGTGCATGCTTTTGTAACACCTAGGCTTGACTACTGTAATGCGCACTACCTCGGGGTCTCTGGAGGCACCCTTTGTTGACTGCAGCTGGTACAGAACACAGCTGTCAGGCTGCTGACTGGACAGTCAAAATACTGTCACATCACCCCGGTGCTGTGTGAACTGCACTAGCTGCCGGTACGATGGAGGGTGCTCTTCAAGGTAGGCTTGCTCACCTTTAAGGCCCTACATGGACTGGGTCCTTGCTACCTGGTGGACTTTCTTACACTCTCTGCCTCGGTCCGCTCCCTTCGATCCTCCTGGAGAGGCCTCCTTGTGATTCCCAGGACGAGGTTGAAAACTGCTGGAGATAGAGCTTTTAGTAACACCGGCCCCATCCTGTGGAATTCACTTCCGCCATCGGTGAGGGAGGCCCCTCCTGTGGAGGCATTCAAAACCCACCTTATGTACCATCTGTTTAGCCAGACATTCTTGGATACTGGATGAGCACGTATACTATCAGCCCTTTTAAAGTAAATAGGGTTATTATTTATATGCAGAGTATTGCCTATTTTGCTGTGTATTTATTTATTATATTGTGAGATGATATTATTTAAACTTTTTTATGTGTTTGTACGGCGCCCAGAGCCTCTGGAATTGGGCACCAGAAAATTAAAATTTGCCTTGCCTAGACGCATGTTGTGTCCCCTAGTTGGAGTAGTCATATTCCCGTGAAGAAGGTTCTCAATGGGAACCGAATTGATTCCCTTGACTTACTTAAATGTTTCAATCATATCTCCCTTATTTCTTCTTTGCCCCAGCGAGTATGACTGCAGCTGGTTTAGCCTTTCTTCGTAATGCTCATGCTGCAAACTCTGCACCATCTTTGTAGCTCTCCTCTGCACCATTTCCAGTTGGTCTATATCTTTTTTTCAGGTGAGCCCACCAGAACTGGGCACAATATTCCAGATAAAGCCTTACCAAGGACCTATATAGAGGGATTATTACCTCCCGTTTTCTGCTTGTGATTCCCCTGCCAATGCACCCCAGGATGCTGGTAGCTTTTTTTGCAGGTTTTTTCACACTGTCTCTCTACTTGTAAGTTATCGGCCACAAGTACTCCAAAATGTCTTTCCATTTCAGTCACTGCGAGATGTTATCCGTCTACGGTGTATGTTATTTTTGGGTTACATTTTCCTAGGTGCATGACACTTTTTGGTGTTGAATTTCAACTGCCAGTGCCTAGTCCATCCCTCAGGCTTCTTTAGATCTGATTAAATTGCTTCAGCTCCCTCCTGCATGTCCACCCTGTTACAGAGTTTTGTATCATCTGCAAAAAGGCACACCTTGCCCTCCAGCCCTCAGAAATGTCACTAAGTATATTGAAGATGTCACTGATAGCGATGTCAATGATAAATTTATTGAAGAGTATCAGTCCCAAGACTGATCCCTGGCATAGGTACATCAGGGAGTGAAGGAAGACCAAGGGAGGATAGTGAGGCTTAATAAAGGGAGGGGTGGGAAGAGGGTGACTGTGAAAAGCAGAGATACTAAACAAATATTTTTGCTCAGTATTCACAAATGAAGAGGGGAGGTACCTAAACCAAACAGTAGAAACACTCTGGATACAGAAGTTGATACCAGCCCATTTACAGAAGAAAGAGTTCTGAAAGAACTCTTAAAACTGAAGGTGGACAAAGCAATGGGGCCTGATGGGATTCATCCCAGAATTCTAAAAGAACTAAGGATAGAACTAGTGACACCACTCACTACCCTCTTTAACAAATCATGGGAGGATGGGGTAGTACCTGAGGGCTAGAGGAGGGCAGATGTGATTCCATTTCACAAAAGTGGGAGCAGGGCAGAAGCAGGAAACTACAAACCTGATAGTTTAACCTCAGTGATAGGGAAAATTATGGAATCACTTCTGAAGGAAAGAATTGTCGAGTACCAAGAGGCCAGAGGGGCACAGGACCCAAGGCAGCATGGATTCACAGCAGGAAGGTCATGTCAGACGAATCTAATAGATTTCTTTGACTGGGTAACCAAAGTAGTAGATCAGGGAGGGGCTGTGGACATGGCCTTCCTAGACTTTAGCAAGGCATTTGACACAGTCCCACAGAAAAGATTAATATACAAGTTAGCCAGCCTGGGAGTGGGCCCCAAGATGGTAGCCTGGGTAAAGAATTGGCTGGAGAACAGGACACAGAGGATAATAGTAAATGGAGCCCACTCTGAAGAAAGGGGGGTTACTAGTGGGGTACCGCAGGGTTCAATACTAGGACCGGTCCTCTTCAATGTCTTTATAAGCGACATTGCAGAGGGACTGGAAGGAAAAGTATGTCTCTTTGCAGATGACACAAGATCTGCAACAGAGTTGATGCACAAGGTGAGTGGAAAGGATGAGAAGGGACTTGGCAAGGTTGGAGGAATGATCAAATGTATGGCAGCTTAGATTCAATGCTAAGTGCAAGGTAATGCACCTGGGAAACAAAAACCCAGGGGAAGAGTACACAATGGGGGGTGAGATACTGACAACAACAAAAATGGAAAGGGACCTGGGGGTAGTCATATCAGATGACTTAAAGGTGGGCAAGCAGTGTGAGAGGGCAGTAAGGAGGGCTGGGGGGATACTGGGATGCATAGGGAGAGGCATCAACTAGTAGAAAACAGGAAGTTATTATCCTTCTGTACAGACAGCTGGTGAGACCCCATCTGGAGTACTGCATGCAGTTCTGGAGACCCAATCTCCGCAAAGACATAAACAGGATGGATGCAGTGTTGTGCCCAGTTCAGAGGAAGGTCAGTCCAGAGGAGGGCAACTAAAATGGTGCAGAGTCTGCACTGGAAGACACATGAAGAGAGACTTAAGGAGCTTAATATGTATAGCCTCGAGGAAAGGAGGGAGAGGGGGGACATGATAGAAACTTTCAAGTACCTCAAGGGAATCAACAAAGTCCAAGAGGGTAGCATCTTTCAGAAAAAAGAACAAGAACAAGGGGGCACAATTTGAAGATGGGGGGGTGGCTCAGAGGTAATGTAAGGCAGTATTGTTTCACAGAGAGAGTTGAGGATGCATGGAACGGCCTTCTGGAGGAGGTTATGGAGTCAAAAACTGGTGGAATTCAAGCATGCATGGGACAATCATAAGGCAATTCTAGGGGGTGGGGGTAGGAAGAAGTAGGCTGTTGGTTAATTAGGATCTGCAGCTTATCCATTAGGTAGGGAAATGGGCAGACTGGGTGGGCCAAGCGGTCCTTATCTGCCATCAAATTCTATGTTTCTACTCTACTAATCATCATGCCCTCTTCTGACATCACACCATTCACCATAACTCTTTGTGTCCTCTCGCTGTGCCAATTTCTAACCCAATTGACTATCCTATGCCCCACTCCTGTATGCTCCAACTTATTTATCAGCCTCCTGCAGTGAACGGAGTCAAAAGTCTTGTTAAAGTCCAAATATATTACATCCACGGCCCCATCCTGGTCTACTGTCCTAGTCACCCAGTCGTAGAACTTGATCATGTTGGTTTAACATCAACCGGCCTGCTGTGAAGCCGTGCTGCTTAGGGTCAACTTGCCCACTTGTCTTTAGATACTCCACTATTCTTTCTTTTAGCAAGGACTCCATAAGCTTCCCCACAACCGAGGTCAGATTGACTGGGCAGTAATTTCCCGACTCCTCTTTGCTCCCGCTCTTGTGTAAGGGAACCACTGTGGCCCTTTTCCAATCTTGTGGTATTTTACGACTTTCTAATGTGCAGTTGAATAGTTCCGTTAGCGTGGTGGCAAGTTCTTCCCAAAATTCCTTCAAGATCTATGGGTGTAGTCCATCTGGCCCTATTGCTTTATCAGTTTTCAAGTTATTTAGCTCCATCAGTACCCTATCCCTGGTAAAGGGGCCTGTGTCTGTTTCTTCAGTATGTCTTACTGCCATGCTCAGCATTGGGCTGTTACTGTACTCTTCGATGGTGAAGACTGAGCAGAAAAAATTGTTCAAAATCTCATCCTTTTCCCTGTTGTTTTCTACGTGTTGACCTTCTTTGGTTGTTAATCTGATGATGCTTCCTTTAGTTTTCCTCTTCTCCCTTTTACAGTATATCTATAGAAGGTTTTGTCCCCTTTCTTTACTCTCTGCGCAGTTGTTTCCTCTGTTTCGGCCTTTGCCACTCAGATTTCCTTTACTGCTTCCCTGAGTTTGATCTGGTATTCTTCTTCGTCGATTTCCTTTTTTGTTTCCTTGAGCTTCTGAAAAGCTCTTTTTTTTTTTGTCCTTAACTTTCGATGCCACCTCTTTAGTAAACCAGAGAGGGTTTCTTCTCTTTTTTGCCTTGCTAGCCTGTTTGGTGCGTTGCGCTGTTACAGCAGTTAAAGTCTCTTTCAAGAAGTTCCACCTGTCCTCCACACTCCCTACTTGTTTGTCTCCAAACAGAGATTTGATGTTGTCTTTCATTCTAGCAAAGTTGACCCTTCTGAAATCAAGTATTTTCAGTGTTGTATGATCAACCTCCTCACTTTTGTTGATGGTGATCCAGACTGTTCTGTGGTCACTGGATCCTAGGTTAATTCCCACTTGTACATCTGAAATCCTGCTACTGTTGAAGAGTACCAGGTCTAAAATTGCATTTTCCCTGGTGGGTGAGGTCACCAGGTGTGATAGACCTGCTCCCTGTAGGGCAATTAGGAATTCCCTACTTCTAGCCGATGTAGCTGTGACAGTGGTCCAATCCACATCAGGTAGATTGAAATCCCTGACCGGCAGTAAATCCCCTTTCTCAGCCATCCTCAAGATGGTTTCCAGGAGCTGTTTTTCTGAGTCCTTATCCTGAGATGGCGGCCTGTAGATTACTTCAACTCAGAGTGGGGCCTTGTACCCTGCTCTGTGGGTGAGCCACAGGTTTTCAGTACCACCAGCCACTCCCTGAGTTTCAGTGACCTTTATCTCATTTTTAACATAGAGAGCTAGATGACATAGAGAGCTACCCCCTTCCCTTCCTCCCTTTTCAGTCTCTTCTGAAGAGGTGCTAACCTGGAAAGGTGAAGCCATGCCATCTGCTGAATACAGCTTGTTATTCTTACCAGCCTGGACACTACTTCATTGACATTGTACAATGCCCTTGATTGGTGCTTCACCTGCTCCAGGCTCTGGGCAGAAAGGTAGATGTCTTGCTGGCTTAATTTGTTGTCAGGCAGTGCAGCAAGGAGCTGACCTAACCAAGACCACAGGCACTTATTGAAAGCTGCCTGATGCGCATGATGTGTAGCATTGCACATGATGACATGTGCCGAGGTAAAAAAAAAACCCTTCCCCAAGCATCTACCTGTGCACTGTCAGCCTCAGTAGGTTGATCACACAAACTGCATTTAGGCCCAGTTGGGATCTGCAGTCCCTGAAGTGGGATAAAGTATGGCTCCTGCAGAACCCGTGGGAGCACGATACCCAGGTCAGACATCCCTTACGGCTGAAGCAGAGCAGTGGATAAGGAACAGAGCCAAACAGTTCTAGATGCCTCCTCAAAGACTTTAGGCCAGTGTTGAAATTGGAAATGTTTAGGTATGAGAACTCTTATATCTAGATTTCTAGGTGACGGAACTGACATTTCTAGGTGGTGGAACGCTCCTATAGTAGTCAATGGAAAAAGACAATAGAGGTGGTAGAACTGTCATACCATTTTTCAAGAGGTGCTGAAACTGAGTTCTTGTGGGCAGCTGCCCAATTTAACCCCTGTTTGAGACCAGGAAGGGATGACAAAGTCTTCATCCTTGAAATCTCTGAGGAGTCTCAGTGACAAGGACACAGGATTGTAACCAATAAAGGAGCCAATGTCCAGCTCCCTCAGCATGTCCGTAAAGAACTTCTGGCATGCAAACTACTCAGAATCCAAGGATAGATGGAGGGAGAATTCCTCTTCCTGGGCAGAGGAAGTCAGAGATGACAAGCTGGACTCAGGAGGAGGAGGTGGTGCCGGGGCTGTGGGCCTAAACTGTGCCCAGTCATATTGTACAGTGTAATGGTGTAAGACACCAGCCATCCTCCCATTTAGAGATGAAGTGATAGGACTGAGAGGACTCATGATACCTGGTAACACAGGGAGAGACAGCAGAGGCCCAGGAGGAATGAAGAAGCCAGAGGCCGTAGGCTGTCTGCCTGGGCTGCGGGAATGCTCAGGAGACCTCTTCCAGGGAGGACCTAGCAAACCCACCTGAGTGGAATCGACCAACATCCATGTAGCAACCCAGTTGGTGCCCATGGGGGAGAACCCAGGTGAGGAAAGCAGAGCTGTACAGGTCCTATGGAGCACCTCTGGTCCTCATCAGTAACAATGTCGGCCACAGCTTCCAGGAGAAACTGACCTCCGGGTCACTGCCTGAACCATGGCTGGTGCCACCTCAGGCATGAATCTCAGAGTCGGCAGTAAGCTCAGTGGCATCTTCCAGCCCTTCACCATAGTCATCACCATCCTCTGAACTGGGCACAGCACAGCATCGCTACTGCTTCTGGACCCGTTCCTGGCACTGGAGCAGCACTATGAAAAAACATGGTACTGCGAATGGCACTGGACCCCAACCTGGCAAAACAGGACTCACTGGTACCTGAACCAGCACGGCAGGTGGTGCTAGAGCAGGTCACAGTGCTGACCCCAGCGCCAAGCCTAGGTATGGCTACAGGAGTGACACTTTCAGTGGCATCATGCCCAGAATCAGGTCCGGGATTGGCACCATTGTCACCACCTCCATGTCCATCAATCAAAGTGACATCGTCCTCCTCCGCAAGGCCACAAAAGTGCTCAAGGGAAGAAACAAAAACCACGTTGGCCACAGGATCGATGGTACCAACCCCTCTTCTGGCACCTTGAATGGTGACAGAAGGGGACCCACCCTCATGACTGGTACTGCGCTGCTCACTGACACCACGAACAGGTGCAGGGGCAGCACTAGGCCATAACACCAAGGTGCCCACTAATACAGACCGAGCATATAGTTTCATCCTCACCACCATGGATGTCTGCTGTCCAGTGGGTGCTCAGCCATTCACCCAGAAGGACACAGCTGTCCATGAGACCCACACCCCCAGAACCCCTAATGCCTTAGTGAGGCAAGGTCGGGGAGGACCCTGTACTTCCACAGTACCAAGGGGACTGGGAAGAGGCCCAGGGGAATGGTCCAGACTCCTGCACTTGGAATCATGGGTGTGACCCCTCCCTCCAAAAGTAGGATATGAACAACCCCACTTCAGTATATGGAACTTCAGGATGTGTTTGTCTGTGGGAAACATGCATCACATCAGTCCATATTGTAATTTGGACCGAGGCAGGATTGACACTTATGGTGCTGCTCCAATGCTGCCATGGGTACTCTGCAGTGGCAGTGATGTATGGGTAGCTACAGCCTTTTCTTTAGGCCCTTTTTTTGAAACCAGTATCATACTAATAGAAGAAAATGAAACAACAGAGAAAACCAAATTCGATATTGAAACACAATGGAGCCAAAAAAGTGATAAAGGAGCCAGTTCAGTGTCGAAAGGAGCTGTAAAAACAGTGAAGAACTGAGGATACAAGTGCTGATGTAGTAGACTCTGTCACTTCAGTGGTGCATCTTCTACGGTGGGAAAAACAGAACTGACGAAGGGAGGGGGCCTGCATCGGTTACTGGGTAGCTCATGTGCACAACATCAGTTTGGCGGCCATGTGGTCAGCTCCACCAATCAATATTGATTCTCTCCTAGCTACAAAAGATTTTGCTTCCCTCCCCCCCATTCCCAGAGCCTTTGGTTTAGACCCACTAATGGAAATGAATGGTGAAGACTGATTCTTGGAAGATCTGCCTTTATAAAATACCCCGGAAATTTAGTTTGTAGACAATGATGACCTGACACCTCTTGTCAAAATCAGTGTCTTTATTGCCTGTCATGAACTATACAGACCTGTCCAAGAGCTGATAAAAAAAAATATACTAGCAGATTCTTCTACTTGTGACATTCCTACAGTATTAGTAAAAATGCCATTTAAAAAACGTCCAAGTTTATTGAAACAGGTGGTACGCAATCAGTACAAACCACAATGTGTACAGCATTTAGTTTCATCATCTTAGTAAATACAGCATATTACTGTTATGTTGTAATAAAAGACAGTCCTAAGACAGTTTGAATATTGCCACAAGTTTCAACATAACCTGCTTTATACACATGGTCAAATGATCAGCTTGTCTGTGTGTGGGTTATGAAATAAGAAGCAATACAATAAACTAGAAAAAAAATAAGTGAGAACTAATATCTGATGTGTGCCTGTATGTTTGTTCCTTGCAGGTTATCAAAATAGAGTCTGCAGGATAAATTCATCCTATCCAGCAGGAATACTCTTATAAGAGAAACAAAATGGGAGAATTCTCAGCAACTGATCCAACATTGGGGTTTCATCATTGGTTCTATAAAATTCAAGGTTCAGAGTGTTGGAGTCACTCTGTCGTTAAATTCCTTGGTGGCACTCAACAGAACAAGAGGTGTCCACAGGCAGAATCCATGACACACAGTACACAAATGAAGCCACCAGAAGTCACAAAAATCTTGTTAAAAAAAAAGGTTTATTTGTGCAAAGCAAATCTCATTGCATACCTAGAGGTGCACCAACCCCCAGCGCTTCGTGTCATCCTACACTTCATCAAGGGATGTGGCTCCACTATGCCATCTGTCCTTAAATATAATCGGGGACACTGGTTTACCGGGATTAAGAAAGGGCATATTCCGTTTTTCACATTGTAAAAAATGGTATTGTCACCGGTGTCTGCTAAGCCAAAATCCAGTTTTACCAGTGTTTGGTTTTTGTACTTTATTTAACAATTTTTAACTCTGCTAACATGCATCTTAGCAATGTTGACCTCCATTATTGCACATCCTTCCATCCTTGTACCAATTTAAAGTTATTTTAGGTACAAGATGTGATGGCAGCAGCAACACTACAGCCTCTATCCCTAAGGTGTGATGGAAGTAGCACTATGGCCCCATCCCTCAGGTGCGATGGCAGCACCAACAGCACTACGGCCCCATCCCTCTGGTGTGATGGCAGTAGCAACAGCACTACGACCTCCCTCCCTCAGGTGTGACAGAAGTAGCAGCACTGTGGCCCCCATCCCTTAGGTGTGATGGCAGCAGTACTACGTTCACCATTCCTCGGGTGTGATGGCAGTATTAGCACTATGGCCCCCATCCCTCAGGTGGGATGACAGCAGTACTACATTCCCCATCCACCAGTGGTGATGGCAGAAGCACTACAGCCCCCATCCCTTCGGTGTGATGGCAGTAGCAACAATGCAGTCCATATCCCTCAGGAGTGATGGCAGTAGTGACAGCACTATGATCCCCTTTCTTCAACACCCACACCCCACATGCACAAGTTACAAATGACTTTGTTTCTTTTGTTGTTAGAACTCAGCTGTGAATTAATCTGAACCACCACCGCTAAGGTAGACTACCTTTGTTTTTTTCTATCTATAATTTAACTGCCTGAATTGGATTTCTGCCTGTGACACTGCTGACCAGGTTTAGGGAACAGACTTGGGTGTTAGAGGGCCAGCTGGTGAGTGAAGGCTTGAGTGTCCAACGACCACTCACCTTCTCCGGGAGGGTGGGTTCATGGCTCAGCATTTGCTGGCCCCTGGTGGAGGCCAGAGGCACAACAGCATGTTGGCCCTCACTGCAGGAGGGAGCATGATGGACGCCGGCTTCTGCCTTGACATCATGTGGCCTGTCACGCTCCCAAGAAAATGGGAAAGCACCCGCTGACTAACCGAAGGATGGCTGTTGGTCCTCCATAGCGGAAGCCCCAGGCATTTGTCCGTTCTGACCCTGCGATGCCCAGGATACACAGGAAGCTCTTTGGGGCAATTCTCCTCCCCTGGCAGCCACCCACATGGGTAGGAGCCCACTCAATGAAGGGTTACTTTGGGTTACCTGGTAGCACAGCAGTAAGGGGCAGTGGATGGTGGTCAGGATGCAGCAGTGGTGGTAGGGGGCCTTGGCAGGCCTGAAGGAGTGGATGGCCAGGGGGTAGGAGAAGCAAAAAAAAAACTGCTTGAATTTGCTTCTTTGAAATAAAGTGTCTTCACCAAAAAAATCCACAAGTGATTAGTGGAGGACCTTCAAATGGATTCATGCATCTCCCAGACATGTGGATGCCTTTTTTTTTACTTGGTGTCCATGAAAAGGGTGTCTCCCAGTTTTCATCTTTGTTCAGATGTGAATTGAGCACTACTCTGCCCACCAGCATCATACAGCCCCTGGGGTCTTACCTTCTGTATGTCATTGACTGTGCTTTCAAAATCCACTGACCAAACATAAGAACACTTAAATACTTAACATTTGCTTTTTGTTGAAGCAGTTTATCAGAAAACTTTTTGTTGTCACAAAGACTGACACAGCAGGTGGGAGAAAAGGTACAAATGATTCAATTCACCTAAATGGGGTGCTAACTGTGAAGTCTTTTAATGAGTAGTAAGGCAGTTTATTCTTTGTGAACATACTTTCATTCAGACTACTTTTCATTCAAACAATAGAGGATTTTGGATAGCCCTACTGATTATAAACTTGAATAAGCTAGTTGGTAACAGTGATCCTGCATTTAGCAATCTACAACCTAGATGCTTATATGCAAAGAATACAATAAAAACCTGACTAAAATCTAACAACAAGCTTATAAAACACATAAAATGTATCTGCACATTTATCTTTACCTACACAAAATCATTGCAGCCCAAGTAAAACTCAGGTAAATTACGTGGTACCCTGACTATTATTCTATGATGTAGTAAACATATATTGGTATTTTTTTTTATATTCCTTGTAAAGCAGGTAAGGCCCACTAGGCAGAACTGTCTGTTTTCAGGAGTGACCTAGAAGCACTGGGGAGGTTAAGTGACTTGCTTGGAGTCACACAGTATGCAAGTGGAGGTTGTGGGAATCAAACCCTAGTCTGCTGGATGTACCCAGTTCAGTCACAGTTTGTTGCTCTAACCACTAGGCATGGGTGGTTAAACTGAATGGCTGATTACAATAAAGCAATGCCGGTGATTTCTTTACTGACTCTATATGCAGCAAAACAGAAAGAATGCAAAGCACAGCAACATTCATTTAAAGATGCTGAAATCTGGGTCGGCCCAAGCAGTATTGCTTGCAATGCCAGCGACCCAGGGTCAGAAGCGAACTCGGGTTGCTGGAGGTCTGGCCAGAGGAGTAGGATCGAGCACCTGGGGGACTGCTCTCCTCCTCCAGGAAGGGTGGGCTGCAGGTCCTGCTGCTTTACCACCACCTGTGTGGCCACGGGTGGTTGTACAATGGTGCTGCAGAGTGATCAGGAGGGGAGGACGCTAGCCAGGATCTGGAGCAGTGGCATGTCTCTATGTGACCTACCTCCTTGGATCTCCTCTAGTGCCGGTGCCCTCAGGGACAGAGACCAGAAAACCAGGAACAATCACCCCACATTGGCCACTGGCAGAAAGGACCCAATTGCCCCAGACTTCATAACCAGGCTCCATGAGGGACCCACTGAGCTGCCCGACACACACTAAGGGAGTGTGGAGGGGTGACCTGGGGTCCCTTCCCTTCCCACCTGGGAGGGTACAATCCAGGCAGGATGGGGGCAGGCCCACAGGAGCTCCTGGGGGTGAAGCTATAGGATACGCAGCCTAGGGATCTTTGAAAAGTAGAGACTGATGCTGTGAGAAGGGGACATAAAAAAAGAAAATAAAATTTTTTTTAAAAGATGCTGAAATCTTAGAGATTCTGTGCAGTGACATGCAATTTCCGTGAGGCACAGGTACACGAATTCAAAATCCGCAAACCAAGCAGGATTCCGTGATTGTTACCAGAGTTACTGGTAAATATGGAAAACCAGGGTCCCTGAATATAACTGAATTTAAATATTAAGGTTCACAGAACCAACAGTATAACAACATTGCTACAGGACTGAATATATGTATAAATATCTCTCAGCATAGTCAACTTTGTATTCATAAATCTAGAAGCTTGATTGAAGAGGAAATTAAAACTTGAATAGAAGGTGTTTAGCTATAGTGCCACCGCTCATACTGGTGCATAAAGTTGAAAGCAGGGAAAACACATAAATGCCAGGCCCTTTGAAAAATTAAAGAAAACAAAACACAGTGTAACAATCCTCCCCCCCCCCACCAGAGTAGGGAAGAGGGCTGTTCACAGGAGGTGAGCCAAAGGGGGTGAGTGAAACTCTGACATCATCTTTTGAAGGAATGGACAGTGGGAGGAGCTCTAGAGCAGAAAAAAAACAGCGTGCCCTCATTGAGCCAAGAGAGAAGACAGAAGGGGACCTGGAGACTTGGGAGTTATCAACTGGGTGTCCCTCCATGTCTGGCATCCTTGTGTGGGTGGGGGACTGGAATACCTTTGGCAGGGGTGCCTGTCTGGGAGCAGCAGGCTTGGCCAGTAGGATGATTGGTAGTGCCAGGGAATTTTGGCATCATTAGCACCATCCAGAGGGTCTGGGATTGTGGGCACTGGCCATTGCTTATCAAGCCACTGTTGTCTCATAGCAGCAATGAGATTTGGTGTCAAGGTTTTGGCCTGGATGGGGGCTTGCTGCAGGTCACATGTCAGGGGCAGAAGAGGCCTCAGAAGGGGAGGCTGCTTCCTGAAGGTACAGCGGGAGATGTGTGCCAGCTGTTCTTGGGATGCTGAGAGTGTCCAAGCTCCTGAGCACCGTGAAGCTTTGAGGGCATCACAGTGAGTCACTCGGGGCTACCAGGTAAGGATCCCAGGCACCGGGAACAGATCCTAAGCTGCTGGGATCCATGAGACATGTCAAAGGTGTTGTTCATAGTGGGGAGTAAAAGGAGGGAGCTAAACCCAGGGGGAATTTCCCCGCAAGGGAGTCCTCCAAATGGCTTTTGGGCCTGTTTCCCCAAAGACATTGAGGAGGATCTTGGTGTGGGTATGACCCATGCAGAAACATCAATACCTGAAGACAGCAGGGATTCAGGTATGTTATGCTGAGATTTAATGCAGCAAAATAAGATACTGACCGTAACCCCACCACCCTCCAAGATTCCCTGCAATTATCCTATAAAGATGTGGAAGCCTGGTTTAAAGAACATAGACTGGTTATCAATCTTAAAAAGACCAAATCTATGATCTCCCACCCCCAAAACAAAGCTAGTAATTTCCAACTTCAAGTCTTTGCCAGCTCTATGTTCCCACTCGAACAAGTTTACACATACAAATACCTTGGGATAACCTTTGACCCTGCCCTCACGTTCCATTCCCATATCTCCGCCTTAGCCTCCACCACCAATATTAGGTTGGGAATCCTTTACCGCCACATACACTGTCTCCCCCCGATGCCCTCCGACTCGCAGTTATGTCCTACATTCTGTCACTTGTTGACTATGGCTTACCAGTCTACGGGGCTGCAGACCAGACCTCGCTAAACAAAATTTGCCTCACCTTAAATAAGGCCTGTCGACTAATCTTAGGTGCTCCTAGACTTACACATACCTGCCATCTTTACTCCCAGGCTAATCTGCTCAATCTTGATGAACGTCTTAGGTATCAAACCTGCACCCTTACAAAAAAACTCTCCTTGGGCTCTCTCCTCCTGGTTTGACTGCCGTTATCCACCGTGTTAACTCACTAGCTTCAACACGGTCCTCCTGTAAAACCAAGTTGAAGGTACCTAGGGCAAGGACCTCTCATGGACAACGGGCTTTCCACTACCGTGCCCCTTCTTGGTACAATTCTCTCCCTGCCAGTATCTCAGACACCCCCACAATCTCTTGCTTTAAAACTACCCTCCGGAACCACCTTTTCACCACTTGCAGCTGTTGCTGTTTCTAAGCTATCTTGCTCACTCTCTGACAAAGTCCCCTGTTGGCTGCTCAAATCCTCTACCTTCTCTACCCTTGGTTCCTGTTATCTCCCTGTTGACTCCGCTAAAACACACTGTATTGATATCTTATGTTTTTCTGATGTTCTAGTTATTTCCCTGAACAATGTTAACTTCACCAACCCTGTATGTGGTAAACTGTTGATCTCATTTGTCCTCCTGTATCCTCAAAAAAAAAACCAAAAAAAACTGTATACTGTTTCTCTGTACTAAGTTGTTATCACTGTATTGTCTTCTCTGTGACGAGGTACCTTTGTAAACGAGCCTCTGGCTCAAAGGTTGTAAACTGATGCTTAATAAATAAATAAAATAAATTCATCTACCTGACTGAAGGCAGGGAAGAGATCCTTGTTTGTAAGGCAGTGCCCACAATCTAACCCACCAGGAGAATGGTCCGAGCAGGTGAATCAGACAGTTGCTAAGCGACTCACATGACTGTAAGGGATGTGATCTGGCAGCTTCTTACTGGGATAAAGTTGTAGGAGGGGTGGGAGGTACTGGCAAGGGAAGTGCTGAAGGTACCTCTGGGAACAGAGAAGCTCACCCTGAGAGAAATAAATGCCTGTTGTGCTGAAAAATGGAACTGCAAAGTAGAGTCCTCCTTTATAGTGTCTAACATGATTTCTGTCAAGCAGTACAGATGGGGAATAGGTAATCCCCTGGCAGAGCCACACTCTAACAGTTATGGAGAGGTCATTCATGGAGCACTGTTGAAGTGCAGCAAAAAAAAGTGTCATAAAGTTGCTGATTAAGAAAACCGGAACTAGCTGCTGGGGATGAGTCCTGGTTAACATTCATTACAACATGAGGGTGAAGAAAAAAAGCAGTTCAGCTGTTATAACCTGGGAGTTTGGTCGGGAGGCTACCCACAGCCCCAAGACTTCTGCATGGAGGGATACTGAAGCCCATATAAACTACTGCCCTATTTCCCTCTTCCCCATCCTGTCAAAACTCCAAGAACACTTAGTTCTCTCACACCTCTCCTCCTTTCTTGACTCCTCATCCTTCTTCACTCCATTCCAGTCTGGTTTTAGCAATACTCACTCAACCACCACTGCCCTTCTAAGCTCACTGATTCCATCCTAACTGATATGGATGTAAGGCACATTACCTCAGCCTTTTTTTGTCGACCTGGCAAAGGTGTTCAACACCTTCTCCCACTTGTTTCTCCTGTCCAACCTTGCTCTCACAGGGCTCTCTGGCTTGGTCACCAGTTGGTTCCACTCCAACCTAGATGGCACGTCCCAGCCTGTCAGAATTAGTACCGCCACCTTAGCCTCCCTCCCTGTTACAACTGGCGTACCCCAAGGCCCGGTCGTGGGCCCACTCTTGTTCTTCATTTTCCTCAATGTCCTGCCCTCTGCTTGCCCACACACATCCATCCATATGTATGCAGACGACCCTCTTCTGTATACATCAGGCCCCTCAGCCTCTGTTGTGGTGACCAGACTTCAGCAGGACTTCGACAATGTTCAGCACTGGTTTTGCTCCAATCAGCAATTTCTCAACACCAAGAAAACTGTATCTGTGACCTTCAGCACTAGGCAGAGACTTTCGCGGCTCCCCTACACCCCCATCTTCCACACCCTGAATGGGATAACTCTGGAGGCCTAGACCTCTTTTAGATATCTTGGGGTCTGGCTTGACCAGCACCTCAAATTCTCTGTACATATCGAATCCATCCACAGGAAGCTGCACCCCAGACTAGGTGTCTTATACCACAACCATGGCTGTATCCTGCTGCCTGCTTGCTGGCCAGTTGTGCAGAAAATGATTCTCCCTATTTTTGACTACAGGGATTTAGTCTACAGTGCCGCTCCCAAGTCCACCTTAGCCAGACTGGACCCCCTCTTTCACTCCTGTCGCTTTGCCCTTGACTGTCCCTACTCCACCCATCATTGCGTCCTCTACCACACACTGATCCTCCCCTCACTAAATGACCGTAGACAGTCCCACTGCGCCAGGATCACGGCCAAGTTCTTGACCCAGTCCCTGCCCCCTTACCTTTCCTCTACCCTGACAGCCTCTAACCTCTCAGCATACTCACTCAGGAACAACGACTCCCGCTTCTTGTCTGTTAGACATAGATCCACTGTTGTAGGTTAGGTAGCCTTCAGTTACCGCATGCCTAAACTGTGGAACTCACTTCCCACTTTTATTCAGCACACCCCTTCCTCCTTGCACCTCAGTTCCCTCCTCCAAGCACACTTCTTCACCTGGTTAGCTCAGTTGGTTAGAGCGTGGTGCTAATAACGCCAAGGTCGTGGGTTCGATCCCCACACGGGCCAGTCTTTGATTTTCCATCTGATGAAACAGGACATGTTGTTGTGAAGAAATAAAACTTGTGCTTCTCTTACTATACACATTTTTGGGGCACAGGACCCAAGGGAGCATGGATTCACAGCGGGAAGGTCATGCCAGACGAATCTGATAGATTTCTTTGACTGGGTGACCAAAGTAGTAGATCAGGGAGGGGCTGTGGACATGGCCTACCTAGACTTTAGCAAGGCATTTGACACAGTCCCACACAAAAGATTAATATACAAGTTAGCCAGCCTGGAAGTGGGTCCCAAGATGGCAGCCTGGGTAAAGAATTGGCTGGAGAATAGGACACAGAGAGTAATAGTAAATGGAGTCCACTCTGAAGAAAGGGGGGTTACTAGTGGAGTACTGCAGGGTTCAGTATTAGGACCGGTCCTTGTCAATGTCTTTATAAGTGACATTACAGAGGGACTGGAAGGAAAAGTATGTCTCTTTGCAGATGACACAAAGTTCTGCAACAGAGCTGATACACACGGTGGGGTGGAAAGGATAGAAGGGACTTGGCAAGGTTAGAGGAATGGTCAAATGTGTGGCAGCTTAGATTCAATGCTAAGAAGTGCAAGGTAATGCACCTGGGAAATAAAAACCCAGGGGAAGAATACACAATGGGGGGTGTGATATTAACAACAACAAAAATGGAAAGGGACCTGGGGGTAGTCATATCAGATGACCTAAAGGTGGGCAAGCAATGTGAGAGGGCAGCAAGGAGGGTTGGGGGGGATACTGGGATGCGTAGGGAGAGGCATCACCAGTAGAAAACAGGAAGTTATTATCCCTCTGTAGAGACAGCTGGTGAGACCCCATCTGGAGTACTGCGTGCAGTTCTGGAGACCCATTCTCTGCAAAGACATAGATAGGATGGAAGCTGTCCAGAGGAGGGCACCGGAAGACATATGAAGAGAGACTTAAGGAGCTTAATATGTATAGCCTCGAGGAAAGGAGGGAGAGGGGGGACATGATAGAAACTTTCAAGAACCTCAAGGGAATCAACAAAGTCCAAGAGTGTAGCATCTTTCAAAAAAAGAGGTGTGCAAGAACAAGGGGGCACAATTTGAAGATGGGGGGGCATCTCAGAAGTAATTTAAGGAAGTATTTTTTCACAGAGAGGGTTGTGGATGCATGGAACGGCCTTCTGGAGGAGGTTGTGGAGTGAAAAACCGTGGTGGAATTCAAGCATGCATGGGACAGTCATAAGGCAATTCTAGGGGGTGGGGGTAGGAAGAAGTAGGCTGCTGGTTAACTAGGATCTGCAGCTTATCCATTAGATAGGGAAATGGGCAGACTGGGTGGGCCAAGCGGTCCTTATCTGCCGTCAAATTCTATGTTTCTATGAACATGTGCCTAAGTCCTAACTACACAGGGTCCATATCTTGTACTGTATACTTATTGAATATTAATCTATTTATTGTATATACATATTGTACCTGATCTCTGTTTGTCTTGTGTATTGAACTCGACCTACTGTAATGCATTCTACCCTGGTATGTGTTACCTGATTTGTACTATGTCCTGTATATCAATTATTTTGTATTCTCCCTCTCCCGCCACCCCCAGGACACATCTGGAATCGAGCAGTAGTCTCCTCAGCATGCCTTCCTGGTAAAACTCTTAAGTAAATAAATAAATACATGAGCAGATGAATTGCAGTCCCTGGACTTGAGCTATTGTTTGGGTACAAATCAACATTGGCCAAATCTTACAGTAAATATCAAGTACTTGAACCTATGTGCGCATGAGTGATTTATTACTTATTTCCTATTCTGCTTATTATGTAATTTTTTGTTCTTGATTTCTTCATTGCCCTCCTTCCCCCCCCCCTTCCCCAGGACACATCTGGAAATGAGCTGTTCAATCAATCAATCAAAATCTTTATTTAAACAGGCGATTTACTTTGAGCAGTGCTAATTTTTGAGGTGGACCTGGGGTTTCAGTACAAGTAAATGCAATAACAGAGAAAAGCTTTCTACAGTGATGTACAGTGAGAAAACAGGAGGACTTTATACAACAGTGGCATATATACAAAGAGTAGGCGGTAAGGTATATACAGTAATAAATATGTAGGCATAGTTGAGGGGTGCAAAAGTTGGGTGCAGGCACAGTTTTTAATTATACAGTATATATTATGCACCAGTGATAAAGGTATGTACTACAGATCTAGTCATGGGGAAAACTAGAAAGAAAGGAAACAAAAGGAGTAGTAGTACCAGACAGACCAGAACAATGATGTGGTCAGAGGAGGGGGAACAACGGATGGGTAAATGCATATATAGTAATGAATAAGAGACGCCCCTGATGCTAAGGTTATTTGGTTCAGACAAGTGGGATTCTAAGCACAAGGGCAATTTGAGAGGTCAAGGTCAAGGGAAACATGTACAGGTCTCCCTACTATGGCACAGGTATAGGGATTTAATGGTGACTAAGCCGATGGGGTGAGTTATTTTCAGTGTTTTTTGCAGGTTATCAGCTCAGTATGTTTTTCCGTGTGAATCTTTTGAAATAAATAAATAAATTACCACCAAGCAGAGTTCTGAGAGTACCCCAACATCTTCACTGCCCAAAATTCTACATATGCAACCCAACTATCAAGTGCAAGGAAGCACCCAGTGAACAAAAGATACCCTTAGACACAAAAATTTTCATGGGCCATGCCTGCCCCATTCCAGGTCATCTACATAGACTGGTGTGCGCACCAGCTGAAGGAAGGGTTGCATTTTGGGGGTTTGTCTAGGATCTGGTGAAGGATTTGACAAATGGTTTTAATAATTGAATGTATCTGGGAGGAGGATTTTGAGATGGAGATTTGGAAGGAGGGGCATACGAGATCTTTTAGATGAACAAAGGCCTGTAAAAGGTTTATTTTTTTTTTTTAACTTTCTTTTTGCTTCATTGTCTCTAAGGGGATGTACAGCTTATCTGTGCACTGGAGTGTCCCTTTCAACCCGGCATTCCCCCAGGCCTATCTTGCATGAGGAGTCAGCTTGTGGGTTGTCATCCATGGTGGGGCTTCCCCCTGGGGCTGAGGGAGACAGAACAAGATCCACCTGGGTTCCTCAGCAGGCATTACTGGGCATCATTAGGGCAGGCAACAGAGGACTCCCGGCGTCATGGTGCATGAGACTCTGGGGATTTTTCTTTGTTTTCCCTGAAAGGAAGGACATACAATGACATCAGGACAGATCATGCACACTCCAATTCAAGAGGTATTAACACCTGGTGAACCCTCCAATCCCTGTTCAGCTGAGGTCCTCAGGTGCATTGACCCCTGGCTGCATCAGGAGTCAGACTGTTGCCAGCTGCCTGCACCCACCCACCCTGGAGGAGGTGAGCTCTCTTTTGGGCACTCAGACCTCTCTCTCCCTCGCTAGTTCTCCATTGCTCAAGGCTCACTTCTGAACTTGGGTCATCAGCATTGCAGTAGTGCTACCACTGTGCTGGCCAGCCAGCTACCTGTAAATGTTAGAGACTGTGAAATATAGCTGCAGAATGGCACCAACTGTGAAACTGCCATGTTATAAAGTCTGCAAACAAAATCAGACAGTACGTGATGTATGGCAGGTCTTGAGATCATTTGCATATGGATCAATCAGCACTTGAAGATTTTTGGTGGGAGTGGCCTGCCCTGTAAGGATGCCCCCACTGATGCCTGTAATGCTGGACAGCACATGTATGAACAAGTATGAAAAGTTGCACTTAAAAAGCCTCTTGCTGGGAAGTGAAGGGCACTAGTGTGTGCTGTGGAAATTGAATAGCAGCGAGCTGCAGGTGCTTTGCTAGGTGACATCTTGGTGTGATATTGGAGTGGAGGTAGGTTGAGTCCCCATTGCTGTGACTAGGATGAAGTCATCTGTACCATGGCAGCAGGCCCAGTATATGCATAACACAAGTAGCCCCAACCTAAACTTAGCTGAAACATGCCTGTAAGTACCTATTACATCCAAGTAGTAGCAATAAAATCAGTCACTGTCACAGCACCACCGAGAGTGATGCTGGCAGTACAGGAGCAGCGATGAAATTACGGTGCACCTTGGCACCAAGATAACTTGGTATAATTTGGGGTGATAGGATAAAAGTAGGCCAGTATGATCCATCGAGTTTTCCCTCCACTTCTCAGTAGTGGTATTCCAGTAAAAGATCTTTTCATGGTAAAAACAAAACATATTAGGGCCACTCGGACAGTATAGGAGCTGAGGAGGTATGTTCTGTAGCAGCCAAGGCTGCTGAGCCTGCAGGAGGTGTGTGAGTCCATACCCAATCCTGACAAGGCTGCTGCTGATGCTACTACTCACATATGAAAGGATGTAGCCACACTTTCACAGTGTGGCTGTATTCTTTCATGTTACCACCATCAGGCAGTGAATCAACATCCCCCTACTCACTCAATTCAGATTTGCTGCAGACGGTGGATGCTCAAGCTCATTGCTGGTATCCCTTCTCCTTTCCCACCCAGCTTTTAATAAGTGCGGTGGTTAAGTGCCCAACCCCACCACCATAAAACACATCTGCCACCCCCAAGTCTGGCGATCATTTGCCCAACCCAATCCCACTTCTGAAAACCACAACAACCCCCCCACCGTCCATCTATTAAGCGCTCAGCCTTGTTGCCAGAAACCACAACTGCCCCCCCTCACTACTAACACCAAAGTCCAGCAGTTGGGTGCCCAATCCTGCCACCAGAAACCACAACAACCCCCCAAGAGTCTGGCAGTCAGGTGCCCAACCCCGCAACAGGAAAATACTGTCATCCCCAACAGCATGTAACACCAGAGTCTCCACCCCCAGTGCTGCCAAACCACACACTGACAATGGGGTGCCAGTACCTGTAATAAACATACATAATTTTTATCCACTTTGTTGTCTTTAACCTGAAAAGAAAAGTACATTGCCATGTTCTGCTTGTCCCTGATCCTGCGACCATCCACCCCACTCTCAGCACCCTCCTGTGTCCCTCACTTATCTATCCAGTCCACTGCTACATGTCCTGCTGCTCCTGAGCCCGACTGCGAACTAACTGAAACAAGGTAAGTTCATGTTAACTGTTTTCTAATTCATTTTGAATTTTTACTCATTACTTTGTCATTTTCTAACATTTTTGCCCCAGATTTTCAACACAGCCTTTTTTTACCCCACTTCATGAACAAGGGGGGTATAATTTTTAAAATCCCCTCCCAAAAATGTTTTCCACAGTTGCTCCACAAAATCACGTTTTGGATGGGATTTAAAAATTTCCACCTGGTGTATTCATAAAGTGGACTCGTCAAAAAAGAATGTGTTGAAAATGTGGTGTCAAAATGTCAAGAAACAATGAAGTTACAAAGAAATGTTGAATTTGTTCAATGTTTACTCATAATCTTGTGATTTGCAAATTTATGCCCCAAATATTTAATATAGCTCTAGTGTTGCCCCACCTCATGAACATAGATTCATAGACATGTGACAGCAGAAAAGGGCCTTCCTGACCCGTGTCTTTTTTCAAATCCCCTCTGAAACATGTTTTTGCAATCACTCCACAAAATCACCCTTTGGTTGAGATTTTAAAAAATGTCACCCATCTTGATCATAACATGGGGTCATAAAAAGACTATGTTGAAACATTGGGGTCATAATATTAAAAAACAATAAAGTTATGAAGAAACAATGAACTTATGAAGATAGTCTTTATTCTGTTGACCATTTTTTCAACTCTAGAGACCCATATACAGTTAATATGGCATTAACCAGGTTAGTGCTGAGTTAACTGTGAATACCTCCAGCCATTCATATTCCATATTCAGAGCCCCCGGTGCGCTAACCTAACAGCATGACTGCACAGAATATACCACTGTGCCCATGAAAATGAGGGATTCTACATGCATTCTGGGCTCAGCACTATATTAAGTGGTTTTGGCAGTGCTTAACAGCCTCCATCACAGCACTGTTTGACCATGCCCTTATGCCTGCGCCAGTGGCTCCCCACTCCCCTGTCCTGTAGCTGTCTTGCATATTCTTGGTGGTCTAGGGGTCCCCACACCCCTGATGGCCTTCTGGTAGCTGTCTGGAATATTCGTGGTGGTTTAGTGATCCCCTATCAGGGCATCTGACCCCCTTCCGACCCTTTCATTCAGTACCCTCCTCGCTGCACCCCCCCAGTCACCTAAACTGAACTCCAGTAATAGTAAAAGTGGCTGGTACAGTCCTCTGCTCACCACCTAAGCTGGCCACAATCAGACTGTGAGTGAGCAATCATGAGAGGGGGTCAGATACCCTTATAGAGGAATCAATAGACCACCAGGAATATTCAGGATAGCTACAAGACAGGCAATCAGACTGTGGTGGACCACTAGACCACCAGAAATATTCAAGACAGCTACAGAGTAGCCAGTTGAGGGGGGTACCACTAGATCACAAGGAATATTCAAGATAACTACAGGATGGCCACTTGGGAGGGGCACACATGTAGACTAATTGGCTAAGAATATGCATGCAAATGGCTCATAGTACATTGCTTGTTCAGTGGGCTTATTAACATGGTAGGGCTGAATATGACCCACAGGAGTTCTAGCACTCTCCTGTTTGAGCTGCGCTATCTCCATTGGGATCCTGTGTCACAATCACTGCACTACCTCCGCACTTGCACTCTTTGCTGACCATGTCCTCACCAGTATGGATAAAGGACAAGTTACAAGGGCCATTTTTGTGGACCTTACTAAAGCCTTTGACATGGTCAACCATGCACTCCTCATCTCCAAGCTGCACTTGGCTGCTCCTCTGGGACCTCTCAGTGGTTCAGGAGCTGTCTTTCATGCTGCTCCCAATCTGTGGGCATAGGTTCTGCCATCTCCCCTGCCCTCCCAGTCTCTACTGGTTTCCCACACAGTTCCATCTTG
This sequence comes from Neoceratodus forsteri, assembly GCA_016271365.2. Lineage (NCBI taxonomy): Eukaryota > Metazoa > Chordata > Ceratodontiformes > Ceratodontidae > Neoceratodus > Neoceratodus forsteri. Next base: position 1,073,454,945 of record CM057454.1, on the reverse strand, counting down.
GGCCCACTACTCTTCTATTTTCATTAATTCTCTCCCTGCTGAAAGCATCAAGTGTAAATCACTTCTGTACACAGACGATCTTGTTATCTATCACAGTGATAAGTGCCTTGCACAGGTCTTCTCCGTCCTTTCCCAGGGCTATGGCAGCACCTATAGCTGGTTCACATCTAACTTGCTGTTGGTCAATGTTAGAAAAAACAAGTCCACACTATTCGCATCTAAACCTAAACTAGCCAAAATTCTTAGCTCATGTTCCTCCCTCCGAATCTTATCCCCAGATGGTATGGTTCTTGATGATGTTCCCTCATTCAAATACCTGGGGGTAACACTTGACCCTACGCTAACCTTCTCCGACAACATCAACAATGTGGTTCGCAGGGTCAATCAAAAGTTAGGAGTCGCCTACCGGCAATGTAACTAACTCCGAGGCCTGTGTAGCATAGTTCAAGGTAACTTATTGACTACTGTTCCCCCATCTATGCACGTGCATCCTCTGCTCTCAAAACCAGGCTCATGTTCGTATATAATAGTGCTTGCCGCTTCGCTCTCTCAGCACCTTTCTCAAGTCATCACTGCGACCTCTGTAGTACCCTTGGCTGGTTACCCCTCCAAAGCCACTTTGACTATTATCTCAGCTGCATGGTGGATGGCACCATCAGGGGCGGTAATATGTCCCCTCTCGCTTCCTTCCTTACTCCAGGCCAGACCACTACCCAGGAGACTGCGCTCATCCACTGTCCCACTGCTTGAAGTACCCGGGGTCTCCACCAACATGGGAGGGAAAGCCTTATCAGTCACAGACCCCTCTCTGTGGAATGGGATCCCCATACTCCTCCGCTCATTGAGCACTCACACAGCCTTCAAATCCCTTTTTAAATCCGGCTGATGGACAGTACTCGCTGCTCCTGCGCATCCGGGTATCACCTCGTTCTTGCTCATAGTTAATCTACCACCACACTTGACTCCAGGTGGGGTTTTTCAACCACTCACTGTCTTGGCCCTGTCCTCTCTTCTTTCCTTCATTCCTTCCACGTCTCTTGAAGAAATGTTGAATGGGGGGGAAGGGGTCGGACTGTTTGTTTGCATCTTCTGTTTGAATCTGTTAGCCTACCAAGAATAATATCAGCCTTTCCCTGTATATCTGCTTGTGATTTTTTATGTTGTAAATCTGTTGATTCTACTGCTTTGTATACCGATATTTCTGTATTGTAATCAATTGTATTCGGTATTCTTGTGTACCCTATTGTTCTAAGATTGTACTTTTGTTTTCCTTGCCATCTTTTATGGCCCAGGTTGTGCCTGAAAATGGTCCCTCGGATCAGTGCACTTACCTGGTAATCAAGGACATGAATAAAAAAAAAAATATTCAGTCTGGGGTTGTATCAGCACAGCGCATAATCACTATACGCTGCACAGACACAGTCCCATGTTCAGACAGCTAGCACTACGATCGGAACATGCCAGTTGTCTGAATATTGCCCCCAAGCCAGTTATGTGCTTATTGCTGTGCAGCAGTCCTGTGAGTTCAGTGCACATGATTGGTTCTGATTGTGGGAGCCTGCATCCCTTAGCATGGTGGAACCCAAAGTCATAGAAAGAGAATTTGCTGGCCAATAAAGACCGCTTTGCCCACCTAGTCTTCCCATTTTATCTACCTACAGTGTCAGTGCAGAGCCTGCTTGGTCATTGGCCCCTTTTCCCTCCCTCAGTTCCTTTTCCCTAAGATTCCTTTATGCCTATCCCATGCATTCTTGAACCCCACCACTGTTTTTGCCCTCACCACCTTGCTGGAAGGTTGTTCCAGGAATCCACCACTCTTTCTGTGAAGAAATACTTCCTCACATGTCTCCTAAATCTAACCCCTTCCAGTTTCATGGCATTTCCTCTTGTTCTTGGGCACTTTTTTTTCTGAAAAATACTTCCCTCCTGTATCTTTACCCCCGTGAGGTACTTAGAGGTCTCTATCGTATCCCCTCCTTCCCTCCTCTCTTCCAGAGTGTACGTATTTAGGTCCTTTAATCTCTCCTGATAGAGCTTTTGATGCAGACCCTGCACCATTTTATTTGCTCTCCTCTGGACCGCCTCTACTCTGTCTATGTCATTCCTGAGATGTGGCTTCCAGAACTGGACACAGTACTCTAAATGAAGTCCTACTAATGATCTACACAGAGGCAAACTGCGTCCCTCTTTCTGCTGGTGGTATCCCTCCCTATGTATCCCAGCATCCCACTAGTCCTCCCGACTGCCTTGTTGCATTACCTGCCCACCTTTAGGGCATCTGATATGATCACCCCTAGGTCTTTTTCCTGCTTGGTGGTCATCAGTGCCCCCTCCCCCTTTTTGTCCTCCGCCCCTTGGTGTCTGTGCCCCAAGTGCATTATTTTGCACTTTTCTGCATTGAAACCCACCTGCCACACCTTTGACCACTTCTCTCGAGTTTTCTCAGGTCACTGCTCATCCTTTCCACCACCCCCCAGAGTGTTTACCCTCTTACAGAGTTAAGTGTTATCTGCAAAGAGGTAGACCTTTCTTTCCAGCCCCTCCGCTATGTTGCTAATAAAGACATTAAAGAGGACCAGTCCCAGTACTGATCCCTGAAGGACACCACTGGTCATCCTCCCTTTTTCAGAGTGAACTCTGTTTTAACACCATGCCCTGCCACCTATCCCTTAACCAATTTGTTACCAAGGTTATCACGTTTGGACCCACTCTGAAGCCATCCAGTTTGCTTACTAGTCTCCTATGTGGAATGGTGTTCAATGCCTTACTGAAATCTAGGTAGGCTATGTCCACTGCTCTGCCTTTATCTATTTCCTTGGTCACCCAGTCAAAGAAATGTATCAGATTCATTTGGCATGATCCCCCGTGAATCCATGCTGCCTCAGTTCTTGTAACCCAGTAGATTCAAGATGTTCCACAGTCCCTTCTTTCGGCAGTGATTCCATTAACGTTCCTGCAACTGAAATCAGACTGACTGGCCTATTAATTGCCAGACTCTTCCCTGCTACTTTTGTGAAGTGGTGCTACATTTACTCTCCTCCAAGAACACCTCTGTTTCCAATTAGCTGTTAAATAGAGCCATCAGAGCTGCTGCCATTGCCTCCTTCAGCTCCCTCAATACCCAGGGGAAGAGGCTGGAAACTATAGACCAGTCAGCCTCACCTCAATATTGGGGAAGATTGTGGAATCACTACTTATACAAAGGATTGTGGATAGAGATGTTGCGAAATTATATTTTACCAGCGAAAGTCCGTCGAAATTGCCAATTTCGCTGTGTGAAATATTTTGCGAAATTCACGCATTATGCAAAAATATTTTGCCGGGTGTGAAATTTGAAATTTCCCCTGCAGAAGGAGAAATTTTGCATTACGCAGGTGAAATTCTGAATTTCGCTTCTGCATAAAATTTCATGAAATGGCGAATTTCGCAAAATATTTAGTATAACGAAATTTGCTAATTTTGCACATCTCTAATTGAGGAACACCTTGAATCCATCAGAGCACAAGATCTAAGACAGCATGGATTCATAGCAGGAAGGTCATGTCAAACAAATCTAATTGATTTCTTTGACTGGGTGATTAAGGTCATGGATTGGGGTAGTGGTGGATGTGGCCTACCTTGATTTCAATAAGGCCTTCGATACCACTCCACATAGAGACTCATGAACAAGCTATGCAGCCTGGGAGTGGGTCACAAGGTGGTAAACTGGGTTAGGAACTGGTTGAGTTATAGAAGACAGAGAGATGTGGTAAATGGTGTTCAATCTGAGGAAAGGACTGTGGCCAGCGGGGTGCCACAAGGATCAGTCCTGTTTAATGTCTTCTTAAGTGACATTAAAGAGGGGCTGGAGGGGATGATATGCCTCTTTGCAGAAGACACTAAGATTTGCAACACAGTGGACACTCCAGGAGGGGTGGAAAAAATGAGGAGGCACCTAGATAAACTGGAAGAATGGTCCAGAGTGTGGCAGCTGAGATTTCATGTGAAAAAATACAAAATCATGCATTTGGGGAATAAGAACCCAGGGGAAGATTGCATGATGGTGGGGGGGAGGAACTGATGGTCACCAAACAGGAACGAGATTTGGGAGTAATCATATCTGATGACCTCAAGGTGTCCATACAATGTGCCAAGGCTGTGGGGAGAGCCAGTGGGATGCTGGGGTGCATAGAGAGAGGTATCACTAGCTGAAGGAAGGAGGTGGTGATGCCACTGCACAGCTCATTGGTAAGGCCTCATTTGGAATACAGTGTCCTGTTCTGGAGGCTGCATTTCCGTAAGGACATAGACAGGCTGGAGACAGTTGAAAGAAGGGCAACAATGATTATGCAGGGCCTGCACCAAAAGTCGTATGAGGAGAGGCTGGGATACCTTAATATGTATACCCTGGAGGAGAGGAGAGGAGAGACAGGGGAGATATGATAGAAAACTATAAATACCTAAAAGGCATAAATAGGGTACCGGAGAGTAGCTTCTTTCAGAAAAGGAGATGTCCAGGAATGAGGGTGCATGACATGAAATTGGAAGGGGGTAAATTAAGGGGTTGTGTGAGGAAGTATTTCTTCACAGAAAATGTGATGGATGCATGGAATAGACTCCCAGCAGAGGTGGTGGGGGGAAAACACAGTGGGCGGATTCAAGCATGCATGGGACAGGCATAGGGAAACCCTAGCAATAGGAATGAGGAGGTAAAGCCGGAGATCAAGTAGGGTCTGCAGCTTTCGCACTAGGCTGGGAAAATGGGCAGACTAGATGGGCCTAGCGGTCCTTATCTGCCGTCAGTTTCTATGTTTCTATGTTGGATGGACCCCATCTGGTTCTATTGCTTTGTCCACTTTCAGATGTGCAAGTCCCTTCAGGACTCTCTCCTCTGAAAATGGACCAGTGTCCACCTCTTTCCCTCCAGTGCTCCTGTTACATTTTTGTGGCCCCTCTCCATCTCTTTCCTCTGTGAACACTGAACATAAGGATTTGTTGAGGATGTCTCTTTTCCTGTTCCCCTCTGCACATTCCCCTCCCTTCCCTTTTTAACCATACAATTCCACCCCAGTCTTTCACTTTTAGTCCCCAAGACAGTGGCTACTGGGGGTAAGAAACGTCTGCCCGTAGCCTCAAGATACCGTTCTAACTTGTAACTGCATGCAAGCAAACATGTTTAGCCTTAACAAATGCTTATGTAAATTACCCAGCCTATTTTTAAAAGTGTTTATGACTGGGCTGCCAAGCAATTATAGTGTATGGTGTTCCTTTGTTGTGTATGGAAATCCATACACCTCAGAAAATCATTCTGCTGCACTAGTGATGTAACTACTACAGCAGAATGACCTTTTGTTCTGCTGTAGTAGCTACGTCACCTTACAAGCATCCTGATCAGTGCAGTTCATAGGGCAGAGAGCAGTTGAAGCATCGCTGGGAAAGAAGAGGTACATGACCTGGCAGGTAGATGGATGGTATTGTAATGCAGATGGCAGAGGCTGACTGCTGTAACCACAAAAAGTGAGTGATTGTGGTTTGGTTTCACCATATACTATATAAAATAGTGTATGGTAGCCCAAATACTCCACAAGGATAGTCTTACACCATTTGGCTACCATAATGACAGAAGGACCTCTCAAGCTTTGTTCTCAAAGTTCTCATCATCATGGTAACCACTTGGTGAAAGAAAAGCCTTGTTGTGTATGGGCTCCCATACACTATTCTATATGTTGTGGTACTCCATTACAAAGGCCTGCCATGTAAAACAGAACTTTCTTTTGTTAGTGTTGACTTTCCCTAGTTTAATTTGCTTTTTGCGTTCCCTTGTTTCAAAACCATTATCTTTTATTTCAGTTGCCATGCCTGTCTGCAGATACGAATCATTCATGATTTTACACAGTAACAAGATATCTCATCTCCTCTGCCCAGTGGTAAAGGAGCCGGTTCAGTGTCGAAAAGAGCTGTAAAAACAGTGAAGAACTGAGGATACAAGTACTGATGCAGTAGACTGCCGTTTCGGTGGTGCATCTTCTATGGTAGGAAAAACAGAACTGAGGAAGGGAGGGGGCCTGCATCGGTTACTGGGTAGCTCATGTGCGCAACATCAGTTTGGCGGCCATGTGGGCAGCACCATCAATCAATATTGATTCTCTCCTAGCTACAAAGATTTTGCCCAGGTCCCAAGAGCCTTTGGTTTAGATTCACTAATGGAAATGAATGGTGAAGACTGATTCTTGGAAGATCTGCCTTTATAAAGTACCCCGGAAATTTAGTTTGGAGACAATGATGACCTGACACCTCTTGTCAAAATCAGAGTCTTTATTGCCTGTCATGAACTATGCAGACCTGTCCAAAATCTGATAAAAAAAAAAAAAAAAATACTAGCAGCAGATTCTTCTACTCGTGACATTCCTACAGTATTAGTAAAAATGCCATTTAAAAAACGTCCAAGTTTATTGAAACAGGTGATACACAATCAGTACAAACCACAATGTGTACAGCATTTAGTTTCCTCATCTTAGTAAATACAGCATATTACTGTTATGGTGTAACAAAAAAACAGTCCCAAGACAGATTGAATATTGCCAAGAGTTTCAACATAACCTGCTTTATACACATGGTCAAATGATCAGCTTGTCTGTGTGCGGGTTATGAAATGAGAAGCGATACAATAAACTAGAAAAAAAATAACAAGTGAGAACTAATATCTGATGTGTGCCTGTATGTTTGTTCCTGGCAGGTTATCAAAATAGAGTCTGCTGGATAAATTCATCCTATCCAGCAGGAATGCTCTTATAAGAGAAACAAAATGGGAGAATTCTCAGCAACTGATCCAACATTGGGGTTTCATCATTGGTTCTATAAAATTCGAGGTTCAGAGTGGTGGAGTCACTCTGTCGTTAAATTCCTTGGTGGCACTCAACAGAACAAGAGGCGTCCACAGGCAGAATCCATGACAGATAGAGTGTACACAAATGAAGCCGCCAGAAGTCACAAAAATCTTGTTTAAAAAAAAAAAAAAAAAGATGAAGGTTTATTTGTCTGAAGCAATTCTCATTTTATGCCTAGAGGTGCACCAACCCCCAGTGCTTCGTGTAATCCTACACTTCATCGGGGGTATGGCCCCACTATGCCATCTGTCCTTAAATATAATTGAATTTAAATGTTAAGGTTCACTGAACAAACAGTATCAAAACATTGCTACAGGACTGAATATATGTATAAATATCTCTCAGCATAGTCAACTTTGTATTCATAAATCTAGAAGCTTGACTGAAGAGGAAATTAAAACTTGAATAGAAGATGGTTAGCTATAGTGCCACCGCTCACAGGAGCATAAAGTTGAAAGCAGGGAAAATAAATAGATGCCAGGCCCTTTGAAAAATTAAAGAAAACAAAACACAGTGTAACAACCCCCCCCCCCCCGAGTAGGGAAGAGGGCTGTTCACAGGAGGTGAACCAAAGGGGGTGAGTGAAACTCTGACATCATCTTTTGAAGGAATGGACAGTGGGAGGAGCTCTAGGGCAGAAAAAAAAAACAGTGTGCCCTCACTGAGCCAAGGGAGAAGACAGTAGGGTACCTAGAGACTTGGGAGTTATCAGCTGGGTGCCCCTCTGTGTCTGGCATCCTTGTGTGGGTAGGAGACTGGGATACCTTTGGCAGGGGTGCCTGTCTGGGAGCAGCAGGCTTGGCCAGTAGGATGATTGGTAGTGTCAGGGAATTTTGGCATTATTAGCATCATCCAGAGGGCCTGGGATGGTGGGCACTGGCCATTGCTTATCAAGCCACTGTTGTCTCACAGCAGCATTGAGATTTGGTGTCAAAGTTTTGGCCTGGATGGGGGCTTGTTGCAGGCCACATGTCAGGGACAGAGGAGGCCTCAGCAGGGGAGGCTGCTTCCTGAAGGTACAGCGGAAGATGTGTGCCAGTTGTTCTTGGGGTGCTGAGAGTGTCCAAGCTCCTGAGCATCGTGAAGCTTTGAGGGTATCACAGTGAGACACTGGGGGCTACCAGGGAAGGATCCCAGGCACCGGGAACAGATCCTAAGCTGCTGGGATCCATGAGACATGTCAAAGGTGTTGTTCATAGTGGGGAGTAAAAGGAGGGAGCTAAACCCAGGGGGAATTTCCCCTCCAGGAGAGTCCTCCGAATGGTTTTTGGGCCTGTTTCCCCAGAGACATTGAGGAGGATCTTGGTGTGGGGATGACCCATGCCGAAACATCAATACCTGAAGACAGCAGGGATTCAGGTATGTTATGCTGAGATTTAATGCAGCAAAATCAGATACTGTATGAGATTCTTCTACCTGACTGAAGGCAGGGAAGAGATCCTTGTTTGTAAGGCAGTGCCCACAGCCTAATCCACCAGAAGAAGGGTCTGGCAGGTGGATCAGACAGTTGCTAAGTGACTCACATGACTGTGAGGATGTGATCTGGCAGCTTCTTGCTGGGATAAGGTTGTAGGAGGGTTGGGAGATACTGGCAAGGGAAGTGCCGATGGTACCTCTGGGAACAGAGAAACTCACCCTAAGAGAAATGAATGCCTGTTGATGTGCTGAAAAATGGAACTGCAAAGCAGAGTCCTCCTTTATAGTGTCTAACATGATTGCTGTCAGGCAGTACAGATGGGGAATAGGTAATCCCCTGGCAGAGCCACACTCTAACAGCTATGGAGAGGTCATTCATGGAGCACCGTTGAAGTGCAGCAGAAAAGGAAAGAGTGTCATAAAGTTGCTGATTAAGAAAAGGGGAACTGCTGGGGATGAGTCCTGGTTAACATTCATTACAGCAGGAGGGTGAAGAAAAAAAGCAGTTCAGCTGTTATAACCTGGGGGTTTGGTCAGGAGGCTACCCACAGCCCCGAGATTTCTGCATGGAGGGATACTAAAGCCCATATAAACTACCACCCTATTTCCCTCCTCCCCATCCTGTCAAAACTCCAAGAACACAGTTCTCTCACAGCTCTCCTCCTTTCTCGACACCTCATCCTTTTTCATTCCATTCCAGTCTGGTTATAGGAAACCCCACTCAACCACCACTTCCCTCCTAAGGCTCACTGATTCCATCCTGATGTAGGGCACATTACCTCAGCCATTTTTGTCAACTTGGCAATGGCATTCAGCACCTTCTCCCACTTGCTCCTCCTGTCCAAGCTTGCTCTCACAGGGCTCTCTGGCTTGGCCACCAGTTGGTTCCACTCCTACCTAGATGGCATGTCCCAGTCTGTCAGAATTAGTACTGCCACCTCAGCCTCCCTCCCTGTTACAACTGGCGTACCCCAAGGCTCGGTCCTGGGCCCAATCTTGTTCTCCATTTTCCTCAATGACCTGCCTCTGCTAGCCTACACACATCCATCCATATGTATGCAGATGGCACTGTTCTGTATACATCAGGCCCCTCATCCTCTATTGTTGTGACCAGACTTCAACAGGGCATTGATAATGTTCAGCACTGGTTTATCTCCAATCAGCTATTTCTCAATGCCAAGAAAACTGTATCTGTGACCTTCAGCACTAGGCAGAGAGTTTCGCTGCTCCTCTCCACCCCCATCTTCCACACCCTGGACAGGACAACTCTGGAGGCCTACACCTCCTTTAGATATCTTGGGGTCTGGCTTGACCAGGACCTTGACTTTTCTGCACATATCGAATCCATCCACAGGAAGCTGCACCCCAGGCTAGGTGCCTTGTACCGCAACCGTGGCTGTATCCTGCTGCCTACTCACCAGCCAATTGTGCAGAAAATGATTCTCCTTATTCTTGACTACAGGGATGTAGTCTACAGTGCCACTCCCAAGTCCACGTTAGCCAGACTGGACCCCCTCTTTCACTCCTGTCACTTTGCCCTTGACTGTCTCTACTCCACCCATCATTGCATCCTCTACCACATACTGAACCTCCCTTCACTAAATGATCGTAGGCAGTCCCACTCCGCCAGGATCAAGGCCAAGTTCTGGACCCAGTCCCTGTCCCCCTTACCTCACTTCTGCTCTAACAGCCTCCAACCTCCCAGCATACTCACTCAGGAACAACGACTCTCGTGTCTTGTCTGTTCCATATAGATCCACTCTTGTAGGTCAGGCAGCCTTTAGTTATCAGATGCCTAAACTGTGGAACTCATTTCCTGCATGTATTCAGCACGCCCCTCCCTCCTTGCACCTCAATTCCCTCCTCCAAGCACACTTCTTCTTCACCTGCACATGCGCCTAAGCCCTGACTACACAGGGTCCATCTCTTGTATACTTATTGTATATTAATCTATTTATTGTATATATGTATTGTACCTGATCTCTGCTTGTCCTGTGTATTAAACTTGACCTACTGTAATGCATTGTATCCTGGTACGTGTTACCTGATTTGTACTATGTCCTGTATATCAATTGTTTTGTATTCTCCCTCTCCCCCCAACCCCAGGATGCATCTGGAATCGAGCAGTAGTCTGCTCAGCGTGCCTTATTGGTAAAACATCTTAAATAAATAAATATATGAACAGATGAATTGCAGTCCCTGGACCTGAACTATTGTTTGGGTACAAATCAACATTGGCCAAATCTTACAGTAAATATCAAGTGCTTGAACCTATGTGCGCATGAGTGATTTATTACTTATTTCCTATTCTGCTTATTATGTAATTTTTTGTTCTTGATTTCTTCATTGCCCTCCCTTCCCCTTCCCCTAGGACACATCTGGAAACGAGCTGTTCAATCAGTCAGTCAGTCAGTCAAAATCTTTATTTAACCAGGCAATCACCTTGAACAGTGCTCATTTTCGAGGTGGACCTGGGGTTTCAGTACAAGTAAATGCAATAACAGAGAAAAGCTTTCTACAATGATGTACAATGAGAAAACAGGAGGACTTTATACAACAGTGGCATATATACAAAGAGTAAGCGGTAAGGTATATACAATAATAAATATGTAGGCATAGTTGAGGGATGCAACAGTTGGGTGCAGGCACAATTTTTAATTATACAGTATATATTATGCACCAGTGATAAAGGTAGGTACTACAAATCTAGTCTAGGGGAAAACTAGTTAGAAAGGAAACACAAGCAGTAATACCAGACAGATCAGAACAACCATGTCGTCAGAGGAGGGGGAACAACGGATGGGTAAATGCATATATAGTAATGAATAAGGGACGCCCCTGATGCTAAGGTTATTTGGTTCAGACCAGTGGGATTCTAAGCACAAGGGCGTTTTGAGAGGTCTAGAGAAACATGTACAGGTCTCCCTATTGTGGCACAGGTATAGGAATTTTTTTTTTGTTAGGTTTTCTTTTTACCAGGGGACACACACTAAGCTGAAAACTTGTTTAGAGGTGCAACCTGGGAGCACAAGGAAGTTAAGTGACTTGCTCAGGCTCACACAGCATGCAAGTGGGAGTTGTGGGATTCAAACCCAGGTCTCCAAGTTTGCAGCTCAGAGCCTGAAACCACTGCGCTAAACTGCCTCCTAGATTTAAAGGCAGCTAGGCTAATGGGGTGAGTTATTTTCAGTGTTTTTTGCAGGTTATCAGCTCAGTATGTCTTTCCTGGTGAATCTTTTGAAATAAATAAATTACCACCAAGCAGAGTTCTGAGAGTACCCCAACATCCTCACTGCCCAAAAATCTATATATGCAACCCAACTATCAAGTGCAAGGGAGTGCCCAGTGAGCAAAAGATACCCTTAGACACAAGAATTTCCATGGGCCATGCCTGCCCCATTCCAGGTCATTCACATAGGCTGGTGTGCGCACCACGCAGAAGGGAGGGTTGCATTTTGGGGCTTGTCCAGGAACTGGTGAAGGATTTGACAAATGGTTTTAATAATTGGATGTATCAGGGTGGAGGATTTTGAGATGGAGATTTGGAAGGAGGGGCATAGGAGAGCTTTCAGATGAACAAAGGCCTGTAAAAGTTTTTTTTTTAAACGTTCTTTTTACTCCATTGTCTCTAAGGGGATGTACACCTTATCTGTCCACTGGAGTGTCCCTCCCAACCTGGCATCCCCCCAGGCCTATCTTGCATGAGGAGTCAGCTTGTGGATTGTCATCCATGGTGGGGCTTTCCCCTGGGGCTGAGGGAGAAAGAACAAGATCCACCTGGGTTCCTCTGCAGGCATTACTGGGTGTCATTAAGGCAGGCAACAGAGGACTCCCGGTGTCATGGTGCATGAGACTCTAGGGATTTGTCTTAGTTTCCCATGAAGAGATGGACTTGCAGTGACATCTGAGCAGATCATGCATACCCCATTCATGATGTGTCAACACCTGGTGAATCCTCCAATCCCTGTTCAGCTGAGGTCCTCAGGTGCATTGACCCCTGGCTGCCATCAGGAGTCAGACTGTTGCCTGTTGCCTGCACCTACCCACCCTGGAGGAGGTGAGCTATCTTTTGGACACTCAAACCTCTCTCCCTGGCTAGTTCTCCATTGCTGAAAGCTCACTTCTGAACTTGGGTCATTAGTGCTGTAGTAGTGCTACCACTGTGCTGGCCAACCAGCTACCTGTAAATGTTAGAGATTGTGAAACATAGCTGCAGAATGGCACCAACTGCCAAACAGTGCCATGTTATAAAGTCTGCAAACAAAATCAGACAGTACATGATGTATGGCAGGTCTTGAGATCATTTGCATATGGATCAATCAGCACTTGAAGATTTTTGGTGGGAGTGGCCTGCCCTGTAAGGATGCCCCCACTGATGCCTGTAATGCTGGACAGCACATGTATGAACAAGTATGAAAAGTTGCACTTAAAAAGCCTCTTGCTGGGAAGTGAAGGGCACTAGTGTGTGCTGTGGAAATTGAATAGCAGCAAGGTGCAGGAGCAATGCTGGGTGACACCTTGGTGCGATATTGGAGTGGAGGTAGGTTGAGTCCCCATTGCTGTGACTAGGATGAAGTCATCTGTACCATGGCAGCAGGCCCAGTATATGCATAACACAAGTAGCCCCAACCCAAACTTAGCTGAAATATGACTGTAAGTACCTATTACATCCAACTAGTAGCAATAAAATCAGTCACTGTCACAACACCACCGAGAGTGATGCTGGCAGTACAGGAGCAGCGATGAAATTAGGTGCACCTTGGCACCAAGATAACTTGGTATAATTTGGGGTGATAGGGTAAAAGTAGGCCAGTATGATCCATCGAGTTTTCCCTCCACTTCTCAGTAGTGGTATTCCAGTAAAAGATCTTTTCATGGTAAAAGCAAAAACATATTAGGGCCACTCAGACAGTATAGGAGCTGAGGAGGTATGTTCTGTAGCAGCCAAGGCTGCTGAGCCTGCAGGAGGTGTGTGAGTCCATACCCAATCCTGACAAGGCTGCTGCTGATGCTACTTCTCTGGCTGATGGGTGAAAACTACTCACATATGAAAGGATGTAGCCACACTTATCACAGTGTGGCTGTATTCTTTTATGTTACCACCATCAGGCAGTGAATCAACATCCCCCTACTCACCCAATTCAGATTTGCTGCAGACGATGGATGCTCAAGCTCGTTGCTGGTATCCTCTCTCCTTTCCCACCCAGCTTTTAATAAATCCGGTGGTTGAGTGCCAAACCCCACCACCATAAAACACATCTGCCCCCAAGTCTGGCAATCAGGTGCCCAACCCGATCCCACTTCTGAAACCACAACAACCCTCCCCCAAGTCCATCTGTTAAGTTCTCAACCTTGTTGCTGGAAACCACAACTGCCCACCCCCCACTACTAATACCAAAGTCCAGCAGTTGGATGCCCAATCCTGCCACCAGAAACCACAACAATCCCCCCAAGAGTCTGGCAGTTGGGTGCCCAACCCTGCAGCAGGAAAACACTGTCATCCCCAACAGCATGTAACACCAGGGTGTCCACCCCCAGTGCTGCCAAACCACACACTGACACTGGGGTGCCCAATTCTCAGTGCCAGTACCTGTAATAAAAAAACATACATAATCTTTGTCCACTTTGTTGTCTTTAACCTGAAAAAAAAGTACATTGACATGTTCTGCTTGTCCCTGACCCTGCGACCATACACCCCACTCTCAGCACCCTCCTGTGTCCCTCACTTATCTATCCAGTCCACTGCTACATGTCCTGCTGCTCCTGAGCCTGACTGCGAACTAACTGAAACAAGGTAACTTCGTGTTAACTGTTTTTTAATTTATTTTGAATTTTTACTCATTACTTTGTCATTTTCTAACATTTTTGCCCCAGATTTTCAACACAGCCCTTTTTTTACCCTACTTCATGAACAAGGGAGGTATAAATTTTCAAATCCCCTCCAAAAATGTTTTTCCACAGTTGCTCCACAAATCACGTTTTGGATGGGATTTAAAAAATTCCACCTGGTGTATTCATAAAGTGGACTCATCAAAAGAGAATGTGTTGAAAATGTGGTGTCAAAATGTCAAGAAACAATGAAGTTACAAAGAAATTTTGAATTTGTTCAATGTTTACTCACAATCTTGTGATTTTTGCAAACTTGACATGATAGAAACTTTCAAGTACCTCAAGGGAATCAACAAAGTCCAAGAGGGTAGCATCTTTCAAAAAAAGAGGTGTGCAAGAACAAGGGAGCACAATTTGAAGATGGGGGGGCCGCTCAGAGGTAATGTAAGGAAGTATTTTTTCACAGAGAGGGTTGTGGATGCATGGAACAGCCTTCCGGAGGAGGTTGTGAAGTCAAAAACAGTGGTTGAATTCAAGCATGCATGGGACAGTCATAAGGCAATTCTAGGGGGTTGGAGTAGAAAGAAGTAGGCTGCTGGTTAACTAGAATCTGTCGCTTATTCATTAGGTAGGGAAATGGGCAGACTGGGTGGGCCAAGTGGTACTTATCTGCCATCAAATTCTATGTTTCTTCTGCCCCAAATTTTTAATATAGCCCTTGTGTTGCCCCACCTCATGAACATAGATTCATAGACATGTGACGGCAGAAAAGGGCCTTCCTGACCTGTGTCTTTTTTTCAAATCCCTCTGAAACATGTTTTTGCAGTCACTCCACAAAATCACCCTTTAGTTGAGATTTTAAAAAATGTCACCCATCTTGATCATAACATGGGGTCATAAAAAGACTATGTTGAAACTTTGGGGTCATAATATAAAAAACAATGAAGTTATGAAGAAACAATGAACTTATGAAGATACTCTTTATTCTGTTCACAATTTTTTCAACTCTAGAGACCCATATACAGTTAATATGGCATTAACCAGGTTAGTGCCGAGTTAACCATGAATACCTCCAGCCATTCATATTCCATATTCAGAGCCCCCAGTGCGCTAACCCAACAGCATGACTGCACAGAATATACTACTGTGCCCATGAAAACGAGGGATTCTGCATGTATAGTGGGCTCAGCACTATATTAAGTGGTTCTGGCAGTCCTTAACAGCCTCCATCACAGCACTGTTTGACCATGCCCTTATACCTGTGCTAGTGGCACCCCACTCCCCTGTCCTGTAGCTGTCTTGCATATTCTTGGTGGTCTAGGGGTCCCCGCAACCCTGATGGCCTTCTGGTAGCTGTCTGGAATATTCTTGGTGGTTTAGTGATCCCCTATAAGGGCATCTGACCCTCTCATTCAGGACCCTCCTTGCTGCACCCCCCCGTCACCTAAACTGAACTCCAGTAATAGTAAACGTGACTGGCACAGCCCTCTGCTCACCACCTAAGCTGGCCACATTCAGACTGTGAGTAAGCAATCGTGAATGGGGGTCAGATACCCTTATAAAGGGACCAATAGACCACCATAACTATTCAAGACAGCTACAGAGTAGCCAATTGAGGGGGCTACCACTAGATCACAAGGAATGTTCAAGACAGCTACAGGATGGCCACTTGGAGGGGACACACATGTAGGCTAATTGGCTAAGCATGAGCATGCAAATGGCCCATAGCACATTGCTTGTTCAGTGGGCTTATTAACATGGTAGGGCTGAATATGACCCAGAGGAGTCCTAGCACTCTCCTGTTTGAGCTGAGCTATCTCCATTGGGATCCTGTGTCCCAATCACTGCACTATCTCTGCACCTGCACTCTTTACTGACCATGTCCTCACCAGTATGGATCAAGGACAATTTACAGGGGCCATCTTTGTGGACCTCACTAAGGCCTTTGACATGGTCAACCATGCACTCCTCCTCTCCAAGCTGCATGCACTTGGCTGCTCCTCTGGGACCTCTGACTGGTTCAGGAGCTAGCTATCGGGCCACTCCCAATCTGTGGGCATAGGTTCTGCCATCTCCCCTGCCCTCCCAGTCTCTACTGGTTTCCTACAGGGTTCCTTCTTGGGCCCACTACTCTTCTATTTTCATTAATTCTCTCCATGCTGAAAGCATCAAATGTAAATTGCTTCTGTACACAGACGATCTTGTTATCTATCACAGTGATAAGTCCCTTGCACAGGTCTCCTCTGTCCTTTCCCAGAGCTATGGCAGCACCTATAGCTGGTTCACATCTAACTTGCTGTTGGTCAATATTAAAAAAAACAAGTCCATGCTATTTGCATCTAAACCTAATCCCGCCAAAATTCTTAGCTCAGGTTCCTCCCTCTGAATCCTGTCCCCAGATGGTGTGGTTCTTGATGATGTTCCCTCGTTCAAATACCTGGGGGTAACACTTGACCCTGCGCTAACCTTCCCTGGCAACATCAACAATGTGGTTCACAGGGTCAATCAGAAGTTAGGGGTCGCCTACTGGCCATGCAACTTATTAACCCCTGAGGCCCGTTTAGCATAGTTCAGGGTAACCTACTTCCTATCATTGACTACTGCTCCCCCATCTATGCACGTGCATCCTCTGCTCTCAAAACCAGGCTCATGTCCATATATAATAGTGTTACCGCTTCACTCTCTCGGCACCTTTCTCAAGTCATCACTGTGACCTCTGTAGTACCCTTGGCTGGTTACCCCTCCAAAGCTCCACTTACCTTACAGTGGTTTAATAGTTATCTCACAGGAAGGATACAAAAAGTCAAAGCTGATGGCCTACTATCTGCCCCTCTTCCAATTGCCAGAGGAGTCCCTTCAAGGCTCCATCCTAGGACCAATCCTTTTTTCCCTGTACATCAACAACCTTGACTCCCACATAAAGACCTCTAGCATACATTTCTTTGTGGACGATATGGTTTTGTACGCATCAGGCTCGTCCTTAACTGAAGTCAGGGAAGCACTACAAGCTGATTTTATCCAGTTAGAAAGCAACGTTATCAATGCCAAGCTTCTCTTAAATGCCAAAAAAACCAAGACAATGATTTTCTCGAAAATTGCCTTGTCTGGTGCCCTACCTAACCCACCTAAAAACTTCATAGTTACCTCCCTAGGTGAACCCTTGGAAGTCGTACCTAAATTTAAATATCTAGGTATGTGGATAGACAACAAGCTTTCCTTCAATGACCACATTGAGGATCTATCAAAGAGGCTTAAAGCACGCTTGGGTTTCTTCTTTAGAAATAGGACCCTCTTTTCTCTCGCGACCTGCATAAGACTTGTCCAAGCAACATTCCTTCCTTTGCTTGACTACGGAGACATTATCTTTATCTCCTCCCCAACCTTGAGCCTATCTAAACTGGACGTACTCTATCACTGTGCTCTTCACTTCATTACTAACTCTGCGTACAGGACCCACCACTGTGATCTTTATGCAGCAGTTGGGTGGACCTCTCTTCCACCAGATGCCTCCTGCATGCTGGCATTTGGACCCTCAAATTACTACTCCACAAACTGCCTGTCTATTTAACGCCTCTCATACACATCTCACATAGTGCCTACTCCCTAAGGAAATCCGACCTTATCCTACTAGATGTTCTCAGGACACGTACCACAGCTGGCCAAAGAGCTGTCTCATATGCCCTCCCAAACATTTGGAACCAACTACAAGCTATGCTGAAGCTAACCAGCATCGTATCAATTAACTCCTACAAAACACTAGCTATCTCTAAATTAAAAGACATATGTAGGTGCTACTAGGCCCCCAACGCAAGTCAACTTCCTAGGTACCAACTGGCCCACTACTTATTAAGCTGACATGTGTTGCATAATTTAGGGCAAGGTTAAAGCTGGAATGTATTGCATATATAGCATAAGGACTTCTATTGTGTATACCTCGTGTATTATATTTTTTTTTTTCTTTGTTGTTCTACATTTTATATTTCCTGTCTATGTAATTGTGAACTGTATGTGTATGTGCCTCAGGACCTCCTTGTGAATGAGCTTGCTCAACGGAGTCTTTCCTGCAATAAACTTGAACTTCAACTTGAACAAAGCCACTTTGTCTATTCTCTCAGCTGCATGGTGGACAGCACAATCAGGGGCGGTAATGTGTCCCCTCTCGCTTCCTTACTCCAGGCCAGACCACTACCCAGGAGACTGCGCTCATCCACTGTCCCACTGCTTGAAGTACCCGGGGTCTCCACCAACATGGGAGGGAAAGCCTTATCAGTCACAGACCCCTCTCTGTGGAATGGGATCCCCATACTCCTCCGCTCATTGAGCACTCACACAGCCTTCAAATCCCTTTTTAAATCCGGCTGATGGACAGTACTCGCTGCTCCTGCGCATCCGGGTATCACCTTGTTCTCGCTCATAGTTAATCTACCACCACACTTCTTGGCTCCTGGTGGGGTTTTTCAACCACTCTCACTGTCTTGGCCCTGTCCTCTCTTCTTTCCTTCATTCCTTCCATGTCTCCTGAAGAAATGTTGAATGAGGGGGAGGGGGTCGGACTGTTTGTTTGCATCTTCTGTTTGAATCTGTTAGCCTACCAAGAATAATATCAGCCTTTTCCTGTATATCCGCTTGCAATTTTTTATGTTGTAAATCCATTAATTCTACTGCTTTGTATACCGATATTTCTGTATTGTAATCAGTTGTATTCGGTGTTCTTGTATACCCTATTGTTCTAAGATTGTACTTTTGTTTTCCTTGCCATCTTTTATGGCCCAGATTGTGCCTGAAAATGGTCCCTCGGATCAGTGCACTTACCCGGTAATCAAAGACATAAATAAAAAAATAAATATTCAGTCTAGGGTTGTATCAGCACAGCGCATAGTCACTATACGCTGCACAGACACAGTCCCATGTTCAGACAGCTAGCACTACGATCGGAACATGCCAGTTGTCTGAATATTGCCCCCAAGCCAGTCATGTGCTTATTGCTGTGCAGCAGTCCTGTGAGTTCAGTGCGCATAATTGGCTCAGATTGTGGGGGCCTATATCCCTTAGCATGGTGGAACCCAAAGTCATAGAAACAGAATTTGCTGGCCAATAAAGACCACTTGGTCCACCTAGTCTTCCCATTTTGCCCTACCTACAGTGTCAGTGCAGAGCCTGCTTGGTCATTGTGCCCTTTTCCCTTCCTCAGTTCCTTTTCCCTAACATTCCTTTATGCCTATCCCATGCATTCTTGAACCCCACCACTGTTTTTGCCCCCACCACCCTGCTGGAAGGTTGTTCCAGGAATCCACCACTCTTTCTGTGAAGAAATACTTCCTCACATATCTCCTAAATCTACCCCCTTCCAGCTTCATGGCATTTCCTCTTGCTCTTGGGCACCTTTTTTTCTGAAAAATACTTCCCTCCTGTATCTTTACCCCCCATGAGGTACTTAGAGGTCTCTATCATATCCCCTCTTTCCCTTCTCTCTTCCAGAGTGTACATATTTAGGTCCTTTAATCTCTCCTCATAGAGCTTTTGATGCAGACCCTGCACCATTTTAATTGCCCTCCTCTGGAATGCCTCTACTCTCTCTATGTCATTCCTGAGATATGGTTTCCAGAACTGGACACAGTACTCTAAATGGAGTCCTACCAATGATCTACACAGAAGCAACACTGCGTCCCTCTTTCTGCTGGTGATATCCTTCCCTATTTATCCCAGTATCCCACTAGTCCTCCCGACTGCCTTGTTGCATTACCTGGCCACCTTTAGGGCATCTGATATGATCACCCCTAGGTCTCTTTCCTGCTTGGTCATCAGTACCCCCCCCCGGGTTTCTGTGCCCCAAATGCATTATTTTGCACTTTTCTGCATTGACACCCACCTGCAATACCTTTGACCACTCCTCCTGAGTTTTCTTAGGTCACTGCTCATCCTTTCCACCACTCCCCAGAGTGTTTACCCTATTACAGAGTTTGGTGTTATCTGCAAAGAGCCAGACCTTCCTTTTCAGCCCCTCCGCTGTGTCACTAATAAAGACATTAAAGAGGACCAGTCCCCGACTGATCCCTGAGGCACACCGCTGGTCATCCTCCCTTCCTCAGAGTGAACTCCGTTTAGCACCATCCCCTGGCACCTATCCCTTAACCGATCTCTTACCAAGGTTATCACTTTTAGACCCACTCCGAAGCTATCCAGTTTGCTTACTAGTCTCCTATGTAGAATGGTGTTCAATGCCTTACTGAAATCTAGGTAGGCTATGTCTACCACTCTGCCTTGATCTAGTTCCTTGGTCACACAGTGAAAGAAATATATCAGATTCATTTGGCATGATCCCCCTCACCGCCCCGTGAATCCATGCTGCCTCAGTTCTTGCAACCCATTAGATTCAAGATATTCCACAGTCCTTTCCTTCAGCAGGGATTCCATTAACGTTCATTCAGCTGAAATCAGACTGACTGGCCTATTAATTGCCAGGCTCTTCCCTGCTACTTTTGTGAAGTTGGACTATATTTGCTCTCCTCCATTCCTCCAAGAACACTTCTGTTTCCAATGAGCTGTTAAATAGAGCCATCTGAGGTGCTACCATTGCCTCCTCAGCTCCTTCAATACTCAGGGAAGAGGATGGAAACTATAGACCAGTCAGCCTCACCTCAATATTAGGGAAGATTATGGATTCACTACTTATACAAAGGATTGTGGATAGAGATGTTGCAAAATTATATTTTACCAGCGAAATTGGCAATTTTGCTGTGCGAAATATGTTGTGAAATTCACACATTGTGCGGAATTTGGAATTTCCCCTGCAGAAGAAGACATTTTGCATTACGCTGGTGAAATTCTGAATTTTGCTTCTGCAAAAAATTTTGTGAAATGGCGAATTTCACAAAATATTTCGCTTAACAAAATTTGCCAATTTCGCACATCTCTAATTGTGGAACACCTTTAATCCAACAGAGCACAAGATCCAAGACAGCATGGATTCACAGCAGGAAGGTCATGTCAAATAAATCTAATTGATTTCTTCGACTGGGTGACTAAGGTCGTGGATCGGTGGGAGTGGTAGATGTTACCTACCTGGATTTCACTAAGGCCTTCGATACCCCTCCACATAGAAGACTCGTGAACAAGTTAGGCAGCCTGGGAATGGGTCACAAGGTGCTAAACTGGGTTAGGAACTAGTTGAGTGATAGCAGACAGAGGGTTGTGATAAATGGTGCTCAATCTGAGGAAAAGACTGTGGCCAGCAGGGTGCCACATGGATCAGTCCTGTTTAATGTCTTCTTAAGTGACATTGCAGAGGGGCTGGAGGGGACGGTATGCCTCTTTGCAGAAGACACTAAGATTTGCAACAAGGTGGACACTCCGGGAGGTGTGGAAAAAATGAGGAGGCACCTAGATAAACTGGAGGAATGGTCTAGAGTGTGTCAGCTGAGATTTCATGCGAAAAAGTGCAAAATCATGCATTTGGAGTACAAGAATCCAGGGGAGGATTGCATGATGGGAAGGTGGGAGAGAAACCGATGGTCACCAAACAGGAAAGAGATTTGGGGGTAGTCATATCTAATGACCTCAAGGTGGCCATACAATGTGCCAAGGCTGTGGGGAGAGCCAGTGGGATGCTGGGGTGCATAGAGAGAGATATCACCAGCAGAAGGAAGGAGGTGGTAATGCCACTGCACAGCTTATTGCTGAGGCCTCATTTGGAATACGGTGTCCTGTTCTGGAGGCTGCATTTCCGTAAGGACATAGACAGGTTGGAGGCAGTTCAAAGAAGAGCAACAACGATTATGAGGAGAGACTGGGAAACCTTAATATGTATACCCTGGAGGACAGGAGAGACGGGAGTTATGATAGAAACCTACAAATATCTAAAAGGCATAAAATAGGGTACAGGAGGGTAGCATCTTTCAGAAAAGGAGATGTCCAGGAATGAGGGGGCATGACATGAAATTGGAAGGGGGTAAATTAAGGGGTTGTGTGAGGAAGTATTTCTTCACAGAAAATGTGGTGAATGCATGGAATAGACTCCCAGCAGAGGTGGTGGTTGAAAATACAGTGGGCAGATTCAAGCATGCATGGGACAGGCATAGGGGAACCCTAGCAATAGAAATGAGGAGGCAAAGCTGGAGATCAAGTAGGGTCTGCAGCTTTCACACTTAGGCTGGGAAAATGGGCAGACTAGATGGGCCTAGTGGTCCTTATCTGCTGTCAGTTTCTATGTTTCTATGTTGAATGGACCCCATCTAGTTCTTTTGCTTTGTCTACTTTTAGATGTGCAAGTCCCTTCAGGACTCTCTCCTCTGAAAACGGACTAGTGTCCACCTCTTTTCCTCCAGTGCTCCTGTTACATTTTTGTGGCCCCTTTCCATCTCTTTCCTCTGTGAACACTGAACATAAGGATTTGTTGAGAATGTCTCTTTTCCTGTTCCCCTCTGCACAGTCCCCTCCCCTTCCCTTTTTAACTGTACAATTCCACCCCGGTCTTTCTCTTTTAGTTCACAAGATAATGGCTACTGGGGGTAAGAAACGCCTGCTGAAGCCTCAAGATACCATTCTAACTTGTAACTGCATGCAAGCAAACATGTTTAGCATTGACAAATGCTTATGTAAATTACCCAGCCTATTTTTAAAAGTGTTTATGACTGGGCTGGCAAGCAATTATAGTGTATGGTGTTCCTTTGTTGTGTATGGAAATCCATACACTTCAAAAAACATTCTGCTGCACTAGTGACATGACTACTACAGCAGAATGACTTTTTGTTCTGCTGTAGTAGCTACGGCACCATACAAGCATCCTGATCAGTGTAGTTCATAGGGCAGAGAGCAGTTGAAGCATCGCTGGGAAAGAAGAGGCACATGACCTGGCGGGTAGTCGGATGGTATTGTAATGTAGATGGCAGAAGCTGACTGCTGTAACCACAAAAAGTGAGTAATTGTGGTTTTGTTTCACCATATACTATATAAAATAGTGTATGGTAGCCCAAATACACCACAAGGATAGTCTTACACCATGTGGCTACCATAATGACAGAGAGACATCTCAAGTTTTGTTCTCAAGGTTCTCATCATCATGGTAACCACTTGGTGAAAGAAGAGCCTTGTTTTGTATGGGCTCCCATACACTATTCTATATGTTGTGGTAATCCATTACAGAGGCCTGCCATGTAAAACAGAACTTTCTTTTGTTAGTGTTGACTTTCCCTAGTTAATTTGCTTTTTGCATCCCCTTGTTTCAAAACCATTATCTTTTAGTTCAATTGCCATGCCTGTCTGCAGATATGGATCATTCATGATTTTATACAGTAATAAAAGATCTCATCTCCTCTGCCCAGTGCTACATTCCACAAATACAGTTTTAATTAGCCTTTCATTGTAGTTCATGTCTCTCAGGCTTCTAAATATTTTAGTTGTTTTTATTTGTACCCCACCCATTTTAAGTGTGTCCTTCTCTTTGGATGGGCACCAGAACTGGGTGATGTAGTCCACATGGGGGTCTTAAATAATTTCTATGTAGAGGGCATAACACAGTAACATTTCTGGAAATGAAATTCCTTTTATTCCAGCCAATCATGTTATTAGCTTTCCTAATGAATTCTTCAATATCTTGAGTTACCAAATTTATTAGTAACTATGACACCCAGGTTGCTTTCCAGTTCCGTAACTAATAGCCTTGACCCCATCATAATGTATGAAAAGGATTTATTCACCTTGCCCAGATGTATAACTGTACACCTGTCTTGATTTAAGGCTGTTCCTTAGGCTTCGGTCCATGCTATTATGTTATTTAGATAATTTTGCAATTTTAAATAATCTACCTCTGTGTCCACTGTGTTATCCAGCTTTATATCAACTGCAAACATTTCTAGCCAGTAGGTTATTCCAAAGTCCAAATCAGAGATGAAAAGTTGAAACAGTATCAGCCCAAGCACAGAACCCTGTGGAACTTCAGTGGACACACGAGTTTGTCACTTGGCACTCTACCTTTTCTTCTCTCCACTTGTCTGTTGTTCAGCCAGATTTTAATACAATTGCACACAAACAGGCCCCGTGAGAGGAATGCCAAGCCCCAGAACAAGTTCATACTCTAGGTCCCCCATGCAGTTGCTTACAGTAGCATGCCAGGTGGCCCTGGCCCCTCTTTGGCACTATGGCCTGGGAATTATCCACGGCTCTCCCACCCTCTCATGGGCCTACATAGAAGGTACCTAGTTGGTGAAACTGCATGCACAGTTCATAGGGGAAAGTTATGGACCCAATTCATGATGATCAGGAGATGTCATCCGACATCAGAGCAAAGGATTATGATTTTAGTGTCCCACGCCATACATCTTCTGTTGGCCACGCTGCTTTCTCGCATCATGTCCCTAAACTGTGGACCCCCCAAATCCACCACTCTTCCTCCCCCTCATCCATTTCCTCGGCCTTGCAAAATTTCCTCTCCGTAACCTGCAACTGTAACTGATCGCACCTTATTACATCTCATGCACTCTATTTGTCACTGTAACTGTTGCACTTGTGGTTCTTGTCCACCACCATGTCTTCCTAAACCAAACCTAACATGTTTATTACTAGAATTTCTGTTACCGATTGTCTCATTCCGCCAGAGGGTGACAAAGACCTATTGTAGTTTTCATAGATTCATGGAGTCATAGAAGTGTGAGAGCAGAAAAGGACCAACAGGCCCACCTAGTCTGCCCATTTGTCTATCTATCTGCTAGGACATGCCCCCCCAAACTCCCCTGTGGCTGTCCCATGCCTTTTTGAAGCCTTCCACTGTTGCTTCTCCAACCAACCCCTCCGGGAGCTATTCCACTTATCCACCACTTATCTGTGAAATAGTACTTCCTAATGTTACCCTTGAACTGCCCCTGTTCAACCTGTAACCCATGCCTCCTCATCCTCTGATTCCTCTTCAGCTGGAAGATGCTTTTCACTGGCACCTGGTTTATACCCTTAAGGTACTCGAAGGTCTCAGTCATGTCCCCCCTCTCCCTCCTCTGTTTCAGGGAGTACATGTTCAAATCTCTCAACCTTTCCTCAAAGGACAGGTGGCTGAGTCCCTTTACCATCTTCGTTGCCCTCCTCTGAACTTGCTCCAGCCTCTCCACATCCTTTTTGAGGTATGTATGACCTCCAGAAATGGACTCCATAGTCCAAATGCGGTCTAACTAGCTGGGTGTACAAGGGTACAATGACCTCCCTTTTTCTACTGGTAATCCCCCTTCCGATGCAGCCCAGCATTCTGCTGCCCCTAGCCACTGCTCTCTCGCAGTGCCTTTCCACCTTCAGGCCTCTTGATATAGTGATGACTAGGTCCCTTTCCGGTTCTGTTACCTCCAGGTCTCTGCCCCCATACAGTACCCTGCCCTCTGGTTCCTGTAACCAAGATGCATGATCTTGCACTTGTCTGTGTTGAATGAAAGCTGCCACCTCTTTGACCATGCCTCGAGCCTCCTCAGATCTCTCCGCATTCTTTCTACCCCTTCCGGAGTGTCCACCTTATTGCAGATTTTAGTATCATCTGCAAACAGACTCACACCTCCGCCAAGGCTCTCCATGATGTTCCCTACAAATAGATTGAACAATAAGGGCCCCAACACTGACCCCTGAGGGACCCCGCTTGTGACCATGCCCTCTCTGGATGTCACCCTATTTATAATGACCCTCTGCTTCCTGTCCCCAGCCAGTTTCCCACCCATTCAACCACCTTCTGCCCCAGCCCCAGCCCCAGGCATGACAGCTTATATAGCAGTCTCCTGTGTGGCACAGAGTCAAATGCCTTTTTGAAATCCAGATAAGCAACATCTATTGCCCTCCCCTGATCCAGTTCCTTGGTGACTGCATCAAAAAACTCTGTCAAATTTGTTTGACAGGATCTGCCCCTGGTAAAGCTATGTTGCCTTGGATTCATCAAGCCGCTCACCTCTAGGTAATTGGTGATTCTGACTTTCATTAGTTTCTCCATGAGCTTGCCTACCGCTGATGTCAAGCTCACGAGCCTGTAATTTCCCACCTCCTCCCTCCCACCCCCCTTATGCAGCAGGACCACATTTGCCTGCCTCCAGTCCTCCGATACTACTCTAAACTCCAGGAACCTATTGAAGAGTGCAATCAGTGGTGTCGCCAGTATATCTTTTAGTTCCTTGAACACCCTTGGGTGCACCCCGTCTGGCCCCATCACCTTGTCCACCTTCATGCAGCCTAGATCTCCCAAAATCTCCTCCAACCGGAATGGACTTGTATCCACTTCCCCCTCCCCTGCCTTAGCTTCTCCTATTATGCTGCCTACCTCAACCAACTCCCTAGTGAACACTGAGCAAAAATAGTTGTTTAGTAGTTCCACCTTCTCTCTGTCCCCTTGTATCAACTCACCCATGATTTCACTGACATACCTAAAAAAGTTCTGTCCCCTTTTTTGACCTCTCTAGCTATGCGCTTCTCTGTCTGTGCCTTTGCCCTCCTTACTTCCACCCTGGCTTCTCTCTGGCTCACCTGGTACCTTTCCCAGTCCACGTCTACCTGTGTTACCTTGTACTTCTTAAAGGCCTTAGTCTTTGCTCTGACCTTTTCTGCTACAACCCTAGTGAACCACAGGGGTTTCCTCCTCCTTCTCTTATTTTTGCTTGATCTCTTGGCGCATAGGTCAGTGACCTCCAGAGTAGCTTCTTTTATCCTCTTCCACATTTCCTCCACATCTGTCAACTCCTCCACCCCCTCCAGAGCCCTCTCCACTACTTCCCCCATTTTCCTAAAATCTGTTCTCTTTCGTAATAACTCTGGAAGTGCCTTGTCTGGCATGCTAGTTCCCTAAGCATATTAACAATCACCCATAATCAGCAAATCCATTTGGGGATTTGTGTATTCAGTACAATAGCTAAGGTGGTGCCTAGGAAGAGTACCAGCTTGGTTGAACATTGTATGATAAATGTTACAGGGGATGAGCGAGTCCAGGTGGATGTGCAAACGATTAAGCTGTGACTGTGGTAATGCAGTTCAGTGAATACTCATGGGAGTAATGAGGTAATGTATTGGAAGCATTCTGATTTGTGTCCATGTGGCCAAAAATTAATTCAGTTCTTGTATCACATACCACTGGGGCCCAGTAAAGTGAGAGTCAAGAACAGCCTTTGTGTCCATGTGGTGATTTACATCAGTGAACATCCTGTCTCATCTGTTCCTCAGTGAAGGTAAATGGTCAGCCAATCTGTGTGATTGTTTCTTACAAGGGGCTGTTGGTGAGCAGAACTATCATCTAATACTCCTTGACACAAGAGTGCCCTGGACCATGCCCACCCTTATTGGGTGCAGTCATTCAGTGTGGCAGTGAGCAAGAGGGGGGTTACAAAATGGTGTCCTGTCCAGATTTGGAAGCAGATTTGTAACTGTGGATTTAAGTATGGTGTGAGAAATGCAGTTTGCTATGCACCTGAGATGGGAGAGGACTGGGGTTTTACAACATAACAAATGGAGACATATGACAGAGAGCTTGTGCGGCAGGACAATAATGGCAGGATATCAAATGCCTCATAAAAGGAGTGTGTCTTCTATTGAAGTGATGGTGCCAGTTGCTGGACTGGGGCATTCAAGTGTGCATGTGTTTCCTCAATAGTGTAAAATACAAGAAAATATATACAGGGAATGCCACCAGTAGCTGGAGGGTGAACTGAAGGGGAGTCGCCCTCGGAGGCAGTGTTTACAGTTGGTTGTGATCTGTGCTGCTAGGCACATGGCTGTGCAGGTGTGAAAAGTAGTGTATAATGGCCTGTACATAGGCCCAGTGGTCATTCAAATGTAAATTGAATTGAACAGCAGGGGTTACAGCAGGGCCACTAGCAGACATTTTCAGTTTCTCTCTAAACACGGGGGTGGTCCCTTGCAACTGGAGGACAGCAGATGTCATACCGCTATACAAGAGTGGGAAGAGGAATGGGTCAGAGAACTGTAAGCCAGTCAGCTTGACATGTATAGTGGGAAAAATCATGGAGTCTCTACTGAAGGAGGACCTCGTGGATTTCCTAGAAGGGAATGAACTACCTGACCCCAGACAGCCTGGGTTCATGAGGAGAAGGTTTTACCAGACTACTATGAGGAACTAGTCGGAGAAATCCACTAGTCATGAGGACAGCACCAGTGAGCAAACTATGGAACATACCAAAGGCACAAGCCAAAATGGTGTAGTGTTCTTTTAATTAAAGGGCAATGCAAAGACAGCCATATGGTTCTGTGCAAAATATATGAAAAACAGCAGCAAATGATTTATTGCAAACAAAAAAAACCTCTAGTAGAGCTTAAATAATTTTATTGATTACATCAATTATACTTGTAACCCCTCACCCCTGCCTTTTTAGCAAAACGACAGGTGGCATGCTGTTGAAGCTGACAGCAGTACCTGGTGGGGACTGGGTTCGGGGAGGATGAGGTTACTTGGCACAGGGGGACCTAGGTTTGGCTACTCTGCACAGGGGCACCCAAGTAAATCCGAACACAGGAAGCAATAACTGTAATGTCCAGAACCAGGAATGGGATTCTTCAGTGTGGCTTTTATTCACATCCAAGCTGAACAAACAAAGCATAGACGGACCCCCATGGGGCTACATTTCTTGGTAATGCAGATTAGAGACTACAGAACACTTTATCACTATTTCCAGCCCTCAGGCTCTAAACCCACCAGGCACACAGCCCGGACTTGCATGCAGCTTTGGGTACACAGCCTGACTTGTACACTACTTGGGTTTTCCCCACTGGCCCAGCTCCCCTGCCGGCCACTTGATCCACGGTCCATTTGAGGAATGAACCAATTATCCTGTTGTGGCTCCCCAAACCACACTAGAGCCTTCGACTCCTAGAGAGAATTTTCCTTACAATCCCACGTCTGGGTACTTCCCTCATCACTGGCCAAGTGCCTGAGGTAAAGTAGAAATCCACAGAAGAAATCCGTAGAGGTGGACCTGGTCACTAAAGATGGGGGGCCACCCACCTCCAGCTCCCACAGCCCATACCCGGCCATTTCTCTGGAAACTGAACCATTCCTTTACTGAACTTTCAAATGTAGATTCTGGGTAGACATCTGTCACATCTCCTGCACATATCATTTGCATCCCAACAAGCTCCGGACTTGAACCTACTTTTACTTTGCTTAGCCCATTACTCTAGGCTTCCCAATTTTAGTAGTTCAATCCCCACATTGTCACACAAGTCCCAGGGTGAAAAACATAGGCCCTTTTAGCAAGAGCAGACACTCACCCTCACGTTGCAGGTACCCCACAGGCAACTCACAAATCTTCTTGTTCTCACACACAGGCAGCTTTTCCTTTATAAGCAGAACTAGGGGGTTGTCCCAGGAATCTGCAGGGAACCCTTTCCTGCCCCCCCCGAAGGGAGGGGCACCGAGACCCGAAAACAGCGGTCTCCACCACTTCAGTTATCTTCTGTGTCTTTCTTTAAGGTGGAGACACACACCCTTTTAAACTAAAAGTAGCCCTCTGTCAGGGCTGAGGCTCCTAGAGCCTTCACTGAGCTGCTTTCTCAGCAAGCTCCCAACTTCACACTGAACTGACTCACACTCAACTGAAGACTGACTTCAAAACCTCCCAACGTTCTAACCAACTCCCTTGCTGCAGATTCCAAAGTGGCTCATGCAGCTGCGATAGTTCTATTGGTGATGTCATCCCTCAGTCTCAGTTGAGACTGAGAACAGAGTGAGACAGTGTGAAACCCATTTAACTGGAGTTTCACAAGCTGCCTTCCCTGCCTACCACTAGGTCTGACTGGGATTCTAGTAACCCCGGGTAACAAGGGGGTTACATACTAACAGTAATCTATCAATTATGCTAATAGTAATCTATGTTTTACATTTATAGCAGATCTCAACAAGATTCCATTTTTGGGTATTCTTATTTATAAGCTTGATGGTACACTGCATTCCAAACTGTACAGGAAGCCCCTGTCGAGAAATACATTACTAGGAAAAGATGGCTGTCACCCTGCAAGGGTTAATAATAATAATAATATTCCTAAAGGACAGTATATCAGAGCTAGACGGATTTGCTCTGACAATGCAAGTTTCATTCATGCAAGTCGGGATTTGAGCAACCGTTTTCAGGATAGGGGGTACAGTTCTAGATATTATTAGACTCATTCAAAACAGCCCAACAAATGAATCTGGAGATGCTACTAAGGGGCAAGGACACTACTGTAAATGAGAACCATCTGAACTTTTTTACTCAGTTCAGCCCTTGAGCATATAACATTGGAAAGAGTATACATAAGCACTGGGATATACTAAAATCAGAAGTTAGATTAAGTGCTGTTTCAGAAATTACACCACGTATCACATGGATGAGGAAGAAATGTAAAAGATATGTTAGTGCATTCTATGTTGCCTGCAGAGCAGCCATGTGTACTTGGCTACCTAAACCTCTAGCAGGTAAATTTCACTGTGACCACTGCACACACTGGAGCAACACTTCTAACACACATACATTCTCCCATCTGAGAACCGGAAAGAAATTCCAAATAGAGAGTTTCATCAATTGCAGCATTACATCTGTTATTTATTTATGACTTGCCCCTGCGGGATGCCCTATGTCGGCCACACGAAAAGAGCTTTAAAACTATGTGTGGGTGAACACAAAGGGGCTATTTGAAATAAAAACTTTGACTATGCTTGGTGCGCCACTATGAACAAACTGGCCATGGGTCACCAGTATCACTCTGATATGTGGGACTGGAAGAAGTGGAACTCGACTTACGAGGAGGAGACCTTGGAACTAAGTTATTATAACATGAGGCTTTTTGGACTTTTACCCTGAATACCCTGGTACCCAGTGGCCTTAATGAGAGGACATTCCACTCTACAGTTATTTATGACATGGGTACGACTTGTAGGTTTTGCCTATGTTAAAGCCATTTGCGACTCCAGAGCCAGCAGTGACTTCCTCGACCTCAAACTGCTATCACTCACACTTGAAGAAGTACTCCGACCACTGACCAGGATTTTCAACCTCTCCCTCAGCCTCAGCCAGTTCCCTGACTTATGGAAATCTGCCACGGTAACCCCAATTCATAAAGGTGGTGACAAAACAGCTACTGAGAATTACCGTCCAATTTCCATCCTATCTCCACTCTCCAAGGCCCTAGAAAGGATTGTGTCAGACCAGCTCACCGACTTCCTAGACAATCACAACATCCTGTGCAAGGAGCAACATGGCTTTATAAAAGGCCATAGCACCTCCACGGCACTACTTGAATTCACTGGTGCAATCCATCACTCACTCGATAACAGTCATCTTACTGGGTCCACCTTCATCGACTTAACTAAAGCCTTTGATACTCGTCAACCACAATCTCCTACTTGCCCAGCTTCGACTAGCAGGGCTCTCACCTAACTCAGTGAACTGGTTCAAAAGCTACTTAGACAACTGCTCCCAAAGAGTGAGAATTGCTGGCACACTCTCGGACCAAAGACCAGTCCGGTCTGGTGTCCCACAGGGCTCAATCTTGGGCCACCTCCTTTTCAGCCTTATTCTGAACTCACTGCCAGAATCCTGCCCTGAACAGATTCTACTCTACGCGGATGATGCTGTCATCCTGGCATCCCACCATGATCCAGTCCATCTACAACGTAACCTTCAACAGGCCTTCTCTGCAGCCAAAAACTGGTTCACAAAACACAGACTTATTCTTAACCAGAAAAAAAACAAAGACCATGATCTTCTGCAGCTCCCAAAACAAATACAAACAATATCAGCTCTCCATTAAAACCAAGCAAGGAATCACCCTCAAACAAGTTCATACCTTCAAATACCTTGGCCTCACCCTTGACTGTAATCTCTCCTATGTCCCACACATCAATAACGTGGCAAAAGTAGCCAACACCAGGATGGGCCTACTATTCCGACATAGGAAACATCTAACTCCAGAAGCTCTGTCCATAGCTGTCCAGAACTCCATCATCAGCATCATTGACTATGGTCTCTTTATCTATGGATCTGCCACAACCTCATCTCTCTGGCGTGATTCGACTTCCCTCAATCAAGCCTGCCGACTCGTTACTGGTTCCCACTGTCTCACCCACACCTGCGACCTCTACTCCAAAACAGGCTGGCTGCAACTGAACAACTGAATCAAATACCAAACTTGCACCAATGCTAAGAAAATCATGATGGGAAAGGTACCACCAGGAGTCAGCACCCTCCTCAAACCCAAAATAACGAACTGCAACACCAGGAGCTCTAAGCCCCAAATCCTTCAAATCCCCCGCTGCCGCAGGTCCCAAGGCCAAAGGTCATTTGCATACAGGGCTCGGAGTTGGCTGAATGAGCTCTCCAGTGACACCTCATCCACAGCGATGCTTGGAGCGTTCAAAAAAAGCTCCGCTATTCCATAACTGGCACCTCCACATGTGCTTGCAGCCCATAACATCTTCATCCCCTACGCTGCTTCTGACCTTATAGGTGTCAGTTTCTGCCCTCTCTTCTTACACTTACCTGTCCAATGCAACTTCTAATGCACTTGCCCTGTGTCTGTCCTGACAAGGCCCCTCGGCTGCCTCACCCTGATCCTCTATGCCTATGCCTTCCCCTACCCTCAGCCCTCTCCCCTTCTTGCCCTCTTCCTCTTATTGTTTCTTGAGTTACTCATCACTCAGTCTGATTTTGTCAAGCAAAGTTACTGTCTAAAACCATGTACCTGTAACTTTTTTCTGTTTTAGTGTCTGTTACCCTGTAACCAGCATGACGTGGAACCTTTGTAAAAGAACCTTGGCTCAAAGGTACTTTGTAATCCAAGACACAAATAAATAAAAAACAATAAATAAATAAATATGATTGGTATGACTTTTAGGCTCTGCCATTTCATTCAGGTAGTTAAGCATCTCATTTATTTAACTTGGACATGACTTTCAGGCTCTGCACTTTTGTTTGATGTTGGTATGACTTTGAGGCTCTACCATTCATCTAGACAGCATTACCTTCTATAGTCCTCATTCATTTTTCCTCCTCCCTTACCCTCCAACTGCGCCCCAGCCCTGGGACATGAGCGGATCTTCTCAATTCCAGCCCTTTCACTCACATGCACTGATAAGCAAAACGGAGAGTGTATCATCACAATTTACCCAGTTACCCTGATTGGGCAGGTTTCTGCCCCCTTCAGCCCCCCTCCAGTTACTCCCTAATTCCAGACTTCTACCCCCTCCCTCTCCCTCTTATTCCTCCTTCTCTCTCCTCTCTCTCTCGTCTCCACATTTTCCTGTCTGGTCCTGCCCTCCTAACAGGGTTTCTCTGCATCCTGAAGGAGGTTTCTCGGACCAGGCTCCCTATCTCCCCCTTCGCTCCCCACCGCCTCCACTCCTTCCCTAGGTTTTCATTAGCACTTACTAACACCTTGCTGCCAAAGCACACCTGAACATCACTGGTTCTCTTACCACCTGGCCTCTGATCTTTGACACTGGGTGGTAACATATAAATTCTCAGCTGCTGGTCTGCTCAACTTGGCCATATGGCTTATGTGATATCATGCTGTAGTCCTCCACTCTATGATGTAATATTCAGTACCTGCCTTTTTTATTTTGTAGTATATTTATGTTATGCTCTGTCTCCCATCCATTGTACCCCCTCCCCCCTCCTGGTGAAACATTTTGTAAATAAAATAAAAATTATGATATATGGATTTAGCTGTATGTTCCATGCCATTTATGCTTTCTTTGTGTTATCTTGTCATCTCTTTTTAATTCTTTTCGTAATTGTCTTGCATGTCTTGCACTATTTTTTCACATTCGCACTTCGGTGGTATGTCACTTTAAGCACCTTATTTTTAACACAGGTAATCCTACAAGTTGCATGCTCTGATGGTGACCTGAAGGAGTCGATACGTAAGTGCTCAGCCTTTCAACAGTCATCACCAGTTATGCTGGTAGCAGCGTGAGCCACAAGTAGCTTCAGTTGCTGTACGTTTGTTGGAGTTAGAAGTTTGGAGTTAAAAGTTTAACCTGATTTTGTATGCCGCATTTTCATGTTTGCTTCTGCAAAGAAATGTTTCAAAGGCAACAAGGGGAATTTTGAATTTGTACGGTCCATACCGTGTCAACAGATCCTACTCAGGATGTGGCAAGTAACACGCCTTGTTTCAGTCGCTACCTTTACCGAGACTGTGTTTGTTATGGTTCTTCTCATTGCTGCTCAAGTGTGTGGTTTGGGACTACTAAAGGTTTTTTGTGTGCAATAAATCGTTATATTTTGCACAGAACCATATGGCTGTCTTTGTATTACACTTTAATTAAAAGAACACTACACCATTTTGACTTGTGAGTTTGGTATGCTCCATAGTTTGCTTACTGGTGCTGTCCTTATGACTAGTGGATTTCTCCAACTAGTTCCCCAGTAACTTTGATTCAAATGCTCCAAGGAATTGTGCACATATCGTTTGTTGGAGCCCCTTCCCTCCTATGCTTTGGAGGGTTGCAGTGTGTTTTTTGTTTTACCAGACTAATCTGGTCGAGTTCTTCAACTGGGTGACCATAGCAACAGACAAGGGGCAGGCAATTGATATAGTATACTTTGACTTCAGCAAAGCCTTATTTATTTATTTGTTTGTTTGAATTTTGGTAACCGGGTGAACCCACCAAGACCATGCAGTCCCTTTTTCATGGGGTGACCCAGGCAGACAATACAATACATTACAATCTAATACAATACAAAGAACAGGAATACAAATAATGAACAGCAGATGTTATGAACAGCAGATATACAAACAGCGAACAGTCTATGAGGACAGCTAAACAGCAATGAGTGTACTCCAAAGTCGGGGGTAGGCAAGGTAACACAAGCAGCAACAATGAGTTCATACAATACATAAAATACAGTATTATATAAACAGGTATGTACATATTTACAGGTGTAACCCCCAGGGGGCACTACCCTTAGGGCTACTACTCCTGCCTGCCTCCACGGAGACAGGGTAACAGGCCCAGATCCGTTGGCGGGTGCCTCCACCCAGAGGTCGGGGTTAATACTGATGAGAGTACCTTGGTCACAGCCCTCTGGGTTACTGCAACCCCCCTTTCGTCCCGCTAATGGCTCACACGAGGTACCAGCAATACTTTTTCCCAGTACACTTGCCCCCAGGCTGGTATCTCT
Source organism: Neoceratodus forsteri (assembly GCA_016271365.2). Classification (NCBI taxonomy): domain Eukaryota; kingdom Metazoa; phylum Chordata; order Ceratodontiformes; family Ceratodontidae; genus Neoceratodus; species Neoceratodus forsteri. The sequence continues at coordinate 1,073,419,712 of CM057454.1, read as the reverse complement.
CAGCTCGCTCCGGGGACACCTGTAAAGTAAGGTGCAGTTATATCACAGTCACTATACAGTAGTTCACCATAAATGCACAAACTAGCCAGGGTGCAGTTGCGAAACAAACAATCTGATTTATTTAAGGGGGAAAGTAACAAGGACGGGGAAATCAAGTTGATAGGCTTATCACTATACTTATCTACCTAGGGCTCTGTGCACAGGCCTGACCCTAATATTTACTGTTCCTGGGTACCCAAGCCCTAATGGCTAGTCTACCATGGCAGCTGGTTGGGGCCCTGACACAGATAGCCTTTACAATACTGATAAAAGTCAGGATGGAAAGGAGATTTAGCTAGGCAGCCAGCAGTAGAATAAACAACTTGAGACCACTGTTGTAACTTAGCAGGGAGCTACCCTGGTTTAGTACTCACGACTCCAGCAAGCGACAGTCTCTACACCACAGGCAGGGCTAAGCCTGAGTTTCACCAGCCTCCTCACACATTTATATGGTAACTCCAGAGGGGTACCACACCAGGCCACAGCCTCCAAGGCTTAACACGAACTCTCAGTTGGCTAAGGTGCTGCAATGGCAGTTTCAGCTTTCCCGAGGACTGAGCGTGATTCAGCAGATTCTCCAATCCTCCAAACTGGTCAAGCCTGGTGGGTAGCTGGGCTGGCACCAGCCTCCTCTGATCGCACGCAGCGGATTTAATCCAACTCACTCAACGGCAGAAATGGCCCCTCAGGCCGTCACACGCTTCCCGAGTGAACACTCCACCAGCGCAGAAGCACACTGCTCCTTCTTTCACCTCAGGCACTACACATCTGCCCCTTCTCAGCATGGGGCTCTCCTTAGAATTCGGGCGCTACCCGTGTCTATTGGCTGGCACGCCTGTCAGTCAATCAATCTTCTGCCCCTCAGTGGTGCGAAAAGGCACTATAGCCCATAATGCCTTCTCCAACTTATAAGCAGCTCCCCTATTGGTCAGACAGCTCTCCAGAGTCCCGAAGTACTGATTGGTCCAATTCAGCAGTTCCGGACCACAATAGAGGAGACAACCGAAACAGTCCTCACTGCAAAGGAAGGCAGGTTAGAACAACTACATTATCATTACTATTTTACATTATTTTCAAAAAACAATCACATCCCCCCAGCAAAGCTCCCTCTGAACCACTAGCGACAGCAGAAGCAAGCTACTTTTCAGCGTCCCGGGCGGGACTCGGACATACAACCCACAGCCCCCCCCATTTCAGTTAATCACGACTGCAACAGGCAGTCCTTAAAGAAACAGTATACAGAGGCTTCAAAATGCTCCTTGCTACCCATTTAAATGGCTAAAAAGCAGGACACTAGCCTGGCAGGGAGCACTTAGGCAAGCTCCGAGGGAGCTTTTAAGAACCCCCATTTGCAAGGGGGTTACACAGGGAAGTATACATATTTACAAAATTTCAATGTAGTAGATTCTAATGAGATTTCTTCAGCAGAATAAAGGAAAAAAATAGGATTAGGATGTACATAATAGTATAGAGAGTAAGCATGCTTTGAAAAATGCTCCTGTGTTTATTAATTTGAGAGTAATTAGGGCACAGGGATTAGCAAAAACAAATGCAGGTAGGAGCAGGTGTACAGCAAACGATTTTTTGAATAGTGATAGAGAAGGACAAGAGAGGAAATAAGGAGGTAGCACATTCCATGCAGTGGTGGCAGAGTAGGTGAAAGATTGCCTCCCGGCGAGACGGTGAGGATTCGGAGTTGCTAGAATAGGTAAAGTGGATGACCTGAGTGGATGAACAACTTCTTTGCAATAGACAATGTCTCTTTGACAGGGTGGATTGAAAAGATTTACTAGCTTATATACAAAGCATAATGTGAGGTACTGTAGTCTTGAGTCATAATCCAGCAAATGTAGGGTATCAGGATATCGCATTGGTGTTGTCTAGTAGGTTCAGCCCCCAAGGCAAAATGCCCGATCCTGCAATAGAGTTGTCAGAGATGGGAAATGGGTGAAGGTTGAGCAGAGAGAAGTAATAGTGCACCATAGAAAAGTATAGGGAGGAGGCAAGGGGGAAGGGAGGGACATCCACATCACTGAGTTCAAGAAATGGCCGAAGACATGGTGCAGAGAGGTAGGGTATGGCTTCATTGGGGACTGGAACCTCACCTGGAGGGATGAAGGACTATATTCTCCACATGGCCTGCATCTATCCAGGGGAGGCAAAGATGTCTTCTCTAAGAAGTTTAAGTGCATCCTTAATGATCATTTAAACTTGCCAAGGGCGGGGAGACATAGACAGTCAAGGGGATTATCATAGCCCTTCTCCCCCACAGGACATAAATGAAAGTACTGAGGACCTAATACCTAGCATAATATCTAACCATAAAACTACCATGGTTACAATGGGGGAGAGAACAGAAAGTACATCACTAATGCGGCACAGGGCAAAGCCCAATAAACAAGGAGCAGTAAGGGGGTACACAGAGTGGAAGGTCATCTGCACAAATGCCCACAGTTTGGAAAAAAAATTCCAGACCTAACTGCACTGATGGTAGACACAAACCTGGACATTGTGGCAACTACAGAGACATGGTACTCAGGGAACCATGACTGGGATGCAGCCATACCAGGGTATACACTTTTTAGAAAGAATAGGAACGGGAAGAGGGGAGGAGGGGTTGTTATGTATGTAAAGGAAGGGATTAAGGCTATGGAGGCTCAGGGATCCAGGAAGAAGCAGAGGCATTGTGGGTCACTCTGGAGTCAGGGAACAAAACAACAATCCATGCTGGAGTAGTTTACAGGCCTCCTGAGCAGGGGGAGGATATAGATCTAGTATTAGTGGAAGCCATCCATAATATGGCAGCCAAAGTGAAGTACTACTAATGGGTGACTTCAACACGCTGGATGCAGATTGAACTACCCAGATTGCAAGTACATTGAGGAGCAGGGACCTCATGTCTGCTATGTATGGGGTAAACCTAAGACAGCTGGTGGTTGAGCCCACAAGGGAAGGGGCTGTACTGGACTTAGTGCTGACAAACTGGGAAAGAATCATGGATGTTGAGGTCAGCAGTCCCCTTGGTACCAATGACCACAGAACTGTGTGGTTTAAAGTCAACACGTTGGCAGAAGACGGCCATTCAAAGATTAAGATCCTAGATTTCCAGAAGACCAACATCATGAAGATGGGGGAACAGCTCAAAACTGCCCTGGCAGCAGAAGATATGGGGGGAGGGGAAGAAGAACAGTGGCTTAGGCTCAAGAGATCCATAGCAGAAGTGACAAGTCTGTGTGTCAGATTGCTTAGCAAAAGAAAGAGGCCACTGTGATTCTCTAAGTCAGAAGCCAAGAAAGTGCAAGAAAAAAGTAAGGCATTCAGGAAATACAAAGAGACACAGAAAGAAGAAGACACACTGAAATATCTGGAGAAGCAGAGAGAAGCTGGGAAAGCTGTCAGAGGGGATAAGGCAAGAACGGAGGAAGGAATAGCACAGGCTAGTAAGAACAGGGCAAGACGTTCTTCCGTTATATTAGCAAGAGAAAGAAGACCAGAAATGGTATTGTTAGGCTAAAGAAGGGAGACGGTGGGTGGGTGGAGGATGACCTTGAAAAAGCTGAGGTACTGAACAAATATTTTTGCTCAGTATTTACCAAGGAAGAGGCAGGGGAAGGGCCAAGACTCATGAGAAAAGATGTACAGGGGGGAGAAGTGGACACCAGCCCATTTACGGTGAATAGTCTTGGAGGAACTAGCAAAAGTAAAGACAGACAAGGCAAAGGGGCCAGATGGGATTCACCCTAGAGTGTTGAACTCAGCGAAGTCCTAGCAGGTCCACTGATAACCTTCTTCAACCAGTCATTAGAGATGGGGGAGGTACCTGGGGACTGAATGACGGCAGAGTTGGTCCCCCCTGCACAAGACTGGAAGTACAGAGGAGGCAGGCAATTACAGACCTGTAAGCCTGACCTCAATGATGGGGAAGCTGATGGAGTCCCTGCTTAAGGAGAAGGTAATGAAGTTCCTGGAGTCAAGCAGTGCAAAAGACCCAAGGCAGCATGGATTCACTGAGGGTAGGTCCTGTCAGACTAATCTTATCGATTTCTTTGACAGGGTGACCAGGGTAGTGGATCAGGGAGGGGAGGTGGCCTACCTGGATTTCAGTAAAGCCTTCGACAGTGTTCCTCATAGAAGGTTGCTTAACAAATTGGGGAATCTGGGTGTGGGCTTAAAAGTGGTAAAATGGGTTGGTAACTGGCTAAAAGGCAGGACTCAGAGGGTGGTGCTAGTAAATGGCATAAAATCAGAAGAGGGGGAGGTGACCAGCGGGGTTCCACAGGGATCAGTGCTGGGTCCAGTTCTATTCAGTGTCTTCATAAGTAACATTACAGAGGGACTGGAGGGGAAAGTATGCCTGTTCGCAGATGACACCAAGATCTGTAACAGAGTGGACACACAGGAAGGGCTAGATAAAATTAGAAATGACCTAAGACTACTTGAAGAATGGTCAAGGGCTTGGTAGTTGGGTTTCAACAATAAGAAGTGCAAGATAATACACCTGGGACACAGAAACCCAAGAGAGTAATACAGGATGGGGGGCAGGTTCTAGCCACCACAAGTCAGGAGAGACACCTGGGGGTTATCATATCCGATGACCTGAAGTCAGCCAAACAATGTGAAAGGAAGGCAAACAGAATGCTGGGGTGCATAGGAAGGGGCATAACCAGTAGGAGGAGTGAAGTGGTGATGCCACTGTATAGATCACTGGTGAGGCCTCATCTGGAATACTGTGTCCAATTCTGGAGACCGCATCTCAGGAAGGATATAGACAGAATAGAAGCAGTCCAGAGAAGAGCAACAAAAATGATACGTGGACTGCACCACAAGCCTTATGAGGAAAGACTCAAGGAACTAAACATCTATTCTCTGGAAGAGAGAAGGGAGAGAGAGGATATGATAGAGACTTTCAAATACCTTAGAGGAATAAACAAGGTACAGGAGGGGAGCATATTTCAGACATGAAAGTGCACAAGGACAAGGGGACATAGCATGAGGCTGGAGGGAGGGGGGCTTAGGGGGAATGCTAGGAAGTATTTTTTCACAGAGAAGGTGGTAGATCCATGGAACAGCCTACCAGTGGAGGTGGTGGAAGCGAAACAGTACAGGGATTCAAAAGTGCATGGGATAAGCATAAAAGCACCCTGCTGTACAGCAGAGTGGGGGAAAGGCAGTCCAGATAAGAGTAGAGATTGCTAAACCAAGTAGGAAAATGGGCAGAATAGGTGGGTTGTATGGTCCTTAATCTGCCGACAGAGTCTATGTTTCTAATTTTCTGGCAGGAGGTGGCAGATAAAAGGGGACAGAGACAATATAACAGACCTAATTTCTGGTTGATAGTTTTAGTTAGCAAGGAGTTGTGGGTCTCTAAATAGAAGGCTGAGTCAAGGAGCAGTTCTAGGTATTTAAAGGTTTGGACTACTTTTATGGAGTCCCCAGAAAGTGAGCAGATTTTGAGAGGGTGTTGTGAAGTGGTTTTAGGGGAGGGATTGTGGAATACCATGGCTTTGGTTTTTTTTGGTATTAAGAATTAGATGGTTATCTGAGAACCAGAGTTTGAGTGTGTTGAAATCTGAGTTAAGACTGATTAAGCCAGTCCATGTTGTTGGAGGAATAGAATAGAATGGCATTGTAAGCATGAAGTTGCACTGATGCACCACCGCAGAAGTTGGGAAGCTCATTAATGAAGAGTGAAAAAAGTAATGGACCCAAGATAGATCCCTGTGAAACACCATGAGTTATAGTCCTGAGAGAAGACAGTGCTCCAAACCACTTCACCCTTTGGGATCTCCCAATGAGATAACTCTTTAGCCAGGTTAGCGCTGAGCAGTCAAGACCTAGGAGATTAAGTTTTCTTAGTAGGAGGTGGAGGTTGACAAGGTCAAAGGCCTTTGTCAGGTCAACAAACACTGCTCCTGTAACAAGGCCTTTGTCACTTGCATTAAGAATATTGACAGAGACCTTTACAAGGGCTGTAGTCATACTATAGTTCTTTCTAAAGCCATGCTGACAGTTGGTGAGCAGGTGATGTGTCTCCAAATAGGACTGTAATTAATTATAAATTATCCTCTCTTGGATTTTGGCCAGGGGGCAGGGAATTGAAATAGGTTTGTAATTTTCGACAGTGAGGGAGTCTTTAGCTCTGTTCCCAACAGGAGGTGGCTGGTTGAAAAGATTAGGGACCTAGGGGTAGAGTGTATAATGGCAAATTGGGTAGATAGATGACTGGGGTTAAAACACAGAGGGTGGTAGTCAATGGGGAGTTCTCAGAAGTGAGGGAAGTGACTAGTGGGGTTACTCAGGGTCAGGACTTGGACTGGTCCTCTTCAATATCTTCATCTCTGTCATTGGTGAAGGTATTAAGGGTAAGATCTGCCACTCTGCACATGATGCAAATATCTGCGCAAGGGTAGAGATGCAGGAAGGGAGAAGGGAACTAAGGGAGGATCTGGACAGGCTGGAGAACTGGTCCACGATTTGGCAGCTAAACCTTAATGCTAAAAAACGTAGAGTAATGCACATTGGAAGAAGGAACCCAAGAGTACAATACGAGATAGGAGTGGTGGTGCTCGATAGCACTACGGAAGAAAAGGATTTAAGCATGATGATAACAGAGACCCTAAAAACTTCTGCACACTGCAACAGGGGCGTAAGTAAAGCAAACAAAATGCTGGGTTGCATAGGAAGGGGATAAGCATTAGAGGGTGAGAGGTGATCCTGCCGCTATGTTGTAAGTCACTAGTGTGGCTACACCTGGTTCACTGTGCAAGGTACTGGAGCTTAAGGAAGGACTGCAACAAGGTGGAGGCAGTATACCACAGGGCAACTAAGATGACACATGGCCTTGGGGATAAGACATACAAGAAGAGGCTGCAGGATTGAAACATGTACTCCCTTGGGTCAAGAAGACAAAGTGGTGACATGATTAAGACATACACATATCTCCATGGGATAACTAGGGTAGACACCAAGTAACTGTTCTCCTTGAGTTCAAACACATGGATGAGAAGGATTTCACTGAAGCTGGCATGAAGGTGATTAAAAAAGAATGTCCACGAGTACTGCTTCATGGAAAGGGTGGTGGATAAATTGAATGAGCTACCTGAAGAAGTGGCACAGGTTAAATCAATCAGCCACTTCAAGCAAGGAGGGGACTGGCTGGTCGGTTTAATTAAGAAAAGGGGCCAGTAGGAAAGGAGAAGAGTACCACAAGGCCAAAGCAGAATACTTAGGTAGGGTGGGCAGACAGGGTGGGCCAAGAGCCCTTTTCTGCCATCAACTTGTAAGTATCTATGTATTACACCCTGTCATTGAGGGAGTAGTGCAAACAAATGATTACACTGTGTCACCTAGAGAAGACAGGTCAGACCTCCACTTGCCTTGAAAGGGAAGACATGGACACTGTGTGCTAACCAACTCCTGATTCATCAGGTACAGATTCATAACTGTTATATTCTCTAGTAGGAGATGAAATGAGTGGAGACGGATCCAGCATGATGGTGGCACATAGCTCCTGCATTTTCACCAGGGGTGTGGTCTTGTCAAGGAGCCGAAGATTTGAGACCAGAGGAAGATGGTTAGAGTGTGTGACCTTGTGCGAGTTGTGCAGGTTATGAGGTCCTGGAGTGTGGTCACGTGCTGCTCAAATCAGAGCTCACCATGACAATACCATGGGTAGTGTGAAAGAGTAAATCTGGGATGGCCGTTTGGCTGCTGAACTGGTGAAGACTGAACCTGTGCACTCCCCCTAGCCTCTGATAACATGGTCTGAGTTACCTCACTGCAGTGCAGCTTGGACGGACTCTTTGAGTTCAGAAGGAGTGGGTTCAGTCATATGCAATGCCACAACTGTGCCTACTGAGTCCAAGTGAAGCACAGAAAAGTCAGGCATCCCTGCTGCCTGAGCTGGTGGGAGGGGGTGGTGGAAGTGTATGAAGGAGCTGCAGGCAAAAACTGAGGCTGCTCCAGCAAGGACCCAGACAGCATATGTGGAAAGCATAGGGAATATCTGTGCTCCATCATTCAGGAATCTACCACACCCTGAGTGGACTGTTCAGGCTACTGGAGCTCACTGACTCAACTGCCAGGGGAACAGTCTGACAGGGTGTATACCTGGAGGAGGGGATGAGATGAGGAACTGAAGTGGGGGCTGCCAATGCCAGTGGAGAAGTTGCCTGCACTGGCATAAAAGCAACAGCAACCCAAGAGCACTGAGAGCACCAAACACCGGAGGCATACTTTACTGGACAGTTATGAGACTCTGGACAGCCCTTCAACCAAAGAGGAGGACCTGGAAGTTTGCTTGGAGCTAGGACAAAGACCCACTGATCTGAGATGCCTCTTCCTAGTGGACAGAAAGATCGCCTCCAAAGTACTGGGGGAGGTGGGTTTCCAATGCCCCTACTACCTGAAATAGCTGTGGAACACTGTTGAAGCCTACCAGGAGGAGTAGCTCTATCAGGAGGTGGAGTGAAAAGTTGGGAATGCTTGTTTGTCTTATGTCTGATGCCCTACATGAAGCCAAAATTCGTCACATTATGGACATGTGAGAGATTGGCAGGAGCATTCGGATGCACCATGTGGTGTATGTGTCCCCAAGTAGATAGGTCTCCAAACACCAGAAGGAGTTCTGGAATGGGCAAGAACTTGGGGTGAAGTCTGATCCAATGCATCATCATAGTTTAGAGTTTCACTGGCCATAGGGATGGGACAATTACTTTAAATTGCCTTCCACCAATTAGCTTGGCCTGTGAAATAATAAAGTTTCTTCCTGATGTGTCTGGGGATAGAAACTTTTAACTGGGGGGGGGGGGTTAAACAACCCTTTTCTCTGCAGCAAATACACAGGGTTTGCTACTAGTAAGCCCATCGGGTAATGGTGCTGGGGCATTGGTTCCCACATCTTGGTAGTGACAGTGGGAGGAGTTAGGAGGGATATAAAAGTAGGTGTTTGGCAACAAAAAGTGTTCATTCTGCATTAGGAGTGGAGCTGGCCCTAGGAAGTCCAGGAGCTTGCCAGTCCTGGTCCAGAGGAGGGCACCATGGCTTGGGAGTTTCACCTGATGGGAGGTGGCCAACCAGGTTTCTTTTGTGGGAGATGCTGGCTGGAGGGAGTGTTCAGTAGGATCTGAGCCTGATGGCAGTATATGTCAGTGTCTGACCATGTTCCCAAGAGGATGAGCAAGGAAGCAGCCCATTCAATTGACTGGATCCCATAAATTGATCCAGGCATGACGGTTCTTGTATAGGTTCCCACCTAAGCCTGGAGAGACAGCCATGCTCACTTGAGGGTGACATTTGAACCACATTCCGGAGTTACTGTGGAGGTGGCACGGTATATCCAGAGCTTATCATGGCCAGGTAAAGGACCCAAACCACTGATGCCCTGGCTCATGCAAAAATGGTTTTTGGGGTTTGAAGAAGTGAATTCTGCCCAAGGAGTACATTGTTAGGGTTCCTGAGGGAGGGCAGAGATCCCAGGTGGCACATCCTCAAGGTGTGTGGTCTCATGACTCATAGAGTCTGAGTGTGATGCCCAAGAACAGGGGTGTGGAGATGTGAAACTGGGTAAGAGAAAGCCCCGAGGAATTTGAGAGTCGAGTAAGCTGGCACAAGACAGCCAAGATGACCGAGGACCAGAGTAGTTGAGAGTATAAGTAAGGCATGGTGTCACCAACACTGGAGGGGGGGGAATTGCTTAACCAGGAAAGGCACACTAAGCCAGAGCTTGTTTCCGGGTGTGACCTAGAAACACAGCAAAGTTAAGTGACTTGCTCAAGGTCACACAGTATGCAAGTGGGGTCTGATGGGATTCAAACCCAGGTCTCCAGATTTGCAGCCCAGTGCCCTTAACCATTATACTAAACTGCCTCCTTAAAGTAGGAGAGTTTTCCTCTCTAGCATTGGGAAAGGACCCTGAATACACTAGTCAATTTGGCAGTTGAGGCCATCAAAGCAAAAATAACAACCAATCAAGCTGGGCCTGCAGTGTATCCCAGAAGAATATATGAACATATGAATCTGCCGGCAGAAACAGGCCTTATGGTCTATCAATTTAGTCTGCTTGAATGCACAGCTAGCAGCACAGCTTCAGCTGATATTGTAGATTCCCTAGGGCATAGCCACTGGAAGCAGTTGCAAGTATCTGTGCCTGGTAGCCAGAGGGTGGGAAAGACCAAATTATTCATAATAATTTTGTGCACCTTGTCTGGCATGCTAGTTCCATAAGCATATTGTGAGAAGGCAGTAGGGAGGGCTGGGAGGATACTGGGATGTATAGGGAGAGGCATCACCAGCAGAAAACAGGAAGTTGTTATCCCTCTGTACAGACAGTTGGTGAGACCCCATCTGGAGTACTGCGTTCAGTTCCGGAGACCCCATCTCTGCAAGGACATAGACAGGATGGAGGCAGTCCAGAGAGGGCAGCTAAAATGGTGCAGAGTCTGCAAGAGAAGCCATACGAGGAGAGACTAAGGAGCTTAATATGTATACCCTTGAGGAAAGGAGGAGAGGGGACATGATAGAAACTTTTAAGTACCTCAGTGGAATCAACAAAGTTCAAGAGGGTAGCATCTTTCAGAAAAAGAGATGTTCAAGAACAAGGGGACACAATTTGAAGATAGAGGGTGGACGGCTCAGGGGCAATGTGAGGAAGTATTCTTTACAGAGAGGGTGGTGGATGGGTTATCCACCAACTGTTTATGAATGCTGGTTCAGATGTGTCAGTTATGTAGCTAACATGGCGCTGTGAGGAGCTGCATGTCTGAGCTCCTGGGCTGAATCATAAGACTTTCTGAAACCTATTGAAGTTGGGGAATATGAAACGCTGCTTCGGCTAACCCTGTTAACAACTGCATTGGCTGCAATACAGGTAGCAATTGTCTGCTTTGTCAAATATGATATGGGGCTGTATTGATTTAGATGCCACATTGGTGTTTTAGCATCTTCCTCCTTTCAGATAGCACGGGGTTATGCTTTGATCTACTGAGACCGCTGAGAGAACATGCTCCGGGATATCTAGCTACAAGATGAATACGCTGGGCGCTGTAAGGAACGGCATGTCAGAGCTCCTGGATTGATTCATAAGACGTTTTGACCTCTCTTGAACTGGGGAAAGTGAAAACACTGTTGCAGGTAACCACTTTAATGGCAGTATTTGTGGAAATACAGGTAGAAGCTGACTTTTCTTTTTTGATTGATGTGAATGGTATTTTGCTTACTATGACATGGGGTTACTTTGATCAAGATATCATACTGGTGCTTTAGCGTCTCTCTCCTTCTCCTTTTTCATTTTTTGATAACCTGGGGACACGCTAGAAAGCACTGAAACTGTTGATAGGTAGACACAAGCATTAATTAAAGTACCCCACGATATTTAAGGCATTTACCTAAATGCATCGCTGTGTTTCCCCTTTACTCCTTTTCTCTGCTTCTTTTTTTTTTTTTAAACTGATGGGGCTCAGCTACACTCTGACTGTATATGTATGAAAAGAGTTGCATTTGTATATGAGAACGTGTTCAGGGCCACAGAGCGTCAAGGTGAAGATGCAGAAACTTAAATATTTACTTTTGGGCTGATTTTTTGTGCGAATTGGAGTCAACTTTTTCTTTTTTCCTCTGCTGGAATTGGTTAATGGACTTAGCAGCCTTGCTTTGAATGGCTACTAGACCTGAGAATTTAAAGGAGATTATAGCCTCTTTCCTGAAATCTGACTTAAAACCCAAAGGTAAAAGAACTGGGCAGGTTGAAGAAGGGGGAATTTGTATAATCTTTTTCCTGCCTGATTTTCAACATGTATTGGAGCTAATTTCTGGGTTCTATACTCTTCGAAACTGGCTATGAACTTGGTTTTTGTTTGTTTGAATGGCTGAGATCAGGGCATTTTTTCCTAAATCTGACCTGAAACCTAAAGGTAAGAAAACAGGGAAACAGCAAGAAAATCAGCAAGCAGTGTGGGGGGGGGGGAGCTGCTCCTTGAACAAGAAAAACATAACATCAGTAAGTAACTGCCCATCACCTTCCTTCCTCAGGGGTGATCAAACAAACAAGCTAAACATCTCTGGCACTGACTCTGAGGTGTTACCTTCACTTATGACCGGTGATATAAATTTCTCCTTTTTAAAAATGGTGGTGAATGATTAATTAGTGGATCAAGATAACCAGGGTGTCCCTGGTATGCAGAAATTGTTACCCGAGGCAGACGTAGATACCTTACATGTTTTGGCTTTGGACAAAATAAATACTTTACATGTTCTGGCTTCAGATAATACACAAGGGTTCATAAGAACACAAGAAACAGATACAGAACATGGAGGAATGGGTGAAGGAACCAGTATTAAGGGAGCTCGGGAGAATGTTTCGGACCTCCCCCCTCAAGAGGAACTCAACCGTAATCAAGAGAATAATACTATACTTCAGTATATTTTACTTCAGATTAAAACTGTGTTTCAAAATTTCACTGAAGATTATATATTTAGGGGTGGGGAAAGTGTTCTTTTCTGCTGAAGACGCTGAGCACTATGTATATATCGATTTAAAGTTAAAGAATGCAAAAAATAATACAGAAACAGGAAGTGGCCCACCAAACTAATGGAGGTTTGGTTTTGAGTCTGGGGGTTCAGATAATGCACTGCAGTGGCAGGTGTATATATGGGGGAATATGGGGTCTGGGAAAGGATAGACTCTGTGGGGAGGGGGGTTTTGTTAGTAGAAAAAAATAAAAATATGGGTTGCTTGGAAGGGGAAGAAGAATTATTATTGGATTTTTGGTAAAAGGGAAATATTGCATTTTATGGGGCTTAATTGGAAAAATATTCTATCCATAAGTAAAGGGAATATGATTGAAGGTTCCTGCCTTTTAGAGAAAAATGAACAACATGAACTATGGCAGATCTCTTAAATATTATGACGTGGAACATCGATGGTATCTCCAACCCAGTTAAAAGGAAGAAAATTTTAAATTTTTTAAAAAAGAAACGGATTAACTGTCTCTTTTTACTCATTGGAATCAACAAGAATTTGAAAAATTTAAAAGGTTATGGCGAGGCAGGGCGTGCATTGTGCTCCAAGGGGTGAAAAACATAGGGGAGTAGCGATTTTTTTTTTCTTCAAATCTAAATATTAAAATTAAAGAGACTTTCTTAGATAATCAGGGTAGATATTTGATATATCAAATGGTACATAACAAACAGGATTTAACTATGGCATCATTGTATGGCGCTAATAATGATGATCCAGAGTTTTTTATAGATTTGTTTCTTAATTTGACTAAATTCTCTGGTCCATATTTAATAGGAGGGGACTTTAATTTAATCTTGGATCCAATTATGGATAGAGAAAAGGCTGGTTCCACTCTGTCAAAGGCCTCACGCATATTAATCAGAAGGATGAAAGAACTTAATCATTTTGATTTATGGAGATCAGAGAATCTAGTCTCTAGAGAATTCGCATTTTTTCACATCCTCATAGGACATATTCTCGAATTGATTTCATATTGGGGTCTCATGAATTGGTTAAGAGAATGATTATGAGTTCTTATGCAGGGATATTAATTTCCGATCATTCACCTCTAATCTTGAAACTCCACTGTAAGCTAATTAATAGGCAAAAAAGATGGTTATTTCAAGATGAAAAATTTTTGGAATTTCTTGTTAAAGAAAGTGTTAATTTATATGGATAATAATTTATCCTCTGGATGTTCAGTGGATATTATATGGGAAGCCTGGAAGGCATATATAAGGGAAAAATGTCCTATTACTCCTATATAAACATATTAGAATACCTTGATTCCCTACATTGTGTTGTATACTATAACTTGTCTGCTTGCCTAGCCTTGCTTGAACCTGACCTGTACCTCTCACCAATGTAGAGCCTGTGGCTCCTGACTGTAATCTTTTACTTTGTATTCTATTTCCTTGACTTGTATTTTGTTACCTGTATGCTCTGTAACTGTCCCGGGTCGCACCTGAAAATAGGCAGTTGGTTGTCTAGCGTGCTTACCTGGTTAACAAAAGCAAATAAATAAATATTAAATATAAATATCGGGTGACACAACTGAATCATTTTGAGAAGGAAGTTAAAAGGGCAGAACTTAGATATTTATATACTAAGGAGGACGGGGGACCTCCGTAGGTAGGAACATTTAAAATGGCAATATATCAAAATATTGGATGTAAAAACAGAAAGAATTATAATGATGACTAGAATGAAATATTATGCTCAAGCTGATAAGTCAAGAAAAGTTCTGGCATATCTCTTAAGAAAAGAGAACGCTAGTAGAGTCACAAAAGAGTTGGAGATTACTGGAGGGAAAACTATTGGTCCTATAAAAATTAATGAGATATTTAAAAACTTTTATCAACTGCTATACAACTCAGAGGTGCCAGTTATGAATCCTGAAATTTTTCAGAAGTTTGAAATTTCAGAGATAAATCAAGAAGAACAGTTAAGACTTTGTGCAGAAATTACAGAAGAAGAAGTGTGAGAGAGGCAATTAATTATCAAAGTAATGGTAAAGCACTTTGTCCAGATGGGCTCCCAACTGAGATTTATAAAATTTGTATAGATGAGATTGTACCTGTTCTGGTTAAACTTTTCAACTGTTTTATCTCCGACGGTTCTAGTCCACCATCTTTTTTGGAAGCTGTGATTGTGTTAGTCCCTAAGGAAGGTAAAAAATATACTTCTTCCAGGGTCATATCGTCCAATCTCTTTATTAAATTCCTATAATAAAATACTAGCTAAAATTTTGGCTCGGAGACTAGAAGATATTATTGGGAAACTTATACACAAAGATCAAACTGGCTTCATAAAGGGCAGATCTGGCCATAATAACATTAAAAATGCACTTAATATCTTAATTAACCCTATCAGTGAAGACTATGCTGAAGATGCAGTGATTTTATCACTAGATGCACAGAAGGCCTTCGACAGGGTGGAATGGGAACACTTATTTAAGATATTGGAAGAATTTAAAGTGGGTGCCCATTTTATTAAATGGATTAAAACACTTTGTGCATTCCCAACAGCTTAAATAATTTCTAATCAAGAGATCTCCCCCAAATGTAATCTGTTTAGAGGAACAAGGCAGTGATGCCCATTGTCACCTTTGCTTTTCGCACTGGCTATTGAGCCTTTGGCAAATGCTATAAGAAATTTACCCAGTTAAGGGTTTTTTCTGACACTAAAGAATATCTCAAAATTTTCTTGTATGCAGATGATCTTTTGTTTTATATTACTAACCCTGATAGTACTTTAGAACAGATTATGGAAATTATAAAGCTTTTGGGGGAAATCTTGGGGTTTAAAATAAATTGGGACAAATCCATTCTGTTCCACATTCATTTAAATAAAATCCCTCAGAGTTTAAATCTTTACCCATTTGAAGTAGAAAGAGAAAAACTGAAATATTTGGGGTTTTTTTTGGCCCAAGATATAAATAAGCTATTTGACTATAATTATGTCCCGGTGTTGTCTACCCTGAAAGATAGTTTGGATTCATGGATGGATCTTCCATTGACTCTTTGGGGTAGAGTGCAGACAGTAAAAATGTGTATTCTTCCCAAATTTCTTTATCTGTTTCAAGCTTTACCTATAAGATTAGAGAATATTTGATTTCTTAAATTGGAAATAAATATAAAAAAAATTTCTTTGGAGAAACATAAAGCCAAGGATTAGTTTGGAGAAACTGAAAACTACAAAAGTAAATGGTGGTTTGCAATTGCCAGACTTTAGAAATATCATTTAGCCTGCAGGGCTTGTCAAATGGGGGAGTATTATAAAAATGATCCAGCATTGTGGGTATTGTATGAAAATATGGTTAGTAAATTTGTTAGTCTGATTCAGATACATTTCTCTAAAATTAAGAAAGCAGATTTAACTAAAATTTCTAATTTCTTCCTTAAACATAATATAAAAATATGGCTGGAGTTCCATAAACTTTCCAAAGAAAATTTGAGAATTAATCTTGAGGCTACTATTTATAATAATGTTTGGCATGAATCTTCTAGATCCCAGATATATAAAAACTGGATGTTGAGGGGTGTCACATGTCTTAAAGATGTGTATGGATCAGATGGACAATTTGTTTCATTCACCCAATTACGTGAAAAATATCATGTCTCGTTACATGAATTCTTTATTTACTTGAGGATAAGGTCTTTTTACATTAAAGAATTGGGAACTGAGTTAAACCCACCCCCGAGACACAATTGCAATATTGTTTAGCAAATGACAAAAATAAATGTATTTCTAAAGCTTATAAAATATCATTAGATAAAAGTTTATCCCCTATTCAAGTATTAAAACATAAATGGGAAACAAAACTTGATATATCCATTACCTCTAAAAAATGGGAGATTATTATATCAGGAATTTCAATCTCTATTAATAATCGACTTAATCAGATTCAATTTAATATTTTTCATAGATTATATTGTACCACATATGTTTTGAATAAATTTAATTTGAAAGTTTCCCCTTTGTGTAACAGGGGCTGTGGGAAAGTAGGGACCCTGGAACATGTGATAGTCTCCTGTCCCAAAATTGTTCAATTTTGGGATAAGATTTTTCAAACACTTAATAACATACCAGATATAAATGTCCAGAAGGAGGTGGAACTTTGTATGTTAAGTACAAGTTCACTACAAGAATTGCCTTCTGGTTATTTATGGAAGACATTACATATCGCATTATTGAACGCTAGGAGGTGTATTGCTAGGAATTGGAAAAATGTAGACCCTCCTACTTATGAGTTATGGAAAAATCTGGTCTTAGATTGTATGAATTTGGAACGTATTCATTATTGCAATAAGGGACAGGGGACACAATTTAGTAGGATTTGGGAACCTATAATACAATTGTTTCAAACAGATCAAATATAAGTAAACTCCCGATTAGACTCATTTGCGTGTTTATTGGAATTTAGTAAGTTAAACATACAGTAGGTTTTACTTTTAAATAGAAATATACCATATAGGTTTTGTCTTCTTAACCCTATATGCAACGCAATTTTGGATATAAAGGGGAAGGGTAGATGAGTTAGGTAGAATTATTGGTGTAGGTGTAGGAAGGAAGGGTGGGTGGGGTGATGATGTGACATATTTCTTTGGTGTCTCGGTACCACTTAGCTACAGGTATTGGTAGAGATCTGAAAGTCTACTGAAATGACTTTGATATGTCTGCCCCCAAAAAGAGAAAGAATGCTGGTTCAAAATTAGAATGCATCATTCCAGTCATTCAGCAGTACTAGAGAATGGAATGCTGACAGGAAGAATTCATGCATCATGGTGATCAGGCTGTACGTGACAGTGTAATAGAGAGTATGAACTTCATAAGAGAAATCTTGGAAGCTCATTGGTTGTCAGCATTCTCTACTCATGCTGATACTGAACTATAAAAGCATGAGTAGAAAAAAGCTCCTGCCAACAGTTTTTTTCACATAACTTCATAGTACTCTGTCCTAAGAACCTTTACCAGCTCCTATAACAGCACCACCTACTGGCCATAGCACAAAATTACAGAACTTTTTTGAAGATAAAAAACTTGTAACTTAAAAAAAATATTAAATATTTTAAAATGTTTTATTATTGCACAAATGGATCCTGTTCATAATCACAATAGTATACTTCAGGGCTTTTATCATAGAATATTGTCACTTCTCGGGTGCGTAAGGCACCCTGCTTCTCCTCATGCCTCACAATGCACCCAAGGCATGCCGATATTCTATGATAAAACACACCCTGTCATATTATTACTTAATTATGAAATGGGTATACAAAAACTGCAGAAATCTGATTGGCTGCGGAGCTCAGAACGCAGTGCTGGTTTCCCAGTACAACAGCACTGAAAAAGATCTGTGACCTCACTAATATGTTTACATAAAGCAGACAGAGCTGTATCAGTACTCTTCAATTCATTCATATTTAAAAAATGTACCATCTGCCAACTACTGGCCAAACAAAATTGCAAAGGTCCAATAAAACTACTTTTTTCTTATTCTTCTGTTTACCTAATTTTTACTTATTTAAATAAAAGTTTTAAAAAAGGAAAAAATAACTTATTTACTACTCTCAATGGACCCATTTCATAATCACAATAAGGCACTTCAGGGTGTGCTTTGTGCTGGATTAACGGTTCTCTTGGGTGGTGGAAGCACTTGGCCATGGCCTCGGGCTTCAGGCCACCCAAGGCTTGCCATAAGCACCCCTTGTCATACCATATTGTTTAATTCATGTAAGGCTATCAGAATGCTGACAGCCAATCAGAATGGAGCATTTCTGAGATCCTTCTTATAATCCAGTATGACAAAATTTATAATACTGCAATAAACTATTTGACAAACGTCTCAAATAACAGGATAGTGCAGAGGATCATTTAGCAAAATTGGTTGTGGCAAGTCTACAAGATATGCTAATAATAAAGTGTCAAAAAGCAAAATTAGAAATATATAAGATATTGTTTGCGTACTCAAACACCAAAGAGTAACAGTGGTCAATTTTTTTCTTTTGTCATTCAGTCATGTTAAAAACTTGATGAAATAAGACAAACTTCACAAAGAGGTCTGATGGATGACAAGGACAAATAAATACTGTATGTATACAATTCTGATTGGGTTTAGGAATATGCTAGAGATATTGAACTTCTTTGTTGATTTTTTTTACACTTTTTGTTTATTGTATTTTAAGCTTTAATACAGACAAAAAACTTAATTCAAGGAGAGGCATGTCCACCAGAAAAACATAGATTCACAATCCCATATCAGGTTAGGGAATACATATTCCTTTTTTGTTACCACTTCGAGGGGTAATACATTGAGATTACATTTAAACATTAACTCATCTTGGAGCTTTAACAGCAGCCAACACAGTGATATAGACATCAACATAAACAAGTTCTGGTCAGAGCCGATATGACTGTGGAGAGCTTTCAGGAGCAGCAAGAGCGTTAAAAAGAATATGTGGTGCTCTTGCCCCACTGGGTAACTAATACTGCAGTGATTACGGTACTGCACATGTGAGATACTCACACATGCGCAGTGTGCCCCAGAGTCAGCTGTGTGCAACATGGTGGTGCTGACATGTCTACCTATGCATGATACTGGTGCATGAACAGTTCGTCAGCACTATCATATTGCACACGGTGGCCATCAATTCCACAGTTGTAGAAAGGAAATGCAGTGCACCGGGAAGGGGTTGTATTGATGCGGCCTACGGAGGGGAAGGGCTGCATAAACAGAATCATTGGAAACTATGCTGGAGCACTG
Source organism: Neoceratodus forsteri (assembly GCA_016271365.2). Lineage (NCBI taxonomy): Eukaryota > Metazoa > Chordata > Ceratodontiformes > Ceratodontidae > Neoceratodus > Neoceratodus forsteri. The sequence continues at coordinate 1,073,400,414 of CM057454.1, read as the reverse complement.
TGGAAGCACATCAGACAGTGGTCCAGTCACATACTTCCACAGTGCTCTTATACAAATCAGATGATCGCACAACATCTGGGGAGCTTGGCCTACGCAGCTGTAAAAATCAGACTCAAGAGGAGACTATTAACAAATTAAAGATGTGGTCTGTGACTTGCTCATCATCACAGTCACACTTTCTCATTCTTTTCTAAGCAGTAATTTTTGGTAAATGTGCCTTAACCCTTTATCCGCTGGCGCCGAGTATACTCAGGGCACTCCCGCTTTAGCGCGACCGCGGGTGCTGAGTATACTCGGTTTCCATAGGAACTGTTGTTTTCCTTCCATTCAGAGCTTGTTTCCGATGTGACAGCTTTAGTGTGACACATGGCCACATGTGATCTGTCAAATGCATGATGTGTGACCATGTGTGATTCAACCTAGCTGTTGCAGTGACATTTTCAAAAGGCGAAGGTCATAATCTGTCACTTCATTTCATGGCGGGATTTCTCTGAGTGAACACCTCAGAGACAGAGCTGTGATCACTGAAGTAATCCCTTTTGTCAGTTTCACAGACTGAATTCCTGGTCATAAAATATTGAAATCTGAAGTAAAAAATGGAGCAGTATTTATTCAAATACACATTATACAAATACAAATAACATAAAATAGTTTTTTGTGGATTCTGACAGGCGGAGGTCTGAGGGCAGTCAGAAACATGAGGCGGCACCAGCACTCGGTCCTTTGATTGCTGCAAACAACTAATTTGCTTGTAATACTTGCAAAAAGTAAATAAAATCACACATGGAATATAATAAGGAGCTAATGTGGTGTTTTACTTGTTGGTATCAGCCAGGAGACACAGGCTTCAGTTGTCCTTTTTTCCCTGACTGGATTACATTTTGTTCTCACAAGTTAAGAAAGTAAACCAATCAACAGAATATCTGCTTATTGCAGACTCTCATAGTTTGACAGATTTACTGCTTGGCTCACATTTCTGTTTGAAAAAAAAAAAAACAAATAGCAAAAAACTCTTTCTGTTTCATTCTGAACCCTCAGTAGTCGCAGGAGATATCAATCTTTGTGTCCCTCACTGTTTGCTAAAAATGAATAACAAAACAATATTTGTGTGTCCTTCTGAACCCTCAGACAGGAGCCACAGGACATAGTAGTCCTTTTTCACTGACTACTGCTGTATATCATTGCCTCTTAAATAGACCTGAAAAGAAATATTATAAATTCATATTTCAACATTGCATAAGGAAAATAAAAAAAAATCTTGTTTTGTTGTGGGCACCCAAACCTAAGCAGAGGAGTCAGAAGTCCTTTGTGTCTGACAATGTCAGTATTTCAGTGGCTTAGCAACACATATAAAGAACAGAAATTCATAACAGAACATTGAAGTAGTGTAGCTGTCAAATTGATTCTGCCACGTCCAGAAAAAGATTCACTGTGAATCATGTACTTGATGAAATATTTGCGGACAGTGACTCAGCTGGGGATACAAGTAGTGATTCTGACTCATACTCATCAGACTCGACAAGGAAGTTGGGGTACCAGACCACAGTCTATTTTCTAAATATAATACCAGACTCTCAAATACAACTGGGTGAGGCAGGGCAAACAGCAAAAAAGCATTCAACAGTAGTGCACGGGGTACAGGCAGATCAAATGAAGGCACCCCAAGCGTACCAGGATGAGGCAGGCCAAATGCAAATAATGAAGCTGCCAAAACTGTAAGGGGAAGAGGGACGTCAAATGCAGGCACCCCAAGTGTAACAGGACGAGGCAGGGAAAACAAAAGTAATACAGTCATTATGAGTGTAATTTGTCAAGGCAGGGCAAATAAAGCTGATAAAGAGCACAATGCAGTAAGGGGTAGAGGCAGGGTAATGAAATGTTATAACAGCACTGCAAGTGGTATGGGCAGAGGCAGGCTAAACAATGAAAGTGGACGAGGCACTGCATGTAGTATGGATCCAGGAATGGCATTTGAGAGCGGTCCAGCCACATCTACTGAGGCAGAGCAAATCACAGTACAAGCTTACCAATCAGACCTTGACATGCAAACTGTAATGGAAGAAATCACAGACAGTGAAAAAGAACAAAGCTCAGGAACTGAATGGGTACAGGAATCCTCAAGTGATGGAGAATCAGCCTCAGAAGAGAGGAGGGTGCTGGAAATAGAATACAGCAAGTCTAGGGGTGTAGCAAGTGTGCAAGGGAGAAGAAGAGGCCATGAAAGAAGCAGAGTCAGTGGACAAGCCCAGCAAAATCTCACTACAAATATTACTGGGGCAAACCAGAGAAGTGCATCTGAAATTATATGTGTGATGGTCGCTGAACTGGTAGTCCTTGGGGTTCTTCACTCTAAGTGGTGAAGGGAACAGTCTCACTACCAGCAGCACCAGCAGTACCCTCAGCAGGTGGGATGGCGAGGGGCCACTTAAGGTCTGAATGGGGTTGGGCTGGTGGAATCACCCAACAAGGAGAGGCAGGAGTTGTACACAGAGACTAGATGAAGCAAAGACGTTTATTAGATAGGAGGGGAAGGAGGACATGGTGGTACAGGAACATACCAACCGCAAAAACAGTAGGGAGTATGGACAGCATTATGGATAGCTAAACAGTAACAACTAAACTCTAAAATGTCTAAACTCTATGTTATTCTTCTCTATGGGTACACCACGGCCTATTGCCACTATACTCTAAGATTCCTTAGCAATTAGCTGTACATAACACTAGTACGATACAGAAATCAGGTTCTATTCACTACCCAAAGTATCTAGAATTACTATGACCATAGAATCATAACAAAGTCCAACTGTCTGAAGTCTTCATACGCACTGTCGATCCCTGTTGCTAGCTACAAGATAAGCAGAACAGAATTGCAGAACACTTGGACACAAATCCCAGCACAGACCTGGTTAAGGCCACTAGGGTGGTGAGAGGATTTATAAACAGAACATAGGTTTCTCGGCAAAACCCACTCTTTCCAAGGCTGCCAGAAAGAAAGAACCAGAGAAGTTGGTTCCTGGAATGAACCCACTTACAGGTTATCAGATTCAACACTGGATGCAAAGAATTCCTCAGCCAAAACCCACTTCTAGGGCCGCCAAGGATGAAGAGGAACCAGGAGATGCGTGGTGACGAATCCACTGGAGGACTACCACGACCTGGACAATGCTGCAGCACTCCAAGGGTCAGCAACACTTTGAAGGATCTGAGGTGAAGATGGATCTCCGATGCAACCAGGAACCAGAAGAATCTGACGTGAAGATGGTTGATTCTGAAGGAATGTCACAAGGAACTGTAACAAAACAATGAAACGGCGGACACATCCCGCACTGGGCTTCGACGGACTCGACTTACGGTGAATGACCAGGGGGCACAGACCAGGTTCTTACAGGATGTGCACACTCTTCTGCAGAGGGCAACCAACTTTGGGACATCCGGATCAGGAACCAAACGAAACAACACTGGCAGGGCGGTTGTGATGCGCTTGAACTTCAGCGAATGTAACTTCAAACTGTAGAACAGAAGAAACGGTGGGTGTGATTTGTATGAACAGCAAAAAACTCAACTTCGGTGAATAACACGGATGGAGTAGATGATCTGCTGATCGGATATTTTCTGACGAAGGATGATGATGAAGATGTCTTCCTCCGGGTAGAGATTGATTCTGGATACGTAGAACAGCAAACCACACCATGGAACATCGATGTGGCGGAAGATTTAGTCTGTTCCCATATGCTGGCTACTGTAGCTAATAGACACATCTTCTCACAATACCAAGAGAACTGTGTGATGACCAGATAATTTGCCAGGAGAAGGAGCAAATTATCAGCTTTGGGGCAATTGTTCAGTTGCACAGGGCAATTGTTCAGATGCACAGGGCAATTGTTCAGATACCAGGGGCAAATAACCACAATCCTAATGTCACAATGTAGTCTTGGGGCTTTTAGCCATTACACAATCCTTCTGATGCTTGAGCAATAAACAGTTGCATAAATAGTAGTTGTTAACAGTCACTTCGCAGCATATTGTGTGCTAAGCACCCTTGATTCAACCCTTTTCTCACTTTAGGGCCTTCCTGGATAGGATCTGGCTACCCCTGAACACTTTGCTAAGAATGCCCCAATCACTATACTTGGGTGTACCACTTGCCGCTAGACCAGAAGCCCTGAATACTAGGGGCCTAGATGCCCTAATTACTATGGGCTTGGCTTGCCCTAACTGGACTAGGACTGGTGCCCTAATTACTACAGGGTCTGGTGCCCTTCTCTTTACTGGGTCTGGTGCCCTGTTTACTACAGGGCCTAGTGCCCTTTACTTAACTGGGCCTGGTAGACCCAAATACTTTGGGCCTGGTGGCCCCTTACTTTACTGGGCCTGGTGCCCTTTTAAACCCTGTGAGCTTTGAATGTGGTTGGGCCCCCTTTAAATTTCTGAAGGCCTAACTAGGACAGGGCCCCTTTAAATCCTATGGCTCAAGGAACCTCCAGTCACTTTTCCCTTTCTGCTCCGCCTAGTCCCCACCCCTCTAATGAATATGTAACAGGCCTTCTATCTGTCCTGGCCTGTACGCTCCTCCTGTGGGCGTCGCTACCCTTCTCTGTCCCTCCTGAATATTAAACAGGGGTCCTTGGCCCCCGATGCTCCCCGCGGCGCTCAGCCACTTTGCTGTGTGCCTACTGTGTGCTTAATAAAAAAAACAAAAGCACAGTCCTTTTCTTGTTGGGCGGTCAGCACGGAGCGAGTGCTGCCGCCAACTCACCACTCCACAGGAATACCTGGATCGGGAAGTGGGAAGCGCATAGGTAGTGGAAGGCAGTTGCAGGTGATACAGTGGATGACAAGGGGGCCTCAGGACAGCCAACAGTAACACCAGCGATGTGGCACTGACTCAGCCGCCGACGAGGGACTGGGAAAACTTGTTTAAAATAAATAAATTGGGCCAAAATAAATAAACGAACGGGGCTCACAAGCCCAAAATGGCTGAACTGGATGTCACTTTCTTTGTGGTGCCCCGATGGCACCACTGACCAAACAGCAGTCTTCTGGAAGGCTTCACCAGCAGGAGCCAGAGCAGGCATGCAGCACAGCCTTTGGGGAATGGCTACAACCACCAAGGTAAGCCGTTCCTGATTCCCCTTAACTGTTTGCATCCTCTCTTCTCCACAGCTGGCAGGAACTATTCTAAAAACAGTTAAATTTTTGAAGATGAACCTTCTGGTTCTAGAATGTTTGGACTGGAATGCTGTGCATGAGCAGCTCAGCACAGCATTCCATCCAAGCCATTGCTACCTGTGCTGCAATTAATCAATTTTTTTTTTGACAGAGTTTTAAGTGCACAGGGCACTTTTCTTCATTATTTAGTTTCCCCACTATAGGGAGGGGAATTTGCTTGTGCGGGGCCCCTTTAGCCTATACCCTGCAGTCCACACCTGCAGCAAGCACCATGGGCACCTGTAAAACTCCTAATTTATTACTGCTTTTTACTTTTTCTGTGATGCCCCAACTTTGGGGCATTACAGATTGCATGAAAGTGAACAGCAGGAAGAATCTTTCGAGTTTACAGGAGTCCCTGGTATTAATGTCCCTTTGACTGACCACCCAACACCACTTGAGTGTTTTAAAATATTCTTCTCAGAGACAGAACTTGATGGTAGTGATGGCATTATGAAAGTAATCTGTACAGAAACTAACAGACATGCGGAACAATTTCTGAGTAGTGAAATTCAGTCTGAATTCTCGTGTACTTCTTCCAGGAAACCAGTTTGTCCCTCAGAAATGTATGTCTTTCTAGGTATTTTCTTGTTGACTGGGTTGTTGAAAAAAACACAACTGTCAGATTACTGGTCCACTAACCCATTTCTCTCCACACCTATTGTGCACTCACTTTATTTATTGAAATGTTTCACCAGGAAGGCACACTGAGCAACAAGTTGCTTGTCTCCCGGTGTGACCTGGGGGGAAGGGGAGCAATAGGAATGAGACATTAAACATTTCAAGTTACAAGATCAACATTAACATACAGTCGTAAGGCAGGTGTTCAGGGACAGGTTCTTGAACATTATCTATAGTTCCTGCATTTTGTGAATAATGACATAGTCATGGAATCACCTGACAAATTAAGGAAAATAAGAAGTGCATTAGATTTGCTAAAGAACAAGTTCTTGACAGCATATACTCCTGAACCCTGACCGATACATTAGCATAGATGAATCGCTTCTACTATTCAAAGGCAAACTTGGATTCAAACAATATATGCACTTGAAACATTCAAGATTTGGCATAAAAACATATGAGTTATGTAAAAGCCATTCAAATAATGGTGGGATGGGAGGGTATGTTTGGAATGTTATGGTATATGGCAGTAAAAACATTATACCAAATATTACAGTTGATTAGACCATCACACGCACTGCTGAAGAACATCTGGAATTGAATGCTCATGTGAAGCAAATAAACAAAACAAAACGATGTAAGAAACCACAATGGTTCTCAAAGGAAGTGGCAGTGAAGGTTCAAGAGAAAAAGAAAGCATTCAGGAATTACAAGGAATCACAGAAGGAGCAGGACAGAGAACTGTATCAGTTAAAGCAAAAGGAAGCTGGGAAGGCAGTCAGAACAGCAAAGGCCCAAACCGAGGAAAAGATAGCCAACTCAGTTAAGAAGGGATAAAACCTTTTATAGGTACATCAGGGGCAGGTAAGACCAAGGAGGGATAGTGAGGCTTAATAAAGGGCAGGAGGGGTGGGCAGAGGGTGACTGTGAAAAGGCAGAGATACTAAACAAATATTTTTGTCCTTATTTACAAATGAAGAGGGGGAGGTACCTAAAACAAACAGTAGAAACACTCTGGATACAGAAGTTGATACCAGCCCATTTACAGAAGAAAGGGTTCTGAAAGAACTCTTAAAACTGAAGGTGGACAAAGCAATGGGGCCTGATGGGATTCATCCTAGAATTCTAAAGGAACTAAGGGTAGAACTAGTGACACCACTGACTACCCTCTTTAACAAATCATGGGAGGATGGGGTGGTACCCGAGGACTGGAGGAGGGCAGATGTGATTCCCCTTCACAAAAGTGGGAGCAAGGCAAAAGCAGGAAACTACAGACCTGTTAGTTTAACCTCAGTGATAGGGAAGATGATGGAATCACTTCTGAAGGAAAGAATTGTCGAGTATCTAGAGGCCAGAGGGCACAGGACCCAAGGCAGCATGTATTCACAGGCGGAGGCGGTCATGCTAGACGAATCTGATAGATTTCTTTGACTGGGTGACCAAAGTAGTAGATCAGGGAGGGGCTGTGGACATGGCCTACCTAGACTTTAGCAAGGCATTTGACACAGTCCCACACAAAAGATTAATATACAGGTTAGTCAGCCTGGGAGTGGGTCCCAAGATGTCAGCCTGGGTAAAGAATTGGCTGGAGAATAGGACACAGAGAGTAATAGTAAATGGAGTCCACTCTGGAGGAAGGGGGGGTTACTAGTGGGGTACTGCAGGGTTCAGTATAAGGACCAGTCCTCTTCAATGTCTTTATAAGGGACATTGCAGAGGACTGGAAGAAAAATATGTCTCTTTGCAGATGACACAAAGATCTGCAACAGAGTTGATACACAAGGTGGGGTGGAAAGGATAGAAGGGACTTGGCAAAGTTAGAGGAATGGTCAAATGTATGGCAGCTTAGATTCAATGCTAAGAAGTGCAAGGTAATGCACCTGGGAAACAAAAACCCAAGGGAAGAGTACACAATGGGGGGTGAGATACTAACAACAATAAAAATGGAAAGGGACCTGGGGGTACTCATATCAGTTGACCTAAAAGTGGGCAAGCAATGTGAGAGGGCAGCAAGGAGGGCTGGGAGGATACTGGGATGCATAGGGAGAGGCATCACCAGTATAAAACAAGAAGTTATTATCCCTCTGAACAGACAGCTGGTGAGACCCCATCTGGAGTACTGCGTGCAGTTCTGGAGACCCAATCTATGCAAAGACATAGACAGGATGGAAGCTGTCCAGAGGAGGGCAACTAAAATGGTGCAGGGTCTGCACCGGAAGACATATGAAGAGAGACTTAAGGAACTTAATATGTATAGCCTCGAGGAAAGGAGGAGAGGGGGGACATGATAGAAACTTTCAAGTACCTCAAGGAGTCAACAAAGTCCAAGAGGGTAGCATCTTTCCAAAAAAGGTATGCAAGAACAAGGGCACAATTTGAAGAGAGAGGGCAGCTCAGAGGTAATTTAAGGGTATTTTTCATGGAGAGGTTGTGGATGCATGGAGCGGCCTTCGGAGGAGGTTGTGGAGTCAAAAACAGTGGTGGAATTCAAGCATGCATGGGACAGTTATAAGGCAATTCTAGGGGGTGGGGGTAGGAAGAAGTAGGCTGCTGGTTAACTAGGATCTGCAGCTTATCCATTAGGTAGGGAAATGGGCAGACTGGGTGGGCCAAGCGGTCCTTATCTGCCGTCAAATTCTATGTTTCTATGTTTCTATCCACAAGCATGCAATAATCTCAAAGTGACAGCAGAGGTTGTGAATAATGCATCGGCAACAATGACAGGACAAACAACGCATGACATTGTAATATAGTTATTGGGTACACTTGTAGGTCAGGAGTATATTCTGTTCATGGACCGGTTCTACTCTAGTCCCAAACTTGTTTGCCACTTGCAGAAGCTGAAAACAGAGTTCTGTGGATCTGTCAACAAGGCACGGTTAGGACTGCCACAACAGTTTTGAGAAGCCAAGCTGAATGTAAGAGATAATATTTCTCTCGTTGCGGAGGACTGTCCAAAAATGAGAGCCATCATGTGCCATGCAAGGCCCAAGAAAACACAGACTGTACACATGTTGACCACTGTCCATAAGGGGGAAATGGTGTCCTGTGGCAACAAGCATGATGGAACCCCAAGATCAAACCAGATGCTGCTCTGCAGTACAATAGTAAGATGGGAGGACTGGATGTTAGTGACCAGATGCTGAAGAACTATGCATGTGTCGGAAAAACAAGAAAATGGTACCAAAAAAAAGTGTTTTTCCACTTAGTGGATATCCCAGTGTTCAACTCATTTGTGCTCTACAAATGTAAGCGTGGTAAAGGCACTCACTATCAATATGTTGCAAAGCTCATAGAAGAGCTTGCAGAAGCTTACCTGTGTAATGCTACTGCAAAAGCTAGATATGTGTTGAGTGCAGACACAGAGGTACGCCTTGCTGGCAGGCACTTTCCTGCTAAAATCCCTCCCACACCAAAAAAGAAGAACCCTACCAGACTTTGCGGGGGTTTGTTCTGCTAAGGCCTCACGTTCCCTGACAGCCAGTGGATCTAAACATAAGAGAGGAGCACGTGGTAGAGCATCTGAGAGTCGCTACTACTGTCCTGACTGCAATGTTCTACTTTGTGTTGGAAGATGTTTCAAATTATTCCACACAGTGAAGGATTATGGAATCCGGACAAAGAATCATCTTCGACTTCAGAGTAATGAGAAAAAGTACAGTTAAGGACAGTAAAAAAAAAGGCATTTTACTGACATTATTATCATATTCAGTACCTTTAACACCTATACAGTAGTCCACATTTACAACACACATTCGTCTTACAGTTGTCATTGTTTTGCCTGCCTCTGCCCTTACCACTTCCAGTGCTGTTACAGCCTATGACAAAATTTCAAAATTCACCTGATTTTTTTCCATAAATACACACACTACAATGATGTGGTGAGGTGCAAAAATAAATAAATATCAGGAAAATATATCTCTAATTTCTTTAAATAATATCCAGACTGTTAAATAAACCTTTATCTGACGTTCAGTTAGCTTTTATTAGCAGCCTTTGGCTTATGAATTATGGATAGGACAGAAAAAAACATTAGAAAATTGCTTTATTTTAGCTAAATATACAAGGTTAGGTTGTTCACTTACCATTAACAGTGGGAAAACAAAATTAATGTTGGATGTAGCTATTGGCCGTAACATCATATACAGAAAATTTCATTAGGATATCTCTTATACAAAAAAATATATAAGGCTGTACTTTTAGGGTCCAAATTCCAGCAAAATCGCCAGCAGCAGGGGGTCAAAATTTTAAAAGTGACCAGCAGTTAAAGTTAACCATACTGATCTCAGTATTGGTAGACTACTTCTGGTTTTCCCCTAATTGTAGTAGGTGGGGGTAGTAGCAGTCTTGAAGTGGTAACTGCCCAGTGGTGGCACTCTCTGAAAAAAGCGATACCCATGCTCATCTGCACATTTTAGAAATGACCCTTTTCCTTGTTTTTACTGTAAAAAAATGACCCTTTTAACACAAAAATAAAGGAGTCCGTTATAGCCTCCACCCCCCCCCTCCATTTTTTAGTTCGAGTGAGGAACATGATTGTGGGTTTCCATCAGATGTACAGTGGCAGCCATAGACGCATAATATTGTTAAACAGTAATCGTGTGTAAAACCTTGGCTTTTTTTTTGAATGTGTGCTTTCTTAATGTTATCAATACCACTCCACCCATTTTGTGCTCTGCCCCAGGATTTCTGTGCCCCAAGTGCATTATAGTGTGTATGGTTAGGGTTTGCTGTGGATGGAAAACGATGGTTTTCCAAATCCTGTTGTAGGACAGTTCAAAGGTCAAAAAAGTTGTTGTACTATCGTTCTGATGTCACATCGATAGTACAACTTTTAAGACACATCCTGCAATTTGATTGGTGCAATCTACACTCTCACGGAAAAAATTGAAAAAACATGGCGACGCGACTTAGCGAGTGCTGAGCTGCGCACCTCTGTAGTTCAGACATGGTCAGGAACCCTCGCATTTATAAAAATAAAGTAAACCTTTTTTTTGTCATTAAAAAATGAAGAGAGCAGCCACAGGTGTTCGTAACCGCGCCACAACAGTTCTTCTCCCTAAAACGGTCGGAGTCTGTGCAAGCCATACCGAGAGGGATAGATTGGAGAGGCTGGAGTGGGAGTGAGCATGAGCGAGAGCATCAGCAGAAAAATGCTGAAGATAAAAAAAAAGAATGGGTTTTCTCTATCTTTGAATGGGCAACCATACACTATATAAAATAGTAGATGGGTGACCATCCACAATGAAGGCAATGTTTCCATCTTGGCAGTTGATGATATCATACAGACCTCTCGAGCTTCGCTCTTGAGGTCTGTATGATGTCATCAACTCCCTCGATGGAAACACAGCCTTGTTGTGGATGGTCACCCATCCACTATTCTATATATTTTACTTTTATTTTAATTTGTAATTTCTGCTCCTTCACGGAGCTGACAGGAGACTCTGGCCCTTCCCTTGGAGGACTCTTCATCCAGTCCCAGATGTCCCTGCTCTGCCAACCCCCTGCAATTCTCCTGTGGATTGCACCCCCCCCGTGATGGGGCCAGGGTGAGGAGCGCTGACGTACTCCTCCTCTCAGAGCACAAATCCAGAATAGGGGGTGGCATCGTGGATGAATGATCAGGCCATCATGGGTCCTGTTGGTGACCAGCTTTTTGCTCCATTTTCTCCCTGACTCCACAGCCATGCAATTGGCTGGGTGGCTGTCCCTGCCTCCACAAAAGCAGCCTATCACCCTGGATGTGGGCCCTCCTCTGTACATGGCTGTGCGCCTGTGCCAACACCCAGCCACTGTTGGGTGTTAGTCTTCAGTGCACAGTGCTAACCCCCCCCCGCCAAAGAAGGAGAGCTGTCTAAGGATGCTCAATCCTTCCTCTCCTGGCTGACCCCCAAGCAACCTGAGTCTGATCCCAAACCTGGGTCGCTGGTGTGGTGTGAGGTGTGGTGTCCAGCGCCTCAACCTTCAGCGCCACCGGGCCAGCTATTATATTACATTTTTGTGTAAGAAACCTAGCTGCCATACCCTTGATCACTGTTCAAGTCTTCTAAGGTCCCTGCTCATACTTTTTCATCCTACTGCAGATCTTGGTATAATCATGCAGAGTCAAACCTTCCCTTCCTGTTCCTTTGCAATTTCACTTAAAATAACATTAAACAGGATCAGGTTCAGCACTGATCCCTGAGGTACCCCCCCCATCACCCTCCCTTCTTTGGAGTGAACTCTATTTACTACCAGCCTCTGTCACCTATCCCCTAACCAATTTCTTATGAAACAGACACATTTTTTTTCTCTCTGAGCCAACACAGAACAAATATAAATGTTTCAGAAAGTATACAAGTTACACATACACATCCAGCATGAACGTTGTTCAGGACAACAAGACCTTTCAAATGAGCCTATTCACTAAGCTGCACTAATTATATTTTTTAAAATTTGGCCATCTCATTACCTGCATTTTCATTTTTCTTCACAATTTTCACCTTTTGGATGACTATGTTTAAAAAAATTTATAATGAATTCAGATTAGTGAACACCCTCATTTGAAAGGTCTTTTTGTCCTGAACAACATTCATGCTGGCTGTGTATGCATAACTTGTATACTTTCTGAGATATTTACATTTGTTTGGCATGACTCCTAATGTGTTTGCTCAGAGAGAAAAAAAAATGAGGCCGTTTGGAAGCACAGTAGGAGTCATGCCAAACAAATGTAAATATCTCTAAACATAGAAACTTAGAAAATTGTTGACAGATAAGGACCACTAGGTTCGCTCAGTCTGCCCCAGGCCCTACACTTGTATGCAGCCTCTGACCCTACCTGGTCAATGGCTTTTGCCTCTTCTGCCCCTTCAAGGTTCCCTTATGCCTGTCCCAGGTATGTTTAAATCCCTCCACTTTGATTGCTCCCGCTACCTCCTATGGCAGGCTATTCCATGCATCCACTGCCCTCTCTGTGAAGAAAAACTTCCTCATGTTTCCCCTCAACTTGCCCCCTTCTAATTTCATATCATGCCCTCTTGTTCCTGTACTCTGCCTGTAATGGAAGACGTCACCCCCTACACCTTGTTTATGCCACAAAGGTACTTTTTGAATTTTCTTTTTATTAATATGAGGTGACACATACATAAATAATCAACATAAGCATAAAAACAATGATTTTAAGTTTCCAAAACTGACTATGATGTTTCACATACAAATCAAAGAAAGAAAAAAAAAGGAAAAAGGAATACTTCATTATATCTTTATCATCATACATGTCTCATCCGCAGGTCCTTGCCTCTAAATTAATTAAAGTGACTTAGTGCTTCTCTAGTTTGTAAGGTTGAAGTCATTCCCCAGTTAATGATCAATACTAAGGAGTTTGGCCTACACTCCCCTTTGTTTAGTAAAATCTCCTCTCCCTTTACCCCTCAACCCCATCCCACGGCTAAAGGACATGGTTAAGGAACAAAATCAGGGTCATATCTGGAATAATATATTATCCAGGGTCTCCACTGCTGTTCAAGTTGTGTTTATTTATTGTGGATTTCAGCCGTCAGTGACTCCATATAATAAATATCAGCAACTAGTCCCCTCCATTCATGAACAGCCAGAACTACCGAAGAATGCCAACATCGAGTTATTGCCTTTTTGGCTGCTAAAATAAATATTGGTAGAAGAGTTTGGTGCCACCTTGAGTTCTGTCTGGGATATATAGAGGGCATCCCAGATTCTGCTGTGAGTTCAATTGGTTCTCCGATACAATCTGAAATTTCTTGTTGGAATAGAACACCAAAATGGCATCAATAAAAGACAGGACCAAAAAATGTGACCAAGATCTGCGATCCTACAAGTACATTTTCTCCAGCAAGCCCTGTATGATATTGGAAGATATTTAGTTAATAGTGCGGGAGCTTGGAAAAAATTATTCCTGCACTTCCATGCAAATTCATGCCATCTAGTGGCGTGTGTAACTTTATATGCTTGCATAGAGGAGTGAAGCCAATCTTGTTCCGGTATCTCCAATTCAAGGTCCCTATTCCAGCTGTCCATGATAGAGATTGAAGAATCTCCCAATCCCTCTCTTAAAATTTTATAGAAGTTGCCCACCTGATGTGGCCATAAGCATCCGTTAATATTGTCCTCTATATATCTCAGGCCAATGGTAATGGTTCTGGTAATTGGGTATTTATGTCTCTTTGGTGCAGTAGGTAGTTCCTCAACTGGTTATATCTAAACACATCATTGTTGGATAAATCAAGCCACAAAGGTACTTTAATGTCTTTATCATGCCCCTCCGATCCCTCTTCTCCTCCAGTGAGTACATAATGAGATCCTTTAATCTCTCCACGTATGTTTTTTGGTGCAAGCCCTGCCCCATCTTGGTTGCCCTTCTCTGGACTGCCTCCACCCTGTCGATGTCCTTGTGACGATGTGGCCTCCAGAACTGCACACAGTACTCCAGGTGAGGTTTCACCAGTGTTTTCTACAATGGCATCACCGCCTTCCGCCTTCTGCTTGTGATGCCTCTGCCCATGCATGCCAGCATGCCACTGGCCCTCCCCATTGCCTTTGTGCTCTACTTAGACACCTTTAGGTCATCTGAAATTATAACCCCCAGGTCCCTTTTCTCCTTGGTGATAGTCAATAATAAATGGGGTGGATAAGGAGGGTCTCTTTAAGCTAAGTAGGAACCAAAACACTATGGGACACAGTCTCAAATTGGAGAAAGGAAGTTCAGGAGGGAAGCTAGAAGGCACTTCTTCATGGAGAGGGTGGTGGTGAGTTGGAACGTGCTTCTGGAAGAGGTGGTTTTGTCGAAGATGCTGGACAGCTTCAAGTAAGGCTGGGATAGAACTGGGGAAAAGGGGACATTGTTTAACCAGGAGTAGCACACTAAGCCAAAGCTTGTTTCCAGATGCGACCTGGGAGCACAAGAAAGTTAAGTGACTTGCTTAGGGTCACACAGTATGCACCTAAGCTGTGGGATTCAAACCCAGGTCTCCAGATCTGCATCTCAGAGCCTTAACCTACTGCACTATACTGCCTCCACATGACTCCTACTATGTTTGCTCAAAGAGAAAAAAAATGAGGAAGTTTGGAAGTGCAGTAGGAGTCATGCTAAACAAATGTAAATATCTCTAAAAGTATACAGGCTACACATACAGAAGCAGCATGAAAGTTGTTCAGGACAAAAAGACCTTTCAAATGAGGGTAGTCACTAATCTAAATTCTTTATATTGTTTTAAATAGCCATCATAAATGTGAATTTTGTAAAAATAAAAATGGAAATACAGGTAATAAGATGACCATATTTTACAAAATATAAGCATTCAGATTAGTAACTACCCTCATGTGAAAGGTCTTTTTGTCCTGAACACCTTTCATGCTGGTTGTTTCTGTGCACCTTGAAATAGTTTTAAAGATATTTAGATTTGTTTGGGATGTGTGCACATTTGCTAAGAATTCTGCACTGTGCCTTAGGAGTCTAAAAAAAAGCAGCTTAGAGTTCTGTCTCTGACATTCTAAATAGAAAAGGAGTATTTTATTCAACTGGCATAGTGATTAGCAGCTGGGGAAGGATGCACTGAAAACTCCAAAAATATGTGCCACAGTATCCAATTTGCCTGCTACATATAGCAAGATAGCAAGATGGCAGTAGGCTCCGCCCACAGCCATAAAAAGGGCAGGTGATTTCTACCAGGCTTAAGCAGCCTATATCGAGTTATTATAGTGCAACAGAGGCTGGAAATCACACCCTGATCCCTGGTGTAACATGTACAATAACCCTAGTAGTATAACGGTACCCTCCTCTCGCCCTGAATCCTATTATCCAACGACATATCCCCCATGGCCCACACTCTCAGTTCGATGTGTGTTTCCACTTGCTGGTTGCTATGCACTGCAAGGGAGGGTGGGGGTGGAACTAGATGCTGGGTGAGAGGTGTTCACGGACCATTGATGTGCTTTTTTAACAAGTGTTAATATATGCTGTTTAGTGCAGCCGATATTTTGCCACTACGCTATTTTGATGTGCCGCTTTAAAGTACGCACTCTTAAGTGCTGCGCTATTGTGGTTGTGCTATTTTAACATTGAACCATCAAAACAAATAATTTTGTCAATATATATGCCTTTCACTGAGCTCATTGTAATATTTGCAAAGCCATAATAGAGAAAGTGAAATGCTAAGTCACATATATTAATGAATCTTGGTCTGCTCCTTCATAGCTCTCCAAAATACTGTTGTTCTTATAGTAAAAAGGAGTAACCTGTATATCAACTGATTAAAGGGCTTGCTGTTCATTCTGAGTAAAAAATTTGGATCGGGGACCCAGTACATGGAGCCAGTTGCATGTAACAAGGAATTACATAGATAGGCACTGTGCATTCCTCTGACCACTGAGCTGCCACCACAGTCTCCGAGATAGGACATTCATGCCAAAAACAACTTGTGGCCATGTTAACCGGTACTCCACTACTAGAATCACCACAAGCTTAAAACAGCAGTGCATGACTGCGATGAAAATTTTGATCTATATTTTTTTCATTTTATTTTAGAGTGCCCCTTATCTCCTGGCTTGTATGAAACCCTTTTTTCCTTAAGCTGATCCTATTTTAGTACTTTGTTCACATTTGAAATAATAAAAGGAGCACACCTTTTGACATGGCTCAGACCAGGTTTTCATCAGTATTCTCAACTGTTTTTCTAAGCCTATGGTCCCATACGGTCAGGGTGCACTGCCTGCTTGTTTTAGTTGCAACAGAATTAATGTTAAACAATTAATGTTTAAAAACAACAGAAAAGTCTGATGAAAACCTGTTCCGAGACATATTAAAAGGAGTGCTCCTTTTATTATTTCAGATGTGACAAAAAAGTACTAAAGCCTTGGTGGTCGGAGGAACAAACTTTATTCCTGAAAAAAAAAGATATAATTACTAACAAATACTGCTACTTTAAATGACTGAGATAGAATTAGTTTGTTATTCCCTCTCATTACAATAGTATCAGGTCTGGAGGTAATGATACATAAAGGTGTTGAAATATTATTAACGGTTAATATATATTTTGCTGCTCCATACATAAGAAAATCATTTCATTTTGTATTACACTGTCAGCATGGAGTTATCCAATCAAAAACTTTCACGTTAATGGTTTAAATGTTTAAACACTCACCAGTGAAAGTTATCAAAATAAAAATGATGAAAAATAAAAAAACATACTTAGCTAGTGTTATAACATTATACTTAGCTAGTGTTAGTATGTTTATCTATGGGGGGAATTGTTTAACCAGGAAAGTCACACTAAGCCAGAGCTTGTTTCCAAGTGTGACCTGGCAGCACAAGGAAGTAAAGTGAATTGCTCAGGGTCGAACAGTATGCAAGTGGGAGCTGATGGGATTCAAACCCAGGTCTCCAGGTTTGCAGCTCAGTGCTCTTAACCACTGCGCTATACTGCCTCCTATATCCTTGCCACATCACATAGTATGTATAATAAAAAAATTGGTATCATACACCAACTGATTTGTATTCCATGTGTACTTAGCTTCTAATATCATTCATCTCAGATGCTGTTTGATGTGTCTGGTGTTATTTGTATCTCATTATGGCCTTATTACATGCCTACAGCAGATGCTTATTGCACCCCACCACCCATCCATTACTCTATCCCAGTTCACTGTCTGGTTAGTTATCCTCCAACCCACAACCCCCTCTCCCAATCACCTATCCATCTGGTTTCAGTCATTAACTTGTACTCTGTGGATTCAATTGCCCCCCCCCCCTTTTTCGTTGCTGATATTATTATATCTATTCACTGGTAGCCTGGTGGTCCCCACCCCCACCTGAGGTTGAAAAATCAGTATGAAGGTCAACCTCCTTCCACCGGCAGATTATTGATCAAAATGTAAGTTATGAGGACACCTATCTACTGACCTGCAAGGAACACCTCCACCCTCCAGCGGTGGCAGCATTCACCAACTGTTCACCACTGCCGCCAGTCGCTGTCTACATCAGACAATGTGCGTTGACTGGATGAGGAAGATGGCGGACAGTAGCCAGTGATTATGGTTCATGGTAGGAGATTGCCAGTCACCTGGGGAGGTCCCTGTTAGTTAAGGGAATGGGGGCCCACAGAACTAACAAGAAGGTGCAGCTTACTTTATACAAAGAGGTGATTGGGAGGAAGGAGAGGCAGTGCAATTTGTATTGATAGCACCAAGCAGCAGGATGGGAAAACATTAATCTCTGGATGGATTACTGTGATGTGATGACTGGCACACTACATGGGCATGGAGTACATTGACGGTCCTGTGAACAGGTGGTTGGGAACTAGATTTTCAGGTAATGATTGTAAACTGATGGACCAGCGATAGGTGGGAGAGTAGGGGGTACTAGTGGAATACAGGAAAATAATTTGAAACAGATATACAGATTATGAAGCTGATGACCCAGGTGTGTGTGCATATGTGTGTGTGTGTGTCTTTGAGTGGGAAGAATTCTATAATGTTCTCCTATTCAAAGTGATGGTCCCTGCCTTGACCTTAATATTTTCTTCTAGAAAATCATGATGAAATCCCAGTGGAGGCATAGTGGGTGGGTGGGAGGATGCTTGAGGGACCCAGGTTATAGCACAACTTATACTGAGGTAGGCAACAACATGTCCCCTATGTATGCTACATAGGCAGAAGTGTGGAACACTGCCAGACCAGGGGTGTAGTGAGCTGAGGCACTGAGTACCACACCATGCACCACCCTGACGATTCTGGTTTGGGAATGGACCAGGATCACTGGAGCTCAGCTGGGGAAAGGAGGACTGAATATCTGTAGACAGCTCTCTTCCCTCAGGGATGGTGGACACAGTGAGCCACTGCTTGTTTGCCACCCAGTGGAGGTTGGGTGGCATAGCATTAGTGGATGCTTACTAGAGGGCCAGGGGGGCAGGTGCTCGAGCATGTATGGCATCTTCACGCCATACGTTTGCATCATGGCATGTGTTTCAAGCCATATGAGTGCCAGGATGATGGCTGACAACCCTGCAGGCTCTGTTGAACCATCTGTGGCACCCATTCAACAACTGAGGTAAGCAAGCAGTTGGGGTAAGGCTCAGGATAGTAAGAGATGGGGCTGGGATCGCCATTGGAAGGGGGGGTGCTTGGGGAGAGACAGGGAATAAACAAATACTGAAAAAAAGGGTGGGTCACTCACTGGCTTATGCTTATACACATTCTTATACACTGCCTTGTTTGCAGCATTTCACATAAGTTTGGTTACTTCAGAGTTTGGCGAATTGTCGGGGACAAGGCTTGCATAAGAAAATAAAGATGGACACAATAAAAAAGCACTTTTGTATTATATTTCATTTTTTTTAAAGCTAGTGAGTGTCCCACACATTTGACTTTGTGGCAAATACTGGTCGATCTACAGATGTAGAGAGCTCCCACTTTACTCATTTTAGATTGTCTTTGGTTTATAAGAGTGAGTACCTGCAATCATTCTCTTTCTTGGATATTGCCTATGTGAGTGTGTATACACACACACACACACACACACACACACACATGCACACACACCAGTTGTCAGATTATGTGTTATTGCCAGTTTACAGCACCAGAATCACTATTAAAACATTCACAAAACTCAGCTCTTACAACTTTTGCTCCAAATGAAGGGTTATGATTATGAGAATCAACCAATGGTAGAAATAAATGAGATGCAGGTTCTTCTCTCCATGCACCTGAAGAAACATTATGAGACCCAGCATCCTCGATATCTGCACTCCCAAGGGGTGTATAAATTCATTGAGTAACAGACTGCCCATGTAAGTAGTTGTATAAAGTACGTGCAGCCAAATTATGCACTCAACTTTTTCTGGTGACAGTACAACTGGCCTCTGGAATACATGCTAGTGACTAGCCAGAATGCAAAAGGCATTTTCAACACACCCTCTGACCCTAGACAGGCGGTAACTGAATATACTTCTAGCATAGAAACATAGAAACATAGACTTTGATGGCATATAAGGACATCTTGGCCCACCTAGTCTGCCCATTTCCCTACCTAGAGGATAAGCTGCAGATCCTGTTTAACCAACATCCTATTTCTTCCTACCCCCCATGTCTGTCCCATGCATTCTTGAATTCTCCCACAGTTTTAGACCCCACAACCTCCTCAGGAAGGCTGTTCCATGTGTCCACCACCCTCTCTGTGAAAAAATACTTCCTCACATTGCCCCTGAGCCGTCCCCCCTCTATCTTCAAATTGTGTCCCCTTGTTCTTGCACATCTCTTTTTCTGAAAGATGCTACCCTCTTGGACTTTGTTGATTCCATTGAGGTACTTTAACGTTTCTGTCATGTCCCCCCATCTCCCTCCTTTCCTTTCCTATCTGCCAGATAAGCCTGTGACAGGGTTGAATAGGACCCTGTCCCAGTTGTTAGGAAGAGTTTGAATGCAGGGATCAATTCTGTTCTTTTCTTTCTTGTCTCTTGCCTGTCTGGTTGTGCAACCAAATTTTCCTGTGAGACCTAGTACTTGATCACACCGACAGTCTCACAATTCTTTGTCTCTCACTGCCTCTCAGTCTTCCCTTGCTGTTTCTATCTTTTCCTCCCCTGCATATCTGTTGGTATAAAAATATATGCAAAATCATTATGTGGAAATGTAACTGATATTGGGATCCCTTTGTTTAGAAATTATATAGTGTTACTATTGAAATGTATATAATTATAGTTTGAGATGATTGCAAAAAGCTATTGGGAACTCAAGGGGTTAACCTGAGAGCAATTGTTACGCCCTTTTTCAGAAGCTGTGGAGAAGGGGCCTCAGTTCTGGGACATTGTGTTCTTGCTACACCTATATACAAGAACATTTTAGAAAAAAAAACAGGATGCTTGTTAAGGAGTGGGGTTGCAAAGACTTATAAGAGAGAGAGCTGCAGTGTTTTGGAAGAGATACAGAGAGATTGAAGGAAAACTCTGATGGATCTTCTCTGTTTATTCTGCCTTTGTAAATAGTTATTCTGGACAATTTTATTTCTTTTATGTTACTGCTAGTACTAATAAAATCTTATTGCGATTTCTACAACTGCTCCTGGTTTTTCCTATGCTTTCTGACCTGTTCCTCAACGACAAAGCCCTAACATAAAGCTTCATTACACATAATTTCAAGCCAAACACTTCATCTGAAACCACTGTAAATGGAACCTTGAGATTTCTTCCTGGTAAAGGTCATGGTAGTGGAATATTTAGGCTACCATCAGTCAAAGCATTACTCAGTCCACATCTGCTCCACACACCACCATCACTTACTCTCCCATTTGTACTAGCTGATTATAGAGAAACTGTGGATCAGGATCTACAAGTGCCATTAGTACAAATGAATTACTTCCTTTGTAACTGAAGAATTGTGATCCAGCATTTGGTGGTGGTTCTGTAATAATGTGTTTCCCATCAAGTGTAGCAATATGGTTGGAAAGTGCCAAAGTTCATTGAATTTGTTTGCAATCCTCACCCACTCATGTTCTGAAGATGGAACACATAAATGGGAATCACAAAGTTCCTTATAGATAGCCTTACATGTATCCATAACTATACTCAATATTAATTTAAGACTAACTCAAAAAGAAAATTCCAATGATTTAAATGACTCCCCTGTTGCAAGGTAGCATAAAGTAATGGCCAGCTGTTCTGTTAGTCATAAATCATGACAGGGTGCGCACTGTAGAACTGTAATACATGCCCCAGGGGTGTAGTAAGGCACAAAACCAAAGGCTGGAAGAACTGATTACACTTAAAAAATATGAACATACAAAGAAGCCAGTAGAAGAAGGCCATTTGGTTGATCAAGTTTACTCATATTGCAAGGTCCACAGCTTGAGCTAATGTCCCTGCCCTCCCTCCCCACTCCTCCCATCCTCCCTACCCATAATCCTTACCTTTCCCCATACCTATCCCAGCCTCTCTTAAAGCTGCCCACTGTCTTCAATGAGATCACCTCTTCCGGCAGTGCATTCCAAGTGTCCACCGTCCTCTCTGTGAAGAAGTGCTTCCTGACATCCCTCCTAAACCTCCCACCCTCCAGCTTAAGACTGTGCCCCCTCATGTTATGGTTGCCACTCAGCTTAAAGAGACTCTCCTTATCAACCTTATTTATGCTTTTGAAGTACTTGAAGGTCCAAATCATGTCCCCTCTCTCTCCTGTCTTCCAGGGAGTACATGTTCAGTGCCCTCAATCTCTGCTCATATGCCTTACCCTGTTGACCAGCTGTCATCTTGGTAGCCCTTCTCTGGACCTTCTCCAGCAGGTTAATGTCCTTTTTGAGGTGTGGGCACCAGTACTGAATCCCATAATCTAGATGAGGCCTTACCAGGGACCTGTACAAGGGCAGTATAACCTCCTGTCTCCTAGTACTGATCCCCCTAGATATGCATCCCAGCATCTTGTTTGCCTTTGCTGCTGCTTTATTGCACTGTGTGGAGTGCTTCAGGTCACTAGTGAATATCACTCCCAGGTCCTTCACCTTCTTTGATGCAGATACTCAGACTCCACTGAGGTAGTACTCTGTCCTGGGATTCTTGGCTCCAATATGCATAACTTTGCATTTCTTGGCATTGAAGCCAAGCTGCCAGATGCAAGACCACCTCCCCAGCTTTTCCAGATCTTTCTGTAGGTCTTGTATCCCTTCAGCTATGTCCACTCTCCCACAGAGCTTTGTGTCATCCATTAATAAGCACATTTTGCCCTTAATGCCATCTCAAATGTCATTGATGAAGACACTGAACAACAAAGATGTCTCTAAGTAGGTTTTGTTTGGTGGGGGAGAAAATGAGATTCTGTACCTGATTGTGCATTTATAGAGAGTTAATGCACAGGCAGGTGGTATCTCTTGGCCAATGAAATTTCTAGATTTTTCTTGCCATTTTATAATCAGATTTAATAACCTCTCTCATTACAGTGTCCTGTTTGTTTATTCTAGGACTGACCTTATGAAGTAGCTCACTGAAAGCATCTTCATCTGCACAAAGTCATGATTTAAGACTTGAACTATCTTCACTTGCCAGTTCTCTAATTAGAGTGTAGTTGCATTCCCTGACATGCCTCCTCTGAATCCAGTGTCTTGTCCACATTTTCTTGCTTTTCATCCTCAGAATCTCCTTTTTCTGCTACAAAACAGCAATCATAATGCAAAGAGCACCATTTGTGGGGTCCTCTATGTCAGCCATTTTACAAGGATTAGTATCAGTGTTGCTAACTGGATAGCCTACTAAGCAACTATGAATAAGCTTAGTGGTTAAAAATAATAAAAGTAGAAGGGAAGTAAACCATAAGTAGAACATAAGCAGACCAATTTCCCATATACATAGCATCAACTCAGTTGCCTGGAATGTTTTCCATTCTACATTTCCAGGAGACATGTTGAATGGTGTCCAATAAGCTTTAAAGGTTTAGTTGTGGCCAGGATAATGTAATTCAGTTAATACTCATTGAAGTAACAAATAATGTATTGGAAAAATTCTGATTTGCATCCATGAGGTCAGAAATTAATTAAATTGTTGTACCCCACATCACTGGAGCCTAGTAAAGGGAGAGACAGTCTGTGTCTTTGTGGTGGTTTACATCTGAGTGTACATCCTGTGTCGGCTGTTCCTCAGTGAAGGTAAAGGGTTAACCAAGTTGTGTGATCATTTCTTGCAAGGGGCTTCTGGTGAGCACAATCATATTCTAATACTTCTTGACATAGGAGTGCCCGGGTCAATAATCACCCACCCCCATCAGGTATAGTCATTCAGCATGGCAGTGAGGGAAAGCAGAGGCTGCAGCAGTTATAAACAACATGTAGATGGAAAAGGACTGGAGAAATTATAGTTATGAATACACAGCACTGCAGAATTCTTCACTGTAATTGCATGCATAGCAGTAGTGGAGAGAAAAGGCACAGAGGCACTCTGGGTACCTGGAGTGATTTCCAGCCCATAGTTATGGAGGAGGAGGTGTTCAAGGTGATTGCTTTGCTGCACTCCACCTGCTGTCATTCGGACCTTGGGCCTGTGTGGCTGTTGGCAGACTGCCAGGTCACCCTGGGTCTGATTTATGCTGCCATTATCAGGTGTTTCTTACTGGAGGGGTGTTTCCAACAGCTCCACACCTGAAAAAGCCATTGTTGGACCCAGATGTGCTAGCAAATTTCAGACCTGTCTTGAACCTTTTATTGTTAAGAAGGTTATCAAAAAGGTGGTGGCGATGCAACTGGAGGCTCATCTTGAGAGGTTTGACGTCTGTGAACTTCTGTAGTTGGGTTTCAGGCTTTGTTACGGCACAATGGCCCCACTCATCATCACACTCGTCAATGTGTTTGATAAGCTGCTCTTGAGCAAGGGATGTGGGGAATGCTCTAATGTCATTCTACATGCTCTCTCATTAGTATTTGACACCATGGATCATGGAGTTTTGATGAAATGCCTCAGGTAATAATGGGTCTCACTGGGACAATTTTAAAATGGTTTGAGTCTTTCCTGTCCAGCAGATTACAACAGGTCATGATGCTTGGAGTTCTTGTTGCAGCCAGTCATGGTCAGTTGTGGTGGTCCCCAGGGATCAATTCTGTCCCCCCATGCTTTTCACTACATACATGTTGCTGCTGGGTCAGGTTATCAGAGGGTATGGTGTGAGTTTTAACTATTATGCAGATGATACTCAGCTGTACCTGTCCTTTACATCAGATGGGCAGGAGGTGGTCACTATTTTGGAGTAATGCCCAAAAGAAATTGCTGACTAGATAGCCTCCAGCTGGCTGAGTCTCAACACGATCAAGATGGAGTCATTACTAGTGGAATCAAGTTCTCGAGGGTGAGCTGGAAGATAGGACGCCATTAGGTCACCATTTTTGACTCACTCTGCTCTCAGCGGTAGATTGGTAAAACATCTGGGAGTTGTTTTAGACTTTAAGCTGACACTGGAACATCGTGTATCAGCCATAGGCCACAATGTATTTTTCCAATTGAAGGAGTAATAGTCAAAATGTGCAAACACACATGTTGTGCAGAGTGTTTTGATTTGTGTGTGTAGTCTTGGTGTGTCCTTTTCTTTTGTTTGCTATAAGAACTTCTTTTCCAAATTAACCTGCTAGTTATATGGTAGTTTTATGTAGTTTTATGACCTCTGAGAATCTTCATCTTAGCAAAGTTTATTGCACTTCTTTTTCCTAGAATGCCTCATGTCTCATGTGCCAGTGATGCATCCAGGACCACGGATTCAGCAAGTACTAGAGATAGCAGCCTGATGTTCTGCCCTCCACTAAATAGCTCTCATTCAATATCTTTGTTTTCTATGTGTGTCAGGTCTAGCCAGCAGGACCAAATGTTTTGTTTTTAAAACTTTTCATTACATCAAATTATACAAAGCCATGAAACGCACACAAATCACCCCAGATCATCAATGCCATAATTAGTAAAGACTCTAGTTGTTTTCTTACAGAATAACCCACTTAGTTAGCCCATAAGTATTTGCTAAACTGTAAATGCAGCAATTAGTGCTCACTGGATAAGGAAAGTTATTCAATATCACAGTTCTGCTGTTGTAAAATGGCTCTAAACCAGAGCCTGCTGAATTCATGGTCCCAAATACATCACTGTCACATAGGACAGGCGGCATTGTAGGAACAAGAAGAGCACTAAACCAACAGGCCATGTATATCCTCAGGGACCATAAAACTAGCTGGCTAATTTAGAAAAAACTCTTGATAGCAGACAAAGGGAATGATACACTAGGACAACAAACACAAATCAAAACACTCTGCACAACATATGTTTTTGTAGATTCTGACTGTACTACTCCTTTAAAAAATATCTTGCGGATTATAACATATCTTGGATAAGAGGATCTGGTAACTGTGGTATATGCCTTCATGACCTTGAGGCTTGACCACTGCAACACTCTAGACCTAGGGCTTTCTCAGGGTTTGGTGTGCTGCCAGAAGCTGGTGCAGAATGTCATAACCAGCTTAACTGTAGGAGTCTCATATGGTAATTGTATTACCCCTGTGCTGAGGCAGCTGCACTGCTTTCCAATTAAGTGGTGCTCCACCTTCCAGATTGCTTGGCTAACATACAAAGCCCTGCATGGATTGGACCCTGGCTGTCTTAAAGACCTCTTGGTCTGGTAAACACCCAGGTCCACTCCACTGAGGAATATTTACTAGCCATCCCAAGATCTCATCTAAAACCATCTGGCAATCAAGCCTGCTTGGTGGCAGCTATGGTGTTATGGAACTTCTTGCTATTCCATCTTAGGAGTTCCCCTCTGTGGATGCATTTAAAAGGGTCCTGAAGAGTTATTTGTTTGCCTGCAGTACAAACCCTTACATGGTTACTTGTTTTTCCCTCAAGTTATATTTTATGTTTAATAATTGCATTTTTTTTTTACACTCTGTTTCTCGTCTGGCAGACCGGGGCATCTCTCAGGCGGACTCGCTCGGCTTCACATCCTAACTGCTCACCTGAACCACTCCTCCAACCAAAGCTTCAGGATCAGAATCCCCTCCTGTCCCACCAGGCCCATACAGGAGTAGGCCGAGGAGCCCC
Organism: Neoceratodus forsteri; assembly: GCA_016271365.2. NCBI lineage: Eukaryota > Metazoa > Chordata > Ceratodontiformes > Ceratodontidae > Neoceratodus > Neoceratodus forsteri. Next base: position 1,073,374,030 of record CM057454.1, on the reverse strand, counting down.
AGGGTTAAGGCTGGGTTCATGGCCAGGGTTTTCCTCCTTGTTTCCTACCCCCAGGAGTGCAGCATGCCATGACACCTGCGCATGGCTGCCCTGCTGGCATCTGCCACACTCCACCCCTTGCACCAGCCGATGTACCTGCAGTGCCTCCCAATCTCCATCAGGGGCCACCAGGACACCGGGCATCCCTGGATCCCACCCCAGGGAGAGGAGAGCTGTCCTCTGGATGCTCCATCCTCTCCCTCCCCCGCCGACCCAGGTTACCTGAGCCTGTCACCAAACCCGGGTCTCTGGCGTGGCACGAGGTGTGGCGTCCAGCGCCTCAACCCTCAGCGCCACCGGCCGGCCTAAGAATTGCATGTTGTGGTGTGTTTTATGGACAATTTTTTTATTAGGGAGGGCAATTAAAGTGGTGGCAAACCTGTTCTCACAACACCTGGAAGGCTCGCAGCAGAAATCTACTGCTGACTTAGCTAGGGAGCATCCTTTGTTTGGCAGCTGGGAATCAAGTTTGGTGGGCTTTTTCAAGCCCTGCCCACAGTCACTTGAGATAATGCAGAAGGGAACCTAACAGGCAAGGACTCAGATGCAAGAAGAGAGCAAGTAATAACACAGGCAGTTACAGTAAGCCCATTGTTTCTGTATGAGGGGTCAGTGAATAGATACATTTTGTATTTCTTCTAAGTGTGTGGATGCCTATGTCAAGGGGGCTATAAACCCACTGGATTTAACACCAATTGAGAATTTTAGTCTTAACAATGGGAGCAGTTTGGGAAGTGGGCTAATAGCCTCATCAATATACGATGAGGTAAAATCACAGACTGTTCACTTAACAAACATGGGTATGTGCAATCCACCAATACAGGGAGGAATACACTCACAAATCATGCACTATACCAATATATGGAAAGTGATCTTCATCAAATAGGGGCAGCAAACCAGGATCCAGACCTAAAACATAAGGCCCACCTAATAATGGTGTAACTAAAGACTGTGGTGAGCCAAAGTTACAAATCTACACATATTACAGTCACTCAGTGTGAATAAATATAAGGAACACCTACATAGGGTGTAACTAGAGATTGTGGTGAGTGACCCAAGGTTACAAATCTACACATATTACAGTCACTCAGGGTGTATAAATATAAGGAACACCTGCATAGGGTGTAACTAGAGATTGTGGTGAGTGACCCAAGGTTACAAATCTACACATATTACAGTCACTCAGTGTGACTAAATATAAGGAACACCTGCATAGGGTGTAACTAGAGATTGTAGTGAGTGACCCAGGGTTACAAATCTACACATATTACAGTCACTCAGTGTGAATAAATATAAGGAACACCTGCATAGGGTGTAACTAGAGATTATGGTGAGTGACCTAAGGTTACAAATCTACACATATTACAGACACTCAGATAGGGTGTATCTAGAGCTAGTGTAACAACTACACATTAGGCGACACCCGAATTTCTGGTAGGAATGCACACTAAAGACCCCTTCATATTATAGATTATTGTAGGAGTACCTACTCTGAAAGCACTCCTACAGGGTCAAGTGCAGCACGGGCACCGTGTCCAGCCACCAGCTGCCTCCATGGATGATTCCCACAGTAACACCCTTTGCACCGATGCCCATGGTAGATGACCTTTGTACTGTGACTGTTAGTGCTCCAGTCCACAGCACTCTGGCCTGCTTGTGCAGGGGTCTTGTATAACAAGGAGATGAAGCACTGCCCCCAAGCGACCCAAGCAGCGGTGGAGCCAGGTTTGGGAGCATTTGGGAGCCAGAGGGGGCCATTCAGTTAATCAAGGGCTCCACAATGGGCATGAAACAGTGAATAAAGATGGGGCAGCCAGGAGGGGTGACCACCCCCCCAGCACCCTCTCTAGCTCCGCCACTGACCCAAGTGGTTGCTGATGCTAGAGAGCTCTCAGTTCAGTCCTACTAGTCCACTGGGGAGTGAGAACAAAGATGGTAGTTCACCCCTTGTGACCTTGTCCTGGCAGTTGAAATGGCTGGTGGGCATTTGAGTGCACCAGCTGGCTGGAGAGGGGAGTTTTAAAATTCACACCTTGATGAGGCTCCGCCCCTGAAACTGCTAACACTAGAGTGCTTCCTGTGCAGTCCAACTAGTCCCCTGGGCAAAGAGATGACTGGGTGAGGGAAGGGAGAGCAAAGATAGCTGGCTCACCCCTCGTGACTCTTTCCTAGCAGCTGAGATGACTAGCAATGTTTGAGAGTGTTGGTGGCATTTGAAATTTCATGAACTGTATTAGTTTTTTCTAGATCTTCAATATTTGTTGTGAACAACATTGTGAGGGGCTCTCCAGAGAGAAAATTGTCAATCTGAATCAATTCACATTAGAGGTGTAAAGTTTAAATAATATTTCTGAAAAGTTGTATTTATCTGTTTAGGCTCTGAACTGTGGGAGCCATCACTCTGAAGGACATTTATTACTGTGAGCTAGACTTGTCTTTTTTCATAAGCCTATAGGGTAGCCATTTACTTTGTTTCTCTCCTGACTCCAGTAATCAATGTTTGGTAAAATCAGCATGACGGGGACTTCCAGTGATGTTGGATTCAAGATGATGCCTTGAAATCTCAGCTCCGCTCTTCATCACACAAATTATATCCTACGGTCAGCAAAAAAACCCAAAACTGATTGACACCCAATGGCTTCACAATGTGAGAGGGGTGAGCGCTTAACCAGGTTGAGACACTTAAAGCCTTCAAATTTCTTTAATAATAATAAATAGTTTTGTTTCCCTAAACTATGGGGTTAACTTGCCCCTTCTGTTCATTCTGCTCCTTCCTTTTCTACTCTTAAAGCTCTCCTCTGCATTTCTCTACTCACTCCTACAGTTGCTTCTGATTTTGGTTTGGACACCTTTTACATGGAACTCCCAATCACTGACCTCAGCACTTCCCATTTCCCTAGCGTCATTCATTCCCTCTGTTCCTTATTTTGATATGTTGATTACTATTTAATTGTCCTGTTGCTAGTTACACAATTTCTTGTAATTTACTGAGTGTCAATTTGTTCTCAAGCATTATTGTCCTATTTTGATATGCAGTACTCACTTCCATTCTATGTATTTATACTCAGCATTTTGTATCTGTTCTCTCATCCTCTCTTCCTCTCCCCTCAGGACACATCTGGAAACAAACTGATACCAGCTCAGTATATCGTTCCTGGTAAAACCTTTGAAATAATTAATTAATTTATCAATTAATTAATTTGACAGATGTTGAAGGATTCAGTCAATCTCTCCTGGACTGCAGCAGAAGCTCATCCCCTGCCAGCACTGTGAACCTGGGTTACGAGACATTGAAACAGAGAAGCTGTCTCATTATCAGTACAAGACCATCATACAAGAACTGAGAGGTTTCAGGGAGGAAAATTGCTCAGAGTTTAAACAGCTTAACTCCTAACTAAAGAAACAGGAAAATGGGCTGCATTCAACAGAGCAGTGCATACAGCATGAGGAGGAGGGGATAGTACAGCTTCATAAAGCAATGGAGAGCTTAGTGACACAAAATATAGCCCTGCAAAATGAATGTCTGGATGTGTACTTTAGATCCAGCTGTGATAACCTCAGATTTTATGGGTTACCAGAAGGGCTGGAAACTGGCAAAATAACTGAATTTCTGGAGGATTTGCTGGGAGATGTATTGGACTTACTGGCCACTATGCATTTCAGAATCAAAAGAGCACATCAAGCCCATCTCCTTTGCCCCACCAACCCACAGTAAAAACCATTGTCAGTGGTCATTAAGTTTAACTCCTCCTGGGACAAGGAAGACATTTTAAATAGGGCCTGGCAACTAAAAATGATTACTTAGAACAGATAATACATACAAATTGAAGATAAATCAGAGTATGAATTCTACTAAACTCTACTATATCAACCAGGATAGAAACATAGGAGTTGATAGCAGATAAGGATCGCAAGGCCCATCCAGTCTGCCCATTTCTTTTTCTACCTTAAAAATGTGCCATCGGCCTTTGCTCTGTCAATTGCCTATCTATTTATACTCATCTGTATTGCTCCCTTATGCCTATCCCACGCCTGTTTAAAGCCCAGCACTGTATTCATATCCACCACTTTCTGAGGTAGGCTGTTCCATGCATCCACCACCCTTTCTGTAAAAAAGAACTTCCTCACATTACCCCTTAATCGGCCTCCCTCTAATCTCATGCTGTGTACCCTTGTCCTGCTATTTTTCTTATATTGAAACATGTTAGACTCTTTCACCATGTTAATGCCCTTAAGGTGTTTGAATGTTTCGATCATATCACCTCTCTCCCTCCTTTGCTCTAGGGTATACATATTGAGCTCGGTTAATCTGTCCTCATATGTTTTCTGATGCAGTCCCTACACCATTTTGGTTGCCCTTCTCTGGACTGCCTCAATTTGGTTAATGTCCTTGTGACCTTGTGGCCTCTAGTACTGCATGCAGTACTCCAGATGGGGCCTAACCAGTGTCTTGTAAAGAGGGATTTTTACCTCCCTCTTCCAACTTGTGATGCCCTTACTAATACACCCTAACATCCCCCTAGCCTTACCTACTGCTTTAGTGGTCTGTCTGGATGATTTCAGGTCATCGGTGATGATGATGCCCAAGTCTCTTTCTTCCCTTGTGACTGCCAGCAACTCCCCTCCCAGCCTATAGGTGGCTTCAGGGTTTCTCTTCTCTATGTGCATAATCTTGCACTTCTTTGCATTAAACCCCAGTTGCCACTCTTCTGACCATTTTGCTAGTTTATCCAGCTCTCTTCTCATTCTGCCCACCCCATCTGGATCATCAACTCTGTTGCAGATCTTAGTGCCATCTGCAAACAGACAAACCTTACCCTCCAGTCTATCTGCAATGTCACCGATGAAGATATTGAAGAGGACTAGCCCCAGGAATGATCCCTGAGGGACCCCACTTGTGACTTGCATCTCTTTTGACTGTATACCATTTACCACCACTCTCTGTTGTCTGCCCATCAACCACTTTGTCACCCAGTTGACCAACGTCTGACCCACCCTGAGCCTACCCTGCTTATTAAACAATCTTCTATGTTTATTTATTCACAATTCGGATTTACAACCTTTGAGTCAAAGACTCATTTACAAAGGCACCTCATCGCAGGGAGGGGAGACAACATATTGGTGGAGCAAAACAGTGGGGAACAATACAGGTGAGATACAAAAAGAGCATACAAAGCAAAGCAATTTCAGCGACACAGTAGAGCATGCAGGTTACAATGCATGGTGTACAGACTACAAGTAAGCTATTCCAAATAAACTAGTGCATATGTAATACTATAAGAACCCTAGAGGTACTAGGTGGTGGTTACCTTTGGCGGGGGGGCTATGTCTACGGATTGGCTTAGGTGGAGCTCTTGGTAAGGCCCTGTCATGGGCATTTGCAGCTTCAAGTGTCAGTGAGGTGTCTGCGTAGGGCGATTTTGAAGGGGATGATTTTTGAGATGTTAGTGATGTGAGTGGGGAGGGAATTATACCAGGAGGGGGCTCTGTAGTGGAAAGACCTTTGGGCAAGCGAGGTCCTAGCTCACGGGACCTGGAAGGTGGCTTTGGTTGTATTTCGGGTGGTGACTGAGTGGGTGGCCCGTTGAAGGGATGTAGTGACTCCTGGGGGGGGAGAACCCAAGTAGAGTCTTTTTGGCCAGTATACAGGTGTGGTATCGCAGGCGCTCTTCAAAGGTGAGTAGGTTCGAGATGGAGTAAAGCTGGCATGTGTGCGTTCTGCTGGGGGCACCAGTCAGGAGCCTGCAGGCTTTGTTGATAGAAGTCTGGACTTTGGTGAGGGCAGTGGGGTCAGCAGCTGCATAGATAGGGAGCCCATAATCAACCAAAGACAGGATGGAGGAGGAGCTAGCCAGCCATAGGGCATACTCAGGGAGACAGTCTTTGTGGCAGTAGAGGAGTCCAATCCAGGCATTCATGGCAGAGGACAGCGAGCTAAGATGGGCATGGAAGGAGAGAGCTGAGTCAAAGGTGATGCCCAGGTATTTGTATGATGATACCTGTTCAAGGGGGTGCAGGGTGCTGGGGAGGATGAGAAGGGGGGCATTTCTGGAGTTGCATTGGCGGTGTGCAAAAGTCATAGATTTCATCTTCTTGTGGTTCAGAACCAGACGATGGTCAAGGAATAATTTTTTAGCTTGGCTGAAGGTGAGTTGCAAAGAGCTCTGCAGGGTGAGTTGTCGGGGTGGGAGGCGACAAGGACCGCATCGTCGGCTTATAGAAGCATTTTGCCCAAGCAGGAGCTGTGGAGGGTGTTTAGAAAGAGACTGAATAATGTGGGGCCCAGGATGGAGCCTTGAGGGACCCCAGAGCATACAGGTAGGGCAGTTGATAGTGGAACAGTATTGAAAGCTTTGCTGAAGTCAAGGTAGGTGACATCAGCTGCTCCCCCTTGGTCCACCACTCTGGTTACCCAGTCAAAGAAATCTATGAGATTAGTTTGACAGGACCTTCCTTTTGTAAATCCATGCTGTCTTGGATCCTGTACTCCTATGGATTCCAGGTGTTGCACTATCCTTTCCTTAAGGAGTGCCTCCATAATCTTGCTCACTACTGAGGTAAGACTAATTGGTCTGTAGTTCCCTGCCTCCTCCCTGCTACCACTCTTGTGGAGCGGGATCACATGAGCCCTTCTCCAGTTTTCTGGGACCTCTCCTGTACGCAGAGACTCACTAAACAGTTCTGATAATGGCTCTGCTAGTTCCACCTTTAGCTCCTTTAGTACCCTGGGATGTATGCCATCAGGTCCCATTGCCTTGTCCACCCGGATGACCTGCCTGAGGTAATGTAAAAGAGACAAACTTGCTTGGGGATTTTGCAGACACTTCAGGAGCACCAGATCCACTTTCAAACCCCTTACCAGGCTGTCTCCATGTGTTTTGGGAATCAAGGACCCAGCTGTTCAACACCCAAGAGGAAACTGCTAAAATACTACCTGACAGAGGTGAATGGTCCACACTGCTCCAGGACCCCGGAATGATTCCCACACTAGTGCCCTGGATTGGAAAACAGTAAAAAGTCAAAAGCAAATTGCAAAAAGCCAGCAGGCAGCAACAGCCACCTTAAAGAATGCACAATATATTTTAAAGGTCTTCACTGACAAGGGACTATCAACTGTGACTCAACCGACCTGAATATTGAGCCATTCATTGAAATCTGCACTTGGTTGTCCTTTTCTCCCACTGTCTCCTGAGAGCTAATGGGGCCTGTGGAACTACTGAGTACTGCACTAGAAGAGCTTACTCTGTACAAACGTTATACAGAACTGAAGAGAAAGTAGAGGTAGCATTGCTGGGCAGAGGAGCCATAAGTGTAAATAGCTACATGTTTCTAACCCAGAGGTGATCTCAACTTCTTTCCTGCTTCTCTTCCCCTTCCTTCTTCCTTTGTTGCTAACCCTCCCTACTTGTTGCTTTCTGCTTCTCCTTAGTTCCTAACTCCAGCACCTGAAAATACATTTTCAAGTGTAATAGTTACAGATGGTGGGGCAAAGACACATGCCTAACTTTCAAAGGAAAGGATAACCTGGTCCTCAGAAGTTCAGGTACACCATAGCCTGTGTGCTGATTGTTATAGTTTCACATTGTGAATTTCTGTGTGTGAGCTGAGCTTCAGTGATATATCCGATTAGCCACAATAGGTTCACTGCCTGCTGTGTCGCGGAAGGGGGATGGAGAGGCGAGGAAGACCATTGCAGCGGAGGCTTCACCCTGGGGCATGCAATAAGTCCTGGAGATCATGCCGGGCAGTTCTTTTGGTCCCCAGGGAGGTGATCCACTGGGAGGTGTTCTCTTGCTGTCCTCAGCTCTCCTGACCATGTGGAGAGGCCACTGCCTGCAGGATTACAACATGCAGGAATGATATTGATCCCACATCCATACAGACAAAAATTTGACGTCTTTCTTTGGCCTCTATTACAAGGATATGCAGTGTATCCCCTGACCAGTATATTGCTGCAGAGTATACAAGGACTTGACCGCTGTTTGCAAGCAGACTGTTGGTGAGTTATACCCCACAAGGAATTATAGCTCCTTAGTTCCACCCACAGTAAGGGTCCCATGTCTTGTTAGCCAGCAGGATTATACATTCACATGGACACAGAGAAACCTATGGGATTTTGTATTTCAAGCCCTGCAGAGCACTGGCCAGAGGCAAGGTTTTTTTTTTTTAATTCAAGTTTATTGAATAACATAGGTTCAGATATGTCACAATATAACAGGAACAGGCAGTCATTGATCATAGCATGATTACACAATACATTTCAGGGCAAAGCAGCATTAATAGTATAGAATTAGAGTGGAGGTCTGCAGATTCAACTTCCCTCGGATAGGTTACAGTCTGGCCTTCAAGCTTTGTATGCATGGAATTTGAGGTCCTGGGGTGGGCAACCCAGATCCAGAATGGTGTATTTTATCCTGAGGGTATGTCGGGGTCCCTACTGTCTAAATGCATCTGCCATCTCAGCCACCTACACGCAAAGTGAGTTTCACAATGGTTTACGCTAGATGTGAGCTCCTCTGTGCAGTATACCTCCTCTATTATATACTAGCATACTAAAATGCCAGCAGAATAGGCCTAACGGTCTTTCGTGTCTGCTCGTTTGGTCAGCCCCCACCCTGGGAGCTGACCTTGCTGCCCCCCTCACCTTCTCTGGCTTCTCCCTTCCCAGTTCCGGATATTCTCGCTGCACTGGATTTTGCTTCCAGAACCCAGAATATCTGTCCAGTGTTTATATGTGGGGAGCTGTATCTGTAACCAGTGTCGGGTAATGGCTTTGTGTGCTGCTACTAGATGTGTGTGCCAGAGATAGACCGTCCATACCTCTCACCCCATCTGGGGGGATCCCCAGAATGACCTGGGCCAGAGGCAGAGCTGACTAACTTTCCATTTTATTTCAGGTGCCTGCAAGCTGCAACATCACTATCATAGTTAGACAGAGAGACATTACCCATTACTGAAACCATCGACACAGTTGCTAAGAGTGGGCTTACTGTACTTCCAACTGTGTAGCTTAAATGTTATATAATAATTGATGTTTTTCTTAACAGGACTATCTGTGCACTGTTTCTCTAACTCTAATCCCCGCTTTCGAATGCTTTCTCTGCTGCAATAACAGTGGCAGTCAATACCCATAAATGATATGTGCTGAATGCTATTTGTATTCTGAAACTCCTAATATTACAATCTGGGTAGTGACATCCTAGGAGCTAATGCAGCCTTTCAGCTAGGCATTTGATCCACACAATATCCATGAGTCTACAGTCTATAGGACACCCAGGTGTCAACTACCCCCAACCCCAGTTTAGTCAGATACATCAGACTGGAATGTCCATATTGACCAATCTGCACCAGGGTGGCCCCTTTTCCTGTGCAAGGGCCCATCTTCCCTGGATCAGGCAGTACCTGACTAATGTTAGGTACTCTTCATCTTGTAGAGGATCTCCCTATAACACCTCCTACCTTGGAAACACACCTGGTCCCCCACCCCCGGCTGCGAGATGGGTTGGAATATTTAGCAATTTCTTGGTTATTTGGTACTGTTGCAGTCTGTTGTATATCTTGTTATGATTATTGGTTCTTTCTGCTGCTCACTACCCGACAATTTGTCTTTGCAGTGTGCAGAGGTATCCCACCACCATCTATGGGCTCCCACCCATGTGACATGCTTGTTTATAACCTTGTGGGAAAAGTTTTACAGCACCATGTAATCACACAGAGAGTATCAGATTGCAAGGCTGGAAATGGAAAGACCAGTTATAACTAATAACCTCACCCTTACCAACAGTATCTCCTCAGCAGCGGACACTGGCACTGTCTTTATTGACCTGACACGAGCTTTTGATCTGGTCGATCACTCCTTGCTCACTAGCAAACTAGCCAACCTGGGTATCTCACAAACTGCTCTCTCCTGGCTATGTAATTGCTTGGCAAACAGAACCCACAGGGTCATGTATGAGTCCTCCCTCTCAGATCCTATACCAATGCTGGTGGGTGTTCCCTAAGGCTCCATACTAGCCCTTTGCTGTTTACTTTACATATCACTTCCATAACTCAAAGCTTAACTCACTGTTGTCCCATCCTCTATGCTGATGATCTGGTTCTTTATACCTGCTCCAGGAATATTGACCAACTCCAGCCAGTACTTAACAGCTGACCAATGGTTAGTGTACACCTGAGTATCTGCATATCACAATGGTACCTTGGTCCCTCCTTCATATACCTCAGAGTCACAATTGACCCCATGCTCAGTTACACTTCCCATGTGACGAGTGTCTGCAAGTCTGTGAACACCATACTGGGTGTCTCGTATAAAGTGGCCCGAGACCTGACACCAAAGGTGTGCCTTGCCATTGCCTGGGGGATGCTCCATCCCAAGCTTCTCTATGGTGCCTCAGTGTACTTTGAGATTCTAAAGCTACTGTCCTCAAATGGGATGTCACATACAATAGTATTTGACATTTTGCAGCAATGTCTCCCAGACTCACTCACCACTGTTCCCTCTACATTAAGTTGGGTTGGTTCCAGGGGTGTATCCAGACACTTTACAAATGTACACCAGGACCGTGTTTGTTGCCTCATTTGGCACAATTAATACAACTTTTGTATCTCATGACAATGGTTATTGCCATTCATGGGTAAATATAAATGCCATGCATTGCTCCCTAAGACACCCACATACCATCCCAGAGCCTATAAAGTTGTATTGCCCTTGGGATGCAAAGATAGTATTAGTGACCAGTCATTCTAGTTTTGACTCCTATGAATAAAATTACAGAAAGGTTCAGCATTTTCTTTGTTAGTTTTAATGGAAAAAGGAAGCACTTCAGAGCCTTTTTGCTACCCCCCTTACATACAATTGCACACCAGGGAGTACTTGGAGTATGCCTGGCTACACCCATGGTTGGTTCCCCATCTTTTCTGCTGTTAATAGCTTTGGAGGTGTGATCTCTAGCATAATACTAAATGGTCAGCCTCTAACCCTTGCTTCCACTCTCCAGATGGTGAGTAATAGCTACCCCATGAGATCAAGTAAAAAAACACCCTGCTTGCTGTCCATAGTGTCAGAATTCGTGCTGGTGAAGCGTCCTTTACATATTCAGCCCCAAATTTATGGAACTTCATTTCTCAAGACATTCAACACTGCCCCTCTGTGCATGCTTTCCATCTAGATTATCATGAACATCTCATTGGCTTGTCACAGTACTCCTGTCATGGTACCTGAACAAATTCAGGCAGTATAGCACAGTGGTTTAAAGGGGAACTGTAATTTACAAGGTTTCTTAATGTCTGAAAGCCCATAAAAAGCGAATTTGAGTGAGCCATTGTGTTATCTGTGAGTCTTTGCAATCCAGAGTTATTCATATGTAAATCAGCCTGTAATTAAGGACTGGTGGCAGCCATATGTATTATGTTCCTAACAGGAAATGAAGTCACCGAGGATCTTGGCCCTCCATTCACTGTAGGTTAAATAGGAAATTGTCTGTTTTATTAAGTGTGCTTTAAGGTGTTATTACAACACTTTCTACATTTATAATACTTGCTTTGTATGTGCACTGAAACTAGTGAGTTATCACCTTTGCTTTTCAAACTGTTAGTAAAAATAATCCATCTTTAGAAGTGCTTAAACCTCTAGGCTATACTGCCAGCAGATCATCAAAAACTATACATCTCAAGGCTGGCTTGGTGATGCAAACCGGTATTGGGGCTCCATATCAGGATTTCTAAACCCTGGCTGTGTTCATGCCAGTACAGATACAGTGCTCGGGGACAGCTCAGGTTCCAGTTGTCAGTTGTCAGTTGTCTGTGGTGCAGCTGGTTAGTGCAATCGGAATGGTATTCTGGGCAGCCTGGGTTCAAGTCCCAGCTGAAGCACTTACTTCTTTTTCATCTCTGTTTGTATGTGTTCAATATATATGCACACTGCACTCCTGTGTGATTGTTACAAGTAAATATTTGTGTTGCCATTAGGTTGTGAATTTGAGAAAGAGTAATGTGCTCTGGGACAGCCCAGGTTACAGTTGTCTGTTGCGCAGCTGGTTAGTGCAATCAGAACGGTATTCTGGGCGGCCTGGGTTCAAGTCCCAGCTGAAGCACTTACTTCTTTCTCACCTCTGTTTGTATGTGTTCCATAAATATGCACACCACGCTCCTCTTGATTGTTGCAAGTAAATATTTGTGTTGCCATTGGGTTGTGCATTTGAGAAAGAGTAATGTGCTCGGGACAGCCCAGGTTCCAGTTGTCTCAGTGGCACAGCTGGTTAGCACAATCAGAATGGTATTCCAGCTTGCCTGGGTTCATGTCCCAGTTGAGGCACTTACTTCTTTGTCACTTACATTTGTGTGTGTTCCATAAATATGCACACCTCACTCCTGTGTGATTATTAATGGTGGTGATGTTAACATGACTCTGGATAACAGGAACACTACCAAACCAAGACACCCCGGTTCACAGATAGATGTCTGGTGCCATCTTCACACAAGTAATAAGTCATATATCCATTGCTTGCCTCCATGATATTTATACTAGAATAGCTTGGTGTCTGATGACACAGAAACATATTCATATGGCAGCAAAATGTGTTATACTCCCTATACCCTTATCGGACCATGCCTCTATCAGATTATAACTGACCCTAGGAAACAAAGAAAGATCCATTGCTATGGCAGTTCAAAAATTCTCTCCTCAGTACTGAGGAATTTAGAACTAAAATGAAGGCGAGAAAGGAACAATTTTTGCTAGAGAATAATACTGAAGGGGTGTCTTCCTCAATTCTATGAGACACTCTAACATTGTACTAGGACATTATAAAATATTTATCCTACTTAAAGAAGTCTAGGGAAGCCCAGCTGCAGGAATTACAACAGAAACTGAAAGATCTTTAAGCGCTTCACCTACAGGGAGACAGGACAGTCACAACTAAATTAACACAGGTCAAACAAAAAATACAACAGATAATTTAAAAACCGAAATAGCCCTTAAAGTCCTGTAACACATGTATTATATATTTTATATTGGATGTATGTTCATATTATGAAAGAGGCACCAGAGTCACCAAAGTTTTGGCTTGCAGGCTTCTCCAAAAGATAACACATTCTGCAGTTATTCACATTAGACACCCTCTCAATCTCTGATCATAGATTCTGAAGTTATCCTACAAGCATTCCAAGCCTACTACACCGGTCTATACTAATCTGACATAGCCCCCCCCTTCCCAGAAGCAATCACCAAATACCTGCAACCTCTCCATCTGCCTACCCTGCTACCACCACCAGCAACAAGCCTTAATTCCCCTATTCTACTGGAGAAACTTAACAGTGGCTATAAAAAAATTAAAGTGTAATAAGAGTACAGGGCCCAATGGCTGTACAACAGAACAAGTCCTTCAGAGACACCCTCGGCACACTGCTGTCCTGCGGCTGTAATGGAGTCCATACTAAGATTCATACTAAGGTTCAGGAGCATGAGAAGGCTGTTGGCCCATATGCACTCCTATTCTGTCTGTAATAAGTGAGAGTATTTCCACTCAATATATATATTTATCTAAGTTACTCTTGAATTGATATTTGTCTTTGCTCAGGACAACTTGTTCAGGGAGACTATTTCAGGGGTTAACAACTCACTGAGTAAAAAAGCTCTTATTTTTCCTGTGTTAAATTTAATATGTTGTAATTGCAGAGGATGTCCTCTTGTACCTTTATGGTGATTCTTTAAACTAAGATTCAGATCAGTGAAATATAAGACAATCACATGTCTCCCCTGATCCTTCTCAAATGAAGAGACATTAAGTTCAGTTTTGAAAGCCTATCCACATATGATAAATTCCTGCAGTCATAAATGATCTTTGTTGTTTGTCTCTGAATTTTCCAATGTCATCTATGTTACTTCCTTTAATAGGACCCCATAGTGGGCTTCCATAATCTAATACTGGCCTGATATAGGATCGATATAGGAGCATAATAACATTGGTTTCCCCTTTTATCATCCAAAGGATTCCTTTAGCCTTAGCTATCTGGTTAGAGCAATGCTTATCATAGGTTAGCTTGTTAGGTATAATAACCCCTAGATCTTTTTCTTCAGTTGTTTTTTTTTCAAATTGATGTTATTCATATAATAGTTTGCCTCAACATTCTGATTACCAAAATGCATTACGTTACACTTATGTGGGTTAAAGGTCATTCCTGTAAAAACTGCCAGGTTAACAATTTCCTGTAGTGCGTTTTGAAGTCTGCTTCGATCTACATCGTTTTTAGTGACACAGGCGAGTCTAATGTCGTCAGCATATTTATTGACCCAGACAGCAGTGTTATGTCTCAGTCTGGAAATGAACAGTGAGCCCGACATGGAGCCCTGTGGAACTTCACTTGTAACTTGAACCTTTGATGAGAAGTAGCCATTTATACTGACAGCTTGAGTTCTCCTGCTAAGCTAGCACTGGATCCACTTAGCCAATCTATATTCCACTTTGAGGTCTATTAGAGTTTGTATTGTGTGAAAATGAGGTACTTTGTCAAATGCCTTTACCATATCTAGACAGATACAATCAAATGGATAACCCTTATCTAGAGCAGATGAAATCTTTCCGTAGAAGCATAACTGATTTGTAATGCAAGATCTCCCTGGTATTAATCCATGTTGTGTGGTGTCTAACAGATCTCTATTCCTTATGTCATTGTATAAAGACTCTAATAATCGACTCTAGCATCTTACCTATCACAGAAGTTAGACTGATTGGCCTATAATTTGTATAATCGGATGTATTGGCTTTCTTATGAATTGGTATCACAATGGCACTTAGTTAGTCAGGTGGGATGTTAAGTTCCTGCAATGATTTATTGAATAATAAAGCAAGAGGGGTTGCAATTTGTGGGGACAAAAGTTTTAGCATAGCTGCAGAAATATTATCAGGGTCTGCCAGTATTGTGTTCTTTAATGCTTTTATTTTATCTGTGATTAGCTTACCAGTAATCTCCACATTGATTCTATTCACTCTAGTAATATTCCTAGTAAACTCTGTAGCAGAAATGAATACTGAGCTGAAGTAATTGTTAAATATACCTGCAATGTCTTGAGGCTCCTCAGTCTGTCCATTGTCATGTATAATAGACCTTACTTCTACATTATTGTAACGTAATGAATTAACGTAGCTGTAAAGTTGTTTTACATTATCTTTGCTTGCTGTGCTGGCCAGTCTATGCTCCATTCTTTTTTTGCTTTTCCTTATCAACCTTTAACACGTCTTCTCACATATTTTAAATTGTGTCCTTGTGTCTTCTGTTTTATGTATTATGTATAAGAAGTATAGTTTCCTTTTTTTCTTCATCATTCTTTTTGTTGTTTTTGTTAACCATCCTGGTTTTATACCTTTATTATCATATTTTTTTAACAAGCGTCTCATATGTTTAATATCTCTGCCTTAATTATTTCCCACATTTGTGCAGTAGTTTTACCTTTCAGTTTTCTATCCCACGGAATGGCTTCAAGATCCTTCTGTATCCTTCTTTATTTGCAGATTTCATATTGTAAATAGTTCTGCATCCCTTAACATTGGATAATTCCCAGATGAAAGTGAAGTGAATGCTGTTGTGGTCACTACTGCCTAGTGGTTCCATAATCTCACAGTTAGTAGATCTCTATCTTATTAGTGGTCAGAATAATATCCAGTACATTTTTATCCCTGGTAGGTCTCTTGACACGCTGCCTTAGACTTAGTTCCTCAGTTAATCTAAGAAAACTTTTTCCAGATTCACTTTGTGCTTTGGATTCTTCCCAACTAACATCTGCATAATTCAGGTCTCCCAGGAAGAATACTTGGCCAGTTTCACAGGCCTTCTAAAGTTCCTTATTGATTTGTTCAGATATATCAGGACTAGTACCAGGTGGACGATAACTTAAACCAATAATTATACTTGTTTTATAGTAGGTCTCAGTTCTTAACCAGATGGTCTCAGTGTTATGTTCTTCAGTTTTTATTCTGTCAGTTATATTGGATGAAATGAATGTGTCAGATATGTATGCAGCAACTCCTCCCCATTTTCTGTTTATTCTATCCAAAGTATAAAGTTGGTATCCTCTTGTATTTCTCCCCCAGATATCTTGCTCACTCCACCAGGTTTTGGTGACAAAATCCATATCAA
Source organism: Neoceratodus forsteri (assembly GCA_016271365.2). Taxonomy (NCBI): domain Eukaryota; kingdom Metazoa; phylum Chordata; order Ceratodontiformes; family Ceratodontidae; genus Neoceratodus; species Neoceratodus forsteri. The sequence continues at coordinate 1,073,357,857 of CM057454.1, read as the reverse complement.
ATTTTGTGTTAGATGAACTTAAGATGGCCTGTAGTTCCTCCATTTTTTTCTGTAAGCTTCTTGCATTAGTTAAATAGCATTTAATATTTTCATTCTTAGCTAGTTTACTCTGTGAGGTTACCCTATCATTATTATTAATTGTATTATTATTAGAATGCAGATTAGTACATGTTTGTATAATATGATCACCGGCCTCCACTGCCTCCCCTCCCCCCATAGCTAGTTTAAAGGCAGTTTTGTGTTAATCAGGTTAGCCAATACTTTTGTCCCCTTACTATTTAGGTGTAGCCCATCTTTTGCATAAAGTTCTTTCTTATTAAGGAAAGAATCCCATGTATCTAAAAATGTTATTTTCATTTTGGTGCAGTTATTTTTAACCCTGGTGTTTATCCTTTGTATGGTATTATTTTTATCTGGATGACATATTGCTAATGGTAGTATGCCGGAAATAATTGGCTTTTGGCCATTGGTCTTAATTAATTCCGATATTCCCAGAATTTCCTCCACAATATCTTTTTCATGGTCTCTACCAATATTATTTACCCCCACATGAACCACTACTGTCTGGGTATTGCATTGTTTTTTTCAATATTATTGGGTAGAATTTTTTTAGCATCACTAACCTTTGCACCTGGTAAACAATTTACCTCTCTATTAGCTTTATCCTGGCCACAAATTATGCTATCAGTTCTTCTTAATAGTGAATCCCCAGTTACCAACACCTTGTTTGATGGTTCTTCAGAACTTTCCTCAAGTGGGGCAAATCTATTATACAAGATTAAATCTGAATTAATTACTGCTCTACATCCTTTTTACCTTGGCATTCTATCCACTAAGGACCATTCCTGTTCATCTGTCATATTAATGGAATTTAAAATGCCCTCCCCTGGGTCTTCATTATATTCCACGTTTTCCTGATTATCCTTTTCCATTTATCTTTGGGTAATGTATTTACTGTTTGATGTATTTTTGCCTTATTTTGCTCCTTTAAACATTTAATGTCTTGTAATAACTGCCCCATCTCAATGTATTTTTGGCAGATGAAGTTCTCACAGTGCATTTCTGTGATGTTTGTAGCATACATCAGGCAGATTTTACATTCCTTTATTGTGTCATTGTTACTTAATAGAGTGAGGAAGTCCTCAGAGGGGTTATATGGATCCATGACCCAAATGAAATACACAAATGTAATGAAAGTAGAAGCAGTCGAACAACTCATAGTAAACACCCTAGATTACTTACTATGCTCTGACAATAATTTACGACCTAGTCCTCTGGCGTCCTTCAAAAGGTCTTGTTCTGCCAACATGGAAACAGGCTACTATTCTGGCCATCCTGAACCCAGGGAAGATAAACTGTTTATGCCTTCTACAGCCCTATGTCACTCCTTAACATTGACTATATAACCTATTTACCAGCATTATGGGTAAATGGCTTGAGGGATTGCTCCCCATTTTGATTAACAAGGACCAGACCAGTTTTGTATCAGCATGCCAAACTCAGGATAGTATCAAGCCAATCCTTCATAGCCAACTCAGTTAAGAAGGAGGATAAAACATTTTATAGGTACATTAGGGAGTGAAGAAAGACCAGGGGAGGGATAGTGAGGCTTAATAAAGGGGAAGGGGTGGGAAGAGGGTGACAGTGACAAAGTAGAGCTACTGAACGAATACTTCTGCTCAGTATTTACAGAAGAAGAGGAGGAGGAGGAGGGGGAGGTACCTAAACCAAATTATAGAAGAACACTGGATAGAGGGGTCGATACCAGTCCATTCACAAAAGAAAGGGTCTTGAAAGAACTTCTAAAACTGAAGGTGGACAAAGCAATGGGGCCTGATGGGATTCACCCTGGAATTTTAAAATAACTAAAGGGAGAACTAGCGGCATCACTGACTACCTTTTTTAACAAATCATGGGAAGAGGATATGGTAACTGAGGACTAGAGGAGGGCAGATGTGATTCCCCTTCACAAAAGTGGGAGCAAAGCAGAGACAGGAAACTACAGACCTGTTAGTATGACCTCAGTGGTAGGGAAAATGATAGAATCACTTCTGAAAGAAAGAACTATTGAGTACCTAGAGGTCAGCGGGGCACATGACCCAAGACAGCATGGATTCACAGTGGGACGGTCATGTTAGACAAATCTAATAGATTTCTTTGACTGAGTGAACAAAGTAGTAGACCAAGGAGGGACTGTGGACATGGCCTACCTAGACCTTAGCAAGGCATTTGACACAGTCCCACACAAAAGATTAATAAACAAGTTAGCCAGCCTGGGAGTAGGTCCCAGGGTGGTAACCTGGGTAAACAATTGACTGGCAACAGGATGCAGACAGTAATAGTAAACAGAGTCCACTCTGAAGAAAGGGGGTTTACTAGCGGGGTACCGCAGGGTTCAGTACTGGGACTCATCCTCCTTAATGTCTTTATAGGTGACATTGCAGAGGGACTGGAAGGAAAGGTATGCTTCTTTGAAGATGACACAAAGATCTGCAACAGGGTTGATACATGGGGGGTAGAAAGGATGAGAAGGGGCTTGGGAAAGTTAGAGGAATAGTTAAAGGTATGGCAGCTTAAATTTAATGCAAAGAAGTGCAAAGTAATGCACTTGGGAAACAAAAACCCAAGGGAAGAGTACACAATGGGGGGGTATTAACGACAACAAAAATGGAAAGGGACCTAGAGGTAGTCATATCAGATGACATAAAGGTAGGCAAACAATGTGAGACGGCAGTAAGGAGAGCTTGTGGATACTGGGATGCATCGGGAGAGGTATCACCAGTAGAAAACAGGAAGTTGTTGTCCCTCTGTACAGACAGTTAGTGAGGCCCCATCTGGAGTACTTCATGCAGTTCTGGAGACCCCATCTCTGTAAGGACATAGACAGGATGGAGGCAGTCCAGTGGAGGGCAGCTAAAATGGTGCATGGTCTGCACCAGAAGCCATACGAAGAGAGACTAAAAGAGCTTAATATGCATACCCTCGAGGAAAGAAGGGAGAGGGGGGACATGATAGAAACTTTCAAGTACTTCAAGGGAATCAACAAAGTCCAAGAGTGTAGCATCTTTCAGAAAAAGAGATGTGCAAGAATAAGGAGGCACAATTCAAAGATAGAGGAGGGATGGCTCAGCGGCAATGTGATGAAATATTCACAGAGAGGGTGATGGACGCATGTAATGACCTTCCTGAGGAGGTCATGGAGTCAAAAACAGTGGAGGAATTGAAGAATGCATGGGACAGACATAAGGCAATTCTAGTGGGAGGTAGGATGAAGTAGGCTGTTGGTAAAACTAGGATCTGCAGCTTATCCGATAGGTAGAGACATAGGCAGACTGGGTGGGCCAAGCAGTCCTTATCTGCCATCAGAATCTATGTTTCCATGTTTCATGTTCTCCACCATGCCACCTGGTAAAATATGCCATTTTTGTTACTAAGTCTGGACACAGAGAAGGTATTTGACTGGGTGGCAAGGCCCTTCTTGTTTTATACAGTACCCTGAGACACATGGGGATCCCATCTCAATATGATGCTATGTTAGAAGCCTTATATGAAAACCCAGTGGAATATGCTTAGGTCATCGGGCGTATCTCATCGACTTACACTCTGAAAAGGGGCACCAAGTGGGGCTGTCCTCTGTCGCCTCTTTTATTTGCCCTATACCTGGAACCTATCACCCAAACTCTGGGGCAAAACCAAACCACTACCTGCATTCATCTGGGGAAAAAGAGAACAAAAACTTTCCTTATACACTGATAATCTGTTGATTTACACAAGAAACCTAGATCACTTGCTCCCATATCCATGGAGTACCCTTTCTTACTTTGGCCAGAACACCAGTTACAGCCTCTAAACTACAGAAACAGAGCTGCTTCAAGTGAACTATACCCCAACTACAGCTATCAAACAACAGTTTAGGCTCCGATGGGACCTATTGCACCTAGAATATCTAGGATTCTTTCCGTACAGCCATCTGCACTGTTAATTATGACACCCTCACACAGAATATTACTAAGTAAACTTAAACATGGGCCCACTTTCCCGTCCCTATCATACAGAGAGTTGGTTGTGTATGAGAGACACTCTTACCATGACTGCTGTATTTCACACACACACACACACACACACACACACACATTTTCAGCAATGGAATAGACTGATAACCAGATTTATTTGCCAAGAAAAGAAACAACAAATAAGAAGCACAGTCCTGCATCTCCTGAAACTTCAGGGAGGCCTAGCAATGCCCAACCTATCTCTCTACCATGCAGCCTTTCAGCTACACATGGTGTTCCACTGGGTACCGAATAGCTATGGGGCACACTGGAAAACAACAGAAATTATAGCGAGGAGGACCTTTTGGATACCTCCAAAATGTTTTTTTCCTCATATTTTGGAAGTGGCCTACTACACTCGGATAATTCCTATACCATGAACATTCTCAGGATATGGTACAACATGTTACGTTCAAAACATATACTACCAGTTAAATCCCTAGTGCTCTCTATGGCCAGGACCACAGATTTTCTGCCAGCAAGGCTGGGTAACAGTTTTATAAAATGGGCACAGCTGGGTCTTAAACATTAGTACCAAATGATACAGGACAAAGCAGTAAAATCTTTTGAAGGCATAGTCGATATACTTGGCATATCATGCAGACATAGTAAATATATTTGGAATACCACATGCCTATTTCTTTCAGTACTTGCAGTTATAGGGCCTAACACTTGTTGGTGTTAATCTTATAGTAGCTACTGTGCCTTTGTTTCCTGATCCAAAACTCCACTCCACCTTCTCTGCAGCTGTCATCTTGCTGATTTATAAGGAAGAATTTTTATTATCTGATGATACTAATTTCAAATACAAAAATGTTCTCTCCTGTGCTTTTCATTACGTTATATAGTAGAATGGGGTTTTCCTACTTATTATTCCTGCTTATTACTCTGCTATGCATCATAGATTCATGTGTCACTCCACGCCAATCTCCCTTCAGCGTGGTCACATACAGTATCACCTTGTACTGCCATGAACCTCTTGACCCCTCAGACTCTTGCGTTTTGGTGGTCTTGATACCTACCTTAGAACCTGCATTACAACCACCGTGGCGAGTTGGTACTGCAACTACACGCGCCATAGAGAATAGGATCCCGTGCCCCTCTGCAATGAACCCCCAGCATTCCCAGCATTTTATGGCTAGGGAACTCTTCTACATATCGCTAGGTCCTCTAAGTAACTGCCCGAGGGTCCCCACAAAGCTTAATGTTAGCAGTACCAAGCAGGATAAACCCAAAGCATATAGACTACTCCTTGAAGCTACCAAGAAACTATTGCTGCTCCTATTGATATGCTCCAGAAATGTTGAGCTCAATCCTGGTCCCCCTGCAACTAGTTTATCCCCTGGTGATGTAGCCAGTATCAAAGGCTTGAGCTTCATGCACATTAATGTGTGTAGCCTCCTAAAAAAGTTTGCATTAATACAAGTCTGGACTAGCCATACTCTGCCAGATATACCTTTGGTCACAGAGTCTTGACTCCAATCAGGTACGTCCAATTGGGAGGTGAATATTCCATCATATTCCTTATTCAGAACTGATAGGCCTTTCAGAGCAGGAGGAGTTGCCATCTATGTCAAGGATAAAATTTCTGCCTCTGTCATAGAGTCAACCTCAATTCCCAAAGAATTTGAAAGCCTGGCCCTCAAAGTCAAGCTCTCCTTTTCTATCTCATTCTGCATCCTAGGATGCTATAGGCCCCCCTCTGTAGGTCTACAGTTGTTAGATCATCTAACTAATTTGCTGGGATCCTTGCAGTCAGAGATTATTATATTAGGAGACCTTAATTTGGACTTGTCATCCAATGTCTCCTTACCTCTCAAAACTCTTTGTGACTCCTGTGGACTTTCACAACTCATCTCGGAGGCAACACTTCCTAATAAGAAAGACCCAAACAATAGCTCCCTACCAGATCTTATTTTAGTAAACAAACCACATGTTTTCTGATGTTGGAGTGTTTTTCCCTCTGACCTTAGTGACCACTGCTTCATAGCGTGTGTAAGATCCATCCCCAAAATATCGTCCTCTTCCACATTCTCTCTTAGGAGGAAATGGCATAACCTGGATATTGATGCATTTCTCTCTGACCTGCATGACTCCTTGAGATGGCAGGACTTCCACCTGACAAACTCAGTGCTTACAGCTTACAATGTCTTTCAGGAGATTGTACTAGGGGCACTGGATAGGCATGCATACCTGGTCAAAATACGCTCTAAGAAAAAATCATGCCCATGGTTTACAGCATAGTTAAAGGCCTCTCTACTGCACAAAGACTGGCTTTGGAAAAAAAATTCGGAGAACAAAACTCCCTGTGTATTGGGCCTTGTTTAAAAAAGCTAGAAACCATTGTACTAGGTTCGTTAGAGAGGCCAAGGGTAGTTATTTCTGGAAAGAATTGGACTCTTCCACCAATTCCTCAGCCAAGTTCTGGAAAACTATCAAAGATCTTGAAGGTCATGCTGCTCTGAACACCCTGCCCACAAAAATCACTACTGGTGATTCTGTGGTGTCTCAAAAATCCTCCATCCTCAACTCTTTTAATGACCATTTCGCAACTGTAGGACTTGCATTCAATACCAATCCTACCAATACCCTCCGCTCACAACTCGGCTTGCTGGATGCATCAACTCCAGTCACAAGCATGGCGTTCTCCCTCCAGCCTTCCACTCTTTTTTTGAAATATCTTTTTTTTCTCCCACCTACATCCCAACTGGAGCCGCTTCTTCGGGAGACGTCAATGGAACTCATCCCTGCCACTGTCTAGCCTGCTGTTCGGATCCCTCCATCCTGCCGTGAATTACCCCCTGGGTGGGGTCGGGGTTGAGCAGGATACCCCCGAAACTTATTGTCTTGTCAGATCCCCAAACCAGCGTCAGGTAGTGGCACATCAGGACTAGGTTCTGGCACTCCATCTACCCGGCTCCAGAGGGTGATTTTCCCTTTTTCGATGGTACATTGCATGCCCTAGCATCAAGGCGCACATGCTGACGCTTGCAATGTACCTCCCCCCTCCCTCCACGATGGAGCTGCCCCTGGAGCTGACTGGTCCCAGGCCTACACCCCTGACCAATCATGCTCCAGTGACTCCATCTTGCTGTTGCACCCCCAGCCTCTGCTAGGGGTCACCGCTTGTCAGTCTGGAAGGCCCTCCCTACCCCCAGAGAAGGTGAGTTGTCATCGGATGCTCCAGACTTTCTCCCCCCCCCGGCCCGAGCTCGCTCCCAAACCCAGGTCACCAGCGTGGTGCGAGGTGTGGCATCCAGCGCCTCAACCCTCAGCGCCACCGGGCCGGTTAGCCTTCCACTCTAAAGGAAGTTGAGGATCTTCTTCTACATCTGGACACCAGGAAGAGTGCTGGGGCTGACCTCTTAGACCCCTTCTTCTTGAAGCTGAATCATTGTGTACTGGCAGTGCCTATCATGCATCTCTTTATCCTCTCCCTTTCACAAGGCATTATCCCTCCCTCTGGAAAACCACCCATGTAATCCCTCTCTTAAAGCCTGGAGACCCCTGTGACCTGAACAACTATAGGCCAATCTGCTTACTCCCCACCCTATCCAAATTTTGGAGAAAATAGTGAGTATATAGCTCAGGAACTACCTTGATATTGGTAACCTGTTAAACCCCCCTACAGTCTGGTTTTAGGCTACATCATAGTACTATCTCAGTCCTTGCAAAAGTTACCAACGACTGGCAGTGAGCCCTAGATACTAAGAACTTCATCTGTGTGGTATTTCTGGATTTAAGCAAGGCGTTTGGTACTGTTGACCATGATCTACTCCTTGTCTCCCTCCAAAACATCGGCCTGGACTCCCTATCCCAGAGATGGTTCTTGAACTATCTTATAGGACGGCAACAGCAAATTAAGGTGAAAGCGGAGCTCTCATCCCTGAAACCTCTTCTGAAGGGTTTACTGCAAGGCTCGATACTGGGACTGTTGCTCTTTGCAATATACATAAACAGAATTGACATTGACGTCAAAGCTGCTAACGTTCACCTTTTTGCCGATGATACGGTACTTTACATTGAAAGGTCCTCTCCAGAAGCAGCTTGCAGGGATCTGCAACAGGAATTTAACCTGCAACAACGACAACTCCTGCAACAGAAACTGCTCCTGAATGCAAAGAAAACAAAGGTGCTGCTTGTTTCTCCCTTTGTAAATGCTAATAACCTTGCAATTCAAGGTAACTTACCTCAGATTCATATGCTCCTCGGCGAACCACTGGACTATGTTACAAAATTCAAATACCTGGGGGTCTGGATAGACCAAAAGCTTTTCTTCAGTGATCACACCGATGAGCTGATAAAGAAGCTGAGGCAGAGGCTTGGCCTCTTTTACAGGATCAAAAACCTACTAACATTGGAGGCAAAAAAGAGACTGGTCCAAACCACTTTCCTCACCTTATTGGATTATGCAGACTTTCTACATAGCCAAAGCCTTGCCACTGCTCTGGCCAAACTTGACACGCTATACCATAGAGCTCTGAAATTCATTACTGGACTTTATTAATTGTCTGTCCTCGGCATTGCTAACACCAGTTGTATGCATCATTGTAAATCAGAAGCAGCAGCATCCTTCTCTGTAGTTCTCATGTTCATCTGTTTTACTTCTGTGGTGCCTGAAAGAAAAACACAATAAACAGCTACACTAACAAAGAAAAAACAAAACAAAAAAAACAGCACGACATTTTAAATTATGACTACTAATTATACACATACATACATATTTAGGGAGGAAAGCAGACCAATGGTTCATTAAGCTCCTATCTCCCAGCAGCTCAGTGGGAGTACCCTACAACCCTTTTTTCTTCGAAGGCAGCCTATTTCACACAGTGATTACTTACTTTTAACAACACACTGAGTTTGCAAAATCTACCTCTGTATTACTGGATGTGTATATCTTGAAAAGTCCTAATTTTGAAAAAAGAATGTGTAGAAAAATAGACTGTATCCTCTGTATAAATCAGTTGCAATCTTCATCTCTGACAAACCTCAAAAATCATATGTTGAAAGCAGCTTGGCCAAGCCACTCATTTCTGCTGCATATTGGTATTTACCACAGATAAGGCTGTGCTGTAACCTCTTGTACTGTAAAACATGATGAAGAATATGAAACCAGCTGCAGCTGTATTTCACTGAGAGGAAGGAAGTGGTGGCACTTGTTTTCATTACATAGGTTTTGCACGAATGGTCATGCAAACCAAACATAACATGCAGTAGCATTTCTAATGGAAATCAAAATTCAGTGTAATTGGCTCTACTTTAATACATCAAGTTGTAGCGCACACATATCCAAAATCACATGGGTTTATTTCAGTTTTATTCCTCGGATAAGTACAGATTCAAACACTGATTTTATAGTATAAACTTCTTTTTTTTATAATTTTCAGTCTTCGGTAACTGGGTAAGGTTCACTAGGCACCACTGCCTGTTTTCAGGGGCAACCTGGGAGCACTGGGCAGGCTGTGAGTCAAACAGTATGCAGGTGGAGGTTGTGCCAATCAAACCCAGGTGCTGAATGTACGAAGCTCATTCACAGCTCATTACTCTAACCTCTACACTATACTACCAGCCTCAAATGGCTTATGAATTGTACACAATCACTGAGAAAGCAGAACAACAAATTAATATGCTAGCCATACACGCTTGCACCAACTACTTGGCAAATACCCAACACTGAAACTACACTGCTGTATGGTGGTGATGGTGGTCCTGCACTGGTGAAGGTACTATCCTTTGGATGACATGTTAGACCGAGGTCCCTTCTGCCCATATCTGGTGGCTACCCAGAGAAAGTTCAAGATTCTAGGGCACTTTTTGTAGAGGTAGAGAAGCTATTTCCCATATCCTGGCTGTTATTCCATCTCTCAGAAGAATACAAGTTCTAATGAATTATGGCTGCTTGGTGTTTAGTAATAAAATACCACGCCTAATGACTGCTGCATGTATACCATGTATGGTCCCTGCACTACCAGTATCTTACTTATTGGTTTACAAAGTGCTCTGGGATACATCATGTATGAAAAGCATCACATAAAACTAGATTCCATTCCATTCTATACACTGCAGGCATGTGGTTCATATCTTCCATCGCAAATATGTAAAAATAATTGTTACTTCTGCATCAAAACAGGCTTCCAACTATCTGTAACCCCTAGGTGGCGCTATCCCAAGGGCTACTACCCCTGCCTGCTTGGCTAGTAGCAGGTTAAGAGGTCTGAGTTTGGAAATGGGTGCCTCCACCCAGAGGTCAGGGTTGGTAGTGGAGAGTTAACCTGGGCACAGCCCTCCAGGACACTGTAACCCTCCCCTTTCCTTACTAGTGGCCAGAACAATACACAATAATCACTTTCACAATACCCCGATACACCACACAAGTACCCACACTGTTTGCACTTACCACCAGGGCTTTCCTCTTGCCTGGCCCTGGGGACCCCCTGTAAAACAAGGTTATACACAGCAAATAACAGCGGTACAGTACTCTTGCACAAACTGGAACCACAGTCAGGGTAAATGCAAAAAAAGTTAGATCTGATTTATTTAAGGGACTTGAACAAGGGAGGGGCATAATCAGGTTAATTTGCTTAAAGGCTGTATCAGTCAAACAGTTATGCATGCACTTCAGGGTCCGTAAACAGTCACACACTCTGGGTACCCAGATGGAGAATGGTGGGCTAGCCAGAAACGTTACAGCTGGTTGGAGCCATGTGATGGAAGAAAACAACATGCACAACACACACTATTTGTAATCCAGAGCTGGAGGGCTCAGTTCATGAAAAGGAAACAACAAGACAATCCGATGACACACTTTTAGATTAGGCTGTTGTTGCAGGGAGCTACCCTGATGATTACTCACGATACCCAAGGCTGGATGAAAATCGAGACAGCAGGTGGTTAATCTGGACTGCCAGGAGAAGCAGGGCCCACATGAATCACGGAGGTGTCGTTCCTGCTCAAGTGTGGAGCAGGGGGCTGATCCACAGGCAGGTCTCTTGTCGATGGCTTTCTCTGTGCAGCGGGTAGTCTGGTTGGGCCAGTGTTGGCAAGGCCCTGGCCAAATGGAGACATATTCAGATACAGTCCGTTTTGCACTGGATACAGCTTCCAGCAAGCAGAACACAGTTCACACAGTGGGGAACCAAATCACAACCCACTAACAACTCACAGCACATTTACATGTAAGGAAATTCTACTGTACCAGGCAAACCGCTCTCCGGTCACAATCGCAAAGTCTCTGCACAAACCGGGGATTCAAAAGCAGCTGGAAATCCTGACAGCCCGATCGCATTCAGCAAAATCTTCAGTCTTCTTCAGGTATGAGCCTGGTGAAATCCTGACAGCCCGATCGCATTCAGCAAAATCTTCAGTCTTCTTCAGGTATGAGCCTGGTAAAAAATCAATGGCTTACTTCATTCTCACAAACTTTGATTTAGTTTGAAATAATTCTCTTCTCTCCCTCTCAGGGGCAGCAGGCAGACATGCAGGCCACAACTCAGGCCTTTCAAATTTCTCCTATGCAAAACTACACAAACTCTTGCCCAAATTACTTGAGCTGTTCTTCTTCACTTCTCAGAACAGAACTAACTGAAAATTGCAAGCAGTCTGCGAAATCCCCCAAGATCCAAAATGTTCGGTTGGCTGATCTGTCTGTCATTCACAACAAAGGCTCCCCCTTCAGGTGCAAAAAGGCCGCAAAAGCCCAAAACTACAATTCGTACAGATTTTGATTCCAGACAGCTCCTGTAGTCCAGCTCCATTTAAGGTCCCACCAGAAGTGACTGGTCCAATTCACAGGCCTGTGCCAAATGGTGGGGATAAACAAGACAGTCTTTGCTGCAAAGAAGGCAGGTTAGACAAACTACTTTATCACTATCACTCTAAATGATTTTCAGCAAATAGTTACATCTTTCAACAGAGATCCCTCTCAGATTACTTATGACTGCAATTCAGGCAGCTCTTAAAGAGACAGTGCACAGAGGCTATACAGGCACTCTCTGTCAATCACATTTAAACTGCTAAAACGCAGGACACCAGCCTGGCAGTGAGCATTTAGGCAAGCTCAATGAAGAGTTTTCGGGAACCCCCATTTGTAGGGGGGTTACATCCTTCCCTGCCTGGAGAAAAGTTGGCATCCGCGTCAAGTCTGTACCATCATGCATCAGTTGACATAAACTTATTACTTTACTATACATATTTACTGCACTTCATGATACTATATCCATTCTGACAACACACTGTGAACATTTCATACAGGTAAATTGAACATTACTATACTGAAGCAGGTAATAACTTCTTGTACCTTAAACAATGTAAGAGGGGGCTCCTTCCCTATCAGCTAACTTGGGGCTAGATGGGGCAGGGGCACCATAGTGAGAGGGAAAGGCAAGTAACCTGGAATTGGCCATCAAGCTCAATTTGGGCAGTGAGCTTGGTGAGACATAAACACCTTTGTGCACCACATTGAGAGGCAAATCCACTGGCCTCCCAGTAGAATCATAACAGAGATGTACTACTGGCTTGACAGCTCAGCCAGTATTTCTGAGGGGGACAACTACAGTTTCTGTACTCTCAGCACTGGTCTGGGGACTCCCATCACTTGTGAGGGGTGCCTCTGCCAGGATGGGAACGTCCAAACTTGGAGCACTGTCTGCACCTTGCTCTGTAGGCCCTGTTTCTACAGCACTTGACTCATTTTGCAAAGGCTCAGGAACAATCAAGCTTTGAGGCACTCTCATAGTGTTCTTCAAGTTCTGGTATGTCACCAGAAAGACTCATTCCATCAGCCCCTCCCTCAGGCAAATCATACAGTTCCACAATACACAGAGACTCAGCATCTTCAGATGTGATACTTTGCACTTCACTTTCAGGGAGCATTGGCTCCAAGAACAAAGCTGGGGAGTTACGCAGTCCAGAAGGCCCAGCTTCACCCTCATAATTAATCATGGGGTTACCTCGAAACAGCTGACTCAGTTCATAAGAGGGGTAATAGGCATAGTTGCAGTCACTTTCATCAGAAGTGGACTGACTGTCACTATCATGCTGGGCTTGCTGAGGAGGAAACCTTAAATCTGTGACCACTGGGGTAGGTTGACTCTGTCTCCTTCTTGCAGCAGCATGAGTCACCGGTCCAGGGGGCTCAATTTCTGGGGGTTCAGCCTCAATCGTGACTTGGCCGATAGGTAGCAAGTGGTTACAGTGCATGGTCTTGACACCTTTGGAGTTGTTCTCTGGGTGCACCTTGTACACAGGTAAATCATCCAACTTTCCAATTACTACATGGGGAAGATGGTGCCACCATTCAGCAATTTTGTGTTTACCATGTAGTCCCAAATTGCGTAACAACACACGGTCTCCAGGTCGAAGCTCTTGAGCCTTTACTTTTTTATCATGCCTCTCTTTGTTGGCTAGATTTCTCTTGGCGGCCATTGTCTGGGCCAGTTGATAGGCATGGTTCAATTGAGCTTTCAGTTTTTGTACATATTGCAAGTAGTTTTCGTCTCAGACCCCATCTGGAGAGACCCCAAAACAGACATCAACTGGCAGCCAGGCCTCTCTTCCGAACATGAGGCTGTATGGGGAGAACCCAGTAGCATCATTTTTCATGCAATTGTGTGCATGTACCAAGGTCCTAATCTGCTGGCTCCATTTATGCTTGTCTTTTGGGTGGAGGGTGCCCAGCATGTCTAGAAGGGTGCAGTTAAAACATTCTGGTTGAGGGTCTCCCTCCGGGTGATAGGGGGTGGTTTTTGACTTTCACACCCCCCATAGAGAGAGTATTTATTTGATTAGTCAACTCTCAAAGTCTCTGCCCTGGTCAGAGTGGATGTTCCAGAGGGGCACCATACTGGACGAAGAAATTTTCCACTAGCACCTTGGCCACGGTAGATGCCTTTTGATCTGTCGTGGGAAAAGCTTGTGCATACCGTGTGAAATGATCCGTAACCACTAACACATTGCCAATGTTCCGCTGATCAGGTTCTAAACACAAGAAGTCTATGCAGATTAGTTCCATGGGGTGCTGGTAGTAATATTAATAAGGGGGGAGGGAGCCCTCTGAGGCAGGGCTTTTCTTTGCAGGCAGCGACTACAAGTCTTTACATAGTGCTTAACATCGGCCACCATTTTGGGCCAGTAAAAGTGAGATCATACCAGATCAAGGGTTCTGTCAATGCCGAGGGGCCCCATGTGATTGTGGAGGGACCTCAGTACCAAATCTTTAAAGGCCTTGGGCAGGACCAGTTGTTGCTTGTCTACTTTGCCACTACGATCTACTGTCTCTCTATACAACGACTGATTGAGCACCTTCAATCTGGGGCCTTCTTTAAACAATAAAGCAGTTCGCAAGTCAGTGGAACTTAACTTAGACACATCTTTCCCCGCATTCAGGGCATCAAGTGCTGGCTGAATCATAGGATCTTGGTATTGAGCCCACTGAATGCTGTCATTGTCAAATTGAGGTAGTGCACTAATATCTAGAGCAGATAAGTGGCAATAAGCATCTGGTATGCAGGTGTCAAAAGGGCCCAAGCAATCTACTAAACAGTCCACTGTGTCCACAGACATCTGTTAATCTCTATCAAACGTTTGGCACAATGCTCGAATGTCAGGTTCAGACAGCCTGACCCAATCACTCTTGGAAGTGGGTCTTCGTGATAGGACATCAGCATCAATATGGTTCAGGCCCGGTCTGTATCCAACAGCATAATCATAGGTTGATAATGCAGAAAGCCACCGGTGCCCAGTGGCATCTAATTTAGCTGAAGTCTGTACATTGGTCAAAAGGGTTATTGGCAGTCTTCACTAATATCTTTGCCCCATAGCGGTATTCCTGAAACTGGTCAATGATGGCCCATTTTAGCGCAAGGAACTCCAACTTATGCACAGAGTAGTTTCGTTCAGATGGGGTCAAACCCCTACTAGCAAAAGCTACTGGTTTAAGGCCATCCTCATGGTCTTGATACAGCACCGCTCCTAGATCCTGCAGTCTAGTGTCCGTATGTAGCACATAGGGTTTGGTGGGGTCGGCATAGGCAAGGATGGGGCATGGGTGAACTGATATAAGATCTCATGGAAGGTTGCTTCACAGTTGGGCATCCAGCAGGGCCCAAAGAGTTCACCTGGGTGGACGTATACTTTTTCTGATTCTTAAACAGACCCTTTCTTGTATTTACTATTGGTAGGAGGGTAACCCTGGGTAAGGTTCAAGAGTGGGCAAATCACCTTGGAATAGTCTTTTATAAACCTGCTGTAGTAGCCACAGAACCCTAGGAAACACTGTAGTTCTTTCAGATTATGGGGCTGGGGCCAAGTAGTCAGTGCTTCAGCCTTACTGGGATTAGTCTCTATTCCTTTTGTAGATACTATGTGACCCACATACTTCACGGAGGTTTGGAAAAACTGGCACTTGTCAAGGGACAGCTTGAGGCCGAAGTCTCCCAGTTGGTCTAGGACTTTAAACAGTCAGTTCTCTTGCTTCTCGAAGGTGCTTCCAAACACAATGACACCGTCCAAGTACACCAGGCATTCCAGCAAATTCACATCTCCTACCGTATGTTCCATCAGTCGCTGAAAGGTGGCCGGGACACCCGATATCCCCTGTGGTATCCTCAAAAACTTGTAGAACCCCAATGGATGGATGAAGGCTGTTTTCTCATGGTCTTCCGGGGCCATCGGGATCTGATAGTATCTGCTGCAAAGATCCAACACCGAGAACCATTTGTTCCCATTCAAGCAGTCCTGGGCATCTTGTATACAAGGCATAGTGTATTGGTCTGGGATGATCCGCCAGGTCAGGGTTCAATAATCAACACACATCCTCACAGACCCATTCTTCTTATGCACAACCACAATGGGAGAGGTGTATAGGCTTCTGGATTCTTGTATCACACCAGCAGTGAGCATTTCCTGCAGGTATCTTCTCACCTCATCTATGTCTGCTGGGGCTAGGCATCGGGACCTCTCTTGAAATGGCCATTCATCGTGCAGGTGTATGTGATGCGCCGCACCCTGGAGACATCCCACATCCCATTACTTCAATGAATACACTTGGTCTGTCTGGGCAAGTCTCTTGCTAATTCTAGCCATCCATTCAGCTGGCAATGGGGAGTCACCAAAGTCAAACAAGTCTGGGGTCACTCTCTCCTTCTCACCTGGGTGCTTGTTGCTGGGCAATACTTCAGTGTCTGCACAGTGTACCATATCTAGGGTGCAACCTCTGTTCACCCAAATCTCCCGATCTGACAGATTGTGAATCTGGACCATCACTCATTGTGCATAGGCATGGGCATGAGCAGGCGAGATGCTGGGCTTTACCAATAATCCTTCTGGCAATTTTCCATCACCAGACGCATCCTACGTCAGTATTTTGTTCTTGACATCTTTCCAGAGGCGGACTTCCCCTTGAATGGTACACTGGGCATTAGGGGCCAGTAACATTGAATCGGGATCCTTCTTCCACATGATCCCCACCGGTTCATCCTGGTCTACTTCCTCGAGTTTCTGTTGCAAATTATAGGCCCTCCTGATCAGAGACAGAATTCTCAGGGCCCTCCCTGTCCGTCGCCCTTGTTTCTCATGACAGAGTTGCGCCAGTCTCCAAAACATATAGGCATTTGTCCCAATTAACAGGGGGAACCCATCATACAGTCCTGTGGGGGGACACACCAGGGCCAATGTCTCTACTCGCTCCTCTATACCAGTTACAGTTACAGGAAAAGACAACCAGAGGCGGACATACCCTAGGTAGGGATAAGACTTGTAGATCAGGCTCCACACATGTAGGCCTTCCAGGGATTGCAAAGGCACATCAGATAAGTGTTTGTCATACTAGTCCTGGAATACAATGGTCACTTGTGACCCACTGTCAAGCACAGCCCGAGTATAAATACCATTCACAGTCACCGTAGTCTCCATTGAAGGGCCCACTATTTTGGACCAGTCTGGAGAGGCAGTAGCAGAGGCCTGAACAGACGATTTAGCCACAAAGAAATTTGAGTTAGGGTTTCTCAAACCCTCACTGCTGTCATTTCGGGCACCCCTTGGCCATTGATTTGCTTTTTGGAGCTCCCCTTGGAGTCTGTTTACTACTCTTTCTAAGTCCTTCTGAGACCAGCATTCTCTTTTCATATGGCCATCCTTTCCACAGTTGTAACAAATGATGGACTCCTGGGTCATCCTGGGAGAGAACATCATATGAGGAACTGAAGCAGTAGTAAGAGATTGGGGTCTAGTATCTGCTTGCAGCAGTGAGAGTGGTGCAACGTGTCTTAACAGTTCCTTTAGAGTGGCAGTCAATCCGGTGATCTCAGCCTTGGAGCCTACCTCAGTAGCGGATGCCTGAGGGTGCATCCCCACCCCCATGGCAGTCACGTCCTGAAAGGGACCATAATCTTGTTCCATGGGGGAAACCCTTGCAGAGGCACCCGTCTTCAACTCTTGGACTTCCTTTAGCAGCTCATCTTTCCAATGCTGGGCCCAAGGCGTCAAGTCCTTTGCATTCTCAGAGTGCTCGTTAACTGCTGACTTTTGCCCTGAGCCTCACTTGGCTGATCAGTCTTGGTCACTTGTGCAGCAGCAGCAGCAGATATGAGTGCAATTCCCCCACAGGGTCACCTTTGCTCAACCCCCCCGAGTTTCTTTCATTAGCTCGTCGTAAGAGAGGGGCAATTCCAGTCTGGTGGCAAGGCACAACTGAAGCAGTAACAATTCTAAAAATGGAGCAGACTTAAGGATCCAGTCCAGTCTAGTTTGATCTAATTCATTTGATGGCAAACTACCCTTTCTGAGGCACTCCTGTAGTAGCTTTTCAAGCCGAGGTACATACACAGACAATGGCTCCCCTGGGTACTGCTGCGCATTTCTTACTCTCCACCACAGATCCTCATCTGTATCTGGACTCCCATACACATTTTCCAATGCATCAAGATAGTCCTGTACAGTTGCTTCGGGGTTATTGGCCCGCTTGGCATGGATGGTAGCCAGGGCAGGACCTCAGAGGCTCTCACTCAACCTCTTTCATTTCTCTGCTTCGAGCATTGCCATTCAAGTACTAGAGGGACAACATATTCTATCCAGGTCTCCCAGTCATCCTCCCCTGGTGGGTGGGGAGGGTGCCCAAGAAGATTCTCAGTCTTTGGTAGGAGTCGTGACTAATGGCAGGTACAGATATAGGGGCCAGTATTGGCGTAGGCATGGAAGGCGGGGCAATAACAGGTGCTGGAGTGGGAGGGGTATTGGGGAAGGAACACTCCCAGGTGGCAGGAATAGTTTCTTAAAGTCCTCTATGGTTTCTCCTTCCTCCAGCAACAACTTAGCAAATTTTTCCTCAAAAGTCTAAGATGATGGTGGGCACTCATCCTCCCCAGGGTCTTTACTATCTTTTGCTATCACTCTCCAGGCAGCTAGAACCCCTTCTGGGGCAATAGTCTGTGGAATTTTAGAGCTGTCCATGAGGTCGCTACACTCTACCAAGGCTATGAAAGTTTGTGCGATCAAATCAGTCTGTCGACCCACCACCACAGGGTTTTTTAAACATTTAGCTTTGGAGAGTGTTCCCTCTACAGTGTCTTTACTGGTATTCAGGGGAATATCCAGTATAAGTAGAGCATTTTGGGGGTTGATCTCCTGCCCAGTATATCACCCCACCAACTGGTGTACAGCCATTTCTACTGGGGAAGCCATTAATCTTTAACAATAATTTGTAATTTTTGGCCGCTAGAAAGCATAAAATCCCAGTGGTGAGACTCCAAAATGTAACCCCTAGGTGGCGCTCTCCCAAGGGCTACTACCCCTGCCTGCTTGGCAGGTAGCAGGTTAAAGGGCCTGAGTTCGGAAACGGGTGCCGCCACCCGGAGGTCAGGGTTGGTAGTGGTCAAGCTAACCTGGGCACAGCCCTCTGGGACACTGTTACCACCCTCTTTCCGTACTAGTGACTAGAACAATACGCAGTAATCACTTTCACAACACCCCAATACACCACACAAGTACCCACACTGTTTGCACTTACCACCAGGGCTTTCCTCCGGCCTGGCCCTGGGGACACCCCTGTAAAACAAGGTTATACACAGCAAATAACTGCAGTACAGTACTCTTGCCCAAACTGGAACAACAGTCAGGGTAAATGCAAAAAAGAGTTAGATCTTGATTTATTTAAGGGACTTGAACAAGAGAGGGGCGTAATCAGGTTAATTTGCTTAAAGGCTGTATCAGCCAAACAGTTATGCATGCACTTTAGGGTCCATAAACAGTCACACACTCTGGGTACCCAGATGGAGAATGGTGGGCTAGCCAGGAATGTTGTAGCTGGTTGGGGCCCTATGATGGAAGAAAATAACATGCACACATATTACACACTATTTGTAATCCGGAGCCGGAGGGCTCAGTTCATGAAAAGAAAACAAGACAATCCGATGACACACTCTTAGATTAGGCTGTTGTTGCAGGGAGCTACCCTGATGATTACTCATGATACCCAAGACTGGACACAGGCTGGACGAAAATTGAGACAGTAGGTGGTTAATCTGGAGTACCAGGAGAAGCAGGGCCCACATGAATCGCCGAGGCATCATTCCTGTTCAAGCGTGGAGCAGGGGGCTGATCCCCAGGCAGGTCTCTTGTCGATGGCTTTCTCTGTGCAGCGGGTAGTCTGGCTGGGCCAGTGTGGCAAGGCCCCGGCCAAATGGAGACAAATTTGGATACAGTCCATTTTGGGCTGGATACAGTTTGCAGCAAGCAGAACACAGTTCACACAGTGGGGAACCAAATCACGACCCACTAACAACTCACAGCATATTTACATATAAGGAAATTCTACTGTACCAGGCAAACTGCTCTTCGATCACGATCGCAAAGTCTCTGCACAAACCGGGGATTCAAAAGCAGCTGGAAATCCTGACAGGCCAATCGCATTCAGCAAAATCTTTGGTCTTCTTCAGGTATTCTCACAAACTTGGATTTAGTCTGAAATAATTCTCTTCTCTGCAGCAGGCAGACATGCAGGCCACAACTCAGGCCTGTCACAGTTCTCCCATGCAAAACTACACAGAACTCTTGCCCAAATCACTTGAGCTGTTCTTCTTCACTTCTCAGCCCGGAACTAACTGAAAATTGCAAGCAGTCTGAGAAATCCCCCAAGATCCAAAAGGTTCGGTTGGCTGATCTGTCTATCAGTCACAACAAAGGCTCCCCCTTCAGGTGCAAAAAGGTGCCAAAAGCCCAAAACTACAATTCCTACAGATTTTGACTCCAGACAGCTCCTGTAGTCTGGCTCTATTTTAGGTCCCACCAGAAGTGATTGGTCCAATTCACAGTCCCAGGCCAAATGGTGGGGATAAAAAAGATGGTCCTTGCTGCAAAGAAGGCAGGTTACACAAACTACTTTATCATTATCACTCTAAATGATTTTCGGCAAATAGTTACATCTTTCAACAGAGCTCCCTCTCAGATTACTTATGACTGCAATCCAGGCAGCTCTTAAAGAGACAGTGCACAGAGGCTATACAGGCACTCTGGCAATCACATTTAAAATACTAAAACGCAGGACACCAGCTTGGCAGTGAGCATTTAGGCAAGCTCAAGGAAGACTTTTCAGGAACCCCCATTTGTACGGGGGTTACATATCAATTAGTGTCTAATCTCTGTGAGATAAATTAGAATTGTGATTTTCCAATAACTTAACATGTAGGATTGCCATAAGCACAAGTCTAATGGAAGGGACCATCACCAGTATAATCAAGGGGACCTACCATACACTTGGTGCTCTCTCACACATGAGAAGCTGCCTAATCCCCAGCATCAGTGTTGTGTTGAGAAGGTTCAATGTACCGCCACCAAAATGATAAGGAACATGGAAGACAAAAGCTACTGTTAAACTGCCATGTATTGACTATACATATCTATTTGTACTCTTTGCATACTGTGACACTCGGTTGTCATCTTGCTTGTAATCTCCCAGGTCAAGTCTGAAAATAAGCATTTGAGTGTCTAGTGCATTTACCTGGTAAATGGAAATGAAATAAATTAATAAATAAGGAGAAGCTGATAGCCCTTATCATGTTTATCTTTTCTTTTTTTTTTTTACCAGGAGAGACAGACTAAGGAAAGCTTGTTACAGGTGTGACCTGGGAGTACAAGGAAGTTAAGTGACTTGCTCAGGGTCACACAGTATGCAAGTGGGGGCTGTGGGATTCAAACCCAGGTCTCTGGGTTTGCAACTCAGAGCCTTAAACCACTGCACTATACTGCCTCCAAACAATGTGCCCCGTGTGAGGTGAAAAGGAAGTTGAGATGGGACTCGATCTCAGTCTTCCCCATGCTCAACGGTATCAACAAGATCAAACAGAGATCTCTGATCAGGTGTCCTGTAGCAGGACATGGTGTCACACCCCTTGAAGCTCAAAGGTGGTAAATTCAGGGGTAACAATAGGAAGCATTTCTTCTCCCAGAGGGTGGTGATCCTCCCACTTCCGAGTTTCAGGGCGCATACCTGCATCCTACTAGATGACTTAGTTCAGTACCTGTACATGTTAATACCTTTGCAAATTAAACTTTCACTGGTTTGCAGCAACAGGTTGTGTGCACTGGAGTTTTTTTGCTTCTCAGTTCGTTTTGCCCATTCTCTGGCTGCACACCACTCCCTGAATGCTCCCGTTTGTTTTTAGAGAATCCTGCTAGAGGACACCAGACCAAACATCTCAGAGTGTTTGGCCTTGCTGATATACTTGGGTATGTATACCCTTTTGCCTTCTGAATTCCTGATCATTTTGGTGGCCCTGTGGGAACTTCTCAAAAGTGTGAATGTCCTTTTTTTATTGAGGCATACAGACTGCACACAGCACTCCAGGTAGGGCTTGGTCAGACCACAAAAAACAGCAGGATTACTTCCCTGCTCATCTGGTCAACCCCTTTTTGATACAGCCCATTATTCTGCCAGGCCGGCCCTCTTGACAGTAGACACACATTGCTTCTCATGTTTCACCTTCCGTTCAGTGCCAGTTCTGGAGTCCACATCAGAGAAAAGACTAGGACCACACAGAGATTATAAAAAAGAAGACCACAAAGGTGATCCAGGGGGAGTAGGGGAGGTCATATGAGGAAAGGCTGACAGTCTGTATCAGGTATACACTGCAGGCCAGGAGGGAAAGGGGGATATTATTGAGACAAAGGCGGCCGAGGCCAAGACTGTGATGGGGTTTAAACTTGGTTGGGACAGATAAACGAGAATAGTGGGACCTAAAGGCAAAAGAGGAGAAGGGATACCTTGAAAAGGGGGTAACAATCTGCCACTATGGTTATTGGTTCTCTAAATCCAGCCTAGTGTAAGGGTGAGCATGGAGCTACACAGAAGCATACAACTTGATGGTAGATAAGGACAGCTTGGCCCACCTAGTCTGCCCAATTTTTCCCATACCTATACTGTCACCACAGACCCTACTTGATCTTCATCCTCCCTTGCTTCCCAACTTAGATTTCCATGTACCTAGCCCCCTATTCCATGCATTCTTGAGCTCTCCACTGTTTCCTCCCGCACCACCACCACTGGAAAATTGTTCCAGGCATCCACCACTCTTTCAGTAAAGAAGTATTTCCTCACATCTCTCTTAAATTTACCCCCTTACAGCTTCATTGCATGCCACCTTGTTCACTGTGCATTTTTTCCTCTGAAAAATACTTCCCTCTTGTACCTTATTTAAAACCTTGATGTAAATTATAGGTCTCAGTCATGTCCCCTCTCTCTCTCTTCTCTTCCAGGGTGTACATTTTGAAATCCTTCAGTCTCTCCCCATGTGGCTTCTGAGACAGCCCCTGCACTATTTTAGTTACCCTCCTCTGGACAGCCTCCAACCTGTGTATGTTCTTCCTGAGATGTGACCTCCAGAACTGGACATAGTACTCCAGGCGGGGTCTCACCAGTGATCTATACAGTGGCAACACCACCTCTCTCCTTCTGCTGGTGATACCCCTCCCTATACACCCCAGCTTCCCACTTTCCCTACCCACTGCCTTGTCTCAGTGTCTCTCCACCTTGAGGTTATCAGATATGATTACTTACAGGTTTCTTCTTGTTTGGGGACCATCAATATCTCTTGTTCAACTTTGTACTCTGCCTCTGGGATTCTGTGCCCTAAGTGCATGATTTTGCAATTTTTCACATTAAAACTTAGCTACCATTCCCTTGACCACTCCTCCAGTTTTTTCAGGTCTCTGCACATTCTCTCCACCCCCTCTGGAGTGTCTCCTCTATTGCAGATTTTGGTGTCATCTGCAAAGAGACATACCTTCCCTTCCAGCTCCTCTGCAATGCCGCTAATAAAGACATTAATGAGGACGGGTCCCAGTACTTAGCCCTGAGATACCCCGAGGTACTCCGCTGATCACCCTCCCTCCCTTCTCTGGAGTGAACTCTGTTTATTGACACCCTCTGTCACCTATCCCTTCACCAATTTCTTACCCATCTTACAACCTTAGGATCCACACCTGAACTGTCCAGTTTCTTTAGTAGACTCCTACTTGGTAGGGTGTTGAATACCTTACTAAAATCTAAGTAGGCCACATCTACCACCCTACCCTGATCTATTTCACAGGCAAAGAAATCTGTCAGATTTATCTGACATGCCCCCACCCCCCATGGGAATCTATCCATGCTGCCTTGGGTCAGTCTTGTAACCCACTGGAGTCAAGATACTGCACAATCCTTTCCTTTAGCAGTGATTCTGGTGGCAGTATAGCACAGTGGTTTAAGGCTCTGAGCTGCAAATTTGGTGACATCCAGCAGACCAGACCTGGGTTTGAATCCCACAGCTTCCACTTGCATACTGTGTGACCCTGAGCAAGTCACTTAACTTCCCTGTGCTCCCAGGTCACACCTGTAAAAAAACGTTCCGCTTAGTGTGCTACTCCTGGTTAAACAACTAAAAGAAATAAATAAATAACTTCCCCACCACCGACATTAGACTGACCAGCCGGTAGTTACCAGTCTCCTCCCTGCTACCGCTTTAATACAGCAGGACTACATCTCTGCCCTCCTCCAGTCCTCAAGAACCACTTTTGGTTCCAGTGAGCTGTTGAATAGGGCTGTCAGAGGTGAAGGCAGTACCTAACTGAGCTCCCTCAATACCTTTGACTGTACCCCTTCTGGCCCTATAGGTTTGTCCACTTTCAGATTTGTGAGTCCATTCAGGACTGTCTACTCTGTAAAAGGACTTAACTCCCCACCCCCCCCCAGTGCTTCTGCTGCTTATATGTGGCCCATCTCCTTCTGCTCCTTCTGTGAAGACTGAACAAAATATTTGTTCAGGATACCAGCTTTTTCCTGACCCTCCATTGTACAGTACCCCCTGCTCCTTTTAACTTCACAATCACTCCACTAGCCTTCCTCTTTTCACTTATGTACCTAAAAAATGTCTTGCCCCCTTTAGTTATCCCTGGGCTATTCTTTCCTCAGTTTGTGCTTTTGCACTCCTCACTACTTTCCCTGCTTCCCTCTGCTTCTCCTGATACACCTCCTTATCCTCTTCCCTCTGCATCTCTTTATACCTCCTAAATGCTATCCTTTTAGCCTTTACCCTTTCAGCCACTTCCTTTGAGAACCATAGCAGTCTTTCTTTCTTTATTTATTTATTTAAAAAGACACACTGAGCCAAGGCTCATTTCCATGTGCAACCCTGGGGCCGGGAATACATAAGGTACAACTTACAAAACAGAATGCGGATACAGAGGCAACACCCAACAAATACAGATGTAACAGCAAATTAAGTTGTCAAATATATTAACAGCACGGAATACAGCAATGAAAAGTGGATAAACATGGGAGAAGACAATAAAATACACAGTACCTCTTGGGGTAGGAGACTATGCTAAATAACCTCAGTTGAAGGGGATCAGAGCAGGAGATGGTCAGAAGGGAGAGGACTGGAGTTCAGGAAGGAGGTAGACAGGAACAGGAGGGTGCAGGAAGGTGCCTTAGTTGATGTCTAAAGGCAAGGAGTGAGGGGAAGCGGTGGAGGATAGCTGATTCCAGGAGGGATGGAAGGCAGTAGAAGAAAGCAGCTTGTCCAGCAGAGAAGTGAGTGTGGGGAATGCAGAAGATGTGGGAATCCTTAGAGCACAGAGAGAGAGAGAGAGAGAGAGAGAGAGAGAGTAGGAAGAGGAGGGGATGGAGGAGATGAGTGAGGAAAGGTAGGAGGGAAGGGTCACAAACCAGTATTTGGCAATGAGGCTGGCACTGTGAGACTGGCAATGTGATGGCAGTGGGAGAATGGAGAGGAAGGAAAAGAGGGAGCAGTGATGAGTACAGAATTGGTGGTAAAATGGCAAAAGACTTTGCAGAGGGCATCCAGTCTGGCAAGGAGGGAGGAGGAGGGGGTGGTGCCATAAACCACATCAGCAAAGTCAAAGACTGGGAGTACTATTTTGGTTACCACCTCCCGGTGGACCTAGGGGAAGAGGCAGTCTTAGCTGTGATACAAGGCACTGAGTTTGGACAGAATTTGGCATGGATGGCATTGATGTGGGCAGAAAAGTCAAGTTTGCTGTCAAGCCACACTCCAAGATACTTGAAGGTAGGGACAATCTTCAGAGGGGTGCTGTCTAGTTTCGAGAAAATGGGGGTGAGAGCCTGGCCGGTTTCTGGCTGGTGCTGAAGGTCATAGACATAGTCTTCTTGGTGTTGACCCTGAGTTGGTTGGCATGGAACCAGCACAATACATTGTGAAAGTCCTGCCAAAGCAGACATACCATGACTGAGGCCCAAGGGCTGGAGGTTTAAATGACCATGTTATTGCATACATGTGAATATATGAAGAGACACAAGCAGAAAGGAGGTAATTTAGGAACATGGAGAACAGAACAGGACCCAGGATGGAGCCCTGTGGAGCACCTGCTAGGATGGGGGAGACTGGATGCCTCCCACACATATCGATTGTTGACAACCCATGTGGTATGAACAGAACTAGTCAACAGTGAATGCTGAGAGGCCAGCAGAGCTCAGCTTGTTGAAGAGAAGGTGGGACACCAAGTCAAAGGCTTTGGCCAGGTCGATGAATATAGCTGAGTTAATATGGCCCTGATCCATAGGATACAGTCAGTTACCTGCAGCAAGGAGACAACAGTAGAGTGGTGCTTTTTAAAACCAGACTGGAAGGGGGCGAGATAATCAGAGGAATAGAGGAAGTCAGCAAGTCTGGAGTAGACAAGGGTCTCCTGAAACTTTGCAAGTGAGGGGAGGAATGAGATCGTCCAGAAGTTCCCAGGGAGGAGGAGTTGCCGCCTTTCTGCAGAGGCAAAACCTTTGCTATACCGTTCAGGCCTGAGGGACAGCACTAAGGGAGAAGGAGAGGTTCAGAAGGTGAGCAAGTGAGGGGGCAATGGCTGGGGCCAAGATGTGCAGAAGTTTGGGGTCCAGCCCATTACGACTGGACTTAGAAGGATTGAGTGAATTTAGGGTGAGGAATAATTTGTGGAGGGGGATGGGTGAAATGGAAGCTTTCAGGTGAGAGGGATGGGGGGACAGAGGGGGGAGTGAGCAGAAGATAGGTGAGAGGGTAGAGCATAGGTGGTAAAGAATTTGTTAAAATGAGCGGCAACTCAACCTGCCTTGTTGCTTATTGTATGTTGATAATTCTGAATCTTTCTGTTAAATTGTTTGTATCTCAATTTACTATATGTACTCCTCCCGGGTCGTACCTGAAAATAGGCAGCTGTTTGTCTAGTGCACCTACCAGGTCAACAAAAACTAAATAAATAAACTGAGGGAGAGTCAGACACCAGTAAGCCATTCACCAGGAGGACAAGGGGAGCAGATTGGGCTAAGGGATCAAAGAGCGAGTGAATGACCTTCCAGAATTTTGCAGTGGAATTCATGTTAGACTGGAGGTTAGATTTGAAATAGAGGTCCGCTTCAGTGCGGACAGCCTTTGTGCAAGAATTTCTGAGTGCCCTAAAGGTCAGGAGGCCAGGCAGAGACTGGGAGGATTTGAAATGTGCCCATGCTTTGTCACAGGACTTACACAGATCGGAAAGGTCAGGTGTAATCCAGGGGTGGTGGGAGTGTTTGACCTTCAGCTTTCTTAGGGGGGCATGAATGTTCCAGGCACTTGGGGTAAATCCCAATACTGACACTGTGGTGCAGCATGAGGGGGATGCTGCACACTTGAGGTGCCGTCTTTCAAATGAGATTTTAAACCGAGGTCCCCTTTGCCTGTTCCGGTGGTTGTTCAGGTGGATGTTAAAGATCCCATGGCACTTCTCGAAAAGAGTAGGGGAATATCCATGGCGTCCTGGCCAAATTTCCCCCATTCACTAAAAATACAACCAACAGCTTAATCTGGTTCAGTTTCATTTGGTTACCATCTGTATCTCCCCCCCTCACCTGGGACGAGACTGATAATAGGCAGAATTGCCTAGGCTTCCTTTCCCGGTTAATAAAAAACTAAAAAAAAAAAAAAAACACAACATGGAACTGGGAGAGGGCGATGACAATGTCCAAGACAGAATAGACAGGACCAGTCAGAGGCAGCAAGGTCATGTAGGAGGTGGAGGGCACTTGTGTCAGACTTTATGTGAGTTGAGTTTAGTAAGGAAGTTCCTAGCATTTTAGGTGGAAAGTGCTGAGGCCTTTAGGGAGAGTAAGGGGAGAAGAGGGAGAAGGGGCCAGGGTTAGGTTCAACATCGCCAGCAAGGAGAATGAGAACAGAGTTAGAATTCCTTCCCCTTGAGTGAGGGGAGAAGGGGGAAGAGGGAAGCAGGAGAGGGGGGAGAGAGGAGGGCATGGTAGAGAAATTCAAGGCTTAGGGAGGGGGACTGGAGGAGTCCATGGTGGATGGTAGGGATAAGGTAGGGGGGAGGTAAGGAGAGGAGGGGAGAATGTGGGGTTATGACAGGGGCCAGGGAGGGGAAGAGAACTGAGGGAAAAAGAGGAGAAGAGAGGGGAATATATGTGGAATGGCCTGAAGGGAGAAGAAGAGGGGGAGAGAGGGGACGGAGATAGAAGAGAGGAGGGTGATACAGACAGGGAGGGTACAGAGTATAGCAAAGAGTAGTTAGAAGCAGGTGACTAGTGAAATTAGATTGGTAGCAAATACCTTTACAATGATGACAAAATGCAATATCAAAACATCTTGGAAGTAATCTGACAAGGCAGTAAGCAAATTGTGTGAGTGAAATGGCAGCAGTGGCAGCAAAACCTACAGATAATAACTAAGGCACGCTTGCTAAGCAGAACAATGTAATAGTGGGCATTACAGGAGCATATAACGCAGGCAACAAATTAAATCAGCTGTTGGTACGAGACCCTCAAAGTTCAAGGTGACCCAGGTAAGGAGTCAGCAATAATTAACTAACTCAACTAACAAATAGGCCCAATGGACTGGGGTCATAGCACAAAAGCTATAGGTGACCTAGGTAGGGCGTAGGCAATAATTAGCATTACAGGCTGGACACAAATAAGCCCTAGAGTCTAGTACACATAAACAGACATCCAAGCCCATCCAGCTGGGTTGCAACAGTAGCAGTAGTTCATTAAAGGTAGTGAGCAGCAGGTTACCCGGTAGAGGTGGAAGACTGATAGTCAGGAAGGGTAGGCAGGCAGTGTCAGAGAGGGAGCAGCATTCCCAGACAATGGCAGACACCAGGCTGACTCCAGGCAGACTCCAGTTTAAGTCCTTAGTGCTCATCCTTTGAATGGAGGTTGCTTGAACTGGAGGTCCCGAAAAGACACAGAGCCCCACCATGTAAGCTCAGGGCTTGTGTGGATTGACTGGTTCAGGTTGAGGGGGATGTCCCCCTCTTTTTCTCTTGTTTTTGCTCATTTTGTGCAGAGGTTTGTTGCCTTCTCTATGCCTTCCCTGAACTTAGCCCCCTGTTCCTCTACCCCACCCCACCAGGTGATCACTGAGGCATTCACATATTTTTATAAAATCTGCCCTCCTGAAGTTCAGAACCCTCATGCTTGTGTGGTTTGCTTCCATTGTCATCCTCATGTTGAACCACATTGTACAGCAATCACTGGTCCCCAGGTGGCCTCCCACCTTGATCTCTGACTGCAACGCTGTACCTGTTCATGAGCACCAAGTCCAGTACTGCCCCATCACAAGTGGGCTCCTTGACTAGCTGTCAGAGACCCCCCTTCCCCACAGAGAGTCTAGGATGCCCCTGCTCTTAGCTGAAGTTGCAGCTGGGAGGCTCCAATCTACATCTGTCAGAATGAAGTCCCTCACCAGCAACACCTCCATTTTTCTGCCCTTGTGTTTATGGGTTCCACCAGTACCTTTTGCAGTTTCTGCCCCTGTGTTGGAGGTCTGTAGAGCATACCAGTGCAACTACCAGCTCTGGTTTCTGTCTCCAGGGTGACTCACAGAACCTCCAGTCCCTCCCCTCCCTTTCCCCCGGATTCCCTGTGTCTTCGTCGGTTTGATACCATCCCCTACATACAGCACCACCCCTCCTCCCTTCCCTCTCACCTTATATTTCCTGAACTCAGTAGAGCCAGGTATGACCATCTCCCAGTCATGGTTTCCTGTGCACAATGACTCAGTAATGGCCATGATTTCCATTTCCTAGACGTCTGGCGTTCGCGCACATGATCTTCCACACTTTGTTCCTGTTTTACCTGCTATCCCCCTTTTCCCCCCATCTGTTCTTCTCCTTTTTCCCTCTCTTTTCATAATTTTAACCTGTCCCCTTTGTTTGCTACCACACTGCTTTTTTCTTTATTTAGCACCCTGTAGGATGTTCCTGGCTTAGGTCCTCCCTTCTGTCTGCTTCAGTCTGTGTGTATGGGGGGGGTCCCTTCCTTATTCATTCCACCACCCCTTCAGGATTCAGCTAGTTTAAATGTTCATCATAGACATAGAAACGTAGACTTTGATGGCAGATAAGGACTGCTTGGCCCACCTAGTCTGCCCATTTCCCTACCTACAGGATAGGCCGCAGATCCTAGTTAAACAGCAGCCTATTTCTTGCTACCCCCCACAAGAATTGCCTTATGTCTGTCCCATGCATTCTTGAATTCTCCCACAGTTTTAGACCCCACAACCTCCTCAGGAAGGCTGTTCCATGCATCCACTACCCTCTCTGTGAAAAAATACTTCCTCACATTGCCCCGGAACCGCGCCCCCCCCCCATCTTTAAATTGTGTCCCCTTGTTCTTGCACGTCTCTTTTTCTGAAAGATGCTACCCTCTTGGACTTTGTTGGTTCCACTGAGGTACTTAAAAGTTTCTATCATGTCCCCCTCCCCCTTTCCTCAAGGGTATACATGTTTAGCTCCTTTAGTCTCTCCTTGTACGGCTTCTCTTGCAGACCCTGCACCATTTTAGTTGCCCTCCTCTGGACTGCCTCTATCCTGTCTATGTCCTTGCGGAGATGGGGTCTCCAGAACTGGATGCAGTACTCCAGATGGGGTCTCACCAACTGTCTGTACAGACGGATAACAACTTCCTGTTTTCTGCTGGTGATGCCTCTCCCTATGCATCTCAGTATACCCCCAGCCCTCCCTACTGCCTTCTCATATTGCTTGCTAACCTTAAGGTCATCTGATATGATTACCCCCAGGTCCCTTTCCTTTTTTGTTGTTGTTACTACCCCCCCCATTGTGTAATCTTCCCCTGGGTTCTTGTTTCCCAGGTGCATTATTTTGCACTTCTTTGCATTGAATCCTAGCTGCCATACTTCTGACCATTCCTCCAACCTTGTCATCAGGTCCCAGAAGACGGGAGGATGGCAAACGTCATCCCTCTTCATAAGGCGGGTGATAGAGAAGAGGTGGGTAACTATACACCTGTGAGTTTAACAACCATAGTAGGCAAAATTATGGAAACGTTACTGAAGGGCAGGATTCAGCAGTATTTGGAGGACAATTAACTTATCGTTAGGTATCAGCATGAATTCACTAAGGTGAGGTCCTATCAAATGAACTTAATAGAGTTCTTCAACGGGGTCACTAGGGAAGTGGACCAAGGGGGTTAAGTGGATATTGCGTATCTTGATTTTAGGAAGACGTTTGAAGCCTTTATCTGCTTTATCTGCTTCAAGGTCAGTTGGCATTCATTTGTATCCCCCTTCCCCGGGTCGTGCCTGAAAATAGGCAGGATTTGTCTAGTGCACTTATCTGGTCAACAAAAACTAAATAAATAAATCCATTCCACATGGGGGACTGATCTATAAATTGGATGGACTGGAACTGGGGGTGAGAGTAGTTAGATGGGTGCAAAACTGGCTAACAGATTGGAGTCAAAAGGTAATAGTAAATGGTGTCGACTCAGGGGAAGGAAAGGTCACAAGCAGGGTTCCCCAGGGGTCCGTGTTGGGGCCACTGCTTTTAAAATATTTGTGGTGGATATAACAAAGGGTTTAAGGGGTAGGGTGTGTCTCTTTGTGGATGATGTGAACCTCTGTAATGGGGTGGAAAACCAGGAGAGGAAAGAGAATATGCACAGGGACCTAGGATTATTGCAAGCTTGGGGCATACGCTACAGATAGAAGGTGGCAGGTTTAGGGGAAACATTAGTAATAACTTTTTCACTGAAAGGGTGGTGGAAAAGAGGAATGAGCTCCCAGAGGAGGTGATATGGGAGGTCACTGTAAGGGGCCTTAAGAGAGCATGAGATGGCCACATGGGTCTGGTATTGGGAGTGGAAGGGGGGAGGGGAAGAGGATGCCACAGAGAGAGAAGTAGGTTGTTGGAGGAAGTCCTAGCCCTCTGCTAGGCACCTTGGGCAGACTTGGTGGGCCAGGCAGTCCTTTTCTGCTGTCATGTTTCTATGTTTCTATGAGTAACATTTAAACCATCCACTGAGGACTGTGGTTCCCCTCCCAGACGGATACAAGTCATCATCCTTGTATAGGACCTTATTTTTCCAGGTCGGTCCCCAATCCCCAATGCAGCTGAAACCCTCTTCTCTACATCATTCCATCAACCATGAGTTGAAGCTCTTAATGCAGAGTACCCTACCTCCCCCCCCCAGTCATAGACAGGCAGCACATCAAGTGAAAGCCACCAAGTGTGCTGCCTGCCTAAGACCACTCCTCAGCTCCTTCAGACTCTCACTGCACAATCCCAGCCCCATCCCTAGCCGGGTCATTAGTCCCCAGGTGGAAAATGACATCCAGCTCCCCCTCCTGCCCCACCACCATAGCAATCCTTAGGATTCACTTTCCATCCCTCCGAGCTGAGGCACCAGGTAGGCACCTCACCTCCCTCTTTCTCTCCCTTCCTGTTCCCACATCTATGCCCCTAATGGTTGAGTCCCCCACCAGAAGTTACTTCCTCCTCTTCTGGGATCCTCTGCCTCCCACCTTGGGGCTTTCCCTATGGAGGACACCCACATCCTTCCTGGCCACTACTCCAGGTCCTGTCCCACCAGAGTTACAAATTAGTTTTGTTGTGGCACTGGTTGCGGGGTGTGCCTCTGACCCACCATCCCCCAGCCTCCGGAGCCCACCATGACCCACAGGCCCTCTTTCTCCTAGGCGACCCCTGGGGAAAAGGTGATAGACACAATGGTCCCTGAGTGAGGGAAGAGATCCCTTGAATCCTAGCCAACTCAGCCCAGGGTCTAGGGACCTCATCCCTCAGCCCAGAGAGGTGCATGCAGCGAGACAGCAAAATGAGCAGACTGGATGGACCTCAGGGTTCTTTTGTGCTGACATAATCTATGTTTCTATGTTTTCTTATCTAGTATGATCCCCAGGTCCTTTTTTCCTCCAGTAGAGCAAAATGAGCCTCCACAGTATGTAAGTTCTATCTCTGTTTTTCCTCCCTATGTGCTGCACCCTGGATTTGGCTACACTGAATGTGACATTCCAGGAGTTTGACCAATTGCCCAGGTTGTTCCTGTCCTCCCAACGTTTGTCCCCATCATCTAAGGAGGCCACTACCCTGTCTAGCTCAGTGTCACTGACAAACTTAAGCAGTCTGCAAGAACCATAGTTTTCACATTGCTGATGAAGATGCTGATGAGAGTGGCTTCAGCACTGATCCTTGAGGGATGCTGCTGAGTACCTCTCTCCACCTGAAACAGTGCCCCGTCCACCACAACTGTCTGCTTTCTGCTTCCAGGCCAGTATGCAATCCACCTTTTACATGAATCATGTACATACAAGAGCAGATTTATATGTTTTTTTGAAACTGATGAACATGAACTTAAGAAAAAAATAGGCTTCCTTGTGCACTACAAAATCCCAGTCTGACTTTTAAATAAATATCCCTTCCAACAACTTTGTTCAAAATACTTTGTACCATTCTGTTTCTATAGAAGACACTTTCTAAGAGAAACAAACAGAACTTTCTGAGCCTGCATTTGTGTTGATTCATCTGATTGTCCTGGTCACTTAGTTACCTAAATAACCCTTGTCGTCAGGTCTAAGTTTTTTGGTCCACCCTTTAAGTCAGATTTAAGGAAAATTTATGTGAACTCTGGACAGCCTCATCTGATACAATTTTTTTATTTCTGTTTTTACCGTCTCTCTGAGCTGGCTTCTCTCCCCTCACTCAGGACCCTACATCACCCCAATTTCATCACCTTGCCATCTCCTGGGATTTACCCGATACATAGCCCTCATGGTTTGCCCCCATCATGGGGCCCTTAGGCTGGGCCAGGTTTCTTGGGCACTTCAGTTAAGTTGCAAAGGGCGGTGTTCATTTCAGAGTGGGGGATTGGGATAATTACCAAACAATTTTTTTTTATTTTGACCCACCTGTTATTCTACCTTGGGGACAACCAGCTCACTGCTGTTTTATGAATCTGTCCTCAACTGAACAATATGACCCATTATTTTTTTAATTTGACTCTTACTTTTTATACCCAGTGGGTCAGTGTTCCAGACAGAAAAATATCTGAAGAGCCCTGAAAAGGAGAGCCCAGGTCAGCAGATGCAGGGACTACAGGCAATGAAGGGCCATCATTCTGATTTGGTAAGGGTTCTGTTTCCTGTTTTGTCCCCTCTCACAGAGACTCAGGTTGTGAGTGGCTATGTGCATGTCATGTGTCAGTGACTACTTCAGCCAATTAGTGTCTCCCCCCTCAACTGTGTGCACACACCCCTGCACCGCCACCCCGGTCATCCAGGTGGTGGTCCAACAGAGGCAGTGTCTCCCCCTCCTCCTCCCTATAGGAGTAGAGCATCCTCCCCTCCCAGTGACCCTCCAATGACCTGATTCACCAGCGTCACAAGTGTTAGCATCAGTGCTACATTGATGGACTGGCCCCATGTCAAATCAGTTAGCCTATTTATCTCCCCAGGTCTGGACGGACCACTGGTCACCCCAGCCCTGAAGCCCTGACATCCCCTGTGACTTACCAGACACATCTTCCTGCATGGCTTAACTCCGCCCCCCCGGCGGGGTGGGTCCAACACCCCCCATCATACTGGATCTGGTTTACGTCTATGGACCCAGGTCATTGGGTGTGGGGTCTGCAGATGAAAAGATCATCTTGCTTGCCAGGATTTTTAACTTCTGCCAGAGGCCAGGCATGTGCTGGGTTCTGCACCCTCAGCAGACCCTCTGATTCCCCCACTCCCATACCTTGGTCGTCTGCATCATAAGCGGCAGCGCTACCGCTGCACCAGCGGTCCAGCTGAACAAATCGCTTTTAATTGGCTTGTTTCTGGTAAACAGGTTTTGTTTATTACTTGGTATTACTTGGTATTTGTGGGGCATAAGTAGGCGTCAGCCCATCGAGAATGCCCCGAACAGTTTTGTGGAACACTGTCACATTAGATTGTGGTTTAACCATATGTCTAAAGCCTTTTTGAAGGCGTCAAGTGTTTTGCTGTCTACCAAGCTTTGTGGAAGTTTGTTCCACAGTTTTGGGACCTGAACTGAGAAATAGTTTAACCTTCAGTTTGTTTTTACTTGTTGAACTTCTAATTGTTTTGAATATAGTCTTGGAACCAGTTTTCTTTTGGAGTAATATAAGCCACACTGCTCCATTAGGGATGGTGTTTGTAGTAGTTTGTAAAGAAATAACAGATCTCCTCTACTACACCTTAATTGTAAGGATAGTAGATTGAGCTTCTGGAGTCTGCTTTGGTAATCTGTGTGTGATAGATGTAGGATCATTCTGGTAGCTTTTCTCTGTATTTGTTCCACTCTGTCTATGTCTCTTCTTAAGTGAGGGCTCCAAAAAGGTGATCCATAGTCAGGGTATGGTCTGACATAAGTTATGTGTATAGGAATTACACATTCTTCAGTTTTTGTAATAAATGTATGGTTAATTCGCCTTAATAATGTATTTGAATTTTTTGCTAACTTACTACAATGGTCAGTAGAATTAAGTTTGTTATTAATTATGATACCGAGATCTTTTTCACTATTTGAAACTTTTAGTGTGGTACCTTTAAGTGTGTAAGATTGCATTGGGTTATTTATGCCAAAATGAAGTACTGTGCATTTGTTAATATTAAACTCCATTTCATTTGTAATGGCCCATTTGTTGAGCTCCGCTAGGTCATTTTTTAATTGACAAATATGATAAGCTGAGTCCACCCTGCCACCTAGTTTTGTGTGGTCAGCAAATTTGGAAAGTGTGTTAATGGAGTTTATTTGCATGTCAGAGATATATAGGTTGAATAAGGTTGGCCCAAGAACCAAGCCTTGAGGGACTCCACTGGATACTTCCCCCCGTCTGACAGTATGCCATTAATTCTGACCTGCTGCATTCTGTTGGTCAGCCAACTGTTGACCCAAATGACTAAGCTAGTAGGGAGACCTAAATATAGAAGTTTATTTATTAATTTGGTATGTGAGACTTGATCGAAGGCTTTACTGTAGTCCAAGAGGACTACATCCATCAGTAGATTAGAGTCTAACCCTTGATTTATTTTGTCATAAAAAGCTATAAGATTTGAGGTGCAGGAATGTCCCTGCTTAAAGCCACATTGTGTACTATCATTTATGTTAAGTGATTGTAGTTCTATTTCTAGTAGATTCTTAATTATTTTTTCTAGTAACTTGCAAGGTACAGAGGTTAGGCTGATAGGGCGGTAATTTGCAGGATTGGCTCTACCACCTTTTTTGAAGATTGGTGTTACATTAGTCTTTAACCAGTCCTGGGGAACAGTAGATTCTTCAAGTGATTTATTAAATATTATAGTCAATGGGATTTTTATAATTTCTGCTGTTTCAATTAGAAATCTGGGGCTAATAATTTTTGGTCCTGAACTACTATTTTTATTTAATGTTTTTAGTACCTCCTCTGTATGTTTGTAGGTTACACAAAATACTTTCGATCTAGTACTTGTAGATATTGGATGTGTTATGGGGTCTTTTTTCAAGAATACTGAACAAAAGTACTGATTTAGTATATCAGCTGTGTCCTAGTCTGTAGTTATTAATGTGTTGTAATTTTTTAGTGGTTCGACTTTCCTGGTGTTACCATTTTTTTTGTTCAAGTATGCAAACAAGGATTTATGTCCATTTTTAGTATGTGCAATTTTAAATTCCAAATTACATTTTGCTAATTTGATTACTTGTTTTCATTTTTTTTACTGAAGTTTGAAAGAGTGACATTTATTTTTTAAATTACAGGTGCATGTTTTTAATTTGTGATAAAGTTTCTTTTTATGCCGAATCCATTTTTTGATATGATTATTTAACCAAGGTGGTATCTGCCCTTTACTATTATATTTGTTTTTGATAGGGACTTGTTCTGCTTCCAGATTTGAAATTGTATTTTTGATAAAATTCCAGGATTCCTCAAGTGATAAGGGTAATGAGACGCTTTCCCAGGATATGTTCTATAAGTGGTTAATTATGGTTTTAAAGTCAGTTTTGTCATAATTCTTAAACACTGTACTATTTGAAATGTTTTGGTGATTATATGCCAAACTGAAAACTATAGACTTATGATCACTAGTACCCAGTGGTTCAGATAGGGAGAGATCAAATATATTATTGTCAGGGGTGGTAATCAAGAGGCCTAATATGTTATTACCTCTGGTGGGTTCATTAATTAATTGATCAAGACCCAAATTAATCACTGTAGAAATAAAGAGTTTGTCTCTTAAAGACTCACTCAATAAGGTATCCCAGTTGGCAGTTGGTAAGTTGAAGTCGCCCATAATTATAATATTCCCTTTGTCAGAAATACTCCTAATTTCCTCTAGTAAGGTGTTAGTATAATTAGAGTTGGCATTTGGTGGCTGATAACAAGTGCCAAATGTTATTTGGGGGCATCCTTTCAGTAGGACATTAACTCACAGACTTTGTGTTGGTTTTGGAAGTAGCTTCATGTGAGGAGATATCATCTTTACATACAGGCAGACTCCTCCCGGTCTATGTGGTCTTTCTGATAAAGTTTATACCGGGAATATTTTTACCCATTCTGAGTCACTATTCCACCAAGTTTCTGTTATTGATATAATGTCGAGATTTAACAGATGGCATTTAGCTTCCAGTTCAATGATTTTTAATGTATCAACCTGGCATTAAGAGACAACACATTGCATTGTTCTTGTGCATATAGACTGTCAGAGACTTGGATCTGAGTCCATTCTCCCCCTCTGTAACTAGTTTAAAAATTTAGAAATTAATGTAGTAATTTTTTTCATCAGGATTGTGCTCCCTCTCCTGCTGAGGTGTAGCCCAGCCCAACAAAAAAGGGAAGGTCTTTCATTGAAATCCTCCCAGGGGGTTAAACATGAGCTGTTCTGTTTGAAGCACCATTTCCTCAGCCACTCACTTAGTGCTTTGATTTCATTTGGTTATATAAACTGTGGCTCTAGGTACTGGGAGGATCTTCAAGAAGCAGACATCACATCCCTTTTCAGTTAAGTTAGGGTGTTATAAAGTGCCACAAAATCTTTTTTTAACTCAGGTAAAGTTATTTTGTTGATGTTGTTTTCTGCCTGCATGAATAACTACCAGTGCATTGTTAGTTTGTTCAGAGAATAATTTGTTATATTGGTAATGTCAGATCCTCTGGCCCCTCTGTAGATGGAACAAGTGTGATTATATTTGTCAGGGTTACATATCAGTCGGTCAGTATGTTTGATGATAGAATCACCTAATACAAATATTGGTTTTATGATACTGCTTGGTTTACACGTTTTATTAATGGTTTGAGATTCGGGGGTAGTGTTCAGAGGACAATGTGAAATACTTTGCTTAAAGGCTGGGATGCTAGGTAGTGATTTGGGCCTATGTTTTAAATCTGCATGAATGGGTTTGTACTCTGGATGGATACTCACTGTCATCAATTGTAATTGTGGGGCCATCATCAGTTTGTAAAACATCAAATTTATTGTGGAGGGGAGGTGCGCTATGTACTTGTCCTCCTCTTCTTTTTGTTTTATGTTTTGGTACTATTGCCAATGAGTTATCTGCCGCTATCTGTTTTAATCCAACTCCCTTATCGCACACAG
Organism: Neoceratodus forsteri; assembly: GCA_016271365.2. Lineage (NCBI taxonomy): Eukaryota > Metazoa > Chordata > Ceratodontiformes > Ceratodontidae > Neoceratodus > Neoceratodus forsteri. The sequence goes on along the minus strand of CM057454.1, from coordinate 1,073,319,450 downwards.
TTTCTGGTCTTGCTAAAGAGGTTATACTGAGGTCAGATACCACTAAATCAATATATTCCTCTAATTCATCTATGTCTGAGTTTGCAGGTCCCCTAGTTTGGAGTCTCATAATCTCTTGCTGCAGTGTGTCAATCAAAATGCATTTGTCACAGATGAATCCCTGGACTTGTTTCCCATAAGCAAATGTGGTGCTGTGTTGGAGAGAGGGTGCTCTACTCTAAGGTGGTGAAAAGAGATGAGAGAGGACCAAGGTCCGAATTATGTGGATAGGATAACAACTATCCAGACAAGGAGAGGCAGGAGTCAACTTAGTATTTCGATGCCCGTAGGGCGTTTATTTCATACCAAGGGTAGACAGACACAGTCACAAGAAGGAGGAGGGGTTGCTCGAGAACAATTGGGCAATAATACAGGGAAATACTTTTTATCTACCACGTTTACGGTTATTACTACAAGAATAAATTTTAGGCCTACTGCCACTCTTATTCTGACACTAGTCTATACTGTACTTCTATACTCTAAATGAGAATCAGGTTACATAAGCCACTCAGCACTGCATTAGGGTGATTAGCATCACACATTTCCATAAAAGTCCAGATATTACAAGAGTCCAGAGATCCGGCATCTTCGTGCACACCGTCATTCTTCGTTGGTAGCTACAAGGGAAGTAAAACAGAACTGTAGAACCCTAATCTCAATTCCCAGCAAGGACCTAGATAAGGCCACTGGGGTGGTGAGAGGTTTGGTAAACAGACCATATATGTTCGTCAAAAGCCCACTCTCTCCAAGGCTGCTGGAATGTAGAACCAGAGCAACTGATTCCTGAAATAACACATTGATACAAAGGGCTCCTCGGCCAAAACCCACTTCTAGGGTTGCCAAGGATGAAGATAGATCAAGAGCTGCATGGCGATGAATCCAATGGAGGACTACCATGACCTGACTGATGCTGCGGCACTCCAAGGGCCAGCTGAACTCAGAAGGAACTCTGACAGGACCAGGAACCATAAGAATCTGAAGAGATGATGGTTGACTCTGCAATCCTAGGATCAGGAACTAACACAAAACAAAGAAACGGCAGATGCGTACCAGACTGGGCTTCGACGGACTCGACTTTCGGCAAACGACCAGGTGGGGCGCAGACTAGGTTCTCCAGGATGAGCTCACTCTTCTGTAGAGGGCAACCAACTCCGGGACATCTGGAACAGGAACCATACGGAATGACACTGGCACTGCTGGCATGATGAGTTTCGGCGGACGACTTTCTGGGCCAGTGAAAACAAGAAAACGGCGGAGACGCATTTCTGTGCGATTGACGACGGATCACTTCTCGGCAGACGACAAATGGATGGGATGAGCTGATGGATGATCTCCCAGAGTGAAGAATGCTGGAAGAACGTCTTCTTCTGAGTAGAGACTGATTCTGCGTACGTGGTGTTACAGACCACACTATGAGACTGCAGTGTGGTAGAAGATTGAGACTGTCTTCGTACAGTAGTAAACATATAACTGAAGAATGCCCAAAGAACTGTGGAATCATACAATAATTTGTCAGAGGAGGGCAAATTATAACTTCAGGGGTAATTATTACTGATAAGGGCCAACGTCCAGGTGCTTAGAGCAATAGTTCAGGTACTTGAACCAATAGTTCAGGTACTTAGGACAATAGTTCAGGTACTTAGGGCAATAGTTCGGGTACTTAGACCAATAGTTCAGGTACTTAGGACAATAGTTCAGGTACTTAGGGCAACAGTTCAGCATACGCAGTACAATAATTACAGTAATTTCACAGTATAGGCAAATAGAACACTCTCAAATGAACCCCTGTTTCTATAGGTAGGGTATTCTGGAATAGGATCCTTTTCTGTACGTTGTGGCTAGGGAATCCTTTAGTACCACTAGGCTGGCTTAGCCCTATTCCGCTAGGCCAGGGCCTCCCTTTAGTACCACTAGGCTGGCTTGCCCTATTCCTCTAGGCCGGGGCCTCCCTATAGACCAGGCTTTACCTCAGGTCTAATGCCCTACCTTTACCTCGGGCCTGATGCCCTACGTTAGCTTGGACCTGGTGCCCCACCTTAGATTGGGCCTGGTGCCCCACTTCACAATGGGCCTGGTGCCCCTTGAACTACTGGGCCTGGTGTCCCACTTTGTAATGGGCCTGGTGCCCCATGTTGCTTTGGGCCTCATGCCCCTCCAAATACTGGGCCTGCTGCCCCACTTTGTAATGGGCCTAATGCCCCTCTAAACTTTGGGCCTGGTGCCCCCCTTTGTAATGGGCCTAATGCCCTACTCGGTATCTGGGCCTGAATTGCCCTTTTAAATGCGATGCCCTTTTAAATGTGCAGGCTCCCAGTGCCTGCTGTCACTTATTTTGGCAAACCCCACCTGAGTTCCGCCCCCTTAATAAATATTCATATGCCTTTGAACTGGCCTTGCTTATTGGCCCCTCCCCATGGGCGTCGCTAGTCCCGCCTTCTTAATGAATAATAAAATCCAGGGTCCTAACAACCTGATGCCCCTGTGGCGCTCGGCTGCCTCCTGCAAGCGCCTAATGTGCTTTTTTCAACAAATACAGTCCCTTTTCACAAACTGGTGGTCAGCACTGCGTGTGCTGCCGCTGACTCACCGCTCTGCGGTCTGAAGGAGTTGCTGCAGTCACAGGGAGGCGGAATGTGAGTTGGCAGAGGGAGGGAAACTACAGGTAGCAAGAGGGACGGCTCAGGGGGGCCTCCGATGGGCGAAAACGATGCGGCGCTTCTCTGCTGCTGACGTGGGACTGGAGGAACTACCAAAACCTCGGGGAGCAGAAAATAAATAAACGGAGGGCTTTTAAGCCCTAAAACGCGGGGGAAAATGGGCGTTGTCTTCTTCATGGTGCCCTGATGGCACCACCAATGACCACAGCACTGCAGCACAGAATTCTTCAGTGGACTGGAGGAGGGGACTCACCAGGGAGTCAACAGGACTGGCTTCACAACCCCCAGGTAAGCCACAAGTCCCTGTTGCACTCCTGTGATCCTCTCTACTCCACAGTCCCACAGTAACTAACTAACTCTAGAATTGTTTTTGAAACTTGAACTTCCCTGGGTTCTAGATTGGCTGGATTGGAATGCTATGCATGAGCCACTCAGCACAACATTCCATCCAGACCATTATGACACCTATTGTTTTTTCAAAATCTGTCTTTTGACCAGCTGTAAGTGCACAAGGCACTTTTCTACTATTTACAGTGTTTTTTGTGTATCAGGAGGTTGAATCTTTATGTCTAGGGACCCCTTAACATTGTATCTGGCTGCCTATACCTGCAGCAGGTACCCTGAGCACCTGTGTACTTTTAGTTTATTTGTTTTATTTTATTTTCTGGAATGACCAACTTCGGGGCATTACAGATTCGGGCCCGCCTAAAAATACATGTCCCCATGTATTCCCTTAACATTTTATAAAATCTATCATCTTAACAACTTCTAAAATCTTACTTAATACTCTGTGAAGTCTTACGTTAATAAAACACTCTTAAAATCTCTAAAATATTCTTAAAACATCTACTATACTGTAAATTTTTGTTTTAAAGATTTACCCTAAAGTGACTGTGTCTGGGAAATTACTTGGATTAGATCTACCTCTTGTACCAAGGTACGAGTTGAGAAGCTTCTGTGATATACCTTCTAGGAGGGATACCTGCGTTCGATCTTTGAGATCTGCCGGGTTGGAAATCAACAGGTTCTTGAACAATACATTCTCCTTTCAGGAAATCTGGTATTTCTGGAGCTATTACTGGTACACAGTTTGAACTGTCAAGGGAATGCATATACGAAGTACGGGTCCAAGGTTCTGTACACCAATTGGTTGGTGATTCTGGTTCCCACATTTTGTCTTTGGTGGACTCCCGCCTCTCTTTTGGCGTAGGACTGTCCTGTTCTTTAATGATCACAGTGTCTCTGAAAGTGCAAGCTTGGAGTAGGTTGCGATGGACAATCTTGGTACCATGTCCAAATTCCTGTTGGATCTTGTATACCGGCAGTTCAGGGTAAGGTATCTCAATAATATAATAAGGTTCTGATTCCCACTTTGAAGACAGTTTACTGCATTTCTGGGTCTTCTTCAACATTACTCTTTCTCCAATAAGTAAAGGTGTAGCTTTGGCCTTGATATCGTAGTTTGCTTTCTGCTTTTGCTGTGCTTGCTCCATGTGTCTACCAACAATTTTTCCAGCTTCCTGTAAACGTTCACTATGTTCTTGGACCCAGTTTGTCACTGGCTTCTTTCCTTTAGTTTCTTCTTGCGGCACTTCCAGCACTAAGTCCATCGGAAGTCTTCCATGTCGTCCAAACATTAAATAATGAGGTGTATAATCCATGGAGCAATGAATCATATTATACAGATACGTGAGTTCAGGAAGTAAGGCTGGCCAGAAGGGACTTTTATATTCTGGTAGAGCTTGCAACATTTCTAGGAGAATCTGGTTTGTTCTTTCGCAAAGTCCATTTCCTTGGGGGTGGTAAGCAGTGGTCTTTAACTTATGGGTTCCATACAGAGCGCAAAGTTCATGAAAGAGTTGAGATTCAAAAGACGTTCCTTGATCTGTTAGGATTTTTGTGGGATATCCATAAGGTCGTACAAAACATCTCATAAAGGTTTCAGCAGTAGTTCGAGCAGATAGATCTTTTACTGCACTAGCAACCACGAACTTGGAAAAGTGATCCACCATAGTGAGGATATAAACATGTCCATTTGAGCTAGGGTCCAACTTCAGATGATCAAGAGCAACTAGTTCCAATGGTGCATTACTGACTATTGGATGGAGAGGAGCTCTCTGATTCACCTTTTCCTTGTGCTTTAAGTTACATGCTGGACATTCCTCACGCCATTTTACTATATCATTTCGCATTCCTACCCAATAAAATCTCCTTCTGATGATAGCTTCAGTTTTCTCGTGACCGAAATGTCCTGAGTTGTCATGGTATGCTTCCAACACTACGGAAGCACTGGTCTTTGGAACTACGATTTGAGCTATCTGTGTGTGTGTGGTAGGATCTCTACTCTTCTTAACTAGACGATAATCTTCTATGGTCAAATGAGTTCTGTGCCTCCAAAGTTTCATCATTTCTGTGGTCAACTTCCTTCTTTCATTTCTGGTCATGCGCTTCTGTTGAGCCACAAGATCTTTTACTTGGCGAACTATAGGGTCTTGACTTTGTAGTTTTACCCATAGATTCTTTTGATTTGCAATCATGTCATCCACTTCCGGTTGATCTTCCACTTTAAACTCGGGAGTAAGTTGACAGCATGCCTGTACAATCTCAGCTGGTACCTGCAGAAAGGTGGCATTTCTATATTTTCCAGCGGGGTATCATCTATTTCTGATTCTCCGTGTTCAGGCATCTGGGACAAGGCATCAGCATTTGCATTAGCTTTACCAGAGTGACACTTGATGGAAAATTGGTAATTCACGAGTCGAGAGGCCCACCTTTGCTCGAGGGCTTCTAGCTTTGCAGTATTCAAGTGTGCTAAAGGATTATTGTCCGTGAAGACCGTGAAAGGGGTGGCAGCTAAATATTGTCGAAATTTCTCAGTGATAGCCCAGACTAGCACTAAAAATTCCAGTTTGAAAGAGCTATAGTGGGCATTGTTCTGCTCGGAGCCTCTTAATCCTCTGCTTGCATAGGCTATTACTCTTTCCACACCATTCTGTTCTTGTGCGAGTACCGCGCCCAATCCTTTGTTGCTGGGATCGGTATACATCAGAAAAGGTTTTGCATAGTCTGGATACGCTAATATAGAAGCTTCAGTAAGTATCTTTTTCAATTGATCGAAGGCCTCTTGTTGCTCAGTACCCCATGTGACCAGGCGATTCTTTGGGACTCTACCTTCTGCTGATCCTCTCAAAAGTTCATGTAAAGGCACATCAATTTTTGAGAAATTCTTAATAAATTTTCGATAATATCCAACAAATCCCAAGAATTTCTGGACCTCTCTAATGGTAGTAGGAACAGGCCATTTCTTTACTGCTTCGATCTTCTCTGGGTCTAGCGTCACTCCATCCGCAGAGACTATATGTCCCAGATAACTCACTTTAGTCTGCAACAGGTGACATTTGGACAGTTTTATTTTCAGACCATATTGGATCAACTTTTGGAACACTTCATCCAGATGAAGCAAATGATCTTCATGCATTTTTGAATATACAATAATATCATCTAAGTACAACAACAGGGTATTGAAATTTTGGCTCCCAAGACAGTGTTCCACTAGCCTTTGAAAGGTTCCCGGTACATTACACAATCCAAAAGGCATCCTGGTGAATTCAGATAGCCCCATGGGGGTAATAAAAGCTGTTTTCTCCTGATCCTGGGGCACCATAGGAACCTGCCAGTATTCGCTGGTCAAATCTAGAGTGGAGAATATGGCTGCTGATTGAAGAGCCATGAGGGAATCTTCTATCCTAGGCAAAGAGTACGCATCTTTATGAGTGATGGCATTTAACTTATGGTAATCCACACAGAATCGGATCTTACCATCCTTCTTTTTTACCAGAACAATTGGCGCTGCCCAAGGGCTGTGGCTTTCTCTTATCAAATTCACCTTTTTCATCTCCTTAATCATTTCTTTGACTTGCTGGTACATGGTGGGTGGAATCAGCCTAAATCGCTCCCGGATAGGCGAATGTCCATTGGTATTGATGTGATGTTGTACCCCACGGGCTAACCCAAAATCCAAGGGGTGTTGGCTGAAAGCTTCCTTTTGGTGTAAAACCACTCTCAAAACATTGGCTCTTTGCTTCATGCTGGTCTTTGTATTGCCGACTTTAATCTCCTTGGTCCATTCTGGTCTCTGGTCACTTTCCATCCCATCTTCAGGCACTTTCTCCAATTTTTCCCCAGCTCCGACAATGTGCTGCAAACACACCGTGTGGATCTGAGCAACCGGCTGGTTCCGGTACAGCTGTACATCATGAGTCCCATAATTTAGCACTCGGACTGGTATCCTACCTCTGATCACCGTGGCTACACTCCTAGCCACTATTATTGGCTCTTCCTTGTTCATTGGGTAAGGTTCTACTAGGGCATCATAATCTTGACCCCTCAGGCCCACCTTTGTTTTGCACAACAAAGTGGTTTCGATGCCCGGCTTCAAGGTTACTGGTCTAGCATCCATCACCCCTTTACCAATTTCACCCTCGGCATTAGCGAATCATTGATGGCATTGCAAGTTGTAGATAGTCTGTTCCAGGGCATGTTTCTCCACTCGAGGTACACATTTGGCTTGCTGCTGGAGGATACTCACTAATTCACTGAAGCGATTCTGTAGAACGTTCATCCCGAGAATGAGTGGCGGCAGCTGATCACTCTCAATGTCACTCACAATGGTGCCTATGTTACATTGAACATTCTTTCCTAGCTGTACATCAGCTTCCAGGTAGCTTAAATATGGCACTTCATCACCGTTGCTTGTGATCAACTTTACCAAAGATCTAGGAGGTGGCTTCAGATCATTAGGTCTCCAGTACCTTTGGAACTCTCTTCCTTGCAAGGTGGTGACTTGCGATCCGGTGTCCAATAGTGCCATAAGCTCAATGCCATCGACCTTGACTGGAATCATGGGGCTTTTACCAACAAAACACGACTGCTCTAGTGGGACTGCTGGACCGCATCAGCTGCTCTTCGGGGGTCGGTCCTCATCCCCAAAGAATTCCTGTTTAAATTTAAGGTGTTATTGACTGGTTGACCACATCTCCTTTCTATATGGCCACTCACACCGCACCAGCGACATATGGACCTTCCTTGGCTATCAAATTGATCTGTGGAGCATCTCCCTTCACTCCTTCTCGAGTGGTTCATTTGGTCATGCTCCCTTTCTTTTCCTGATGGAACAAAGCTTTTCTCATTCTTCCACCCAGCTTTCCAACTCTGCATCTTCTTATACATCTCTGCCATCTGGTTGGTCAGCGTAGCAATCTGCTCAGTCAGCTTTGAATGTTGTTGAGCACCCATCTGTACAGAACATATATCGGTGTCTGTATCCTTGGGTCAGGTATCTGCTCATGTTCTGAACGCCGGCTCGGGTAGGCAACAGCTTCTCTTCCCGGTTCTCGTCTTCATAAGGACACTTCCTCTGCCTGGAGTCCTAATTGCCAAGAATGGTCTTCTTTCCATCCCTTGGTAGTGTAGGTTGGCCATTGAGTTCCCATAGAGATTTGGGGATATGCTGGAGCTTCCTCTCTAGAATGTCCTGAACCAAATATTCAGATGGCTTTCTCTTTAAAATCCAGAAAGTCAGCTTCGGAGTTCTGTAAATGCAGCATGCTTAGTTCTCTTTTCAGGGCCTCACTTTGTACTCCTTCCACAAATTTTTCGACTAGTACTCTATCTGCATCTCGGACCTCTGCTGCGTCTACTCTCTCTATTGCTCGTAACAGCTCTTGTAGACTCAGTGCAAACTCTCTCAGGGTCTCTTGAGACTTCTGGGTATGCGAAAAGAACTTAATTTTGAGGTCAGACACGGTCCTAGCATCAAAAATCTGCTGTAGCCTCTGGAGTATCTGGTCCGCTGTGGCTTTTGCTCCACTCAGCCGTGATTGGACTTCACGGTGGGCAGCTCCCTTTAGTTGCCCAATTAAAATTTCAACCTTCTGTTGCTCGGGGATTTGATACAGCCGGAACATGGCCTGCATCTTCGAACGGAATTCTCCCAGGTTGCTGGTTTCATCACCATCTTTCTCTCTGGAAAACTGTGGAAGCCATGGTGCTCCAAAGTAGTATGGCATGGTTAGTGGAGATGGTAGGATATTCCCTCTAAGTCCATCTCGGTCTCCTCTGGACAATTCACTACTACACCCTAGCTCCATCTGTGCTTCTTACTAAGCCACTCCAACTTTGGACTCCTTGGATAAATAATTATCTCTATCCTGCCAACTACGCCAAAAATTTAGTTATGTGATGGTCTAAAGCGGTGCTCTGTTAGGGTGAGTGTGCTCTACTCTAAGGTGGTGAAAAGAGATGAGCGAGGCACCAAGGTCCGAATTATGTGGATAGGATAACTGCTAACCAGACAAGGAGAGGCAGGAGTCAACTTAGTATTTCGATGCCCGCAGGGCGTTTATTTCATACCAAGGGTAGACAGACACAGTCACAAGAAGGAGGCGGGGTTGCCCGAGAACAATTGGGCGATAATACAGGGAAATACTTTTTATCTACCACTTTTACGGTTATTACTACAAGAATAAACTTTAGGCCTACTGCCACTCTTATTCTGACACTAGTCTATACTGTACTTCTATACTCTAAATGAGAATCAGGTTACATAAGCCACTCAGCACTGCATTAGGGTGATTAGCATCACACATTTCCACAAGAGTCCAGATATTACAAGAGTCCAGAGATCCGGCGTCTTCGTGTACACCATCGTTCTTCGTTGGTAGCTACAAGGGAAGTAAAACAGAACTGTAGAACCTTATCTCAATTCCCAGCAAGGACCTAGATAAGGCCACTGGGGTGGTGAGAGGTTTGGTAAACAGACCATTTATGTTCGGCAAAAGCCCACTCTCTCCAAGGCTGCCGGAATGTAGAACCAGAGCAACTGGTTCCTGAAATAACACACTGAAACAAAGGGTTCCTCGGCCAAAACCCACTTCTAGGGTTGCCAAGGATGAAGATAGATCAAGATCTGCGTGGCGATGAATCCAATGGAGGACTACCATGACCTGACTGATGCTGCGGCACTCCAAGGGCCAGCTGAACTCAGAAGGAACTCTGACAGGACCAGGAACCATAAGAATCTGAAGAGATGATGGTTGACTCTGCAATCTAGGATCAGGAACTAACACAAAACAAAAAGCGACGGACGGCGTCCCGGACTGGCTTGATGGACTCGACTTTGGTGTCGACCAGGTGGGGCGCAGACTAGGTTCTCAGGATGAGCTCACTCTTCTGTAGAGCGACCAACTTCAGGACATCTGGAACAGGAACCATATGGAACGACACTGGCACTGCTGGCGTGATGCGTTTCGGCGGACGTTCTTTCAAGCTGTGAAAACAAGAAAACGGTGGGTACGACTTGTGTGACTGACGATGGATTCGACTTCGGCAGATGACACAAACGGACGGGATGAGCTGATGGATGATCTCCCAGGAGTGAAGAATGCTGGAAGGATGTCTTCTTCTGAGTAGAGATTGATTCTACGTACGTGATGTTACAGACCACACTATGAGACTACAGTGTGGTAGAAGATTGAGACTGTCTTCGTACAGTAGTAAACATATAACTGAAGAATGCCCAAAGAACTGTGGAATCGTACAATAATTTGTCGGAGGAGGGCAAATTATAACTTCAGGGGTAATTATTACTGATAAGGGCCAATGTCCAGGTGCTTAGAGCAATAGTTCAGGTACTTGGACCAATAGTTCAGGTACTTAGGACAATAGTTAAGGTACTTAGGGCAATAGTTCAGGTACTTAGACAATAGTTCAGGTACTTAGGACAATAGTTCAGGTACTTAAGGCAATAGTTCAACATAAGCAGTACAGTAATCACAGTAATTTTACAGTATAGGCAAATAGAACACTCTCAAATGAACCCCTGTTTCTATAGGTAGGGTATTCTGGAATAGGATCCCTTTCTGTACGTTGTGGCTAGGGAATCCTTTAGTACCACTAGGCTGGCTTGCCCTATTCCGCTAGGCCGGGGCCTCCCTTTAGTACCACTAGGCTGGCTTGCCCTATTCCGATAGGCCGAGGCCTCCCTAAAGCCAGGCTTTACCTCGGGCCTAATGCCCTACCTTTACCTCGGGCCTGATGCCCTACATTAGCTTGGGCCTGGTGCCCCACTTCGCAATGGGCCTGGTGCCCCTTGAACTACTGGGCCTGGTGCCCCACTTTGTAATGGGCCTGGTGCCCCACGTAGCTTTGGGCCTGGTGCCCCTCCAAATACTGGGCCTGGTGCCCCACTTTGTAATGGGCCTAATGCACCTCTAAACTTTGGGCCTGGTGCCCCCCTTTGTAATGGGCCTAATGCCCTACTCGGTATCTGGGACTGAATTGCCCTTTTAAATGCGTTGCCCTTTTAAATGTGCAGGCTCCCAGTGCCTGCTGTCACTTATTTTGGCAAACCTCCTCCTGAGTTCTGCCCCCTTAATAAATATTCATATGCCTTTGAACTGGCCTTGCTTATCGGCCCCTCCCCATGGGCGTCGCTAGTCCCGCCTTCTTAATGAATAATAAAATCCAGGGTCCTAATGACCCGATGCCCTCTTGCTTCGGCCGCCTCCTGCAAGCGCTTGTGCTTTTTCAACAAATACAGTCCCTTTTCACAAACTGGTCAGCACTGCGTGTGCTGCCGCCGACTCACCGCTCTGCGGTCTGGAGGAGTTGCTGCAGTCACAGGGAAGCGGGCGGTGAGTTGGCAGAGGGAGGGAAACTACAGGCAGCAAGAGGGATGGCTCAGGGGGGCCTCCGACAGCCGACAACGATGCGGCGCTTCTCTGCCGTCGACGTGGGACCGGAGGAACCACCAAAACCTCGGGGAGCAGAAAATAAATAAACGGAGGGCTTTTAAGCCCTAAAATGCAGGGGAAAATGGGCGTTGTTTTCTTCGTGGTGCCCCGATGGCACCACCGATGACCGTAACACTGCAGCACAGGATTCTTCAGTGGACTGGAGGAGGGGACTCACCAGGGAGTCAACAGGACTGGCTTCACAACCCCCAGGTAAGCCACAAGTCCCTGTTGCACTCCTGGGATCCTCTCTACTCCACAGTCCCACAGCAACTAACTAACTCTAGAATTGTTTTTGAAACTTGAACTTCCCTGAGTTCTAGATTGGCTGGAGTGGAATGCTGTGCATGATCCACTCAGCACAACATTCCATCCAGACCATTATGACACCTACTGTTTTTCAAAATCTGTCTTTTGACCAGCTGTAAGTGCACAAGGCACTTTTCTACTATTTACAGTGTTTTCTGTGTATCAGGAGGTTGAATCTTTATGTCTAGGGACCCCTTAACATTGTATCTGGCTGCCTATACCTGCAGCAGGTACCCTAAACACCTGTGTACTCTTAGTTTATTTATTTTATTTTATTTTCTGGAATGACCAATTTTGGGGCATTACACAAACATCACACATATTTAACAACAGTTGCCATATGCATCATCCCTGAACGTCATTTCTGCCTCCATTTTCTTTGTTAGTATTTGTTTAACAGAGGTAGTTATACACTGAACTCTACTTGGTACTTACAGACCCTGTGTCCTTGCCCGTGCGGACATGACAGACATGTGCCTAGATGCGGTTGTCTCTGTGCTGCCCTTGAGTATGGCCTCACAAGACACTTCACACCCCGCCGCTGTGCTAGCCTATATGTTGCTGCACAGGAAGTCAGGCTAGTTCCTACTTCCTGTTAGTAGCACTGGAGCAAGGTAATTAAACCTCCTAAAATTGGTAAAATGCACAAAATAGCTCTTAAAAGAGCTTGGTAGCTATTATTACCGGTTTTAGTGCCCAAAATGAAAAGAAATATAGCCACTATCACCACACTCAATGTTGTTGCTGCAGAGACACCCCCAGTATCCCAGAGTGCTTCAGCAGTAGCACAGTCACTGTGAATACAGTAGCGTGGTTGCAGTATTCAGACAGTGAGGATAGTTTGTAGTTTACACACCAAGCAGCAGTACAATAACAGTTTTAATTTTAAGTTTCATACATAAAATCACCTCTCTCCAGAGGCACGTGTTACTCCAGCTCCAGCAGAGCTTTACCATACACAGGCCCACTGGCTGTGGCTAGCCTTACATGCTGCTACGCAGGAAGTCAGGCTAGTTCCTACTTCCTGTTAGTAGCACTTGGAGTGAGGTAATTAAACCTCCTAAAACTGGTAAAATGCACAGATAAGAACATAGGTAAGTAAACTCTTATGCACTGGTTAGTTTCCACTGTGGCTGAAGAAGGGCCATGTGCTGGTCTCACAAGCTGGTGTGTAATCCATTTTAGAGATGCCAGATACATCAACTGTGCCAGCAACAGTACATGATAGGAAGGCCGTACAAAAGTCCCTAGCTTTTAATAGGGGTTTTTTTTTTCAGTTGTTTCATGAATTGGTTGTAATGAAATAAATTCCACTTCCTCCTTTCTCCTGATGAAATGCAGCTCTAGTTAATTTCTCAGTCTGCAAGGTGTTTTACAATACAAGATGTAAACTTACAGCGGCACTGATTTCAATGTGGCAGAAACTAACCGTAGCATGAAAAGCAGGCAGGAGGGGCTTGGTGAAGTTATTTCGCTGTTAGCTCTCAGAGTGCTTTACAACTATGCCACAAAGCAGATTATGTTAATTTATACAGTAATGCAGTATACAAGAGGCAGTTCTTTTTCTGTTCTTTAGTCAAAATTCTGTTTATTATTCTTTAGCCTACCTCCCCATTTCCAGCTCGGGCCAAGTCCTCCCTTTGTGATGCAGCATACCTACTCCTCACTAAGTAAACCATTCTGTCTGGGCATCCCTGCCTTTCACTATTAGGCACAGCCATACTTACTTACTCAGTGGCCCCTCTGAATTCCATTTTACTAACTGCAGTAATCTTACAGTACACCCGTTGGGGACTCCCCACTCACATTCACTAAAGGAGGCTGCTCAAGTTCCTGACAGACTCTAGACCAATTAGGTTAGCTCTTCATGACCAGGTGGTGGAGCAATAGGCCAGGAAAGCCCAATGTGGTGTGGCAGTGGTGGCGATGTGGTCATCTGCCTGACCTGACCCTTTTCTATTTCCTCCTTCCTTCCATACACTGTGGTTGGAAGTGTCCCTAATGGCTCAAAGGTTTTCAAACTGCTGTTCAAATAAATAAATAAATAGTGCCAGCCATATTTGTATTTATTTGTTTTACCAGGGAAAAGTTCCATTGAGCTGTGCTCATTTACAAGGAGGTCCCAGTTAGCACAGTCAGCAGTACAGAGAAACATCGGCACTACGTACAGGTTACATAATTCAGGAGCAACAATAAAACATAATACTGTATACAAAGAGTGGTACACAGCTGAATACAGGCAGAGGAAATACAGCAAGTCTGCAGTGTAATAAAACAAAATCATGGAATACAAGAAATAAAATCAGGAATTTCAAACAACTACTACCTTTGTCTATGCAGTGACTTTCAATGAACAGTTGGAATGAACTGAGGCTAATTAATGGATTTAATGTAAGAGAGACTTGCAACCTGGTCCAGAATATAAAATATGGGTAAACCAAATAATGCCCATCTTGCCGTATTAATGTATGTATTTATTTATTTATTGTATTTGTTTTATACAGATATGCGCTCCCTTGCCTTTTTTCCACTGGCTGCTGCATCTTGTCTAAAAGCTAAGGTGCCTTCTGGCATGGCCCGAAAGTACAGGCCAGTCTCGTCGTAATTAAATATGTCTTGGGTGCTGTAGTCTGTCAACATTTGTGGGAGTATGTTCTTTATCCAGTTATCGGCAGAGACTGCGTCAGCGTATTTTATTCCCCTCAATAACACTGTTTATAGATGATGCCATTTCTCTCTTTCCATCTACACAACCACCCGTTCGTAGGTGTAAATGGCACCTCCATAATGTCAGCTAGTTCCTGAGGTTTTTGCATCAAAATTGGGCCATTAATAGGCGCATCCACAGAACGGCTTGCAGTGAACCACCTGAGTAGTGCAGTTTCAACTGTGTCACTTTGCCCCATTCTTTTCCTTTTTTGCCCAAGCTTCTCACCGTTCCCCCACTCTGCTAGCAGTTTTTCTTGAGAAGCATAAATACAGGAAATTGTAGAAACATCTACATTGTACTCTGTTGCCAGGTCAGCCCGTTTAACATCAGGCTGTGACAACTTATTCAGTACAGTGATTTTGTGCTCCAGTGTAAGTGTATTTTTTCTTATTTTATCCATGTCGCAACGCTGAACTGAGCACTGCCTAGTTCTGTGTGCTCCGAGCAGTTTTTTTATAAGCCAGCACTGAAAATCAGTCAAGCGGTCATTTACAGTACTGCAGGTCCGGTCTCTGAGCAATTGAGCATTCAATTAAGTAATCATCCAGGTCAGTGTGCACTTATCCAGATTCTGAGTCTAAAAATGATACATTTTCACAATGAAAAATGTACATTTATCCGAAATGTGCACTTATGTGTAGTGCACTTATCAGGAAAATTTAACATTGAGCATATAGGAAAAAAATCGGGATATTGGTTTTCTGTGCACTAAACTGGGATGTGCTCTTATCCGATGTGCACTTATGTGGGCTCCACTGTACCAGGAAAAGCTCTGGTGAGTGATACTCATTTGCAAGGAGGTCCTGGTTAGGACAGTAACAATACTGAAAAAACCCACAGTGATTAGAAGCTAGGATGCATGACAAAGGATAGTGCAAAATTTACAAGCAGTGGCTATCCCGGTATATGAAATAACGATATACAGCAACATAAGTAAATAAGTATAATACATGGCATGATAAAGTGCGATAGCAAATTACTACAGACAAGTCAGCTATAATAGCAGTCAAAATTACACTGAAAACAATGGGGACCTGGAGACGAGAACAACTATCAGTGCAATGGGTATCGATCAACTAACAAATTCAGTTTTAGAGAGGCCTGAGGTTTGTTCCAGAATGTGGGGGCGAGCCAGCTGAAGACCATTTTGCCATTTTTAGATGTAAATCTGGGAGTTTCAAATAAAATATAATTACATTCTCTGATATAAACATAAGGCCCTGTGGAAAAAGCCAGTGACGTATTGCAGTACATCATGTCTGCAAGACTTGTAGGACCATAAAGATAGGTTACACACCTGTAACCATTGTTCTAGGAGTGGTATACAGTTCACATCCACACCCTGGCAGTTCCGCTGGAACAGGCTTTCCTGTTGGATTTCTTTAAAGTAGGGTATGATGTTTTCCATAGGAGTTCACATCCCACTAGCCTGGGGTGGCAATAGTCCCTCTCTGTGAAAATTAAAAATTGTAATCCTGGGTGTATGGAAGTGAAGGGATCATAACAGTGTCCGAACCCCCAGCCAGGAGATCCCTTTCCACTTCCCAGTCCACTTGCTCCACCCCCCGCACTTCCACTTTTTGTGACGTTTCATGGGAGAGCACAGGGATGTGCCCCATACAAGTCAATGGGGCTAATTTTCAGACCATTTTTACAACACCTTAAGCAGTCTTTTGATATAAATAAAAGCCGCCGCTCAATTAATAGGGTCCCTATTCCCTAATTCTATAGTTTGAGGAACTGGTAGGGGATGGCAGCTTGGCCAGCTGAGGATGATCTAGTAGGGAGTGCTAGGGAGCAGAAGCCAGAGTTACATTAACATTTGAATGTAGGTAAACTGCACGACTAGTGGATAGTGGAAATAGCGTTCTGAATAGGGTCCACCTTTGGTACTGTAATCCCACCACAACAGTGCCGCTCCTACCTTCATATTGTAAATCAACAAACAAAAGGAAAACAAATTAAAAAAATAAGCAAACCAGTTATAGTTACCCCCCAGTACACACTGTAAACAACAGTTTCATCGATGGTCCAATAAAAATACAGTAGTCTCAAAGTCTAAAACAGTATCAGCGGTTTTGTAGATTAAACAGTCTCACAAGCTTTTATGGACTCACATTACTGAAGCATCCAGTGTGAGTGTCTAGAATCCCCAAGTGCTGGAATCCAATGATGCAGCCTTCAGATTAGCCGCACAGCTTTGTAAACGCAGTTACCAGCCACTGCGCATGCTTAGTTTTGAGTGCTGTCATTCGCAGGTCTACCTTGACTTCAGATGGTGGTGTTCCCTGTCTAAGCTGGGCAGAGATCAAATCTGCATACCTCTGTTCAAGTTCAAGTTTATTACAGGAATACTCCGTTGAGCAAGTTCATTCACAAGGAAGTCCTGAGACATCTACACTTACATATCATTATTACATAAATAGGAACAATTGAATGTAAATAAACAAAGTGTATACATAGAGTACAAGAGAAATAACATGGTAAGGTTCAACCTAGCAGTGCAGAGTCCAACTGAGACATATATTAGGTCTAGTGGAAAAAAAAACTTATACCAATTAGGCATTTACATTCCGGCTTAGTGAGTAAAAGGACAGTCAGTACACATATACTTGGCTTGGAGTTGGAGAAGGCCTTGTGGCAGCTGCAGATATCTTTTATTTTAGAGACTGCTAGGGTTTTTTAGGAATTAATTGAGACAATGCTAGTTAGTTTCAGCATGGATTGTAGTCAGTTCCAGAAGTTAGGGAGGGCATATGAAACAGTTCATTGGCCAAATGTAGTACGAGTCCTAGGAAAAGCTAATAGAATAAAGTCAGATTTCCTTAGGGAGTATGCACTATGGGAGATGTGTATAAGAGACGTTAAGTAGTCTGGCAGTTTGTGAAGAAGTATCTTAAGGATCCAGATACCAGCATGGAGCAAGCGTCTGGTGGCAAGTGAAGTCCAGCCAAGTGCTGCATAAAGATGACAGTGGTGGGTCTGTAAGTGGAGCTAGTGATGTATTGTAGGGCACGGTGGTAGAGAACATCCAGTTTAATTAGGCTAGAGGTTGGGGAGGAGATATAAATTAAATCCCCATAATCAAGTAAGGGAAGGAAAGTGGCTTGGACAAGCCGGATACGGGTCACGAGAGTGAAGAGGGACCTATTTCTAAAAAAGAATCCCAACCGTGCTTTGAGCCTCTTAGATAGGTCCTCAGTATGGTCGTTGAAAGATAGCTTGTTGTCTATCCACATGCCTAGATATTTAAATTTAGGCACAACTTCCAAGGATTCACCCAGGGAGGTAACAATAAAGTCCTTTGAGGGGGCAGGTAGGGCACTAAGTGAAGTATACCATGAAAAAGTCATTGCCTTGTGTTTTTTTTGGCATTTAGGGGAAGCTTGGCTTTTATGAGATTACTTTCTATCTGGTCAAAGTCAGCCTACAACACTTCCCTGACTTCCAATAAGGTTGTGCCTATGGTGTACGATACTGTATCATCCGCAAAGAAATGCATGCTTGATTTCGTTTTGTAGGAATTAAGATCATTGATATACAGGGAGAAGAGGATCGGGCCTAGGATGGAGCTTTGGGGGACTCCCCTGGCAATTGGGAGGGGGGTAGATAGTAGGCCATCAGCCTTGACTTTTTGTAACCTTCCAGAAAGATAACTGTTAAACCACTGTGCAGTAGGCGGAGTAGCACCTAGATTGGTGAGGCAGGTAATTAGAAGGTGATGGTCGACAGTATCGAAAGCTTTACTAAGGTCTAGAAAGACTGCCCCAGTAACCTTCTTAGAATCCATAGCAGAAATCCAGTCATTAGAGACTTTAGCCAATGCTGAGATGGTACTATGTTTAGACCTAAAGCCAGATTATACTGGGTTTAAGAGTGAGTGATATTCAAGGTGATTTTTTAGTTGGTTGTAGATCAATTTTTCCAGGACTTTGGACAGAACAGGCAAAATGAATATAGGTCTATAGTTGTTTAAATCACAAGGGTCTCCTGATTTGAAGAGAGGAAGAATGTGGGCAGATTTCCAGCAGGATGGAACTGTGGCAGAGGTAATGGAGAGATTGAAAATATGGAGGATAGGAGCTGTGAGCTGGGCAAAGCCTAATCTCAAGAAGAATGGTTTGAGGCCATCGTCCCCTGCACTTTTCCTGGCATCAAGGCTGAGGAGTAAGTCTTCAACTTCTTTATAACTAAACAAGCGCAGCTGAAAGGGATGAAGTGGGGAAGTAGATGCAGAGGCAGGGCTAGTATTGCTATTCATGTGGCTAGCGTAAAGTGAGGAGTCAAATGCTAATCCAGCTGTGGCAAAGTGTAGGTTAAGTTCTTCAAGGATTTGCGGTTTGTTTTCCACCTACTCTGTCTTTGGTAAGAATCTTGATAGGTATAGAGGGAGGCACAGAACGGCCTTCAATGGATCTCAGTGTCCTCCAGATTTTTTGGGAGTTCCTTTTGGCCTGCTCCAGGGTGGAGATGTAGTAGTTTGTTTTAGTAGCACGTATGTTTTTAACACCGGCATTCCTGGCAGTTCTAAAGGCCTGCCAGTCTGCCTGGTTCTTTGTACGCCTAGCCTGGGCCCAAAGCTTGTCTCTATTGGTAAGCGATGCCTTGAGCTCTGGGGTAAACCAGGGATGTGAGGATTTACGTACCCTCTCTAGTAAGAGGGGCATGCTTATTTATCAGGATGGCAAGGTTATCATTAAGGACTGAGACAGCTTCATCAGCAGTTTTGGCAAGATACAGATCTTGCCATTTGATCTTAACCAATTCACATTCTGTGTGAAATGGTCTTCCATGAAGTCCTTAAAAATCTTATTAATCGGAAGATCCAGAGGTTGTAGCATATCAGTACATGAGGCAGGCACAAACACGGGAATGATGTTTAGTACTTCTAGTTTTTGGAGCACAGGTTCAGTCATGTGTGCTATGTAAAGATCAAGAATCAAAAGAGAGCACTGCTCCTGTGGCAAATGTTTTTTCTCCTTCATGGACTGTATATAGGGCACAAGGATTTCATCAATAAATTGCAGCATTGTCTCTGTGTTATCCCAATGACTTTCTGCATGTGTTATACTCCAGCTGTCTGGAAAGCTATGCTGGATGACAGTTTACAGCCTTGCCCTGATAAATGACTTTTGGAGGAAGAAAGCTACCAGCTAATGTGAGCCCCAAAGTCAGGGATACCTGTCATGTGTCACCCAAACCAGTCACCTCCACTTGCTTGGTTCTAGACTCTGCCATGGCCCAATTTGAGGATGGCACCAAACTGAACCCTGTTTCATCGTTGTTGATAACCAGCTCTGCAGGGATCAGTTCCTGACTTGCTGCTTAACAATTCTGGCAAGGAAATTTATTTGCAGTGTATCAAAATCTTCAGGTGTTGCTGTCCCAATGGCGCTGAGGGTTGAGGTGCTCGACACCACACCTCATGCTACGCTGGCGACCTGGGTTCGGCAGCGAGCTTGGGTTGGCAGGGGAGGACTGGGATTGAGCATTGGAGACAGGTCTCCCAGTCCTGGGGAGAGTTGGGGACTGTACACCACGCTGCGGCGACCCCTGGGGACGCCCGGAGGTACCACAAGCGATAGTGTAACTGAGGAAGGGATCACAGCAGATGTCTGCATGTATGTGCATAGATGTCATTGCATGTTCACGATCCCAAATGGGGAGGACATGGGAAATGGCAGCATTGGTCCATGGCAGCTTGATGGCCGCAGCTCCACCGGCTGAAGATGCCTGGAGGCATGTGCCAGTACTGGTTTCCTCACTGGGCATGAGGGCCATGGGGGTGCCCCTTTCGTAGGTGTAGCTGCATCTGCCAGTTGGGCATGTGGGCTTTGGGGTCGGCAGCGGAGTGGAGCGGTGGCTGGATGTGGGCAGGACCGTGGCTGCTAGGAGGATAAAGTGTTAAATGATAAAAAAAAAAAAAAAAATCTTCAGGTGTCTTTCTCCCAGATTTGGTACCTTTCCTTTTACAGTACCCCATACAATTTAGAAACTGCCATGCCCACTACCTGATAAATGCAAGGTTTCTCCTGTTCTCAACAAAGAGTTGATGGTTCATAGTTTTTACAACTCCAGTTGCCACAGCCATAACCCCCCTTTGCATTTACAACTGCCCCTTCCAAAAGCAAGCTTTGTATGATTTCTTCTTTAGCTCTGCTTTGACTTCATCAACCAAGAGAGTCGGACATCCTCTTGGTTCCAGGGGGAGTACTTGTGGCAAATTAGTGGGGTCTGGGGAAGCTCATAGCCTTTCAAGGCAGTCAGCCTTGAATTTACAGACTGTACTTTTGTTTATAGTGGTGCTGTGCTTTCTCTTGTAAAGTTGCACAGCACTGATAACACCAGACTCTGCTGCATGTTTACCAAATGCAAACTGCACCTCTGGAGGGCACCAACTTCACTCCGAATACCACTTCTTGCAGGGAGGCTGCATCTCATTAAGCTCTCGAACAACACTTTCTGTGACAGGAACATCAGCAGCTTTACTAAGATTCTCTGGGGTGAGAGTGCTAACAACAGCAAAATCTGTCTCACATTCCCTGTTTTGTTGCTTGGAATGAGACAGCCACTGATGTGGAGACATGACTAACAGCTTCAGGTAGTGCAGCTTCAGGTAATACAGGTAAAACAACCAGTATCTGCACTGCCTCACTAAATGTTGCAATTTATAGCCTGTCTTTTTTTAATCAGCCGATCAACTGATCGTCTGGCCATAGTTGTGAACTTAGGTAACCCTGAAGGATGTCATTATCAGTGGGTTGTGGAAACACTCTCATTCCCGTATTAGATACAAAACACTCTCCTTACCAAAAGGACAAAGTAAAGCAAGACTTGACCATGGCTTTTTTATGGTGGGAAAGAGCAGGGCTTGCAGCATAATTACAGTGACTTCACTGGTAGTTGCAACTAAGGGCATATCTATTTTAATCAGCCTGTCATTTTTTTAATCAGCCGATCAGCTGATTGCACAGCCACTGTGGCTGTGAACTCAGGTAACCCTGAGTCTGACTGTCAGTGTCAGCTGTTCCATCTGTGGTTGTGAAATCAGGTAACCCCGAATGGAAATGGAAAGATCTGCTGACCAGTAGATCACCTGTCTGCTGTGGCTGTAAAGTCAATGCTGTCATTACCAGCAGGTCTGACCAGTGTGAAATTTGAATGGCGCTTTCTTGCAGTGGAAACTGACAGCATGAAATAAAGCTGAAGCTAATATTAACAGTTTCATAGTATAGTCCCTAACTCAGCCCTGTGGTGTCAGATCCTTGCATGCTGGAAGCAGGGATCCATGTTACACATACCTGGGGAGGTCAGGGGGTTGGGGTGGGGTTGTGTGGATGTGAAGTGTATACCAGTCTAGAACAACGGTTACTGCTGAGTAACCTATCTTTCCAGAGGTGTGGATACAGTTCACTATTCACACTCCTGCAGACTCCTGGCAGTTCTTCAGGAGGAGGGGGCAAGGTATGCACCCCTACTTGGCAAACAGAGCTTGGAGAACCAAGGTCCCAAAAGCAGCATCCCAATGGGACTCTAGGTCAATGTTGTAGTGGAAAATGAAGGTGTGTGCTGAACTTCATGTAGCAGCCCTGCAGATTTCTTGATAGGGATGTCCCTGAAGGCAGCCACTGAGGCAGTGACATGTCTGGTGGAATGAGCTCTAACCCTACAGGAGGCTCCCTACCAGCCAACCTACAGAAGAAGCTGATGCAGGATGTGATCCACCTGACAATCGTGTCTGCCTTGCTGTCAGTCTGCCAGGCACTGCTTCAGTGTATGTTATAAACAGCTGGCAATCCTCACCCCAAACACCAGCTACACACTCAGTATAATAAGAGAATGCCCTCTACAGGTCCAGAGTATGGAACCTGCAATAAGCCTCTGAAGTTGGGCTGGTAAAAATATACCAGAAGGTTAATCACCTGGTTAAGGTGAAACTCACACAAACAACCTTCCAGAGGAACTTCAGGTGGGATACCAGGTAACAAGGCTCCACCAAAAGCACTTGAAGCTCACTGATCCTTCTAGCGGATGTGATAGTTGCCAAGAAGGTCATCTTTCACAACAGCCAAGGCATCTCATACCTGTGTGTAGGCTCAAATGGCTTGCCTATGAGCACAGCCAGCAACAGCTGTAGGTCCCATGGTAATGGTTCATGCACCAGAGGGGACAGGTGGTCAAGGCCCTTAAAAAAGCACCCAACCACCTTCTCCTGGGCCACCATCAGCATACCAGCTTGTGCTCGGTATGAAGAGATAGTTGTTAAGTGCACTTTAAGGGTTGGTACTCACAGGCATGACTGAAAGGGACCAGAGGTATTCCAAGATGCTCGCCACTGGGCAGGAAAGGGGATCAAGCTACTTGTCCTGGCACTATATGGAAAACCTCTTTCATTTAAATGCATAGCATTAGTGAATTGACTCTTTTCAGGGGGCCTCCACAATGTAGAGTACTTCTTTTGATATACCCAAGGGGACTGTGATATGGGGTTGAAGGCTGCAGTAGGGTGGCGGGAGCAGCAGGAATGTGCCTAGGAGACATGAAGGGAAGACCGGAGGGGAGTTCGGGTAGGCGGATAAAAAAAAAAAAAGTCCCTCAACTGTTGCTCACTGAGGACCACCTGAGAATCCTTGGATGGGGTGATCTCCACCAACAACTGGCTTAGCAAGCCAGTTACTGAACAGGCCTTCTTAGTCAGAGCACCCACCTTCAGCTGCAGTGGCAGTGGCTCCACCCTCAGGCTGAAGAAGCAGTTGTGCTGGACCAGCAAGAGCATAACTGGCGCCCGCCAGGTGACCAAAAGTACAGGGGGTACAGCCCTACACTGCCTTGCAATGGCCCACTGTTGTCAGAGGAGCTCCTCATAGCACCGATGTATTTTCCATCTGTGCCTCTCCTCACCTGAAGATGATCAGGTCCAGGCACATCAACAACGATGCCTCTCAGTCAAGCGGGATCAAGACAAGGACCTCCTCAATCAAAATCTCAACCTAGACCTCGGCTGTTGACCTGGTGGTTGATGTCAAGGATAGCCCTCTGGCTGGTCATGATAGACCACATGCCTTACTATATTACATAAAAGAGGCTTCGGAGACTTGACCACCTGTGAAGGCCACTTCCAAGGAGGCCTCATCAGGGCACCCACCGAGCAATACCCTCCTGAGTAAGGACTGGAAGAACCAGGGTCTGCAAGATCAAATCCTCAATATCATCTGACAGCCAGTAGACAGGCTCAAGAAAACTGTCAACAGCCTGCTCGACCTGAGTCAAGGCTGATGGCAGTACCGAGCAACTCCTGATCTTACCAAGGTCAAGCAGTCGGGATAGTTGTACAATCAGGAGAACCTTGACCTCTCCAGTTTCCATAACCAGCAGCACTTATGTTTCTTGCTGTGGTGGGCAGGGCTCTTCTCCAGGGTCTGGAGGGGCCATGCACATCTCATGAAATCCTTCTTTTGAAGGACCCTCTGATGCTGGCCTCAGCCGGGAGCAGCGCTGAGACCAAGGAGGTGCACACCACAGCAGCCACCACTTCCTTCTTGAAGGCTGCTGAGCTGCAGACCTGGCAGTAGCCAAGGCCTGCTTGCAACCCATAGACCAGTTCTTCTTATCATGCTTTAAATGCTGTGCAAGGGTGAGTTGGTGCTCCTATCTTCTAAGTGCTCTGGAAGCATGGAAAGACATGTCTGCACCCAGCCATATTGTGCTGTCTGCCCAGGCAGTACAGACACATGTTGTGCGAATCAGTGACCAACATCTTTTGATAACACTGTACACAAAATTTAAACCCAGGCTTCCATGGCTCCATCTTTTGTTGATGAGGGGAGTCGAAAACTGATAAAAAACTATAAAGAAACTTCAAAAAGTTTTGAAAGAAGAGTTCACTGATGGCGTGATATCCAAAGCAGGAGCTGACCTGTTCTTCCAGCAGAAAGAAAGCTCTGATGCCACAGGGCAGAGTTGGAAGATATATTGCCCGAGTGGTGGCAGGAGCTTAGCTTAATAACATCCAATGGGAAAGCCCATTCCAGTAGAACTGCCAGAGTGTGGCTAGTGAACTGCATCCATGCCCCTAGAAATAGAGGTTTTTGAGACTCCTCTGTGAAGAAGAAACATCTCAACTTGAGGAAGTGATGCATAATTGCAAGATGGTGGAGTAATCACAACTCCACACCACACCACTGGCAAGAGGAATGCTTTTAAAAAAAAGTCCAGAAGAATTTACAACAGCAATAAGAAAATCAAATGATGCAAGGAAAATAAATGTAGGTAAATGCTAACCTTCTCCCCTTAGAATACAAAACTCTGGGCTGGACAAACACTGTGGCATATCAAAATCAGTTTGGTGTGCCAAGGAGATAGTGGAGCGCTTTAAAGAGAAGCATCAAAGAAAATCAAAGAAGGAATCATTTCTGACAATGGGATGTTTATCCCCAAGCTTACCGAATCTGGCAACTAATCCACCACTCCTATCGCCAATTCTGGAATCGCTGACTTGCAGGAACTCTGTTTCAGGAGGTAACATTCTTTTTAAATTTGGTGGGGGGCTGGCCAACTCAGTAAATCAGAAGTGAATTTGCAAAAAGATAATTCATTAGACATGCCACCAAAAAGAAACCAACCAAAAGCCTTGAAGCAGTGGAACAAAGGTATGCAGGTACAAAGGAAGGAACTTGCAGTGTGCAAAAAGAAGATATCGGGAAAGAAAAAAATATAGAAATGACTCTCGGTCACAGTACTGGAGCAGAGCAGGAGATATGTGCAAGCCCCTCCACAAGCAGCTTGAAGGCAAATCAAATTATACAACAGAACCAGAAAGAAAAACATAAATGAGGAAGTTCTAGTTAATAGCAATTTAACACAACACCAACCACAAGAAGACTTTATTAACTCAAAGCAACAGCAGCAGCAGCAAGATATCAGCGGGATGATGACTACTCCAAAAAAATATATCTTAGAAGCACTTGGAGAAATAAAAAACATCTATTAAAGAACTAAAACACTCCCTGAGGATTTAAAACTAACATTTGAAGTTCTCTCATGAAGAATGGATGAAATGGAAATAAGGATTTCTAAATTAGAAAATGACTTAGCTCCTCTATTAAAAACACAAATGCTGCATGATAAACAGCAACAGATACTGATGCAGAAAATAACCGAACAAGAAGACAGATCTAGTGGAGGGAATGTCAGGATAACCAGGTTACTGGAGGGGGAGAAGTAACAGGGGACCCCATTTCATTCTTTGAAAAGTGCCTTATAATAGTGATGGGGAGACAGTACCCACAAGATAAAATTCAATTAGATTGTGCACAGAGGAAGAGCTAGGATGAATGCAAACAACCCATTCCCATGCACTATATTCATTAAACCACACCGATATCAAGATAAAGAATTCATACTACAAACAGCAAGAATACAGAAAGGGTTAAAATATGAAAATTATAATTTCAACGCTTATCCAGACCTCTCTCTAGAAACAACAGCTAATTGCAAAAGATACATAGAAACATAGAATTTGACAGCAGATAAGGACCGCTTGGCCTACCTAGTCTGCCCATTTTCCTACCTAACAGATAAGCTGCAGATCCTAGTTAACCAACAGCTTACTTCCTCCTTCAATCAATTAAAACAAAAACGTTATGAAAAAGGTATTTGATTTTCAATGACCTACCCTGCAAAGCTTAGATTTGTAGTTAACGGCAGGTTACAGACCTTTGATGACCCCGAAGAAGCACAGGAGGCATTCAACCACTTTTATAATGACATGACACAAAAAAAAAGTATCCTGAATTTTCCATACAGACACCATACCCCACAACACAGAATACAGAGAGAACAGAAAAAAACACAGCCGAAAATGAAGGATAAAGAAAAAGAAAAGTTAAATGAATAACTGGACAATAAGCTATAATTAAAAGGAAAAATGAAAGGAAGAAACTAGGGAAAGGGGAGAAGGAGAAAAAGGGGAAAAAAGGAAAGGGAAGAATAAGGAGGAAAGGGAAGAAATGAGGGGGGAAGAGACAAGGACAGGAAAGGAAGACGCATGAGAAAAGAAAAAGAAGCAGGGGAAGAGAGTGGAAGGGGAGAAATAAGGGAAAGGAAGAGGAAAATTAGGAAGAAGGGAGGGTAAAGAAGGGGAAAAAGGGAAAAGTGAATTGATGCAAAGTGATGGTTATGACTTCTTTTATTACATCTTATTTGCTTCGTTTGGTTATTATTCACACTATGTTTTTCCTTCTGTAGATGAAATGTGACATCATTTAAGGTTCTGTCCAGATTTTTCATAAAAATCCAGAGGATGAAACATTAGGAAAGAAAGAGGAAATGGGCTGCAAATAGGGCCAGTCATATTACACCTGTGCTCTGCGAACTGCACTGGCTGCCAGTACAATGGTGGATCAGCTTCAAGGTCAGATTACTGACCTATAAAGCCCTGCACAGACTGGAACCTAGTTACCTGCAAGATCTCCTTCGCCCTTACTGCTCCCCCCCCCGTCCACTCTGCTCCACTGACGAGGGATTGCTAGAGACTCCCAGGGTTCAGTTAAAGACCTTCAGGGCCCGATCATTTGCTTTTGCAGCTTCTACCCTGTGGAATTCTGTACTTCACCAGGTGCGAGAGTGCCTGACTGTTGAGAGTTTAAGATTGCATTAAAGGCCTACCTATTCAGCCTAGCGAATCCTGTTTTTAGTGATATGCTTATTTGCCACTGTGTTCTGCATATTATTTATTGGTTGTTGGAATGGTTTTATTTTTATATTTATGCGATGGTTTTATGTACAAGCACCTTGATCTTTGGAAAGGTGCTTACTTACAAATAAAGTATGATTAGGGCTTAAAGTTTTTCACGTTTTTTCAGCCACATTTCACGGCCTCTGATGGGGGGCGAAAATGACATATTTCATGGAAGACACTAATGGGCAACCATTTTACTATGAATCTTTGTAAGGGTTAAGAGCAGCCTAGGGAGCAGTGTTTACCTGCAAGGTTTATTTCCACCGATGTCCTATTAATCTCATGGTAGGTATCAATACTGCACAGTCTACAACAATACAGCATAGTTTTGACAACCGATATTTATTTCCACTTAATTTTCTTTTGAAAATGTTTTAAAAGCTACTGATATATCCGCAGCCTAACGATGAAGCTTGTTATGCACCAGTGTTTTAGCAGTACCCACAAATGTCACATGATAACTCTGCAAGTTGACATATGAAAGCAAGGTGAGCCAATTCTGAACACCTGCATCATTTAATGCTCTGACTGCCCCACCACATTGCTTTATTTTAATGGACAAATATATGCGTTTAAAATTCTGTTGAAGCATTTGCTATTAAAGGCAATGTGACTCACTTACTCTTTCCTTAGAAACCTGTGTTACTCGTTCTTTTGGTTTCTCCCACCACAGTCACTTCCTAGATAGTTCCAGTTTTGTATCTCCACAGCTGGAGAGGGGGGCTGGGTGCAGGCTACAGGGAGCGACCTGCTACTCTCGTCAGCCACGCCTTGTGGTTAAAGCCACTGAAATTAGTCATTGTGATTCATAAAGACTAAATTCAGTGGCTTGAAACATAAAAAGCTATTTTCACGGAGACAGGCTTTTTTCACAGAAATCATGCATTCCATGACTGCTGTGAAAAACTTTTAGCTATACGTATGATTGATTGAAATAATTTGTATACTAAAAAATATTGCTAGGGAGTAAGAGATGACGGTGCAAGTCATCTCAGTGAATATGGGGGTGGAGAATATGAAAGTGGAAAAAACTTTCATAACAGGGAAATGGGGAGGTAGGGAGGGGATAGGGGTTAGGAGTAAGCAAGGAATCCGGATGATCAAAAAATTAAAAAGAATAAAAAGAAGGTGAAGAAAAAAATAATTTAGGAAACTAGAAGGGAATCAGAAATAGAAAGGTATAGGAACAGATTGTAAGTGGTTTAACAAGGGAAGAAAAAAGATCAAAAACAAATATTACTTAAGAAATTGAAGCATTTGCTATTATGGAAATAATATAAAGAAATGCTACGTGGAATGTAAAGGGACTCACAAATAGAGTAAAAACTAATAAAGTAATAAAACACATGAAAAACAAACAAACACATTAACTGTTTAATGCTGCAGTAGACCCATTTTACAAAACCAGAAATTGAATGGTTTCAGAATAGATGGGGGGGTCAGGATTATATGCACCTTATCACCATAATTCTAGAGGAGTAGCAATCTTTTTCAGAAGAAATAAAATAAATCCAGTAATCAAAAGAACATTCATAGATTCATTATGTAGATATATTACTGCAGCAGTAAAAATACAAAGTCAAAACTACACAATTTCTACCCTATATGGCCTAAATCAATCCGCAGTTCTTTAAGGAATATTTCTTTCAAGTTACTACATTTCAGATGCCGTACATAATTGGGGGGGGGGATTTCAACATAGTTTGCACTAAAAAAGATAGGTCAACAGGATTTGATAAATTTCATAAATCAACAAAAAAGGTTATTCAAAATTTCATACAAGACCTAAAATTAATTGACCCCTGGAAGCACACTTAGAAGGTAAAATATATTCATTATTTTCAAATATTCATCAACTGTACACATATATAGATTTTTTTTATTTCAGAAACTCTAAAGTATCAACTTGAAGAAACAAACTACACAGGAATTATAATTTCAGATCACTCCCCTTGTATCATAGCTCTTAGAATAATACAAGAACAAGAAATAGGGATAAACTCCCACATTGACCGTTTAATATTAAACAACACCACAATAAGCCAAACACTACAAGAAGAAACAGAAAAATTCTTCCCACAAAATTCTAACACTGCATCAAATATATTGATAGAATGTGATGCCTTTAAGGCTTGGCTATGGGGTTGGATGCAATATGAAACAAAAAAGTGAAATCAAAAAAGACAACACATACAAAATCAAATAGAAAAGAACATATACGGCCAGATATTCAAACCATTGAGCCTAGCGCAAAACCATTGCACTGGAATAGCGTTGGATTTGCGTGAGGCTGCAATATTCAGAAGCTCTATTAGCGCCGATGCTACTTGGTAGCGCCGACGCTAATAGATAATGACATGCAGAGGTGGGGTAAGGAGAGTGCCCATGAATGCCAGCAGCGCGGCATATTCAAAGGGCTAGTGCCGCGCTACAGGCATTAGTGCGACCTGCAGCGTCTGCTAGATACCGCCAAAAGAAAGCTGGCAGTAATGTGGCGGTGCCCTCCCCCAATTGTGAACCTGCTTAGCTGTGAGATAGCAGGAAGAGCCCTAGTAGACTAGTGGTCCCCCACCCCACAGCACAAATCCCGACTCCATGAAACATAGAATGAGTAGTTGTCCCTGGTAGTCTAGTGGTCCCCCACCCCACAGCATGGATCCTGACTCCTGAAACATAGACCAAACAGTTTTCCCTGGAAGTCTAGTGGCCCCCACCCCCAGCACGAATCCCAACTCGTTGAAAACTGAAATGTACACAGTTTTCCCTAGTAGCTCAGTGGTCCCCCTTCCACACACACACACACACACCTACCCTGCAGTGAAGCCCTCGTTCATGCCACTGACGTTTGGCTAAGTGAGACAGCAACCGGCTCTGCCCTCCTCTCACTACCACAGCCGGACACTGACTGCGATATGCAGGAGCACTACGGAAATGAATCAGCGCTCATTCATTTCCATAGCTCATGCATACTGCAGTCGGCGGCTGGCCATGGTGGTGAGAGGAGGGCAGAGCCGGTC
The DNA here is from genome assembly GCA_016271365.2 of Neoceratodus forsteri. Classification (NCBI taxonomy): domain Eukaryota; kingdom Metazoa; phylum Chordata; order Ceratodontiformes; family Ceratodontidae; genus Neoceratodus; species Neoceratodus forsteri. Next base: position 1,073,289,187 of record CM057454.1, on the reverse strand, counting down.
GCTGGCTTACTTTGCCAAACATCAGTGGCATGAACGAGGGCTTCACTGCAGGGTGTGTGTGTGTGTGGGAGGGACCACTGGGCTACCAGGGAGTGGAACCAACACATGTGGGAACATGGACCATGATGGCTGAGAAGGGCTGCCCGGCCCACCGTGTCTGCCCAGGTCTCTGTTTACTGGATGGCTGCGCTGCACAGCCCAGTGACCCTACAGCTGACATCCCCCTGCCCCCAGCAGGTTTGCCTTATGCCTGCCCCATGCATACTTGTGTTCCACCCACACCTGCTGTGGGCTGCCCATGTTGATGTGGGGTGTGGCATCATGCAGGGCACATGTGGCCACCTGTGTGTGTGTGTGTGTGTGTGTGTGTGTATCTATCTATATATATATATATATATATATATATATATATATATATATATATAAATGTGCCTCTGTATCTATCTATAGTTATAGATTGCTACAGATCTACATATCTGTCTCTCTCTCTCTCTCTATATATATATATATATGTATATATATATATATATATATATACTGTATATATAATTTTGTACTACTTGCAGTGCAGCATAGGTATGTTGTATGCACTGCTTGTACCTGCCAGCACATAGTTCCTGCTGCTTCCAACCTGTGCTTCTGTTCCGACCAACAGAGGATGCTGTGGGCATGCCTTGGCCTGCAGCATCCAGCCTGTACTTCCATTCTGACCAAAAGAGGGAGCTTTGTGCTCTATGCAGTAGCACTGGGCAAACTGCATGGTAAGGTATGCTAAGCAGCACTTAATGAGATGCAAATGTACCTGTTTGCCCACGGATTACCTAAGTAGGCTCATTTGCATGGGAGCTTTGAATATAGCTCCCGTTTGCCCCGGGCTAACCAGTTTGCATCAGGCTAATGTGTTAGCAACGTGCAGTTGGGTTAGCCCCGTGCAAACCTTACTTCAGCATAGCACAGTTCTGCAGTGTGTGGCTTACATTGTTGTTTGCAGACTCATACCGCTCAACTGTCCCTGATTTTACTTCAAAATATTATTTTTTTTTAATTTTTTATTTAGTTTTTGTTTACTGGGTAGGTGCACTAGCCAGAAAGACTATTTTCAGGCACGACCCGGGAGAGTACAGAGACAAACTTCGAGAACAATGATACATAGTGCAAAGTACAGGAACAATATGATACATAGTACAAATTACATATCAGCAGTAATGTGACAAAGTATTGAGGTAGTCAGGCCAGAAATAAGCATTAAGCATTTCAGTTACTCTGTCCTTCCTACAAATTGTGTTTCCATGACCACACAGTGGGTGTTGTAAGCATAACATAATGTCAGACATTAATGTTACAGACGTGTTCTTCCTTAGAAAATGCATTTTACACTACACCACTTATTCTACCAGCTTCCTGAGTGGATATCACCAATTTGTAAGGTGTGTTCCTGATTTTAAACCTTTGTCTCTGATATTTTTAAGTCTTTTCCATGATTTATGAGGCAGGAGGTTGAGAGGTGTGTTTGCAGTAGATGTGAGACAGCTCTGTGCAATCACACACAGTATTCTCCACCTGCAAGTTTAACACTGGCTTGCTAAAGAGTCTAATGAGCTGCAGTTGCAGTTTGCACTTCCCTGTTGCTATATTCAGTGCTATCTTATTCCCAGGCTGTTTTTGCCCTGCACTCCCAGACCAGTTTGACCGGCTTCCTTAAATGCTATATTCAGCAGGATTAGCACCAGGCTATTTCCTTTTGAATATAGCTTGCTTTGTGCTCCGGGCTACGTTTGCATGCTGGGCAGTGCTAATTTAGCCCATGGGCAAAGTTTTGAATATCTGGCCATAATATTTAGAACAAATACATATGACCCCCTTGGATTCAAAAATCTATGAAAAATTAACAAAAAAAAATAGAATGTAATCATATCATAACAGAAAAAGCAGAATTTTAAATATTGCTAGCACACTCAAAAATATCACTTTCTGTCAGATAAGCCAGTGAAACTACTTGCATTTCAACTAAAAAAGGAAAAAGAAAACAACACAATAATTAAAATTAAAGATGCACAAAGAAATATAAAAGATTGCCCCAAAGAAATCAACCAACAATTCGCCAAATATTACCAAGAATCATACTCTTCACAAGTATAAAGTAAATCAGAGGCTCCACAGAAGTGTTTGGAGCAAATTAAGTGTCCAAAAATTCCAGAAACGCTATTAGAGATATTAGAATTACTATACAAGAAATACAGAATGCAATACAAACCGTATCTAGTGGTAAAGCACCAGGACCCGATGCAATAAATATATAAAAGTTTAAATTCCATATTAGCTTCCAAAGTTTCAGCACTTTTTAATTAATGTAATACACTGCTAGATATTCCATAATCCTTTGAAAAATACATATATTTCACAAAAAGACAAAGTTTTTTAACGAATGCTCTTCATACAGGCCAATTTCACTTTTAAACGTAGATTATAAAATATTAACAAAAATATTAGCCACTAGAATGGAAAAAATATTATACATTATATTAGCAACAGACCATAAAGGATTCATAAAAGGAAGATGAATAGCAGACAGCATTTGAAGAACGATAAACATAATTGCAAACAATAAATCCCAAGATACCATACTACTAGCCATTGATGTGAAAAAAGCCTTCAACAGGGTTGAATTGCAATACAAAAACCTGGTAATTAAAAAAAACAGGAATTAAAAAACAATTTAAAAACTGGATCAAACTGATATATAACTATCCGACTGCTACAGTACAAACAAATAACGATATATCCAATAAAATTACACTTACAAGAGGAACTGGCAAGAATGCCCACTTTCACCTTTGATTTTTGCTCTAGCAATAGATCAATTAGCAATCAATATCAGACAAAATATTAATATATCAGGAATTATATTTAACAAACAAATTCATAAAATTAGCTTATACACAGACTACATCTTACAGACCCATCAAACTAAAAAAATAAATAATTAAAATTGTCTAACAATTCGGTAACGCATCAGTATGTAAAGTAGATTGAAACAAAATGGTAGTAATCAAACTCAAAGAAAATTATCCACTTCAAGTTCCATTAAATTGTCCATGTCTGATCAAAAAGACAATAAGCTACTTAGGAGTGAATATTTTAGCATCCGTACAACAACTTTTCCAAGATAATTACCCCCCCCAATTATTAGACAAAATACAGACATGTTTAAAAATATGGACTACTCTACCATTAACATTAAACAGGAGAGTGAATATAATCAAAATGAAAATATTACCAAAACTCATATACCTATTTCAAGCAATACCAATTCTGATCCCCTTAGAATTTTTTAATAAACTTAAAAAAAGAACTAATTTTTATGGAAAAGAATCTAGAATTACACATGACAAATTAACATTACCAAAAAATAAAGGGGGTTTGGTACTATCAGACTATTACATATATTATATATCAACTCAAGTAAGTATAATTTGGACCTGGATTCACAAAGTTAAAGAAACAGAAACAGATATAGATATTGAACAAGATCTACATCCATACCCAAAACTAAATACTTATTATTTTCAGGTTACTACCAAAGCTATAAAACCAGTAAAAATTACACTACTCAAACAACGCTTAACTGATGGAACAAAGACCATAAAATAATAATGGACAAAAAAATGTAATTAATCAATATACCCCATACATAATAGCTTTTTATTTTCACCATCAATAAATGACAATGCATTTAAAATATGGCAAGATAAGGGATTACAGGAAATAGGTGAATTATATGAAAATAACATACAGTATTTAAATCAGTTGATCAATTAAAAAGGCAATTCCACTTATCACAAACTCATTTTTACAGATATCTTCAAATTAGAAACTTTGGGCTGGATATTCAAACTGCGCCATTCTGTGGCGCAAGCCCTAGTGCTGCTCACAAAAGTTGCGCTGGGGTGTGGCTGGGGCGATATTCAATGGAGTTGCGCTATTGAGCAACTCCTTTGAATATCGCCCCCCCAGCCACAGCCACTGTGCATGGTGTAGTGGAACTTGTGCCACTGCAAGTGGTCAGAGTGGAGCATTCAAGATGCAGTGGCGCAAGTTCCATTGCACCATGTGCAAATTTCCAATATTCAAAAGGTGACATGCAAATGGGGCCATAAGTTATGCAAGGCAGGGGCCATTTGCATCACTTGCCCCATTGCGTGCAGATGCGCCGATCCCGACAACTTGCACCTGGCGCCCTGCCAGGCAGCAACCGTCGGGGACCGATGCCCCACCGCAGCCGATCGCGGACATGGAAGTAAATCCCCCACTGAAACTCAATCACGGGCATAACGGTTAAATCTCACAACTGGTCTGATTGCGGGCATAACAGTATTAAACCCCGACTGGTCGATCGTGGACAAAACAGAACTGAACCCCGACTGGCCCGATCGTGGGCGTAACGAAATGACCCCCACTAGCCCAATCATGGGCAGGCAGATTCAACCCCAAAGACCAATATCCTGGTGGTCCAGTAGACCGTGAAACCCGATCGCGGGCATTAGAGTCAAACCCCCAGGTCCAATTTCCCTGGTGATCTAGTGGCCCCACCCCACCCACCACAGATCCCCACCCCGCTCCCCACCGTCAGTCGGCAGGCGGGCGCGGCAGGCAGGTGGGTGCTGCCGCCACCGGCTGATGGAGGGGAGGCGGTGGTGGGGCTCCATGGGTGGTGGGTGGGTGGGGGCCACTAGATCACCAGGAAATTGGACCTTGGGGTTGACTCTAATGCCCGACCACCAGGGATATTGGTCTTTGGGGGTTGAACTCCATTCTGCCCATGATCGGGCTGAGTAGAGGTCATTTCTGTTATGCCAGCGATCAGGCCAGTCGAGGTCAGTTCTGTTTGCCTGCGATCGGGCCACTCGGGGGGCCAGTGGGGGTTGTTCAGTTATGTTCTGCCGATGCGTGCTCGTGGGGTTACTATGCCCATGATCAGGCTGGGGGGGCACAGGGAAGAAGTGGAGGGCCACCCCACAGGTGGCAGCTGCTGTGTGCGCCTGCGGTGGCAGCGCTCTCACCTGTGGGTGGCCCTCGGGCTTCCTCTTTTTTTTTGCCTCAGAGTTGTGCAGGTGCAGGTTGGGGTTGCGCCTGCACACTCACAACTCCAGCTGAATATCGGGCTGTGCAGTTTATCATGGTTCCTCCCCTCCATGAGCATGCCTTCATTAGCATTGCGCTGTTGCTCAGCATGACTTGGGGGGCACAACTGCCTCCTGCTGAATATCGCAGAATGGCGCAATTTCAGACTTGCACAGGTGCAACCCTATTGTGCATGGTGTAACCCTTTTGAATATCCAGCCCTTTATATCTAAAAGTAATGGAACATTAGCACTAGCACAACGCTCCTTGGGCCAGATATTCAAAGCATACCACAGGGCACAAAGCCGGTGTGCTGGACTAGTGCTGACCTTGTGCCCAACTGCAATATTTAAAAGAATGGTTAGCGCCGGTGCTAGGTGTCAGTGCCGATGCTAAACCATAATGTATACAGGGGAGGGATGGGGGGGGGCCCTGAATGCCGCCACACCGGCATATTGAAAAGCATGGCGCCAGTCTACAGACATTTGCATGACCTGTAGCGCGGCGCTAGTAACCACAGAAAATAGCTGCTTTTAATGCAGCACTAATAGTGGTGGTATAAAAAATCCACATTTTCCTGGTAGTCCAGTGGTTCCCCCTCCCAGCACGTATCCCGACACCCGTTCCTCGTAGAATATCTTAATTTCTCTGGTAGTCTAGTGGTTCCCCTACCCCCCAGCATGGTTCCCGACCCCCATTCCCCATAGAATATCCTAATATCCCTGGTAGTCTAGTGGTTCCCCCCACCCTCCTGAACGTATCCCAACCCTGTTCCCCATAGACACCACCCACGTTCCTTGTAGTCCAGTGGTATCCCCCCACCGGTCAGCACTGCCCCGCACATCCCTCCCATCAGCCACAAATCGAGATGGGGACTAGCTCAGCCCTCCTCACACCACCATGGCTGGCTGCCGACTGAGGAATGAATGGGTGGTACTGCACTCATTACAGTACAGCTCATTCATTCCTCAGTCAGCGGCCAGCTGTGATGGTGAGAGGAGGGCTGTGCTGGTTTCTGGTGCTGTACCTAATCAGTGTACAGAGTGGGTGGCACACATCTGGGGTGGCGGGGTGGGATGGGACTACTAGACCACCAGGTATTGCTGTCATTTTAGGGCTACTGGGGGTCGGGGAATCATGCTAGGGGGTTGGGAGACCACTAGAACACCAGGGAAACATGTATACATTCATGGAATGGGGGTCAGGGATCATGCTGGGGGCATACCTCTCACCTGTCTCTGATTAGCAGTGATGTCCCTGATGCTACCTCGTAACTGTACCCTGTCCATCCCACAATGTGTTTCTGTGGCTATACTGTAGGGATTGCAAGCACTATGTCATGTCACACATTACAGTTACACACTTGCTCTAAGGTAGACATTGCTGTGTACACTATGCCCCATATTCTACCAGCTTCCTGAGTAGATATTGTTACAATTGCAAATGTGTCCCTGATTGTCTTCCTTTGTCCCTGATTTTCTTACACCTTGTCCCTGATATATGAGGCAGGAGGTTGAGAGTTAAGGCTGGGGGTGGGGGGACCACTAGAACATCAGGGATATTACTGCAGTACCGTGGCTAGGGGGAAAGGGGTGGGGGTCGGGGTCAGTAGGCTACCAGGGTCACCTGTGTGTATCAAGCACACATATGCATGGGTGCGTTGTATGCACCCATGCCTCCTGACTGTTCCTAATATTCAGGAAGGTCCCTGATATAGCCACTGGATGTTTCTCTGTCCCTCACAGAATATATGTTTATGTGACAGAACAGTGGGGAGTACCCTCACACATTAATGTCATACACGGTTGTTGCAGACATGTTCTGCTTCTGCAACTGCATCGTAGCGCTGTTCCCCTGTGTAATCAGCATTCCAAGTGCATCACTCTGATGTTGTGTCCCTGTTTATGGGTCTTTGTTCCTGATCCTTTGAAGCCTTGTCCCTGATTCAGGGGGCAAGGAGTTGAGAGGCATGTATGCACCGACTGTGCATGCCAGCACACAGTACCTGCTGCTTCCAGCCTGAAATTCCATGCTGACCAACAGGGAATGCTGCAGATATGCCTTGGCCTACAGCATCCAGCCTGTACAACCATTCTGACCAACAGGTGGAGCTGTCTGCTCCATGCAGTAGCACCAGGAAAACTGCATGGGAATGTATGCTAAGCAGCAGTTAATGGGATACAAATGTACCTGTTTGTCCATGGATTACCTAAGTAGGCTAAGTTGCATGGGAGCTTTGAATATGGCTCCCGTTTTGCCTGGGCTAATGTGTTAGCACTGTGCAATCAGGTTGGTCCGGGCAAACTACACATCAGCATAGCACAGTTCTACAGTGTGTAGCTTGCTTTGTTGAATATAGGTATTGTGGGTCTTCTCAGTGCAATCACACACATTGTTCTCTGCCTGCAACACAGGCTTGTTCCAGGGTATACTGGGTTGCAGTTGCAGTGTGCACTTCCTTGGTGCCATATTCAGTGCTGTCTTATACCTGGGCTATGTTTGCCTTGCACTTCCAGACCGGTTTGCCCAGCTTCCTTCGCATGCTATATTCAGCAGGGTTAGCACTGGGCTATTCCTTTTGAATATGGCAGGTGGTTTGGACCAGGCAATGTTTGCACGCCAGGCAGTGCTACTTGAGGCTTGGAGCAATTCTTTGAATATCTGGCCCCTTGATTCTAAAAAGCATAATAGATAAGAAGGCAAACAAAAAAATGATATCAACAATTTATCAATTGATAGCCAAGGAACCTGGACAAGACTTAAACAAGTTACAAAACTAATGGGCACAAGAATTTGGAATACAATTAACAGAAGAAATCTAGAAAGAAATAATAAATATTTCTGATTAAGGAAATAAAAACCTCAAAACTACAGCAAGCACATTGGAGCACAGTTCATAGAACATATTATACTCCAGCAAGACTTCATAAAATAAATAATAATATTACACCAGAATGCTCAATATGTGCCTTCACTTCAGGAATATTAATACAGATGATTCGTAGCTGCCCATACTTAATAAAATTTTGGACAAAAATGTATAACAATATTTTCAAAGCTTTACAAATTAATATGCCACAATCACCTATACTTACATTAATAGCAACTTCATACAAATGGCAGCAATTAAATGCTAGTCAAAAAATATACGTCTCAACAGCTATAACAATAGCAAAAAACTGTATATTGCTAAAATGGAAAGATGCAACTCCTCCAGTATATATTGTTTGGATAAATTATATGAAATATCATAAGAAATTGAAAAGGATGCAATATATAAAAATGGGTAAAAATAAAAGATACCCGTGATAAAATGTGGGTCTCTTTCCAGACAGCACTAACATAAACATGAACGTAAGAATCTATATTAGAATACCAGTGCTTTTTAGACTCCAACAATGTTAAAATAATTTAAGAGTAGTAATATTAAAGGGAAATTGTTACAATGGTAAATACAATGAAAATATAGAATGTTGTAACCAGATAAAGTTTAGTAAGCAAGTTAGGTTCCTAGACCACAGGTAGGGAAAATAGGTAGACCAGGACATGATGATGAAGCGGGCTAAATAAAACATACTGATAAACAAACTCAGATGGAAAATTTAGCCCATCATTATCTGATCCAAAAAAATAAAAATAAAAAATAAGAAACAGAAGTTTTTCAGTTGTCTAGTAGTGAGGGAAGGCCAGCTAACAGATGCATAGAGGGTACAGTGGTAGGTCCTTCCAGGCAGCCCAGTAATGTGTCTCAATGCCCTATTTATTTATTTCAAAAGTTTCACCAGGAAAGACATACTAAGCTGATAGCAGCTAATTTCCAGATGTGTCTGGGGCATGGGGATTAGGGGAGGGACATGAGTAAGAACAGAAACCAAAATTTACATAGTAGGAAGCAGCAGAACTAAACACAAAAACAAGCTACAATAGACAGGCAATTTAGACAAATATGTACAAACACAAGCTACAATAGATAGGCTATATTAAGCAGATATGTTCAATGGCTTGGAATATGGCAGAAAATGCATCCAGGATGGTAGCAAGAGGGTGCTAATTAAAGTGCGGAGTGCAGTAAATGTAGGCAAGTGGTAGTGAAGCTATCCAGCAGGTATCAAAGAAGAGTGCAATGGAAGGGATGGAATGGGGGTTGGCAGTAGGGGTTAGAGCAGGGAGTTAGAGAGGGGAAGACAAGGAGGGGTAGAAAGGAAGGCTTGGAAGGATGGAAAGAGTGGTACAAGGGTGGGGATTAGGTGTAGCTGCAGAAATTAGAAGAGAATTTGAGGAGAAATGAGGAGAGAGCATAGGGAAGAGGTGGAATGAATAGAAAGGGAAAGAGAATTCCAAAGTTTGGGGAAGCAATAGGAGAAGGCAGCCTGGCCAGCCGAAATGTTCTAGAAGGGAGTACCAAGGAATGAAAGCCAGAGTTGCGAAGGGTGTAGTGAGAAGGAGGTGGGGGGAAAAGAGAAAGGTGAGCTAGGAGGGGTGACAGCCTAGCCAGTATTTGGCTACAAAGGCGGTACAATGAGCGAGGTGCCTGCCTTTGAAGGAGGAAAGGAAGAGGAGGTATAAAAGGAGTAATGGTGGGTACAGGGCAGGCAGTCCAGAGCAAAGCAACAGAAAGAGTGGAACAGGAAATCCAGTCTGGTCAGGGTTCTTTTAGGAGCAGCACTACTGACAATGTCTCCATAGTCAAAAATAGGGAGAATCATTTTCTGGATAATGGCTCTGCAAGCCGGCAGGGGAATGCAACCATAGTTCCTATATAGGGCCCTCGGTTTAGGGTGTAGTTTTCTGTGGAAGGGATGCTATGATAAAGGACATCTCATTTGGCAAGTTGACCAGCTGCAGAACCTCTATACACTAGGTCCCTGTAATTGAGCAAGTGTAGGAATGTGGCTCTACCCAGGGTTTTATGGGCATTCATAGGGACAGTGAACTTATTTCTGTAATAGAAGCCCAGCTTTAGGTGCAGCTTCTTACACAAGTTTTCAATGTAAGTACTGAAAGAAAGCTTACTATCTATCCATACTCACAAATATTTGAAAATATCTACTAGCTCCGGGTTATCACCCAGGAGGGTAAAGAGTCCAGGGAGGGAGGAGCTAGTTGACTGCTTGCTGTTAGGGGCAAAACTCATGTACTTCATTTTAGCAGTATTAATTAGGAGTTTGGATCCACATAATTTCAATTGGAGAGTGTTGGACTCTGAAGGTTGTTTAGAGCTTCTGGTACACTAGATCTGGCTATATAAAGCACTGTATCATCAGCGTAGCACTGGAGTTTGACAATCTCAATATCATCCCCTAGATCATTTGTACATATTGTGAATAATAGTGGGCCAAAGACAGACCCTTTGTGGGACTCCTTTAGAGATCTGTGAGCAGGAGTAGAGTAGGCCTTCAGATTCAAGTTGTCTTTCTATCAAATAATTTCTGAACCAGGGCAGAGCACAGTGGTCAACACCAACTGAGGACAGTTTGTGCAGCAGGGATTGATGATCTACTGTATCAAAAGCCTTACTAAGGTCAAGAAAGATGGCAGCTGTTACAAGCTTTTGATCAAGGGCAGTGAACCAGCCATTTGTCACTTAGATACCCATGAAGTTCACTGGCCTTCTCAGAGGTGATATCAGTACAAAGGGCCAGCACAGCCAGGAAAAGAAGAATAGAGGATTTCAATGACTGGCTGAGAAAATGGTGCAGGGAGGAGATGTTCATCTGCATTGGGGACTGTGAGGAGACCTGGTCAAACAAAGCACTCTTTTTACCAGACAGGCTACACCTCAGTAGGGAGGGTTTGAGGGTACTCGGGGACAAACTGGGGGAATACATAACCACTACACTTAATTTAAACTACTAAGGGTGGACAGTGTGTGTGCAGGCCCACAGACTCCGAGTGGAGGAGGTCAGTGGATCTCCCCCCCCCCCACAGTGATGGAATAGTTCTGGAGGGAGGAGGTGAAAGGGGCAAGAACACAGTTAGCAAAGGGTGGAGGGGTGAGGAACACATAATAAGGGTACGTGGAGGGGTGCACACAGTGGGGATAAATGTGAATAGAAGAATAGAGGGAAGAGAAGGAAGGTCAGATTCTAGGTGGAGGGTGGTGTCTCTGAATGCACAGAGTCGTGGAAACAAGATGGAAGACCTGCAGGCACTATTAGCGGACAGGAGAGTGGACATAGCTGCAGTAACTGAGACTTGGGCAACATCACACCATGGCTGGGACCTTGCGATCCCCGGATATAAATGATACAGGAGGGACAGAGTAGTTGGGAAGGGGGGAGGGGTGGCAGTTTATATCAGGGAGGGAATAACTTGCAAGAGGGAGGAATTGGAGAAAGGGGAGGTGGAGGCATTATGGGTTCAGTTAAGGTCCAATAGAGGGAGAAAGGTGAGGTTGGGGTGGTTTATAGACCACCCAGCCAGGATGAGGAGAGGGACAGGGAACTGAGCTCACAAATATTGGAAGCTGTGAGGAAAGGAGAGGTGGTAATTGTGGGGGACTTCAACCTCCCCAAGGTAGACTTCAGCATACCATCCACGACATGTGCTAGGAGTCAGATGATCCTGGAAGGACTGCAGAGTGGGTTCCTGACTCAGGGCATCACTGAACCAACAAGAGCTGAGGAAATTCTTGATCTGGTGCTCACAAATGGGGAGCATGTACAGGAAATAATGGTCAGGAAGCCACTGGGAGGAAGTGACCATTGCAGTGTGGTTCCAGTTGGATATGGGCAGGGAAAGCATCCCGACTAAGACCAAAATCTTGGATTTCAGGAAAATGGGCAAAGTGCTAAGGAGCCATCTGGTGGGCATTAGAGCAGATATGTGGGTGGATCAAAGGTGGTCCATCATTAAGGAAGGAATACTGGTTGCCACAGATGAGTGCATTAGGTTCAGGGGTAAGAACACAAGGGCCAAAGCACCCAGCTGGTTCAGTTCTGGGGTTGCCCAGGCAGTAAGGGAAAAGAGGTTGGCCTATAGAAAATATAGGAAGACTAAGAGAGAGGTGGATAGGAAAATTACCTAAGGTTGGCTAGTGAGGCAAGTAAGAAAGTCAGGCGAGCAAAGGCACAGAAGGAGTTGCAGATAGCTGAAGGAATTAAGAAGAGGGAGAAGGCTTTCTTTCTCTATATAAGTGAGAAAAGGGACAAGAAGGAAGGGATTGTTAGGCTAAGAAAGGGCGAGTGGTGGAGAATAAAGGGAAAGGCACAGATACTAAATTAATACTTCTGTTCCATCTTCACCAGGGAGAAGGCCAGACCAGTGCCTTCAGGAGGGAAAAGAGAAGTGGGGGGGGGGGACACAGACATAGCGATAGAGGAGGATAGAGCAAGGGAAGGGCTGCTGGCACTGAAGGTAGACAAATCACCAGGCCCAGACAGAGTACATCCAAGGGTACTAAAGGAACTGGCTGAGGAGCTTGCAGGGCCACTGGCAGACCTGTTTAATAGTTCACTAGAGACAGGCATGGTACCGCAGGACTGGAGAACAGCACATGTAGTTCCACTTTACAAAAGCGGTCCCAAGGATGATCCAGGGAATTACAGACCAGTCAGTCTGACCTCCATTGTGGGCAAGCTCATGGAGACCATACTAAAGGAAAGGTTGGTGGAATATCTAGAGGAGCACGGTCTCCAGGATGTGAGGCAGCATGGGTTCATGAGGGAGGGGAGATCATGTCAAACAAATCTGATTGGCTTCTTTGACTGTGTCACTAAGACAGTAGACAGGGGCCAAACGGTAGACATCCTCCATCTTGATTTCAGCAAGGCCTTTGACACTGTGCCCGACAAAAGATTGATCAGGAAGTTGGTGGATCTCGAGGTTGGGGAAAAGACGGCCAGATGGGTGGAAAACTGGCTGAAGGGCAGAACCCAGAGGGTGGTTGTGGGGGGAGAGTTATCTGGCACAAGACAGGTAACCAGTGGGGTCCCACAGGGCTCAGTGCTGGGGCCGGTGTTGTTCAATGTCTTCATCAATGACATTGGAGATGGCATTAAGGGCCAAATGTGCCTATTCATGGATGACACCAAGCTCTGTGTGAGAGTGGACACAGCTGAAGGGATGCAGGACCTACAGAAAGATCTGGAAAAGCCAGGGAGGTGATGCAGGATGTAGCAGCTTGGCTTCAATGCCAAGAAATACAAAGTTATGCATATTGGAGCCAAGAATCCTAGGACAGAGTACTACCTGGGTGGAGTCCAAGTATCTGCATCAGAGGAGGACTTGGGAGTGATGATCACTAGTGACCTGAAGCACTCCACACAGTGCAAGAAAGCAGCAGCAAAGGCAAACCGGATGCTGGGATGCATATCTTGGGGGATCAGTAGTAGGAGAGAGGAGGTTATACTGACCCTTTACAGGTCACTGGTAAGTCTGCATCTAGAGTATGGAGTTCAGTACTGGTGCCCACACCTCAAAAAGGACATTAACCTGCTGGACAAGGTCCAGAGGAAGGCTACAAAGAAGATAGCCGGTCAGCAGGATAAGGCATACGAGGAGAGGTTGAGTGCACTGAACATGTACTCCCTGGAAGACAGGAGAGAGAGAGGACATGATTGGGACCTTCAAGTACTTGAAAGGGATAAATAAGGTTGATAAGGAGAGTCTCTTTAAGCTGAGTAGCAACCATAACACGAGGGAGCACAGTCTTAAGCTGGAGGGTGGGAGGTTTAGGAGGGAGGTCAGGAAGCACTTCTTCACAGAGAGGGTGGTGGGCACTTGGAATGCGCTGCCAGAAGAGGTAATCTCATTGAAGACAGTCGGCAGCTTTAAGAGAGGCTGGGACAGGTATAGGGGGAGGGTAAGGGTCATGGGAAGAGAGGATGGGAGGAGTGGGGAAAGGTGGCAGGGACAGTAGCTCAAGCTGTGGACCCTGCAACATGAGCTGACATGATAGACCAAATGGCCTTCTTCTGCTGGCTTCTTCATATGTCCGTATGATAGTAGTACTGTGTAAAGCCCAAAAACCAGATTGAGATGGAATAATTAAATTATTAGTGGTGAGGTACTCACGAACCAGGTCACGGACTAATTTTCCAAGACCTTAGCGAGAACAGATAATATGGTTATAGGCCAGTAGCTACTTGCAACAGCGTTATCCCTAGTTTTTTAGTGTTAGTATGTGAGCCATTTTCCAAAATATGGGAATTTCCTTACTGGTCAGCAAAAGGTGCTGTTAGCAATGGGGCATTGGCTCTAAGGAAAAACGATTCCAACTTGTCTGTTCCTGGGCTCTTTTTTTACCTCCAAGAGGATAATGTCATTAGTCCTCAGATTGTATATGCTAGAGAATCTGCAGAACAAGGATATGATGTATGGCAGCAAGGCATTATGATGTGCCTGAAATGCCCAAAGATGCAGATTTTTATTAGCCTTCTAGTGGAGAGGAAGGGCCAGTCAACAGTGCTGAAAATGATGGAATCACTTCTGAAGGAAAGAATTGTTGAGTACCTTGAGGCCAGTGGCACACAGAACCCAAGGCAGCATAGATTCACAGCAGGAAGGTCATGTCAGATGAATCTAATAGATTTCTTTGACTGAGTGACCAAAGTAGTAGACCAGGGAGGGGCTATGGACATGGCCTACCTAGACTTTAGCAAGGCATTTGACACAGTACCACACAAAAGATTAATAAACAAATTAGCCAGCCTGGGAGTGGGTCCCAGGGTGGTAACCTGGGTAAAACATTGGCTGGACAACAGGACACAGAAGGTAATAGTAAACGGAGTCCACTCTGAAGAAAGTCTTTATAGGTGACATTGCAGAGGGACTGGAGGGAAAAGTATGCCTCTTTGCAGACGACACAAAGATCTACAACAGGGTTGATACACAAGAAGGGGTGGAAAGGATGAGAATGGACTTTGCAAGGTTGGAGGAATGGTCAGGAGTATGGCAGCTTGGATTCAATGCAAAGAAGTGCAAAGTAATGCACCTGGGAAACAAAAACCCAGGGGAAGAGTACGCAATGGGGGGGGGGGTAGTAACAACAACAAAAATGGAAAGGGACCTGGGGTAATCATATCAGATAACCTAAAGGTTAGCAGGCAATGTGAGAAGGCAGTAGGGATGGCTGGGAGGATACTGGGATGTATAGGGAGAGGCATCACCAGTAGAAAACAGAAGTCGTTATCCCTCTGTACAGACAGTTGGTGAGACGCCATGTGGAGTACTGCATCCAGTTCTGGAGACTCCATCTCTGCAAGGACATAGACAGAATGGAGAAAGTCCAGAGGAGGGCAACTAAAAATGGTGCAGGGTCTGCAACAGAAGCCATATGAGGAGAGACTAATGGAGCTTAATATGTATATCCTTGAGGAAAGGAGGGAGAGGGGGGACATGATAGAAACTTTTAAGTACCTCAAGGGAATCAACAAAGTCCAAGATGGTAGCATCTTTCAGAAAAAGAGATGTGCAAAAACAAGGGGACACAATTTGAAGATAATGGGGGGACGGCTCAGAGGTAATGTGAGGAAGTATTTTTTTCACAGAGAGAGTGCTGGATGCATGGAAAGGCCTTCCTGAGGAGGTTGTGGAGTCAAAAACAGTGGGGGAATTCAAGAATACACGGGACAGACATAAGGTACTTCTTGTGGGGGGGATAGGAAGAAATAGGCTGTTAGTTAACTAGGATCTGCAGCTTATCCAGTAGGTAGAGAAATGGGCAGACTAGGTGGGCCAAGCGGTCCTTGTCTGCTGTCAAAGTCTTATGTTTCTCTGTTTCCCACCTGATCCGAGGGAAGCAGTGAGCCCCCTGGAAATGTGCATTTAACACCTTTCATTAGGCCAATGATGCCAGTTGTCATAGGTGAATCCATGCCATCCATCTGAGACAGAATGAAGTTCCTACCAACCTAGAATTCACCTCACTGGCATCATAAGATTCCCTCGATTGGTGCTGTGCTACTTCTAGGCCATGGGCAGAAAAGTCAATGGCCTGCCTGACTAATTCAGCTTGATGCATGTACCTAAAAGACTGTGGAGCTGCAGCCGCAGGTGGCAAATGGAGGTAGCCATATGGGCCTGATGTGCTGAAATGCATGAGAGAGCATGCCAAAGTGAAACCCTTCCCACTTAAAGCATCTGGCAGGGCATAATCTGCATCAAGAGTTGGTCACACTGAAGGCTCTGTTGCCTAGACAGTGTTTGCAATACCTGAAATCCCGAAGTAGGGTGAGGTACATTCCCTGCAGCCCCTCTGGGTGTACACCACTACACATGGAGGTCCCTGGAGATGGCAGGGGTGGCAAGGTAATGCCTCCATAAGGCCCTGAATACTGCCCCTATGGATTGTGCCATGGAGGAATGACAACAGTATAAGAGTTACTCCTAGGAGTCCCAATGGCAGGGTGACTGGATCATGAACTGTGTAGACCTGAAGGTCTAATGCCTGCAATATCTCCACCAGAAACTGCTGAGCTCAAGCATGATCAGTACTGGTTGAATAAGCATGAATGATCATGGTCTTCTTTACACTTATACTATATAAAGTGATTTGTCGGTGCATAGATGTCCCCTGTGACTCAGCCCGTCAGTCAATCAGATGACTGTACGAGGGGGACTATGGGAACTATAGTTAAGCAGCATGGCAGATGGGTGGGGGGGGGATTCAAAGGATCAAAAAGATAAAAATGAAAACTACTGAAAAGTAAGTGAGTGGAAAAGTTATTTTTTTATGCGTTTTTCTAAACCAGGACCTAAAGGTTCCACATTTCTGCAGGGGAGCTGAAAGTTACAGTTTAAGCATGAGTTCCAAATTGTGGACAAATAGGTTTTGGCCACGAAAGGGTGAGTTAAGAACAGACTGCTGCACATCAATAACAAAACCAGTGACACGGTGACATGAATATCTGCAAAGACAGATACCCAAGATGGCTACACGAGTGGAAGCATGAAAGACATCATAGGCATAACACAGTAAATGCTTACCGACCTCCAAAACATGCACAACACAGTGCTGGACCTTGGTTTTAACAAAGCCGTCAGGCAGTTTGTCTATCAAAGCAGACAAAGACTTCCACAGGCTATTTTGACATATAATCACATAGGACTGGTAATTGGCAATATGGAGGCGGGATAAGTGCGTTTGCTCTCAGAACATCCAATTTCCTGTATACTATGTCAGACAGTAAAGAGTTCACATGCTGGGGAGCCCAGGATCTATCATGAGTGACCATAATGACCACTGAGTCAGTTTTAGGTTGGGTGGTATATAAAGTCTTATTGTAAGGGGAGGATATTGTTTATCCACCTTACAAGGGACAGCAGGCAAAATACTGGGCCTGTGCCAGGAAGCCATGGTAGCACCCTCCAAAGCAGGGCACACGGGAGGAATGGTCATGGGTGAGGTGGTGGGGACCACCAGGAATAAATATAAATTCGGATTCTCTTTAGTGGAGTCTCCCTTCTCAGCAGCAAAGCCCAGCATGTCCTGCAGCAGGTATGTCAAAGCCTGAAAGGAGGCATATTCAGGGGGAGACCTGGGAGCATAAACCACAGTGTCCTCATTGCATGAAGAGACAGTGAAACTAGAGTCAAAGCCAAAAAATGAAAATTATGTACTCACCATAATTCTTGATCATCTTGGACAATCTTCACCATTTATTCACACTACTGGGTTTCAAGCTAGAGGTGCTGGGACCCTGTGGGAGCCAAAAATCTTCAAGAGGGCCCGCGCCAAGGTAGGTCCGTGCATGCGCAGCACCGCGAGACTAGCTCACGCCATATAGGCTATCTCAGCGTCGACCTTCCAACTGCCTCAGTACTTTTTTTACTAAGGAGGTGCAGCATAACTTATGTAAGCAATACTAAACCTAATGAGGGCATAACATAGCCATTTGGACCAGTATAAGAAGGGTCATCAATAACAACAATGTCTTCACAGCCCAAACCGAAACAAGCGAGGTGAAGACTAGGATACAGAGAGAGAGAGAGAGAGAGAGAGCTCAGGGGATGATGGGTGGGCATGTGAATAAATGGTGAAGACTGTACAAGAAGATCAAGAATTATGGTGAATACATAATTTTCACATCTTCCTGGAAGTAGTCTTCACCATTTAGTCACACTGTTAGGTAGAGTACCAAACTCAACCAAAAATCCCCCGAGCTGGGTGGTAGGAGATGGAGCTCACTCAGGACACAAGTCTGTTAAGGACTGTCCTGTCAAAGGAGGTGTGCTGCCTGGCATGGACATCCAGGGCATAGTGCTTAATGAATGTATACACTGTGCTCCAAGTTGCTGCTTTGCAAATTTCAGAAATGGGGAGAGAGGATTTCTTCCAAAGAAGTTACAACCGCTCTAGTAGAATGGGCATTTACCTGGCCTTCCAGTTTGACCTGAGCCATGGAGTAACACTGGTGGAGACAAGCCACTATCCAGGCGGACATATAGTTAATTGTAACTGGCTGGCCCAGACAAGCAGCACTGAAGAATACAAAGAGTTGTTTGGAATGAAAGATGTCCTTGTTTCTATCAGTGTAGAACCTGAGGGCTCTCTTCACATCCAGGGAGTGGAGAGTTCTCTCTCCCTTGTTCTGGAAGTTAGGAAAGCATGTGGGCAACACCAAGGGCTGGTTCAAATGGAACTCTGACAGCACGTTGGGCAAGAACTTGGGGTGTGTGCGGAGAGCCACCTTGTCTCTGTGAAACACCGTGTACGGAGGGTCCGTTACTAAAGCGAGTATTTCAGACTCTTTGACCTGAGGTGACAGCCACCAGGAAAGCTGCTTTCCAAGTTAGAAATTTGAGATCACACATAGCCAGAGGTTCAAAGGGCTCACGAGTGAGCATGCTCAATACAAAATGAGGTAGGGGTCAGACTCATCCCCCTCCAGGTCCCCACTGGAAGAAGGAGCTGTAAGAGGTGTGGACCTAGTAAGCTTGGTGTTGGATAGATAGGCAACACTGGAACCAGAAAAGAGATGGCACCAATGCTGGGGCTGGCACTGAAGCCTCCCCAGAGGAACTGGTGCCACAGCCAGCACTGTCTGAGCACCTAGGTCTGAAGAAGCCAGGGAAAGGCCCAGATGTGATGCTTGAGCAGACCTAGAAAGGCCTGAATCCAATACCAGGTCCAAACCAAACCCGAAGGACCAGCCAGCACTGAGGTGACCGGAGATGGCACCGGTGCTGCTCCCTGCAAAGAGACAGCATGCAGGGGAGCAGCATGTGGGACCAGTGTCGGTGGCAAGGTCACTGTCAAGGGTAGAAAATCCGTTGATGGGGCCAAATGTTCCATTGGTCTGAAAACCCTGGTTGTGGGCCCAAAGAACCTAGGTCTGAAGGTGCCAGGTCTGCAGGTAGGGTCAAATGAGCCAGATGCTTAACCCAGTGGTGACATTGCTCCTCCACCCCCAGAAACCCCGCTAGAGGACAGAGAGGGGGTATGTGTCAGAGACCTCGAACAACTGTGAGCCAAAAATCATCGGAGAAACCAATGGTGCTGGAGAAGGCATCCTGCTCATGGATGAAGACAGCCTCATGGTCAACATACCAGAGGGCGACCTTGAGTGATACCATTTCTTCCCCCTCCAACAGGAAGATGAAGGACCTGAGGTTGAGTGACACCAGGTCCCCAACCTGGATTGGGAACGGGCCTGCTTCTTTTCATGTTTACGAGAGGACTGTCCTCCCTCCCAAACACCGGACAGCCCATGGTCGGACCAACCTCCAGAGACAGTGGCAGACTGGTCTCAGCTCAGCTACCAGAGCAACCTCCCAAAATAGACTCCCTACCATCACCGTCACCATCCACAGTCGACTCCATTGTTCAGTAGGCTGAAGAACACTGACAAAAACTTTTTTTTTTTTTTTTAAACTGAGGAAAAAAAAAAAACACAACTAAAGAAGCTGAATGAACTAAATGCTGTCATCGTATAGATGTGAAGATCTGACTCCCGGTGGGCGAGTGACATCATCACTGAAGTGCACTTGATGGCAGAAAAAAAGGAACTGAGGCAGTTGGCAGGTCAATGTTGAGATAACCTATACAGTGCAAGCCAGTCTTACAGTGCCGTGCATGCACAGACCTGCCTCAGTGCCGGCCCTCCTGAAGATTTTTGGCTCCCGCAGGGTCCCAGCGCCTTCAAATTGAAACCCAACAGTGTGAATAAATGGTGAAGACTACATCCAGGAAGATCAGGCTGCTCCATCTTCAACATCCCCTTTTTCAATGTCAAGAAGCCAAGCTCAGGATTATATTCATCTTCCTTCTCCTCAGGCTGAGGAAGAGAGATCACAGGGGCCACAGGCTTCAGGTTGAATGATGGCAGTAGCACAGAGTAAATAACAGGAATTGTCCGAGAGATCCCAACAGCATACACGAATGGCAACAATGGGAATGGCTGTGCTGATGGAGTAATCGTCAACCGCAGCGATGGATGTAGGTACTGAAATAATTCAGACACAATTCACCAAAACCATAACATTAGCATCGCCGGCATTGGCCTTTGTAAGAGATGACAGGAAAGTGCTTGTTGATACTGACAACATGATAGGAATGGGCTGCACTGGGCTAGACAGTTGGTGCAGCAGCAGAGTAACTGCTCGTGTGGCTGGTGACCTGAGTTCAGGAGTGAGTTCGAGTCATCGGGGTCCGGCTGGGGGGGGGGGAGGATTGAGCATCCCAGAGAATGCTTTCCTCCTCTGGGGAGGGAGGGGAGCCAACTCAGCTGCTATACTGCCATCTGGTTGACCACAGGTGATAGTGCAATCAGAGTGGGAGGATGTCGGCTGGTGCCGCACGATGCACACACGCTTGCATGTGTGCTTGTGCATAGGGGTACCCCACCGCCTCTACCAGGGAGGAAACTCTGGGGACACACTGGAGGCAATGGTAAGTCCAGGGTGATGGCGCTGGGTGGCCAAGCAGATGAGGACTGACCAGAGAACAGGAGCATAAACAAATGAACAAAAAAAGGAAGGAATGAGCTGCACATGGCCGACAGTGGAAGAGTCAGGGCCTACACACCACCTTGGTGTCTGAATGACAGCCAAGCTGGCAACAGGGGCTGATGAAGCAGCCTTAGACTTACACTCAAGGGAATGCAGTAGCAATTGGGACCAGGAGGGAGATTTAGAGTGCAGTGATGGTCTATCAAAGAAGGCTTGTTTGCGTTATCCTTCAGTGAATGTGGAGTGTCTCGTGAACAACACAACACAACTGCCTGGCAAGGAGACCTGCAGGGTTCCCCATCAGCAGAAACAGGAAAGGCTGCTCTGCTGCAGGTGTGCATAAAATCAGAAAAATAACAAGACACACAAAAGACTTGCACCACCACTGTCTATATTCAAATGGTACCCAAAAGGTTGCTGTAACTTGCAAACACACACCTCTGACCGGACCGTTATGGCATTATCAGGGATGATAATACAGTTCTAAGTTATTCTGCTTAGATGAGACGATGGTGGCCATGCTGGGTTGGCGTCTGCTTGAGCTCTGACTGCCCATGCTGATTTTTGCCAAAAACATGATTTATCTTCAGCTTCACGTTTACAGATCGTTATTCTCAACTTTTCACCATTGGGGAGGATTCTATGTGTTTATTTTAAATTAGGGTTTTTTTGTATATTATTTTTCTCAGGAGCCCGGCCCCCAGACTCCGTGCTCCTCCGCACCATCCCGGACATAAGACCCCTCCTTCAGCACCCCGCGACTTACCCTTCATGTCAGTGGTGGGGAGTGACTCAACCCACCAGAACGGGTCCATGCCAGGAGGCGTCCCTCCAGGAATGGCGACGGGAACAACGCGGCTGCCAGGCTCCATTTTTCGGAATTTTTCTCCCAGCGGGCATGGCGTGCAATGGCGCCTAGCGACTGAGTGCCTTGCGCTCGATGCACGCACCAGTCAGCGTCCGCCCGTCCGCCTCCCCTGTCTCTGCGGCTGCGGTGGCTGTCGATCTAGCCTCCGCTAGGGTCAGGAGCCAGCAGCCGCCTAGTCTCTCACCCCAGAGATGGAGAGCAGTCCTCCGGACGCCGATCCATCTCTCCCCGCTGACCTCGGCAACCCGTGCTCGCTCGAACACGGGTCGCCAGCGTGGCGCGAGGTGTGCGACCAGCGCCTCAACCCTCAGCACCACCGGGCCGGTTAAATTAGGGTTTTTAGGTAGTTTTAGTTAGGACTTTTAGTGTCAGGCAGGGCCTTTTATTGAGACAGATTGAGGAGTGCAGGTTTTTTTCTTTTTAGTTAGAGCTTGGAAGTTCGGCTTAGTCTTTGAGCTGCAGCCAACGAGGATTTCAGCATCTGAAGAAATGAAAATTGCGGCACTCACCCAGACTTTGTGAAGCTGTGAAGCAGTCTGCTGTGGGTCGAATCAGTCGGCTGGTCAATTGCTGGAACTGCTACTGTTTGTGTTGGAACTGGACTGCTGCGTTGTTGGAGCTGGTGTGTGGGAGCCGGTATGTTGCTGCTGGCTGGCTGACCTGGGGGTGATTCCTGGGATCCTTGGTTGAGCGGCGGAGGTAACTAGTAGGGCAGGAGGTGAGAGTTCTGCTGCCTACCAGGAGACCCCCACCTGTCTGCCACTGGTCTCAGTTGCTGGTTTGGATCCCGGGGCCCAAAGAGGAGGTCTGCCTTGATCTTGCCTACAGGGGAGGAGGATTTTTTCCCTGAACTCCTTCTGGTCCTAGTTCCTATTTTCCCGGCTTGTTTTTGTTGTCGCCTGCTTGCTGACTCCTCCTGGATTTTTACACAAAAAAGGCGGCTACCAATGAAAAAAACTGGAGCCGAACAACAAAGGCATCAGAAAAAACAGAACGGCTGCCCAGTAATCGACTTAAAACAAACAGATCCTTAAACAGGAAGTAAGATAAAACAGCTTTTAATAAGATAGCTGAAGCTGTGGCTTTTGTATTGCTGCTTGCTTCAGCTATCTTATTAAAAGCTGTTTTATCTTACTTCCTATTGTAGGATCTGTTTGTTTTAAGTTGATTACTGGGCTGCCGTCCTCCTGGATTTTGTTGGTGCGGGACAGGAGGACATTTGGTTGCTGTAGTGAGGGCCAACTTTCAGGGTTTCTCTGGACTCCTGGTGGAATTGGTGGGTGAGTGCCTGTACTGCTTCTATGCTTTTGTTTGTTCGGTTCAAGGGAGAGTGGAGTCACTTTCTATTCTAAGTGCTCGAAGTTTCAACTCTTGGGAATGCCAAAAATACTGCATTAAATGGTGGTGCCATATACTTGAAAAACTGTGGAACTTTGAGGGTGAGAGCTCCACAGTGTTTATGACCTCTGGTGGTGAGAGCTCCAGTTTGATTTGGAAATTACACCTCTACAATTACCGGCCTTGAGGCTTGGTTGTGAACTTGGACACTAGCTTCAGTTTTAGCTAAACATTTTGTTATTGAATTGATTTGCTGCAGTGCATAATCCTTGCTGTATCCTCCCCTGTCTGTCTGTCTTTTGCATTTTGTGGGTGAGGGGAGTATTGTTTCTTTGGGGTTGGGTTTATAGGGTCAGTTTGTAGCATGTATGTGTATCTAAATAAGTACTGTATATTTGTATAGTGTTTTGCATGGTTTGTATGTATGAGTTGTGTGGTACATAGATACATAGACAGTGTCGGCAGATAAGGGCCTATGGCCCACCTAGTCTGCCCATTTGAGCTTGTAAGTTCAGTTTGTTTTCCTAGAAGTCTATTTCCCCTTACCCCTGACCTCTAGAATTCCTTTATGTCTATCCCATGCATTCTTAAATCCCGTGATTGTTTCAGCCTCCACCACTTCCTCTGGCAGGGTGTTCCACTTGTCCACCACCTGCTCTGTGAAGAAATTCTTTCTCATGTTTCCTCTGAATCATCCTCCTCCAACTTCATCCCATGCCTCTAGTCCTGAAACATCTTTTTCGCTTAAAATAGTGTTTTCCTGCACCCTGTTCCTCCCTGTAAGATACTTTTATGTCTCTATCATATCCCCTCTCTCCTCCTCTACTCCAGGAGTACATGTTCAGTTCCTTCAACCTGTCTTCATAGGACTTGTGATGCAACCCATGCACCATCTTTGTTGCCCTCCTCTGAACCTTTCTCTACCCTGTCTATGTCCTTACGTAGGTATGGTCTCCAGAACTGTACACTGTACTCCAGGTGGGGCCTCACTAGTGTCTTGTATAGCGGAATTATGACCTCCTTTTCCTGCTGGTGATGCCCCTGCCTATACATCCCAGCATCCTATTTGCTTTACCTGATGCCTTGTCACACTGTTTCCTACCTTGAGGTCATCAGAGATGACAACCCCAAGATCCCTTTCCTGCTTGGTGCATGCTATATCCTCACCCCCCAACTGATATATTGTGCCAGGGTTTTTGTGCCCCATATGCATTATCTTGCACTTCTTTGCATTGAATTTCAACTGCCAAACCCTTGACCATTCTTCAAGTTTCTGCAGGTCCCTTCTCATTCTGTCTACACCCTCTGATGTGTCTACTCTATTACAGAGCTTTGTGTCTTGGTATGATTGGTTAGGTCTTTGTTAGATGAATGAAGTTTGCTGTGATAGTCTTTTGTTATTTATCGAGGCTATTTGACTGGGACAGAATGTGTCTGGGGAAGTCGGGGGGCCTGGCATGGTCTAGGATCATGTACGAGGCATCCCAGCTTCTCGATCTATGACCCTTTACCGACCTCTAGTTTCCAGCATTACAGCTCATCGCTGTTGAGAGGTCAGAATTAAGAGGGTTCACATTGATCGATCTTGGCGGGGCACCTCGGGCTCCTTGGGAGGGGCAAATTGAGGTTATCAGGTGCAGAAGGCACCCTGGGTGTCGACGAGCCTTAGGGAGAGGCCAGACATCTTTGGTCCCATCCCCAAGGTTGACACCAGACCGAGTGGACTAGCACCAAGGAGGGTTACACTGCTCACCAATCCACTGAGGGCAGTGCTTTGTAATGCCAGATCAATCAGGAACAAGACTACGATTATAATGGACTTGATTTCCAAGGTCAATCTGACTTGCATAACCAAGTGAACTGGACCTGGTATTGACATGTTTCTTGATGAGATGTGCTGACTCCATTGGCCTGGTTTTTGCCATGATTGTCCAATGTTCTATCTCAGAGGGGGTCTTCCCAGATGCAGTGAAGGAGGTTTTGGTGAGGCCTCTTCTGAAGAAACCATCCGTAGACCCTGACGTCTTGGCGAATTACCATCCAATCTCCAATCTCCCATATTTGGGGAAGGTTTGTTGAGAAAATTGTGGCACAGCTAGAGGAGCACCTCATGACCTTTGACCTTTACAAACCCTCCCAGTTGGGGTTTCGGGCGAGGCATAGCACGGAAACCGCATTAGTTCAGATGCATAATGACCTCCTTAGGGCACGAGCAGGGGCGGATTCAGGATATGATGTTGACAGTATTCCTAAAAAGCAACACAAGGGGGTTCTGGGGGGGATGTGCCCCCGAGGTGGGGGGCCCCGCCAGAAAATTGTTTTCTGTAAGTATACTCAGAGTACATGAGAACATCATTCTGATAAAAAGAAAGTCAATTTGATCCAGTGTGCTCAGCTAAGAAAATCACAGTTTAAAATGAAATATATGAGATTTATTTGATATTTCTAGAAAAAATAGTTGCACAATAAACAATCAGAAAACTATTTTTAATTTTGTTAACCTTTTTAAAAGAGTTATTGGTAAATGACAAACTTCACAGATGAACTGTAATACATGTAGGTGGTATGAATATAATAGTCAGAGGCACCAGACAAGACGCAATGCAGTACTTTGCAGAATTACTGCATAATGCTACAGATAACTGTGTAATTTAATGACAGGTAAGCCCCTTTGACATGCAGTGTTGTGTGACATGTCAGTTATTACAATGTACTACAGTACCCTGGCTAGCTCCACTGCATATATTTTAAATTGTTTTGCCCACTGCACACTGAGAATGTTAATGCACACTCAATATAAATCTGTAGACCATAATATAAAACATAACCAATTAACTGTAATTTAAGAAAAACAAATAACCCATATATCACATATTTTGTATGTTAGAAAAACAGAGTTAATATGGAAAATAGTGTTCCAATACAATGAAAAACATACATTACTTGTTTGGGTAACATTCTATTTTCTAAACTCAATAAGAAATAACACCATATTATTTTTAGGCTGGCAACAGTTATTACTAGCCTCTTCCATCTTGTAGTATTGTTGTTTTACATTGCAGTATGCCATTTGCAAGATGCCTTGGACCCATCAACTGAATGTAAACCAAGTTTCAAACCAAATGGGCATCTGCAGTCACTGGCTTACTTCACTGATACTTTCATGGAGTAGTATATAATGTTCACACCCACCAAAAACTGCTATGACAGGTGGTAACAATCTACAAGATACACTAATCTCTCTGGCAGCCAGTGGATATTTCCTGGCACTGTTTTGGGCTGCACAAAAATATGTTCCTATGTTCCGTATTCTTGCCCCCCCAATATTGCTTCCACTGTGGTCGTGCTTGTAACAATGGCTGTAACCATGAGTGTTGTGAATGTTGTGCAACATTAAAACCTGAAAGTTATTCAGTGAAGGAGCATTTAAATACCCATTTCACAATACCCTACTGCAACTTTCAGCTTAACCTACTTATACTACTACATATTAGTTATGTATCTCTCTCTGATTTTTCCTGTAGCTTTCAGACGTGGATTGGAGCATCCCAGCAGCAGCAGCATCAACTAGGAGCAGATTTATCCTGGACTCCCTTCAGGGTGCCTTCCTCAAGCAACTGGTCATGGAACCAACTCGGCAGAAGGCAATACTGGACCTTGTGCTCACAAACAGGGACAGTGTGATGGGGGTAACAGTGGGGGAGCACCTGGGAAACAGTGACCACCGGTCATTGTGGTTTGAAATCACAGAAAGAGCAGAACCAAACCACACAAAACACGTATCCTGGATTTTAGGGGGCAGACTTTGGGAAAATGGGGAGATACTTGAAAGAGGCATTAAGGAATGGGACAGGAATCAGGGGTTGAGGAACAGTGGGCAGTATTTAAAATGGGGATTACAAGAACAACAGAATTATGCATTAAGCAGGTTAGCAAGAGGAAAAGGAAGAGGAGACCATTATGGTTTTCCAAAGAGGTAGCAAAGAAAGTGAAAGCTAAAAATTGCATTCAGGCAATACAAAAAGACACAGGCAGAAGGGATAGGAAGAAGTACCAGGAGAAGCAAAGGGAGGCAGGGAGGTCAGTAAGGGAAGCCAAAGCTCAGACAGAAGAGCACATTGCAAAATCAGTGGTAGAGGGACAAAACCTTTACAGGTACATAAGTGAAAAAGAAAGACAAAGGGAGGGATAGTGAGACTGAAGGGGAGGATGGGGCCGCATGGAGGATGACAACAGTAAAGCTGACATATTGAACAGGTATTTCTGCTCAGGCTTTACTGAGGAAGAGGAGGTAATGGGTCTGAGGAGTGCACAAGGGGCGAGAATGGGCAGAATGGACACAAGTCCCTTTACACGAGAAAGGGTCCTGAAGGAACTAGAAGTAATAAGAGTTGATAAAGCAATGGGGCCAGATAGGGTGCACCCCAGGGTCCTTAAAGAACTAAGAGAGGTGGTGGCTGGACCTCTGGCTATCCTGTTTAGCCGATCACTGGAAACAGGGAGGTACCCAAAGACTGAGGACAGCAGATGTAGTCCCCTTTATACAAAAAGTGGGAACAAAGAGGAAGCAGGAACTACAGATCAGTCAGCCTCACCTCGGTAGTGGGGGAAGATCATGGAAGCACTACTGAAGGAGAGATTGGTGGAACATCTGGTTGTCAATGGACTACAGGACCCAAGGCAGCATGGTTTCACCAGGGGAGGTCATGTCAGACCAACCTCGTTGAATTTTTGACTGGATGACTAGGAGGTAGATCAGGGAGGCGGTGGACATGGCCTATCTGGACTTCAGCAAGGCCTTTGACACTGTGCCACATAGAAGACTATTACACAAACTGGGAATATGGGTGTGGCAGGACAGTAGTGTGGTGGGTAGGTAACTGGCTGGGTGGCAGGACACAGAGGGTGGTGGTAAATGGCTGTCACTCCACAGAGGGAAGAGTGACCAGTGGGGTACCACAGGGATCAGTGCTGGGACCGGTCCTATTCAACATCTTCATCAGTGACATTGCGCAGGACCTAGAAGGCAAAATTTCACTGTTCGCTGATGACACAAAGCTCTGTAACAGAGTAGACACACCAGAGGGTGTAGACAGAATGAGAAGTGACCTGCAGAAACTTGAAGAATGGTCAGGGGTTTGGCAGTTGAAATTCAATGCAAAGAAGTGCAAGATAATGCATATGGGGCACAAAAACCCTGGCACAATATATCAGTTGGGGGGTGAGGATATAGCATGCACCAAGCAGGAAAGGGATCTTGGGGTTATCATCTCTGATGACCTCAAGGTAGGGAAACAGTGTGACAAGGCAGCAGGTAAAGCAAATATGATGCTGGGATGTATAGGCAGGGGCATCACCAGCAGGAAAAGGGAGGTCAATTCTGCTATACAAGACACTAGTGAGGCCCCACCTGGAGTACAGTGTACAGTTCTGGAGACCATACCTACGTAAGGACATAGACAGGGTAGAGAAGGTTCAGAGGAGGGCAACAAAGATGGTGCATGGATTGCATCACAAGTCCTATGAAGACAGGTTGAAGGAACTGAACATGTACTCCCTGGAGGAGAGGAGGGAGAGAGGGATATGATAGAGACATACAAGTATCTTACGGGAGGAACAGGGTGCAGAAAACACTATTTTTAAGTGAAAAGATGTTCCAGGACTAGAGGGCATGGATGAAGTTGGAGGGAGGACGATTCAGAGGAAACATGAGAAAGAATTTCTTCACAGAACGGTGGTGGACAAGTGGAACACCCTGCCAGAGGAAGTGGTGGGGCTGAAACAATCACGGGATTTAAGAATGCATGGGATAGACATAAAGGAATTCTGGAGGTCGGGGGTAAGGGGCAACAGACTTCTAGGAAAACAAACTGAACTTACAAGCTCAAATGGGCAGACTGGGTGGGCCATAGGCCCTTATCTGCCGACACTGTCTATGTATCTATGTATCTATGTATCTATGTATCTTTAACATATAAACTTATGCTGTGGTCTACTTTAACATACAAGCAGGTCAAGGCTTATAATTACTGTACATGGTTTTGATCACTATATTCAATTTTCTAACACATCAACCAGCTGCATCCTCCTTGAATTTCTTTGAGCAAATTCATCGATGATTTCATCCAAGTGAGATTCAATGTCCATACTATGATGTGTTGTCATCATGGCAAGTCCATTCAGTCTATCCTGTGCCATACTACTCCGCAAGTATGTTTTAAGTCATTTTAGTGCAGAAAGTGAACATTCACATTCACATGTTGTCACTGGTACTACTGCCATGATTATAACAACAGTTGCTGTTAGGAAACATTACTTTGTCAAGCACGGTTAACAGTTGTGCGATATTTTCCGGTACAGTGCCATACTTTGCTTGTTGGTTTTTCCAGTATGTTTCCTACATATCCATTTCTGATGGAACATTCATTGGACTGGGAAGATCATTCTCATATTGCATGCAGAATTCCAGAAAAGACTTCCTCCAACTATCAAGGGTCTTCCATACCACAGATGGAACAACAGAGAAAACAAAAATCACCTTCTCCTGACTAACAAAAAATCTGTTGTCGATCTCCTGCAACAAATGATCTATGAAGTGTATTGAAAGTACAATATGATAGTAGTCCTCAACGCTATCAGTGGCATTGTTGTCCCTGTTCTGTTGCCTACCACATGTTCTAGGTTGTGTAGCTGCTACTCCAATTTTATCTGTCATGGAGACTGCTTCTTTAAACCAATTTTTATACCTTTCTTCAATGTTTAGTCGAGCTTGCCCCAGAGTTTCTTTAACGGTTGAAATGTCCTGATATGCCTTCTGAGCATCTTGTGATATTGACTGCAACTTTATGGTTAGTCCCCTAGTGAAGGCCGTGCAATCCCTTGCAATAATGAATGACACAATGAACTTATATTCAAAAATTGCATGAAGCAGTCCACTGATTTTGTTTGAAGATTCAGTGATCCATGTTCCATCTTCATTGTATTTTATAATAGACAGTGTTTCAAAAACTGGCGTGTAGATTTTGCTAAATACCTCCATCACATCCAACTGTTGAATCCATCGGGTCTTGCACACGTCTAATAGCTTGTAATGCTTGCTTTGAGGACACAGTTCCTTTATTTCTTCTGTTAGTAAAGACTGCCATTTTGGAGATCATGTGAAAAATAAGGATAGTACTTCAAGGGTTCCCATCATATTCTTTATGGGCTGAATTGCACTTGATTTTACAATACACAGGTTTAGCCGGTGAGGTGCACAATGTATGTACATTGCCTGTGGGTAAAGTGCCTTTATAACTGATGACACACCTTTGTATTTGCCAGATATATTTCCAGCATCATTATAGCACTGGCGTCTGCACTCTTGCATGTCTAAACCCAATCATTGAATAGTTTCAGTAATCAGTCTTGCAATTTCTACACCAGACGGTCCACATTCACAGTGAATAAAACTGAGGAAATTTTCTTGGATTTAATTTTCACCATCTACAAATCTTATTATACGTGACATCTGTTCTAGGTTACTGCAGTTGTGTGCCTCATCAGCAAGTACAGAGAAAAACTGAGAATATTGTTTAACTTCACCAATTATCTGTTTTGAAGTCCACCAGCCTACACAATCGACCAGCTCATTCTGTATTGTTTTTGATCTGTAGGTGGTATTTCGTGGGCAAAGTTGAAAGTGTTGTTTCAGTACGTCATCACCTGCATCACAACAAAACTCAAGCAACCTGATGAAGTTTCCAGGGTTTGCCTGTTGACAGTCTGCTAATGCATATGTCGAGTCATCATGATGACTATGGAGTGCAATATTTTGTTTTCCACAGAATATCATTGCCTTTAGGATTGATTTAAATGTTTCACGGTTAGTTTCAATATACTTTTGATATGCAGTATTCAGCTGAACATTGACGGGGCAAATCTGTTCTCCATCAGTTGAATGAACAGCTTCATTTCTACTTCTGAATTTTTGTAAATTAGTGAATTTGACTGATGTTCTTGGAGCTTCTTTAGAGCAACATTCCAATTATCAAGAGGTGATGTATACAGCCTTTCAAGTTTAACTGTATTCTTTGCTAATGTTGTGCTTCCGAAGAAAACACATGACTTGCAGAATGCTCCATCAATAGGGTTGCCACCTGTCAGTTTTTTTACCTGGTGATCAAGTTTTCAGGGTCCCTATCAGGTAATCCGGTTTTGCTCTGTGCTGGTCAGGTTTTTGAGCCATTTTGAGTGCTCACATACTTTTGAAACAAATGTTGCCATATAATTCATTGTTTCAGCTACATGTCCAGGTTACAGACAAGTTCTGTTGTCAATGTAGGCTGCTGTTTGTGAATGTAGTCATCCTGGGAGGTGTAAAGTTATGGCCATTAACACCATTAGCACCTATCTAATCTTTCCACTGCATCTTAAAGTGTCATAGCAGCACAGCTGCGCCCCCATCTTTTGTAACAGTAACAGAGCCAGTTGTCCTCCACTTTCATTTGCTGGTAAACATTTTCATCTCGAACAGAATTTAGGCATTTTTAAATGTTTTAAATTCTTTTTTTTTCTCAAGAAAAAAATATGGTAACTTCTTTGGCTTTGAAATAGTACTGTGGACAAGAACAGGAAATGGAGGCAGAAAACGATATAATGTATGTATACTGTTGTATGCTATTTACAGTATTTCCCTTGCTCCCTCCAGATCATATCTGTAAATGAGATTTCTTTCATCTCTGTGTGTTTATCTGGTTAACCAATGTCAATAAATAAATACGTAAATAAATAATTAGGAGGAACCTAGGAAAGTAACTTTAACAGGCACAGTACAGTTTTTATTTAACTGCTGCATTAAGTGTTGTTTTTTAATGATATAACAAATGGACTTCTAGGAGGAACACTGCATGATGAGTCAAGAAAAGGGGTGGGGCTAGGGGCGGAGCTTAGGATCCAGTTTTTGCCTCATCCAAAGGTGGCAACCCTATCCATCAAATTTTGCAGAGTACGCTACCCAGGGAAACTGTACCAGCCAATTTGTACAGAAAGAACTGTTCTTGTATAACCTTGTCACTGGATAGGAATATGTACTTGGTGGTATCCATATATTCTGTAACTGTTGATACTTCACATTCACTGTTAGT
Source organism: Neoceratodus forsteri (assembly GCA_016271365.2). Lineage (NCBI taxonomy): Eukaryota > Metazoa > Chordata > Ceratodontiformes > Ceratodontidae > Neoceratodus > Neoceratodus forsteri. The sequence goes on along the minus strand of CM057454.1, from coordinate 1,073,256,844 downwards.
GTATTTATCTTATCGTAAATCAAGCCTGTCATTTGGATGTCACTTTTCCAGTTGTTCAGTAGCTACAATGATAAAAAAATTACCAAATGTCAACTAAGTGAAGTAATACAATTACTCATGAAGAACAGACAATTGGAATACATTTCTGAACATTCTGCTAACAATGTATTTTAATAAAAATTATGGTGATAGTTTCTTTCAAATTTGGTATGATCAAAAATCATGTCAGCTATCTTAAAGCATTCATATTCAAACTTGGTTCCCTCATCATTACACTAGACTAGTAAGCAACTATCAATAGTCCATTGGCCTAACACATGACATGTAAGCAATAAGACATGAGTGACTGGGTGTTGGTAGTACTGAGATATCGGCACACCCAGAGGCGTAGTTAGGCATGAGACTACAGGTCGATTGCCTTCAGTCTCTGGGTGTGTAGGTATTTCATTATTACCAACACCCAGCCATGTCTTATTACTTATATAAATTGGGCCCTATGGGTAACTTTAGAAAAAAGAACATAGATACATAGACAGTGTAGGCAGATAAGGGCCTATGGCCCACCCTGTCTGCCCATTTGAGCTTGTAAGAACATTCTAAAAGTTGTCAAAGTCACAAAACATATACTAAAATGTTGCTAAATAATGTAAAATAGTCCTTCCCCAGATGTTTTCCACCTGTCAGTCATCTGTCTTTCTTCAAACTCAATACATTGTGTGATTGTTTACCATTACATACAAGAATTCAAAGCTTTGCATTATTGCAGTAGTAGAATACTCCTCCTAACACCACACACACACACACACACACACACACACACACACACACACAGAGGCAGGCTTGAAGTGGATCGAGAGCCTCAATTTTATCTGTTGCCAGGTAAGTATTAGGTAAGGTAAGGTGTGAAGGTAAGTTTAGGCAGTATAGCGCAGTGGTCTAAGGCTCTGAGCTGCAAATTTGGTGACATCCAGCAGACCAGACCTGGGTTTGAATCCCACAGCTTCCACTTGCATACTGTGTGACCTGAGCAAGTCAATTAACCTCCTTGTGCTCCCAGGTTGCTCCTGTAAAAAAAACTTTCAGCTTAGTGTGCTATACCTGGTTAAACAACTAAATAAAAAAAAAAGTAGCAGGGATTTCACTGGCAAAGTGGTAGGGATAGGTGGGGGCATTTTCTTGGTTATCAAAGAAACACCAGCTATAGAAACTCTGAGTAGCAATTGAGTTTTTTAAATTGGTATATATGTGTAATGGGGGCTCATGAGTGTAAATAACATTAAATTATTTACTTACTTTATTTAATGTAATGGAATTTTATGTTTAGGGCATAGATGAAGTTAATGGTGGTGTATTCTGCAAAGTGTGCAAAAAGGACCACATTGCTGTCAAGCAATATATGGATTCAAATGACAGTCACACCCTTCTGGTAAGATGAAATGTGTTGGTGGAAGAACTATTTTATTAACAATCTCCCTCTAAATGAGGAGACCATTAAAAAAGTTAACTTTTAACACTTTTTTTGGAATAGATAGAGAATAATGGCTAGACTGGAACAGACAGAGAATAATGGCTAGACAAGTGTGTGTTATTGATTTTTTTAGACACCCGAAGTGTGTGATGACCCATAAACCTTGTGAGCGAAGCTCAAGATTTTTATGACATCATCACATACCCTGGTGTGTAAAAAAATCCTTAAAAACACAGAATTGTTTGTCCTTTATTTTTTATAATTACTGGTGCAGAGAGTTTTTTGTAGCAGTGCTGTCAGAGAGAGACAGAAAGAGACACACACATAACACACACACACACACACACACATAGAGTCAGTGAGGTGGTGCACTACAAATGAGTGGTAGCAAACACCAAAACAAAGTATTGGGAGACAGGAGACATGGACGGTCAAAGTCAGGAAGCTGAGAAGTTGCAGGATCAACCAGAGAGAAGTTTGAACTGTTTTAACTATGAGGATCAACCAGATTATTATAAATAACAATAAAGACAGAGACTTGAGAGTCTCATAGCAGGAGTTCATCCATAAGGGATGATGGATTTGTAAAATGCACAAAACAGTTGGTAGTGCGAGGAGTGGAATTGAAAGGTAGTTTGAAGTGAACACTGTAATAACCAGATTTTGGGTTATTACAGGGTTTGAAGCTAATCATAATCCGACTTGATAAATAGGGTCACCAGTAATTATTATTTTATAATAGCAATAAGACACTCATAAGAGGTAGATTAACAGCCAGTTAATCGCCCCCTAGTAGCACTATGGCACTCAGCTGTGTCTCGTGCCACATTACACCCTAGGGGAGGATTAACAGACTGTTAATATAACCCCTGGTCATGCCTTATTGCTTAATTGATGTCCACACATTATGCATAACTCTGAACAGTGCAGAAGGGTGGCAGCCAAAGCAAATAAAATGCTGGTGTGCATCACAAGAGGGATTACTTCCAGGAAGCGGGAGGTGACTCTCCCCCTGTATAACTGCCTGGTTAGACCACACCTTGAATACCATGTGCAGTTTTGGAGACCCCACTTGATAAAGGGCATTGCACTCCTTGAAAAGGTCCAGAGTATGGCAACTAGGATGATACAGGGGCTGGGAGAAAAGACCTATGAGGAGAGACTCGGGGAGCTTGACTTGTACTCCCTGGAGGAGAGGAGGGACAGAGGGGATATGACTGAGGTCTTCAAATACCTTAAGGGGCAAATAGGGCATGCCATGGTAGGATTTTCCAGTTGTAGAAGGCAGGGCCCACCACAGGCCATCACCTGAGGCTGGTAGGAGGGAGGCTCAGGGTGGAGACTAGGAGATGTTACATCGCTTAAAGGGTGGTGGAGCCATGAAATGCATTGCCTGGGGAATTGGTGAACTGAATATGGTAGGTGGCTTCAATAGGGTCTGGGACAGGTATAGAGGGAAGTTGAAACTGAGTAATGCCAGAGCTGGTGATGCACACTGAATGGGGGAGGAGGTTAGGGAGGGGAGGAAAGTGAAGGATGCATCTGCCAGGTTAGGATAGAGAAAAAAACTCACGATAAATAGCATAGAAGGTACTTAGGGAGGCAGTATAGCTCAGTGGTTTAAGGCTCTGAGCTGCAAATCTGGAGACCTGGGTTTGAATCCCACAGCCCCCACTCGCAAACTGCATGACCCTGAATAAGTCACTTAACTTTCCTGTCCTCCCAGGTAGCACCTGTAAAAAAAGCATTCAGCTTAGTGTGCCACTCCTGGTTAAACATTTAATAAAAGGTACTTAGAAAATAGATTTGACAGGTATGTAATATTTTTATTAATTGCAGCTGAAACTAGATTTTTTTGGAAAAATACATTTTGTGTACAGTTGCTTTAATATATGTTTTTTTTTTTATTTTGTTTAAACCAGGAGAGAGACACTAAGCTAAAAACTTGTTTACAGGTGTGACCTGGGAGCACAAAGGAAGTTAAGTGACTTGCTCAGGGTCACATAGTATGCAAGTAGGGGCTATGGGATTCAAACCCAGGTCTCCAGGTTTGTAGCTCAAAGCCTTAAACCACTGCGCTCTACTGGATAAGACATAGGCAACTGAGGGTGGTAGTAAATGGAGTTCACTCCAAGGAAGGGAGGGTGTGAAGTGGGGTGCCTCATGGATCAGTGCTGGGACTGGTCCTCTTGTTTTTATAAGTAATATTGCAGAGGAGCTGAAAGGGAAGGTCTGCCTCTTTGTGGATGATGACACCAAAGTCTGCAGTAGCATGAACATTCTGTGTGTGTGTAAAGGATGAGCAGAGACATGAGAAAACTAGAGGTCAAGGGTCTAGCATCTGGGTTTCAATGTGAAATGGTGTAAAATAATGCAATTGGGGCACAGAAACTCATGGTGGGATACAAAATGAGGGTGGTGGTACTGATGACCATGAAGCAGTTAAGAGACCTGGGATAATCATATTGGATTACCAAAAGATAGAAGGTAGTTCAACAAGGCAGTAGGGAGGGCAAGTGGGATGGTAGGGGTATCACCAGTAGAAAGAGGGAGGTGGTGTTGCCTCTCTATAGATCACTGGTAAGATCTCACCTAGAGTACTGTGTCTAGTTTTGGAGACCACATCTCTAGAAGGACATAAACAGAGTGGAGGCATTCCAGAGGAGGGCAACTAAAGGGCCTCAGTAACACCCTGGAACAGAGAAGTGAGAGGGGGATGTGATAGAGACCTTTAGATACCTCGCATGGGTAAATAAGGTACAGGAGAAAAGTATCTTTTTGAAGAAAAGGTGCTCATGAACAAAGGAACATGCTATGAAGCTGGAGGGGGTTAGATTCTGGAGAGATGTGAGGGGCTCTAGGATGCCGGCTCGACAACAATTTCATTGACTGCATCACAGCAACAGAATTTATGTTGACTGCAAGTTGCAGCTGACATAAATCCATATGGGAACCTGGTCCTTGTTTCTACTGGGGGGCTTTGCCCCCCCAAACCCCCATGCAGGTGGCTCCACCCCCAACTCCTCCATATTAAATATAATCAACTCCAGTTGCAGTTGATTCAGGAGGGTGCAGGACCGGGAGACAGTGTTCCCAGGTCTGTGGTGCACCATTATAGGGAACTGTTGATGTTGTCGGCATCAATGTTGTTCACTGTAATGGTGTCGTGTGCTGTCGGAAATATGCTGATGTGAGCAAGTACTTCTTCACAGAAAGAGTGGTGGCTTCCTGGAACAGCATTCCAGCAGAGATGGTGGGATCAAAAACGGTGGGGGGGTTCAAGAATGCATGAAATAAGCACAAGGGAATCACAGTGTAAAGGAAGGGTGGGGGAGAGGTATACATGGCATGGTCTGCGGTAATAGTGTAGGTAGTGAGAAATGGGCAATCTGGATGGGACCCAATATGTATACCCTAGAGCAAAGGAGAGAGAGGTGATACGATCGAAACATTCAAACATCTTAAGGGCACTAACATGTTTCAATATAAGAAAAAATAGCAGGACAAGAGGACACAGCATGAGATTAGAGGGAGTCTGATTAAGGAGTAATGTGAGGAAGTTCTTTTTTACAGAAAGGGTGGTGGATGCATGGAACGACCTGCCTCAGGAAGTGGTGGATATGAATATAGTGCAGGGCTTCAAACAGGCATCAGATAGGCATAAGGGAGCAATAATGTGTATGAATAGATAGGCCATTGACAGAGTACAGGCCTATGGCACATTCATAAGGTAGAAAAAATGGGCAGACTGGATGGGCCTTGTGGTCCTTATCTGCCATCAGCTTCTATGTTTGTAATGGGGTTCCAGCCACTCTTTTACTGAAAAAATCCATAACTTCATGACATGACACAGAACCTTATGTATGATACAAAACAAAAATAAACTCTAGCAGAAGGCTACTGGATTAATCATACCAACCCCACCCTCTGTTATACTAAGATAGGTGACACCCCCTTCTAATTGGATTCAATCTACTGTTCCAAAAACACCTAAAAAAAATGACTATATGATCTAGTTTCTACTGAAATTGGAGGTGGATATAGACAACTTATATGAAGAAATTTAGAAATCAATAAAGACTTTATTAAAAATATCCTTTCCTTTTTGCATAATGTCCAGCTATTCCACCTCTGAACTTGTTCTTGGGCAGCAGTAATGCATTTATCTCAGTTTAAGAAACCTAAGCTCTCTGTACCAAAACTAACACCTAAAAAGTTTAGGGATGTACCTTCTACCAGTATCCCAGCAATAACTGTTTTGCTGTCCTTGAACTTCCCAAAACCTATGCATTTACTCTTAGTTAGATTTATAACCAAACCTAAAGCAGATGAAAAAATATTTAAAACATTTCCCAACTGAGGACTAACCGATGAATCCTTTAAAAATACAGTCGTCAAATAAGATAAGCGTCTGTCAGCGAAAAGATGTGATGAAATAACTCACGCTGACAATCAAACAGTGCCATTGCACAATCCTTTATGCCACTGAAAGTCTTGTTCACTTTGATATAACTGTCACAAGAAACCGCCACATGTAGAACCCATCTGTGGCTATAGCTGAACTGAACTATACATAGAAAAATAAATAATAGAGGGGTGGATCAGTGAAATAGGCTACCTATAGTCCTGGTGTGTATTCCTCCCCAACAGCGACACCAATACAGTGAACTACATCGATGCCAACAACATCGACAGTTCACTGTATTGGTGTGCCAGAGACCCGGGCACGCTATCTCCAGTCCTGCACACCCTCCCCAAATCAATTCTGACTTGGAGTTGATTATATTTAGAACAGGGGGTGCAGGGGTCGACAAAATTGTTGTTGAACCAGCATCACAGAGCCCTGGTGGTGGCAGTAGTATGGACAATAAATGGTTTCAAGGTCAGGTAGGACAGGTTTAGGGGTTGAGTAAGAGCAAAATGGAAAGTGTGGGGGGAGGTAGACCAGTATGGCAATAGGCCTATGGGCAAATAATATCAGCAGCTCAAGGGCAGATTGAAGGGATTACAAGTCTTGTCTGCCACCTCCTTTGATGTACTGTATCTATGTAATAAAAAAAGGTTACCAAGCTAAGTTTAAAACTCATACAGATTCTTCATGTTTTCTTTGTTTTACCGCTTCCGTTTAACTGATGTGCAAATGTGCCCATTGTAGTGTGTGCGCGAGCATGTGTCTACTGCTCATTTTATGTGTGCTGCTTTCTTATGAATCATAATTTCTTTGCACTGTTGTTGCTTAATTTGAAGAAGCAGTCAGCAGTACTGCTGAGGACAACTGTCTTTTATTAGTGAGAGAGAGGCATACAGTAGAAATGTTATCATTTAAAGATCAACTGAATGCTGTAAATGTAGTGGTAAATGTTACTCAAGGTGGTATCTTGAACTATACAAGACAATACGACCATGGCTTAAAGGGGACAGGAATGTATTTCTTATAAAGTACTGGTTTTTCAACGATGTTATAGTAATAATATGTTTCACACAATTCTGTGTCCCGTAGTCCATTTATAGTCATTTTTAATTTACACAGTACAAAGCCTGCCACTAAAATCCTCAGTATTCTTATACCGGCTAGAGGACATCAATAGGTACTGTATGTGACATCTGCACCGACATTGTCCTTTGTGCATTCTATATGCCATGAGGGGGTTCAGTTTCAAATCCTGACTGATATGTAATCTGATACCAGTGGGTGCGACATATGCACATTACTGTTGTTCTATGTAGGCATCTGTACAATTATAAGAAGGGTTTTGATATGTCCTGTAATGTCACAGTTCTAATGCTGTTATACAGTACTGCAGCGCACGTCTCACATGGCAATTTTAAATTGACAGCATTGAGACCTCCTATAGAAATGCTAGCCACATACAGTACACCACATAAACATGAAGTACGCTGTGACTGCATAAAAGTAAAAAAAGTTGTTTGATAATGCCACATGATTTTAATACAAATTTAAACTACTTCTAGAGTTCTATTAACTGTCTAGGTGCGATTGCTGTTGTAGCGGTCTGTGAAAGGCGCTAGTACTGATAGAATGAGTAGTGTGCATACAGCAGCCTTGCAGTCTGTAGTTGGTTCCGGGGTGGTATGAAAATATATCTTATGATTATTCCTGCATCTGTGTGGATTGTGGGGGCAGAGCATCGGTTCAGGGCCGGGTCTCTAAGAAGGCATGTTTGGGATGCTTTGAGTGTCATAGTGCTCTCTAACCAAGTCCAAAAACTACAGTTCTTATCAAGATCGCCAATCATTATTCGGGAGAAGCAGACACTCTGTATGCCACTCTAATGCAGTAATTATTTTACATTGTAGTGTTCATCAGTATTTATCCCACTAGCCCACTTGCCAACTCACTGTCAATTGCCTCTCACTGATTGCCGATCATTGTTCGGGAGATGCGGACATTCTGTATGCAGCTCTACTGTAATGCAGTACTTATTTTGCCTTGCAGTGTCCATCAATATTTTTACTATTCAATGAATTCATCAGTATTTTTCCTATCCAATTAATTCCTATTTAGTTGCAATCACGTTTGTGGTTGCTGACATTCTAAGTGCATAAAAAAAACAATCTGACACTGCATAAAAAAATGCATACAGAATAACAGAATGTCAGTATTTGATGGGGAAATATGCCTGTTCATGTTTGGTTTGGGTTCAATTATTTCGATACAAAGGGGGTTCTGGTGCTGTTTGATTATGGCAAAATACATGATGTTTGGGTTCTCACATTTACTTCCCTCCATTCTGATATTTATTCATTTTTTTGTATGGCGTGATCATTGCTGAATGAAGATTAATAGACATGAAACTGACAGAAAACAAACTTTATTGAAATGTTCTGGGGCTGCAGTTCTCCCTTTCTTGATGCAGGATTTAAAAAAACAACAATGAGTGAGATTTGAGCAATCGGGAAAGATGCTGCTGCATACCTATTGCCATCTGCAGGTTACTTGGGGGAGACAGAATAATTTAGACTAAATTGATAATAATCAGTGGCAGAGGAGTCCTGATTGCCATATTGTGCCTGCTGCAGGAAGTGCCTTTTGGCAGCAAGTGTACACACTTTACCGCATACCACACTTGTCTTACTGTGCCACCGCATTCTAATGAGTGGCACAACGAGGTACTGGGCAACTTATCTGGGGTTCCATGTGTGACAGAAATGGGAAGGAAAGAGTTAATGGTTTGGATTCTGTAGATGCCTTATTTTTTTAGCAGTGTGGGAAAAATACACTGAGGCTGAAATCCTCCAGCAGCAACCAGCTTGTGGAATTCCTAGCTACTAGATAAGAGCTGGGTCATAAATCTCGAGTGGACATCTCCAGACACACACAGACCTTGCAGACACAGACACAGGGCAGTTTGAATGGATTGGATCATTCAAATATAAACTTAAGGTGAAAAGGGAATATAATTGGTCACCAATAGGTGTTCACTCTGATTGGGACAATTAAATACATACATGTTAGTTGGTTGGTGCATTTAAGGGAGAATAGAATGACCTAGTCTCCATAGACTATATAAGCTTCTGTAAGACAGAGAACTCTCTCTCTTGCCTTTGGAAGCTGTGAGGGGAAACATAAGCTTGGAGCCTACCTGGTATGTCTGTGGGAGCTGGCAGTTAGAATAGGGCCCAGTGTCTCTTGTAAGGACAGGGAAGGGTAAGTTTAGTGATAGTATATTTCAGTAATAGCCTTCTTCTTTTGCCATCTGTTATTTAAAAACATTTGTTTATTTTTCCTGTATGAGTGTTATTCTCTTGTGTTGTAAATACATATCTTGTAAATGCTCATTGCACTTTCTGTTAAGTAAAAGCTATTTATTTGCACAACAGCTGTGACTCTGATGTCATTTTTTTCTAAGGTAAGATTTGGTTTTCCACTGGCTAAGGTAAACTCTGTGTAGCATCCGCCACCTGAAAGAGACACACTACCAGTCTTTAACTTGTGCAATTGCACGTGTGATTATTCAAGTTTGTACACTTGAAAGAGGTGCCGGAAGGAAAGTCCGGCTGGTGGCAGCGAATACCCGAGGACACACACCTCTCTAAAAGCTGTTTCAGCCCAGAGGGAGAGGTGGGTTGTCACACCATGTCAACATCCCGCATCCAGGTTTCAGCACAGTCAATAGTAGTGCGGTAATTCTGCTGCAGTTCTGACCAGTGCATTACAAATTACCGCACTGCGAATACCGCGTGCAATCACTTGTTTGTCTTTAAAATATTTCAATTCATCCAGCACTGCACTCTTACTATGCACAATGTGCCTGATGACCTCCATTGTCCTCGGATTGTATGATGTATTGAAGCTGTCATACAGAAGGTAGCATGGATTGCTATTGAAAGGGAGCTAAAATTCTTTACTAAGGGCACAAATAATCCAAACAAACTGCATCATCTTCTCATAAATTGAAGCTAATAAAGGGGTGAAACGTGAGTGGGGGTGGGGGGAACTTTTACTGTGCATGGTGGGCCTGAAGCACCTGATGGCTTCCATTGTCCTGTGGGCAGAAGAAGGAACACAAATGTGTTGGTGTGACATAAAACGCCCAAGAACCCATTCGTTTACACGCCAGAACAGAGGTAAGATTTGCATCTCATTTTCAGGGTTCTCCTGATTATACCCACTATTACAGCAGTGGTCTGAATCAAGACTCATGGTGAGCAGGTTGCTGTGGTGAGATTTTGAGCATGGGTTCCTAGCTCCCAGAACTGTGCATCAGCCATTAGTTCACTTTGCCTGCCCTGAAGAAAGTGCAAACACAGTGTAGTCATTGGGGCAGTATTCAGTTGGGCATAAGGCAGTGAGCAAATGCAGCCTACATGGTGGGTATAAGGACCTGAAATGACATGGCTCCAATGTGCACAAATACTGCAGTATCATAGAAACATAGAAACATAGAATTTGACGGCAGATAAGGACCGCTTGGCCCACCTAGTCTGCCCATTTTCCTACCTAACAGATAAGCTGCAAATCCTAGTTAACCAACAGCTTACTTCCTCCTACCCCCCACTAGGACTGCTTTATACCTGGCCCATGCATTCTTGAAGTCCCCCACTGTTCTTGACTCCACAACCTCCTCAGAGAGGCTGTTCCATGCATCCACAACCCTCTCAGTGAAAAAATACTTCCTCACATTACCTCTGAGCCGTCCCCCCTCTATCTTCAAATTGTGCCCCCTTGTTCTTGCACATCTCTTTTTCTGGAAGATGCTACCCTCTTGGACTTTGTTAATTCCCTTGAGATACTTGAAAGTTTCTATCATGTCCTCTCCCTCCTTTCCTCTAGGGTATACTATATTAAGCTCCTTTAGTCTTTCTTCATATGTCTTCTGGTGCAGACCCTGCACCATTTTGTTGCCCTCCTCTGACAGCTTCCACTCTGTCTATGTCTTTGCGGAGATGGGGTCTCCAGAACTGCACACAGTACTCCAGATGGGGTCTCACCAACTGTCTGTACAGAGGGATAACAACTTCCTGTTTTCTACTATTGATGCCTCTTCCTATGCATCCCAGTATCCCCCCTGCCTTCCTTATTGCCTTCTCACATTGCTTGCCCACCTTTAGGTCATCTGATATAATCACCCCCAGGTCCCTTTCTATTTTTACTGTTGTCAGTATCTCGCCCCCCATTGTGTACACTTCCCCTGGGTTTTTGTTTCCCAGGTGCATTACTTTGCACTTCTTTGCATTGAATCTGAGCTGCCATACATTTGACCATTCCTCCAACCTTGCCAAGTCCCTTCTCATCCTTTCCACTCCATCTTGTGTATCAACCCTGTTGCAAATCTTTGTGTCATCTGCAAAGAGACATACTTTTCCTTCCAGTTCCTCTGCAATGTCACTTATAAAGACATTAAAAAGGACCGTTCCCAGTACTGAACCCTGCGGTACCCCACTAGTAACCCTCCTTTCTTCACTGTATATTCCATTTACTACTACCCTTTGCGTCCTGTTGTCTAGCCAATTTTTTATCCAGGCTACCACCTTGGGACGACTCAAGGCTGGCTATCTTGTGAATTAATCTTTGTGTGGGACTGTATCAAATGCCTTGCTAAAATCTAGGTAGGCCATGTCCACAGCCCCTCCCTGGTCTACTACTTTGGTCACCCAGTCAAAGAAATCTATTAGATTCGTCTGACACGACCTTCCCATTGTGAATCCATGCTGCCTTGGGTCCTGTGCCCCACTGGCCTCTAGGTGCTCAACAATTCTTTCCTTCAGAAATGATTCCATCATTTTCCCTACCACTGAGGTCAAACTAACTGGTCTGTAGTTTCCTGCCTCTGTCCTGCTCCCACTTTTGTGAAGAGGAATCACATCTGCCCTTCTCCAGTCCTCGGGTATCACCCCATCCTCCCATGATTTGTTAAAGAGAGTAGTCAGTGGTGTCACTAGTTCTACCCTTAGTTCATAACCCTGTCACTAACATTACGTTATATGTTTGCCATGCTCACAGTAAATGTCTAGTGAGGAGGATGAGGAGCTGTGGCTGCTGAAGCTAGAATTTGCATCAGTAAACATGTTTTGCAATGTAGCGGTATGTCATGTAACTGACGCTGTTTTGCATTAGGCATATACTGCTGGATGTGAACATGAATGAATGGTGGTGGTTGCAATTTAAAAAAATAAATAAAACAACTGCTTTATAGTATATGGATAACCTTTATTGTCCACGAAACCAGTGGCTTTCTAAATGTTGTTGTAGGGCAGTTCAAAGGTAAAAAAAAGCTGTTGTACTATCGTTCTGATGTCACATCGATAGTACAACAGCTTTTTAGCCTCATTCTCTCACCTGATTGGCTCATTCATTGAGGACCCACCAGAACAAAAAAAGAAAACATGGCTGCGCGATTTACCAAGCGCAGAATGGTAGATGGTCCATTAAGTGACACCCTTAGAACCACACAGGGCTGTTTGTCAGAAAAGAAAATTACTTTGTTTTATTTTAAAAATTAAACTGCTTGGCCACAGAAGAAGAAAACCAAAAGGAGGAGTTTACTCAGACCGATACAGTCCGACTGTGAGAAGACGGAGCAAGTGGAAGCAGGAGAAGCCAGAGCGAGTGGGACAGGGAACGGCACCAGTAAAAAAAAAAAAAAAAGGTAAACATTCAAAAGGCCGTTGATTTCCATGGACAATAAAGGCTGTCCATATACTATATAAAATAGTGGATCATCACCCATCCACAACAAAGCTGTGTTTCCCTCTTGGGAGTTGATGACATCGGTGAGACCTTTCGAGCTTCACTCTCGAGGTCTCTATGATGTCATCAACTCCCCAGCCCTGTTGTGGATGGGCGATCATCCACTATTCTATACATAGTATATGGATAGCCTTTATTGTCCACGGAAACCAGTGACTTTCTAAATGTTGTTGTAGGGCAGTTCAAAGGTGAAAAAAGCTGTTGTACTATTGTTCTGACCTCACATCGATAGTACAACAGCTTTTTAGCCTCATTCTCTCATCTGATTGGCTCATTCATTGAGGACCCACCAGAACAAAAAAAGAAAACATGGCAGCGCGATTTACCAAGCGCAGAACGGTAGACGGTCCATTAAGTGACACCTCTAGAACCACACACGGCTGTTTGTCAGAAAAGAAAATTACTTTGTTTTATTTTAAAAATTAAACTGCTTGGCCACGGAAGAAGAAAACCAAAAGGAGGAGTTTACTCAGACTGATACAGTCCGACTGTGAGAAGACGGAGCAAGCGGATGCAGGAGAAGCCAGAGCGAGTGGGACAGGGAACGGCACCAGTAAAAAAAAAAAAAAAAAAAGGTAAACATTCAAAAGGCCGTTGATTTCCATGGACAATAAAGGCTGTCCATATACTATATAAAACAGTGGATGATCGCCCATCCACAACAAGGCTGTGTTTCCCTCTCGGGAGTTGATGACATCGGTGAGACCTCTCAAGCTTCACCCTCGAGGTCTCTATGATGCTCATCAACTCCCTAAAAGAGAAACACAGCTGTGTCAGATGGACGATCATCCACTATTCTATATGCGGTGTGCAGGTAGGACGGAAGGATATCAGTAAAAAATAGCAGAGTTTTTTTTTACTTGGGATAAGTGAATGATTTTGGGGGGGGGGGCTTTTTAAATTTTCTTTCTTCTAAAATCACTCTTTTCTGCACTGCCCTTGATTCTGCCTTTTCCTTCACCCGAACAGCAGTTTCAAACATACAGTGCCCATTTCAGTTTTTTTTTGTTAGATAAACTGCTTGTGAGACAAAGAGGGAGGGAGGGCAGTTTATCTAATGAAAAAATTTAAATGTGCACTGTATGTTTGAAACTGTCATTCGGGTGAAGGAAAAGGCAGAATCAAGGGCAGTGCAGAAATTAGATGGGTACTTGCACTATAAGACAACAGGCAGCCACATGCTAGATGCTGAATGGGAGTCAGTGACATGGGCATTTCAAAGCCTGACACATGCTGACTCCCGATTCAAAAAAAAAAGACAGGCTAATTCTACATAGAAACATAGAATATGACGGCAGATAAGGACCGCTTGGCCCACCTAGTCTGCCCATTTCCCTACCTGATGGATAAGCTACAGATTCTAGTTAATCAACAGCTTACTTCCTCCTACCCCTACTAGAATTGCCTTATGCCTGTCCCATGTATTCTTGAATTCTCCAACTGTTCCTGACTCCACAACCTCCTCAGAAAGGCTGTTCCATGCATCCACAACCCTCTCTGTGAAAAAATACTTTCTAACATTACCTCTGAGCCGTCTCCCCATCTTCAAATTGTGCCCCCTTGTTCTTGCACATTTCTTCTGAAAGATATTACGCTCTTGTACTTTGTTAATTCCTTTGAGATACTTGAAAGTTTCTATCATGCCCCCCCCTTTCCTCAAGGGTATACATATTAAGCTGCTTTAGTCTCTCCTTGTATGTCTTCTGGTGCAGACCCTGCACCATTTTGGTTGCCCTCCTCTGAACAGCCTCCACTCTGTCTATGTCTTTGCAACAATGGGGTCTCCAGAATTGCACATAGTACTTCAGATGGGGGCTCACCAACTGTATGTACAGAGGGATAACAACTTCCTGTTTTCTACTGTTGATGCCTCTCCTTCTGCATCCCAGTATCCCCCCAGCCCTCCTTACTGCTTTCTCACATTGCTTGCCCACCTTTAGGTCATCTGATATAATTACTCCTAGGGCTCTTGATTTTTGTTGTTGTTATTAACTCACCCCCCACTGTGTACTCTTCCCCTGGGTTTTTGTTTCCCAGATGCATTACCTTGCACTTCTTTGCATCGAATCTGAGCTGCCCCATATTTGACCATTCCTCCAACCTTGCCAAGTCCTTTTCATCCTTTCCACCCACCTTGTGTATCAACCCTGTTGCAGATCTTTGTGTCATCTGCAAAGAGACATACCTTTCCTTCCAGGTGCTCTCCAATGTCACTTATAAAGACATTAAAGAGGACCGGTCCCAGTACCGAACCCTGCAGTACCCCGCTAGTTACTCTCCTTTCTTCACTGTGGACTCCGTTTACTATTACCCTTTGCGTCCTGTTGTCCAGCCAGTTCTTTATCCAGGCTACCACCTTGGGACCCACTCCAAGGCTGGCTAATGTGTATATTAATCTTTTGTGTGAGACTGTGTCAAATACCTTGCTAAAATCTAAGTAGTCCATATCCACAGCCCCCTCCCTGGTCTACTACTTTGATCATCCAGTCAAAGAAATCTATTAGGTTCATCTGGCATGACCTTCCTGCTGTGAAACTATGCTGCCTTGAGTCCTGTGCCCCACTGGCCTCTAGGTACTCAACAGTTTTTTCCTTCAGAAGTGATTCCATCATTTTCCCTACTACCGCTGAGGTCAAACTAACCGGTCTGTAGTTTCCTGCCTCTGCCCTGCTCCCACTTTTGTAGAGGAATCACATTTGCCCTCCTCCAGTCCTCAGGTACCACCCCATCCTCCCATGATTTGTTAAAGAGAGTAGTCAGTGGTGTTACTAGTTCTACCCTTAGTTCTTTTAGAATTCTTGGGTGAATCCCATCAGGTCCCATTGCTTTGTCCACCCTCAGTTTCAAGAGTTCTTTCAAAACCCTTTCTTCTGTGAATGGACTGGTATCGACCCAGCTATTCAGAGTTTCTCTCTTGTTTGGTTTAGGTACCTCCCCCCCTCCTCTTCTGTTATGAATACAGAGCAGAAGTATTCATTCAGTATCCCTGCTTTTTCACTGTCACCCTCTGCCCACATTCCCTTCCCTTTATTAAGTCTATGTATCACTCCCTTGGTCTTTCTTTGCTCCCTAATGTGCCTATAAAATGTTTTATTCCCCTTCTTAACAGAGTTGACTATCTTTTCCTCAGTTTGTGCCTTTGCTATTCTGACTGCCTTCCCTGCCTCCTTCTGCTTTAACTGATAAAGTTCTCTGTCCTGCTCCTTCTGTATTTCCTTATATTTCCTGAATGCTATCCTTTTCTCCTTAACCTTCCCTTCCACCTCTTTTGAGAAACATAGTGTTTTTTTCCATCATTCTGTTTTGTTGATTTGCTTCACACAAAGGCTTGTTGCCTCTGCGATGGCTGTTTTGATTATTCCCCATTGTTTCTCCACCCCTCCTTCTTGCCCATTTGCTAGTGCTTTTCTGAGGCACTCTCTCATTTTCCAAAAGGCAGCCTTCCTAAAGTCCAATACTCTTGTTTTTGTATGGCTTGACTGTATGGCTGTGTTTATTGTGAACCACACTGTTTGGTGGTCACTTGCTCCCAGATGGCTACCCACTTCTAAATCTGAGATCCTTTCTCCTTCCCCATTTGAGAGTACGAGGTCTAAGATTGCTCCCTCCTGAGTGGGTTCCAACACTAGCTGTCTGAGGCATGCCCCCTGTAGGGCATCAAAAATTACCCTGCTCTTGGATGTGACTGCAGCAAAGGTACTCCAGTTAACATCTGGCATATTCAGGTCCCCCATCAACAATATCTCCCCTTTTTCTGCCATTTTAAGGATGCCTTCTATCATTTCCTTGTCCAATTCCTCCCCCTGAGATTGGGGTCTGTACACAACCCCCATGCAGATTGTGGTGCCATTTCCTGACTCCAGGGTGACCCATAGTGACTCATCAACTTCTTGTTTACTCTTTAGTTCTGTTGCTTTAATCCCTTCCCTTATATAGAGAGCTACTAACATACTAACATACTAATTGCCAGCAGATTAGGCTTTACGGTTCATTGAGTCTGCTCAAACCACAGATCCCTAGTTGGGTACCCCAGGCCTCCCCTCTGTTCCAGAAACCCCTATCATCCATCCCCACGCCCCAGGCCAGGCCATCATCTGATACATCCGCTTGTGTCTGTCCCACCTCTCTTGAAGCCTCCACTGTGGATCTCTGAACCAGCTCACCAGGCAGCACGCTCCAAGGATCCACCACCTCTCAGTGAAAACCTCTCCTCTTCCCTCACCCTTCCACCTTCCAACTTCAAACCATGCCCTCTGGTGATACCTCCTGCTTTAGTCTAAAGATCCCTCTGTGTTTACCCTATTTATTCCCTTGAGGTACTTGAAGACCTCAATCATGTCCCCTAGTCTCCTCTCCTCCAATGAAAACAGGCAGAGCTCCTCAAGTCTGTCTTCATACGTCAAATCCCTAGTCCTCATATCATCTTAGTTGCCCTCCTCTGTACCCTCTCCAGGAGCTGTATGTCTCTTTCAAGTGTGGTCTCCAGTACTGTAACAGTACTCAAGGTGTGGTCTAACCAATCCATTGTACAGCGGCAGAATCACTTCCCTGCTCCTAGAGGTGATCCCCTACGATGCATCCCAACATCCTGTTTGCTTTGCTAGCCGCTCTCCTGCACTGCTCGGAGTTATTCATACATGCATCCACCATGACCCCTAGGTCTTTTTCCCCTGTTGAGGCTTCCAGCGCCTCCCCTCCCAGGGTGTACCTATGTTTAGGGTTTCCCCACTCAAGATGTAACACCTTGCACTTGGTGATATTGAAATTTAATTTCCATGTGTGAGCCCACCTTTCCATGGTGTTCAGGTTCCATTGCAGGGCCAACCTCCCCTCTTCCCCCTCAACTACTGCTTCCATCTTGGAGACATCAGCAAAGAGACTCATTTCATACCCTATACCCTCCCTGATGTCCAAAATGTATACATTAAACAGGATTGGACCCAGGACCCAGCCCGCGGCACTTACCAATGTAATCTCCTAGGTTCAAGAGCTCCCAATCGATCACTACTCTCTGAGTGCATCCAGCTAGCCAGTTTTCAATCCATCTGACCATCAAAGGGCCTACTCCCAACCCCGTCAGTTTCTCCACCAGACCATTGTGGGAGACAGAGTCGAAGCCTTGCTGAAGTCCAAGAATAATACATCCACAGGCTTTCCCCTGTCCAGTTCTGATGTTACCCATTTGTAGAACTCCACAAGATCAGTTTGACATGATCTACCTGGCACTAACCCATGTTGCCGACTATCCAGACCTCCCACCTCCTCCAAGTACACCCCCAATCATTCCTTTAATATACTCTCCATTAATTTTCCCACCACCGAGGTCAAACTGATGGGTCTGTAGTTACCTGGTACTTCTCGACCTCTTTATGGATTGGCACTCATGTGCCTCTCGCCAATCTCTAGATACCCTCCCGCCTCCGCGACTCTGTTGAAGAGCTCCACCAGGGTGCAGCTGCATGTCCACCAATTCCATAGTATTCTCAGATGAATGCCATCCTGCTCGGGAGATTTATCTTTCTTTAGGCCCTTAAGGGCTAACCACACCCTTTCGGTGGAGATAGCATCATCCATTCCCTCCACCTTACTGGCCTTTTTGTCCTTATCCTGATGTGACACCCCTGGGGTACCTTTCCCTCCCTCTTGCTCCATTTCTGCTGCTCCTCTGATCCCACTCACTACTGCTTCTTTCCCCATCATGCCTTGCTTTGTAGATATCCCATCCCCCTCCCTAGTGAACACAGAGGCGATGTACTTGTTTAATACCTCTGTCTGGTCCCTCGCCTCTTCCACCCACCCTCCTTCTGATCTCAACCTGCTGAGATAGCCCTTAGTTTTTCTCCGCTCCCCAATGTACCAGAAGAACCCCTTTTCCCCTCCCTGTATCCCCTGTGCCAGCTGCTGCTCTTTATTGGACTTTGCCCACCGCACCATCCGGGTGACTTTTCTAGATGTAAGATGGTACATCTACTTTTCCCTATCCCCTCTCGTTGTTTTATATTTTTTGTAGGCAGCCTACCCCTCCTGCTCTTTTACCCACCCTGTCCCTCCTATAGTCTGTGTATCCTGGTATGTTGACATCCCAGTCATGGTTCTCTGTGTACCACATTTCAGTGACTGCCACAATATCCAGGCATCCCTCTTCCATCAAGGCCACTAGTTCAGGGAGCTTGTTACACAGACTGCGGGAATTGGTATTCATCACCTTTCATTTTTTTTAATGGCCTTACCCCTTTTAGCTTCATCCCTGTCCTTACTGCCTTTTTCTGCATTTATCCCTGTCCTGCTCCCTACTGACTTCTCTACCTTGGTGTTTACCTCTCTAACTATTGTGTTTTTTGGGGGGAGGCTGTACTTCTGTCTTTCAGTGCCTCCCTTGGCTAGTTTAAATGCTTGCCAATTAAGCATTTAAATCTATCATACGAACATACATATGAACAAGCCAGCAGAAGAAGGCCATTTGGTCTATCAAGTCTGCTCGTATTGCAGGGTCCACAGTTTGAGCTAATATCCCTGCCCTCCCTCCCTCTCCACTCCTCCCATCCTCTCTACCCATGATTCTTATTTTCGCCATATGCCTATCCCATTCTCTCTTAAAGCTGCTCACTGTCTTTAATGAGATGACCTCTTCCGGCAGTGCATTCCAAGTGTCCATCACCCTTTCTGTGAAGAAGTGCTTCCTGACATCCCTTCTAAATCTCCCACCCTCCAGCTTAAGACTGTGCCCCCTCGTGATATGGTTGCCACTCAGCTTAAAGCGACTTTCCTTATCAACATTATTTATCCCTTTCAAGTACTTGAATGTCCCAATCATGTCCCCCCTCTCTCTCCTGTCTTCCAGGGAGTACATGTTCAGTGCCCTCAACCTCTCCTCATATGCCTTGCCCTGCTGACCGGCTATCATCTTTGTAGCCCTCCTCTGTATCTTCTCCAGCAGCTTAATGTCCTTTTTGAGGTGTGGGCACCAGTACTGAACTCCATTCTCTAGATGTGGCCTTACCAGTGATCTGTACAAGGGCAGTACAACCTCCTCTCTCCTACTACTGATCCCCCTAGCTATGCATCCCAGCATCTTGTTTGCCTTTGCTGCTGCTTTCTTGCACTGCATGGAGTGCTTCAGGTCACTAGTGATCATCACTCCCAGATCCTTCTCCTCCTTGATGCAGCTACTCGGACTCCACCCAGGTAATCCTCTGTCCTGGGATTCTTGGCTCCAATATGCATAACTTTGCATTTCTTGGCATTAAAGCCAAGCTGCCAGATCCTGGACCACCTCCCCAGCTTTTCCAGATCTTCCTGTAGGTCCCGTATCCCTTCAGCCGTGTCCACTCTCCCACAGAGCTTGGTGTCATCTGCGAATAGGCACATTTTGCCTTTAATGCCATCCCCAGTGTCATTGATGAAGACGTTGAACAATACTGGCCCCAGCACGGAGCCCTTTGGGACCCCACTGGTTACATCTCTGGTGTCAGATAACTCTCCCACCATCACCACCCTTTGGGTTCTGTCCCTCAGCCAGTTTTCCACCCATATGGCCATCTTCTCCCCAACTCCAAGATCCACCAGCTTCCTGGTCAACCTTTTGAGGGGCACAGAGTCAAAGGCCTTACTGAAATCAAGATAGAGGATGTCTACTTCTTGGCCCCTGTCTACTGTCTTAGTGACACAGTCAAAAAAGTCAATCAGATTTGTTTGACACGATCTCCCCCCATGAACCCATGCAGCCTCTCATCCTGGAGACCATGCTCCTCTAGATATGCCACCAACCTTTCCTTTAGTATGGTCTCCATGAACTTTCCCACAATGGAGGCCAGACTGACTGGTCTGTAATTCTCTGGATCATCCTTGGGACCACTTTTGTGAAGGGGCACTACATTTGCTGTTCTCTAGTCCTGTGGTACCACGCCTGACTCTAGTGAACTATTAAATAGGTCTGCTAGTGGCCCTGCCAGCTCCTTAGCCAGTTCCTTTAGTACACTTGGATGTACTCTGTTCAGGCCTGGTGATTTGTCCACTTTCAATGCCAGCAGACCCTCTCTCACTCTATCCTCCTCTATCACTATGTCTGTGTTCCCCCTCACTCCTCTTTTCCCCCCTTAAGGCACTGGTCCATCCTTCTCCATGGTGAAGACAGAACAGAAGTATTCATTTAGTATCTCTGCTTTTCCTCCATTATCCTCCACCCACTCCACCCCTTTCTTAAGCCTAACAATCCCTTCCTTCTTGTCCCTTTTCTCACTTATATAGTGAAAGAAAGCCTTCTCCCCCTTCTTAATTCCTTCAACAATTTGCAGCTCCTTCTGTGCCTTTGCTCACCAGACTTCCTTACTTGCCTCACTAGCCAACCTTAGGTAATCACCTAGGATCCTGGTTTCCCCCCCGGACAGATGCAGACCATCGCACCAGTATAGGCCTGCATCCCTCCAGGTGGCTCCCCATTTCCCAATGAAGCCAAGACCCTGAGCTCCACACCAGTTTTATAATCATTCATTGAATCCCATGGTGCAGAATACCTTAGCATCATCCTTGCCATATACAGGCAGCACCTCTGAGAAGGTTACCATACATGCTACTTGTCTAAGGCCCCTCCCCAACTCTACAAACTCCTCTTGCACTGTTCTGATCCTATTCACAGCCAGGTCATTTGTCCCTAGGTGGACAATGACATCCAGCTCCCTCCCTCGTGCAGCTGCTCCTGTTATCCCGAGGATTCGCTTCCTGCCCTCCAAGCCATGGCGCCAGGCAGGCACCTTACCTTCCTATCCCCTTCATCCCCCACTCTTACCCCCCTAATGATCGAGTCCCCCACCAGGAGTTGTTTCCTTCCCTGTGGGTCTCCTTTGTGGAGGTTCCCAGAATCCTCCTTGGTCTCCACTGCAGGTGCCTCCATAGAGGAACCACTCTTTGCCAGAACAGCATATGAATTGTGGAGAGGTACAACTGGAGGGTTGCACCTCTGTTCCACCACCCTCTCCCTCTCCCTCCCTGAGCCAACTTGGTCCAACTGCTCCTCTTTCTTGGCAACCTCTAAGGTAACGGAGGTGGCCCTGGTGGTTCCTGGGTGGGGGAAGAGGTTTCACGAATCTTAGTCAGGTCAGCCTGGAGACAGGCAACCTCCTCCCTCAGACCAGAGAGGTGCCTGCAAACACCTGAAAAATTGAAATTATCATACAAATGAACATTTTAAGCTGTTACAACAGAAAAAAAAACACACACACAGGATACTGTTTGATTTATTAAACCTGAATAAAAATGTTAGAAAATAATTTCCTATCTCCGGATGGGATCAAAGTTTAGAGGAATAATTCATTCGAGGGGTTAATGATTTTTCTTTTCCTGACTCTTGTCCAGTGTCCTGAATTTTGCCGGTTGCTTTCCTGATCGGAACAGCCACTCCTGGAATGAAGTTGTAAAATGTAGTTTCCATTCCAGAGTTTCAGGGAATGAACACTGCATTTTAGAACATTTATTCAGCCTGCGTGAAAGGAAACCTTGACTGAACACAGCTCTAGTGAGCGCCGCGACGTGTGAAATTACACTGACCTAGTTTTATTTTATTCAATTAAATAACAAAATCATGTCATTTGAGCAGACTTACCGCTCAAAAAATGAACTTATTTTCCTCTGCTTCTGTGATGCACCACCAAATGAACCTGCTCTCACAGTAGCCATTTTCAGTAGTTGATCTGACTGGAATTTTAACTGTCAAGTTTCAAAATGGCTATTTGGAGCACGTGTTGGAATTCTGACAGTATTCTGGAATACATCAGAATACTGTGTAAATCCACCCCTGACGAGATCAAGGAGAGGGGACAATTCTTGTTCTCCTCGATATCTCTTCAGCATTTGACACAGTAGACCATCGTGTGTTGCTTGATCGCCTGAGGGAACTTTGTGGACTTGTCGGCACTGTCATCTGCTGGTTTGAGTCCTATCTCATGAACAGTAGGCAATGGGTAATGATGGGGAATTTCTCTTCCTCCCCAAGCCTCCCGACGTGTGGAATACCTCAGGGTTCGGTCTTGTCACTGTTGCTGTTTGCCGTATACATGCTGCCCCTTGGAGAGTTCCTTAGGAAATACAGCATGGGTTTTCATTGCTATGCCGATGACACCCAACTGTATCTTTCCTTTGCCCTGGGGCATCCAATGCGGTTGAAGTGCTAAATAGATGTCTAGCTGAGATCAAAGACTGGATGGCCTCCAGCTGGTTGTGACTGGACCCCGATAAAATGGAGGTACTAGTGGTGGAGTTGAACAGAAGGTGTGCTAGGATGGCTCCTGCCACAGATACTGGATTATTCCTGGGGTCTGTGTCATTGAAGGCGTCCTCTAGGGTGCGTGATCTTGGTGTAACCTTTGACAGTAGGGTCACCACCTTTGGATGAAGTAAAAACCAGATGCTAAACCACACCCCAAACTCTGCCTCTGGCTCCACCCCCTTTTATGACTGGCAAGTATATCATTCCTCCTTCAAAGCCATTTGTGATGTTGGAATAGACATTACTACTGATAGGAAATCATTTTTATACTGTTATTTATTTGATTAATTTATTCAGTTATTCATTTTTATTCTTTGGCAACCAGGTTAACTCCCATAGGCCACATAGCCCGTTTTACAGGAGTGATCCAGGAGCACAGGAAGGTTAAGTGACTTGCTATGGGTCACACAGTATGTAAGTGGAGGCTGTTGGAATCTAATTCAGGTCTGCTGGATGTGCCAAGCTCAGCCACAGCTTATTGCTCAGCCCTCTGTTAAACATGGTCCCATTTTCCTTTTCACGTCAGTCATGTATTCTGATGCTTTGACCAATTTTTGATAACTTAATTATTGATGCTTGTGGTACCCTTAATACTGCACTGTGTTCCCCTTTACCTCAGCAGCTACTGCTGTTTCTTTTTCATATTTCTAAGACATTCCATAATTTCAGACACACCATTCCATGCTGTTTATCTGCATGGCCTGTAAATGTGTAGCTAATATCATGGAATGTTCAGTTAATACAAAAAATGAGAGCAAATGTAGTGATAAAGGCAATAAAAGTTAAATTATTAATTTAACAAAAATAGGTCTAAAACATACCAGAATATAGGGCGAACAAAAAGAAACACATGAGAGCACATAAAGGTGTAAAAAGCTGTTTCCTGTCATAGCAGTAAAAGACCATACTTAAAATTCAGAGTGGAAAGATTTGGTTAATTTACTGCTAATGATCTTAATGGTCATACTTTACACCTCCCAGACAGTCTGGTTTTACAAACAAAGGCAGGTCTGAATGACTGTGACATCAGACCTTCTTTGTAACCTGGACATGCAATGCAGCCAAAACAGTGAATGCTTTGACACATCAGTTTTAAGAGTATAAGAGCACCCAAAATGGCCCAAAAACCGGACTGCATTTTATCAAAACCAGATGACTGCATAAGGACCCTAAAAAACTGATTATCCAGTCAAAAGCCAGATAGATGTCAACCCGATTTGACAGTGGATTGACATTTGAAGCTCTGGTGTCATCCGTTGTCCAGATCAGCTTCTACCATCTTAGGAATATCGCCAGGATCAAGCCCCTAGTTCTGCCTATGGACCTCCACACTTTGGTGCATGCCTTTGTAACGTCAAGGCTGGATTACTGTAATGCGCTCTACTTCGGGGTCTCGGGATGTACCCTCCACAGGCTGCAGCTAGTGCAGAATGCAGCTGCCAGGTTGTTGACGGGGACAGTCTAGATACTTCCACATCACCCTGTGCTGCATGAACTGCACTGGCTGCTGGTCAGGTGGCGGATCCTCTTTAATGTGGGCTTGCTCACCTTTAAGGCCCTACATGGCTTGGTCCTGCATACCTGTCTGACCTTCTAATACCCGCTGTCTCGGCCCGCTCCCTCCGTTCCTCCCCTGGGAGCCTCCTTGTGATTCCCTGGATGTGGCTCAAGACTGCTGGCAACAGAACTTTTAGTGTCGCTGGCCCTGTCCTGTGGAATTCGCTTCCACCGTCTGTAAGGGAGGCCCCCTTAGTTGAAGTATTTAAGGCCCGCCTGTTTATCCAAGCTTTCCCGGACACTGTTTGGTAGTATTTAGTTCTGAGACCGCCTCTTATGTTGTATTTTAACAATTTTATATTATATGGTTTAATTATCAGTATTTTAGATAGGTATATGTTTGTGATTTTAAGATCAATCATTATTTGTTGTACAGCACCCAGAGCCTCTGGGATTGGGAGCTTTGAAAAATAAACTTTGCCTTGCCTTGCCTGTAACACGAAACCGGTCGGAAGTGTAATGTTTGTGCTCCTGTTGGTGTCTCCTGTGAAGAGCTTACACATTTCAGGTACCATGACTTTAAACTATTTTTCTGAGTATAATTTTTGTGTATTTGCAAGTTACAACAGCCTTTTGGGTATCATTTGAGCATAGACGGTGGTGGTGTACATCTTTTGTGTGCCTTGCTCCCCAGAAGCAGACCTGGTGAAGTGAATCAGGGATCCCGGGGGGGGACACCAAAGCCAGCCACCTGGCATTCTCCATTTTCTGCAGGAAATTCTCAGCCTTTCAGTGACATTGTCTCATGGCCTGGTTGAAACCCTGACAAATGGCACAATTTTTCACATCATGTGAGAGGTGCAAGTAGTAAACACAAAGCAGATGAATAACATTTCTTAAATAACTCCAAAAATGCTGGCCAGAACTTATAAATGAATGCTCCCATGATAGGAAGAACAGATGTAGATCAGTGTGGTAGAGTTGGGAGCCAGACCCCATATTATTCAGTTTCTCATGCCCGAGATGAGGGCTCTAAGCAGAAATACTGTGCTCTCCAAACCTCATCCACCATCTGATGTCAGTCTTCCATTTTCAAGAAACAGTACTTCCAAGTATACCATAATTTGTTTAGCTCTTTTAGGTTCCATTGTTGGATTTCCTCCTCATCGTGCAGATTTTCCAGCTTGTCACTGAAATCCAGAATGGTTAACTCGATATCAGGAGCAGTGAAAGAGCAGTCACTGATATTGATACATCCATTTTGGATTTCAGTGATAGCTTGGAAAATCTGCACAATGAGGTGGAAATCCAACCATGGACCCTACAAGTGCTGCAAAATTATCATGTCCTTGAATCTCTAGTTCTTGAAACTGAGGCTGACATTAGATGGTGGGTGAGGTTTGAAGAACACAGTATTACTGCCTAGACTTCACGTCTCTGTTTACCCCACTCACCTAGATCTATTCCATCACTGGAGTGTTTAGTTACAAGTGCTGGCCAGCATTTAATGACTTATTTATGAGACATGCACTGGAAAACAGGAGCTTAACTGTCCAGCTAATCTGAACTATAGTTTTCAATAATCAATTGTTTGAGCAGTCTGCTAAGTCTTTCATTCCTTTACAAAACATGGTTTCTATTATGTAAGTATGTACTTAAATGATTTCTGTACACTTACACACCTTGTTTGCCCTATATGTATTTAATTAATGGTGATCAGTTTTTACACACGGATAATGGCACTTTTAAATGTGGTTACAACCTCCTGTGTTGATATTTTTGGTTATAACCGGGAGGTTGTAATCAGCACCTGTCAATCAGACTCTCCCACAGAACATTCATCTGTGCTTACTCTGTTTGTGGGTGGGCTAAACATCTCACACAACATGGTGTGTGTGTGTGTGTTTATGTCTCTCTATCTCTGGCAGAAGTGCCGCACTGATTTAACTGTGCTAAACAAAAAAAATGATCACCAATAATTAAATAAATAATACATGGGTGGGTGGGTGTAAAACCAGAAATTTACACACACCCATATATTATTCTATATATCTTACGCAGAGCACCCCAGGGTCACTTGTGAGTAAGTTATGATCGATGACCTTCTTATGAATGAAACTACTTAATGCTGACTGTTTATGGCTCCCTGTCACTTGCTCTGAAGCACACATTTCTGTGATGCCCTTGAGGCACTGACCAGATTTAATCGTTAAGTAAATCAGTCATATGATTGAAAGGCTCACCTCAAAAGGATGCCACTCACTCCAGGTACCCCCGATGAAGCTCTAATGGGCAAAGCACCAGGGCACCTTGTATAGTGTCCTTGAGCCTCAAACAGTGCGGTTTTCTTGCTTTATTTGGCATAGCACTGCACTTTGTCTGAGTGTAATAAAGATTTCAAGCAAATTTTTGCCTTGGACTTATTTTTTACTGCAATATCAGCAACCCTAGAGTATAGCCACTCCTGCTTTTTCTAGCCCATATTCAGCATGTCATTGACTGAGAAAAACACAGAAGGTCTTTATTGCAATAAATAAATCCTAAATCATAATTCCTGCAACTCTATAATCAATGTCATTGACATCCTATATGATTTTAACAGTAAATTAAATAAAAAAAATTAAACTCAGCAGTGATGCCAAGACAGTGCATCATGTACTTTTTTGCTGTATCGGCTATTCCTAACTGCTGTCTCAGAGGTACTTAATAGCTGCAGCAATTTGTAGCTTATTTCCTCTTCTGTTTGTACATATGTTTGTAACTATATTTATTTCTACCCTTGTATAGTTGTTCACTGTATTATACTACCAGATCCACTCTGTACTTTACAATGTTACCTCATTTATGTACCTTGATTGTATATTACTGTATCTGTATATCAATCATATTTTATTTATAAAAATCACAATTCTATTGCAGATCAAAGTGCTTATGTACAGATTAAAACCACTGAAACAGATAACTAAAAAAATTACAATCAGTAACTATGACTAATTCACTATAATGAAACAACAGTTAATCAGAGTCAGAAAAGGCTATACCAAAAAGACGTGTTTTGAAAGCAGATTTAAAACTCTCAATGGTCAGGCACTCTTTAATCTGATGAGGTAGAGAGTTCCACAGGGTAGGTGCCACTGCCACAAAAGCAAAAGAATGGGCCCCTGAGGTCTTAAGTCGAACCCTGGGAACCTCTAGCAATCCCTTGTTGGAGGAACGGAGTGAATCGGGGGGTAGAGACAAAGAAGATCTTGCAAGTAGCATGGTCCCTGTCCATGTAGGGCATTATAGGTCAGTAACCCAACCTTGAAGGTAATCCACCAATGAACAGGCAGCCAGTGCAGGCCGCGGAGCACAGGTGTGACATGGCTAGATCTTGATAAGCTAGTCAACAGCCTGGTGGCCGCCGCATTCTGCACTAGTTGCAATCGGCGGATATCAACCCCCGGTAACTCAAGGTAAAGGGCGTTGCAGTAGTCAAGGTGGGAGGTCACAAAGGTGTGGATCAAAGTTGGAAGGTCCCCAGATGGGACCAGGTGCTTGATCTGGGCAATGTTCCTCAGATGGCAAAAGGAGGTTTTTATGACAGGAGACACCTGAGATTTCAATGTCAGGCCACTGTTGAAAACAACACCCAGATTTTGCACCCAGTCTGAGGTAAGCAGCTGGTCCCCCCCAAACTGAAGCCCAGATGGTTGACAAGCCAACAACCCCAGACACTGGTGACCTGGGTCCACCACTAACACTTCAGTTTTATCAGGGTTCAACCTCAGCCAGTTGGCACTCATCCAGCCCTGGATCTCAGAGAGGTAGTTGTTAAAGACCAAGACAGCTCCGTCCTGCTCGGGCACAAAGGACATGCAGAGCTGAGCATCATCTGCACAGCAGTGAAAACTCAGTCCATCTCACCTTATAATTTCCCCTAATAGCAGCATGTACACTGCGAACAACATAGGTGATAATATACAGCCCTGTGGAACTCCACAGGACAGGAGGAGAGGGGCCGAGGAATAAATCCCCAACACCACTCTCTGAGTCCTGTCCTTGAGGAAAGATCGAAACCATCTGAGGACTGTACCAGACAATCCACAGATGAACCACAGGTGCTCCAATAACACTCCATGGTCCACAGTGTCAAACACTGTAGAGAGATCGAGAAGAACCAAGATGGAACAGCTCCCTCAATCCCTCGCTGTCAGGAGATCATTAAGTACCCGAACAAACACCGTCTCAGTACTATGCCTCTTCCTAAATCCAGACTGGAGAGGATCATAGACATTGTGGATAGCTAAATGGTCCTCCAGCTATGCTGCAACCACCTTCTTAATAATCTTGCCCACAAAGGGCAGGTTAGAGACAGGTCTGTAGCTTGCTAAGCAGTCAGGGTCAAGGGAGGATTTCTTTAGGAGGGGTACTACTACCGCCTCCTTCAGAGTCAGGAAACACCCATCTCCAACAAACACAAGACTATTTTAGCCAAGACCGAGCCAATGACTTTGACACACCCCATTAGGAGGCGCATTGGGCCGGAGTCCAAACTACACTAGGTTGGGCACATACTGTGGATGATCTGCACAATGTCTATGATTGCCTGCTGACCGAAGTCAGACCAGACAATCTGAGCACCTGTAACCTCCTGCCAACCTCCGTAAAAACCCACTTGAGGGTGCTGAGCGGATCTCTGACCTGATGGTGACAACCTTTTCTGTGAAGAACCAAGCAATCTCATCACACTTAATCTGTAAAAACACTCCCCGAGGCTGAAGACAGACTGGGTTGCACAATCTGTCAACAGTCCAGAAGAGCTGAGCCGGTCGGTTCTGCGCAGCGGCAATCTCCCTTGACAAGAATTCTGCCTTCATACGGGAGACTGACAATTGATAGTCTTTATAATGGCCCATCAATCTAAGTTTGTCATCAGCCAGGTCAGATTTCTGTCAGCGCCGCTCCAACCTTCAACATCCTCGTCTCAGCTCCTTCAAAGTCCCATCAAACTAGGGGGATTTGTGGTGAACAGTGATGGGGCGAAGACGGACAGGAGCAAGGGAATCTGGGGCCACTGTTGCTGCCTTAATATAGGCTAGTACCAGACCCTCTGGTTCCCTGCTTACACTTGACACACCTGACAGATCCAGTATCTCCATGAGACCATCGTGGGTCAAACCCCTCAAAGGGTGGTACCGAATCATCTCTGTAGGGGCAGGTCTATTGGGGGAGCCTCGAAAATTAATCTTATAGTGTGATGGGCTGACCATCAGATCAGTTCCACCACCAGGTCAGAGATCTCCATCTCCAGTAGGAAGACCAGATCCAATGAGTAACCATAACTATGGGTAGCAGAGGTAATTACCTGTGTAAGACCCAGTGAATTCTTAAGTTGGAGGAAGTCCTGACCAAATTGCAAGAGTTCATCGTCGACCCAGGCATTGAAGTTCCCCAGAATCAACTATCGGTGGGATTCCAACACCATGTCAATGATGAAGTCCATGACTTCCTGTATAGTTCCTTCAACTGTGCTCAACCCTGATTGTATCTATGATACCAGTATTGTAAATCCAACTACCCTCTCCGCCAGGTTGCACCTGGAAATGAGCCTCGGCTCTGTGTGCCTTTCCCGGTTACCAATTTTTAAATTAATGAATCTTCTGATCCATTTTAATTTATTTATTGTTATTTTGTTCCTCGAATAATAATTGTGGCAAGTGACATTTTGGGGAGAATTCAAAGACCTCACATTTTGCAACCAGACCCATGTCTCACGGCGCTGCATCACTAGCCCATATACACACTGTCAATGGGCGGAAAACAAAATGAGTCTCTTCCATGGAGTAAATAAATCCTCTTTCTAAAGTTCTGCCACACTGTGTGCCATGTTTCTGCCATGCTATTCATTTCTATGTACCATCTTATTTTTTTCTACAATGAGAATGCAAAGAAAGAATTCGAAAAGTGATGTTGTGTAACTGTCATTTAGATGTAAAGAATGGCAGCTGCAGTGGGTATCGCTATTCATTTCCTTGCTCCACTTTTTTTTTCTTTATTACTAGTTATTCTGGCATTTCAGTTTTTTTACAATGGAACAGTCGTCCGATAGTGATATCATATAATCAGCCTACCACTGACCGGGAAATACAAAGAGGATCGCTCCTGCATGACAGAAATGATCATTCAACAAATCTTACACTATATGATCAGTAACTGCCATAATATTTGCTACAGTATACTGAGTGATTTGTAATCGTAGTTCAAACTAGATCAGCTGAACTGAGCCTGAAAAGATGTCTGAACAGATGATCGTAAGTGTCACTTCTGAACTAATGAATGGCTGCTGCAATAAGTATGGCTGTTCATTTACTGATGCTGGATTTTTTGTTGTTGTTATTATTCAGGTTGTAACCCCCCTGTGGGAGTTACAGTAGGTACTGTTGCTTTAAGAAGGCATGTACTCTTTAGAATTATTGCAACCTCTGTGCCCTTGAAGGACCAGGACAACTTGCTGTCCTGAGCATTCCAAAGGGGAAGGGCTAGAGCTCTCTGTTTTGAAAGAAGACAGAATTCTAGTCAGTTCGAGGGAGAACACAGACTGGCAAGCACTGCAGTCTTCCTCTGAAGTAAAACCTTTTTCTCAGAGTTGGTGTTAGAAAAAAAAAACAGTTGTTCTAGGCGGTGGCCCGTGGAACAACATCCAAAAAGGGGGGGGGGTGCCCCTCTCCACAGGAAAAATACCGGTTTTAGGAGTTTGTAGGAGCTTCTCATGGAAGGACTGCCAGTGGAGTTTGTGTAGAATGTCAGACAAGCATAAGCGGGTTTGCATAAACATTTTGTGAATACCAAACTCCGCTACGCTATCGTGCAGCTGACTGTATATGACGTGGGGAGCTGTGCTCCCAACACACCCCCTTCCCTTCTTAACACATATCACAACGATCATTAATTTGGGGGGCAGAACCCCCCCACATACACACCCTCCACTTCTACATACATAATCATAACTAAACCCCCAAAAAAGTTGCTTTAGAACAATATGGAGAAACAAGGTGACATTTAACCTTATTCAAAATGTTATGTCAGTTGCAAATTTCTGTGTTTCAAAGCCTAGTGAGGTTTTCTGGGTTTTAAAAGAATTTCCTGCCAGGCCGGCGGTGCTGAGGGCTGAGGCGCTGGATGCCACACCTTGCCCCACACCGGTGACCCGGGTTAGGAAACAAGCATGGGATGTCAGGGGTAGGCGGGGGGAGGCCGGAAAGCTGGGGAGATGACTCGAGCAGCCATAGCCTACTATCCTCACCTGGGTAGGGTCCCAGTCATGCCCGCTGCAAGGCTACCCCCGGGTGGAGGCCTGAGGGTAGTGCAGATGGGAGTGACTAGCACAGGGAGGGTGCCGCAGATCGCTGAGTGTGCGTGCCTCCACACGTGTGCAAGCAGCCGCGGCATGGGGGGGGGAGAAAAGTGGGAAAATGCAGCTGGCAGGTTCCATGATGGCCCCGCACCACCAGTGCTGGCCCGCCCGGAGTCTGGATGTTGGTCTCCGGGGAAGGGGGGAAAGTTGATGCTTTTCACCTTTGACTCTGTCAAGGAGGGGAGAACCCATGGATGATAGCTGGGAGGGTTGGGCACGGGAGAATTGGGGACCAAAGCCATCCACCAGCTCCACGGGGAGAATAAACAGAGGATTGAAAAAAAAAAAGAATTTCCTAGCCGGCCTGGTTTCACTGAGGGCTGAGGCACTGGATGCCTTACCTCGTGCTGTGCCAGTGACCTGGGTTCGGGAATGTGCCCAGGGCCATTGGGGTGAGCAGGGGCAAGAGAGGATCAAGCATCTGGATGACTGCTCTCCTCTCACAGGGAAGGAGGGATCATTGCCCCACCTGTCGATCGCCCTCTAGTGGGGTCTGAAAGGTGATGCAGCCAGTGAAGCAGGCAGCCGGCGTTCGTGTAACCCCACATGCGCATGACTATGTCTTACACTGGGAAGGATGCAAGAAAACAGAAAAACAGCGGCTGAGGGCTCCATGATGTCCTGACCCCATTCTGCCAGTCCACTGTTGCAGCCTCCCCGGATTTGGATTGTGCTCCAGGCAGGAAGGTAGCTCCCTTCCTGGCCCTGCCTCAGATTGGTTAATCCGTGGGGGGTCTCCGAGATGGTCGGTGCAGTCAGACTGGCAGACGGGTGGTGCAGGGTGGAGTTCCTGCCCTCGGTACGCCCCAGGAGGATAAAAAATAATAATAATCAATAAAAAAAAACTAAATAAAAGAAGAATTTCCAGTCAGAGTTGTGACTTTCTCTAAGAAAGGGGTCTGTCATGATGCTCTTATGCCAGTGAGTTAAGGTGTCAGTGAAGACACTAGTTTATGCCCCCTTTGGGCACCAAAGGATGTGTTAAATTCCACAGTAAAGATGTTTTGAGGAAAATTTGCCAAATTGAATGCTGTCTGCCACAGAGAGTAATCTGTGACAGTTCTGCAGAAATGTGTGTGTGACCAAGTCTGGGTCATACAAAGTAAGAGACGGCCTACTAGCCTGGTGGCTAGTACTTGAAATGTGCCCCTTAAAGTATCAGTAAAGTTCTGCCTCATGTTGTGGACTTTGGGACTCTAGCTCATGGGGGTCAGATCTTGAGAGATGGTGGGGTAGAGATCCAGTGGCCCCTCAGACCCCCAAGGGATGCTCTGTCCTCCTTGCCCCTCAATTTAAGCCCTGTGGGGCTGTCCTCAAATGAGGACCTGGAATTTTCTCTTATGGGTGTCAGTTCTTATGGGAAGAGTGGAAGGCTTGGTCCATGGCACCTTGGACTCCCAAGGGACTGTAGCCTCTCCCTGCCATTTGAAATATGGGATTGGAAATAAAGGAACGCCAATGCAGATGTTGTGTGTGTTTCCCAAAATGGCAGAAAGAAGAAAGTCAAATGGAAGAGACCCCTGGGCTTTAATTCTTAGTCCCGGGGGTGACAAGAGTAACTGCTGAGGTAAATTAATGAAATGTCCCCCTGCGGGATTAGAACCTATGACCAGCCTGTGGTCTGTGATGGCCAGATGAATTGTAACACCAGCCTCAATGGAGAAACCATTTTAAATAAAAGGATCCTGTTTAGGCATTAAATCAGTTTGGATTTCCGTTTATGTTTGGAAACTGTTTGTTGCTAACCCCCTTTGACTGCAGCTCTGACTGGCTCTGTGAGGTGTACGGGTGCTCCAGAGGTCACCCAATTCAAAGGGAGGTCAAGTAAGTGCATAATGATGTTGTGCTTTCCCCTCCTTTAAATATAAGCTCCCTACTCCTAGGCAATGGGATAAAGTGCTTACAAAAATAGTGTACTGGCAAGGAACTGGGGTCCTAGGAGCCCCAGAGCACAATCAGAGCAGTCAGGTTGCTGAAACAAAAAATTTCCCTGTGTTTTGATCTGTGTTTCCTGTGTATAAAATGGCGCTATGGAACTGTTTAAATCTGTGCAGAACCAACTATTGAAAGCCTGCAGCCATTTGTCAGCGCAAGCTGCTGCCGCGCTGGAACAGAGAGCGAGAGAGAGAGAAACAGAGAGGAACTCATTTACATATTCGGCCCTGATTGGCTGATTGCTTGGCCTGTGCCTGTGTGCTGGTGATGCATGTCCATGTGCTTTCCCAATCTGTGAGCGAGCGCATATGACAAAGCACTCTAGACCTCCCTTTGTCCTGTCTTCCACCTCCATTTGGCCAGTTCTAAAGAGGAGGGTGGAGCAGGACTGTTCTTGTCTGAATTCAGTTTCCGCCTCTCATGCCACATTGGATTCCAGCGTCTGGAGGCCTCTGTAGGAAAAATGGCTTGAATGTGAAAGAATAAAACCCCCTCCTTCCAGTTATGTGCCTGGTTGCCCTCAGTAATCCCCCAGCTCATGGGGAGAAAAGGAGAGAGCTGGCGCAAAAGCACCGAAAAAACAGAGCTCCTGTAGCATGACCAGGCTTGGCAGAGAACACCAGGAGGAAGGAGTGCTGTGTGACTGGACTTCTCTACTGGGACTATATTGCCCTCCTTCCCTCCCCTCCACCCTCCCACTCAAAGCTAGTTCTACTTTTATAGGCACAGGATTTGACTGACAACAGGAACTTCCTGTTTGGGAGCAGGAAGTGAGTGATCACAAAGCCACCAAAGACTCATCATCCTAGAAGGGCAAGAGTAGTTCTCCACCCCCCAGCTGCTGGAGGTCTGCCTCTGAGCAAGTAAGAGGTCTACTGAGAAATATAGGATCTTCTTGTCTCAGAACAGGACGATCAGGAGCTTAAAGGGCACAGAGGCAGTAAGTAAGTAGGGAGAGAAGAAAGAAAAAAAAAAACAGAGGAAAGAGTAAGGATTCCAAACAACAGTGAAGAGGCCAGAAATAAGACATGATGGGAGTGGTGCAGTGCAGTGGCTATGGAGCAGTAGTCTTCCGGGAGACATTCTGGAGGATACGGTGTTGTCCCATCTGCAGGCACCTCTCTGGGCTGAGGGAGGAGGTTGCTTATCTCCAGGCTGAGTTGGCCAGGATTTGTGGGACCTCCTCTTCCATTCAGGGACCACCAGGGCCACTGCCGTTGCCTCAGAGGTTGCTAAGAAACAGGAGCAGTTGGACCACAGTGGGCTCAGGGAGGGTGAGGGTGGTGGAACAGAGGTGCATCCCTCCAGTTGTACCTCGCCACAATTCCTATGCATTTTGGTAAAGTGTGGTTCCTGTATGGAGGCACCCGCAGTGGAGACCAAAGAAGATGCTGGGAACCTCCACAAGGGAGACCCACAGGAGAGTGGCATGGGACCCCACAGGGGAAGGAAACAGCTCCTGGTGGGGGACACCATTGTTAGGAAGGTAGAACTGGGGGAGGAAGGGGGGAGGGAGGTAAGATGCCTGCCTGGCGCCATGGCTTGGAGGGACAGGAAGCGAATCCTCAGGATCGCTGGAGCAGCTGCACAGGGGAGGGAGCTGGATGTCATTGTCCATCTAGGGACAAATGACCTGGCTAAGAAAGGGATCAGAGCAGTGCAGGAAGAGTTTGTGGAGTTGGGGAAGGGCCTTAGACAAGTAGCACACACGGTAACCTTCTCGGAGGTGCTGCCTGTCTATGGCGTAGGTGAGGCTAGGGTGCTTCACGCCATGAGATTCAATCAGTGGTTGAAAAACTGGTGCAGAGCTCAGGGATTTGGCTTCATTGGGGACTGGGGGTCCACCTGGAGTGATGCAGGCCTATACTGGCATGATGGGTTGTAGCTGTCCAGGAGGAGAACCAGGATCCTTGGTGATAGGTTTAAATGCATCATTGGCAAGTATTAAAACTAGCCAAGGGGGGATGCACTGGAAAGGAGCAAGGAAATCCTAGCCCCCCAAAAAACTCAGGGTAGTAAGTGAGGTAAACACCAAGATAGAGATGTCGATAGGGAGAAGAGCAGGGGTAAATGGAGAAAATGACAAAGGCAATAAGGACAGGGATGGGGCAAAAAGGAGTAAGGCCATCAGGAAATGGAGGGTAATGAGTGCCAATGCCCGTAGTCTGGGCAACAAGCTCCCTGAACTGGTGGCCTTGATGGAAGAGGGATGCCTGGATATCATAGCAGTCACAGAAACATGGTACACAGAGAACCATGACTGGGATGTTAACATACCAGGGTACATAACCTACAGGAGAGACAGGGAGGGGAGAAGATGGGGAGGAGTAGCTCTCTATGTAAAGGAAGGGATAAAAACAACTGAGCAAAAGAGTAAACAGGGAGGAGAGGAGGCACTGTGGGTCACCTTCAAGACTGGAAATGGCACCACAACCCACACAGGGGTTGTATACAGTCCCCCATGTCAGGGGGAGGGAATGGACAAGGATATGATAGAAGGCATTCTTAGGATGGCAGAGAAAGGGGAGATACTGTTGATGGGAGACCTGAATATGACAGATGTTAACTGGAGCACATTTGCTGCAGCCACATCCAAGAGCAGGGCCATTCTCGATGCCCTATAGGTGGCATGTCTCAGACAGCTAGTTTCGGAACCCACTCGTGAGGGAGCAATCTTAGACCTCATACTCTCAAATGGGGACAGGTGAGATGATCTCAGATCTAGAAGTGGGTTGCCATCTGGGAACAGGTGACCATCAAACAGTGTGGTTCACGATAAACTCAGTTACAGAGTCAAGCCATACAAAAGTGAGGGTACTGGACTTCAGGAGGGCTGACTTTGGCAAGATGGGAGAGTGCCTCAGAAAAGCACTAGCAAACATGCAAGAAGAAGGGGTGGAACAACAATGGGGAAACATCAAAACTGCCATCACAGAGGCAACAAGCCTTTGTGTGTAGCAAATAAACAAATCAAAATGAAAGAAAAACCCACTATGGTTCTCAAAAGAGGTCGTGGGAAAAGTCAGAGAGAAAAAGATAGCATTCAGGAAGTATAAGGAAACACAGAAGGAGCAGGACAGAGAGCTGTACCAGTTAAGGCAGAAGGAAGCAGGGAGGGAAGTCAGAATAGCAAAGGCCCAAACTGAGGAAAAGATAGCCAACTCGGTTAAGAAGGAGGATAAAACCTTTTATAGGTACATCATGGAGCGTAGAAAGACAAAGGGAGGGATAGTGAGGCTGAATAGAATGGACAGTGGATGGGCAGAGAGGGACAGTGAAAAAGCAGGAATACTGAACGAATATTTCTGCTCAGTATTCACAAAAGAGGAGGAGGGGGAGGTGCCTAATCCAATTAACAGAAGCACTCTTGATATGGGGCTTGATCCCAGTCCTTTCACAGAAGAAAGGGTTCTGAAAGAACTCCTAAAACCGAAGGTGGTGAAACAATGGGGCCTGACGGAATTCACCCCAGAATTCTAAAAGAATTAAGAGGAGAACTAGTGAAACCACTGACTACCCTTTTTAACAAATCATGGGAGGATGGTGTGGTACCTGAGGACTGGAGGAAGGTGGATGTGATTCCCCCTCACAAAAGTGAGAGCAAGACAGAGGCAGAAAACTACAGACCTGTCAGTTTGACCTCTGTGGTAGGGAAAGTGATGGAATCACTTCTGAAGGAAAGAACTGTTGAGTACCTAGAGGCCAGTGGGGCATAGGACTCAAGGCAGCATGGGTTCACAGCGGAATGATCATGTCAGACGAATCTAATTTATTTCTTTGACTGGGTAACCAAAGTAGTAGACCAGGGAGGAGCTGTGGACATGGCCTACCTAGACTTTAGCAAGGCATTTGACACAGTCCCACACAAAAGATTAATAGACAACTTAACCAGCCTGGGAGTGGGTCCCAGGGTGGTAGCCTGGGTAAAACATTGGCTGGACAACAGGACACAGAAGGTAATTGTAAATGGAGTCCAATCTGAAGAAAGAGGGGTTACTAGTGGGGTACCGCAGGATTCAGTACTGGGTCCAGTCCTTTTTAATGTCTTTATAAGTGACATTGCAGAGGGACTAGAAGGAAAAGTATGCCTCTTTGCAGATGACACAAAGATCTGCAACAGGGTTGATACACAAGGAGGCGTGGAAAGGATGAGAAGGGACTTGGCAAGGTTGGAGGAATGTTCAGAAGTATGGCAGCTTGGATTCAATGCAAAGAAGTGCAAAATAATGCACCTGGGAAACAAAAACCCAGGGGAAGATTACACAATGAGGGGGAGGTAGTAACAACAACAAAAATGGAAAGGGACCTGGGGGTAATCATATCAGATGACCTTAAGGTTAGCAAGCAATGTGAGAAGGCAGTAGGGAGGGCTGGGATATACTGGGATGTATAGGGAGAGGCATCACCAGCAAAAACAAGAAGTTGTTATCCCTCTGTACAGACAGTTGGTGAGACCCCATCTGGAGTACTGTGTCCAGTTCTGGAGACCCCATCTCCGCAAGGACATAGACAGGATAGAGGCAGTCCAGAGGAGGGCAACTAAAATGGTACAGGGTCTGCAGGAGAAGCCATACGAGGAGAGGCTAAAGGAGCTTAATATGTATACCCTTGAGGAAAGGAGGGAGAGGGGGGACATGATAGAAACTTTTAAGTACCTCAGTGGAATCATCAAAGTCCAAGAGGATAGCATCTTTCAGAAAAAGAGATGTGCAAGAACAAGGGGACACAATTTAAAGATGGGGGGGGTTCAGGGGCAGTGTGAGGAAGTATTTTTTCACAGAGAGGGTGGTGGATGCATGGAACAGCCTTCCTGAGGAGGCTGTGGGGTCTAAAACTGTGAGAGAATTCAAGAATACATGGGACAGACATAAGGCGA
Organism: Neoceratodus forsteri; assembly: GCA_016271365.2. Lineage (NCBI taxonomy): Eukaryota > Metazoa > Chordata > Ceratodontiformes > Ceratodontidae > Neoceratodus > Neoceratodus forsteri. The sequence continues at coordinate 1,073,218,199 of CM057454.1, read as the reverse complement.
TTCTTGTGGGGGGTAAGAAGAAATAGGCTGTTAGTTAACTAGAATCTGCAGCTTATCCTGTAGGTAGGGAAATGGGCAGACTAGCAGTAGGTGGGCCAAGTGATCCTTATCTGCCGTCAAAGTCTATGTTTCTATACCTATATGTGCAAAGGAGTATGGGACTTGTAGTCTACAGCAGGGAGAGTGAACTAGCTGTGCTGTCAGGGTGGCAGTGTTAAAGAAAATAAAGAAATAAGTGAGAGAGAGCAGCTACTAAACGCTCTGCACTCTGTTGGAAAACAAAATTAGCATTTTTTTTTCTCCTGCCTACTATTCCCAGCAGCCTATGAAGAAAAAAATGTGAAGGGAAGCAGACTAAGTGCTTCAGGGGAGAGCCAAACTATTAATAAATGCTTAGCTTCTGCCTGCTTAGCAGGAAATTAACTGTTTTGCTGCCCATTGGCCCCTGCAACACAGAGAAAGTGCTGGCAAGGAATTGAAAGAGACACTGCCATAGTACTGCAGGGGAGAAGTGAGTGCAGCAGGGGAGAGAGTAACAGCCACTGTAGGAGAGGCCAGTCAGGAGTCAAGGAACTGGTGCCTGTGTTTTTCTGCCTGTTCTGCCTGCAAACCTCTGCTTCTGTTGTCAAAGACTTCTGTCCAAGTGAAGATGACCTGAGGCTTCCCCATCACTGCCTGCATTGGTTTTGGAACTGCTGTCTGCATTAGAGGATCCTGTCATGACCGGCTGGCCGTTGGGGACACTGTATGGCCCAATAATGGAAACCTTGGGTGCTGCCCAGATGATCCAAGGGTAGGTGCAGTGTGAGGAACCCAGACACCAGGTGAGGAGACCCGCCAACCTCCCACCGAGCACTGGGCTAGTGTTCTCCCATGTCTGGCTGGGTTGCCACCAGGAGAAGACCACCCTCCGAGATGACCTCATCCCAGCAGTCAATCATCCCATAACTATGATCTCAGCCCAGAAGTAGGCACCCCAGATGATGACTTCAGTTCCTGCCCATGATAACCTCATGCCACCGCCTGATGACATCTGAAGTTTCCCAAGGGGGAGAGGAGCCCATAGAAGCTGTCTGCCAGGTCAAGTGGAAGAGGAAGCTCAGAAGCAAGTGCCCAGCAGTCACCACTGGGATGATGCCAATCTGGACCACCTGACACTTCAATTGGTGAGTCTGTTCCATCTCTTTTCCCTTGGGGTGGTCTGGGAATTCAGACTTTGCTGGATTCGAACTGTGACATTCACCTTAGCTTTTTGGGGAGTACCAGAGACACTAATGACTTTAATTTCAAATGTGGTAGTTTGCCCTAGATGGACTTACAGGGATGTGCCCCGGTTCTTGTAGCCACCTTCCAATTAATTTATTCATAACTGTTTTTACCTGTTCTTGTTACTGTTTTAAATATATAAAAATATTTTTTAAAGTGTGCAGCAAATATGGTAAAAGGTTTTAAGCTTTGGTCTGGCCCTTAAGACATCCAGATTTAGCCATAAGCCCCCTTTTAGGGTTACAGGTGGAAAGATGTATGTTGGGGACTAAATGAAACGTAAGTATGCTAGAAATGTTTTCCAGGTAGTAGGTATGCAAGTTTAGAAATGAAGTATAGCCATGTCCATGTAAAGTAGCATAGAGCAATGTGTAAACCAAGTAGAGGCTGCTAGTGGGTGGCTTATAGAGTTTTGGTTACTTTGTCTGTGGTTTGGTTTTGTACTGATGTGCCACTCTGGGTTTCCTGGGGTGGGCCCCTCAGGTGGCTTGGATGTTGGGGCTATCATTGATGGTACGGAATACCGGGCTCAGGGGATCCACATTTTTTTTATTATGAGACTTTGGTCCGACATCCGTTGCGCCCTGCATAGCTGCATACTTCCTGGGATTCCTGCCTGTGGAAACACAGGTAGGGGTGGGACTGATCACCCTGCCCCATAGGGACTCTGGAAATGCTGTCAGATGTGTCCGAAGCCTTTGCTGAGGGCAGCAAGGTCCTTGGTGCTGGCCGGGGACATCGAGCCTTCAAAGGCAGGTGAGTGTAACACCCCTGTGGGAGTTACAGTAGGTACTGTTCCTTTAAGGGGGCATGTACTCTCTAGAATTATGCCAACCTCTGTACCCTTAGTGGACCAGGACTGCTTGCTGCCCTGAGCATTCCAAAGGGGAGGAGCTAGAGCTTTCTGTTTTGAAAGAAGACAGAATTCTAGTCAGTTTGAGGGAGAACACAGACTGGCATGCACCGCAGTTTCTCACTGAAGTAAAACCTTTTTCTCAGAGTTGGTGTTAGAAAAAAAAAACAGTTGTTCTTGGTGGAGGCCTGTGGAACAACATCCCTGAAAGGGGGGTGCCCCTCTCCACAGGACAAATACCAGTTTTAGGACTTCATAGGATCCTCTCAGGGAAGAACTGCCAGCTTTAGAACAATGTGGAGAAACAAGGTGACATTTAGCCCGATTCAAAATGTTATGCCAGTTGCAAATTTCTGTGTTTCAACGCCTAGTGAGGTTTTCTGGGTTTTAAAAGAAGAATTTCCAGTCAGAGTTATTACTGTCTCTAAGAAAGGGGGCTGTCATGATGCTCTTATGCCAGTGAGTTAAGGTGTCAGTGAAGACACTAGTTTATTAGGGCTGGGCAGCGGGTTGGGTCACATGTTCGGGTCGTGCAGGTTTGGCGGTGTTCAGAATTCAAGGTCTGAATCGGGTTTCACACTGCCAAACCCAAAACGGCAACCCAGAATTAGTGTATCGCTCTGCAGCATTGCCAGAAGCTGTAGAGCGCACCAGAAGAGCTTGAGTTGTGCCTGTGTAGGTTATGGGGTGAGGGGGGAGTGCACTGCAGATAGTGAGGGAGTGGGAGCCAAAGCTTGCTGTGTTTGTGTGTGTGGGGGGTGTCAGAATGGAGAAGGGGGAGTTGGAGACTGCCACTGCCAGCACAGCAGAATGAGGAGATGGAGGAGTGAGGAGTCAGTCCCAATCGCAAGACAGTGTCACTCGGGTGGGACGGGAGGATGCAAGTGCACACAGTCAAGAAGACTGAAAAAAAAAACACTTACTTTGTGACACCTCTCCTCCTCTCCCAGTCCCTAGAGTGACAGCCACAGCATCAGATTAGTTCCTCCTCCAGACCCTCATCCTCCAATGGGGCATACAGACAGTGCTGGCAATCGTGACTGCAGTAATGGCAGTCCAATCGAAAGCGTTGTCTGTCCTTTGTTGCCCCTCTGCTGCAGTGAGCTGCTGAGTGATTGGTGATATCGAGAGGCAATATAACCCTCAACATCACACAGCAGCGTGTTCCCGCAGGCAGCACGTCTGTGTGTGAGAGCTGGGGGAGAAAGCACGTTTTCTCTGAATTGATTCCTCCGTGCTCGTTATTGTAGTAGTGCTAATAAAAGTACTACTGTAGAAGTACTACACTACTATACTTGTACTGCTTCACTCACTGAGGGGAGTATTAGGGGAGTTTAATAATTTTAGTGACAGGTGAGGTCACAGAAAGAATAATGATTTTAATAATATTTTTATACTACTGGCTGGATCAAAGAGACAGCAAGCGCAGCAGCAGTGAGTAGTACAGGGAAAGGGAATTCAGAATGATGAATATTTTTGTACTAAATAAAATAGCACTGACTTAAAGAGTAGCAGCTGAGAGAACAGTTCCAGGTTTCTTTTTTTCTGGAGGGGCATTAATCTTTGTTGTGTTCTCACTGTTCTTCTGAATATATCATCTAGTTCACTGTTCTGAAACCATTCACACCCTTATATTAGTGGCTTAAAAAAGATACATAGAGCTCTCAGAGCAGCAGCAGCAGTCCCAGTTTTTTGGGAGGGGCTTTAATGAAATCTCTTCCGTTCTATAATGAGGCAGTAAATAAAACAATAGCAGTATTTGTTTTATTTTTACAGCAGCAGTCCCTCCCTGTTGATGATGGTTAGTTTTATGTTACTGGCTTAGAAAAAGACAGAGAGAGATTGGTGGTAGTCCCAGTTTAGAAGGTGTTCACTGTCTTGAATTTCCTCGTCAGGATTTAAATCATCACCAGTCACATATGAATAAGAATCGTCCTTAACTGTTATGTTACTGGCCCAAAAAAGATGCAAAAAGAGAGAGAGCAGTGACAGCCCCAGTTTAGGGGGTCTTCACTGTCTTGAACATCAGTATTTAAATCATCACCAGTCACATATAAGAATTGTCCTTAACCATTGTGTAACTGGCTTAAAAAAAAGATATAGCTAGAGAGCAGTGGCAGCCCCAGTTTAGAGGGTGTTCACTGTCTTGAATTTCCTCGTCAGTACTTATTAAATCATCACCAGTTACTGAATACATTTTTCTCTTCGAGCAGTACAATTAATGGAGAACAGTGAACTCAGAAAAGTAGGCCAAAAATGCCACCAGAACAATACTACATCTACCTCTGAGGAAAGTGACAGCACTGTGTCTTCAGCTAATGTAACCCGTACAAGATCTGGTCGCACTGTAAAGCCCAAAAGGCTGTTTACACTTGTAAAAAAGTACTTTATCTCGGTTTAAAAGAATAGCTTGTGCAAAAAAGCGTAGCAACTTCACAGAAAGAAACTACCCAAAATACTGCAGTAACAACAGAAAGAGGCAGTGATAATTATTTGAGTGAGACGATGATGAACATGAGTCAGAGTTGCTTGCTGCTGAATGTGAATCTAATGTTCAAGTAGATACTGTTACTGTTGACCTTGCAGACTTTGGTGGTAGTAGTGGAGATAAGGAAGATGATGATGGTGATGATAATTTCCCAGGCAACTCTTCTCCTTCTGTCACGGAGGTGAATGATGATAACTAGGCATCATCTTCCACTTCTTCAGTCTCAATAAATAACAAGCATTTGTCAATGCCGAATGTTGCTTGCTTGTATGTGCTGTGTAGGTTTTTGGAAGTCAGTGGAGTGAAAATATTGAAAATTTGCAAACTTACGAGCGTGTGTAGGAACTGCGCAACGCACGCTCGTAAAACAGTAATTTTTAGAAGTTTGTCACCAAATTTTCAACATAGCAATTTTAAGACATCTGCTCATGAACAGTGTCACTGTAATTTTCTTAATGTGTCCCATACAGTGATTTCACACACCGACTGCGCCATTATGCGCTACATGGGCGGAAACACGTTTTGGGCGAGATGTGAAAAATGACAGCTGTACTGCTCATAAGGAGATGTGGTAAAATGACAATGTTAAAAATCTGGAGTGAAAATATTGAAAATTCGTGAACTTATGAGCGTGCGTAGGAACTGCACAACGCATGCTCGTAAAACAGTCATTTTTAGGAATTTTTCCACCAAATTTTCAACATAGGCTTTTTGAGAGCCCACCTTATGAACACTCGCAGTGTCGTTTCGTTAATTGGTGCCAAAAGGTGATTTCACGCAGTGACTGCGAAATCACCCTTCGGGCCCGATTAACGCCATGAAAGTGAGAGCATTCATGAGAAGGGGTCCCAAAAACCCCATGTTGAAAATTTAGTGCAAAAATTCCAAAAAATGCCTGAGATATGCAGCAAAGTTGAAAAAAACCCTATTTATTACATTATACAGCTTACCGGCATTTCCTCAGTTCGCGGTCGGCTTTGAAGAGTGCAGACGTGTTCCCGGTCCACTGAAGATCGTCGCACCAGAGTCCGGAGGTAAGTATGGGGTGAGGGGGGTGTGAGGAGGTAGGGTGCACTGTGGGTGGACGCAGGTGGGGGCAGAGACAGCGAGGACCCGTTTTTGTGTTTCAGGGTCTTTTTTAAAAAGGGCGGCAGCCAGGGACGTTTGCCATGCTGGGTGGGCTCCCAAGCGTGGCACAAGTCTGACTGTTTGGAGGTGCGTGGAGCCGATGGGGGATTGGGCACCCCCATCGGAATAGCATCTGTTGCCACGCTGGGGTGGGCTCCCAGCGTGGCACCCTGTACTCTCTGGGGGGGGACAGTGGAGCCGATTGGGGATTGGGCACCCCCGTCGGCTATACGATGTATAGCCACGTTGGGGTGGGCACCCAGCGTGGCATGTGGAACTCTGTTTGGGGGGGAGCGCAGCACAGCCGACGGGGGATTGGGCACCCCCATCGGCTATACAGTGTGTGCGTGGGGGGGCGAGCACGCAGTATGCGTGCATGTGTGTGTGTGTGTAGGGGGAGCGCGCATGAGCAGGCGATATCTTATCGCTGCTCACTGAAGCATAGCTCCCCCTTTCAACTGTACTCCACTACATTTTCGACTGCTGTCATAAACAGCTCAAGCAGCCATTGGAGAACTGCGGCCGCGCCTGCAAACACACTGACTGAATTGGAAGAGGGCTGCCACACCTCCGAAAACTCAGATGATGGCACTATGTTTCTTGCACATGCGTGCAAGCAACATAAAAATACAAGTGTCTGTAGTACCACCAGCCCACCACCACAGTCTGTTGTAGAGAATGCACACCAACCACATATTGCTGATACAGTGGTCACTGGCACTGCAAATCAACGTGCAACTTGTAGCATTCAAATATATTTTCCAGCATTGTCAAACACTTCACAGGCACAGCCAGTATCTGATTCTGTACCAGGAAAAAGAGGCAGGAAAAGTTCTTCTGTAGTGTGGAATCATTTCCTCTACATTCCCAAATGAAGCAGTATGCATTCATTGCAAAAGTAGATTTACTAGGGGGAAGTCAGCACCTAACTTCAGTATGCCTGTGCTGATTAGACATCTCCAGCGCCAGCATCCAACAGTGAAGAAAACTAATATGGATGATGATGATGATGATGATAGCTTGGATGATGTTGACATTTTTCACGATGATGACGATGATGATGGTGACGACAGCAGGTACTTATGTAGTACTCCCACGCAGCTTGCAGAGGCAGATAGATGATCTGTTATTTCACAGTGTACAGAGGAAGGTTCACCACAGTCAACACAAAAAAATACTACAAGACCCCACCATGTCCCTCAGAAAAGAACTGCACATTTTTAAACTACATTGCACCCTCAGGTAGTCATGAAAAAAAAAACAGATAACTTTAAAGGCAGCATTTGCTGCAAAAACCAAATTTCAACCAGATCATCAAACTGTGGTAAAAACTGACTGCCTAATTGCGGAGATGATGGCACTTGATTTAGAGTCATATGCCAAAGTAGAACACATTGGTTTTCAGCGACTGTTACAGGAATTACAACCTAGGTATCAAATGCCTTCACTACGTACTTTTTCCAATCGTATCATACCTGAAATATATGAGGCAGTGAGAAATGCAATTTCCAGTCAATTGACACAGGCAGAGGGGGGATTTGTTCACTTTACGACAGATCTTTGGACAAGCTTTGCACCACATGCTTACTTATGTCTCATAGCTCACTGGGTTACGTTTAAGGAGTCTGCAGCATTGTCAGCAGTACAAACCAAAAATGTCAGTCAACCTAGTTTGCTTCTTGATGAATACAGGGGCATGGCACTATTTAGTGTGTCTCCAATGGACACTAAACATACTGCCATAAATATAAGGGCAGTTTTGGAGAAACTGTGGCAAGAATGGATTGTGTCTCGGGGCCTTACCATTGGTATGACTATGACTGATAATGGTGGAAATATTATGAAAGCTCTTCAGGACTGTGGTAATGAGCAGAGGGTTAATATTTTCTGCTTAGAAAATGGGCAAAGACAATTCTCTCTTCTGATTGGCTGAGACACTTATTTAGGTGGGCATCTATCAGACAATAGATGCCCACCAAATAAAAAGTCCCAGCCCAATCCTGCCTCATGCCCAACTAAGTATCCTTGTGCCCAGCCTGCTTCATCATTGGCTGAAGCACTGGGCACACAATTTCAAACTGCCGCCATTTTATTAATCCCTTAGCGAGAGGTGCCACCCCCACACACACACGCACACACACTCAGTAATCAAACCATTTTGTACAATTAAAATAAAAACAGCACACAGAGCAAAATCAGTAATGCTACCATGTGGAGCAGGTACAGTTTATGGGTCCCGGTCCCTAGCATGTCGCGGCAGCCCGCGAGAGAAGCCCCCCAGACTGTATTGTTACTTTAATAATTTAAAAAACTAAACACAAGTACAAATAACGTGGGAGAGGAAAAGAGTAGCCGTCAGAGACAGCGATCGGCTTCACATAATCACCGGTTGTTACTGCGGTTTTCAAAAGGACCGCATGCGCATGTCCACAGCAGCTACAGTCAGACATGCTGCTTGCCAGTGTTGAGCTGTCTGCCATATACCGCTACCCTAGAAACAAATGAAATTCACTACAGAAATACCTTATGTTGATAAATATTAATGATAGTGCTGTCCCCTTTTGGCAGCCCGCTCACGCTCACCCATTCGATGTTGCTCAATGACTGTTGCCTCCATTCAGCAGCCCCCCTGCCTGCTCTGTTTTGTCTTGTGCCACAACTTTCACAAGCCAGCCTGCGGGCATGAAAGCAAAATGTTGATCTCTAGTATGGAAGAAACCGGGAACAAAATGCAGCTCACGCACTAATTAAACATAAAAGGTTTTTTTTTCTGTTAAAATTACTAGCGCTAGGACGTGGCATGTTCCGTAACTGATAAGTCTCTGACTGACTCTGGCTCTGCTCCCACTCCACAAAATGTTCACCCATCTATTTCCCAGATCGCCCGAGTATTGTCAGTATGTCTTAGTTGTATCTGATTTCCCCTGTTGTGTCACCACAGTCCCTCAGTAATAAAAGAAATAAAAGGTGACAAGGGGCTTAAAACGCAGTCTCAGAAACAAAAGAAAAGTAATGACCCAACATTTTAACTTAAGCCCTGAGTGTGTTTGAAGCTGCATTGAGACAGAAGTGCTAATGTAGGCGGAGGAACTATTTTATTACAAAATAATTCAAACAGCTGAGAGTTTTAACATGTAAACATAAAAAATATGTTTTTTTAACAAACGTAATTCAGTGGCCCATTTTCTAAGCGCAATAATACCCTCCAGGGTGGGCGATATGGGCTATACCGGACCTTCCATGGGTTATAAGGCCCTCCGCCTGTGGCGTCGGGCCTCATTACGCCCCTGGGCGGTCTGGTATAGCCCAATACTGCCCACCCTGTTGGGTATTATTGCTTACTTTGCACACACTCTCAATTTGGTTGTATGCCATGCGCTGCAACACCCAAGTTGACATATGCAATCTTGTTAACACTGCACGTAAAATATGTGGCCACTTTCCTAGATCTGTAAAGACCACATCCATTCTTAGGCAGTACCAAAGTGACTACAATGTATCATCTAACAATCTCATCCAAGATATAGTTACTCGGTGGAATTCCACCTATTATATGTTGGAGCATCTACTGCAGCAGAAGTTGGCAGTACATAATATGGCCTTAGTCCTTGATATCGGGGGCATGATTACACAATGGAAGTTGTTGGTAGAAGTTGTGAAAACACTGGCGCCATTTGAAAAGGCAACAAATGTACTCAGTAGTAACAGTGCATCCACTAGTCAAGTCATGCCAATGGTACGCATCCTTTTCAAAGAGACGGCTGATACCATGGACAATCATGGAGAGGAAGGATGATCACAAGAGGTTACAGAACTTGCTAGCATTTTAAATGCAGAGATGCACAGAAGATTTGATTCTGTTCTTACAGACAAGAAATATGTAATTGCTATCATACTAGATCCTAGTTTCAAGGACATCTTCTTGGCACGAGACAGTTTGCCAATAATGAATATCAAGGCACAACTCATTGATGAGATTCAGGAGGTCCAAGACAGAATGGATGGCCATGGCCAGCAACAACTATCACCAAGGCAGTCACGGCAGAACTTGACAACTACTATTTCTCCTGCATTGTCACAGCAAACAGACTCTCCTTCCTCTTCTCATCCACTTCACGTTAAAGTTAACAAAGCTGATGATATCTGGAATAAACTAAATGCCCTGGACTGCTCAAGGCCAATATCAGAACAGTCATGCGTGCTTAGAGCTGAAAGAGTTCTGAATATTTACCTCATGGAGCCTCGAGAGACCAATCCTAAATGTGACCCTCATATATTGGAAAGGCAAGTGCTCTGTTTGTCAAGCCGTGTCTCAAGTTGCAGTCAAATATCTTGAACGTCCACCTACAAGTGTGCCTTCAGAGCGCATCTTTAGTACTGCTGGCGATGTTGCTTCTTCTGCTCAGAGTAGTTTGGACCCAGAGCATGTTGAACAGTTAACATTTCTGAAAATAAACCTGCCTCAACTTATAATACTGGTACATAAACCTATAATTCTAGAATCAGTGAGCGAGTACCTTAGTGTGTGTTGCAAACACATGAAATCTCCCTTCTGCCTGTCTTCATTTATTGTGCGTACCTAAACACACTTAGAGAATTATTTAAAAAAAAAAAAAAACAACCAACCATAACAGATTACGAGCAAGCACCAAACAGATGATTTCACTGCTCTTGAATAAGGTATGTGAAACAGTTCAACATTATTAAACAAAAACATGCCAAATGTGCCAAGACCCCATTCAGGAACACTGTGGGGACCTACAAGTCTACTACTACTGGTTTCACTTCATTAGGGAGTGTTCACCAGTAGCTGTTATACTTCATTTAAACTCCACACTTAAAGTGACCCACTAATAAAATACAAACACGAATATACAGCTATGACCCACTGGAAGTAAAAATATAAGAAAAAAAGGAAAAGAATGGCTACACAGAGATGTATTAATTCATATAGGCACTCCCGGGATATGGATCCAAAATGCTTGCAAAAAGTAAAGAGCAATGAAATCATCACTTGGGTATTTGCTCGTAATCTGTTTTGGTGGGCTGGGTAGTGCTGGAGTTTGTGCTTTTTTGTTCTGATTATTTTCCTGTGCGCACCCGGCCAGCGGGACAGCATTTTGTTCCCTTATTTTTCACACTGCTATTTATTTTCCTTTATCCAAGCTGTCTTGCCATCATCATCATAATTCCCCTAACATCAGTGCCGCCATGGGGAGTACTACCTAAGGGAGCAGGAAGTATGTTGTCCCTGGGTATGCTGCTCTGTTCCGGTGTCCTCCATAGCCCAACAGCTAGCTATAGCTATGATATGTGTTTCCCTCAGTTTCAACAATGCAGCAGTGCATAGCTATTACCTCGCTATCTCATTTTTCAGACTATTTATTTTCCTTTACCTAAGCTCTCTTGCCATCATCATCATCATTCCTCCAACATCAGTGCTGCCATGGGGAGTACTACCTAGGGGAGCAGGGTGGGTGGGTTGGAACCGTGGTGGAGGAAGTATTTTGCCCCTGGGTATGCTGCTGTGTTCCGGTGTCCTCAGTAGCCTAGCCAGCTATAATATGTGTTTTCCTCAGGTTTTCTCAGTCTCACCAATACAGCAGTAGCATAGCTCTCTAATTTTTCTCACTGCTAGCCCCATGGCCACCATCAGTGCCCTCATGGGGAAAAGTATGGCTCTACTATGCTAGCGCGACAAAAAAGATTGCAACCGGCATTACAGCGATGGGCTCCATGTTGACTGCAAGTTGCAGTCGGCATGGAGCCGCACAGTTTGGCTCCATTTTTTACATCAGGGGTGTAACCCCCCTGCAAATGGGGGTTCCCAAAAGTCTTCCAGGAGCTTGCTTGAATGCTTCAAGCCTGGATGGTGTTCGGCGTCTAAGCCATTTATCTGTGAGTGCTTTTAGAGCCTCTGGTACTGTCTCTTTAAGAGCTGTCTGCCTGCAGACATAATTAATTTGGATGGGGGTCTATGTGTTTCCCTGCTTGAGTCCCACTCGAGCTGCTGCCAAATTGCTCCATTTCTGCCGTCACTAAGTGGGCAGAGTGAGCACTTTTCAAAGATGTAACTGTTTGCCAGAAATCATTTAGAGTAATAACGAAAATACAGTTTGTCTAACCTGCTTTTCTTTGCAGTCAGAACTGTGTTTGCCTAGTCCCCCATTCTGGTTTTGAACTGCTGAACTGGACCAAGCAGTGTGGGGGGACCTTTGAAATGGAGCCTGCTGCTGGCAAATCAGAACTTGGACTCTCATTGTGGAGCCAGCCACTTATGTACTGTATGGCCAATGCTTCTGGGAATTGTAGTTTGGACTTCGGTGCCTTTTTTCCACCAACAGGGGGAGTTTACTGTGAGTGACAGCCAAACCAGCCAACTGAACTGGAAGGAACTCAAAGGAAATGCCCCGGCTCTGTCTCCTGGAAAGATCAGATCAGTTTGGGGCAGTGAAGAGACAAGGAGTTGTGAGCTTCTGCGCTGTATAGTTCCACACAGTAAGCACGTGTAAGGCCCTAAGTTTCGGTCTGCAGCTTGTGCAAGCGCCTGTTCAGACTGAATCCGGCCTATGAAGAGAATCAAGGAGATCTGAAGAGTAGAAACCAGGCTCACCCTGTAGAAGACTGGAGAAATTGCTGAATCACGCTCGGTCTGTCAGGAACTGAATCTGCTGTGTGTTCTCTGGGGTATTGTGCAGTAATTGCGATCGGGATCGAGAAGCAGCCTGCCTGGTATAGTACTTTCCTTTTACATATAAATGTGTGTAATGCTTGTGGGGAATCGCGTCTCAGATCCCCCTGTATAGTGAATTGAGTGCATGAAGCTGGAAGTAAACCCCAGCTTAATCCAGACTACATCCATTTGCTCTAAACTGCAGTGGGGTCCAGTCACAAGAACCTTGTCCACATGGTCTGCTCCTCCTGGCAATCCAGGACAATCAGCCTTCCAGCCAGTTCCCAGCCTTGAGTTTGTGAGTACAAAGCAGGGTAGCTCCCTGCCATCTGTTTATCAAATCGCAAGTGTGTCATTTAATTGTTGCTTTTTTTTTTTCCATTTCTTCACAAACTGAGCCCTACGGCTCCGGATTACAATTGGGTATTGTGCAAGTGTTTTTCCATCACAGGGCCCCATCCAGCTGCACCGATCCTGGCTAGCTCCCCCCCCATCCATCCTGGGTACCCAGTGAAAGTGACAATTTGGGACTCTGAATATGCGCACAGTACTGTGATTATTAATGTGTTTAACCTAATTAACTTGATTTTCCCCTTCCTTGTTACAGCTCCTTAAATAAATCAGATCTGTTGGTTTTCAGCAAAGTTACACTGACTGAAGTATTTGTTTATGTTAAAGTATTGTACTGTGGTATTTGCACTGTATCATCTTGTTTTACAGGGGGTCCCCAGAGTCCAGTCGACATAGCCAGTTCTGGGGGTAAGTGTACATTGTGAAGATATTCCTAATGCATTGTATGGGCCACTAGTGGGAAGAAAGGGGGGTTACAGTGTCCCAGAGGGCTGTGACCAAGTTAGTTTAACCACTGCAAACCCTGACCTCTAGGTGTAGGCACCCGCCATTGGACCTAGGCCTCTCAACCTGTTAGTAGTTAAGCAGGCAGGGGTAGTAGTCCTTGGGATAGCGCCACTGAGGGGTTACAGGGGGCTTTGCCCAACGAACCCCCCGCGCCCCCTGAATAAAGCATTCTAACTCCAGGTCAGACTTAGTTTGGGGAGGGGGTGCAGGGAAGGGGAAGTGGTTGCCCTCTTCCAGCGGCACTTCTACAGCGGCATGGCGCTGTTGTTGAGATCGACGCATGTCACCGTAGAAATATTGCTGTTAGGGTGGCATACCGAAAAGTACTACTTAGGGGAGCAGGATTGGGTGGATGGAGGTTAGAACAGTAGATGAGTACGGTGTTTGCCTGATTTTGAGCCTCTTGGTAAGGTAGCCTGCCAGGCTGCCACACTCATTATGAAGGTTCTGTTTAAAGTTATTGTTCATAGCTTTTTATGCATTTTAACAGCATATTTTAATATTACATGATAAGCCATTTAAAATAAAATGTATTTTAACCCTCAAAACCCTTCATTTAATTTTGGGCCAGAGCGGGCCAATTCAAGTTTTGTCTGGCCCAGCTCGAAATTGGCCTGTTGAGCCAAATTTGCTGACTCACACGGCCCTGTAGTTTATGCTCCCTTTGGGCACCAAAGGCTGTGGTACATTCCACAGTGAAGATGTTCTGAGGAAAAATTTGCCAAGTTGAATGCTGTCTGCCTCAGAGAGTAATCTGTGACAGTTCTGCAGAAATGTGTGTGTGACCAAGTCTGGGTCATACGAAGTAAGAGACAGTCTACTAGCTAGGTGGTTAGTACTTGAAATGTGCCCCTTAAAGTATCAGTAAAGTTCTTCCTGCTGTTGTGAATTTTGGGACCCTTTCTCACAGGGGTCAGATCTTGAGAGATGGTGGTGATAGAGATCCAGTGGCACCCCAGGCCCCCAGGTGATGCTCTGCCCTCCTTGCCCCTAAATTTAAGCCCTGTGGGGCTGTCCTCAAATGTGGACCTGGACTTTTCTCTCACGGGGGTCAGTTCTTGAGGGAAGAGTGGGAGGCTTGGTTCATGGTACCTTGGACCCCCAGGGGACCGTAGCCTCTCCCTGCCATTTAAAATATGGGATTGGAAATAAAGGAATGCCAATGCAAATGCCCTGTGTGTTTCCCAAAATTGCAGAAAGAAAAAAGTCAAATGAAAGAGACCCCTTGGTTTTAATTCCTAGCCCTGGGAGTGATAAGAGTAATTGCTGTGGTAAATTAATGAAATGTCCCCATGCAGGATTAGAACTTATGACCAGCCTGTGGTCTGTGCTGGCCAGATGAATTGTAACATCAGCCTCCATGGAGAAAGCATTTCAAATAAAAGGATCCTGTTTAGGCTTTAAACCAGTTTGGACTTCCATTTATGTTTGGAAACTGTTTGTTGCTAACCCACTTTGATTGCAGCTCTGACTGGCTCTGTGAAGTGTCTGGGTGCTCCAGAGGTCACCCAATTCAAAGGGAGGTCAAGTAAGTGCATAATGCTGTTGTGCTTTCCCCTTCTTAAAATATAAGCTCCCTACTCCTAGGCAGTGGGATAAAGGGCTTAAATGGTATTGATTGTTTGGCATGGTACCCAAGTCTTATAGCTCTGTCAAATGTTTAGCCTGCCACTAACAAGGATGTCAAATATGATGCACTTTCTGTAATGCAGAAAGTACAGACACTTCACGAGAAAGAGTATTCACATTACAGGTGCTGTTGGAACTATACTTCTCTATTGGGACTAAAGAACTAGAATTCTACTACTGGGACCTTCAATTTAGGGTAAAAACAAAAACAAGCATTTGTCAATGCCGAATGTTGATTGCGTTGGTCCCTTGAGTTCGCTCACTGCCCCTCTGTCACTCTGTCACTCGCTCGTTCTGTGTCTCCCGGTGCTGCAGGCTGCTGTTTTGTACTGGGCTCCTGTCTGCATTGGCACCCTTTTCTGTCCACAAAGAAATCCGCAGCTGTCCTGACAGAGGTCCATTGAGGTGGCTTACTCCCCCTGTGTCACTCACTTGTTCCGTTTCTGCCGGCGTTGCAGGCTGGCCTTTTGTACTGGGCTCCTGCCTGTGTTGTCGCCTTTTTCTGCCCACAAAGAAATCCACAGCAATCACAACAGAGATCCATTGAGCTCGCTCACACCCCCTCTCTCACTTGCTCATTCTATTTCTACCGCCGCTGCAGGCTGCCCTTTTGTACTGGGCCCTTGGGTGCATTGCTGCCTTTTTCTGCCCACAAAAGAAATCTGCAGCAGTCCCAACAGAGCTTTGTTGAGCTCACTCACTCCCCCTCCCTCAGTGGCTCGTTCTGTGTCTACTGCTGCTGCAGGCTGCCCTTTTGTACTGGGCTCTTGCCCGCATTGGCAGCTTTTTCTGCCCACAAATAAATCTGCAGCAGTCGTGACACAGCTCCGTTGAGCTCACTCACTCCCCCTTTCTCAGTCGCTCATTCCGTTTCTGCTCGCGTTGCTGGCTGGCCTTTTGTTCTGGGCTCCTACCCGCATTGCCGCCTTTTTCTGCCCACAAAGAAATCCGCAGCAGTCATGATACAGCTCCATTGAGGTCGCTCATTCCCCTTGTCTGACTCGCTCATTCTGTTTCTCCTGGTGCTGCAGGCTGCCCTTTTGTTTGGGGCTCCTGCCTCTGTTGATGCCTTTTTCTGCCCACAAAGAAATCTACAGCAGTCCTGACAGAGCTCCGTTGAGCTCGCTCACTCCCTCTCTCTCACTCACTCATTCCATTTCTGCCAGTGCTGCAGGCTGCCCTTTTTGTACTGGGCTCCTGCCTGCATTTACACGTTTTTCTGGCCAGAAAGAAATCCACAGCTGTCCTGACAGAGCTCCGTTGAGGTCGCTCACTCCCCTGTGTCACTCGCTCATTCTGTTTGTCCTGGCGCTGCAGGCTGTCCTTTTGTACTGGGCTCCTGCCTCTGTTGGCACCTTTTTCTGGCCACAAAGAAATCTGCAGCAGCCCTGACAGATCTCTGTTGAGCTTGCTCACTCCCCCCCCCTCACTCGCTCGTTCTGTTTCTGCCAGCGCTGCAGGCTGCCCTTTTGTACTGGGATCCTGCCTGCATTGTCTTCTTCTTCTTCTGCACACAAAGAAATCTGCAGCAGTCATGATAGAGCTCCGTTGAGCTCGCTCACTCCCCTTCTCTCACTCGGTCGTTCCATTTCTCCCACTGTTGCAAGCTGCCCTTTTGTACTGGGCCCCTTCGTGCATTGCTTCCTTTTCTGCCCACAAAGAAATCTGCAGCAGTCCCAACACAGCTCCGTTGAACTTGCTCACTCCCCCTCTCTCACTCGTTCATTCCGTTTCTGCCGACGCTGCAGGCTGGCCTTTTGTATTGGGCTCCTGCCTGCATTGCTGACTTCTTCTGCCCACAAATAAATCTGCAGCAGCCATGATAGAGCTCCATTGAGCTCGCTCACTCCTCCTCTCTCACTTGCTCATTCTGTTTCTCCCGCTGCTGCAGGCTGGATTTTTGTACTGGGCCCCTTCGTGCATTGCTGCCTTTTTCTGCCCACAAAGAAATCTGCAGCAGTCATGATAGACCTCTGTTGAGTTTGCCCACTCCTCCTCTCTCACTCACTCATCCCGTTTCTGCCGGTGCTGCAACCTGCCCCTTTTGCGGGGCTCCTGCCTGCGTTGCTGCCCTTTTCTGCCCACAAAGAAATCAACAGCAGTCCTGATAGGGCTCTGTTGAGCTTGCTCGCTCCCCCTCCCTCTGAGTCACTCATTCTGTTTCTCCCACCGCTGCAGGCTGCCCTTTTGTACTGGGCCCCTGCATGCATTGCTGCTTTTTTCTACCCACAAAGAAATCCGCAGCAGTTCCAACAGAGCTCCGTTGAGCTCACTCACTCACCCTTCCTCACTCTTTCTGTGTCTCCTGCTGCTGCAGCCTGCCCTTTTGTACTGGGCTCCTGCTTGTGTTGGGGGCTTTTTCAGCCCACAAAGAAATCTGCAGCAGTCCCAACACAGCTCCATTGAGCTCACTCACTCCCCTTCTCTCACTCACTTGTTGTGTTTCTCCCGGCACTGCAGGCTGGCCTTTTGTACTGGTTTCCTGCCTGCATTGGCACCTTTTTCTGCCCACAAAGAAATTCGCAGCTGTCCTGACAGAGCTCCGTTGAGGTCGCTCACTCCCCGTCTCACGTACTCATTCTGTTTCTCCTGGCAGTGCAGGCTGCCCTTTTGTACTGGGTTCCTGCCTCTGTTGGCACCTTTTTCTTCCCACAAAGAAATCCGCAGCTGTCCTGACAGAGCTCCATTGAGCTCACTCACTCCCCCTCTCTCACTCGCTCGTTCTGTTTCTCCCACCGCTGCAGGCTGCCCTTTTGTACTGGGCCTCTGTGTGCATTGCTGCCTTTTTCTACCCACAAAGAAATCCGCAGCAGTTCCAACAGAGCTCCACTGAGCTCACTCACTCACTCCCCCTCCCTCACTCACTCGTTCTGTGTCTCCCGCTGCTGGAGCCTGCCCTTTTGTACTGGGCTCCTGCTTGCATTGGGGGCTTTTTCAGCCCACAAAGAAATCTGCAGCAGTCCTGACACAGCTCTGTTGAGCCTGCTCACTCCCCCTCTCTCACTCACTCATTGCGTTTCTCCCAGCGCTGCAGGCTGGCCTTTTGTACTGGGTTCCTGCCTGCATTGGCACCTTTTTCTGCCCACAAAGAAATCCACAGCTGTCCTGACAGAGCTGTGTTGAGGTCGCTCACTCCCCATCTCATGCACTCATTCTGTGTCTCCTGGCACTGCAGGCTGCCTTTTTTTACTGGGCTCCTGCCTCTGTTGGCACCTTTTTCTGCCCACAAAGAAATCTGCAGCAGTCCCGACACAGCTCCGTTGAGCTTGCTCACACACTCCCCCTCTCTCACTCGTTCGTTCTGTTTCTCCCACCACTGCAGGCTGCCCTTGTGTACTGTGCCCCTGCATGCATTGCTGTCTTTTTCTGCCCACAGAGAAATCCACAGCAGTCCCAACAGAGCTCCAGTGAGCTCACTCACTCCCTCCCCCTCCCTCACTCACTTGTTCTGTGTCTCCCACTGCTGCAGGCTGTGCTTTTGTACTGGGTTCCTGCCTGCATTGGCGGCTTTTTCTGCCCACAAAGAGATTTGCAGCAGTCCTGACAGCTCCCTTGAGGTCGCTTACTCACCCTCTGTCACTCACTCGTTCGTTTCTGCCGGCACTGCAAGCTGGCCTTTTTTACTGGGCTCCTGCCTGCATTGCTGCCTTTTCCTGCCCACAAAGAAATCCACAGCAGTCACGACAGATCTCCATTGAACTTGCTCACTCCCCCTCTCTCACTCACTCATTCTGTTTCTGCTGGCGCTGTGGGCTGGCCTTTTGTACTGGGCTCCTGGTTGTGTTGCTGCCTTTTTCTGCCCAGGAAGAAATCTGCAGCAGTCACGATAGAGCCCCGTTGAGGTCGCTCACTCCTCCTGTGTCACTCACTCATTCTGTTACTCCTGGCACTGCAGGCCGCCCTTTTGTACTGGGCTCCTGCCTCTGTTGGTGCCTTTTTCTGCCCACAAAGAAATCTGCAGCAGTTCTGACAGAGCTCCTTTGAGCTTGTTCACTCCCCCTCTCTCAGTTGCTTGTCTCATTTCTGCTGCCACTCCAGGCTGCCCTTTTGTACTGAGCTCCTGCCTGTGTTGCCGCCTTCTTCTGCGCACAAAGAAATCTTCAGCAATCATGATAGAACTCTGTTGAGCTCGCTCACTGCCCCTCTCTCACTCGCTCATTCTGTTTCTCCCGCTGCTGCAGGCTGGCCTTTTGTACTGGGCCCCTGCATGCACTGCTGCCTTTTTCTGCCCACAAAGAAATCTGCAGCAGTTCTATCACAGATCCGTTGTGCAGCTCACTCCCCCTCTCTCACTCGCTCATTGTGTTTCTCCCGGTGCTGCAGGCTGCCCTTTTGTACTGGGCTCCTGCCTGCGTTGGCACCTATTTCTGGCCACAAAAAAATCTGCAGCAATCATGATAGAACTCTGTTGAGCTTGCTCGCTCCCCCCTCTCTCTCAGTCGCGCGTTCTGTTTGTCCCTCTGCTGCAGGCTGCCCTTTTGTACTGGGCCCCTGCGTGCATTGCTGCCTTTTTCTGCCCACAAAGAAATCCACAGCAGTCCCAACAAAGCTCCGTTGACCTCACGCACTCCCCCTCCCTCACTCACTCATTCTGTGTCTCCCGGCGCTGCAGGCTGCCCTTTTGTACTGTGCTCCTGCCTGCGTGGTGTCTTTTCCTGCCCACAAAGAAATCTGCAGCAGTCCCAACAGAGCTCATTTGAGCTCGGGCACTCCTCCCCCCATCACTCACTCAATCCTAAATTGTCTCAAACAATGATTTCCGACAGCGACTGTGGTATTCTGTGCCGGAAGTGCGAAAACACATTTTGTCCAGGATGTGAAAAATGACAGCTGTACTTTTCATAAGGAGGTGTGGAAAAATGCCACTGTTGAGAATGTGGAGTGAGAATATTACTAATTTGTGAAGTTACAAGGGTGCGTGGAAACTGCACAACGCATGCTCGGAACAGTCATTTGATGGAGTTTCATCACAAAATTTTTAACATTGCCATTTTAGGACCTCTGCTCATGAACAGTGTCAGTGTGATTTTGTTAATGTGTCCCAAACACTGATTTCCCACTGCGACCGTGCTATTGTGCGGCAGAAGAGTGAAAACACATTTTGGCCAGGATGTGAAAAATGACAGCTGCACTGTTCATAAGGAGGTGTGTAAAAATGGCAATGTTGAAAATCTGGAGTGAAAATATTGCAAAGTTGGGAAGGTACGAGTGTGCGTGGAAACTGCGCAACGTACGCTTGTAGCATTCTCATTTTATGGACTTTCATCACCAGATTTTCAACATAGCCATTTTAGGGCCTCTCTAATGAACAGTTCACTGTCATTTTCATAATATGTCCCAAACATGGATTTCCCACAGCGACCTTGCACCGGAAGTGCGAAACACATTTCGGCCAGGATGTGAAAAATGACAGCTGTACTGTTCATAAGGAGGTGCAGAACAATGGCAATGTTGAAAATCTGGAGTGAAAATATTATAAATTCATGAACTTATGAGCATGCATGCAAACTGCGCAACCCACACACGTAACACAGTCATTTTATGGAGTATCAGCCCCAAATTTTCAACATAGGCATTTTAGGACCTCTGCTCATGAACAGTGTCACTGTCACTTTCGTAATCTGTGCCAAACACTGATTTCCCACCGTGACCACACTATTCTGCGCCGGAGGTGTGGAAAAATGCCAATGTTGAAAATGTGGTGTAAAACTATTGCAAATTGCAGATTCTACAGTGTAAGTAGCAACTGTGCAATGCACACTGTAAAACAGTCATTTTGGATTTTTTCCACCAAATTTGCAACATAGGCTTTTTGAGAGCCCACCACATGAACGCTGGCACTGTCGTTTCGTTAATTGGTCCCGAAAGGTGATTCCACGCAGTGAACGTGAAATCACCTTTCGGGACAGATTAACACCATGACAGTGCCAGAATTCATGAGGAGGGCTCCCAAAAACCCCATGTTGAAAATTTGGTGCCAAAATTCCAAAATATGCCCGAGATATGCTTCAAAGTTGAAAAAACCATATTTATTCCATTATGCAGCTTACGGCATTTCCTCAGTTTGCAGTCGGCTTTGAAGAGTGCAGATGTGTTCCCGTCCACTGAAGATCGTCGCACGAGCTCCAGAGGTAAGTATGGGGTGTGGGGACAAGGTGCACAGTGGGTGGGTGAGGTTGTGGGAGGGGTCAGGGAGGCGGCGAGGACCATTTTTGTTTACAGGGACAAAAAAAACACATTGGAACCGTGTGTTCCGTTTCAGGGCATATGGCATGCTGGGTGGGCTCAGAGGTAAGTATGGGGTGAGGGGTGTGGAGGGGCAAGGTGTGCAGTGGGTGAGTCGGTTGGGGAGCAGGGAAATGGCAAGGGACTGTTTTTTGTTTACAGGGACAAAAAAACAAACATTGCAGGACCGTTTTCCCCTTTCAGGGCATATGGCATGCTGGGGTGGACTCCCAGCGTGCCAACGGACTCTTTTTTGGGGGGCAGCTGCAGACGACAGGAGATTGGGCACCCCCATTGGCACACAACAAAAGGGGGGCATATCATGCAAATGGGGATTAGGCACCCCATTTGGCACACAAGAAATGGGGATATGCCAATGGGGATTGGGCACCATCCCGACTTAAAGACAGAAGGGGGTTTGAACATAAGCCAAGGAGTTTGGCCCCTCAGCACCTAAAGAAATGGGGGATATGCGATGGGGACTGGAATGCCCTGTTGTAAACACAGAAGCAGGAGGACATAAACCAAGGGGGATTGGCACCCTTGGCACACAAAATACGGCCAGCAACAGCCCCTGCAATGAGAGTCGCTTCTCACGCAGCAGATGACGCCCGCAATGACGCAGGTGGCCTTGATTGCAGCAGCTAAAATGTTAAGTTGTGGCATGCTGGCTGAACTAGTGTCAGCAGCAGTGTGCCATGGCATTGGAGAAAGGCGGCCAAGCCTTTAAAGACTGAAGGGGCATTGGCCACAACAGTGCCGTGCCTCCACAACCTGCTTTTTGCAAAAGCTGCCGCAACCTGTTTCTTGCGCTTGTGCACAATCAACATAAAAAGGGTTAGTGTGTTTGTCTGAGTTTGCTGAAGTGAATTGTTATCTGTGCAGTTATCTAGGTGTTTCTCTGAGTTGGCTGAAGTGAATTGTTATCTGTGCAGTTATCTAGGTGTAGAAGGAGCTGTAAACTAGGGGGAGTGGATTAGCTAGAAGGAAGCCAGGTGTTTTGGATTTAAAAACTGCCCTAGATAGCTTCTGGCAGAGAACAGGCAGAGAATAGCAAGAGGAAGGAGGTGCTGTTAGGACTATACTGCTCTACTGGGACTATACTGCCCTCCTTCCCTCCCTCCTCTCCACCCCCACTGTTAGCCAGTTCTACTTTTATAGACACAGGATTTGACTGACAAACAGGAACTTCCTGTTTGGGAGCAGGAAGGGGGTGATCACAGAGCCACAAAAGACTCACCATCCTAGAAGGAAAAGAGTAGCTCTCCGCCCCCCCCCCCAGCTGCTGGAGGTCTGACTCTGAGCAAGTAAGGAGACTACTGAGAAATATAAGAACTTCCTGTCTCAGAACAGGAGGGTCAGGAGCTTTAAGGGCACGGAGGCAGTAGGTAAGTAGGGAGAGAAAAAATAAATAAATAAACAGAGGAAAGAGTAAGTATTCAAAACAACAGTTAAGGGGCCAGAAATAAGACATGATGGGAGTGGTGCAGTGCAATGGCTGTGGAGCAGCAGTCTTCTGGGAGACATTCTGGAGGATGCGGTGTTGTCCCATCTGCAGACATCTCTCTGGGCTGAGGGAGGAGGTTGCTCATCTCCAGGCTGAGTTGGCCAGGATTTGGGGGACCTCCTCTCCTACCCAGGGCCCACCAGAGCCACCACCGTTGCCTCAGAGGTTGCCAAGAAAGAGGAGCGGTTGGACCACAGTAGGCTCAGGGAGGGTGAGGGTGGTGGAACAGAGGTGCATTCCTCCAGTTGTACCTCTCCACAATTCATATTAGTGTCAGTGGCTCAGCAGGTAGCACACTCACCTCTGAGGCCGGGAGATCAGTAGGCTGTGTTTTCTATCCACACACCAGGCAATTGGGTTACTATCCCAATACTGACACTGTAGTGCAGCATGAGGGGGGTGCTGCACTCCTGAGGTGCCGTCTTTCGGATGAGACATTAAACCAAGGTCCCATCTGCCTGTTCTGGTGGTAGTTCAGGTGGATGTTAAAGATCCCATGGCACTTCTCGAAAAGAGCAGAGGAATTTCCCCGGTGCAATGGCCAAATTTCCTCCATTCACAAAAAATACCACCAACAGCTTAATCTGGTTCAAGGTCAGTTGGCATTCATCTGTATCCCCCCCCGGGTCATGCCTGAAAATAGGCAGAATTTGTCTAGTGCACTTACCTGGTCAACAAAAACTAAATAAATAAAAATAAAAAATAAAATAAATATGCCGTTCTGGCAGAGTGTGGTTCCTCTATGGATGCACCTGCAGTGGAGACCAAGGAGGATGCTGGGAACCTCCACAAAGAAGACCCACAGGAGGGTGGCATGGGACCCCATAGGGGAAGGAAACAGCTGCTGGTGGGGGACTCCATTGTTAGGAGGTTAGAACTGGGGGAGGAAGGGGAGAGGGAGGTAAGGTGCCTGCCTGGTGCCATGGCTTGGAGGGACAGGGAGCAAATCCTCATAATCGCAGGAGCAGCTGCATGGAGGAGGGAGCTGGATATCATTGTCCACCTAGGGACAAATGCCCTGGCTGGGAAAGGGATCAGAGCAGTGCAGAAAGAGTTTGTGGAGTTGGGGAGGGGCCTTAGACAAGTAGCACACACGGTAACCTTCTCGGAGGTGCTGCCTGTCCATGGCATGGGTGCTCCACACCATGGGATTCAATCAGTGGTTGAAAAGCTGGTGCAGAGTTCAGGGGTTTGGCTTCATTGGGGACTGGGGGTCCACCTGGAGTGATGCAGGCCTATACTGGCATGATGGTCTGCATCTGTCCAGGAGGAGAACCAGGATCCTAGATGATAAGTTTAAATGCTTCATTGACAAGCATTTAAACTAGCCAAGGGGGGGAGGCACTGGAAAGGAGCTGAACAGTGAGTTCGTTTTTATCCCTGGACTCAGTAGAGTGGTTTGTGTAGGAGCAGTGGTCTAGTACATTGTGGTGTTGGTTGACTTACTATAAAGGGCAGTACTCACCAGGGTGGTGGAGCAGTGGTCTATTTGATTGTTTCTAACAGTCACCAGTGGTTGTGGCCTACCCACCCACCCTCCCTTCCCCTCACCCTGCCCACCCCAGGCGTGGCATTTCCTTTATAGCCAAGGTTCTGACATCACTTCCTCAACAGGTCTTGGAGCAGAACTGTCATATTCTTAATTACCAGCACAGTGCATAAAGGGTAAGTACACACAAGCAAAGAAAAAAAAAATTATATATTACTCGTATATTATAAGGAAGAGGGACATGTGGGGAGTGGTGCAATGCACTGGCTGTGGGGCAGCAATTTTCTGGGAGACATTCTGGAACCTGCATTGCTGCCCTGTTGGCAGGCAACTGTCAGCTCTGAGGGAGGAGGTTGCCCACCTCCAGGCTGAACTGGCAAGGACTAAGGAGGCCTCCTCCACCCAAAGAGCACCAATTCCACAACCACTGCCTCAGAGGTTGCCATGTGTGAAGAGCAGATGGACCACAGTAGGTTCTGGGAGGGTGAGGTGTGGTGGAACAGAGATGGCCCAGAGTTGCACCTCTACACAAATCATATGTCAGTCTGGCAAATCAAGGTTCCTCTATGATGACACACCCTCATTGGAGACCAAGAAGAATGCTGGGGACATCCACAAGGAGACCCACAAAGAGTGGCAAGGGACACCACAGGGAAAGAAACAGCTTCTGATAGGGGACTCAGTTGTTAGGGGTGTAGACCTGGGGAAGGGAGAGGAGAGGGAAGTAAGGTGCCTGCCTGGTGCCATGGCTTGGAGGGACAGGAAGCAATCCTCAGGATTGCAGAAGCAGCATCACAGGAGAGGAACTAGATATCATTGTCCACCTCGGGACAAATGACCTAGCTAGGCATGAGATCAGTGCAGTGCAGAATGAATCTGTGGAGTTGGGGAGGGGCCTCAGACAGGTAGCAAGTACGGTAACCTTCTCAGAGGTGCTGCCAGTCTATGGCAGGGGTGAGGCTAGGGTACTGCACACCATGCAGTTTAATGAATGGTTGCAAAACTGGTGTAGAGCACAGGGCTTTGGCTTCATTGGGGACTGGGGGTCCACCTGGAGAAATGAAGGTCTATACTGGCATGATGGTCTGCATCTGTCAAGGAAGGGAAACACACTCCAAGGTGACAGGTTTGAAGGCTTCCTTGGCAAGCTTTTAAACTAGCCAAGGGGGGAGGTGCTGATAGGAAACAAGAAAGTTCAAGCCTCCCCCCACAAAACATGGCAGGTAGTAGGGTAAACACTGAGGTACAGAGCTTGACAGAGGGCAGGACAGGGGTAAATGGAAAAATGGAGAAGGGCAATAAGAGCAGGGATGGGGTAAAAAAAGATAAAGCCAACATTAAATGGAGGGCAATGAGTACCAATGCCCGTAGTCTGGGAAACAAGCTTCCAGAGCTAGTAGCCCTGATGGAAGAGGAACACTTGGATATTGTGGCAGTCACAGAAACATGGTACATGGAGAACCATGACTGGAATGTCAACATACCAGGACACAATCTACAGAAGGGACAGAGAGGGTAAAGAGGAGGTGGAGTAGCTCTCTACATAAGGGAAGGGATCAAAGCTACAGAACTAAAAAGTAAAGGGGAGGACAAGAGGAACTCTGGGTCACCTTGGAGACAGGGAATGGCATCCTACAATCCGCACAGGGGTTGTATACAGGACCCCGTCTCAAGGGAGGAAATGGACAAGAAAATGATAGAGGGCATTCTCAAATGGCTGAAAAAGGGAGATACTGTTGATGGGGACCTGAATATGCCAGATGTTAACTGGGTGACATGGACTGCAGCCACATCCAAGAGCAGGGTCATTCTCGATGCCCTACAGGAGCATGCCTTAGACAGCTAGTGGTGGAACCCACTCGGGAGGGAGCAATATTAGACCTGATACTCTCAAATGGAGAGAGGATCACAAACTTAGAAGTCAGTAGACATCTGGGAACAAGCGACCACTGCACAGTGTGCTTCACAATAAACACAACCATAGAGACAAGCTATACAAAGACAAGGATACTGGACTTTAGAATGGCTGACTTTGGCATAATGGGTGAATACCTGAGGAATGCATTAGCAAATGAATGAAAGGAGGGGTGGAAGAACAATGGAGAAAAATCAAAAACTGCCATCATGAAAGCAACAAGCCTTTGTGTGAAACAAATAAAGAAAACAAAGCGGAATAAAAAACCACTATGGCTCTCAAAAGAGGTGTCAGGGAAGGTTAAGGAGAAAAAGGCTGCATTCAAAAAGTATAAGGAATCACAGACGGTACCACATAGGAACTGTATCAATTAAAGCAGAAAGAAGTGGGGAAGGCAGTCAGAAAAGCAAAGGCCCAAACCGAGGAAAAGATAGCCAACTCAGTTAAAAGGGGATAAAACCTTTTATAGGTACATCAGGGAGCATAGAAAGGTTAAGGGAGGGATAGTGAAGATTAATAAAGGTGAGGGGAGGTGGGCAGAGGGAGACAGTGAAAAGGCAGAGATACTGAATGAATACTTTTGCTCAGTATTCACAAAAGAAGAAGAGGAGGAGTTACCTAAACCAAACAGTAGAAGCACTCTGGATAGTGGGGTTGACACCAGTCCGTTTACAGAAGAAAGAGTACTGAAAGAACTCCTAAAACTCAAGGTGGACAAAGCAATGGGGCCTGACGGGATTCACCCTAGAATCCTAAAAGAGCTAAGGGATGACCCAGTGACACCACTAACCACACTTTTTAACAAATCATGGGAAGATGGGGTGGTACCTGAGGACTGGAGGAGGGTAGATGTGATTCCCCTTCACAAAAGTGGGAGCAAGGCAGAAGCAGGAAACTACAGACCTGTTAGTTGAACCTCAGTGGTGGGGAAAATGGTGGAATCACTTCTGAAAGAAAGAATTGTTGAGTACCTAGAGGCCAGCGGGGCACAGGACCCAAAGCAGCATGGATTCACAGCAGGAAGGTCATGTCAGGCAGAATCTAATCGATTTCTTTGACTGGGTGACAAAGTAATAGACCAGGGAGGGGCTGTGGATATGCCTACCTAGACTTTAGCAAGGCATTTGACACAGTCCCGCACAAAAGATTAATAATCAAGTTAGCCAGCCTGGGAGTGGGTCCCAGAGTGGTAGCCTGGTAGCAAACTGGCTGCACAACAGGACACAGAAGGTAATAGTGAATGGAACACATTCTGAAGAAAGGGGGGTTACTAGTGGAGTACCTCAGGGCTCAGTACTGGGTCCAGTCCTCTTTAACGTCTTTATAAGTGACATTGCAGAGGGTCTGGAAGGAAAGGTATGCCTCTTTGTGGATAACACAAAGATCTGTAACAGAGTTGATACACAAGGTGGGGTAGAAAGGATGAGAAGGGACTTGGCAAGGTTGGAGGAATGGTCAGACATATGGCAACTTAGATTCAATGCAAAGAAGTGCAAAGTAATGCACCTGGGAAATAAAAATCCAGGAGAAGATTACACAATAGCAGGGGAGGTACTAATGACAACAATAATGGAAAGGGATCTGGGTGTAGTCATATCAGATGACCGAAAGGTGGGTAAGCAATGTGAGAAGTCAGTAAGGAGAGCCAGGGGGATACTGGGATGCATAGGAGGGCATCACAAGTAGAAAAGGGAAGTGGTTATCCCTCTATACAGACAGTTGGTGAGACCCCATCTGGAGTACTGCGTGCAGTTTTGGAGACCTCATCTACGCAAGGACATAGACAGGATGGAAGCAGTCCAGAGGAGGGCAACTAAAATGGCGCAGGGTCTACATCAGAAACCATATGAAGAGAGACTGAGAGAGCTTAATATGTATACCCTTGATGAAAGGAGGGACAGGGGGGACATGATAGAAACTTTTAAGTACCTCAAGGGAATCAACAAAGTCCAGGAGGGTAGCATCTTTCAGAAAAAGAGATGTGTAAGAACAAGGGGGCACAATTTAAAGTTAGATGGGGGACGGCTCCGCGGTAATGTGAGGAAATTCTTTTTCACGGAGAGAGTGGTGGACGCATGGAACCGCCTTTCTGGAGAGGTTGTGGGGTCTAAAACAGTGGGGGAATTCAAACATGCATGGGACAGACATAAGGCAATTATAGTGGGTGGTTGCAGGAAGTAGGATGTTGGTTAACTAGAATCTGCAGCTTATCCAATAGGTAGGGGAAATGGGCAGACTGGGTGGGCCAAGTGGTCCTTATCTGCCGTCAAAGTCTATGTTTCTATGTTTCTATGAAATCCTAGCCCTCCCCCTAAAATCAGGGTAGTTAGTGAGGTAAACACCAAGATAGAGATGTCGATAGGGAGAAGGGCAGGAGTAAATGGAGAAAACGACAAAGGCAATAAGGACAGGGATGGGGCAAAAAGGGGTAAGACCATAAGAAATGGAGGGTATTGAGCACCAGTGCCCGTAGTCTGGGCAACAAGCTCCCTGAACTGGTGGCCTTGATGGAAGAGGGATGCCTGGATATTGTGGCAGTCACAGAAACATGGTACACAGAGAACCATGACTGGATGTTAACATACCAGGGTACTCAACCTACAAGAGCGACAGGGAGGGTAGAAGAGGGGGAGTAGTAGCTCTCTATGTAAGGGAAGGGATAAAAGCAATGGAACAAAAGAGTAAACAGGTAGAAGAGGAGGCACTGTGGGTCACCTTAGAGACTGGAAATGGCACCACATTCTGCACAGGGGTTGTATACAGACCCCCCTCTCAGGGGAGGGAATGGACAAGAATATGACAGAAGGCATCCTTAGGATGGCAGAGAAAGTGGAGATACTGTTGATGGGGGACCTGAATATGCCAGATGTTAACTGGAGCACCTTTGCTGCAGCCACATCCAGGAGCAGGTTCATTCTTGATGCCCTACAGGGGCCATGCCTCAGACAGCTAGTCTTGGAACCCACTCAGGAGGGAGCAATCTTAGACCTCATACTCTCAAATGTGGACAGTGAGAGGATCTCAGATCTAGAAGTGGGTAGCCATCTGGGAAAAAATGACCACCAAACAGTGTGGTTCATGATAAACTCAGCTGCAGAGTCAAGCCTTACAAAAGCGAGGGTTCTGGACTTCAGGAGGGCTGACTTTGGCAAAGTGGGAGAGTGCCTTAGAAAAACACTAGCAAACAGACAAGAAGGAGGGGTGGAGCAACAATGGGGAAACATCAAAACTGCCATCACAGAGGCAACAAGCTTTTGTGTGAAACAAACAAAACAAAACGAAAGAAAAAGCCACTATGGGTCTCAAAAGAGGTGGCGAGGAAGGTTAGGGAGAAAAAGATAGCATTTAGGAAGTATAAGGAAACACAGATGGAGCAGGACAGAGAACTATACCAGTTAAGGCAGAAGGAAGCAGGGATGGCAGTCAGAATACCAAAGGCCCAAACCAAGGAAAAGATAGCCAACTCGGTTAAGAAGGGGGATAAAACCTTTTACAGGTATATTAGGGAGCGTAGAAAGACAAAGAGAGGGATAGTGAGGCTAAATAGAATGGACAGTGGGTGGGCAGAGAGGAACAGTGAAAAAAGCAGGGATACTGAACGAATACTTCTGCTCAGTATTCTCAAAAGAGGAGAAGGGGAAACGTAATCCAATTAATAGAAGCACTGTGGATAGGGGGGTCAATCCCAGTCCTTTCACAGAAGAAAGGATTCTGAAAGAACTCCTAAAACTGAAGGCTGACAAAGCAATGGGGCCTGGTGGGATTCACCCCAGAATTCTAAGAGAATTAAGGGGAGAACTAGTGACACCACTGACTACCCTTTTTAACAAATCAAGGGAGGATGGTGTGGTACCAGAGGACTGAAGAAGGGTGGATGTGATTCCCCGTCACAAAAATGGGAGCAAGACAGAGGCAGGAAACTACAGATCTGTCAGTTTGAACTCAGTGGTAGGGAAAATGATGGAATCACTTCTGAAGGAAAGAATTGTTAAGCACCTAGAGGCCAGTGGGGCACAGGACCCAAGGCAGCATGGATTCACAGTGGGAAGGTCATGCCAGATGAATCTAATTGATTTCTTTGACTGGGTGAACAAAGTAGTAGACCGGGGGCTGTGGACATAGCCTACCTAGACTTTAGCAAGGCATTTGACACAGTCCCACACAAAGATTAATAAACAAATTAGCCTGCCTGGGAGTGGGTCCCAGGGTGGTAGCCTGGGTAAAACATTGGCAGGACAACAGGACACAGAAGGTAATAGTAAACAGAGTCCACTCTGAAGAAAGGGAAGGGGGGTTACTAGTGGGGTACCGCAGGGTTCAGTACTGGGTCCAGTCCTTTTTAATGTCTTTATAAGTGACATTGCAGAGGAACTGGAAGGAAAAGTATGCCTCTTTGCAGATGACACAAAGATCTGCAACAGGGTTGATACAAAAGGGGGAGTGCAAAGGATAAGAAGGGGCTTGGCAAGGTTGGAGGAATGGTCAGAAGTATGGCAGCTTGGATTCAGTGCAAAGAAGTGCAAAATAATGCACCTGGGAAACAAGAACCCAGGGGAAGATTACACAATGGAGGGGGGGAGGTAGTAACAACAACAAAAATGGAAAGGGACCTGCGGGTAATCATATTAGATGACCTTAAGGTTGGCAAGCAATGTGAGAAGGCAGTAGGGAGGGCTGGGGGATACTGGGATGTGTAGGGAGAGGCATCACCAGCAGAAAACAGGAAGTTGTTATCCCTCTGTACAGACAGTTGGTGAGACCCCATCTGGAGTACTGCGTCCAGTTCTGGAGACCCCAACTCCTCAAGAACATAGACAGGATGGAGGCAGTCCAGAGGAGGGCAACTAAAATGGTGCAGCGTCTGCAAGAGAAGCCATACGAGGAGAGACTAAAGGAGCTTAATATGTATACTCTTGAGGAAAGGAGGGAGGGGGGGCATGATAGAAACTTTAAAGTACCTCAGTGGAATCAACAAAGTCCAAAAGGGTAGCATCTTTCAGAAAAATAGATGTGCAAGAACAAGGGGACACAATTTAAAGATAGAGGGGCGGCTCAGGGCAATGTAAGGAAGTATTTTTTCACAGAGAGGGTGGTGTATGCATGGAACCGCCTTTCTGAGGAGGTTGTGGGGTCTAAAACTGTGGGAGAATTCAAGAATGCATGGGACAGACATAAGGCAATTCTTGTGGAGGGTAGGAAGCCATAGGCTGCTGGTTAACTAGGATCTGCAGCTTATCCAGTATGTAGGGAAATGGGCAGACTAGGTGGGCCAAGCGGTCCTTATCTGCTGTCAAAGCCTATGTTTCTATGTTACATGTCACTCCTTGCTTAACATCATGAGCTCTCTCAAACAGAGGTGACTCTTGAGAAAAAGAAAAGCCATTGTATAGGATCACACTGAATTAAAACATTAGAATATGTAGAGAGTTAAAAACAACAAGAGAGCCATGTCATTTTGTAATCAGAAACCTAGATTTTGTCAGCAGAAATGGACTTTTAGGCTTCTCTAGTCTACCCCATGTCCCTACCTATTCTATTACGACTGACCCTAGTTGGTCATAGGTGTTACTCCCCCTGTTCCTCTACCTAATATGCCCCTGTACCTATCCCATGTATGCTTGAAGCTCCCTATAGACTGTCACCCCCCACCTCCTCTGGCAGGCTGTTCCAGTCATTCACCTTCCTTTCTGTGAATAAGTATTTCCGCCTATCTCTCCTAAACTTCTCCCTTTAGCTTCACTGCCTGCCTTCTTGTTCTAGCACCTGTCTCTGAAACAAACCCTCTACTTGCACCATGTTCACTTCTGAGAGGTACCTGTAGGTTTCAGTCATGTTCCCTCTTGATCTCCTCTCTTCGAGGGAGTACATGTTGAGTTCCTGCAGTCTTTCCTCGTATGGCTTCTCACACAACCCCCTAACCATTTCGACTGCCCACATATGTACTGCCTCCATCCTTTCTGTGTCCTTGTGGAGGTGTGGCCTCTAGAACTGGACAAAGTGCTCCAGGTGGGGCCTCACCAGTGAGTGATACAATGGCAGCACTACATCCTTTCTGCTAGAAATCCCTCTCTCAGTGCACCCCCAACATCCTGCTAGCCTTTCCCACTGCTTTGTCACACTACCCAGTCACCTTGAGGTCATCAGATATGATGACCCCAGGTTTCTTTCTTGCTTGGTGACTGTAAGCTCCACTCCACCCCATCTTATACACAACACCTAGGTTCTCAAACCCTAACCTTGCACTTTTTGGCACTGAAACCCAGCTCCCACCCCAAGACCATTCCTCTAGTTTCCTCAAATCCCTTTGCATTCTCTCCACTCCTTGAGTGTTAACCCTGTTGTAGATTTTTGTATCATCCACAAAGAGACACACCCTCCCCTCATGCTCCTCCGCAATATCACTTATGAAGACATTGAGGAGGACTGGTCCAAGCACCAAATCCCTGGTATGCCAATCAAAGAAGGCTTGCTTCCCATTACCCATTTTACCACAGGTGACAAACAGTTAAGGGCTAGTAGACCTTGCGTCCTTTGTGTGGTCCAAATAATACCTCAGAGCTCTCTTTACATCCAGTCTGTGGAGCTTCTGTTCTCCTGAGCTGGATTTTGCTGCATAGAATGCTGGAAGTGTAACTGAGTGATTCAGATGGAATTCAGATACCACTCTGGGAGGGAATTCTCTGTTAGTTCTCAAGACTACCTTGTCCCGGTGGAATATGATGAATCAGCCTCTGTACACCTGTTGTCTATGCTATTACCACTGTCGGGACAACTCTCACAGTCGTAAGAGTGAGCTCACGTGCATTCTTAGGGTACGAGAGCTGTGAACCAAAGGTGACAGGTTCTGATACCCTATAAGAGTGGTCTCAGCGGCAGTATTAATATATTATTAATCAAACTAGATCAATAATATATTGATTTAAAAAAAAAAACTACATGACCCAGTGCCACTGCGAGGCACTGGTCCTTCACCTCGTGCCATGACAGTGACCCAGGTTGGGAGCGAGCCGGGTTTCAGGGGTCCTAGAGAGGAGGATCAAGCATCCGAGGACTGCTCTCTCTCTCGGGAGGGAGGATTGTTGTCCGCTCGCTGACTGCCCTTGGCAGTGACCCGGAGGAGCAGTGCGGGTCAGAAGGGCACACACTGGGGTCCTTACATTGATGGGGAGGGGGGACGTGAGAAAAAGGAAAGGAGCCAGCAGGCTCCAAGATGGCCACATAGCGCCCGACTGGCCCCATGATGTCTAGATTTCGCTCCGGGGTGGGGAGCCATGTGCCTTCACCACAGCCCTGCCACTGGGGGGGCCCATGGGGAATTAGGGGGTTTGGTTAGAACGGCATGCCTGAGACAGAGTCCCTCTGAGGGAGGGACCGGAGCAGCCTGCCAGGCCCAGAGGCCATGAAAAGCTATATGGAAAGAAAAAAAACAAAACTTACTGGAACGTGCCCATTTTCAGGGCAGCTGCACATGAGACATTCTTCACAGAGTAACTGCATCTCATGCAAAGAGGAAAGGAGCACTCCGATTGGTCAGGAACACTCCCTCGATCTATAATATGCTTTACAGTGGAATTAGTCTCTGTACATCTGTTGTACTGTGTATACTTGTGCTGTGCTGAACTTGCGTTCAGCCATGTAAAAGGGCTTTGTTCCCAATGGGCTTACTTGTGAAAGGGGTGCAGGTGTGGGAATCCCCTTTGCATACTGAACAATGCCACAGGGTGGTTGCAGATGTGCCGGTAGCTACCCCTACTTTGTGAGCTCTGCAAAGTTGTGGGGCCTGGATCCTTTATATTTCCCTTTGTGTGGGGAGGTTTGTATCCAGTCAAAATTAAAAAAGAAAGGCAGTGCCTCCATCCAGAGAAAAGTTAAAGTGCTTCTAAAATGTTACAATCCCCTGGGATACAGTACTTCCCCACCAGAGTCATACCACCCATAGAACCACCCAATGCAGTGACAGTCCAAAATTTCATACACTTAATGCTGTCACTAAATATGACCCAGATGAAGATTTCAAATAGAACAAAGGAAATATTTATTTAGGGCAGCAGACACTAAACAGGGAAAATGGGATTAGCACAAGTTATGACAGAATGGCACACCAGTGGCTGGTCTACTGTGCCTTTCTGTGCCCAGTCCTCTCTGGTCCTGGCTGTCCCTTAGTGCCATTCAAGGTGCAGTCAAATTAATGCTCTTTCCTGGGTCACTAACTGCCTATCCAGACACAGCTGTTAAAATCTGCCTGCTGCACATCACAGTACACAAAGTACAGTTACATAAGAACTTACTGTAACAGTAGACCTTTCGAGAGGAGCTCTTTCAAAAGGCAACACAATTAGAACTTGGGTGCCAGACGCCAGGACCACACGGAAAAGTTCTAGCTAGCAGTCTACTATGGGGGGCCACCCCCTGACAATGGCACACTGATGTCCGCCTATGGTATAAGAGGAGCGGTCCCCCACGCCTACCTCAGTTCTTCCGCCAGAGACCCTATAAGAGGGTGCGACAGGAGAGGGAGGTCTATTGGAGTCAAGAAAGGCCGAGATGGAAAAGAGAGCAGGGGGATGGAGGGAGGGAAAAACCTACATACAGCTAGAGCTCCTCTCAAAGTCCTACTGTTACAGTAAGTTCTTACGTAACTGTGTTATCTAACTTTGAGTGGACTCTTGCAGTAGGCCACACCATTGGACAGAGTCCCAAGCAGTGCTACAAGGAAAGGAAGAATTTCCAAAAGGAGGATAAAGTAATGCAAAAGGCAGAGATGGATAAGAGGCCCAGTGGAGACCCTAGTCCAACATCAGCCCCAAGGAGGAGAGGGCAGCCCTCTACTGCTCAACCTATAGCAAGAATAGGCAAGGCCCCCCCCCCCCGAAGGTGAAGATCTAAAGGCTCATTATTGGCCTGAGCCTAAAAACTGCAGAAGATGCAGTTAAGCCCTCAGAGAGGTGGCTAAACCTAGTCCCGGGGAGGGGAACAACTAGAAAAGGAGGACTGAACCAGGGACAAGTGGCAGCCCTTGGGACAAGCCACGCATATGAAAAGTAGCAGCTTCACTCAGGGAGTGACGGAGAGACAGGCAGGCTGCTGAAATGGCCTAGTCCAGTAGGCATATCAGCTGACAGAGCCTCTCCCAGGGGAATAGAGAGGCACATCCCCCTAAACAAATGCCATGAATAGATCGCCTGAAAAAGCATCTTCTGTGCCTGGAGAAGGACAGACCATAGCAGAGGTAGGGACTGAGGAAGGAGACACAAAGTTTGCACGACTTTGTGGAGAAAAATTCTAGGACTCCAGGAACCCCAGAGTCCAAGAGGGAAAGAAGTCTTCCGGGTTGTGGAGACCATAGCTGGAGGCAGGAGGACCTTAAAATGGGGGTTCATCCCCAGAAAAAAATGAGGAGACCCTAGTAGGCCCCAAGGCTCACCCACAAGAGACAGGCAAGGGACAGAGATCACAAGGAAGGGGACCTTCTGAACCTAACAGGGGCCAGAGGTGCACCCCAAGTGGGGAGCAGGAAAAGGGAAAGAGGTGTAGCTACCCTCAAAAGTATCCCAGAATGTTCAGTGATCCTCCTCGGAAGAAGAGGGGGAGGCCCTAGAGGAAGGTAGCTGTCATCCGACAGAGCTGTGTCTACATAAGGGAACGGGGAAGGGAGGTCCCCAGCTGAAAATAGGACAAAGAAAGACTCCCCTCGAGGAGTCACAAGGAATGGCTTAGGGACTAAGGACCAAAGTCCCCCCCCCCCGGATGCACTAAGAGCAGGGCAAGAGAGGGGAACTCCTGCCAGTTCAAGACTGAAGGCTACCTAAAGCTCCTGTCAGCAACATCAGGCTGCGAGGAGGGGAGAATCCAACAAAGTGGACATAAGAATGATCCCCACGTCCAATGGCTCTAGAACCAGGAGCAAAGATGGGGGAGGTAGTTGTCCGGTCCGGTGTAGGCAAGTCAGCAGTAGAAGCCAAGCCAGCGAACAGCTGGGGATTGTCGCCAGCCTGCCCTGAGCTCTGGGTGTCTGAATGATGGACCGATGAAGGCCATAGCATATGGTCTCACTCCTGGACCGTCTGGTATCCTGGAAGGGAGACATGGGCAGAGATGCCCCTCCCAGAAAGATGCTCCGTAGCACACATACACCCACCAGCCATCTACGGGGGTGCCCTGGAAAAGGAGGGATAAAAGAGCTCGGCAGGTGTGTGAGCAGACTCCGTCAGAAAGAAGAAGACCTACATGGCCAGAGGAAATCCTGACCAGGACTAGAAGTTATGAAGGGAAGAACTTTTCCTTCCAAAGAAAAGCTGGAAGCGAAACTAGAAGCCTGCAAAACCTCCAGTCTAGTGGACCCCGAGGGTCCACACACAGAGAGGACCCACAAGGGCCTGGACAGAGCAACCACATGATGGACCTCTGACAAAGGGCTGAAGAGTCAGGAGAAGAAGCTGGTCGCAGCCTCGCAATGAAGGAAGAGACCCTTGTAGCTTGCTCCCTGAAAGACTGCGCCCTGCCTGTGAGGAGAGTATGGCCTAGGCCGCATAGGAGCCATATTCCACTTCAACTAGAGCAGCCTGGAATCCATGCAGGCAGATGTCAGCAGTAATGGTCCAGAGGACCATCAGGCCAGGCCCGGGGGGTACAGGCCCAGGAAGAATCCAGCAGGGAGGCTGGAGACCAGAAAAAAATGGCCAGGTTGTCGCGAGAGAGAGGAGGCCCCCCAGAGGAGAAAAGGCCAGGATGGCAAAGGAGGGTGGAAATTCCTGGACTCCTCTAAGGTACTATCCATACCGACAGGAATGAGGACATGTGGGCAAAGCCCAATACCTCTCCTAGGGAGGGTACCTCGCTGGTTCTGAAAAGAAACCGGAGTAGCAGCCCAAGGAGATCAGGGGTAGTGAATGCTTAGGTCCTGAATGCTGGAGTAGAGTGTGAAGAACCTTGGCCATCTGAAATAAATGATGGGAGGTCGAAGAAAAAGGGAGAGGGGAGGTAAGACCTGGCTTACCGAAAAAAGGGGGAACAAGACTTTCCACCAGTAGGGTGGAAAATTGGCCCTAAGCCCAATAAAGGGACTTCCTGAACATTTCAGAGAACACAGAAAAAGAAAACTGAAAGTAACAGCGAAAGGGAGGGGAGCTTCAACTCCCCTTGCTCATTATCCCCTAGTCTCTTAGCTGGAGAGGGGGAGCTGTGTCCAGGGTTGAGAGGAGGCGGAAGGTGCAGACAGCTCAGATGCCTATGAGCTTTGTGAGCAGGGGCGGCTGGAACTAAAGAAGCCCAGCGGGTTTTGGATACTGGGGTCACTGTGCAGAGCGACATAAAAATGGATGCTGTGTCCCACCCTGCTGGCTAAGAGACCCAGAATGGAGGAGGACTGTGCCAGACTCCTGTAAAGAGGAGAGCAACTCCTGGAAGTCCTCACCAAACAGTGAAGGACCCTGGAATGGGGTGTCCATGATGGCCTGAACTTCCTAGGTGAAATCCGACAAGCACAGCCAAGCATAGCACCCGAGGCATACAGCTGCCACCGTACAATGAGCAGAGGCATCCACTGTGTCATATGAGGTACAGAGGGTGTGAAAACCTATGCTGGTGGCAGAACCCAGAAGCTGTTCCAGCTGGGTCCTAGCAGGAGACTCTGGCAATGACCAGACTATGTCCCCATCCAAAGGGTTGTCTTGAGTCAGCACCGACAGTGGTTGCTGGTTGGTTGATGGGCGTGGGAGGTC
The DNA here is from genome assembly GCA_016271365.2 of Neoceratodus forsteri. Taxonomy (NCBI): domain Eukaryota; kingdom Metazoa; phylum Chordata; order Ceratodontiformes; family Ceratodontidae; genus Neoceratodus; species Neoceratodus forsteri. The sequence goes on along the minus strand of CM057454.1, from coordinate 1,073,180,448 downwards.
CAGGTGCTGGGGCAACGCCTGAGTGACTGAGGAGAGGTCTGAAGGCAGAATAACCGGGTGTGCCTGGTTTGAGGAAGGAAGTCCGGCAGGATCTGATGGAGGGTGGCCCAGCGCTGGTTCCAAGGCAGGAGGACTTGTGGATGGCAGCCCTGCTGGCAAGGACCTGGAGGAGGGACCACTGGCGGTGGCTGAGAAGCTGAAGGTGCCAGGGAGGGGACCCCACAGGCACAGGCTGAGGCTCTGCAGGAGTGGGTGACAGATGACATCGGTCCGAAGGAACATCATGGGGCTCCAAACAGAGGGCCGGCGAAGACACCGAGGCTGGACGGGTGTCAGTAGAGGAGTTGGCACCTGGAGAACTGGCCTGGCCACCTAGCCGAGAACCCTGATGGTGGAAGGGCTGGAGCATCGGGGCAGTGGGACAGAAGAAGAATCCTCTGAACCCACAGAAGTGCCACCCATCACAGAAATCAAGAGTGGCATGGCCAGAGGCAGCCCAGATGGAAGGAGGGGTAGTGTGACCGCGGAGGATGACCCCCCACGGGGGGAAGACCCAGCATTGGCTGCGGCCCCCAGAGGTGACCGCAGCTTTGGAGTGGACTGCTCATGGTCCCAATGCTTCTTGTGCTTCTTCTTGGGAGTGGAGGCCTCCGCAGAAGTCCCCGCTGCAGCTTGGGCCTGCAGCTCTTGCTCCATGGTGGCCAATCTTTGCTGGAGATGGGCCTTCAGAACCTTCTGGCATCATTTGTGTGTGACTTGGTAAAACTTCTGGCACATTTTGCAGGCTTTGGTATTGTGGTCTGGGCATAGGCAGATGACACAGGCAGAGTGGCCATCCTTTCATGAATTTGTTTGCTGCAGGCACACTTAGACTTGTGGGGATCCGCAGAGGAGGTCGACGAAGACTTGCAGCTGAAAATAATGAAGTACAATCAGTGAAAAAAAAAAAAGTTTAAAGAAATGGCAGTCGACTGGAGCAGTGTTCTACAAGGTCTGACAAGCACAGGTCAATGGCGGGAAAAGAACTGGGGTGGACATGGGAGAACTGCCCCTTCTACCACAGACGGATGTCGGCGTGCCAACATCAGGGAGCGGTCTTCTGTTGTAGACTGCTGGCTAAAAGTTTTCCGTGTGGTTCTGGCACCTGGCGGCCAAGTCCTAATGGTTTGCCTACAAGAGCCCCGAAGTAAGATCATAGTATTGCTCCCAGCTTTCCTGTATTAGGGGTGCTACTTTCTGCCCATTAGTACCAGTGATTTACCCTGAACTACAAGGAGCTCCCCGATTTCTGATGGGTACCAGCTGTGGGATTGGTGTAGACCAGATGATGCTGCACTTAAAGAAATAGTTAAGAATGCTTGATAACATAGAAACCCTCAAACCCAAAGGCTCTGCAAATTAAAACCTCAGCTGAGGTATTAGTCAGTTCCTGGCTTCTGGCAGAGTCCAGAAAATGCTTTCCCAACTATTTTCACAGGCCTTTGCAAGTTGCAGGCCAAGTTCTGGATATACTTGCAGTTCCCAAGTCAGGTGATCTTCCTCACTGTGGAGAGACAGCTTGCAGCACTCTCTCCCCAGTAAGCATCTGGTTTCTCCTATCTCTCCCTCTCATCTCTATTTCTCACTTCTCATCAAGGATGGTGGCATAATTCGTCAGTTTAGTTGCCCTCTGCTCGATCAGGCCACTGGGAGTCCGTGCCATCCTACTTGTGGCACCCTGTCCTGAAAAGTGGTGATAACCTGGTATCGAACTATGGTACCCGCTGGCTATATCACATAGTGGTGTGGGTGAGAATTCATGGCAGTCTCTATAGTTCATTTCGGTTGCAGCTAACAGCTTCGCAGTTGTATGATGCTTTGCATGTGAATATCTCCTTTTTACAGCAGGTAATCTGTTTTCATTTTTTTTTCTTGTTCTAGACAGAAAGACATGTAGTCCATCTCTGCACTACTCAGCTCATACCTACTTCAGAGATCACATAGATCTGCCTTGGGAGCAACACAGCCCCTGCTTGTTATGGGGAAAACTAGCTCTGATTCACTCTGCTGAGCTGTTAGTCAACTGGGGTAGTCCTGGAGGTCTGTCACATGACAGTCAACATGCAGATGTAAAGGCTCCTAAATTAATTAGGTCCATCAGAAGTCCACAAGCCCTTGTGGTTCTCTCAACAGGCTATTACCTGATTGGGTGGCCTGTTACCTTCTGACTCTGTTGCCATACGGAGGGTCAGAGTTGACAAATATATGGCTGCCAAGTTGTAGTTCAAAGACAGTTTTCCATGAAAGTCCTTATTCACACTAAGTTCATGGTTTACACATGAATCTACATCCTGAACCAGTACTACGTTGCAAACTCACCTTAGATTCGGCCAATGCAGTGACTGTGCAATTCCCATTCCTGCTGATAACACTGCAGGATTGGCTCAGGCGACTAGTGTGTCTGATGTATGAGTAGCAAAGGAACCTTAAAGGTACAATAGCACTGGAGGGGGTAACAACTGGTTACCAAAGGTGGGCACTAATGGGGCAGTTGCTGAGCAATGGCCATCAACACTGTATTTTGTAGGCAGACAATGCTGTCCAAAACACTTTTTTTTTTAATTTGCAATTTATTTGCCCAATATGGCCCAGCTGAGATGTGCAACATCTCATGTTCAGTGGGGTCTTGCTTCTACCCCTTTCCACAGCTGGGTGGACTGTAGCACTGAGAAGTTAGGTTACTGGCTCAACATCAAAGAAAGCGTACTTGGCACTGGTGGTAGTGTTTCAACCTGTGATCTTGTGGTTTCCAAGCCAGTGCTCTATGAGACTACACTGCCTCCTCAAATTACATCATAATGAATCTATCAGATATATACAAAACAGAGAAATCAAAGCTTTGTAGTTACCATAACTGTTGATTTTCCTGAAGTATCTTTTCCACTGATTACTACTAATGGGTCCGAGCTGCAGGTGACAGGACCCCATGGGAGACAGAACTCTTCTGGTGGGAGCTGATGGTGCAAGTAGGCCCTGGGTTCACATCATCGCATGCACCCACTGGTATACAGTGGCACCAGTCCCCAATCACCTCAGTACCTTTTATACCAAGGAGGTGAGCAGCATGAACCTAATGGGTACCCTATGCACTTATACTAAAGGCATAAGATAGCCTTGGTGGCCACTGTCTGTTGACATAGTACATGACAGATTTGTTGTCCGTCTGGAGGACTGTTTTTTGGCTGACCAAGTCTGATGGGGCTTGACGGCTGTAAAGAACTACAGGCATCTCCAGCTCATTTCTGCAGAGGTGCGTTTCTGAGGAGTCCCAGACTCCTTGTGTCTGAAGACCTGACAGTGGGCTCCCCACCCCAGTAAGTTGGCATCCAAGTGAGAGTCACCACTGGCTCTGATGGGGAGAAGGGGAAGCCGCCACTGAGGATGAGATGCTCGGACCACTGGGTACTGAGAATCCACTAAGTAGTTCTCAGGTGCAGCCTTGGTAGGGGGACTGTGAACACCATGGATACCATGAGTCCCAACATGCATTGCATGGAATGAGCTGATGCAGTCTTGCACTCCATGATAAAACATGCAGGACTAAACAGTGAACTCAGGCAGACTGGATGGACCACTGGTCTTTTTCTGCCACCATTTTCTATGATTCCATGCCATCTGCAAGACTGCTCGCACTCTGCTGTCTGGAAGGCCCAGGCTGGGATTGTGTCCCAGAATAGCGTCTATGAACAGAAGTATGTGGGAGGGCTCTAAGACTTGAAAGGGTTCAGCAGAACTTCCAGAATGTTAGAAACTGCAAGGCTGTGGCCACTGCCTGCTTCATCTCCTGTCTGGAAGAGCCTGCTAGGGGCCAGTTGTCCAGGTACAGGAAGACCTGTATCTGTAACTTTCTGAGGTGTGCTGCAAGTACTGCAAAGCACTTCAAAAAGACTCGTGACACTGAGGAAAGCCCAAAGGGTGGGACTCTGAACTGGTAACGTTGCCTCTCCAGGTAGAACCATAGGTACTTGTGGTGCACCAGTATGTGTTTGTATGCATCTTGCATATCCAGGGTGCTAGCCAATCCTGCTGTTTCAGGTAAGATAGAAAGCATCCCAGAGAAACCATCCTTAATTTTTTTTTGATCCATGCACCTGTTCAGTTTTCTGAGGTTGGAAATGGGGCATATGACCCCTGATTTCTTGGGTACTAGGAAGTAGTGGGAGTAGAACCTTTTTGTTCCATTCAGACTCTGGCACTATTTCCACTGTTTTGTTTTTCAGCAGGCCTGCAACTTCCTGTGTCAGCAACTCTGAGCTGACGAGAGAAGTGCCTCCTTGGTGGATGGTCCTGGGGGTGCCATCAACTCCAGGGAGCACCCCTCTCATATGATCCTTGGAACCCAGTTGTCCATTGAAATGGCTTCACAATGACAGGAAAAACACTAGGACAGGAAACCTGGGTGAGGTGCACCCCCCCCAAACTGGGGAGGAGTGATCTGCCTTGGGCAGTTAAAGTAGACCCGGGGCCAGAGCTGCAGATGGTGGCTTTCGGCACCTGTGCCTTCTGTTGCACTTTCTTTTGGACTTGAGGTGGTTGGGATCTGTTTTGAGGGCCCCCTCTGCCTTTGCCACAAAAGAACTGCTTGTTATGGAAAGAGCTGCATCCTCTACACCCTCTATGGGCTGTAAGGAGCTGACCAGGTAGTCTTAAGCCAGTCTGAAGGTCTTAAGAATCATTCTAGTGTCATTAGACTCCTTCAGAGACTGCTCCACCTGCTATCCAAACAGATGGGTGCCATTGAAGGGCACAATCATGATCCACTGTTGGATGTTTCAGGTGAAGCCAGCAGTACACAACCAGGAATGCCTTCTCATCAAGGGAATCCGTAGAGGCTTTTAGCTAATGGCTACTAGATTCAATATGTTGAAACTGTCAGCAGCATTTCTTGCTTACCCTGTGTGTCTGACAGGGCTTCCACCAATGATTTAAGCTTGCACCAGAGGGCACACTCATACTTCAACATAGGGCCTTCGTAACTAGCTATCCTTATGCCTAGGGTAGCCAAGCCATATATCCGCTTCCCCATGGTGTCTATTTTGCGCAACTCCTTATTAGTGGGGTGCAATGTGACTTCCGTGGACACTATGGCTGTTATTCTTAGTCAAAATGACTATGGCATCAGCCATTGGCTGAGTGAAATATATGAGTGTGGACCTAGGAGCTGCGTATTTTCTGTCCACTTGTTTAGGAACAGCTGTCACAGTAGCGGGCCTCCTCCAGGTTACCTCCAAGAGAGTCTCCAGGGCTGGCTGGATGGGATGGAAAAGAGAGAGAGACTGTGATATTAGGCCCATTTAGGAACTCCAGCTGGAGATGCCTAGCCTGTTCTATAGCTGCTGGCTCAAAATTTTAAGTACTGTGAATGCCTTTGAGTACAGCTTGAAAGTAAAGATCCTCCTGTGTTACGGTGAAAGGAATTTGGTTCAAGGTTCTGAGAGCCATAGACAGTGCTGTCCTCATTCCTATCAGTACAGATCAGGTCTGGATCTGAATCATCTCCTTCACCCAGAGGGCAGAATGGAACCCTAAAGCATGACAGCACTTGCTGCAGCCTCAACAATGTAGTGGACACTGGACCCGGCCCCAGATAGGGTCTCAGAAACAACACCGGTGGTGGCACTGAGGTCAGACCTGGGATCAGCCCCAAAGGAGTCAGCCATGGCAGAGGATGGCACCAGTGTTGGCACCAAGGTAGGCCCTGAAGACCCTGACACCGGACATGACACCAACTACAGTGTTGAGAGTCCTGCTGGCCCCGAATGATTTGGTAGAGGCACTGTGGCTGCCCCATCCCTGAAGGGATCACGGATGACACCACAAGTGGCATCCACACCGGAGACAACAATGTTGGTTCCAGCACCAGGGCTGGAGTCGAAGTCAGCAGCATGCCTAAGTCCAACAGCACCAAAGGGGCACAGCCCCAGCAGTCCTGAAGGGATGAAGGGCCAGCACCGTCAACGGCGACACCACACTTATGCGCTGATATCACTGCTCAATGAGAGATGCCCAATTTCCAAACTGCCCACTGAAGACCCTTCAATTAGACAGAGAGAGGTTCCAGGATAGAGACACCAAACCCAGAAGCCTGGGCGACTTTAGTGTCAGCACAACACTAGGGTACACAGGTAAAGTCTCACTAGTTCAGGAGCCAGATGCATTTATTTATTGTCTAGGTCCAAAAGGTTTGATGACTGTTTCTTATCTAAAAAAAAAAAGTGTGTAGAATCCAGATTTACAATTCTTATTCACTCAAAGTTGAAAGTTTTCTTGGAAAATGCACTTCTTCAATGAAAAAATGAACTTGGTGAAAACTGTAGATTTTAATTAATGGTTCCTTCTTTAATTTCAATTCTATAAGCTTTTATTGAAATACTACAGACATGGTAATAAAACAGCAACATATGTATCAAAGGCTTAATATTAACATTATTTATTTTATTCTATATCTAGCTTGAAACAATCAACGTTTTATGACGTTGTTGAACATACTGTAGCGAGCTGTGTTGACACTCTTTACTTTCTGTCCATACAAGGTACACATAAAGCTCTCAATTGTATCCTCAGTTTCTTTAGACAAGTGTGGACAACCCAGTTTTCCAAATGCCTGTGTGTACTCTATTCTTTTCTATAACTGTTAGACGTCGCACTTTCCCCTTGCCTTTGAACACTGGTGAATAGTCATACCCTGTCAGTGCATGGAGACCTGGTAGAGCTGCACACACAGGTCTGCTTAACTCTGCTGACAAGTGGGATACATCACTGAATCTTCTTGCGTTATTTCCTGAATGGCCAACGTCCATGTGCAGTTTGAGATTATCGTTTAGACTTGCATGATACAGCAAAATGACCAGAATATCAGTATTATCTGCCCTGACCACTACATGCACATCTTCACCCTCATTTTGCCTGCAAATGTAGTGTATGTGTTGCATGATTCTTGTGTCTGCTTCCATGTGTTTGCTTTTTAGGGCCTTGCACTCTAGTCTGAGCATATATCCAGCTTTCACTTTGTGTGAGTAACAAGTTTCTCCTACTGCATACATGAGCTTTTTATCACCTAGAACTTCACAGTAGACATCCGAATTCCATGCTGTAGCTAAAAAACCTAGGAGTGCCTTCTTGAATGAAGATGAAGACAGGGATCCAGCAAAGTCTCTTGGTTGGCTTTGGTCAGGACCAGTTATGAGATAGGAAAGCGGAGCAATGCTATGCTTTCCTCTCTTCTCTTGTTCAAGACATTTGATCGATGGTGACTTTTAACAGTCACTGACAAGGTGGACTTCATTTGTGGAAGTACAGCAAACAAGAGGCAGGATGGTTTTTGCCGCACCATGGAATGTTGGTGGCAGGTTTGTAAGACTTCTAATCAAGAACATGGCATCAACCACAGTGGCATTTACAGCATTGGGGTGGCTACTTTGGACTCTGGTCTCAAGTTTCTTCAGCAGTGTTGACTTCATTGTTGTGTTCATTGATCCATCAACATTTCCTAAGGAGGGGGGCCTGGGGTTAGTGGGTAGGCAAACACCGTCATAAGTTCAACTGTTGGAAATCACAGATAGATATAGCAAGCATCCAAAGAGATCTCAAGTTCCTTTCAACTAGACAATTTTCTTGTCCTTGTTCTTAATCTTCACCTTCATTGCAACAAACTTGTATCTTTTGATGGGTTCCTCGAACCTACTGCCTTTGGTAATGCATTCATCTCTAAACACATGATACATCTCAGTACCTATCTCAGTAACCTGTAACACTTTGTTTGCTACCTTATGTGATACTGCTTTTCCACTACCTATTGAATAAAGATTGCTGTCCTCAAACACATCCTGGAATGGATTCATGGAGGAGTCTGTTGTGTTCAACAGCTTGTTTAGATCCTTCGAATCTCATTTAACTCTAAAACTCTTCAGCACTTGGCTGGCTTCTTCATGGCTGACAAGACCAACTTTTTCCATAAGACTTCCAACAATTTTACTTCACGTTGACTGCAGAATGCTCCACCTCCTCTTTGCATTGATGTTCTGTCAAAGAAGAAATCCCGGGTTAGTCTTGATGCAGCATCGGCATTAATTATCTGTTCCAAGGTCAAGTCTATGTCATTTCTGCTAAACCCTCTCTTTGATCTTGCAATGGTTAATGCTCCATTCTCAGATTTTTTCCTTAGTCCAGGGTGATCTACCAGTTTTGACTGCAAGCTCTGTGGGTAGCAATTTGTTTCACGCCCACTACACTCCATAAGAATGTCCATGTACCTTTTGTGTAGCAATAGTAATGATTCTTCTTGCATTCCATTAACAATGATGCACTGCACATACTTAAGTCTGGAAAAGGCAACCTAGTGACTGTCCCTCATCTAACTGTATTCACATTTTGTACCTGTGCCCTTTATTCGTTCTGCCTTTTTTATATACTTGTTCTTAAAGCTGTTGTGGTACTTCACTTCTTTGGCTATGAGATCAATACTACCTACCATAATATCCATTTGTCGATCATCCATTTCTTTTGCAGTGTTTTTTATGCTGTCTGCTGCTCCATAAGTTACACATATTGTAGGATATTCAAAAGTCTCCTTTGACCCCTTAGGATTCCATTTCTTGTATGACTTGCAAAATATTCATTCATTTGGGAATATGCCTGATGTAGATGCTGCAGACTCAGACAGAGCACCATGAGCTTGGGAGTGAAGCAGTTTTGCTGGATAACTCTTTACAATGTCTTTTTTAAAGTTTCATCAGCTGCAAGTTTACCAGAACTCGTATATGCAGTGAAGTTCTTGTAGCAGATATAATGATACCCATGGCTGCTGGAGTAACGTTCAGGCAATTCAAGACACACCATGTTGTACTTTGACAGCGTTTGACTAGAACCAATTACATTAATAACCAAGTAAACTGAGTCTATTAAATAAATTAGATAAATTAAAATAAATCAGTAAATCGAGTCTATCATATATATGTAAAACTTTTAGTTACTCTTAAGAAAGTGCATTTTCCAAGAAAACGTACAACTATGGATGAATAAGAGTTGCAAATCTGAATTCTACACACTTTTTTACATGAGAAACAGTCATCAAACCTTTCTGACCCAGACATAGATAAATTCACCTGGCTCCTGATCTAACAGCAGAATCACAAGAGGATCACCTCGACCTGTGCCTCTTCTTCCCCTTATATTTTCTATAGGAAGAGGCTGAGGCAAAATGGTGCAAAAATCCTGACGCAGAGCATGTGTGGGATTTGGACAGTTTCTTTTTGTCATTCAGGGAGGACTGTCCATCTTCCCTGCTGCTGGAATGCCCATTTCCAGAGCACCCACCCAGAGCGAGATGGTGGTGGTCAGACACAGCTCCATTACTGAAGCAACTTGCCTGTTCAGGCTCCTTACCTCCCACTGTCGCCAACAAGGCAGGGCTGAGAGAAATCTTAACTTTTGTGTGTGTGTGTGAAAAACTAAACTGACACAAAACAAAACTCTAGTCAACTTTAAACCAAAGCCAATGAACCGAACATTAATATAGAAACATAGACTTTGATGGCAGATAAGGACCGCTTGGCCCACCTAGTCTGTCTATTTCCCTACTTAGAGGATAAGCTGCAGATCCTATTTAACCAACAGCCTATTTCTTCCTACCCCCCACAAAAAATTGCCTCATGTCTGTCCAGTGCATTCTTGAATTCTCCCACAGTTTTAGACCCCACAACCTCCTCAGGAAGGCTGTTCCATGTGTCCACCACCCTCTCTGTGAAAAATACTTCCTCACATTGCCCCTGAGCCGTCCCCCCTCTATCTTCAAATTGTGTCCCCTTGTTCTTGCACATCTCTTTTTCTGAAAGATGCTACCCTCTTGGACTTTGTTGATTCCACTGAGGTACTAAATGTTTCTATCATGTCCCCCATCCCTCCTTTCCTCAAGGGTATACATATTAAGCTCCCTTAGTCTCTCCTCATATGGCTTCTCTTGCAGACCCTGCACCATTTTAGTTGCCCTCCTCTGAACTGCCTCCATCCTGTCTATGTCTTTGGGGAGATGGGGTCTCCAGAACTGGACGCAGTACTCCAGATGGGGTCTCACCAACTGTCTGTACAGGGGGATAACAACTTTCTGTTTTCTGCTGGTGATGCCTCTCCATATACATCCCAGTATCTACTGCCTTCTCACATTGCTTGCCAACCTTAAGGTCATCTGATATGATTACCCCCAGGTCCCTTTCCATTTTTCTTGTTGTTACTACCTCCCCCCCATTGTGTAATCTTCCCCTGGATTTTTGTTTCCCAGGTGCATTATTTTGCACTTCTTTGCATTGAATACAAGCTGCCATACTTCTGACCAGTCCTCCAACCTTGTCAAGTCCCTTCTCATCCTTTCCATGCCTCCTTCTGTATCAACCCTGTTGCAGATCTTTGTGTCATCTGCAAAGAGGCATACTTTTCCTTCCAGTCCCTCTGCAATGTCACTTATAAAGACATTAAAAAGGACTGGACCCAGTACTGAACCCTGCGGTACCCCACTAGTAATCCCTCTTTCTTCAGAGTGCACTCCATTTACAATTACCTTCTGTGTCCTGTTGTCCAGCCAATATTTTACCCAGGCTACCACCCTGGGACCAACTCCCAGGCGGGTTAATTTGACGATTAATCTTTTGTGTGAGACTGTGTCAAATGCCTTGCTAAAGTCTAGGTAGGCCATGTCCACTGCCCCTCCCTGGTCTACAACTTTGGTCACCCTGTCAAAGAAATCAATTAGATTCGTCTGACATGACCTTCCCACTGTGAACCCATGCTGCCTTAGGTCCTGTGCCCCACTGACCTCTAGGTACTCAACAGTTCTCTCCTTCAGAAGTGATTCCATCACTTTCCCTACCACAGAGGTCAAACTGACAGGTCTGTAGTTTCCTGCCTCTGTCTTGGTCCCACTTTTGTGAAGGGGAATCACATCAGCCTTCTTCCATTCCTCAGGTACCACACCATCCTCCCATGATTTGTTAAAAAGGGTAGTCAGTGTTGTCACTAGTTCTCTGCTTAATTCTTTTAGAATTCTGGGGTGAATTCCATCTGGCCCCATTGCTTTGTCCACCTTCAGTTTTAGGACTTCTTTCAGAACCCGTTCTTCTGTGAAAGGACTGAGATCAACCCCAGTGCTTCTGTTAATTGGATTAGGCACCTCCCCCACTTTCTCTTTTGTGAATACTGAACAAAAGTATTCATTCAATATCCCTGCTTTTCACTGTCCCTCTCTGCCCACCCACTGTCCATTCTATTCAGCCTCACTATCCCTCCCTTTGTCTTGCTACACCCCTGATATACCTATAAAAGGTTTATCCCCCTTCTTAACCGAGTTGGCTATCTTTTCCTCAATTTGGGCCTTTGCTATTCTGACTACCCTCCTTGCTTCCTTCTGCCTTAACTGGTACAGTTCTTTGTCCTGCTCCTTCTGTGTTTCCTTATACTTCCTAAATGCTATATTTTCTCCCCTAACCTTCACTGCCACCTCTTTTGAGAACCAAAGTGGCTTTTTCTTTCATTTTGAATGTTTATTTGCTTCACACAAGGCTTGTTGCCTCTGTGATGGCAGTTTTGATATTTCTCCATTGTTGCTGTACCCCTCCTTCTAGCCTGTTTGCCAGTGCTTTTCTAAGACACTCTCCCATCTTGCCAAAGTCAACCCTCCTGAAGTCCAGAACCCTCACTTTTGTATGACTTGACTCTGTAGCTGAGTTTATTGTGAACCACACTGTTTGGTGGTCACTTGTTCCCAAATGGCTACCCACTTCTAGATCTGAGATCCTCTCACTGTCCACATTTGAGAGTATGAGGTCTAAGATTGCTCCCTCATGAGTAGGTTCCAAAACTAGCTGCCTGGTGCATGCCACCTGAAGTGAATCAAGAATGGCCCTGATTTGGATGTGGCTGCAGCAAAGGTGCTCCAGTTAACATCTGGCATATTAAGATCCCCCATCAACAGTATCTCCCCTTTCTCTGCCATCCATTTTCATCTGCCTTCCATCATATCCTTTTCCATTCCCTCCCCCTGACATGGGGGTCTGTATACAACCCCTGTGCAGATTATGGTGCCATTTCTAGTCTCTAAGGTGACCCACAGTGCCTCCTCTCCTCCCTGTTTACTCTTTTGTTCAGTTGCTTTTATCCCTTCCCTTACATAGAGAGCTACTCCCCCTTCTCCCCTCCCTGTCTCTCCTGTAGGTTGTGTACCCTGGTATGTTAACATCCCAGTCATGGTTCTCTGTGTACCATGTTTCTGTGACTGCTATGATATCCAGGCTTCCCTCTTCCATCAAAGCCACCAGTTCAGGGAGCTTGTTGCCCAGACTAAGGGCACTGGTACTCATTACACTCCATTTCTTGAAGGCCTTACCCTTTTTTGCCCCATCCCTGTCCTTATTGCGTTTGTCACTTTCTCCATTTACCCCTGCACTTCTCCCTATCGACATCTCTAAGTTGGTGTCTACCTCACTTAGTACCCTGATTTTTGGGGGGTGGCTAGGATTTCCCTGCTCCTTTCCAGTACCTCCCCCCTTGGCTAGTTTAAATGCTTGCCAATGAAGTATTTAAACCTATCACCTAGGATCCTGGTTCTCCTCTTGGACAGATGCAGCCCATCATGCCAGTATAGGCCTACATCCCTCCAGGTGGACCCCCAGTCCCCAATGAAGCCAAATCCCTGAGCTCTGCAACAGTTTTTCAATTACTGATTGAATCCCATGATGTGGAGCACCCTAGCCTCACCCATGCCATAGACAGGCAGCACCTCCGAGAAGGTTACCATGTGCTATTTGTCTAAGGTCTCTTCCCATCTCCACAAATGCTTCTTACACTGCTCTGATCCCTTTCTTAGCCAGGTCATTTCTCCCTAGGTGGACAATGACATCCAGCTCCCTCCCCTGTGTAGCTGCTCCTGCGATCCTGAGGATTTGCTCCCTGTCCCTCCAAGCAGTGGTGCCAGGCAGGCACCTTACCTCCCTTTCCCCTTCCTCCCCCAGTTCTACCTTCCTAACAATGGAGTCCCCCACCAGGAGTTGTTTCCTTCCCTGTGGGGTCCCAAGCCACCCTCCTGTAGGTCTCTCTTGTGAAGGTTCCCAGCATCCTCCTTGGTCTCCACTGTGGGTGCCTCCATAGAGGAACCACACTTTTCCAGAACAGCATAGAAATTGTGGAGAAATACAACTGGAGGGATGTGCCTCTGTTCCACCACCCTCATCCTCCCTGAGTCCACTGTGGTCCAACTGCTTCTCTTTCTTGGCAACCTCTGAGGCAACAGCAGTGGCCCTGGTGGTCCCTGGGTGGGAGAGGAGGTCCCACAAATCCTGGCTAACTCAGCCTGGAGATGAGCAACTTCCTCCCTTAGCCCAGAGAAGTGCCTGCAGATGGGACAACACTTCATCCTCCAGAACGTCTCCCAGAAGACTGCTGCTCCACAGCCACTGCACTGCACTGCACTACTCCCATCATGTCTTTTTTTCTGGCCCCCTAACTGTTGTTTGGAATACTTACTCTTTCCTCTGTTTATTTCTTTTTTTTCTCTCCCTACTTACTTACTGCCTCTGTGCCCTTTTAGCTCCTGATCTTCCTGTTCTGAGACAAGAAGTTCCTATATTTCTTAGTAGTCGCCTTGCTTGCTCAGAGTCAGACCTCCAGCAGCTAGGGGAGATGGAGGGCTAGTCTTGCCCTTCCAGGACAGTGAGTCTTTGGTGGCTCTGCGATCACTCACTTCCTGCTCCCAAACAGGAAGTTTCTGTTGTCAGTTAAATCCTGTGCCTATAAAAGTAAAACTGATTTAAGGGAGGGGTGGAGGGGAGGGAAGGGAAGGAGGGCCATATAGTCCCAGTAGAGAAGTTTAGTTATACCAGTAGCTCCTTCCTCCTGGTGTTCTGTCTGTTCTCTGGCAGAAACTATCTGGGACAGTGTTTAAATTTGGTTTTAATCTGGCTCCTTCTAGCTAAGCCACTCCCCCTACTTTGCAAATCTTTCTACACTTAGTTAATTTCACAGATAACAATTCCCTTCTGACACCTGTGACAAGCACCTAGATAAGTACACAGATAACACAGATATCAATTCACTTCAACTAACTCTGACAAACACACAAACTCTTTTTTTTAACTCTAAATTGAAGGTCCCAGTACAAGAGTTCTAATTCTTAGTTCCAGTAGAGAAGTTTAGTTATACCAGTAGCTCCTTCCTCCTGATGTTCTGTCTGTTCTTGTTGTATTGATGGTGAAGTTCTTGGCCCGGCAAGGAAAGTGCGATGCTGTGCACTCGATGGTGGGAAGAAAAGAATGAAACAATTGGGGCTGCTGTCACCATATACCAGCAGGCACATGCAGTGACCCATGTGTGGGGTATTCTGACACTACTAACTCCAACCAGAAAGGTTCTCGCTCCTGTGGTGTCCTATTGCCTCAGTCTTATACCCATTAGTGGGAATCTAAGGAGCAGACTGATTCAATGAAGATCATAATTTACAGCCATAACAAAATATGGAAAATTAAGGATAAAAAAAAGTTAAAATAACATAACATTGGTTGAAAGCAAAACTTCAGAAATTGGGGAATTCAAAAATTAAAGTGTAAAATGTTCCAGTACACAAGTGATTATGCTATGGAGTTTCCAGAGTTAAAACCAGACAATAAACTAGTTTTTTACATAATTCTTTTGTTGCTGTAAGGTAAGGTGGCATAGGCATGGACACACACAAGTAGCCTTCTCAGAGACAAATGCCATGTCCCCTTTCTGAACTGGCCACAGATTTAAAGATGCACCTCAAGCACCCCCCCAACTATTATGTCTACAGTACATCTGCTTCCCACCAGTTTGTGGAGAAAATGAAAATTACATACTATTAATTCTTGATCTTCTAGAATATCTTCACCATTCATGCCGGAATGTCTATGTCTGTGCCGGAGGCACTAGGACCTAACAAGAGCGAATGTCTTTAAAGCTTTGGAGGTAGGGATCAGATGTTGGAGACAGCGCCGTCCACAAGCCAAACATATGACGTGGCACTTGTGGGCTGGACAGTAACTGATGCAAGCCCCCCGCCTCCTCAATTCTGTTTGCCTAGAGAGGTGACAAAGATTAAGAAGAAAGGGAGGGCTGGGGCCAGGGAGCCCAAGGGATAGACAATAGCATATAGGATATGAAAAGAACAAATGAATAAAAACTGACCAAGAGGCGGCACGGTGGCACTGAGGGTTGAGGCGCTGGACGCCACACCTCGCGCTACGCCGGTGACAGGTTCAGGAACAGACTCGGGTGGCGGAGGGGTCGGCAGGGAGAGGGAGGATTGGCGTCCCAATGGATGCTCTCTCCTCCCTCAGGGAGTGAAACCAAGAGCATCTACGTTCTGCATCCCTCCATAGCGGTGGGCACCGATATTAGGATGGGGTGGGCGGCTCCATTCGCGGAGCCAGGAGGGGGACGTTGACGGTGCCTGAGATGTCTGGTGTGTGTCAGCACGCCACCACTCGGGACGTACGTCCTAGCGCCCGACATCTCAGAGGGCAGGGGAAACCAGGGAGAAAAATGGAAAACACCTCTCAGCAGCCCTGGATGAAAGCCACTCCGGTTCCATCCGGACCACCAAGAGGGACAGACCCCACTGTGCAGGAGGAGAGAGGAGGCACTCTAGGGGCAGATCCCATGGAGGTGGAATGGGGGAAATAAGTGGACGGAAGGAGTGGACTCCGAGAGCAGACAGGAGAGATAAAGAAATAAAGTAAAAAAAAAAAAATGACCAAGAGAAGAAGATGGGTTTGGAAGAGGGACTTTATAGTGGCCAAAGGATGACAAGGTCAAATGGGCAGCAGAGAGAGAGAGAGACAGTGCAACGGGGACCCTGAATTCTCAGCAGAAAGCGAAGGTGTCAAAAGAGCTGACTTGCTCTCAACCATGAAACAGCATGGATCATGCTCTCTGACCCTCAAGCTAAGAACATGGTCCACAAGAATGTCGAAGGATCAGCTTGGAGAGGCAGATTTCAAGGAAAGAGTCACTTCCCTGAAGTCTTAGAAACAGGGGTGGAGCTGTGTGCCCTGGGGAAAACATTGCCAGCCATAGTTGTGCACCTGGAGGTACAAAAACTATAATAGGCTGGAGGACGGTGCGTCCCATATGATCAAAACATAATATGGGAGAATAGAGAACCTCCAGTCTCAAAGGTCTGAGAGATCCAAGTCAGGGCTCAAAAAGTGCACCAATAGGTCCTATTTCCAAGCAAGAAGTTATATTAGGAGTTCAGGAGATAAAACTGCAACAAGGCTGAGAAAACGGGGTCCCTGCTAAAGGACAATTGCC
The DNA here is from genome assembly GCA_016271365.2 of Neoceratodus forsteri. Taxonomy (NCBI): domain Eukaryota; kingdom Metazoa; phylum Chordata; order Ceratodontiformes; family Ceratodontidae; genus Neoceratodus; species Neoceratodus forsteri. The sequence goes on along the minus strand of CM057454.1, from coordinate 1,073,164,098 downwards.
ACGTATAGGAATCCACAAAACAGGAAGGATTCCCATCCTCTTGACTCCCTGTCTCTGACTGAAACATCCCAAAAATAGGGGATTAAGATAAAGAGAGATAGAACAGGCCACTAAAACAAATGCAGGAGGTGAAGTGCAAGGGAACAGAACTTTGAACTGGTAAGGGAACTGGGCTACAATTCCCAAAAGTTTCCAGTCCCTGGAGCATATGCTCCTCTGCAAGGCCTTTTTCCCCAAGAGGGACAAGAAAATGTTATCCAACAGCCAAAAAATATAGGTCCTCTCCACCTAAAGTGTCGGGGAGGTTAGAAAAGAATGAAACAATGGCTTCTAAAGCCCATCATTACTAAAAAGGTCCCTCTCTCCCACTTAATTTTTTTAAGGAGAAGGAAAGGGGGAAAAATGGACTTCAAAATGAGTCCTTCCAGACTTGTATTTGCTTTTTTGTTTGTTTGTTGTTTTAAAAACAAAGGGAAGGATAGGGAAAGGGGAAGGGGTAAGAACTGCCCCTTAGGGAAAAGTCCCCCCCCCTTTTTTCAGAGGGCCACACCAGGGCATGTGGGGTGAAGAAGTCCCCTGAAGAGGTCTGCCCCTAAAAAGACCCCTTTTTTAAGCAAAAAGGGGGCAAGGCTGAAAAGGGAAGGAGGAAAGACTGCCCAGAAACCTGGTCATTGTGGGGGAAGGTGGGCAGGCTGCAGTGATGAATGGTGAAGATATTCTGGAAGATCAAGAATTACTGTATGTAATTTTCATATCTTCCAAGAATAAATCTTCACCATTCATCACTGGTGGGTCTGAGTACCAAGCAACCACCAAAGATGGTGTTGGCAAACAGTGAGGGAAATGGATATTCCCTCAGCCTCCTGTGGGGAAGACACAAAGAGGCGGGGGCCCCTCATGGGTCTGGTGAGGCCAGAGGCTGGTTAAGGTCAGGTGAAGGCTCCTGTGGCCTGGGAGCAGGAATGTGCCCTACAAGATCATGTCTGGCCCTAGGGGAGAAGAAGTGGGCCCCCTGGTAATATGAGATGATCACCCTATGCCGGGCCAAGGATGATAACCCGGAAAGACGCAGCTATGCTGTCCACCTAATGCAGACCACAGTTCCTACCAGTCTGGAGCCTACCTCATTGGCATTGTAGTACACTCTCGCCTGGTGTCTTGCTAGCTCCAAACCCTGTGCAGAAAGGCCTATGACCTGTCTACCTGCCTCACAATCTGCCAGAGACACTAGCAGCTGACCCAGCATCACCCACAGGTGCCTGCCATAGGACGTCTGGTGTGCAGCAATGCACAACATGGTGCACACTGCCGAGAAAACCCTATGACTCCAGATTTCTAACTTGGTTGAATCTGACTCCAGGCAATAGTCGTGCACTCAGCACCTATGCCCAGAGGGAGTATCCAGGAGCTGGACGCTAGAAGAAGGATGTGGCATGGCTCCTGGAAATCTCAGGGGTGTGCAATACCTGTGCTGGATGTCCCTCAGGGCTGGAGAGGGGGATGAGGTATGGAGTCAGACCTCTCTTGATACCTCTGCAAATGGCCGAGGCCACGGAGGTATGACTGTTGAGTCATGATTGTACTCCCCAAGGAAGATCAGCCTCAGATGTACAGGACCGCAGCAGGAAAAATGGGACAGTCCCAGCTTCCTCATCATCTCTGGAAGGAACTGCTGGTAGTGGATGTACTCAGCAATGGAGGAGAGGTGGAAGGAAGAGTTCTCTTTCTCAGTGGAGAAAGTTGAAGAAGAAGAGTAGCTGGACTCGGGAAGGGGGGCAGTGGTGCCAGGCTTTCAGTCTGAAAGATAGCCTAGCCCACTGCCCTCAAGTAGGCGGGGAAGGCAGTTACCGAAGCCCTGAACTGCTCCCAGGTCAGAGGTCCCGTAGGATCAAAAATGCCCAGGAGAGAAGTGGGACAAGCAGAGGAGAATGAGGAGGTAGGTCATGATGGACCAGGCCAGGTCCACAAGAGTGAACAAGGGACCTACTCTGAGGGAGGGGACTGTGCATCATGTTCACCTGTGAATGCCCAACCATAGAGGTGCAATCTAGATGGTGCACCTGGAGGGTGTCTCCCAGGTGGGGTGATTAGAGCTGTAGTGGTCCCACAGAGCAGCCCCTATCCCCACCTACCGCAGGCCCAGATGGTTCAGGGGGGCCAGAAGACCAGAGTCTACACTATGACTCCAGCTAGGGCCCCAAGCCACTCTAGACATGGAGCATGGCATTGACTAGGACCTACAAGCCCCCACCTCACCTGATTGGGCTCTGCCTCTTGGGTTAAGACTAAGAACATCCAAATCAGCAGTATCCTGGAGCAAGAGAGCATCACCATGTGCAGCAACATAATCCCTCTGAGCACCACAATTGTTTTATTTATTTAGCTTTTGTTGACCAGGTAAGTGCACTAGACAAATCCTGCCTATTTTCAGGCACGACCCGGGGGAGAGGGATACAGATGAATGCCAACTGACCTTGAACCAGGTTAAGCTGTTGGTGGTATTTTTAGTGAATGAGGGAAATTTGGCCAGGACACCGGGGAAATTCCCCTACTCTTTTCGATAAGTGCCATGGGATCTTTAACATCCATCTGAACTACCACCAATCCAGGCAGATGGGACCTCGGTTTAACGTCTCATCTGAAAGACGGAGTGGCAAATGGCACCAAGTCAGGGGTCCCGTAGGACCACAAATGCCCAGGAGAGGAGGGGGGACAAGAAGAGGTGAAGGAGGAGGTGGGTCATGACAAACCAGGCCAGGTCCTCTACCAGGGCTTTGAGAGTGAACAGGGGACTTGACCTGAGGGAAGGGACTGTGCATCTCTTCCACCCATGAATGTCCAACCATAGAAGGTCGATCTAGATAGTGCCCTTTGGGGAGGGGATCCCCCAGGTGGGGAGATCAGAGCTGTAGTGGTCCCACAGGGCAGCTCCTATCACTAGGGATGTAAGTTTGTCATGGCAGTCATACACGTCATTGATTCTGTGATGTTTAATCTTTCTTCAGGACTTCCATAACTTTCACTAGTGTCATCAGAATGTAGCAATGATGACAGTGCTACAACATTTACTACTGTTTACTAATGATTTCATGAACAAACAATGAGTCATTAAAACCTCATCCATGACAAACTTACATCCCTACCTATCACCACCTACCACAGGCCCAGACAGTTCCAGGGGGCCAGAAGACCCCAGTCCACACTATGACTCAAGCTAGAGCCCCTAGCCACTCTAGACATGGATCACGGAGTCGAGAGATCTACTAGTTCCCACTTCACCTCACCCTAAACTGGGGAACCATGGAAACATTGTGACACTGCCCCTTGAGTTAAGCCTAAGAACATCCAAATCAGCAGTATCCAGGAGCAAGAGAGAGCTGTCACTGTGGGCAGTGAGAGAACCCCTCTGAGCACTGCAAACAGCACCAGAATAGGGGTCAGTGCTGGGGGCAGCACCAGAACCCAATCAGGCACCAGAGATGGCACCAGAACACAACCAGGCACCATTCTCTGCCCTGCCATCCCCTCCGGTGCTGGAATCGCCACTGCAAGCATCCCATGTCACAAGCGGGGAGGCGCACCACTGTTGGCACCAGGCCATGACGAACTCCTAGAGGACGACACAGACGCAAAAGGCCTAGGGCTAGGCCCAGAAAAGTCTCCTCCTTCACCAGGGCCCGGAAGCCATTAGGGATAATCTCAGTCCTTACCCTCCAGATCATTTGACCACTCGGTGGACGAGATCCAAAAGATCTCCAATTGGTGACTGGCTCCAGAGGCCTTCCCATTCCAAAAGCAGTGAATGGCAACAGGAGGGGACCTGGTCATATGGACAGCACCATCCCACTCACTGGCCTTAGTGCCAGGAGCTGAAGCAGTGCCAGACTGCAGCCCCAAGAGACCCACAGGTGCAGGCCCAGTGTATAGTTGTGACTCTACCACCAGGGTTGTCTGGACCCCTGAGGGGGTACAAGGCTGGGAGGGGGCACAACTGGCTCCTTGGGGGGACTGGCTGTCCCACAGACCCATCCCCCAAGCCTCCCGTCTAGGTGAGATGAGGACTAGTGGAGGCCTGGCCCCCCTTGGTACATACAGTATCTGGGAGGGACTCAGGGAAAGAGCCCAGGGACCTTACCTTAGAGTCACGATTGTGACACCTGCCTCCAAAGGTGGGGGTGTCCTGTCCCCACCTCACTGTGTGAATTTCCAAAGTGCAAAAGTCCATTGAGAGCAGGCATCACAGAGATCCAGGTCATGGTCCGCTCCAAGGCAGGTCGAGCAACCATCATTGGGAAACAGCAATCATGTCTGTCCCAGATGGACATGTTTCTTTTACAGGGGCACTGATGCATGGGGGAGATTCTGTCCTCTTGGTCATTTTCTTCTGCTTTTTTAGGCCTCTGAGGACCAGACATGATCGACTCATGGAAAACAAAACAAAACAAAAAGAGCCAAAAAAAGGGCTCAGCGCCGTACAAAGGAGACAAAGGAAGAAAGGCAGTGGCGAAAGACCGAAAAATGCTATACGGCATTAAGCAAGCAGCAACTAACAGAACTTAGGCCATGTGATGCAGCAAAAAATGCCCAATGCTCCCATGGAATGCTTTCCTCAACAGCGAAAATAACAGAACCAAGGAGGCAAGAGGGCTGGCATTGGTTACTGGCCTGCCCATGAGCACTATGTCATACGTTCGCCTTGTGGGTGGCACTGTCTCCAATGTTGGAACCCTACCTTCAAAGCTTTGAAGGCATATGCTCCCACAGGGTCCTAGTGCTTCCAGCATAGACCCACCAGTGATGAATGGAAAAGACTGACTCTTGGAAGATCCCTGAATCTGTCTCTGTTGAACACAGGTTCTAGGATCATGGATATGTTGTTCATCCACACTTATTGGCATGTCCCTTTCCCATTTAAATCTTGCCGGAAGTCTTCAAGCTGGCTCCTCCCTCCCACCTGGGTGGTATATTTTGATTTATTTATTTTAGAGTTTTACTAGGAAGGCATGCTGAGCGGAGACCACTCGATTCCAGATGCGTCCTGGGGAAGGGGGAGTAGGAGTATATACAATACAATAAACACGCAGGAAAATGCAGTACAGTAACAGATACACAAGGCAGCTACAGTACAATTTGCTACAGAGTTCATATCCCAAAATGGTTACACAGTAGATGGGTGATCGGAGTAACAAGCAGATGAGTGAGCACTGCAGTACTTAATAGAGCCAGAAAGGAGCCTAGCATACTTTTACATATACTACCTATTTAGCGATACAACTGGGGGAACCATGGAAACAGGTGGATGGGCGTGGTAAGAAGGGAACGAGCTAGGTGCATGTGCAGGTGGGAGAGAAATGCACCTTGAGGAGATGGTTTAGATGCTGGGTGCTGTCTACGTGCCTAATGTCAGCCAGCAAAGAGTTCCACAGTTTGGGCATTCAGAAGCTGAAAGCAGCTTGTCCTTTAGATGAGGACATGCGTGGAACATAAAGGAGCCTGGAGTCTGAGTTTCTGAGTGTATATGCAGTGGGGGGCTGGACAAAGAGGGCCAACTCGAGGTATGATGGAAGGGACTGAGCCCAGAATTTAGCTGTAACCCTAGCACAGTGGGCCTGTCTGCAGTCCTGTAGTGACATCAGGTCAAGTGACTTGTAGAGGATGCAGTGTGTGTCGAGGGTGGGCAGTCCAGGGCAAAACGGCAGAAGGAATGGAAGAGGGGATCTAGTCTCGTTAAGGTTGACTTTGAGGCCGTGCTATAGACTACATCCCTGTAGTCAAAAATAAGAAGGATCTTTTTCTGTAGGATTGCTTTGCGGGCAGGTAAAGGTAGGTAGGCCCTGTTGCGATATACAGCACCCAGTTTGGGATGAAGTTTTTTGTGCATTGAATCGATATGAACAGAAAAGTCGAGGTGCTGGTCAAGCCATACCCTGAGGTATCTGAAGGAGGTGCAATCCTCCAGGAGGGACCTGTTGGTGGTGTGGAAAGTAGGGGTTGAGGAGAGACGGGAGAGTCGTTGCTGTGTCCCGAAAGGTTAGTGAGACAGTTTTCTTTGGATTGAGAAAAAGCTGGTTTGCATGAAACCAAAGCTGAACAGCACTGAAATCCTCCTGGAGTCTATCTGCTGTATCAGAGGTGGAGGGACCCAATGCAAACATTACCGTGTCTTCAGCGTACATGTGGATGAGTGAGTGTGTGCAAGCCGAGGGCAGGTCATGTGAAAAATGGAGAACAGTAATGGGCGGATAAATTTAGTAATAGGCCCACCTAAGCATTCCACCTTTTGGCATTTAAATCTATCCCTGCTCCAAACTAAAGAAAATCAGGAAATAATAAAGGAGACCGTAAAACAAACTATACAGGATAATAATGCACCCGACATATCCCCCAGTACTCTATGGGATACAGTTAAAGCCCTAGTTAGGGGTAAATTTATAGAGATATCTGCAAAGGCAAAGAAACGAATTAAAAGACAAAAAGATTTACAAAGTCAGATTGAGGAACTGGAAAAGCAACAGCAACATAGTTTAAATAAAGATAGAGCCAAAGCACTCAAATCATTGAAAAAAGAATATTTAAAGATTTTAGATTATCAAGTAGAACATAAATTAATCTACTTAAAGCAGAGGTTCTATGAGGGAGGTCCGAGGGCTCTAAAGCTTCTTACCAACAGACTGAGGCAATATAAGAGTAAGGCAACCATAGCCAAGATCAGGGACCCTATCAAACACAAACTGCAGTTCAAAACTGAGGAAATAGCAGAGTCTTTTCGAATATACTACCAAAACCTGTACGCTAAGGGAAATCTGTCTCCAACCCAGGTTATTAGAGAATACCTGGCCCCTTTAAACCTTCTGAAACTTACGGAAGAACAAGGGAAGGCTTTAACCGAACCCTTTGCAGACACCAAGATTACCCAAGAAATTCGGAACCTGAAGACAGGAAAGTGCCCGGGTTCAGACGGGTTACCCGCTGAATTTTTCAAATGTTTTAAAGAGACCCTGGTACCAATACTTAAAGAAACTTACAACTATGTAAACATAGCAGAAAGTCAAACACCCCCATCCTGGTTCCAAGCGATAGTGTCGGTCATTCCAAAGCCATCCAGAGACACCACTAACTGTGCTTCATACCGCCCCATCTCAATATTGAATACTGATTATAAAATTCTGATGGCCATTCTGGCCAAGAGAGTCCAAAAAGTTCTTCCAGGTCTAATACATATTGACCAGGCGGGTTTCATTCCAGGTAGACAAACAGTGGACAACATTAGAAGGACTATCAATATTATAGACCGAATTCAAACTAAATCTACCCAAGCGTGTATAATGAGTTTAGATGCAGAGAAAGCATTCGATCAGGTCTCTTGGGAGTTTCTTCAGGAGACTCTGGGCGACTTTGGATTTCCCTCACTGTTCTGCCAATTAATTGCTAAAATATATACAAATCCAATTGCATACATACGAGCAAATGGATACATATCTAACCCTTTCAAGCTACATAGAGGTACACGTCAGGGGTGTCCCCTATCCCCTATACTATTCGCTCTTTATATTAAGCCACTGGCTCAAACCATACGACTAAACTCGGATATACAAGGTATACACTGGGGAGATACTGTACATAAAATAGCGTTGTATGCAGACGATGTACTGTTGTATCTATCCAATCCAGAGAATTCCATTTCCAAAGTTTTTCAACAATTGGAAGCATTCTCCCAGATATCAGGTTACAAATTAAACAGGGCAAAAACAGAAATTTTGACCTTCAACTTCTCCCCATCACAAGAGCTTAAGACTAGATTTCCCATGAAATGGGACTGCCCCACTATTAAATACCTTGGAGTGAAATTAGGGAAATCCCTCGGATCCTTATTCAGAGATAACTATCCTCCCCTTCTGCAGAGTATTTGGTCAGACCTACAGAGATGGGCTCTCCTACCTCTTCCTTTTTACTCGAGACTACAAGCTATCAAAACAGATATTTTACCAAGGTTATTATATCTTTTTCAAACAATTTCATGTATAATACAAATAGTACAGATAACACAGTGGCAAAGGAAAATTATGGCATTCCTATGGCGTGTAGGCGCCCGAGAGTAAATATGCACACTTTGTATCTTCCAAGACAGGCAGGGGGGAAGGCATGTCCTAATCTGCAGAACTACTGGCTTGAGGCCCAAATGAAAATGGCCCTACTATGGGCTCACCCTTCATACATATCCCACTGTAAAAAAATGGAACTTTATAGCCCTCCAAATGCGACTCTATCAATGGATATATTTAATCCACCTGCTCAGGTGGAGTGTGCTGCTTATCAGGGACACGCCTCGAAAATAACATTGCAAGCATGGTTCTGGGGGACTAAGAGAGGATATACTGCTAAAAATATATGGAGGTACAGAAATCGGTGCTTCAATTCTGAGTTTAGACCACCGAGATACCATAAAGGGTACAAGTGTCAAATGAAGAGGGGCATTTATGCTCCTTGGCAGATCCTGAAGGGGCAGGATGTCAGACCATTCGAACTTCTAAGAACCCAAAACAAATGGGTTAACTCTGACTGCACATATTACTATCAAATAAGAGACTATATAAATAATAAACAGAAACAGATGCAGGCTTGGCAGGACGAAAGACCCTATCCATATGCTTTTGAGACAACATGGGAGAGTATCAACGGAAAGGGAGCAATAACCATGCTATATAATAATATGATAGCAGATAGGGCCACAATATACAGAAGACTCAACAGAATTGGTCATTAGAGCTAGAATCACCTTGAACTCCCAACTCTGGGAGAAAATCTTTAGAAATGCCTGAAAAACTACTTCATCCCCAAATTGGCAAGAGTTTACCTGGAAGCTTAGAATCAGGTTCTTTCATACCCCAATGAGGCTAGCTAAAATGGGATTACTGTCTCAAGGGGTTTGCTGGAGGGACTGTGGGAGCAGTTTAGCAGATTATTCACACGTATTCTGGTTCTGTAGTGAACTCCGAAGCTTCTGGAGCCAGATTTGTGTCCACTTGTCTGGTCTCTTTGGCTTATCATCAACTACTATAGCCCCAGTGCACTGTCTGCTAGGCTTCTATCCAGAGGGGGTGGAGGGAAGGGAAGCGCAGTACCTTTGGACCATTCTTACAATAGCCGCTATGAAAGCTTTAACAAAACATTGGCTACAACTAAGCCCTCCTCTAATAGAGGACTGGCTGGCAATAATCTCCCAAATTCAACATATGGAGGACATTACTCATTCCATAAATCACCAAAATCAAAAGTTTATTAACAGATGAAATAGATGGGATAGATATCAAAGGGAGACCTTCCCAGCCAACTGAGGTTTCTGTATAGAATTACTAGGGTCTTTAACTCCAACTGCGGGGTTCCTGGGATAAATGATGACAATGTTAAAATGGGCCAGGCAGACGGTGCTTGAAGCTACATTATACATCCTAGCTCCTTCCTTTAGCCCTCCCCCCATAACTTAGATGAAATAAGCTGGATAACCTAAACAAGTGCTTTGACCTGGCAGTGACAGCTAATTGTTAACTCTTTCTCTCTCTCTCTTAGTTTAGTTAATTTATAACGCTTAAACATTAATTGGTTTTACTGAACTAAAGTCTCTTTAACTTTGTGTGGGAGACAAAATACATTCAGTAAATACTGGTTAAATGTATTTAGGCCTTATCTTCAAGCATACATGGACATGATATAATAAAGATATTTGCTTCAAAAGTTAAAGCAGAAATAATGTCTGGATGTACTCAACAAAAAGATTGTATCTTCTAAAATATACTTGTATGACACAAGGATAAAACAATAAACTAGTATAAAAAAAAAAAAGAACAGTAATGGGCCAAGGACCGAGCTTTGAGGGACTCCGGAGGTGACAGGGAGAGGGACAGAGGTGCAAGAGTCTATTTTTACTGCTTGTGACCTGCCTGCCAGATAGGATTGGAACCAGCTGGTGGCTGCTTCTGATTGACCAGTGCGGTAGAGTTTGGACAGCAAAAGGGCATGGGAGATGGTATCAAAGGCTTTGGCAAGGTCGATGAAGATGGCTGAGGTGGTGTGCCCTTGTTCCATACCAGTGAGGATGGCATCTGTGAGCCTTAGGAGTGAGGTGATGGTGGAGTGTGACTTCCTAAATCCAGACTGGTATGGTGTGAAGAAAGAAGAGAAGTCATGAAAGGGGGCAAGTTGGGAAAGTACAAGGTGATCCTGCAGTTTAGCTAGGATGAGGAGTAGGGATATAGGGTGGTAGTTTCCTAGTGAGGAGGGGTTTCCGCTTTTAGGGAAGGGGATGACAGTGGCATGCTTCCAGTCGGATGGGATTTCAGTAAGGGAGAAGGAGAGATTGAATAGATCAGCAAGTGATACAGCGATGGCAGGGGCAGATAGGTGGAGTATTTTGAGCCCAGCCCTGAGGGGCATTTATCTTTGGAAGGGTTGAGAGCCTGCAGGGCTTTAAGCACTTCAGTGGGAGTAACCAGACGAAAGGTGAAACTGGAGGCTGAGGCGGTGGGCGGACAGGTAGGGGGTGAGCTAGAGGGGTTGGGGGATGCACAGTTGGTAAAAAAGATGTTGAAAACTGAGGCCACTGCATCTGGCTCAGTGACGATGGAGACTTCTACATTTAGGGCTGGTGTGGGGGGTTGGGTAGCGGGGGAGAAAAGTGAGTGGATTGTTTTCCAGAATTTAGCTGGGTGGTTGATATTGGTGTGGAAAGAGGCCTTGAAGTAGTTTGCTTTGGCCTGACGTAGAAGTGTAGTGCAGGAGTTACGGAGTGCTCGGTAAAGTTGGTGAGTCACCGGGGAGCCAGTAGTCTTATATGATTTCCAGGCGTGATCCCTGGCATGAAGTTGGTCTACGATATTAGCTGTGACTAAGGGCACCCCTTACTCTTGACCTTCTAAGTGGGGCATAGTAGTCCCAGATGGCTAGAAATCTGGACTTGAACAGCTCTAGGGCAGTGTCAATGTTTGGTGCTTGTTGGATGCAGGACCAGTCACTGTATGCTAGGTCATTTAAGAGTGCACCAAGGTCGAGTGATTTGAATGATCTGGTGAGCAGCATCCGGGGGTGAGTGCTTTGGGCCGGTATATTTTTCTTACCATGTAGATCATGTGGTGGTCGCTTAAAGAGTCTGGGAGGAGTCCGGCTACAAGTATTCATTGGGGGTGGGAGGTGAGGCCCAGTCTAAAAGGGAGTGGTTCTGAGATTTGTGATTTAAGCATGTAGGTACAGATATTTGTTGTGCCAAGTTTAGGGCATTTACCTGGCTACATAGCTTAGAGTTAGCAGTGGAGAGCCAGTTGAAACTGAAGTCTCCAAGGATGTGTAGCTCACCCCCTGTTGTGAGTGACTTTAGGGTTCTCAGGTGGTCCAGTACGGCAGGCATGGGGGTATCTGGGGCACAGTACGACCCTGCTATATCTATTGGAGTCGTGTGTGGTAATGTGATTTTGATTAGTAGGGAGTCAATGGATGGCGTGGGCAGGCGGAGCTGGATAGGGGTGAACTGGTGGTGAGATGAGATGAACATGGCAATGCCTCCCCCTCTTTTTTCACCCTGGCGATCATGCCGGATGACGGTGTAGCCCGGGATTGCTATTTCTGTATCCAGGTTGAGGGGCTTGAGCCAGGTTTCGGTAATTATCAGAATATCTGGACGTAGTGTTAGTGCAGTTGACTGCAGTTCGGTGAGCTTGTTGAGTAGGTTACATATGTTCAGGTGAATTATCTTTAAACCCCTTGGTAATCTGAGCGATGGGGAGGGGTTAGGGCTGGGGGGTCCAAGGTTTAGCTCGACATCCCCTGCTAGTAGGAGCAGCAGAGTTAATAGCCGTTTTGTTTTTAGCATGATCCATTGGGACTTGCAGCGGGCATAAAGTTGCTGGGAGGCTTGCGAAAATGAACAGGTTGGGGATATTTTTAATGCTGTCAATCCTGCATGGAAGGAGGGTGGCAGGATAGAAGCCCCCATAACTCAACTGGTCAGGAGGTTTTGAGAAGGTTTCCCAATGTAGGAGGTAGCATGGAGGGGGAGTGGCTTCACTGGCCGTAGAGTAGTGAACAGGCTGTAACACTGGGTAGGAAGAGGGTGGGAGGGAGAGTAGAGGTGAAAGCAGGCATAGTAAGAAGAGAGAAAGTGGCAACATGTTTTAGATTGCTGGGTTACTGACGAAGATTATTTGAGTTTAGGGTGACCTCTAGTGGCTCAGGTTTAGATTGCTGGTTTTTGTAGGAGATGTGAGTAAGGGAGGCCTCTAGTGGCTCAGTCAAATAATCTGCTAATGAGAAAGTTGACTCATTGCCTAAAAACAACATCGCTGAGCTCCTCCTCAAGGAGGCAGTAGCTCTCGTGGCGGATACGTCTGCAGACCCAGGCTTTGTCTCCAGGTACTTCCTGGTGCCCAAGCGGACAGGGGGCTGGCGCCCCATTCTATATCTCTACGACCTGAATCAATACCTCAGGTCACGCACCTTTTGGATGGTCACTCTGTCCCAGATCATACCATCCTTGGAGCGAAACATGTGGTTCTGTTCACTGGATCTGCAGGACGCATTTTTTCATGTCCCAATCCATCCGTCCCATCAGCAGTTCCTCTGCTTCAGGGTCGAGGGAACCCTGTACGAGTTCTGAGCCATGCGTTCGGCCTGTCATCGGCCCCACCGGTCTTCAAATGCATTGCAGTGGTGGCGGCCCATCTCAGGTGTTGTGGGGGGGGTCAGAATTTACCCCTACCTCAATGATTGGCTCCTTGCAGGTTCCACCCAACAGGAGGTGGAGAGGTCCAGGGATCTGGCCCTCCAACCCTACTCTGAACTCAGCCTCCGGATCAACGAGGCCAAGTCGAAACTCAAGCCTTCTCAGATGATGGGCTTCATCGGGGCAGAGCTCGACTCTTCTCAAGCCAGAGCTCGGATCGAAGCGGACAGGGCAGAGGTTCTCTCCTCCTTTGTCCAATCATTTCTGGTTGGTCACTTGCGCCCTGCCCAGGACTTTCTGCGCCTTCTGGGCTACATGGCGGCGTGCACCTCAGTGGTCCATTGGGCCTGGTTGCATATGCACCCCCTCCAATGGGAGCTGGCCGCTCAGTGGACTCAGCACCACGGTCAGTTCGACCAGCTGATCACGGTAACCCAGAAGATGTGGGATGCTCTCCAATGGTGGACCATTCCAGACTGGTTTCAGGAAGGGATCCCGTTTGTCCGCCCAATGCCGACGGTTGTCCTCATGACCGATGCCTCTCTCAGGGGCTGGGGAGCCCACATGGGGGACAACAGGGCCTATGGAATCTGGACGCCCAAAGAGTCCCAATGCCACATCAACCTGTTGGAGCTCAGAGCAGTCAGACTGGCACTGTCAGCTTTCACTCCTCAGCTCCAGGGTCAAGTGGTTCAAGTCCAGATGGACAATACTACGACCATGTACTACCTCAACAAACAGGGCGGCATGCACTCCTGTCTACAGTGCAAGGAGGCGCTCCACATCTGGACCCTCATAAGCCAGTTGGAGGTGGATCTCCTAGTCATCCATGTGGCAGGAGCCTCGAACCAGCTGGTGGATGTTCTCAGCCACATAGGCCAGACATCCAACAAGTGGTCTCTTCATCCAGAGGTAGCTTACAGCCTGTTCTCCCATTGGGGCAAACCGATGGTGGACCTGTTTGCCTCCAGGCAAAACACCAAGCTGAGGCTGATTCATGCCCGCCCCCCTCAGCAGGGCTTGCAGCAGGGGGATGCCTTCTTGAGGCCGTGGACCCCAGGCCTCCTCTATGCCTTCCCTCCATTTCCCTTGATTCACAAGGTGTTACTCAAGGTGAGGAGGTACAAGGCAAAGGTGATTGCATATAAGACTAGTTATATGCTCATGCCATCGGCTAAAATGGCCATTGCCAGGGGGATTCTGCTCCCCACCCTAACCTATGGGGCTCCCTTATTTGGGGCTGCTCATAAAACTGACCTACTCAGATGGGATATTACGTATAACGACATATGTCACTATGCCTCTTCTGCTCCTCGGCTTAAACGCCATTGTCAGCTTTATAATGATCTTGGTTGGCTGTCTCCGTTAGCTAGTAGGAAATACTACCTTGGCTCTCTTATTGATTCGATAATTCGAAATCAAACCCCTAGGTGTCTTGCAGCTATGCTTGTTCTTCAGGGCACACTCCATGATCTATGATCGGCTGATGAATCCTTTCTGAATTTGCCGAGATGCCGCACTAGGAAAGTAACTGTTGCATTTGAGCATGCAGCTCCACAGCTGTGGAATTCCCTTCCCCTCGACATTAGACTTTCTAGCTCCCACACATGCTTTAAGAGAAAACTGCGCTCGAATCTGCTAATTGCTGATACCTGTTCCTGCTTTCACCCTACCTAATGACTGATGTCTCTGGCCATACAATAGTATTTCCTCACCTCTATATAACCCTCTTACTGCCTCAGCCTGTTCTGGCTCCCTTTCCCTGCCCATATACAATCTTGCACTGCAGGCATCTCCCTTCCACTTACATACACTCCTATAATCTAATTTCATGGCTTGGTCCCCTCTTCCTCACTTGCCAACCTTTTCCTTAATGACACCCCCTGCTCTCAATGGTTATTTCTTCCTTTTGTATTACCTGTTTTTGTTTTTGTGTACCTTGTTCTGTTCATATGATATGTCACCTGATAATTTATTGTTCAAGGTCCTCTCTATTCATTGCATAGGTAGGCACCTATGAACTTATGAATGGTGTACTACTCTGTATGTCTATGATATATTGTATCCACTTTAACTCATTGTATGTAAAGCGCTTTACTTTGTATGTTCTGATATATTGTATCCTCTTTAACTCAGTGTATGTAAAGCACTTATAATTTGTTATCCTGTTAAGTTTCTGCATGTCTGTACTCTCCCGGGTCGTGCCTGAAAATAGTCATTTTATGGCTAGTGCACTTACCTGGTTAAAAAAAGCTAAATAAATAAAAATAAATTCTGGTAGCCCCAGACTGGCCGCACCAGTTCTGGTATCCAGATCTCCTCAGCCTCAGCTGCAGGCCCCTGGCATGGCTTTGTACATGCCCGGACCCGATATCTCTAAACCAGGGGAAGGTCTTCCATCTGGACCTTCAATCCCTGCATCTCACAGTCTGGTACCTGAGCGGCTGAAGTTGCAGGCTTTGGGTCTTTCCAAAGATATTTACACTGTGGTGGAGGCATCTAGAAAGGAATCAACCAGAAAATGTTATGCCTTAAAATGGAAAAGATTTTCCATTTAGTGTCTAGGTAAGCGACTGGACCCCTTATGTTCTGTGGCTAACATTCTTGACTACCTTTGGTCTCTCTCCAAAGGGGGTCTACGGTCATCTACCCTCAGGGTGCACCTGGCACCCATGTCTGCTTACCAGGCGTGGGCTGGTCAGCTAACATTGGTGCAGGAGACAGTGGTCGGGTGCTTTTTCTAAGGCCTGGATCACATATCCCCTCCCGTGCATCAACCACCACCTCCGTGGGACCTACTGCTGGTATTGGTAAAGCTCATGGGCAAGCCATTCAAACCAATGCACAAGTGTGAGCTGTCACACTTGTCATGGAAGATGGCCTTCTTGGTGGCTATCATGTCTGCCAGAAGGACAGGGGAGCTCCAGGCGCTTTCGGTGGACTCCCCTTATCTGGTCTTCCACACGGACAAAGTTGTCCTGCGCCCCCACCCGAAATTCCTTCCAAAGATGGTGTCAAGAATTTTACCTGAAAGTCAGCAAACACCTTCATTACCCACTACCACATCAACCTTGAGTCACGCCAGGATGCTGGTTTTGGGACCTCAGTTCTTCAATCTCTGTTCCCTATGTAGGGTGTGTGTGCCTTGCCTCCCTCCTCCCAGAGAACTGCTAGAAGTTTGCCAATAAGTGTGGATGAACAACATATCCACAATCCTACAAAAACAGGTTACTCACCTGTAACAGTAGTTCTAGGAGTGGTATATGTTGTTCATCCACACGGACCCACCCAACCTCCCCGGCTGCGGACGCACACAACCTGGCTTCCAGTGGGCTAAGATCTGGCGTCATGGGGTGCAGCTGAGGTATATACCACCTGGGTGGGTGGGAAAAGCCAGCTTGAAGACTTCCAGCAAGATTTATAGGGGAAAGGGACATGCCAATATGTGTGGAAGAACAACATATACCACTCCTAGAAAGTACAGTTATGTAAGAACTTACCATAACAGTAGATCTTCGAGAGAGGCTCTTGCAGTTGGTAATTACATATAGGACTGAAGCCGGCAGGCATCAGGACCACACAGAAAAATTTCTAGCTAGCAGTCTCTGGCTAGGGACCGCCCCCATGTCAGGTGACCGGCATCAGGTGACGTCGGTATAAAGGGGCGGTCCCTCACGCCCGCCTTCCAGTTCTTTCCCGCCAAATGCCAAAAAGGCGAGACAAGAGAGAAGCGGATATTTCCCTCACTGGAAAAGGAGCTGAAAAAGCTTAGGGGGATGGAGGGCGGGAAGGTATTACCTACTGCAAGAGCCTCTCTCAAAGATCTACTGTTACAGTAAGTTCTTACGTAACTGTACTATCTTACTTCGAGAGGGCTCTAGCAGTAGGTAATTACATATAGGACTGAGTCCCAAGCAGTCTAGAACAAAGAGAAGCACACAGGAGGAGGAAACTACCCATAGGGGAGCCTCTGGCTGAGAAAGACTTAAGAAAGAAATCCTTGCAGAACAGCCAACCCGAAGCCGGCTCTCCGGTGAGAGGCAATGTCCAAACTGTAGAGTTTTGTAAAGGTATGGACAGAAGTCCAAGTTGCAGCGGTGCAAATATCAGCCATTGACACATTCTTGATACAGGCAGCAGAGGCCATGACACCCCTGGTGGAGTGACCCCTGACTTGGCCTGGCAAGGTCTTGTGATACTTGTCGTAGCAGAAAGTGATACAGTGAGCCAACCATTTGGACAAACATAGTTTGGAAACAGCGTTGCCTTTTCTTCTGCTGGCAAAAGAAACAAATAGTTGGCAGTCTTTTTGAGATCCTTTGTTAGTGTAGTATCTCAGAATCCAGTGAACATTCAGGGTATGTAAAAGATACGCCCCGTGATTGGAGTGCTGCGTGAAAAAGGCAGGCAGTTCAATGGACTGGTTCAACCTAGATTCCGCTATCACCTTAGGAAGAAACTTAGGGTTGGTGCGCAGAGCCACACGTTCCTTATGGAAAGTCAGATACGGAATTTTGCACATCAAGGCCTGAAGCTCGGAAATTCTTTGAGCGGAAGTAATGGCCACTAGGAAGAGAGCCTTCCATGAAAGGCACTCAAGTTCTGCTGAAGCTGCCAGCTCAAAGGGAGGCAGCGTAAGCCTCTCAAGAATCAAATTCAAATCCCAAGGAGGGGCAGGAACCCGAATGGTGTGTCTCAAATGAAGAATCCCACGTAGAAAGGTCTTCACGACCTTCAGCTGAGTGAAAGTTCTATCCCCAAAGGGAACATGATAAGCGGCCAGAGCCGCCACATGAACCTCCAAAGAGGAATGACTGAGACCCAGGTTGAAGAGATACCGCATGTAGTCCAGTAGCCGCCTGACAGGGCAGGAGAAAGTCTCCAAGTCTTTGGAGGAAGCCCAAATGGAAAACCATTTCCATTTCATGGCATAGGTGGAGCGAGTGGACGGCTTCCTGGCCTCCACCAAGATCTCTGCCACTTGAGGGGAAACCCCAAAACGGGCCTGTGCTACATCTGTAGGAGCCAAGCATGCAGCTGAAGGGATCTGAGGCCCGGATGGACCAGGGACCCCGATCCTGGGTCAACAGAAGCCGTGAAAAAGGAAGAGGAATCGAAGGTTCCTCTAAGTACTGTTGCAGAAGAGAGAACCAAACTTGCCTGGGCCAAAAGGGAGCGATGAGAATCATACAGGCCCCTTCTGAGCTGAGCTTGTGCAGGATCCTCGGAATCAATGGAATTGGGGGGGAAAAACATAAACGAATCTGCCCTTCCAATCAAAAGACAGAGCATCTCTCCAGAGCCGCCCGCACCCTGGAGCGAGTGAGCAAAAGGTGGGCAGTTTTGCATTTAGTGGGGACGCGAACAGGTCGACCTGAGGGGTTCTCTAATGTAGGAAAATGCCGTCTGCTATTTCCTGGTCCAATTCCCACTCATGAGGCTGTGCCGAGGATCAGCTCAAGTGATCTGCCAATGAAATCTCTACCCCCAGGACGTGGATCGCCGTGAGATGAAGGTTGTGAAGGGTCACCCATTCCCAGTCCCCCCCCCGTTTGTTGAAGTACCAGACTACACTCACATTGTCGGTCTGGACTGCCAGGTGACCGGGAAGCAGAAAGGGGTGTAATGCTTGAAGGGCGTACAGCATTGCTCTGAGCTCGAGCACGTTGATGTGAAGCATCCGCTCAAGAATGGACCACGAGCCCTGGGTGCGATGAGATCCTAGATGAGCTCCCCAACCTTTGCCCGAGGCGTCCATTGTCAGAGTTTGGGAGGGGGGAAGAAGGCAGAAGGGAACTCCCCAACAAAGGTTCTCCTGAACCAACCACCAGTGCAAATCCCAAATCATCGGGGTCGAGACCACCACCTCTTGGTCCAAGTCATCGACCAACTGATCCCACTGAGACCGAAGAGTCCACTGAGAGATTCTCATGTGGAGCCGAGCACGTAGAGCTGTTGGAATTGCAGCCGCCATGAGCCCCAGGAGGTGAAGGACCGACCTGGCAGGGATTCGCCTGTGACAGGACAATAAGCTTGCCTGAGCCTGGAATGTGGCCATCCTGTCTGGGGGTAGAAAGGCCATACCAGTGGTCATGTCCATAATCGCCCCGATGAACTGGAGGCATTGAGATGGGATCAAATGGGATTTGGCCTGGTTGATGGTAATACCCAGGCTGGTAAAAACCTGCCTGGTAAGGCAAAGTGAACGCCGGAGCTCCTCCCTGGATGGGGCCACCAGGAGCCAATCATCCAGGTACGGGAAAACCGGCACTCCCTGGGTACGCAGGTGGGCTGCCACCACCGACAGACATTTGGTGAATACTCAGTGGGCCGAGGAAAGACCAAATGGGAGGGCCCTGAACTGGTAGTGGTGCCTCTGGACAGCAAACTGAAGGTATTTGCGGTGGTAAGGGTGGATAAGGATATGCAGGTATGCATCCTGCATGTCCAGAGCGCACAGCCACAATCCCGGCCGAAGGAGGGGAAGGAGACTCTACAGGGAAAGCATCCTGAACCTTTTGTACTCCACAAACAGATTTAGAGAGCTGAGGTCAAGAATGGGCCTCACATCTCCTGTCTTCTTGGGGACCAGGAAGAAATGGGAGTAGAAACCCATCCCCTGAAGAGAGGGAGGGACGGGTTCTATTGTCTCTTTCAACAGAAGGGAGGAGATTTCTTCCTGAACCTTGAGAAGATGTTCAGGGGAGTAAGATGACCTGGGGGCAGTTTCTGAAGAAACTCTATGGTGTGGCCCTCTGCTATAAGCTGGACAACCCAAGCGTCGGTAGTGATCCTCTCCCAACCTGGCAGATGAAGGGAGAATCTCCCGCCTACCAGTTCCTCTGGATGGAACAGAGGCTGTGGGAGAGGGAGGAGTCAGGAGGTGTGGGGGCACCATGGCTGGAGCTCCCGCAGCCCATTTGGGTGGGGGGTGGGGTCTCGAAACCAGAGGGGCCCGGCATTTGTTGGCCCGCTTTCCTTGTGGTTTCACCTTGGGCCATGCGCGATGGCGAAAGGAATGACACTGTGCTTGAGGGGCTCTGTACATGGAGTCAACCTTCTTGAGAGCAGTGCCCTTCTCTCTCAGCCCGGGAATGATGTCCTTGACATCACCACTGAACAACACTGAACCTCGGAAGGGGGCATCCTGAATGGCGGATTGTACTTCCGAGGCCAACCCTGACACCCGAAGCCAGGCATGTCGCCGCAGACTCACGGCGAACGCCGAACTTCATCCAGAAGTGTCCACCGCATCGTAAGTAGCGCGCAGCATGTGCCTAATGGCTGAACGTGTGGAGCGGACTAGGTCTGTCACTTCCTGTTTAGTCTGGGACTGAGGAAGGGTGTCCAACTTAGCTTCCACCTCGCTAAGGATAGCCTTTTGGTAATCCCCCATGTGAGCCACATAGTTCAAGGCTCTGATACCCAGAGTGGAAGAAGAAAAGACCTTCTTGCTGTACTGGTCCAGAAGGCGGGATGCCTTATTGGGCGGGGACGAGCGGAGGTGTTTCGGGTTAGCCAAATGGCCGTGGGCGGCGCTGATCACGACCAAATCAGCCTTGGAGTGTGACAAAAGAAAGTCATTCCCCTTGGGAGCCTGATACAGCTTATCCACCTTCTGAGGAAGGGGGACTAAAGCTGATGGTTGTTTCCAGATAGTGGGGATGAGGTCGGCGTGAGGCTCAATCCAGGGTGGAACTAACATGGGAGCGACCATGGGCAGATCCAAATGGGCAGCTAGCTTCTGCTTCTGTGGATCCGGCTCTAGCAATTTCCACTGATGAAGAGCCTGGATTTTTCTCAGCAACTCCGTAAATGAGGGATCCTCTGGAGGGGACTTCGGAGGAGTCCTGGGCCTGGGCTTGTCAGGAGTGCGAGGCTCGTCTGGATCAGAGCTATCGGAGTCATCCGATGAGTCCGACGAAGAAGGAGGAGACGAAGACCCCGCCCCACTCGGGGAAGGAACATGGCCTCTAGGGGGCAAGGTGCCACCCCAACCTTGGACCCCGTAGCAATGTCCCTGGGGTTGGGAGGGAGGGTCTCTTGCCCCAGTGATGGGGATCCAGGACTGGGTCTGACATGGGCGGCTCTCCACCTCTCTGGTGAGCTGAGCCTTGGCCTCAAGCGCAAGAAAGCTCCAGCAGTGTCCACGCAGATCCACGGTGGAGGCTGTGGAGAAGGGGGAGGAGGGATACGGATACTGGGTTATCCGTGGGATATCACGTAGCTCAACAGCGGGAATCCTGGGCGTCGGGGTAATGAGGCACGGGTACTGCAGCATTGGATACTGGGGCGAGGTACTGCGGTGCCAGATACTACGAGGCCAGATAAGATGGCATCAGATAAGACAGCGTAGATCCGGCACGGGCTCTACGGAGTAGAAGGTCAGGAGGAGGCCCATAGGTGAGCCCAGAACAGGGGCCCAGAGCGTCAGGTGGCGTCCTACAAGGGGCGTCAGCTGGCGGCGGGGCCGGCATCAGGGTCTGACGTCAGGCCATCCGGACCTATGGGAGAGAAGCCTGACAGAGGTGCCGAAGAGTCCCCAGCGGTGTCCGGAGGAGGGCCAGAGCGATCCTCCGGGTCCAGCTGGGGAGAAGCAGGGGCCTCGGACAGCAGAGGTGAAGGCTGTGGGGAGCCAGTGGCGCCTGATGAAATCAGAGGATCCAGCATAGGCTCCTTCACCGAGCGACTGCCGGATGGGCTGGCAGGCATCTGACCGGTGGGATCCGGGTGGGCGTCAGAGGAGCCAACGTCCGACTGATCGGACCCAGCGCCCGAAGAAGGCTGCACAGGGGAGGCGACCTTGTCGGGTGGCTTGACAACCTTGCGCTGCCCCGAAGGGTCGAGCGACTTGGCGGTCGGCTCCGGGCGGACGTCGGAGGAGCCGATGCCCAACTTACCGGACAGGCTCGAACCAGAAGGCCGCACAGGGGCGGCCTTACTGGGAGCGGATGCCTCCTTTGCCCCGGATGCTCCCGACTGGCCCGAGCACGAACCAGCTGGGGGGAGTGATGCCATCTCAGACACCACCAAGACAGCCGTTGAGGAACGGTTCCCCCGGAGGGGACGTTACCTGAAGGGCGGCAACTCCAGCCGAAGTTGTCGCGCCGCGGATGAGTCCCGGTCCCAGTGCTTCTCTTTCTTCTTCTTCTTAAGGCCTTTGGGAAAGGTGGAAGCCTGTCAGAGCTTTTTCAGCTCCTTTTCTAAGGAGAACATCTTCTTCTTAAGTATGTGACCCTCCATGGACTGCTGCCTTCTTTTGCAGGTGGCCGTGTTGAACTTCAGGCAATGCTGACAAGAATCCACGGGGTGGTCAGGGCCTAGGCAGATGAGGCACCGAGAATGGCCGTCCATCTGCAGGAGTTGGGCACCGCATGAGCCGCACTTGTTCTTGTGCTCAGACATGGTAGGGGACGACATACAAGGCAGGTAAGAAAATCCTGATGAAAATAATCGAAATCGGAGAAAAAACTGATGGTATAACTACCGGCGACGATAGACTGACGAGCAGTGGAACTTAACCATGAGGCACTGTCGAAAGCAAACAGCAGGAAAGAACTGGAAGGCGGGCATGAGGGACCGCCCCTTTATACTGACGTCGCCCGACGCTGGTCACCTGACATGGGGGTGGTCCCTTGCCAGAGACTGCTAGCTAGAAATGTTTCTGTGGGGTCCTGACGCCTGCCAACTTCAGTCCTATATGTAATTACCTACTGCAAGAGCCCTCTCAAAAGTAAGATCTACTGTTACAGGTGAGTAACCCATTTTTTCTTACCATACAACAAAATATGTCACTGCTGAGTCACTGGGCTGACCAGAGACATAAACTTCTGAATTTTCTTTTGTACCTAAGAAAAGCCAAAGCATTCATATCGATCTTATGATCCAACTGCCTATGTAAGCAGTGTTTATCACATACTTACAGGTTTGGATTTCTGTTGGACACCACCCTTGCTATTCTTATTCTTTGTATTGAATATCTTAAACATATTTACGGACAAATTCAGGCCTACATACCCTGGGATAGACAACACTGGGTTCCTTGAGGCATCTACTTGCATTGCCCTAAATTAGTATATCTGAGCTACACTTATAACAACCCCCTCCTCTAGATAGTGGGCAGTGGCTATACACTACAAGATGCCCACCAGAGACTGGCCTGGCTGGTGCCATGTCTTCATGGGAGAGGGTGTTGGGGGAGTATTGCTGGAATAAAGGGATGCAACATTTCAGGACTGATGGCGCAGGAAAAGAGCAGTCTGAGGATCTTGAGACCAAGAAAGGCTGGGAGCAACCTGGGGCCAGACTGCCTATGGAAGTCCAAGCAATGTTTAACTAGTGGGACCCTGTTGTTTCAGTGATTGCATGTAATAGCATACTAAGTATATAGAGGGAGCATCTGGAGAATGTTGGGACAGTGGGGGTTCCCTTTAAAGGGGAGCATCCTGATGGCCACTGGGGCCTATGGACAGTCCCTGTAAAGCCTCAGAGGGAGACCCTATTGGGGGGAAGATTGGGAAGAGCCCATGCCATGGAGAAGGAGCATGAGGAAGCCAAACATAGTGCCAGGAGAGGAAGTGCTGGCTGTAAGGTATGAGATGGAGCAGGAATGCAGGTAACCTGTGGAGTTCTATGGATACAGATCCCAGGGTGGAGGAAAACCTAAAGCTGAGCTGGGAATCCTGCTCAGAGGCTACAGAGGAACTGCTCTATGGTATGCTGAGTCGAAGCATATGGGAACTGCTGGGTTTCGACCTAGGCTTCCACTAGGAAGAATAGGGGGAGGCAACTGCTGTGATACAGCAAAAGCCTCGACTGCTTTGCCTTGTATATTTTGAAGAATTAAGTTCTGACTGGCTTTCACAACCTGATGTCAAGAGAATATGCCACTATCAATCTGTATGACTGCTGATGGACAAGAATGGAGAGACAATCAAGGCATCCCATGTTAGAGGGGACAAATGTGTGTTGCAGATGAGCACAGTAAATGTGTAAGAGTGGAACAGGGTGAACATACTGTACACTCGGGGGTCCTGACGGTCTTGTCTTGACAGTGGCACAGATGCGTGCTGTGACAAAGTAAAGGCTTTAGGATAGCCATGCTCTTAGACTTTCTGCAGTCACTGAATAATGACACAAACTGAACTGGACTATGCTGCATTTATGAACAGATATAGTACAGTTACGTAGGAACTTACCAGAACAGTAGATCTTCGAGAGAGGTTCCTTCAGTAGGTCATCACATATAAGACTGGCGCCACCTGGCATCGGGCCGCACGGCAGACTTTTCTAGCAATACCTGACGGGGGACTGCCCACCCGGCGTCACGTGACTGACGTCAGCATGACTATATATAGTGGGCGGTCCCCACGCCCGGCCTCCAGTTCTCCCGCCAGAGCCAGGCAGAGGCCATTCAGCAGGAGCGAACAGGAATTGGAGACCCTGTAAAACATAATGAGGGGAAGGAGGGAGGGAAAAATATGACCTACTGAAGGAACTTCTCTCAAAGATCTACTGTTATGGTAAGTTCCTATGCAACTGTACTATCTTACTTCGAGAGGGCTCCTTCAGTAGGTCATCACATACAGGACAGAGTCCCAAGCAGTCATTCCAGAGAGAGACCAAGAGAAAACTAGGGAGGCGGAAGCTAGCTCCAGCAGATCAACTGAAGTCCAATATGGACCCAGCTTTGAACAAAAGGCCTTGCAGGATGGTTAATCCAAAGCCGGCCCTCTGCCTAGAAGCAAAGTCCAGACTGTAGTGTTTGGTAAAGGTGTGGACAGAACTCCAAGTAGTGTCAGCGCAGATGTCCGCTGTAGAAACGTTCCAAAGGAAGGCCGCGGAGGCAGCCATGCCCCTAGTAGAATGACCTCTTATGGAACCCGGAAGAGGCTTATCATACTTCTGGTAACAGTATCGGACGCAGTTTCCCAACCGTTTGGAAATGCCCTGCTTACAAACTGGTTTGCCCCTTGACCTGGGGGCAAAGGAAATGAATAACTGATCACAAGAGCAGAGCCCTTTAGTCCGGTGAATATAGCACCTGAGGATCCAATGGACATCCATCATGTGAAGGAGTGCCTCACCCTTGTTGGAAGGGGATGGGTAGTAAACCGGAAGCTCTACTGATTGGTTCAATGTGGATTCCGACACCACCTTGGGAAGGAACCTCGGATGCATCCAAAGGACCGCCCTGTCCCTATGGAAAATCAAGTAGGGCTCCTCGCAGACTAGAGTGTGAAGCTCCGAAATCCTTCAGGCGGAGGTGATAGCCATCAGAAAAAGCGTCTTCCAGGAAAGGAAGCGCAGATCACAGCTCATAGCCGGTTCGAAAGGAGGAAGGGTGAGCTTTTCCATAATGAAGTTCAAGTCCCAAGGTGGAGTTGGGCTGCGGATGGGGGGTTTCAGATGGAGGATGCCTTTCAGAAAGGTCTTTGAGACCTCCAACTGAGCCATGGGTTTACCATCCACTAGCTCGTGGTACGAGGAAATGGGTGAGATATAGACCTTCAACGAAGAATAGGACAGACCAGAGTCTGATAAATGAAGGAGGTATTCCATGACTTGAGGGGCTGAACAGGAGAAAGGGTCCCAACCCTGAGCAGAAGCCCATATCGAAGACCGCTTCCACTTCATAGCATAAGTGGAATGGGTGGATGGTTTCCTGGCCTCGATGAGGTCATGAGCCACTCTAGAGGAGACCCCGAAGTGAGAAATCGCTATGTCTGAAGGAACCACGCATGAAGATGCAGGGTCCTAAGCCCCGGATGAACCAGCCTGCCCTGATCCTGAGTCAGGAGGTCGTGAGTCAGTGGAAGTGGAACCGGTGGTTCCCTGGAGAGCTGCTGTAACAGCGGGAACCACATTTGTCTCAGCCAGAGAGGGGCAATAAGAATCATTTTTGCTCGTTCGGCTTGAAGTTTGAGAACTCAATGTAGAATGGGAAAGGAGGGAAAGCATACAAAAATTTTCCTGTCCATGATAGAGACAATGCATCATTCCAGAAAGCACTGCACTCTGGAACGAGCGAGCAAAACTTGGGAAGTTTTGCATTGGATTGGGAGGCGAAGAGGTTGATTTCCAGAAGTTCCCAATTCTGGAAGATGGAGTCCGCCACTTCCTGATGCGATTCCCATTCGTGGGCGAGGGTTTGAGTTCTGCTGAGACTGTCCACCAGGACGTTTCAAATGCCTGGAATGTGCACGGCCACCAGGACCAGAGGGTGCTGGACTGCCCAGTTCCACACCCGGGTCACTTCCCTGCAAAGAGGGTATGATTAGGTTCCTCCTTGTTTGTTGATGTACCAAACTACCGACATGTTGTCCGTTTAGATCAGCAGTGTTCCCTTGGGTAGCAGGGTCTGAAAAGCCTGTAATGCATATAGGACCACCCTGAGCTCCAGAACGTTGATGTGGAGAGAAGTCTCCAGGCCTGACCAAAAGCCTTGAGCTTGATGATCCCCTAGATGGGCCCCCACCCCATATTCGAGGCATCCGTGGTGAGGGTAGCTACTGGTGCAGAGTTTTGGAATGGAAGTCCCAGGGAAAGAGTGTGGAGGTTCTCCCACCACTGTAAATCCCTTTGAACTGCTGAAGAGACCAATACTGGAGGGTCCAGGTCATCTAGGAGCTGATCCCACTGCACCCTTAATGACCACTGAGTGATTTGCATGTGCAGCCTTGCTAGGGGAACAGTAGTGATGAAAGCTGCCATCAGTCCTATGAGACGAAGGACCTCCCGGACAGTAATGGTCCTGAGAGAGACTATTTTGTGAGCCTGGCTGATTAGGGTCTCCACCCTGTCTGGAGGAAGGAAGGCTCTACACTGGACCTTATTCAAAACTGCCCCAATGAACTGCTGTCTCTGGGATGGTACTAGAGATGACTTGGGGATGTTGACCGTTTTCCCGAGTCAGTTGAAGAGGTCCAGTGTGAAAATCAGAGATTCTAACAAAAGATCCCTGGACGGAGCTGAGATCAGCCAGTCGTCCAGGTAAGGGAACACCGCAATACCCCTACAGCGTAGAAATGCTGCTACCACCACCAGCTGTCACAAATTCGCTCAGCCGGTCAGCCCTCTACTGCCAAAGTGCCAACCTCTGAGCACAGGATTTGTGGACAGTTAACAGTACAAGGTAACCCTCTTGTCTGTTTTGTGGGTTCGAGTCACCTTAGTCTCAAGTTCTGGAGGGATTCAAACTGATAACCTCTTGTTAACATACCCAATTAGGCTCAGATAATTCTGTCTTCGGGGGCAAGATATCTTTGCCTACGGGCACCTAACCAGGTCTACAAACTAAACCTTAGAACTCTATGCAAGACCTTAGAGAACTCTACCCATTTCCCAGTTTGGTATAACAATAAGCTCATACACAGTGTTAACTATAACCATTAAAGCTCCACTTATATAAAAAGAAATTTCAAGACAAACCAGGCAGTTTCCATTTTAAAATATATATCTTTATTTTAAAATAGGAAAACAGAAACTATTACAGAACAAAATATCCCCACACATACAGCTTTAAAACAAACAGGTTAAAAGTGCAGATTCCTACAAATAATAACACTCAGACTAATCTTGTCTTAAAGTCCTTACTTCTTAAATCTTTCAGTGCTTTTCATGTTCCTCTTCTCTCAGTCAGAAATATGAAAGTGTGTTTTTCTCAAGGTTTGCTCAGCAGGTGTAAAAAAACAGTCCTGAGCCGGCCTTCTCTCTGATGTCACCAAACTCCACCTTGGTGTAACAAAATCTAAATTTTATAACACATAATGGCCTACTAAGTTATTTAAAAAAAATAAGAAATGACAGAATAAATCTCCTCTTTATGTAACTAGTCGAAACCAGTCTGCGATCTGCTTTCCCCTAGACATCAAAAGTCTCTTTGATATAAGTCACTGTATATTCAAAACAAAAGTGTATTTGACTCAATTCCATCTAGGCCTTGGTATCTACACATCAAAGGTCTCTTTGATGAAATGAGCTGGCTTCCTGGGAGGTTATTCATAACACTGGCCAGTGTCCCTTTTCTCAGGACATCTAGTGCAGATCAAAGGATTTCCCTGAGGATGTCATGAATGGCAAATTTTATTTCCTGGGATCAAAGCAAATTGACAAGATAATTGCATTTTAGAAATCTGCAGTTTAAAATACCTCCTGTCCTTTGAACTTATCCCTGTGGGGGTTTGAAGTGTCAGTTTCACATGCTGTTTCAGCACCTCTCATGACAGACAGTCCATAACCCATTTTTATATTTACAAAAAATGAAACAGCACTCAGAACTGGCAGTCTAAGTCGCAATTCCTTCCCACCTAGACTGAATTTGGGGGATCTATACCCTACATGGGATGAGCTTCCCAAATCAGTTCACTCCTTATAGACCCGTGACAGCCCATCTGAGTTCTGATTGGTCGCTCCAGCCCTATGTAGAACGGTCACAGCATATCCTTGCAAAGCAAGACTCCATCTTAGAAATCGACCATTGTTTTTCCCCATCTGTGTCAGCCAAACTAGGGGGTTGTGGTCAGTCTGCACCACAAAATGCTGCCCATACAGGTATGGCTCCAATTTCTTTAGGGCCCACACTATGGCAAGACACTCCTTTTCCACTGTGGAGTATGACTGCTCCCTGGGAAGTAACTTTTTACTCAGGTAGGCTATTGGGCGGTCCCTCCCTCCCCGGGATGTCTGGCTCAGTACTGCCCCAATACCCATGTCTGAGGCGTCAGTCTGAACTATAAAGGTTTTACTATAGTCAGGACTTGTCAAAACAGGAGCACTGCACAGTACCTCCTTTAGTTTGGAAAAGGCTTCCTCACAGGCTGGGCCCCAGTTAATTTTCTTGGGTATCCTTTTCTTTGTCAGGTCAGATAGGGGAGCAGCCAGGGCACTGTAATTGGGTACAAATTTTCTGTAGTACCCTGCTATCCCGCGAAAACTCCTGACCTGCTTCTGAGTTTCTGGTCTGGGCCATGCCTGGATTACCTCTATTTTTATTTGGTTAGGACGGAGCTGTCCCTGGCCTACCACATGCCCAAGGTATGCTACTTCTCCCACGGCCACCTGGCACTTCTCAGTGAGCCCAGCCCTCTGTATCCTGTCCAGCACTTCCCTAACGTGTGAAAGGTGTTCCTCCCAGCTGGTACTAAAGATGGCAATGCCATCCAAGTACACCACAGCATACTCCTCAGCACCATTTAACACCTGGTTCACCAACCTTTGGAAAGTGGCCGGGGCGTTCTTCATTCCAAAAGGCATTACTTTGAACTCAAATAAGCCTATCGGAGTGATGAAAGCCGACCTCTCCCTAGCTCTGTCTGTCAACTCTACCTGCCAATACCCCTTTGTCAGGTCAATGGTCATAAGGCAGGTCACCCCTCCCAACTTGTCCAAGGGTTCGTCAGTCCGGGCATCAGGTGAGTGTCTGACTTCGTGACTGCATTCAGTTCATGATAGTCTACACAGAAATGAGTCAAGCCATCTGGCTTGGGTACAAGGACTACGGGTAAGGCCCAGGGACTGTGGGATCTCTGGATTACCCCCAGATCCAGCATCTCCTCCACTTCCCTCCTAATGTCCTTTTGGACAGCCACTGACACCAGATATGCTGTCTGCCATATGGGCGTCTGTGTCCCTGTCTCCACATTGTGTGTCGCTAAGGGAGTTAGTCCAGGCTTGGCGCTAAACAAGGGGGCAAAGTGTGCTAAAACTTCCCTTATTTTCTGGATCTGGCCCGGGGTCAGCTGGGGAGACAATTTTACTGCCTCCATAGAGGACTCCCGCTTACTCTCTTCCAGCAAATCCAGAAGGGGTCTCCTTTGTCCGTCCCCTCCCCATGACTACACACTGCGAACACCATGTCAGCCCTATTTGCATATGGCTTCATCATGTTGACATGGTACATCCTTTCTCTCTGTCTACGGTCAGGTAACTCCACAATGTAGTTCACATCATTTACCTTCCTAACCACTTTGTACAGTCCTGCCCACTCAGCTTGCAGCTTGTCTTTCTAGACCGGAATAAGGACCATGACTTCCTGACCCACCATGTACGAGCAAGCTCTGGCTCTGCGGTCGTACCACACTTTTTGTTTCTGTTAGGCAGCTACCGGGTTGCTCTGGGCTGTCCCCATAAGCTCCTGCAGCCTTTCCCTAAACCCAAGGACGTAATCCACAATGGGAGTTCCCTGGGTGGCATGCTTGCCTTCCCAATCCTCCTGGATCAAGTCTAGGGGCCCACGTACCTGGCATCCATACAAGAGTTCGAATAGGGAAAATACGGTTGACTCTAGGGGCACCTCCCTGTATGCAAACAGGTGGGAAGGTATTTCTCCCAGTCCCTCCCATGCTGTTCAGCAAACGCCTGCAGCATTGATTTTAGGGTACCATTGACTCGTTCCACGAGTCCATTGGCTTATGGGTGATATGGTGTCGTGCATCTCAACACCACCCCACACTTCTCCCATAAACATTTCATCAGGTCCGACATGAACGAAACCCCTCAATCGGTGATTTCCTCCTGCGGAAACCCAACACAGGAGAAAATCCCAAGTAAGGCATCTGCCACATTGTCTGTCCTCAGAGAAGATAGGGCGAGTGCCTCTGGGTACTGGGTATCATAATCCACCACAGTCAGGATGAATCTCTTCCCTGAGGAGCTGAGGGTATTTAAAGGCCCCACAATATCCATTCCCACCCTCTAGAATGGCTCCTCCACTATGGGTAAGGGGATCAGGGCTGCTTGGGTTTTCTTGCCCACCTTCCCTATTTCTTGGCACCAGTGACAAGACCTGCAATACTCCTTCACCTGCCAGGTGAAGTTAGGCCAATAGAAATTCTGGGCCAACCACTGTGTAGTTCGTGCGATTCCCAGATGACCAGATAAGGGAATATCATGGGCAACCTTGAACAACTGCTCATGATATCCCTGGGGAAAGATAAGCTGCCTGCCTAGCATCCCTCCCTCTGTCTGTACTGCCTGTGTATACATAAGTCCATTTTCCCAATAAACCTTATGTCTGCCGTCACCTCCTTGTGTGCCCTCCGAGTCTGCCCAAGCCCTCAGTTTCTCTAAACTAGGGTCACTCCTCTGAGCAGCTGCAAACCCCTCACACAGTCCCAAGGCATGGGACAGGTCCCCTTCAGTCGCTAAACTAGGGCCCCTAGCACTAGCGTCAGGGCCCTCAGGATCACTGTCAATTCTAACCCTCTGACAAGGGGTCACCCCTCTCTCTTCAGAGTAACCCTCTTTAGCTGTGCGGTTACTTACTACTGGGGAAATTTCTACCCCCTTTTTATGAGTCTCCCCATCTGGAGACACAGGCTGGGGAATCAGCCTCTCAGTGGTTTCCACACTGGTTTCTGTGGGGTTCAGGGAACTGCTATTTTTCCTTGCCGCTTAGCTACGGGTAACTGCATATACCACCTCCTGCTGGAGATTGTTACTCAGGATCACATCCACTGTTAATGTGTTAGCTACAGCCACCTGTTGCACAGTTTCCCCCATTTCACCCCAGTCCAGGAGAACACTAGCGCGTGGCAATGTTTTCTCTTCACCAGCAAACCCTTGTATAGTTACATATTTATTGGGTATAAGCTGACCAGGCTGTACCAGATCCCTCTTTACCAATGTCAGGGATGCCCCTGTGTCCCTTAACCCCTGCGTCTGTACACCATTTACTATGACTGGGTGCATGTGTTCCCTCATGTTCAGTGGCATGCTCCCAGGGACACACAAACAATCCACTTCTTTTCTAGCACCCTGTTGTGTATTTTGGCTCGCTTTTTTGGGGCACTGTCTGGCAATATGCCCAGTTTCCTTACACAGCCAACATGCATTTCTTACGTCAGATAAATCTTTTCATTGAAACCTGGGGCTAACTGGTTTCGGTGGAGGCAGTGAGGGTTTTAGCTGCCCTGAAGGTGCGCTTTTCCCTTTCTGCGCTGCCATGCCTGCTCCATTCATTCTCAGAGCAGGTCTGCTCTTGGCATAGCGGTCCGAGAGTTCAGCAGCCTCTTGCACTGTTTTTGGATCTCGGTCCTCTAGCCAGGTTTTTAGCTTTGCTGGGCATGCCCAATAAAACTGTTCTAATAAAATCACATTTTCAATTTTATCAAGAGTTTGCCTCAATTCCTTCCCACCAACGTTTTAAAAACTGACGTTGTTTCGTGGCTAGCTCCTCATAGCTCATATCAGGGCTTCTCCGGAGCTTACGTAATTTAGCTCTGTATGATTCAGCAGTTAATTCAAACTTTTTTTAACAGTGCAGCTTTTAACTTGCTGTAATCATCACTGTCCTCATTGTCTATTTGACCCAATGCATCCCGAGCTTTCCTGGTAAGTAGCGGAGGATAGCTGGAAGCTCCAGGACTCTCTAGGAATTTTAGCCTGAATACAAACTTTTTCAAAAGAATTTAAAAAGGCATCCATGTCCTCCCCCTCTTTAAACTCGGCTATTAATTTGGAGTTCAATTTGTAACCCAGTCCTGCAGTCTCAGTTAAACCCATACCACTTATCTGCTCTGGTGCCGCTGGTTGGAGTCGTAGCTTCTCCAGTTCATGTTGCCACTGGCGCTCCTCTCCTCTGCCTGTGTTCTCGCTCTCTCTTCTCCTCTGCAGCTCGCTGGCACTCATGCTCCTCATGGTCTGCCTCCCTCTGTTGTCGCTCTGCCTCACAGTCCGCCTCCCTCTGTTCTCGCTCTCTCTTCTCCTCTGCAGCTCGCTGGTGCTCACGCTCCTCATGGTCTGACTCCAGTTCCATCCTGCGCAACTCAATTTGTAGCCTGAGTACCTCTGGATTCAGGATACTGGTGACCTTCCCCTGCTGCTGTGGCCCTTCACTGACAGTGGCCCTGCTGTCCTCCTCATTGGATCTGGATCCTGCACTGCCCACTAGCCCTGCCACATTTGAGGCTTGGTCCCTTTCAGTCATGGTCTGTGACTCACTGCTCTGGGTATCTGCTACCACCAGGGCCTCTATGAGGTTCTGCTTTTTGGCTGTCACCTCGAACAGGACTCCTCTGTCCTCGCACAACTGTTTTAAGTGTTCTACAGTGTGCCTGCTGTAGTTGGACGCCATTTTTCCTGACTACTGCTAATCTGACTGGCACTTTGGAAAAAAAAAATAAAATGGGTAGGAACTTTACTGTAAGTCAAGGGATATAGTTCTGTTTCCTTTTGAAATAAAACACTGCCTTTCTTTTTTCCAAGTGAGCCGAATGGTCTCAAGCTGACACACTGAACAATGAAGCTTATACCACCGCTGCCAACCAATCTGTCACAAATTCACTCAGCCGGTCAGCCCTCTACTCCCAAAGTGCCAACCTCTGAGCATAGGATTTGTGGACAGTTAACAGTACAAGGTAACCCTCTTGTCTGTTTTGTGGGTTCGAGTCACCTTAGTCTCAAGTTCTGGAAAGATTCAAACTGATAACCTCTTGTTAGCATACCCAATTATCAGGCTCAGATAATTTTGTCTTCGGGGGGCCAGATATCTTTGCCTACGGGCACCTAACCAGGTCTACAAACTGAACTCTTTGCAAGACCTTAGAGAACTCTATCCGTTTCCCAGTTTGGTATAAAAATAAGCTCATACACAGTGTTAACTATAACCTTTAAAGCTCCACTTATATAAAAAGAAATTTCAAGGCAAACCAGGCAGTTTCCGTTTTAAAATATATATCTTTACTTTAAAATAGGAAAACAGAAAATATTACAGAACAAAATATCCGACCACATACAGCCTTAAAACAAACAGGTTAAAAGTGCAGATTCCTACAAATAATAACACTCAGACTAATCTTGTCTTAAGGTCCTTACTTCTTAAATCTTTCAGTGCTTTTCATGTTCCTCTTCTCTTAGTCAGAAATATGAAAGTGTATTTTTCTCGGTATCACATCAATTGCGTGTAAACAATTCAGTGTGGTAACTGCAGCGTATACGAAAACCGCATATTCTCCCATTCAGCGTATGTCAGTTTAGCCATGAAACTTAAATAAAAGGAGATTACCACTAGGGGTTCTTGCTGACAACATGCCATTACAGTTTGTCTCTAGTCAGCGTGGCCAGCAACTACTGCCACACAATGGTTTCTTGTATCAGAAAGATCGGCTGTATAACTAGACTACTTCCTGGAAATGCATAAACTATGATAAAATGAAGTGTTGTGCCAGATGTCACACTCATGATGACTGAGTTACTGTATCAAGATGTTGTCTGAGCACAACCATGTACCAGACGCTGGGGCTGTGGCTGTTCGGAAAGTGTTGCAGGAAATAAAAGAGAAGGCCCTTTCTTCGCAGGACGGAACCCACATGATTGTTGCCAGTGCTACCAGCTGTCTTGACCCTGCAATTACTGGAAAATTGCCATCAATATCCAGTCTGAAATGCACCATGCAGAGGGCAAGACAAGTAGCATCTGTAGCCCCAGTATTGCCTACATGCCTACAAATTCCTAGCCAGTATGCTGTAACTGATAGAGGGGATCAATTCTTACTCTTTGACAGTGGGCCTGAGGACACTGAAAGATTTATAATCTTTGCAACAAACAAGAATCTGCAGTACATGTTGTCCAGCAAACACTGGTATGCAGACGGCACCTTTAAATCGACCCCCCCCCTTTATTTTCACAATTGTACACAATACATGGAGTACATCACACTGCTGTCATTCCTACTGTATACATCCTTATGTCTAGCTGCACTTACAGTGCTTATGTGGATGCCTTCACCGCGATTAAGTCTAAGTGTCCAAATCTCGCCCTACTGTCTGTCATGACAGATTTTGAGCAAGTGGCGGTTAAGGCTTTTTCCACTGAATTTCCTGGCACAGTTACAAGAGGCTGTTTTTTCCATCTATGCCAGGCTATCTGGCGTAAAATTCAAGACTTGCCAGACATTCAAAAAAATTACATGGTTGATGAATGCTATGCACTACATATCATAATGTTACCAGCACTTGCATATATTCCCCCAATGTTCTATCTACTTTTAAGTCATTGCAATGCAGTCCATTTTTTACAGAACATGAGGAACAGCTGACAGAATTGATGGACTATTTTGAGGACACATGGCTGGGTCGTCTGGTAGGCAGACGAGGGCGCTGCAGGCCACTGTTCCAGATAGATTTTTGGAACTGCTATCAGGCAGTTAACGACTCTCTCCCACGCACAATAAATTCTGTAGAAGGATGGCACCGCAGTTTTATTAACTTGCTTGGTTCCTGTCATCCAAATATATGGAAGTTTATTGAAGCCCTAAATACAGAACAGAATCTCAGTGAGATAAAACTGGAGCAGTACTTAGTGGGACATGAACCTCCCCATCATGAAGACAGTACCGTGACACTACAAAAAGACTAATGTCAGTGGTCAGCGGGTATGGTACATGCTCCAAAGTGGATTACCTAAGAGCTGTAGCGCACAATTTCCAGCTCCAAGTGTAAAAAAAGCAAGAACGAATGACTGTAATTCTAACTGGCACAGCAAAGTAATCGTAATCTGAAAGATTTTAACAAAGGAACTTAATATAAGATTTGTTTTTAGCAGCTTAACATTTAGGATATGGACAGCAAATACAATGCTTACTCTGTGATAGATCTTTGGTGCAGTGGCTTGACGATCATGTGAC
Organism: Neoceratodus forsteri; assembly: GCA_016271365.2. Classification (NCBI taxonomy): domain Eukaryota; kingdom Metazoa; phylum Chordata; order Ceratodontiformes; family Ceratodontidae; genus Neoceratodus; species Neoceratodus forsteri. The sequence continues at coordinate 1,073,128,765 of CM057454.1, read as the reverse complement.
CTGGTCATGTGCTGATTACCATGGAGATCAGCATGGAGAAGAAGGAAGTCAACTGAGAATTAAGGTAAACTTCTCACATTGTTACAATTTGTTTATGTCAATGATATGGACATATGCTTACTCAGTGATACATCAACTTAGGTTGCTTGCAATGTCACCATAACATAATGAATGCGATGAGGTTGTTTGTGATGATATGTTGTAGCGCTGCTATTGCATACGGCAAATTGCACATGCTAATATTGATCACGCTTAAATTGGTTGAGCTGAATTGACACAGAACCGTTTTTCTCAAGGTTTGCTCAGCAGGTTTAAAAAAACAGTCCTGAGTCGGCCTTCTCTCTGAGGTCACCAAACTCCACCTTGGTGTAACAAAAATCTATATTTTATAACACATGATGGCCTACTAAGTTATTTAAAAAAATAAGAGATGACATAATAAATCTCCTCTTTATGCAACTAGTTGAAACCAGTCTGTGATCTGCTTTCCCCTAGACATCAAAAGTCTTTTTGATACAAGTCACTGTATATTCAAAGCAAAAGTGTATTTGACTCCTTAATTCCGTCTGGGCCTTGGTATCTACACATCAAAGGTCTCTTTGATGAAATGAGCTGGCTTCCTGGGAGGTTATTCATAACACTGGCCAGTGTCCCTTTTCTCAGGACATCTAGTGCAGATCAAAGGATTTCCCTGAGGACGTCATGAATGGCTAATTTTATTTCCTGGGATCAAAGCAAATTGACAAGAAAATTGCATTTTAGAAATCTGCAGTTTAAAATACCTCCTGTCCTTTGAACTTATCCCTTCAGTTTCACATGCTGTTTCAGCAACTCTCATGACAGACAGTCCATAACCCATTTTTATATTTACAAAAAAATGATACAGCACTCAGAACTGGCTGTCTATTTCACACCAGGCACTTGGTTAAAAACCCAAGGTGCCGAACACAGACCAAAGGGGAGCACACGGAACTGGAAATGCTCCCCTTGGAAACAAAAACGCAGGAAACGGCGGTGGCTGGGGAAGATAGGGATGTGCAGGTAGGCATTCTGCATGTCCAGGGCACAGGGCCAATGATTCTCCAACAGGAAAGGAAGAAGGCTCTGGAGCGTCAGCATGCGGAACTTCATGTACTCTAAATACTGACGGAGTTGACTCAAGTCGAGAATGGGTCTGAGGTCCCCGGTCTATTTTGGAACCAGGAAGAAATGGGAGTAAAACCCTTTTCCCCTTTGTCCGAAGGGGACTAGCTCAATTGCTTCTTTGAGCAAGAGCGCATTGACCTCCTCGCGAACGAGGAGGACCTGGTCCTGGGAATAAGAGAACCTCCGTGGAGGAGTATCCGGCAGGATCTCCAGAAACTCAGTGGTGTGTCCGACGGACACTAGTTACAGGACCCACTCATCTGAAGTGATCGCCCTCCACTCCTGCGCATGGAGGGTGAACCTTCCCCCCCACCTGCTTCCCGCTGCGTGACTGAGGGTGCAGTAGGGCCAGACAGTCAAGAAGTGGTGGGACGCTCGGGAGGAGGTCCCCCTGAATGTCACTGATTCTTGGGAGCAGGGGGTAGCGGTACCCATGGCCTTACGCTTACCCTGGAGTCTCGCCTGAGCGTTCTTCCGCTGCCTCCCGGTCCTTTTCCAAAAGGGCTGCTGTTGTTGTTGAGTGCCCGATCGGTACATGGACCCAACGGATTAAAGGGCTACACCTTTGTCCCGTAAATCCGTTATGATGTCCTCGGTATCTTCTCCAAAAAGGACTGAACCCCTGAAGGGGGCATCCTGAATCACCGACTGGACTTCGTTGGCGAGCCCAGAGAGACGAAGCCAGGAATGGCGTCTAAGGGCAACAGCAGTTGCCGAGGTATGGGCCACCGAATCGACGGAGTCATAGGTGGCTCGAAGAGCATTCCTACAGGATATCTTGGATAGGTGGAGATCCTTGGCAAGTTCCTCCTTAAGGGGTGATGGATCCATATTTATTTATTTAGCTTTTGTTTACCGGATAAGTACACTAGACAAGTATTATGCCTATTTTCAGGAACGACCTGGGAGAGTACAACATGTGGAATACAGATAAGGTAACACAAGGATGGAACAGCATATTACATGAAATAATAAAACATGTGAGGAAAAGAAAAATACATTAGTTCTAGTCTGGATGATGGTATTTCTACAGATGTCATTTTGCTAGATCACAGTAGAGCTTTTACCTCCAACCTGGCCATAGTCTGTTTTTGGTGAGATACCACGTGGGCCACGTAGCTAAGGGAGCAAAGGGCGCATGTGGCCGACGAGTAAATACAGGTTACTCATCTGTAACAGGAGTTCTAGGAATGGTATATGTTGTTCATCCACACTGTCTGGCAGGTTCCTTGCCGCTTTAAATCTTGCCGGAAGGTCTTCAAGCTGGCTCCTCCCACCCACCTGGGTGGTAAAACTCTCGGCTCCACCCCATGATGCCAGATCTAGCCCGCTGGAAGCCAGGTTGTGCGTCGAAGCTGGGAGGTCGGGTGGGTCGTGTGGATGAATATATGCCATTCCTAGAACTCCTGTTACAGGTGAGTAACCTGTATTTCTAGGGACATGGATATGTTGTTCATCCACACTGTCTGGCAGACTCCTAGCAGTTCTCCGGGAGGAGGGAGGCAAGGCGCACACCCCCTACTTAGGGAATGATTGGAGAACCGAGGCCCCAAAACCAGCATCCCAGCGTGACTCAAGGTCGATGTGGCAGTGGGTGATGAAGGTGTGTGCTGACTTCCAGGTAGCAGCCCTGCAGATTTCCTGGATCGGGACATCCCTGGAAGCAGCCACCGATGCAGTGGTATGGCAGGTAGAATGAGCTCTTATCCTCTGGGAGGCTCCATGCCCGCCAACCTATAGCAGAGATCTATGCAGGAGGTGACCCACCTGCAATCGTCTGCTTGGCTGCAGGTCTGCCAGTCTGGCTTCAGCGTAGGTGACAAACAGCTAGTGAACCTCTCCCCGAACTTCAGCCGCCCTACTTCCTTATAATAAACGAGCCTTCTAGGGTCCAAAGTATGGAGCCTATATTCGCCTCCGAGGTGTGATTGGGGTAGAACACCGGCAGAGTCAACACCTGGTTAAGGTGAAACTCCGACACCACCTTTGGAAGGAATTTCGGGTGGGGGCGCAGGACAACCTTATCCCTGTGGAAGACCAGATAAGGAGACTCAATGGAAAGCACCTGGAGCTCTCCCATCCTTCTGGCTGATGTGATAGCCACCAAGAAGGCAGTCTTCCACGACAGGTGAGAGATGTCACACATGTGCATTGGTTCGAATGGCTTGCCCATGAGCTTAACCAATACCAGCAGTAGATCCCACAGAGGTGGAGATTCTCGCACTGGAGGGGATATGTGATCAAGGCCTTTGAAAAGCACCGACCACCTTCTCCTCGCCACTGACTGCTTCGGCCCGGCGCCCGGTAGCAGAGATAGCTGGAGTGCACAAGGGTAAATCGACTGAAGCCCTTGCTGAAAAAGTGACCACAGGTAGTCCAGAATGCTTGCCAAGGGACAGGAGGAAGGGTCCAGGCCCTTGCCCTGACACCAAATGGAGAATCTCTTCCATTTGAAGGCACAGCATTTTCTGGTCGACTCCTTACGGGACGCCTCAACGACGTTGAGGACCTCATCGGAAAGACCCAAGACCTGGAACGCTAGCCGCTCAGGAACCAGGCCGTCAGTTGCAGGGACTGAAGGTCCGGATGGAATACCTTCCCCTGATTGACTGAGATCAGGTCCAGGTGGGCTGAAAGCCACCTCAGGAGCTTGGAGCTGAGACTGAGGAGATCTGGATACCAGAACTGGCGGGGCCAGTCTGGGGCTACCAGAATCACCTGCGCCTTTTCCCTCCTCCCCTTGAGAAACACCTTGTGGATCAAAGGAAATGGGGGAAAGGCATAGAAGAGGCCCGGGGTCCACGGCCTCAAGAAGGCATCCCCCTGCAGCGAACCCTGCTGAGAGGGGCGGGCATGAAACAGTCTCAGCTTTGCATTCTCCCTGGAGGCAAATAGGTCCACCTGAGGCGTGTCCCAGTGGGAGAAGAGATCTTGTACTACCTCCAGCAGGAGAGACCACTCGTGAGACACAGCCCCTATCTGGCTTAGGGCATCGGCCAGGGTGTTGGAGGCTCCTGCCACATGAGTGCTGTGACCATTGGCTGGCCAGTCCCCACTGAAGGGGACACATGTATTAGAGGGCCCAACGGACCACGCTGGTGCAGGCCGCCATGAGGCCCAGGAAGTCCTGGGCAGGGCGCAATTGCCCAACCTGAAATGATTGGGCAAAGGAGGAAAGAACCTCGGCCCTGTCCACCGGGAGCCGTGCTCTGGCTCATAGAGAGTCGAGCTCTGCCCAGATGAATTGTATCACCTGCTTTGGCACGAGTTCTGACTTGGCCTCGCTGATGAGGAGGCCAACCTGAGAGCAAACCTGGAGGGCCAGATCTCTGGACCGCTCCACCTCCGCTCTGGAGGGGGCTGCAATCAGCCAGTCATCCAGGTAGGGGTACACCCAGACCCTTCGACGCCGCAAGAATGCTGTCACCACTGCCATGCATTTGGTGAAGACCCTGGGAGCTAGGGAAAGGCCGAAGGGCATGGCTCAGAACTCGTAAAGGGATCCCTCCGCTCTGAAGCGGAGGAATCTCTGGTGGGACGGACGGATTGGGACGTGAAAGAACGCGTCCTGAAGGTCCAGAGAACAGAATGACACGCCTCGTTCCAAGGATGGGATTATCTGAGTCAGAGTGACCATGCTGAAGGTCTGAGACCTTAGGAACCTGTTCAGGTCGTGAAGGTCGAGAATGGGGCACCAGCCCCCCGTCCGTTTTGGGACCAGGAAGTACCTGGACACAAACCCCGGATCTGGAGGAGGATCCGCCACCTTCCTGATCACCTCTTCTTCGAGAAGCAGGGCAATATCGGTTCAACGAGCCAACAAAGAGGCTGCTGACCCCATAGCCCCCCGAGGGGTGACGGCTCGGAACAGCAGATAATGGACCAAGTGGAAAGGAAATGGTGGAGCCGTCCCCCCATGGGGAACCCGGGGAGGACGAGGCTGAGGCGACACCCTCAACCCGTCACTGGGCAGGCTTAGAGGAGGGACTGGCTGAGGGACCTCCTGGGCCTTACCTCCCTGCTTCCTGTTGGAGGAAGCCGTGGGCTTGGGTTTGGGATGCTGGCTGAGCCTGCTGGCCCTTGTGCTGTTGGGCCAGACGTGCTGCAGGCGCAAAAGGACGAAAGGACTTGTGCTGCTGCTGTCGGCGGCCTTTGTCCTTCTGGGCAGAGGTGACCGAGTCCAGGGTGGCACTGGACTTTTCGATCCGCTGGAAGTGACCTTCCACTACAGGGCCGAATAGGTCGGTCCCCAAGAAGGGGGACATCCACCAGTTTGTGCTGGGTATCTGCCGTGAAGGTGGATATCCTCAGCCATGCCCTGCAGCGTATGGCCACCACAGCCGCAACCGATCTGGCACAGAAGTCTCCGATGTCCAGAGCCGTTTGGAGCTGCTGCTTAGCCACTGCCCTACCCTGGTCCCATACCTGCCGGACCGTGGTCTGTAGGTCGGCCGGGAGATGAGGAATCATCTCATCCAGGGAGCCCATGAGGGCGTGGGAGAAGTGTGCCATCAGCACGGCCGAGCTGGCCTGGCGGAGGCCAAGGGAGGACGCAGCGTACACCTTGCGCCCGGCATAGTCCAGCTTTTTGGACTCCTTGCCAGGGGGCTTGTCCACATCCCTAGCATTCCCCGGGCACGCGAAAATGCTGTGTGACCAACCTCCGCCTGCAACCTAAAAACCGGCAAAGAGCCAGAAATCCCAGCACTTTCCTAGCCATCCTGGCCAAGGCACAGGACAGGAAGCAGGCCGCTGCCAGAGCTCCAAGGCTGGGCCAACAATGGCTTCAGCCACGGAAAGGCCTCCATGGGTGAATCCCTTGGTCGGTATCTCCATCAGGGATACTTGGCCCACTTGGATACGGGCTCAAGCTGCATCCCGTGGACTCCAAGATGAGCAAGCAAACCCATAAAGGACGGCGGGCTTTAGGTCCAACTGGCCTCGGAGGACTCCAGGTCAATGGGCCTGGAGAACAAGGAGGAGTCTTCATCGGACTCCGAGGAGTCCGCGAAGAGCTGCCTGGGGCTTGAGCCACCCTCCACCTGCCGAGGACGGTCGGGAGTGAGGGTGACTGACAACCTGTGGGGCAGGCCCTGACCTGACCGAGAGTCCTTGGTCGGCACCCCCGGTTTCGGTTGTGGAGGCGGAGGTTCCACCACAATTGGTAGGGCAGCTAGTTTCGGCCGAACAACCGGCCCAGGCTTGGGCACCTCGGCTACAGCGAGGGGTTGTTTTGGCTGCTCAGGTGACAGCCACTTGATGGCCGGGAAAGGCGACAGCGTCGGCTTGTTCCTGGACAGAAGTAACTGCTGCCACATCAGGTCCTCTTAGCATCTACACAATTTGCGCCGAAGCCTCTCCTCTTCTGAAGAGGAAGACGAGGATGAGCGGCTGCAGTGCTTACCTCGGTGCCAAGACCGAGACCGCTGATGTCGGTGGGATCGGCTGGACCGAGACGATGTCCGAGACCGAGATCCTCGGCGTTTCTGAGGATGGGTCTGGGAAGGGGCGGGGGACACCCGCTCTTCCCTCGGCTCAGAAGCCTTAACCAGGGACTGCAGGACCGGGCGCGAGCAAGTCCTCGATCTCCACGGGGAACCGGTGAAAGAGGTTGTCGGCTTCACGATCAAGCCATCCAGGTCGAAAAAACTCGACCACGCGACGTGGTGTCTCGCCGGGCTGGCCTGACGCGGACACCGTGAAGCCAGCGGCCTTAGCCGCAACCTCGACCAAAGTCAAGTGTTGACTGACCGGGGAAGGGGACCTCTCCCGCTCCCATGAACGCCGACAATGGGACTTACCCTTTGAGTCCTTCTTTTTGGACCGAGAGGAATGTCCCGATGGCCCCTCTCCCTTCATGGACTGGCAAAGCTCCTTGAAAGAAGCTGAATACGAGGTACCCAGTGAGAGCGAGATAAATGCCACGACTGAGGAAGCGGATAATGTGGCCTGTGCCGCCCTCCTCCTCGAGGCGATCATCTACTCGAGTTGCTCAGCGAGCCAGCTCTACGATAACCGCCAACGGGCCTCCTTCGACTTAACCGCGGGTAGCACTTCTCGCGCCAAGCTGTAACTGGCAGCGCAATCTTCCAGTGACGCTGGTCGAAATGAACGCATGACTCTCAGTCCTGCGGGTCGACTTAGGCCGAGGTAGATTATCGTGTGGAGGTGGGTCTGTCCTGACATCTTCTGCCCACAAGGGCACCGCCGAAATCCGGGAGTCAATTTGTCCTTCGCAGTCGTGAGGGAGAAACTTGACCGAAGTCTTGAAAATTTGAAAATAAGTTTCGGGCGAAATGAAAGATTAGGATCCAGTCTACACGCACAGCATTAAGGAGGGAACCTGAGCTTCCAAGCGGTAAGGAAGATCTGGCATCATGGGGCGGAGCCGAGAGTTTTACCACCCGGATGGGAGGGAGGAGCCAGCTTGAAGATCTTCCGGCAAGATTTAAAGTGGCAAGAAACCTGCCAGACAGTGTGGATGAACAACATATCCATGTCCCTAGAAACCTTCTTCCCGAACTGGTACATCAGCCTCGACTCTTTGTCGGAGGTGTCATGTTCGTGCTTGGGAGCTGTGCAGCAATCACGAGCAGCCAAGATGACCACAGAGTCTGCCTTAGGATGAGCCTTTAAAAAAGGCGCGTCCTTTGGCACCCGGTAGAGCCTCTCCACCCTTTTGGGGACAGCCAGGATCGAATGAGGCATCTGCCAGACGGTGGTGGTGAGGTCTTGGTGAGGACCCATCCATGGGGGGACCAGAATATACAGCAGAGACTCTAAATCAAGATGTTCCGAGAGTCTTTGCCGCATAGGATCCTGGTCCTCCGACTCCCAGTCGAAATGATCTCTTAAGGTCCTCAAGAGGTCTGAAAAGGAAGGATCCTCTGGTGGGGATTTAGGGGAGGTTCTTCCTTTCATATCCTCAGGGTCCTCCGCAGGTTCCTCCTCCTCGGAGTCCTCCCTCCCATCGGAACTGTCTTCCCCCTCCTCAACAGGATGATGATGGAAATCCTGCAAGGGAACGTTCTGCAGAGTCTTCCCTGAGACGTGGATGATTGAAACAGAATTGCTTGGGGAAGGGTGTCTAGGAAGCTGCGGCTGCGGGAGTCTGGCTTCTAGATCAGTAACCAGCTCTGACCTGGCCCCCTGCCACCAAGACTGAATTACGGTCTTGAAATCCGGGGCCACCGGAGGGGGGGGCAGGAGCCTGTTGAGGCTGGGGGAGGAGGAGGGGTGACGGAGGGGGATAATACCCCTTGAAACCCATATAAGGGGAATATAGGTTGTATCCATGGTGGAACTGCCCAAAATGGCTCCAATCAGGAGTGGAACCCCCCCCGGGTAGGGATCCCCAGGATACCCAAAGGGGTAATGTGGGACAGTTTGGGGTCTAGAATAGATTCCCAATGATGGATCAGGCATCGGGGAACCCACGTCAGGCCCACCGTTGTGTAAATGGGAGGAGGGTTCGGCGTCAGGACAGCCCACGTCGAAGGGACTGACGTCGGCACTGGTGCAGCCCGATCTGGCACTGGAAGAGGGTCCGGCTTCGGAGGGTCTGGCGTCAGAACCGGATGAGGGAGCTCCGGTGTCGGGGTTGGGTCTGGCGTCGGGGCCAGAGGTAAGGGCTTGTTGGCCAGTTCCGGCTGAGGGACCATCGTTGGGATCACTGGTGTCGGAGGAGGTGCCGGCGTCCTGCCGGGAGGTGAAGGGCCTCCACAAGTAGGCCGGACGGCCATGAAGGAGCCTCCTGATCTGGGACCCACACAGGGGAATGTGGAGAAGTACCCACTATGTCGAGAGGCTTGATGGGGTCTCCGAGACTATCGCCGGACGTGTCCGAGGAGAATTGCGAGGACGCGGGTGCAGTAGTAGAAGGGAGAGGGGCTTTCTCCCTTTGTTCCCGCCGGATGGCGGGTGAGGCGCCGTTAGGCCCCAACGGGGGAACCAGGCCCGTGTGGTCATGGGAAACGGCAGTCTTAGCAGGCAAGGTCGGGCGGTCAGGGGAGGAACCCCTGGCCGGCTTATCGACTGTGGCTGGGTGACTACCCCCAGCTGGGGGAGCTGACTTAGCGGCCGCCTTGCTTGTCTCCAGAGAGGCAGGGCCGACTTACCGGCAGGAGCGATGTTATCGGAGGAGCCGCGTCGACTTACCAGCTGGAGTTCATCCCACTTACCGCCTGTCACATGTAAATGGGCCTTGCTTGTGGCCGGCCTGTCGTTGTCTGCGGAGCGAGCCCGCTCCCTAGTCTTGTCCTTATGCTTTTTGAAGGGGAAGATTTTTCAGACAAATCTCTAAGGTGCTCCATCTTTTTCTCCATGGAGGCCAGGTGAGATTTAAGAAGGTGGGCCTCCAATGCCTGCTGTGGCCTGGTTGAATGACTGACACTCAAGGCATGAGGAGATAGGATGGTTTGGGCCTAGGCAGAGAACGCACTTCTGGTGACCGTGTTTGTGCGGGATCTGCGTGCCACAAGCTAAGCACTTTTTCTTCGGAGAAGACATCAAAGCTATAGAAATATTGAAGAGAATTGTGAGGGAAAAAAAACCCCGACGCGAAAGAACTTTCTTGACCATCGCTACTGGAAGTCTGTGATGCGACTGACATGAGGCGACGGGGGGAAAGAACTGGAGGGTGGGTGTGGGGACCGCCCACTATATACAGTCACGCTGACATCAGTCATGTGACGCCGGGTGGGCAGTCCCCCGTCAGATATTGCTAGAAAAGTCTGCCGTGTGGCCTGACGCCAGGTGGCGCCAGTCCTATATGTGATGACCTACTGAAGGAACCCTCTCGAAGTAAGATCTCTGGATTCACTATAGCTACATAATAAACTACTGCACATCCCTGAAGTAAATTCCTAAGTGTGCTTCAATCCTGTCTTGTGTAGTTATGGACTCAGGGCCATACATTCAAAATCTAGTAGGAACACTAGTGCCAGAACCTAGTAAAATATGTATGTCACTGTACAGGACCCTCCCACTGAATGCCAGTCCTACATAGGGAGGTTAAAGAGTATCACCCAGGGTAACACAGCAGGGCTTGGTGCCCTTTGCAGCTGCCCCCCCATTGTGACACCAAAGCCCCCGGCAACAAGAGGGATTGGTGCTCTTTGGAGCTGCCCCGTCGTGACACCAAAGCCCCGGCCACAGCAGGGCTTGGTGTCCTTTGCAACTGCCCCCGTTGTGACACCAAAGCCCGGCCTGGCCTGACTTGGTGCCCTTTGGAACTGCCCCACCTGTCGTGACACCAAAGGTATGGAATAGGACACCAGTGGAGTCGGCGTTCCCCGAGGCGCCCTGCAGCTTTCGTCCAGATTCACATCTGGCGCCTTTTTTCTTTCTCTGCTCCTCGCTCCCAGTTGAATCGGTCTTATTAGCCATTCTGGTTATTCCCCTGACTATTCAGCAGCAGTTCATTAATCATGTTCCCTGTGCACTAGTGGTGTAAACTGCAGTTATATTGAGTCTGAGTTCTGGCTGTCTGCTCCGGAGTTAAACTTACTAATTCTCGGGCTCTGACTAGGTTCAGACTGCAGTCGGCTTTGAGCAGTAGCTTAATTTAATCCTGTGCTCCAACACTTAGACCAATTAATTTGTGGCTCTAGTCTAAGTTCAGACAGCAAATGGCTCTGCTTATTCTTGTGCTCTCACTCAGCAAGCAGCAAACTGGAGCTGATCTCGGGCTGAGTATTCCCAGGGTGAACTGTAACTTTGTGGTGCACTTATAAGGGCAGAGGTGTCTCTTTGTATGGAATAACATTGAAACTGTTACTCGCTAGCCTACTTTATAATTTCTGTTTAAATAATATACGGCTTGTATATTGTTTGTTTACTTATGGCTGCTTGAGCACAGATATTTCTTTCACTGTACTTTTATTTTTCTGATAGAAACTTTACGTTGTTAGCATATGTAACATTAAGCCATAGTTCACATTACTGCATTTGTTTAAATCACTACCAGTCTGTTTGCTTCTCTGCCTGTACTCTCTACTACCTTTTCTATGCTTTACAGCCTGCTCCCCCTTTGTATCTCTCTGCCTACCTATGAACACCGCCCCCTTCCCGATTTGTATTTAACCTTCTATTATCTTTCTCTCTCTGCAGCCCCTGGCCACAGCAGGGCTTGGTGCCCTTTGGAGCTGCCCCCTCCCCGTCGTGACACCAAAGGTATGGAATAGGACACCAGTGGAGTCTGCATTTCCCGAGGCGCCCTGCAGTTTTTGTCCTGATTCGAATTTGGCACCTTTTTTCTTTCTCTGCTCCTCACTGAGTTCAATCTATTAACCATTCGGGTTATTCTCCTGACTATTCAGCAGCAGTTAATTAGTCATGTTCCCTGTGCACTAGTGGTGTAATCTGCTGTTATATTGAGTCGGAGTTCTGGCTGTCTGCTCTGGAGTTAAACTCATTAATTCTCTGGCTTTGACTAGGTTCAGACTGCAGTCAGCTCCTGAGCAGTAGCTTAACTGAAGCTTAATTTAATCCTGTGCTCCAACAGTTAGACCAATTAATTTGTGGCTCGGTCTAAATTCAGACAGCAAACAGCTCTGCTTATTCTTATGCTCTCACTCCGCAAGCAGTAAATCGGAGCCGATCTCGGACTGAGTGTTCCAGGGTAAACTGTAACTTTGTGGTGCACTTATAAGGGCAGAGGATTTCCACGCCTGCCCCCCCAATACCCACCCACTTACCCTTTGCTGCCCTTTAATTTATAGGTGGCCTAGATCACGTGTGCCGGTGATGGCTTGACGAAATTTCTTATCTCCCTACTTTCTCATCTGCAGGTTATTTTCTGCAACCGCTAGAGGTTGCTATTTCTCTCTCTCTCTCTATCCCAGCTGTGGGCTGCTTAGTCTTTGGTCCACGGTTTCTGCTTTTACCTCTAGCTTGCACTCCTAATTTACATTTCCTCTCGTACTTCTCTGCTCCTGACCTAAGTATGAAGCTACTCTGTTTTTGTATCCTCTTTTCTCTCGCCTTACCGACCCTAGACCTCTTGGGACAAATTCTTGTGTCCACCTCCACCCCCCCCACCGCTTCCACTGATGAGTTTACCTACTCAGATATGATAGTACATCAAACCATGGCTGCAGTACCCTTCCTGGGCCTCAGTAGTCAATCTACTAGGCTTCTAATTAGCATTATACTATGTTTGAAGCTTATCTCATCTGGCCGCAGATCTCGCTCTTTTGCACTCACCATCACCTGGCTCATAACTCTATCCTTAGCCCCATCTGGTGATATTGAGTCCAATCCAAGTCCAAGGGGTCAAACCAACTCCCCCGTAGTCCCTCATAGGACAGCATAGACTTTGGTCTAACCTTAGCTCACCTCAATATCAGGAGTCTAACTGCTAACCTCCCCGATCTACAAGCTTGGATGCAAGTTAATAACCCAGACATTTTAGCTGTATCTGAAACCTGGCTGAAGCCCTCTACCTCCAGCTCTTTATGCACAATTCAAGGCTACAACCTGCTTCGGGTTGACCGTCCCACCTCCAAAAGAGGAGGTGGTCTTGCCCTTTATAACAAAGCCCACCTAAATGTGACCCTTACGCCTAAACAGCAGCTGAACAATTGTGAAGTCCTACACTCTCTCCTTCTCCTGGGAGGTGCAAAGAAACTCCATATATTTAACATTTACCTACCCCCTCATGATAGCAAACTTGGTCTTGAGGAACTCATTGACCTAACTTTGGTGACTACAAAAAATGAAATCATGTCTGGGGGATTTTAACCTTGACTGGCTTGGCCCAAACGCCTCTTACCTTGCATTAGCTATAAGCAAGGTGAACCTGTCCCAGCTCATCCAGTCACCCACAAGGATCTCAGCTAACGGTACTAGTCGAACTCTAATAGACTGCATATTAACTAACAGAAAAGACTGACTTAGCTCAGTCAGTGTACTCCCAGACTCTATCAGTGACCACTGCCCAGTTTATTGTGTATGGGATGCCTCTCCCCCTTCAAATCCACCCAAAGTGCTAACTTTCTCCAATTTTGCTGTACTTGATTCAACTTCCCTAATTCAAGACCTGCGTCATGTTGACTGGTCCCCCAATTTTGTCACCAATGATATCAACTCTGCTACCGAATACTTCACCAGCACCTTACTCTCTATACAGAAGAGGCATATCCCATTCTCCACATGGAGGGTTAGGGGTAAATCTACAAAGTGGCTTAAGCACTCTCTCTTACAGCAGCTGAAACTAAGGGACAAACTATGGGCTACATGGAAATCCTCCTCTCTTCCTTCCGACTATGATAATTACCAATCATTGCGTAATGTCTGCAAGAAAGAGATTCGACTAGCAAAAAGCAAATACTACCGTGAACCCCTTCACTTCTCTTCATGTGACCTTAGGCGGTACTGGTCCCAAATACACAAGATCCTAGGGAGCACTAGGTCTGAAGCTCCGAAAGAGATAACTGAAGATATCTCCTGTAATAACCTTTCCACTATAGCCAATGCCTTCAACTCCCTCTTTACTATGCTTCCCAAGATCTCTCCTTCTCTATCCCAATGCCCCCTATCATCAGAGCCAGTTACTAAAGATGTTCCTCCTCCACTGGAGCTAGCCCGCCTCCTGTCTTGAAGTTCTGAATCTGCTTAAAATGATTCCTATCCACGGTAGTGCAGGTCCTGACGGCATTGGACCAAGGATCCTTAAGCTGGCAGCCTCCATCCTAGCAACACCAATAACTAGACTCTTTAACCTATCCATATCCTCCTCCATTGCACCACAGCTCTGGAAAACTGCCAGAACTATTCCTGTGTACAAAAAAGGTGACCCCAAGATCTTATCCAACTACCGACCCATAGCCATACTGCCTACTCTTAGTAAATTATTTGAGAAACTAATCCATGGTCAGGTTTCTTCCCATCTCCAGAAATCCAATATCCAGGCTCCTACACAACATGGTTTTAGGCCTGGACATAGCACCACTACAGCCCTGACTCTGTTCACTAGTGAAGTCAAGACGAACATGTATAAAGGTCTCCTTACTGGGGCTGTTTTTATTGACCTCACAAAAGCATTTGACCTGGTCAACCACCCTCTGCTCCTACGGAAACTCCAAATGCTTGGTGTGACAGGCTCCTTGTCTTGGTTTAACAGCTATCTTAATCATCATACACAAGCTCTCTCTCCTTCTGTAAAGTCCTCTCTTCCTCTTCTGCCCTCTCCTGCGGAGTCCCCCAAGGTTCTATACTTGGCCCCTTGCTCTTTTCCCTGTTCATTAATGATATCCCTTCCACTCCAACTCACTGCCGTAACATTATGTATGCTGATGACTTGGTCCTTTTTACTGCCTCTAAATCCATCGGAGACATAAGTGATCAACTATCTTCCTCCCTCCAATGCATCCAGTCCTGGCTGTCCATGAATCACCCAATACTTAATCTACCTAAAACGAATGCTATGCTCTTTGGGTCTTCCAGAAAGGTCCAGACTGCTACCCCCCACCTGATGGTCCGTTGCCTCGATGGATCAACTATATCCCGGACTGACTCCTTTAAATACCTGGGAGTGATACTTGACCCTTCTCTTAATTTTTCTTCCCAAATAAACGAGGTCTGTAAGTATATCAACGTTAAGATTGGAGTTGCCTACAAAGTTCGCCATTCCCTGACTCCCTCTGCCAGGATCTCTGTAGCCTGAGGTATCTTCCTGCCAGGGCTCAAATATGCTGTACCTGTCGGTGCTCTTCATAAGTGGGATGTCACTTACAATAATATTTGTAGATCTGCCTTGTCTGCACCTCGACTCACCCATCACTGTTTACTCTACTCCTCCTTAAACTGGCTGTCCCCCTATGATTTGCGCTCTTACACCCTTGAATGCTTTAATGACTCACTAACCAGAATCCCCCATCCTGAATCTCTGGGAGCTATGCTGACCCCTGTGACCTATTCTCTCTCCCTTAGATCCTCTGCCTCTCCTCTGCTCTTCATCCCCACTTGCTCTACTAAAATGGGTGAACAAGCTTTCTCCCACTTTGCTCCCAATTTTGGAACTCCCTTCCTTCCCAGATTCGGTGCTCTACATCTCACAACTCTTTCAAGAAAGTACTCTTCTCTCACCTACGGACTCATGGTGTCTGTAACTGCCCTTAACCCTGTGTATCTGTTGCCTGTCTTGTCTGCAATTACCTTTCGTGATGAGCTCTCCGATACTTCTTCCTGCTGCCATTCTCTCTTTTACTCCAAGTGTCCTATGTTTATATATATGCTATTTTGCCTGACCTTCCTGTTTTGGTGTCCTGTGCTGGTATTTGCTTACATGTTTTCTTCTAGTCACACTCCTGTGTGGGTGTCTTCCTGTACAAATGGATTGCTGTTGTATTCTGACCTTCTTGCGTGGGGTTCTGCTTGTCTCATGTACTATTACTACTGTTTTGCTCTCTACTTTGTAACTTATTGTTCTGTACTCTCCCGGGTCGTGCTTGAAAATAGGCAGGTCTAACTGCCTAATGCACTTACCTGGTCAACAAAAGCTAATAAATAAATAAATGAGGGTGCCCCTGACAGGTGTAAGGGTAGCTTAACAGGTCAGTATAAGCGCCATGGTCATACACACGTCTTAGCAATAAGCAAGATTTCTAAAACAAAGAAGTTGAAGAATAATGGAAAGCTAGAAAACAAAGTTAAAGACAGAATTTTCTGCTCAAAATGATAATGTTGCTAACAATTCTGACTACTTTCAACTTACTTTATGAAGCACACTTAGGAAGAACCATTCCACTACTACCTCCCTGATTAAGTTCACTGATTCTATCCTCTCAGGGATGGACAGTGGCCAAATCACATCAGCCATCTTTGTCAACCTTGCAAAGGCTTTTGACACCGTCTCCCACACCCTTCTTTTAAACTGCCTCTCCTCGGCTGGCTTAACCGACTCTGCCACAAACTGGTTCAGAGCCTACCTGGCAGGAAGGACTCAGTCTGTCAGAACAGCAGACTCCATATCCCCTCCTCTCACCATCAGCACCGGCATACCTCAGGGATCTGTACTGGACCCCATCTTATTCTCCATATTTCTAAATGACCTTCCCTCAGCCTGCTCATCCACCTCCATCCATATGTACACAGATGACACAGTCCTCTTCACTCAAGCCAGTCCCCTGCGGAGGTTGAAACCAGACTTCAGCATGACTGCAATAAAGTTCAGCACTGGTTTAGTTCCCATCAACTCTCCCTTAATGCCAGGAAGACAGTCTCAATGACCTTTGGCACTAGGCAGAGGCTCTCTAGGTTCCCCTCTTTGCCCTCCTTCCATACCCTTGATGGGACTATCCTTGGGGACACCTCATCCTTTAGATACTTGGGGGTTTGGGGTGACCAATACCCCAACTTCTTTGGTTATGTGGATGCTATCCTGAAGAAACTGTGCCCCAAGCTTGGCACATTATACAGGAACCATAGCTGCCTCCCGCTACCAGCTAGACACGAAGTTGTCCAGAAGAGGATCCTATTTTTGACTATTGTGATGTAGTCTATAGTGCTGCTCCTAAGCCTTCCTTAACTAGATTGGATACCCCTCTTAACTCCTGTTGCTTTGCTCTGGACTCCTCCTCCCTCACCCATCACTGTAATCTCTACCACTCCCTGGCTTTTTCCTCTTTAGAAAATCGTCGCCATCTCCACTGCGCCAAATTAGTCTCTAAATTTTGGTTTGGAACACTCCCCCCATATCTTACTTCCTCACTATCCATCCTCTCACACACCTCACATTCCCTTAGACCATATGATTTTCGTTTCATGGTAGTTCCTCGTCAATCAACCACTGTAGGCCAGATGGTCATCTTCCCCCCACTCCATCTCTTCTGCCCTACATAACTTCCTCTTGGTAAATTGTATCTGCAGCTAATTCCCCTTCCATTACTTTCTGCTCAGTTACCTGCTAGCTGTCTTATTGTTATCATCTCCCTTTAGATAAAGTTGGTACAATTGAAGGTTGCACTTATCTGTTCCCTAGAGTTAACAATATATATATTTTTTCATTACTGCACTTGAATGTACATTACCATCTGTAATCTAACGCACTGTTTACTGTCTTACCTCACTGTTTACACTGTTTTACATCACTGTATAATTTGTATTAACATTTGGTTAGATGTATGTATGTATGATTCCTGATACCCTCTCCCCCAGGACACAGCGTGAGACGAGCAACCTGTTGTTCAGTGTGCCCTTCCTGGTGAAACATTTCAATAAATAAAAATAAATAAATAAAATTTGCATTTGCCTCCAGATATTTCCGCCTGTATGCATTTTTGATGACTTTCAGGAGGCTCACTAAACAGGATAGAGCAACGTATTTAAAAATAGCTTTATTGAAACAAATAGTGTAAACTAGAAGAGAATCCTGTTGCAGTTGTAGTCCATCTGCTCTTGAAGTAACAAGTCCCACATATTTTCATGTGACTACATGGAATGTGTTACAGTTCAGCTTTGCTCATACAAAGCAGCTCCATTTTCTGTTACAATGTGTAACTTGACATTACAGTTTCACTTTGCTAGTTTTCTTGACTCTTGGTTCAAGTCTTCAGCAGCAATCTTCAGTGACAGCACATCTTCATAATGGTGGTAGTTAGAAAATTAATTTTTTTGCCAGTCCACCTGAAAACAAAAACACAACTGTTACCACTGGTGCTTCTACAATTCATTTTTTGGCTCCTCCTTGCCCCCTGGTACCTCACTCCTTCATAAGTACCCCCGCTGCTCACTTGACTCTCTTCCTGTCCAAACCTGGTTTCAGAACGCTAACACAATTCCAGGACTAAGTCACTGACATGCTCAGAAGGTTATATACACTACTACTTGAAGAGATTTTCCAGTTCTCAGCAAACTATTCACAGCTGGCATCAGGACTCAGTTACACAAAATCCCTCAAAACTGTTGCTCTCAGGACTTTCCAGTTTTTATACTTTTTTTCTGAGCTATCCCAAAATCACTTTTTATTATACAGACACTGAGAAGGACCTCGTAGCCATCATGGACACCTGGACCACAGGGAATAATGACAGGTTACACAATGTTTAGGCAGAACAGGGGAAGCTAAAGGAGGAGATGTAGCTCTATATGTCAGGGAAGGCATCAAGGCTGTGGAGGACAGATCTATCAGGGAAAGTAAAGGGGAAATTGAGTCGCTGTGGGTTCAGCTCACAACACCTTCAGGCAAGGAAAAACTGGGTGGGGTGATCAATACCCCCATCAGGACTAGGGGATCAGAGACAGGAAGATCGGGTAGGAGCTGGCAAGGGGAGTGGCAAAAGGAGAAGTGGTAGTGGAGGGTGATATGAACCTGCCAGACACAGACTTCTGGAAGGCAGTATAGTGTATTGGCTAAGAGCAAGGAGCTACAAACCTGGAGAACTGAGTTTGAATCTCACAGCCACCACCTGCGTACTGTGTTACCATGAGCCAGTCACTTAACTTCCCTGTGCTCCTAGGGCAGACCAAAAAACTGTAAAATAAATAAAATAGCAATAAATAAATAAAAACTGACTGAGACATTCCAGTGGCCTAATGTACTATTAGGTCCTGCTGGACACATAACAGGACTACCAGCTGGTTATGGAACCCACCAGACAGGCAACCAAATTGGTGCTCACCAACTCGAAGATGGTGAGTGAAGTGAGGATAGGGGAACAACTGGGGTCCGGCAACCATAACTATTTGGTTCATGCTGGTCCTCGGAACCAGAATGCCCCTATCAAAAACTGAAGTCCTAGATTTCAGAAGAGCAGACTTTAACCAGATGAGGGAGCTGGTCTGAGACAAACTGGCAAGGATGGATGGCAACGGAGGTGTAGAGGAAAGATGGAGGGCAATCAATGGGGCAATTTTTTTTTCTATTCTTTTTTCCCTCTGGTCGCCGACTTCTGGATACTCCATCAGTTGTCACCCCCAACTGCTCTTGCCCTGCCTGAGACCCTTCTACCTGGGGACCCTGACCACTGACCCACCTGTGACACACCTGCAGGTCACCCCCCAGCTTGTGCCCCCCCACCGAGGTGGAGTCACCTTCTGCTCCTTGGTGCTTCATTACCTGAAATCCAGTGGCCTGCAGGTGGAGGTGAAGATCGAAGGTGGTCAAAACCCAGGAAAGCAGGATCCGGCGGTGAGCATGTGGCTGTGGTGCGACATCATCTGTCCAGACGTCAAGGTTATTCCTAGTTCTTGGTGCAGTACTTCCCCCCCCATCGGTGAGCACAGACGTGCAGCAACATCCAGGGGAGGCGTCAAGGTCCACTGTGGCCCACCATTCCCTACTTTGGAAGACTATTGGCACAATGCCTCCCAGCCACCACCAGGAGGCATACTGTTGCCAGAGTTCTCTACCCACCCACTCCGGAGAAAGCGAGCAGTCCATCAGATGCTTGAACCTTCTCCCCCTGGCCAACCCTTCTGACGTCCTAGGCTTGCTTCTGAACCCAGGTCATTGGCACCACAAGTGGTAGCGCCACCACTGCGCTGGCAAGGGGACCATTCTTGAGGCAACAAAGTCATGCATGAGAATGGTAATGAAAAGAAATGGGTATAACAGACCAAGATGGTTCTCAAAGAGGGCCAGGGAAGCAGTGAGGGACAAAAAAATGCCTTCACCAGGTACAAAGAAAAACAGTGGGAGCTATAATGGGGAGAGTATCAAGTAAGACCTAGGAAAGCAAAGGTGGACACAGAGTTGCACTTGCAGAAGGGGTCAAAGGTGGGGAAAGAACAGTTACGTACTTACCGTAACAGTAGATCTTCGAGAGAATCTCTTCCCTTAGGCCACACCTTTGGAACTATACCTGTGTCATTTCTAGGACCAGAGAAACTTTTTGTACTAGACCACCACTCACAATGACATCACTCATCAGCATCCACATAAAACGTGGGCAGCCCCATATCCCCTCAGTTCCCCACCAAAAATTGTGCTCGGAAGACTCACATCTTGAGGAAGCAGGGGATTACACCAGCACATCTGATAACAGACAGATGCAGGTGCTAGAGGTAGCAGTCATTGAAATTCCCAAGGCAGAACTGGATGCCATATCCCCCTACAGCTGATAAAAAGGGGAGGGAAGGAGGGAGGGCTGGCATGACCTAAGAGAAGAGATTCTCTTGATGATCTACTGTTATGGTAAGCACGCAACTGTTCTATCTTTTTTGAGGATATCTCTTTGCTTAGGCCTCACCTTTGGAATGAGTCCCAAGCAGTCCCAAAAGCCAACTGGGAGGACAGTGCAGTCTGTTCATGACAGTAGGTCTTGTAGAGCAGCAAGGCCACAGCCCACTTGTCCATGCAAAACAATGTCCAGACTGTAATGTTTAGTAAAGTTGTGGACAGTACTCCAGGTGGCAGCTGCAGAGACATTTCTGAAACAAGCCACAGATGTGGCCATACCTCTTGAGGATTGACCATGAACTGCACCAGGAAGTTCCTACTTCAATAACAGAATGTAATACAATGTGCTAGCCATTTGGACAAGCACTATTTTGATACGGTGATGCCCCCTTTCCCAGGGCAAACAAAACAAACAGCTCAGAGGACTTTTTGCAGTCCTTGATGTGAACAACATAGTATCTTAGGATTCTACATACATTCGAAGCATGGAGCAAAGCTTCACTTGATTGGCATGCTCTGGATACCAAGCGGGAAGGTGGATGGTTTGATTTAGTGTGAACTCAAGACACCACTTTTGACAAAACGTAGGATTAGTATGTAAAGTCTTTATGGAAAATCAAATAAAGAGGCTCATACATTACAGCCTGTAGCTCTGAAATCCTTCGAGCCAAAGTGACTGCAACTAAAAATAATGCTTTCCATTAAAGAAAGTGTAAGCCACAACTCGCAGCTGGCTCAAAAGGAGCCAAAATAATTTCTCAAGCACATAATTGAGGTCCCAAGGTAGGATCAGATTATGGATGGGAGGTTTCAAGTGCTGAATACATATCAAAAAGGTACGGAAGATGCCCAATTGAGCTACCATAAGCCCATTTACAGGGGCATGGAAAGCTGATATAGCTGCCAAATGCACCTTCAGTTAGTAATACTGCAGACTGGAGTCTGACAGGGACAGCAAGTATCCCAACACTGCATTTACTGGACACATGAATGGGTCCTTAGTTTTGGAAGTAGCCCACAGACCACTTTAAAGAGTGTGTATGTCTGGTGAAAGGCTTTCTGTCTGCAACAAGCACATCAGCTACGTTTGGTGACACCCCAAACCATGCAGTGGCTATGTCTTCAGGAATCAGGTATGTGGGTGCAGGGACTTCAGGTCCAGATGGACCACAGCTCCCTTGTTCTGTGACAACAGGCCTCTGCACAGAGGCAAGGGTACTGGAGGCTCCACTACTAGTTGTTATAGCAGTGGATACCATATTTGTCGAGGCCAATGAGGTGCAGTCAGGATAAGGGTTGCACCCTCCATCTGTAGTTTCAGTAACACTCTCTGTATTAATGGAATGGGAGAGAATGCATACAGAACCTCCCTTTCCAAGAGATGGACAATGCGTCTTGCCAAAAACTCCAGACCCCGGGGAGAGCAAGCAGAAATGCGGCAGTTTTGCATTGTGTGGGGACACAAAAAGGTCCAACTCTGGATGACCCCTCCCTTGCGAAGAGGTCACCTATTACGGAGGTCAGCTGTTCCCATTTGTGCATCCTGGACTGTGACCAGCTTAGCTTGTCTGCTGAGATGTTTTGGACCCCTTGGAAATGCACAGCTAATAACTCCAGGCCATATTCCAGCACCCAGTACCACACTCTCATTGCTTCGCAACACTGGGGCTAGGAATGAGTCCCTCCTTGCTTGTTTATGTAATATATACACTGATGTTGTCCATCTGTACTAGCAGATGACCTGGAGTCAGATGCTCCTGGAAAGCCCGGAGACTGAATAAGACAGCTCTCATTTCTAGGACATTTATGTGTAATCTGGCTTCCATCTGGGTCCACAAACCTTGGGTTTGATAAGGGCCTAGATGTGCTCCCCACCCAGATCCTAAGGCATCCATTCCGAGGTGAGAATCTGAGTTGGAATTTGGATTAAGAAGGGTATGTCCTTCAAGAGGCTGCTGCGGTCCATCTGCCTTGTCAGTGTTTTGCGTAAATAAGACGTGAGGAGCACCTTTTGGTCCATGTCATCTGTCTACTGGTTCCACTTCACTCTCAGTATCCATTGTGGTATCCGCATGTGTAACCAAGCCAGTGGCAAAGTCACAATGGCCGCTGTCATGAGTCCCAGGAACCTCTGACTGGGATGTAGTGACTGCTGTACACCAGCTATGATTGAGCAATGCGACATTCTGCCCTGTCCAAGGGCAGAAACGTTCTGCTCTGTTCTGTGCCCAGGACTGCACCTATATACTGCAGCCTCTGGCAAGGGATCAGTACTGACCTTGGCACATTCATTGTTACCCCCAGATCTTCAAACAGATGCTTTCTTTAGGTCAGGGTGTGTCTGAGTTGGTTCCTGAAACTGGCTTTCAGTAGCCAAGCATCCAGGTATGGGAAGATATACAGACTTTCCTGGTGAAGGGCTGCCGCCACACTGTCAATCATTTGCTAAAGAAGGGCACAGAAGAAAACCAAATGGCAATACTCTGAACTGGAAGTGCTGCCCTTCCAGAACAAATATGAGATATTTTCTGTTATGCTGCCTGATCTTGATATGAAGGTCATGTCCGGGGCAAATCCAGTCTCCCTGTGTTTGCAATGGGGGCATTTTTGCAGAGAGACCATATGAAGCTTCTTATATTCTATGTAAAAATGTAGGTCTCTCAGATCTATCACAGGCCTGAGATTTCCTGTGCATTTGGGGACCAGTAATTATCCAGAGTAGAACCCCTTGCCCTTCTGGCGAGAAGATACAGTTTTTATCACGTTTGGTTAACAAAGCTTGTACCTCTTTTTTCGGCAGGGACAGATGTCCCAAGGGATAAGCTGAAAGAGATGGAGGATGCTCTGGAGGGGTTTCTAATAACTCCAGAGCATGTCCTTTTGTAGTCATCTCCAGGACCCACTTGTCTGTGGCGATCTCCCTCCATTGTGTCAGATGAGGGGAGAAGAGACCCCCTTACCACCATCTCCTGTGGCTGAAGTGGTGTGGGGGGAGTCTGATACGAGTCATGCTGAGTCAGTGGGGGCAGAGCCACCAACTTAGGATACTTTGGAATGGGCTCCCTGAGGAGGGGGAGATGGCAAGGATCCACCCAACCTTCCCATGGCCATGCCGATGGTTGGTTTGCCGGCCAATTCTGGAAGCAGGTTGGTGAAAGGATTCTTTACCCTGACCTCTACCAAGTGTGGGATATAAGGATTTGACTGACCTTAAAGTCATTTTAGAGACTTGAAGGCCTCTCAATACTTCTTCGACATGGTACCCAAACAGTGTGGTGCCTCTAAAAGGAACATTCAGAACTGTTTTTTTGCACATCAGTTGCAAACCCAGCCACTCTAAGCCAAGAATACCTTCTCATGCAATTACCAGTGGCAGCTGCCCTGGCAGATGCATCTGAAACATCGTAAGTCGAGTGTAGCAGATATTTGCCTACTTCAGCTCCAGCAGTCAGTTTTTTAAGTAATCCATTCTTGGCAGTGCCTTGTGAAAGGGCCTGGGCTGCAGCTTTGGCAACCTTCCAGAGGCTATTTTACCACTTGATCATGTGAGACAGGTAGTTAGCAAAACGCAGGCCTTATGAGGCAGAGGTGTATGCTCACTTGTCCATTACATCAAACCTCCTGGACTCCTTATTAGGGGGCAGGTTACCCATATGCTCTGGTGCTCTGAATCTATCATGGGCAGCCATTATGACCACAGAATCCATTTCTGGCATGTTGGCATAACAAGGCTTGGCAGCAGGAGCAGGGTACTGCTTGTCAGTCTTTCTGGATATAGCCGGTATAGTATTTGGCCTGTACCATGCAGCAAATGTTGAATTCTCCAATGCAGGGTAAACTGGAGGGACAATGGTGGATGGAGTACACGGAACCTCCAGAAGACATATAAAACATTTTTTTGGTCGAATCCTCTTCCAGCAAAACCCATTGCATTTTGCATTTCTTTGATCACTGTTTGGAAGGTAGGGTCTTCAGGAGGCGATCTGGGTATATACACCACAGAATTATCACTACAGGAAGATACTGTGGAGCTAGAATGTACAGCATAATGTTCTTCTCCATAACCCTCCTCCTCTTCATAATCCTCCTCCATTATGAGGTCTGGATTATATTTATCCTCATCATTGGTGTCCATGTCGATGACAGGAATAGTGGACCCTGCTGGTGGTTGCTCTGAGCCGCTGCTCAAGTGGTAACTGCTGTGTACCAGCCAATGACGTCAGTGGGGCCTGCAATGCAGGAACCCCCGTCGATGGGCAGTATGGGCTGCACAGGCAAGCCTGGATGTATGTGCTGTATCACATCTGAGAACGATGCCAGTGCTGTCTGCGCGTCGACAACACCCTGACCAGGGCCATGACGGCTGAAGTCGATGATGGTGACATACCATCGTAGTAGGTACAGTAGTGCCTAAGCCAAGCCCTGACCATGGTGTCTGGTTAACGGTCGGGAGGAGCTGGTGTCACCGCCACTGGGGTGGACAATAACAATGCTCGCTGATTATCTGCAGGCCACAACAGTGACTTAGACCTTGCCAGGGAAGCAGATCTGTCCTTATCCTTATGCCCAGACTTCCTGTCTTTTTTGCAGTCTTTAGGTTTCGATAACCACAGATCAGTCGATGGGGCTTGCGACACTGCTTTCTGATCCTGTGCTTTTTCCAGAGTTGTTAAGAGTTTTTTCTAATTAAAACTTCTCCAGAGCCTTTCCTTTTCATCACCAGGTTGCTTGACTGAAGCCCTGGCAAATCTCACAAGTCCCGACATTGTGAGAGAGGCCTAAACAGCAGACACACACTTTGTGTGCTTCATCCTTGTAAATATTTTCTCCGCACTTGCAGTACTGCAGTACCAGAACAATGTTGTTGGTTTCAGCGGCATGCAGAAGCAGTTGCATCACTAAAATATTAGTGATTACTTCAGAATGAAATAATATATGACAGTGATTAGCTAGTCGGTATTTTCATGGTAGGTTCGATGAGTGCAATTGATGGTGGGAAAAGAACTAAGGAGATGGGGCCACCCACATTTATGTTGATGCTGATGCATGACGTTGTAAAGGGCAGCCCACGGCTAGCAAAAAAGTCTCTGTGTGGTCCCAAAGCTGATGCGGTTATAGTTCCAAAGATGTGGCCTAAAGGAAGAGATATCCACAAAGGAGATGAACATTTTTTTTTACATATAAGGAAAAAAGTAAACAGTGAGTGGGATGGGGGTACTGTTAGGTTACCCAGAGAGGAACAGGATAGTAGAGGAAGATGAGCAAAAAGCAGCTGTTCATAATGATTACTTCTGCTCTGCCTTCACAAGGGAAGACAGAGGATCCCTGCCTGAAAGTAGCATCAAGATTACCATCAGGGGGATCTTAGATGAGGCAGACAATATCTACCAGGAAAAGGGTCCAGAAGAGGTTCAAAGCCCTAAAGGTAGATAACGCCCCAGGGTCAGATAGAATGCATCTGAGGGTGCTGCAGGAATTGACTGAACTGGCTGAACCGCATCAATTCAGAGTTGGTCCCGAAAGACTGGAGGGTAGCAGACATACTCTCGCTCCACAAGGTGGGGGGGATGAACAACTGTCAGCCTTACCTCCATTGTGAGTAAACAGATGGAGACATTGGTCAAAGAGGACATTGTGTTCTTCCTAGAGAGAAACATCCTACAACATGGGTTCATGGCAGGAAGGTCTTGTCAGACCAACCTGATAGTTTTCTTTGACTGGGTAACGAGGGTAATGGATAAGAGGCATGCTGTGGACTTAATCTATTTCAATTTCAGCAAGGTTTTCGACTCAATGCCTCACAGAAGATTTCTGAAGAAGGAAGAAGCTGGAGGATCTGGGTGTAGCTAGGGACAACATTAGACTGGTAGGAAACTGGTTGAAGAAGAGACAGCATAGGGTGGTGGTAAACTGGCTCAAATCAGAAGAGAGGAAGGTCATGAAAGGGATGCCACAGGGTTCTGTCCTGGGTCCTGTCCTATTCAACATGCTCATCAGTGACACTGGAAAAGGCATATAGGACAAGTTATGTCTCTTTGCAGATGACATGAAACTCTGTGGTAGGGTAGATAGTGATGAAGGGATTAGGGAGATGCTGAGGGATAAACAAAAGCTATAGAAGTGGACCAAGGTTTGTCAATTGAAATTCAACACCAGAAAGTGCAGTGATGCACCTAGGGAACAAGAACCCCAGGACAGAGTACTGGCTGGGAAAGATAACATTGAGCACTACAGCAAAGGAAAGGGATTTGGGAGTAATCATTAGGGACTCCCTTACACAATCAAGTCAGTGTAACAAGGCTTATAGTAAGGCAAATAGGATGCTGGGGTGTATCAGAAAAGATACTGACAGCAGGAAAAAGGAGGTACTGCTACCTCTCTGCAGGTCACTGGTGAGGCTGTGGCCCACACCTGGAATACTGTGCCCAGTTCTGGAGTTCTTACCTAAGGAAGGACAAAGACTGGCTGGAGACACTGCAGTGTACAGTGACCGAAATGATTTAGGGCCAGCAGGGCAGACTTTATGAGGATCGACTTAAGGCACTGAACATATACACGCTGAAGGCCAGGTGGGAAGGGGGGGGGGACATTATCAAGACCTTCAAGTTCCTGAAGGGAATAAACAAGGTGAACTGCAAGAAATTATTTAACAGGAGTACAGACTCAAGAACTAGAGGTCACAAGTGGAAACTGTTGGGAGAGAGGTTTAAGAGAATTCCAAGAAAATTCTATCTGACAGAAAGGATGGTAGAGCCGTGGAACAGTCTGCCTTTCAGATGTGGTGGGCGCCAACACCATAAATGGCTTTAAGTACAGTTGGGATAGAGTGATAGGTTTGATGGATACTCAGGTCAGTAGGGAGGGACAGAACCCCGTATGGACAATAGGTCCTGGGGCAGCTAGGATACTGTGGGCAGACTAGATGGACCTTTGGTCTTTTTCTGCCACCACTGTCTATTTTCTATGAAGATGTTTTCAATAACAACAGATAATTTCCCTTCTGTTCATGTTGCTTATTCCTGCTGTGAAGTCACTCATAATCCTCCTCTTATGACTTCACAACCTGCTGTCATGGAAACTGTTCTTTAAACAACATGAAGTCTTGCTGTACTCTGACTAATGCAGTATGACCGATCAGTTCAGCTGCCCCGGAGAACAAAGAGTTAACCTCTATGCAAATGCATAGAATATTGAGCTCGATTTTCAAACCACCATCCTCGGTACGTTCTAGTAACTGATCAGATTCTTGACTCCGCCTGCCAGTGAAGATGCCTCGGAGATTGCTCCTCTTCTTCTCTCGGTTTAAGAGTAAATTCATCGTTTTTCAGGAGGAGACTCATACTCGGGGGAAACCTCAGATCAACAGGTTCCCCTTCATCCTCATCCTCTGCCTCATATTCAAAATCAGATTCATAGTACCCCTCAGGATCCAAAGGACCAGCAGGAGTTGAACCGGCAGACCCTTCAACCGGTGACTGTCCAACCGGTCTCTGAGGTGGTTCACCGAAACCGGACTGCAGAGACTGTACAATTTTAATTGCCTTGGTGATTTCCTCCATGGTAGGAACTGCAAATGGTGGTTTATGCGGTTCTAACTTTTTAGATTTCTTTGACAGTACAGGATCGGGAGTTGAATCCGACCATCGTTTGGAGGAACAGGGTTCACTGTGCTCGGCAGAATTTGTAACCGGACCGGCTGGTTCAGTTGAACCAGGCCTGACGTCCTGAGAGGATTTTTACCTTTCTGTCAACTTACCCAATATACGCTCAATAGTGGATTGAGGCCAGCCCAGTGGTGCTGAGGGTTGAGGCGCTGGATGCCACACCTCGCGCCACGCTGGCGACCTGGGTTCAGGATTGAGCTCGGGTGCCGGCAGGGGTGGGACAGGATTGAGCACCCACTGGACTGCTCTCCTATCCCAGGGAGGGTTCTGGGATGTCCGGCACACCAGCAGCCCCTGGGGAGACCAGGGCTGCCGCACCAGACCGCAGCAATCAGCGGCTCCATCGCCTGGCAGGGCTGCCGTGCACACTTGGGACGTGCACCATGCAAGGGGAGGGAGGGGACAAACTAGGGAAAAAGACCCTCCCGCCAGATAGCGATGGCTCCTCAGTGCCACTGCCACCACACGCCCAATGCTGGTTCTCCGCCACTGCCCCTTCAATCTCCCTGGAGCAGTAGCCCCCATGTCCCCGGGGGACTGTAATGGATTGTAATGTCTCTGAAGATGGCGGGGAACACAGCGGGTGGTAGAGCAGTTCCAGTGAGTGAGGTAGCCCGAGAGAGTTCCAGTGGGGAGGAAAGAAACAGAATTAAAAAAAAAAAAAAATAGTGGATTGAGGGAAGTTTTTACAAATGTCACAATCTGTTTGAAGGTGATCAAATCCCAAGCAGTACAGATAGATCAAGTGTGGGTTGGCCTTAGTAAACTGCTCACCATACTCTATGCACCGTTAAAACCCAGTGGGATCGTTTTTTCTCTTGGGTTTCAGTGACATACCCTTCAGTTAAACGCTTAACCCAGTGGCTTAGTTAGGCCAGTTAAGCTGCCCAAAGAAATGCTATTTATCTGAATTGGCTTAGTCAGGCCCGGATAAGCAAGAAATATTTAACCCCTGGTGGTTTAGTCAGGCTGGGTAAAAGGAAAAAAAAAACGAGACCCAACTACCGACGGTTTAGCGCCGGTAACAAACCAAGAAAACTCGGTTTAGTCAGGAACTCGCACCGGAATCCCAAATAAATACACTAAACTATTTAGAAGAAAGAAGGAGCATTCGGTTCCCTAATGGTCACGGAACCGCTAAGAAACTGAACCACTTACACCCAACCGGTAACACTATAGCAATACCGAGGACAGAGGTTTGAATACTCGAAAAAAATAAGGAAACGGTTGAAAACCGATAAATTTACTCCTAAACCGAGAGAAGAAGAGGAGCAATCTCCGAGGCGGAGTAAAGAATCTGATCAGTTACTAGAACATACCAAGGATGGTGATTTGAAAACCAAAGTTTAGCTCAGCGTTCTATGCATTTGCATAGAGGTTAACTCTTTGTTCTCTGGGGGAGCTGAACCGGCTGGTCATACTGCATTAGTCAGAATACAGCAAGACTCCATTAGAAGAAAAAACATTACTATGGTAATTTTTTCTTACGTGATAAGCAGAAGATAATTTTAGGGCATGAAAGGCAGCAGAAGCAGATGAAGTCGAAGAAGAAAAGAACAACCCGTTTTTTATCCTAATGTCTTTAGTGATAACGAATGGAATGTCCAGAAATGTAAATGTCTGAGGAATATTAACATACTAAATTGCCAACAAATTAGGCCTAGTGGTCTATCAAGTCTGCTTGAGTAGCAGCCCTACAGTCTACTCACTGTGGCTACCCCCCTTCCCCTTTGTGACCCCCTGTGGACCCTTTCCATATCCTGCTCCCCCAGCCCGGACTTTACCCCTGTGTCTGTCCCACCCTCTCTTGAATCCTCCCACTGTCTCCATCCCCATCAACTCCAATGGCAACAAGTTCCAGGGTGTCACCACTCTCTCCGTGAAGTAGTGACACCTCACCTCCCCTTAAACCTTCACCCCACCAATCTCAGGCTATGCCTCCTCATGGCTCCACTTTCCCTCAACTGGAACCAGTTAATCCCCTTCAAATATTTGACCTCTATCATATCTCCTCATATCCCTCCTCTCCTCTAGGGAGTACATGTTCAAATACCGTAGTCTCTCCTCATAGGACAGGTCCCTCAGGCCGTGAATCATCCTTAACGCTTTCCTCTGGACCCTCTCAAGAAGGCAACATCCCTCCTCAAGTATGGGCGACAAAACTAGGCACAGTACTCTAGGTGCGCCCTAACCAGGCAGTTGTACACGGGCAGTAGGACCTCTCTCCTCCTTGATGTTATCCCTCTGGCTATTTGCCTTCACAGCTGCCCTCCTACACTGCTCAGAATTATTTATTTTGGCATCTACTGCCACCTCGAGATCCTTTTCTTCCCTGGAGACTGCCAGCTTTACCTCTCTGAGACTGTAGTCGTACCCGGCGTTCCTGGCCCCCAAGTGGAGTATACTGCACTTCTTGGTGTTGAACCTCAGTTGCCAAGTGTGCGACCACCTTTCAAGTGTCTCCAAGTCCTCTTGCAGCATCCTACTCCCCTCCTCCTTCTCTACCACTGCTCCTAGTTTGGAGTCATCCACAAATAGACTAAGCCTGTTCCCAACTCCAACTCCGATGTCTGAGATGAACGTGTTAAATAGGACCGGCCCCAACACCGATCCCTGGAGGACCCCACTAACGACCCTTCTGGGAGACGAGACCTCACCCCCAACCACCACCCTCTGATACCTATCCGTTAACCAATTCTCAATCCACCCAAGTATCTTCTCCCCCAACCCCAAGCTCCACAGCTTCTCCAACAATCTACGGTGAAGCACTGAGTTGAAAGCCTTACTGAACTCCAGGTACAGGACATCCACCGACTTCCCCTGGTCCAGAGACCTTTTGACCCAGTCTTAGAATTCAACTAGGTTTGTTTGACATGATCTTCCCCGGACGAACCCATGCTGATGTTCATCTTGGAGACCACTGGCCTCCAGGAACACCACCATCCGTTCCTTTAAGATGGTTTCCAGCAGCTTCACCACCACGGACATCAGGCTAACTGGTCTGTAGTTTCCCAGCTCCTTCCGCGGATCGCCATTAAGGAGCGGCACGACATGTGCCTCCCTCTAGTCACAGGGGACCTATCCAGCTTGAAGGGAGGAGCTGAATAAGTCTGTTAGTGGTACAGTCAGGACATCCGCCAGTTCCCTCAATACCCTGGGGTGAATCCCATCTGGACCCGGAGCCTTATCGCACCTCAAGGACTTTACAGCCTCTCTCACCCTCCCAAATGGTATCTTTTCATCAGTGAATGTCTCCCCCGCCCGCTCCCACGTTCCACCTTCCCCCTGTGGAGTCGTTTCCTTCCCCTCCTTAAATGAACCCAGAAGTACTCATTGGGTACTTCCACTTATCACCCTTTCTCACCTCCCCTCTTTTTTTAACTTATCAATCTGCCCCCTTTGCTTTCCTCCTCTCCCCGATATACCTGAAAAACTCTTCTCCCCCTCCTTGATCCACTGAGCCAACCGAAGTTCCTTATTCACCTTGGCTGCTCTCACCACCCTACCTGCCTGTCTGGAGAGCCTTTGGTACTCTTCCCTGTCCACATCGCTTCTCGACCGCTTGAATCTCTGGAAGGCCAGCCTTTTCTCTCTCACCACCTCCCACTCCTCCCTGGTGCACTAGTTGGGTTTTCTAGCCCTAGCATTCTTGTGGATGACCCTAGTGCAGACTTTAGTGGCCTCCAGAAGACCCCCCCTTTATTATTTCCCACTTGCTCTCCGTGTCCGCGCCTGGACTAATCCCACCTAGGTGCCTCTCCAGGACTGCCACCATTCTCTCAAAATCTGCCCCCCCCCCCGAAATCCACCACCGTTGTTTTCGTGTGATTCCCAATCCTGCTCAGGTCTAGGGAGAATCAAACTGTGGCATGATCACTTCCCACCAGAGGGTCCTCCACAATCAAATCCTTAACCATGTCCCTTTCTGTCAGCACCATGTCCAGAATATGTCCCTCTCTGGTTGGTTCTCCCACCAGTTGGGATATAACGCATCTTGGAAGGCATCCAGAAGGTGCTGCTCCCTTGCCGACGGCGATGACATGGCCTCCCAATCAACCCCAGTCATCCCAGGCATGTTCAGATCCCCAACACCAGTCTTGCCCCTGCCCGAGCTGCAGTGGAATTTCAGATTTTCCACTAATTCCTCGTCGAGATCCTCCGATTGGGCAGGTGACCTGTACACCACCCCTAGCCTGACCCTCCTATCCCTAGGATCTTGCAGGGTAACCCATAATGCCTCGATTCGCCCCCTCAACTACCTCCACCCTGCAGTATTTAATACCATGCCTAATATACAGTGCCACCCCCGCCTTTACCTATCATCCTATCTTTCCGAAGAACGGGGTACCCTGAACTACCCATCTCCCAATCGTGATGCTGTGTGGTCCACATCTCTGTGACAGCAGCCACATCCACCCTCCCCTCCCCTCGGACATCAATGCCTTCAAGTCAGGCATGTTGTTCCCCAGACTTCTCACATTGATCAAGACCACCCTCCACTTGGTCCCGTTCCTTATCCCCGTCCCCCCACCCCCCATTCCCATGATCCTAGGCGAGTTCATCTGCTCTACTCCACCGTCTGCTTAAACTGTCGGGGAGAAAGGCCTAAGCCCTCCCATGCTGAGACTGCCCGCCTGTCCTACAAGCCCCAGCCCCCCCACTACAAGTTTAAACCCCACCTAATTCCTATAAATTCTCCCAGCTTTTGCTTTAGGACCTCCTTTCCCACCACACTCAGGTAGAGTTTGTCCCTAGTGAATAGCTCCTTGTCCGAAATGTGAGTCCTGCTGATGCCAACAGTATCCCCCCCCCCAAAGAAATTAGCAAATCACCTTGAAGGGATGTTGTCAACCCTACCAACGCTAAAAACACTGAGCTTGGAGCATAACATGAAAAATCAATCCTACATTATTTTTCTCACATTTATATTTTGCACTTTTCATTTAATATCTATCCATTTGAAAGTATACTCTTACTGAAGCAAAACATTTCCCAGGTTAGACAGACCACACCCAGATTGGTCATGAGCTGGCAGCCTTTAGAACCACCTTAGATCAGACCTCAGGACCGCCAGCCGTGTGCCCGTTAGCCGGCTCGGGGCTCAATGCCACCACCAGCGCGAGAAACCCTCTCAGTAGCGGACTGGACCTCAGGACCGACCAACCGTGCCGGTGTACGGCTTGGGGAGCCCCCGGCATACCACCAGCCGCAGAAAAACCATTTCAGTAGCGGATCGGACCTCAGGACCCCGGCCAGCAGCGTGCCCGTCGGGCAGGCTTGGGCCCCGACGCCACCACCAGCTGCCGTAAAAACCCTCTCAGTAGCCGGATCGGACCTCAGGACCGCCTGCCGTGTGCCCGTTGTAGCGGCTCAGGGCCCCAGCGACGCAGCCACCAACCGCCCGAAAACTCTCTCAGTAGCGGGTAAGGACTTCTCTGGGCGGGAAGCAGGGATCCCTCTGTGACTGGCTGACTCGGGCTCTGGGGCCTTCGCCCATTGGCCGTCGGTTCAGTCACTGTATTCCTATTGGTGACATTGTATGTGTGCTGTGCTGGGCTCGGAGCCCATTCACTTGCACTGCTCTCGGACCAATTTTTTGCCTGGACACTCTTTTTGCCTCATTTTACATTTAGCTCCAACCTGCTTGCCTGTTGTACTGCACTAGTCTGCTTCATGTTATTTTTTTGCTAAGAAATTTGATTCTGAATTTGGAGTTTTATTTACTGCATTTACTAGTACTGTGTAGGCTTTATAATTGCTATATTATTTCAGTACTGCTGTTTAAATTACCCTTAGACACTAGAGAGTATAGAATGTTTTCCACTAGTATTTACTTAATCTCAACTAGCTTTCTGTACCTCTCCTATTTTTTAACCCGTACCTTGGTTTCAAACAACATGAAGTCTTGCTATATTATGACATATGCAGTATAACCCCAGGTTAGAACTGCTCCGGAGGTGAAAGAGTTAACTTTCCATGCAGGGCATGGAATCTTGAGCTCAAGCTCGGTTGAACACTCTGTCTGTTGAAGTTCAAACTTAAACTGTCAGATTCTTTACTCCGCCTCACTGAACAGTCGCTCCGGAGATTCCTCCTGCTGCTCGGTTCGTTTGTCGGTTTAAAAGTGTAATTCTCGGTTTATTTTACCGAAATTTAACCGCAATCGTCGGTTCAAGCTCTGTCTGTGGTATTGTAAGTAATAGATAGGATTTTGTTTATTTTCTTCTGTGTGGAACTTGTAAACGTCTTTTCGGTTCGGTTTGAACTGATCAGATTTGGGTTTAAAATTACTTTCTAGTCTTTTAGAGTGTGGTTCCCGGTTCTTATCGGTTCTAAAAAAACCTGATTTTATTACGGTTTTCCACGACCCGATGACACGGTTGGGAACGATGAGAGTCTTGCTTAGTGATTGCCATTAACGGGCAAGTTTTAGTTAGGCTGGCACTATGTCTGAGAAACCAAAAGAAAAACCGGACCCACTGGGTTTCAGCACTGTGGCCTCTGTGGAGAAGCCTTTGCTAAGGCTGACCCACACACCACTTGTGTATATTGTCTGGGGTTTGACCACCTCAATGCAGACTGCCAGATTTGTAAGAATTTTCCTGCTGCCACCGTGGAAAAGAGAGTTGGTAGGCTCAGGGAAAGGAAGGCCAAATAGTCCGCTGACCCGGATGGCCAGCCGGTTCGGTTCCAACCGAACCTGAGGGAATGCCCTCTGTCCAGGGCGATACTTCCTTGGGCAAACGAAGAGCCAGCTCTGAGGAGCCGGTTCCAACTAAAAGGACTAGAAAGTCAGCTAGTTTGGGGCCAAAAGTTCTTTCTCCAACCGCTGAGGAAATAGCCAAAGCTATTCAAATTGTCCAGTCTCTTTCCCCAGTTCCGTCCGAACCAACAACATTAGGGAAGCGCTCGGCTCTGACGGTTCCCCCGGTTCAAGATTATGATTTTGAGGATTTTTATGAACCGGAGGAAGGGGAGGAGGGGTATGAGGAGAGTGAGTGTGATTTTGAAAGTCTGGATGTGCCCATTGAACCGGACATCTCTCCAGACAGACCCTCAGGGGTGTCCCCTCCCAGGCTATCTGAGTCCCTTTCTCATTTTTTGTTTTACAAGAAAGTTGCTGAGACTCTGCAACTCCCTGTTGAGGAAGCTGTTGATGATCAAGAAGAGCCTGACTTTGTGGAAATGATGGATATTCCAGAGTCTAGGAGACTGTCTATTCCCTTGCACAAATCTTTTAGGAAACAGACAGTAAAAATTTCTGAAAACTCCTCATTCTATCCTCCCTGTGGATAAAAGGATGGACAAGAGGTATGCTTTATCAGGCTCTGATACGGAGTTCCTCTCCCAGCAGTGCAGCCATGTGGGGGTAGTGCAGGCTGCAGCCTGTGACAAGGCTAATATTCCTCTAGCCTCTCACCCTCCTGAAAAGGATTCCAGGAGGATGGATGCCATGGCAAAGAAACAGTACATGGCAGCATCTTTGGGACTCAGACAGGCAAATTATATGGCTTACGCAGCTAGGTACCAGAAATCCAGATGGGATACTGTCCTGGCCCTAGCAAAACAGGCCTCTGACCAGCTTGCCAGGAGCTGGAGCAGGTGGCTGGATGGTATTGAGGCATCCAAGGTGCAATTTCATGCTGCAGTAGACTCTAATGATGTTTCATCAAGAGTCATGGCTACATCTGGGTCTCTTCGCAGAATGGCCTGGCTCAGATGTACTGCCCTGTCACAGGATACTCAGTCTAAGGCTATGGATTTGCCTGTTGTGGGCAATTCTCTGTTTGGGGAGCAGACAGAGAATTATATGAAGAAAATGGATGAGTATAGGACCACCTATAGGAGTGCACAGGCCAAAGAAAGGCAAGCCACTCCTCAAAGGCAGCATGTCAGGGGCAGGGGCAGGCCTTTCCATAGGCCTTTTTACCAAGCCCAGGCCTCCTCTTCTGTTTATGCCCAGAGGGGGTTCTTTAGAGGAAGGTGCAGAAGGGGTTCTAGTAAGCCTGCTTCTACCCCTCAACCCAAAGCCCCTGCAAAACAGGCTCCCTGATGGGGTGGCCAGGGCCGATTCTCCACTACCGGTAGGGGGCAGGCTGGCTTACTTTGTCCAGGACTGGAAGTCTTTAACATCAGACAAGTGGGTCCTGGAAGTAGTAAGCCAGGGACTGGTTCTCAGCTTCAAAAAATTTCCGAAGATGAGAGCCAGGTCTTTTCCACCTGCAAACCCATCAGAGACACTTGCCCTGGAAGCAGAAGTTTCTTCCCTCCTGGCTCTCAGAGCTGTGGAAAGGTGCCTCCCATACACCAGGGCAAGGGTTGTACTCCAGGTACTTCCTTACCCCAAAAGACAGGAGAATGCGGCCCATCCTGGATCTCAGGTATCTAAACAAGCACCTTTTAAAACCAAAGTTCAAAATGGTAACTCTGGGAATTATTTTACCTCTCTAAGGCCAGAGGACTGGCTAGCCTCCTGGACCTCAAGGATGCCTACTTCCATGTTCTCATCAGAAGCTCCCCATCGAAGTACCTCAGATTGAACTGCCCTCAGGCCATTACCAGTTCAGAGCAATGCCCTTCGGCCTCACCTCGGCCCGAGGTCCACAAAATGCCTGGCAGTAGCAGTTGCTCATTTAAGAAGGCAAAAGATTGCCATCTTTCCTTATCTGACTGACTGGCTCATTGTAGGCCAGTCTCCAGAACAAGTCAAACTACACTTACAATTAACCCAGCAACTGTTGACATCTCTAGGTTTCCTTCTCAATCTTCCAAAGTCAGTTCTGGAGCCTGTCCAGCTTCTCACCTTCATAGGTGCAGAACTGAACACAAAAGAAGCCAGAGCCTTCCTCCCTCTGGAAAGAGCAAGGACCTTGGTCTCTCTGGCCTCTTCTTTCACCCTGCAGGTCTCTCGACCAGCAAGGCATTTTCTACAGCTCCTGGGGCACATGGCTGCTTCTACAGCAGTAGTGCAGGGAGCAAGATTTCAGATGAGGAACATCCAGTTCCATTTGAGAGCCTTTTGGTCTCTAAGGACAGATCATCTAACCAAGTTGATCCCAGTGACTCGAACCCTGATCCAGGCCCTTCAGTGGTGGCAGGATCAGAGCAATCTGAGACAGGGGGTTCCCTTCACTCCCCAGTCTCACTCCTTGACCCTTACTACAGATGCATCCCTCTTGGGGTGGGGAGCTCACATGGGAGACCTTTCCACCCAAGGGCTGTGGTCCCCTCAGGAATCTCTGCTCCACATTAATTTGCTGGAACTCAGAGCAGTTTTTCTAGCACTCCCGGTTTCTTCCACATCTGTTCAGAACAAGGTTGTTCAGATCAGAACAGACAATACCACTACAATGTGGTACATCAACAAGCAAGGGGGCACTCGGTCTATGGCCTTGTGCACCGAAGCAATGAAGTTGTGGTCTCTGGCTTATTCTCTGAACGCCTGTTCACCTCCCAGGCAAGGACAATGTCCTAGTGGATGCTCTCAGCAGGATTTCCCAGGGCCATCACGAATGGGCACTGGATCCCCTAGTACTGGAGGTAGTATTTGCCAGATGGGGCACCCCGCAGATAGATCTCTTTGCAGCCCCAGACAATCACCAACTTCCCCTTTTTTGCTGCAGGCCCCCAGTGTTGGGCTCAGTCCCTCTGGATGCCTTCCTACTCAGTTGGGAAAGGAAGTTTCTCTATGCTTTTCCCCCCTTCCCCCTCCTTTTCAAGGTGCTAGTCAGAATCAGATCTCAGCCCTGCAAGATGATCCTGATTGCTCCAGATTGGGCCAGGCAGCCTGGTACCCTCCTCATGTCTTAGCAGTCCACCTTCCCTGTGTCTTCCCAGGAATCACAACCTGTTAACCTGTGCCCAGGGGAGAGTTTGGTATCCGAACCTCAAATCTCTCAATCTCAAGGCATGGCTCTTGAAGAGTTAGAGTTTGCTGACCTACACCTTTCCCAAGGTGTATTGGATATATTGAAGGCCTCTAGGAAGCCTTCCACCAGAGCTACTTATAATTCAAAATGGAAAAGGTTTTCCATATGGTGTGCTGGTAAGCATATTTTCCCAGAATCTGCTGGCGTGCCCACGATCCTGGATTATTTGGTGCATTTGAATTCCTTGGGCCTGAGACCAGCTACTCTAAAAGTGCATTTGGCAGCTGTGTCTGTCTTCTTATCAGCAGGTAAGCCCTCTTCTTTTTCAGCTCACCTTGTGTTCTCCAAGTTTTTTAAAGGGTTGCTTCACACCAACCCTCCGTTCAGGGACCCTGCCCCTGCTTGGGATCTTAATATTTGCATTGCTCAGCTTATGCAACCCCCTTTTGAGCCATTGTCTTCAGCAGAGCTTAAATACTTAACTTGGAAAACTGTGTTTCTGGTAGCCATCACCTCTGCCAGGCGCATAAGTGAGCTACAAGCATTATCAGTGGAGCCTGATTTTATCTCCTTTCACAGAGATAAGGTGGTCCTCAGGACTAACAGGAAGTTTTTGCCTAAGGTGGTTTCAGACTTCCACCTTAATCTCTTCCTGTGTACTTCACTGACCATTTCTCCTCTGGTGAGAAGAGATTGAGCAGTTTAGATGTCAAAAGAGCCCTTAGTTACTACATAGAACGTACCGAGGGTCACAGGTTCGAATCCCTCCAATTGTTCCTCACTTATGGTGAGGTTGGTAAAGGGAAACCTGCCACTAAAAGATCCATTGCCAGGTGGATTGTCTCTTGTATCCAATTCTGCTATGAAAAACTGGGTAAGGTTCCTCCCTCAGGCCTGAGGCTCACTCTACCAGAGGTACAGCTGCGTCTCTGGCTGCTGCCAGGGACATCCCTATCCTAGAGATATGTCAAGCAGCTACCTGAAAACAGTTCACACTTTTACTAAGCATTACTCCTGGATATCCAGGCTAGGAGTGATGCTCGATTTAACACAGCTGTGCCTCAGAGCCTATTTCCCAAGTAGGTTCTGTCCCTCCTCCATGGAGGTACTGCTGTGTAGTCTGCATATGTCATAATATGGCAAGACTTCATGTTGTTTGAAGAAAAATTACTCACCTTAGTAATGTTGTTTCTTCTAATGAGTCTTGCTATATATGACCTCCCCAACCTGCCCTCTCAGAACCTTTTTTTTTGGGATGTGGATGGGCAGTGCAATGTTAGCACTTCATAGATGCCCCTTTATTGTCACCCTTTCTTTGGGTGCTTAGGTGTTATGCTTATTTTTTCTTTCTTGAATCCCCTGACTTGAGTCTTTGTTTTGGGATCAAGATCAAAAATGTGTTTTTGTAATTAGTAGCCAGTGGCTAGTGTAAGTTTACGGCTTCCACACAGAACCTTAGTGAGTTTTTGCTCGTAAAGATCTGACCTGGGGTTATACTGCATATGTCATAATATAGCAAGACTCCATTAGAAGAAACAACATTACTAAGGTGAGTAATTTTTTCTTCTCTCTCCTAGCCCAATTCCCTGTCTATTTCCTCTCGCCTTTCAAAGTGTATGTCCTGTCTGCACATCCCCGCTTAACCCTGCTCTTTACCCTCTCTTTTTTTCCATCTCCTTGTACGAACCCCCCGAGCTCATAGGAGCATCAGCCCCCCCCACCCAAACCTGAGCCCGTGTGTGAGACCCATGGCCGCTCACTGCCTCCCTAGATGCTCTGTCTCTCTCCCTGGAAGTGTAACCTCCAAGTGTGCCTTTCGCTTCCTCCCTCTGCTTTCCTATCTCCCTGGCTGCCTGCTGCTGCCCACTTAAACCTCCTGCACAAACTCATCGCCATCTTTCTTCGCAAAAAAAATGCCTTATCCCCCCGATAGCCTCCTGTTGATCGCCGACTCTACATAAACCTTTCCCGCCTACCGGCACCAGCCCTTTCGATCACACTTAAATCTTGATAGTTTCACTGGCGGCTCCCCCCACCTCCCGCTATCACTAAGGACTCCCGTTTCTTGCATTTTAATAATCTCTTTGTTTTCTCTACCTCGTGTTTTCACCTGCTCTTCACCACCTCCCCCACCAGCTTCTTTCTGCCCCCCCCCCACCATCTGTACAACGTCACTGATCTTTTGTCCTGGGGTAGTCTGTAGACCACATAAAGACCATGTACTTACAGCTGCCTCTCTCTCTTCCACTTTAGATCGGACCTCAGGACCGGCCAGCCGTGTGCCCTGTTGGCATGGCTCGGGGCCCCCCCCGACGCCACCACCACCAGCTGCCGAAAAACCCTCTCATAGCCGGGTAAGGACTTCTCTGGGCCAGGGAAGCAGGGATCCTCTGTGATTGGCTGACTGGGCTCTAAGACGCTCGCCCATTGGCCGCTGGTTCCAGTCACTGTATTCCTATTGGTGACACTGTTTGTGTGCTGTGCTGGGCTCACAGCCTATTCACTTGCACTGCTCTCGGACCAATTTTTACGCCCGCCACCCCTCCCCCCCGACCTTTATTAAATAGGCCCTTCGCCCCACCTCTGCTTATAGGAACCGCCCCCTAACCAACCATCCAACCTGTTCCTCAGCCTAATCCCCCAGGCTCTGCCTGACTGCCCTCTCTGCTCAACTAAACACGCCCCTTCAAAACCTCTATAATCTCTTTAGTTTTCCCTCTGCTATTCTGATTATTTACCGTCATGCCGGTCATGACACTTCTAGTTCCTAGAGCTGTGCTGACCCACTAAAAATGCCTTCCCATGTAAACCTCCTCCTGTCTTTTCTATTTTTCTCCATTTGCTATCCACTGTGTCAACTTCCTCTCTCCTCCTACCCCTCACAACCTCCCACTGTAAGCATCTTGACATCCTACCTTCATTATGGAACCATGGCAAATACCCTTTATTTCTATCTGAGGCACCCTCTTACTAAGGACTGGGTGCAAAAGACCACACTGGCTGGAAAGATCATATTTAAACACCTGTCGTTAGCCATCCTCCTCTGTTGGGACCTTAGGCGACTGCACTGTATCCAAACCTGCAATATCTAGAGGAAAAAGGTGTCATGGTATGAGCTACGGGAGATATCCCTCAAACTGTTGCTCCTCCTCCTTCTCATGTCTGATGGGATCCACCCAAACCCTGGCCCTGTCTCAAACAGGATAACAAAGCCTGCAAAAACTGAAAACGGGCTATCCATTGCTACCCTAAATATCTGCAGCCTCCTTCCTAAGCTGGCATCTCTTCAAGCCTTTATTGGACAACATAATCCTGACATATTAGCTATTGTTGAGACCTGGCTAACACCTAGCACTCCAGATCATGCAATCTCGCTCCAAGGCTACAACCTATTCAGACTTGACCAGGTAAAAAGAAAGGGGGGGGGGGTTGTGTTATCTACAGTATATAAAGGACTACCTCTCGTGCCACCCTGCCAGTTTCTCCCCAGAAAACACCCTAGTGCAACTTCCCCCTGTCAAGTTATTCATTGGTGCCCAAAACACAGTGCTTACCGTGGCTGCAGTCAATATCCCCCCTAAAGACCCACGAGCCGGGCTCCAGACGATCCTTGAATTTGCAAGATTACAACCTCCTGACTCTGAGCTCCTCCTTCTTGGTGATTTCAATATCAATTGGCTCACCTCAGATATTGGACCCAGCAAGGATGCTATTCTAGCAACCAACCTAACACAGATGGTCAACTCCCCTACTAGAAAAAACTACAAGACTGGAACCTGCACTCTCATTGACTGGATACTTACTAGTTGCCCGGACCGGATAAAAAACACCACTGTTCTCTCAGACTCCCTCAGTGACCACTCCCCTGTGATCTGTACCTGGACAAATAAATTCCACAAACCGCCTCCCAAAACCATCCTAAGTTCGAATGCT
This sequence comes from Neoceratodus forsteri, assembly GCA_016271365.2. Lineage (NCBI taxonomy): Eukaryota > Metazoa > Chordata > Ceratodontiformes > Ceratodontidae > Neoceratodus > Neoceratodus forsteri. The sequence continues at coordinate 1,073,087,033 of CM057454.1, read as the reverse complement.
ACCACATGGAAACCTCACTAAGCTAAAGACCTGCCTCCTACAACAAGACTGGTCCCCAATCTACAATACGCTTGATGTTGACGCTGCCCTAGAATTCTTCATTACAACTTTCAACACTGCCTGTGACACCTATGCACCATTAAAAAAAATGAAAAATCAAAGCTCTGTCTAATCCCTGGCTAACAGCCAAACTACTGGCTCAGCTCAAAGCACGTGACCATCTTTCGGCTATAGCCAGTGCCACAGGCTCCTTAACATACACACTAAACTATAAACAGGCACGCAACCTATGCACCTCACAAATTCAGCTAACGAAGAGCTCCTACTTCAAGAATGCTCTAGAAACCACCTGGGGTGATGGGAGATCCTTCAGGGACAATATCCGTAATATTACGGGCAAACAGTCCAAATCCTCTCCCACGGCAATGAACATTGATGGCTCCACCACCCGTGACCCAAAGACTATGGCTGATGCTCTAAATAAAACCTTCACAGACCTCAGTGGTGTCCTCCCACCAGACTTTTTCCTGGACTTGTCAGTTCCAAAACTCGTATCCCAAACCACCCCGCCAGACCAACCGCTATTTCACTTTAAAATAGTAAAGACATATGAAGCCTACAGATACATAAAAAAGGCCTGCTCTAAATCTAGAAATAGCAGTGACACCATTGATCTAAAACGTCTGTCTCTCACCTTGGAAGAAGTGATCCACCCCCTCACCAAAATTCTCAACCTCTCCTTTTGCCAAAGTCAATTCCCCAACACATGGAAGGCCACAATAGTCACACCAGTGCACAAAGGGGGCGACAAATCCACTCCAAGGAACTATTGGCCCATATCTATACTTCCACCCCTCTCCAAAGCTCTTGAACGGATCGTGGCGGATCAACTATCAGACTACCTGCAAAAGTACGATCTACTCTGCATGCAACAACACATAGTTGGAGAAAGGACACAGTATGTCGATGGCCCTACTAGAATTCTCTTGTGAAGCTCACAAGGCCTTGGATAAGGGTTATTTAACCGGAGCTGTTTTCATAGACCTCACAAGGCCTTTGACACTGTTCACCATGGCCTACTAATCTCTCTTCTGCTCAAGCATTGGGCTAGCCGAGGACCGGGCCTGGGTAAAGTTACCTAGCTGTTCTCAAACAGTAAAAATCTCTGAGGTTCTCTCAGACTCTAAACCGGTCCTCTCTGGTGTCCCCCAGGGTTCAATCTTAGGTCCTCTCCTCTTCAGTCTATTTCTAAACTCACTTCCCAAATCCTGCCCTGAAAAATTAAAACTATATGCTGATGACGCTGTAATTCTCTCCTCCCATAAAGATCCCAACCCACTATGACAGAGCTTGCAGCTTGCTTTCTCCTGTGTTGAAAAGTGGTTCCTTGAGCACAAACTGGTCCTAAATCAAAAAAAAAAAAAAAATCATGCTTTTCGCCAGTCATCAAAACAGAAATAGGCATACTCAACTCACTATAAAAACCTCCCTTGGAAATACACTAGAAAAATTAACACCTTCAAATACCTTGGTATCACTTTTGACGAATGTCTTACCTTTGCGGCCCATATCGATAACACTGCAAAAACAGTGAACCAATGCATTGGAATTCTGTGCGAACCGTCAATTCTTCAACCAAGCTGCCTTGAGGATTGCTGTACAAAGCTCCATCATCTCAATCATAGACTATGGTCTAATTGTCTATGGCTCAGCTACTACCACCGCACTAAAGCGCATCTCAACAGCCCTAAACAAAACCTGTCGACTTCACAGGAGCAGAGACGGACCCACACTTGTGATCTCTACATGGAAACTGCTGGTTACATCTTCCAATCGGCCTCATGTATCTCTCACCTGCGTAATGGCAAAAATCAATCTTGGGACTCACTCCTCCATGTATCCGGACCTACTTGCCTGGAACAATGGCACTGTATTCACCAGAAGATCTGAACACCAACCTTTCCTTGTCCCTAGATGCCGGACTGCTCAGGGACAACGATCTTTTGCATACCATGCCCCTACCTGGTACAATGCCCTTAACCTGCCCTCCCTATCCTCCACGTCATTGGGAGCTTTCAAATCCATGCTATACGCTCACCTCACAGCCTCCAGCTCCTGTGACTGCTTTGACTAAAGTCTCATCCCACTGAGTGCACTTACAGATGTTTCAATCAACCACCATGACTCCTCTTTTGACAAAGACAACCCGAGTACCACTAACCTGGTCCTGTCTGCCTCTAAACTTCTTATTTCTCCCTATCTCCCCCCCACCTCTCCAACCTTATTCCTTGCCCTTGACACTGCCTCTGAGTTCCATTTTCTTTTCCGTACTTAAATGTTACTGTTTTAGTGTGGCCTTGTTAAACTGATTACCGATTGTTTGTAATACTGTCTACCATGTTTTTGTACTTTTATGATGTGGAACCTTTGTAAAAGAGCCTTGGCTCAAAGGTATTAATTCCTAGAATAATAAACTAAACTAAAGGATTTTGCTATAGGTACTGTCCAATACAGGACCTTCTGAAAAGAAAACATGATTGGGTAAATTGTTTCCCCTGTTTTTAACCCCCTCCCCAAAAAAAGTCCCTTGCCCCAGTTCTCAGAGACCACCTTATGATACTCCGCAGTGAGTAGCACAACTAGAAATCTCCTTCAGGTGTAGCTAATTACAGCTCAAAACTCAGCTGCTGGGGCCCATGGGAATGGCACGATCTAGCCCTCCCTTTAGGTTAGGACAAGTGCCTATGGTGCAACTGCCTTTCGCTGGACAAGTGAACAAAAGCGAATACACTGCTCCTAAACCCAAATCAACCACTAGGCTGCGCAGTGATGCTGAGCATTGAGTTTGGTGAATCCAAACTTCCACTTTCAGCACTCGCCTTCTTCTTGTAAACCAGACATGATCTGCAGCAAAAGGCTTGTGTTATTTTTTATAAACTTCAATAAACACCCATTTTCAATCTGGATCTCTCCTGTTTATTTTTGTTTTCAAATCAATTTATATGGTGCCACATTTCATGTTATGGTCACTATATTAGGTTTTTGTAGCACTGATGTCCCCAAAGACCATTAAAGAGCAACTCTGCACTTCACCATGCATGTTCATAAATAAGATGTTTCAGCAGTTACAATTTACTAGAGAATAAATTGTTTTCATTTTCAATGTTCCTTTCTAAGGTTTACAGCCCATCTTAGCAGTCCATCTAAAGTCTGTATAGAAAACATTTGCCTCTCCCATTAACCTCACAGTGCCTTTGTTTATGACATCATGGTGCCCACCATGACAACAGACTGATATCACAAACAGCAGTTGTGAGGTTAGCAGGGGAGAGTCACATACATTTAAAAAGACTCAGTGGAATAGCTGCTGCATTATCTACAACATTTAGTGGACCGACAGCAAGGGAAAGTAAAAAACAAACAAACAAACTAGAAAACGATAATATTAAATCATAATTGGTGTAAATCTAGTGTTTTTAAGCTTTTTATTACAATAGAGAGTTGGCACTTTAAGGGTAAGGAGCTGGAGCTATTTTCAGTTGCATGTTAATTCATCTTACTCACAAGCCAAGTGTAGTTTAACAGTCAGTGTTCAAATGTAGCTAAGAATATTAATGAAAACCTTGGGCAGCCATACTTGGAGCTTTCCTTTACTTATTTCAAATCTAAAAAAAATTCTAACGTACTCTTAAAATAGGGAAAAGGTGCGTCTTACACGATGGTAGAAATAAGGTGATAAAATGGAATAAAAGGTGTATGTGGAAAATATTCTTCCCAACCTAAACAGCTGCTTTAAAAATAATAGAAATTTGTAAGACACAAGAATGTTTCTAGAATAAATAGATTAAAGTATTTTAAATTTTTTACCTTGTTCTGTGCCATCTGTTCGTTTTCTTTTTATACCTAGTGTGATGTTTTGCTGTTCTTTTAAGGCTTCCACTGAACAGTTAGGTCTTGGTAACTGAGGCCCCGGAGTTGGTCCTGGTTTGTTGCTAAAGTATCGCATTTTCAATGCCTGTATAAGAAATGAGAAAGAAATCAAATCTTAAAAAGCCTGCACAGGAGAGAGATGTTGTACGCAGTCAGAGACAGTGCGGAAAACACACGGCATAAAGTAAAATACAGACCAGGCTCCCCTATGTTTGGTGGATCTCTCATGCTTCATCAGAAGGGAAAAGAGCACATAACTAATATACTAAAAGTCAGAAATAAGTCCCATGCAGTAAGTTTACATACAGCATAAGTAATGAAAAAATAGGTGCTGTCAAAAGCTATATTTATCTTGGAGTGTATTTTTCACAAGATACTAAATGGGTAGAACACCAAAAATTAATAAGACGTAAAATAATAACATCAAATGCCTTTAAGAAGTTCTCAGCACAATTGGGGATTGTGTCTCAAGTCAAAATTAGGACCAAAGGTAGAGCAGTTTCTGAAGACATGGAACAACTACAAACCAATAAAAACTCCAACTGGTATAAAAAAAATTAAAAGAGTGCATAAATTAGAGCCCTATTTAATACTACTGGAAGATCCTGATGCCCGGAAGATTACCAGATTTAGGTCTGAAATCTACAATTGTAGATATGTTTATTACTGTCAAAAAAGGACAGATATTAGTGATAGATTGTGTAAATGCAATCTAAAAGTCCCAGATGACTTGAAACACATTCTCCAAATATGTCCCATACATGAAAAACATAGGAAATTTTGTATGAGACAAATTTTGTCAGGCCTCGGTCTCCCCCTCGGCAATATTCTAACTTACCTAATTAATTCACAAGAAAAAGTTATTTTGTACAGACTAAGTCGCTTTTTACTATTATTGAAGCTATAATCCATGTATTATTTTCTTTTATATTTAAATAGGATTATCCGTCTTAAAAAAATTGTTTTAAATTGTTAATGTACTATATGTTATATTCTGTTTCTTAACAATTGTAAAGAACTTGTGTCGAACAATAAAAACTATTTGTTTAATACAGTATAAGCTGTTCTTATATGTTTAATAAGGGCATGAAGATATGTCATTGTAAGAGAGTGTCATCTCATGCAAGTGTGGGTGTGAGAGCTGCAAAGCAAAGTCAAGATGTTTGGACTGCCCAGCTTGTACAAAACAATGCTCTTATGCCATAAGACATCTTAATGTCCATGCTAAAGGTTATAAATCATAAATATAATTATCTGGACACCAGCCTGTACTGGGCTTGCCTGTTGTGGCCCTCCAGCTGCCATAATGGATTTCTGCAGTATCCCAGAATCATGAATGCTACCTGACAGACTAGTGTCTGTATGTGGTACAACTGAAAAGTATAGTTACGTAAGAAATTACCATAACAGTAGATCTTTGAGAGAGGTTCCTGCAGTAGGTCATTACTTATAGGACTGGGCCTCCTGGCATCAGGACCACACGGAAAATTCTAGCTAGCAATATCTGGTATGGGACTGCTCACCTGACGTCATGTGATGACATCAGCGTCCGCCTAAATAGTGGGCAGTCTCCACACCTGCCCTCCAGTTCTCCCGCCGGAGACCAAGAGCCAGGTATGACAGGAGAAAAGGAGATAGCTCCCGGAGCCCAAAAAACAAGGCTCAAGAAAAAATTGTTGCAGAAGGTGGGAGGGAAAAAAGGTGACCTACTACTCTCTCGAAGATCTACTGTTAAGGTAAGTTCTTACGTAACTGTACTATCTTACTTCGAGAGGGTTCCTGCAGTAGGTCATTACTTATTGGACTGAATCCCAAGCAGTAATAAATCAGACAAGGATTGAAACCTGGGAGGCACGGAAAGATTCCCAGATAAACAGACTTTCCAGGCCAAGACCCCTCTGTGTGTGCGGAGGCAAAGACTAGACCAAAAGGCTCCAAAAACAAATTAGTGACAGACTTATACAAGACTGTCCCCAAAAACCCCAGCAACCCATACTGATGGTACAAGGAGTGGGGGAAAAAGGAATACCCTTACCTCTTCCAGGAGAATACCTGCAGTTTCCCTCTGAAAGGGCTAACGGAGTGTCTGTTAACTCCACAGACACAGTCCATCATAATGTGGACAAACCCATGTGGACACAGCCCTGTCCTGCAACAGTGCCTAAAGGCAAAAAATAAACAAATGCTCCTGGAAACTGATAAACGGCAGGAAAAAACTACCGCTTCCTGATAAAAGCTCAGGGAAAAGGTCTCTATTTGAGTATTCTGATTCAACTGAAAAATCAAATCTAAACAAAGAAAAGTAGTGGCCTCTCAGAAACCCTGGAGAGGGCCCATGGATGGAAAAAGCCTTGCCCTTCTAAAAAAGGGAAAAAAGGACACAAATCCCTTCCCCCACTTGCCCTAGCAGTGAAGGAGGTAGCGGGGTCCCTCACTAGCCAAGAGGCCGATGCATGGGAGGACACCACTCCCCCTGAAGGCTCATGAAAGGCTATCGGGGGGTTGGAGCCCTCTGATGCCAGAGTCCTACGTTTGACCCAACATCTGGCTGAAGCCTGGTTCTTCTGACAATGAAAAGATCTGAAGCGACAGCCCATGATACCTGTGGTGGATCACGCTCAAGGTCGTCCCTCTGTTCTGGAGCCTCATCAGGATGTCCCTGGAGTCTCCGCTGAACAATACCAACCCCCTGAAAGGAGCGTCTAGTATGGCAGACTGGACGCTCTGTGTCAACCCATAATTCTGGAGCCATGAATGCCTGCAAAGACAGATGGCAGTGGCTGTAGATCGAGCTACCGAGTCTATGAAGTCATAGGTGGCCTGGGGGACATGATGAAAGGGGAGCCAAACTGAACCCACAGCCCTAGCAATCTCGGACTTGAGCCCGGAGTCCTCGATAGCCTCAAGCCTGGATTCTAACAGGCCCAAAATGGTGCTCTGGAAGGAGACCATATGGGCTACATAACTAAGGGATCTAAGGGCACAAGTGGACAAGGCATTAATTTTGCGCCCCAGGAGATCCAACTGCCTAGATTCTTTATTCTGAGGTGAGAACAGGCTAGTAGGACCCGTCTCCTGGTCCTGAGCATCCTCCTGAACAAAAAATGAAAATTACGTACCTACCGTAATTATGATCTTTCTGTGTATCTTCACCATTCATCACTGTTGGGAATCTGCCGGAAGTCAGGACCCCGCAGGAGCCTTTTTTTTTTTTTTAAAGGTAGGTGGAGTCGATGTACCATCGGCGCTGCCCTTGAGGCCGACGCACTGCATGGCGCTCGTGGGCTGGCCATTAGGCTGAGTCGACTCCGCCTGCCTGCCAGTTCTGAGTCGCCAGAGAGGTAAGAGGAAGGGAGTAGAGGGTGGGACAGGGAAGTCCAAGGGACAGAAAAAGGAAAAGATATATGAATCAAAAGGAGTAATAACGACTGAGAGGACAGAGAGGGAGAGAGTCGGAAACTAAAGGGATTGGGAGGGGCCCCAATCTTTGGAAAGGAAGAGGGAAGTAGGGTTGGTAAAGAATTTAGGAATAGAGGGGAGAAGGTTAGTACATCCCAGACCCTGGTCCATCTCCAGATTGTATAGGAACTGCAAGGAGTAGCTAAAGGCTTTCTGCCAGAATTCAAGGCACAGAATAGTTGGCAAACACTCCAGACAAGCAGAGTTGGCTATTCTGGAGGAAGGACAAGGTACAGAGAATAAACACCCTCTCAGGAAAGATTATTGGTGAAAATAAGGGAAACTTTTTTTTTTTTTTAAGCTAGGAGAAATAGGTTGGACGGGAGCACGGTGGAAGAGAGAAAGGAGGGCAACTGACAACTCCCACCCCACAGGGGTGGAGCCAAAGCACTGGAGAAGGAGTGCCCCCCTTGCTGTCCACTCTCCCCGGAAAATTATCTCCCTGTGTGTCCTGTTTTACCCCACTCCTAATGAAGGAGAGGGGGAGATGGGCACAGAGAGGGAGGGGGACCCAGAGACTGAGGCCCCAGGAGGATGGAGGGTGGGATCGTGATGAATGGTGAAGATACACAGAAAGATCATAATTACGGTAGGTACGTAATTTTCATATCTTATATGTGTCAATCTTCACCATTCATCACTGTTGGGTGAGTACCGAGCCCCGGGGGTTTTCTTTTACACCCTAAGGGATAAAATCCCTTAGCCCTCAGTGGATGGCGCACTAAGGGAAACCTTCAGGGCCTGGAGGCCCGAGTGGGGAGAGTGAGACAGAGTCCCCCCCCCGGAGGGGGAAGGAAGTTGCCCCGACAAGCGCCGTCTCGCTCTGTGGGAGAAGAGAAAGGTCCGGGCCAAGGGTGACAACTGGGAAAGATGCAGCCATGCCGTCCGCCTAGTGCAGATCGGTGTCCCTATGACCCTGGTAGCTACCTTGCTGGCATCATAGGATGCCTTGCTTGGTGCCTTGCTAGCTCCAGGCCATGCGCAGAGTGCGCGCAATGGCTTGTCTGGTTTGCTCCATATCAGGCAACGGGCTAGGAGATGACCCAGCCTGGACCACAAGAACCTGTCATAGGCTGCATAGTGGGCCTGATGTGCAGAAATAGAAAGAAGTAACCATGCCGAGTAGAAAGTCCTACTACCCCAGAAGTCAAAATCCGAGGAGTCTTGATCTCGGGGCCAATCACGGTGAAGGGTGCGAAGCCCATCAGGAGTGTCCAACTGCATCAATCCAGACTGTGGATGAGGCATGGAACCTGGAGACTCTGGGGGTGCGCAATGCCTCTGGCTGAGATCTCTTGGGGCAGGAACTCCGGAGAAGGGCCTCTGCCAGGAACGCAACGACGCCTCCCGAAAGGGAGCAGGCCAGGGCGGCATCACAAGGGTGGCCTCGCCAAAATCGCCTAGAAAGGCGTGCGCTGAGTGCTCAGGATTGCTGGTAGTGGAAGGAGTAAGGTGCAAGTCCTCCAACATCCTCACGAGGAATCACTGATACTCCACGAGATCAGCAGCTGGAGAGATGTGGACAGAAGTTTCCTCTCCTCCAGAAGAGGGGGATGAGGAGCTGGAGGGCACCAGCTGTTCAGTGGGTGGCTGCATGGGGGGAGGTTGAAAAACCTGGCTGTCCATTGCCCTAACATAAGCAGGGAACCGAGCAGCCACCGCTCTGAACTGCTCCCAAGAGAGAGGCCCGCTAGGACCAAGAATGCCTGGGAGTGCAGGAGAGTGTGGCAGAGGGATGGGGACAGAGCCGATAAGAGATGTCGGCTGACCTCCGCCTGGGCTAAGGAGTGTACCGTGGGCACCCACAGAAGAAGGTGCCCCGGAAGACCCCACAGCCGACAGCTGAAACAACCATTTTGGTACTGCCTTGGCTGCGCCCGGAAGAATCCCACCTGTGAGCCGACCGGGGCCGTATAGGTCCAGAAGGACAGTCCCCTACCTCAAAAGAACGGGACTCTCTCAAAGAGACCGAGGGGGAAGAGTGGAGATCCGCACTACGGCTTCTCCCAGAGCCTGGGTGGGCCCCCAAAAAAGGCCGACGTGCCAACCCCATGCCCCTCGACCCCTCGGAGTCCGAAAGAGCCCTCCTCCTCGGGAGGGCCAGACTAGGTAGCTGGCATCTCTGGGCAGCTCCCGAAGGGGCTACCCAGGGCACAGTACCCTCCCCTCCTGTAGGTGCCCTGATTGGCCCCAAAGTTGGGTGATCGAGGCACACCACTGGTGGGGGTACCACTACTGAGGGGTCAGTGAAACTACCAAGACCAGGTTGCAGAGCTATGGTGGCCTGCACCACTACCTGCTGGTCAGCACCCCTGACCCTAGTTTCGGTAGCTACCAAACCCACATCAGAAGGGGGCTGACTCCGGCTTGTTGAGGAGACTACTGGGCTACCCTCCTCAACAGCCAATCCCAAAGGGTCAGACTGTGCGTCTGACTCAGAGCTCGACACCGCCTCCGAGGAGGTAGAGTCCGAGGCCCTGTGCCAAACCATAGGAGGGCGGCCACTGCCATCCTTGCCAACAGGCCCAGAAACTGAAGCTGTGCCCGAGTCAGTGCCAGCATCCCCCGCAGCTCCATGAGTGGAATCCGGAGGGGGCACAGCTCCAGCCCGAACAAGAGCTCCAGAGCTGGGACCAGTCGTGGCGTCATCTGGCGCCACGGGCGGTGCTGGAGAAGTGGTACAGTGCAGATGACGGCCCCATCGGCGCCACTGAGGGCAAGGGTGGCCCCAATGACCGCGCCAACCAGCCCCACAGCGCCATGAATGGCACCAAGGGCAGAGGTGATGCCGACAACAGCGCCGACGGAGGAGTCTGAAAGCCCCATGGCGCCGAGCCCTGAGGACACGGCACTAGGCTCAACCTCGGTGCCGAGGACAACGCCGAGGTGAGACATGGAAAAGAACGGCGCCATAGCTTCTCCCACAGCGCCGCTGACACTGCCAGCACCGCGTATGGCTCCGACAGAGGCCAAGGCGCCATGCGACAAGTTGGCACCGACGACAACTCCGCGAGAGCCCACGGTGCAGCGAACGGCACCGAGGCCCACAATGGCACCGACCCGGGCCTTGCAAACCGTGGGTCCGACACCGGGGGAGCCTTCACCCCCGAAGGGGTGATTGCCATGGTGGCGCCTCCCACCCCCCCCCGGAAGGAGCGGGACGGGTCTCCTGTGCCGCAGAAGAAGCCTCGCAACAGCTAGGCTACTAGTAGCCGAGCTCCCACCTCCTCGATCCATATAGCACGGGAGGAGACCCGGAGGAAGGCCGAGGTGTGGCTTGGCCAGCAGGTACATCAAGAGCCCCGAAACTGGTGAGCTCGCCCACTTTCCCTTGCGTTGCTCGATGCACGTCATTATGGGTGGCCGACCACGTCTTAGATTTCTTGCCTCTGACCGAGGACATGACCTACGGAGAAAAAACCCCACCAAAAATAGACTCGACGTCACGAAATATGAAGATAAGGAAAAATCTTAACGGGCGACGTCGAGTGGTGGCAGAAACAGAACCGGCAGGAAAACCGTCGGACTTCGACCAAAGGAAATTTTGTTAAATCGATAAATTGAGAACTGCGTAACAGGCCTAGGCTCTTCACAGCTTCCACAAGGTAACCTCTACGGTGGGAGATGAACTGGCAGGCAGGCGGAGTCGACTCAGCCTAACGGCCAACCCGCAAGCGCCACGCAGTGCATCGGCCTCGAGGGTGGCGCTGATGGTACGTCGACTCTGCCTGCCTTTAAAAAAAAAAAAAGCTCCCACGGGGTCCTGACCTCCGGCAGATACCCAACAGTGATGAATGGTGAAGACTGAGACAGGTAAGATCATCCACTGCTGGATGAGAGGCCAAATAAGGGACCCCTTCTGGGGAGCGGTACACCCTGTCGGCCCTTTTGGGGACAGAGGGGACAAAAAAAAGGGTGCCTTCAAACAGAGGACACGAGGTCCTCGTTAGCAGCCATCCAGGGTGGAATAGGCATAAGTGAGGATTCTGTCATACCTAGATGCTGCCAGCCTTGGTCTCTTCAGGTCCTGTTCTTTAATGACTCACCCAAGAGCTTCCTGGATTGTTTTGAGGAACTCAGAGAAGGAGGGATCCTCAGGAGGAGACCAAGGGGTCTCTTTCCTCTGTGGCTCATCTCAGGGGGTATGAGAATCAGAACTTCTGGACAATGGAGAATCAGACTCCATGTCCGACGAAAGAGCTTTTTCCAGTGACTGTGAGCCCTAGGCAGGGGGATGTCCCGGACGTTGTCCCTCATATGGACGTGGACAGTGGAACGGTGAGACTGACCTGCCAAGGAATCAAGGGATTCAACAAGTGACCTGGACAGAAGAGACGATCGAGATAGGGACTGTGCTGATACAGTCCCTTGCAGCCTACTTTCCTAGTCAGAGGCCAGTTGGGCTTTAGCCTCGTGCCACCAGGACTGAAAAACTGCAAGCAATTCAACCTAGAAGTGAGATGAAGGTGAAGAAGGTGGTGAAGGCTGACATGGATGAAAACCGATTGTCTGACAGTGATGCCTCGGATATCCTGATGCCGGGAAGGGGAGGGTGTACTCTGAAGTCGGGTAACCCGAAAAAGGATGCTCTGACGTCAGGTGGCAGGGAAAGTGAGATGATGCTGGACACCCCAAAGCTGAACTTCCCCTTGCCAAACACATCTGGCAATCCTTATAGGAATAGCCAGGAGGCAGACCCGACGGAGCGGCTGAGGTGCCGGTTGGGAGTCCTGAGGTAGGGAGTGAATGTCCCAACGTAAGACCCGCCAGGTCAGCTGATGCTGAAAAAGGGTCTGGCGTCGGAAGGCTTGGCGTCCAAACCCTGGGCAGCTGGGGAAAAGGAGCCCCACATAGGAGATTAGCAGACGTCTGAAGACCTGCCATTCTGGACATCTGGGGAAAAGGAGCCCCAGATGGGAGATTAGCTGACGTCTTAAGATCTGCTGGTCCAGATGAAGGGACCTCCAACATCTGGGGATCAGAAAGACTCAGCAAACCCGAAGGAAGGCCCCTGTCAGGGTGTTTTCTGAAAACCCAGTAGGCAGATATGGGGAAGAAATATCCAGAGAGGGAGAACCCTCAGGGGGCATCTGGCGCTTCTCGACATTGGAGGATGGCATGCTCTCCGATGGGAGTGCCATGGCTGGGCGGTCGTCAGGTAAGCTAATGTCCAGGTTAGCAGTTGTAGCTGTGCCAAGGCCAGCTAAACTGACAACCAGCTTGCCCGCTGAAACTATATGGGCATTGGCAAAGCCAACGTCCAATACATTGGTGGGTGCCATGCAGACATCGGCAGAATGGACGTCTGACTTATCGGCGAGAACCAGGCGGGTGCTGACAGAGCCAATGTCCGACTTACTGGTAAGAACCAGGTGGGTGTCAGCCAAACCACCATCCGACTTACTGGCAGGAGCCGGGCGGGTGCCGACAGAGTCCACACCTGACTTATCGGCAGAAGCCGTGCAGACACCAGCAGGGCCTACGCCCAACTTACCATCAGGGACCGGGCGGACCCCAGCAAAGCTGGAGCCCAACTTACCAGCTGAGACCGTGTGCTCTCCGGCAAAGCCGGGGAGCATCTTACCGGCCTTACTGCCTGGCTCAGACCCTGTGGTTTGAAGAGGTCTAAGGACAGTAATCACTCTGACATCACCGGAGGAACCCAACTGAACCATTACCAGTTCAGGCGAGGGTGGGGGGCCAAGACCTGGGACCGATTCCGGTCCCGGTGCCTCTCGTCTTTTTTTCTTCTTTTTGTGCTTCATAGTGGGAGAGGAAGAGGAATCCCGCAGCCTCTGAAACTCTCGCCATCTTGATCTTTAAAAGATGAGCATCCAGGGCCTTTTGCCGTTGTTTCCTTGTGATTGAGTTAAAATCCTTACAAGGCGTGCAGCCCTTGATATTATGGTCAGGGCCTAGGCATAGCAGACAAACAGTATGACTGTCCTTGTGCGGGATTTGCGTGCCGCAGGAGTTGCACTTCTTCTTAGGCAGAGCAGACGTCGGAGAAGACATACTATAGGAAGAAAGATGAAACTTTCCAAGAAAAAATAAAAACAGCGTTCAACGGTAGCTAGAGTTCACTGCGAGGTACAACACGCACTGGTCTGTGGTGGGAAAGAACTGGAGGGTGGGCGTGCGGACTGCCCACTATATAGGCTCACACTGATGTTGTCATGTGACGTCGGGTGGGCAGTCCCACGCTAGATATTGCTAGCTAGAATTTTCCGTCTGGTACTGACGCCAGGGGGCGCAGTCCTATAAGTAATGATCTACCGCAGGAACCCTCTTGAAGTAAGATGTATAGTTATACTTCTTGTGTTACCACAGAAGTATAATCATGAGTTTTCAGCACAAGTGGTTGGTGCTTCTGTGACTAAAATGTTCATATGAGCAGAAAGCTGGTCAGATGATGCTCCAAGGCTGTTGACTGAGTACTGCCTAGCCTTTGAACACGTACAAGATGAGCTTAATAATTTCCATAGGATTACTAACATTTAATAAAAGATATCTGAATATTTAATGGGGTATGGCCATTACAGACTGGCTAAACAATGTCATGAAAAGATAAAGCAGCTCAAAGACCACTACCATAATACACAGGATGGTAATAAAAACTCAGGTGGGAGTCAAATAAGCTGTACTTTTTTCGATGAGCTGGACAAGATTCTCGGTACCAGGCCTGACTTCAGAGCCTAGTTTGTGCCGGAAAGTTCCAAAGTGCAAGAAGATGACATTGAGACTTGGGATGTGACTTTAATAATACTTGCAGCTGATGAAGGTAAAGTGTTGCCTCTCTTCCAACTTGAATCAGGCCGTAGGCACTGATGGGACGCTATGCTCTGGTTAGTAAGTAAGGCTTTGTCTATATTATGGTGCCCAATCCCGGAGGCTCTGGGCACCATTACAGATAAAAAGCAGGGTTCAGGCATCATAAACAGTATCATTATAATTACTAAAACAAAACATGTATAAAATCTCAATAAAAGCTATCAAATGCTTTGTTAAAAAGATAGGTCTTCAGGTCCCCTTTAAATACCTCCACCACTGGGGTCTCCCTCAAAGATTTCTGTAGTGAGTTTCAGAGGGCTGAGCCAGCCACCTTGAAGGAACAATCCCGCAAAGTTTTCAGCCTGGCCCTCAGAACCTCCAGGAGGCCCTCGGTGGAGGAGCGGAGAGAACATGGCTGGAGAAAGGAGGTCAGACAGGTAACCAGGTCCCAGGCCATACAGGGCTTTGTAGGTGAGCAAGCCCACCTTGAAGATGATGGTTAGCCCCTCCCACATAAATCAGCATGCTGTATTTACTGAACTGGGATGTTGTGCTCTGGTGCCTGCTCACACCCATTCCACCCCTCTAATTAATCAGGATACAGGCAACAATGATACTCTGTGCATTGATTCCCCACTCTTACAAAAATCAGCATGTTGTGATCAAATAGAATGCTGGGCTGTGGTGTCCCCCCTTCCCAAGGCACATCGAACGGCTGCAGGTATACAGATGGTATGTTGTGAACGGGTTCATTATGTACTGGAAAGGTTCTACTCATACCAGTGGTCTATGGTATATTGAATTTCCCCTCAAGACACTGATGGATATGTGACAACAGCATATTTGTGATGTTTTGACACATCGTGCACAAGTGCAAACCTGCTTGTATTATGCTCTCAACCCCTATCCTCCTAGTCAATACCATCAATAAACCATAAGTAACTACATATGTTTTCTGCGTGTTGGTTGCAATGCTGAAATAAATTTACATATTTTGATGCTGATATGCTTCTGCCTTTCCCTTACCTCCATCCCTCTGTAACACAGTGTTTTGATTTTGTTAGAAGGTTAAAGAGCTAGTGTACTGCCTAAAACTAATATTAGATTTTAAATGCAGCCAACCATTACCTTTTACATCTGAGGTACTTTTTTCTTTGCCCTTTCTTTAACTAGCAGGTTGTTTACGTGATGTTAGTAGGTGATGTATGGAACAGCTCTTAGTCTAGCTGCTGACATGTCTTGCTCTACCGCCCCACACTACGTCATCAGGATTGTGACCTTTCTCTTCTTCTTCTTACTTACAGGGCCATTGCGGAAGGTGAGAGCCCCCCTCGTGGAGATATGCAATACTGACCCCAATTCCCAAACCAAATAAAGATACAATAGAGGTTTCCTCTTGCCGCCCAATTTCCATTTTAAACATTGATTATAAAATATATATGGCAATTTGGGCCTAGAGACTGGAAACAATTCTCTCAAACCTTATTCATCCAGCTCAATCAGGTTTTATTAAACACTGAAGTACCACAGTCAATATTAGACATACTAAGCTACTTCTTGACCACATACACTCTATTCAAATTCCCTTAGCTTTATTGGGCCTAGACGCTGAAAAAGGTTTGGATAGGGTCTCGTGGGGATTCCTTTGGGACACTCTAGAAGCTTTTTCTTTCCCTAACTCCTTCCTTTCCTGGCTACAGTACCTATACTCTCAACCTAGGGCTTATACTCGAATTAATGGGGCTTTTTCCTCTCCTTTCTTATTACAACAAGGTACTTGACAAGGCTGCCCTCTTTCCCCATCTCTGTCTGCCTTATACATTGAGCCCTTAGCAGCAGCCCTGCGATTAGACCCTCGAATAGAAGGGATTCATTTGGGACAAAAAAATGTATATGGTCTCCCTATTTGCAGACGGCGTCCTTCTCACTCTCCTCTCTCCCAAACTCTCTATACCGGCATCGTGGGAAATTCTCCAGCAATTTGAACATCTAGCTGACTTCAAATTAAATATAACTAAAACAGAAGCTTTGATGCTCTATTTGCAACCCTCAAACACTTTTAAAAAGCTTCCTCCCCCTGAGATGGCGACGTAACAAGATTAAATATCTGGTAATCCATATTCCTGTTAACTCGATATATTTGGAATTAGTGAATTATGAACCCTTATCTATTCAAATTCAGAAGGACCTGAAAAAATGGGGACATTTAAGAGTTATTTTTTTTCCAACAAATAGAAACAATATGTATGAATATCCTCCCTAGATTATTAAATCTCTTTCAAAATATCCTAGTCTTCCCGGCAAACTATTATTTTGAGTCTTGGAATAAAGCTATTTCCTCTTTCATCTGAGACAGCCAGAGGCCGAGGGTACGTTTTTCACTACTACTACACCTTCCTTAATCCTTAAGATCAGGGGGGAGTTAATCTTCCTAATCTAAGATTCTATGTGATAGCAGCCTTTCTCAAAATTCTCTTTACCTAGCTTTCGTTGATGACCCATAGTGTCTGGAAGGATATTGAATTCCTGGAAGGACACTGAATTCCTAACACACCAGCACCACGGAACTGCTATTCCAGAACAGGAGGCGTAATGAACCACACCAAAGGATGGTAACCTAAGTTAGAACAAGGAAAAGCTGTCCTAATCAGAGCACAGGCCATAGAAACCCCCCCCCCCCAACAAAGCCAGACTGCAGCAGTATACCCCCAACCAATAGGCCCCGAATGTGGAACTAATGGGCAAACAGTGGAACACCCAAGCAAACATGCCCTAGGAAGCCCAGGACACAGTGAAATAGGCAGCAGCATGGCCAGACAAGCCAATAGTAAGTGAAATACATACCTGGTGCAACATGTACCACAGCATGTAGCACAAGAGGCAAACACAGACTGTGAGACAGGGCATTGCACTGTGGAACAGAGAAGTGATGGGACATACAGTAGGGAACAGTGCCATGTAATGTGGGACAGTCAAGAGGTATGTACTACTGACAGTACTGACGAGTTGCAACATCGTACTGCTAGATGCGCTTTATTGAGGATTCACGCCATGTCTTATGATGTGAATTTGCATATGCATAATTCTGCATTTTCCATCGTATCTGGCGATTCTCTTGGAATATGGTGCAGCTCGCATGTCATAGGGTTTTTGGCGCAACTTTACACACTGGCATACTCTGCACCCTGCTCTCACCGCTGTCATGGAATCAGGCCCCTCATCTCAGAAGGACATAGAGAGAGCGGAGGCGGTCCAGAGGAGAGCAACCAAAATGGTGCAGTGTCTACATCAGAAGCCCTATGAGGAAAGACTGAAGGACCTAAATATGATCACAATAGCAGGCAGGTAGGTTCAGCATCACAATCACCACTGCAGAAAAGTAGCACACGTTACTACCAGTTAAAAAAACTTTTATTGTTGAAAAGGACCAGCAGTGCACGTTCGAGACACCCCTCCCAATAAACAGCCAAATGTTTTCGCACTTGAAGTAGCGCTTTCTCAAAGCTGATGGGATAGTGGTAAACCATAGTTTTTTTAAAGCGCAGAATTAAAGCAACAGTGCACCAATGTAAGTTAATATAAAACACCATGATACCATCATAAAAACAGGCAATATAAATAATCAAAAAATCAGACTAACATATCAAAGTGAAAAAAGGAGGAAAGAAAAGAAGAAAACTATTGAAGAGCTGGGGGGGGGGGGGGGGGAGGTAGGGTGGAAGGAAGAAAAGTAGAAAAGAATAAATGTAGGAGAAACAGAAAAACGCAAAGACTAGATGTACCTAAGATAAAGGATATAAATTATCCAAAATTAGGATTGCATACTAGGACTCCTATATGAACAGGTTACTCACCTGTAACAATAGTTCTAGGAGTGGTATATGTTGTTCATCCACACTCTTTGGCTCCCTTTCCCCTTTAAGGATCATTGGAAGTCTTCAAGCTGGCTCCTCCCACCCACCCAGGTGGTATATACCTTGGCTCCACCCCATGACGCCAGATGTTAGCCCACTGGAAGCCAGGTTGTGTGCGTCCGCAGCCGGGGAGGTCAGGTGGATCCGTGTGGATGAACAAACATATACCACTCCTAGAACTACCGTTACAGGTGAGTAACCTGTTCTTCTAGGAGCGTGGATATGTTGTTCATCCACATTCTTTGGCAGACTCCTAGCAGTTCTCTGGGAGGAGGGAGGCAAGGTACACACACCCTACTTAGGGAACAGAGATTGGAGAACTGATGCCCCTAAACCAGCATCCCGGCATGACTCAAGGTTGATGTGGTAGTGGGTAATGAAGCTGTTTGCTGACTTCTGGGTAGCAGACCGACAGATTTCCTGGGTAGGGATGTCCCTGGAAGCAGCCACCGATGCAGCAGCATGGTGGATAGAATGAGCTCTTATCCCTCTGGGAGGCTCCTTGCCCACCAACTCATAGCACAGACCTATGCATGATATGATCTATCTTGCTATAGTCTGCTTGGCTGCATGGAAGGCCAAGCAGAAGCTTCAGGATGAGGTGTCATGGTTGACACTGAGGCAGTAGACGCACGCGGAGTGGGGATCGGTACGCGACATCTTTTGGCCACAGGAGCACCAGCGAAATCCAAGGGAAGATTTTTCTTCCATAGTCGAAGCAACGAATTCACAATTGCTAAAGCGAATAATTCGAATTTTCAGTAAAACCGAGTGTTTGAAAGCCAGGGCCAACAAAATGAGTGAGCACGAGGGAGGCAACCTGAATCTTCCAGCGGAATGGAAGATCTGGCGTCATGGGCCGCAGCCGAGGTATATACCACCCAGGTGGCTGGAAGGAGCCAGCTTGAAGACTTCCGGTGATCCTTAAAGGGGAAAGGGATATGCCAAAGAGTGTGGATGAACAACATATCCACGCTCCTAGAAGTAAAATGTTTTATGTAATTGGTGCACTGTCACTTTAATGCTGTACTTTAAAAACTATGATTTACCACTATACTCGAGAAAGCGCTAGTTCAAGCATGAAAATGTTTGGCTGTTAACGGGAGGGGTGTCTCAAACTTGCACTGCTGGTCCTTTTCAACAATAAAAGTTTGTTAACCAGGAGTAACATGCGCTACCTTTCTGCAGTGGTGACTGTGATGCCGAACCTACCTGCCTGCTACTGTGAGTAAATTATTTTGTTTGGCTCCTATCCTAGCTGTTTTGCAGCTGCTTTCATGTTCTTTTGCACTGTTTGTTCTGTTTGGTGTGCTCAACAAACCACTTGCTTTATCCGACTTCACATGTCAGTGAAGAGCGCTACAATGGCCGCCACCAGCGGAGACACCCCTCTTGTTCAGGCATTTACCAACAATTTTGTGGACTCATTTTTTTTCATGAGGGTGAGACAAATCTCCTCTTAGATGGCACTACAACTACAAATAATGTCTCCCATTTTAAGTCTATCAGTGCCCCACTGGACATAAAGACTGCTTTTTTCAGCTGGAGCGTACTGCTTTAAAAGCTTGCCATATGTACCAGCAGCACATTAATTTGACTGCTTATCTTGCCGTGAATAGAGCACCAAGAGGTCTAAGATTTGTCAAGCAACCTTCATTTGGCGTGGAACTTAATTGATTTTTAGCAGGATGGCAAACTTACTTGCTGACTGTGTGTGCTGGTCTAATTCAATATATTTTAAAGGATGCTGAGACTGCTGAAAAAGAAAACAGAACTTCTGGCACAAAAGCAGGCAGTTTTGACTTTCTCCAGTCACTCTGAATATGCCAATTACTGTTTACAGCTGGAAGAAACTATGCGCAGACAAGATGTACATATTGAAAAGGTTAAAAGAAGTAAATCTGAAAGAGCTAGGAGGGATTATGCGGAGTGCTGTATTTTCAGTTGGAAAAAACAACCACAGCTACCAAGGAAATCAATTCTTAAAAAACCTTATATATCCGATTCCTCAGCTGCCCCTGCTTGTTCTGGTGATGTTTATACTAGCGGTTCGGAATTTGATCATCCTTTTTTAGACAGCAGGAAGGAGGATCTTGCACTGAACCAGGAAGCTTTTGCAGTACAGCAAACTGCTCATGAAATATGAGCCCCACTAGCCACCGCCACCCCTCAGCACTCCCCCACACTAACAGTCATGACAGCACAATATCCTGTGTGCAACTACCAGAGCGATGCTTGAGACACAGCCCAAGAATTTCCCATTTCAGGGCAGACACACAAGACGAGGTATGAGTGGGTGGGGGAGGAGGAGGTCGGAGAAACAGAAGGGGTGGAATCTAGCACAGACAAATGAGGGGGAACAACTATCACAGACAAGGGTACCAGTACTAGAGGACACTAACAACATTGTCATAAATATTTCAAACCATCAATTATCTAATGTGGGATTCCAAGTTCTGCAAAAAGGTTAGTCTTTTGTACTGACCCAGGACATTGATATGTTCAAACAACATGAAGTCTTGCTGTATTCTGACTATATGCAGTTAGCCCCAGCACTTGAACTGCTCCGGGGAGGAAAGGGTTAACTCTGCCAAGGCATAGAACGTTGTGCACGAGCTCGGTTTTCAAACCTCTGTCCCAGGTACTCCTTAGTGTAACCGTCAGATTCTTTACTCCGCCTAACTAAAAAGTCACTCCAGAAATTCTCTCCTTTACTTCGGGTTGGTTCACATTAAAAAAAAAAAAAAAAAAGAAAATCGGTCGATTTGTTAACCGCTTACTTTTTTTTTTTTTTTTTTTTTCTTCGGTGTTCACTTCTCTGTCCCTGGTACAGTAAGTGTTTAGTAGGTAATGTGACACTTGGCCGGCTGGTTATGATTGTTCTATGATATCTGTAATACAAAAATATAGTGTGTGATTGTCAGTGTTTCCATGAGCGCCCCCCCCAGGTTTCAGTTACAGTCAAGTGACCTGAAACCAGGAGGTAATTAAAAGACTAGAGAGACTTAATTAAGGGTCTCCTGTAATTAGAACTGACCCAGCTGCCAGGATATAGGGATCGTAAACTTTTATGACGTTTTAGAGGAAAAAAACATTTTTATACCATGGTGTGAAAAGTCATAAAAATTCTTAGATGTGCCCTGAGAAGAGGAACTGCTCGAGATCAAAGAGAAGAAGAATCAGCATTTATATAGAGCTTTTTCATACATCCAAAGCACTTTACAAGCAATGCTAGACTGGTAGTGAAGTGACTGAATGTGTGGTGGCGGCCATATCGCACATCATCACCCACACACAGCCTGGATAACTGCATGAACCGGTTTATAGGAAGGGGAATATTGGCCAGGACACCAGGAATGTTCCCTACTCTTTGTGAAGAATGCCCTGGGTTCTTTTACTTCCACCTGGACACCCACCAGGATGGGCAGAAGGGACCCCGGTTTAACGTCTCAACCGAAGGACAGCACACTCCAGCAGTACAGCACCCCCCAATACTGCACTCAGATGCCAATGATTTTTAGGTGCAAGTCCAATCCCGGTATGGGACAAGAACCCACGACCTTCTGGTCCAGAGGCGGATGTGCTACCAACTGAGCCACGCTGACAGATGGGATGTTAATTAAGGAGTCACTTTGGAAAAGTAGTTTTTGCTAAAGTCACAGTATTTAAAATATCTCCAGACAGGAAGATCATTGTTTGTATAATTTTTTATATTCTAAAAGGAGGAGCTAGATGACATCATAGAAGGGGTGGAAACACAGCATTTTAAACTGTATTCTGTGTTTCAACTGAGACATTTCCTTTTGGGCTCTTAAGAAACAAGATCTAACTTAAGCACTGTAAAGAGGTAATACGTTAGATAGAAAAAGTCTAACTGTATGTTGGTAGGAGTTTGTCTGTAGTCTCCTTTGTTTTCTTTTAAGTGAATGTATGCTTTGTGATACAGTGTTCTGTGTTTACAGTTAACATATTTTATCCATTTTTAAAGGGAAACTGTCGCGTTACCCTCCGGTTAAACTTTTTTGAAAAAAGCTCCTTTTTTCATACGGCTCAAAGTAATGTATTTTAATTTCTAAAAGTCCGCCACCTGGTAGTGTAGCAGATGTTGGAGTGGTGCCATTAAGTGTAATGGTGCGGTGCTGCACCATGTGCTTCCATGCATTTGTATACAAGCACATGGTGTGGCACCGCACCAGTACACTTAATGACGCTGCTCCATCGTCCACTACACTTCTGGGTAGCGGACTCTTAGAAATTAAAATGCATTACTTTGCGCCGCATAAAAAAGGATCTTTTTTCAAAAAAGCTTAACCGGAGGGTAACATTTGCAAGAGCAGGAGCCCCTGTGAATGACAGTTTCCCTTTAAGTAAACCTTTCATTTGAAAGACACTGCCTGGGTCTTCCAAAGTCTTTCTTTTGCATGTGACGTATGGAGGGTTAAGACTGACAAAACTGTTTAGAAGCCTGATGGTGTTACCAAATTGGAAAAAGATAAGAATATACCTAAGGTCTTTTATAGAGTTTTAAGGGTTCATTTTGGATACCTGGTTAGGTGCCCTTATGCGAAAGATATCTGACATTCCCCCGAAGAGCAGATTATCTGAGCCTGTACATTTGGGTATGCTAGCATAAGGTTCACAGTTTGAATCACCCCAGAACTTGAGACTAAAGGTGATTCGGACCGACAAGCAGACAGGAGGGCTACCCTGTCGGTTACCTGTTCACAATACTGCGCTCGGAGGTTGGCATTGTGGGAGCAGAGGGCCTGACCTGCTGAGTGCGTTTGTGACAGGCAGTAGTTTTTTTTGTGGTAGAAATTGTTTCTGTTTGGTTTCTTTCCAGTCGTTCCGGTTGGGAACCAAAGAAATTCTGTTTGGTTCTTCTCCTGTAAATTGTAGTGTGGTTTCTGGTACCTATAGGATCCTAAAAAAAAAAATAATGAAAATTACGTACCTACCGTAATTCTTGATCTTCTTGGACGAGTCTCCACCACTCATTCACACTATTGGGATCTGCGCCGGAGGCACTAGGACCCATCGGGAGCAAACTTTTTGCTGGAGGGTTGGCGCCAGAGATGGCGCCGTGGGGAACGGCGCTATAAGCCTAGTTCGATGCGGTAACAACTATCTCGCGCCGACCCTCCAACCGCCTCAGTACCTTTTTACCAAGGAGGTGCAGCGAACTAACCTAGAAGGGTAGCTCATTCCCAAAACCGGACATAAGATAGTCCGGACGACCCGTGTAAGAAGGGTCAACAAAGAAGTCTTCACAGCCTAAAGATTTGAGGGTGAAGACCAACAAAAAGAGTGAGCTCGGGGGATGGAGGGTGGGCGTGTGAATGAGTGGTGGAGACTCGTCCAAGAAGATCAAGAATTACAGTGAGTGCGTAATTTTCATATCTTCCTGGACATAAGTCTCCACCACTCATTCACACTATTGGAGAGTACCGAGCTAATAATCCCCCGAGAGGGCGACAGGAAAGACCAAGAGCTCACGTTTCTAGGACAGAAGTCCATTGAGGATGGCTCTGCCAAAGGAAGAATGTCGTCTGGCATGGACATCTAGTGCATAATGTTTAACGAAAGTATGCACTGAGCTCCAGGTGGCCGCATTGCAGATGTCTGCAATGGGTACGTTGCGGATTTCCGCTAGGGATGCCGCGACCGCTCTGGTAGAGTGAGCGTAAACTCTACCCTCCAACTTAACCTGTGCCATGGAATAGCAGTGACGAAGGCACGCCACTAGCCATGATGAGATACATCTGATAGCGACGGGTTGACCCAGCCGGGTCTCACTGAAGGAAACGAACAGTTGCTGAGCTTTGCGAAAATCCTTGGTTCTATCTTGATAGAAACGCAAGGCCCTCTTAACATCCAAAGAATGAAGAGAACGTTCCCCTTCATTTTGGAAGTCTGCAAAATAAGAGGGAAGGACCAAAGGTTGGTTTAGATGAAATTCTGACACAACCTTAGGAAGAAATTTAGGATGAGTACGAAGAACTACTTTGTCTTTATGGAACACAGTATATGGAGGGTCTGTGACCAGGGCATGTATCTCAGGGACCCTGCGGGCTGAGGTAATGGCCACTAGGAAGGCAGTCTTCCAAGTGAGAAATTTTAGCTCACAGGTAGCCAGAGGTTTGAAAGGTTTCCGAGTGAGCATGTCTAGCACAAGATTAATGTCCCAGGCTGCGACTGGACATCTTGTAGGAGGTCTGGTATGCAGAATCCCTTTAAGAAATCTCTTAACCATAGGTAACTGAGCCAGAGTTGAGGAAATAACGGGCTCATGATACGCTGAAATGGCACTAAGATGAACTTTGACTGTAGAGTACTGCAGACCCGAATTTGAGAGGTCCAAAAGGTACTCCAAAACCTTATCTGGTGGACAGGAAAAGGGATTCAAAGAGGACTTTGCACACCAGAGCGAAAAACGCTTCCACTTGGCTGTGTAAGTTTTCCGAATGGCTGGCTTCCGTGCAGCCAGAAGAATATCTGAAACTCTTCGAGAGACATTGAACCGGTTTACTTTGACCTCTTCAGGAGCCAAGCATGAAGGTGAAGTGATCTCAGGTTGGGATGGACCACCGGTCCCTGAATCAAAGGTTCATCTGCAGGGAAGTGGTCTCGGAGGAACTGCCAACATATTGTTGAGCAGTGGAAACCACAGCTGCGAGGCCAAAGGGAGCAATGAGAATCATTTTGTCCCCTGGGATTCAGACTTGAGGGTACCCTCTGAATTAGAGGAAGAGGCGGAAGAAGGGAAAAGCGTTTTGTCCACGCAGCCTGAGCGCATCCTGACAGAAAATGCCAGGCCCAGATTTCTGGAGCAGAAGAGAGGCAGTTTTGTGTTGAGTGGGGATGCAAAAAGGTCCAGGTCTGGAGTTCCCCACTCTTTGAATAGTGACTGAACTATGGTTGAGTCGAGAGACCACTCGTGAGGGTCTGTCTCTGTTCTGCTGAGATGGTCTGCCAGTTCGTTCTGAACACCTGGCAGGTAGACCGCTTGAATTAGAGCCTCGTGCTCCAAGCACCATTCCCATACCCTCATTGCTTCTCTGCATAAGGGGTAAGAGTGAGCACCGCCCTGCTTGTTGATGTAATACATCACTGCTTTGTTGTCCGTTTGAAGGAGAATATTCTTGTGACACAGAATGCCCTTGAAAGCTCGGACTGCATAAAGGACGGCTCTCATTTCTAGGACGTTTATGTTGAGCTGGGACTCGACTTGAGTCCACGCACCTTGAGTGTGGAGAGCCTGACAGTGAGCTCCCCACCCCAGTAGGGATGCGTCCGTGGTAATGGAGATCTGATGGTCCAGAGGAGCAAAGGGATACCCCTCCAGGAGATTGCTCTCTTGAGACCACCAGGTGAGTGACCTCCTTAAAGGTTCTGTCACCTTGATGAGATAGGACTGCGGGTGAGTGGTTGGGGACCACTGAGTACTGAGCATCCACTGGGTGGTTCTCATGTGCAGACGTGCTAGGGGTACAGTGAACACTGAGGATGCCATGAGGCCTAGCATCCGTTGCATCGAGAGAGCTGTGACTGAGCTGTTTTCCCCGATGTGACGGGCCATCTGAAGGATATCGTTCCTCCTGTCTTCTGGAAGAAAAGCCTTCGCACAGGAGGTGTCCAGAAGAGTCCCTATAAAAAGGAGCCTCTGGGAGGGCTGCAGTTGCGATTTCTTGAGGTTGAGCAGAACTCCCATGGACGTAAGGAAGCGCGAGGCCGTCTCCACGGCGTCCAGAGTCCCTTGCCTGGAAGGGCTTGCTAGAAGCCAATCGTCCAGATAAGGAAACACCTGAATTCCAACCTTTCTGAGGTGCGCTGCGAGAACTGCACAACATTTTGTAAAAACTCACGGTGCCGAGGATAGCCCAAAGG
The DNA here is from genome assembly GCA_016271365.2 of Neoceratodus forsteri. NCBI lineage: Eukaryota > Metazoa > Chordata > Ceratodontiformes > Ceratodontidae > Neoceratodus > Neoceratodus forsteri. Next base: position 1,073,061,072 of record CM057454.1, on the reverse strand, counting down.
GCAGGACTCTGAACTGATAGTGCTGTCCCAGAGCCACAAACCTCAGGAATTTGTGATGCCTTGGGTGAACAGGAATGTGCTGGTAAGCGTCCTGCATATCTAGGGAGGCTAACCAATCGTGTTGGTGGAGCAGAGGTAACAGGGTTCCCAGAGAAATCATTTTTAATTTCTCCTTGGGGAGAAATTTGTTTAGCTTTCTGAGACCTAGAATGGGGCGCATTCCGCCGGACTTCTTTGGAACCAGAAAGTAATGGGAGTAGAACCCCGTGTTTCATTGGTGCAGTGGCACCACTTCTACCGCCCTGTTGTTCAGAAGGCCCTGAATCTCGGCGGCGAGAAGGTCTGACTGAAGGGTTGACAGCCTGGGCTGCCGTTTGGGGGGACGATCCGGAGGGGTCTCCACAAGACTGAGTGAATACCCCTCGCGAATTATCCGAAGGACCCATTTGTCTGAGGTTATGGACTTCCACTGGTTGTAGAAGTGCATCAGACAACCTCCCACCAGAGAGGAAAAGTCCACCTCGGGCAGCTGAGATGGAACTTGGGCCGGCAATTCATAAGGTAGCGCTGGGCGCTTTGGGTCCTTGCGCTTTCTGTTGTGCCTTCTTTTGAGGTTGGTCAGGTTGGTTCTTATGGAAACTTCCTCTGCCTCTGCAAGACTGGCGATTATGAAACTGTTGTTTACTGGCATGCCCTCGAGAGGGGGCAGGAGGGGGTCGAGCCAACTTAATGGCTGACCTAGTCTTTTGTGTAGCTTTTAGAGTTTGCTCTACCTGAGGACCAAAAGATATGCACCATCAAAGGGCAATGCCATCACCTGCTGCTGCGCGTCATTAAATAAGCCAGTGCGCAGCCAGGAATGACGCAGTGCAAATACCAGCCGCTGAGCAGAGAGCAGTGTCAAAAGCATCCATGGCTGCTTTAACTTGCTGGTTATTAGATTCAATACCTCTGGTAATGGTTTGAAGAAGTTCTGGCTTTGAATCCGACTCCGGTAGGGTTTCAACCATCTGTTTAATAGAATGCCACAGGATATACTCATACTGAGAAAAATAGCCTTGGTAACTGGCAATACCCATACTTAGGGTAGAAGCAGCAAAGACTCTCTTACCTAAGGTGTCTGTCTTACGAGATTCTTTAACAGGTCGAGCTGTAGTAGCTTGAGGAAGAACGACTTTATCATTTTCTGCCAGGACTACAATAGGATCCGCAAAGGCTTGAGATGCCAAAATGGGACGATCCTTGGGGGCTGAATATTTCCTATCAATGGATTTAGCCACCGAAGGGGTAAGAGCAGAATTATTCCATACCATTTGAGACAGCGTCTCGAAGGAAGGCTGAATCGGAGGAGTCAAATCCGTAGGGATCTCTGAGGCATGAAGATATTGGAGTCTCAACAATTTCCTAGTATCGATGTCTGTAGTCTGGAGAGAAAGTGTGGAACTCAGATTTTTCAACAGAGACTTAAAGGACAGGTCCTCAACCACAGGCTCTGTAGCAGTAATAGATCCTGCTTCATCCACTTCATCACCCAACCGAAGGTCTGGGTCAGGCTCAACGTCATCTCCTGACAGTCCAGGAGGGACTGTATGGACAGGAAAGGAATGAAATTCAGAAGAGGAGGAAGAAGAAACAAGTGAAAGAGGTCCCCAAGAGCCACCGGCGCGGTGGTGCAGCACGAAGAACGGCCTTGAGACCACGCAGCCGAGTGCAACATCGGCGCCGAGGACGGGCGCAGAGAGGCCACACGACGCCGAGGGCACTGAAAACACTCCCGACTCCGAAAAACAGGTTTGAAGGAAGAAAAGCAGGAGATAAGGGCATTGGTGTCCCCTCGCGCAGCCATGTGAGGGAAACACCTAAGCGTGGTCGGCGGCACGAAGAAGGTGCAGCGGACCAGGAGATCAACCGCCCACCAGTCGCCCAGAGAGCCCGAAGGCCCACGAGCGGACTGAGCCAGGTAGCGAACCAACCTCCGAGCCCACTGCTCCATAAGAGCCCACTGATGAAACTGCTCATCTGAAGACCTACCTGCAGGCGGGGTAGGGCCCGATGTCAAGCTGTTGGCTACCAGAAGCAGAGGTTGGCGACTCGAAGGAGGACCCGACAACTAGCCCGATAACCCGGCGTCTATGCGCAGATATATCAGAGGCGACCTCGGTGATGCCTTCTCTTTTTTAGACCTGTGGGCGAGGAAGAGCTCGAGGCCGAACGGTGCCAAGAGTGCGACCGTTTATTCTTATGCTTCCGGAGGGGCCGCCCATCCCCCCGGGCATTGGACTGACCGTTGTCAGACCCTCCCTCCGGAGAAGGCGGCGGACCGGACCCAGCCCGACTGACTGAACAACTTTCATTGAAAGTCTCCCTACCGTCACCTGACCTGCTCATGGTCGACTCCGTCAAGGTAGGCTGAGACTTCTTTATTGTATTTTAAAAATAAGAATAAATTTAAGCGATACTGTATCGAGATAATATTACAAAATAATAAAAACTGAAAACTATGCTGCTAGTTTGAAGTTTGACTCCCGACAGGCGAGCGACGTTGTCACTGAAGTGCACTCGATGGCAGGAAAAAAGGAACTGAGGCGGTTGGAGGGTCGACGCTGAGACAGTCGTTACAAGACGAGCTAGGGCACGCGGGCACTGCTCCCTCAGGCCGATCTCTGGCGCCGACCCTCCAGCAAAAGTTTGCTCCCGATGGGTCCTAGTGCCTCCGGCGCAGATCCCAATAGTGTGAATGAGTGGTGGAGACTTTTGTCCAGGAAGATCAATAATTTCCTCGTTTTTTTTTTTAACCGACCCGTGACATGGTTGGAACCGACAGGTTTGTAGTTGCCTGGCTTAAACGTTGGTAAGGGTAACTTTTTCCTTTAAGCATGTCTGAGAAACCCAAAATGAAAACCGGTCCCACTGGGTTTCAACACTGCGCTGAGTGTGGGGAGGTCTTTGCTAAGGCTGATCCCCACCTCATCTGTGTTTACTGTCTGGGGTTTGACCACCTCAAAGCGGACTGCCAAATCTGCAAGAACTTTCCCAAAGCCACTTTAGATAAATGTTTAAGTAGGCTGAAGGAAAGGAAGGTCGAGAAATCCACTGACCCGGCTGGCCAGCCCGGTTCAGTTCCGACCGAACCTGAGGGGGTGCCCACTGACCTGGGTGATACCTCCTCGGGCAAAAGGAGAGCTGATTCTGTTGAATCGGTTCTATCTAAGAGAAAGAATAAGTCAGCTGGTTCGGATCCCGGTTCCCATGTTCCGACCGCTGATGAGATAGCTAACCGACACCGACTCAAAGATGATCAGTTCAGTCGGACTTGCCTGCTTCTGAATATGATCCTGAAGCATCTTATGAGGGCGACTGGGAAGGAGACTAAGATTATGAAGAGGATTATGAAGGCCTAGATGAGCCAGTAGAGCCTGACATCTCCCCAGACAGGCCATCCAATGTGTCTTCTCCCAGACTTTGAGTCCCTCTCCCATTTCTTGTTTTAAAAGAAAGTGGCTGATACTCTTTAGCTCCCAGTGGAAGAGGCTGAACAGGATCAGGAGGAACCTGACTATGTTGAGATGATGGATGTCCTAGAGTCCAAAAGGGTGTCTATCCCTCTGCATAAATCCCTGGAGAAACAGACACAGAAGATTCTTCAGTTTCCAGCATCCATACCTCCTGTGGATAAAACATGGACAGGAGGTATGCCCTGTCAGGTCCAGGGATGGAATTCCTTATGAATCATCGCAGCCATGTTGGGGTAGTGTAAGCTGCAGCCTGTGACAAGGCTAACATTCCCCTGGCATCTCACCCCCAGATAAGGATTCCAAGAAAGTGGATGCCATGGCCAATAAACAGTCACTGGCATCCTCTTTGGGGCTCAGGCAATCTGACTATATGGCATATACAGCCAGATACCAGAAGTCTATGTGGGATATGGTTCTGGAGCTGGCTAAGAATGCCCCTCCCCAGCTGGCCAAGGAGCTAGAGCAGGTGGCTGTCGATGGTACTGAGGCATCAAAGGTCCAGTTTCATGCTGCTATTGACTCGAATGATGTTCATTCTAGGGTCATGGCTACATCTGTCTCCATGAGGAGATTTGCTTGGCTTAGGTGTACCAGTTTATCTCAGGATACCTAGACCAAGGCCATGGATTTTCCTGTCACTGGTAATTCTCTGTTTGGGGAGCAAACTGAGGCTTACATGAAAAAGATGGAAGAGTACAGGACCACCTACAGGAGTGCTGCAGCCAGGGAAAAGCAGGCCACTCCTCAGAGGCAGCAATCTAGGGCTGGCAGGGGCAGGCCTTTTCAAAGGCCTTTTTACCAAGCCCAGGCCTCCTCTTCCTTCCAGCAGAGGGGGTTCTTTAGGGGAAGAGGCAGAAAAGGGATGACCAGGACTCCATTATCTACTCAGTCCAAGCTCCCTGCCAAGCAGACACCCTGACATGTTGTCAGGGTCACCTCCCCGGTTCCAGTAGGGGGCAGGCTGGCTCACTATTTCCAGGCCTGGAAGTCTATTACCTCAGACAAATGGGTCCTGGAAGTAGTGAGCCAAGGACTTGCTCTCAATTTCAGAAGGTTCCCAAAAATGAGAGTAAAGTCTTTCAGTCGTCCCTCTCCTGTGGAGACAAGGGCTTTAGAGGCAGAGGTTTCCTCTCTATTGCTCCTGCAAGCAGTAGAGAGGGTACCTCTCAATCACAGGGGAAAAGGACTGTATTCCAGATACTTCCTCAACCCAAAAAAGACAGGGGAGTGGCGACCCATCCTAGATCTACGATACTTGAACAAACACATACTAAAGCCAAAGTTCAAAATGGTGACTCTGGGAATAATTCTTCCCTCTCTGAGACCAGGAGATTGGCTAGCCTCCCTGGATCTCAAGGATGCCTATTTCCACATACCTATCAGACATTCCCACAGAAAGTACCTCAGGTTCGAGTTGCCCTCGGGCCATTACCAGTTCAGAGCAATGCCCTTCAGCCTAACATCTGCTCCAAGGGTGTTCACCAAGTGCCTAGCAGTAGTCGTGGCCTTTCTCAGAAGACAAAGCATCTTACTGTTCTCCTACCTGGACGATTGGCTCACAGTGGGTCAGTCCTCAGACCAAGTCAAGCTAGCTCTAGAGGTCACTCAAAAGCTTCTGGAATCCTTGGGATTCATCCTAAACCTAGACAAGTCTGTTCTGGAACCATCCCAGCTTCTCACATTTATAGGGATGGAACTGGACACTGTCCAGGCCAGGGCCGTTCTCCCTCTTTCAAGGTCAGTCCCTCATCACTCTGGCTTCCTCTTTTCATCCAATAGTGTCTCGGCCAGCCAGACATTTTTTGCAGTTGCTAGGCCACATGGTAGCTTGCACTGCAGTAGTGCAGGGGGGCAAGGTTTCAAATGAGAGATACAGTATTCAATTTAATCTAAAATCCTTTTCGTCTCAGAAAAAGACCCTCTCTCCAAGTTAGTTCCAGTGTTTCAGACTCTGATTCAGGCTCTCCAGTGGTGGCTGGAGGAGGACAATCTGATGCAAGGTGTTCCCTTCCTCAGTCAAGCCCCAACAGTGATTCTCACCACAGATGCTTCCCTGCTGGGATGGGAAGCCCATCTGGACCAGCTCACTGCTCAAGGAACATGGTCTCATCAGGAGTCTCTCCTGCACATAAATCTTCTCGAACTCAGAGCTGTCTTTCTAGCACTTCGGACATTCTCGAACATAAGTCAGGAGAAAGTGGTGCAGATCAGGACAGACATCACCACAACCATGTGGAATATCAACAAGCAGGGGGCACTCGGTCCTCTGCCTTGTGCACCAAAACCATGAAGATATTGTCACTAGCTTATTCCCTACAGGTTTCCCTGACAGCTGTGCATCTCACAGGGAAGGACAATGTACTGGCAGATGCTCTCAGCAGGATTTCTCAAGGTCACCACAAATGGGCCCTGAATCCTTCAGTTCTTCAGATAATTTTCAAAAGGTGGGGCACTCCAGAGATAGATCTCTTTGCAGCCCTGGACAATCATCAGCTTCCCCTATTCTGTTGCAGACCCCCTCTTTTGGGGTCTGTTCCTCAAGATGCTCTCCTGCTGAATTGGACAAGCAGGTTTCCGTATGCTTTTCCTCTGATATTCAGAGTTCTGGTCAAGATCAGATCTCAGCCTTGCACTGTGATTCTAGTGGCTCCAGACTGGGCTAGGCAGCTTTGGTACCCCTCCTACTGTCACTGTCAGTGACAATTCCACTTTGCCTTCCCAGACAGTTCAATCTTCTCACCTCCTCACAGGGAAGGATATGATATCCCAACCTTCAGACTCTCAGACTCAAAGCTTGGTTCTTGAGGAGCTAGAATATGCAAGCCTGCATCTTTCCCAATCAGCTCTAGATATTCTTAAGGCTAATAGAAAACCTTCTACTAGGAAAACCTACAATTTCAAATGGAAGAGATTTGGGTTTTGGTGTTGTCAGAGGCATATTCAGCCAGATTCAGCTGACATTGCCACTGCTTTGGACTATGTGGTGCATCTTAACAGTTTAGGCCTCATGCCTACCACTCTCAAAGTGCATTTGGCAGCCATCTCTGCCTTCCTTTCAGCTGGGAAGGGTTCTTCCTTAGCTTCCCATCCAGTTTTCAAGAGATTTTTCAAAGGTCTGGTTCATCTCAATCCTCCCTTTAGGGACCCTACTCCTGTTTGGGATCTGAATATCTTTATCGCACAGCTTAAGCAGACCCCCTTTGAACCATTATCTTCAGCTGAACTAAAATACTTGACTTGGAAAACTGTGTTCCTGGTAGCCATTACATCTGCCAGGAGAATCAGTGAGTTACAGGCTTTATAAGTGGAACCTGATTTCATTTCATTTCACAGGGATAAGGTGGTCCTTCGAACAAATAGAAAGTTCCTTCCCAAGATGATACTGGATTTTCATCTGAACCAATCTATGTCACTGCCTGTATTTGTCACTGACCATTCTTCTTCTGGGGAAAGAAGACTGCACAGCCTGGATGTAAAGAGGGCTCTTAGTCATTACATACAATCTACTAAGGCTCAGTAAAATGACTGTTCACAGCCGTTTCTCACTTATGGAGAAGTGGGAAAGGACAAACCTGCCACTAGGAGAAGTATTGCCAGGTGTATTGTCTCCTGTATACAGTTCTGTTACTCTAAGTTGGGGAAGGAGCCACTCTCAGGCCTGAGGGCGCACTCCACCAGAGGTACAGCTGCTTCGGTCGCAGCAGCCAGAGAGATACCCTTAGTGGAAATCTGTAAAGCAGCCACCTGGAAAACTGTTCATACGTTTACCAAGCATTATTCTCGCGACATCCAGTCAAGAAGTGATGCTAGGTTTGGCACAGCAGTACTGCAGAGTCTGTTCCCAATATAGATTCTGTAACTCCCTCCTCCAAGGGGGTACTGCTTGGTAGTCTGCATATAGTCAGAATACAGCAAGACTTCATGTTGTTTGAAGAAAAAATTATTCACCATAGCAATGTTGTTTCTTCTAATGGAGTCTTGCTGTATTTTGACCTCCCTCCCTGCTTCCCCTCCTAGAACCTAGTTGTTTTGGGATGTGTGGGGGCAGCTGCAGTGCTGCACCTGAGGGGTGTACCTAGTTTTTCCTCTTGCTTGACTGAGGTTTTTTTTGTTATTTTTAATACAGTATTAAGTTTCACTACCTACTTGTCTTCTTTTTGGGGTTCCCGACTTGAGTCTTTTGGACCCTAAAAATCTGTTTCTTGCCTTTTGCCACAACATTTTAGAAAACAATTTCTGTTTTTAGTTAGTCAGAATTGTGTTCGTAAGAATCTAACGGTTACACTAAGCAGTACCTGAGGCAAAGGTTTGAAAACCGAGCTCGTGCTCAACGTTCTATGCCTTGGCATAGAGTTAACCTTTTCCTCTCCGGAGCAGTTCAAGTGCTGGGGCTAACTGCATATAGTCAGAATACAGCAAGACTCCATTAGAAGAAACAACATTACTATGGTGAGTAATTTTTTCTTTGATGCCATCGCTGAGTTCTGTAAGTTCACAAGAAAGTTATGCCTCAAGCCATTTTTCTTTAAGGAAAATTATGATAATCAATCATCTTCCCTTGACTTGTTGGATACCCAGGACATGCCTTCACGTATGGAGCCTGATAATGGGAATGCTAGTGAATTTAAAACAAAATCCAATTTATTCCTCCCTCAAATGTGACAGTTTCTATTTTTGAAAGAGTTTGTCTCCAAAAAGTTAAATATACTGGCAGCACGTTATTATAATTGTTCCAATGATGAAAAACATACCACTGATAGCCTATGCAGTAATACAAATTTTATTTTGAAACCGGCGGATAAATGCAGATCAATTGTAGTTTGGAATGAAGTGGACTATGAGCAAGAAATGCTCCATCAATTATCTGACATGGAGTTTTATGTTCCTTTATCTGGAGACCCTACGGATAAACATAAGAGAGAAACTGACATCCTGCTCCAAGAGGCTTTATGCGATGGTATCATTAACCAAGACACCTATAACTTTCTACAGGTACAAAATCCTATTAGGGTGGTATTAAATGGTCTTCCAAAGATCCACAAATATCTTAAGCCTGCTGCTAGACCAACTGTGGTCAGCCTGGGATCCCTCACTGAACCACTTGCACGTTTCGCTAATCATCACATCAAAACTTTTGCACAGAACACTCAGTCCTACTTAAGAGATGCCACAGACCCAGGGTTTTAAATAGCTAGTATAGCATAGCAAAATGCTACACAAAATGGGGTAATGCTATTTCCAAAAATGCGCAGCAGTAGACTGCTAACCATTTTTTTCCATTGAGTCTGTGGCACAGTAGACACAATTAATAAAATGATACACATTTTTAAATTTTGCTAACCATTCCGTGCCAAGTGCTATACATTTTTACAGCTGATTAGCACTTTTACATGTAAAACTGCTAATCAATATTTTTGGCTTATTTAATACCCTGCAGAGACCTACTGAACATACTCAGAGATACTGAAATGGAATCGGAGTTGTATTTTGTCACTATGGTCATTGTGACAGGGTGGAATAGGACCCTGTCCCAGTTGTTAGAGAAAGTGTTTAAAATGCAAGGATCTGTCCTTTCCTGTCTAACTGTCTGTCTGGTTGTGCAACCAAATTTTCCTGTGAGACTTCAGACTTGATCAACCCAATAGGCTCGCAGTTCTTTGCCCCTCACTGTCTCTCAGTTTTCTTGTGCTGTCTTTTCCTCCCTTGCATATCTGCTAATATAAAAATATGTGCAATTCATTGTATGCAAATGTAACTGATAATGGGATCACTTTTGTTTACAAAATATACAGTGTTACTGTTGAAATGTATATAATTATAGTTTAAGATGACTGCAGAAAACTATTGGAAAACTCCAGAGGTTACTTGAGTGCAAATCTTCCAGCCTTTTGCAAAAGGGGGTCTCAGCTCAAAGCACACTGTGTTCTAGCAGCTCCTGAAATATACAAGAAACAGGATGCTTGCTAAGGATGGGGGTTGAAAAGACTTATAAAAGAGCTAAGCTGCAACTGCAAAAAGAGATTATGATTAGAAGAAAAGGGACACAGAGACAAAGAAAAAACTAATTAATTTCTCCTCTGTACATAGTTATTCTGAACAAGTTTATTTATTATGTTACTGATACTGTAAATAAATATTTTTGGTGAATTCTACAATTGCTCATGGTTTTCCTATGCTTCCTGACCTGTGCCTCGACGACTGTCGTCAGAGCATTATACATTATTATTCCTAATTCTGATGACCTAGAAACTTTGAGGTTTTTTTTTTGTCAATACAAACTGTTTACACATCATCACCAGTGGAATTTATCCTGTCCTTAACGGACGTGCCACCGCTTCCTTTTCAAGGATAGGATGTACATGCAATGAAAGGGGATGGCTATGGGGCAGCAATGGCCCCCAATTATGCAATAATCTACATGGCAAAATGGGAAGATGAATACATCTATGGCCCTAGTAATCCATTTTTAGATGAGATCGACCTCTACAAATGTTACATCAATGACTTGTTCTTTATTTGGAAGGGGGGACTGTTCTGGAATTGCAAAACTTCACTACTTATCTGGAAACCACAAATAGTAACCTCGAGTTCGAAGTGAATTCAGATTTACAACATGTTAATTTTCTGGACTTAATGATCTCTAAAGGTCAAGATGGCAACATTAGTACACAATTATACAGAAAACCTACAGACAAAAACTCCCTGCTACACTTTCAAAGTTGCCATCCTTCACATGTGACCATGAACATTCCATTTGGCCAATTTATGAGAACAAAGCGCAACTGCTCGGATGAAATTGAATATCAACATTATGCCACAAATCTCACTCACAGATTTGTAGAAAGGGGTTACAAAAAGAATATAACTGAAAATGCCAAAGATAAAGTTGATACTACTGACAGGACTAATCTCCTTACCTGTAGTGCCAAATCAAATAATATAAATAACAATAAAAGTCAAATCCCTTTTTGTTACTACATTTAGCCCACAATCGCACCTAGTGAGAGATGTTATTTTGTGAAACTGGCATACCCTTAACAGTGAAAAGAAACTGCAACATGTGGTACAGAATGCCCCATGTATGGTCTACAATAGGGGCATGAACTTAAGAGACTCTTTAGTGCACAGTCTTTACTGGGATAGCCCTGTTGTCAAGTGCTGTGGTTCCACCCTCCTGGTAGGAACTTTTAAGTGTGGGAAAGTACAGTTTCGTAAGAACTTACTGTAACAATAGATCTTCGAAAGAAGCTCTTGCAGCAGGTAACAACGGTAGGATTGAAGTCGGCAGGACCCCAAAGAAAACTTCCAGCTAGCAGTCTATAGCGGGGACCGTCACGCATGGTATAAAAGGAGGGCGGTCCTCTGCATCCCTCAGTTCTCCCACCGGAGACTCCGGCATCAAGGATGGAAGGTGATCGGGAACAGAGGACCGAGGTGAGTTCCCCATAGTGTAACAATAGCATTGTCAATGAATGCACAATGCATAATGCAGAAAGAGTCCCCTAAGGGGGAGGTGGGTGGGAAGCCATAGCTGCTGCAAGAGCTTCTCTTGAAGATTTACTGTTATGGTAAGTTCTTACGTAACACTACTATCTTACTTCAAGAGTCAGCTTTTGCAGCAGCTAACACCGATAGGAGTCCCAAGCAGTAGGGGAGACCCAGACTAATCCTGGGTGCAGGAAGCAGAGAGAAACCAGGAAGGCAATTCCTTCAGGAGAGCAGTCCCTGCAGAACAGCAAGGCCGAAGTCCGTTCTGTGTCTGGAGGCAATGTCAAGAATGTAATGCCTGATGAAGGTATGGACTGAGTTCCATGTGGAGGCCGCACATATGTCAGCTGTGAACACATTCCTTAAAGCGGCAAAAGATGCCACTACTCCCCTCGTGGAGTGGCCCTTCACTGAGCCCGGCAAGGGTTTATCATATTTCTGGTAACAAAAGGAAATACAGTTTACCAGCCATTTGGATAGTCTGTTTGGCTACAGCAGCCCCACGGATTCTGGGGGCAAAGGAAACAAAAAGCTGGTCAGAGCGTCAAAACTTCTGTGTTCTGGAGAGATAGTAATGCAAGATGAGGTGGACATCCAGCGTGTGGAGAATAGCCTCACCCCGGTTTGAGCATTCTGGATAATACACTGGAAGGTGTATGTCCTGATTCAAGGTCAATTCGAACAACACCTTTTGTAAGAACTTAGGATTGGTCCTCAAGGCCACCTTGTGGAACACCAAATATGAAAATTACGTACCTACCGTAATTATTGATCTTCTCTTGTATCTTCACCATTCATTATTGCTGGGTGTAAGCTGGAGGTGCACACCTGCATGGGAGTGTTTTTTTTTTTTCGGGGGCGGGGACAAGGCGGACACGGATTGGCCGTTAGGCACTGCATGTTCCTCCTCCACACCCGTTCTGTTCTGCCAGAGAGGAAAGAAAAAAAGGGGGATAGAGAAAACCAAGATGAGGCAAGAGAGCCGAGGGACAGGAAAAGGAAAGGAAATAAACTGAAAAAGGATTAAGCTGACCAGAGAACAGAGAGTATAGAACTGTTTCCTAACTGGTCTTAAGGCCCCAGCCCCTGGGTAGCAGCACAGGAAAGAGAGAGAGCGAAAAGAGAGAGAATGAAAGTGAGGAGAAGAAGAAGGAACAGGGGAAGAAGGGGTAAAAACCGCTGCCGTGACAGCTGAAAGACCATTGGCTCGGTACAGCCTCAAAACCCTGAGAGGAAAGAAGACACAGGAGCAAGGATCCTGTCAACTTCAGGTACCACTAGACATAGGCCCAGACAGAGAACTTTTTAATGGTCTTGGAAAACCTAAAGCATGGTGAAGAGAAAGCCCCCACCCCCAGATCCACACATGGGATAAAAGTTCTCGAGCATGACCCTCTAGCTCAACGCCTGAGTGTTAGATTAAGGGGGAAACAACGCTTAAACAGGAGAGGACTCTGTCCAGAAATTACCCCCATAATACAAGGGGGACAGTGTGAAGGAAAAAATGGAGGGAAGTCCTCACAGGCCCCCCCATGGATGTACTGACAAAGTCCCCACCTCTTTAAGAGCCTACAACGGAGATCCGTATCATATGTGATAACCCCAAGTACACCCCACTGAGAACCCTGGGGAGCTCCCTCCAAGATCAGGGCGAGGACCCTACTCGCCGCCCTCCGAGCCTTGGCGCTCTGTGACTTTTTACAGAAGGAAACAGAAGGCCCAGAGGAATCAGGGGGACACTGCCCCAACTGGCCTCAAAGAGAAGGGTGAGCAGGGTGGCGGTGCCCAGGAGCTGAGGCCCAAGAGGGGAACATGGGCGGGAATCAGTAATGAATAGTGAAGATATAAGAGAAGATCAAGAATTACGGTAGGCATGTAATTTTCATACCTTCCCTTGTCAGTCTTCATCATTCATTACTGCTGGGTGAGTAACAAGCCCCCCGGAGGGGTCCTGGCACTGTCCTGAGGGAACAGATTCCCTTAGCCTCCTGTGGGTGATGCACAGGAGGGGGAGCCCCCCCCATAGCTCTAGTAGACTGTATTCGGCCTAAGGCTGGTCAGGCTGAGACAGTGTCCCCCACGGCCAAGGGAACAGAACCTGAGGGAGAAAAGACGGTTCCCCCGAAAGACGTGGAAATCACCCTCACACCGGGCAACGGTGACAACCTGGACAGACGAAGCCATGCCGTCCGCCTGATGTAGATCATTGTCCCTGCCAGTCTGGAGACCACCTCACTGGCGTAATAAGATGCCCTTGCTTGGTGCCTTGCAAGCTCCAGACCCTGTGCAGAGAGGGCAATGGCTTGCCTAGATTCCTCTGAATCAGGCAAATATGCTAACACCTGCACTAACATTGACTACAGGTGCCTGTAGGCAGCATAGCGGTCTGATGTGAACTGATACAAAGCAGCACATGAGCCGAAGAGAAAACTCTTCTTCCCCACCGGTCGAACTCAGTGGAATCTGGATCCAGTGGTTGGTTGTGCATCGGGTGTTGAAGCCCGGATGGAGTATCTAAGGCTGTCATCCCTGAAGGCGGGTGAGGCAGAGAACTAAGAGACTCCTGGGGAGCGCAATACCTCCTTCTGCAGTCCTCTTGGGCTGGGGATGAGGCAGCTGGTGGCTGCCAGGTGCGGATCGTTGTTTCCTGGAAGAGGATAGGCCAGAAAGGTACCACTAGGTGGTGTGCACTAAATTCACTCAGGAAGACGTGGCGTCTCCCACTTGGTACTGTGTCTTACCATGTTGGATATATGGAATTCTTGAACCAACCTCAAGAAGAGCTGCTGATATTTAGTGAAATCAACATCGGAGGAAATGTGGACTGAACGGTCCTCATCCTCAGAAGAGGAAGCCGAGGAACTCAGATGCTCAGAGTCCTCCTGCTTTGGTGGAGACAGGTGAAAGACCTGCTCATCCATGGCTCTAACATACCTAGGGAAGGCCGACACAGTGGCCCTGAACGTCTCCCAGGTTAAGGGCCCTGCAGGGCCCACATGACCAGGGAGAGATGGAAGTGACTGCAGAGGGATTGGGGGAACAGCACCTAACTGAAAGTGCCTGGCCTCTGCCAGGACTCCGAGACCTCACTGAAGATCCTCAAGCTCGAGAGGATCTGAGGGTCGACCTAGTCAGTGTACACTGTAGATGTGAAAACATATCTTGGCTGAGCCCTTAAGGGGAATCTCCACTGTGGTGCGACCAGGGTTGTATGGATCCAGAAGGGCAACCCCCAGCGCCACCCACTAAGGGCATCTCTGAGGACTCCGAGGAGGAGAAGCGGGGTTCTGCACTGCGACTCCTCCCCACCCCTGCAGGGAAGTGGAAGAGGGCCCCCGTGTTCACCCCAGCCCCTCCAAACCCTCGGACTCAGAGGTCGCCCTCTTCCTTGACCCCAGTGCTAAGGTGTCCCATGATCCCGCAAGCCCCCTGAGGGAGGCCACAGAAGACGACATCCCCATCCCAACTGAAGGAGTTGAAGCAGCACCAAACATAGCAGCTGCCTTGGCTTCTGAATTCGAGATCGCCACACCATGTCCTCCGGGACTGTTATCCACTGCAAAGCCCCCCAACCCCGACACCAGAGCCGGCAAGGGGGCCTGCAGAGACCACAGGTTCCGGGGAGCATGGAAGGTGAACACTGGGTCACCTGGTGCCGCATCTAGGGGGGCTTCCTGACCCCAGGGAGTTGGGATGCCAGTCTGGATTAGCCAGCAAGTCATCCTCCTCCTCCTCCGAAGAGGAGACCATGCAGACTGCCAGACTAGTGACCCCGGGAGACCTAGAACTGACAACACCACGAACGGTGCCACTGCAGGACACGCCACCACCTACAGTGCTGCCCTGATCCCCTGCACTGTGAATGGTGCTGGGATCCAAAGCAGCGGCAGCAGGTGGCGCTGAGAATCCACCGGTGCCAGGCTAGGCAGCCATGGGCCGCAATAACAGGTGACTGCCGAGGCGGTGCTCCTGAGGCATTCCTCCAGCACCATGGAAGAAACCTCCTTGATGGCAAGGCTGGAATCCGAGAAGGTTTCCTCCTCACCGGGCCATATAGAACCCAGAGCTCCACAGCCCCATACCAGGCACCTCCCCTTCCGCAGCGTGGTGCACAGAATCCACCGCTACCACCAGCTCCAGAGCCCCAGGCCATGTGCCTCCCCTCCCACGGTGTACAGAATCTGCCACTGCCCACCGCTACCAACAGCTCCAGAGTCCCTGGCTGGGTGCCTTCCCTCTCGCAGCACAGTGTACACAATCCGCCACTGCCGGCCGCTACCACCAGCTCCAGAGCCCCTGGCTGGATGCCTCCCTTCCCACAGGGCACAGAATCCACTGCTGCTTGCTGCTACCCCCAGCTCCAACAGATATGCTAGCATTGAGACCCGGGAAGCCGGCATTTTCAAACTAAGGTGCCCTCACTCCTCCTGTGCTCCGATTAGTCCCTGACGTACTTGGGCGAGCTCTGATTGGCTCCCAGATCTCGGCTGAATTTCTCTGCTCCTGCCGCCAAGCTCAGCCTGTTTTTCAGATGCTTTTCTGGACTTATTCCCATGGGACTTTCTCTACTCTATCTGCTAAGTAATTTGTCCCGCCCACTCTCCCTCACCCCTGCCACTCTTTAAATGCCCTGACTCCACCCTCTAGCAGTACTTGCTCAATCACTGCTTAGTCGTCTCCCTCTCCCTGTTTATCCGATTACAACTACGTCATTTAAATCTCACGTTAAGTCCCTGTGCTTATCCCTTGCCCTGCCTTGCATCTGCCCTAGCATAGCCAGTGAATATGATGGCTCGAGCAATTCAAAGTCTCCTTGCTACAGCACTCCTCACTCTCTGGTTTCCTCCTATCACCATCACCTTTTACCTGCCAACATTCACCTTTTTCAGCATACCTTACCCTCTTTTCCATAATCTTGCAACGACCCTCTCTTCAAACATCCCAAACTGGGTGCACTACTCTTACCGCCCTTGTGCCTTCCTCCTCCTCCCAATCCCTCTCACTTCACTTTACTTCATCTACTAAAATGCAACCCCCCATGCTCAATTTTTCTCCCCCATGTTTCATCCAGATCGCGATCTCCCCCCTGGTTTAAGAGTACCAAACTCCATTACATGATTATAACCCTACTGCTCTCTATCCTCTGGGGATATCAACCTAATCCTGGCCCAAGCCCCCTGCTACCCCCTACCACTACTTGCTAACCCTGCCCCCCCAATCAATCCCCTGCTCTACCACGTGGCCTAAAATTTTGCATCTAAATATCTGGAGCCTCCTCCCTAAGCTAGATGCACTCCAGTCGCTAGCTGCTTCCCTTGCCCCAGATGTAATCATCCTTTCCGAGACTTGGCTAAATAACAAAATAGATGATCCCTCACTTTCTATCCCTGGTTACACCTTAACCAGGCAAGATCATCCTTCTAGGGGTGGTGGAGTAGCAATCCATGTCTCATATACCATTCAATTCACTAAAATCCTTGCCTCTTCAACCCCTAAGGCACATGAGTCACTCATCCTTAAACTATCCCTACCTTTCTCTATCCCTATTTTTGTTGCAGGTGCTTATTGTCGCCCTCGCCTCCCCTCCTCTACCGTCACCGAGCTCATTAGTAACATAATTTCTCATACCTCGTCTGGCAAAACTTATATTATGGGCGACTTCAATCACAACTGGCTATCTCCCTCCCTCAACAACGCCTGCAACCATATAACTGCCCTAAACTTAACTCATCTCATTCTGGAGCCTACCTGCTTAAACCTTAAAACTGGCAACCACTCCATAATTGACTGAGCCTTTGCATCCCACACTCACCAAGTAGTAAAATCTGGCTTATTACCAGATGCCTTGAGCGACACCATATGACATTCCTGGTGCGTAAAGTCCACAGACCCAAGTCCCCGAAATCTATAATGTTCCACTCTTACAAATCTCTAAACCTCGCCCCCCTCCTCCTCCAAGATCTAGTCCACACAAATTGGGATCCAACTGCCTCAGCTAATACTATTGATGACGTCTATAACTACTTTCACTATAAATTCCTAGAGATATGGAACACTCATGCCCCAATGTGACGTTCCACGGTCAGGGGTAATCACCTCCCGTGGATCACCCATGAACTCTTGGCATGCCATAAAGCCAGGATCTGGCATGGAAAACCCCAAAAATATCTAAACTCCCTCATGACTATGAAATCTACTATTCCCTATGAAATAAATGTACTAAAGCTACTCGCCTAGCTAAATCGGACTATTTCTGCTCCACCTTCCAGATTAACATTAATAACCCCTCCAAATTCTTGAAGGTTATTCACATTTTCTTTTTTCCCCCACCCTCCTTCACTCCTTCCTACCTCCTCAATATAAACAACTCTCGAGTTGCCGATCACCTTGGAGTTGCCAATGAATTTGACTCTTTCTTCACCTCCTGTGCCTCTGCTCTGCTATTCTCCCTTCCGTCCCCTCTATCTGCTGCCCCCAACTCCCCCCTAGCCTCCCCTCTTCATCTACCTCCTTCTCCTTCTCAACAATCTCCCCCTCTGCTACCTTGGATGCTCTGCATGCACTCAACCCGTCCAAAGGTAGCTCACCTGATGGACTAGACCCCAAGCTGCTCTATCAGCTCCTGCAATTGCTGCTCCTTTATCAGCTCTTCTCAATGTCTCCACAGCAACTATCCCATCAATCTGGAAGCACGCCACTGTTCTCTCACTGCCCAAGGGTGGGGATCCTACCACGCCTGCTAACTATCACCCTCTATCCCTTCTTGCTAAGCTTCACGAACACCTGGTCCTTTCTCAACTCTCCTCCTTCCTTTCTGACTCTAACTTCTTCACTCCGTTCCAATCTGGGTTTCCGGAAGAACCATTCCACTACTACCTACCTGATTAGGCTCACGGACTCTATCTTCAAAGGGATGGATAATGGCCAAATCACATCAGCCATTTCTGTCAACCTTGCTAAGGCTTTCGACACTATCTCCCACCCCCTACTATTAATTTCCCTCTCCTCGGCTGGCTTAACCGCCTCCACTCTAAATTGGTTCAGTGCCTACCTGGTAGGAAGGACCCAGTCAGTCAGAATAGCTGACTCCATCCCCCAGCCTTCCCCATCTATACCAGCATACCTCAGGGATCTGACCTGGGCCCCATTCTTTTCTCCATTTTCTTGAATGACCTTCCCTCAGTCTGCTCCTCCACCTTTATCCACATGTATGCCGATGATACTGTCCTCTATTCCTCTGTTTATGCTGATGTTGAAATCAGACTTCAGCATAACTTCTATAAAGTTCAGCACTGGTTTTCCTCCCATCAACTCTCTCTCAATGCCAACAAGACTGCCTCAATGACCTTTGGCACTAGGCAGAGACTCTCCAGGCTTCCCACCCTGCCCTCCTTCCACACCCTTGATGGGACAGTTCTTGAGGATACTTCATCCTTTAGGTACTTGGGAGTTCAGTTCGACCAAAATCTCAACTTCTCTGGACATGTGGACGCCATCCTGAAGAAACTGCACCCCAAGCTGGGTGCCCTCTATAGAAACCGTAGCTGCGCTGGCCGGTGGCGCCAGAGAGGGTTGATGCTGGCGCCACACCTCACACCATGCCAGCAACCTGGGTTCAGGAACAAGCCTGGGTCGTAGGGAGGTCAGCCGGGGAGGGAGGACTAGAGCTGGCAGCCAACAGGCAGCCCTCTACCTCGGGGATAGAGGTAGCAGGTACCTTGGAGATTGGCCGTTTGGGGAGGGAAGAGGATACTATCTGGAGCTGTGTAGATGATGTCGCCTCCACGCATGCATGCGTTACCACTCCGGGTCTCAGGAGTAGGTCCACGGAGAAAATGGAGGAAAAAGTGGGGGTCCACTGAGGATGATACCTCCGGACCAGCTCTGGGGATCTGCCGGGGCGCGCATGGCGCTACAAGCCCCCGAAAGACCCAGAAGTCCGGTAGGTTGGTGGACGGTGATGGAGGACCTGCCACAGAAGGATAAAGAGAGTCAAAAAAAAAAAAAGAAACCGTAGCTGCCTCCTGCTACCGGCTAGGCGTGAACTTGTCCAGAAGATGATCCTACCAATCTTTGACTACTGTGATGTAGTCTACAGTGCCACTCCCAAATCTTCCTTACACAAGTTGGACACCCTTTTTAACTCCTGCTGTCTCTTCGCTCTCAGCTCACCCTCCTCTACCCATCACTGTAATCTCTACCACTCGCTTACCTTCCCCTCATTACAGAATCGCCGTCTCCTCCACTGCGCCAAATCTGTAACAAAATTTTGGTTTGGAACCCTACCCCCTTATCTTACTTCCCTTCATTCCTCCCTCCCTTCCCCAGCCCACTCCTGTAGCTCTTATGATCATCGTTTAATGGTTGCACCACATTGTACTACAAATACAAGCCAGTCAGCCTTCTTTCATCACCTCCATAAACTTTGGAACATCCTTCCCCCTCAAATTCGCCTCTCTTCTTCACCCTACTCCAGTAACCTGACCCTCCAAAACTTCTTTGCTACAAATTGCAACTGCAATTAAGCTCCTCCCTTCCTTACCCCTCAGTATGCTCTCCTTCTGTCAGCCTCCTTACAGATATAGTTCTAGTCAAATGCTGCACTTACTGCTTCTGCAAGTTGAAATCTCTGAATATCATGACAAGCACTATCCTGCACGGGTCAAGTCTTAGTACTATATTTGTGTTTATTTGTTCGCCTCAAATTTTCTACTGTGCTTTTAAAGTTCTATTCATTGTTTTATATTCTATGTACTCCCTATACCTTCTCCCCCAGGACACACCGTGAGACAAGCAACTTGTTGTTCAGAGTGCCCTTCCTGGTGAAACATTTCAATAAATAAAAAAAATTAAAATAAACAGACCCAGGAGGGGACCTGGTGGCAGTGTCAAAAGATCTTGCCATGGCATCCCTAGAACGATGCTGTCCTCCAAAAGTTGGCGGAGCTCTGACAACTTTAAATGCACAGATTTCCAGAATGCGGCGGTCCATGGAGAAGCAGGCGTCGCAGTTGTCCACATTGTGGTTGGGACCCAGGCAGCGCAGACAAGCATCATGTCAGTCAGTCATGGAAAAATGCCAGCCACAGGGGCACTGACACATGGGGGCACGGCCCGCTTTGAATTTTCTCTTAGCCTGCCAAACCAGACATTATGTGAAAGAATCCAACAAAATTCACAGGAAAAGACCCGGTGTCGTTGGCAATAATAATAATAAAAGGAACGGTCTTACTGGTATTCAACGGCATCAGGTGAAATCAGAACCAGGATGGAGAAGCAGCAAAACGGCAATGAAATATGGAACAGGCCCGATGACACAGTAAGCACTGAAACTTGCGCAGCAGGTGCAACTTCGATGGTGGGAGAAACAGAACTGGGGTGGAGGAAGAGCCTGCAGCACCTAATGGCCAACCCGTATGCGCCACGCAGTGTATGGGCCTTGTGGGTGGCGCCGGCTCCCCCCCCAAAACAAAACCCACTCCCGTACAGGTGCATGCCTCTGGCTTACACCCAGCAGTAATGAATGGTGAAGACTGACAAGGGAAGATAAGGCTCTTTACACATCAGAGCCTGTAGTTTGAAATCCTCTGAGCCAAAATAGCAGCCAAAAAAAAAAAAAAATTTTCCAGGAAAGGAAGCAACTTTCATTTCCATATTTAGTTCAAATAGAGTAAGGAAGATTTCCTGCACGAACAGATGGTCCCAAGGGGGGACGGGGTCCCTGAAGGGGGATACATGTGGCGGATGCCCTACAGAAAGGTGCAGGCCAGGTCTAGCTGTGCCACATTCTATCTTGAACAGGGGCATGGTAGGCAGAAATTGCAGACAAATGACTTTAATGGACGAATAGCCCAATCCCAAATCCGAGAGCGATAACAGGTACTTGAGGATTGAGCTTACCAGACAGGCCAAGGGATCTAGATGGTGGGCAGTAGCCCAGAGGCAAAAATGCTTCCATTTCATGGCGTAGGTAGCTCTGGTGGAAGGTTTTCTGGCAGCCATCAGAACGTTGGCAACCCTGTTTGAGACACCAATGCGAGACATGGCTAGGTTCTCCAGAGCCATGCATGGAGATGCAATGACCGCAGGTCTGGGTGTACCAAGATCCCATTGTCCTGGGAGAGCAAGTGAGAGTTCAGTGGCAGGGGTAGTGGTGGCTCAGCTGCCAGCTGTTGCAGCAGGGGGAACCAAAGCTGCAGTGGCCACAACAGGGCCACTAGGATCATTATTTCCCCTTCGGCTTGTAGCTTGAGAAGTACCTTCTGAAGGAACGGGAAGGGAGGGAACGTGTAGAGGAATCTCCCCCTTCAGGAGCGGGACAATGCGTCTCGCCAGAAAACTCCAGGCCCTGGATCTGTCGAGCAAAAACTGGGCAACTTTGCATTGATAGGGGATGCAAAGCGGTCCAGTTCCGGTCTGCCACCCTCTGTCGAAGAGATTTTATATGACAGACTGTAGAAGGGCCCACTCGTGCGCTCTGGACCGTGTCCTGCTGAGTGTGTTGGCCAGGGTATTTTGAACTCCTGGGACATGAACTGCAGAGATATCCAGGCAGTGAGCTATGGCCCAGTTCCAGACCTGCACTGCTTCTCGACAAAGGGTGTATGAGTGGGTGCTGCCCTGTTTGTTGAGGTAAAACACCACCACCATATTGTCTGTCTATATCAGGAGGTGTCCTGGGAGGAGTGCAGTACTCAATGCCTGCAAGGCGTACAGAATGGCTCTCATCTCCAAGATGTTGATGTGAAGGAGCTCCTCAGCCATGGACCAAGTGCCCTGTGTCCTGTGGACGCCCAGATGTGCGCCCCAACCTGTGCCGGAAGCATCTGATGTCAGGATTTGAGTCGGAGGTGTTCTCCGACAGTGCAGCCCCCCCCCCCCACAAGGGAAGGGGATGTTGTTTACCAGTTGAGCTCCCGACGGACCAGTTCTGGGATAGAGACCAGTTGGTCCAGGTCGTCCCATCGTTGGTCCCACTGGACTCTCAGAGTCCACTGAAATGTCCTCATATGCAGTCTGGCTAGGGGGGCTGTAGTAATGGAGGCAGCCATATGGCCTAGAAGCTTGAGAAATGTCCTGGCTGGTACCTTTGAGAGGTAAGAGATGTGGTGGGCTAGACCTCAGAATTGAAGTGCCCTGTCCTCTGGGAGAAAGGTCTTTCCTTGAGTGGTATCGAGCAATGCCGCGATGAACTGGAGGAACTGGGTCGGAAGCAAGGAGGACTTCACTACAATGATGGTGATACCCAGTTCTCTGAAGAGAGAACAGGTGTCCTGGATTGTGCCCAGAAGTTGTTCGCTGGACAGGACAGTGAAGAGCCAGTCATTCAAGTAAGGGAAAATGATGTGCCCTTTTCGTTGGAGGGCTGCTGCAACCACCACCAGGCACTTGGTGAAGAACCTTAGAGCAGATGATAGGCTGAAGGGCAACGCTCTGAATTGGTAGTGCCTTCCTTGAAACTCGAACCTTAGGAACCTCCTGTGAGGTTTGGCTATTAGAATATGAAGATAGGAGTCCTGCATATCCAGAGATACTAGCCAATCCCCCAGATGTATCAAGGGTAGGGCTGTAATTATTTCATGGGGGGGCACAGTTTCCGATTACCATAGAAATTTACAAATTTTCCCAGTGTCTGGAACCGGTGGCCCCCATTAAAATGTCAGTGTCAGTGGCTCAGTAGGTAGCACACTGAGGCCGGAGATCAGAGGGCTGTGGGTTCAGTTCCCACATCTGGCACTTGGGTTAATATCCCAGTACTGATACTGCAGTGCAGCATGAGAGGGGTGCTGCACTTCTGAGGTGCCGTCTTTCGGATGAGACGTTAAACCAAGGTCCCATCTGCCTGGATTGGTGGTAGTTCAGGTGGATGTTAAAGATCCCATGGCACTTATCGAAAAAAGTAGGGGAATTTCCCCAGTGTCCTGGCCAAATTTCCCTCATTCTCTAAAAAAATACCACCAACAGCTTAATCTGGTTCAAGGTCAGTTGGCATTCATCTGTATCCCCCTCCCCCGGGTCGTGCCTGAAAATAGGCAGGATTTGTCTAGTGCACTTACCCGGTCAACAAAAGCTAAAATAAAAAAAATAAAAAAATAAAATCACCTTATTACACTGTCTGCCTTCTGCTCACTCCCTTCCTCTCCCAGTCCCATAATTACACACAAGCTCAAAAACTCACTGGCTACTTTTAAATTTCCTGCCACCCGCAGCCTTCAGGACACTGCAGTGTGAACTCAGAGCAGCACCGGGGCTGGGAGGGCAGAGGAGTTGTTATTCAGCCTTCCCCCCCATAGGAACGAACTGATCGAGTGGTGTTTGAGTCACAAGGGACCCTCTGCATTAGACATGTTCCAAACAGGAACAAAGGACTCCATGGAACAGCTGTAGGAATCTGACAATGAATTCACTGGCTGCTTTTAAATTTCTCACCACTCGCAGCCTTCGGGACACCGCTGAGTGACCTCAGAGCAGCAATGAGGGTAGGAGAACAGAGGAGTGGTTATTAAGCCCTCCCCCCAGAATGGAACAAACAGATCAGACGGGGTTAATGGCAATGGACCTGTTGCAACTTGTTCCAAACAGGAACAAAGGACTCTGCGGCTCCAGCAAGAATAAGTTTGAGTAAGGCAGGGACAAACAGAAAAGATGATCAGCCGTAAGCAGAATCTGGCATTGAATTCACTGGCTGCCTTTAAATCAGGGTTGGGGAAAGTGCCATATTGTAATTTTGGACTGTGAAGTGCCATGAAATTAATGATTTTTCCCCCGTGAAGTGCTGTAAATTTGGCCATATTTTACGCAAAATAATTACAGACCTAATCATGGGCAGTAAGCCTTGCAGTGTGACCATCTGGAAACGTTTGTACTTGACAAACTGACTGAGGTCGCTGAGGTCCAAGATGAGGTGTAAATCCCCCATTTTTTGGGGCATGAGGAAGAAGTGTGAATAGAATCCTGTTCCCCTCTGGGGGGGGGGGGCAGGTTCTATAGCCCTACTGAGTAGGAGAGCTTGTATTTCACCCTGGATTAGCTCTGCGTGAGCCAAGGAACAACAGGAGGGTGGTGGTGGCCTGTCCAGTGGCATCTATAAGAATTCAATCAAGTGCCCTTTGTCGATCATCTGCAGGACCCACTGGTCAGAGGAGACTTTTCGCCAGACCATGGCGTAACGAGAAAAGCGACCTCCTACTGCCTCCCCCAACAGAACTACAGGAGAAGGTGGGTACAGCAAGGAGTCTGGCTGCAGCAGGAGGGGGGAGATTGGCCTGGGTCGGTTTGGCGACCCGAAACCCAGACCCTGTGGAAACTCGTGAAGGGCATTTGTGGCTACAGCCACCTCTTTGCTGCTGCTTTGGTTGGAATCTGTACTGT
Source organism: Neoceratodus forsteri (assembly GCA_016271365.2). Classification (NCBI taxonomy): domain Eukaryota; kingdom Metazoa; phylum Chordata; order Ceratodontiformes; family Ceratodontidae; genus Neoceratodus; species Neoceratodus forsteri. The sequence continues at coordinate 1,073,036,698 of CM057454.1, read as the reverse complement.
TGTCCCCCTTTTCCATGAAAATGAGGCTTACGAAAGAGCCTTTGTTTCGGCTTGTACATGGAGTGTATGGACCGAATGGCCTTGCCTAAATCCTGCAGCTTGGTGATAATCCTCTCGGAATCCTCAACAAAGAGGCGGAACCATTGAATGGTACCATCCAAGATGTTAGTCTGGACATCGAGCAAAGCCTGAGACCTGGAGCCATGAATGGCGTTGGACACATACTCCTGTGACCGCAGCCCTTGCAGCTGCGTCCGCCGAGTCGTAAGCCAACCAGAGGACATGCATGCTGACGTCCGAGCCTGTCTGCAGTAGCTTCTCCAGCTCGGCTTTCTGTGAGCATTCCGGGATCTCCCTGACAATGATCATCCCCTGCTTCCAAAGGGCAATTGGATCTGCATCATATGTGTTAGAAAATTAAGACAACATATGGTGCATGTCGCAGAAGAGTATATCTTATGCCCCACAGCATCCAGCTGTTTAGACTCATGATCTGGAGGCTGTGTGCCAAGGTGATGTGGCCTCTGGGATCTGTCATGGGCAGCTGAGATTACGACTGAGTCTGCCATAGGTTGCTCACCCAGGCAGGGTTCCTGCTTCAGGGCCCTGTATAAGCGATTTGCCTTTTTTGGCACCGTGGAGACGATGTAAGCATGATTCCAAGCCACCTTGGTGACAGCGGCAAACATGTTGACCAAGGGCGGGATCACAACAGGCTACAGGTCCTTTTGGCGCAGGTACTTGGCCAAACAGAGTCTCTCCAGGTCAAGGTCCTTAGTCTCCCAGCCCATATTCTCTTGAATATGGTGCACAATCTCCATAAAAGAAGGATCATCCGGTGGTGACTTGGGAGTGTCTCTTGGATCTACAGTGGGAAAGACCTCCAGCCGACGAAGGGACCGAGGAGGAACAGACTGAGAAACGGTCCAAGTCCATGGAGGAGAAGGACCGAGACCTCATGCACCTGCATTTGCAAAGCTCAGAGGAACCAGAGGAACTGTGGCTCCTGGACCTGGAGCAACATTTGCGGCTTGTCTTGCCCAAGCCCAAGACAGGAGTGGGCTCCCTCGGGGAAAGAGTCTCAGTTCCTGAGGGGGTGGTCTCTACCCGAGAAATTTTGGGTGGCAGGAGGTCTGTCCTGATGGTCTCCTACCAATACCCAAACAGGTCTTTGACCTGGGACAAATGAAGCGTAGGCTCCACGATGGTCGTCGGGCCTGACACCAGTCTAGTGTTGTGATCCAGCAGCAGCATGCATCCTTTGGGGAACATCACAGTAGTAATGGTTGGTCCGATGTTGGTAGCAGACGCCTGGTCTAAGGCCGACGTCTGGTAGTGCTCGAAAGGACTGTGTCCCAAGCATTCGTCTGCTGGCAGAGGGGGGAAACCGGCGATGTCAGGGACTGGACCAGCGGTGCTGACGGCAGGGCTGTCGAAGCAGTGACAGTCAAGTGTCATCGGTGAGCGTTGCCCACTGACGAATGACGTTCCACCGGATGTTTGTCTGACGGCAGCTTAAGTGGCCGAGAAGGCTGAGAGGTATATCTCCTGGAAGAGTGCCCCAAGGCCTTGTGTTTGTTCCTGGAGTCAGCGCCAGAGACAGAGGCCAACTGGGAGTGTACTAACGTCAGTCTTGAGGCATGCTTGCCAAGATCGGAGTGTCGGCCAGAGGCCTGATCAGGCGGCCATACTTTAAGCGGCTGCAAAGCAAGGCCTAAGCACCCCAGCTGTGGTTTTTACCACTCGACACCCAGATCAGGGCAGGTGGTTTGACTACTGTTAGCCGGGTAGGAGAATGGGTTCCCTGGGAGGCAGAGTCAGAGCTACCATGGGAGGCAGAGTGGGAGCCTGAAGACCTAGATTTTAAGGGAGATCTCTCCTTTTCCCTCTCCTTCCTCATCTTTTTATGGTGCATTCCTGAAGATTTGTGGGAAGAATTCCCCTGAGAAGAGGAATCTTTCTGCATAGCAGCTAAGCATTGCTCTGTGAAGAAAGCTTGAAGTGCCTTTTGGTGGAGACTCTCGTCGTGCTGTTAAACTTCTGGCAGTGCAGACAGGCATAAGTATCGTGATCGGGGCCTAGGCACAGGAGGCAGGCCGAGTGCCCATCCTTGGGAGGTATTTGTTTGCTGCAGGCACACTCGGAAGGGCACAGTTTGATGGAGAACGTTGGAGAAGATGACATGCAGAACTCTGGAGTTCTGAAAAAGCAAACTTTTTCTTTGAAAAAATAAGAAATTAGGTCCAGAAACTTGCAAACAGGCGGTCAAACTAGTGAGAGGCGATCCATGGAGCCGATGGCGTGAGTCGACGGTAGGAAAAGAACTGAGGGATGCAAGTGATCGCCCACCCTTTATACCATGTATGACGACGGGGGTGGCAAATGTCCTAGGGGGCGGTCCCCGCTATAGACTGCTAACTACACGTTTTCAGTGGGATCCGGCCGCCTGCCATCTTCAGTCCTACTGTTGTTACCTGCTGCAAGAGCTGACTCTTGAAGCAAGATCTGTATTTTTTGTAAATTTATCTTGGTTGGTAAATCTTTCCAAAATGCAGTCACTAAAGACAAGCATGAAATTAGGGATTTCTGTACATGCAGTACAAACAATATTGTTTATTTAGCCACCTATACAAAGTGTATCATTTTTTATTGGGAAGACCACACAAAAATTCAAGGAAAGAATTGGCCAACATATTCGTAGCATTTCAAAATTAGATGGCATTAGTGCACTTGTTTGCATGGACAGGAAAAGGATAGTGAACATCAATTTTGCTTTCAAATAATACAAAAAAATACAAAAACGTGTCAGGGGAAGGGATCTGGATAATCATTTACATAAGTGTGAGACTTTGTGGCAGTACAAGTTAAAGTCTTATATCTTCCCAGGTCTAAATGAATTTTTTCAGTTGTCCCCATATTTGTAAAATAGGGGTATTGGGAGGTATTTGTTTGCCGCAGGCATACTTGGAAGGGCACCGTTTGATGGAGGACGTTGGAGAAGATGACATGCAGAACTCTGGAGTTCTGAAAAAGCAAACTTTTTCTTTGAAAAAATAAGAAATTAGGTCCAGAAACTTGCAAAAAAGGCGGTCAAACTAGTGAGATGCGATCCATGGAGCTGATGGCGTGAGTCGATGGTGGGAAAACTACTGAGTGACGCAGGTGATCGCCCACCTTTTGTTGAAAAAACAAGAAATTAGGTCCAGAAACTTACAAAAAGGTGGTCAAACTAGTGAGAGGCGATCCGTGGAGCCAATGGCGTGAGTCGACGGTGGGAAAAGAACTGAGGGACGCAGGTGAAAAAATAAATTAGGTCCAGAAACTTGCAAAAAGGCAGTCAAACTAGTGAGAGGCGATCTGTGGAGCTGATCTAATCGATTTCTCTGACTGGGTGACCAAAGTAATAAACCAGGGAGGGGCTGTGGATATGGCCTACCTAGACTTTAGCAAGGCTTTTGACACAGTCCTGCACAAAAGATTAATAATCAAGTTAGCCAGCCTGGGAGTGGGTCCCAGGGTGGTAGCCTGGGTAGCAAACTGGCTGCACAACAGGACACAGAAGGTAATAGTAAATGGAATACATTCCGAAGAAAGGGGGGTTACTAGTGGAGTACCTCAGGGCTCAGTACTGGGTCCAGTCCTCTTTAATGTCTTTCTAGGTGACATTGCAGAGGGTCTGTAAGGAAAGGTATGCCTCTTTGCAGATGACACAAAGATCTGTAACAGAATTGATACACAAGGTGGGGTAGAAAGGATGAGAAGGGACTTGGCAAGGTTGGAGGAATGGTCTGACATATGGCAACTTAGACTCAATGCAAAGAAGTGCAAAGTAATGCACCTGGGAAATAAAAATCCAGGAGAAGAGTACACAATAGCAGGGGAGGTACTAACAACAACAATAATGGAAAGGGACTTGGGGGTAGTCATATCAGATGACCGAAAGGTGGGTAAGCAATGTGAGAAGACGGTAAGAGAGCCGGGGGATACTGGGATGCACAGGGAAGGGCACCAATAGTAGAAAAACGGAAGTGGTTATCCTTCTGTGCAGACAGCTGGTGAGACCCCATCTGGAGTACTGTGTGTAGTTTTGGAGACCTCATCTACACAAGGACACAGACAGGATGGAAGCAGTCCAGAGGAGGGCAACTAAAATGGTGCAGGGTCTACATCAGAAACCATATGAAGAGAGACTGAGAGAGCTTAATATGTATACCCTCGATGAAAGGAGGGATGGGGGGACATGACAGAAACTTTTAAGTACCTCAAGGGAATCAACAAAGTCCAGGAGGGTAGCATCTTTCAGAAAAAGAGATGTGTAAGAACAAGGGGGCACAATTTAAAGATAGAGGGGGGACGGCTCAGGAGTAATGTGAGGAAACTTTTTCACGGAGAGAGTGGTGAACGCATGGAACTGCCTTCCTGGAGAGGTTGTGGGGTCTAAAACAGTGGGGGAATTCAAACATGCATGGGACAGACATAAAGCAATTATAGTGGGGGGTTGCAGGAAGTAGGCTGTTGGTTAACTAGAATCTGCAGCTTATCCAATAGGTAGGGAAATGGGCAGACTGGGTGGGCCAAGTGGTCCTTATCTGCCGTCAAAGTCTATGTTTCTTGGGTAAACCCTACACTGGGAGGCAAGGGGTTAAGATCCTTGCTGAGGCTGAGGAAATGCAAGGAGTGCAACATGAACAGGCAAGGCAAGGCAAGGCAAGGCGGGGCCTCCTCAGGTGTTGCTGATTAGGGTGATTGCTGAAAGGCACAATGAATCCAGCAAGCAGTGAGTTGGAAGCTGAAAAACTGCTGCAGAGAGGAGAAGCTCCCAGGCAGAGATCTCTGCAAGACAGAGGCTGAAATTTAAGAAAGAAAACAGAGCAGAACGCCCAAGGAGAAGGGTTAGTTGCTGGAGAAAAAAGCTTAAACCTGCTGCTGAGGAAGAGACTGTTTCTAGAGCAAGGAATACTGAGGCAAAGAAGCAGCCCAGCCAGCTGGAGCCACGAATAGTGAGTGGAACGTACTGATATTATCAGCCTGCAAGTAAGGCTAAAAAGGAAAGACTGTGTTTTGTTTGAGACTGTGCATTCAGAAGCTGCTGGCCCACGTAAGTGGTTCAAATACTCTTCTGGTCAAGTCAGCCTGTGAGAAGCTGTTTTGTGTAAAGCACGTATGTTTCCTGACCAAGCTGAAAAAGTTGAACTGACTGTTTATGATTTTTTCTGGAGCAATAAACTACGTTGTCATCTGAGAACTTTAAACGCAGTGTATTGCGCCTCCATCTACCGTAGGCCAGCTTGTCACATGTGGTGTCAGACGTGGGATCTGCCCCCCTGCTGGAAAGAGCAGGACTAGTTACGTTCTAGAAAAATGGAGATGGAGAAATTGCTGAAGTTCCTTGTGGAACAACAACAGGCTTTCATGCAACTAACGCAGCAGCAGCAGGAGGCACAACAACAGGCTCAGCAACAACAGGTTCTCACCCAGCTGACAGCAGCAGCAGGAAGCGCAACAAGCACAGTAAGCCCAACAGGAGGCACAACAGGTGCAATAAGTGCAACATGAGGCACAACAGCAGTTTCTTATACAGCTGGGGCAACAACAACAGCAGCTCTTGCAGTACATGGTGCAACAGCTGCAACAAGACCCTACTGGTGAGGCTGGTCTGGCTATCATGAGGCCAGGAGTTCCTAGAATGAACACCATGCTGACCAAAATGACATCTGAGGATGATCCAGAAGCCTTCCTGGTAACATTCGAGCAAGTGACAGAAGCTGCTGGATGGCCCAAACACCAGTGGGCTGTCTGCCTTGCCCCCTGTCTGATCGGGGAAGCCCAAGCGGCCTATCAAGCTCTGGACAGTACCACAGCCAGGGAGTATACAGAGGTGAAAGCAGCAATCCTGGACTGCCTAGGCATCAACTCGGAAAGTTACCGACGGAGGTTCCGGAGCTTCAAATTTGCAGCCGGCGTACGATCCAGAGCAGTGGGACAACAACTGTGGGACCTGTGTTGGCACTGGCTAAAACCCAAAGGATGCAGTGGCCCCGAGGTGGCCAAGTTAATCATATTGGAACAATTTCTGAACACCCTGCCCCTGGGAATTCAGAGCTGGGTCCGCAAACAGAAGATCACCATGCTAGCGGAGGCCATGCGGATCTCGGAACAAGTGTTGGATGCTGAACTCTCCTAACACCCAGTGATCCAGCTTACGAGGCCACATGGGAAGATAGGGAATCGTCCCGGGAGCTAGACTGAAGGAGTATTGTCTGGAACTGTGAAGGGACCTTGAGCATTTACGGAAGGGGGAGTTGTGGGCCAAATAAGGGTCAGACTCTGGGAAGGATGGCAACTCAGCAGTCAAGGGAGACATTACCTGAGGGCCCACTGCCTAAACCCGGAGGCTCATCCTGCAGCCGAGACACAGGGGCATGTTTCTCATGTGGCCAAAAGGGACACTTTGCAAAGAACTGCCCCCACATAGAAACACAGACTTTGATGGCAGATAAGGACCACATGGCCCACCCAGTCTGCCCATTTCTCTTCCTATTGGATAAGCTGCAGATTCTAATTAACCAACAGCCTACTTCCTGCAACCCCCCCCCCCTTACAATTGCCTTATTTCTGTCCCATGCATGTTTGAATTCCCCCACTGTTTTAGACCCAACAACCTCCCCAGGAAGGCTGTTCCATGCGTCCACCACTCTCTCCGTGGAAAAAAATCCTCACATTACCCCTGAGCCATCCCCTCTATCTTTAAATTGTGCCCCTTGTTCTTACACATCTCTTTTTCTGAAAGATGCTACCCTCCTGGACTTTGATGATTCCCTTGAGGTACTTATAAGTTTCTATCATGTCCCTCCTTTCATCAAGGGTATACATATTAAGCTCTCTCGGTCTCTCTTCATATGGTTTCTGATGCAGACCCTGCACCATTTTAGTTGCCCTACTCTGGACTGCTTCCATCCTGTCTATGTCCTTGCATAGATGGGGTCTCCAAAACTGCACACAGTATTCCAGATGGGGTCTCACCAACTGTCTGCACAGAGGGATAACCACTTCCCTTTTTATACTTGTGATGCCCAGTCCTATGCATCCCAGTATCCCCCTGGCTCTCCTTACTGACTTCTCACATTGCTTACCCACCTTTAGGTCATCTGATATGACTACCCCCAAGTCCCTTTCCATTTTTGTTGTTGTTAGTACCTCCCCTGCTATTGTGTACTCTTCTCCTGGGTTTTTGTTTCCCAGGTGCATTACTTTACACTTCTTTGCATTGAATCTAAGTTGTCATATGTCTGACCATTCCTCCAACCTCGGCAAGTCCCTTTTCATCCTTTCTACCCCCCGCCCTGTGTATCAACTCTGTTACAGATCTTTGTGTCATCTGCAAAGAGGCATACCTTTCCCTACAGACCCTCTGCAATGTCACCTCTAAAGATGTTAAAGAGGACTGGACCCAGTACTGAGCCCTGAGGTACTCCACTAGTAACCCCCCTTTCTTCGGAATGTGTTCCATTCACTATTACCTTCTGTGTCCTGTTGTGCAGCCAGTTTGCTACCCAGGCTACCACCCTGGGACCCACTCCCAGGCTGGCTAACTTGATTATTAGTCTTTTGTGCGGGACTGTGTCAAATGCCTCGCTAAAGTCTAGGTAGGTCATATCCACAGCCCCTCTCTGGTCTATTACTTTGATCACCCAGTCAAAAAAATCAATTAGATTTGTCTGACATGACCTTCCTGCTGTAAATCCATGCTGCTTTGGGTCCTGTGCCCCGCTGGCCTCTAGGTACTCAACAATTCTTTCTTTCAGAAGTGATTCCATCATTTTCCCTACCACTGAGGTCAAACTTACAGGTCTGTAGTTTCCTGCCTTGCTCCCACTTTTGTGAAGGGGAATCACATCTGCCCTCCTCCAGTCCTCAGGTACCACCCCATCCTCCCATGCTTTGTTAAAAAGTGTGGTCAGTGGTGTCACTAGGTCCTCCCTTAGTTCTTTTAGGATTCTGGGGTGAATCCCGTCAGGCCCCATTGCTTTGTCCACCTTGAGTTTTAGGAGTTCTTTCAGGACTCTTTCTTCTGTAAATGGACTGGTGTCAACCTCCCCTACCCAGAGTGCTTCTATTGTCTGGTTTAGGTAACTCCTCATCATCTTCTTTTGTGAATACAGAGCAAAAGTATTAATTCAGTATCTCTGCCTTTTCACTGTCTCCCTCTGCACACCTCCCCTCTCCTTTATTAATCTTCACTATTCCTCCCTTAACCTTTCTATGCTCCCTAATGTACCTATAAAAGATTTTATCCCCCTTCTTAACTGAGTTGGCTTTTTTTTCTCCTCGGTTTGGCCTTTGCTATTCTGACTGCCTTCCCCACTTTTTTCTGCTTTAATTGATGCAGTTCCCTGTCGTGCTCCTTCTGTGATTCCTTATACTTTTTGAATGCAGCCTTTTTCTCCTTAACCTTCCCTGCCACCTCTTTTGAGAACCATAGCGATTTTTTACTCCACTTTGTTGTCTTTGTTTCACACAAAGGCTTGTTGTCTGTATGATAGCAGTTTTGATTTTTCTCCACTGTTCTTCCACCCCTCCTTTTTGGCCATTTGCTAGTGCATTCCTCAGGTATTCACCCATTTTGCCAAAGTTGGCCCTTCTAAAGTCCAGTATCCTTGTTTTTGTATGGCTTGTCTCCATGGTTGTGCTTATTGTGAAGCACACTCTGCAGTGGTCACTTGTTCCCAGATGTCTACTGACTTCTAAATTTGTGATCCTCTCTCCATTTGAGAGTACCAGGTCTAGTATTGCTCCCTCTCGAGTGGGTTCCAACACTAGCTGTCTAAGGCCTGCCCCCTGCAGGGCATCGAGAATGACCCTGCTCTTGGATGTGGCTGCAGTACATGTCATCCAGTTAACATCTGGCATATTCAGGTCCCCCATCAACAGTATCTCCCCTTTTTCAGCCATTCTGAGAATGTCCTCCATCATTTTCTTGTCCGTTTCCTCCCCTTGAGACAGGGGTCTGTATACAACCCCTGTGTGGATTGTGATGCCATTCCCTGTCTCCAAGGTGACCCAGAGTGCCTCTTGTTCTCCCCCTTTACTTTTTAGTTCTGCAGCTTTGATCCCTTCCCTTATGTATAGCGCTACTCCACCTCCTCTTTTACCCTCCCTGTCCCTTCTGTAGACTGTGTACTCCGGTATGTTGACATCCCAGTCATGGTTCTCCGTGTACCATGTTTCCGTGATTGCCATAATATCCAATTTTTCATCTTCCATCAGGGCTACTAGCTCAGGAAGCTTGTTTCCCAGACTACAGGCATTGGTACTCATTGCCCTCCATTTAATGTTGGCTTTATCCTTCCCCCCCCCATCCCTGCTCTTATTGCCCTTGTCTAATTTTCCATTTACCCCTGTTCTGCCCTCTGTTGAGCTCTGTACCTCAGTGTTTACCTTACTACCTGCCATGTTTTGTGCGGGGGAGGCTTGAAATGTCCTGCCTCTTATCAGCACCTCCCTCCTTGGCTAGTTTAAAAGCTTGCCAAGGAAGCATTTAAACCTGTTACTTAGGAGCTTATCGGTTCTAAAAAAAACGGATTTCATTACGGTTTTTTCCACGACCCCTGACACAGTTGGGAACCAATAAGGGTGTCTTGCTTGGCGAATTGCCATAAACGGGCAAGTTTTTGGTTAGGCTGGCACTATGTCTGAGAAACCCAAAAGAAAAACCAGGCCCACTGGGTTTCAGCACTGTAGTGTCTGTGGGGAAGCCTTTGCCAAGGCTGACCCACACACCACATGTGTTTATTGTCTGGGGTTTGACCACCTCAATGCAGACTGCCAGATTTGCAAGAATTTCCCTGCAGCTACCCTGGATAAGAGAGTTGGTAGGCTCAGGAACGAGAGGCTAAGAAGACCGCTGACCGGATGGCCAGCCCGGTTGGTGCCAACCCGAACGAGGAGTGCCTCTGACCAGGGCGAGACTTCCTCGGAAACGGACAGCTGACTGTCAGAGTCAGTCCCTTCAAAAGGACTAGAAAATCAGCAGGTGTGGAGCCAAATTTCCTTCTCCAACCGCTGCAGCGATAGCCAAAGCGATCAAAATTGTCCAGTCGCTTTCCCCGGTTCCGACCGAACCGGCACCATCAGGTAAGCGGTCGGTTCGGTCGGTTCCACCGGTTCAGGAATATGATATAGAGGATTTTTATGAACCGGAGGAGGGGGAAGAAGATTATGATGAGAGTGAATATGATTTTGAAAGTCTGGATGTGCCCATTGAACCGGACATCTCCCCAGACAGACCTTCAGGAGTGTCTCCCCCTAGGCTTTCTGAGTCCCCTTCTCATTTTATGTTTTATAAAAAAGTGGCTGAAACCCTCCAGCTCTATTTGGAAGAAGCTGTGGATGAACAGGAGGAGCCTGACTATGTAGAAATGATGGATATCCCAGAGTCTAGGAGACTGTCTATTCCTTTACATAAATCTTTTAGGAAACAGACAATAAAAATGTTAAAAGCTCCTCACACTATACCTCCTGTGGATAAAAAAATGGACAAGAGGTACACATTGTCAGGCTCTGATACGGAGTTCCTTTCACAGCAATGCAGCCATGTTGAGGTAGTGCAGGCTGCAGCCTGTGATACGGCAAATATTCCCTTGGCTTCACACCCCCTTGACAAGGACTCTAGGAGGATAGATGCCATGGCTAAGAAACAGTACATGGCAACATTCTTGGGACTCAGACAGGCAAATTATATGGCCTATGTTGCAAGATACCAGAAATCCAGATGGGATACTGTTATGGCTCTAGCGAAACAGGTCCCTGACCAGCTTGCCAAGGAGCTGGAGCAGGTGGCTGCTGATGGTATTGAGGCATCCGAGGTGCAATTCCATGCTGCAGTGGACTCTAATGATGTATATTAAAGAGTCATGGCTACATCTGTGGCTTTTCGCAGAATGGCTTGGCTCAGGTGTACTAGCCTGTCACAGGATACCCAGGCTAAGGCCATGGATTTTCCTGTTGTGGGTAACTCTCTGTTTGGGGAGCAGACAGAGAATTACATGAAGAAAATGGATGAGTATAGGACCACTTATAGGAGTCACAGGCCAAGGAAAGGCAAGCCACTCCTCAGAGGCAGCTTGGCAGGGGCAGGCCTTTTCACCAAGCCCAGGCCTCCTCTTCAGCCTATGCCCAGAGGGGGTTCTTCAGAGGGAGAGGCAGACGGGGTACGAGCAGGCCTGCTCCCACCCCTCAGTCTAAAGTCCCTGCCAAACAGGCACCCTGACAGGATGGCCAGGGCCGATTCTCCATTACCTGTAGGGGGCAGGCTGGCATACTTCGTCCAGGACTGGGAGTCTTTAACATCAGACAAGTGGGTCCTGGAAGTAGTAAGCCAGGGACTGGTTCTCAGCTTCAAAAAATTTCCAAAGATGAGAACCAGATCCTTTCCACCTGCAAATCCATCAGAGGCTCTCTGCTTTGAAACAGAAGTCTCAACCCTTCTGGCTCTCAGAGCTGTAGAAAGGGTTCCTCCCCACACCAGGGCAAAGGACTGTACTCAGGTACTTCTACCCCAAAAAGACAGGAGAATGGCGGCCCATCCTGGATCTCAGATACCTAAACAAGCACCTTTTAAAACCAAAATTCAAAATGGTGACTCTGGGAATTATTTTACCCTCCCTAAGGCCAGGGGACTGGCTAGCGTCCCTGGACCTCAAGGATGCCTACTTCCATGTTCTCATCAGAAGCTCCCACCGAAAGTACCTCAGATTCGAACTGCCCTCAGGCCATTACCAGTTCAGAGCAATGCCCTTCGGCCTCACCTCTGCCCCAAGGGTATTCACAAAATGCCTGGCAGTTAACAGTTGCTCACTTAAGAAGGCAAAAGATTGCCATCTTTCCTTACCTGGACGACTGGCTCATAGTGGGTCAGTCTCCAGACCAAGTCAAATTACACCTTCAGGTTACCCAGCAGCTGCTTACATCTCTGGTTTTCTTCTCAATCTTCCAAAGTCAGTTCTAGAGCCTGTTCAGCTACTCACCTTCATAGGTGCAGAACTGGACACAAAGCAGGCCAGAGCTTTCCTTCCTCTAGAAAGAGCAAAGACCCTGGTGGCTCTGTCCTCTTCCTTCACTCCGCAGGTCTCTCGACCAGCAAGGCACTTTCTACAGCTCCTAGGGCACATGGCTGCCTCCACAACTGTAGTGCAAGAAGCAATATTTCAGATGAGGGACGTCCAGTTCCATTTGAGAGCCTTCTGGTCTCAAAGGAGAGATCCTCTAACCAAATTGATCCCAGTAACTCGAACCCTGATCCAGGCCCTGCAGTGGTGGCAGGATCAGAGCAATCTAAGACAGGGTGTTCCTTTCATCCCTCAATCTCACTCCTTGACCCTTACTACAGATGTGTCCCTCTTGGGATGGGGAGCTCACATGGGCAGCTCAAGGGATTATGGTCCCCTCAGGAATCTCTGCTCCACATCAATCTGTCGGAACTCAGAGCTGTTTTTCTAGCACTTCAGGTTTTTTCTGCATCTGTTCAGAACAAAGTGGTACAGGTCAGAAAAGACAACACCACTACAATGTGGTACATCAACAAGCAAGGGGGCACTCGGTCTTCGGCCTTGTGCACCGAGGCAATGAAGTTGTAGTCTCTGGCTTATTTCCTGAACACCTCCCTTGTGGCAGTTCACCTCCCAGGCAAGGACAACGTCCTGGCAGATGCTCTCAGCAGGATTTCCCAGGGCCATCACGAATGGTCACTGGATCCCCTAGTACTGGAGGTAGTATTTGCCAGGTGGGGCACCCCTCAGATAGATCTTTTTGCAGCCCCAGACAATCACCAACTTCCGCTTTTTTGCTGCAGGCCCCCAGTGTTGGGCTCAGTCCCTCTGGATGCCTTCCTTCTCGACTAGGAAGGAAAGTTCCTCTATGCCTTTCCTCCCTTCCCTCTCTTGTTCAAGGTGCTAGTCAAAATCAGATCTCAACCTTGCAAGAGATTCTGATTGCTCCAGATTGGGCCAGACAGCCCTGGTATCCACTCCTTCTGTCCTTAGCAGTCCACCTTCCCCTGTGTCTTCCCAGGAATCACAATCTGTTAACCTGTGCCCAGGGGAGAGTTTGGTATCCGAATCTCAAATCCCTCAACCTCAAGGCCTGGCTCTTGAAGAGTTAAGAGTTTGCTGACCTACACCTTTCTCAAGGTGTACTCGATATCTTGAAGGGCTTCTAGGAAGCCTTCCACCAGGGCTACTTATAATTCCAAATGGAAAATGTTTTCCATATGGTGCTCTGAAAGCATATTTCCCCAGAATCTGCTGAGTTGCCCACAGTCCTGGATTATATGGTCCATCTAAATACTTTGGGGCTGAGGCCAGTTACCCTGAAAGTGCATTTGGCAGCTGTCTCTGCTTTTATTTCAGCAGGAAAGCCCTCTTCTCTTTCTGCTCACCCTGTTTTCTCCAAGTTTTTCAAGTGATTGCTTCACACCAACCCTCCATTCAGAGACCCTATTTCTGCCTGGGATCTTAATGTTTGCATTGCTCAGCTTATGCAACCCCCCTTTGAGCCTTTATCTTCAGCAGAGCTTAAGTACTTGACTTGGAAAACTGTGTTTCTAGTAGCCATCACTTCTGCCAGACGCATATAGTGAATTACAAGCTTTGTCAGTCGAGCCTGATTTTATCTCCTTTCACAGAGATAAGGTGGTCCTCAGGACCAACAGGAAGTTCTTGCCTAAGGTGGTTTCAGATTTCCACCTTAATCAATCTGTCTCTCTTCCAGTGTACTTCACTGACCATTCCTCCTCTGGCGAGAGGAGGCTGCACAGTTTAGATGTAAAGAGAGCCCTTAGTTACTACGTAGAGCGTACCAAGGGTCACAGGTTTGACTCCCTCCAACTGTTCCTCACTTATGTGAGGTTAGTAAAGGGAAACCTGCCACTAAAATATCCATTGTCAGGTGGATTGTCTCTTGTATCCAATTCTGTTATGAAAAACTGGGTAAGGTTCCCCCTTCAGGCCTGAGGGCTCACTCTACCAGAGGTACAGCTGCGTCCCTAGCTGCGGCCAGGGACAGCCTTATCTTAGAGATATGTCAAGCAGCTACCTGGAAAACAGTTCACACTTTCACCAAGCATTACCCTGGACATCCAGGCTAGGAGTGATGCTCGGTTTGCACAGCTGTGTTTGGAGCCTATTTCCTAAGTAGGTTCTGTCCCTCCTCCATGGAGGTACTGCTGTGTAGTCTGCATATGTCATAATATAGCAAGACTTCATGTTGTTTGAAGAACAAATGACTCACCTTAGTAATGTTGTTTCTTCTAATGGAGTCTTGCTATATTATGACCTCCCCGCCTGCCCCTCTCAGAACCTCTGCTCTTGGGATGTGGGTGGGCAGTGCAGTGTTGGCACTTAATAGATGCCCACCTTGTGTTTTTCACCCCTCTTTTTTGGGGTGTTTGGGTGTTGTATTTTATTTTTTGGATCCCCTGACTTGAGTCTTTGTTTTGGGACCAAAAAATGTGTTAATATTTTAGTAGCCAGTTGGCTAGTGTAGGTTTACAGCTTCCACACAGAATCTTAGTGAGTTTTGCTCGTAAAGATCTGACAGTTTGAGTTTGAAGAACAACAGACAGAGTTTTCAACCGAGCTCGCGCTCAAGATTCCATGCCTGGCATGGAGAGTTAACTCTTTCACCTCCGGAGCAGTTCTAAGGCTGGGACAAACTGCATATGTCATAATATAGCAAGACTCCATTAGAAGAAACAACATTACTAAGGTGAGTAATTTTTTCTTCCATGACAGATGTGACATCCCATACCTGTGCATCGGTTCGAATGGCTTGCCCATGAGCTTTGCCAGTACCAGCAGCAGATCCCACGGGTGGTGGTGATTCACGCACCGGGAGGGAAAATATGGTCAAGGCCTTTAAAGAAGCGCCAGACCACTTTCTCCTGTGCCACCATCTGCTGATTGGCCCACACCAGGTAAACAGAGATGGCTGCCAGGTGCACCTTAAGGGTCATAGACCGAAGTCAAGCCTTGGACAGAGGCCAAAGGTAGTCGGAGATACTAGGCACCGGACAGGACAAAGGGTCCAAGCCCTTGCCCTGACACCAAATGGAAAATCTTTTCCATTTGAAGGCACAGCACTTCCTGGTTGACTCCTTTCTGGATGCTTCCACAACTGTGAGTACATCCTTAGAGAGACTCAAAGCCTGGAACTCTAGCCACTCAGGAACCAGGCTGTCAGGTGCAGGGATTGAAGGTCCGGATGGAATACCTTCCCCTGATTGACTGATATCAGATCTGGGTGTACTGGAAGACGTCTTGAAGGCCTGGAGTGGAGGTTGAGGAGATCTGGATACCAGAACTGGCAAGGCCAATCGGGGGCTACCAGGATCACCTGTACCTTGTCCCTCCTGACCTTGACGATCACCTTGTGAACCATAGTTAATTGAAGGGAAGGCACAGAAGAGGTCTGGCGTCCACAGGTTTGAGAACGCATCTGCCTGCAGTGAGCCCTGCTGAGGGGGGTAGGCAAGAAACAGCCTCAGCTTCGCATTCTCCCTGGAGGCGAACAGATCCACCGGAGGTTTGCCCCAGTGAGAGAACAGGTTGTGTACTACCTCTGGATGGAGAAACCACTCATGGGATGTCTCGCCCACAAGGCTGAGAGCGTCAACCAGTTGGTTTGAGGCTCCTGCTACACAGATGGCTAGGAGATCTGCCTCCAGTCGGCACACGAGGGTCCAGATGCGGAGCGGTTCCCTGCACAAGGGCCGGGAGTACATGCTGCTCTGCTTGTTGAGATAGTACATGGTCATGGTATTGTTCGTCGGTACTTGCACCACTTGACCTCGAAGGAGCAGAATGAATGCTGACAGAGCCAGTCTGACTGCTCTGAGCTCCAGCAGGTTGATAAAACATCAGGATTACTCGGGGGTCCAGAATCCGTGGACTCTGTGATTCCCCTTGTGGGTACCCCAGCCTGTTAGAGAGGGATCGGTTGTGAGGACACCCGTCGGCTCAGGATGGACAAACAGGATCCCTTCCTGCAAATGTGCTAGGATGGTCCACCAATGGAGAGCACCCCACATCTTCTAGGTCACCGTGACCAGCTGATTGAAATGACCATGGTGCTGAGTCCACTGGCTGGCCAGCTCCCACTGAAGGGGGCTCATATGCCATCGGACCATGGTGGTGCAGGCCAGCATGTACCCCAGAAGTTGCAGGAAGTCCTGGGCAGGGTGCAAGTGCCCAACTAGAAATGACTGGGCAAAGGAAGAGAGAACCTCTGCCCTGTCTGTCAGGAGTCTGGTTCTGGCTCGGCAAGAGACGAGCTCCACCCCGACGAAGCAGATCACCTACGAAGGTACGAGTTCTGACTTTGTCTCGACCAGGAGACCAAGATGGATGCAGGTCTGGAGGGCCAGGTCCCTGGACCTCTCCACCTCCTGTCTGGAGGAACCCCCTTGTGAGCCAGTCATTGACATGGGGTACACCCGGACTCCTCGACACTGAAGATGGGCCGCCACCACTGCAATGCATTTGGTGAAGACCCTGGGGGCCAATGACAGGCTGAACGGCATGGCTCGGAACTCGAAGAGGGCTCCCTCCGCCTGAAAGCGAAGAAACCTCTGGTAAGACAGACGGATCGGGACATGAAGGAACGTTTCCTGGAGATCCAGAGGGCAAAACCACATGTTTTGCTCGAGAAATGGTATGATCTGCGACAGAGTTACCATCCTGAATGTGCGGCACCTGAGAAATTGGTTCAGGTCGTTCAGATCTAGAATGGGGCGCCAGCATCCCCCCCATCCATTTTCGGGACCAGAAAGTACCTGGAAAAAAACCCTGGACTGACAGGGGGGTCTGCGACTCTGGCCAGCCCTCCTTGTGGATGAGTTGGGCGATGTTGTCTCCGAGAGCTGACCGAGTGTGTACTGACACCATTTCCTCCCATGGGGTGCGGGCTCGGCTTGGTGGGTACTGCTCGCATTCCAGAGGCAGGCCCTGACCTACCACTTCTAAAACCCACCTGTCCGTTGTAACAGTGGACCAGGCAGAAAGGAAGTGGCAGAGCCGGCCTCCCACGGGAGGACCCAGAACTGGTGTGATGGGTATGGGGGTGGCCACCCCCATCCAGTCACTGGGCTGGCTTGGAGGAGGAGGGTCCACCTTGGGGACCACCTGAACCCCGTCCTCTGGGTTTACGGGTGCTGGGGACCCTGACCTGGGCAGAGGGCGCCAAGGTTGAGCTTGCTGCTGATGTTGCCCCGACTGGAAATGGGGCTGCTTGGCAGTAGCAGCAGAATGCAGAAAAGGCTTCTTCTTCTGCTTTTTGGAACCCTGGGTTTCCTTTTGAGCAGAAGTCACAGAGTCCAAGGTGGCACTGGACTTTTTGATGCACTGGAGGTGACCATCCACACCTGCGCCGAAAAGGTCGGTACCCAGCAAAGGGACAACAGTCAGCTTGTGCTGGGTGTCCGCTGTGAAGATGGAGACCCACGACCAAGCCCTGTGGTGCATGACAACCGCCGCCATCACTGAACGGGCGCAGGAATCTTCAAGGTCCAAGGCCATCTGGAGCTGCTGTTTCGCAACCGCCCAACCCTAGTCGTGGACCTACTTGACCATGGTCTGGAGGTCTGCAGGGAGGTGAGGTAGAACCTCATCAACAGAGCCCAGTAGGTCATGAGAAAAGTGCGCTACAATGATGACTGAGCTTGTCTGATGGCGGCCCACCGAAGAGGCAGCACAGACTTTCCAGGCCGAATGGTCCAATTTTTGGGACTCTTTGTTCAGGGGTCTATCAGTGTCTCCCGAATTTCCTAAGCACCTGAACACAGACCCAGTCACCAGTCCCTCAGTCGAGGATGCTCTGTGAATCCCAAAAGGGACCCAATGAGCACTGCATACTTGCAGGTCATTCAGGCTGAAGGCGTGAGGCAGGAGGCAGGGTGCTGCCACAGCTCCAAGGCTAGGCTGACAATGGCCTTGGCCACTGGGAAGGCCTCCAATCGGTGAATCTCCTCATTTGAGGATATTAGTGAGGGGGTATTCGGCCTGTTTCTGTTATAAGGGCATCTCCATGATTCGAAGATGAGGCGGAGGATGCCCATGAAGGAAGAAGGGCCTTCCTCCGTTAAAAGACTACCGACAGAGTCCTCATCCAAAGGGCGAAAATGTAGGTCAGAGTCCTTGGACTCCGAAGAGTCCAGATACATCAGCTGGCCACCAGAGTCGCCCTGTACCTGCCTGGGATGGTCAGGCATGAGGGTGACGGACAGCCTACGCAGTAGGACCGGAACAGGCCGAGACTCCTTAGAAGGAGCCCCCGAAGGAGGCTGCTTTGGTGACGGCTCCACCACAGTCGTTAGAGAGACCAGTTTTGGCCGAACTAGGATGGTCTTGACTGACTCCGGAGGCAGAGGAATGGTGCAGACCGGCTCCTGAGGAGTAGGCATCGGCCTAGAGGGTGACAGCCAAGTAATGGCCAGGGTAGAAGCCGGAGCAGATTTCTGACCAGACAGAATGAGCTGTTGCCACATTAAATCCTCATAGCATCGACTGAGTTTCTGTCAAAGCCTCTCCTTATCCAAGGAGGATGAAGAAGAGTGGCAGTGGTGGCGCTTTTTAGAGCGCTTATGCGCCTTCTTCGGCCTGTCGGTAGAAGGTGGCTGAGACCTCGACTTGGACCATCAGGGTCGCTCGGAAGAAGCCAGGAAGAACCGCGGCTCTTCCTGGTCAGGGATCTGGGCCACAGGGGGATTCCCAGCATGCTGGGTCTCCTCCTCGGTGGCTGGCATGACCGGGGTCCTGAATAAGGAGGAGTTCCTCATCGAGTGATGGTGGGTCGACGGGGGCAAGGATAATGTCAACCAGATTGTCGTCCTGTGTCTTAGCTGGCTGGCCTGACGGGGTACCATGAAGCCAGAGGCTGAGGCTGCAACCTCGACTGAAGTTGAGACAGAAGATTCCTGGGACAGAGATCTCTCACGGTTCCAGTAGCGTCGTCGATGGGATGAAGTTTCCTTAGGCTCCTTGTCCTTTTTACGGGACCGAGAGACGTGTGCGTCCAAAGGTCCCTCTCCCTTAGTAGGGAGGGACTGGCACAACTCCCAAAAGGAGCCTGAGAAGGTGGAGCCCAGATTGAGCAGGACAAAGACAGACATGGAACAGGACCGATCCGTGGCCCAAGCCACCTGCTCTTTGAAGGTCTTCATCTGTTCGAGCTGCTTGGCGGACCCCGCAGCCGAGGAAACCACCCAATGGGCTTCCTTGGATTTGACTGGCAGATTCCATTTTTCCAGGCTGCCCAGTTGCAGTCATGTGAGATGACTGTCCAAGATGTTCGGATGAAAAGCGCAACACATTTCGCACACCTGGGTATCATGACCGAGACCCAGGCAATAAACTTACAAGGCATATGGGTCGGTGCGAAACATCTTTTGCCCACACGGGCAGCATCGGAAACCGAGTGAAGACATGTCCTCCATCACGGTCGAGATTGCAAAGCAACTGGGAGAAACTGTAACGAGTTGGAGTTTGGGTAAATCTGTAGATTTAAGTGCCAGGGCCTACAGTAATGCATTAGCGATAAGGAGGAAACCTGAATCTTCCAGCGGAAAGGAAGAGATGGCATCAAGGGGCGGAGCCAAGGCATATACCATCCAGGTGGGTGGTAGGAGCCAGCTTTTAGACCTTCCGGCAGTAATCTTAAAGGGAAAGGACATGCCAACAAGTGTGGATAGAACAACATATCCGCAATCCTAGAATAAGAGACATCTCTCAGTAACAAAATCTTGGCAGCTACATACTGCATGCACAATGCCTCAATTTGAAAATAAACATCTGAGTGCTTATATTGATTTTTGCAACCACTACAAAACTAGGAGACTGTACCTCCTAGTAAGGAAAATGGAGAGCAGTTTCATACTGTAACCACAATGCCTTGCTATGTGCATCTACAGATTAGCTGCTATTTTGCAGTCACCACTAATGAAATAGGAGACTGTATCTCTGAGTAAGTCCAGCAAAGAGAGAGAGACTGGCACCAGGTAAAGGCCAGGAGTGCTTGAACTGCTAACTCCACATCTGTTTAAATGCCTGTAGCAAACAAGATGCTGCACTACTGCAGTATTCCAAACAGTGCAATCTTTTATTAAACAAAAAATACAGGTTACTCACCTGTAACAGGAGTTCTAGGAATGGTATATGTTGTTCATCCACACTGTCTGGCAGGTTCCTTGCCGCTTTAAATCTTGCCGGAAGGTCTTCAAGCTGACTCCTCCCACCCACCCGGGTGGTAAAACTCTTGGCTTTGCCCCATGACGCCAGATCTAGCCCGCTGGAAGCCAGGTTGTGCGTCGAAGCCGGGGAGGTCGGGTGGGTCGTGTGGATGAACATATACCATTCCTAGAACTCCTGTTACAGGTGAGTAACCTGTATTTCTAGGGACATGACTATGTTGTTCATCCACACTGTCTAGCAGACTCCTAGCAGTTCTCCGGGAGGAGGGAGGCAAGGCGCTACTTAGGGAATAATGACTGGAGAACCGAGGCTCCAAAACCAGCATCCCGGCGTGACTCAAGGTCGATGTGGTAGTGGGTGATGAAGGTGTGTGCTGGCTTCCAGGTAGCAGCCCTGCAGATTTCCTGGATAGGGACATCCCTGGAAGCAGCCACCGATGCAGCGGTATGGCGGGCAGAATGAGCTCTTATCCCTCTGGGAGGCTCCATGCCTGCCAACCTATAGCAGAGATCTATGCAGGAGGTGACCCACCTGCCTATCGTCCGCTTGGCTGCAGGTCTACCAGGTGCGGCTTCAGCATAGGTGACAAACAGCTGGCGAACCTCTCCCCGAACTTCAGCCATCAGCTCACTGTAATAGCGGCTCTTCTAGGGTCCAAAGTATGGAGCCTATATTCGGCCTCCAAGGTGTGACCGGGGTAGAACACCAGCAGAGTCAACACCTGGTTAAGCTGAAACTCCGACACCACCTTCGGAAGGAATTTCGGGCACAGGACAACCTTGTCCCTGTGGAAGACCAGATAAAGAGACTTGATGAAAAGCACCTGGAGCTCTCCCATCCTTCTGGCTGACGTGATAGCCACCAAGAAGGCGGTCTTCCACGACAGGTGAGAGATGTCACACCTGTGCATCGGTTCGAATGGCTTGCCCATGAGCTTAGCCAATACCAGCAGTAGATCCCATGGAGGTGGAGGTTCTCGCACCGGAGGGGATATGTGATCAAGGCCTTTGAAAAAGTGCCTGACCACCTTCTCCTGCGCCACCAACTGCTTCCTGGCCCGCGCCCAGTAAGCAGAGATGGCTGCCAGGTGCACTCTTAAGGGTCGCTGACCAAAGCCCTAGCTGAGAAAGGGACCACAGGTAATCCAGAATGCTTGCTAAGGAACAGGAGGAAGCGCCCAGGCCCTTTGCCTGACACCAAATGGAAAATCTCTTCCATTTGAAGGCATAGCATTTTCTGGTCGACTCTCACGGGACGCCCAACGACGCTGAGGACCTCGTCGGAAAGACCCAAGGCCTGGAACTCTAGCCGCCAGGAACCAGGCTGTCAGGTGCAGGGACTGAAGGTCCGGATGGAATACCTTCCCCTGACTGACTGAGATCAGGTCCGGGCAGCTGGAAGCTGCCTCGGGAGCCTGGAGCTGAGACTGAGGAGATCTGGATACCAGAACTGGCGGGGCCAGTCTGGGGCTACCAGAATCACCTGCACCTTGTCCCTCCTCACCTTGAGAAGCACCTTGTGGATCAAGGGAAATAGGGGAAAGGTGTAGAAGAGGCCCGGGGTCCACGGCCTCAAGAAGGCATCCCCCTGCAGCGAGCCCTGATGAGGGGGGCAGGCATGAAACAGTCTCAGCTTCGCATTCTCCCTGGAGGCAAACAGGTCCACCTGAAGCGTGCCCAAGTGGGAGAAGAGATCTTGTACTACCTCCAGCAGGAGAGACCACTCATGAGATGCAGACCCTATCCGGCTTAGGGCATCGGCCAGGGTGTTGGAGGCTCCTGCCACATGAATGGCGAGGAGATCTGCCTCCAGGCTGCGCACGAGTGACCAAATGTGGAGAGCTTCCGTGCACAGAGGCATGAAGCGCCCCGCCCCTGGGCGGTTTAGGTAGTACATGGTCGTGGTATTGTCCGCCTGGACCTGAAACCACTTGACCCCGTAGAAATGGAGCCGGGCGGTAAGGGCTAGACGGCCGGGGTTCCAGCAGGCGATATGGCATCGACTCCCTACAGGGTCAGAGGCCGTGGCGCCTGTGCTCCCCAGATGGGCACCCCAACCCAACAGAGAGGCATCGGTCGATAGCGAACTGTCGGCTCAGGGCGGACAAACGGGATGCCCTCCTGCAGATGTGCTGGAACGGTCCACCACTGGAGAGCGTTCCACATCCCCTGGGTCACTGTCACTAGCTGATCCAGTGGATCGAAGTGCTGTGACCATTGGCTGGCCAGCCCCCATTGAAGGGGACGCACGTACCAGCGGGCCCAACGGACCACGCTGGTGCAAGCCGCCATGAGGCCCAGGAGGCGCAGGAAGTCCCGGGCAGGGCGCGATTGCCCAACCTGAAATGATTGGGAAAAGTAGGAAAGAACCTCGGCCCTGTCCACTGGGAGCTGTGCTCTGGCTCGTAGAGAGTCGAGCTCTGCCCCGATGAATTGTATCACCTGTTTGGCATGAGTTCCGACTTGGCCTCGTTGATGAGGAGGCCAACCTGAGAGCAAACCTGGAGGGCCAGATCTCTGGACCGTTCCACCTCCACTCTGGAGGGGGCTGCAATCAGCCAGTCGTCCAGGTAGGGGTACACCCGGACCCTTTGGCGCCGCAGGAATGCTGTCACAACCGCCATGCATTTGGTGAAGACCCTGGGAGCTAGGGAAAGGCTGAAGGGCATGGCCTGGAACTCGTAAAGGGATCCCTCCGCTCTGAAGCGGAGGAATCTCTGGTGGGACGGACGGATTGGGACGTGAAAGAATGCTCTGAAGCAGAGGAATCTCTGGTGGGACAGATGGATTGGGACGTGAAAGAACGCGTCCTGAAGGTCCAGAGAACAGAACCACACGCCTCGTTCCAAGGACGGGATTATCTGAGCCAGAGTGACCATCCTGAAGGTCCGAGACCTTAGGAACCTGTTCTGGTTGTGCAAGTCGAGAATGGGGCGCCAGCCCCCTGTCCGTTTTGGGACCAGGAAGTACCTGGACACAAACCCCGGGTCCGGAGGAGGATCTGCCACCTTCCTGATCACCTCTTTTTCGAGGAGCAGGGCAATATCAGCTCGGTGAGCCGACAGAGAGGCTGCGGACCCCGTAGCCTCCCGAGGGGTGACTGCTCGGAAGGGTGGGGCCTGCTTGAACTCCAGGGGCAGGCCCTTTCCTACCACCTCCAACACCCAACGGTCCGTGGTGATAGCGTATCAGGCGGAAAGGAAGTGGAAGAGCCGTCCCCCCACAGGGGGAACCCGGGGGGAGTGAAGAGGCAGGGGCCGACACCCCTCAACCCATCACTGGGCAGGCTTAGAGGAGGAACCGGCCGAGGGACCTCCTGGGCCTTTACCTCCCTGCTTCCTGTTGGAGGAAGCCGCGGACTTGGGTTTGGGATGCCAAGCGCGAGCCTGCTGGCCCTGATGCTGGTGCTGTTGGGCTGGATGTGCCGTAGGTGCAGAAGGATGAAAGGGCTTGTGCTGCTGCTGATGGCGGCCTTTGTCCTTCTGGGCAGAGGTGGCAGAGTCCAGAGTGGCACTGGACTTTTCGATCCGCTGGAGGTGACCTTCCACTCCACGGCTGAAGAGGTCAGTCCCCAAGAAGGGGACATCTGCCAGTTTGTGCTGGGTATCCACCGTGAAGGTGGATATCCTCAGCCATGCTCTGCGGCGCATGGCCACCGCAGCCGCAAACTGGATCTGGGCACAGGAGTCTCCGGCGTCCAGAGCCGCTTGGAGCTGCTGCTTAGCCACTGCCCTGCCCTGGTCCCGCACCTGCCGGACCGTGGTCTGCAGGTTGGCCAGAGATGAGGATCACCTCATCCAGGGAGCCCATGAGGGCGTGGGAGAAGTGTGCCATCAGCACGGCCGAGCTGGCCTGGCTGGAGGCCAAGGGAGGATGCAGACACCTTGGCGCCCGACGAGTCCAGCTTTTGGACTCTTGTCGGGGGCTTGTCCACGCCCCTAGCGCTCCTGGAACGCCGGAAAACGCTGTCAGTGACCAACCCCTCGGCAGAGGGATGTTCCGAAAAACCGGGCAAAGAGCCGGTAGGGACCGCATACTTCCTGGCCATCCTGGCCGAAGACGCAGGACAGGAAGCAGGCTGCTGCCAGAGCTCCAAGGCTGGGCCAACAATGGCTTCAGCCACCGGAAAGGCCTCCATGGGTGAATCCTCTCGGTCCAGTATCTCCGTCAGGGGATACTTGGCCTGCCTGGATACGGGCCCGAGCTGCATCCCGGTGGACTCCGAGATGAGCCGAGGCAAACCCATGAAGGACGATGGGCTTTCGTCCATCGACTGGCCCCCAGAGGACTCCAGGTCAATGGGCCTGGAGAACAGGGAGGAGTCGTCGTCGGACTTGGAGGAGTCCGCGAAGAGCTGCCTGGGGCCTGAGCCACCCTTCACCTGCCGAGGACAGTCAGGAGCGAGGGTGACTGACAACCTGTGGGGCAGGCCCTGACCCGACTGAGAGTCCTTGGTCGGCGCCCCTGATTTCGGTTGTGGAGGCGGAGGTTCCACCACAACTCGGTGGGGCAGCTGGTTTCGGCCGAACAACCAGCCCAGGCTTGGGCACCTTGGCCGCTCGGGTGACAGCCACTTGATGGCTGGGGAAGGCGACGGCGTCAGCTTGTTCCCGGACAGAAGTAACTGCTGCCACATCAGGTCCTCGTAGCGTCGACGCAATTTGCGCTGAAGCCTCTCCTCTTCAGAGGAGGAAGACTAGGATGAGCGGCAGCGCCGCTTACCTTGGTGCCGAGACCGAGACCGCCGATGTCGGCGGGATCGGCTGGACCGAGACAATGTCCGAGACCGAGATCCTCGGCATTTCCGAGGATGGGTCTGGGAAGAGACGGGGGACACCCGTTCTTCCCTCGACTCGGAAGCCTTAACTGGGGACTGCGGCACCGGGGGTGCAGGTAGGTCCTCTGTCTCCACCGGGGAAACCGGTGAAGAATGAGTGTCAGCCTCACCAGTCGACAGTCCGTCCGGGTCGAGAAAAATCTCGACCCGGTCGACGGGTGTCTCAGCCTGCTAGCTTATTTAACATACACTGTGTTTTCCCTAACCACGCTAACTGGTGTGTTAAAAATTAACAAATTTCTAGTTAAATTTAACACATCTTTTCTAAGAGTGTAGGGAAAACAGGCAGACTAGGTGGGCAAGCGGTCCTTATTTGCCATCAAATATGAAAATTACATACTTACCGTAATTCTTGATCTTCCTGTGAATCTTCACCATTCATCACTGCTGGGTGTCTGCTGGAGACAGGCACCCCGCGGGAGATTTTTTTTTTTTGTGGAAGGAAGAGCTGGTGCCGGTGGCACTGCCCATGAGGCCGACGCACTGCGTGGTGCTCGTGGTTTGGCCAGAAATGGCCGTTGAGTCCTCCTCCACCTCAGTTCTGCATGCAGGAGAGACAGAAGGAAAAAAGTATAGAGAAAAGAAGTGTGGGGCAAGGGAGCCCAAGGGACAGCAAAAGGAAAAAGAACAAATGAAAAAGAATACGCAGATGAGAGGACAGATAAGAAAACGGCGGCCTGAGGGTTATGGGCCAGGAGGCCCCAGTCCCTGAAGGACCAAGAGGAAGGAAGAAAGAGAGGAAGGATAGAGAGAGAGGTTTAGGGAGCGCTGGATGGGGCAGGATCCATCAGCACAAGGTCTATCAGAAGATCACCAGAGTTTGACTGGGTGACCAAAGTAGTAGACCAGGGAGGGGCTTTGGACATGGCCTACCTAGACTTTAGCAAGGCATTTGACACAGTCCCACACAAAAGATTAATAGTCAAATTAGCCAGCCTGGGAGTGGGTCCCAGGGTGGTAGCCTGGGTAAAACATTGGCTGCACAACAGGACACAGAAGGTAATTGTAAATGGAGTCCACTCTGAAGAAAGAGAGGTTACTAGTGGGGTACTGCAGGGTTCAGTATTGGGTCCAGTCCTTTTTAATGTCTTCATCAGTGACATTGCAGAGGGATTGGAAGGAAAAGTATGCCTTTTTGCAGATGACACAAAGATCTACAACAGGGTTGATACACAAGGAGGCGTGGAAAGGATGAGAAGGGACTTGGCAAGGTTGGAGGAATGGTCAGAAGTATGGCAGCTAGGATTCAATGCAAAGAAGTGCAAAATAATGCACCTGGGAAACAAAAACCCAGGGGAAGATTACACAATTGGGGGAGGTAGTAACAAAAACAAAACAGGAAAGGGACCTGGGGGTAATCCTATCAGATGACCTTAAGATTAGCAAGCATGTGAGAAGGCAGTAGGGAGAGCTGGGGTATACTGGGATGCATAGGGAGAGGCATCAGCAGCAGAAAACAGGAAGTTGTTATCCCTCTGTACAGACAGTTGGTGAGACCCCATCTGGAGTACTGCTTCCAGTTCTGGAGACCCCATCTTGCAAGGACATAGACAGGATAGAGGCAGTCCAGAGGAGGGCACCAAAATGGTGCAGGGTCTGCAAGAGAAGCCGATGAGGAGAGACTAAAGGAGCTTAATATGTATATCCTTGAGGAAAGAAGGGAGAGGGGGGACATGATAGAAACTTTTAAGTACCTCAGTGGAATCAACAAAGTCCAAGAGAGTAGCATCTTTCAGAAAAAGAGACGTGCAAGAACAATGAGACACAATTTAAAGATAGAAGGGGGGCTGTTCAGGGGCAATGTGAGGAAGTAGTATTTCACAGAGAGGGTAGTGGATGCATGGAACAGCCTTCCTGAGGAGGTTGTGGGGTCTAAAACTGTGGGAGAATTCAAGAATGCATGGGACAGACATAAGGCAATTCCTGTGGGGGGTAGGAAGAAATAGGCTGTTGGTTAACTAGGATCTATGGCCTATCCTGTAGGTAGGGAAATGGGCAGACTAGATGGGCCAAGCGGTCCTTATCTGCCATCAAAGTCTATGTTTCTATGTATGATTCAAGGAGATTCTGAATTTTTGGAATTCTGGATAGGTAAGTCCACCCCCAGCTTTGATCCCAGCTCCCCAGGGGAAAAATCACACTCCTCACTCCCCCACAGTTACCACAAGGAGAAAACAGGTTTGGGGAGGGAAGAAGACACCCCCTAAATCACACCATCCCCATCGGGAAGGTAAGAGAAGGCAACAAGGGCAGGGAATTATGGACAGCCCCAAAACCACCCATCCTGGAACTGGCAAATGGACTTAATGGGATGGAGGCGTCCACTAAAAGTACAGGATAGAGGAGGGCCCATCAGAAGACTCTGAGGAAACAACACCCCAAGGGGCCTCACTGCCTGCTTCAACACCCCCCAGAAGACCTGCTAGAGGAGAGAATAGCTCACTGGGAGGAGCAAGGGAGGTGGTACGGCTCAGGAACTGAGGTCTTGAGAGGGGAAGGAAGGAGGGATTCAGTGATGAATGGTGAAGATACACAGGCAGATCAAGAATTACGATAGGTATGTAATTTGCATATCTTACCTGTGTAAGTCTTCACAATTCATCACTGTCAGGTGAGTACTAAGCACCCCCGAAGGGGGCCCAAGAAACCTTGAAGGAATAACATCCCTCAGTCTCCTCCCCCGGTGGGAGAATGGGGGGAAGGGGGCCCTCTACTAGCCGGTTAGGGCTGGGACTGGTCAGGACAAGGTGGGGTCCCCTGAAACCTAGGGGAAAGAATATGCCCCTGAAGTTCCCTCCTCGCCCTGTGAGAGAAGAGATGGATCCCCTGGAAGGAAGAGGCCAGTAACCTGCGCTGCGCCAAATTACAATTACAACTTCCTGTTGCTAGCCTTGCTTGTAGAGCAGAAAGCAGCTAACTAAAAGAAGCTACATTTTCTTAATTTAACACTTATGTCTCAGCAGGAGTCGGTGTCTTTTGAGATTAAGCAAGACAGATACTTTATTAGAAGTAGAAGGGGTCTTATTTAGAGTTAAAAAAAAGAAAGAAAGTCTGCATGTGTTCTGTGCTGTGAGAGGTACTGTATCAACTTACTTTGCTAAACCAGTAGGAGGAGAGAGAGCTAAATTGGGCGGTGGCTTAGACACTATAAAAGCAGGTGACTCAAATTACAACTTCCTGTTGCTTGCCTTGCTTGTAGATCAGAAAGCAGCTAACTAAAAGAAGCTACATTTGCGTTTACGCGTGTCTGCTGGGCACGCTGAAACTGCTGGCATTAGACAAACTTGGATAAGATAATTTTAGCATACCCTCTACTTAGTAAACATACACCTTTAATAATGGGGAAAAAAGAAAGTACAGTTACGTAAGAACTTACCGTAACAGCAGCTCTTCGAGAACAGCTCTTGCAGCAGGTTACACCTTTAGGACTGAAGCCGTCAGGCGCCAGGACCCCACGGAAATTTTCTAGCTAGCAGTCTTCAGCGGGGACCGCCTCCGACGTCGGTCCCGCCCCCGACGTCAGGCATAGTACATAAGGAGGCGGTCCCCCCACAATCCCCAGTTCTCCCGACGGAGACTCCCAGCCACTGGATGACATCAGAAGAGGAGACCGAGGATCCGCCACCAGATGGCCAAGACTAAAAAAGAACTTCCCATCCCCTAAGATGGATGTTTGACTACTACCTACCTCCACAAAAAGGGGGAATGGTGGGCGGGAAGAAGGTACCTGCTGCAAGAGCTGTTCTCGAAGATCTATTGTTACAGTAAGTTCCTTACGTAACTGTACTATCTTATTTCGAGATACAGCTCTTGCAGCAGGTTACACCATTATGACTGATTCCCAAGCAATAGTGGCAATCTTATGCCACAGGAGGGTGAAAGGTAGATCGCAACTCATACCGAGCGCCCAAGACAGAAGTCCCTGAAGGACGGGTTGGCCGAACCCTGCTCTTCGCCTCGATGCAATGTCCAGGTTGTAATGCCTGATAAAGGTATGCACCGAGCTCCAAGCGGCTGCAGCGCAAATAGCTGAGGTGGAGACATTCCTTAACGCCATAAAGAAAGTGGCCACCCTCCGTGGAATGACCCTAACCATGCCTGGTAAGGATTTATTGCGCTTATCATAACAGAAAGAGAGATACACTGGATGAGCCACCTCGAGAGAGACTGTTTAGAAACAGGAGCTCCCTTCATTCTAACAGCAGAGGAGACAAACAGTTGATCCAATTTTCGAAACTGTTTGGTTCTGGTCAGATAATATCTGAGGCACCTGTGTACATCAAGGGTGTGTAGAAGGGCTTCTCCTCGGTTGGTGTACTTTGGAAAATACACTGGTAAGTCGATATCCTGATTAAGGGTGAGGGCTGAAACCACCTTAGGCAGAAACTTTGGGTTTGTCCTCAGGGATACCCTATCCTGATGGAAAACTAAATAAGGTTCTTTGCACATTAGTGCATACAATTCGGAAATCCTTCTTGCCGAAGTAACTGCAACTAAAAACGTTTTTCACGACAGAAAACGTAGCTCACAATCCGCAGTTGGTTCAAAAGGTGGCAGCGTAAGCTGCTGCAGGACGAGGGGCAAGTCCCAAGGAGGAATCGGATCCTTGATAGGCGGCCTAAGGTGGAGAACTCCCTTAAAAAGGCACGAGTAGTGTCCAATTGGGCCACCATCCGATGGCCTATGGGGGCATGGTAAGCCAAAATTGCGCAAAGGTGCACCTTAATCGAGGAGTAAGCCAGTCCGGACTGAAAGAGTGAAAGCAGGTAATCCAGAACCAGCTTTTCGGGACATTCTAACAGCAAGAAACCGCACGCCTTGGCCCACAAGCAAAATCTGTGCCATTTCATGGCGTACGTTGCATGGGTTGCCGTGTTTTTGCGTGGGTTGCCGGTTTTCTGGCAGTAGAGAGTACATCTGCCACTTCTTGCGAGACCCCGTATCGCAACATGGCTATGTCTCTAGGAGCCAAGCGTGCAGGTTCAAAGAACGCAAGTCCGGATGGACTAATGAACCCTCCTTCTGAGACAGCAGATGGGAGCTGATTGGCAAAAGAAGTGGAGGTTCCCAGGATAGCTGATGCAGAAGCAGGAACCAAATTTGTCTGGGCCAGAAAGGCGCTATCAAAATAAGCGTCGCCTGCTCCCTGCGAAGTTTTAAGAGGACTCTCTGGATCAAAGGGAAAGGAGGGAAGCCATAGTGGAATCTGCCCGCCCAGGAGAGGGACAACACGTCTCGCCAGAAAACACCAGGCCCTGGATCTAGCGAGCAAAAATTGGGCAGTTTTGTGTTGGATGGGGACGCGAAAAGATCTAACTCTGGAGTGCCCCATCTGTGAAACAGATCCTCTGCCACCTCCTGTAGAAGTTCCCACTCGTGGACACTGGCCAGAGAGTGACTCAGGCTGTCTGCAACGGTATTGTCCACTCCGGGGACGTGTACTGCAATTAGGTTTGCGCCGTGCTGCACTACCCACTCCCACACTCTCATGGCCTCCCTGCAAAGTGGGTAGGAGTGAATGCCTCCTTGTTTTGTTGAGGTAATACATCACCGCAGTATTGTCTGTTTGTAACAGGAGAATACCTGGTGGAATCTCCAAATGGAAGGCTTGCAGAGCGTAAAGAACCGCCCTCATCTCCAAAATGTTGATGTGGAGATGAGATTCCTGGGCTGTCCATGTGCCCTGAGACCTCACCCTGTCTAGGTGTGCTCCCCACCCGAGCCCTGCGGCATCTGTGGAGAGAGTCACAGTCGGAGACGGTGCTACAAAGGGAACCCCCGCGGAGAGGTTCCCCGGATCTAGCCACCAATGCCAATCCCGAATCGTGGCATTCGTGATTCAAATTGGCTGCTGCAGATAGTCTTGCCTTTGGTCCCATTGCACCCTTAGCATCCACTGAGTTACCCACATGTGGAGCCTTGCCATCGGGACTGTTGCAATGGCCACAGCCATGTGTCCGAGCAGGCGAAGGACCAATCTGGCCGGGATGGTCTTCTTCACCAACAGGTCCCTGATGAGGGATCTGATGTGTTCCGCTCTGTCCGCGGGAAGAAAAGCTTTCCCTCTGATGGTGTCCAGAACTGCTCCTATAAACTGCAGTTTCTGGGACGGCACCAGGAGTGACTGCTCATGGTTGATGAGAATACCCAGTGACTGAAAAAGGGCCTGGGTACGATGAATGGCCGTCATCAGTGCTTCCTTGGAGGGAGCCATGAGAAGCCAGTCGTCCAGGTACGGGAACATGTAGTGGCCTTGTCTC
Source organism: Neoceratodus forsteri (assembly GCA_016271365.2). Taxonomy (NCBI): domain Eukaryota; kingdom Metazoa; phylum Chordata; order Ceratodontiformes; family Ceratodontidae; genus Neoceratodus; species Neoceratodus forsteri. The sequence continues at coordinate 1,073,005,362 of CM057454.1, read as the reverse complement.
CTCAGAGATGCCGCTATGACCGCCATGCACTTCGTGAAGACGCGAGGTGCCGATGACAGCCCAAAAGGAAGCGCTCGGAACTGATAATGACGGCTCTGAAACTCGAAGCGCAGGAATCTCCTGTGCGCTTGAGCAACTGGGATGTGCAGGTAGGCATCCTGCATGTCTGATGATGCCAAAAAGGCGTCCCGCTTCAGCATGGGGATTAGGCCCGGAAGGGTCACCATGTGGAAGCGTTTGTAGACGACCGACAGATTATGGTCGCTGAAGTCCAGAATTGGACGGAGGTCCCCTGTTTTCTTTGGAACCAGGAAGACGTGCGAATAATAGCCTAACTCTCTCTGGTTCTCTGGAACGTGCTCTAAGCTTCTTTCTCCAGAGCCAGCACTTCCTGCTGATATAAGCAGGCGTGCTGACCAGTGGCGGGGAAAGAAGCAGAGGGAGGCCTGTGGGTGGGCTGCCTCAAATTCTATATAGTGGCCTTTTTAGGTAGTTGCAGCACCCACTTGCTCGGTGGAGATCGATCGCCACCCTGGCAGTTGACGTGCGGTGCACTCCGACCTTCATTTCCCATTGATCCTGAGGAGGGGCGGGGGCCGGGAAGGAGTCATGCTGTGGCAGCGTTAGATCCCGCAGGTTGGGCCGACTTTGCGACTCGGTGGCCCCTGCCTGGGCATGACTTGGCCTGGGCTTTTCGGCTAAAGAAGCCCCTCTGCTGTTGGCCGGAACGCGGTTGTTGCCTTTGTGTCCAGCCACGAAAGCGACTCTGGTTCCTACGAAAGGAACTAGGTCGAGATCTGTACATGGCCTGGACAGATCTAACTGCCTTCCCTATGTCCTGAAGTTTGGTGATCACCTTCTCAGAGGCTTCACCAAAAAGGACTTCCCCGTTGTAAGGGACGTCCAGGATGTTCTTCTGGACGTCCAGGGTAAAACCGGAGACGCGGAGCCAAGAGTGACTCCGGAGACACACGCCTGAGGCTGCAGCTCTGGCCGAAGAGTCCGCAGAATCGTATGCGGCTCTGAGCACCTGCGTCCCCACATCCGAACCCATATGGAGGAGATTTAAAAGCTCCTCCTTTTGACCACCATCGGGCATCTTCTCAACCAGGTCCTGTCCCTGTTCCCACAGTGCATTCTGGAATTGAATCATGTGGGTGAGGTAATTTAGAGACCTGATGGCGCAAGTCGCAGCCGCGTACGTGCGCCTACCCAGGACATCCAACTGCTTGGATTCCGGGTCCGGTGACTGTGTGCTCAAGTGCTGAGGTCTCTGAGACCGGTCATGCGAGGCCATGATGACCAGGGAATCAGCCAGTGGATGGTTCGCCAGATACTGGTCCTTCCTCGGGGCCTTGTATAGGCGGTCAGCCTTCTTCGGCACTGCTGGAGTCGAATGCGGATGCTTCCACGCAGCCTTGGTGACGTCCGCGAAGGTGTCCACCAAGGGTTGCACTACCACAGGCTTTGGGTCTTTTTGCCGAAGGTAGCAGGCAAGGCGCTGTCTCTCAGGGTCCAGTTCTTCAGCATCTCACCCCGTATTCTCCTGAATGTGCCTCATGATCTCAGCGAACAAGGGGTCATCCGGAGGAGACCTGGGAAGGTCGTGTGGGTCTGGGGAGGGAATGCTGATGGGAGAAGGAGATCTGGAGCACCCTGAGGTGTCAGATCTAGAGTCCTCCGAGGACGAGGTGTACCGATGCCGTCTGGGTCTCTGAGGGCTGGGTGACCCTGAAGTGGATCTTGAGGGAGGCCTTCTCCTATCTGAGGATCTGCCCCTAGGAGGAGGTGTTGGCTCCTTGGGGGTTGGTGACCGTCCTACAGGCCCCTTGGGTGAAGGAGGGGGCATAGGTGGTGAAGGAGTAGGTGGAGGCGGAGCTGAAGTAGGAGGAGGGTGTGTGGCGACCACATCCTTCCTGATGGTGTCCCACCAGAAGGTGAAGAGCTCCTTCACCTCTGCCAAATTCAGGCCTGACGATGGGCCGGGTACCGGTGGCCTGTCGCCGGGGTCGGGCATCGGGTCCCCGGGGGTCTCCCGCTCCGGGGAGGGTTCCCATGGGAGCCCGACGGTTTCGGAGTCACCCGCCTGGTCCTCGGGTTGAGTGGTGTCCTCCTCAGATGATACCTCCCGACCGACGTCGGTAGGCTACGGTGGTGCGGTCCTCCCCTCTGGGGTAGCCGACGTCGGTCCCCTGGCCGACGCCCTGGGAGGCAAACGCCTGGCCGGCGATGGGTGTCTTACTGTAGCCAGCTCCTGGGAGTGCCTGTGATGCTTGGCCGACGTCGGGTGGGCAGACGGGTCCGGCGTCCATTTTAGGGACGTCAGGTCCTTAGTCTTATGCAGGACCGGGTCAAACCCACGTGGAGGCTGGGACACCAACCTGGCGTTGGAGTCCCAACAGCGGGAGGAAGACTTGTGGCGCTCCCCAGACTTGGATGAGGCCTTAGAAGGAGTGGATGAAGCCGAAGGCCTGGAAGTCTTGATAGGCCGCAGGGAGGAGGAGCCGCTGGAGGATCTGACCTGAACCAGGGGAGGCTGAGATTGAGCCCTGAGGGAGAGCGGTCTGACCAGACAGAGCTTTGGGAGTCCAAGGCCCCGACGGGACCTGGGCCTTCCTTCTCCCGGTGTTTGTGGGTCTTCCTGATGACTTCCGGAGGAAGGTTCCCTATCCATGGCCTTGAGTTTCTCCTCCAAGAGAAACGCTTGAAGGGACTTCTGGCGGCAGATCCTGGTGCGACTGTTGAAGCCCTGGCAGAAGGAGCAGGCCTTGGTGTCGTGCTCCGGGCCTAGACAACGCATGCAGGTTGAGTGAGGATCCTTGAAGGGGATCTGTTTGCCGCAGGCACACTTCGATGGGTGACCTTCCAGAGAGGTGTTTGGAGAGGACATCAGATGAATCCAAGTTCGTATGAGAAAAAAGAGAACGTCGAAGTTCCTAGTCATCGATGCTAGAAAGTGACCGAGAGGCCGATGCTTGGATGTCGATGGCGGGAAAGTAACTGGGGATTGTGGGGGGACCGCCTCCTTATGTACTACGCCTGACGTCGGGGGCGGGACCGACATCGGAGGCGGTCCCCGCTGAAGACTGCTAGCTAGAAAATTTCCGTGGGGTCCTGGCGCCTGACGGCTTTAGTCCTAATGGTGTAACCTGCTGCAAGAGCTGTATCTCGAACTAAGATCTTAGTAAGTGTATGCAATGTTTGATGTATAGTGAGGGAAAGTATGGGAGCGAGTATGTATGTGCTAATTGCCATCAAATTACTACTCTTGAAGCAGAGATAGCGTTTCTGCTTAATATTAAACAGTTTCTACTGATATTAGGGAACTGGAAAGTTACACTGATCTTATGGATTAACAACTTCATTCTAATGAACAATTTCCTACACATTTAGGTAGCATTTCTATGCCTCCTGATGAGGAGGAGACAATTGTAACGACTAGTACTAGTATACCTGTTGCCTCTGCCCCCTCTTATAAGGTGGATGATTATCCGCCCTCTTCTCATGATAATGATGACTGGACCATTGTCACAAAGCCTCGTCAAAAAAGGAGGGGCGGTCAAATACACAATAGTGCCTCTACTGAAACTCGTAATAGGTTTGAGCAATTGACTGTATCAAATAATGAAGTGCTACATGATTTATCCTGTGCATCACCCTCTGTTGATAGCAATGGTTTAAAAACACTTTTCAATCAGCAGTTAATGCCCATGAATACTTGTCCTAGTAAATCTTAAGCTACCAAATCAATACCTATTAAGTTAATCGCTCCAGAGTGTGATACTCACCTGTTTCTGATTCTTGTACCCCTACTGTCTCAAAACAAGTGTTAGTCCTGGGAGATTCGATCATTAAGCACACTGACAGGGCGGTATGCAATAGTGACAAGAGCAACCGCACTTGTTCTAGCTTCCGTGGGGCCAAGGTATCTGACATTACCTCCATGATGCCTAAAATTTTACAAAATGCAGGGGAAAATCCACTGGTTATCATACATGCCAGTGTTAATGATATAAATAACACCCCATTTAATCAGTTACAACATAACTATGTGGCGCTATGTAACCTGTTACTTGATAGGGGATGCTGTGTATGTATATCTGAAATTCGACCTGTCCCGAGAGCAACATCTACCATGATGCAGAAAATCAAAGCCCTAAATGAATGGCTAAGAAAGTGGTGTTTTAAGCAGGATATACCCTGTATTACCCACTGGGAATCATTTTCAGATCGTTCTTCCATGTTTTGCTGGGACGGTTTACATTTCAGCAGTAGGGGTAGTACACTTATGGGGAAAAGTATCACTAAAATCATAAATCATTGTTTAAACTAAAAACAATGAGGAGAATGGGTCTATTCCCAAGTCTCTGAATACTTACCAAAATATTATTACAACTAAATGTAAATTCCTAGCTTTGAATGCAAGATCTTTAAACCAACTCAAATTAGCAGAACTCGAAGCCAAATGTAAAACTTTAAATACAGGTGTGGTGGGAGTAACTGAAACTTGGTGGGATACATCCTCAATTTGGTCCAGAGAAATTCCAGTTATAAATTATATCATAAAAACAGATTAGATAAGCAAGGCGGTGGAGTTTGTATGTGCATACGAAATGATATGCCTTCTTTTGAAGTGTGTTCTCCCTTTCCTTTGGAAAGTATATGGGTTAAAATCTTATTGAAGGAGCAGTCCTATATAACTATTGGTAGCATCTATCGACCTCCATCTGCAAATTCAGATTACACAACTGATATGTTTAAAGAAATTACACATTTTTCAGAATCTCAAGATACTGTAATATTTGGTGACTTTAACCTCCCTCATATTAACTGGGACTCATTCTCAGGACAGCCCTATGCCGAGAAAGGACTAATAGATGTGGTAGTTAGTACTGGATTACAACAACTTGTTACTGAACCCACTCGAGGTCCTAATATTTTGGATCTATTATTTACTAACATAGAGCAACAAATTAGCAATTTACAAATTTGGGATCCACTTGGAACCAGTGATCATTTATCTATTCTTTTTGAAATTCAACAGTTTAAAACTACACAAAGGAAGTTATACTATACAAAAAATTATAAAGCAAATTTTTCTAAAATCAATGAATACTTACAAAACATAAACTGGGAATCTAATCTTCTTAATTGTACAACACAACAAGCTTGGGACTTTTTTAAAAACATTGTACATTATTTGGAAAATACCTTTATTCCATCTAAGAGGAAATTTAATAATAAAGGAAAAATCCCCCCTTGGTTCAACAAGACAATTAAAAATCAGATTAAAATAAAAATTAAACTTTTTAAGAAACTTAAGAATAGTTCTGTTCCATTTAAAAGTACTCTATTACATAAATACAGACTATCTGTGAAAAACTTGAAAAATTATATTAAATTGGCAAAAAATAAGCTAGAATTTAAACTAGCTCACACAAAAGACTGTCACAAATCTCTTTTTGCCTATATAAATAGTAAAAAAGGTGAATCAAGGACCATTGGTCCCATTATAACCAATGGTTCTTCTCTATCTGATCTAGAAACCTCAAATCTCTTTAATAAGTACTTTTGTTCTGTCTGCTCTCAAAAATCACCTATTAGTACATTTAAAGTTCACCACATAGATTATCATAGGTTCTATCCAACTGACATTATACAGGCTATCAAAAAACTAAAAAAAAAAAAAAAAAATACTACTCCGGGCCCAGACGGTATTCATCCATGGTTTCTGATCGAAACCTCTATAAATATTTCTATACCTTTGTCAATTATTTTCAATAAATCCTTACAAGAAAGCATTGTACCAAACGATTGGCATTCAGCAATAGTTACTCCCATATTTAAAAAAGGCAGTAGAGGTTCTGTGCAAAATTATCGTCCAATTAGCCTGACCTCAGTGGCTGGTAAATTAATGGAACGAGTAATGAAGTCTCTAATAGATCAAGATTGTAAAAAATTAGGAATTTATAATTCAAATCAGCATGGGTTTACTCCCAAGTATTCCTGCACCGCCAATCTGATATGTTTTTACAATAATATAAGTACTCTACTAGATGCGAGTATCCCTACTGATGTAATTCTTTTGGACTTTAGTAGAGCTTTCGATAAAGTCTCGCATGAAAAACTCATTACTAAAATGCACAATCTAGGTTTGTCACCTGATACTGTCAACTGGATTTTAAACTGGTTGACAAATCGTTCTCAGAGAGTCAGAATTAATGATATCTTGTCTGATTCGGGTAGTGTGACAAGTGGTGTACCACAGGGGTCGGGCTTGGGACCAACATTGTTTAACCTCTTTATCAGTGATTTACAAACAGGGCCAAATAACTTCATAGTTAAATTTGCAGATGATACTAAATTGGGGGCAAGGTTAATAATCAAGAAATATTTCTGCATTAAAGAAGTATTTGGAAAAATTAACACTTCTGGCAAATGAAAATCATATGCAGTTTAATCAAGACAAATGTTTAGTAGTGCATGTCAGTGTAAATAATCCAAAAACGATATATCATATAAACGGACTACCACTTCACTCATCAAATTGTGAAAAAGATTTAGGGATATATGTTAATAATAAACTTACATCAAATGATCACTGTGTTAGAACTACTTGCATGACCAACAGACTTTTAAGGCAAATAAAACACACTTTTGTTAATCGCACCGAACAATGTCTTATTCCATTGTATAGGGCATACATTAGACCGTATCTAGACTATGGCTCCCCTTTCTGGAATCCAAACCAAAAAAAAAGACAGAAATTCTTAAACAGGTTCAAAGGAGAGTAACTAGTATGATTCCAAGATTAACAACCTTGGATTATCAGAACAGATTAAAGGCTACTGGTCTCTTCTCTCTTCAAACTAGAAGATTAAGAGGTGATATGCTTATGGTTTTAATTTAATAAATTCACCAGATCTAATGGAAAATGTGGTCTAACACTTCCAAAAGGAGACATGTTCCGAGACTGCATAATAAACAGCTTGAAGTAAAAACTTATAAAACCAGCAAAAGGGGAAACTTTTTTCCAATAAGAGCATCCATTGTATGGAACACCTTGCCACAAGAATTGGTAGAGGCAACTAGTGCCACTGTCTTTAAAAACAAATTAGATGTTTGGTTGAGGGATAATAGATAAATAATGTCCCACATAGTGTGGGGAACAGTCTCGATGGGCTCTGGCCTTCTTCTGTTCTTTCATACCAAGTAATAAAGGTGACAACCTTGAAAGGCGAAGCCACGCCATCCACCTAATGCAGATCGCTGTCCCCACAAGCCATGAAGTGACCTCACTGGCGTTGTACGATGCCCATGACTGGTGCCTTGCCAACTCCATGTCAACAGCAGAGAGGGCTATGGCTTGTCGGGTAGCCTCCAAATCGGGCAGCAATGCTAAAGCCTGGCCTAGCATCGCCCACAGATGCCTGTTATAGGCAGTGTCGTGAGCCTGATGTGAGATAATTGCCAGCAGACTCCGCGCAGAGGAGAAAACTCTCCGCCCCAGCTGATCAGACTGCCAACAGTCAGTATCAGGGGGCTGGTCGCGTACCAGGCGTCTATGCCCGGATAGGGTGTCCAGACGTGTCAGTCCAGAAGGTGGATGAGGCAAACAGCCTGAAGACCCTGGTCACACAATACCGCTCCAGCAGTCCACAGGGGCTGGTTCCAGGAGTACGGCATCGCCCTGCAGTTAAAATGACATCTGGCCAAAAGGAATTGGCCAGGACGGAACCATCATATGATGTGCCCTGCATTTGTCTAAAAAGGCTTGCGTCGTACGCTTGGTATTCTACTGAACATAATGGGAGATGTGCAAGTCCCTGACCAGCCTTGAAAGGAAGCGCTGATACTGGGCCTGATCGGCGACTGAGGACACATGGACAGAAAGCTCCTCTTCCCCTGTAGAGTAAGATGAGGAGGTCAAGGAAGTTGAAGAGTCAGAACCGGTCGGAAGACCTGTTCGTCCATAGCCCTAACATATTGCGCAAAAGCCGCAGCCTGAGATCTGAACTGGTTCCAGGTCAAAGGTCCCAGAGGACCAACATAGCCTGGGAAAAGGGGAGCTGGTCGCAGAGGCATGGGCAAACCTTCCACCTGATGTGATGCGTCTCTGCCAGGCCTAGAAGAATCCACAGGAGAATCTGGCATAAGCAGAAAACCGCAGATCTGTAGATTCACCATCCTGTCCTGAAAATTAAAATGGTGGGGATTTAACTCTGTAAGGTGAGCTACTCTATTAGCGTACCGGGACTGCTTGGATCCAGAAGGGCAGACCCCAGTCCCACCCAAAGAGACCTCCTTAGGAGAAGACGAAGGGAGGAGACCAGGCTCAGCACTACTGCTCCTTCCCTGACCCCGGAGGGCCACGGGAGTGTGCTGATGTCCATCACCCTGTTCCCTCAACCCTGTGGACTCTGAGGAAGCTCTCTTCCTTGCACCCTGTGCCAAAGAGCTCCCCCAACTCAGATGACCCCTCCAAGGGGGGCCGCAGAAGGAGGGGGTCTCGATCTTGATTCTAAGAGAAGGGATGGCACCGGGGACGGCAGCCACCCCCTCACTCAAAAATCTGATCACCACACCCGCAGCAGTGGGACAGCTGGTCTGCAGCTAACTTCCCAAGCTGCCATCGGCTCAAGAATCAGCATGGGCCACAGTCACCTGTGCTGCGGGAGGGGGCACGTGGGAAGGTGCAAGGGTGCTGGGTCATGGGGAACCCTCCAATTCCGGAAAATCAGGCCTCCAGTCTGCATCTTCCTCAGAATCGTCTGCCTCTGAAGAGGAGACAATCAAGAAGGGTTCCAGCCTGGCAACTCCGAGGGCTCCCCCAGTCACGGCTCCACAACCCGGCCCCGAACCCCTCGTGGCGCCGCCCCGATCACTGAAGTTGCGAACGGCTCTGGGATCTGAAGTGGTGCTGTTGGGCAGCACCAAGGAATGCCCCGCACCAGGACCCTGGCAACGGGGGAGCCTGCACCTCCGAAGAGGTGACTGCCAGAGCGGTGCTCCCAGCACCGAATGGAGCCGGACTGGCCCTCCGGCACCTTGGTAGGAACCTCCTCTATGACAAGGCATGAAGAAGAGGAGGCCCCCTCATCACCAGACCATGTAAGCCTGGGAAGGAACCCGGAGGGAGGACAAAATGTCCTGCACTTTGACCGACATGAGCGACGACGCCCCCCGAAAGTCGGCAGAGCCCTGCCAACCCTCGATGCGTGGTGCTCCAGAACTCGGTGGTCCATTGAGAAGCAGGTATCCATGTCATGATGCGGTCCAAGGCAGAAAAGGCAAACATCATCACCCACTAGGAAGGGAGCAATCTTAGACCTGGTATTGTCAATGGGGAAGGAGAAAGGATCTCAGATTTAGAAGTGGGTAGCCATCTGGGAACAAGTGACCACAAAACAGTGTGGTTCACGATAAACACAGTCACAGAGTCGAGCCATACAAAAGCAAGAGTGTTGGACTTTAGGAGGGCTGACTTTGGGAAAATGGGAGAGTGCCTCAGAAAAGCACTAGCAAACTGGCAAGAAGGACGGGTGGAGGAACGATGGGGAAAAATCAAAACAGCCATCACAGAGGCAACAAGCCTTTGTGTGAAGCAAATCAACAAAGCAAAATGAAGGAAAAAAACATTATGGTTCTCAAAATAGGTGGTGGGGAAGGTTAAGGAGAAAAAGGCAGCATTCAGGAAGTATAAGGAAACACAGAAGGAGCAGGACAGAGAACTGTACCAGTTAAAGCAGAAGGAAGTGGGGAAGGCAGTCAGAATAGCAAAAGCCCAAACTGAGGAAAAGACAGCCAACTCAATTAAGAAGGGGGATAAAACCTTTTATAGGTACATTAGGGAGCGAAGAAAGATGAAGGAAGGGATAGTGAGGCTTACTAAAGGGAAGGGAGGGTGGGCAGAGGATGACGGTGAAAAAGCAGGGATACTGAATGAATACTTATTACTTCTGCTCAGTACTCACAAAAGAAGAGGAGGGGGAGGTACCGAAATCAAAGAATAGAAGCACTCTGGATAGGGAGGTTGACACCAGTCCATTCACAGAAGAAAGGGTCTTGAAAGAACTCTTAAAACTGAAGGTGAACAAAGTAATGGGGCCTGACGGGATTCTCCCAAGAATTCTAAAAGAACTACGGGTAGAACTAGTGATACCACTGACTACCCTTTTTAACAAATCATGGGAGGATGGTGTAGTACTGGAGGACGGCAGACGTGACTCCCCTACACAAAAGTAGGAGCAAGATAGAGGCAGGAAACTACAGACCTGTTAGTTTGACCTCAGTGGTAGGGAAAATGATGGAATCACTTCTAAAGAAACATAGAGGTTGACGGCAGATAAGGACCGCAAGGCCCATCCAGTCTGCCCATTTCTTTTTCTACCTTATAAATGTGCCATCGGCCTTTGCTCCGTCAGTGGCTTATCTATTCATGCTCATCTGTATTGCTCTCTTATGCCTATCCCATGCCTGTCTGAAGCCCTGCACTATATTCATAGCCACCACTTCCTGAGGTAGGCCGCCCATGCATCCACCACTCTTTCTGTGAAAAAGAATTTCCTCACATTCCCCTTAATCGGCCTCCTCTAATCTCATGCTGTGTCCTCCTGTCCTGCTATTTTTCTTATATTTAAACATGTTAGACTCTTTCACCTTGTTAATGCCCTTAAGGTGTTTGAATGTTTTCATCATATCACCTCTCCTCCTCCTTTGCTCAAGGGTATACATATTGAGCTCTGCTAATCTGTCCTCATATGTCTTCTGATGCAGTCCCTGCACCATTTTGCTGCCCTCTCTGGACTGCCTCAATTTGGTTAAAGTCCTTGTGAAGGTGTGTGGCCTCCAGTACTGCATGCAGTACTCCAGATGGGGCCTAACTAGTGTCTTGTAAAGAGGGATTATTACCTCCTCTTATGACTTGTGATACCCCTACTATCACACCCTCAGCATCCCTAGCCTTACCTACTGCTTTAGAGGTCTGCTTGATGATTTCAGGTCATCAGTGATGACGATGCCCAAGTCTCTTTCTTCCCTTGTGACTGCCAGCAACCCTCCCAGCCTATAGGTGGCTTGGGTTTCTCTTCCCTATGTGCATAATCTTGCACTTCTCTGCATTAAATCCCAGTTGCCACTCTTCTGACCATTTTGCTAGTTTATCCAGATCTCTTCTCATTCTGCCCACCCCATCTGGATTATCTACTATGTTGCAGATCTTGGTGTCATCTGCAAACAGACAAGCCTTACCCTCTAGTCCATCTGCAATGTCACTAATGAAGATACTGAAGAGGACTGGCCCCAGGACTGATCCCTGAGGTACCCCACTTGTGACTTGCATCTCTTCTGACTGTATACCATTTACCACCACTCTCTGTTTTCTGCCTGTCAACCAGTTTGCCACCCAGTTGACCAACTTCTGACCCACCCAACCTATCCAGCTTATTTATCAATCTTCTATGTGGAACAGTGTTGAAAGCTTTGCTGAAGTCAAGGTAGGCAACATCAACTGCTTCCCTTGGTCCACCACTCTGGTTATCCAGTCAAGAAATCTATGAAATTAGTTTGACAGGACCTTCCTTTGTAAACCCATGCTGTCTTGGATCCTGTGCCCCTATGGATTCCAGGTGTTGCACTATCCTTTCCTTAAGGAGTGCCTCCATAATCTTTCCCACTACTGAGGTAAGACTGACTGGTCTGTAGTTCCCTGCCTCCTCCCTGCCACCACTCTTGTGGAGCGGGATCTCATGAGCCCTTCTCCAGTCTTCTGGGACCTGTCCTGTGCTCAGAGACTCACTAAACAGTTCTGCTAATGGCTCTGCTAGTTCCACCCTTAGCTCCTTAAGTACCCTGGGATGTATGCCATCAGGTCCCATTGCCTTGTCCACCCTGAGCTTAGCGAGCTCTTGTAGGACCTTTCTTTTGTGAAGGGAGTAGTGCTCACCTCCCTCCCCCCTGTGTCCATGGTGCTGAGCTGTGGGCCCTGCCCTACCTTCTCTTCAGTAAATACTGAGCAAAAGTGTCTATTTAGTATAGATGCTTTTACAGGGTCCTCCTCCTCACATGCCCCTTTTTCTCCTTTGAGCTTAGCAATACCCCCTCTGGACTTTCTCCTTTCACTAAGGTATCTACAGAAAGTCTTGTCACCTTCTTTTACTGTTCGTGCTAGTGTTTCCTCAGTTTGGGACTTTGCCTGCCTTACTGCCTTCCCTTAGGGCAGTTTGGTATGCCTCCCTATCTTCATCCCGCTGTGTTCCCTTATATTTCCTGAAGGCCAGCCTTTTTGGCTCTGACCTTTTGTGCTACTGTATTTGAGAACCAAAGTGGTTTCCTTCTTCTTTTGCACTTCCTTTTCTGTCTAACACAATGGGACGTTGCTTCAAGTATTGCATCCTTAATGCTTACCCACTTTGCCTGTACCCCTCACCTGTGTTTCTTTTGCCAGGGTTAACTTAACTCTGTTGGCCATCTTATCAAAGTCAGATCCTCTGAAGTCCCATATTTTTGCCTTGGAATGGGATGATTTATATGTAGTGGCCAAATTGAACCATACCATGTGATGGTCACTGGCCCCCAGGTGACCTTCTACCTGGAGATCTGTGATCCCTACCTGTTAGTCAGTACTAGATCTAGGATAGTCCTGTCTCTTGTGGGTTGTTGTACCAGTTGTTTGAGGCCCTCCCTCTGCAGGGAATCCACCATGTGTCTAGTTCTGGCAGATGTTCCTGCTGGTATTGACCGATCTGTATCCGGCATGTTTAAGTCTCCCATTGTCAGAACCTCCCCTTTAGCTGTCATGTTTTGTATATCTTCTAACAGTAATGTGTCTATGTTCTCCCCCTGGTCTGGGGGCCTGTAGACAACCCCAGTTCTTATGGCTGTCCCATTTCCTGTTTCCAGGGTGACCCACAGTTCTTCTGGCTCCTTATGTATATTCTGGATTTCTGTAGCTTTGATATTTTCATTGACATACAGGGCCACTCCACTCCCCTTTTTGCACCTCTTCTGAACAGTACGTAGCCAGGTACTGAAGTCTCCCAAGTGTGGTTACTGGTAAACCACGTCTCACTAATTGCTACTATGTCCAGTTTAGACTCTGACATTATTGCCTGCAGGTCTGGTATCTTATTTTCCAGGCTGTGAGCATTTGTGTACATGATTTTCCATTGGCCAGATTTCGGTGTGTTAGTTGTTGGGTGAGGTTTGGCATTTCCCCTGTGTGCATCGTATGGGGATCACGGACCTTTTTTCTTACCTGGTGATGCAAATGAACTGCAAACATGCTGAATCCCTGTTTGACCACTAGCTGAGGGGGAGGGGATTTCTTCCCATTCGACGTATGGGGTGCTGAACCCCTCTCCTCATTTGCTAGCTTAAATATTCTGCAAAGACGTCAAACTTCTGCCTCAATGCACTGACTCCCTCCTTAGTCAAATGTAGTCCATCAAATTTAAAGAACTTTCGCTCCCAGAACTGTTGCCAGTTCCCTACAAATCTGTGTCCTTTTTCCTGGCACCAGCCCTTGAGCAACATGTTTAGCTCCCCTATCTCCCCTCCTCTGACCTTCCGTCCATCTGCCCCCCTCTCCCAGACTGGCAGGATCTCAGAGAAGGAGATGTCGGATGAAATGGATGATAGTTTGTCACCCAGCCTGGTCAGGTGTTCCTTGGTCTCCACAACTGACCAGCTGGCGAGATCATTAGTCCCTATGTGTACCAGCACGTCAATGTTTTCTCCTGCTTTGTGAACAATTTTAGCAATGCGGTCAGTGTCTCTCCATGCTGATGTACCTGGGAGGAAAGAATTGTCGAGTTCCTAGAGGCCAGTGAGGCACAGGACCTAAGGCAGCATGGATTCACAGCAGGAAGGTCATGTCAGACGAATCTAATAGATTTCTTTGACTGGGTGACCAATGTGGTGGACCACGGATGGGCAGTGGACATCTCCTACCTAGACTTTAGCAAGGTATCTAACACAGTCCCACACAAAAGATTAATATACAAGTTAGATAGCCTTGGAGTGGGTCCCAAAGTGGTAGCCTGGGTTAAAAATTGGCTGGACAACAGGATACAGAGGGTAATAGTAAACAGAGTTTACTCTGAAGAAAGGGGGGCTATTAGTGGGGTACTGCAGGGTTCAGTACTGGGACCAGTCCTCTTTAATGTCTTTATAAGTGACACTGCTGAGGGACTGGAAGGAAAAGTATGTCTCTTTGCAGACGACACAAAGATCTGCAACAGTGTTGATACAGAAGGTGGGGTGGAGAGGATGCAAAGGGACTTGGCAAGGTTGGAGGAATGGTCAAATGTATGGCAGCTTAGACTGAAGGCAAAGTAATGCACCTGGGAAACAAAAATCCAGGGGAAGAGTACACAATGGGGGGGGGGGTGAGATAATAACAACAACAGAAATGGAAAGGGACCTGGGGGTGGTCATATCAGATGACCTTAAGGTGGGCAAGCAATGTGAGAAGGCAGTAAGGAGGGCTGGTGGGATACTGGGATGTATAGGGAGCGGCATCACCAGTAGAAAACAGGAAGCTGTTATCCCTCTTTACAGACAGTTGGTGAGACCCCATCTGGAGTTCTGCGTCCAGTTCTGGAGACCCCATCTCCGCAAGGACATAGACAGGATGGAGGCTGTCCAGAGGAGGGCAACTAAAATGGTGCAGGGTCTGCACCAGAAGACATACGAAGAGAGATTAAAGAAGCTTACTATGTATACACTCGAGGAGAGGAGGGAGAGGGGGGGACATGACAGAAACGTTCAAGTACATCAAGGGAATCAACACAGTCCAAGAGCGTAGCATCTTTCAGAGATAGAGATGTGCAAGAACAAGGGGGCACAATTTGAAGATAGAGGGGGGATGGCTCAGAGGTAATGTGAGGAAGTATTTTTTCACAGAGAGGGTTGTGGATACATGGAACAGCCTTCCTAAGGAGGTAGTGGACTCAAAAACAGTGGGGGAATTCAAGAATGCATGGGACAGACATAAGGCAATTCTAGTGGGGGGTAGGAGGAAGTAGGCTGTTGGTTAACTAAGATCTGCAGCCTATGCATTAGGTATGGAAATGGGCCGACTAGGTGGGCCAAGCGGCCCTTATCTACCGTGAAATTCTATGTTTCTATGTTTCTATCATGCCGGTTGGTAACGGATATGTGTCGGCTGCAGGGACACTGACTCATAGGAGGCAGACCCCTTTTTTTCGACCTTTTTTTGTCCGACGACCAGACATGACACGTACGGTAACTGAAAATAAATCAAGCAAAGACTCAACATCGCAAATAAAAGGAAAGAGCTTACCGGGACCTGGAACGGTGTCAAGGAGGTAGCAGAACCAAGGCAAAGTCGATGGAGAAAGGAACGGCGTTGAAGGCTTTGAGGTGTCGACTACAACTAGGCTGCATAGAGTACTCTCAAGCAGTGGTGCTGTCTCGATGGCAGGAGAAGCAGAACTGGGGTGAAGGAGGACCCAACGGCCATTTCTGGCCAACCCACATGTGCCACGCAATGCGTCAGCCTCATGGGTGGCGTCGACGGCTCCTCCTGCCAAAATAAAAATTTTAAAGTCTTCCCTGGGGTGCCTGTCTCCAGCAGACAATGGTGAAGACCGACACAGGTAAGATTCTATGTTTTCCCTTCTGTAACCCCTGCCTCCCAGTCATAGCTAAAAAGAAGACCCAGCTCTGAGTGCTTTGCCTGGTCACCAATTTCTTTTTTTTTTTTTTTTCTGTATTGCTTTTTTCTGTTGTTTTTTCAGTTTTTCTTCCCCGACACCTCCTCCCCTCGAGGCGTGAACGTGCATGTGTGGAGGCACGCTCACGTCACGTCTCTGCGCTTCTGTGTCTCCCAGCCTTCACTAAGGGGCAGCCAAGGAGCGGGACAACAACTCTCCCCGGGAGAGGAGAGCACCCTCCCCTGCCGACCCCTGGCTACCCCAAGTCGCCAGTGTGGCGAGAGGTGTTGCATCCAACGCCTCAACCCTCAGTGCCACCAGGCCAATTATGGTCACCAATTTCTAATAAATTATTAAAATTATTCGGCCATCTCATCAAAATTAGTTGAATGTAAAAGGTTGTACACTTCTTAAAGACAAATAAGTCTCAAAAAGGTTGTAATTACTGCATATCTGAGCCTCAGAAACATGGCGTTAGAATTTTAGGCTGCTCAGAAGTACATCATCATGCACAATAATATACAAGTTATGGCTTAACTCTCACAATTGTGAGACACACCGAAGACGGCAAGAGACACGTCCAGGATTACATGTTATATGCTCTCTATATTTTAGTCTATCAGAGACTGAAATATGCTTAGTTTTCCACTGTATTACCATAAATGCTGCAAATTCAGCAGAATAATTTCTATCTCAGCTAGACAAAACTTTGAGGTGACAGGTGACAGGGCCACTGGCAGACCTATTAAATAGTTTACTAGAGAGGCATAGTACCGCAGGACTGGAGAACAGCTCATGTAGTGCCGCTCCACAAAAGCAGTCCCAAGGATGACCCAGGGAATTACAGACCAGTCAGTCTGACCTCCACTGTGGGCAAGCTCATGGAGACCATACTAAAGGAGAGGTTGGTGGAATATCTAGAGAAGCATGGTCTCCAGGATGTGAGGCAGCATGGGTTTTATGGGGGGTGGGGGGAGCGTCTCAAACAAATCTAATTGACTTCTTTGACTGTGTCCCTAAGATTGCAGATGGGGGCAAGCGGTAGACATCCTCTATCTTGATTTCCGCAAGGCCTTTGGCTCTGTGCCCCACAAAAGGTTGATCAGGAAGTTGGTGGATCTCAGGGCTGGGGAAAAGATGGCCAGATTGGTGGAAAACTGGCTGAAGGACAGAACCCAGAGGGTGGTTGTAGGGGGAGAGTTATCTGGCACAAGACAGGTAACCAGTGGGGTCCCCGCAGGGCTCGGTGCTGGGGTCGGTGTTGTTCCATGTCTTCATAAATGACATTGGAGATGGCATTAAGGGCATAATGTGCCTATTTGCAGATGGCACCAAACTCTGTGGGAGCGTGGACACAGCTGAAGGAATACAGGACCCAAAAGAAGATCTGAAAAAGCTAGAGAGGTGGTCCAGGATATGGCAGCTTGGCTTCAATGCCAAGAAATGCAAAGTTATGCATATTGGAGCCAAGATCCTAGGACAGAGTACTACCTGGATGGAATCCGAGTATCTGCATCAGAGGAGGAGAAGGACCTGGGAGTGATGATCACTAGTGACCTGAAGCACTCCACGCAGTGCAAGAAAGCAGCAGAAAAGGCAAACAAGATACTGGGATGCATATCTAGGGGGATCAGTAGTAGGAGAGAGGAGGTTATACTGCCCTTGAACAGGTCACTGGTAAGGCCGCATTTCGAGTATGGAGTTCAGTACTGGTGCCCACACCTCAAAAAGGACATTACCTTGCTGGAGAAGGTCCAGAGGAGGGCTACAGAGATGATAGCCTGTCAGTAGGGTAAGGCATATGAGAAGAGGTTGAGGGCACTGAACATGTACTCCCTGGAAGACAGGAGAGAGAGAGGAGAGAGAGAGAGAGAGAGAGAGATGACATGATTGGGACCTTCAAGTACTTGAAAGGGATAAATAAGATTGATAAGGAGAGTCTCTTTAAGTTGAGTGGCAACCATAACATGATGGGACACAGTCTTAAGTTGGAGGGTGGGAGGTCAGGAAGCACTTCTTCACAGAGAGGGTGGTGGACACTTGGAATGCGCTGCCAGAAGAGGTAATCTCGTTGAAGACAGTGGGCAGCTTTAAGAGAGGCTGGGACAGGCATAGGGGGTGGGTAAGGGTCATGGGTAGGGAGGATGAGAGGAGTGGGGAGGGAGGGTAGGGACATTAGCTCAAGCTGTGGACCCTGCAATACGAGCAGACTTGATAGGACCAATGGCCACCTTCTGCTGGCTTCTTCGTATGAAAATACACTCAAGGAAACATTATCTTGTGCCATTTTATATTTCAAGTTCACCGGGTACCCTCAGTAGTAAAGTGGGTAGGGAATTCTTAGTACATGTTCACACAGCATTCTTTCCTTGCTTTTGGAGTATGGTGTGGATATGATGGTCCTACAGCCCCTTCCCACTTCAAATTTCTAGGTTACTAATATATACGTTATGGAGACATGCAACCACTGTACTATGTGTGTAATCTGCTGTTGAACCTGCCTCATCAGAAAAGTCTCTTCTCACATGAAGTGACATTTAAAATATGCCTTTTCTTTTTGACATACGAAGAATTGCCAGAATCATGATGCAAATGCAAAAGCAGTACAATGGAACGGCAGCTGAGCCCACCAATGGGAGGTCTGAATGTGCCTGGCTCTGAGTGCCAGTGCTCCCAGATCTACAGGGACTCCTGTATTTAAAGGGATTTTTACTACAAAAATGGGATATGGGAAGGAAGTCTTTTAATTTTACAATATCAGGGGAAATGGACAAACACTATGGAAAAATGCCCACTATGAATCTCATGGCTGCCAAGATCCAGACAGAGCCCTCCAATTGGTACTCAGTTTGCTGACTTTGCTACACTAAGCAATTCTGTTGGTCCATTTGCAGCCTGTGTTTCTCGGGGGTAGTAAGGTAATATGCTGGCAGTGCATCTTTTTGAGGATGAATTCAGATCTTCTAATCAGGAACCAGTTAGCTGCTGCATGATCCAAACACTTGCCATGTGGCCCCACTCAAAAGAGCAACACAGTTGTCAGCCGAGCTGCATCTCAAATGCCACTGTTCTGAACTAGCAGAGCCTAAGCCACTGAAGGTAAATAAGCCTTCTTGTGGGCAGCCTCAGGTTAGTCTATTTCAAACTCATTTTAAGTGCAAAATGAGTCAGACAAAAGACTGAACACTTGATGATGATGATATGCTTTGGCGGGGGGGGGGGGGTGTAAGAAAGAGTGCTTAAGTGTTACTTGAGGGAAGCAGCACCCTGAAACACCAAGGCAAACAAACCTTCTGTTTTGCAAATTTGTCTATTTTAAACACATGAAGTGCAAAATGCGAGACAGACAAGAGAGACTCGATGATAGTGGGCTTTAAAGGGTGACGGGGACACAAAGAGTGCTTAAGTGCTACTTGGCTTGTTTGGTGCACAGAGCAGAGTTGTGTTTTTAAAAAGAACACTAAGGCAGCACTTCTTCTGACCAACCTAGAGGTTGAGGTTATTTGAAAAAAAAATTAGACAATGTTTCTATTTAATTGTGAGCCTAGGAAAGGTATGGGGGTGTCTTCATCAAGATAAGCAGGAGTTATGAATTATATGTGTGAGATCAGAAGGGACCCATAGTCCCTGGTCTGGCCTAAGGTTAGTAAAATAAATTAAAAAAAAAAAAAGGGAATATTTGTTTTTACTTCAGAGTTTGGTGCACAAAGTTGTGTGTGTGTGTGTGTAAGGGGCTGCTTAAGTGTGCTAAAGAAAAACACAACAATACACTGAAACAATGTTTATTAATGGAGCGCTACAGGTACACAGAGCTGTAGGCCCAATGCACGACTGGTGTGGAGTGGCTATGCATGCGTATCTGGGGTGAGTAGCTACTCTACACCACCTGTGCCCCCTGCATAGCATGCATGAAGAGGGCATATGCAGACCCCTGCATCCGATCCCCATGTCTGCAGACAGCTCCGCAATGGGGACATTCCGGGGGCATGCCAGCACTACGTGTATTCACTAACCCGCATAGTGCTGGCCGCATGAGCGCAGAGGGTGGTGCAGGGTACACTAGGGAGACCCTGCCATAACCCACAGCATGCCCCCATGAACACAGGCATTCGGTCACTGGGGGACCAGGACAGGGCACACCGTGCTGCTCCCGACTGCGGGGCAGCAGGAGGTGGCAGGGGCAGCTGGATGGGCGAGTGCCCAGAAAGTTTATGTGAAGCAGCACTGGGACTGGACTGTGCCACACTGGTCTGGGTGCGTGCTATCAGCATGCACAGCCCCAGGCCCATGCCACCCTACATGTGGGATCCACTATGGGTCCCGGGGGGCATCCCACTGGATGTCTGCCTGGGACGACTCCTCCCTCGGCCAACCTGCAGAGTCCTGTGCATTGAGGGAGGAGCCGTGGATAGGTGATCGGCATTGGTGAATGCCGGTATGGGCGCACCTGTCCGTGGGCTGCAGGGACAAGGGTGGGGTATGTGCATCCCTATGCCCCTTTCATGCATTGTAAGCAGAACATAAAATGTATTAGTCTGTGATTAAGGGATAAATTTGAAGTTAAGGCATTTCATACTATAAACGCAGGGTTTTAAATAATTGATTAGCAGTTTTTTTCTTGGGACAATGCTAACTATACAGACAGTATTTATATAGGTTTTATAGAAGTGTTATGTTTGTTAAACACAGTGAGGCAGGTGTTATGCATTTTCACAGTGTTTTAGCACTTTTATGAGCAAAACGCTAATCAATTTTTGGAGTTAAATAAATCCCTGAAACAGAATACTGTATAAGAGACTGTATTATTACAAGGTTATAATACCTTCAGGAGGTTCTGGAGACATGTGAACCTTGAGAACTGAGCTTTATAGGTTCCAGCATTTCCCCAGAACCTCAAGATGGTATTATATTGTTACATATAAAGTTCTTATAGTTGTAGAGTAGTTATGTGATACGTTGTAGGTTATTTTTTTTATTTAAAATAAATAAGAACACATAAAGCAGCCTGAACATTTGTCCTAGTGATTTTATTGACTGGCACAATGACACCAGTTGCGTACTTACATTGATTTGTGCATACAGGAAAATCTACAGGAATTTCATCCCCGTTTCACAGTGAAAATACAAGGAAAATTAGGGTGCACTACAGGAAAATGCTTTGCCTGATCTGGGAGCACTGGAGTGCTCACAGTTCAGTAGCTGGATCTAGCCGGCCTATGGGATAGAAAACTTTAGCTGCACTGATCTGGCTCACATTTATCACGTGAATCCTGAACTATATTAGCAACTGGAACAGATATACATAAGCCTGAAAGACAGAGAAACAGAAACGCGCCATACCTGTCTTGCAGTCAGTCGTGTGCTGGGGTTAAATGTGAATAAACCCTGTAAAAGTTCTATTAAGTCATCCCCTGCTGCACTGAAAATGTGCTGGAGTGGAGTTCCTGGGAAGCTTTTAAATGACACATAGTCTGGAAGACTAGACATACCCTGTGACAAGAAAAATAAAAACATGACTATGTACAAGCAAACAAAGCATGAAATGTAACATCAGCAAAAATCTCTCATTTTCATGCATATGTACTATTCTATTTAACTAGCGCACTCTGCCACACTATTTATAAAACATGCACTTGGCCCAGTGACGGGTTGAGGCGCTGGATGCCACACCTCGTGCTATGCCAGCAACCCAGGTTAGGAATGACCTTGGGTCGTCAGGGTGCGGGGGGGAGGGTGGAGCAAGATTGAGCATGTCGATGGACAAATCTCTTCTCCCGAGGGTGGTGAGATTGGGTTGGCGCCCCTCCATAGTTCCTCTCCCCCCAGGTGGCAGTCCGGTGGGTAGCGTAGGCGGAGACAGGACAGTTACAGGAGGTGGAAAGGGCTGAGCTGGTGCCATGGGGTGCATAATGTGCCTCCACATGCTCACAAAGCCGTGTGCTGGGGCCTTGGGAGGGGGGTCAGGGGAGAAAAATCTGTAAATACCTATGTGTCCCCGTTGCCAGTTGGCGGGAGGAGGTGATGGGGAGCAAATAACTCCATTAAAAAAAATGCACTCAATCTAGGCAAAGCAATATAGCGGTAGGTACAAAAATATTGTCTCCAGTTGCAATGAAGGAGGTAGCTGGGACAGTGTTATGCACAGTATGTTGAAAACATTACAAGTTATGTGGTACAAAAAGATGTTTGTAGTCTACAAACCATGCACTAAGAAATGTTTGGGAAAGCATTTAATTGCTCCTTCAACTGCACACTGCACTTAATGGTTTTGGGGATACCATTTGCATATATAATATAGCCAATTTCTATATTTTCAAAGGTTTTTCACTTTACAGTTGAAACAGGTAACTGCATTATTTTTATGGGTTTAAATTAACAACTTAGCCATGTGCATTCTTCTGTGCAATTTGGCGGGGGGGGAAGTAAAGGTGCACTCTCCTTACCTTCAATGAGTCACAGACGACATGACACACTAGGTATGAAAGGTGGCTAGGACGGGGGGGGTAGTCTAGCGGCTGACTGAGTTAGACGGGTTTGCCTCAAGTGCCCATCAGATTCCCACTTACAACTGTATTAAGCCAGTCAACTTTTATTTATTTTTTGCTTCTTAAAGCAGTTTGTGAGAAAGCGTGAACTTGTGCATTACTCAAATATACTTTTGGCTGGTAATAACCATGGGGAGACCAAGAAATATAACTTTGGGGAATGGTGGTAGGAGAAATCGCAGGCCGCAGCCAACACCACTGAACCGCTAGCTGTGAGTAAAGAAGGAACCGGAGAAGCTGAGCAGACTTAGATTGTAAGGTTGACTCTTAATAATCATGTCACCACTATGGAGGCAAAAATGGAGTAAAATCAGTGTGGACACAAGACTGGCGATGGACTCAGTTACCAGATTCTTGGCAAAAACTGCTGGGTTGGTTAAGGACTTCTCCAATGCAGGCTGAAGTGTTTAGAGAATGGAGCAAGAGCTGTACACCTGTGTCTGGCTGATATTCCAGAGGGTGAGGAAGGAGAGGCCCCAGTCTCACTTGCATCATCTTCTTATATGGTGAACATTTTAAGGGCTTACATAATCACCCTGGCCAGGCACCCAACAATCCGGAGTTACTGCATACATCACTGGTGATTACTGGATGAATGCAATCTTGTCCAAAAAATGGCCAAAACTAAGAGCTTCTGACTTTGGCTGATGGAGTACCACTTCATATATTTACGGACCTTACTTTCGCTACAAGGGAGAGAGAGAGTCTAAGTTTGATGCAGTTTGTGAAGGACTTCAAGAACTGAGAATATCAAACTCCCTCCAGTTGCCAGCAAAACTGCAGCAAACTTATGCTGGTAAAGTTTTTTTTCCTACACTGATCCTGCGATGCCTGTAAGAAACATTAAGAGATTAAAAAAAGGCTTTGATGATAAGGAAGATCATCTGGATTCGGATATTGAGGATTGAGCTTACTTAATTCTAATTTAACAAGTTGTTTTTATTCAACAAAGTTTGCTATGCTGTTTTTCCAAGACTTTGCCTAATTGTTCACATTTAAAAATGTAAGTACTATGCCCCATGTATAGCTATTTATACCAGGAGCTGGTGCCAATGAATACTGTTCTACTTACTTGGAACATATATTAGGTTCTGAGTGACATGTTGACTATTCTACAATTATTTCCCTTACTTTAAAATTACTGTGGGTATCTGGTATGCAGTGGGGAGCAACCCTGTTACACAGAGTGATTTACAACTGTTGCTACCTGGATTAAGCTGCCCATTCCAGTTACAAATGTAAGAGGAACTATGTATTAATATGTTTTTGCTATTGGTTATCAAGGGTGTTGATGAATTGGTTCATAACAATACTATCTGGTAAGAATTGGAGCACCTTCAATTATGTCCTAATTTTATTAACATTATGTAATGTATTCCCCCACCATGTGGGCCAAAGAGTGCCGAGAACTGAATCCTATGGTAGTTTTAATTTTCATACCAATGCTGTTCCTTGTGCTCAGGTATTCTTTTGTAATGTAATGCACTTTTTAAAATGAATCAATACAAAGTTAAAAAACAGATGGCTAGGGTACCCACTCCCACCCCAAAGGAAGAGGGAAGAACCAGAGTGCATTGGGGTCTTTGTCTGTGCAAGCCTTCTGTTCCTGACAATACATGTTTGCATCTTTTGCATTTGAAATTACCAGCCTCCGTGAGTGAAAGAAGAGGAGAGATGCACACCTTCGCTCTTTTTTTTTCCCTCAACAAGTGATATGACTAGCTAACCATGTAAGGTAACACCCTTCTGGCATTTACTGCTGTGTGTCCTCCTTTCCTTTTGTTTTCTTCTGTGCAATTAAACCGACAGTGGCTCCTGGCAGCATTCACCAAAGTCAGACCTTTGCTGGGTGACAAAGCCAAGGGGTTCTCTAATATCTGAAATGTAGCTACAGAAAAAAAAAGAAGTAAATTGCAGGGGCTAATGGAAAGTATATAATTCATAATTCTGTCAGCAAGAAGTGGAATCAAGCTCACACTGATGCAACAGTTAAAAGGTGTGCTGATATTGTAGGGAGAGTGGGGAGCAACTAACTATACATATACATATACTTTTAGAACTGTGTGTTTGATTTTATTTATGGAGCCCTGTTCATCCAAACGGAAACAGGAAGAGAGTGGCTAGGCTCACTGCGTGGGTCCAGGCTACTGCGAGTGCTTTTCTAGTGCTTTTATTGCATTTTAAAGCAGATATAGCTTGAAGGGCCTTGAAATACATCTTGTGGGCTCCAAATTCGGCAGTTTAATACTGTTTTAAAAACAAAATTGTTGCAAGTGCTCCTGTGACCTCACGAAGGCACTTCCGGGTCACTAGACCTATAAATCTTGCCCCTGCAGCGAGCAGGGCGTGCATCATCGCGCGCAGACACGCGTGTCTGTGTGTGTCTGCCGTGTCCACTGAGGACGCAGAGAGCAGGAGTATAGATCTTGGAAGTAGAACACAGGTAAATAATATAGGGATACATTGCAACAATAAGTACTTGAGAATAGAAGTGCGAGAATATCCAGTAAAAATGGCACAAGGCAGGGGTAAAGCCAAAAAAGTACAGAAACAATGCATGCAATGTAAAATGTTTATGAAGGGGGATAAATACCAACAATTCAGATGCAGTAACTGCATCTTAGTGGAAACACTCCAGGAGGAAATAAAAATACTCTTGGGAAGGCTGGAAGTTAAGGAGGAGATGGGTGACTTGGAGCAATTCATAGACTCTGTGTCAGAACTACTTACAACACAAGGGGAAGCAAAGAGGCTAGTATTATAAGTAGCACTCCTAGCTGTACACTTGGGAAACATAAATCTGCATCCAAGAAATTGGTTAAGGGTAGGTCTCTTAGAGTGAACAAAAATAAGCAAACTCAAATAAGGAAGGGAACTTTTCAGAGCGAACTTTTACAGCTTACCAATTAGCTATGAAACCTTAAGCCAAGTACTAGTACCAGATATAGAAGGCAACAATGAAATAATAACTGAGAAAGAGAATAAGGAACCTGGGGTATTCGTTATATCAAAGGAAATAAATCAAACTGAAAATACACCTGATGTTGGGTCATTATACACTGCAGCAACAAACGGCCTGCCCCAAAAGGAAAAAAAAGAACAGGATATTCTTGTAATAGGAGAGTCAATTACAAAGGGAATTGATGAAATATTTTGCAATAACAGAATAATGCAGATGACAGTTAGTATGTTGCCTGGGGTGAAGGTGTCAGATTTGGAAAATTTATTGGATGGCCTAATGGAGAATATATACAAGCCCTTGGTTATAATGCATGTAGGGACTAATGATATTGGCAAAAACAAAATGGAATTAATACAGCAATGTTTTATGAATATTGTAGAAAGAATCCAGGCTAAGGGAGCTGATCTTATAATTTCAGGGATTCTGCCTGTGCATGGGCCAAATGATTACAAAAATGGTGCCATAAAACAAGTGAATAAATGGTTACGCTCTTTCCGTATGACCAAAAATATTGGGTTCATGGATAGTGCCATGACATTTCAAAACCAAAATGCCATTAAACACGACGGACTTCACCTAAACAGAAAAGGGACCAGAATCCTGGGCACTAAAATAAAGTGATAAGCTTTCATTTAAACTGGAAAGTGAGGAGCACAAATCTTCAGACATAAGGGTAAATACTGGTGGCAGT
The DNA here is from genome assembly GCA_016271365.2 of Neoceratodus forsteri. Classification (NCBI taxonomy): domain Eukaryota; kingdom Metazoa; phylum Chordata; order Ceratodontiformes; family Ceratodontidae; genus Neoceratodus; species Neoceratodus forsteri. The sequence goes on along the minus strand of CM057454.1, from coordinate 1,072,979,487 downwards.
TCATCAGGGGTTGACCTGGTTTTAACGGGGAATGCAATCAAAGGTTGGAACATGGTATTATTAAATGCAAGGAGTCTAAGGAATAAGTCTGATGAATTTCAGAACATGTTAACAGTCAACAGCATAGACATAGCGCTGGTGAATGAAACCTGGTGGGATGACACAGACAGTTGGGAGAGGAACATCACAGGTTATAAGTCGTTTTGTAGAACCAGACCTCAAAGAAAAGGAGGGGGGGGGTTGCTATATACATCAGGGAATCTTTAAACTGTGAGCAGGAAAATATACAATTGGACAGTGTGGAAATGCTTTGGGTAAAAATCATTAATAAATCTTATGCCAAAACAAGTCTAGGACTGGTGTATAGACCCCCATCTATCAATAAACAAGAGGAAGACCTTCTTATGGATTACATCTCTAACTTAGATCCAGCGGATAATTTACTCTTGAAAGGGGATTTCAATATGCCTGGAATTGACTGGTTAAATTTTAGAGCTAGGACCAATACAGAAAAAAAGATTCCTTGAAGTAGTAGATCGGATTGGAGTAGAACAGAAAGTTATGGCTGCAACCAGGGGTCAAAATACATTGGACAAGTGGAAACATGCCAAGGGTACCGTAATACCATAATTCCCAGAAGCCTCAGTATTGTCCTGGCGGGGACATGTGACTTACCGGAAATCAGACATCACCGCAGTCCAGAATGCTTGCCAAGGAGCAGGAGGAAGGGCCCAACCCCTTACCCTGACACCAAATGGAGAATCTCTTCCATTTGAAGGCATAGCATTTTCTGGTCGACTCCTTACGGGATGCCTCAACAGTGTTGAGAACCTCGCCGGAAAGACCCAAGGCCTGTAACTCTAGCCGCTCAGGAACTAGGCCATCAGGTGCAGGGATTGAAGGTCCGGGTGGAGAACCTTCCCCTGGTTGACTGAGATCAGGTCCGGGCGGGCTGGAAGCCGCCTCGGGAGCCTGGAGCTGAGGCTGAGGAGATCTGGATACCAAACTGGCGGGGCCAGTCTGGGGCTACCAGAATCACCTGTGCCTTGTCCCTCCTCGCCTTGAGAAGCACCTTGTGGATCAAGGGAAATGGATGAAAGGCGTAGAAGAGGCCCGGGGTCCATGGCCTCGAGAAGCCATCCCCCTGCAGCAAGCCCTGCTGAGGGGGGCGGGCATGAAACAGCCTCAGCTTCGCATTCTCCCTGGAGGCAAACAGGTCCACCTGAGGTGTGCCCCAGTGGGAAAACAGATCACGTACTACCTCTGGCAGGAGAGACCACTTGTGAGATGCAGCACCTATCTGGCTTAGGGCATCAGCCAGTGTTGGAGGCTCGCACCACATGGATGGCTAGGAGATCCGCCTCCAGTCTGCTCACGAGGGACCAAGTGCGGAGAGCTTCCTTGCACAGGAGCAAGGAGCGCATCCCGCCCTGGCAGTTTAGGTAGTACATGGTCATGGTATTGTCCGTCTGGACCTGGACCACTTGACCCCATACAAACGGAGCGAAGGCGGTGAGGGCTAGTCGGACGGCTCAAAGCTCCAGCAGGTTGATGTGGCATCGAGACTCCTGAGGGGACCAGAGGTCATGCGCTCTGTGCTCCCCCAAATGGGCACACCAACCCATCAGAGAGGAGATTGTTAGAGTGACCGTCAGCTCGGGGCGGACAAATAGGATGCCCTCCTGCAGATGAGCTGGAACGATCCACCACTGGAGAGCATTCCACATCTCCTGGGTCACTGCCACTGGCTGATCCATTGGCCGGCCAGTCCCCATTGTAGGGGATGCATGTGCCAGCGGGCCAAACAGACCACGCTGGTGCAGGCCGCCATGAGGAGCAGGAAGTCCCGGGCAGGGCGCAATTGCCCAGCCAGAAATGATTGGGCAAAGAAGGAAAGAACCTCGGCCCTGTCTGCCGGGAATCATGCTCTGGCTCGAAGAGAGTCGAGCTCTGCCCCGATGAACTGAATCACCTGCGTTGGCACGAGTTCTGATTTGGCCTCGATGATGAGGAGGCCAACCTAAGAGCAGATCCGGAGGGCCAGATCCCTGGATTGCTCCACCTCCGGTCTGGAGGGGGCTGCAATCAGCCAGTCGTCCAGGTAAGGGTACATCCAGACCCTTCGGTGCCACAGGAATGCTGTCACCACTGCCATGCATTTGGTGAAGACCCTGGGAGCTGGAGAGAGGCCGAAGGGCATGGCCCGGAACTCGTAAAGGGACCCCTCCGCTCTGAAGTGGAGGAATCGCTGGTGGGACGGACGGATTGGGATGTGAAAGAACACATCCTGGAGGTCCAGAGAACAGAATCACATGCCTCGGTCCAAGGATGGAATGATCTGTGCCAGAGTGACCATCCTGAAGGTTCGAGACCTTAGGAACTTGTTCAGGTCATGCAGGTGTAGAATGGGGCACCAGCCCCCGTCTGTTTTGGGACCAGGAAATACCTGGACACAAACCCTGGGTCTGGTGGAGGATCCGCCACCTCCCTGATCACCTCCTTCTGGAGGAGCAGGGCAATGTCGGCACGACAAGCCGACAGAGGCTGCGAACCCCGTAGCCCCCCATGGGGCGATGGCTCGATAGGGTGGGGACTGCTCGAATTCCAGAGGCAGACCCTTTCCTACCACTTCCAACACCCAGTGGTCCGTGGTGATAGCGGACCAGGCGGAAAGGAAGTGGCGGAGCCATCCCCCTACAGGGGGAGTGACGAGGCTAGGGGCAACACCCCTCAACCCGTCACTGGGCAGGCTTGGAGGAAGGACCAGCTGAGGGACGTCCTAGGCCTTCTCCTCCCAGCTTCCTGCTGGAAGAAGCTGCAGGCTTGGCTTTGGGGTGCCAAGCGCGAGCCTGCTGGCCCTGGCGCTGGTGTTGCTGGGCCGGACGTGCCGCAGGGGCAGAAGGCCAAAAGGGCTTATGCTGCTGCTGCCGGCCTTTGTCCTTCTGGGCAGACGTGACAGAGTCCAAGGTGGCACTGGACTTCTCAAACCTCTGCAAGTGACCCTCCACCCCGGGACCGAACAAGTCGGTACCCAGGAAGGGAACGTCTGCCAGCTTGTGCTGGGTATCCGCCGTGAAGGTGGAGATCCGCATTTAAGCTCTGCAGCGCATGGCCACTGCAGCCGCTACTGACTGGGCACAAGAGTCTCCAATGTCAAGAACAGTTTGGAGCTGTTGCTTTGCCACCGCCCTTCCCTGATCCCGCACCTGCTTGACTGTAATCTGGAGGTCAGCCAGGAGATGAGGCAACACCTCATCCAGGGAGCCCAAAAGGGCATGGGAAAAGTGTGCCATCAGTATGGGTGAACTAGCTTGATGAAGGCCTAAGGAGGACGCAGCACAGACTTTACGCCCGGCGTAGTCCAGTTTCTTGGACTCTTTGTCGGGAGGCTTGTTTCTGGAATGCCGGAAAACACTGAGTCACTAGCCCCTCCGCAGAGGGGTGCTCCGAGAATCCGGAGAGTGAGCCGGTGGGAACAGCATACTTCCTGGCCATCGGAGCTGGACAAGAAGCTGGCCGCTGCCATGGCTCCAAAGCCGGGCCAACAATGGCTTTGGCCACAGGAAAGGCCTCCGTGGGAGAATCCTCAAGGTCCAGTATCTCTGTGAGGGGATACCTGGCCTGCTTTGACACGGGTTTGAGCTTCATCCCAGTAGACTCTGAGATGAGCAGAAGCATTCCCATGAACGAGGATGGGCTCTCGTCCACCGACTGTCCCCCAGTGGACTCCAGGTCGAGAGGCCTGGAGAACAGGGAAGAGTCATTGTCAGACTCCGAGGAGTCTGCAAACAGCTGCCGAGGGCCTGAGCCACCCTCCACCTGCCAAGGCCGATCGGGAGTGAGGGTGACAGACAACCGATGGGGCAACCCCTGACCCGACCAAGAATCCTTGGTCAGAGCCCCAGCTTTTGGTTGTGGAGGCGGGGGTTCCACCACGAGTGGTGCAGCTGGTTTCGTCCGAACAACCGGTGCCGGCTTCGGCCCCTCTATGACAACGAGGGGTTGTTTCGTCCGCTCAGGTGACAGCCACTTAATGGCCTGGGAAGCGATGGAGTCAGCTTGTTACCGGGTCAAAAGGAGCTGCTGCCACATCAGATTCTCGTAATCGGACACAATTTGCGCCTGAGACCTATCCTCTGAGGAAGATGAAGATGAGGATGAGTGGCCGCCGCTTCCTCAGTGCCCAGACTGAGACAGCTGATGTCGGCGGGATCGGCTGGACCGAGACAGAGACCTCGGTGTTTCCGAGGGTGGGTTTGGGAGGGAGCGGGGGAAACCCGTTCCTCCATCAGCTCGGAAACCTTAACCGGGGACTCCAGCACAGGAGGCACAGGTAAGTCCTCGATTTCTACTTGGGGAACCGGTGAAGAAGGGCTGTCGGCTTCTCCAGTCGACAGCCCGTCCGACGGGTCGAGTAAAATCTCGACTGCATCGACGGGTGTCTCGGACGGCTGACCTGACGGGGACACCGTGAAGCCAGCGGCCTTAGCCGCAACCTCGACCGAAGTCGAGTATCAACTATCCGGGGAAGGGGAACTCTCCCGCTCCCATGAACATCGATGGTGGGACTTACCCATTGAGTCCTCTTTCTTGGACTGAGAGGAATGTCCTGATGGCACCTCTCCCTTAGTAGAGAGGGACTGACAAAGCTCCTTGAAAGAAGCCGTGTAGGAGGAGCCCAAAGAGAGCGGGATAAATGCCACGACTGAGGAAGAAGTAGATGCGGCCTGGGCCGCCTCCTCCTCGAGGGCAATCATTTGCTCAAGTTGCTCAGCCGAGCCCGCCGACACCGCTAAAAGGGCCTCCTTTGACTTCACCGGAGGAATAAGTCTCTCGGGGCAACCAAGTTGAAGTCTGGCAGCACGGCCTTCAAGAACGTTGACCGAGAAGGACTTGCACAATTAGCAGGCCTGTGGATCGTGATCGAGCCCAAGGCAGTAAACGCACGTGGAGTGCAGATCGGTCCGAGACATCTTCTGCCCACAAGGGTACTGCTGAAATCTGGCAGTTGACTTGTCCATTGCAGCCGAGAAGGAAGAAAAAGACTGAAGTCTAGTAAATTTAAGTATGAGTTTCGGTTTAACCGATGAGTTTGGATCCAGGCCTAAGCGCAGAGCGCAAAGGAGGGAACCTGAGCTTCCAAGCGGTAAGGAAGATCTGGCGTCATGGGGCGGAGCCGAGAGTTTTATCACCCGGGTGGGTGAGAGGAGCCAGCTTGAAGACCTACTAGCAAGATTTAAAGTGGCAAGGAACCTGCCAGTAAGTGTGGATTGAACAACATATCCATGTCCCTAAAACCATATTTTTCTTTTTTTTTGTTACCTCCACCCTATATCTGTAACCATCAGCCTAATTTTTTTTATAAACTCCTCCAAAATTGCCTTTTATCACCATCTTTCACTGCACTACTACCCTTGTTTTGATACCAGTACCCAGTACTCTAAACCTTACTTAAAACCACTTATGTACATGTACATTGTATATAGGAGGCCCAAGGGATAATACACCTTCGGCACAGATCACCACAACCAGTGCCCTATATCTGCAGGCTATGGGGATCCCTGCTATGGGACCTGACACTTAAGGGCACTAAGGAAACTCAGTGATGTGCTAGCTACCCCACTGACAGCCTTGTTAAACAGATCACTGGAAACAGATGTGGTTCCAGAGAACTGGAGAAGAGCAGATGTGATCCCTTTGTGTAGCAGCAGAAGCAGGCAGGAGGCAAGCAACTATACAAACTGGTTAGTCTCACTTCAGTGGTGGGGGGAATTAATGGGAACTCTGCTAAAGGAGTATTTGGAGTACTATGGGGAATTCTTCTTTTGACCCCCCCACCAAACTAAATAACCCTGTTCTCCCCACCATCCGAACCTTCCTGTACGCTTTAGCAGTGGTGGTTGGACGAAAGAGCCCATTTCCAATAGCTAGATGTTGAAGGGCAGTTAATATCTTTAGGGACTGTCGGCCCAGCGGTTGGATTTCCGCTTGCGATGCCGGCGACCCGGGTTCGGGAACAGATCCGGATCGTTGGAGGGCCGGCTGGGGGAAGAAGGATCGAGCGTCCCCAGGACTGCTCTCCTTCTCCAGGGGGGAGGGTGGCCTTGCAATCGGTGGAGGAGCGACACCTGGTGGAGACCGGGTTGACACCATGCACAGACGTATAAAGTACAGGGAGGCAGACGTTAAGATGTCATTGCACATCTCTGCCCCAGCTTAAAGCGAGAAAAACACTGCATCAGACGTCTCCATGACGCCCTGCCCCCGGGCCCCAATTAGCTACTCAGCCGGCTCTCCCTACCAGATACTAGGAGCATGGCACTGGTACCCAGACGGTGCTGTGATCTCGCCCTCTGAGGGGTAAGTCAGAGGTAACCGGGAGAGCGCAGGCACATGAGTGATGGAGGTACGAGGGGCGCCATGACCAGGGCAGAGCTCAAGATGTCTGAGCAGGCAAAAAGCATAGCACATTTAAGAAAATATATATATATATATATATATATCTATCTATCTTTAGGGACGATGAGGAGCTTTTGCTTTTTGTACATTAAAGGTACGGTATTGTGTTATTAATGTGCATGAATGATATAGGTTGCTACCTTTTCCATTGCTATAATCTGTCTCAGAATCCGCTTCCTCGGTTTGATTATAATCTTTTATCTTGCCCATATGGCAGTGAGAATAAAAGGGTAGGGACAGCTTTGTAATGCTCATCTTACAATGCTGACAGTCATACTGAGAGCACGTTGAGTCAGTGTAAGAGAGCAGCTATTTTTTTTTTTTTTTTAATCTAAGACCAACTCAGGGATTTCTTTCCTCATTTTGATTATAAATGGTAATCATACCTACTTGGCAGTTAGAACAGAAGAGTAAGGACGGTGTTAAGATGCCCATCCTACAATGCTGGCTGTAATGCGGTGAGCAGTTTACACAGAAACATAGACTTTGACGGCAGTTAAGGACCGCTTGGCCCTCCCAGTCTGCCCATTTCCCTACCTATTGGATAAGCTGCAGATTCAAGTTTACCAACAGCCTACTTCCTCCTACCCCCCACTATAATTGCCTTATGTCTGTCCCATGCATTCTTAAATTCCCCCACTGTTTTTTACCCCACAACCTCCTCAAAAAGGCGGTTTCATGCATCTACCACCCTCTCCAAGTTTGCATGAATAAGACACAGTAGTGATTTGGGCATTATTATGACAGAGATCTTAATATTACAGTGTCTACTTGGCTCCTTTTGTTAATTACACCCTCGACTTTATCATAACATGAGCTATGATCTGTTTAACTGTAGGACTTGACCCTTATACTGGCTATACTTAGAATTTACACTGATTGGTCAGAGGGGAGGAAACTGCTGGGCTAGTTTCAAAATGTCCCTGTATGATGCGCATAGCACAGCTGTGAGTAGCATGGATAACTATATCTGTACAGTATATTGAGTGAAACTGCAGGGACAGTTTTGATTTGTCACCACGGTTTTTGCTGGTAGCCTTGTGAATAACTTTATTACCGAACAAAGAATGCAACTTGTATAAATAGTGTTACAGATTGAGTCTTGTGAATTATAGAACTCTCTAAAGTGACAGCTTTTTAATCCACTGCGCTTCACAGAACATATTAGTTGGCAGATGCAGGTGTTGCAGGCACCCTAGTGCTTATGCATCAAGTATTGCTCAACCAAGTAAAATATGAAAAATAATGTGATGACTTACTAACTCTGCACGGAACTCAGAGTGGGGCATCCTTGCCATTTTAGCACTTTTGTGTGTGACAGACTAGGGAAATCCTTTGTTGGAACTAACAGCCTATACTCTCCGCTTGTGGGGCGTGATGAAGAATGAATGAATTAAATCTGAGATGAATACTCAGAAAGATGGCGGCCACGCTGGACTAACCTGTCCCCACACATTTTTAGAGAGCACATTTTGTTAATTTTTAGTTTTGTCAGAGCAGTTAGTTAGGGGCCAAGAAGTGAGGTTTTTAGCGTTATGTTCGTTTAGTTTCTTCGTTCGTTTTATTGTTCTTTAGCAGTTGTAAAATGTGGTAATTTGGATGCCACATATCGTGAGGTCTGCATTAGTTAGTCCTCTTTATTTCTTGTCATCTTCTGCTAATACTCATCCCGATCTGTACTCTGGTTTATCCTTCCTAGTGACTCTCACCTGAATCAGGCTTGAGGATGAGGAGACTGTGGAGGAACTGCCTGTGTGATCTGAGGTGCGGTGTCCTTGGGAGTTGAGAGGAGGAGCTGCGATCATATCCTGCTACCTTCGGCTGCTGAATCGAAGTATAACTATGGTTCGGTAGCGGAGTGGAGGTACTGTGTTGGTTTATCCTACCTGGTGACTCTCACCTGAATCAGGCTTGAGGACGAGGAGACTGTGGAGGAACTGCCTGTGTGATCTGAGGTGCGGTGTCCTTGGGAGTTGAGAGGAGGAGCTGTGGTAGTGTCCTGCTGTCTTCGGCTGCTGAATTGAAGTAGAACTATGGTTCGGCAGCGGAGTGGAGGTACTGTGTTGGGACTGGGCTGTTGGACTTCTACGGAGTTTCAGTGGTTGTTGGGACTGCTTCAATTTTGCTGATTCGGTTGTCTGGATCAATTTTCTCCTTTTTTCTCGGTTTTCGGGACATTTGGTGAATCTGTTATCCTTATTACCCCAACCTGAACCTGGGGGGTGCTGTAGGTGGGATTGATAGTGTGGAGGACCGGACCTGCGGTTGTCTGAGGACGAACGGCTGGTGCGTGATCCTTGTTGGTCTTGGGGGGGGGGGGGGCTGAAGAGCCTGTCCCTCATCTGGATCTATTACGCTTAGATCCCCCATTGGTGTACTTCTCGGGGGATGGTTTGGTGGTTTGGAGAAGATCAGAAGACAAGAAGAGAAGCAAAGAAGCAGAGTTTTGTGTGGAGGCCCATTGATTTTCTGGGCCTAAAATTGGTGAGAGAGTGACCTGCCGAGTAGTGACTGAGGCCCACAGCCCAGGAGACTGTTCCAGGATATAGGTCAGACTTTCTCCTATTCTCTTGCCTGGTGGATAGTGAGAATGCTTCATTTTTCCTTTGTAGACAGTTTAAATGACACATTATGGACAGCGAGAGTGTCCTGTTCTTTACAGACTGTTTAAGTGATATATTGTACCCCCAGCCGAAGTGAGAGATTGGTGGGGGGGGACATTTTCTCTGGTGAGGTGAGAGCTGCCAGAGGTCAAACTATCTGCTGGAGAGAACTGTGGCAACCTTTTCCAGAACTTGTTTTAACTTATAATCTGCTCTGTTTTATTTATTTTGTTTTTATTTATTGTTGTATGGTGTGTGGTATATGATTGAAAGGTGAGTGATTGGGTGTGTAGTGTGGTGTTGTTTGGTGTGTATTTATTGTAGGTGTTCTGAGTGTGTGAAGATGTGTTGGGGAGTTATTCGGACGGTCAGGCATTATTCCCCCTCCCGGCTTAAAGACCTCCACCTTTTTAGATGTCCTTCTCTATCTCCGGAGGTTTATAGATGGTGTAGGGCTCTGGGGATTGTGAGGAGGAGGAGGGCGGGGGCAGGGCCTGGAGGGGGAATGGAAAGGAGTGGTCGGATTGGGATAGCGGGGACAAGAAGACACCCTGGGGCAAAATGGGTTCAGGAGAGGGGTCCTCCTTGCTTGATTCCCATACCCAAGGGTTCTGCTTGTGGCAGGCAGGTGGCTCACTCTTCACCAGCAACTCATCCTACTCGGACGGTGTTATGTAATGCCAGGTCCATTAAGAGCAAGACGGCTATAATAGCTGATCTTGTAGGGTCATCGGGCCTGGCATGCATCACCGACACCTGGCTGGATGATAACGCTGGCCTTATTTTGGCTTCAGCTTTACCAGCCGGCTACTCGGTGATACACCATCCGAGGTTGGATCGCAGGGGCGGGGGAGTGGCCATCTGTTTTAGATCAGAACTGAACCTGGTGGAGGTACCAGTGGGAATCACCAACTTCTTTGAATGTATCGTGAGTGAGGGTGTGGGGTGCAGGATTCTTCTCATTTACCGTCCACCAGGTAATGGGAATGCCTTTCTGCGGGAAGTTGCGGACTTCCTTGTCAACCTGACATTGGGATCCTCCAGATGGCTGATCCTGGGGGATTTCAATGCCTGGGTCCACGATGAACTCTCGCAGTTTGGTCAGTACTTCCTCCAGCTTATGAATTCCCTGGGCTTCACACAGGTTATTTCCTCCTCGACCCATATAGATGATCATTCATTGGACTTGGTGTTCCTCCTGGGGATGGAGATATCCGACTTGGTGGTGGAGCCAGTCGGTTGGTCTGACCATCACACCAGTGGGTTCAGTTTCCTGCCCCCTCCCAATAGGTCGGCCCCTACGGAGATGGTCCGGTACCGCCCTTTGAGGGGTGTTACCTCGGAGGGCCTGATGGCGGTGCTTGACCTATTGAGTTTGCCGAGTGAATGCATGGATCCTGGGGATCTGGTTCTTGCCTATAATGAGGCAGTAGAAGGGGCCCTGGATTCCATTGCTCTTGTTCGAGTTCGTCCCCTCACCCTTCGCCCCAAGTCTCCTTGGTTTGATGAGACATTGAAGAGAGTGGGAAGAAGGCTTGAGAGATGTTGGTGGAAGTCGGGTCTGGAGTGTGACAAGCTTAGTTTGATGGATCATTATCTGGTCTATCAATCAGCAATTACCCGTAAGAAGGCAGAATTTCTGTCCAGGGAAATTGCTGCTGCGCAGAATAGACCAGCCCAGCTCTTTTGGACTGTGGACAGATTGTGCAATCCAATCTGTCTTCAGCCTGAGAGAGCATTTTCACAGGAATGGTGTGAGGAGTTTGCTCGATTCTTCGCAGATAAGGTTGCCACAATCAGGTACGATCTCCGTCCAACTCTTTCTAACAGGAGTTGCGATGGTCGGCAGGAGATGTCTGACACCCAGTTTGTGTGGTCTGACTTTGACCTACCCACAATCAATGACATAGTGATGATCGTCCAGTTGTTGCGACCGACCAACTATAGTTTGGATCCGGGCCCCAGGCGCCTTTTAGTAGGATGTGTGGATAAAATTGGCCTGGTCCTTGCCAAGATAGTCTGGTTGTCATTGGAGAAGGGGATCTTTCTGGATCCCTTGAAGGAAGCCGTGACTCAGCCCCTTCTTAAAAAATCCTCCTTGGACCCGGACTATTTGACTAACTACAGGCCTGTCTCTAACCTGCCTTTTGTAGGTAAGGTTATTGAGAAGGTGGTTGCGTCGCAGCTGGATGGTCATTTGACCAGTCACAATGTCTATGATTCTCTCCAGTCTGGATTTAGGAAGAGACATAGTACTGATACAGCCCTTGTTCGGGTACTAAATGACCTCCTAATAGCGAGAGATCGAAAGACCCATTCCATCTTGGTCCTTCTTGATCTCTCTATGGCATTTGATACCATTGGCCATGGAGTGCTTTTGAAACGCCTGAGGTTTACCTGTGGACTATCTGGCCCAGTCCTCAGTTGGTTTCGATCATTCCTTGAGGGTAGGACTCAGAGGGTGGTGTCCGGGATTTTTTCCTCGGCATCACTCTCCCTATCCTCCGGGGTGCCACAGGGCTCCATTTTGGCACCCATGTTGTTTGCGGTATAGATGCTGCCGTTGGGAGCGATTATTAGGCAGTACAGCTTGAGTTTTCTCTGCTATGCAGATGATACTCAGCTGTACATGTCCTTTGTGCCCGACCAGGTGATGCTATCTCGGTTTTTAACAACTGTCTCACCGAGATCCAGAACTGGATGACTGTGAGCTGGTTGCAGTTAAACCCTACAAAAACGGAGGTGTTAGTTGTGGACCCAGGTCGTCGGGAGGCTGGTTTGCTGACAGGATCACCTTCGAGTCTTTGACTTGGAGGGGCCCAGTTAGCTACCTCAGACCGGGTGCGGAACCTGGGCATTATATTGGATGACTGCATAACCTTTAAATACCAGGTGTCGGCCGTTGTCAAAACCTCGTCTTACCATCTGAGGAATACAGCCCGGGTGAAGCACCTGGTTCCTGCTGATGACCTTCCAACGTTGGTCCACGCTTTCATTACCTCCCGCCTGGACTACTGCAACACCCTGTACCTAGGGCTACCGGGGGTGGATATCCGCCACTTGCAGTTAGTGCAGAATGCGGCAGCCAGTCTTTTGACTGGTACGACTAGGACCAGTCACATAACGCCTGTCCTCCGCGGACTGCACTGGCTGCCAGTACAGTGGCGGATTACCTTCAAGGTCGGTTTGCTGACCTATAAGGCACTACATCATCAGGGATCTAGTTACCTGCAAGATCTTCTTTGTCCCTACTGCCCCTCCTGTCCACTCCGATTCACCGATGAGGGATTGCTAGAGATTCCCAGGGTTCATTTAAAGACATCTGGGGCCAGATCATTTAGTTTTATGGCCCCAACCCTGTGGAATTCTCTACCTCATCGGGTGCAAGATTGACTGACCATCCAAAGTTTTAAGTCAGCATTAAAAACGTATTTATTTAGCCTGGCGTACCCTGATTTCTAAAAATATTTCATTGATGGATTTTATGATACTGTTTTAATTTTTGTGTTTTTGATTTAGTTATTGTAAATGCGCTTTGGTTTTGGAAGGGCGCTTTTTAAAAATAAAGTACTGATTGATTGAATGGAAGACATTCCTTTACTTTCTCTCTAAAATCCTGGACTGGCAGGAGTGCACAGGGGTGAGGAAATTGCACCCCTTTTCTCCACATTCTATCTGTGTACTCCTAATGATGCTTAGTAACAACCAGAGCTCCATGTGGCATGGGGGAAGGGGCCAATTGGTCGGGATCTGGTTCTGCCCGCCAGGCCAGTGGTACTTAAGACAATATAATAGCAGGGTTCAGCGCAGTTCACTATGTGCGCTGCCACACTGCACTTCTGCCTATAAGGTGAGAAAACTCTGCAACTTGCTTTTTTCAACTCATCCTTCTGCATAGCTTCCTTTTAAGGACTGAGAAATATAGTGGGAATATTATTTATATTTTTGCAGGTGCTGATTATGAAAACATTATAGTAAAAATATTCGAACCATGAGCACATAGTGCATGTAGTATGTTCATTTGTGTTATTATGACGATAATAATGACAGACTCGAGAAGTTGCTGCAAATACATATTTTTTAATGAATAAGAAAGGGTAACAACTAGGAGTGTTTACTATTATAAATTATGAGATAAATGAAATGTTTATTGCGTTTGTTTAAACTTAAGGATTTATACTTATAGTGGTTGTTAACATGTATTAAAGAAATGTACACAATTTATGAACTTGGGAAGTTTTGCACCATGTGCTGGGGAGAGATAGTCATTTGGTCAGACTACTTGAATATGTAGACAAGGAAAGAACAACAAAATGTTTCTTTCCTAGGAATTAGTGCTTTGAGACTTTATTAAATGTGATAATAGCTTTTTCAACATATATATTTTTTCTTCATGCAGGTATGGTATGGTATGTTATACTAAACTAACCTAGCTGTAAAGGCTGAAGTTTAGCTTATTACCACATGATACTCAGGTATGGGTGCTCTTAATATATGGAATTTAGTAATTTATAGATGTTTGCTAAAGGAGAACTGTGCTAAATCTACAAGTAATTTTTCTCCAATATAAGCTGTTTTTTTTTTTAAATACTGGTTCAATTTCTGTTATTCCTCTAGCTACGCAGACATATTAGTTATCTGAGTGGGGGTGTTTCTGATTTACATGCTGCTGGTTAGAACCATTTTAGAACTGTATGATGTAGTTTGTGTCCATGTTCTACTCTTTTATTGTTAGCACAATGCATCCATGTTCTACTACAGAACTCTGTGGCTGAGTGGGACATAAATTACATCATAAAGTTCTAACATGGTATTTACCACCAGACTGTAAAGCAGAAATGCCTTGTAAGATTACTAAAAGGCCTGTATAGATGGGACAATAACAGAATTTTAACCAGTACTTAAAAAACATCTTCTATTGGGAAAAATTACTTGCAGGTTCAGTGTAGTTCTCCTTCAACATTATGGGTGTGATTTTTAGGGTTGCTATGTAAAGTACGGTTACATAAGAACTTACTGTAACAGTAGATCTTTGAGAGGAGCTCTTGCAGCAGGCAAGAACCAATACGACTATGCCACCAGGTACTAGAACCCTACAGAAAAATTCTAGCTAGCAGTCTATAGCGGGGGACTACCCCCTAACGTCGGCCCCGCTCCTGACGTCGCCCATGGTATAAAGGGGCAGTCCCCCGGCACCACCTCAGTTCACCCACCAGAGATCCGGCTGTATGAAGGATGGTGAACAGAGGAGGTTCTAACATCCCCTAAAGGGAGAAGAAATGAAACCTTCCTAACGAAGGGGAAGGAGGGTGGGAAAGCATGCCTGCTGCACGAGCTCTTCTCGAAGATCTATTTTTACGGTAAGTTCTTATGTAACTGTACTATCTCGCTTCGAGATAGAGCTCTTGTGGCAGCCAATAACCATCAGGACGGACTGCCAAGCAGTACAAGGATAAGATCCAGGTCAGATGGGTGGTGAATATAGAAATCCTCGGTAGCTCCTAAGAGAGCAGTCCCTGGAGCATGGCTAGGCCAAAACTTTTTATTTATTTTTATTTTATTTAAACAGCAGTTTGGAAAACCTTTGAGCCATAGGCTCATTTACAAACGTACCTTGTCACAAACTTGCTCTCCTTCTGGAAACAATGTCCACACTGTAATACTTGATGAATGTAAGGACAGAATTCCAAGTGGCTGCAACACAGAGATCCACTGAGGACACATTTTTGAGGGATGCAAATGAAGTGGTGACACCCCTAGTGGACTGACCGTTAACCGAGCCTGGTAAAGGTTCGACATACTTTTGGTAGCAGAAAACTATACAACTGACCAACCATTTAGACAAAGTCTGCTTAGTCACTGGTGCCCCTAACATTATCAGGGCAAAAGATACAAACACCTGATGAGATTTTCTTAAAACGAAGAACATTATGAACATTCAGAGTATGCAACAAGGCCTCCCCTCTATTTGAGTACTCTGCATAATAAACTGGGAGATGAATGTCCTGATTTAGGGTGAACTCGGACACCTCTTTTGGGAGAAACTTAGGATTAGTGCGAAGGGATACCCTGTCCCTGTGGAAAATCAAATAGGGCTTTTTAAACACCAGAGCCTGAAGCACGGAAATCCTTCAAGCTGATGTGATGGCAACTAAAAATAGCGCTTTCCAAGACAAGAAGCACAGCTTGCAACTTGAGGCTGACTCAAAGGGAGGCAATGCAAGCTTCTCTAACAAAAATAAGAGATTCCATGGGGGAATAGGGTACCGAATGGATGGCTTAATGTGCATGATATCTCGCAGGAATACAGATCTATTTGTGAAAGGTTCCTGTCATCCACTAGAATATTTTAAGCTGACAGTGCAGAAAGGTGTACCTTTATGGACGAGTAGCTAAAACCTTCATTGGACAGGGAAAAGGAGATACTCCAGGACCGAATTCACTGGACAGCTGAATGGGTCCAGACAATGGGCACAAGCCCAAAGGCAGAAGCACCTCCATTTCATGGCATAGGTGGCCCTGGTTGAAGGTTTTCTCGCCGCCACTAGGACCTCCACTACCACTGCTGACACCCCGTACTGGTCCATGTCTAAGTGCAGGAGCCATGCATGCAGGTGCAGAGATTTGAGAGATTCGGATGTACTACAGTCCCTTGCTTCTGGGAGAGCAAGTGAGAGGACAGGGGCAGAAGAATCAGAGGTTTTATTGACAAATATTGGAGCAATAGGAACCAAATCTGCAGAGGCCAGAACGGTGCTATGAGAACAATTTCTGCTCGTTCCACTTGAAGTTTGAGCAGTACTCTCTGGAGTAGTGGGAAGGGAGGGAAAGCATAAAGAAACCTCCCTGTCCAAGAAAGGGACAACGCGTCTTGCTAGAAAACACCAGGCCCTGGATCTAGCAAGCAGAAACTGGTCAATTTGGTGTTGAGCGGGAATGCAAAGAGGTCCAGTTCTGGAATTCCCCATCTTTCGAACAGATCATCTACTACTTCCTGTAGTAATTCACACTCGTGGGCCTGAGACTTAGAGCAGCTTCGGCTGTCAGCTAACGTATTTTGTACTCCTGGAACAAGCACCGCTGTGAGTTCCTGCTTGTGCTCCACTGCCCAGTACCAGACTCGCATGGCCTCTCTGCAGAGGGGATAGGAGTGAGTGCCCCCTTGCTTGTTGATGTAAAAGACCACCGACATGTTGTCTGGCTGGATCAATAAGGGGCCTGAAAGAAGGTTCATCTGAAATGCCTGCAAGGTGTACAGAACAGCTTTCATCTCCAACACACTGATGTGGAGGCTGCATTCCAAAGGAGTTCACATCCTTCTTGTCCGATTTTCTTTGAAATGCATGCCCCACCCCAGTCCCGAGTCATCCGTTGTCAGTATTTGCTGAGGACTGGGACTTCAAAACAGAGCCCTGGTCTCTAGTCGGAAAAGGGTGAGCCACCATTCCAAAGTCTAACGCACAGCATTGGAGATCCGAACTTGCTGCTTGAGATTTTCTGAACACTGATCCCACTGTACCCTGAGGTTCCACTGAAGTGCTCTCATGTGGAGATGAGTTAAGGGCACTGTCATGATGGCAGCTGCCATGTGGGCTAGGAGTTGCAGAAGCATTCTGGCTAATATCTGGCTGAGGAGGTGATTTTCCGCGCCTGCACCCCCAGGCGATCTGCCCTGTCCGAGGGGAGGAAGACCTTCCCTTGGGCAGTGTCCAAGATGGCCCCTATGTATTGTAATCTCTGACTGGGCCAGGGATGCGACTTAGGAAGACTTAAGTTGATCCCCAGGGTTTGGAACAGTTGGAAAGTACTTTCCAGTGTGTGCTGCAGCTGGTCACTTGTGGGAGCTTTGCACAAAAAAGTAATCCAACAAAACTTTTGTTGAAAAAGTTGAGGTCAGCACTTATAACATGGCAATTGGTGAAACAAAATGGAAAAACCTTTATCTCCATAATACAAAATCACCATCAAATCAATGACAGAAACATCAACATTCCTAAAGACTGCGTACTGCCAAAAAAACATAAAGAACAGTACAGTAGACTACGACCAGTTTAGTTGACAGAATATTTATATGGGCACCACGGGAGTTTTGAAACTGAAGCTGCAAGTGCGCAACAAGCCATTTCTCAACTGACCCTGCAAAAGTTTTTCAATGTGGTAAGCTGTACTGTTCTTTATGTTTTTTTTGGCAGTACGCAGTCTTTAGGAATGTTGATGTTTCTGTCATTGATTCGGTGGTGATTTTGTATTATGGAAATAAACGTTTTCTATTTGTTTCACCAATTACTATGTTATAAGCGCTGACCTCAACTTTTTCAACAAGTTTTGTTGGATGATTTTTTTTGTACAAGTCTTTTCAGCTCTGAGGTAATTTAGTGCACTTCCCTGTGTCCTGTAAAAACAGAGCCCCCCACCCTCCATTTTGGGAGTCTCTGTGTTGAGTTCCCTTGTGGGACCTGTCAGAAGCCAGTCGTCGGGGCACGCTGTGGAGCCCGAGCAGCATGGATGCAAATAGACAGAGCTCTTCATTCTGACGTTTTAAAATATAATTTAAATTAAGCAAATAACAGAGTAAATCAATTTATTTTTATGCTGGTGTGTGTCGGAAATGGTACTGATCAACATGGGGAATCCATGAAAAGATAAGTCCTCTAGCGATGGCGCAAAACCTAAAAACATCTCCGGAGCTCAAACCATGAGGTCCGCGAAAGGCCGCAATTCAGAGCTGATTGATGAAGAACCACAAGAAACTCTACAGACTCTTGGCTCAAAACTAAACCGATTAATCAAACTGATAGCTGGATTATCAGATAAATTTGTTAGCCTGATGGATAGGGTGGCTACTATAGAAACGACAGTGGAATCAGTCCAAATAGCTAGGGTGGATGGCACAAAATGTGCAGACGCAGCCATGGGAGCGGTCAGTTCAATAATTAAAGAGAACTCGTATCTCAAGTCCAGATTAGAAACTCTGGAAAACCAAGCGCAAGCACAAAATCAGATTGCTTGGGCAGGCAGAGGGTAGCGAAGGTGACCACCTGCTGCTTTATGTGCAAAAGTGGCTGGTGCAACAACTTGGAGACAAGGTAACCTCTACGGTACAAAGATTCCAGAAGGCATATTGGGTTACCTCCAGAGGTCAGCCGACAACCCGGAGGAACCACGGACTGTAGTGGTTGTCACCGATGGAATGAGTTCCAGAGATTATCTTTTAGGAATGGCATGGCGCAAGAAAACGCTCCTACAGGATGGGGAACTGATATGAATGTATCCTGATTTAGGATATGCCACCACGCAAAAGTGTAAAAAAATTTGACAGAGCAAAAGCAATGTTAAAAGCAGCGGGCATTCTACATGGGATGGTTTTCCCTGTTAGACTGCAGATAGTGCACAAGGGGAAAATCTACATTTTCACGGATCCATCGGAGGCACTTAAATGGTGTCAGAGGAATAATGCAGCCCATCCCACGGAAGAGGCCAGAGAAGACTGCTCGTCGGAAGAAGAGTAAACATGAACTTTTTGGTTTAATTGGTAGAGTTACACGGGGCGGGGGACTGAAAACCCAGGTAAGGTATTAATCAATATTTGAGGTCAGTTTATCATATTTAACAAAACCGGGTCAGTATACATCCCTCCCTAAGTTTCCAGTTGACTAACTGGACCAGAAAAATGTTTAAATCTTTCTGGTACAGATCTCAAAGTGTAAGACTGTTAATAATAGAACCACGTTCTGTGTTGTAGTTGTAATTGCGTCTATATAGCCGTTTTCAAAGAAAAATGTTTTAAGTTCCTAGGCTTAGTAATATACTGATTATCAATACAAGGAATAGTGCTGGTAAGTTCTGTTAATGTACAGATTTCTGTTTGATCTTCATACTATGAATTGTTCTATCTAATTTTGGAATGCACATGTTGTGCTTTAATTAAGAAATAGCATGGTGTCCCCCCCCGATGGGGATAAAAATGTGGAACTGAGGATTATAAACTTTCGTTATATATACACCAACCATGCAGCTCATGGGCCAGATCACAGTCTACTTAGTATAAAATAATTATCTGCACGGAATTTGTTTTGGAATACCCCCATACGATGTATCTTTTAGCACTGATGGACAGTGTATTAAGAGGAGTGGCGCCCTCATGATTCTTTATGTATTCTTTTGTGATATCAAATGCTAGTGCATGTAACTGTGTCTTTGATGCATAATCAATAAACAAAGTCAAAAAAAAAGAAGCCAGTTGTCAAGGTACGGGAAGATGTAATGTCCCTGCCTCCTGAGAGCTGCTGCCACCACAGCCAGGCACTTGGTGAATACTCGAGGTGCCGAGCAGAGGCTGAACGGCAGCACCTAATACTGATAATGCTTGCCCTGGAAGGTAAAGCAAAGGTACTTTCTGTGGGATGGCAGGATTTTTACGTGCATGTATGCATCCTGCATGTCCAGGGAGCAGAGCCAATCCCCTTGGTGTAGCATGGGCAACAATCCTGGCAGTGTCACCATCCTGAACCTTTTTTATTCGATAAAATTGTTCAGCTGACTGAGATCCAGCATGGGACAAAGGTCCCCTGCCTTTTTTGGAACTAAGAAGAAGTAGGAATAATAACCCCTTCCTCTTTGACTTGATGAACTACTTGGATTGCCTTTTTGCTCAGGAAGGCTTGGCCTTCTGCTCGAATGAGGCCTGCATGGGATGGGGAGCAATGATTGGAAATCAGTGGGTTGTCTGGAGGTATTTGGGTAAACTCCTAAGCGTAACCCCTTTCTACAATTTGGAGTACCCACTGATCTGCCGTAATGCTGGACCAAACTATGAGGTAAAGGGAGAAACGCCCTCCTACTACCTCCCCATGTAGCTCCACCGGAGGGGGGGGGGGCAGGCAGAGAGTCATGCAGAGGCTGTTGGAGTGGGCAAGGGAGCTCTGGCATTCCTTGGTCCCTGTGCTCTGATGACGGGGTGCCTTTTCTCTGTAACCCTCTTGCTGCTCTCATTTCCCCACTGGCCTTGTTGCTCGCAAAGGGCGATGCCTAGATGGGTGGTTCGACTTCACATTTTGTGGACCTCAGAAACTGCACCCCCCGAGTCCTGCAAGCCTGTGATCATCTTTTCTGCATCCTAGCCGAAAAGAACTGATCCTTTAAAAGGGGCATCCAGGATAGCATCCTGCAAATCCTGTCAGAAGCCAGAGAACTCAACCAAGAGTAGCGCTGTGGCAGCTGCTCTGGCAGCAGTGTCTGCAGAGTCATATGAGCACCTGAGTACATGCTTGCCAACGTCAGCACCTGACTGGAGGACAGTTAAGAGCTCTGACTTATTAGTGGAGTCAGGTTGTGACCGAGCCAGGTCCATAGCCTTGTTCCAGAGAGACCTCTGATACAGCACGATGTGTGCCAGAAAAGTTAATGACCGGACCGTACAAGTAACCAAACAGTGCACCTTCCAGCCAAATTGGTCCATCTTTTTGGATTCCTAATCTGGTGGTTGGGAGCTCATAAGCTTTGGTTGTTGGGTCCTACCATGTGTGTCTGTAAAGAACCTAGAGTCCACTTTGGGTTGCTCACTGAAATGTGGTTTCTCCCTAGGGGTTCTATATAAGCGGTCAGCTTTCTTAGGAACCGCCACGGTTGAGAAAGTGTGCCTCCAGGCTAGTTTCATAATGTCCTGGAAGGGCTCCACTAATCGTGGAATGACTAAGGGTTTTGGGTCAGTGGCCCCTAAGAATTTTGCCAGACGGCATCTCTCGGAGTCTAAATCTTCGTCTCCCACTGGTTAAGGAACTGAATGTCTCTCATCACATCTAGGAAAGTTGGATCATGCAGGGGAGAGCTTGGGGAATCCCTCCTTGGATCCAGAGATGGAAGAGACAAGTCATCTTCTGATGAGTCGTAAGAGGAGGAGCCTCCAGTGGACTCCTCTGAAGATGTGGACCTGGGTTCGCTAGAGTGGCTCCGGCATCTAGAGGAGGATCTGGATGATGGGAGATGACCATGCTTCTGACGTCCGTGAGATTCTTGTACTTCACCCCCTGGAGCCGGGTGGGCTGGCATCCAGGGTGGCGAAGGTGATCTGTGTGGAGGAGGGGTCAGTTGCCTAGGTACAGCTGGAATAGGGGTCCCCGCGGGGGTGGGGTTTGGCTCCGGAGGTCTGGGCAATAGATCCTTTTTAATAGTGTTCCACCAACTGGTGAATGGAGCACTGACCTCAGCCAAAGGGATCATGGGGCCTGGCTGTGGGTCTGGCTTCAGGGTAGGGGCATCCGAGGGGTCTGGCGTCGGACGCTTCAGTTTAGTCCCCCCGTCATCTGGTCTGACGAAGCCACTGCATAATCTGAACTGCATTATTAAAATATAGAATAATATATGGGTGGGTGTAACCAGAACTGTACACTCACCCGAGGTGTGGGATGCTACATTAACCCCGAGGGCAAAGTCCAAGAGGTTTATAAAGGCATCCCACACCGAAGGTGTGTGTAAAATTCTGATTTTACACCCACCCACATATTTTAATTAATTAATGGTGATCATTTTTTTTTTCCCCCCTTCAGCACATTTCAGTTAGTGTAGCACTTCTGGCAGAGATACACACACACTTTCATGCACACACACACACACACACACACACACACACACCCTTGTCTGTCCCTTTTTTTTTTTTTTTACATTACAGTGAGAATGGCATTCTGGAAAGTTGCAGTCCGTCAGCATAGCTGCAAAGTGTAAGACATGCTCGAAGGGTATGAGTGCCAGGATCAACCAGATTTATTTTTTTCCTTTACAGTAGAAAATCCCACTCCATCCAAAGTATTTCAGTAAGAAACTGATATACTTTTAACTTCATCAAAAGAAGTAAAATACTCTTTTAATAATGTATTTCAGGTTATGCACGTTTTAACTGTGTTGTCCATCTATGTGTTTTTGCAATTAATAAACGAGTAATAGTGTCCTATTTTTTCTCTTTTCAAATCAAATCTGAATGGGAAGAGCATAATATTTTCAGAATCATAACACAGAAAGGCACACAGCTACAGCTTATTCCAGGGTGTCTGTTGGGAACACAGGGAGGTTAAGCGACTTGCTCTCGACACACAATATATAAGTAGAGCACGTTGGTCTCAAAACTCATTCTGCTGGATGAACTAAGCTTGTTCACAGCTCTCTGCTTTAACCTCTAGGCTGTACTGCCAGCTGATAATCAAAAACGACATATTTCATGGCTGGCCCCATAATGCCAGGCCAGTAGGTACAGTACATTGCCACATTTGCATCCTGTAGACCGGAGTTCACACCTGAAATTGTAAGAGAAAAGGTTGTAAGACAGCAAACGGAAAAAGACAGAAGTTGGTGCTGTGGTAGCCCAAGAAATCTGTATGGACATGAACACAACCAGGGTTTAGAAATCCTGATATGGGGCCCCAATACCTGTTGGCACCATACAACCACCCTTGAAATGTGTAGTTTTTGATGATCAGCTGGCAGTATAGCCTAGAGGTTAAAGCAATCCTAAAGATGGATTATTTTTACTAACAGTTTGAAATGTAAAGGTGATAACTCACTAATTTCAATGCACATACAAAACAATTATTATAAATGTAGAAAGTGTTGTAATAACACCTTAAAATACACTTAATAAAAGAGACAGTTTCCTATTTAACCTACAGTAAATGGAGGGCCAAGACCCTCGGTGACATCATTTCCTGTCAGAAGTCTAAAACATGTGGCTGCCCACAGCCCTTAATTACAGGCTGATTTACATATGAATAACTCTGGACTGCAAAGACTCCTGGGTAAACACAATGGCTCAATTAAATAAGCTTTTTATGGGCTTTCATGCATTAAAGGGACACTGTCAACCCCCTTAGGTTTCAAAGTGTCCCTAGTTCAAAAAAACACATTTTATGGTTGCCAAAATTCTGTAAAGATTGTTGATGTAGCCGGTAGTTTGATTCTGACTTGTATTTGCTTTAAAAAAGTGAAAAACAGACTGCCCAATATACTGGTGTTATCACACAAAAACAGGTTTGCTTACATTCCTTGATCAGCTCCAAATATATATTTTCTGGACTTGAGAACACCCACAAAACAGTCTAGCCCTTCATGATGCAGTGGGAGGTTAGGAGGCTACTTCCTTATGAGTGACTGTACTGTTTATGTGCGTTTCTAATGCTCAGGAAGCATGCAGTAAGAACAGAACCAGGATTGTAAACAAAACAAGGTTGTTTATAAATACATTGCCATGCATTTCAGTTCTACTAAACAAGGAGACAGACAAAACAAACAGCAACATCAGTGAATTTTAGAGAGGGTAAGCAATCATAAAATGTGAGGTTTCAACTAGAAATATGATGAAAAACAGGTTGACAATGTCCCTTTAAGAAACCCTGTAGATGACAGTATCCCTATAAGCCAAAGGGCAATACTTAGAACAGATAATGGTTGTCCTCCAGAGTAAAGAGGAGGTATTTG
The DNA here is from genome assembly GCA_016271365.2 of Neoceratodus forsteri. Classification (NCBI taxonomy): domain Eukaryota; kingdom Metazoa; phylum Chordata; order Ceratodontiformes; family Ceratodontidae; genus Neoceratodus; species Neoceratodus forsteri. Next base: position 1,072,955,962 of record CM057454.1, on the reverse strand, counting down.
CCTGTGGCAGGTTCTTATTCTGATATGAAGGTAAGTGTCCTTCATGTCCAAAGCACAAAGTCAATCCCCTTTCTGAAGAAGAGGAATGAGAAACCGGGGAGACACCATGCAAAACTTGTACTCTATGAATTTGTTCAGAGTTTTGAAATCCAGAGCAGGACACAGATCTCCTGTCAATTTGGAGACCTGGAAGTATCTGGAGTAAAACCCCGTTCCTTTCTTTGAGAGGAAAGGGCTCTATGGCCTTTTTTTGAAGCAGCTGCTGACCTCTGCTCTCAGCAGGGACAGGTGTCATGGAGGATCATGAAAAGGAGGTGGAGCATGCACTGGAGGTTTGCAGAGTAGCTCCAGTGCATGCCCTTTCCCTTTTTACTTGATGTCCAGAACCCATCCGTCTGTGGTGATCTCCCTCCATCTTGGTAGGTGAAGGGAGATCATTCTTTCCACTTTCACCCCAGGTGGAAGCTGTGAAGAGGGGAAAGCAGGGAGTCAGAAGGTGTTGGAGTCAGCAGGGCTGCTGGAACCAGAACCAGAACCTTTGGTCACTTTGGAGTGGCCATCTGAGGCAGCAGGTACAGCAGGGGGACAGCCCCCAATACAATGACACTGTGGATGGTAGCCATGACCTCTGCAACCTGTAGGCCTCCTAAAAGGACCTCTACTGTGATCTCTGAAATTCTGTGAGGTTAAGGACTTCACAGACCTCAGAGTCATTTTGGATGACTAAAGGTCTTTTAGTACATCACCCATATTGTGACCGAATAATCTGAAACCCTGAAAAGGAGCATGGAGTATGGCCTACTATACGTCAGTAGCAAAGCCAGCTACTCTAAGGAATATCTTCTAAGGCAGACGCCAGAGGCAGCAGACCTGAAAGCAACATATGATACATTGGATGCTGACCTCAGTAAATGTTATCCAGACCACAGGCAGCTTTAAGAAGTTCCGCTTTTGCCCGACTATCTGGCAAATTCTGAATCACAGACATGGCTGATTTCCAGAGGCTATTCTGATACTTAATCATGTAATCCTGGTGATTTGCAGTGCAAAGCCTTAACATGGCAGAGGTTTAAGTTCTCTTGCCCATGTCATCCAATTTCCTGGACTGTTTGTCTGAAGGCATGGTGCTCATGACTCTAGAGTGATCATGAGCAGCCATTATGATCACAGAATCAGTCTCAGGCTGGGAAGCATAATAGGGCTTGATAGATGGAGCAGAGCACTGTTTGTCAGCCTTTCTGGGGACTGCAGGCGCAGTGTTAGGCCTGTGCCAAGCAGCAAAGGTAGCATCCTCCAAAACAGGGTAAAATGGAGGCGCCACAATGGTGGGTACTGCTGTTACTTCCAAGAACTCCGTTAAATTTTTCTTACTGGAGTCTTCTTCACCCCCAAATGCCATCACATCCTGGATTTTCTTAATAAAGCATGGAATGAGGGATCTTCAGGGGGAGACCTGGGGTTATACACCACAGAGTTCTCATGGCAAAATGACAGGGTTGAGCTGGAAGGAAAGCCTCCTTCATAGGGGTCTTCTTCCCCACCTTCATCCACTAAATCCTCCTCCATGTTCAGGAGGTCAGGATTATATCTGACATCATCATCATCCTGAATGACGAAGGGAGCAAGCAACAGAGCTAGTGTCAGAGGCACTGGCTGTACCAGCAGTGCTGCAAGCATGTTTTTAGGTCCCATCGACAATGGTGCAGATGGGAAAGGTCCTGTCAATGGAACTGGCACCAACACTGTCTGTGACGGGAACAGGTGTGTTAACACCTCTGAAAACAATGCCAACACAGCTTGGGAGTCGATGACACTTGATTGTGGGTTCACGAGTGTCGTCGTCACTGGGGCAGAACTTAACGACTGAGGTGGCATACGGTCCATAGTAGGCACAGCAGTGCCAGAGCCAGGCCCCAACCTTGGTGTCTCAATGATGGTTGGGGGGGGGTGGTGGGCTGGAGCAAACGATGATGAAGACTTACCCTCCTTTCAATGAAGACCTCGACCTTACTGGGGAAGCATGATTGTCTCTACACTTACGGTGGCTGGAAGAAGAGGAGGGTTTTGATGACAGTTTTCCCCTGTCTTTGGATTTTTCCTTTGTCCTCACCACCCTCGGCCACGATATGGTCAATCGCCTCATGGCGTGTGCGTCGTTATTGTAAATCTTCTAACTGCAGGTACAAAATCTAAATAAAGGTTTTTTAGACAATGGCATACAGGAACATCAAAATAAAAACCTTTTAACTTAGAAAATAAAGTAACTACAGCGTTGTTTCTCTGCAGGACCAACGAACAATCAATGGCGAGAGAAAGAACTATGAAGCAAGGGGCCTCCAATGTTTTACAGGAGCTGACACTGTATGTCACTGTGGTCGGCCCCCAGCTGGCAAAAGTTTTCGAGTGGTCCTAATGCCAACAGCTGACAGTTCCAGAGGCGTGACCCAATGGAGAAGACATCAACAACGATGATCAGAGGTTAACTATCCAATGAATGTGATTTTTTTTTAAATACAATTTACATAGCTGATTGTTTGAATACCATGAGATGAATCTACCTCCCACTGCAGCAAACACTAATATTTTATCGGGCTTTTACATATCTGAACTACTAGCAACTTTTAGGTTTCAAAAAAGGACTTACAGGCCACTGTTCTTCTGTCGCTGTCCCCAAAGCTTCAAATATTTTTGTTAGCTGGTCAAGGTCAGAGTCTCCAGGCAAAAATGGACTCTGAGGAAAACACAAATAATAAGTAAAAGCACTTAGACCTTTTTGACTTCTAACATTCCTAACTTTTTATAATGAGTCCAACAAATCCAGGGAGGTCTATAATGCAGATGACTCCTACTAGACTAGATATAAAAAACAATGGGGCCAGTTTCTGTGGAGAAATGGTTGATCTGCTGATTTTCTTGAGACTAAGTTCTTTATGCAGATTTAACATGTAGCCCTTCACTATCCATCTATGTCTACTGCATGGGGACAGAAGAAACAGTATATAACATGAATATTTGTTTTTAATTCACTGATTATTCTTTTTTATATGGCGACCTTCAGACTCATCTAGCCACTGCCCATCCTGGATCTCTGCTACTGGTGCTAAAGCTCCTCCAGTTCCAGACCATATGCACTCAATCACTGAGCTCCCTCAGCTTAGTCTCCAAAGCATGCCCGCTTTCCATGAACTTCAATGCATACCCGGAGGACACATAAAGCTACTGGCAGCCACAATATGGCGTAGGGGAAGGAGACAGCAAGTTTGCATGTCCATCAGATGTGGGTGGCTGTTAGTGCCATCATCCAGCCAGTAAGGGGGGTTATTTTTACTTAATTTACATTTTTTTTCTTTGTTCTGCCCTAACTTTTCTGATCAGCGCAGCACACTCTCTCATCCGCATGTGGTTTGGGGGCAGATGTCACTGGCACACCACCACACCTCCTCCCTATGTGTTGCTACATGATCAGCACTAGGGAACACTCCCACCCCCAGAAGGATAGAGCCTATGCTGATGTTCTCAGCCTTCTCTGCTGACATGTGCACCGGAAGGCCTGGGCTTTGGGTGTGAACCCTGGTAGCTATCGTGCCTGAGCAGTTCCCCACTGCTGGACACTATGAAGCTAGACGAACCTGCTGATGTTTGTGAAATTTAAGAACATTTGATTGACTCATTACCTCAGTATCCAAACAAACCTGTTTTATTCATTTAGTTACTACCACACTATTCCCATGGCACACTGCACAATATCAGATCTAATAAAACCAAAAAACATCTCAAAAAACCCTAGGTTGCACCAAGAGCCTGTCCAAAGATGTTTGCAGTTTCTTGAACACTAGCCGAGAAGGGGTTGCTATAATTTCATTTGTCTGGTGTGTAGCAAGGGCAATACAGAACTAGGAGTTGAAGTGTTATTCTATTAGAGATCAGCCCCTTATGTAATTTAGTATTTGGTTATGATTTCTTATTTTACCACTGGATCATATCTTCTGGCAGTCCTTTCTACCAAGGGAAACTGCGTACATTAAGAAGATGATGCAACTCATATACACCAGTGACTGCTTTTACCCTCCTCCCACAGGTTTGTTCTACTAATGGGTTCAATTTTAGAGAATGAGTCATCTGAAATAAAAATTCAGCCTATTGTTCCCCATTTATGCAACGCAAGGGAATACTGGATCAGTTTTTTTAGACAAAGTTCCAGTTTGGCAACCAGAGCAAATTCATCCCAGATACACTGCAACGACCAGTTGTCCATGCTGTAACACTTAGGAAGGTTCTGGACAGTGGCCAATGAAAAATCCACATTTCTTGTCTAGCCTTAGAAATAGGAAACATATGTATAAATGTATTATTAGGATGCTCACCCGAAGAAGTAACTCAGCTAGTATGCAGCCGACTGCCCACATGTCTACACCCACACTATACATTCTTGCACCAAAGAGCAGCTCTGGAGCTCGGTACCATCTGCAATTACACAGGTTTAGAATGGGTTAGTTTGATGGATTTCTTTTATCTGGTGAATTAACATATCACCAGCATGCCAGTACTGCTTTTACTAGGAGAGGTGCAACATTCTGTGGTGAACTTATGAGTGCATGACAGAAAACTTCTGTTTATTCACAAGCCATTTAAAACATAGGTGGGCCCAATTCAGGGTTCTCACTAAGTTGTTGACCTTGCGCGAGTGTGTAATGTAGTCTCCACACCCATTTGATCCGGGTCGAGTTTAGGTCACAGACTATGAATGACATTAAACTGTGAGGGGTGGGTCATAATGCAACGTGTGCCACCAGGAACTGAAGCTCAGCCCACCAAATACTTTCACTCGTGACGTGAGCTAGGCCTACACACTGGGGCTCTGTTTTCAAAAGACTGTCAACGCATTCTGTGCCAAAGGTAGAAATCTTCTGCAAACAGAGTCCCAAGCCTTCCAGTGCTAAGATTAGCGCAATATCCACTACAGCAACACCCAGGCCCCAGCCTTGAAGTTTCCTAGAAATAATTTAAAGCAGTCCTTGCATTCTTCCAAGCTGTGATTATTTCAGTTTTCTTGCTTTAACAAGCCTACAATTTCCAGAATGCATCACCTTCACAGACCTAACTGGTGATGTTTCCTCAGACGGTCTTGCAGGGGTACCCCCTTAGCCTGTTCACCTGTAACTGTTTATTACCAACTGCTATTCTAACTTAACCTGCACAGAATTCATATCACAAGAATGTCAGCTCTGTGGAAGCAGTAGTACATGACAGGGTGTAGGCTATGCTCACCCCCATAACTGAAGTGCTAGGAGTCAGCAGGGAGCTGGGTAGGAAACGGAGAGAAGAGCTGCTGCCATCCTACACAAAGAGAAGCCATTCTAAGGCTCTGGAGTGTTACTGCCACATACAGATTCTAGTTGGGGCTGTCACATAGAGTCAAGGAGGTAGCACACACCGAGCTCAGCACTGCCATGATAACCAAGTGGAGGGTGGTGGCAGGAAGAAACCTCTACATTCATTCCATGGCCTAGGTAACAGTGTGTGTAGCTACTGCCCCAGATGGGGGGGCGGAGGGAAATCAGACTGACAAGAGGCAGGAAGTAAAGTGGGGGAAACAATGGAGGAATTTGGTTTTACACAGCCTTTCATGCATGCTGTATCTCAAAGCATACTAAAAGTCATGCACAAATGTTATCAATCAGTAGGAAAACACATAGAGTCCAAGTGATATACAGGGAGGGTAAGGAAGGTAGGTAAATACCGATCTACACGAAAGCTAAGGTACTGCTCCGAGCAAGCCCACCTTCTATGACTGTGTCCAAGGCTCCCTGCACAGCTAGCCACAGTCACCATTTCCAGCCCATCTGCCTGAAGAGCTGAACTAGTTCCTGTGCTTGGAGCAAGCCCGCTTTCCACAACTGTGGCCAAGTCTCCCTGCACAGCCAGCCACAGTCACCATTTCCAGTCCAGAGGTTGTGGAGTCAAAATCAGTGGTGGAATTCAAGCATGCATGGGACAGTCATAAGGCAATTCTAGGGGGTAGGGGTAGGAAGAAGTAGGCTGCTGGTTAACTAGGATCTGCAGCTTATCCAGTAGGTAGGGAAACGGGCAGACTGGGTGGGCCAAGCTGTCCTTATCTGTCGTCAAATTCTATGTTTCTATGAAGATCTGAACAAGTTTCTGTGCTCTGAGCAAGCCCACCTTCTACGGATGTGGCCAAGGCTCCCTGCACAGTGAGCCACAGTCACCATTTCCAACCCGTCTGCCTGAAGATCTGAACAAGGTAGGCTCCTGGCCGACTGAAAGGCTCCAAAGCCATTGCTCCCATTGGCACGCTCCGGCTGCTTTTGGATGCTAATTGGACACTTCCGCACTGGGAGCAGCTCTTCATTGGACTGCACTGACTTCTATGCTTAGCTGCTGCTCATTGCTAAACTGGACTTGTTCTCTTACTTGATTTTTCAGCCCACCCACCCCCACCCGATCTCTAATAAATACACAAACTCTGCCCCATCTACCTGCTTCCACCTATTGGCTTCTTTGTGTTAGCAAACCCTCTAACCTCGTAGGGTCTGCAGACCTTCCTCCGAGTCACAGCTATCAATAGCTCTTCAGATTGCCATAGCTTGCTAACTCTTACTGCAACCTCATTTTTATAATTTACCACTGAAAGGGAGTACACAATTACACTATAGGAAATACCTAAAAGCCTTTCTCAAACACCTAATACTATTGCTGCTACTTCTCTCGGGCAATATTCACCCCTACCCTGGACTTCCACAACTGGCGACAATGAAGTCCGACAGCTCTACTACTCTATATTTGGCAAGTATAAATATCTGCAGCCTCCTTCCGAAACTCGATTCCATCGCTGCCTGGATCTCCCAACACACCCAGACATACTATCGGTTGTTGAGACATGGCTATCCCCAAAGATCCCTGACTCCACTATTGTCATTCCTGGTTACATAGTCTTTAGGCATGACAGGCTGACTAAGAAAGGTGGGAGCTGCACCCTCTACCTTAAAGACACAATTACGGGTCATTTTTCTGGCCCTACCTAGCACTGGAAACGACATTCAGATTCTAGCCATTAAGGTACTACTTGGCACCCACAATAAGGCATTAACCATTGCATCAGTATATATCCCACCTAAGCGGACTAATCAGGGTCTTCCCTCCCTCCTTGACTGCATCAACTCCTGTGGGTGAAACACAAAGTGATTCTGCTTGGTGACTTCAATGTCAACTGGCTGGCCCCCTGTGCAAGTACCTATAAGGACGCCTTGGCAGCTGCCAACCTGGCACAAATGGTATAGTCACCCACCAGGATAAACTACAGGATGGGGACATTCTCTCTCTCCTGGACTGAGCCCTCACTAATCGACCTGAACACATCACTAAGACTGAAGTACTCCTGGACACCATAAGAAAAAATTACTTACCATAGTAATCTTGTTTCTTCTATTAGAGTCTTTCTGTATTCTGACAGTATGCAGTTAGCCCTTCCAGTTCAACTGCTCTGGAGAGGAAAGAGGTAACTCTATGCAGAAGCATAGAACGTTGAGCTCAAGCTCAGTTTTCAAACCCCTGTCCCTGGTACATCCTCTGTAACCGTCAGATTCTTACGAGCACTAAATGAACCAAGACTAACTTTTACTAAGTAAAACCCAAAAAGGCAAAAGCCAACACCAACCACCTGGGGAAAAGACTCAAGTTGTAAATCCCAGAAAAATACCCCATAATAATAACAATAATGATAAGAGCATAACCCTCTGAGGTGCAGCACTGGCACTTGCCATCCCCTAAATAAAGCTTTGGGGTTCTGTGAGGGGAGGCAGGGAAGGAGGTCAGAATACAGCAAGACTCTATTAGAAGAAACAAGATTACTATGGTAAGTAATTTTTTCTTCAAACAACATGAAGTCTTGCTGTATTCTGACAATATGCAGACTACCAAGCAGTATCCCCTGGAGTGGGGTACAGAACCTATTTAGGGAACAAGCTCTGCAGTACTGCTGTGCCAAACCTGGCATCGCTTCTGGCTTGAGTATCATAGAATTTGAAACATAGAAACAGAATTTGATGGCAGATAAGGACCACTTCGCCCACCTAGTCTGCCCATTTTCCTACCTAACGGATAAGCTGCAGATCCTAGTTAACCAACAGCCTACTTCCTCCTACCCCTCACTAGAATTGCCTTATGACTGTCCCATGAATTCTTGAATTCCCCCACTGTTTTTGACTCCACGACCTCTTCAGAAAGGCTGTTCCATGCATCCACAACCCTCTCAGTGAAAAAATACTTCCTCAGATTACCTCTGAGCCGTCCCCCCTCTATCTTCAAATTGTGCTCCCTTGTTCAAACAACATGAAGTCTTGCTGTATTCTGACAATATGCAGTTAGACTGACTGGTTCAAACTGCCCTGGAGAACAAAAAGTTAACTCTATGCAAATGCATAGAACGTTGAGCTTGAGCTCGGTTTTCAAACCATTGTCCTCAGTATGTTCTAGTAATTGATCAGATTCTTTACTCCGCTCACCAGTGAAGACGCCTGAGATTTCTCCTTGCTGCCTTCTGTCTAGCTGAGTTTCGTCAGTTCATTTTCAACCACTTTAGTATTTTATTTTAAAATTTTCTCAAACTGCTGTCTTCGGTATCGTATACGCTCCTAGGTTGGGTAAGTGTTTGGTTTCCGATCGGTTCCGTGACTGTGAGGGGACCAAACTTCTCTTTTTTTCCCTCTTCTGTGTAAATTTTCACTTGTATTGGGATCCAGTGCAAAGTCCTGACCAGAACCGGGGGCTCTCTGTTCCTTTTTGGCCGACGCTAAACCATTGGCCGGTTTGGACTTTGTTCTCTATTACGCAGCCTAACTAAGCCTTTAGGGGTAGTTTTCTTTATTTCCTATGTTCTTTATCCGGGCCTAACAAAGGCAATTCGGATAATGTAGATAACTGATTTTTTTGCTTAACCGACCTAACTAAGCCACTGGGTTAAGCTCCAAATTTTAGAGTTATGTCACAGAAACCCAAGAGAAAAAACGGTCCCACTGGGTTTCAGCGTTGTACAGAGTATGGGGAGCAATTTGCAAATGCTGATCCAAACTTGGTCAGTTTGTACTGTTTGGGTTTCGACCACTTACAAACAGACTGCGATATTTGTACGAATTTCTCTCAGTCTACTTTAGACAGGCGCCTCAGTAAACTGAAGGAAAGGATGGAAAAGACTGCTGAGGGCAGTTCCAGTTTAACCAAACCTTCGGATCCGACAACCGACCACTCAAGCCAGGGTGAACCATTGACTGGTAAACAACATTCGGAGTCGGCTTCTGAACCCGCACTATCAAAGAAAGCCAAATGCTCCGGTTCGGAACTGAGCAAACACTCTGTCTCGGTTCCAACCGTGGATAAAATTGCAAAAGCCATTCGGATAGTGCAGTCTTTGCAATTTAGGTTTGGTGAACCGTCGCAGGTACCATCTGGGCAGCCAATGGTTCCGGATACCGGTTCAACTCCTTCAGGACACACTGATGCTGAGAAGTATTACTTTTTTGACTACGATGATGAGGGGGAGGAGCAGGATGACGGGGAACCCACTGATCCAGAGGTCTCCCCTGACCAGTCCCAGTAAGAATCCCCTCCCAGGCCTGTCTCTGAGGCTACCTCCCATTTTGCTTTTATGAGGCAGGTGGCCGAGACCCTGCAGCTCTCTGTACATGAGGCCAGGCAGGAGGATGATGAGGAAGAGGATTACAGGGAGATGATGGATCTTCCTGTGTCCCAGGGACTTTCGATTCCCATTCATAAGTCCCTTAAAAAGCAGACTTTAAAGATCCTCCAAACCCCTAGTTCTGTCCCTCCCTCCTTTAGATAAGAAAATGGACAGAAAGTATATTCTGGCTGGCAATGGCACTGACTTTTTATCCAGCCACTGCAGCTATGTAGGGGTGGTTCAAACTGCAGCCTGTGAGAAGGCTGGCATCCCCCTGGCCTCTCATCCCCCTGACAACGATTCCAGAAAAGTGGATTCTCTTGCCAAGAAAGCATACCTGGCATCATCTTTAGGTATAAGGCAAACCTCCTATATGGCTTGTGCCTCCAGGTACCAAAAGTCCCTTTGGGAAGCTGTCGAACAACTTGCTAAAAAGGCCCCTCCCGAGCTTTCTGCTGATCTCCAGGAGTTGGTCAACAAGGGGGCACAAGAATCAAAGTCCCAGTTCCACATGGCTATGGACTCCAATGATGCAGCTTCCAGGGCTATGGCTTCTGCTGTATCCCTCAGGAGTTTCTCTTGGCTCAGGTGCACTACCCTGTCCCAGGACACGCAAAATAATGCCATGGAGTTTCCCCTTGTCCAGAATTCTCTGTTTGGGGAACAGACTGAGGCATACATGAAGAAGATGAACGAGTACAGAGTGGCATACAGGAGTGTTTCAGCAAAAGAGAAAGTTGCCACTCCTCCTGGGCTGGAGTGTCCACCTAGGGGATTGCACAGCACATGGTACTTGGCTCTCTCAGGAGTCCCTCCTGGACATCAATCTTCTGGAACTCAGGGCAGTGTTCCTGGCTATTCAGGAGTTTGCCAGTCTCTTACAGGGCAAGGTGGTTCAAGTCAGGACAGACAATACCACCACCGTGTACTACATCAACAAGGGTGGGGGGAGACAAGATCCTCCCTGCTGTGCACAGAATCCATGAAGATTTGCAAACTGGAATATTCTCTCAACATGTCACTGTTAGCAGTTCACTTGCCAGGCAAGGACAATGTACTGGCAGACGCTCTCAGCAGGATCAGCCAGGGCCATCACAAATGGACCTTGAACAGGCAGGTCCTTTTTTCAGTATTCAGGAGGTGGGGGGTGCCAGAGATGGCTCTCTTTGCAGCTCCAGACAATCACCAGTTACCACTGTATCATTGCAGGCCTCCACTCCAGGGCTCAGTGCCACTGGATGCTCCCCTTCTGGACTGGTCAAACAGGTTCCTTTATGCTTTTCCCCCTTTTCCTCTGATAGCCAGAGTCTTGGTCAAGCTGAGATTTCAATCTGCCACCATGATTCTCATAGCCCCAGACTGAGCCAGACAGCCATGGTACTTGATGCTGCTATCACTGTCAATGACCAAGTCAATTTCTCTACCCAGGAGGTACTACCTGCTGACATCCTCTCAGGGCAGGATAATGTACCCCAGTCTTCAGTCTCTTCACCTCAGGGCTTGGCTCTTGAAGACTTAGAATATGCAGATTTACAACTGTCTAGGATATTCTGAAGGGTTCCAGAAAACCTGCTACTAGGAAAACCTATTCCTCTAACTGGAAAAGATTCTCTCTTTGGTGCTCCCAGAAAGATCTGGACCCACAGCAGACCGGGTTACCAGAACTTCTGGACTATCCGGTCCACCTTCAATCTCTGCATTTATAGCCATCTACCCTGAAGGTACACCTTTCTGCTGTCTCTGCTTATCTTTCAGCAGGGAAGGGCTCTTCTCTGGCTGCACACCCAATTCTCAAAAAGGTTTTCAAAGGGTTGCTGCATCTTCATCCTCCACATAGGGAACCTACCCCTGCATGGGACCTGAACATATGCATAGGCCAGTTTATGCAACCTCCTTTTGAACCTATGTTTTCTTCAGAGCTCAAGTTTCTCACTTGGAAAACTGTTTTTGTAGTGGCCATCACTTCTGCTAGAAGAATCAGTGAACTTCAGGCCTTGTCTGTGGAGCCCAACTATATCGCACCCCACAGGGATAAAATTGTGCTCCGAACAGGAAGTTCCTCCCTAAGGTGGTTTCTGATTTCCATCTTAATCAATTCACTACCTTGCCTGTATTTTTCTCAGAACACCCCAGTTCAGGTGAACGCAGGCTCCACAGTCTGGATGTAAAAAGAGCTATTAACTATTACATGGACAGGACAAAGGAGCTAAGGAAGGCAAGGCAAGGCAAAATTTATTTAAAAACGCCCAATCCCAGAGGCTCTGGGCACTGTACAAAACAAATAAATACATTTTCAGTATAACAAAGAAAATAGAAAACATTAAATACATTTAAAACACATCCTATAAATATCATACTTAACCGGTCGGTCTAACTGAATATTGTCAGAATACAGCAAGACTCCATTAGAAGAAACAACATTACTATGGTAAGTAATTTTTTCTTCTTGCACATCTCTTTTTCTGAAAGATGTTACCCTCTTGGACTTCGTTGATTCCCTTGAGGTACTTGAAAGTTTCTATCATGTCCCTCCCCTCCCTCCTTTCCTCAAGGGCATACATATTAAGCTCCTTTAATCTCTCTTCATATGTCTTCTGGTGCAGACCCTGCACCATTTTGGTTGCCCTCCTCTGGACAGCCTCCACCCTGTCTATGTCTTTGCAGAGATGGGGTCTCCAGAACTGAACACAGTACCCCAGATGGCGTCTCACCAACTGGCTATACAGAGGAATAACAACTTCCTGTTTTCTGCTCATGATGTCTCTCCCTACGCATCCCAGTATCCCCCCAGCCCTCCTTACTGCCTTCTCACATTGCGTGCCCACCTTTAGGTCATCTGATATAACTACCCCCAGGTCCCTTTCCACTTTTTTTTTTTAAACTTTTTATTTATAAAATTTTGAAATACAATACCATATTTGCATCATTTTATACACCATATAATGAGCATGCACTTCATCAAGAAAAAGGTACAGATTTTGTAGTACAGGTGATCTAGAAGTTATTGTTCATGACTAAGTGAAGGAAAGTCCTCAATGAGTAAAAGCCCAGCTAAATAATAATGTAGGAGAGTTCGCTCTCCCCTACTTTATGACTTGAAGCATATTTGCCATTATTTCTGCCCCTCAGAGGATGGTAAAACAGGAGGGAGGCTGAATATCCTTATCTAGAAATCAACCAGGTCACTAAAGAGATAGTCTGGTCTCAATTAAGTTGCATTAAACCTCTACTGCAAAGGTCAAATGTGACCAGTAGAGAGACAGAAGCATCATAAGGTTTTACATAAACAATAAATTCACAAACTGAGTGCAGTGTTAGTCCACCCCTGAATGAAGTTGATTTCAACACAGGCAGGAATTACTTTACAAGGTAATATAATAGTGCAACAAACATAGAAACATAGAAACATAGAAGTTGACGGCAGATAAGGACCGCAAGGCCCATCCAGTCTGCCCATTTCTTTTTCTACCTTATAAATGTGCCATCGGCCTTTGCTATGTCAGTGACCTATCTATTCATAGTCATTTGTATTGCTCCCTTATGCCTATCCCATGCCTGTTTGAAGCCCTGCACTGTATTCATAGCCACTACTTCTTGTGGTAAGCCATTCCATGCATCTACCACCCTTTCTGTGAAAAGAATTTCCTCCATTCCCCTTAATCGGCCTCCCTCTAATCTCATGCTGTGTCCTCTTGTCCTGCTATTTTTTATATTTAAACATGTTAGACTCTTTCACCTTGTTAATGCCATTAAGGTGTTTGAATGTCTCGATCATATCACCTCTCTCCCTCCTTTGCTCAAGGGTATACATATTGAGCTCCGTTAATCTGTCCTCATATGTCTTCTGAGCAGTCCCTGAACCATTTTGGTTGCCCTTCTCTGGACTGCCTCAATTTGGTTAATGTCCTTGTGAAGGTGTGGCCTCCAATACTGCCGCAGTACTCCAGATGGGGCCTAACCAATGTCTTGTACAGAGGATTGTTACCTCCCTCTTGACTTGTGATACCCCTACTAATACACCCTAACACCCCTAGCCTTACCTACTGCTTTTAGAGGTCTGCTTGGATGATTTCAGGTCATCAGTGATGATGATGCCCAAGTCTCTTTCTTCCTTTGTGACTGCTAGCAACCCTCCCAGCCTATAAGTGGCTTCAGGGTTTCTCTTCCTATGTGCATGATTTTGCACTTCTTTGCATTAAATCCCGTTGCCACTCTTCTGACCATTCTGCTAGTTTATCCAGATCTCTTCTCATTCTGCCCACCCCATCTGGATCATCTACTCTGTTGCAGATCTTGTGTCATCTGCAAACAGACAAGCCTTACCCTCTAGTCCATCTGCTAGGTCACTAATGAAGATGTTGAATAGGACTGGCCCCAGGACTGATCCCTGAGTTACCCACTTGTGACTTGCATCTCTTCTGACTGTATACCATTTACCACCACTCTCTGTTTTCTGCCAGTCAACCAGTTTGCCACCCAGTTGACCAACTTCTGACCCACCCCGAGCCTACCTAGCTTATTTATCAATCTTCTATGTGGAACAGTGTCAAAAGCTTTGCTGAAGTCAAGGCGACATCAACTGCTCCCCCTGGTCCACCACTCTGGTTACCCAGTCAAAGAAATCTATGAGATTAGTTTGACAGGACCTTCCTTTGTAAACCCATGCTGTCTTGGATCCTGTGCCCTATGGATTCCAGGTGTTGCACTATCCTTTCCTTAAGGAGTGCTTCCATAATCTTGCCCACTACTGAGGTAAGACTGACGGTCTGTAGTTCCCGCCTCCTCCCTGCTACCACTCTTGTGGGTGGGATCACATGAGCCCTTCTCCAGTCTTCTGGGACCTCTCTGTGCTCAGAGACTCACTAAACAATTCTGCTAATGGCTCTGCTAGTTCCTCCTTTAGCTCCTTAAGTACCCTGGGATGTATGCCATCAGGTCCCATTGCCTTATCCACCCTGAGCTTAGCAAGCTCTTGTAGGACCCTTTCTTTTGTGAAGGGAGTAGTGCTCACCTCCCCCCCTGTGTCCATGATGCTGAGCTGTGGGCCCTGCCCTACCTTCTCTTCAGTGAATACTGAGCAAAAGTATCTATTTAGGATAGATGCCTTTACAGGGTCCTCCTCCTCACATGCTCCCTTTTCTCCATTAAGCTTAGCAATACCCTCTGGACTTTCTCCTTTCACTAATGTATCTATAGAAAGTCTTGTCACCTTCTTTTACTGTTTGTGCTAGTGTTTCCTCAGTTTGGGACTTTGCCTGCCTTACTGCCTTACCTGCTTCCTTAGGGCAGTTTGGTATGCCCCCTATCTTCATCCCGCTGTGTTCCCTTATATTTTCTGAAGGCCAGCCTTTTGGCTCTGACCTTTTCTGCTACTGTATTTGAGAACCAAAGTGGTTTCCTTCTTTTTGCACTTCCTTTTCTGTCTAACACAATGGGATGTTGCTTCAAGTATTGTATCCTTAATGCTTGCCCACTTTGCCTGTACCTCCTCACCTGTGTTTCTTTTGCCAGGGCTAGCTTAACTCTGTTGGCCATCTTATCAAAGTCAGCTCCTCTGAAGTCCCATATTTTTGCCTTGGAATGGGATGATTTAGATGTAGTAGCCAAATTGAACCATACCATGTGATGGTCACTGGCCCCCAGGTGACCTTCTACCTGGAGATCTGTGATCCCTTCTTTGTTAGTCAGTACTAGATCTAGGATAGCCCTGTCTCTTGTGGGTTGCTGTACCAGTTGTTTGAGGCCCTCCCCCTCAACCAACCAACATGGGTCAAGTGATGATAAAACGAAACACCATCAATCAGTGTTATGCCAAAGTATATGGTCCAGTGGACCCATGTTGTCTTCACTTGACACTTATCTTAATCCCAGCAGTGACTACCAGGAGGTTCAGTCATTGGTGTCAGAATCAATCACTCCTGCTCCCTTTTGTTCCGTAGATGCAGCTTCTATCAGTTTTGATGCCAGTGCTGAGGCCGCTTCGGGATCGGACAAGATGTGTGTTTTATTCACGTCTGATTTGTAGCCTTGCTGGGAAGAGAAGTTGAGCTGCAATGCTGTTCTCAAGCAAGGAGTTCATAACGATTTGCCGTTCTTGTTTCCTATTTTGTGTCTGAGAAGAAATGTCCAGAAAAAGGGCTATCTTGCTGCCTTCCCAAACCATATCTCTACATTGTCTGCCAGCTTGTAACAGTACAATACGCGCTTCTGGGCTAGAGTGTGTTACGACAGATGTAAGTGGGTGCGAGCTAACCTTGCTTTGTGCTCTGGTTCTCAAAGGAATAGCAAAGGCTTTAACCACTCTGACCCCTGAATCCTCTGAAAGCAGGCTAAGGTAGGTGAAAATCAGTTGGGTGACTGCAGTCAATATTTCTGTAGATATGGCAAATCTGGGGGGGACCAACAATTCGTACATTCGCCTGTCGTTGCATATTTTCTAAGGCATCCACCTTTGCCTTAAGAAAGTGGAAATCTTGCACAATTGTTGCATTCCTTTCTTGCTGACGATCACGATCAGCATGAAGCTCTGTGATGTGCGTTTCGTTAATTTTTACCTTAGTGTCTAGTTCAGTAAAACGAGCCTCTGCTGCAACCAGCCGACGGTTGGTTTCCTCCCCGGTAGCTTGTATTTTCTGAAGCAGCGCCATGATTTGGAGATGTGGTGCATCAGTAGCTCTGGCTTCTGTTAGGGGTAGCGGCCCAGACCCAGCGCCTTGTGGAGAAGATGTGGATGAGAGGTAAGCATCTAAATTCTGCACAGCATGTTTATGATCCTTTTTCGGCCCCATTTCTGGTCGTTAGCTGTCACTATTTCAGTAGTATCCCTTTGAAACAAGATCAGAGCTCAAAGGTCTTTTAATTTAACTTTTTAATCATTCTAAGACAGAACTCAGGATAAAGCGACCGCCATGTTGGGTGCTCCACAGTGCCCCCTCCCTTTCCATTTTTATTGTTGTCAGTATCTCACCCCCCACTGTGTACTCTTCCCCTGGGTTTTGTTTCCAAGGTGCATTACTTTGCACTTCTTTGTGTTGAATCTAAGCTGCCATACATTTGACCATTCCTCCAACCTTGCCAAGTCCCTTCTTATCCTTTCCACCCCATCTTGTGTATCAACCCTGTTGCAGATCTTTGTGTCATCTGCAAAGAGACATACTTTTCCTTGCAGTCCCTCTGCAATGTCACTTATAAAAGACATTAAAAAAGGACTGGACCCAGTATTGAACCCTGTGGTGCCCCACTAACCCTCCTTTCTTCACTGTGGACTCCGTTTACTATTACCCTCTGTGTCCTGTTGTCCAGCCAGTGTTTTACCCAGGCTACCACCCTGGCACCCACTCCCGGGCTGGCTAATTTGTTTATTAATCTTTTGTGCGGGAATGTGTCAAATGCCTTGCTAAAGTCTAGGTAGGCCATGTCCACAGCCTCTCCCTGGTCTACTACTTTGGTCACCCAGTAAAAGAAATCGATTAGACTCGTCTGACATGACCTTCCCCGCTGTGAATCCATGCTGTCTTGGGTCCTGTGCCCACACTGGCCTCTAGGTACTCAACAATTCTTTCCTTCAGAAGTGAAAGGTATTGGGAAGAAATAATTTTACATGCATTGGGCCTGTATTGTGGAATAAATTACCTGGGAAGTTAAGACCTTTGAACAGAGAAATCCAGGTAAAACTAATAAAAGATCAGTACACTAAACACATAAACATAGAAGGGGAATTAGTATAGTTGATAAGTAAAGAAAATGGCATTAATTACACCATGTGAAGAAACTGTGTCTTAAGACAGGACATTCAAAATATTGACCATTTGCACTTTAGCTGCATTATGTTGGTGTTATTTGTATCGATTGTCATATTTGTATGACGATACCTTGGAAATGTAATTGTAAATGTCATCTATTTTATAAATCTTGTGACGATGTACTGTGTTTAATGTATTTTGTTTGATTAATGTAAGAGTAACAGGATTAGGCTTCTCTGGACCTCAGTGTAAATGAGCCTTGGCTCAGTGGAGTAGCCATATTCGTTTTTTATGAATAAAAATGTTACCTACCTACCTGATTCCATCACTTTCATTAATACTGAGGTCAAACTGACAGGTCTATAGTTTCCTGCCTCTTTCTTACTCCCACTTTTATGAAGGGGAATCACATCTGCCCTCCTCCAGTCCTCAGGTACCACACCATCCTCCCACGATTTGTTAAAAAGGGTAGTCAATGGTGTTACAAGTTCTCCCCCTAGTTCTTTTAGAATTCTGGGGTGAATCCCATTAGGCCCCATTGCTTTGTCCACCTTCAGTTTTAGGAGTTCTTTCAGACCTTTCTTCTGTGAAAGGACTGATATGATCCCCCTACCTAGAGTGCTTCTATTGACTGGATTAGGTACCTCCCCCTCCTCTTTTGTGAATACTGAGCAGAAGTATTCATTCAGTATCCCTGTTTTTTCACTGTCCCTCTCTGCCCACCCACCCTCCTCTTTATTCAGCCTCGGTATCCCTCCCTTTGTCTTTCTTTGCTCCCTAATGTATCTATAAAAGGTTTTAGCCCCCTTCTTAACCAAGTTGGCTATCTTTTCCTCGGTTTGGGCCTTTGCTATTCTGACTGCCTTACCCACTTCCTTCTGCTTTAACTGGTACAGTTCTCTGTTCTGCTCCTTCTATGTTTCCTTATACTTCCTGAATGCTGTCTTTTTCTCCCTAACCTTCCCCGCCACCTCTTTTGAGAACCATAGTGCTTTTTTTTTTTGTTTTCATTTATTTGCTTCACACAAAGGCTTGTTGCCTCTGTGATGGCAGTTTTGATGTTTCCCTATTGTTGCTCCACCCCTCCTTCTTGCCTGTTTGCTAGCACTTTTCTGAGGCACTCTCCCATCTTGCCAAAGTCAGCCCTCCTGAAGTCCAGTACCTTCACTTTTGTATGGCTTGACTCTGCAGTTGGGTTTATCCTGAACCACACTGTTTGGTGGTCACTTGTTCCCAGATGGCTGCCCACTTCTAGATCTGAGATCCTCTCTCCATCCCATTTGAGAGTACCAGGTCTAAGATTTCCAACACTAGCTGTCTGAGGCATGCCCCCTGTAGGGCATCGAGAATGGCCCTGCTCTTGGATGTGGCTGCAGCAAAGGTGCTCCAGTTAACATCTGGCATATTCAGGACCCCCATCAGCAATATCTCCCCTTTCTCTGCCATCCTAAGGATGCCTTCTATTATTTCCTTGTCCATATCCTCCCCCTGAGACAGAGGTCTGTATACAACCCCTATGCGGATTGTGGTGCAATTTCCAGTCTCCAGGGTGACCCACAGTGCCTCCTCTCCTCCCCGTTTACCCTTTAGTTCCGTTGCTGTGATCCCTTCCCTTACACAGAGAGCTATTCCTCCTCCTCCTCCTCCTCCTCCTCCTCCTCTTGTTCTACCCTCCCCGTCCCTCCTGTAGATTGTGTACCCTGGTATGTTGACGTCCTAGTCATGGTTTTCTGTGTACCATGTTTTTGTGACTGCCATGATATCCAGGCATCCCTCTTCCATCAAGGCCACCATGTCAGGGAGCTCGTTACCTAGACTATGGGCATTGGTACTCATTACCCTCCATTTTTTGATGGCCTTACCCCTTTTTGCCCCATCCCTGTCCTTACTGCCTTTTTCTTCATTTACCCCTGCCCTTCTCCCTATCGACTTCTCATCTTGGTGTTTACCTCACTAACTACCTTGATTTTTTGGGGTGCTAGGATTTCCTCCTCCTTTTCAGTGCATCCCCTTGGCTAGTTTAAATGCTTGCCAATGAAGCATTTAAACCTATCACCTGGGATCCTGGTTCCCCTCCTGGACAGATGCAGACCATCGTGCCAGTATAGGCCTGCATCCCTCCAGGTGGACCCCCAGTCCTCAATAAAGCAAAAACCCTGAGCTCTGCACCAGTATTTCAACCACTGATTGAATTCCATGGTGTGGAGCACCCTAGCCTCACCCATACCATAGACAGGCAGCACCTCCAAGAAGGTTACCGTGTGTGCTACTTATCTAAGGCCCCTCTCCAACACCACAAACTCCTTCTACACTGCTCTGATCCCTTTCCTAGCCAGGTCATTTGTCCCTAGGTGGACAATGACATTCAGCTCCCTCCCATGTGCAGCTGCTCCTGCGATCCTGAGGATTCGCTCCCTGTCCCTCCAAGCCATGGTGCCAGGCAGGCACCTTACCTCCCTCTCCCCTCCTTCCCCCAGTTCTATCCTCCTAACAATAGAGCCCCTCACCAGGAGTTGTTTCCTTCCCCTGTGGGGGTCCCACGCCACCCTCCTGTGAGTCTCCTTTGTGGAGGTTCCCAGCATTCTCCTTGATCTCCACTGCGGGTGCCTCCATAGAGGAACCACACTCTGCCAGAATGGCATATGAATTGTGGAGAGGTACAACTGGAAGGATGTGCCTCTGTTCCACCACCCTCACCCTCCCTGAGTCCACTGTGGTCCAACTGCTCCTCTTTCTTGGCAACCTCTGAGGCAGTGGCCCTGCTGGTCCCTGGGTGGAAAAGGAGGTCCCCTGAATCCTGGCCAACTCAACCTGGAGATGAGCAACCTCCCTCAGCCCAGACAGATGCCTGCAGATGGGACAACACCACATCCTCCAGAATGTCTCCTGAAAGACTGCTGCTCCACAGCCACTGCACTGCACCACTCCCATCATGTCTTATTTGTGGCCCCTTAACTGTTTTGTATACTTACTCTTTCCCTCTCTCTCTCTTTATTTTACTTTTTTTTTTTTTATATCATTTTTTTTTCTCCCTACTTTCCTACTGCCTCTGTGCCCTTAAAGCTCCTGATCTTCCTGTTCTGGTACAGTGAGTTCCTATATTCCTCAGTAGTCTCCTTCTTACTTGCTCAGAGTCAGACCTCCAGCAGCTGGAGGGGATGGAGAGCTACTCTTTTCCTTCTAGCATGGTGAGTCTTTTGTACCTCTGTGATCACTCCCTTCCTGCTCCCAAACAGGAAGTTCCTGTCAGTCAAATCCTGTGCCTATAAAAGTAGAACCGGCTAAGGGGGTGGGTGTGTGTGTGTGTGGGGAGGGGGATGAAGGCAATACAGTCCCAGTAAAGTTCTAACAGTAGCTCCTTCCTCTTGCTGTTCTCTGCCACAAGCTATCTAGGTCAGTTTTGAAATGCAATCACCTGGCTTCTGTCTCTCTAAGCCACTCCCCCCAATTCACAGTTTCTTTTTCACCTAGCTAACTGCACAGATAATTTCTTCAACCAACTCAGACAAACACACTCTTTTTTTTGTTTGATTTTGCCCTAAATTGAAGTTCCCAGTAGTAGAGTTCTAGTTCTTCAGTCCAGTAGAGTAGTAAAGTTCTAACAGCAGCTCCTTAATTTTTGGCGCCACCGCCGGAAGTGGCGCTCAACGGCCACCGCACCGACTCCTTCTCCAGACTCTGCCCACCTCTCTGGAACTCCACCTTGGATCCCACTACCAGGACTCCTGGGGAAATTTTTGGTGCCACCGCCGAAAGCGGAGCTCAACGACCGCCGCGACGACTCCATCTCCAGACTCTGCCCACCTCCCTGGAACTCCACCTCGGATCCCGCTACCAGGACTCCCAGGGAAACTTTTGGCACCACCTCCGAAAGCGGTGCTCAATGGCCGCTGTGCCGACTCCTTCTCCAGACTCTGCCCACCTCCCTGGAACTCCACCTTGGATCCCGCTACCTGGTACTAGTGCCAAACTCTATCCGAGCTCCACACTCTGCGGCTGCTTTGCAATTGGTGCGGCGTTATTGCCAGTGGTCCGTGATTGATCGGAACAGCTCTTGCTCCTCAGCCATTGGTGCGCCCACGAACTGCTACCTAAGTCTGACTCTCGTACTACTTGTGCTACTCCAGGTCTCCTTTCGGACTTGTTTTTTTCTCCCACCCCTACCACCCCCTCCCAGGCTTCCTTTAAATACACTGACGTCCCTCCCACCCTGGGCTGCTTCACCAGTTAGAAGCAGTACTCACTACCCCACCCTATCCCACTGGTCATTACTGTTTCCCTCAACATTCTGCTCTTATTTTTCTCCCTAGCGGTAACCTCTCTCCTGAGATTTCTCCTACTGCTACTGCTCCTCTCTGGAAATATTCACCCCAACCCTGGTCCACCTGGACCGCCTGCCTACTCCCAGCATAGGAAGTCGGGGTCTCTTACCTTGGCGTCAATCAATATCTACAGCCTCCTCAGTAAACTCGATAACCTCCAAACTGGATTCAACAGCACAATCCGGACATCCTTTCTGTCGCTGAAACATGGCTAAATCCTAAGATCCCTGACAGTGCGGTTGCAATTCCTGGATACCTGATCTTCAGGCAGGACAGGATCTCTAAGCGGGGAGGTGGCTGTGCCATCTACCTGAGGGGTACTCTCATGGGACATGCTATCCCTCTTTCTTGCCCGGGATCCCCATCTCAGGTCCTCGCTATCAAAATTCTCCTTGGGGCCCATAACAAAAACCTTACTATAGTCTCTGTGTACATTCCCCCAAAGGATCTGTCTAGTGGCTTCAATAATGTCATAGAATGTCTCAAGGGACTTCGCCATAACTCAGAGTCCATTATCCTGGGAGACTTTAACATCAACTGGCTTGCACTGGAGGCCTGCACCTACAAGGATACAGTCACGGCACATCACTTCACACAGCTAGTCCCCTCTCCTACCAGGTGTAACTACAGGACAGGGATCCACACCCTCATCGACTGGATACTGTCCAACCGTTCTGACAGAATCTCAAAGGTATCTGTTCTCCCTGACTCCTTAAGTGACCACTCAACTGTCATCTGCTCATGGGCAAATAACTACAACAAGCCCCCCCTCTAAAATAATACACTCCAGAGTACTCAAGCAGGGGCACTTGCACCTGCTAAAATCCCACCTTAGCAGACTGGACTGGTCAAAATTAGACTCACTCAAGGACGTAAACAAAGCACTAGATCTGTTCATTAGCCGCTTCACTGAAGCCTGTGATATTCATGCAACACTAAAAAAAATGAAGGTTAAAGGTATATCTAACCCATGGATAAATACCGAGTTTGTCACGTGGCTCAAACATAGGGCTCACCTCTGGCACTGTGCTCGAGCCACAGCTGCCCAAGCGGATACTCAAAAATACAATCAAGCAAGAAATAGCTGCACCCATGCTATATAGATGGCTAAAAGCAAATACTTCAGGGAGGCGCTCTCCAACTCTTGGGGGATGGGAAAAAATTCTGGAAGAACCTTAAGGACCTCTCAGGCAAAGATACTAAGTCACCACCCACCATGTTCAACATCGATGGCACTTCAACGTTGGACCTACATACTATCACCAATACGTCTATAGATGCATTCTCCAACCTGAGCAATGTCCTCCCACCGGATTTTTTCGACGCTCCCACCACCAACCTTACCACTGCCACAGCATCCCAAGCACACTCAGCTCTGCAGTTCTTCTTCAAGAGGATCCCAGTGCACTTGGCCAGAACCTATATTTGCAAGGCTATCAGCAAAACTGGTTACAGTGGTGACCCACTCGACCTGAAACTGCTTGCACTAGTCCTTGATGAGATCCTTGAACCCCTGACAATGATCTTCAACTTGTCCCTAAGGTTGGGTCAATTCCCATCACTCTGGAAACAGGCTACCATCACACCTGTACACAAGAATGGAGACAAGTCACTGTACTCCAATTACAGGCCCATCTCCATCCTCCCACCATTATCCAAAGCACTGGAACATATAGTCTCTAATCAGCTTGTAGAGTTCTTGGACAAACATAATATTCAGTGCCTGGAGCAACATGGCTTCTGTAAAGGGCATAGTACCACCACGGCACTGCTAGAATTTACTGGTTTCATCCATGACGCCCTGGACCAAGGACTCTGTGGGGGAGCAATATTCATTGACCTGACAAAGGCTTTTGATACAGTTAACCATCCACTCCTACTTAGGCAACTGTCTGCTCTTGGGCTCTCCAAAGATGCACTGCCCTGGTTTGCTAGCTACCCAGGGAAAAGGGCACAACATGTTAAAATTGCTGGAGTCACCTCAGCTGAAAAGCCAGTCCTCTCAGGTGTCCCTCAGGGATCAATACTGGGTTCATTGCTCTTTTCACTCTGCCTTAACAATCTCCCTGTCATCTGCCAACAGAGGATATTACTTTATGGGGATAATGCGGTTCTGTTCTCAAGCAACCATGACTTTAATCTCCTTCAGAGCCAGCTGCAGCATGACTTCAGGCTTGTTGAAGAATGGTTTAGTTCTCATAAACTTGTCATGAATTATAGCAAAACCAAGATCATGTCATTCTGCAATGCACGTAGCAAGTATAAACCTCCATCCCTCACCATCAAGAATCGGGGCCGGGGGCCCTCACTTGATCAAGTTCACGAGTTCAAATACCTTGGCATCACCTCGGACAGCTCAGTCTCCTACTTGCAGCACATTGGTAACATAGCTAAGTCCGACAACATACGCCATGGTCTGCTCCACAAGTACAAACACTGCATGACCTCTGACACCCTTAGACTGGCCATCCACAGCTCTGTTACCTCCATTGTCAATTACGGTCTAGTCATCTATGGCTCTGCCTCTGCTACTGCTCTTAGGAGGGTATCTGTGACACTTAATAAGGCCTGTAGACTTCTTACGGGGGCTGATTGCCTCACGCACACCTGTGACCTGTATGCCCAGTCTGGATGGCTACCTCTCCTATGTAGAATACAATACCAGACCTGCCTGATAGCCAGAAAAGTTCTTCTTGGACTCATGCCACCAGGTGTAACAAAGCTCCTCGCCGCCAACAGCAGCACCCACCCAACACGCAGCTCTCAACACCAGACCTTCCATGTCCCTAGGTGCCGGACCTCGATGGGTCAGAGATCCTTCATATACAGGGCTCCGCAGTGGTTTAATACCCTTAACAAAGAAACTCTTGCAGCCGCAACGCTAAGCCCCTTTAAAAGGCAACTACGTCTATCCTCCCCTCTACCTCACATTGTGACTGCCTACCCTAAGCAACTGGACATCACTCTCCTCCCCTAGTTGTAACTGCTACTCACCATCTCAGCCTTGCATTTCTGGCGCTAGCCTCCTCCCTCTCTTCTTTTGCCCCCCCACCCACTCACCCTCCTCTACTGGCACACTCTTTATTGTGTCCTCCAGCCACCGTCCCCCTAACTCTCCTCACCCGCGACTAACAATGGCATCTTACCTGCCGGCTTTTCCAGACTTACTCCTATCACGTATACTGCTTCACCATTAATTCTGATAGAAACTAGTTTGTGTTGTCTATTTCAACTTCTTGATTGAATTATTTATGTAGAAGAACACATATGTAAAGTTTTGTAACCATTGTTTACCTTTGTGTATGTTACCCCTCCCACGTGGAACCTTTGTAAATGAGCAGTTCCTGCTCAAATGTACTTATAATCCTAGAGTTTAAATAAATAAATAAATAAATCCATTCCTCTTGCTGTTCTCTGCCCCAAGCTATCTAGATAAGTTTTTAAATGCAAACACCTGGCTTCCTTATCTCTAAACCACTCCCCCTAATTCACAGTTTATTTTTCACCTAGCTAACTACACAGATAACAATTACTTCACCCAACTCAGACAAACACACTCTTTGTTTCTGTTTGTTTTTACCCTAAATTGAAGTTCCCAGTAGTAGAGTTCTAGTTCTTTAGTCCAGTAGAGTAGTAAAGTTCTAACAGCAGCTCCTTCCTTTTGCTGTCTAGGCAGTAATGTTTAGTAAATGTGTGAACAGTCTTCCAGGTGGCTGCTTTACAGATTTCCAAAAGGGGACTGTCCCTAGCTGCTGCTATAGAAGCAGCTGTACCTCTGGACGAGTGAGCCCTCAAGCCTGAGGGAGGCTCTCTGCCCAGTTTACCATAACAGAACTGAATACAAGCGACAATCCACCTAGCAATGGTCCTCTTGGTGGCAGGCTTCCCTTTGCCCACCTCCCCACAGGTAAGGAACAGCTGAAAACAATTATTTCGATGGGCATTAGTCTGATCCAGATAATAACTAATGGCCCTCTTGACATCCAGACTGTGCAACCTTCTTTCACCTGAGGAAGAATGTTCAGTAAAGAACACTGGGAATGTCATTGTTTGGTTAAGATGAAAATCTGAGACTACGCTGGGGAAGACATTTTCTATTTGTCCTGAGAACAACCTTATCCCTGTGAAAGGAGATATAGTCAGGCTCAATAGAGAGGGCTTGCAGCTCATTAATCCTCCTGGAAGGTGTGATAGCTACAAGAAAAACAGTCTTCCAAGTCAAATACTTAAGCTCGGCTGAAGACAAGGGTTCAAAGAGGGGTTGCATAAGCTGTGTGATGCAGACATTCAGATCCCAAGCAGGAGTGGGCTCCCTGTGAGGGGGTGTAAATGCAACAACCACTTGAAGAGTTTCTTAAAAACTGGCTGAGATGCCAGGGAGACAGGTTTACTTGCTGAGAGGAAAGCAGACACAGCTGCCAGATGAACCTTTAAAGTGGCAGGCCTGAGGCCCAAAGAGTGTAGATGGACTAAATAGTTCAAAGTCTCAGCTAAACCAGCTGAATTTGAGTCTAGACGTTTTCGTGAACACCAAATGGAAAATCTCTTCCATTTGGAATTATAACTCTTTCTGGTGTCTGATTTTCTAGAAACCTTCAAGAAGTGCCGCACTCCCTGAGAAAAATGCAAGCCTGCATATTCTAACTCCTCAAGAGCCAGGCCCTGAGCCTGAGGGAGCCGAGGTTGGGATACCAAATCCTCCCCTGGGAGGAGGTTAGAAGATTGTGCCTCCTGGGGAGGCAAATCGGAGGTGCCACTGACAGGGATAGCAACAATGGCCACTAGGGTTGTCTGGCCCAGTCTGGAGCAATCAGAATTACTCTGCAGGGTTGCGTCCTGATTTTTATCAGTACTCTGAACAGGAGGGTAAAAAGGGGGAAAGGCATACAGAAACCTGTTCCCCCAATCTAGAACCAGAGCATCCAGGGGAACAGACCCGAAGATAGGGGGTCTGCAGCAAAACTGAGGGAGCTGGTGATTGTCTGGGACCGCAGAGAGGTTTATCTCTGAGGTGCCCCATTTCCTGACGATAACCTGAAGTATCTGCTTGTTCAGGGACCACTCGTGGTGGCTCTCAGAGATCCTGCTGAGGACATCCACTAGGACATTGTCTTTGCCTGGGAGATGCACTGCAACTAGAGAGACCTGAAGGGAACAGGCCAGACTCCAAACCTTCTTGGCTTCTGTACACAGAGCTGTGGACCTTGTCCCTTCTTGCTTGTTTATGTAATACGTGGTGGTGTCGTTCCTGATCTGCACCACTTTCCCCTGAATTTCTTTTGAGAATGCCTGAAGGGCCGGAAGTACAGCTCTGAGTTCCAAGAGGTTGATGTATAGAAGAGACTCCTGCTCCGACCATGTGCCTTGAGCAGTGAGGCTCCCTAGGTAGGCTCCCCACCCCAGCAGAGAGGCATCTGTAATGAGAATCACTGAGGGAGACTGCTGGAGGAAGGGGACACCTTGTCTGAGGTTGTCCTCCTCTAACCACCACTGGAGAGCCCAGATGAATGTCCGAGTGACTGGAATCAGCTTGGACAGGGGATCCCTCCTCTGAGACTAGAAGGACCTGAGATGAAACTCTATGTCTTGCATCTGAAACCTGGCCCCTGGAACCACTGCAGTGGATGCTGCCATGTGGCCCAAGAGTTGAAGAAAATGCCTGGCTGGCTGGGATACCAGAACTCTAAAAGAGCCTGCCAGACTGGTTAAGGCCTTTACCCCTTTACCCTTTGCACTGGTAAGAATGCCTTTGCCTGAAAAGTGTCCAGTTCTGCCCCTATGAAGGTGAGTACTTGGACTGGCTCCAGTACTGACTTGGGCAAGTTGAGCAGGATGCCTAGAGAGCCTAAGAGTTGTTTGGTTGCTGCCAGAGCTGTCCTGACCTGCTCTGGGACTGCCCTACTATGAGCCAGTCGTCCAGACAGGGAAATACTGCTATTCCCTGCTTTCTGAGAAATGCTACCACCATTGCTAGACACTCAGTGAAAGCTCTGGGGGCAGAAGACAGGCCGAAGGGCATAGCCCTGAACTGGTAATGGCCTGAGGACAACTCGAACCTTAGGTACTTTCTGTGGGAGCATCTGACTAGCATATGGAAATAGGCATCCTTGAGGTCCAGGGACACTAGCCAGTCTCCTGGCCTTAAAGAGGGAAGAACAGTACCCAGAGTCACCATCTTGAACTTGGGTTTTGTAAGATGTCTGTTTAGATATCTGAGGTCTAGGATGGGTTGACACTCCCCTGTCTTCTTTGGGGTAAGGAAGTACCTTGAGTACAAGCCTTTTCCCCTGAAAGAGATGCGGACCTATTCCACTGCTTTTAGTAGCAGCAAGGAAGAAACATCTGCCTCTAAGGCAGCTGTTTCCAGCCGAGTGGCAGGCTTGAAGGACTTTGCTCTGGACTTGGGGAATTTTTTGAAATTCAGAGCAAGCCCTTGGCTCACCACCTCCAGGACCCATTTGTCTGTAGTAACAGATTTCCAGGCCAGGAAGAAGTGAGACAGCCTGCCCCCTACTGGAATAGGGGAGGCGATACAGATTGACACATCAGGATGTCTGTTTGGCAGGGGTTCTAGGCTGGGAGGTGGATGCAGCCCTGCTTATCCCTCCTGAAGAAACCCCTCTGCTGGAAAGTAGAGGAGGCCTGTGCTTCACAAAAAGGCCTCTGAAAAGGCCTACCCCTACCAGCTCTAGACTGCTGCTTCTGAGCAGCAGCCCTTTCCTTTGCCACTGCACTCCTGTAGGTGGTCCTGCATTCATCCATCCTTTTCATGTAGATCTCTGTCTGCTCCCTAAACAGAGAGTTTTGGGTGGCAGGAAAGAAAATTCATGGCCTTGGCCTGGGTATTCTGGGAGAGACTGGTACGTCTGAGCCACGCAAACCTCTGCATGGAGACAGATGTAGCCATGACCCTAGATGAAACATTGTTAAGAGTCCACAGCAGCATGAAACTGTACCTTGGATGCCTCAATTCCATCAGCAGCCACCTGCTCCAGTTCCTTAGCAAGCTGGGAGGCACCTTTGGCTAGGTCTAAGATAAGACTCCCATCTGGACTTCTGGTACCTGGCCACATATGCCATGTGAGAAGCCTGAGTCCCAAGGAGGATGCCAGGTACTGCTTCAAACAACATGAAGTCTTGCTGTATTCAGACATAATGCAGTTAGCCCCAGCACTTGAACTGCCTTGGAGAGAAAAGGGTTAACTCCATGCAGAAGCATGGAACGTTAAGCTCGAGCTCGATTTTCAAACCTCTATCTGTGGTACTTCCCAATGTAACCATCGGATTCTTTACTCCGCCTAACAGTGAAGTCGCTCCAGAGATTTCCTCTGCTCAGTTTTGGTAAAAGTGAAGTGTTCAGTTTTAAACCAATTCTTTTATTGTTTTTCGGATTTCCAGCCTCTGTCTATGGTACAGGTAGTGTAGTAGATAGGCAGTGACTGTATTTATTTTAAACAACTTGTGGAAATTGTTTGTTTCTTTTCGGTCAGTCCTGTTAGGAACTGACCTTGTGTTTTCTTCTAATTTTAACAAAATTTTTCTGGGATTAGAGTGGTGTTCCGGTACCGATCGGTCTCAAAAGAACCGGGATTTTTCTCGGTTCTTTTCCAAACCTGTGACACGGTTGTTACCGATCGGTTGGTATTACCTGGCTTGAAAGCTTCTATAGGGTAATTTTGTAGGTTGGCCATGTCTGAGAAACCCAAAAAGGAAACCGGTCCCACTGGGTTTCAACACTGTACTGAGTGTGGGGAGGCCTTTGCCAAGGCCAACCCCCACCTCATCTGTGTTTACTGTCTGGGGTTTGACCACCTCCAGTCAGACTGCCAAATTTCCCAAAACCACTCTAGATAAAAGATTGAGTAGGTTGAAGGAAAGGGAGGCCGAGAAGTCCGTGGATCCGGATGGCCAGCCCAGTTCGGTTGCGGCCGAACCAGGGGAGGTGCCTACTGACCTAGGCGATACCTCCTCGGGAAAAAGGAGAGCCGACTCTGAGGGGTCAGTTCCATCAAAAAAGAAACGAAAGTCTGCCGGTTTGGATCCAGTACCGCATACTCCAACCACGGATGAGATAGCCAAAGTGATTAGTATTGTCCAATCGCTTCATTCGGTTCCGTCCGAACCGGCACCGTCGGTTAGGTCGGAACCGGCACCTTCAGATTACGATCCGATGCTTTCTATGAGGAGTGGAGGGAGACGTAAGATTATCCCGTTATGACTACAACCAGGGGGATATAGATGTGCCCATTGAACCGGACATTTCCCCAGACAAGCCCTCGGGTGTCTCCCCTCCCAGGCTTTCTGAGTCCCCTTCACACTTATTGTTTTACAAGAAGGTGGCTGGAACCCTCCAGCTCACTGTGGTTGAAGCTGCCGAGGAGGAAGAAGAGCCTGATTTTGTGGAGATGATGGACATCCCAGACTCCAAAATGTTGTCTATCCCTCTTCATAAGTCCTTGGGGAAACTGACACAAAAGATTCTACAGACTCCTAACTCTTTACCTCCTGTAGATAAAAGAATGGACAGGAGATGCATGTTGTCAGGCTCAGCTGCAGAGTTCCTTTATTCACATTGCAGCCATGTTGGGATAGTGCAGGCTGCAGCCTGTGACAGAGCCAAACATTCTTTTGGCTTCACACCCCCAGACATGGACTCAGGAAGAGTTGATGCCATGGCACAAAAAATCTATACTTGCATCCTCTTTGGGACTCAGGCAGGCAAACTATATGGCCTATACAGCCAGGTACCAGAAGTCCAGATGGGATATGGTTCTGGAACTGGCTAAAAAGGCCTTCCCCCCAGCTAGCCAAAGAGCTGGAGGAGGTGGCTGCAGATGGAATTGAGGCATCCAAAGTACAATTTCACACTGCTGTGGACTCCAACGATGTGGCATCCAGAGTCATGGCTACATCTGTGTCTCTCAGAAGGCATGCTTGGCTCAGATGTACTAGCCTATCACAGGACACCCAGTCTAAGGCTATGGATTTTCCTGTAGTTGGTAACTCTTTGTTTGGGGTGCGGACAGAGACTTACATGAAGAAAATGGATGAATATATAACCTCTTACAGGAGTGCACAGGCCAAAGAAAGGCAAGCCACTCCTCAAAAGCAGCAGTCCAGGGGCAGGGGCAGGCCCTTTCACAGGCCTTTTTACCAAGCTCAGGCCTCCTCTTCTTACCCACAAAGGGTTTTTTTTCCAAGCGGAAGGGAAGAAGGGGGATGAGCAGGGCTGCTTCCCTCTCCCAGTCTAAGGCTTCTGCAAAGCAGACACCCTGAGGTGTCAGCCTGGGTCGACTCTCCAATCCCAGTAGGAGGCAGGCTGGCTTACTACTTTCAGGCCTGGATGTCTGTTACTTCAGACAAGTGGGTCCTAGAGAAGTAGTGTTGGGACTGGCCCTCAGCTTCAAAAGGTACCCAAAAAGGAGGGCCAAGTCTTTTCCACCTACATCAATTTCAGAAACCCTTGCCCTAGAGGCAGAGGTTTCATCTCTCCTGGCTCTCGGAGCCGTAGAAAAGGTTCCTACTCAACACAGAGGAAAAGGCCTATACTCCAGGTATTTCCTTACCCCAAAGAAATCAGGGGAGTGGCAACCCATTCTGGATCTAAGTTATTTGAACAAACACATATCAAAACCCAAATTCAAAATGGTAACTCTGGGAATAATCCTTCCCTCTTTAAGGCCAGGAGATTGGCTAGCATCACTGGACCTCAAGGATGCCTACTTCCATATCCCTATCAGGTGCTCCCACAGAAAATACCTCAGGTTCGAGTTGCCTCCAGGCTATTATCCGTTCAAGGCCATGCCTTTTGGCCTAACATCAGCTCCAAGGTGTTCACAAAGTGCCTTGCAGTGGTGGCTTACCTCAGAAGACAGGGTATCACCATTTTTCCATATCTGACGACTGGCTCCTTAGTAGGGCAGTCATCAGACCAGGTCAGGTCAGCTCTGCAAACCACCCAGGACTTGCTCAGTTCTCTGGGGTGTCTCCTCAATCTGCCAAAATCTGTCCTCGAACCAGTACAACTTCTCACCTTCATAGTGGTGGAATTGGATACTATCCAAGCAAAAGCTTTCCTTCTTCTGGCAAGGGTGAAGGCCTTAGTAGACCTTGCTTCCTCCTTTCGGCCTCAGGTTTCTCTCCCAGCGAGACAGTTCCTCCAACGTCTGGGCCACATGGCAGCCTCCACTGCAGTGGTCCAGAGAGCCAGATTTCAGATGCGGGACATTCAGTTCCACTTAAGGTCCTTTTGGTCCCAGAGAAGGGACTCTCTCAAACTGATTCCAGTGACCCGAACTCTGGCACAAGCTCTCCAGTGGTGGCTGGACCAGGACAACCTCAGACAAGGAGTTCCATTTCTCCCTCAAGTTCCATCAGTAGTTCTGACTACAGATGCTTCTCTCCTCGGCTGGGGAGCCCACCTGGGAGCCCTAACAGCTCAGGGGATCTGGTTCCCGCAGGAGTCTCTTCTTCATATCAACCTCCTGGAACTCAGGGCAGTTTTTCTAGCCCTTCAGACCTTCTCAGATTCAGTCAAGGGCAAGGTGGTCCAAATCAGGACGGATAACACTACCACAGTGTGGTACATCAACAAGCAGGGAGGCACTCTGTCCACGGCCTTGTGCATAGAGGCCAAGAAGATTTGGTCTCTGGCCTATTCCCTTCAGACTTCCCTGGTAGCAGTTCATTTTCCAGGGAAAGACAATGTGTTAGCAGATGCCCTGAGCAGGATTTCACAGGGACAACATGAATGGTCCCTGAATACTCACATTCTGAGGATCATTTTCTCCAGGTGAGGCACTCCAGAGATAGACATATTTGCAGCACCAGACAATCATCAACTTCCTCTGTTTTGTTGCAGACCTCCAGTCCTGGGGACAGTTCCCCAGGATGCCCTCATTCTGGACTGGAAGGGCAGGTTTCTCTATACCTTCCCTCCTTTCCCTCTCCTGCTCAGAGTTCTGATCAAGAAAAGAACTCAACCCTGCACAGTGATACTGGTAGCTCCAGACTGGGCCAGACAACCCTGGTATCCTCTACTGCTGTCCTTGGCTGTGTCACGTCCCCTGTCTCCTTCCCAGGAGATTCAATCTTCTCCTCCCAGGGGCGGATCTGGCACCCTCAATCTCCAGTCTCAACCTCAAGGCCTGGCTCTTGAAGAGTTAGAATATGCAGCACTACATCTCTCTCAGGGAGTTCTGGATATTCCGAAGGTCTCCAGGAAACCTTCCACTAGAAAAAATTACAATTCCAAATGGAAGAGGTTCAGTATTTGGTGCTCTCAGAAAGGTATTGTGTCCGATTCTGCAGGCATTTCCACAACCTTAGATTATCTAGTTCATCTAAATAGTCTAGGCCTTAGGCCTGCCATGTTGAAGGTTCATCTAGCAGCTGTCTCTGCATTCCTTTCAGCAGGAAGGGCTCTTCCCTGGCATCTCATCCTGTTTTCAGGAAGTTTTTCAAAGGCCTGGTTCACATTAACCCTCCCTTTAGGAAGCCTACCCCGCCTTGGGATCTAAATGTCTGCATTGCTCAGCTTATGCAGCCACCCTTTGAGCCTACGGCTTCAGCTGAATTGAAGTACTTGACCTGGAAAACTGTGTTCCTGGTAGCTAATACTTCTGCCAGGCGGATTAGTGAATTACAGGCCCTGTCGGTTGAACCTGACTTCATATCCTTCCATAGGGATAAAGTGGTCCTAAGAACTAATAGAAGGTTCTTGCCTAAAGTGGTATCGGATTTTCACCTAAACCAGTCTATATCTCTTCCTGTGTTTTTCACTGACCATTCTTCTTCAGGGGAAAGAAGATTACACAGTTTGGAAGTTAAAAGGGCTCTTAGCTACTACATAGAGCATACTAAGGAACACAGGAATGACTGTCTTCAATTGTTTCTCATTTATGGTGAAGTGGGAAAAGGTAAGTCTGCCACTAAAAGATCTATTGCCAGGTGGATTGTTTCTTGTATACAATTCTGCTGTAACAAATTGGGTAGAACACCCCCTTCAGGCCTGAGGGCTCACTCCACTAGGGGTAAAGCTGCTACTCTAGCTGCGGCCAGAGATATACCTTTGTTAGAGATCTGTAAAGCAGCCACCTGGAAAACAGTACATACATTCACCAAGCATTACTCCCTGGACATCCAGGCTAGGAGTAATGCTAGGTTTGGCACAGCAGTACTGCAGAGCTTGTTCACAAAGTAGGTTCTGCATTCCCTCCTCCATAGGGAGCTGCTTGGTAGTCTGCATTATGTCTGAATACAACAAGACTTCATGTTGTTTGAAGAAAAAATTACTCACCATAGTAATGTTTCTTCTAATGGAGTCTTGCTGTATTCAGACCTCCCCCTCGCCTCCCCTCTCAGAACCTGTTTTTGGGAAGTGGGCTGGCAGGAACAGTGTTGCACCTCAGGGGTGTACCTTGTACCCTCCCTCGTGGTAGGGCAGCTGTTATGTTTAGCTTTCTTGGGTTCATAGCTTAATTTGTCACTACCATGTTTCTTTTTGGTTTCTCGACTCGAGTTTTCTTTGGACCCCAAAAATATTTTGCCTTTTGGCTATCTGTTTCAAACAATTTCCATATATTTTAGTGCTAGTTAGTTGGTTGCTCATAAGAACCTGACGGTTACATTGGGAAGTACCACAGACAGAGGTTTGAAAACCGAGCTCGAGCTCAACATTCCGTGCTTCTGCATGGAGTTAACCCTTTCCTCTCCAGGGCAGTTCAAGTGCTGGGGCTAACTGCATTATGTCTGAATACAGCAAGACTCCATTAGAAGAAACAACATTACTATAGTGAGTCATTTTTTTCTTCTTTGCCATGGCATCCACCTTCCTGAAGTCCTTATCCGGGGTGTGTGAAGCCAAGAGAATGTTAGCCTTGTCTCAAGCTGTAGCCTGCACAACCCCGGCATGGCTGCAGTGATTGTACAGGAACTCCGTACCTGGACATGACAGCATATACCTCCTATCCATCTTCCTATCCACATGAGGTATGGATGTAGGTAACCGCAAGATTTTGTCTGTTTCCTCAGGGATTTGTGTAAGGGAATAGACAACCTTTTGGACTCTGGGACATCCATCATCTCTTAAAAAAAAAAAAAAAAAATAGGTTCCTCTTCCTCTTCAGATGCCTCAACAGTAGGCAGCTGCACAGTGTCAGCCACTTTCTTATAGAAAGCAAAGTTGGAGGAGGACTCACCAAGTGTGGGAGGTGAAATAGAGTCAGGCCTATCACAGGAGATGTCAGGCTCCACTGGGTCACCAAGGTCGTCACCTTCTTCTTCTCCTTCTTCTCCCTCCCATTCCAGCTCATAATAAGCCTCCGGGTCATAATCCACATGAAGCTGAACCAACTTAACTGACCGACCGACGGGTGGGTTGTGTTGGTCCAGTCGGTATGGTTTGCACTCACTGAACTATTTGAATTGCTCTTGCTATTTCGTCTACGGTTGGGGTCGGAGGCTTCGGATCCGAACCAGCAGACTTTCTTTTCTTTTTCACCGGAACCAGAGAGTCACTTTCGGACTTCTTCTTGCCCGAGGAGGTATCACCCTGGTCAGAAGGCACCTCCTTTGGTTTGTCTGGACCCAAACCGGGCCGGCCATCTGGGTCAGTGGATTTTTAGCCTTTCTTTCCTTCAGCCTTGCTAAAAGCTTATCCAGCGTGGCTTTAGGATAATTTTTTACAAATGTGGCAGTCTGTTTCTAGGTGGTCAACCCCCAGAAAATAAACACAAATGAGGTGGGGATCTGCTTTAGCAAAAGCGTCCCTATACTCAGTGCAGTGCTGAAACCCAGTGGGTCCAGTCTTTTTCTTGGGTTTCTCAGACATAGCACTTGTATTGCCACCCAGTTACCCAAAGTGGCAGTCAGGCTGAGTAACACTAAACCTACAGTTACCAACCATGTCACGGGTTGAGAGGAAAAAAAAAAAAGAGCAAAAACTCAGTTTTTATGTAACCGAAGGTCGACGGTACCCAAACACTAGAGAAATAGACAGAAAAAAATATAACGACAACAACAATCTGTTCTTCACCGGACCGACCGATGAGGAACCAACACTTACCCCAAACTTATCTCTCTAACCTATACTACCTGTATTGTAGACAGAGGTTTGAAGACCGAAGAAAATAATAGCATTTATGGTTAAAAACTGGACGGAAAACCACTACCAAATTGAAGCAGCGAAGGAGAAATCTCCGGAGTGTCTTCACAGTTAGGCAGAGTAAAGAATCTGACAGTTACAGAGAATGCACCAGGGACAGGGGTTTGAAAACCGAACTCAAGCTCAACGTTCTATGCTTCTGCATAGAGTTAACTCTTTCCTCTCCAGAGCAGTTGAACTGGAAGGGCTAACTACATTTTGTCAGAATACAGCGAGACTTCATCTTGTTTGAAGTGACCATTCTCCAGTCATTTCCCTCTGGTCTA
Source organism: Neoceratodus forsteri (assembly GCA_016271365.2). NCBI lineage: Eukaryota > Metazoa > Chordata > Ceratodontiformes > Ceratodontidae > Neoceratodus > Neoceratodus forsteri. The sequence continues at coordinate 1,072,919,774 of CM057454.1, read as the reverse complement.
ACAAATTCAACAAACCCCCACCAAAATTCATTGTCAATAGAATACTTCTACCTGGTCAATTAGGTTCGTTAAAAACGCACCTGTGATCACGCGACTGGTCTCCAATTGATGATGCTCAGGACGAGGACTCAGCCCTAGAATACCTTATCACTACCTTTAATGCAGCGTGTGATGTTCAAGCTCCGTACAAGAAAAGAAAAGAAAGATTAGGGGATCAATAAACCCATGGGTGACTCCTGACCTCCTTGAACAGATGAAATCCTGTGACCAGCTATAGTACCATGCTAAAGCATCCAACACCCTAGGGAATACTCAGGCCTACAAATCAGCATGGAATGCATAGAAACAGAATTTGACGGCAGATAAAGACCGCTTGGCCCACCCAGTCTGCCCATTTCCCTACCTAATGGATAAGCTGCAGATCCTAGTTAACCAGCAGCCTACTTCTTCCTACCCCCAGAATTGCCTTATGACTGTCCCATGCATGCTTGAATTCCACCACTGTTTTTGACTCCACAGCCTCCTCTGGAAGGCCGTTCCATGCATCCACAACCTCTCTGTGAAAAATACTTCCTAAATTACCTCTGAGCCGCCCCCTCATCTTCAAATTGTGCCCCTTGTTCTAGCACACCTCTTTTTTTGAAAGATGCTACCCTCTTGGACTTTGTTGATTCCCTTGAGGTACTTGAAAGTTTCTATCATGTCCACCCTCTCCCTCCTTTCCTCGAGGCTATACATATTAAGCTCCCTAGGCCTCTCTTCATATGTCTTCCGGTGCAGACCCTGCACCATTTTAGTTGCCCTCCTCTGGACAGCTTCCATCCTGTCTATGTCTTTGCGGAGATTGGGTCTCCAGAACTGCACGCAGTACTCCAGATGGGGTCTGACCAGCTGTCTGTACTGAGGGATAATAACTTCCTGTTTTCTACTGGTGATGCCTCTCCCTATGCATCCCAGTATCCCCCCAGCCCTCCTTGCTGCCCTCTCGCATTGCTTGCCCACCTTTAGGTCATCTGATATGACTACCCCCAGGTCCCTTTCCATTTTTGTTGTTGTTAGTATCTCACTCCCCATTGTGTACTCTTTCCCTGGGTTTTTGTTTCCCAGGTGCATTACCTTGCACTTCTTAGCATTGAATCTAATGTACAAGAGCTAGCCACCAGGCGAAAGCCTCCTATTATAGGAATGCCCTTGCAAACACCTGGAATGACGGGAGGAAGTTCTGGGCAACCTCTCTGAGGTAATTGGAAAAAGACCCAAAGTTTCACCCGCAATGCTCAACATTGATGGAACTATCACCCTGAATAAAGGAACCATTGCCAACGCCTTCAACTCAACATTTTCTGACCTTAGTCATGTGCTCCCACCTAACTTCTTTGATCCTACGCCAACAGTAACCCATCCCACCATCCCTCAGGCAGCCCAGCTGCAACCCACATTTTATTTTAAGGCTATCACTGAAGGGCTAGCCAGGAAACATCTATTCAAAATACTCGGGAAGTCTAGGCATAGTGCTGACTCCCTTGATTTGAAACTCATCACCCTCACCTTTGATGAAGTTCTGCTACACCTTATGAAAATTCTCAACCACTCTCTTATGCTCTCACAATTCCCAAGTAAATGGAAGTCCACTGTGGTGACTCCTATCCACAAAAGTGGTGACAAGACTCTCACAAGCAACTACAGGCCTATATCCACCCTACCCCCACTCTCCAAGGCTTTGGAAAGGATAGTTGCTGAACAACTCGTAGACTACCTGGAAAAATATAACCTCCAATATTCCCAACAACACGGTTTTCGAAAAGGTCACAACACCACCACTGTACTACTAGACTTCACCACCTTCATCCACCAGGCACTAGACCACAACCAATTGGCCAGCGCCACATTTATTGATCTGACTAAGGCATTTGATACAGTTAACCACTCCCTACTAACTGGACAACTATCACATCTTGGCCTTTCACCGGATGCCACTCGCTGGTTCCAAAGATACCCTAGTGACTGCTCTCAGCAGGTTAGAACTGGAGACTCCATCCTGACCCACCTTCCAGTCTGTTCGGTGTACCACAAGGTTCCATCCTTGGCCCCCTACTCTTCAGCATCTTCATGAACGACCTCCCTGCTGCTTGCCATGACCGAATTCTACTTTATGCAAATGATGCAGTCATTTTCTTGAGCCACTCTGACCCCCATCACCTCCAGCAACAGCTACAGTGTAGTTTCTCAGAAGTTGAAACCTGGTTCAGGTCATGTAAACTCATCTCAAACTACTCAAAAACCAAATCAATGCTGTTTCATGGTACTCACAACAAACACAAACTCCAACAATGCTAATCTACAATAGTGGTGGCACTGTGCTGGAACAGGTAGACCAGTTAAAATATCTGGGAGTGACCCACGACTCCACTCTTTCATACTCCACGCATATAAATAACCTTGCTAAAGTTGTGAATACTGCATAGGGCTGCTATATAGGCATAGGCACTGTTTGACAGACGAAGCAATAAAATTTGCCATCCAGAGTTCAATCACCTCTTTAATTGACTATGGCCTCGTAGTTTATGGATCAGCTGCTGACACTGCCCTCCAGAGTATAGCCATAACCCTAAACAAGACCTGCCGGCTCCTCACCATAGCCTCTAGACACACACACACGCGTGATCTCTACGAACAGGCTAACTGGCTACAGCTTCAATGCAGAATTAAGTATCAGACCTGCTTACCCGAAAAGAAGACAATACTAGGCCTCCTTCCACCAGGGGTTCAGTCTATACTTTCCCCTCACTGTGCCACCTGCCTTACCAGGCATTCTGGAACACTATTCTTTGCAGTTCCCCACTGCCAGACCACTCAAGGGCAGCGCTTCTACAAAGTTAGGGCCTCTAACTGGATCCCACTCCCAGTAGATATTACCAATGTACCGAATCTCAGCTCCTTTAAGCACAAACTACGACAGCACTTGGTGGCCAGTGGCTACTGTGACTGCTACACTTAAATCCCCTACTCGCCCTCCTGGCCTCTCCATTACTTATGCACTCTCTCCACACCCCACTCCCTCCCTATCAACTCTTTCCAATATCTCACATCAGCCACCTCAGCCTCCTCCCTTGCCCCCCCAGATTTCACTCCTCCCTCTCTCCATTCCCTCTCACATCTTTGTCCCCTCACCTACTACCCCCTGCACCTCCTAGCTCTCATATTCTCTCTCTTTCTCCCCTAGCCTTCCTTAACTCCCTTCTAGTCCTCATTTCTCTCTCCTTTCTCCTCCTTGCCTGTCCTAACTCTTCTCCTTCCCCACCCATCCTATTACCCCCTCACATCTCCCAACCCTTCTTCCCTTCCCTCCGTCACTACCTACTCCTCTCCTTCACCACCTACCTTATCCCTTCAATCCCCCACCCCTCGGTTCTTGCCTGTCCCCTACTACTTTGTCCTCTCACCAACTATCTCTGGCCCTCTCATGCACTTGTCAGATCACTATTTCAACTGTAAGCGTCCCAAGCACTCTTTGTATAATGTCTGGCGATACTACACCATTGCTTCCATCCACGTTGATCCTGACAATGCTTTGGCAGCTCATGCAATCTGTAATGTTTTACCTGTTATTAATTCTATTGTCTTGTCTTACACACAAAGCCACTGGCAGCTCATGTACTATAATTGCATTAACTGTTATCTACCTGCCTGTTCTTGTCTATACTTGCCCATTGTTCATGACATGGAACCTTTGTAAAAGAGCACTGTTTGCTCAAAGGTGTTAACTGAAATTTTCATACATAAATAAAATAAATAATATAGCGGCATGAGGGTAAGAAAAAACAGGTTACTCACCTGTAACAGTACATAGATACATAGATACATAGACAGTGTCGGCAGATAAGGGCCTATGGCCCACCCAGTCTGCCCATTTAAGTTTCTAAGTTCAGTTTATGTTTTCCAAGAAGTCTGTTGCCCCTTATCCCTGACCTCCAGAATTCCTTTATGTCTATCCCATGCATTCTTAAATCCCGTGATTGTTTCAGCCCTCACCACTTCCTCTGGCAGGGTGTTCCACTTGTCCACCACCCGTTCTGTGAAGAAATTCTTCCTCACGCTTTCTCTGAATCGTCCTCCTCCAACTTCATCCCATGCCCTCTAGTCCTGGAACATCTTTTCGCTTAAAAATAGTGCATTCCTGCACCCTGTTCCTCCTTGTAAGATACTTGTATGTCTCCATCATATCCCTCTCCCTCCCTCTCCTCCAGGGAGTACATGTTCAATGCCTTCAACCTGTCCTCATAGGACTTGTGATGCAATCCATGCACCATCTTTGTTGCCCTCCTCTGAACCTTCTCTACCCTGTCTATGTCCTTACGTGGTAAGGTCTCCAGAACTGCACAGTGTACTCCAGGTGCGGCCTCACTAGTGTCTTGTATAGTGGAATTATGACCTCCCTTTTCCTGCTGGTGATGCCCCTGCCTATGCATCCCAGCATCCTATTTGCTTTACCTGCTGCCTTGTCACACTGTTTCCCTGCCTTGAGGTCATCAGAGATGATTACCCCAAGATCCCTTTCCTGCTTGGTGCATGCTATATCCTCACCCCCCAACTGATATATTGTGCCAGGGTTTTTGTGCCCCATATGCATTATCTTGCACTTCCCTGCATTGAATTTCAACTGCCAAACCCCTGACCACTTCTCAAGTTTCTGCAGGTCCCTTCTCATTCTGTCTACACCCTCTGGTCTGTCTACTCTGTTACAGAGCTTTGTGTCATCAGCGAACAGTGAAATTCTGCCTTCTAGGTCCTGCGCAATGTCACTGATAAAGATATTGAATAGTACCGGTCCCAGCACTGATCCCTGTGGTACCCCACTGGTCACTCTTCCCTCTGTGGAGTAGTTCTAGTAGTAGTGAGTAGTTCTAGGAGTGGTATATAATGTTCATCCGCACTAACTGGCAGTGTCCTTCCCCTTTAAGATTACCAGAAAGTCTTCAAGCTGGCTCCTCCCACCCACCTGGGTGGTAACTCCCTCGGCCCCGCCCCATGATGCCAGATCTTGCCCGCTGGAAGCAGAGTGTGTGCGCCGAAGCTGGGGAGATCGGATGTGTCCGTGTGGATGAACATCATATACCATTCCTAGAATTACTGTTACAGGTGAGTAACCAGTTTTTCTAGGGATGTGGATATGATATTCTATCCACACTAACTGTCACACTCCTAGCAGTTCTCCAGGAGGAGAGAGGGAAGGCGCACACCCCCTGTTTATGAAACAGAGACTGGAGAACTGAGGCCCCAAAACCAGCATCCCGGCCTAACTCGAGGTCAATGTGGTAATGGGAAATGGAGGTGTGTGCTGACATCCAGGTAGCAGCCCTGCAGATTTCCTGGATAGGGATGTCCCTGGAAGCAGCCACCGACACAGCAGTATGACAGGTGGAATGAGCGCTTAGCCCTCCGAGAGGCTCCCTACCTGTCAACCTATAGCACAGACCAATGCAGGATGTGATCCACCTGCCAATCGTCTACTTGGCTACAGCTGTGGCGTCAGTATAAGTGACAAACAACTGCCGAACCTCTCCCCGAACTTCAGCCGTGCGCTCTTTGTAATAAGCAAGCATTTGCCTCGGGTTCCGAGTATGGTGGCTGTGCTCGATCTCTGAGGTGTGACTGGTGAAGTACACCGGGAGATTCATCACCTGGTTAAGGTGAAACTCCAACACAACCTTTGGGAGGAACTTCGGGTTGGGGCACAGGACAACTGTGTACCTGTGGAAGACCAGGTAAGGAGACTCCACCAAAAGTGCCTGGAGCTCCCAATCATTCTGGCTGACATGGATAGCCACCAAGAAAGTAGTCTTCCCCAACAGGTGAGACATGTCACATATGTGCATCAGTTCAAGTGGTTTGCCCATGAGCGTTGCCACAACCAGCAACAAGTCTCATGGTAGTGGTGGTTCACGCACTGCAGGGGAAATGAGGTCAAGGCCCTTGAAGAAACACCACACCACCATCTCCTGCGCTGACTGCTAACTGGCCTGCGCCCGGTAAGCAGAGATGGCTACCAGGTGCACCTTAAGGGTTGTTGACTGAAGGCCCAACTGAGAGAGGTACTGAGAGAGGGACCTAAGGTAATCAAGGATGCTAGCCACTGGACAGGACAAAGGGCCCAACCCCTTGTCCTGACACCAAATGGAGAATCTCTTCCATCTGAAGGCGTAACACTTCTTGGTTGACTCTTTCTGAGATGCCCGCACAATGATGAAGACATCTTCAGAGAGACCCAAGTCCTGGACCTCTAACCGTTCAGGAACCAGGCCGTCAGGTGCAGGGATTAAATGTCTGTCTGGGTGTAGTACCTTCCCTTGATTGATGGAAAGTAGATCCGGGCATAGGGGATGATGCCTCGGGAGCCTGCTGCTGAGGCTGAGGAGATCTGGGTACCAGAAATAGCATGGCCAGTCCGGAGGCACTAGGATCACCTGTGCCTTGTCCCTCCTGATCTTGAGAAGCACCTTGTGGCTCAAGAGAAGTGGAGAGAAGGCACAGAAGAAGCCCGGGGTCCAGGGTCTCAAGAAGGCATCCCCCCGCAGTGTTCCCTGCTGGGGGGCAGGCACGAAACAGTCACAGCTTTGTGATTTCCCTGGAGGCAAAAAGGTCCACCTGAGGGGTCCCCCACTGGGAGAACAAACTGTGAACTACCTCTGGGTAGAGAGACCACTCGTGTAACACCTCGCCTACTCAGCTGAGGGCGTCTGCCAGTTGATTGGAGGCTCCTGCCACATGGATGGCCAGGAGATCCACCTACAGGCTGTGCACGAGGGTCCAGACATGCAGAGCTTCCTTGCACAAAGGCAGGGAGTGCGTTCCACCCTGCTTGTTGAGGTACTACATGGCCATGGTGTTGTCTGTCTGGACTTGGACCACTTGGCCCCAAATGTGTGGAGTGAATGCAGTCCGTGCCAGTCAAACTGCTCAGTGCTCCAGCAGAATAATGTGGTATTGGGACTCCTCAGAATCCAGAGCCCATGGACTCTGTGTTTCCCAAGGTGGGCACCCTAGCCTGTGAGAGAGGCATCAGTCACCAGGATGACAGTCAGCACTTGGGAGGACAAATGGGATCCCTTCCTGAAGACGTTCTGGGACCAGCCACCACTGGATGGTGTTCCACATCCGCTGGGTCACCATAACTGGCTGGTCGAAGTGCCACTCACGCTGAGACCGCAGGCTGGCAGCTCCCACTGCAGGGAGTGCATTCTCCAGTGGGCCCAATGGACAATGCTAGTTCAAGCTGTCATGTAGCCCAGCAGGTCCAGGAAGTTGCAGGCAGGGCGCAATTGCCCAACCCGAAAATTATCGGGCAAAGGAGGAGACAGCCTCTGTCTTGTCCTCCTGGAGCCAGGCTCTGGCTCTGCAAGAGTCGATTCCGTCCCAATGAAGTTGATCACCTGCAAGAGAACAAGTTCTGACTTGGCCTCATTGACCAGGAGGCTAAGTCTGACGCAGGTCTGGAGGGCCATATCCCTGGACCGCTTCACCTCCTGCCTGGAGGGGACCTACTATCAGTCAGTCATTCAAGTAGGGATAAACCCGGACCCCTTGGCGCCTCAGGTAAGCTGCCACCACTGCTATGCACTTAGTGAAGACCCTGGGGGCCGAGGAGAGGCCGAAGGACATGGCCTGCAACTCATAGAGGGTTCCCTGGGCTCGAAAAGCGGAGGAAACTTTGGTGATACGGACGGATCAGGACATGAAAGAATGTGTCCTGAAGATCCAGGGAGCATCACCACATGTTTTGCTCTAGAGATGGTATGACCTGAGACCACGTTACTATCCTGAAGGTGCACGACCTGAGGAACTTGTTCAGGTCATGCAGATTTAGAATGGGGAGCTAGCTCCCCATCTGCGTTGGTTCCAGGAAGTACCTGGAGACAAACCCTGCATGTTCCAGAGGATCTGCAACAGGAACCATGACCTCCTTGTGGAGGAACTGGGCTGTGTCATCCCTGAGAGTTGACAGCATGTCTGAGGAAGCCAAGTCCTGCCGTTGAGGTGCAGGCTCGGCAAGGAGGGTACTGCTCGAACTCTAGAGACAGACCCTGACCCACCACTTCTAGAAACCACCTGTCCATGGTGACAGTGAACCAGGCAGAAAGGAAGTGGCAGAGCCAGTCCCCCAATGGGAGGACCCAGGGGAGGCAAGATGGGCATGAGGGAGGCACTCTGTCCTTCTGCTGTGTGACACCTCTTGTAGGTGTGAGTTATTGCCTCGCAACCCTCGAAACTAGGTCACCTGACCCTCTTAGGGCTTCTGGGAGCTTCACCAGCATAAAGAGCGCTCAGTGAGCAGCCATTGCATTATTCTCTGTCTTTCTGCTGTGTGACACCTCTTGTAGGTGTGAGACAGACCTGGCAGAGTGCACCGACCGTTTGCTGAGTATCTTTCATTGTTTATGCTGTCCCTGTTCCAGGGGGTTTTGATAGTCCTAAAGAAAAAATTACTCACCTTAGTAATTGTGTTTCTTATAACGGAGTCTTGCTGTATTCTGACCATATGCAGTTAGCCCCAGCACTTGAACTTGAACTGCTCCGGAGAGGAAAGAGTTAACTCTATGCCAAGGCATAGAATGTTGAGCTCGAGTTTGGTTTTCAAACCTCTGTCCCAGGTACTCTTCAGTGTAACCGTTAGATTCTTACAAGCCCTATACTAACCAACTAACAACCCAGAAATTGTTTTCAGAGCTTTTGTGCCAAAAAGCTAAAGACATAAATTTAGGGTCCAAAGACTCAAGTCGAGACCCCCAAAAAGAATCCAAGTAGGTAATAAGCAAACAATCATAAAACATAGGAACAAGAAAAACCTCAATAAGAAGAGGCACCCAGGTACAGCCCTGGGGTGCAACACTGCGCCTGCCCCACTATATCCCAAACGAACTAGATTCCAGGAGGGGAGGCAGGGAGGGAGGTCAGAATACAGCAAGACTCCATTAGAAGAAACACAGTTACTAAGGTGAGTAATTTTTTTCTTCAAACAACATGAAGTATTGCTGTATTCTGACTATATGCAGACTACCAAGCAGTACCCCCAAGGAGGAGGGAACTACAGAACCTATTTTGGATACAGGCTCTGCAGTACTGCAGTGCCAAGCCTAGCATCACTTCTTGACTGAATGTCCAGGGAGTAATGCTTGGTAAATGTGTGAACAGTCTTCCAGGTGGCTGTTTTACAGATTTCCACTAAGGGTATGTCTCCAGCTGCTGCGACCAAAGCAGCTGTACCTCTGGTAGAGTGAGCCCTCAGGCCTGAGGGTGTCTCTTTCCCCAATTTTGAGTAGCAGAACTGTATGCAAGAGACAATCCACCTTGCAATAGTTCTCTTGGTGGCAGGCTTACTTTTACCCACCTCCCCATAAGTGAGAAACAGCTGGGAGCAGTCGTTTCTATGGGGCTTAGTGGATTCTAAGTAGTAACTCAGAACCCTCTTTACATCAAGACTGTGTAATCTCCTCTCTCCAGAGGAGGAGTGGTCAGTGAAAAATACAGGCAGTGTCATAGATTGGTACAGATGGAAGTCTGATACCACTTTAGAGAGAATTTCCTATTTGTACGAAGGAACACCTTATCCCTATGAAATGAGATGAAATCAGGTTCCACCGATAGAGCCTGTAACTCACTGATTCTCCTGGCAGAAGTAACAGCAACCAGGAATACAGTTTTCCAAGTCAGGTATTTGAGCTCAGCTAAGCAAAGTGGTTCAAAAGGAGACTGCATCAGCTGTGCAATACAGATATTCAGGTCCCATAAAGGAGTAGGATCCCTGAAGGGAGGATCAATGTGGAGCAAACCTTTGAAGAATTTCTTGAAAACTGGGTGGGAGGTTAGAGAGGAGACCTTCCCAGCCGAAAGAAAAGCAGAAATAGCTGCCAAATGCACCTTGAGAGTGGTAGGCTGAAGGCCTAAACTTTTAAGATATACCAAATGATCTAAGGCAGTGGCAGTATCAGCTGAGTCTGGCTGAATGTGCCTCTGGGAACATCAAAACCCAAACCTCTTCCATTTAGAATCATAGGTTTTTCTAGTGGAAGGTTTTCTACTGGCCTTAAGGATATCCAGAGCTGACTGAGAGAAAGATGCAGGTCTGCATATTCTAGCTTCTCAAGAACCAGGCCTTGAGCCTGAGTGTGTAAAGTTTGGGGTACAATATCCTCCCCTGCGATGAGGTGAGGAGGTTGAACTGTCTGGGAAGGCAAAGGGGAAGTGTCACCGATAGTGACAATAGCAGAGGATACCAAGGCTCTCCGGCCCAATCCAGAGCTATCAGAATCATAGTGCAGGGTTGGGACCTGATCTTGACCAGAACTCTGAATATCAGAGGAAAGGGAGGAAAAGCATAGAGAAACCTGTTGGTCCAATCCAACAGGAGGGCATCTAGAGGAACAGACCCCTGCAGAGGGGGCCTGCAGCAGAACAGAGGGAGCTGATGGTTGTCTGGGGCTGCAAAGAGATCTATCTCTGGAGTGCCCCATCTCTTGAAAATGATCTGAAGACCGAGAGGATTCAGGGTCCATTTGTGATGACCTTGAGAAATCCTGCTGAGAGCATCTGCAAGTACATTGTCCTTCCCTGGGAGATGCACAGCAATCAGGGAAACCTGCAGGGAATAAGCTAGTGATCATATTTTCATGGCCTTGGTGCACAAGGCTGAGGACCGAGTGCCCCCCTGCTTGTTGATGTACCACATGGTTGTGGTGTTGTCTGTCCTGATCTGCACCACTTTCCCCTGAATTAAACTTGAAAATGTCTGAAATGCCAGGAAGACAGCCCTGAGTTCGAGAAGATGTATGTGTAGAAGAGACTCCTGAGGAGACCAAGTCCCCTGAGCAGTATGCTGATCCAGGTGGGCTCCCCATCCCAGTAGGGAAGCGTCTGTGGTGAGAATCACTGTGGGAACCTGACTGAGGAAGGGAACCCCTTGCCTCAAGTTGTCTTCTTCCAGCCACCACTGGAGGGCCTGAACCAAAGCTAGAGACACAGGAACCAATTTGGAGAGGGGATCTTTTTTCTGAGACCAAAAGGCTCTTAGATGAAACTGAATATCCCTCATCTGAAACCTTGCCCCTTGCACTACTGCAGTGCAGGCTGCCATGTGGCCTAGCAACTGCAAGAATTGTCTGGCTGGCCAAGACGCAAGTGGATGAAAAGAGGAAGCCAGAGAGATGAGGGATTGGACCCTTGAGAGAGGAAGGAAGGAAGGCCTTGGCCTGAACAGTGTCCAGCTCCACTCCTGTAAATGTGAGAAGCTGAACTGGTTCCAGAACAGACTTTTCCAGATTTAGAATGACTCCTAGGGAGTGTATAAGATTTTGAGTGACCCCTAGAGCTGACCTGACTTGGTCTGGGGACTGGCCTACTATGAGCCAGTCGTCCAGGTAAGGGAACAGTAAGATGCCTTGCCTTCGGAGGAAGGCCACTACTACTGCTAAGCATTTGGTGAATACTCCTGGGGCAGATGTTAGACTGAAAGGCATTGTTCTGAACTGGCAATGGCCTGAGGGCAGTCGAACCGGAGGTACTTTCTGTGGGACTGCCTGATAGGTATGTGGAAATAGGCATCCTTGAGATCCAGGGAGGCTAGCCAGTCTCCTGGTCTCAGAGAGAGAAGAACAATTCCCACAGTCACCATCTTGAACTTTGGCTTTAATATGTGTTTGTTTAGGTATCGTAGATCCAGGATGGGTCGCCACTTCCGTTTTTTTAGGGCAAGGAAGTACCTGGAGTACAATCCTTTTCCCTTGTGAATTGGAGGTACCCTTTTCCACTGCTTGCAGAATCAGTAGAGAAGAGACCTCTGTTTCTAAGGCCTGTATTTTCTCTGCCGAGGAAGGACAGAAAGCCATTGCTCTCAAGCTTTGGGAACCTGTTGAAGCTGAGAGCAAGACCCTGGCTTACCACTTCCAGGACCCACCTGTCTGAAGTGACAGAATTCCAGGCCTGGAAGAAGTGAGCCAGTCTGCCCCCTACAGGAATTGGGGAGGTGACCCTGGCTGACACATCAGGGTGTCTGTTTGGCAGGGGGCTTAGACTGAAGAGGATGCAGCCCTTGTCATCCCCCTTCTGCCTCTTCCCCTAAAGAACCCCCTCTGCTGAAAAGAAGAGGAGGCCTGGGCCTGGTAGAAAGGCCTGTGAAAAAGCCTACCCCTGCCAGCCCTGGACTGCTGCCTCTGAGGAGTGGTCTGCTTTTCTTTGGCTGCAGCACTCCTGTATGTGGTCCTGTACTCGTCCATCTTTTTCATGTATGTCTCTGTTTGCTCCCCAAACAGAGAGTTACCAGTGACAGGAAAATCCGTGGCCTTGGTCTGGGTATCCTGAGATAAACTGGTACACCTGAGCCAGGCAAATCTCCTCATGGAAACAGATTTAGCTATGACCCTAGAATGAACATCATTCGAGTGCACAGCAGCATGAAACTGGACCTTTGAAGCTTTGAAGCCATCCACAACCACCTGCTCCAGCTCCCTGGCCCGCTGGGGAAGGGCATTCTTAGCCAGCTCCAGAACCGTATCCCACCTAGACTTCTAGTATCTGGCTGTATATGCCATATGGTTGGATTGCCTGAGTCCCAAAGAAGATGCCAAGTAATGCTTCTTTACCATGGCATCCACTTTCCTGGAATCCTTATCTGGGGGTGAGATGCCAGGGGAATATTAGCCTTGTCACAGGCTGCAGCTTGCACTACCCCAATATGGCTGCAATGGTTAGTAAGGAAATCCGTACCAGGGCCTGACAGAGCATACCTCCTGTCCATTTTCTTATCCACAGGAGGTATGGATATTGGAAACTGTAATATGTTTTGGGTCTGTTTCCCCAAGGACTTGTGCTGAGGGATAGACACCCTTTTTGACTACGGGACATCCATCACCTCAACATTGTCAGGCTCCTCCTGATCCTGTTCAGCTTCTTCCACTGGAAGCTGAAGAATCTCAGCCACCTTCTTGTAAAACAAGAAATAGGAGGGGGACTCAGAAAGCCTGGGAGGAGACACATTAGAAGGACTGTCTGGAGAGATGTCAGGCTCAATAGGCTCATCTAGGTCTTCATAATCTTCATCTTCATCATCTTTGTTTCCTTCCCAATCGCCCTCATAAAATGCTTTGGGGTCATATTCAGAAGCAGACAAGTCCGACTGAACCGACCATCTCTGCGTCGGTGTCGGTTCGGTTGGAACCGGGTGAAGCGACTGCACAATAGCGATCACTTTGGCTATCTCATCAGGGGTCGGACCATGGGAACCTGGATCCGAACCAGCTGACTTGCGCTTTCTTTTTGCAGGAACAGATTCCACAGAATCAGCTCTCCTCTTGTCCGAGGGGGTATCGCCCAGGTCAGTGGGCACCCCCTCAGGTTCGGTCGGAACCGAACCGGGCTGGCCATCCGGGTCAGCGGATTTGTCGGCCTCCCTTTCCTTCAGCCTACTTAAATGTTTATCCACAGTGGCCGTAGGAAAGTTCCTGCAGATTTGGCAGTCTTCTTTGAGGTGGTCAAACCCCAGACAATAAACACAGATGAGATGGGGATCAGCCTTGGCCAAAGCCTCCCCACACTCAGTGCAGTGTTGAAACCCAGTGGGCCCGGGTTTCTTTTTGGGTTTCTCAGACATGCCTTTAGATTCAAAGTCATCTTTACCAGCGTTTAAGCCAGGCGACTATCAAACCTATCGGTTCCAACCGTGTCACGGGTCGGATGAAAAAAAAAACCAAAAAACGGAGCATCAGCATTTTTTTCAGGAACCGATAGATACCGGAAAACCACACTAAATACACATGTAGAAACAGAAACAACAAATCGCTTTAGTTCCCAACCAGACCGACTGGAAAGAAATCGAAAACAAAAAACAATTTCTTTCTAAGCCACACTACTACCTACTAATACACTTACTGTACTGGGACAGAGATGTAAAGACCGAAAAAATAAAGAAGCAGTTTATTAAACCGACCGATTTTACCACAACCGAACCGGCAGAAGAGAGGATCTCGAGCGATTTCACAGTATATGGAGTAAAGAATCTGACGGTTACACTGAAGAGCACCTGGGACAGAGGTTTGAAAACCAAGCTCAAGCTCAATGTTCTATGCCTTGGCATACAGTTAACTCTTTCCTCTCTGGAGCAGTTCAAGTTCAAGTGCTGGAGCTAACTGCATATAGTCAGAATGCAGCAAGACTTCATGTTGTTTGAAGACCAGAAAAGGACTGAGAGGGGCTGCGACAAATTACTTTTTTACCTCAGGGCTTGATAGCACCGCTAATTGCAGGTTTTGGCAGTGTGTTTTAATTGTTTGTGAGTTGTTGCCTCGCAACCCTGGAAACTAAGTCACCTGACCCTCTTAGGGCTTCCGGGAGCCTCACCGACATAAGCAGCGCTCCATGTGCATGGCTTCCACGTGCGAAGATGCATTCTAAGCACGTGTTTGGTGGGATAGGTGAGAAAGGTGTGAGGCACTACTGCTTAAGGTAATTTTAGTTATTTATTTGTAATCCATATAAAGTATCCGAAAAGCCCTCGTATAGCAAGAATAAATTAACATGGGGATACTATTATGACTTTGATGGGGAACTTAGGCATCCGATGTGTGTCATGTGAAATGTATGCCATGTTTGTTCCACCATTACCCCTCCACCATTCAACTGTAAAAAATGTATCCTCAATGATAAATTGCAGCAAGAGATACTAATGTTCAATGAAAGATTAAATATGCTCGAAGAAAGTCAGAAAAGTATGCAAAAATGACTGAGGATGTATTAAAAAAAATAATTCGACAGTTTTAGGACAGGACCTTCTTTTCGACCTGAATCAGAACTCAGCTAGTGTTTCCCCCATAATGAACCTGCTAAATGCACCTCCAGATAACCCCATGTACAACAACTTTTTTTTTTTTAAATGGTATTTTTTCCCCTCCTACTGCCTGTCAGCCCCGACTATTCAGGGCATCCAAGGTTCATCCTCCTACCACCCGCTCACCAATGCCTCACCTCCCAGTCCCCATGTAGCTTGACACTTTGGCCGAGGGCCGGTGGGCAGACCCTCATAATTCTTCCTTTTGTCTGGTCTGGAGGTAGTCAGTGAGCAGGGAGTATCGGAGGCATGCCGGAAGCCCGTCATCCCGAGCCGATGGCATTTTCCGCTTTCTCCCATGCAGCGTTAGCCCCTGACGTCAAGGTGCTAGACGCTGATGTCTACTGCATGCCTGGGCCACCTGTCTCCCTTCTACTGGGAGCTTGCAATCCCGTGAGCCTCTACCTGGAGTCGTACAAGTGCGGTGGGCATTGACCCTCTCACCCGGCCCTCCCCTGGAGACGGTGAGCTGTCGTGGAACGCCTGCCGCATCCCCGGCCGACCCACCAGCGACCCAACTCCCTTCGGACCCGGTCAGCTGATGGAGCGAGGTTCAAGGCCCAGCACCTCAACCCTCAGCGCCACCGGGCCGGCTCCTATGTACAACTTCTATTGAGGCTATGTCTCTTTCAGAAAACAGGAGAGTTAAAAAAAGAAGCAGGGGTAATGAAGCTGTAAGTTGCGATGATGAGGAATGGTATATTATTCAAAGTAATAAGATCAAAAGAGGACAGAAAGCGGAAGTCTTTGAGCTGCCATTGTTAAACCAGTTCTCACCGCTTAGCGATCAGGTGGCCAGTGAAAATACTACTATTGTGAATTAGCAGATGGTTTTGCCATCAAGCCCTGCCCGATCCCTTGTCCCCTATGTAGATTATGGGTACCTTCAATCAGATAACCGCAGGCAGACCACGGTTCCTAGAATGGATACTGTGCCCTCTGACTTGAGTACAAATAAGGTCCAGTAATCTGAAATGCAAATAATGATTGCAAATTCTGCTCCATCGCCCAATAATGATGCTAGTTTGCCCCCTGTGGAACACGATGCTTCCATTAATCAACTAGGATCTCTTGCCCCTCTGGTTATTCCGGATTCACATGAAGAAATCTTCATTTTAGGTGATTCAATTATTAAATATACTGAGCGCTATTCAACCAGGGGTAACAAGCAACATGTGACAAGTTGCAGTTATAGGGGTGCTACTTTAAAAGATATTGCTAAAATGCTCCCAGCCATGGTGCAGAATAAGACCGTATTGTTACACTTTGGAACTAATGATTTTAGTAAAGTAGGAATTGATGAAGTTACGTCTGACATGATTAGTACTGCTGAGTTATTAAATAAATTTAATGTAAAACCAATACTGTCTGAAATTTTACCTGTACTACGTGCATCAGGGCAGAAAACAGCAAAATAAAATCGTATAATAATTGGCTTAGGAAGTGGAGCCTAGAAAATAATATTTTATGTCTAAAGACTTGGGAAATTTTTGTTTTCAGAAATGACCTTTTTAGTAGTGATGGTCTTTGTTTAACCAGACAGGGAGCTAAACTGCTTGGCAATATTTTCCACCATGCTATCTCAAGTGGTATGGACCAACAAAAAAACTAGTAACCGTGGGGCCAATGGGTGATAAATCTTTAGTAAATCAAAAAAGGAAATCAACTGATTCTGACATAGAGAGTGTGCATAAAAAATATGAGCATAACTTCTTATCTACAAATGCTAGAAGTTTGCATTATATTAAGTAGGATGAATTGGAACTATTATTAACCTCTAAAGACATTGATCTTGCGGCTATAACTGAAACATGGTGGGGTGAGAGTTCTATTTGGAGTAAGTCCATCCCTGGATATAATCTATTATCCAGGGATAGACCAAACAGAAGGGGAGGGGTACTGCCATTTATATAAAAAAAAAAGACTTGGAATATTGTGAACTCAATAAATTACAGAATGAAGGGCCTGAAAGTCTGTGGTTGGAAATAAAATAAAAAAACAAAAAAAAAACTGATTGTGGGCATATGCGATCGTCCGCCAGACACCAATTTAGGTGACCACAGTGCCTTGTTGCAGAATATAGAAGCTAACCTCAATGCTAAGGATGTGATATTATTGGGGGATTTTAATATGCCTGGTATTGACTGGTCCACTTTAACAGCAGAACTACTAGTGAACAGTCCTTTTTAGATCTATGTATGTCAAATGGGCTTCAGCAATTAGTCACCACGCTTACATCCCCTAGATATCAATACAGATAGAGTAATTGGAATAACAAGGACAAAAGATTTTAGAAAAGCTGGTTTCTTCTCATTCTTAACAGAATTATATGAATGGGACTGGAGACAAAAACTTGAATCACCAAATTAATTTTGGTTGGAATTAAAAAATAAAATCAATGACCTTAGTGATAAATATATTCCCGATCGAAAAATATATAATAATACCGGAAAGACCCCAATATGGTTCACTAAATCCATTAGGAACCTGATTAAAAAAAAGGAGAAGCTGGTACAGAGCCCTGAAAAGAGATAATAACTCTTATAATAAAGCTAAGTATAGAGAAACTGTTAGGAAATGTTAAATACGTATTAAAAAGGAAAAAAGCAACAGAGTTTAGACTTGCCCACATTAGGGATGGTGGTAAAAGCTTTATGCGTATATAAATAAATCCCACCAAACAGTGAAAATTGGTTCTATAAAGTGTGATTCAGAAATCATTACTGATCCTAAGGAAATCACAAATTCTTTCAATAAGTATTTTTGCTCTGTTTTTAATACAAATCAAGTTAATGCTACTACCTCTGTTCAAACCCAAGATAATCCATATCCTAATCCAATGGATGAGATAACAAGGGAGGAGATTTTATCAAAACTAAAGAAAACAAAAGTCAGTACTTCCGCTAGCCTGGATGCTATTCATCCTAGAATTTTGAAAGAAATAGAGCATTGGTTGGTTGAACCTCTGTATGTCTTCTTTAACCTGTCATTGGATAAGGGGAAGGTGCCTGCTGATTGGTTTCAAGCTATAGTGATCCCAATCTATAAAAAAAGAGATACTAGTAAAGTTTCAAATTATCACCCAATAAGTTTAACTTGTACTTTGAGGAAAGTAGTGGAAGGCATAATTAAGGGCAGGTTAGAAGTTGAACTCAATACAAAAAACCCAGTGGATGTTACTCAGCATGGTTAAGCTGGAAAGTCATGCCTTACTGCAAATTTAGTATTTTATGAGAGGAAGCGCCATGTTGGCAAATAATAGATCTGTTAATATTGTCTTTTGGATCTATGTAAGGCATTTGATAAGGTACCCCATGATGTTATGTTAGATACCATGCATAGGCTGGGGTTAGACTATAGGCTTACTAAAATGGATCAAAGCATGGCCGAGTGACAGAAATCAGGTAGTTTGAATTAAGGGATAGCTCTCCGATATTGGTAGGGTGACCAGCGGAGTGCCTCAAGGCTCTGTTCTAAGGCCAATTTTATTTTCTGTTTTCACCTCTGACCTCAATGCAAATCTGAATAGTTTTACAATTAAATTTGCTGATGACAGTAAACTAGCAGCAAATGTTAGTCAACAGACTGGTGAAATAAAACTTCAGGAGGATTGAATGAAACTGAAAATTGGGCTAGAACGCATGGAATGTCATTTAATGTTGAAAAATGCGTTGTTATGCATTTGGGTAAAAGTAACCCTTGTACCCTTTATTTATTAAATGGACAATGCTTAAAATCTGTTACTAATGAAAGAGGCTTGGGTGTGCTTATCAGCAATGACATTAAGTTTAGTGGCCACTGTACCGAAATAGTTAAATCCTCAAGGATTATTCATTGTATAAAAAAATCTATTTCTAGTAGAGATAGGGCCTGTATCCTCCCTATTTACCAGGCATATGTTCGTCCTATATTGGATTATTGTTCTCCTTTGTGGAGTTCCTATTTGCGAAGGGACATTGATCAAGTGGAGAGGGGGCAGAGGAGATTCACTAAAATGGTTGTTAGTCTGCAGTATTTGTGCTATGAGGATAGGTTGAGAGCCTTGGAGCGTTATCCCTTGGAGCTTAGATGCCTTAGAGGTGACCTTTTACTGATGTATAAGATTCTGGAAGATAAAGGTTTTATTCATGATTTGGGTTTGGCTAGTAACCATAGAGAAACTAGCCTAAGAAGTCATCGGTTACAGCTGATGCTGACTAACCCCAACGGTCTCCACAGGTGTAGCTATTTCACCAAGTATATTGTCTCCTACTGGAATGGTCTTCCCAGTTCAGTGGTACATGTGGGATCCTTTGATTTATTTAAGAAAAGGATGGCTAATTACCTATTGAACCATTATAAGGACTATGGGGCCCATTGACCTAGTTTTGGGAGGAGTACGCTATGGGCTTTAGCCTTCTGTACCTCTTACGTAACTCCTAGTATGAACTCCTCATCCCGTCACTGGGTAGGCTTGGAGGAGGGCCCGGCTGAGGGGCCACTTGAGCCTCTCCCTCCAGGATTACGAACAGCTGAGGCCACTGACTTGGGCCGAGGATGCCAAGCCCGAGTCTGCTGGCCAGCTGGTTGCTGGGCTGGCTTGGCTGCAGGTGTGGAGGTGGACCAAAAGAACTTCCGTTTCTGATGCTGCCTGGAGCCCTTGGGGTTATTCTGGGCAGATGTCATGGAGTCCAAGGTGGCACTGGACTTCTCGATGCATGTGAGATGACCCTCGACCCTGGGCCTGAACAAGTCGGTTCCCAGGAAAGGGATATTTGCCAGATTGTGCTGAGTGTCCGCCATGAAGGTCGAGATCCTCAGCCAAGCCCTCTGGTGCATGGCCACTGAGGCCGCCACGGAGCGGGCACAGGAGTCCCCAATGTCCATGGCAGTCTGGAGCTACTACTTGGTTACAGCCTGTCCCTGGTCTTGGATCTGTTTTACCGTGGTCTGAAGGTCCACAAGCAGATGAGAAAGCACCCTAAGGTGCCCAGCAGGGCATGGAAGAAGTGTGCCATGAGGAGGGTCGAGCTTGCCTAGCGGAGGTTAAGCGAGGAGGCAGCATATATCTTTTTAGCCGCATGGTCCAAATTCTTCGTACTCTTCAGGCGGCTTGTCAACATCCTGTGTTGCCGGAGTGCTGGAACACAGAGTCAGCCACCAATCCCTCAGCCAAAGGGTGCTCTGTGAATCACAAAAGGGATCCAGTGGACACCGCATACGTGCAGGCCATCCGGGCAGAAGGCACAGAGCAGGAAGCGGGGTGCTGCCAGAGCTCCAGGGCAGGGCAAAGAAAGGCTTCTGCCACTGGGAAAGCCTCCGTCAGAGAGTCTACTCAGTCGAGGATCTCGGTTAACGGGTAATGAGCCCATTTCTAGACGAACTTCATCTTCATACCGGTCGACTCAGAGATCAAATAGAGAAGGCTCATGAAAGAGGATGACTTTCATCCATCGAGAGATCCCCCATGCACTCCACGCAACTAGATGGGAGTGCAGGGAGGAACCCTTGGACTTCGAAGAGTCGTCAAAGAGCGGTCGACTGCCAGTGTCCCCACTGACCCTCTGCAGACGGTAAAGGGTGACAGTGATCCACAGTTGATGGGAAAGCCCCTTGGCCAGCCGAGACTCCTTAGTTGGAGCACTGAATGTCAGCTGTTTGGGTGGCAGTTCCACCATACATCGGTGGAGAAGTTTGAGTCGGCTGAGTCGGGACCGTCTTAATTGGTTCCATCGGTAGAGTCGGCATCAGCCTTTTGGGCGACAGCCACATGATGGGCAGTGTAGAAACTGGGCTTGGTTTGATGCCGGTAAACACCAATTGTTGCCACATTAAGTCCTCGTAGCAATGACGCAACTTGCACCGGAGTCTCTCCTCACTCGAGGAGGTTGAGGAATAGCAGTGGCACCACTTCCCGCAGTGCCAATAGTGGGAGTGCCAATGACAGCGGGACCAGCTCGACCCACAGGAAGAAGACCAAGACCTCAACCTTGGCTGCCGGTGAGGGGGGGGACCGGTGGCAGGGCTCGGAAGGAGTCGCCGAATGCAGATGCTCCTCCTGCTCAGGTCAGGGACCAGAGGCAGTGGGTCAGCAGACTGATCCGTCCCTCCAATGGTCTGTGTCAGGACCGGAGTCCAAGACAAGGAAGTATCAGCCTCTTCGGTCAACAACTGGTCGGTTGCCTCGAGAAAAATCTCAGTTGGGGCTTCGACCAGTGTCTCGACCAACAGGCCTGACGGGGTTACCATGGAGCCAGCAGCCAAGGCCTAGGATTCGACCGAAGTGAAATCGGGAGAAGCGCGGGAATTGGAGACCCTCAACTGAGAGTGCCTCCCGATCCCACGATCGATGAGTCTTTTCTTTCTTTGACTCTTTTTTAGATTTGCTGGTGGGTCCCTGACCAAAGGTCATCAGGGACTGGCACAATTCCTTGAAGGAGCCCGTAAAAGTCAATCCCAGCTGAAGCAGCATGAAGGCAGGTACAAGATGAAATGGCAAAAAGGTGGTTTAGCAGGGAGTATTGATATTCATTAATTAAAGACTGCAGATGATTTGTGCAAATAACATTGTAGAGTGTGGTAGATATCACCAATTTATTACAAATTCACAAGGCACCTTTTTCCTATCTTTATTCTATTCAGAACTGGAAAAGTCATCCAATAATGTGCAGACAAAAAAAAAGGGCAGAAAACTTCAGGAGTTAGTCTGTTATGATATATTTATTTGGGTAGCTTTACAGTACATACCTCATGTGGACAGAGTTAAAAGGAAAGAATCACTTTCCTTGTTCCCACTGTCTGTGGGCTTATGGCCCAGCAAAATAAAGTTATAAATCTCACCAAGCAAAGCAATTTCGGCCAGATTTTTTGATATACAGACATATTTACAAAAAAAAAAAAAAGTCACTTGACATCATGGCACTGCGGAACTGTATGGAAGTAATTCCAACAGCCAGTTGTGGATGGGAATCATGGTCCATTTTTGGTGCAAAACTCACAAGGGGCCACCTCTTGCCAGAAAGGAATGACGACTAAAACTGCTCTCCTTCTCTTTTTGAGTGACTTTAGTAGTCTATTATTTATCCACTTTATTTAAACACTGGTAACCGGGAAAGCAACACCAAGTCAGAACTTGTTTCCAGGTGCAACCAGGGAAAACAATACAGACAAATGGAGCAGCGCAGTGCAAACATAAAGGCAGGACAAATTAAAGCCAATACTCAATAACAAAATGCAAGTCCAAAACAATGGAGCAGATACCTTCCACATGGTACTAGTACACTGTCAAAGCAAAATAGTGCAGCTTGGAGAGTTAAGGTACAGAGGAGGCTAGCAAGTGAGGTGAGTCATGGGAAGGGGGAGCATGGGGATGTCAGGAACAGGTGGGGTAGTGGGGATTTAGAGGCTAGGTAGTGGATCGGGAATGGGGTGGGGAGAGGGGAAGAATGAAGCTGCTGCTTTAAGGCTGAGAGTGAAGGGAGTTGACGAGTGACAAGAGAGAGCAGATTCCAGAGATGGGGGAGGCGGAAGGAGAAAGCTGCCATTCCTGAGGCGAGGCGAGGATGGGGCACAAAAGAGGAGTGGGAGTCCCTGGAGCAAAGTGAGTTGGAGGAGGGGTGGGTGGGGAGAGGAGGGAGGAGTGGTAGGTGCGGAGGGAACCTACCCAATATTTGGCAATAAAGGTGAGGCAATGAGTCAGGCAACAGATGGGGTAAAGGTGTGATGGAGAGGGTGGAGAAAAGGAAGCAGTGATGAGTGCAGGGAGGAGAGTTGGAAGCAAAGCGACAGAAGGAATTTAGGAAGGTGTCGAGCTTGGAGAGGGATATGGCAGGGGAGGTGCAGTAGACTACATCATCGTACTCGAAAGCTGGTATGATCATTTTCTTAACTAGCTCTTGGCAGATATGGAAGGGGAGGCAATCTTTGTTCCTGTACAGAATGCCTAACTTTGGACAGAGTTTAGAAATAATCACATTTATGTGTGAGGAGAAATCACGTTTGGGATTGAGCCAGACCCCAGATATTTGTAAGCGAAGACTGCATCTAGTGTGGGCCGCACAGAGTGGAGAAGATGGGGAGTGACTGTAGCTTGTCCAGTTTTTGTCTCATACCAAATGTCATGGAGACAGGGTCTTTGTGTTTACTCTCAGGTGATTTGCATGAAACCAGTCAAGGACCTGTTTAAGTCATTTTGAAGCGGGATCTGAACGTTGGCGGTGGAAGGACCAGAAAAATAAAGGATAGTGTTGTCAGCGTACATGTTTATGTGGGACTTAGTGCAAACCGAAGAGAGATAATTTATAAAGAGGAAAAGAGGACCAAGGATGGAATCTTGAGGGATACCGGCTAGGATGAGGTGAGGGGGAGACAAGGTGGAGCACACCTGGACAGATTGTTGTCCACCAGTGAGGTAGGAGCCAAACCAGTTGACTACGGGGGGGGGGGGGGACAGACAAGTGGAGAGAAGCTTGTTTATAAGCAAGGGGTGGGAGACGGAGTCAAATGCGTTAGCATGATCTGTGACAATGGCCACCGTGATGTGCCCTTTGTCCATTTCAGAATAGATGGTATTGGTCACCTGGAAGAGTGAAGAGACAGTGGAGTGGTGTTTACAGAACCCAGATTGGGAAGGGGAGAGCAAATTAGAGGATGATAGAAAGTCTGGTTAAGACCAAGGACTCCTGCAGTTTTGCAAGGGAGGGAAGGAGTGAAATGGGATGACAGCTGCTTGCGGTGGAAGGGTGGCCACCCTTATGAAGGGGGAGAATCCTAGCAATTTTCCAAGCTGCAGGGACAGTGCAGGAAGAGAACGAGAGATTCAACAGGTGCATGAGGGGGGAGGTGATCATGGGGGCAGAGAAGCAAAGGAGCCTGGGGTGAAGGCCATCGGGGCTAGATTTGGAAGGGCTTACACAACAGGGTTTGGAGTACTTCACATGGAGAGATAGGTGGGAAACTGAAGCCACTAGAGGAGGGTGACAGAGGAAGGTCTTGGGATGTGAAGAGGAGAAGTCAGGGAGCATATATGTAGTGATGAATTTATTGAAGACATTGGCAGTTGTGTAGGGGTCAGAGACTAGAGTACCATCTCTGGTGAGAGTAGGGGGGCAGACTGGGAGGGAGGATCTAGGAAAGAGTTGATAACTTGCCAGAAAGGACAGGGAGAGTTTTGGTTTGACCGGAGACAGGATTTAAAGTAGTCAGCCTTGGCAGAACAGATTGCCTTAGTACAGGTGTTTCTGAGAGCTCTGTAAAAGTGCAAGTTAGCAAGGAAGAGGGTGGATAGTATTGGGCCCATGCCCTGTCCCTGGACTTGCATAGAGATAAGAGGCTTGCCGAGATCCAAGGATGGTGCCGGCATTTGACCCAGAGTTTTTTCAAAGAGGCATGCCTGTTCTAGACACCAGTAAGGATACAGGTGAAGGAGCTGAGGGCTGAGTCTACGTCTGGAACCGAGTAGACTGATGACCAGTCAGCCAAAGCGAGCTCAGTCAAGAAGGCATCAGTATCGATGGATTTCTTAGCTTGGGACAGCAGATATTTAGGAACCGAGTGGGGTTGGTGTACCTTCCTGACTCAATATGTGATGCAGTGGTCAGGTCACTGAGTGAGTCACGAAAGACTCCAGTGGCAGAAATGCGGTGGGGATGGCAGTTCACCACCCAGTCGGGTAAAGAGTGGTTGGAGGAGTGAGGATTATAGCAGGTTGGTTCTGAAATCAGTTGGGTAAGGTTTAGTGACCCAATCTAGAGGAGAGTGTCCTTATGAGAGGGGGAGAGCCGGTCCAGGTTGAAATCACCATTGAGAATGAGTTCACCCAGGCAGGAGTTAGCAGCAATAGATGAGATGCAAGAGGAGAGAGAAGAGGGTGGAAGTGTGGAGGAGGCACAAATCACACCTAAGAAAATTGAGAGGGAGGAGAGAATTGATAGGTTAACAATGAGGAGCTCATGGGAGGAGGGGACAGATTCATGTAGCAAGACAGAGCAGGAGGGACTGGCAAGCATAGAATGCCGCGGTCTTGGTGATAGAGGTGGAAGCCAAGGAGGGCAATGGAAGAATCAGGGATTTTGGGGGACAACCAGGACTCCGTGATATAAAGTATGTCAGGAGAGCGCTGGGTGATTAAGAGCTTAATGGCATGAAGCTTAGGGAGAAGGCTCCTGGCATTTAGGTGGATTAAGTGGATGCCCTTTAGGTAAGGACAGTGAGGAGAAGTGGAGGGAGGGGGGGAGGAAATTAGGCCCCTGGGAAGTGAAGAAGAAAAAGAGTAAGTTTTTGGTCTTTTTGATATGGGAGCAGTGAGAGCTATCAGACTGGGATGGAGAGGGGTGCGGAAAAAGAGTCCAAGTAGGAGGTCTAGGTTGACAGAGTAAGAGGGGAGAAGACCAGGATGTGGGCCAGGAAAGGAGGGATGGAGGGGGGAGTGAAAGGATGGAGAGTAGAAAATAAAGTTTGCAAGGGATAGAACAAAGGGGCTAGTGTGGGGGTAGGTGGAGGAAGTTTGGTAAGGAGGATAGGTTATGACAGTTAGGACAACTATGAAGATAAAGGAGAAGGTGGAGGACATGACTGAGAGGGCCATACCATATACCATTTGGAGGGGCGCGGAGACCGATCTGAAAAATATATATATATATATATATATATGTATATGTATTTCTTGCAGCCTGTCAATGTTCTGTATTACTTGCAGCTTGTCAATGTTCACAGTCATCGCACCAGCCCACTAGCTAAATGTTCGTAGATTTTGTATCGGGCTAGTATGAGTTTCCTTTAACTAGCCCTACGGGCTTGTACTGGAGAAGGTATTTCAATAAGTACCAGCTAGGCCAGTGAAAAAGTCTGTGGGGCTAGTGGATTTCCCCAGTCACTAGCCCTGATGGCTAGTGGCTGCAAAACTTAATTTCGACATCTGTTATCTCAAGGCTCTTTTTTAAAAGCATGCTTAAAACTGCTTATTAAATGGGCTTAAAAATTCCATCATCTTGATTGGCTACTACATCATCTGAGCCCTGTCCTTATCAGATGATATAGTAGCCAACCAGCACTACCCTCCAGTCCCAAGCCCCAGAACACCACGGAATCAGTGAGCTCTGCCAGCTGAAAACAGACACACAGGCTGGCACAGCTCACAGCGCATCCCTGTGACTGAGCTCCGGTCTGCCCACCCCTGCCTCTTTCACAGCACACAACAGAACCTCTAAGTACAGAACAACAATAGCAAAACATTTTTTTAAATTGTTTTTCCATGTTTTGCATGCATATTCTTGCCTCTCCTCCACAAAACTGTCGCCGAACTCATCAGCACAGCGTGTGCCAGCATGATGTACTTTCAAACAAATGCACAATATAAAAACATTCACTGCCCATAAAAACACTCCATTTCGTCCACACGATACCACTGTAATATATATATAAAAAAAAAAAAAAGGAACCTGCAGTTCGGGCCAGAAACAGGAGCGCTACCTCGAAAACCTGACTAGTTTACTTTTGCAAACTCAAACCACTGGAAACGCTGTTTACAGTGGCTCCTGAAGGTCACGCCTGCCCCAGTCCCCCTCGATCGATCCAGTCATGTGGCCCTCCTTATAAGTACTCCATAATCCTGTTTATTACAGCCAATCACTTTCTTCCCATTGGCACCTCAAAATATCTATAATTCACATGCATGAGTGAGTAACTGCTGTCTCTGGCTATTGGCTGGTAACCGACGGCCTTGCTCAAAATACTGCTGGTGGGTCACACTCAGTCTCTCTCCTTTAAAAAAAAAACAAAAAAACCCAGAAAACTAAAGAAAAGAATTACTCTGTATTTCTGCTACTGCCACAGCTCTTCTGACCCTCAGTATTGGGCCGGGGGGGCGGAGTAGCAACTAAGATACAGCAACCTCGCCACACAGGATCGCAGGTCGGGCAGTTATCAGTGAAAGTGCAAGCTGACTGTTAAAAAACATTACTCTCACAGGAAACCAATAAAAAATGTCAGAGCGAGATTTAAAGGGATCAAAATTAGTAAGCACAATAATACATAACCTCGGGAACACACAGAGACACTGTATTGCCAACTTAACTGGGACTTTTTAGGGGGATTTTTTTTTTTTTTTTTTACTACTTAAGTTGCTGAAACCATGTTTTTATACTTTTTAATTTTGTATGATTTTTCTTTTTACCCATTAAATAATTACTTGAGGGCCAATTTTATAAGTGCAATAACACACTCCGAGGTGTGGGTTACCTCCTGATAAGAGCACACCCAGGCGCATAGGGCACTCAGTGCAAGTGCCTCGTGCCTAATAACACACCTGGGTGTGCTTTTATCAGGAGATAACCCACACCTTGTTGTGTGTTATTGCTTGCATAAAACATACTAAATGCAGAGTGGAAAAAGTTGCAACAGCTTTAGTTTTCAACTACCTCCTTTGGTGGCTTTACATGCAAATATACAACAAAGTCAGCAGAATAAGGCCATTAGGTCTATCGAGCCCACTCGTACTGCAGGATCCTCAGCGTCAGCTGCTGACCCTGTTTCCCTCCCCAATCAGCTGTTCCCCTCCGTATGCCCACCTCATGACCCTTATTTTCCCCTTAACTGTACCCCAGCCTCTCTTGATGCCATCTACAGTTTTCGTCAAAACCACCTCCTCAGGAACCCATTCCAACCCGCCGCCACCATCTCGATGAAGAAGTGCCTCCTAGCCTCTCTCCTAAACTCCACCTGCAACTTGAAATGGTGTCCTGCAGTGTTTAGATTCCCACTAAGCTTGAAGAAATCCTGCTTGTCCACATTATTTATTCCTTTCATATACTTGAAGGTCTCAGTCACGTCCCCTCTCTCCTTTCCTCCAAGGAGTACATGTTTATGGCCTCCAACCTCTTCTCTTACATTCTACCCTACTGGCTCACAATCATCTCAGTTGCCCTTCTTTGGGCCCTCTCCAGCAGGTTTATATAGTTTTTAAGGTATGGGCTCCAGTACTGTACACTGTACTCCAGATGAGGCCTCACCAATGACCTGTACAAGGGCACTGTTACTTCTCCCACCTACTGCTGCTGATCCGCCTGGCAATGCAACCCAGCATTTTATCTGCCTTTGCTGCTGCTTTCCTGCACTGGGTGGATCACCACCCCCTATGTCCTTTTAATCCTTGGATGCAGATACCTGGACCCCACCCAGGCTGTACATCCTCCTGGGTTCATGGTTCCAATGTGCATAACCTTGCATATCTTTGCATTGAAACCAAGTTGCCAAATCACAGACTACTTCTCTAGCTTTTCCAGATGTTCCCTTAGGTCCTGTACCCCATCTGCTGTGTCCACCCTCCCACAGAGTTAAGTGTCATCTGTGAATAGGCAAATACATTTTGCCTTAATTCCATCCCCAATATCACTGATGAAGACACTGAAAAGCGCCGGTCCAAGCACCAAGCCCTGTGGGATCCCACTGGTGACTGCCCTGGTGCTGGAGAGCTTACCTCCCACCACCACGCTCTGGGTCCTGCCCCTAAACCAGTTTTCCACCCACCCAGTCAACTTCTCACCAACCCGTAGATCCTCCAACTTGCTGATCAGCCTCTTGTGAGGTACAGAGTCAAAGGCCTTGCTAAAGTCCAGGTAAAGAATGTCCACTGTTGGGCCCCTATCCACTGTTCTAGAAGCCCTGTCAAAGAAGTCATCAGATTTGTTTGACGCAATTTCCCTCCCATAAACCCATGTTACCACTCGTACTGGAGGCCATTCTTTTCCAGCTACTCTACTAACCTTTCCTTAAGTATACTCTTCACCAACCTGCACATGACTGAAGCCAGACTGACTGGTCTGTAGTACCCCAGGTCGTCCTTGGGACCGCTCTTATGAAGTGGCACTACATGTGCCATTCTCCAGCCCTGCAGTACCATACCAGACTCCAGTGAACTACTAAATAGGTGAGACAAGGGACCTGCAAGCTGCTCTGCACCCTTGGGTGTAACCTCCCCAGGCCTGGGGATTTATCTACCCTTAATGCTAGCAACCCTTTCCTCACCCTAACTACCTCTACCAAAACATCTGTGCGTCCACCTCCCACCTTCTCCCTAGAGGCACTCGTCCATTTCTCTCTCTCCCTGGTGAAGACCAAACAGATGTTTTCGTTCAGTACTTCTGCTCTGCCCCCAATCTCCTCTACTCACCGTCACCTTTCCTGAGCCCAACAATCTCATCTTTCTTGTCCCTTTTCTTACTAATATAGCACAAAAAGGCCTTCCCCCCCTTTTTTTAATTCCCTCAACTAGCTGCAGTTCCTTCTGAGCTTTAGCCTGACTACCCTAGCTGTTACCCTAGCCACCTTCAGGTAGTCCTCCCTGTCGTTCTCTCTCTCTCGGTCCTCCTGAATCTCTTGCAAGCTGACCTCTCATCCCTTACTGCCTGCGTTCTGGACACCTGCAAGCTCCCTCCTGGAGCTGGACAACAAAGGAGTGCCTAAGAGGCCTCACAGCCTCCCCCCCCCCGCACTCACAACAATCGCGGTAGCGTTCTGGACGCCTGCAAGCTCCCTCCTGGAGCTGGACAACAACACAGAGCCTAAGAGGTAAAGGATACCTCTCCCCAAGACTACTACCTGTGTGGGGTGTTAGCCCGTCAACGCTGTGCATCGACTGCCCTGTCCACCCCAGCCACCCACCCACGGGTGTCCCTTAATTTATAGACCCTCCCTCATGACATCACTTTCTGCCTGCTGAAATACTAAGTCCCCACGTTTCCATTTGCAGGTTATACCTGCCAACCACTAGAGGGACCCACACACTCCCACCTCAGGCTTCTCTACCCGTCTTCCTCCCCCTGACTTCCTGGAACCCCTCTAAACTCCTGTGCCACTGCGCTCCTCTGCAACTCACACCTACCTCTGCCCACACCTCCCCCAGCACCCAGCCCCACAAGCTTGCCCTACATCCTGACTCCTAACTGCACCACCGAACCTACACCCAGTGACCACTAGGAGTCGCTATTTCTCATCCTATTTTTGGCTCCAACCCTGCCTGCATCAGACCCCCAGAACATGGATCACTGCTCTCACCCAGGCACTTTTCTAGCTGCCCTGGCAGAGACTTGAACCTTGTACCCTGTCCACCAGAGTCCATGTCACTACCACTAATCCAAAGTGGTATCTATGTTTTCTGGAAGACAACCTAAATACTTCTACCTTTCTACCCTACTACCACCATAAGAGCTATGTTAGTCCACCTCCTCCTAAAATGCCTCCCCCTCATCTACTTTCTAGTACCCTCGTCCCACCAGCCAGTCATCTCCCCTGGCTCACTGGTACCAGTGCCAACAATTCTCCCAGACATAGTTCGCACTCACCCCACACTGACCATGTGCACTGGCCCACAGCACCCATCCCCTGGGTACCTCCCCACCGCCTACCCAGGCTCCCTTTGGCGGCTAATCGTTCTCACCCTCCCAACCTGGCAAACCCTACCCATCCCCTGTTCCCTGAAGGTCCCCTCCACATCCCCACATACCCGTTGGAAGCATACACATCACTGCGTCCTGGCCAGAGCCGTGGTCCTCCTTCTACTCTTAACAGGCAATATACATCCTACCCCAGGCCCCAACCCAGACCAGCCCACCAGGTGGGTCCCCTTGTCTGAGTACTGCCTCCATGAATATATGCAGCATACTGAAAAAATATGACACCCTCCAATGCTGGGTCATGCTGCACAAACCAGACGTCACTGCACTGGTGGAAACCGGGCTATGAAAGTCCACCCCTAACTCCTTTGTCTCCCTCCCTGGCTACACCCTATACCGGGAGGATCGTGTAGGCAAACGTGAGGGTGGCTGTGCAATCTATACCAGGGATACACTCACTGGTCAAGCACTCCCTGCTCTGGCCCTTGCAAGCTGGGCACAGGCCCTTACCCTTAAACTTACTCCGGACCCCTCCAGGGGCCCCCTTTATCTCACCTCTGCCTACATTCCCCCAAAGAACCAAAACCCGGCACTATTATCCTTAACTGATTATCTTGCCACCCTCCCTCACAGGGCAGAACAAGTCCTTGTGGGGGACCTTAACATGAACTGGCTCAGCGCTACCTCCTCCACCACCCGGGACTCCTTTGTGGCCATTGATCTGACACAACTCATTTCCCAACCCACAAGAGTAAACCCTAAGAGAGGTACCAGCACCCTCCTAGATGTTATCACCAACCGCCCCCAAAAAATTCTGGACATCCAAGTCCTCCCTGACTCACTCAGTGACCATTCCCCCATCCTATTCCGCTGGGTGACCCCCTCACCCCGACTCACAGCCCAGCCCACACTCCACCGGCATTTCAGATCGGGTGGGCTGAAAAACCTCAAGCAATTTCTTGCCCAAATAAACTGGTCCCCCATTCACCATGCTCCTGACATAGATACTGCCCTGGCCTTCTTTTCCCAAACCTTTAACAAAGCCTGTGACCTCTTCACACCCTTCACGGCTGCCCGAACCAAAAAACATAACATGCCCTGGATTACTCCTGCCCTATTACAACTGCTCAGGCTTAGGGATAACCTATGGCACCTTGCCACAGAAACAGGCCGGGTGGCTGACAGACAGGCCTACAATGCTGCGCGGAATAAGTGCACTTGGGCCATCAGAAAAGCCAAGGCTGACCACTACCAGGCCACTCTCACCTCCTCCTCCTGGGGGTGTGCCCGAACTTTCTGGGATAATGTCAAACAATTAAATGGGAGCGCACACTCCTCTCCCCCATCCCAGATCACCATTGACGGCACAACCGTTACGGACCCAGCAGACATTGCAAACTACCTTAACACATCCTTTACGGACCTTAGCTCTGTCCTCCCCTGTAATTTCTTCGACCCGCCACCCTCCCTACCTGCCCCAGCCCTCCAACACCCTAGCTTCTACCTACATAGGATAACTGCCCAGGAAGCCAGACCCCACCTGGCCCGAGCAATAAAAAGCAACAGTCCTGGCGATGACTCCCTGGACCCCAGCATTCTTCGTCTAGTACTGGATCAGGTCCTTGCCCCACTCACCAGCCTTCTCAACAAATCCCTCTGCCTGGGGCAATTCCCAAATGCATGGAAAACTGCCACTGTTACTCCCATTCACAAAGGTGGTGACAGGTCCTCGGCCAGGAACTACCGTCCTATCTCCATACTCCCACCCCTCTCCAAAGCCCTAGAAAAGCTGGTTGCCACGCAAATCACTGAATACCTGACCAAACACAACATTCTCTGCACTGAACAGCACATTTCCGTGCAGGACACAGTACCGACACTGCACTAGTTGAATTTTCAACTTTCCTACACTCTTCTCTGGACTCTGGCTCCCTAGCCGAGGCAGTGTTCATTGACCTCTCAAAGGCATTCGACACCGTCTCCCACCCCCTCCTGCTGGATGCCCTCTGCCACACTGGCTTCTCTACTGGGCCTCTCGCCTGGTGCACCAGCTACCTATCTGCCGCTCCCAATGTGTCATAATTAATGGGACACTTTCCAAAACTTGTCCCATCCACTCAGGGGTTCCTCAGAGCTCCATCCTGGGACACCTACTCTTCTCACTCTACCTTAACACCCTGCCCAGTGCATGTACTGGGAAAATTCTGCTGTATGCAGATGACGCCGTCATCTTTGCCACCCACCGTAACCCTACCTCCCTCCAGGACTCCCTACAACTATCCTATAACGATGCCGAAACATGGTTTAAAGAGCATAGACTGGTCATAAATCTCAAAAAAACAAAAACAATGCTCTTTGCTCACCCCCAAAACAAAGCCAGCAACTTCCCACTCCATATCCTCCCCTGCTCCAAACAACCACTAGAGCAAGTCCACTCCTACAAGTACCTTGGGGTCTCCTTTGACTCAGCCCTCACATACCACACCCACACTGATGCACTTGCCTCAGCCACCAATGTGCGGCTAGGTATCTTATACCACTATAAAAACTATCTCCCCCCTGCTGCCCTCCGTCTAGTGGTCACATCCTCTGTATTATCCCTTGTTGACTATGGCCTACCAGTATACGGTGCTGCTGACATGACTGCCCTCAATAAAATTCACCTCAACCTAAATAAGGCATGCAGACTAATCACTGGGGCTCCTAGGCTCACGCACTCATGCCAGCTCTATGATATAGCAATACTGCTGAATCTAGATGAACATCTACGATACCAAACATGCCTGATAACAAAAAAAAACTCTTCTCGGGTATCCCCACCCGGGCTGACAGTCTCCCTCCGCCAAGTCCAACCCTTGGTCCATACACGGACCTCCTGCAAGGCCACTTTTTTGGTCTCAAGATCTAGGACCTCCCATGGACAGAGGTCCTTCTGCTATAGAGCTCCATCCTGGTATAACTCGCTCCCTGCCTCCATCTCAGACGCCCCCACGATTTCCAAATTCAAAACCGCACTCCAAAGCCAACTATTTAATGCACGTAGCTGCACCTGTCTATAATTGAGGCACAACACTCTGTGCCCTGACAATGCCCGCTGGGCAGCATCCATACCACACCTCTTTTAATCCTCACCCACTGCTGACTAAACTGCTATTATCCTGTTGCTTGCTCTTACCATCGCGCAAGAATGTGCCATTGTAACCAAACTGGCTTATCTGTTTAATTGTTATTCATTTATTATCACACGTGCATGCTAACTATGTAACCCATATGCTGTAACCAAGAGTCTGTTATGTATTTGTCCTCAATGTGACGAGATACCTTTGGAAATGAGCCTCTGGCTCAAAGGTTGTAAACTGATGTACAAATAAATAAATAAATACCATTATTCCCTCCTTGGCTGATGGACCACCTCTGGTCCACCCTATATCCACTTGGATATTTGCAAGTGTAACCCCCCTGTTACCCGGGGTTACTAGAATCCCAGTAAGACCTAGTGGTAGGCAGGGAAGGCAGCTTGTGAAACTCCAGTTAAATGGATTTCTCACTGTCTCACTCTGTTCTCAATCTCGGCTGAGACTGAGGGATGACATCACCATAGAACTATCGCAGCTGCATGAGCCACACTGGAATCTGTAGAAGAGAGTTAGATTAGAATGTTGGGAGTTTTGAACAGTCAGTTGGAAGCAGTCTGTAGTTGGAGATTGTTGAGAGAGGAGTACAGCAATTCTGTGGACAGGCTCTTGGAGCCTCAGCTCTGAAATAGAGCTACATTTAGGGAAAGGTGTGTGTTTCCGCCTAAAGAGGGACACAGTAAGCCATTCTTTAAGTGCTGGAGACCGCTGATACAGGTCTCTGTGCCCCATCCCTCAGGGGATGGGGCTGGAAGGTTTGCCTGCTATTCCAGGGGCAACCCCCTGGCTACTGCTAGAGAAGAAGCTGCCTTATTTTTCCCAAGCATATGGGGTACAAGAAGATTTCAAGATTCGCCTGTGGGGCACCTGCAACCGAAGGGCGAGTTCTGCTCTTTCTAAAGGGCCCATGTTTCATCCTGAACTGTGTTAGGTGGGGATTGGACTACTGAAGTAGTGGGAGGCCTAGAGTAATAGGCTTGGCCAAAAGTAAAAGTATGTTCAAGTCCAGCACAAGGGGAAAGTCAAGACATGTAGAGGAGATGTAATATACGTCTACCCAGTAATCTACATTGCCAAGCTTTCAAAAGAGTTGTTTAGTTTCCAGAGAAATGGCCGGGTATGGATTGTGGGAGCTGGAGGTGGGAGACCCCCCATCTTTAGTAACCAGGTCCACCTCTACGGATTTGCTCTGTGGATTTCTACTTTGCCTCATGCACTTGGCCAGTGATGAGGGAAGTACCCAGACGTGGGATTGGAAGGAAAATTTCCCTTAAGGAGTCTAAGGCTCTAAGGTGGTTTGGGGAGCCACCAACAGGAAAACTGGTTCATTCCCATATGGACCGTAATCAAGTGGCCAGCGGGGGAGCCAGGCCATGGGAAAAACCCAAGTAGTGTACAAGTCGGGCTATGTACCCAAAGCTGTGTGCAAGTCCGGGCTGTGTGCCTGGTGGGTTCAGAGCCTGAGGGCTGGAATAGTGAAGAAGTGTTCTGTGTCTCTAATCTGCATTACCAGGAATGTAGCCCTGTGGGAGTCCATCTATGCTTTGTTTGTTCAGTTTGGATGTGAATAAAAGCCACACTTTAGAATCCCATTCCTGGTATTGGACATTACAGTTATTGCTTCCTGTGTTCGGATTTACTTGGGTGCCCCTGTGCAGAGTAACCAAACCTAGGCCCCCTGTGCCGAGTAACCTAGTCCTCCCCGAACCCAGTCCCCACCAGGTACTGCTGTCAGCTTCAACAGCATGCCACCTGTTGTTTTGCAAAAAGGCAGGGGTCCGGGGGTTACACAAGTGACTATCAGCATGACATTAGATACTTTCACACATCCCAGGAGTGTGACCAACACAATGAAATGATTTGGCAGCATTTGTTTTAGGACAATGTGGCCAACTGGCAACTCCAAACAGCTAAAAAATGAAAATTACATACTCACTGTAATTCTTGATCTTCTAGTAATATCTTCACTGTTGATTCATACTTATGGGTTCTGAGATGGAGACACCAGGACCCTGTATGAGCCAGAACTTTTTCAGGAGGGTTGATGCCAAAATAGACTATGCGCATGTGAGGCGCTGCGAGACTGGCTTGCACTACATGGCTTACCTCAGCACAAGCCCTCAACCACCTCAACACCTTTTAACCGAAGAGGTGCAGCATAACTGAACTAGTACTTATGCACTAAACCTAAGGGCATAAGATAGCCTTGGTGACCCATGTAAGAAGGGTCAATAAACCAGCAACACAATGTCTTCACAGCCCAAACCAAGAACAAAGGGTGAAGACCAACAACAGACTGGAATGAGCCCAGGGGGTGGTGGATTGGCGTGTGAATCAATGGTGAATATATTCCTAGAAGATCAAGAATTACGGTGAGGACACAATTTTCTTACCTTCCAGGAATCAATCATCACTGATTCACATTAATGGGTCAGAATCCCAAGCTCAGATAAAAGGACGGTAGGAGGGGAGGGCTCACTCAGGACAGAAGTCCATTCAGGATAGTCCTGTTAAAGGAGGTATGCTGCCTAGCATGGACATCCAAGGCATAGTACTTAACAAAAGTGTGCACTGTGTTCCAAGTAGCAGCTCTGCAAATACCACCAAAAGGCAGTGAGTGAATCTCTGCCAGGGACATGACAACTGCTCTGGTGGAATGGACATAGACCTGCCCATCCAGCTGCACCATGGCATAGCAATGGCATAGACAGCTCATAAAGCAGGCAGAAATGTACTTGATTGTAACAGGCTCTCTCTATTTGACTGGGCTCGAGGGGAGACAAAGAGCTGCTTGGATTGCCTGATGTCCTTAGTTCTGTTGAGGTGAAATGTAAGGACTCTCTTAACATCCAGAGAATGAAGAGTATGTTCTTCATTCTGGAAGTTAGCAAAGTAGGTAGGCAACACAAGTGGCTGGTTCAAATGGAACATCGACACCACTTTGGGAAGGATTTCAGGGTGTGTATACGAACATACAAAATACCAGCAGAAACAGGACTTATGGTCTATCGAGTCTGCCTGCTTGTGCAGCTAGCCCCTAACCTGGTAGCTGCCCCACCCTACCCTCCCCACAACCCCCTGCTCACTCTGTCCCACCCTTTCTTAAATCCGCACCCCATTCTACAGGATCCCACTTTCATGGGCAGAGTATTCCACTTGCCAACCATCCTTTCTGTGAAAAAGTCTCCTGATTTCCCTTCAGACTCTTCCCCCTCCAATCTCAGCCAATGCTCCCTCGTGTCCCTCCCCCTTTTGATCCAGAAAATCTCTTCTGTATTAGTCTTGTTGATTCCCTTTAAGTATTTAAAGGTTTCAATAATATCCCCCCATCCATTCTCTCCTCCAAGGAGTACATGTTCAGCTCCCCCATCCTTACCTCAAAGGATTTTTCCTCCAGTCTCTGGATCACCTTTGTTGCCCTAGGCTGCACCCCCTCCAACAATCTGATGTCCTTCTTCAGGAATGGACTCCAGTACTGTACAGAGAACTACCTTGTCCTTGTGGAAAACCGTATATGAGGAATCTGTGTCCAAGGCATGAATTTCAGACACTCTGCAAACAGAAGTGA
Organism: Neoceratodus forsteri; assembly: GCA_016271365.2. Lineage (NCBI taxonomy): Eukaryota > Metazoa > Chordata > Ceratodontiformes > Ceratodontidae > Neoceratodus > Neoceratodus forsteri. Next base: position 1,072,882,832 of record CM057454.1, on the reverse strand, counting down.
TGACCACTAGAAAAGCTGCTTTCCAGGTTAAAAGCTTTGGCTCACAAGTCATAAGAGACTCGAAGGGCCTGTGGGTGAGCACGTCCAACACAAGGCTGATATCCCAGGTGCCCACAGTCTTTCTGATGGGAGGCCTTGTAGGTAAAATACCCTTATGGAACCTCTAGAAGAGTGGCAGCTGAGTTAAGTAAAGGGCACCAATGGGCTCGTGGCATGCAGAAATAGCACACAGATGGAACTTAACTGTAGAATACTGAAGGCCAGCATCAGAAAGATCCAGTAAATACTCCAGAACCTTGTTAGGTGAGCGCCAAAAGGGGTCCATGCAGGTTTTGGAGCACCAGATGAAAAATATTTTCCACTTGGCTGTGTAAGTCTTCTTAACAGGTTTGTGGGCAGTCAGAAGCATCTCACAGACCTTCAGAGATACCCTCTACCTGTTCATTTTTAGCTCAACAGCCTGGCCTAAAGGTGAAGGGAGCACAGGTTGGAATGGACCAGGTGACCCCGAGTCAGTAAGTCTGTCCTAAATAGGAGAATCCTCAGTGTGTCCTAAATAGGAGAATCCTCAGTGTGCTGACTGAAAAGTTTGTCTAGAGGAAACTATGTCTGTTGAGGCCAACAGGGGTGACCAGAATTATCTTGCCCCTCATGTGCCTCTAGTTTGAGCTGTACCTTCTGCACTAGAGGAACTGGTGGAAATGCATACAGAAAAAGATTATGCATTTGTAGTCTGAATGCATCCTGACAGAAAATGCCATGTCCTGGATTTCTGAAGCAGAATCGAGGCATTGAGTGGAGATGCAAAACGGTTTGTAACTGAGGTTCCCCACTTGTTGAATAGTGATCTCATGACATCTGGAGCTAGTGACCACTCAAGAGGGTCTGCCAGAGTTTTGCACTCCTGGCAGATAAACTGCTTGGAGCAGAATCCCCTCCTCCAGGCACCATTCCCACACTCTCATCACCTCCCTGCAGAAAGGGTAAGAGTGTGTTCCTCTGTTTTTTGGTGTTGTACATCACAGACTTGTTGTCAATCTGGAGGAGGACTATTTTGTGGCTGACGAGAACCACTAGGGCTCAGAGACTGTGCAAAAAAGCTCTCATCTCAAGCACACTGCTATGGAGATGAGTCTCTTAGGGATCCCAGACACCCTGTGTTTGCAGGCCCTGACAGTGGGCACCCCACCCCAACAGAAAGGCATCCATGGTGAGAGTCGCTTGAGGCTTCGGTTGGTAGAAGGTGATGCCCTGGAGGAGACTGTTCTCTATGGGCCACCTTGTGAGTGACCGAACAAAGGGCCTGGTTACCTGAATGAGGTAGGTCTGAGGATATGCTGCTTGTAACCACTGTGTACTGAGCATCTATTGAGACTTTTTCATATGCAACTGTGCCAGGGGCACTGTGGACACTGAGGAGACCATCAAACCCAGCATGTGTTGCACGGAGTGGGCTTGCAGATTTGTGCTCGATTATGAAGCATGCCATTTGCAGAATCGTCTGCCTTCTGCTCTCTGAAAGGAAGGCTGGGGCTCTGGTCATATCCAGAAGAGTTTCTATGAAGAGCAGCTACTGGAAAGTTTGGAACGGAGACTTCTCTAAGTTCAGCAGAACCACCATGGAGGTCAGGAACTAAGAGGCCATGGCCACTGCTTGTTCCTTCTCTTGCCTGTGCAAAATGGCTATCAATCAGTCATCCAGTTAAGGGTAAACCTGGAGTCCTAGTTTATTACATGTGCTGCGAGTACGGCAAAGCACTGTGTAAAGACTCGAGGCACCATGGACAGCCCAATGGGCAGGACTCTGAACTGATAATGCTGCCCCAGCACAACGAAATCAAAGGTACCTGTGGTGGCTGGGGTGTACTATAATTTGCTGGTATGCATCTTTCATGTTCAGAGACCCTAACCAATCCTGTGGCATCAGGAAGGGAAGCAGAGATCCCAGAGAAACCATGTTGAACTTTTCTCAATCATGAATGTGTTCAGATTTTTGAAGTTGAGAATGGGGTGCATGCCCTGATTTCTTTGGAACTAAGAAGTAGTGGGAGTAGAAGTCTGTGTTTCATTCGGTCTCTGGCACTACCTCAACTTCCCTGTTGCTCAGAAAGCCCAGAATGTCCTGCACCAGAAGCTCTGACTTTTGTTCTGATAAAAAGGGGTTGCCTTCTAGGTGGATAGTCTGGAGGGATTTCTATGAAGTCACGGGAGTATCCCTTTTGGATCAGCCTGATGACCCCCTTGTCTGTCATGATGGAGTCCCACCGATGTTAAAACTGAATCAAGCACCCCCCCTACTGGAAAGGAGAGTTCTGCCCCGAGGAGTTGAGGCAGAACACAGAATGGAGCTTCAGAGGGTGGCACTGGTTACTTTCAATGTCTGTGCTTTTGGCTGCACCTTCTTTTGAGGCTTGGGAGGCTGAGATTCGTTTTGGGCTCTGCTACCTTTTCCTCATAAGGACTACATCTTCCGGAAGAAACCTCATCCCCCCCCCACCCACCACCCCCTGAGGGTTGGCAGGAGCTGGTCTGGAGGTTTTCAAAGTCATTCTCATTTTCTGAGACACTTCAAGAGACATCTCTACCTGCTGTTAAAACAGGTAAGTGCCACTGAAGGGAAAAGTACAGTTATGTAAGAACTTACCTTAACAGTAGATCTTCGAGAGAGGCTCTTGCAGTAGGTATTCACAAATAGGACTAAGCCATCAGGCATCAGAACTCCATGGAAAAATCTTCTAGCTAGCAGTCTCTGGCGGGACCGCCCTCAATGTCAGCTGACTGACGTCAACGTACATCAGTATAAAGGGGGCCGTCCCACGCCCACCCTCCAGTTCTCCTGCTGGTGGCCCACAGGGCATGACAGGAGCAGAGGAACTGCCTCATAAAAAAAGAGGAAAGAAGAAACTCCGGGGGATGGAGGAAGGGAAAGCAATACTTACTGCAAGAGCCTCTCAAAGATCTACTGTTACAGTAAGTTATTACGAAACTGTACTACCTTACTTCTCATAGGGCTCTTGCAGTAGGTATTCACAAATAGGACAGAGTCCCAAGCAGTTCTGAACAAACAGAAACCAGGGAGAAGGAGAAAAAAACTGTCCACAAAGGAAACCCAGCAGACCCCGGGCTCAGGAAGGGAGCCCTTGTAAGACTGCCAGGCCAAACCCTGCTCTGCGGTGAGAGGCAATGTCCAAGCTGTAATGCTTGGTCAAGGTATGGACAGACATCCAGGTGGCCGCTCCGCAGATCTCCGCGGCTGAGACATTCTTAAAACATGCGGCAGAAGCCGCCATGCCCCTGGTAGAATTACCTTTCACCTGACCCGGAAGAGATTTGTTCTACTTGTTGTAACAGTAGGTAATACAGTTGGCCAACCACTTGGAGAGGCACTGCTTAGAAATGGCATGGCCCTCCCTTTTAGGAGTGAAGGAAATGAAAAGCTGATCCATTTTCCTGTAGTCTTTGGTTCTAACAGTATAGCACCGCAAGATCCTATGCTCATCCAGGGTGTGGAGGAGGTGCTCCCCTTGGTTGGAGAACTCCAGAAAAAAGACCGGAAGCTCAACAGATTGACTGAGCATAGACTCCATCACCACTTTGGGGAGAAACTTGGGGTTTGTCCTCATGGCCCTGTAAAAAATCAAATAAGGGACTCTGCACATAAGTGCCTGAAGTTTGGAGACCCTCCGAGCAGAAGTAATGGCCACGAGAAAAAGTGTCTTCCAAGACAGAAAATGCAAGTCTGCCTCCGCTGCTGGCTCAAAGAGGGGCAGCGTGAGCTTTTCCAAAATGAAATTAAGATCCCAAGGGGGGCAGGATTGCATATAGGGGGCTTCAAATGAAGCACCCCTTTAGGGACAGTCTTGGAGACCTCCAGCTGAACCACAGACTTATCTCCGACTGGGAGGTGATAGGTTGAAATGGCAGACAGATGAATTTTGAGCAAGGAGTAACCGAGACCCAAGTCGAAGAGGTACCTGAGATAATCCAGGATCCTGGCCACTGGGCAGGAGAAGGGTTCTAAGTGCTGGGACTCTGCCCAAATAGAAAACCGCTTCCACTTCATGGCGTAGGTCGATCTGGTGGAAGGCTTTCTGGCCTCCACCGAATATGAGCTACCTCGGCGGAAATGCCGATGCGAGCAGCAGCTACGTCTGAAGGAGCCAGGCATGAAGATGGAGGAATCTGAGGCCTGGATGGACTAAGGTCCCCTGATCCTGGGTCAACAGATCTTGGGAAATTGGAAGAGGAGGTTCTTCCAATAACAGTTGCAGTAGAGAGAATCAGACTTGCCTTGACCAGAAGGGAGCGATGAGAATCATGCACGCCCCTTCTGCTCGAAGTTTGTTCAGGACTCTCAAAATCAAAGGGACTGGAGGGAAGGTGTAAACGAATCTTCCCTTCCAAGACAGAGACCGTGTGTCCTGCCAAAAAACGTCTTGCCCTGGAGCGAGTGAGCAGAAGGCGGGAAGCTTGGCGTTGTTTGGGGAGGCAAACGGATCTATCTGTGGTGTGCCCCATTGAATGAACATGTAATTTAACACCTCCCGTTTTATTTCCCACTCATGAGCACTCGCCAACGAGTGGCTGAGGGCATCTGCCAGAGTTCTGAACTCCCTGCACATGGAGCGCTGTCAGAAGGAGATTGTGCTACAAGGCTCAGTACCACAACCCCACTGCCTCTCAGCACAGGATGTAAAAACCCATCCCTCCCCATTTGTTGAGGTACCAGACTACACACATGTAGTCTGACTGTACCAGAAGGTGACCAGGAAGAATGAGAGTTTGGAGGGCCTGGACAGCATAAGGGACCACCCTCATCTCGAGCACACGGATGTGCAACTGTAACTCGCTTTAGAACCAGCTCCCTTGGGTCTTGTGAGACCCCAGATGGGCCCCCCACCCGACCCCGGAGGCATCCGTTGTCACAGTTTAGGAGGGGATCGCGGAGCAGAAGGAACCCCCACAGTGAGGTTCTCCAGGATCAACCACCATCGGAGATCCCTGGCCATTGGGTCCGAGATAAGAATCTCGTGGTCCAGTTCATCTGTGGATTGGTCCCACTGAAATCCCAGGGTCCACTGCGAAACCCTAATGTGTAACCTGGTCAGTGGGACTCCTGGGATGACAGCCGCCATAAAGCCTAGAAGGCGAAGGACCTTCCGAGCTGGTACATGCTTTTGAGAAACCAGAATGTGTACCTGCTGCTGCAGAGTCAAGATTCTTTCCAGGGGTAGGAAGCCTTTGCCCAGACTGATGTTCAACACTACCCCAATAAATTGCAGACGTTGACATGGATCCAAATGCGATTTGGCATGGTTGATGGTGATACTCAGCTTGAAAAAAGTCTCCTGGGTAATAGAAAGGGAGTGAAGCAGGACCTCCCTGGAGGGAGCTGCAAGCAGCCAATCATCCAGGTAGGGGAACACCTGCCCCCCCCTCCGAGTGCACAGAAAAGCTGCCACCACTGCTAAGCATTTGGTGAACACCCGGGGAGCCGAGGAAAGGCCAAACGGGAGGGTCTTCAACTGAAAATGTTCCTCCTGAAAACAAAAGTGGAGGAATCTGTGATGTGATGGGCGAATAGGAATATGCAGGTATGCATCCTGCATGTCCAATGCGCATAACCACAGATCTGACCACAACAGAGGAAGAAGCCTCTAAAGGGAAAGCATTCTGAACCTCCTGTACTCCACAAACAGATTGAGGGAGTGAAGATCCAGAATGAGCCTCAGGTCGCCCATTTTCTTGGGCACCAGGAAAAAGTGTGAATAATAGCCCGTACCCTGAAACAGAGGATGAATAGGTTCTATTGCGTCCTTCAAAAGAAAGAAGCCTATATCCTCCTGCACTAGGGGAAGGTGATGCAGAGGGTAAGACAACTGAGGAGGAGGTCTGTAGGGGGGTTTCTGAACGAACTCTACTGAGTGTCCCTCGGACACGAGTTGGAGCACCCGAGTCTGAAATTATCCTCTCCCATTCCGGCAGGTGGAGGGAAAACCTGCCACCCACCGGCTCCCCTGGACCCAGGTCCAGAAGGAGAGGGAGAGGCAATGAGTCAGGAGGCCCAGGGCAGCAGCCGTGGCTCCCACAGCTCTACACTTGGGCTGGTGACGGGCTTGCATCTGCTTTGACTGACGACAGTTTTGGCATCGAAAGGAGCGCTTCTGCCCCTGGGGGGTTTTGTACATGTACTGTACTGACCGCAGGACTTGTCCTTTGTCCTGAAGGTCAGTGAGAATATCCTTCACATCACCCCCGGAAAGGACCGACCCCCTTAAAGGGGCATCCTGGATAGCCGATTGCACCTTGGGTGCCAGGCCAAACATACGTAGCCAGGCATGGCGGTGTAGCCTGACAGCAAACGCCCAACTCCAGCAAGCTGTGTTCACCGCATCATAGGTGGCCCGGAGCATATGTCTGCAAGCAGATCTGGTCAAGAATACCAGGTCCACCAGCTCCTGTTTGACTGTGGAATCTGGAAGAGAGTCCAATCTGGAAGACAGCTGACTGAGAATGGACTTCTGGTAGTCCCCCATATGGGTGAAGTAATTAAGAGCCCTGATGCCTAAGGTAAAGGAAGAAAATATTTTCTTCCCATAATGGTCCAGGACCTTGGATTCTCGGTCAGGAGGGGTGGAACGGAGATGTTTTAGATTCACGGTTCTATCTTGAATGGCATTGGTGACCATGGAATCCACTTTTGGCTGGAGGCTAAGAAAATCCGTACCTTTAGGCGGCTGATACAGCCTGTCCACCTTGCGTGCTAGAGTAGCTAAGGAGGAAGGTTGTTTCCAAATGGTTGTAACCAGGTCCTCATGAAGCTCGATCCAGGGAGAAATAAGGGTGAGAGAGGCTTCTGCCAAATTCAAATGTTCTGCGAGCCTCTGATGCTGGACATCTTGTTTCACAGTGTTCCAGTTGAAGGCCTCCTGGATCTTTTTCAGCAACTCCAGAAAGGAAGGGTCCTCTGGAGGGGACTTAGGGGAATCCGGTTTGGGAGTCTCTGGAGTATGCGGTCCCTCTCCTGAGTCAGAGAGTTCATAATCCCCATCCAAGTTGGATAACGCCTGGGAACTGGAAGTCACCACAGGAGGGAGAGGGAGAGGGAGATCAACAGGCCTGGAAATGTCCAGGAGGCGAGAAATCTCCCTGAGATGAGAGCCTGCTGACGGCCCTGGTCTGACGTCAGATACAGGCAAAGGAGGCTCCGATGGTGGACGTCCGGCGTCCGGCGAGGGGACTGGCATCAGCTGATGCTTCTCCAGCACCAACGTCAGCTGAGATTTGGCCTCAGCCCAGCAGGAGGCAAGGACTATTTTAAGGTCCACCTGCGGAGGAGAAGGAGGTGGAGGAGAGTAGCCCAGATACCCGTAAAATGGGTAACCAAATCCCCGACGACCGGTAACCTGGGCCGGGAAAACCTGGCGTTGGGTACTGTGGTGTCAGAAAATGTGGCATCGGGTGACCAGACGGGCCTGACGGAGGCCCGACTGGAGGAGCTCATGGGTCAGGCGTTGGCTCGGTGGGTGGAGGTGTCGAAAGTAACAGCCCCAAAGGAGAGGCTGGCAAATCGGGCCCTGCTGGCCCAGACGGTGGATCGGAAGGTCAGCCGTCAGGCGGTGGCTAGCTGGAAGATGACGGCAGAGGGACAGTCATTGGAGGCTTTGGAGCTGGGGGGAGAGGCACCACCGACAGCAGAGGCATCTCCTGGTCCTCAACCCCTGTGGGGAAAAGAGGAGTGGACTCCAGAAGAGGAGGAGACAGTGGAGCCTCTGACGGCAGTTGGTCTGGCGTCACCTGAGGCAATCCCTGAATGTTGAGTGTGGCGTCAGGACCAGACAGGGATGGCAGACTGCCTGTTGGATCGGGGCCATGACCACTTAGCAGCCTTGTCCGGGTGGGAAATGGCAGAGCTGGAGCACGACTTATCAGACTCACCCACACCACTAGGTCAAGGGGCAGAAGCAGCCGTAGTGCGGGTGGAGGACTCCTTTGCCCCGAAGGCTCCTGCTGGATCTGAGCACAAGCCCGATGGAGGGGGCCAATGCATGCCTGGACACCGCCAAGGTGGCCATCGGAGAGCAGTCCCCCGTAGGGGAAGATACCTGTGAAGCCGCGACTCCAGCCAGAGTCAGCAGGGCTGTGGAAGAAGAGTCCCGGTCCCTGTGCTTCTCCTTGTCCCGCTTTTTCTTATGGTGTCCCTCGGGAGAGTCTGATGTCTGCCTGAGTTTCTTCAATTCTTTCTCCATGGAGTCCATTTTCTTTTTGAGCATACGGGCTTCCAGGGACTGCTGTCACCTTTTGCCAGTGGCCGAACTGAATTTGCAGCAGCGGTCGCACTCTTCCACGCAGTGGTCTGGGCCTAGGCAGAAGGGGCACAGGGAATGGCTGTCCTTATGTGGGAGCTGAGTTCCACATGAGTCGCACTTATTTTTATGCGATTCGGAAGCCAATGGGGAAGACATACACAGCTGATAAAAGTAACTATTTTAACCTGAAAGAGATTTTAAATTTCTTAGAAATAGAAAAGGGTGAATACTCATCCAAAAATGGCGATGCTGGTAGCGCTGTTCTTCCATAAGGTGACTCTCTGGAGCAGATGGCAGGAAAGAACTGGAGGGCGGGCAAGGGACTGCCCTCTTTATACTGACATACGCTGATCCCGGTCAGCTGACATCGGGGGCCGTCCCGTCAGAGACTGCTAGCTAGAAGATTTTTCCGTGGGATCCGGACCCCTGACGGCTTAGTTCTATTTGTGAATACCTACTGCAAGAGCCCTCTCGAAGTAAGATGTACAGTTACGTAAGAACTTACTGTAACAGTAGAGCTTTGAGTGGAGCTCTTACAGCAGGCAATAACCATAAAGACTGAACCGTCAGGTGCTAGGACTCCATGGAAAACTTCTAGCTAGCAGTATACAGCAGGGGACCACCCCCGACGTCAGCATGCCATCGTCTGACCTATGTTATAAAAGGGACGGTCCCCCAGCCCATCAACAGTTCTCCCGCCGAAGACCGCAACTAGAATAGAAAGTGGAGAACCGAGGAAGTTCCTCTTAAATGAGGAAAGCAGAAAAGCTGCGATGTAGAAACAGCAACCAGGGGGAAGGAGGGAGGGAATGCAGTGCCTGCTGCAAGAGCTCCTCTCGAAGATCTACAGTTACGGTAAGTTCTTACGTTACTGTACTATTTTACTTTGGGGGGGTTCTTGCAGCAGACAAAAACCATAAGGACTGAATCCCACACAGCAGAGAAACGGACTCAGTCACCAGGGAGGACAACAGCAGTCATAGGGAACTTTATGAGAGGAGGCCCTGGAGGACTGCAAGTCCGAAACCAGTTCTACACTTGGAGACAATGTCCAAACTGTAATGCCTAATGAAGTATGGACAGAACTTCAAGTGGTGACTACACAAATGTCTGCAGCAGACACATTTCTGAATAGGGCAGCCATAGGTTAAACTCTTCCCCCTCCCACCACTCCTTTAAGAGGTCACTTTTCTCTCACCTCTATGCACTTGGAACCTGTAACTGCAACTAACTGTGTGTCTCCACCCTCTTTCTCCTGATTTGAGGACGTCCAGACGTTACCTAGCTTGCTGCAACTACCTTTGTTTGTTATAATATATTGTGTACTGTTTAGCTTTTTATATCCTGTTTCATCTAGTTGTTACAGCATAGTGTGTACTGTTAACTGCTTATATCCTATGGGTTCCTTCCTCCCATACTGTTGTGACTGTATTATTTTTACTGTCTGGTTGTTGATGTTATCACTGTATTATTTTGTTGTACTCTCCTGGGTCGTGCCTGGAAATAGGCAGGATTGTTGCCTAGTGCACTTACCTGGTTACCAAAAGCTAATAAATAAATAAATAAAATACCCCTGGTAGAATGACCTTTGACCTGGCCTAGCCTAGCAAAGGCTTGTAGCACTTAGATGAACACTGTTTGGAAACAGGAACCCCTTCTTTCCTAGGGGCAAACAAAACAAACAACTGGTCTGATTTACTGAAAGGGCAAGTGCAGTCCAAGTAGAAACGGAGCACCCGATGAACATCTAGAGTATGGAGTAAAGGCCCCCCACCCCGATTCGAATACTCAGGAAAATAAACAGGCAGGTGGATGGTTGATTCAAAGTAAACTCAGACACCACCTTAGGCAAAAACTTAGGACTGGTTCACAAAGATACCATGTCTTTGTGGAAAACCAAGCAAGGCTCTTTACACATCAGAGCCTGAAGCTTGGAAATTCTCCAAGCTGAAGTAATGGCAACTAAAAACGGTTTCCACAACAGAAAGCGTAGCTCGTAACTTGTGGTGGGTTCAAAGGGAGGAAGAGTGAGCTTCACCAAAATGAACAACAGATTCCGTGGCAGGACTGGGTGTCCCTAATGGGAAGAATGCCCTGCAAGAAGTTGCAGGACAGGTCCTGCTGGGCAACAGTTTTGCCGTCAATTGAGGCATAGTACGCAGAAATGGCGAAAAGTGCACCTTGACAAAGGAATAACCCAGACTGGAGTCTGAAATGGAAAGGAGGTACTCCAGGATGAGATTTACTAAACAGGAGAAGGGGTCCAAATGCCAGGCGGCAGCCCAGATGGAGAACCGCTTCCACTTCATGATGTAAGTGGCTCTGGTAGAGGGCTTCATAGCAGCCACTTGAACATCTGCCACCACAGAGGAAACCCCAAAGCGTGTAATGGCCAAGTCCGAAGGAGCCACACATGAAGATGAAGAGACCTGAGGTTTGGGTGAATCAGAGCACCCTGCTCCTGGGAGAGCAGGTCAGAGCAAAGAGGCAGCGGAAGTGGAGGTTCCATTGCTAGTTGTTGCAACAATAGGAACCATATCTAGTGTGGCCAGTAGGGAGCTATCAAAGTCATCTCTGCCCTCTCTGATTGCAGCTTGAGAAGAACTCTCTGCAGGAGCAGAAAGGCATACAGAAACCTCCCAATTCAAGAGAAGGACAACGCGTCTCACCAGAAAACACCAGGCCCTGGATCCAACGAGCAAAAATTGGGCAGTTTTGCATTGAGTGGGGACACAAAGATGTCCAACTCAGGACGACCCCACCTGTCCAAGAGATCCTCAGCCACGGAGGACAGGACCTCCCACTAGTGTCTTTTACCTGGACCTGCATAGGCTGTCTGCCAGGACGTTTTAGATGCCTGGAACATGAACTGCCATTAGAACCAGGTCGTGTTCTATGGCCCAATGGCAAACTGTCATGTTTTCCCTGCACAGGAGGTACGAATGAGTCCCCCCCCACTTGTTGAGGTAATAGACTACTGACCTATTGTCTGTCTGAATCAGGAGAGGGCCCAAGAGCAGATGAGTCTGAAAGGCCCGAAAAGAAAGGACAGCTTGCATCTCTAGCACGTTGATGTGGAGATGCTGTTCTTGATGAAACCAGGTCCCTTGGGTCTGACGGTCTACTAAGTAGGCACCCCAGCCCAGATTAGATGCATCTGTCGTGAGAATCTGACGAGGAGATTCTGCACGGAAGGGAGCCCCTCTAAGGAGGTTGGAGGGGTTCAGCCACCAACACGTTTGCTGCACAAGGTTTGATTCAAGGATTTCCTGTTCCAAATCATCTGTGTGCTGGTCCCATTGAACCTGGAGGGTCCACTGAGGTACCTCCATGTGCAGGTTGGCTAGAGGAACAGTAACTATGGCCACTATCATGTGCCCCAACAGCCTGAAGAATGACCCGGCTGAGACTTGGCGCAACGAAGATATCAATGGGCCCGTGCTCGCAGATGGTCTGCTCTATCTGGAGACAAGAAGGCCTTGCCCTGAGGCAAATCTAAGATTGTTCCGATGAACTGCAATGTTTGACTTGGCCATAGGGAGGACTTCGGCAGGTTCAGGGTGATGCCCTGCATCTCAAACAAATAAAGGTAATCTCCATTGCCTGGAGCAGCTCGTCTCTGGAGGGGGCTGTAAGAAGACAGTTGTCTAGACAGGGGAAGACATAAAGACCTCACTACTGAAGGGCCACAGCCACTACTGCTAGGCACTTGGTAAAGATTGGAAGGGGCAAAGAAAGGCCGAAGGACAGGGCCCTGAACTGGTAATGGTACCCTTGGAAGCAAAAGCAGAGGAACCTCCTGTGGGTCCGGAAAACCTAGATGTGGAGTTGGCATGTTGCATATCCAGGGAGCAGAGCCAGTCTCCTTGACGAAGAAGGGAAAGGAGACCTTGAAGAGTAACCATCCCGAAACGGTTGTATTCTATGAACAGATTCAGGTGGCTGAGATCCAGAATTGGTCTCAAATCGCTGGTCTTCTTTGGGACCAGGAAGAAATGGGAATAGAAGCCTTTTCCCCTTTGGTTGAACAGCACAGGTTCTATGGCCCTTTTGAGCAGAAGTGCCTGAATCTCCTCCTGGATGAGGGCAATATGATCTGGAGGGTAATGGGAGTGCAAAGGAGGGTTTTCTGGGGGTATCTCCTGAAATTAGAAAGTGTGCCCCCTTTCTACAAGTTGAAGCACCCACTGATCCAAGGTGATCTCGCGCCATCTGTCTAGGTAAAGAGAGAAACTAACCCCCACCGCCTCCAAGTTTCTGCCGGGAGGGGTGGAGTAAGAGTCATGCTAAAGAACCTGGGATGGGCAGCAAGAGAGGCCCTAGGGGCTGAGGCTCCTGTCACCTAGGAGGTGGCCTTACATTTGAAGGCTCCTCTGGGCTACTGTCCCCGAGACTGCTGACGGTTCTTCCGAAAGGGCTGACGTTGGTGGGGTTTTGGCTGAGAATGATACAAACAGTGTACTGGCTTTAGGGCTTGCCCAGATTCCTGCAGGTGGGAGATAATGTTTCGAACATCCTTGCCGAAAAGAACCAACCCCCTAAATGGAATGTCAAGGATTTTGGCCTGCACATCAGAAGCAAAGCCCGAAACCCTAAACTAAGAATGGCGTTGAATACAGACGCCAGTGGCCGCTGCCTGTCCACCTACATCTGCAGTACTGTACGACACCCTCAGGACATGATTGCCAATATCTGACCCAGACTTCAGGAGCTGGGTCAGTTGAAACTTGGTAAGGTTGTCTGGGAGGGTGAGCATGAATTCCAAAGCTTTGTCCCAGACAGCAATCTGGTATTGAACCATGTAGGGCCAGGAAGTTCAATGATCAAATGGCCAAAGTGGCTGAGGCATAGACTTTCTTTCCTAAGAAGTCCACCTGCCGAGACTCCTTGTCTGGAGGGTGCATGCTGAGGTGTCTGAGCTTCTTAGTACAGTTGTGAGCAGTGTTCATGACCACAGAGTCAGTGACTGGATGCTCCCCATAAAAAGACTTGTCCCTGGGGGTATGATAAAGTCTGTCTGTCTTTTTAGGTAAGGCCATGGTGAAAGATGGTTGATTCCAAGTGGCCCTGTTGACATCTTCGAAAGAATCAATGAGTGGAGGGATAACCGTAGGCAGAGTGGCCTTCTTACAGAGGAATATTGCCAGGCATCAGCGTTCTGGGTCCACTTCTACCGAGTCCCAGCCCACAACGACTGAAGAAAAAAATGACTTACTATAGTAATGTTGTTTCTTCTAATGGAGTCTTGCTGTATTCTGACAATATGCAGTTAGACCAACTGGTTCAACTGCCCCAGAGAACCAAGAGTTAAACTCTATGCAAATGTATAGAACGTTGAGCTCGAGCTTGGTTTTCAAACCACTGCCCTCAGTATGTTCTAGTAATTGATCAGCTTCTATGATGCGAACTAGATTAATATGTATGTAATGGCCAAAACTAAACCTAAACAGGACCCCAACAGGGGCAACATAAGGAAAAAGCAAAGGGCATATAAAAGACTCAAGTCACAGATGCCCACAGAAAACCATTACCACTAATGGTTTAAACCATAAAGTTGCTGCAGAAGAGCCACCCTTCCCCAGGTTCTGAAGGGGGAGGTAGGGTGGGAGGTCAGAATACAGCAAGACTCCCATTAGAAGAAATACAGGTTACTCACCTGTAACAGGAGTTCTAGGAACGGTATATGTTGTTCAGCCACACTGTCTGGCAGGTATCCTTGCCGCTTTAATTCTTGCCGGAAGGTCTTCAAGCTGGCTCCTCTCACCCACCCGGGTGGTAAAACTCTCGGCTCCACCCCATGGCGCTCAGATCTGGCCGCTGGGCCGCTCAGGTTGTGCCGGGCCGGGAGGTCGGTTGGGTTGTGTGGATGAACAACATATACCATTCTTAGAACTCCTGTTACAGGTGAGTAACCTGTATTCTAGGACATGGATATGTTGTTTATCCACACTGTCTGGCAGACTCCTAGCAGTTCTCCAGGAGGAGGGAGGCAAGGCGCACACCCCCAATACTTACTTGGGAAAGAGAGATTGGAGAACTGAGGCCCCAAACCAGCATCCCGGTGTGACTCGAGGTCGATGTGGTAGTGGGTAATGAAGGTATGTGCCGACTTCCAGGTAGCAGCCCTGCAGATATCCCGGATAGGGACGTCCCTGGAAGCAGCTACCGATGCAGCGGTATGGCGGGTAGAATGAGCTCTTATCCCTCTGGGAGGCTCCATGCCCGCCAACCTGTAGCAGAGCTCTATGCAGGAGGTGATCCACCTGCCTATCGCTCCACTTTCTGCAGGTCTGCCAGGTGCGGCTTCAGCGTAGGGTGACAAACAGCTGATGAACCTCTCCCCGAACTTCAGCCGTCCGCTCCTTACAGTAAGCGAGCGCTCGTCTAGGGTCCAAAGTATGGAGCCTGTACTCAGCCTCCGAGGTGTGATTGGGGTAGAACACCGGCAGAGACAACACCTGCTTAAGTTGAAACTCTGACACCACCTTCGGGAGGAACTTCGGGTGGGGGCACAGGACAACCTTGTCCCTGTGGAAGACCAGGTAGGGAGGCTCGATGGAAAGTGCCTGGAGCTCTGCCATCCTTCTGGCTGATGTGATAGCCACCAAGAAGGCGGTCTTCCACGACAGGTGTGAAAGATCACACCTGTGCATTGGTTCGAATGGCTTGCCCATGAGCTTGGCCAATACCAGCAGTAGATCCCACGGAGGTGGAGGTTCTCGCGCCGGAGAGGAAATGTGGTCAAGGCCTTTGAAAAAGCGCCCAACCACCTTCTCCTGTGCCACCGACTGCTTGCCGGCCCGCACCCAGAAAGCGGAGACGGCTGCCAGGTGCACCTTAAGGGTCGTCGACCGAAGCCCTTGCTGAGAAAGGGACCACAGGTAGTCCAGAATGCTTGCCAAGGGGCAGTCGGAAGGGTCCAAGTCCTTCCCCTGACACCAAATGGAAAACCTCTTCCATTTGAAGGCATAGCATTTTCTGGTCGACTCCTTACGGGACGCCTCAACGGCATTGAGGACCTCGTCGGAAAGACCCAAGGCCTGGAACTCTAGCCGCTCAGGAACCAGGCCATCAGGTGCAGGGGTTGAAGGTCCGGATGGAATACCTTCCCCTGATTGACTGAGATCAGGTCCGGGCAGGCTGGAAGCCGCCTCGGGAGCCCGGAGCTGAGGCTGAGGACATCTGGATACCAGAACTGGCGGGGCCAGTCTGGGGCTACCAGAATCACCTGCGCCTTGTCCCTCCTCGCCTTGAGAAGCACCTTGTGGATCAAGGGAAATGGGTGAAAGGCATAGAAGAGGCCCGGGGTCCACGGCCTCGAGAAGGCATCCCCCTGCAGTGAGCCCTGCTGAGGGGGGCGGGCATGGAACAGACTCAGCTTCGCATTCTCCCTGGAGGCAAACAGGTCCACCTGAGGCGTCCCTCAGTGGGAGAAGAGATCTTGTACTAACTCCGGCAGGAGAGACCACTCGTGAGACGCAGCCCCTATCCGGCTTGGGGCATCGGCCAGGGTGTTGGAGGCTCCTGCCACGTGAAATGGCTAGGAGACCCGCCTCCAGGCTGCGCACTAGGGACCAAATGCGGAGAGCTTCCTTGCATAACAGCAAGGAGCGCGTCCCGCCCTGGCAGTTCAGATACTAGATGGTCGTGGTGTTGTCCCTCTGGACCTGAACCACTTGACCCCGGAGAAACGGAGCGAAGGCGGTGAGAGCTAGACGGACCGCTCAGAGCTCCAGCAGGTTGATGTGGCATCGGGACTCCCGAGGGGACCAGAGGCCGTGCGCTCGGTGTTCCCCCAGATGGGCACCCCAACCCATCAGAGATGCGTCGGTCGAGAGAGAGACCGTCGGCTCGGGGCAGACGAACAGGATACCCTCCTGCAGATGAGCTGGAACGATCCACCACTGGAGAGCGTTCCACATCTCCTGGGTCATTGTCACGGGCCGGTTCAACGGATTGCGGCGTTGTGAACACTGGCTGGCCGGTCCCCACTGAAGGGGACGCATGTACCAACGGGCCCAACGGACCACGCTAGTGCAGGCCTCCATGAGGCCCAGGAGGTGCAGGAAGTCCCGGGCAGGGCGCAATTGCCCAAACAGAAATGACTGGGCAAAGGAGGAAGGAACCTCGGCCCTGTCCGCCGGGAGCCGTGCTCTGGCTCGCAGAGAGTCGAGCTCTGCCCCGATGAACAGAATCACCTGCTTTGGCATGAGTTCCAACTAGGCCTCATTGATGAGGAGGCCAACCTGAGAGCAAACCTGGAGGGCCAGATCTCTGGACCACTCCACCTCCTGTCTGGAGGGGGCTGCTATCAGCCAATCGTCCAGGTAAGGGTACACCCAGACCCCTCGGCGCCGCAGGAATGCTGTCACCACTGCCATGCATTTGGTGAAGACCCTGGGAGCTAGGGAGAGGCCGAAGGGCATGGCTCGGAACTCGTAAAGGGATCCCTCCACTTTGAAGCTGAGGAATCTCTGATGGGACGGACGGATTGGGACGTGAAAGAACACGTTCTGGAGGTCCACGGAGCAGAACCACACGCCTCGTTCCAAGGATGGGATAATCTGAGCCAGAGTGACCATCCTGAAGGTTCGAGACCTTAGGAACTTGTTCAGGTCATGCAGGTCGAGAATGGGGCGCCAGCCCCCCGTCCGTCTTGGGACCAGGAAGTACCTGGACACAAACCCCGGGTCTGAGGGAGGATCCACCACCTTCCTGATTACCTCTTTTTCGAGGAGCAGGGCAATGTCGGCCCGGCGGGCCAACAGCGTGGCTGCGGACCCCGTAGCCCCCTGAGGGGCGACAACTCGAAAAGGCGGAACCTGCTCGAACTCCAGAGGCGGGCCTTTTCCTACCACCTCCAACACCCAGCGGTCCGTGGTGATAGCGGACCAGGTGGAAAGGAAGTGGCGCAGCCGTCCCCCCATGGGGGGAACCCAGAGGGGAGTGACGAGGTTGGGGGCGGCACCCCTCAATCCGTCACTGGGCAGGCTTGGAGGAAGGACCGGCCGAGGGAGCTCCCGGGCCTTTACCTCCTTCCTTCCTGTTAGAGGAAGCCGTCTGCTTGGGTTTGGGATGCCTAGCGCGAGCCTGCTGGCCCTGTTGCTGGTGCTGCTGGGCCGGTCAAGGAGTAGGGACTGAAGGACGAAAGGACTTCTGCTGCTGACGGCGGCCTTTGTCCCTCTGGGCGGAGGTGACCGAGTCCAGAGTGGCATTGGACTTTTAGATCTGCTGGAGGTGTCCCTCCACTCCAGGGCAGAAGAGGTCAGTCCCCAAGAAGGGGACGTCCGCCAACTTGTGCTGGGTATCCACCGTGAAAGTGGATATCCTCAGCCACACCCTGCGTCGCATTGCCACTGCGGCCGCTACTGACCTGGCACAGGAATCACCTATGTCCAGAGCAGTCTGGAGCTGCTGCTTCGCCACCGCCCTGCCCTGGTCCCGCACCTGACGGACCGTGGTCTGCAGGTCAGGCGGGAGATGAGGAACAACCTCATCCAGGGAGCCCATGAGGGCGTGGGAGAAGTGTGCCATCAGCACGGCCGAGCTGGCCTGTCGGAGGCCGAGGGAGGAGCGCATGACACCTTGCACACGCAAAGTCCAGCTTTTGGATTCCTTTGTCGGGGCTTGTCCACGTCCCTGAGCATTACCGAATGCCAGAAGACGCCAGTCAGTGACTAACCCTCCGCCTGAGGGGTGTTCCGAGAAACCGGCAAAGAGCCGTAGGGACCGCGATACTTCCTGGACATCCTGGCCGAAGGCGCTGGACAGGAAGCAGGCCACTGCCAAAGCTCCAAGGCTGGGCCGACAATGGCCTCAGCCACCGGAAAGGTCTCCGTAGGAGAATTCCCTCGATCCAGAATCTCCGTCAGGGGATACTTGGCCCGTTTGGACACGGGCTCGAGCTGCATCCCGGTGGACTCCGAGAAGAGCCGAAGCAGACCCAAGAAGGACGGTGGGCTATCGTCCACTGACTGGCCCCCGGAGGACTCCAGATCGCACTGCCTGGAGAACAGGGAGGAATCATCGTCGGTTCCCGAAGAGTCTGCGAAGAGCTGCCTCGGCCCTGAGCCACCCTCCACCTGCCGAGGACGGTCGGAGCGAGGGTGACCGACAACCTGTGGGGCAGGCCATGACCTGACCGAGAACTCTTGGTCGGTGCCCCGGACTTCGGTTGTGGAGGCGGAGGTTCCACCACAATCGGTGGACCAGCTGGTTTCGGCTTAGCAACCGGCCCTGGGGCGGGCAATTCGACTGGAATGAGTGGTTGCTTCGGCCGTTCTGGCAACATCCACTTGATAGCCGGGGTCTTAGCCGGGGTCGGCTTAGGCCCGGATGAAAAAATTACTTACCTTAGTAATGTTGTTTCTTCTAATGGAGTCTTGCTATATTATGACATATGCAGTGAGTCCCAACCTTCGAACTGCTACGGAGGTGAAAGAGTTAACTTTCCATGCCAGGCATGGAATGCTGAGCTGGAGCTCGGTTGAAACTCCGTCTGTTGTTCTTCAAACTCAAACCGTCAGATCTTTACGAGCCAAACTCACTGAGGTCCTGTGTGGAAGCTGTAAACCTACACTAGCCAACTGGCTACTAAACATGAGAACACATTTTTTGGTCCCAAAACAAAGACTCAAGTCACGAGACCCAAAAATGAAAAACACAACACCAAGTCACCCCCAAAAAGGAGGGGTGAAAACAACAAGGTGGGCATCTACTAAGTGCCAACACTGCACTGCCCACCCACATCCCAAAAACAGACGTTCTGAGAGGGGCAGGCAGGGGGGAGGGCATAATATAGCAAGACTCCATTAGAAGAAACAACATTACTAAGGTGAGTAATTTTTTTCTTCAAACAACATGAAGTCTTGCTATATTATGACATATGCAGACTACACAGTAGTACCTCCATGGAGGAGGGGCAGAACCTACTTAGGAAATAGGCTCTGAAGCACAGGTGTGCCAAACCGAGCACTACTCCTAGCCTGGAGGTCCAGGGAGTAATGCTTAGTAAAAGTGTGAACTGTTTTCCAGGTAGCTGCTTGACATATCTCTAGAATAGGGATGTCCCTGGCAGCAGCCAAGGAAGCAGCTGTACCTCTGGTAGAGTGAGCCCTCAGGCCTGAGGGAGAAACCGTACCCAGCTTTTCATAACAGAATTGGATACAAGAGACAATCCACCTGGCAATGGATCTTTTAGTGGCAGCTTTCCCTTTACCAGCCTCACTATAAGTGAGGAACAGTTGGAGGGAGTCAAACCTGTGACCTTTGGTACGCTCTATGTAGTAACTAAGGGCTCTCTTCACATCTAAGCTGTGCAGCCTCCTCTCGCCAGAGGAGGAATGGTCAGTGAAGTACACTGGAAGAGATACAGATTGATTAAGGTGGAAATCTGAAACCACCTTAGGCAAGAACTTCCTATTAGTCCTAAGGACCACCTTATCTCTATGAAAGGAGATAAAATCAGGCTCCACTGACAAAGCTTGTAATTCACTTATGCATCTGGCAGAAGTGATGGCTACCAGAAACACAGTCTTCCAAGTCAAGTACTTAAGCTCTGCTGAAGACAGAGGCTCAAAGGGGGGTTGCATAAGCTGAGCAATGCAAACATTAAGATCCCAGGCAGGGGCAGGGTCCCTGAATGGAGAGTTGGTGTGAAGCAATCCCTTAAAAAATTTGGAGAATACAGGATGAGCTGAAAGTGAATAGGGTTTACCTGCTGAAATAAAAGCAGACACAGCTGCCAAATGTACTTTTAGGGTAGCTGGTCTCAGCCCCAAGGTATTTAAATAGACCATATAATCCAGGACTGTGGGTAAATCAGCAGATTCTGGGGAAATATGCTTCCCAGAGCACCATATGGAAAACCTCTTCCATTTGGAATTATAGGTAGCCCTGGTGGAAGGTTTCCTAGAAGCCTTTAGTATATCCATTACACCTTGGGAGAGGTGTAGATCAGCAAACTCTAACTCTTCTAGAGCCAAGCCTTGAGATTGAGAGATTTGAGGTTGGTACCAAACCCTCCCTGAGCACAGGTTAACAGGTTGTGATTCCTGGGAAGACACAGGGAAGATGGACTGCTAAGGACAGTAGGTGGATACCAGGGTTGTCTGGCCCAATCTGGAGCAATCAGGATCATTTTGCAGGATTGAGATCTGATTTTGACTAACACTTTGAGCGGAAGCATAGAGAAACTTCCTTCCCAATTGAGAACTAAGGCATCCAGAGGGACTGAGCCACACTGGGGCCTGCAGCAAAAAGGGAAGTTGGTGATTGTCTGGGGCTGCAAAAGATTCATCTGCGGGTGCCCCATCTGGCAAATATCACCTCCAGGACCAGGGGGTCCAGTGACCATTCGTAATGGCGCTGGGAAATCCTGCTGAGAGCATCTGCCAGGACATTGTCCTTGCCTGGGAGGTGAACTGCCGTAAGGGAGGTGTTCAGGGAGTAAGCCAGAGACCACAACTTCATTGCTTCGGTGCACAAGGCCGTAGACCGAGTGCCCCCTTGCTTGTTGATGTACCACATTGTAGTGGTATTGTCTGTTCTGACCTGAACAACCTTGTTCTGAACAGATGTGGAAAAAACCTGGAGTGCTAGAAAAACTGCTCTGAGTTCCAACAAATTGATGTGGAGCAGAGATTCCTGAGGGAACCACAACCCCTGGGTAGAAAGGTCGCCCATGTGAGCTCCCCACCCCAATAGGGATGCATCTGTAGTAAGGGTCAAGAAGTGAGACTGGGGAGTGAAAGGAACCCCCTGTCTCAGATTGCTCTGCCACCACTGAAGGGCCTGGATCAGGGTTCGAGTCACTGGGATCAGTATGTTTAGAGGATCTGTCCTTTGAGACCAAAAGGCTCTCAAATGGAACTGGATGTCCCTCATCTGAAATCTTGCTCCCTGCACTACTGCTGTAGAAGCAGCCATGTGCCCCAGGAGCTGTAGAAAGTGCCTTGCTGGTCGACAGACCTGCAGGGTGAATGAGGAGGCCAGAGATACCAGGGTCCTTGCCCTGTCCAAAGGAAGGAAGGCTCTGGCCTTCTCTGTGTTCAGCTCTGCGCCTATGAAGGTGAGGAGCTGGACAGGCTCTAGAACTGACTTTGAAAGATTCAGAAGGAAACCTAGAGAGGTGAGCAGTTGCTGAGTTATCTGTAGATGTAACTTGACTTGGTCTGGAGACTGGCCTACTATGAGCCAGTCGTCCAGATAAGGGAAGATGGCAATTTTTTGCCTTCTTAGAGAAGCAACTGCTACTGCCAGGCATTTTGTGAATACCCTTGGAGCAGCGGTGAGGCCAAAGGGCATTGCTCTGAACTGGTAATGGCCTGAGGGCAGCTTGAACCTGAGGTACTTTCGATGGGAGCTTCTGATGAGAATATGGAAGTAGGCATCCTTGAGGTCCAGGGATGCTAGCCAGTCCCCTGGCCTTAGAGAGGGTAGAATAATTCCCAGAGTCACCATTTTGAATGTTGGTTTTAAAAGGTGCTTGTTTAAATATCTGAGATCCAGGATGGGCCGCCATTCTACTGTCTTTTTTGGGGTAAGGAAGTACCTGGAGTACAATCCTTTGCCCTGGTGTAGGGGTGGAACCCTTTCCACAGCTCTGAGAGCCAGGAGGGAAGAGACCTCTGCCCCTGGGGCAAGTGCCTCTGGTGGATTTGCAGGTGGAAAGGATCTGGTTCTCATCTTTGGAAATTTTTTGAAGCTGAGAACCAGTCCCTGGCTTACTACTTCCAGGACCCATTTGTCTGATGTCAGAGACTTCCAGTCCTGGACAAAGTAAGCCAGCCTGCCCCCTACAGGTAACTGAGAATCGGCCCTGGCAACCCCATCAGGGTGCCTGCTTGGCAGGGGCTTTGGGCTGAGGGGTGGAAGCAGACCTGCTTGTACCCCGTCTGCCTCTCCCTCTAAAGAAACCCTCTGTGCATAAGCAGAAGAGGAGGCCTGGGCTTGGTAAAAAGGCCTGTGAGAAGGCCTGCCCCGCCCCTGGAAAGCTGCCTTTGAGGAGTGGCCTGCCTTTCCTTGGCCTGTGCACTCCTATAGGTGGTCCTATACTCATCCATTTTCTTCATGTAATTCTCTGTCTGCTCTCCAAACAGAGGATTACCCACAACAGGAAAATCCATGGCCTTAGCCTGGGTATCCTGTGATAGGCTAGTACATCTGAGCCAAGCCATTCTGCAAAGTGCCACAGATGTAGCCATGACTCTTGATGATACATCATTAGAGTCCACTGCAGCATGGAATTGCACCTTGGATGCCTCAATACCATCCGCAGGCACCTGCTCCATCTCCTTGGCAAGCTGGCCAGGGACCTGTTTTGCTAGAGCCATAACAGTATCCCATCTGGATTTCTGGTATCTAGCAACATAAGCCATATAATTTGCCTGTCTGAGTCCCAAGGATGCTGCCATGTACTGTTTCTTTGCCATGGCATCAATCCTCCTGGAGTCCTTGTCAGGGGTGTGTGAAGCCAAAAGAAATATTTGCCTTGTCACAGGCTGCAGCCTGCACTACCCCAACATGGCTGCATTGTTGTGTAAGGAACTCCGTATCAGAGCCTGACAATGTGTACCTCTTGTCCATTCTCTTATCCACAGGAGGTATAGTGTGAGGAGTATTTAGAATTTTAACTGTCTGTTTCCCAAAAGATTTATGCAGAGGAATAGACAGTCTCCTTGACTCTAGGATATCCATCATTTCCACATAGTCGGGCTCCTCTTGATCATCCACAGCTTCCTCCATAGGGAGCTGGAGGGTTTCAGCCACTTTCTTATAAAACATAAAATGAGAAGGGGGACTCAGAAAGCCTAGGAGGAGACACTCCTGAAGGTCTGTCTGGGGAGATGTCCGGGTCAATGGGCACATCCAGACTTTCAAATCCACATTCACTCTCCTCATACTCCTCTTCCCCCTCCTCCAGTTCATAATATTCCTCTAAATCATACTCTTGAACTGGTGGAACCGGCCGAACCGGACGCTTACCTGACGGTGCCGGTTCGGTCAGAACCGGGGGAAAGCGACTGGACATTTTAATCGCTTTGGCTATTTCTTCAGCGGTTGGAGAGGAAAGTTTTTGGCTCCACACCAGCTGATTTCCTAGTCCTTTTTACTGAAACCGACTCCTCAGAGTCGGATCTCCTTCTGCCCGAGGAAGTCTCGCCCTGGTCAGAGGGCACTCCCTCTGGTTCGGTTGGAACCGAACCAGGCTGGCCATCTGGTTCAGCGGACTTTATTGCCTCCCTTTCCCTGAGCCTACCAACTCTCTTTTCCAGGGTAGCTGCAGGAAAATTTTTACAAATCTGGCAGTCTGCATTGAGGTGGTCAAACCCCAGACAATAAGCACAAGTGGTGTGGAGCTCAGCCTTGGCAAAGACTTCCCCACAGACACTGCAGTGTTGAAACCCAGTGGGCCAGGTTTTTCTTTTGGGTTTCTCAGACATAGTGCCAGTCCTAACCAAACTTACCCGTTTATGGCAATCCGCCAGGTAAGACCCCCTTATCGGTTCCCAACCGTGTCACGGGTCGTGGAAAAAAATATAATAAAATCTGTTTTTTTTAGAACCGATAAGAACCAGCAACCACACTCTAAATGACAGATTAATATATTTTAAACAACCTGATCGGATCAAACTGAACCGATAACCGTTTACAAGTTCCACACAGAATAGAAGTTAATGTAAACCTATCTAGTACTCACAAATACCACAGACAGAGTCTGAACCGACCGGTTGCGGTTTAAATTCGGTCAAAAACCGAGAAAAATAATACTTTAACCGACAAAATGAACCGAGCAGAAGGAGAAATCTCCAGAGCGACTGTTCAGTGAGGCGGAGTAAAGAATCTGACGGTTTGAGTTTGAAGAATAACAGACAGAGTTTCAACCGAGCTCGAGCTCAGCGTTCCATGCCTGGCGTGGAAAGTTAACTCTTTCACCTCCGGAGCAGTTCGAAGGTTGGGACTCACTGCATATGTCATAATATAGCAAGACTTCATGTTGTTTGAAAGCAGCAACTGCTGCCACATCAAATCCTCGTAGCGCCGGCGCAACTTGCGTCGAAGCCTCTCCTCCTCCGAGGAGGACGAGGAAGAGCGGCGTCGCCGCTTACTTGCTAGCAGGATCGAGACCGCCGATGTCGGCGGGAACGGCTGGACCGAGAAGAGGTCCGCGACCGAGACCAAGACCGAGACCCCCGGGGGGGACCGAGGGTGGGTGTGGGAAGGGGCGGGGGATACCCACTCTTCCCTCGTCTCAGGAACTTTAACCGGGGACTGCGGTCCCGAAGGAGCAGGCAGATCTTCGGTATCCACCGGGGGAACCAGTGAAGTAGGGTGTTCGGCTTCTCCAGTCGACAGCCCATCTAACGGATCGAGAAAAATCTCGACTTCATCGACGGGAGTCTCGGCAGGCTGGCCTGACGGGGGCACCGTGAAGCTAGCGGCCTCAGCCGCAACCTCGACCGAAGTAGACGGTCAGCTGCCCGAGGAGGGGGACCTCTCCCGCTCCCAGGAACACCGACGGTGGGACTTACCTTTCAACTCCCTTTTCTTGGGCCAAGAAGAATGTCCCGAAGGCCCCTCTCCCTTCGTGGAAAGGGACTGGCAGAGCTCCTTGAACGAAGCTGTGTACGTGGAACTCAGAGAGAGCGGGATAAATGCCACGGCCGAGGAAGAAGAAGAAGATGCGGCCTGGGCCGCTTCCTCCTCGAGGGCGATCATCTGCTCGAGCTGCTCAGCCGAGCCAGCCACCACGGACACTGCCCAACGAGCCTCTTTGGGAAACGTTTATCAGGGCGCCCGAGCTTCAAACGGGCAGCGCAATCGTCCAGAACATTGGCCGAAAAGGAATGGCACAACTCGCAAGCCTGCAGGTTATGATCTAGGCCTAAGCAGTAGACGCATGTGGAGTGCGGATCCGTCCTGGACATTTTCTGCCCGCAGGGGCACCTCCGAAAGTCGGGAACAGATTTGTCCATCGCAGCCGCGAGGGCAAAAGTAGACCGAAGTTTGGAAAACTTCAAAATCAATTTCGGGCGAACTAAAGAATTAGGATCCAGTCTCAAACGCAGAGCGCTAAGGAGGGAACCTGAGCTTCCAAGCGGTAAGGAAGATCTGGCGTCATGGGGCGGAGCCGAGAGTTTTACCACCCGGGTGGGTGGGAGGAGTCAGCTTGAAGACCTTCCAGCAAGAATTAAAGCGGCAAGTATACCTGCCAGACAGTGTGGATGAACAACATATCCATGTCCCTAGAAACAACATTACTATGGTAAGTAATTTTTTCTTCAAACAACATGAAGTCTTGCTGTATTCTGACAATATGCAGACTATAAATCAGTACCCCCAGGAGGTGGGCACAGAACCTATTTGGGGAATAGGCTCTGCAGTACCACTGTGCCAAACCTGGCATCACTCCTTGCCTGAATATCCAGGCTGTAATGCTTAGTAAATGTATGGACAAACTTCCAAGTGGCAGACTTGCATATCCCAAGCAAGGGGACTTCCCTAGCAGCCACCAGGGAGGCCACAGTGCCCCTGGTAGAGTGGGTCCTAAGACCTGCTAGTGGGTCCTTACCCAGCTTACTATAGTAGAACTGGATACAGGCCACAATCCATCTGACTATAGCCCTTTTTGCAGCTAGCCTGCCCAGACCAGCTTCCCCATAAGTAAGAAAAAGCTGGGAACAATCCTTCCTTAGCTCTTTTCTCCTGTCCATATAATAGCTAATAGCTCTTTTAACGTCCAGGCTGTTCAGCCTGCGTTCACCTGAACTAGAGTGATCTGATAAAAATACAGGCAAAGTAATGGATTGGTTCAGATGAAAATCAGAAACCACCTGAGGGAGGAATTTCCTGTTAGTTCGGAGCACAATCTTATCCCTGTGAGGTGAAATATAGTTGGGCTCCACAGACAAGGCCTCAGTCTCACTGATTCTTCTAGCAGAAGTGATAGCCACTAGAAAAACAGTTTTTCAAGTGAGAAACTTGAGTTCTGAAGAAAACATAGGTTCAAAAGAAAAAATTACTCATCTTAGTAATGTTGTTTCTTCTAATGGAGTCTTGCTATATTATGACAATTGCAGTTCGTCCCACCATTAGAACTGCTCCGGAGGTGAAAGAGTTAACTCCCATTCTAAGAATGGAACTTGGAGCGCGAGCTCGGTTAGAGAAGCTCTGTCTGGGTTATTTCAAACTTAAACTGTCAGATCTTTACGAGCAAAACTCACTAAGGTCTGTGTGGAAGCTGTAACCTACACTAGCCAACTGGCTACCTGACTATTACACATATTCCTGGTCCCAACACAAAGACTCAAGTCAGGGGACCAGAAGTAATAATATAATATAAGCAATAATATGAGATAAAATAAAAACACCACACCCCAAAACCCCAAGAAGGGGTGGAAAACATATAATGGGTATAACTAGCGCCCACACTAGGCTGCCCACCCCATACCCAAGTAGAAGTTCTGAGAGGGGCAGGCTGGGGGGGAGGTCATAATATAGCAAGACTCCATTAGAAGAAACAACATTACTAAGGTGAGTAATTTTTTCTTCAAACAACATGAAGTCTTGCTATATTATGACAATTGCAGACTACACAGCAGTACCTCCATGGAGGAGGGACAGAACCTACTTAGGGAATAGGCTCTGAAGCACAGCTGTGCCAAACCGAGCATCTCTCCTGGCCTGGACATCCAGGGAGTAATGCTTGGTGAAAGCGGGTACCGTCTTCCAGGTAGCTGCTTGACATATCTCTAAGATAGGGATGTCTCTGGCAGCAGCTAGAGACGCAGCTGTACCTCTGATAGAAAGAGCCCTCAGGCCAGATGGGGGGGAACTTTCCCCAGTTTCTGATAACAAAATTGGATACAAGAGACAATCCACCTGGCAACAGATCTCTTAGTGGCATGTCTCCTTTTCCGACCTCACCATAAGTGAGAAAAAGTTGGAGGGATTCGAACCTGTGACCCTTGGTACCTCTATATAGTAACTTAGGGCCCTCTTAACATCTAAAGTGTGCAATCTCCTCTCGCCAGAGGAGGAATGTTCAGTGAAAAACACTGGAAGGGAGATAGATTGATTAAGATGGAAATCTGAAACCACCTTAGACAAAAACTTCCTGTTAGTCCTGAGGACTACCTTATCCCTGTGGAAAGAAATAAAGTCAGTTTCTACTGACAAGGCTTGCAACTCACTTATGCGCCTGGCAGAAGTGATAGCCACTAGGAAAACAGTTTTCCAAGTTAAGTACTTAAGCTCTGCAGAAGACAGAGGTTCAAAAGGGGGTTGCAATAACTGGGCAATGCAAACATTAAGGTCCCAGGCAGGGGCCGGATCCCTAAAAGGTGGATTAGTATGAAGTAATCCTTTAAAAAACTTGGAAAATACAGGGTGAGCGGAAAGAGAGGAGGGCTTTCCTGCTGAAACAAAAGCAGAGACAGCTGCTAAATGTACTTTCAGGGTAGCTGGTCTCAGGCCCAAAGAATTAAGATGGACCATATAGTCCAAAACAATGGGCAAATCAGCAGATTCCGGGGAAATATGTTTCCCAGAACACCAAATGGAAAACCTTTTCCACTTAGAATTATAAGTAGCCCTAGTGGAAGGCTTTCTAGAAGCCTTTAGGAATTCAAGAACACCCTGAGAAAGGTGTAGGTCAGCAAATTCTAACTCCTCAAGAGCCAGGCCTTGAGGTTGAGGGATTTGAGGTTCGATACCAAACTCTCCCTGGGCACAGGTTAACAGGTTGTGATTCCTGGGAGCACAGGGAAGATGGACTGCTAGGGACAGAAGGAGTGGTACCAGGGCTGCCTGGCCCAATCTGGGGCAATCAGAATCACCCTGCAAGGCTGGGATCTGATTTGACTAGCACCTTGAATAGGAGAGGAAGGGGAAGGCATAAAGAAACTTCCTTCCCAATCTAGGAGAAAGGCATCCAGGGGACTGGAGCCCAACACTGGGGGCCTGCAACAGAACAGTGGAAGTTGGTGATTGTCTGCGGCTGCAAAAGATCTATCTGAGGGGTGCCCCATCTGGCAAAACTATCCAGTACTTGAGGATCCAGAGACCATTCGTGATGGCCCTGGGAAATCCTGCTGAGAGCATCTGCTAGGACATTGTCCTTTCCTGGAAGGTGAAGTGCTATGAGGGAAGTGTTCAGGGAATAGGCCAGAGACCACAACTTCATTGCCTTGGTGCACAAGGCCGAAGACCGAGTGCCCCCATGCTTGTTGATGTACCACATTGTTGTGGTGTTGTCTGTTCTGACTTGTACCACTTTGTTCTGAACAGACGCAGAAAACACTTAAAGTGCTAAAAAGACAGCTCTGAATTCCAGCAAATTGATGTGGAACAGAGATTCCTGAGGGGACCACACTCCCTGAGTGGAGAGGTCTCCATGGGCTCCCACCCCAGGAGGGAAGCATCCGTAGTGAGGGTCAAGGAGTGAGACAGAGGAATGAAGGGACCCCAGTCTTAATTTGCTCTGATCCTGCCACCACTGGAGGGCCTGGATCAGGGTTCGAGTCACTGGGACCAACCCGGAAAGGGGGTCTCTTCTCTGAGACCAAAAGGCTCTCAAGTGAAACTGAATGTCCCTCATCTGAAATCTTGCTCCTTGCACTACAGCTGTGGACGCAGCCATGTGCCCCAGGAGCTGCAAAAAGTGTCTTGCCGGTCGAGAGACCTGCAGAGTGAAGGAGGAGGCCAGAGCCACCAAGTTCCTTACCCTCTCTAAGGGTAGGAAGGCTCTGGCCTGCTTTGTGTCCAATTCTGCACCTATGAAGGTGAGCACCTGAACTGGTTCCAGAACTGACTTTGGAAGATTGAGCAAGAAGCCCAGGGAGGTGAGCAGCTGCTGGGTAACTTGCAGGTGAGATTTACCTGTTCTGGGGACTGGCCTACAATGAGCCAGTCGTCCAGATAGGGAAAGACAGCAATCCTTTGCCTTCTTAAATGAGCAACTGCTACTGCCAGACATTTTGTGAATACCCTTGGGGCAGAGGTGAGGCCGAAGGGCATTGCTCTGAACTGGTAGTGACCTGAGGGCAGTTCGAATCTGAGGTACTTTCGGTGGGAGCTTCTGATTAGGACGTGAAAATAGGCATCCTTGAGGTCCAGGGAGGCTAGCCAGTCCCCTGGCCTTAGAGAGGAGTAAATCATTGCCAGAGTTACCATTCTGAACTTTGGTTTCAAAAGGTGTTTGTTCAGATATCTCAGGTCTAAAATGGGCCGCCATTCTCCTGTCTTTTTTGGGGTAAGGAAATATCTGGAGTACAGACCCTTGCCCTGGTGTGGGGAGAAACCCTTTCTACAGCTCTGAGAGCCAGGAGGGTTGAGACTTCTGTCTCTAAAGTAAAGGTCTCTAAAGAGTTTGCAGGTGGGAAAGATCTGATTCTCATCTTTGGGAACTTTTTGAAGCTGAGAACCAGACCCTGGCTTACTACTTCCAGGACCCACTTGTCTGAAGTTAGAGACACCCAGTTCTGAACGAAGTAAACCAACCTGCCCCCTACAAGTAAAGGAGAATCGGCCCTGGGCACCCCATCAGGGTGTCTGTTTGGCAGGTGCTTTAGGCGGAGGGGTGGGAGCAGGTCTGCCCACACCCCGTCTGCCTCTCCCTCTGAAGAACCCCCTCTGAGCATAAGCAGAGGAGGCCTGGGTTTGGTAAAAAGGCCTGTGAAAAGGCCTACCTCTACCCCTGGGGGTCTGCCTCTGAGGAGTGACTTGCCGCTCCTTAGCCTGAGCACTCTTATAGGTAGTCCTATATTCATCCATTTTCTTCATATAATTCTCTGTCTGCTCCCCCAAACAGAGAATTTCCAACCACAGGAAAATCCATAGCCTTAGTCTGGGTATCCTGTGACAAGCTAGTACACCTGAGCCAGGCCAACCTATGAAAAGCTACAGACGTAGCCATGACTCTAGAGGATACATCATTAAAATCCACAGCAGCATGAAACTGCACCTTAGATGCCTCAATGCCATCAGCAGCCACCTGTTCTAGCTCATTAGCGAGCTGGCCAGAGGCCTGTTTGGCCAAAGCCATGACAGTGTCCCATCTAGATTTTTGATACCTTGCTACATAAGCCATGTAATTTGCTTGCCTGAGTCCCAAAGACGCTGCCATGTATTGTTTTTTAGCCATGGCATCAATCTACCTGGAATCCTTTGTCGGAGGATGTGAAGCCAAGGGAATATTAGGCTTTATCACAGGCTGCAGCCTGAACCACACCAACGTGACTGCATTGCTGTGAAAGGAATTCTGTATCAGGACCTGACAAAGTGTACCTCCTGTCCATCTTTTGTCCACAGGAGGCACAGAATTAGGAGTTTTAAAATTTTTATTGTTTGTTTCCTAAATGATTTATGCAGGGAATAGACAATCTCCTAGACTCTGGAATATCCATCATTTCTACAAAATCAGGTTCCTCTTGCTCATCCACAGCTTCCTCCAATGGGAGCTGGAGGGTTTCAACAACTTTTGTAAAACATAAAGTGAGAGGGGACTCAGAAGCGAAGGAGATTCTAAAGGTCTGTCTGGGAGATGTCCGGTTCAATGGGGACACCCAGACCCTCAAGTCACATTCATACTGTTCATAATCATCCTCCCCTCCTCTGGTTCATAAAACTCTTCAACATCATATTCCTGAACGGTGGAACCGACCGAACCGACCTTTTACCAGACAGTGGCGGTTCGGACGGAACCGGAGAAAGTGACTGGACAATCTGAATAGCTCTTGCTATCTCTGCAGCAGTTGGAGAAGGAATTTTGGGCTCCACCTGCTGATTTTCTTGTTTTCTTTACTGGAACTGGCTCCTCCGAGGCAGCCTTACGTTGCCGAGAAGTCTCGCCCTGGTCAGAGGGCACTCCCTCCGGTTCGGTTGGCACCGAACCGGGCTGGCCATCCGGGTCAGCGGACTTTTTGGCCTCTCGTTCCCTGAGCCTGCCAACTCTCTTATCCAGGGTGGTTGCAGGGAAATTTTTACAAATCTGGCAGTCTGAATTGAGGTGGTCAAACCCCAGACAATATACACATGTGGTGTGTGGGTCAGCCTTGGCAAAGACTTCCCCACAGACATCACAGTGTTGAAACCCAGTGGGCCCGGTTTTTCTTTTGGGTTTCTCAGACATAATGCCAGCCTAACCAAAAACTTGCCCTTTTAAACGGCAGTACCAGGCAAGACACCCTTATCGGTTCCTAACCGTGTCACGGGTCTTGGAAAAAACCGTGATGAAATCTGTTTTAGAACCGATAAGAACCGGGAACCACACTCTAAAACCTTCAATTTCAAGTTTTAAAACAAGCTGATCGGTTCAAAACCGAACCGATAACATTTACAAGTTCCACACAGAAAATAAACTGTAATTACTTACGATACCACAGACAGAGCTTGAACCGATCGGTTTTGCGGTTAAAATAAAAATATTCTCGGTAGATTTGAACCGAGAAAACACTGTTTAAACCGAGAAATGAACCGAGCAGTAGGAGAACTCTCCAGAGCGACTGTTCAGTGAGGCGGAGTAAAGAATCTGACAGTTTAAGTTTGAAATAACCCAGACAGAGCTTCTCTAACAGAGCTCGCGCTCCAAGTTCCATTCTTAGAATGGGAGTTAACTTTTTCACCTCCGGAGCAGTTCTAATGGTGGGACAACCTGCAATTGTCAAAATATAGCAAGACTTCATGTTGTTTGAAGGAGGCTGCATAAGCTGACCTATACATATGTTCAGGTCCCATGCAGGGGTAGGTTCCCTATGTGGAGGATGAAGATGCAACAACCCCTTGAAAAACTTTTTAAAAATTGTGTGTGCAGCCAGAGAAGATGCCTTCCCTGCTGAAAGATAAGCAGAGACAGCAGAAAGGTGCACCTTCAGGACAGATGGCTTTAAATGCAGAGACTGAAGGTGGACCAGATAGTCCAGAAGCTCCGGTACTGCAGCTTGCTGTGGCTCCAAATCCTTCTGTGCACACCAGATGGAAAATCTTTTCCATTTAGAGGAATAGGTTTTTCTGGTAGCAGGCTTTCTGGCACCTTTCAGAATATCCAGGACAGATTGAGACAGTTGTAAATCTGCATATTCTAGGTCTTCAAGAGCCAAGCCCTGAGGTGAAGGGACTGAAGAGTGGGGTACATTATCCTGCCCTGAGAGGGTGTCAGCAGGTTGTACCTCCTGGATAAAGAAATCGGTTTGGCCACTGGCGGTGACAACAGCATCGAGTACCATGGCTGTCTGGCCCAGTCTGGGGCTATGAGAATCACTGCGGCAGACTAAGACCTCAGCTTGACCAGGACTCTGGCTATCAGAGGAAAGGGAGGAAAAGCATAAAGGAACCTGTCTGACCAGTCCAGAAGGACAGCATTCAGTGGCATTGAGCCCTGAAGTGGAGGCCTGCAACAATACAGAGGTAACTGGTGATGGTCTGGGGATGCAAAGAGATCTATCTCTGGAACCCCCCCACTTCCTGAATACTGAGAAAAGGACATGCTTGTTCAAGGTCCATTCGTGATGGCCCTGGCTGATTCTGCTGAGAGCATCTGCCAGTACATTGTCCTTGCCCGACAAGTGAACTGCTAACAGTGATATGTTGAGAGAATATGCCAGCTTCCAAATTTTCATGGATTCTGTGCACAGCAGGAAGGATCTTGTCACCCCCCCCCCCCCGGCTTGTTGATGCAGTACATGGTGGTGGTGGTGTCTGTCCTGACCTGTACCACCTTGCTCTGTAAGAGACTGGCAAACTCCTGAATCACCAGGAGCACTGCTCTGAGCTCCAGAAGATTGATGTGCAAGAGAGACTCCTGAGGGAGCCATGTACCGTGTGCTGTGTGATCCCCCAGATGGGCACCCCAGCCCAGGAGAGAAGCATCCGTTGTCAGCACCAGAGAGGGTACCTGAGGGAGAAAGGGAACCCCCACTCTGAGGCTGTCCATCTCCTGCCACCACTGAAGAGCTAACAGAAGGGTGGAAGACACTGGAATCAGTTTGGACAGAGAATCCCTTTTCTGAGACCAGAAGGATCTGAGGTGAACTTAATGTCCCTCATCTGGAACCTGGCTCCCACGACCACAGCTGTGGTGGAGGCCACGTGTCCTAGGAGCTGTAAAAAGTACCTTGCTGGCCGAGGAACTTCAACCTGAAAGGATTTTACTAATTCTATGAGGGTCTGTGCCCTTGCAGAAGGCAAAAAGGCCCTTGCCTGAATGGTATTCAGCTCTGCCCCTATGAAGTCTAGTATCTGTACTGGGGTTAAGACAGACTTTTGATGATTTATTACAAGGTGTGCCTACAGGTGTGTGCTAACAGATTACTGCTGTAATCTTCTGATTCAAATTGTCTTTTTGCAAGGTATATCTTCTGTTACTGCTTTATTTTGTTCTGTAGCAAAGTGTTTCTTACAACGTACATCTTCTCTGAAATTATTACAGGTGAGGTTTTACAGTTTTATCTAACATTAGGATAAGCTTTCAGGGTTACTGCATTTGTTGTTGACTGGTTGTTTCTGCTCTTACCTCCTTGTTCTTTTGTCTGTGGTTCTTCTTTTTCGGCAGGGGAAGGGCCCAGCCACTCATCCCCATCCCCAACCACCCCACACTACACTCCTTTTATAGGATGCCACAGTTGTGACATTTCCTGTGGCACAGCAGGAAGGGGTGGATCAGTGGGGCCTCCACAAGGTAAGCTCATTTACAGGGGCACTAGTAATTTAACTTGTTATAACAAGTTAAACAAAACACAATCAAACCATTACTTGCATTTCTTTTTCTCCTTTTTTGTCCTTCTAATAACTCTGACTAGGTTATAAACCCAGCAACTTATCTGGAATGGATATCATTAACTGCAGGTACTGTGGAACAATTTTCAGAAGTACAGTCTTACAGGATTTAGGACACTGTCCTACATGCTGGGCCTTTGGAGATCTTAGGGCTCAGCTCCGGGCAGCATGGGTAGAGATTGCACGCCTCAAATTTCATATTCAAGAGGAAATACATTATAAGAACCACCCGCCATTTCCCCAGCATCCAATAGAAAAACCTCGACCGCAGAGGGTAGTTGGTCCAGGAGGTTGGCAGGTGGTTAGGAGGGGCAAATCAGGTGCCCCATCACTCTCTGCTCTCCAACATATTACCTCCAAAACCCATATAAACACTACAAACAGGTATCTGCCTCTATCTCTGAAATCAAACAAAGAGGCAGAAGACACTGCAGAACAGGACATTGCAGCACAGGAGCTAGCACAACAAAACTCACCCAAATCAGGAACCAAACCAAAGAAAGCAAAAAGGAAATCCAAAAAACTTCTGATCATAGGAGACTCCATGATTCAGGGAGTTGATACCCATCTCCAGCCAGGGGTAATGGTCAGATGTCTCCCAGGTATATCAGCATGGAGAGACACTGACCGCATTGCTAAAATTGTTCACAAAGCAGGAGAAAACATTGATGTCCTAGTACACATAGGGACAAATGATCTCGCCAGCCGGTCAGTTGTGGAGACCAAGGAACACCTGACCAGGCTGGGTGACAAACTAACATCTATTTCGTCCGGCATCTCCTTCTCTGAGGTCCTGCCAGTCTGGGAGAGGGGAGCAGATGGACGGAAGGTCAGAGAAGGGGAGATAGGGGAGCTAAACACGTGGCTCAAGGGCTGGTGCCAGGAAAAAGGACACAGATTTGTAGGGAACTGGCAACAGTTCTGGGAGCGAAGGTTCTTTAAATTTGATGGACTGCATCTGACTAAGGAGGCAGTCAGTGCATTGGGGCAGAAGTTTGACGTCTTTGCAGAATATTTAAACTAGCAAATGGGGAGAGGGGTGCAGCACCCCATACGTCGAATGGGAAGAACACCCCTCCCCCCTCAGCTAGTGGTCAAACAGGGATTCAGCATGTTTGCAGTTCATTTGCATCACCAGGTAAGAAAAAAGGTTTGTCTCCCCATATGACGCACAGGGGTAATGCCAAACCTCACCCAACAACTAACACACCAAAATCTGGCCAATGGAAAATCATGTACACAAATGCTCACAGCCTGGGAAATATCCCAGACCTGCAGGCAATAATGTCAGAGGCTAAACTGGACATAGTAGCAATTAGTGAGACGTGGTTTACCAGTAACCACACTTGGGAGACTTCAGCACCTGGCTATGTATTGTTCAGAAGAGACCAAGTTGCAAAAAGGGGGGGAGGAGTGGCCCTGTATGTCAATGAAAATATCAAAGCTACAGAAATTCAGAATACACATAAGGAGCCAGAAGAACTGTGGGTCACCCTGGAAACAGGAAATGGGACAGCCATAAGAACTGGGGTTGTCTACAGGCCCCCAGACCAGGGGGAGAACATAGACACATTACTGTTAGAAGATATACAAAACATGACAGCTAAAGGGGAGGTTCTGATAATGGGAGACTTCAACATGCCGGATACAGATTGGTCAATACCGTCAGGAACATCTGCCAGAACTAGACACATAGTGGATTCCCTGCAGGGGGAGGGCCTCAAACAACTGGTACAGCAACCCACAAGAGACAGGGCTATCCTAGATCTAGTACTGACTAACAAGGAAGGGATCACAGATCTCCAGGTAGAAGGTCACCTGGGGGCCAGTGACCATCACATGGTATGGTTCAATTTGGCTACTACATCTAAATCATCCCATTCCAAGGCAAAAATATGGGACTTCAGTGGAGTTGACTTTGATAAGATGGCCAACAGAGTTAAGCTAGCCCTGGCAAAAGAAACACAAGTGAGGGGTACAGGCAAAGTGGGCAAGCATTAAGGATGCTGTCATGTGAAGCAACATCCCATTGTGTTAGAAAAGGAAGTGCAAAGAAGAAGGAAACCACTTTGGTTCTCAAATACAGTGAGAAAGGTCAGAGCCAAAAGGCTGGCCTTCAGGAAATATAAAGGGAACACAGCGGGATGAAGATAGGGAGGCATACCAAACTGCCCTAAGGGAAGCAGGGAAGGCAGTAAGGCAGGCAAAGGCCCAAACTGAGAAACACTAGCACAAACAGTAAAAGAAGGTGACAAGACTTTCTATAGATACATTAGTGAAGGAGAAAGTCCAGAGAATATTACTAAGCTTAATGGAGAAAAGGGAGCATGTGAGGAGGAGGACCCTGTAAAGGCATCTATCCTAAATAGATATTTTGCTCAGTATTTACTGAAGAGAAGGTAGGGCAGGGCCCACAGTTCAGCATCATGGACACAGGGGGAGGGAGATGAGCACTACTCCTTCACAAAGAAAAGGGTCCTACAAGAGCTTGCTAAGCTCAGGGTGGATAAGGCAATGGGACCTGATGGCATACATCCCAGGGTACTTAAGGAGCTAAAGGTGGAACTAGCAGAGCCATTAGCAGAACTGTTTAGTGAGTCTCTGAGCACAGGAGAGGTCCCAGAAGACTGGAGAAGGGCTCATGTGATCCCGCTCCACAAGAGTGGTAGCAGGGAGGAGGCAGGGAAACTACAGACCAGTCAGTCTTACCTCAGTAGTGGGCAAGATTATGGAGGCACTCCTTAAGGAAAGGATAGTGCAACACCTGGAATCCATAGGGGCACAGGATCCAAGACAGCATGGGTTTACAAAAGGAAGGTCCTGTCAAACTAGTCTCATAGATTTCTTTGACTGGGTAACCAGAGTGGTGGACCAAGGGGGGAGCAGTTGATGTCGCCTACCTTGACTTCAGTAAAACATTTGACACTGTTCCATATAGAAGATTGATAAATAAGCTGGGTAGGCTCGAGGTGGGTCAGAAGTTGGTCAACTGGGTGGCAAACTGGTTGATGGGCAGAAAACAGAGAGTGGTGGTAAATGGTATACAGTCAGAAGAGATGCAAGTCACAAGTGGGGTACCTCAGGGATCAGTCCTGGGGCCAGTCCTCTTCAACATCTTCATTAGTGACCTTGCAGATGGACTAGAGAGTAAGGCTTGTCTGTTTGCAGATGACACCAAGATCTGCAACAGAGTAGATGATCCAGATGGGGTGGGCAGAATGAAGAGATCTGGATAAACTAGCAAAATGGTCAGAAGAGTGGCAACTGGGATTTAATGCAAAGAAGTGCAAAATCATGCACATAGGAAGAGAAACCCTGAAGCCACCTATAGGCTGGGAGGGAGTTGCTAGCAGTCACAAAGGAAGAAAGAGACTTGGGCATCATCATCATTTATGACCGAAATCATCCAAGCAGACCTCTAAAGCAGTAGGTAAGGCTAGGGGGTGTTAGGGTGTATTAGTAGGGGTATCACAAGTCGTAAGAGGGAGGTAATAATCTCTCTTTACAAGACACTGGTTAGGCCCCATCTGGAGTACTGCGTGCAGTATTGGAGGCCACACCTTCACAAGGACATTAACCAAATTGAGGCAGTCCAGAGAAGGGCAACCAAAATGGTGCAGGGACTGCATCAGAAGACATATGAGGACAGATTAACAGAGCTCAATATGTATACCCTTGAGCAAAGGAGGGAGAGGTGATATGATCGAGGCATTCAAACACCTTAAGGGCATTAACAAGGTGAAAGAGTCTAACATGTTTAAATATAAGAAAAATAGCAGGGCAAGAGGACACAGCATGAGATTAGAGGGAGGCCGATTAAAGGGGAATGTGAGGAAATTCTTTTTCACAGAAAGAGTGGTGGATGCATGGAATAGCTTACCACAAGAAGTGGTGGCTATGAATACAGTGCAGGGCTTCAAACAGGCATGGGATAGGCATAAGGGAGCAATACAAATGACTATGAATAGATAGGCCACTGACAGAGTAAAGGCTGATAGCACATTTATAAGGTAGAAAAACAAATGGGCAGACTGGATGGGCCTTGCGGTCCTTATCTGCCGTCAACTTCTATGTTTCTATGTTTCTATGTATTTACCAAAAACCCCAGAGAGCGAAGAGTATTCTCAGTGAGTATTAGGGCTTCTGTGACCTGCTGGGGGAATTGACCCACCAACAGCCAGATGTCCAAATAAGGGTAAACTATTACCCCTAGCCTTCTGAGGAATGCCACCACTACTGCCAGACATTTTGTAAACACTCTTGGTGCAGATGTCAGGCCGCGGGGCATGGCTCTGAATTGGTAGTGGCCTGAAGGCAGTCGAAATCTGAGATATTTTCTGTGAGACTGTCTCATGGGGATGTGGAAGTAAGCATCCCTTAGGTCTAGGGATGCCAGCCAGTCCCCTTGCTTAAGAGTCGGTAGAATGGTAGCCAGGGTTGTCATTTTGAATTTTGGCTTTGTAAGATGCCTGTTCAGGAATCTGAGATCCAGAATGGGTCGCCACTCCCCATTTTTCTTTGGTGCCAGGAAGTACCTTGAGTACAGTCCTTTTCCCCTGTGCTGATGTGGCACAGGTTCCACTGCTCTTGACTGAAGAAGTGTGGAAACCTCTGCCTCCAGCTGGGCTGTTTCTACAGTGCTGGAAGGTCTGAAAATTCTTGCTGACAGTTTTGGAGGCACCTTGAAAGTGAGAGCAAGTCCCTGACCCACTTTCTCCAGGCTCCATTTATCTGAAGTGTTGGAAGAAAAAAATACCTTAGTAATTGTGTTTCTTCTAATGGAGTCTTGCTGTAATCTGACAATTTGCAGTTAGCTCCAGCTCTTCAACTGCCCTGGAGAGTGAAGGGTTAAATTCTATGCCAGGCATAGAACGTTGGGCTCGAGCTCAGTTGAAAACTCTGTCTGTGTCCTTTTGAAACCAAACAGTCAGATTCTTACGAGCTAAAACTCACTGACTAAATAATGTGGAAATTGTAGAAACTCCTAGTAGCCAACTGGCAACAAAGACTTTGGATTCCCCAAAAGACTCAACTCAAGAAACCTAAAGAACCAAAACCAGGTAATAAGAACTAAACACTCTTAATTAAACAAATACAAAGCACCCAACACAACAGGAGTGGGGTAAAGAGACCCCTGGGGTGCAACACTGCACCTGCCTACTCACTTTCCAAAAACAGGTTCTGAGAGGGGAGGCAGGGAAGGAGGTCAGAATACAGCAAGAGTCCATTAGAAGAAACACAGTTACTAAGGTGAGTAATTTTTTCTTCAAACAACATGAAGTCTTGATGTATTCTGGCAATTTGCAGACTACCAAGCAATACCTCCAAGGAGGAGGGACAGAACCCACTTTGGGAATAGGCGCTGAAGTACTGCTGTGCCAAACCTAGCATCACTCCTAGCCTGGATATCCAGAGAGCAATACTTGGCGAAGGTATGACCTGTTTTCCAGGTGACTGCTTGACATATTTCTAACAAGGGGATATCCTTAGCTGCCGCCAGAGATGCAGCTGTACCTCTACTGGAATGAGCCCTCAGGTCTGAGGGTGCAGTTTTTCCCAGTTTTTCATAGCAGAATTGAATACAGGACACAATCCACCTGGCAATGGTTCTCTTGGTGGTAGGTTTTCCCTTTCCTACTTCCCCATAAGTGAGGAACAACTGGAGGGAGTCAAACCTGTGACACTTTGTATGTTCTATGTAGTAACTAAGGGCCCTTTTAACATCTAAACTGTGTGGCCTCCGTTTCCCTGAGGAGGTGTGATCAGTGAAGAACACAGGAAGAGACATAGATTGGTTTAAGTGGAAATCAGAAACCCCTTTAGGTAGGAACCTTCTATTGGTTCTAAGGACCACCTTATCTCTATGGAAAGAGATGAAGTCAGGCTCCACTGACTGGGCTTGCAATTCACTGATACGTCTGGCAGAAGTAACAGCAACCAAAAACACAGTTTTCCAAGTCAAGTACTTGAGCTCTGCTGAGGACATAGGCTCGAGGGGTTGCATCAGCTGAGCAATACAAATATTCAAATCCCAGGCAGGTGCAGGATCCCTAAAAGGGGGACTGGTATGAAGCAATCCTTTGAAAAAACTTACAGAATACAGGGCGAGATGACAGAGAGGAAGATTTCCCCACTGACAGGAAAGCAGAAATAGCTGACAAATGAACTTTGAGAGTAGCTGGTTTGAGGCCAGGGCCATTAAGGTAAACCATGTAATCCAGAACTGTAGACAAGTCAGCAGTGTCTGGGGAAACGTTCTTCTTGGAACACCAAATACTGAACCTTTTCCATTTGGAGCTGTAGGTTTTTCTTGTGGCAGGCTTTCGAGAAGCCTTGAGGATCTCCAAAACCCCTTGGGACAGATCTAAATCTGCATACTCTAAGTCTTCAAGAGCCATGCCTTGAGATGGAGTGACTGGAGATTGGGGTAACAAATCCTCCCCTGAGAGGAGGTTAGCAGATTGTAATTCCTGGGAAGAGACAGGGGAAGATGGACTGCTAAGGACAGCAACAGGGGGTACCAAGGCTGCCTGGCCCAGTCTGGAGCAATCAGAATCACTTTGCATGGTTGTGACCTT
This sequence comes from Neoceratodus forsteri, assembly GCA_016271365.2. NCBI lineage: Eukaryota > Metazoa > Chordata > Ceratodontiformes > Ceratodontidae > Neoceratodus > Neoceratodus forsteri. The sequence goes on along the minus strand of CM057454.1, from coordinate 1,072,842,172 downwards.
ACCTTGACTAGAACCTTGAGCAATAGAGGAAAAGGAGGGAAGGCATAAAGAAACTTCCCTTCCCAGCTCAAAATCAGAGCATCCAGAGGGACTGAACCCAAGACTGGGGATCTGCAACAAAACAGAGGAAGTTGGTGATTGGCTGGGGCTGCAAAAAGATCCATCTCCGGAGTGCCCCACCTTGAGAAGATCACCTTCAAAACCAAAGGATCCAGAGACCATTCGTGATGGCTTTGGGAATCCTGCTCAACGCATCCACTATCACATTGTCCTTTCCTGGGAGGTGGACTGCTACTAGAGAGGTCTGCAGGGAATAAGCCAGGACCATACTTTCATGGCCTCCGTGCACAAGGCCATGGACCGAGTGCCTCCCTGCTTGTTGATATACCACATGGTGGTAGTGTTGTCCGTCCTGACCTGAACCACCTTGTTCTGTATTGACTGAGAGAAAGCTTGTAGGGTAAGAAGTACTGCCCTGAGCTCCAGAAGGTTGATGTGAAGAAGGGATTCCTGAGGGGACCACAGTCCCTGGGCCGTGAGAGCCCCCAGATGGGCTCCCCACCCCAAAAGGGAAGCATCTGTGGTAAGAACCACAGAATGAGTCAGAGACAAATGGAACACCCTGCCTCAGATTGTCCAGGTCCTGCCACCACTGAAGGGCATGAATTAAGGTCTGAGTGACAGGAACTAGCTTGGTAAGAGGATCCTTCCTTTGGGACCAAAAGGTTCTCAGATGGAACTAAATGTCCTTCATCTGAAACCTGGCCCCTTGGACCACTGCTGTGGAAGCTGCCATGTGGCCTAGAAGCTGCAGAAAATGCCTTGCTGGTCGAGAAACCAGAGGGAGAAAGGAAGAGGCCAGCTGAGAGATGGCTTTTGCCCTTTCCAAAGGAAGAAAGGCTCTTGCCTTGAGGGTGTCCAGCTCTGCTCCTATAAAAGTGAGGCGCTGTACTGGTTCGAGAACTGACTTGGGAAGATTGAGAAGGAACCCCAGGGAAGTGAGAACTTTCTGGGTAACCAGCAGATCTGACTTGACTTGGTCTGAAGACTGACCCACCAGAAGCCAATTGTTCAGATATGGAAAAACAGAAATCCTTTTCCTTCTTAAAAAGGCCACCACTGCTGCAAGGCACTTTGTCAACACCCTTGGAGCTGAGGTTAGACCGAAGGGAATTGCTCTGAACTGATAATGGCCTGAGGGCAATTTGAACCTGAGGTACATTCCGTGGGAGCACCTGATGGGAATGTGAAAATAGGCATCCTTGAGGTCCAGGGAGGCTAGCCAGTCTCCTGGCCTCAGAGAGGGAAGAACTGTTCCCAGAGTCACCATCTTGAATTTTGGCTTTACTAGGTGCTTGTTTAGGTATCTTAGATCTAGGATGGGTCGCCATTCCCCTGTCTTTTTCGGGGTAAGGAAGTACCTAGAGTACAGACCTTTGCCCCTGTATGGAGTAGGAACTCTCTCTATGGCCTTAAAAGCCAATAGAGACAAAACCTCTGCCTCTAGGCAAAGGGGTTTCTGAAGTATTTGGGTAGAAAGGATCTGGGTCTCAGTTTCGGAAAATTTTTGAACCGAGAACCAGCTAACTTACAACCTCAGGACCCACTTGTCTGAGGTAACAGATATCCAGTCCTGGACAAAGTAAGCCAGCCTGCCTCCTACTGGAATGGGAGAGTTGACCCGGGCTGACACATCAGGGTGTCTGCTTGGCAGGTGCCTTAGGCTGAGGGGTGGATACAGCCCTGCTCATCCCCCTTCTGCCTCTCCCTCTGAAGAACCCCCTCTGAGAAAAGGAAGAGAAGGCCTGAACCTGGTAGAAAGGCCTATGGAAAGACCTGCCCCTGCCCCTAGCTTGCTGCCTCTGAGGAGTTGCCTGCCTCTTCTTGGCCTGGGCACTCCTATAAGTGGTCCTGTACTCGTCCATTTTCTTCATGTAATTCTCTGTCTGCTCCCCAGAGAGAGAATTACCCACTTCAAGGAAATCCATGGCCTTAGCCTGGGTGTCCTGCGAAAGGCTAGTACATCTGAGCCAGGCCATTCTCCAAAGAGTCACAGATGTAGCCATGACTCTTGATGACACATCACTGGAGTCCACAGCAGCATGAAATTGCACCTTTGATGCCTCAATCCCATCAGCAGCCACCCCCTCCAGCTCCTTGGCTAGCGGGGGTCGAGGCCTGTTTAGCCAGTGCTAGTACAGTGTCCCACCTGGACTTCTGGTACCTGGCTGTACAGGCCATATAATTAGCCTGCCTGAGTCCCAAAGATGATGCCACGTACTGTTTCTTTGCCATGGCATCTATCTTCCTGGAATCTTTGTCTGGGGGGTGTGAAGCCAAGGGGATGTTTGCCTTGTCACAGGAAGCAGCCTGCACTACCCCAACATGGCTGCATTGTTGGTAAAGGAATTCCGTATCCGAGCCTGACAAGGAGTACCTCTTGTCCATTCTCTTGCCAACAGGAGGGACAGAATTGGGAGACCTAAGAATTTTTTGTGTCAGTTTCCCAAATGACCTATGAAGGGGAATAGACAGTCTCTTAGACCCTGGGATGTCCATCATCTCTATGAAGTCAGGCTCCTCTTGATCCTCTATAGCCTCCTCAATGGGAAGCTGGAGGGTTTGAGCCACTTTTCTGTAGAACAGAAAGTGGGGAGGGGACTCAGAAAGCCTAGGAGGGGAAACACCAGAAGGTCCGTCTGGGGAGATGTCCGGTTCCACAAGCACATCCAGACTTTCATCGTCGTAATCATCCTCTTCAAAATTCCCCTCCTCATCAAACTCCTGTTCGTAAAAATCTTCGGGGGAATAATCCTGAACCGGGGGAACCGACCGAACCAAACTCCTGCCAGAAGGCACTGGATCAGTCGGAACCAGACGAAGCGATTGCACAATCCGAATCGCTTTGGCTATTTCTTCGGCGGTCGGAACATGCAGCTCTGGATCCGAATCGGCCGATTTATCCTTTCGTTTTCTTTCTGTAGGAACCGATTCCACAGGATCGGCTCTCCTCTTGCCCGTAGAAGTATCGCCCTGGTCAGAGGGCACTCCTTCTGGTTCAGTAGGAACCGAACTGGGCTGACCTTCCGGGTCAGCGTATTTCTCGGCCTCCTTATCCCTAAGTCTACCTAACCTTTTCTCCAGGGTAGACTTAGGGAAATTCTTACAAATTTGGCAGTCTGAATCGAGGTGGTCAAATCCCAGACAGTAAACACAGGTGGTGTGGGGATCAGCCTTAGCAAAGACCTTCCCACACACACTGCAGTGTTGAAACCCAGTGGGCCCGGTTTTTTTCTTGGGTTTCTTAGCCATGGCCAACCTAACCAACTTACCCTTTAAATGACAACCGCCAGGCAAGACTCCCCTATCAGTGTCTCACCGTGTCACGGGTGATGGAAAAAAAACACTAAAATCAAGTTGTTGTTTTTTTTAAAACTGACACAGACTGGTAACCACACACTAACTTTTTCCTTTTCAAGATCTTACTATAAGATCGGTTCAGCCGAACCAATCGGAAAAATTTCACAATTTCCACACAACAGCTACTAATCTAAGTACTTATGGTACCACAGACAGAGTCTCAAACCAAAAAATGGAACGAAAATTGGACTAAAACCAAAACTTTAACTGCGATAGAACCGAGCAGAAGGAGGAATCTCCGGAGCGACTGTTCAGTGAGGCGGAGTAAAGAATCTGACGGTTTGGTTTCAAAAGGACACAGACAGAGTTTTCAACCGAGCTCAAGCCCAACGTTCTATGCCTGGCATAGAATTTAACCCTTCACTCTCCGGGGCAGTTCAAGAGCTAGAGCTAACTGCAAATTGTCAGAATACAGCAAGACTTCATGTTGTTTGAATGCCAGGCCTGAAGATAGTGGTTCAGCCTGCCCCCAACAGGGTAAGGAGAGGCGGTCCGAACAGAGCTTTCAGGGTGTCTGTTTCACTGGGGTAACAGACTGGGGGGTGGAGACAGCCCTGCCAGCACCCTTTCTGCCCCTTCCTCTAAAGAACCCCCTGGGTTGCTGGTAAGAGGGAAAAGCTTGGGCCTGGGGTAAGGTCTGCCCCTGCCCCTGGCCTGCTGCTTCTGAGGAGTGACAGCCTTCTCTTTAGCTGAAGCACTCCTGTATGCCACTCTGTACTCATTCATTTTCTTCATATATGCCTCAGTTTGTTCTCCAAAGAGTTCTGGACAAGGGGAAAATCCATAGCGTTATTTTGCGTATCCTGGGACAGTTTAGCACACCTGAGCCAGGAAAAACACCTGAGGGATACAGCAGAAGCCATAGCCCTGGAAGCTGCATCACTGGAGTCCACAGCCATGTGGAACTGTGACTTAGATGCTTGTACCCCCTTATTGACCAGCTCCTGAAGGTCAGCAGAAAGCTCAGATGGGGCCTTTTTAGCTAGTTGTTCGACAGCCTCCCAAAGGGACTTTTGATACCTGGAGGCATAAGCCATATTGGAGGCTTGCCTGATACCCAAGGAAGATGCCAGGTACCCTTTCTTGGCAAGAGAATCCACCTTCCTGGAATCCTTGTGGGAAGAGGCCAGAGGAATGCCAGCCTTCTACTGGCTGCAATTTGAACTACCTACATGGCTACAATGACTAGCTAAAAAGTCAGTACCATTGCCAGCCAGAAGGTACTTCCTGTCCATCTTCTTATCTAAAGGAGGGACAGAACTAGGGGTTTGGAGGATCTTTAAAGTCTGCTTCTTAAGGGACTTATGAATGGAATCGAAAGTCCCTGGGATACAGGAAGATCCATCATCTCCTTGTAATCCTCTTCCCCATCCTCCTCCTGTCTAGCGTCTTGTACAGAGAGCTGCGGGGTCTCAGCCACCTGTCTCATAAAAGCAAAATGGGAGGTAGCCTCAGAAACAGGCCTAGGAGGGGATTTGTACTGAGGATGGTCAGGGGAGATCTCGGGGTCAATGAGTTCCCCTTCGTCCTGTTCCTCCTTCTCCTCCTCCTCCTATTCAGAAAAGTAATACTCCTCAGGAGCAATGTGTCCTGAAGCAGTTGAACCGGTATCCGGAACCGTTGGCTGCCCAGACAGTACCTGCGATGGTTCGCCAAACCCAGATTGCAAAGACTGCACTATTCGAATGGCCTCTGCAATTTCATCCGTGGTTGGAACCGAGACCGACTGCTTATGCAGTTCCGAACCGGAGCGTTTGGCTTTCTTCGATGGTGCGGGTTCAGAAGCAGACTCCAAGCGTCGTTTACCCGTCGACAATTCACCCAGGCTTGAAGGGTCGATTGTGGGACCCGAAGGTTCGGTAGAACTGGAACCGGCCTCAGCAGTCTTGTCCATTTTTTCTCTCAGTTTACCGAGGCACCTCTTTAAAGTAGACTGAGGGAAATTCTTACAAATATCACAGTCTGTTTGTAAGTGGTTAAAACCCAAACAATACAGACAAAGCAAATGTGGATCAGCTTTTGCAAATTGCTCCCCACGCTCAGTACAACGCTGAAACCCAGTGGGACCGATTTTTCTCTTGGGTTTCTGTGACATAACCCTAAAATCTGGAGCTTAACCCAGTGGCTCAATTAGGCCAGTTAAGCAAGAATCAAATACCTACTTTATCCGTAGTGGCTTAGTTAGGTGAGGATAAAAAAATGAAGAAACAGGAAAATTACCCCTGAAGGCTTAGTTAGTTTGTAGGCTGGGTAATAAAGAAGACAAAGTCCGAACCAGCCAATGGTTTAGCACCAGCCAAAAATGAACCGAGAGCCCCCGGTTCTGGTCAGGTCTTTGCACCGGTAATACAGTGAAAATTTAGATAGAGAAATTTAGAAGTTCAGTCCCCTCACAGTCACGGAACCAATCGGAAACTGAACACTTACCCAACCTAGGAAACGTGAACTATACCGAAGACAGCGGTTTGAGAATGTACTAAAATTAAACAACAAAGCGGTTTGCAATAAACCGATGAAACTCAGCTAGACTGAAAGCAGCGAGGAGAAATATCCGAGGCGTCTTCACTGATGAGCGGAGTAAAGAATCTGATCAGTTACTAGAACGTACCGAGGACAGAGGTTTGAAAACCAAGCTCAAGCTCAACGTTCTATGCATTTATATAGAGTTTAACTCTTGGTTCTCCGGGGCAGTTGAACCGGTCGGACTAACTGCATATTGTCAGAATACAGCAAGACTTCATGTTGTTTGAATGTGCCGCATGACATCCAGGAAAATTGGATCATCTGGTCAGAATCTGGGAGTATCACTGAGTTCCTCAGGCTCTGAGGGTAACTTGGAATCCTCGGAGTCCTCCGAGGAAGAGGAGAAGAATCTCCTCCAGATGGATCAGAGTCCGGGAACGGTGGCAGTGGTCCTTTTTGCAATGGTACTCCTTGCCACCAGGTGACCAGGGGGTGGTAGAGCAAGCCTGGTCTGGTGAAGGGGAAGGTGAATGAGGTGGGGTAGGAGGCCTTCTCCAGGTATCCTTGTTCTGCATGAACTCCCACCAAGCCATGAATAAGGCATTGTAATCCATAGGAGGCAGGGGGGAGGTGGCGCCAGATGTGTAAGTACTGGATCCCTCGGCATCAGTCCCTGAGGAGTCGTACACTCTGGTGTCAGTCCCTGGGGAAACCGGGTGACCAGGCTGCAGCCCTTGTGGCGAAGGGCTAGCCAGCGCTGGTCTCGAAGGATCCAGTGTTGGTTCAGCAGGCGTCTGTTAATGCTGTCCCGAAGGAGCGGCCGGCACTGGCTGAGGCTTAACCGTCGACGGTGGAGGCTGTATAGTCTCAGTTTGGACTTTTGTCTCTGCTAGTTTGGCTGCCATCTTTCTGGCAATGACTCCTGGGCTTGCTGCTGCAGAATACATACCTTTCTTCTATGTTTCCCTGGTACCAGGTCTAGTACCCATGCACAAAACTCCTGGGTTAGAGCAAGCACGGCGTAAATTCCACTTAGGCTGACACCATCTGTCATCAAGGCACAGGTCAGGAAGCATAGGAAAACCAGGAGCAGTTTCAAAATTGACAAATAAAGTACAGTTACGTAAGAACTTACCGTAACAGTAGATCTTCGAGAACAGCTCTTGCAGCAGGTTACACCAGTAGGACTGAAGCCGGCAGGCGCCAGGACCCCACGGAAAATTTCTAGCTAGCTATCTTCAGCGGGGACCGCCCCCGACGTTGGTCCCGCCTCCGACGTCAGGCGTGGTACATAAGGGGGCGGTCCTGCCAGAATCCCCAGTTCTCCCGCCGGAGACTCCCGGCCGCAGGATGACATCAGAAGGGGAGACCAAGGATCCGCCGTCAGAAGGCATTAAAGGAGAAAATCTCAACCAAAGCGTTTCTTTCTTTTCCTCCGTTTCAATCATCCATGACATATTGCTTCTGCTTTAACCTTTCATTTTGTTGTTTTTTTTTTTTTTAAGCAGGCCGTGCCTTGCCTCCTCTAAGGAAGGAGGTGGGGAAGGTACCTGCTGCAAGAGCTGTTCTCGAAGATCTCCTGTTACGGTAAGTTCTTACGAACTGTACTAGATCTTTACTGAGATACAGTCTTTGCAGAGTTACACCATTAGGACTGATTCCCAAGCAGTAACGCTGCCAAAGATCGGGAGGAGGCATAGAGACAAGAGAAAAAACAATCCAAGTCCTGACTCAGGACAAGAGACCTTACAACACCGCTAGGCGAAACGGCTCTACGCCTAGAGGCTATGTCCAGACTGTAATGCCTGATAAAGGTATATACGGAGCTCCAAGTAGCAGCAGCTCAAATAGCTGAAATAGAGACATTTCTGAGCGCTGCAAAGAAGTAGCCACACCTCTGGTAGAATCGACCCGGATAGAACCCGGGAGGGGTTTTGTTTAATCTGGTAGCAGTGCGAGATACACTGGACAAGCCAGCGTGACAAGGTCTGCTTGGACACGGTTGGCCTCCCATTCTCTGAGAAAAGAGGCGAAAGCTGGTCAGAAGCCCAAGGTTTAGTTCTGCTAAGGTAATACCTCAGGCTGCGGTGAACATCCAGGGTATGAAGCAAAGCCTCCTCTGTTGGAGTAACTCGAAGTAGACCGGAAGGTCAATAACCTGATTTAAAGTAAGTGTCAAAACCACCTTAGGCAAAAACTTTGGGTTCGTCCGTGAGATACTCTGTCCGGTGGAAACCAAATAAGGCTCTTTACACATGAGAGCATGAAGCTCAGAAAGCCTTCTGGCTGAAGTAACTGCAACTAAAAATAACGTCTTCCACGACAGAAAGCGTGGCTTCGCAATCAGCGGCAGGCTCAAAGGGAGGGGCGTAAGTTGTTCCAGACAAAGAGTAGATCACGGAGGCTGGGGTCCTAATGGAGCCTAAGGTGCAACACTCATAAGAAACTCCCAAAAGCGTCAAGCTGAGCAATAGTACAGTGCCCCACGGAAGATGGTAGGCCGAAATAGCACAGAGGTGCACCTTAATAGAGGAGTAGGCTAGCCCAGAATTGAAAAGAGAAAGGAGGTAGTCTAGAACCACTCCAACGGGACAACCTAAAGGGGAAAGGCCACGAGCCCGTGACCATAGACAAAAACGACGCCACTTCATGGCGTAAGTAGCATGCGTTGCCGGCTTTCTGGCTGCGGAGAGAATCTCAGCAACCTCTTGCGAGACCCCGTGGCGCAAAATGGCTATGTCTCTAGGAGCCATGCATGCAGGTTCAAAGAGCGGAGATCCGGATGAAGCAATGAACCTCTCTCCTGAGACAGTAAGTGGGAGTTGAGCGGCAACCGGAGCGGGGGTTCCCGAGATAGCTGTGCCAGCAAGGGGAACCAAGTGTCTGGGCCAAGCAGGGCCACCAGAATCATTCTTGCGTGCTCCTCCGCAGCTTGAGAAGAACTCTCTGGATCAACGGGAAGGAGGGAAGGCATAAAGGAATCTGTTCACCCAGGAGAGAATAACGCTATTCTCGCCAGAAAAACACCAGGCCCTGGATCTAGTAAGCAAAAAATTCGCAGTTTTATGTTGGATGGGATGCGAATAAGTCCAGTTCTGGAGTTCCATCGAAGGAACAGATCTTCTGCCACCTCCTGAAGAAGTTCCCACTCGTGGACTCGGGCCTGGGAGCGACTCAGGCCGTCCGCGATCGTGTTGTCCACTCCGGGAACATGTACAGCGATCAGGTTTGCGCCGTGTCCGATTACCCAATCCGACACCCTCATGGCCTCCCTGCAAAGGGGGTAAGAGTGTGCGCCTCCTTGTTTGTTGAGGTAATACATCACCGCCGTGTTGTCCGTCTGAAGCAGGATCGTGCACGGCGGGATCATGGACTGAAAGGCCTGGAGGCATAGAGGACCGCCTCATCTCTGGGGCGTTGATATGGAGATGAGCCTCCAGCAGGGGTCCATGCCACCTGAGACCTCACCCGTCTAGGTGTGCTCCCACCCGGACCAGAAGCATCCGTGGTGAGGGTTATCTCTGGGGACAGGCGCTGCAGGGGCAGCCCTTGGAAGCACGACCAGGGCTAACCACCATTGCCAGTCTCGAACCATGGATTTCGTGATCCTGACTGGATGCTGCAAATGGTCTTGCCTCTGATCCCATTGCCTTTGAGCATCCACTGCGTTATTCGCATGTGGAGTCGCGAGGGACAGTAGGAATGGCGCAGCCATGTGTCGAGCAGCGAAGGACCGACCTGGCTGATACGATCTGGTTCGTCGATAAGTCCCCTATGAGGGACCTTATGCGTTCCGCCTGTCGGCTGGAAGAAAACTCTTCCCTGGATCGTGTCCAGCACTGCTCCTATGAACTGCAGGTTTTCGCGACGGTACCAAGACGGACTCTCTCGATTTATAAGAATGCCCAGCGATCCAAATAGGTCTTGGGTGTCCTGGATCGCGAGCAGAAGCACCTCGCTGGAGCGCCATGAGAAGCCAATCGTCAGAGGCAGGGAACAAATAGTGGCCCTTTCTCCTTAGAGACGCTGCCACGACTGCCATGCATTTGGTAAAGACCCTTGGTGCGGATGACAGTCCGAAAGGGAGAGCCCGGAACTGGAAGTGGTGGCCTAGAAACTCGAAGCGCAGGAACCTCTGATGCGCTTGAGCTATGGGGATATGCAGGTAGGCGTCCTGCATGTCTAAGGACGCTAAATAGGCGCCCTGCTTTAGCATGGGGATCAGGCCCGGGAGGGTCACCATGCGGAATCTTTGGTATGCGACCGACATGTTGAGGTCGCTCAGGTCCAGAATTGGACGGAGGTCCCCTGTTTTCCTTGGGAACCAGGAAGAAGTGAGAATAATACCCTAGTCCTCTCTGGTTTCCCGGGACGTACTCTACTGCCCCCTTGTTCAGGAGTGTGAGTATTTCTTGCCAGATTAAGGCACCATGCTGACCCGAATACCGGGAGAGCAGAGGAGGCCTTGAGGGTGGCTTTTCCGCGAACTCTAAAAAGTGGCCAATGCTGACCAACTGAAGAACCCACCTGTCGGTGGTGATTGCCTGCCATCCCGGCAGGAAGTTATCACGACCCCTGACCATCATCCTCTGTTGATCCAGAGGCGGGGCCGGAAAGGAGTCATGCTGTGGCGGCAGGCGGGCCCGCTGGCTGGGTCACTCTAGTGCGTTGACCTCTGCTAGCGGGCTGCTTCCTGGGTTCTCGAAAACCAGAGCCCCTCTGTTGTGTGGCGGAGGCGAGGTTGTTGCCTCTGTGTCCGCCGCAATATCCTTGGTGCCTCATGAAAGGACCCAGGCCTAGGCCGCTACATTGCCTGGACCGACCTCACTGCCTTCCAGCCTCTTGCAGTTTGGTAATAATTTTTTCCGTGGGATTACCAAACAACACATCTCCCTCAAAAGGGGCGTCCATAATGTTCTTCTGGACATCCGGAGTGAAGCCGGAGACACGGAGCCAGGAGTGTCTCCGGAGACAAACGCCTGAAGCTGCTGCTCTGGCCGATGAGTCCGCGGAATCATACGCGGCTCTAAGCACTTGGGTCCCCACGTCTGAACCCGTGCGGAGGAGCTGGAGCATCTCCTCCTTCTGACCACCTTCAGGAAGCTTCTCAACTGCCTCCAGACCCTGTTCCCACAGTGCGTTCTGGAATTGAATCATGAGGGTCAGATAGTTCAGGGATCTGATGGCGCAGGTCGCTGAAGCGTACGTGCACCTGGCCAGAGAGTCCAACTGCTTGGATTCTGGATCCGGTGGTAGGGTGCTCAAATGCTGCGGCCTTTGGGACCAGTCATGTGAGGCTGTTATGACCAGAGAATCGGCCAGAGGTTGGTGCGTCAAATACTGGTCCTCCCTAGGGGCCTTGTATAGACGGTCAGCTTTCTTCGGCACCGCCGGTAACGAATGTGGATGCTTCCACGCCGCCTTGGTGACGCCCACAAAAGTGTCCACCAAGGGTGGCACCACCACAGGCTTGGGGTCCTTCTGTCAAGATACTAGCCAGGCGCAATCTTTGGGGTCTAACTCCTCAGATTCCCACCCCATGTTCTCCTGGATATGGCGCATGATATCCATGAACGAGGGGTCATCCGGAGGAGACCGTGGAGTCTCACGTGGGTCCGGAGAAGGGACTGAGATTGGAGATGGAGATCTGGAAGTGGAATACACAGATCCCTCGTCCTCCGTCGACGGCGAACGTCGGCGTCTCCTGGATCTCTTTGGGCTGGGTGATCCGGAAGACGAGGATCTAGACGGAGGTCTCCTCTTTGCACTTCGAGCCCTGGGAGGGGATCTGGACTCCCTGGGGACAGTAGAGCGGCCAGCCGACCCCGCAGGCGAAGGGCCGGAGCCGGAGGAGGAGGAGGAGGAAGAGCGGTGGGCGCCACGTCCTTCTTGATGGTGTCCCACCAGTATGTAAAGAGATCCTTTACATCCGCAATAGATAATCCCGACGCCGGATCAGACGTCGAGGGTCGGACGTCGGGTCCCAGCGACGGCTCCACAGGGACCTCGGGCAGCGGCGAAGGAGCCCTGGGAGACTGCGCGAGGCCGGGATCGCCCGTCTGATCTTCGGGCTGCGTTGAGTCTTCCTCCGTAAGGGACTCCTGCCCGACGACGGTCGGAGACGCAGGAGCCCTCTTCTTAGGCGCCGCGGACGTCGGTCCCCCTGCCGACATCCGATGGGTAGATTTGACCGACGACGGTCTGACAGCCGACGATGGCTCCGAGGAGCGGTGACGAACGGCCGACGGAGGTCGAGCGCTGGCGCCGGGTCTGCCGCCCTTCAGAGGGTAAGCTCCCCGGTCCTCCTCGCGGCACTGAAGAGGACCGGATCGCCGGTACCGACGAGCGGGAGCCCGACTTGTGGCGATGGTGATGACGCTCCCAGACTTCGCCCGGCCTTAGGGGTGGAGGGGAACGACGGCCTGGCGGTAGGGGCCTGAGAAGATCGAGAAACGGCCACCGTGAGCCGGGGAGGGAAGAGGCCCTGATGGGGACCGTCCGACTTCTGATCCGAGCTGTGGGACCTGGAGGCCGAGTCGGAGACCTGAAGGGTCCTTCTCCCTTCTTTCGGGCGTGCTTGTGAGAAGATTCCCTTAGAGGACATGGCTCTAAGTTTTTCTTCCAGGAGGAACGCCTGCAGAGCCTTCTGTCGCCGGATCCTGGTGCGGCTGTTAAATCCCTGGCAGAGGGAACAGGCCTGGGTGTCGTGCTCTGGGCCCAGACACCAACGCAGCCGTGTGAGGGTCCTTAAAGGGATCTGTTTTCCACAAGCACACTTAGACGATGCCCGGAGGTCGGTGAGGACATCAGAGAAGAAAAATCTTCAAACGGCAATTTCCGTAGGAAGTTCAGCAACCACGCTGCCGCTGCCAGACTGAGACCAAGGGTCGAGGCATGCAAGTTCGACGCATGGAAAGAACTGGGGATTCTGGCGGACCGCCCTTATATGTACCACGCCTGACGCCGAGGCGGACCGACGTCGGGCGGTCCCCGCTGAAGATAGCTAGCTAGAAATTTTCCGTCGGGTCCTGGCGCCTGCCGGCTTCAGTCCTAATGGTGTAACCTGCTGCAAGAGCTGTATCTCGAAGTAAGATCGTTTCATTTTTCACAAGTAACAGCAAAATAAAAAATAAAAATTATTTAGTATAACTATTTACAAAGGCAGTACAGAGAAAACGAAGTCCTTTTGAGGGTATCTCTTAATTTCAAGTTTAAGTCTCAGTCTCAGTCTCCTGGTCTCTCCAACAAAAGCATTGCTACTCTTTTTACAAGTCTCTGAATGGGAACTTGGTAAGAGAGCCTGCTTCTCACAGAATGTTCTTGTAAGTTTACAGAATGTTCTTGTCAGTTTCGATACAGGTGCAGCAAAAAGAACATAGTGACCCAGAAATGAAAATTATGTACCTACCGTAATTCTTGATCTTTCTGTGTATCTTCACCATTCATCACTGGTGGGCTTTGGCTGGAGGATCAGGACCCCATGGGAGCATTTTCTTTTTTCACGGAGAGGAGCCGGTACAGTCATCAAGGCCAACGTTGACGCTCGAGGGATGGCCAGTAAACGACATGGACTCCTCCCATACCTCAGTTCTGCGTATGCCGGAGAATGCAAGGAAAAAGAGACAGAGAAAAGAAGAGGGTGGGCAAGGGAGCCCAAGGGATAGCCAAAGGAAAGAATATAAACAGAAAGAGGTATAATACCAAGAGGGAGAGAACAGAATAACACTAAGGGTCTGGAACAGCAGGCCCCATCCTCTGGGCAAGCGAGCATAGATAAGAGAAAGGAGATAGGAAAGAGAGGAAGAAAAGAAAGACAAGGAGATAGGAGACCTCCTCTGACTCCTCCAAAAGGGGCACCAAGAGGCTAAGTGGGGAGAAAGAAACACTCATTTGAGTTAATCCAAGCAAGGAACTGCTCCCTCAAATCAATTTAAGTGCCTCCTGAGGTGGAGCGCCTTTACTTAAGAGAGGGAAGACCGAGCGCTGTGCCAAGCAGTTAGAGGCAGGAACCTGGCTAAGCCTTCTCCCCCTACCCCGAACAAAGGAGGCACAGGTCTCCCACACACGTTCCAAAAGTGTTATAGGGCAGGGACAGAACTGCCCTGGGGCAGAGACCCTCCTATCCTTTCGAGAAGACCTGCCCGAGGAAGCTCTTCATTCCCAAAAGCCGGGAGGGAGGAAGGACCTGAAGGAGAGGGTCGCTGCCCAAAAACAGACACCACTGAAGGTAGCAGTGTGGAAAAGAATACCTAAAGTAAGAGAGGGAGCGAGGTCCCTAGAACTCTCAGAGCTTCTACAACCCAGAGGAGAGCTTCCTCACCCCTAGCCAGGGAACGGAGAGAACCTAGTCTAGGAAGACCCAGGTCTCCTGAGGAAAGACCCCTCATCAGGGTACAAGGAAGAGGGCCCCAGGAAGCTCCCTCTTAAGGGAAAGCAGCTCTGCTTGCCCCCCCTCCCCAAAAGGATAGGACCTGACCTCAAAAAGAGGAGCAGAGATCATGAGGTGCCAGTAGGACAGTCACACAATAGCTCCAGCGGGGAAGAAACAAGCAGGGGGGAGGCACAGCCCAGAGTCTGAGGCCCAAGGGGGGGAAGGTGGGAGGAGGGAAGCAATTATGAATGGTGAAGACTCAGAAAGATCAAAAATTACAGTAGTTAAGCCGACCTGTCGGCACAGTGGTTGGGGGGTGTTGGATCGAGCATCCCATGGACTGCTCTCCTTCTCCAGGAGGAGGGTGTGGGGTGTCGCCGGTGCATAGGGTACCCCTGGCAGAGGCCAGGGGTTCCATAGCAGATGGCGCCAGCAAGGATCGAAGGGGGCGGGACAGCCGCTGGTGTCATTGCACATTCCTGACCCCAACAAACAGGGAAAAAACAGCCTGTCTACTGCCTCTATGAAGCCCGGCCACTGGCTGCATTTGGCTATCCGCCTAATGCACATCGTTGTCCCCGCTAACCTGGACACCACCTAATTGGTGTCATAGGACGCCCTTGCTTGGTGCTTCGTAAGCTCCAGGCCATGTGTGGAGAGGACAATGGCTTACCTGGTTGCTTCTCTATCAGGCATAGATGCTAGGATTCGTCCCAGCTTGGACCATAAGTGCCTGTTGTAGGCAGCATGATGGGATTGATGTGCTGCAATGGAGAGCGAGAGGCGTGCCGAGGAGAAGACTCTCCTCCCCTAACAGTCGAACTCTGCAGAATCCATCTCTGGAAGTTGGTCATGACTCGAGCTTCTATGCCTGGTAGGAGTATCCAGGAATGTCACTCCTGAAGAGGGGTGAAGTAGGGTTCCTGGAGATCCTTGAGGGGTGCAATATCTGTGCTGGCAGTCCATTGGGGCTGGGGAGGGAACTGATGGGCGCTGCCATGTACAGAATGACACTTCCCAGAAGGGGGTAGGCCAAGCGGACACCACTAGGTGATCTGCACTAAACTCGCTTAGAAAAGCGCATGTCTACTATTCAGGACTGTGTTTTGCTACCCTAGAAATGTGGAGCTCACTGACCAGCCCCAAAGGGAAACACTGATACGTGGTCTGGTTAGCGTCCGAGGACAGGTGGACGGAAAGATCCTCTTCCTCGGGTGAGGAAGACGAGGAGGCCGATGAGTCCAAGGAGTTAGAGTCTGGCTGCTGTGGGAGACACAGGTGAAAAACCTGCTTGTCCATGGCTCTGACATAACGAGGAAAATCAGCAGCCGAGGCTCTGAACTGCTCCCAGGTCATACACAGGTCATATGCCCCGCGGGACCAAGTGGCCTGGGAAAGGAGGTGGGAAAGAGAAACCCTCTACCAGGGCTAAGGGACCATGTTGGAGATCCAGCCCCCCGGAAGGATCCGCCGGTCAGAACAGCCAGTGACCTTTCAACCATCCTGAAATGGTCAGGATTGAGCCCTGAAGGGGAATCCCCCGTGAGGTGACCAGGGCCACATGGGTCTAGAAGGGCGGCCCCTGGTCTCTTGTAACAAGATCTCCCTCTGGGACTTTGAGGGGGAGAAGACAGGCTCGGTGCTGCGGCCCCTTCTCAAGCACTAGAGGGCTACTAAGGAAGAGCGCTGCCCCTTGCCTCACCCCTCCAGTCTCTGAGAGGGCCCTCTTCCTCAACACCAACCAGAAGGGCTCTACCTCACCTACCAGCCCCCAGGGGGCAGCCAGTGAGGGAACTCCCTCCCTAGCCCCAGACAACTGAGCAGCTCTGGGGATGGAGCCAACCTGGTCATCGGGGCCCGGGGACTCAATCCCCCAGTTCGGAGTCCCCACCAGCACAGGAAGACTCTCCAATGCCACCCCTGGCATCAGAAAGTTTCTTGGCGCTGGTTAGGAAGGCGCCGAGGTGCTGGGCGGAGGAGAGCCCTGATACTCCGAGGAGCCGGGCAGCCAGTCTGGATCTGCCTTCAAATCATCCTCTGAGGAGGAGGAGGAGGAGGAGTGTATCCAGAGGACCTCCAGAGGGGCTACCCCCCAAGGCTCTCCCACTCCCAGTGCCATGAGCGGCACCGCGAAATGGCCCAGCACTACCTATGACGCCACCCTTATGACCAGAGCTGTGAACGACTCTGGGATCCAGAGTGGCTGCAACAGGCGGTGCTGAGGAAACCACCGGGCCAGGCCTGTCAGGTGCAGGCCACGACACCAGGGGAGCCCTCACCTCCGAGGAGGTGATTGCCAAGACGGTGCTCCCAGCCCCGGCCCCCGGGAGGGTTGGACTGTGCCTCTGGCACTGTAGAAGGGGCCTCCACCATAGCAAGGCTTGGAAAGGCAGAGGCCCCCTCTTCTGCAACACGAATAAAACTGGGAGAGGATCCAGAGAAAGGGTCAAGGGACCTGTGTCTGGCATCCCTTGTGTGTGGCTGTCCTCTGAAAGTCAGCGGCATGTAGCCAACTTTAAATGCACGGCTCTGGAGCACTCTCCAGTCCATGGAGAAACAGGCATCGCATCAGTTCATGTCATGGTCTGGGTCCAGGCAGGTCAAACAATGATCATGTTGGTCCGTAATGGAACATAACTGGCTGCAGGGAGATGGACACATGGGGGCCAGCCCGCTTTGGAAGATTTCTTTTTGTCCCCAGGACGAGACACGACCGGATGGAAAATTAACCAAAAACATAGAAAAAGGTCCTGGTGCTGACAAAACAGGAAAGACTTTACCAGCTTCGATGCTCCAAAGTTGAATTGGCGCCGAGAGACAGTAACGGCACATAAAACTAAGGCTTTGCATCGACAGACAACGGACTAGGTTGAGATGTTGTAGAAGAATCTTGTTTGCCCATGAGATCGCTGTTCACTCGACGGCAGGAGAAGCAGAACTGAGGTAAGGGAGAAGTCGGCAATGTTTACTGGCCATCCCTTGAGCATCATGTCGTACGTCAGCCTTGAGGGTGGTGCTGTGCTGGTGCCTCCTACCCCTGAAAAAAATTAAAATTCCTCTCGCGGGGTCCTGATCCTCCAGCCAGAACCCACCAGTGGTGAATGGTGAAGATTAACACAGATGAGATCTGACCTCTTGCTCATAGCTCTGCAAAGGGCTTAAAAATGTCAGCATCTCAGGTTAACCCCTTGAGTTCCAAATAGCTTTCTGCAATCATTTTAACAGCATAACTACAAACAGTTTTAAACAAAGGGATACAGTTTCAAATAAAGGGATCCCAGTATCTCTTACAGTTTTACACAAAGATTCGCATATATTTTTTACAACTGCAGATATGCAAGGGGGGAGAAAAGACAGAACAGCAAGTGAAGACAGAGAGATAGCAAGAGGCAGAGAATTGCAAAACCATCTGAGGGATCAGTTCCTAGGTCTCACAAGAAAATTTGGTTGCGCAACCAGACAGAGAAGAGACAGAAAAGGAGAGGACAGAACAGACCCTTGCGTTTAAACTCTTTCTGCATAACAAATGGGGCAGGGCCTTATTCAATCCTGTCACACCAAGGCTGGCGACGACCGAGGAAACATAGAAACATAGAAGTTGACGGCAGATAAGGACCGCAAGGCCCATCCAATCTGCCCATTTCTTTTTCTACCTTGTAAATGTGCCATCGGCCTTTGCTCTGTCAATGGCCTATATATTCATACTCATCTGTATTGCTCCCTTATGCCTATCCCATGCATGTTTGAAACCCTGTACTGTATTCATATTCACCACTTCCTGAGGTAGGCCATTCCATGCATCTACCACCCTTTCAGTGAAAAAGAACTTCCTCACATTACCACTTAATCGGCCTCCCTCTAATCTCATGCTGTGTCCTCTTGTCTTGCTATTTTTCTTATATTGAAACATGTTAGACTCTTTCACCTTGTTAATAACCTTAAGGTGTTTGAATGTTTCGATCATATCACCTCTCTCCCCTCCTTTGCTCTAGGGTAGAATCTGTCATCATATGTTTTCTGATGCAGTCCCTGCACCATTTTGGTTGCCCTTCTCTGGACTGCCTCAATTTGGTTAATGTCCTTGTAAAGTTGTGGCCTCCAGTACTGCACACAGTACTCCAGATGGGGCCTAACCACTGTCTTGTAAAGAGGGATTATCTCCCTCTTCCGACTTGTGATACCCCTACTAATACACCCTAACATCCGCCTAGCCTTACCTACTGCTTTAGTGGTCTGCTTGGATGATTTCAGGTCATTGGTGATGATGATGCCCAAGTCTCTTCCTTCCCTTGTGACTGCCAGCAACTCCCCTCCCACCTTATAGGTGACTTCAGGGTTTCTCTTCCCTATGTGTGTGATCTTGCACTTCTTTGCATTAAGGGGACTAACGCCGGTCAGGCCAAGCATTTAGGGGGCTAACGGCGGTCAGGCCAAGCAGCCAACAGAGGAGTAACCTGCATAGGGGAGGTAACTCCCGCTAGAGTCAGAGGCATTGTCTGTGAGGGAGAGGTAAGCGCATGCCCCGGGCATCGCTTAGAGATGTCGACCCCGAAACCCAGGACTGATGTGGGCAATGCCAAGACCGGATGGGCAGTAGGCCAAGACCCACTACCAGAAGAGCCGGTTGAGCTGCCTGGCTGAGAACCCACTGGGAGAAGGTGCCTGAGCTTCAGGGGCTTTGGGGCTAGGGATGATGTCCAAAGCCTGGAAGAACCTTTGCCTGAAATGGTGATGAGGGCAAGAGGCAGAGACGCAGGCAGCCCGGAAGGGGTAAGGGCTGCCAGTGAAGAAGGGACCTGGAGCCGGAAGCCAACCGGGCAGTTCTCTGTCCTCGTCCTGGTACTTGTGCTTCCCACTCGACGACTTCTCTTTGTGAGAGGAAGAAGTCAACGCCCAAGAGGTCGGGAAGGAAAAAGAGCTTTTGCCCTGGAGCTCCTTCTTCACTGTCGCCAACTTCTGCTGCACAAGAAAAGCCTGTAGGGTCTTTAAGTGGCATCTCCGTGTGGCCTGGTTAAACTCCTGGCAGTGCTGGCAGGCCATAGTGTCGTGGTTAGGGCCTAGGCAGAGCAGGCACGAGGAGTGACCATCCTTAGAGGGGATCTGCTCATTCGCTGGTCAGAAGACGTTACTGGAGAAGAAGATGTAGAAATTTGAAGAAAATATGAAAAAAATAAACCAAGAAAACAACAAACTGCAGTTGAAACGTGATATAAATGGTGGTCAACTAGAAGGGCGAGTCCGTGGAGGTCTAAACTACGCGGGTCAAAGGTGGGAAAAGAATGGAGGATAGGCTGGGGAACTGCCCCTTTTATACCACAGGTTGGACAGCGGTGTGCCGATGTCAGGAGCAGTTCCCTGCTGTATACTGGTAGCTAGAAGTTTTCCGTGTGATCCTAGTATCTGGTGGCTCAGACCTTATAGTTACTGCCTGCTGCAGTAGCCCCCTCGAAGTAAGATCGTTCATTACCTGTCACTGGACATCTTAAGAGAAACCAGAAGTATGAAGCCAGGCGTGCTTTCAGATGCAAATGCCCACCCAGCAGAGTGAAAGGCAGTACTGAGCACATCCATAGCTGCTTTGAGCTGATGCTGCGAAAGCTTGTTTGCTCAGTGTCAATCTTGCATAACTCCTCTATTTATTTATTAGAACATCGGTTTACAGACCTTTGAGTCAAAGACTCATTTACAAAGGCATCTCGTCAAGAGAGCACTACATCACAGCAAACAAAACGGTACAGTACATAACGCTTAGATTAAAAAAACAACCAGTGTCACAGGCATTCACTGGTGGTACAAGCTCGGTAATAGGTAGATCACAGTAGTCATAATATAGGTACACGAGTACCACGTCAGGTAGCAACCAGAGATATTTTATTACATTAGTCAGCAGATGTTGCCTGAGACCCCAGGCATATACAGCAAAAGTAGACCAGGCAGACCCAGCCTAGGGGTGAGGGTGAGGGTAAGGGGCAGGTGGGGGATTATGTGCAGTTGCAGCAGCGAGTGCTTGTCAGATGGCTTCTGATGGCGATTAACATCCTTGTTAATAGGATGTGCAGTGACCACCTAGGGAAGAATGGTTCTGTCATTCTCAGCGAGAATAACAATGGCATCAGCCATCAGCTGAGAAACATACATTGCTCTATCCTTGTAGGCAGTGTATTTTCTATCTGTCTACAGACAGAAGGGAGAGAGAAGCAGGCCTATTTCAGACGCATCAGGTCTCAAATTCTGGAGGAACCAAAGTGACCGGTATGAAAGAAACCACAGACAGTGATGTTTACCTGGCTCTATTGTTGAAAGCTCAAAATGAAGTGCAGAATGCATATTCTTTGGCAAAAGCCCAGAAAGATAAAGCCTTCTGGAGAACAGGAGACAGGCTTGGGTCCGAAGAGTCCAGGCTAAAAAAAAAAAAAAAGTACTTTTCACTGCCCTTAGACATGATGGGTGGGATATTCAAAAGGGTTGCGCCATGCGCAATAGGGTTGCGCCTGCGCAAGACCAAAAGTGCGCCATTCTGCGATATTCAGCAGGAGGCAGTTGCGCCACCGAAAACATGCTGAGCAACAGCGCAATGCAAAGGAAGTCATGCGCAACCGACGGGGGTGGATCCATGCATAAAGAGCGCAATGCGATATTCAAAGACTTGCGCAGTGCACAAGAGCGGAACTGCCGGAAATTGCGCACCAGCGGAAATGAGCCAAAATAAAAAGGCTCAAGGAAGCGGCGCAAGAACGCTACAAGGATGCCAAGTGGGGTAGACAGACAGACAGACAGAGACAGGCTAGGGCAGGCAAGGCAAGCATTGTGGGCCATAGGCTGCAGAGGGGAGGCACTGGCAGACTGAGCAGGGGCCACATGGGGTGGCACTGTTGGACCACCAGGGGTCCCACTGCGCAAACGCAACCTTGCCCGCACAGGGGTCTGCAGCATGCCGAACATACCTGCACCAGGGGTGCTCGGGATGCCCACAGCAGAACCCGGCGTCGACAGGCCTGGTGTCGCACGACGCCGGGAACGGGGAGTGGAGAGTGAACTGTGTGGGGTGTGCGGTACAGGGGCAACTGACTGTGTGCCCAATGTGTCCACGACAAAGACCACTGCCTGGGTCAGCCTATCAATGGCGGCGGTCACATCCATCCGCATGTGGACCATCTCTGCACGGTCCAGAGCACACTCCCTGCTGTGCCGCTACACAGCCACAGACAGTGCCTCCACGGACATTGCAACTCGCCTCTGCTGCTGTACTGATTCCCGCAGCAGGCGGGTGTGCTCGTCCAATGGGTACTGTGCCACAACGGCATCCTGTCCCCCAGGAAGTGGAAGGTCCTGATGCATAACACCCCTTGAGGGTGGGCGCTGTTCGCCAGGACTAGGAATGGGTGTATCAAAGGGCGGCGGGCATGTGCCACTGCTGGACACTGTACCCCCAGACCTGGTGGGTGACTGCTGCTGCCGCCCCTCCAACCGCTGTGCCCCAGGGTCCACTCGTTCCACCGCTGTGGCCGCAACAGTGCCAGACACCTGCACAACCACCGGTGCTGCCCCACCGGTGCTGACAGGCACAGCCTGGGACTGTGCCGACATGCTGGCACACAAGTTGGAACCAGCAAGGCCCAGGGGCACGTGCTGGCCTGCTGTGTGTCCGTCATGGGACATACACATGTCACTGCCCATTGCAGTCCTTGCATCATCAATGGTGCAGGTACTTGCTACAGCCACAGTCACAGCGTGCTGGCATGCTTGCATGCCAGACTGCTGAGACACAGGCTGTGGACCCCCCACACCCGAATCACCGACACCAGAGTTGGCAGCACAGCGTGCATGCTGGTGCAGTGCATGATGGCTGGTGACAGAGGTGGATGGACCCTCCTCCATGTCCAGCAGGTCATCCTCACTGCCTGGACCCACCACCACCACCGTCTCCTGAAGACGAACAGGATCTGTAACAGAAGAGAGGACATGTGAGTGCATGTGAACAACTCCCCCAACACCACCACCATGTCATACCGTGCAGTGATGGGCTTCCACCTGTCTGGAATCCACCTCCTGGTCACGCCTCAATAGCACTGCGCTGCATAGTTGCAGCCAGTCGGTCCTCAGCCGGGGTCAGCTCCACCACCGCTGGCTGGCCCCCGCCAGTGCCAGCACATGCTGCCCTGAGGGCTGCCACCTTCTCCTTCACCCTCCTGCGGTCTGTCCCAATCTTCTTCTTGTATTCCTGCATGGAGCGCTGGTGGCTTCCTGCAGGTTCACTGCCCAGGCTACCCTCCTCATGCAGCCGCGACGGCATGAGGGGTGCCCGGCTTCCACTCAGTAGTGCCTCATCCTCCAGGTAGGCCTGGAAGAGGGCCTCAGTCTCTGCCGTGGTGAAGTTGGGCCTCCTCCTTCGCCCACCATCCTCACCCTCACCTTGTCTCTGCTCGGTCATGGCGATCTGTATGGGTGGAAGTGGACACCTGTCACTGTGCAGTCTACAGCATTATCCCATGCCCACTGTCCAGAACATACCACAGCATGCAACTCACCTCTCACCTCTCACCTGCAGTAACCGAATCTGTCCAGCGCAGCCCACTGTCGCACTTTTATAGCGCAATGCATGCAAATTAGGAGAGGAGCAACTGTAATGAGATGCAAATCGCGCCACTGCGCCTTTGAATGGCTGATCAGATGATTTGCATGTGTCGGCTGAATATCGCGCCACTGCATTTTTCGCAAGATGGTTGAGCCGGCTGAGCCAATAGAGCAGATCTGTGACTGTGCGGTACACTGCATTGCGCATGCCCAGGTAGCTTACGCAGGCGTCTGCCGCGCTGATGACATGCTGTGCGCGATCGGCAATTCAGGCCATGGCCACCATTGTGCCAGTGGCGCTACAGCACTGGGCACTATATGGCGCTGTGGCACTACTGCGCAATAGTCCACTGTGGCACTGTCATGCAGGTGGTCGGTCGCGCAGGATGCGTAGACGTCAGATGGCGCTGTGCGTGGCCTTGCGTCATAGACCCCTGACCTGGTGTCCGACCTTTGCCCCCTGGCGCTGTTCGGCTGCCATGTGTATGGCCCTATTGCGCTGTCTGGTGACAGCACTATGTGGACTAACGGGCTCTGCACGAACAGCGCGATTGGAACCTATGGTGGTCTATTAGCAACTTTCGCGATGGGGTTGCCGGCTGCGGGCGCCATATTGCCTGCTGTAAACTTGGAAGCATGGCACGCGGGAGGCAGTGCAATGGAGCCGGTGGAGGTGTAGTAACCTGGTGGCCCTGGTAGAAACCCACTATGGGGCACTGCTGAGTGAGGAGCCCCTCACCATGGCTAGAAACAGGTCTGGCTGCAAGTGGCCAATGACCGGTGGGGTCACTGGGCAGCGCGGTCTGCTGAGCAGTGCGGCACAGGTACAGTGACCTCCGCGGGAGGAGCCTGACCTGCATGGCGGCTACGGTCACGTGCCAGGAGGGGCGTGGTGCCTAGGCCAGGTGGGTGTACCATCTATGCACCTGTATTCTCTGTAGGGGTGTGAGTGTGTTTTGGTGGCTGTGCATAGGTGATGGCTCTGACATGGTTGGCTGTGTCAGTGTGTGCAGGTGTGAGATGCATGGGTCTGGCTGTGTGGGTAGGCACTCTCACTGGGGCAGGGGGCAGTCTGCTTTGGAGTCACACTGATGTTTTTCTCAACGTTTGTCTCCCACAGGCCGGGCAGAGAGGATGCAGGCACGGGGTGAGGAGGGCCGTGGCAGGGCCCGGTGCGGTCGGTGGTGCTGCGGTGGTGGCACAGCAGCAGCAGCAGACACAGCTGCTTATGGAGTGTGAGTATCATTACATCATGGATGCTACTGCATGCTGGAGGGGTGGGCATGACCACCAGCCATGCACAACACAACCATGCACGACACAGGCGACATTCATCACTGTCCAGTGTCACTGCACGCCTGTGTGTGCATCACTGGTGGTCCATAGCCAGACTGGGCACATGGCTGTGGAACTGGCAGCCGCACCACATTGCCACGTCACTTGACAGCCTTGTTTGTGCTGTGATGGACATGGGCAGTGTGTGTGTGCAGTGGTGCATAGCTGGTGCCGCTGGTTGGGGTGGCCATGTGCATGTTCACTGTGGTGGGTGCATACCATCACAGGTGCGACATTGGGCTATATGGCTTGCAGGTTGGGTGGTGTTCAGGGTTGTGGTCAGTCACAGCCATTGACTGTGTTCCCTTTTCCTAGGCCTCATTGTGCTCCGGAGGATAGGCGGGCACTGCAGCAGCTCACCCAGGTGTCCTTGGACAACAGGACCATCCTCACCAGTATCCAGCGCCATGGCCCGGAGGAGGCACGGCCAGACACAGGCACCAGGCGGAAGAGGACCAGCCTGCTAGGCCTTAGGCGGATTCCCTTCCCACTTCACCCATCCCTCCCACCCTGCCTTCCCTCTCCAAGTTGTTCATCCTACCCTTGCCCACCCCTACCTTGTACCCCTACCCCCTTGTAAATAGTTATGTTGTTGTTGATTTTGTAATTTACATTTTTATAATACATTTATATTTTGATATGAATACTGTGTTGGTCTCTGATTTGCAGCTGGCTATGGTTGCTCAGTTGCAGTGGTGTGCATGCCATCTGGGGTGGTATGGTCCTGGCTGTGTGTGTGTGTGTGTGTGTGTGTGTGTGCATGGGGAGGTGTCTCCAGAGTGGCAGTGACTTTCTGTTGGTCTTGCCATCTGCTGCCACCCACTGCTGGGAGCACAGGGTGGGTCTGGCTTGTATGCTTCTCTGCTACACAGGGTTGACATGTGCCGGGGGGGATGCATGGTGTTTCCTGCAGTGCCAGTCACTGCACATGGGTGGTGTCTTGGGGTCACGGTGCAGGATGTGCTGTGCGTACGGGGGGCTGATGTGGACTGTGGTTGTCAACCCCCTGTGTGTGGCAGTCTCAGCCTGCCAGTGGTTGTGCTGGGGCATCATGGCCCTGCTGTGCTTTGTTGGCTTGTCCCCACGGGCCAATAGATCATCCGTCCCACCAGCAGTGATGCTGTGCTTGGGGTGTGCAGGTGTCTTGTTGGTTCTGCAGTGTGTTCCTGTGCCCATGTGTGGCATGGCTGGCGGTGGGCCCCAGCCTGCCTCCCTGGTTGTGCAGTTCCATTGTTCTGCTGGGGGGGCTCTGCTTGCGCTATGGCACATCTGGACTGCTCAGCTGGGCTGCCCTTGTTGCGCTATGGCGCAACCTTTCTGCGCAGCTTCCCCTTCCTGGTTGCGCTATGGCGCAGTTTGTGCGATATTCAGACGTTGGCTGCTTGCGCAATTTGTTCTGCTCCATGTTTGAATATCGCGTCTGTTGCGCATATGCGCAATTGATTTGTGCTTGCTCCTGCTGTTGCGCACATTTTGGGCGCAGTTTGAATATCTGGGCCGATGAGTTCAGGTTCAGACTCATCCCTGTATAGCCTCCCATTCCCCATCCCCACTGAGGGAGGGTTGTGAAAGGGAGTGGATCCCAAGCCCTATAATCCAGAACGAAGCCTTGGCAACAACAGCGACACCGGCCCCATTCTAAGAGGAGCCACCATCAAGTGCAGCGCCATAATCAGAACTGAATCTGGCATTGGGACAGGCCCTGAGGTGTCAAAGCTCAGCATCGACCCCATCAATGATGATCCAACTGGCTTTGAAGTGACCAGCAAAGGTACCGCAGCCAGCCCCACCTCAGTGACTCTGAATGGGGGTGCAACCAGTGAGACAGGAGTCGGTAGTGCAGCCAAATGCTCTATCCAACTTGAAGGTCCCTCCTGTGGCTCCAGTTCCACTGACACCAAAGGATCAGGGGCCGGCTCCATAGGCAGGGCAAAAGAGCTGCTCAGTGGTGGAACTGCTCACTGGAGTCCCTGCTAAGCGACAGAGAGGGACTCTGGGCCTGAAACCTCAACCTCCCATAAGCAGAAACCCCCAGTGACACTGACTGTACCAGTGAGGGCCTGCAGCCTCAGGACACTGAGCATCTTGTGACAGACCTTACAGATGGTGATCCTGAATTATACTGCTTCTTTCATTTCACGTAGGAAGAGGGAGAATTCAAGGCCAGGTGGTACCGTGAACCCGACCAGGATCGGGAATGGGCTTGTTTTTTTTTTTTTGTGCTTCTGGGAGGCTTGTTCTTTCCTTCGGAGTAAGGATTGCTCATTGTAAGAACCCTTCCCCGATAGGATAAAGTGGACTGGACACGGTACAGCTGCTGGAGCAGCTTGCCTGAGAAGGCTCCTTACTATCATCTTCCACAGCCATCGACTGTTGACTTGGCAGAGCTGTGAGAGAAGGAGATGAAATATTTTTGTAAATCACTAAAGTAACACAAAAATAACAAAGTCTAACTTTATTTTATTTTTTTTATTAATGCTTTGTGACACGCCCTTCATCTCCACTCCCCACCCGCTGACTCCGGCGTCCTGACGGAGCTACCCCATCCTGCCATGGTTTGCCCCCCCGGCGGGGAAGGGAGGAGGCTCATTCTTCCCCACCAATCAACCCTGGTGTCGGGTTACTCCATTTCTGCACAGACACCGGGCAAGGCAGCAGGGACATTTTCTTTGTTTTTTCCTCCCCTCCCCAAGAATGTCAGTATGCAGTGGGGTCCAAGGAGACGGCGTACGCTGAAACATGACGCCACTCCAGACCCCTGCGGACATCCTTCCCTCCCACGTAGCACCCCCAGCTGCACCTCCACCCATGTGCACCCAGGTGGCGGTACTGCAGCGGAAGCAGTAACCCTCCCTCCCAGAGGACAGCCTCCCTAGGACACTCAATCCTCCTCCCCCCAGCCGGCCCTCCAGCAATCCAGACTCATTCCCGAACCCGGATCGCCGCAGTCGCAAGTCGTACCTCTACCTCTACGCCGGAGGGCCAGACCAACTCTAACTTTAAACACTAAAATCTGAAGAACTGAACGCTGCTGTCATAGAGACACAAAAATAATGAATTCTAGCTTTAAACTCTAAAAACTGAAAAGAACTGAACGCTGCTGTCATAGATGTGAAGTTCTGACTCCCGACAGGTGATAAATATTTTGTTAGTAGTGAAAAAAGAAACTGTGGTGATTGAGGGCTGGTGTTGAGGTAAGCCAAGCAGTGTGAGCCAGTCTTGCGGTGCTGTGCAGGTACGTGCCTTACTTTGGCGCCAGCTGTCCTGAAAAATACTGGCCCCTGCAGGGTCCTAGTGCCTCCATCTTAGAACCCATTAGTGTGAATCAATGGTGAAGCTTGATTCCTGGAAGATCCAGGAGTACCTCTGCGGCTAACCAAAAAACCAGATAAAGAACCTAAAAATGGGATGATTAGATCCCAAACAGAACAAGTTGCAAGCCTTCAGGTGAGCCCAAGAGTCTGACTTTAGGATCAGCTGGGGCCAAGCAGATTTCTGAGGCCAGGGGCTTGGCTGCCAGGAAGAAAGGAACAGTCCATCAGCATTTGCACACCCCCTTCTCTCCAGGCAAGGAACAGTTTTATAACAGCTGTTTATGGCAGCCTTTTGGCTGGAAGAAGGGTGCGGAGGGTCCTGACTGTTGGCACAACAAACAAGCGGGAAAGGGAGAAATAAAATAATTTGGTCTAGATTAATGCCGTTATTCAAACTACTTTAAAATAACTTGGTACACTACTCAACAGAAATATGTTTGACATTACAAAAACTAATTTGTTCTATGACATGGTTACTTATCGTTCCACAGAAAGTATTCTAACCCAATAGATTTCTTACCTTGTTACCACCTGGTGGGTGTAAACTCTGTTGGGGCTTCCAAATGACTTGGCCAGTCCAAAATCAGCCAACTTTAGGACTCCACCTTCATCTACCAGCAAGTTATTGGGCTTCATATCCTGACAATAAATAAATCATATCTGCTATTACGCAAATACATTCACTGTACCTTAGGCCTAGAGCACATATCATACAGATCAATATAAATATTTTCCTAGGCAGGGCTCTCAAGAATTCAGGCATCTGCATCTCTAACATGCTAGGAACCTTGTATTTATTTTTTTTTTATTTTTTGGAAACTCTCTTTTTTGAAAGAAGACTTAATGTCACAAGCTTAAAATGCCATCACTTCTGTGAATGCCATATACTACACCAGTACCAATACATAATACTATATGTATCTGTTATTCAATAAAAATACAACCTTGCTTATGAAGGCATTTTTCACCCGCAGCTTTACTAAATCATGACGTCTTCTTGACTGTGGTACTTCCTTCTTATTTTCAAAACTATACAACCAAGTTGTATATAAAAATAAAGAAAATACACCACAATATTATAACTATATGTCAACTGGGCCAAACTTAACAAGACACTATACCCTGCACGTAAAACGGAGTTTCTTCCATGGTGTTGATAGCCTGAGTAATAGCTTAATAAATAAATTATCGGTTTCGTAATACCTGGGAAATGATTCTGGTTCAGAGTCCACCAGGAGTGGACCAAGGTATGGGAAGATAATATTTCATGTGAATTCATGCATCTAATATTAGAAATGAAGGCCAGAGAAATTGGAGATAAACAACAAGGCCAACACTTTGCACTACAGCCCAAAAAGAGATCACCTCTAACTGGCTCAAACCTTTGGTCCCTTCCTTTGACTCATGGATAACAAGGGTTAACGAATTCAACGGATGGAAGAGATAACGGTCAAATTAAGACCGACATTAGAGAAACATACAGAACTCTGGGCAAGGTGGAATTCCAAATGTGGTATAACTGGTTAGGGACGGGGGCACAGATGATTGGGAAGCGTCCAGTTGGAACCCACTGCTTAGCTTCTATTCCCAGGCTAGTAACCTTTTAATCTAGATGGCAGCACATCTTTGATTTGCTCATCTGTGCTAACTGCCACTTCCTTGATGTGTTGCTACTCAGGACACTGTGCATCAAAAATGAGAAGAGGATGCAAGCCCATCTGCATAGTGGCAGGGTGACTGCATGCAATGCTGGAGACTCTGATTTGGGAATGAGGCCATGGTATCGGAGGGCTGACTGGGGGGAAAGAGGACTGAACATCCCATAGGATGCTCTCCCCACAGGACTGTGTGCCCCATAGGATGCTCTCCCTAGAGGACTGAGTGCCCCATAGGATGCTCTCCCCAGAGGACTGCGTGCCTTACAGGATGCTCTCCCCAGAGGACTGCGTGCCCCATAGGATGCTCTCCCCCCGAGGACTGAGTGCCCCACAGGATGCTCTCCCTCAGAGGACTCAGTGCCCCATAGGATGCTCTTCCCTGAGGACTACGTGCCCCATAGAATGCTCTCCCCCAGAGGACTGCGTGCCCCATAGAATGCTCTCTCCAGAGAAAGCAGTGCCCGATAGGATGCTCTCCCCCAGAGGACTGAGTGCCCTATAGGATGCTCTCCCCAGAGGACTATGTGCCCCATAGGATGCTCTCCCCTAGAGAACTGAGTGCCCCATAGGATGCTCTCCCCCAGAGGACTGACTGCCCTATAGGATGCTCTCCCCAGAGGACTGCGTGCCCCACAGGATGCTCTCCCAGAGGACTGCATGCCTCATTGGATGCTCTCCCCAGAGGACTGAGGGCCCCATAGGATGCTCTCCCCAGAGGACTGAGGGCCCCATAGGATGCTCTCCCCAGAGGACTAAGTCCCTTATAGGATTCTCTCCCCAGAGTACTACGTGCCCCATACAATGCTCTCCCCCAGAGAACTGAGTGCCCCATAGGATGCTCTCCCCAGAGGACTATGTGCCATACAGGATGCTCTCCCCAGAGGACTGAGTGCCCCATAGGATGCTCTCCCCCACAGGACTGAGTGCCCCATAGGATACTCTCCCCCAAAGGACTGAGTGCCCAATAGGATGCTCTCCCCAGAGGACTGCATGCCCCATAGGATGCTCTCCCAGAGGACTGGGTGCCCCATAGGATGCTCTCCCCCAGAGAACTGAGTGCCCCATAGGATGCTCTCCCAGAGGACTGCGTGCCCCACAGGATGCTCTCCCCAGAGGACTGCGTGCCCCACAGGATGCTCTCCCCAGAGGACTGAGTGCCCCATAGGATGCTCTCCCCCAGAGGACTGCATGCCCCATAGGATGCTCTCCCCCAGAGGACTGCATGCCCAACAGGATGCTCTCCCCCAGAGGACTACGTATCCCATAGGATGCTCTCCCCCAGAGGACTGAGTGCCCCATAGGATGTTCTCCCCCAGAGGACTACATGCCCCACAGAATGCTCCCCCAGAGGACTGCATGCCCCATAGGATGCTCTCCCCCAAAGGACTGAATGCCAATAGGATGCTCTCTCCCAGAGGACTGCGTGTCCCATAGGACTGAATGCCCACAGGATGCTTTCCCCAGAGGACTAAGTACCCCATAGGATGCTCTCCCCCAGAGGACTGTGTGCCCCATAGGATGCTCTCCCCCAGAGGACTGACTGCCTTATAGGATTCTCTCCCCAGAGGACTATGTGCCCCATAGGATGCTCTCCCCCAGAACGGAGTGCCCCATAGGATGCTCTCCCCAGAGGACTGCGTGCTCCATAGGATGCTCTCCCCAGAGGACTGAGGGCCCCATAGGATGCTGTCCCTCAGAGGACTGAGGGCCCCATCGGATGCTCTCCCCAGAGGACTGCGTGCCCCATAGGATGCTCTCCCCAGAGGACTGCATGCTTCATAGGATGCTCTCCGCCAGAGGACTGCGTGCCCCACAGGATGCTCGCCCCAGAGGACTGAGTGCCCCATAGGATGCGCTTCCCCAAAGGACTGAGTGCCCCATAGGATACTCTCCCCCAGAGGACTGAGTGCCCCATTGGATGCTCTCCTCCAGAGGACTACGTACCCCATAGGATGCACTACCCTGAGGACTGCATGCCCCATAGGATGCTCTCCCCCAGAGGACTGCATGCTTCATAGGATGCCCTCCCCCAGAGGATTGAGTGCCCCATATGATGCTCTCCCCCAGAGGACTGCATGCCCCATAGGATGCGCTCCCCAGAGGACTGCATGCCCAATAGGATGCTCTCCCCAAGAGGACTGCATGCCCCACAGGATGCTCTCCCCCGGTGGACTTACTGCCCGAAAGGATGCTCTCACCCAGAGGACTGAGTGCCCCATAGGATACGCTTCCCCCAGAGGACTGCGTGCCGCATAGGATGCTCTCCCCATAGGACTGTGTGCCCGATAGGATGCTCTCCCCCAGAGGACTACATACCCCATAGGATGCTCTCCCCAGAGGACTGCATGCCCCATAGGATGCTCTCCCCCAGAGGACTGTGTGCCCCATAGGATGCTCTCCCCAGAGGACTGCGTGCTCCATAGGATGCTCTCCCCAGAGGACTGCGTGCCCCATAGGATGCTCTCCCCAGAGGACTGCGTGCCCCATAGGATGCTCTCCCCAGAGGACTTAGGGCCCCATAGGATGCTCTCCTTCAGAGGACTGTGTGCCCCATAAGATGCTCTCCCCCAGAAGACTGCAAGCTTCATAGGATGCTCTCCCCCAGAGGACTGAGTGCCCCATAGGATGCTCTCCCCAGAGGACTACGTGCCCCACAGAATGCTCCCCCAGAGGACTGCATGCCCCATAGGATGCTCTCCCCCAGAGGACTGCATGCTTCATAGGATGCTCTCCTCAGAGGACTCATGCCCCACAGGGTGCTTTCTCCCAGAGGATCATGTGTCTCTACAGGATGCTCTCCCAGGACTGAGTGCCCCATAGGATGCTCTCCCCCAGAGGACTGAGTGCCCCATAGGATGCTCTCCCCCAGAGGACTATCTACCCCACTGGATGCTCTCCCCAGAGGACTACGTGCCCCACAGAATGCTCCCCCAAAGGACTGCATGCCCCATAGGATGCTCTCCCCAGAGGACTGAGTGCCCCATAGGATGCTCTCCCCCAGAGGACTGAGTGCCCCACTGGATGCTCTCCCCCAGAGGACTGAGTGCCCCATTGGATGCTCTCCTCCTGAGGACTACGTACCCCATAGGATGCACTATCCTGAGGACTGCGTGCCCCATAGGATGCTCTCCCCCCCGAGGACTGCATGCTTCATAGGATGCCCTCCCCCAAAGGATTGAGTGCCCCATATGATGCTCTCCCCCAGAGGACTGCATGCCCCATAGGATGCGCTCCCCAGAGGACTGCGTGCCCAATAGGATGCTCTCCCCAAGAGGACTGCATGCCCCACAGGATGCTCTCCCACTGAGGACTTACTGCCCGAAAGGAAGCTCTCCCCCAGAGGACTGAGTGCCCCATAGGAAGCTCTCCCCCAGAGGACTGTGTGCCTCATAGGATGCTCTTCCCAGAGGACTGTGTGCCCAATAAGAAAAAATTACTCACCTTAGTAATGTTGTTTCTTCTAATGGAGTCTTGCTATATTATGACATATGCAGTGAGTCCCAACCTTCGAACTGCTCCGGAGGTGAAAGAGTTAACTTTCCATGCCAGGCATGGAACGCTGAGCTCGAGCTCGGTTGAAAACTCTGTCTGTTGTTCTTCAAACTCAACCTGTCAGATCTTTACGAGCTAAACTCACTAAGGTCCTGTGTGGAAGTTGTAAACCTACACTAGCCAACTGGCTACTAAACATAAGAACACATATTTTGGTCCCAAAAATAAAGACTCAAGTCACGAGACCCAAAAAATGAAAAACACAACTCCCAGTCACCCCAAGAAAAAGGAGGGGTGAAATAACAAGGTGGGCATTTACTAAGTGCAAACACTGCACTGCCCACCCACACCCCAAAAACAGAGGTTCTGAGAGGGGCAGGCAGGGGGGAAGGTCATAATATAGCAAGACTCCATTAGAAGAAACAACATTACTAAGGTGAGTAATTTTTTCTTCAAACAACATGAAGTCTTGCTATATTATGACATATGCAGACTACACAGCAGTACCTCCATGGAGGAGGGACAGAACCTACTTAGGAAATAGGCTCTGAAGCACAGCTGTGCCAAACTGAGCATCACTCCTAGCCTGGATGTCCAGAGAGTAATGCTTGGTAAAAGTGTGAACTGTTCTCCAGGTAGCTGCTTGACAAATCTCTAGACTGGGGATGTCCCTGGCAGCGGCCAGGGAAGCTGCTGTACCTCTGGTAGAGTGAGCCCTCAGGCCTGAGGGAGGAACCTTACCCAGCTTTTCATAACAGAACTGGATACAACAGACAATCCACCTGGCAATGGATCTTTTAGTGGCAGCTTTCCCTTTACCAACCTCACCATAAGTGAGGAACAGTTGGAGGGAGTCAAACCTGTGACCCTTGGTACGCTCAATGTAGTAACTAAGGGCTCTCTTCACATCTAAGCTGTGTAACCTCCTCTCGCCAGAGGAGGAATGGTCAGTGAAGTACACTGGAAGAGAAATAGATTGATTAAGGTGGAAATCTGAAACCACCTTAGGCAAAAAACTTCCTTTTAGTCCTAAGGACCACTTTATCTCTATGAAAGGAGATAAAATCAGGCTCCACTGATAAAGCTTGTAATTCACTTATGGGCCTGGCAGAAGTGATGGCTACCAGAAACACAGTCTTCCAAGTCAAATACTTAAGCTCTGCTGAAGACAAGGGCTCAAAGGGAGGTTGCATAAGCTGTGCAATGCAAACATTAAGATCTCAGGCAGGGGCAGGGTCCCTGAATGGAGGGTGTAGGTGTGAAGCAATCCCTTAAAAAACTTGGAGAATACAGGATGAGCTTAAAATGAAGAGGGTTTACCTGCTGAAATAAAAGCAGACACAGCTGCCAAATGCACCTTTAGGGTAGCTGGTCTCAGCCCCAAAGTGTTTAAATGGACCATATAATCCAGGACTGTGGGTAAATCAGCAGATTCTGGGGAAATATGCTTCTCAGAGCACCATGTAGAAAACCTTTTCCATTTGGAATTGCAAGTAGCCCTGGTGGAAGGCTTCCTAGAAGCCTTCAATATATCCATTACACCCTGGGAGAGGTGTAGATCAGCAAACTCTAGCTCTTCAAGAACCAGGCCTTGAGATTGAGAGATTTGAGGTTCAGGTACCAGACCCTTCCCTGAGCACAGGTTAACAGGTTGTGAGTCCTGGGAAGACACAGGGGAAGATGGACTGCTAAGGACAGTAGGAGTGGATACCAGGGTTGTCTGACCCAATCTGGAGCAATCAGAATCACCTTGCAGGATTGAGATCTGATTTTGACTAACACTTTGAACAGGAGAGGGAAGGGGGGAAAAGCATAGAGAAACTTCCCTTCCCAACTGAGAACAAAGGCGTCCAGAGGGACTGAGCCCAAGACTGGGGGCCTGCAGCAAACAAGGGGAAGTTGGTGATTGTCTGGGGCTGCAAAAAGATCTATCTGAGGGGTGCCCCATCTGGCAAATATTACCCCCAGGACCAGGGGATCCAGTGACCATTTGTGATGGCCCTGTGAAATCCTGCTGAGAGCATCTGCCAGGACATTGTCCTTGCCTGGGAGGTGAACTGCCGTAAGGGAGGTGTTCAGGGAGTAAGCCAGAGACCACAACTTCATTGCTTCGGTTCACAAGGCCGAAGACCGAGTGCCTCCTTGCTTGTTAATGTACCACATTGTGGTGGTGGTGTTTGTTCTGACCTGAACAACTTTGTTGTGAACAGACTTGGAAAAAGCTTGAAGTGCTAGAAAAACTGCTCTGAGCTCCAATAGGTTGATATGGAGCAGAGATTCCTGAGGGGACCACAGTCCCTGGGTAGTGAAGTCGCTCATGTGAGCTCCCCACCCCAAGAGGGATGCATCTGTAGTAAGTATTAAAGACTGAGACTGAGTGACAAAGGGGACCCCTTGTCTCAGATTACTCTGATCCTGCCACCACTGTAGGGCTTGGATCAGGGTTCGGGTTACTGGGATCAACTTGGTTAGAGGGTCCTTTCTTTGAGACCAAAAGGCTCTCAAATGGAACTGGATGTCCCTCATCTGAAATCTTGCTCCTTGCACTACTGCTGTAGAAGCAGCCATGTGTCCCAGGAGCTGTAGAAAATGCCTTGCTGGTCGAGAGACCTGCAGGGTGAATGAGGAGGCCAGAGAGACCAGGGTCCTTGCTCTGTCCACAGGAAGGAAGGCTCTGGCTTCCTGTGTGTTCAGTTCTGCGCCTATGAAGGTGAGAAGCTGGACAGGCTCTAGAACTGACTTTGAAAGATTCAGAAGGAAACCTAGAGAGGTAAGGAGTTGCTGAGTTACCTGAAGATGTAACTTGACCTGGTTTGGAGACTGGCCTACTATGAGCCAGTCATCCAGGTAAGGAAAGATGGCAATTTTTTGCCTTCTTAGGTAGGCATTTGCTACTGTCAGGCATTTTGTGAACACCCTTGGAGCAGAGGTGAGGCCAAAGGGCACTGCTCTGAACTGGTAATGACCTGACGGCAGCTCGAACCTGAGGTACTTTCGATGGGAGCTTCTGATGAGAATATGGAAGTAGGCATCCTTGAGGTCCAGGGACGCTAGCCAGTCCCCTGGCCTTAGAGAGGGTAGAATAATTCCCAGAGTCACCATTTTGAATTTTGGTTTTAAAGATGCTTGTTTAAGTATCTGAGATCCAGGATGGGCCACCATTCTCCTGTCTTTTTGGGGTAGGAGTACCTGGAGTACAACTCATTTGCCCTGTGTAGGGTGGAACCCTTTCCACGGCTCTGAGAGCCAAGAGGGTAGAGACTTCCATCTTAGGGCAAGTGCCTCTGATGGAATTGCAGGTGGAAAGGATCTGGTTCTCATCTTTGGAAATTTTGTGAAGCTGAGAACCAGTCCCTGGCTTACTACTTCCAGGACCCACTTGTCTGATGTTAGAGACTTCCAGTCCTGGACAAAGTAAGCCAGCCTGCCCCCTACAGGTAGTTGAGAATCGACCCTGGCCACCCCATCAGGGTGCCTGCTTGGCAGGGGCTTTAGGCTGAGGGGTGGAAGCAGGGCTGCTTGTACCCCGTCTGCCTCTCCCTCTAAAGAACCCCTTCTGGGCGTAAGCTGAAGAAGAGGCCTGGGCTTGGTAAAAAGGCCTATGAAGAGGCCTGCTCCTGCCCCTGGAAGGCTGCCTTTGAGGAGTGGCCTGCCTTTCCTTAGCCTGTGCACTCCTATAGGTGGTCCTATACTCAGCCATTTTCTTCATGTAATTCTCTGTCTGCTCCCCAAACAGAGAATTACCCACGACAGGAAAATCCATGGCTTTAGACAGGGTATCCTGTGATAGGCTAGTACATCTGAGCCAAGCCATTCTCATGGCCACAGATGTAGCCATGACTCTTGATGACACATCATTAGAGTCCACTGCAGCATGGAATTGCACCTTGGATGCCTCAATACCATCAGCAGCACCTGCTCCAGCTCCTTGCAAGCTGGCCAGGGACCTGTTTTGCTAGAGCCATAACAGTATTCCATCTGGATTTCTGGTATCTGGCAACATAAGCCATATAATTTGCCCGTCTGAGTCCCAAGGATGCTGCCATGTACTGTTTCTTTGCCATGGCATCAATCCTCCTGGAGTCCTTGTCCGGGGGTGTGAAGCCAAGGGAATGTTTGCCTTGTCACAGGCTGCAGCCTGCACTACCCCAACATGGCTGCATTGTTGTGTGAGGAACTCCGTATCAGAGCCTGACAATGTGTACCTCTTGTCCATTCTCTTATCCACAGGAGGTATAGTGTGAGGAGTTTTAAGAATTTTTACTGTCTGTTTCCCAAAAGATTAATGCAAAGGAATAGACAGTCTCCTAGACTCTGGGATATCCATCATTTCCACATAGTCAGGCTCCTCTTGATCATCAACAGCTTCCTCCATAGGGAGCTGGAGGGTTTCAGCCACTTTTTTATAAAACATAAAATGAGAAGGGGACTCAGAAAGCCTAGGAGGAGACACTACTGAAGGTCTGTCTGGGGAGATGTCCGGTTCAATGGGCACATCCAGACTTTCAAATCCACATTCACTCTCCTCATACTCCTCTTCCCCCTCCTCCGGTTCATAAAATTTCTTCTAAACCATACTCTTGAACCGGTGGAACCGGCCGAACCGTACGCTTACCTGATGGTGCCGGTTCGGTCGGAACTGGGGAAAGCGACTGGACAATTTTAATCGCTTTGGCTATTTCTTCAGCAGTTGGAGAGGAAAGTTTTGGCTCCACACCAGCTGATTTCCTAGTCCTTTTTGCTGGAACCGACTCCTCCGAGTCGGCTCTCCATTTGCCTGAGGAAGTATCACCCTGGTCAGAGGGCACTCCCTCCGGTTCGGTTGAAACCGGTTGAAACCGAACCGGGTTGGCCATTCAGGTCAGCGGACTTTTTGGCCTCCCTTTCCCTGAGTCTACCAACTCTTTTCTCCAGAATAGCTGCAGGAAAATTTTTGCAAATCTGGCAGTCTGCATTGAGGTGGTCAAACCCCAGACAATAAACACAGGTGGTGTGGGGGTCAGCCTTAGCAAAGGCTTCCCCACAGACACTGCAGTGTTGAAACCCAGTGGGCCCAGTTTTTCTTTTGGGTTTCTCAGACATAGTGCCAGTCCTAACCAAACTTGCCCATTTATGGCAATCCGCCAAGCAAGACTCTCTTATCGGTTCCCAACCGTGTCACGGGTCATGGAAAAAAACGTAATAAAATCCATCTTTTTTAGAACCGATAACCACACTCTAAAGGACAGATTAATATATTTTAAACAACCTGATCAGTTCAAACCGAACCGATAAACCGTTTACAAGTTTCACACAGAAGAAAAAATGTAAAACCCATCTAGTACTCACAATACCACAGACAGAGCTTGAACCGACCGGTTGCGGTTTAAATTCGGTCAAAAAAACGAGAAAATAATACTTTAACTGACAAAATGAACCGAGCAGAAGGAGAAATCTCCAGAGCGACTGTTCAGTGAGGCGGAGTAAAGAATCTGACAGTTTGAGTTTGAAGAACAACAGACAGAGTTTTCAACCGAGCTCGAGCTCAGCATTCCATGCCTGGCATGGAAAGTTAACTCTTTCACCTCCGGAGCAGTTCGAAGGTTGGAACTCACTGCATATGTCGTAATATAGCAAGACTTCATGTTGTTTGAAGATGCTCTCTCCAGAGAACGCAGTGTCCCATAGGATGCTCTCCCCCAGAGATCTGAGTGCCCTATAGGATGCTCTCCCCAGAGGACTACGTGTTCCCTTAGGATGCTCTCCCCTAGAGAACTGAGTGCCCCACAGGATGCTCTCCCTCAGAGGACTGAGCACCCCGTGGGATGCTCTCCCTCAGAGGACTGAGGGCCCTATAGGATGTTCTCCCCAGAGGACTGCGTGCCCCATAGGATGCTCTCCCCCAGAGGACTGCATGCTTCATAGGATACTTTCCCCCAGAGGACTGCGTGCCCCATAGGATGCTCTCCCTCAGAGGACTGAGGGCCCCATCGGATGCTCTCCCCCAGAGGACTGCATGCTTCATAGGATGCTCTCCCCCAGAGGACTGCATGCCCCACAGGATGCTCTCCCCAGAGGACTAAGTGCCCCATAGGATACTCTCCTCCAAAGGACTGAGTGCCCCATAGGATGCTCTCCCCCAGAGGACTGCGTGCCCCTTAGGATGCTAGCCCCCAGAGGACTGAGTGCCCTATAGGATGCTCTCCCCAGAGGACTGCGTGCCCCATAGTATGCTCTCCCCAGAGGACTGAGTGCCCTATAGGATGCTCTCCCCAGAGGACTACGTGCCGCATAGGATGCTCTCCCCCAGAGAATTGAGTGCCCCATAGTATGATCTCCCTCAGAGGACTGAGGGCCCCATAGGATGCTCTCTTCCTTTATGTAGGAAGGGCTATAGACTCTGCTACAATACTGCCACCTGAGTGACCATGGGAACAGTTTAGTGGAGACTCTAAAGGAGGGAGGGAAGGATGGATGCTGTCCAAGCACCTTGGCAGCATACTTTATATGCTTGCTTGGAGCGCTCCTTGCATGCCTGCATCCATGTTGGAAGGGGGCTGATGACGTGAAAGACAAGGTAAGCATGCAGTCACACGCTGGATGATAGGGCTCACTAGGGACCTGGCCCAGATGACTCATCATCCACCATCACTTTGGAGTAGCTTACACAGAAGGGCCAACAGCTTGCCTGGCAGTGGCCAGGCCTGTTAAGCCTCACCTTGGGCAGGTAAATGGTTGGGGGAGGGATAAAGGAGGATATAAGCACCTGAGAAGTCTGTGTATGGGTTGCATGGTTGCCATCAGATGGGGGCTGCACTGGAGAAGGAGCATAAATAATATATATATTTTTTAATGAGAGTATGATGGTGAAAATGTTGTCTGGCTCACTCCCAAGCTGCTTTGCTTTGAGGAGCCCTTCATACTCAAATATGGGTGACATGGGGAGGATGGCCAAATGCCATGCTCCAACCAGGAGCATTCCAATTCTCACTTTAAGATCCTCCTCCCTCTTTCTAGTGCCTAACCTGGCTACACATGACCTAAGTGGCGGACGATAAAATAAATCACCGTAGTAATGATGTTTCTTCTGTAGTATGTTGAAGGGTTATAGGCTCTGCTACAATACTGCCACCTAGGTGACTGTTGATGGCAGTTCAGTGGAGTCACTAAAGGAGGGTGGGATAGATACTGATCAAGCTCCCCGCCCCGGCTAAACCAGCCAGGGGTGGGGCTATAAAAATAAAGGAGGCAATAATTGCCCCCCCCCGATGGTGCAACTGGGTTGGGGGGGTCTGAATGGTCCTAGGCAAGGGGCCCAAGAAGACAAGGGTGGTGACAAAAGAAAGGACAAGGGGGGGTATAAATCAGGAAAGCAAGAATAAGGAGTAAATGAGAGATAACAGAGAATGTAAAAGGGGAAGAGGTGGGTCGGGGGAGCTTCAAGGAACAGAACAGGCAGAAAGAGTGGGGAAGCAGGTGGGGAGGGAGTAAGGTATGGAGAGCCGTGTGTGCCAAAGCAAGGAAACTGGTAAATAAAATTCCAGACCCGGAAACCATCATGGCACAGGCTAGCCTGGATTTGGTGGCTATAATGGAGTTGTGGTGCACTGACAGCCATGACTGGGACATGGCCATACTGGGCTACTCTCTGTTCAGGAGAGACTGGGGAGAGAGGAGGGGTATTACTATATGTGAGGGAAGGAATCAAGGCAACGGAGGTACAGGGGCACCTAGATGAAAAGGAAGAGCTGAAGGTGCTGTGGATCATCCTGGAGACAGGCTCTGGGGCCGCTAACCGTACAGGGGTGGTATACAGACCTACAGCACAGGGAGAGGGGTTAATAAGGCACTAGGGTAAGCTATTCAGGATTGCAAGTAAGGGAGAGGTGCTGCTAGTTGGGTGATTTCAACCTGTCAAACATGGAGTGAAGCCTTCTAACTGCAGCTTTGGCAAGGAGCAGAGTCATCACTGACTCCCTACAAGGGACTTTTGTCAGGCAGCTAGTCAAAGAACCCACTAGGGATGATGCAGTGCTGGATCTGCTGCCTACAAACAGGGACAATATTGCAGGCATCACAGTAAAAAGTCCCCTCTGTACCAGTGATCACCATATAGCATGGTTTAACATTAAGATGGGAGTCTAAACCACATGAGGGCAAGGGTTCTGAACTTTAGGGGGGTGGATTTTAAGAAATAGAAGACTGCCTCAAGGGGTGGGGAATTACCCGGGATGGAGTAGCGGCACAGAGGGGAAAACTAGGGAAGGCATAATTAAAGGGGAACAGTCAGCACGAAGTGCCCACCCTTAAGTGTGAGGCTGGTCCCAGTGCACACTCTGTGTGCAAAAACATTTTGCTTTGCTTACTGTAGTATAGCAGATTATATCAAACTAATTATGCTTAGTTCTTGGTTGATAACTTAATTTACTCTACTCGCCTCCCCCTGGAGAAGGAGAGCAGTCGCGGGACGCTCGATCCTTCTCCCCTGGCTGGCCCTCTGACGTCCCCAGATCTGTTCCCGAACCCGGGTCATCGGTGATCAGAGCTTATATAAACTATACATAAACAGCCAAACTAGTAACTTTAAGCCCAAGGATTTACGGTAGCTGTCGATAGAGTCAACTGTAAGAACCCTGTTACTGTAGCAAATGCCCTTAACCAAAGCTTCGCTGATCTCTCAGCCTTTACCAGAGCATTCTCCCATAAATTTTACCTTCTTCTGACAAGAGCCAGCTGTACTACCCTTTTTCTACATCAAAGCTGTCAGATTTACAGAAGTGCGAAAACACCTTATGCAGATTCCTTTAACCAAATCTGCTGGCTCCAATGAAATTGAGGGTGACAACCCTGCAGCGCAGAGCACCAGAATTTTTTACTTGTCCCTAACCTCCTAAATGGTCCCTGATCTATGGAAGATCTTGCACGTAGCACCTCTGTTGAAGACAGGTAATAGTAAAAACAAAAATTAGAATTACAAGCTCGAAGTGATCCTTCCTGTGCTCAACAAGATTCCTGAGAAATTGTTGGCTTTCAAACTCGCTGACTACCTTACCAACCATAACTTCCTTTCTCCCATACAGCACAGTTTACAGAAAAAACACAGTACTACCACTGCCCTCCTATCACTCACCACTAACACTACCTCCACCATGGATAGGCATAAGCTAACAGGTACAGTCTTCACTGACCTTACAGAGGCCTTTGATTTAGTAGACCATTCCCTGTGCTGTGTAAAACTTGGTAACCTGGCTATTTCATCCACAGCTCTGCCCTTAAGAGCTACAGTACCTAGCAAATAGACACCAATGTGTTAGGTTTGGTCCTTCCCTGTCTGAGCCTGCCGCTGTAAGAGTTGGGCTCCCTCAAGGGTCAATACTGAGCAATCCTTTTCTCCCTTCACATAAATTCCATCCACTAACGTCTCACACACAGTACACCCATCCTCTATGCAGATGACTTCATCCTTTTTAAGAGCTTCAATGGCATTTCTGATATCAGTCAACAAGCGTCAGCTAATCTCCAATCTGTACAAAAATGGCACTTTTCTAAATGGCTTCTCATGAACATCAAGTCTCAGCCCATGCTATTTGCCTCAGTCCCCAGGTTAAAGAGCAGTCAGTCTCCACTGTCAGTGTCTTGTGAGAATGGAACATGTCTGGTCTCAGTTTCCTCACTAAATTTTAGAAACATAGAGAAACATAGAAAGTGATGGCAGAAGG
This sequence comes from Neoceratodus forsteri, assembly GCA_016271365.2. Taxonomy (NCBI): domain Eukaryota; kingdom Metazoa; phylum Chordata; order Ceratodontiformes; family Ceratodontidae; genus Neoceratodus; species Neoceratodus forsteri. The sequence goes on along the minus strand of CM057454.1, from coordinate 1,072,799,847 downwards.
GGACCGCAAAGTCCATCTACTCTGCCCAAGAACCTACCTGGTGCTATTTCCCCCAACCCCTCCTTTGCCTTTTTGTATGCTATCATTATGTCTATCCCATGTGTTCTTGAACTCACTTACCATTTTGGCCCCCACTACCTCCTTGGATACGCTATTCCATGGGTCCACCACCCTTTCTATAAAGAACTTCCTTGTTACGCCTGAACCTCCCTCCCTTCAGCCTCATGTCATGCCCTCTCATTCTCTCATACTCTTTCAACTGCAAAAGCTCCTGAGTGTTAACCTTATTTATACCCCTCATATATTTAAAAGTCTCAATCATGTTGCCCCTCTCCCTCCTCTGTTCCAGGGAGTACATGTTGCATTCCCACAGCCTGTCCTGGTATACCATATGGTGCAGTCCCGGAATCATTTTCGTGGCCCTCCTCTGCACCACCTCAATTCTATGTTCCTTCTGAGATGCAGTCTCCAGTACTGTACGCAGTACTCCAAGTAGGGGCACACCAGCGCCCTGGTACAGTGGTAACACCACCTCCCTCCTGCGACTCGTTATTCCCCTCCCGATGCAGCCCAGCATGCCACTTACCTTTAGTGACACCTTTTCGCACTGCTTACCCATTTTCAAGTCTTCTGATATAATGGCCCCTAGGTCCCTCTCCTGGCTGGTGGAGGCTAGTTTCTCTCCTCCCAGGTAGTAATCCTCTCTGGGATTGTTTCCGTCCAAGTGCATGACTTTGCACTTTTTGGCACTGAATTTCAGCTGCCATGTTTCCAACCACACCTCCATTTTCTTCAAGTCTGAAGTCATACTCCTCATGGTGTCGTCAGAAAATAGACACATGTTACCTTCCAGACCATTTGCAATGTCTGCTATGAACACACTGAAGAGTAGGGGACCCAGTTTTGAACCCTATGTTACCCAGCTGGTCACCTCCCTCTCTGCTGAAAATACCCTGTTTACCTGAACCCTCTGTGTTTTAGCTCTCAGCCAGCTGCTCACCCACTCAACCACCTCTCTGCCCACCCCCATGTAGTACAGCTTCCTTACCATCCTTCTGTGTGGAACAGAGTCGAAGGCTTTGCTAAAGTCCAGATAGACGATGTCTACTGTTGCTCAGGTGTCAGCGTGGCTCAGTTGGTAGCACATCCGCCTCTGGACCAGAAGGTCGTGGGTTCTCGCCCCACACCGGGATTGAACTTGCACCTGAAAATCACTGGCATCAGAGTGCAGTATTAGGGGGTGCTGTACTGCTGGGGTGTGCCGTCCTTCGGATGAGACATTAAACTAAGGTCCCTTCTGCCCATCCTGGTGTTGTCCTGGTGGGTGTCCAGGTGGAAGTAAAAGAACCCAGGGCACTCTTCGCAAAGAGCAGGGAACATTCCCAGTGTCCTGGCCAACACTCCCCTTCCCACAAACCGGTTCATGTAATTATCCAGGCTGTGGGTGGGTGATGTGCGATATGGCCGCCACCACATATTCAGTCACTTCACTACCAGTCTAGCATTGCTTGTAAAGCGCTTTGGGATACTGTGTATGAAAAGCGCTATATAAATGCTGATTCTTCTTCTTCTTCCCAGATCTACTATCCTTGAACCCAGTCGAAGAAGTCGACCAGGTTAGTTTGGCAAGACCTACCTGCCATTAACCCATGCTGTTTTGGGTCTTGCTGTCCACTGGATTCCAGATACGTTATGATTCTCTGTCTGAGTAGTGTCTCCATCAGCTTCCCTACCGCCGATGTGAGGCTTACTGGACAGTAACTACCAGCCTCCTACCTGCTTCCTGCTTTGTGGAGTGGGACCACTGTTGCCCTTTTCCAGTCCTCTGGCACGGTCCCATTCTCTAGTGATTTGGTGAATAGTTCTGCTAGGGGTGCTGCTAGTACACGTCCCAGCTCCCTGAGAACTATGGGTGTCACGTGTGACCCATCATTAGACTTCGCGATCCATGTAGCCTCTTCCTATAATACAGTGAATTCTAGGTTAGGGGTTTCCTTCAAAGTCAGAGCTGCCGCAGTCCAAGGCACCTTACTCCCTGAATTCCTATATGGGTTGTTAATTTTCTTTTCAGCATCCAGAACTGTCCTGTAAAAATGGGATGTGGCTTGCTAGAGATTCCAGGGATGTGCCTGAAATCTTCTGGGGTGAAGGCATTTATGTTCGCCACCCCTGCCCTTTGGAATTCTCTACCCAATCGGTTACAGGAGTGCACGACTGTGGAGGGGTTTAAGCAACCATTAAAAATTTATTTATGGAACCAAGCTTTTTGTGATTAATTATAGATGTTATTAGTGTGATTTAATTGTTTGTTGCGCATGTAATTTTAATCATGTTAAGACGCCTTGGTTGTTGAAAGGCGCCATATAAATAAAGATTATTATTATTATAACAACATCTGCAGATTTGCCTTGGCCCCCACCTAACGTACTCACCAATGAATCTTGTATTCAAAACTTAGATGGCCAGCGCAGCAGCAGTGCTACTGCTTGTGATGCTGGCAACCTGGGTTCAGAAGCAAGGCTGCACCGCTGGAGGGCCAACTGGGTGAGGATGGTGGAGCATCTCAGGGATACTTGCCTCCTCAGGGGGAGGAAGGAGGGCTACAGTTCTTCACTGCTTTACTGCCACCTGGTGTCCATAGGTGGTGACTGCACACAGGGACACTGGAAGAGGGAGGGGGATGTTGCCACACTCAGGTACCATGCATGCCTGTGTGTGCGCATTGAGCAAAGGGGCCTCTGCCAATATCCAGGTGTGGGAGAAAAACTGGAAAAATGCCAGCTGCCACAATATGCCATCTGCCGCCACAGTATGCCACCTGCCAACCCTTGCAGGCCCCACTCTGCCAACCGTGGCTCCACTGTCAGGACTGAAAATGAATGCCACAGGAGGAATGGGGCACCCTACAGTGGCTCCACCCTGGGGGGCAATCCAGGGAAGAACATGGCAATGCACAGGTCCCAGGGATGGCACGTGATGGGACTGGGGGAGTGGCAGAACTGAAGTAGAGCCAGTCAGAGGAAGGTGATAAACAAAAAAAGAAAAACTTAGATGGCGCCCCATCTGCCCTATGCAACTATATGTTGGGAGGTGTCATTTGTAACACAGTAGTTAAACAGTCTCCAGTGTCCCTTGCCTCACTTTTACTGCTTGGCATATTATCTTATCCCCTAAGGTTGGCTAATCCTGCTCTATTGTCTATACCCAAGACCAGACCTAAATTAGGTGAGACTGCCTTCTCATACTGTGCTCCTAAATTATGGAATTCTATCCCGGCTATGATTCATCAGTGTCTATCTAGCCTGTCCTTCAAGAGTGGATAACGCCCCCTACCTATGTAAGGCTACTACATGGTTCTGCCCCTAGTCGATTTATAACTGGGTTTTGGGTTTCCCGTTTGGTGTATGATAGTACCCCAGCACCATGAGCCTTTGCACTTGTTATTATCCTGTATACTAGTTCTTGCTGTAGGTACATTGATTTGTACTAGGTACCCTGTACACTAGTTCATGCTGTATGTACCTTGCTTTGTACCTTGTTTGCCAACCCCAACATTCCACTATGTATTCTACATTGTATTTTGGACATTTGTAATGTCCATCGTGTGTCATTGGCATTTTTTTTCCCTTTTTGTGATCTCCCAGATTGTGCCTGAAAAGAAGCAACTGCTTTGTCTCATGCACCAACCTGGTAAATAAAAACTTAAAAAAAAAAAAAAAAAGTAAATAGCTGGCCCGGTGGCACAGAGGGTTAAGGTGCTGGCGTCTTACCCCAAACCACACCAGCGACCGGGGTTCCAGAATGGACTTGGGCGCCAGACGGCTGGCAGGGGAAGGAGAAGGATCGAGCATCTGGAGGACTGCTCTCCCTCTCCTGCTGGGCTAAGGAGAGGCATTGTTTGTAGCATGCCCCTGTGATCTAGGTACTGCAGATGCGACGCAGGGAACCGAAGGAGGAAAACACAGAAAATGGCGCCTCCAAACCGCCGGATGATGGCCGTCCAGACCAGTGCCTCCTTCGAACTCCGAAAAGCTGACCCGACCTCGGCAGCACCCAGGGCCAATGCCTAGGCTGCCAGGTCATTCCTCCTCAGAAGAGAGGAGGACCCATCCGACGAAGGGTCATGTCAGGTTATCCTGAGGTGGCTGTGATGTGGGGTCGGGATCAGCGTCAGAGCCGTGTGGGAAAGCGTCCTTGGCAATTGGCCTGAAAGAGTGGTAGTTGGGGGCGCAGGGGAGATAAACAAATAACACACACACACAAAAAAAAAAAGGCAAATGAAAATATTTAACAGTGTTAAACACATCCATAATGCCTGGGAATATAAAATATACATGCTGCATAAAAACACACAACAAACAATTAATTGCATAATCAGTACATCAAAGAAACAGAAAACTAGCAAGCAAGCAAAACTTTATTTGTTAAACGCTATTCCACACGTGATCATTGCGTTGTACCTATAATCTATAAACAGTTCAGTTCAGATGACTGATTATAAGTGGGCAACTTCATAATTCAAATAAATGCCAGTCTATATAAATAAGTTTTAAAGGCAAATCTGAAGGCCTCAATGGTCGAGCACTCTCGAATCTGGCAAAGTAGTGAGCTACATAGGGTCAGCACAGCAAATGCAAATGATCTTGCTCCAGAATTTTTGAAACAGACTCTAGGAACCTCTAGCAATCCCTTATCAGTGAAGCGGAGATGATGGAGGGGGCGGTAAGGGCAAAGGAGATCTTGAAACTACCGCAGTCCCTGTCCATGTAGGGCCTTATAGGTCAATAACATGACCTTGAAGGTGATCCTTCACCCAACCGGCAGCCAGTGCAGTCCGCGGAGCACAGATGTGATATGGCAAGATCTCGGTAAGCCTGTCAACAACCTAGCAGGTGCATTCTGCACCAGCTGCAGGCGGCAATGTCTACCCCTGACAGCCCTCGATATAGAGCATCGCAGTAATCAAGGTGGGATGCCACAAAGGCGTGGACCAACGTTGAAATATCGTCAGGCAGGATCAGGTATTTTATCCAGGCGATATTCCTCAGATGGTAAAAAAAGTTCTTGACAACAGCTGACACCTGAAACTTTAGTGTCAGCCCATCACCAAGTATAACGCCCAGATTTCGCACCTGATCAGAAGTCGTCAGCTGGCTGCTCCCCAGCCAAAGCCCGGATGGCTGCCCAGCCGACAACCCCTCTGCCCGACAACCTGGGCCCACAACCAATACCTCTGTCTTATCCAGATTCAGCCTTAACCAGTTGGCATTCATCCCATCCTGAAACTCAATGAGGCAGTTGTTAAAGACCAAGGCAGCATCATCCTGCTCAGGCACAAAGGACATGTACAGCTGAGTATCGTCTGCATAGCAGTGAAAACTCAGCCCGTACTGCCTTACAATGTCTCCTAACAGCAGCATGTACACCGAGAACAACATGGGCGAAAGCAAAGAGCCCTGAGGCACCCCACAAGATGGGGAGAGGGGCAGAGGAAAAATCCCCGACTCTACCCTCAGAGTCCGGTCTGTGAGGAAAGAATGAAACCATCTGAGAACTGTCCCAGACAGCACACAGACCAGCCGCAGCACTCCAGTAACACACCATGGTCCACAGTGTCAAATGCTGCAGAAAGATCAAGGAGAATCAAGATTGACTGGCTCCTCCAATATCTCGCTATCAGGACATCAAGTACCTGAACCAGCACTGTCTCAGTACTATGCCTCTTCCTGAAACCAGACTGGGAGAGGATCGTAGCTATCATGTTGGTAAGATGCTCATTCAGTTGCAACGCGATTGCCTTCTCAATAACCTTGCCCACAAAAGGCAGGTTAGAGACAGGCCTGTAGTTAGTGAGACAGTCAGGGTCGAGAGAAGCTTTCTTCAGAAGGGGGTGTACCACCGCCTCCTTCAGGGTGTCCGGAACACCCCCGTCTCCAACGAGTACCTAACTATCTCAGCCAGGACTGGTCCGATGACTTCCATGCACCCCACCAGGAAGCGCATTGGACCATGATCCAAACTACAGTTAAGTCGGTCACAAACTCTGGATGATCTTCACGATCACCACTTGGTCAAAATCGGTCCAGACAGACTGGGAGCCTGTAACCTCCCACCGATCACCGCGATGCCCATTTGAACGAGCCACACAGATCTCCAATCTGATGGTATCAACCTTATTTGCAAAAATTGTAAACTAAATATTTATGATGATTCTAAAATTTGTACTGTTTTTTTTTTTCAATATGACTATGGGTAACTGGAAGAAAGTAGAGTAGCCAAGAGCTAAACAGGCATTACAAATTTCCCCTAACTATTCTGCTATGTATCTCATGTAATTTCTTTGTGGTGAAACCATAAAGGAATGGCTGGTGTGGGCTACAGATAGTTTGTTAAACAAATTAGGTGGCTCTTGAGATAAAATAACCTTTTGGAAAAAGACAGTCATTATATAGTACCCTGTTTGCTAGAGAAAGAAAGGTGACATCCTGGTACAGTTTACAGCAATGGGTCCTGGGATGGGCAGAAAACTGCAAAATCGACAAGCATTATTACGTGCAACTTTATAATTGTCAGCAACAGAGGGAATGTTACACAGTAAAAGTGAGCTACACTCCAGGGTGGAAAGTAAACATTTGTTTAACAAACATGCATTTAGATGCAGCTGTTAAGGCTTTAATATGGTATAGGTCACCAAATGTTTTATTTTTTGGGATAACCATATCTACATGGGCAGAAATAGAGACGTTCTGATCCAATAATATACCTAAACATTTAAAGGCGATGACTGCCTAAAGTTCTTCACCATTAGGTTCTACTATGGAGAGTGAATCAGACACTCACGCTAACTTTTTTGCAGTGCCAAAAAAAAATCATCATTTTAATTTCGAAAAGTCTAGCCTGCAACGTAAAACTATAGCTGAAGAGTCTCATAACTTTTTTGTAACTTGAGTTGGAGATCTGATACAAAAGAGCTCTTGTGTAGAACTGAGTAATGAACCTAGATAATGATTTCTGAATTAGGACAGGCAGATGGAATGTCAGCAACAAATATGGAAAACAATAACAGTCCTACTCTTAATTGTAACTGGACTGGAGACAACTGATCCAATTTTACCTGCCGATTTTTATTACATAAATTATTTTTAAAGCTTCCTTTATTGCATTAAATTAATTCAATTACATCAGCTGAAAGGCATTTGTTCAAAATTTCATATTTGGATAATTCTTATACAATGCAAAAGACATCAAATTGTAAGCAGCGTGGTTGGAATTAGTCCTTAAAGGAGATAGAAAATGTTTGCTAACGTTTTTAACTGTTAAATACACAGAAGTAACCAACAATGATCTGTGTATGTGTCTTTTTTTATTGTCAATGTTTACAGTGCTTTTTTATATGCTCTTTATTATTGTTGAAGCTACTATCGGCTTTACAGATTTTTTTTTCCATTATCGGGAGTCGGCACATGCCAGGTTTTGAAATGCTGACATCACTGACTTCCATTCAGCATGAAAATAACATGCCAGATGGATTTGTAAAACTGTTTCAGTGAACAAGTACTACACAACACATTACACAAATGCTGATGACACTTGACATCTGTAAAATATGCCAACTGAAAAATAGTATCAGTATTCAGTGACTGGTGACTGCTGACCCCCCCCCACCCCTGCATGTCATCTTAAAAATTCCTGAGATGTTACCAGGAGTCATTATCACAGACAGTGTATTTGTTAACAAAAATCAAAAAAAATTTACTTTGTGTCAAGAGAAAGTTTGCCCTGAGTGACTGTATGCTCCCCATCATCCTGGTCAGTATATCTGGCTGAAGACTGTCCCTAGCTTATTGACGAACATCAAAAACTGGGAGTGGGGGCCAGCCCGTCGGCACGGCAGTAGCGCTACCGCTCGCGACACTGGCGACTCGGGTTTGGGAACGAGCCCGGGAGCTGGAGGGCCGGGGGGAGAAGGCTGAGAGGCCGCAGGACTGCTTGCCTTCTCCAGGGAGGGAGGGGGGACAAGGTTCGGAGCTTGACTGACCCCAGGCGGAGGCCTGGGGTACAGCAAGGGCCTGACCAAACCAGGAGGGGTGGGCGTACAGACGCCGGGCGAGTTCGCTTCTTGACGCCAGGGCGATGGCAATCTTCCAGAAAGAACAGGGGAAAACACCTCCATCGCCCGGTAGACGGCCAGCACAGACCTTCAATGGTCCCCTGCCTGTCCCACACGGTGACCCGGAATGGGCAATGTTAGTTTACGGTTTGGCTCCTCAGAATTCTCATCCCCGCCTGGGGGTAGATCCAAGGCTTATGGGGGACCACCGTGAGGCTCCAGGCATGGAAGGAACCGAGGCAGATGCCAGGTGCTCCAAGAAGCGGAGCGAGGGGGAAGGAAGGACGGAAAAATACAAATTAAAAAAAAAAATGGGTGGTGCATCCTCCTTCCATTTTAATGTCTCTGGGGTGGGGTGGGAGGGAAGAAACTGCGCTGCCTTCCTTTCCGGATGCCAAAAAGCAGGCATGTTGATGTGATTCCCAGCCGCTCAGTTTTCAGAGTTCTTAGGGCTGAATGGAGTCCATGAACAATGCACATCGCAGTTAAGATGAGTGCAGTGAGGCACCTGGTGACATTTCTGTGCACCCGGGTCCCCATTCAATTCAGGAGGCTGCTGCTGGGGAGGGAGGGAGGGAGGTGAAGACAGCCAGCTGCAAGCTGGGAAAGAAATTATGTCAGCCGAGGCTGGTGGTGCTGCTGGGCTAGGTAAATGCGGCCACAGGTAAGCTAAGCTCCCAAGGGGGAGGGGGTAACTTACATTAACCAGGAGAGTAGGATGAGATTGTGGACCATTTAGGAAAAAAAGTAAGTTTTCACTATTAAAAAATGCATTGTCTGTGATAACGACTCCCGATAACATCTCAGGAATTTTTAAGATGACCTGCAAAAGGGGGGGGGGGCATATTTTACAGCTATTAAGTGTCATGAGCATTTGTGTAATATGTTGTGCAGTACTTGCTCACTGAAACCGTTTTACGTATCCATCGGACAAGCTGCCTTCATGCGAGTCAGTGATGTCAGCATTTCAAAACCTGGCACGTGCCAACTCACGATAATGAAAAAAAATAATCTGTGAAGTCGATAGTAGCTTCAACCATAATAAAGAGGGTATAAAAAAAGCACTGTAAAAATTGACAATAAAAAAAGATATGCACACAGATCATTGCTGGTTACTTCTGATATATTTTAACAGTTCTAAACATTAGTAAATCATTTCCTATCTCCTTTAGGATACCCCTTGTCCCTTTGTTTTCAAGGCTGTACAGGTTATGCCTTTATCATATATTCTAACTCTTTACCTTTACTCCTGGCTTGGACCATCTTTGTCACTCTCTTCCATACTTTTTCAAGTATGTTATATCTTTTTACAGTGTGGTGATCAGAAATGAATACAGCATCCTAAGTGGCGACTGATCCAACACACACTGTTCTCTTTGACGCCTTCCTCCTTGATTTGTATTCTATTAGTAGAGTTATGCTATACATTCCCACTGCACAGATTGGGGCTTCACCTCTCCAATCCCCCCTGCACGCACCATAAGAAATTAAGAGAATAAGTACCTCAGCACTCATAAAATTCCCTCAAAGCTCCGGTGCAGCCAGCATTTTCATGATGACGCTCCTAAACCCCTCCCCGGGATCTTGCTGGTAATACCACAAGACAATGACGCTGCATTGCCCCTACCATAATACTGCCGTTATGTACGGAAATAAAACTATACATTTCAGAAACCCAGTATGCCTTTTTTACTGAATTTGCCTAAATCCCATGGGTATAGAAGGCATACCCACGGGACATAAGCAACTTCAGTAACAATGGCACTGGGCATCAGAATATATATATATATATATATATATATTTATATATATTTATATTTATATTTATATATATATATATTTATATTTATATTTATTTTAACAGTCACTCCGCTCTGTCCTCGGGCAACAAGGTCTTACATTAACTGGTGTCCAGGACCGTCCCTATGCATTGAAGGTGTTGGCAAGGGGAGAGGCAGGACTTCAGCAAATTTACCATGATCCCCAGTTCCTGGAAAAGGTAAAGAGTGCACTTCAGAGTCGGAACTAGGCATTCCCTGGTGGGGGGCTGTTAACAGCCAGTCTTCCAGGTAGAGAAATACACAGAAGCCCTGCCTCCTTAATGTTGCCGCCACAACTGCCATGCATTTGGTAAATATCCAGAGGGGCTAAGGAAAGGCCAAATGGGAGGTCTGAAATTGGAGGTGAAGGAAGCAACAATGGGCAGAAAAGACTTGGATGTGCAGATAGGCATCCTGCATGTCCAGCGAACAGAGCCAATCCACCTGGTACAGCAGGGATAGTAATCCTTGAAGGGATGCCATCCTGAAGCATTTGTACTTGATGTACAGGTTCAGACTGCTCAGGTCAAGGATAGGCCAGAGGTCCCTGGTCTTTCTGGGAAAGAGAAAGAAGTGGGAGTAAAACCCTCTTCCCCACTGAGCCTCGGGAATGGGCTCTATGGCCCTTTTTTGAGGAAGAGCTTGAATGTCCTCCCACATCAGGAGCAGGTGAACAGGAGGATAAGTAGAGTAGACCAGAGGATTTTCTGGTGGCCACTCCAGAAATTTCAGGGTGCAACCTTGAGCCATAAGCTAATGTTCATGGTCACTGCTCACCACCCTGAAAGGTGGAGGGAGAACCAACCCCCAACTGCCTCCCTTGGACCCGTGCTTGGGGGGGGGGGTCAGTTAAGGAGTCAGGAGTTAGGGGCCAGAGTGGGCAGGGGGACTGCAGACCTCTGGGAGCATGAGTGGCAGTGGCTGCAGGGGCACTGGTATCCTTATGTCTGTGTTGGCCCTTGGTGAATGGTCCTCAGGACTGCATGCAGGGAGTACCGATGAAAGGACTGACATTGGTTTGCTCTAGGCTGGGTATGGTAGAGTGAATGAACCGACCTAAGGGCTTTACCTGACTCTTACAACTTAGAAATGAGGTCCTGGACATCACCTCCAAAGAGGACAGAGCCCCGGAAGGGAGCATCTAAAATGTTGGTCTGGGTCCGGTGGCACTGAGGGTTGAGGCGCTGGAGGCCACACCTCGCGCCACGCCGGTGACCCGGGTTCAGGAGCAAGCTCGGGTCGGCAGGAAAGGAGAGGATTGAGCATCTGGAGGACTGCTCTCCTCTCCTGGGGAGGGTGGGTGGATGACTCCCCGGCGTGAGCAGCTCCCAGCAGAGGCTGGGAGTGCTACAGTCCGGGATCATGCTGACGCAAGGGGAGGAGCCTCGGCAGACGTCTGTGGGCTGGGTGCGGGAGCACACCCGGCCACACTAGACATCACTGCACATCTGGGCTCTTAGGGGGAGCTCTCTAAGAACAGGGAAAACACCCACTGGCTGGGGGGTAGACGTCACCTACCCCCACCTTCAGCACCGGATCCTACCCACTGTGGACCTGGTCTTGGCGTCACCTCCGCCCACGGAAGCACCGGAAAAAAGCGCTGAGGAGCAGAAGGCGGCCCCACTCCGCGGGGAGGTGGATTCCGGAGGGATTGCTCCACAAAGTATGTCGCGGTTGTGCCCAAGACTGCTATACAGCTGGGAGGATTTAAGGTAGATGGAGAACCGGTAGGTTGACTGAAGGGGCCCCAGCCAGCGGTGACGAGGGGGAAATAAAGTTGAGAAACAAAATAATTAAAATGTTGGCCTGGATATCCAGGGAAAAACCAGAAACCTGGCGCCATGATTAGCGCTGGAGGCAAATGCTGGTGGTAGCCCCATGGCTGGAGGTGTCGATGGCATTGTAAGATACCCAGAAGATATGGCTGCCCACATCTGCACTCAAATTAAACAGCTGGGCAAGCCAAGTCTTGGTGGAATCTTCAGACAGCATCTAGGCAAGGTCCCTGGCTTGGTCCCAGAGAGCATTCTGGTACTGTACCATAGGGGTCAGATAGCTGATGGCCCTAATGGCCAAAGTAGCTGAGGCAAAGACCCATTTGTCAATCTGGTCAAGCTGCTTAGATTCCTAGTCTGAAGGGAGAGTGTTGAGGTGCTTAGGCTTCCTGGTACGGTCATGGGCAGCATTAATGAGTTGGGGGACCCACTATATGATAACAGAGATGCATCTTGAAAAAGCGTGAACATGTTGACCGTTATGGGTCAGCCTGAAACAGCAGTCTAGTGTTTTTAGAGAATTATTTGTTTTATTATTTAATTTAGTCATTTTTTTCTAAAGATTTTATTAAACATATCATATATAAATACATAGACATATAAGAAAAGTAATAGAAAACATGTTCAGAGAGTTAATATTTCACTATTTACTTAGTCAAGTTATTTTACTTTAGTCTAACTAGGGACTTGAAGGGAAGTAGATTAGTGAGGTTCTTGCATCTCTCGGGGGTTAGAGAGGTAGTTTCCTTAAATGCTACAGTTTGTTGCTGTAAAGTTGTGTGTTACATGTAGTTATGCATAGTGTGAAGTAAAACATTTGTTTCCGGACGACTTTTTACTAGTGTACGTTAGTTGCTAGTGTTTACCGTTCATTGTTAGTGTTTTGGCATTCTTGCAGCCACCTTGTTCAGTCACTGAGTACTTTGATGCCGATCTGCCTGTGGGATATTTTCCTGTGGAGGATGTGACCACTGTTGGGAGTCCTGCGCCAATCGAGAGTTCTGCCGCTTCCAAACTACGAACCTCATCGACTGCCTGTGGACTGAAGGTGTTTGAGGTGGGGAGTCTGTTCTGCAGGAGTGACTGTTAAGGATTATCTCCTGGAGGAACAACTGTGGAGCTGGTGTGGATATTCTCCTGGGGTCCCCGTTGCTCGCTTGGCGGGTGTTTGCCCTGCTTGGCCTTTACCACAAGGAGGTTGCAGGGGATGCCCACTGGAAGGTGTGGCGGTGCTGTATACCTTGGGGGTGACCCGGATGCACTTGTCAGAGGACGACTGCAGGCCAGGGGCCCTACTCCACGGGTTAGCCTAGGCTTGGGCGTTTGCCTCCTGGGGTGGTGCAGTGGTGAACTGGTTGGCAAGGAGCTCCTGCAAGATCTTTTTGGGACTGTGCTACAGTTATTGCATTGGGGTAGCTGTCCTGGTTGAACTGCTTAGCAGTGAGGTGTCAGGGTGACATGCACAGGAGGGTGATGTGGCCTTGAGTACCTGGGGCTCATCCCAGTGTATGCGCTGGAAGATGCGTGCTGCTTGGGGGCCCAGATTCCAAAGGGCTGTTTGGCCTGGGCGGACTGCCCTAAATCGCAATTTACTTGTACTAAAGACCGGAGTGGAGCAACATCTTTCTATGGATTTAGTCCTATTGGAAGACATTGGTGGTACAGTATTTCCTCCATTGTGCTGTGGATCATGCAGATCCTAGGATCAAATACACATTGATTTGGGAGGCTGTGAGAGATCCTCATTGACTCCACTAACACTGTTTGCAAGAATTTGAACTGTAGTAGTGGGAGTACTGCAGTTTTTTGTACTTTTTACTATCAGGCAGAAGGTGGGGGGTGAGAGTTCCATCTCTGCCTTGTTTCAATCAGGGCTGGCGTTAGGCCCCCGCCGACCCCCGGATGTAAGGACAGTCAGCACTTGAAGCTGTAACTCTTCCAAAATCCCTGCTGCACTCCCAAGTCCCATATATGCAAAAATACACTGTCTGTACACACACAAAAAAAGTTCATTTTTCAATTAGAAAAGCAGCAGCCCAGCATTACATACCTTCCTAGTTAGTAGTTCCTTCGTTTATACATTTTTTCATATTCGTATCGCCTCGCTAGCCTGTTCGTGTCACTATTCATGCTGCCCGGCCGGGGCCTGCTGCCTGCCTGATTTCCTTTCCCTAGGCAAGTTAGGCAACTCACTGGCAAGCTGAAGTTGGGAACCGACCGGGCCGCAAGGTCACTCCGCATCTGCAAACACAAAGAAGTCAGGGGCCCCGCCGATCTCATTCTCAGCTGCTCAAACAGTTAAAAACAAAAAATCATCCTGTCCGCTTGTGCATGTCCATGCTGTCCTGTCCACAGAGACTGCAAGAAGGATGTATGCTTCCACATGTTCCCCTATTGTTCTGCACATCATGGTGACGTGGAGGTGCTGTTGGAGCCAATCAAAGGGCTCCACTCAGTCCCTTGCTGTTATTGTACCTCCTCCCCCTCGGACCTGAAACATCTGGTCCCCACTCAGGTCCGTGACTGTTGCATAAAGATGATCCCTCCGGCACTCTTGGAACTATTCAGCCGAAGACCAGTTCCAGAGCATCGGAGAGAATCCTGCTGTTGAGTTGCTAACTTGGAGGGGGGAGAGAGAGAGAGAGAGAGAGAGAGAGAGAGAAGACCACTGCATCTGAAGCCAGCCAGCCAACTAGTCGCTACCCGGTTCCTGATCTGACTGCTGCCAGCCTGCCGTTATCCTCACTGCCGCCAATACTGCCCTGCTAGTGCCCTCAGTACTGCTTGCTGTGCTGACTGCTGTTTCTGTAAATCACTTATTTCTTTTAAGAAATAATAACTCTCAGCAGGAGGCAGCAGCAGCTTGCCAGAAGCCCACAAATCCACTGTAAACTATTGGTGCCCGGATTTGAGGAGATTTACACCCTCACCAGAGTCAGAGGCCAAGTTTTCTTAGGTATGTATGTATTTGCTTGACTTCAATGCTTGTGCTAAATTAAATACTGATACAGTTAAGGTAGGGATAGTTGGGACTGGGAGATGAGATGGCTGCTACTACTGACTGTTAAAGCCAAGAGGGTACTGCATAGACAGAGAGCAGCAGAAATAGAAAAAGTACATGCTTGCTTGCTTTAGATGAGGTTACTAACAATTGAGATCAGGGTTTTGCGGTGTGTGTTTTTGTTTTTATGTAGGTACTGAGATCGGATAAGGATAGACAGGCAATTCTAGTGAGGGGTAGGAGGAAATAGTGTTTAACACACCTTTCATGGCTCCAAGGTGGAACACCAAGCTATATTCAGAAACATTAATATAGCTCTAGCGTTAATGACTTTTTTTACATGTCTGTCATTTTTTTAATTGACCAGATTCTGTAATCTTCCAGGTTGTTCTGTGGAACATTAATTGGGTTAGTTATGGTAAAGTTAAGTGGTGTTAATCCTGGAGGTTATGTTCCTCAGTACAGGCCACTGTCCCTCACAATGGGAGTAAAAGACAAAATGTGGGAGACCTCCTCAAATCTTACAGATCGAGTCATATATAGTAGGTCCATGGACCAGGGCTAAATGGGGTACTCCTGCAGACTGGATGGGCTGTAGGTCTTTTTCTGCCACCATTGTCTATGTTTCTATGAATCTCACTGTGGAAATAGATGCTTCAAACAACATGAAGTCTTGCTATATTATAGACATTAGCAGTTTGTTCCAGCTCTAGAACTGCCCTGGAGTGAAATGGTTAAAAACATTCCAAAATAGAATTTTGGCACGAGAGCAGCTCTATCTGTGTCATTTCAAACTTGAACTGTCAGATTCTTTACTCCGCCTCAGTGAACAGTCGCTCCGGAGATTTCTCCTTCTGCTCGGTTCATTTCTCGGTTTAAAAAGTGTTTTCTCGGTTGGATTTAACCAAGAATAGTTTTATTTTAACCACAAAACCGTTCGGTTCAAGCTCTATCTGTGGTAACCGTAAGTAAATGAAGGTTTTGTCTGTGTGGAACTTGTAAGTTATCGGTTCGGTTTTGAACCGATCAGTGGGTTTAAAACTCATTTAAAACTAAAAGTTACTGTTTTAGAGTGCGGTTCCCGGTTCTTATCGGTTCTAAAAAAGCAGTTTATTCGTTTTTCCAATACCATTGAGTATTGGTTAGGAACCGATAAAGTGTGTCTTGCCTGTGCACTGCCGTTAAAAGGGCAAGTTTTTGGTTAGGCTGGCATTATGTCTGAGAAACCCAAAAGAAAAACCGGGCCCACTGGGTTTCAACACTGTGATGTTTGTGGGGAAGTTTTTGCCAAGGCTGACCCACACACCACATGTGTTTATTGTCTGGGATTTGACCACCTCCAGTCAGACTGCCAGGTATGTAAGAATTTCCCTGCAGCCACCCTGGAAAAAAGATTGGACAGGCTCAGGGAACGAGAGGCCAAAAAGTCTGCTGACCCAGATGGCCAGCCCGGTTCAGTGCCAACCGAACCAGAGGGAGTGCCCTCTGACCAGGCCAGATTCTCGGCAAAGAAAAGCTGGTTCTGAGGAACCAACTCCAGTAAAGAAAACAAGAAAATCAGCAGGTCTGGAGTCAAAATTCCTTCTCCAACTGCTGCAGAGATAGCAAAGCCATAAAATTGTCCAGTCACTCTCTCAGGGTCCGTCCGACCACCACTATCTGGTAAAAGTTGGTTCGTCCGGTCCCAGTGGTTCAGGATTATGATATTGAGGAATTTTATGAACCAGAGGAGGGAGGAGGATTATGAACAGTATGAATGTGGCTGGGAAGGTCTGGTGTGTCCATTGAACCGACATCTCCCCAGACAGACCTTTAGAATCTCCCTATGCTGTCTGAGTCCCCATCTCATTTTATGTTTTATAAAAGTTGCTGAAACCCTCCAGCTTCCTTTAGAAGAGGCTGTGGATGAGCAAGAGAAGCCTGATTTTGTAGAAATTATGGATATTCCAGAGTCTAAGAGATTGTCTATTCCTTTACATAAGTCTTTTAGGAAACAAACAATTAAAATTTTAAAAGCTCCAAATTCTGTGCCTCCTGTAGATAAAAGATGGACAGAAGGTATACATTGTCAGGCCCTGATACAGAATTCCTTTCAGCAATGCAGTCATGTTGGGAGTAGTTCAGGCTGCTGCCTGTGATAAAGCTAATATTCCTTGGCTTCACATCCTCCTGACAAGGATTCCAGGAAGATTGATGCCATGGCAAAAAAAACAGTATATGGCAGCCTCTCTGGGACTCAGGCAAGCAAATTATATGGCTTACGTAGCTAGGTATCAGAAATCTAGATGGGATACTGTTATGGAATTGGCCAAAGCAGGCCATGGCCAGCTGGCTAGTGAACTAGAACAGGTGGCTGCTGATGGCATTGAAGCTTCTAAGGTTCAGTTTCATGCTGCTGTGGATGTTAATGATGTTTCCTCTAGGGTCATGGCCACATCTGTAGCTTTTCAGAGGTTGGCCTGGCTCAGGTGTACTAGTTTGTCACAGGATACCCAGACTAAGGCTATGGATTTTCCTGTGGTGGGAAATTCTCTGTTTGGAGAGCAGACAGAGAATTACATGAAGAAGATGGATGAATATAGGACTACTTACAAGAGTGCCCAGGCTAAGGAGTGGCAAGCCACTCCTCAAAGGCATGCCCCCAGGGGTAGGGGTAGGCCTTTTCACAGGCCTTTCTACCAGACTCAGGCCTCCTCTGCCTATGCTCAGAGGGGCTTCTTCAGAGGCAGGGGCAGACGAGGGGTGGGCAGACCTGCTCCCAACCCCCAGCCTAAAGCTCCTGCGAAACAGGCACCCTGATGGGGTGCCCAGAACCCCGAATACTCCTGTACCAGTAGAGAGGCAGGCTGGCTTACCTCAGTCAGAGGTGGGCTTCTTTAACCTCAGACAAGTGGGTTCTGAGGTAGTAAGCCGGGTCTGGTTCTCAGCTTCAAAAGTTTCCCAAGTTGAGAAGCAGACTTTTTCTACCTCAAGTGCTTCAGAGACCTCGCTCTGAAACAGAGGTCTCATCCCTGTTAGCTCTCAGAGCAGTAGAAAGGTTCCTCACCTGCATCAGGGCAGGGGTCTGTATTCAGATACTTCCTTACCCCAAAAGAGACAGGAGAATGGCGGCCCATTTTAGATCTCAGATATCTGACAAGCATCTTTTGAAACCAAAGTTCAAAATGGTAACTCTGGCAATGATTTTACCTTCCCTAAGGCCAGGGGACTGGCTAGCCTCCCTGGACCTCAAGGATGCCTATTTCCATGTCCTAATCAGAAGATCCCATCGAAAGTACCCAGATTCGAACTGCCCTCAGGTCATTACCAGTTCAGAGCAATGCCTCGGCTTACCTCTGCTCCAAGGGGTATTCACAAAGTGTCTAGCAGTGGCAGTGGCCCACTTAAGGAGGCAGAGGATTGCTGTTTTTCCTATCTAGACGACTGGCTCATTGTAGGCCAGTCCCAGAACAGGTAAAATCTCACCTGCAGGTCACCCAGCAGCTTCTCCCTCCCTGGGTTTTCTGCTAAACCTACCAAAGTCGGTTCTGGAACCAGTCCAGGTACTCACCTTTATAGGGGCAGAACTGGACACAAAGCTAGCTAGAGCCTTTCTCCCAGAAAGGGTAAGGAATTTAGTGGCTCTGGCCTCTTCCTTCACTCTGCAGGTCTCTCGACCAGCAAGACACTTTCTGCAGCTCCTGAGGCACATGGCTGCATCCACAGCTGTTGTGCAGGAGCCATATTTCAGATGAGGACATTCAGTTTCACTTGAGAACCTTTTTGGTCTCAGAGAAGAGACCCCTTCCAAGTTGGTCCCAGTGACTCAACCTTGATCTTAGCTCCAGTGGTGGCAGGATCAGAGCAATTTAAGGGGGTCCCCTTCTTTCCCCTTCTCACGACTTGACTCTCACTACAGATGCTTCCCTTCTGGGTTGGGGAGCCCACATGGGCGACCTTTCCACTCAGGGAGTTTGGTCCCTCAGGAATCTCTGCTCCACATCAATTTGCTGGAACTCAGAGCTGTCTTTTTAGCTCTTCAAGCTTTTTCTGCATCTGTCCATGACAAGGTGATACAAGTCAGAACAGACAACACCACAACAATGTGGTACATCAACAAACAGGGGAACTGGTCTTCGCCTTGTGCACCGAGGCAATGAAGTTGTGGTCTCTGGCCTATTCCCTGAACACTCCTCATAGCAGTACATCTTCCAGGAAGGACAATGTCCTAGCGGATGCCCTCAGCAGGACTTCCCAGGGCCATCCTAATGGTCCCTTGATCCTCAAGTGCTGGGGATAGTTTTTTGCCAGGTGGGGCATCCCTCAGATAGATCTTTTGCAGCCCCAATCACAAACTTCCTCTGTTCTGTTGCAGGCCTCCAGTGCTGGGCTCAGTTCCCTGGATGCCTTCTTCTGGATTGGGAGGGAAGTTCCTCTATGCTTTCCCCTTTCCTCTCCTATTCAAAGTACTAGTCAAAATCAGATCTCAGCCTTGCAGGTGATTCTGATTGCCCCGGATGGGCCAGGCAGCCCTGGTACCCACTCCTTCTGTCTCTGACAGTCCATCTTCCCATGTGCCTCCCAGGAATCACAATCTGTTGACTTGTGCCCAGGAAGGGTTTGGTATCCGGACCTCGAATCCTCAACCTCAAGACTGGCTCTTGAGGAGTTAGAGTTTGCTGATTTACACCCTCTCAGGGTGTTCTTGAGATCCTAAAGGCTTCCAGAAAGCCTTCCACTAGGGCTACTTTATAGTTCTAAATGAAAAGTTTCATTTGTGTGCTGGAAAAATATTTCCCCAGAATCTGCTGAATTGCCCATTTTGTTAGATTACATGGTACATCTTAATTCCTTGGGGTCTCAGACCAGCTACCCTGAGAGTTCATTTGGCAGCTGTGTCTGCTTTTGTGTCAGCAGGAAAGTCATCCCTCTTTCTCTCATCCTGTGTTTTCCAAGTTTTTAAGGGATTACTCCATACTAATCCTCCTTTTAGAACCGGCCCTGCTTGGGACCTTAATGTTTGCATTGCCCAGTTAGTGCAACCCCCTTTGAACCTCTGTCTTCTGCAGAGCTTAAGTACCTAACTTGGAAAGCTGTTTTTTAGTGGCTATCACTTCTGCCAGACGATAAGTGAATTGTAAGCCTTGTCAGTGGAGACTGACTTTATTTCTTTCCATAGGGACAAGGTAGTCCTTAGGGACTAATAGGAAGTTTTGCCTAAGGTGGTTTCAGATTCCATCTTAATCAATCTATCTTCCTTCCAGTATTTTTCACTGATCACTCCTCTTCGGGTGAGAGAGGTTGCACAGCCTGGATGTTAAGAGAGCTCTTAGTTATTATATAGAGCGTGACAAAGGTCACAGGTTCAATCCCTCCAACTTTTCCTACTGATGGTGAAGTTGGGAAAAGGCAAATCTGCTACTAAGAGATCAATAGCCAGGTGGATTGTCTCTTGTATCCAATTTTGTTATCAGAAAGTGGGCAGAGCCCCCAGGTTTAAGCTCATTCTACCAGGGGTACAGCTAGTCCTCTAGCTGCTGCCAGAGATATCCCTTTATTAGAGATTTGCCAGGGCTGCTACTTGGAAAACGGGCACACTTTTTCCAAGCAACTCCCTGGATGTCCAGGCCAGGAGAGATGCTCGCTGGCACAGCTGTTCTTCAGAGCCTATTCCCTAAGTAGGTTCTGCCCTCCTCCATGGAGGTACTGCTGTGTATTCTGTTAATGTCATAATATAGCAAGACTTCATGTTGTTTGAAGAAAAAATTACTCACCTTAGTAATGTTGTTTCTTCTAATGAGTCTTACTATATTAGACCTCCCCAACCTGCCCTCTCAGAACCTCTACTTGGTGGGGTGCGGGCAACTTAGTGTAGGCACTACTTATATCCTGTTAGCATTTTGTCCCTTTT
Organism: Neoceratodus forsteri; assembly: GCA_016271365.2. Classification (NCBI taxonomy): domain Eukaryota; kingdom Metazoa; phylum Chordata; order Ceratodontiformes; family Ceratodontidae; genus Neoceratodus; species Neoceratodus forsteri. The sequence goes on along the minus strand of CM057454.1, from coordinate 1,072,779,251 downwards.
GGGACTTTGGGGTGTGTATGTATGCGCGTGTGTGTTTTATTATACTTATGTTCCATTTTCCTTATTATTAGAATGGTGTTAGTATTTCTGGTCCCTGACTTGAGTCTTGGGTGTTGGGACCATCAATGGTTGTTATTATTTAGGTAGCCATTTGGCTAGTGTAGGTTACAGCTTCCACACAGACCTTAGTGAGTTTGGCTCGTAAAGATCTGACAGTTCAAGTTTGAAATGACACAGATAGAGCTGCTCTTATGCCAAAATTCTATTTTGGAATGGTTTTAACCATTTCACTCCGGGGCAGTTCTAGAGCTGGAACAAACTGCTAATGTCTATAATATAGCAAGACTCCATTAGAAGAAACAACATTACTAAGGTGAGTAATTTTTTCTTTTCTGTTCACAAAGTGTGCTATTCATTGTGAAAAGTACAGTTACGTAAGAACTTACCGTAACAGTAGATCTTCGAGAGGAGCTCTTGCAGCAGGCTATAACAATTAGGACTATGCCAAGGGCACTAGGACCACACGGTGAAAAACTTCTGCCAGCAATACCAGCGGGGGACCGCCCCTGACGCCGGCCCCGCCCCGACGTTGGTCAGGGTACAAGAGGGGGCGGACCCAGCTCCACCTCAGTTCTCCCACCAGTACCCAGCAGAAGGCCTGACAAGAGAAGGAGGCGAAGCCTACCATCGATAAAGGAAGGAAAAATAGACCTGCACACTTCGAGGGGAGAAGGCGGGAGGGAAGCAGCGCCTGCTGCAAGAGCTCCTCTTGAAGATCTACTGTTACGGTTTGTTCTTATGTAACTGTACTATCTTACTTCGAGAGAGAGCTCTTGCTGCAGGCTATAACAATTAGGACTGAATCCCAAGCAGTCCCACAGCAAAGAGGTAGCCGACCCCAGGAGGAGAAATATGCTGACTCCAGAGGCCATCAGGACAAGAGTCCTTACAAAACTACTGAGCCGAAGCCAGCACAGGCGTCTAGAGGCGATATCAAGCTATAATTGAGTGAAAAGGCATGCACGAATTCCAGGTCACAGCCGCACAGATGTCCTGAATGGTGACATTCCACATCACGGCAAAAGAAGCTGACACTCCCTGGTGGAGTGACCCCTAACCGGACCGGCAGGAGTTGTATGATGATGCTTGTGCAAGCAGGCCTTAACGGACTATCCACTTGGAGATAGTCTGCTTGGACACCAGTTGACTCAAGCGATGTGGCGAAAAAGCCACAAAAGTTGCTCTGATTTGACGTGCTGAACCGTTCTGTGAGATAATACCTCAGGGACCTGTGGACATCCAATGTGTGAGGAGAGCCTCCCTCTATTGGAAGGAAGGAAAATAAACTGGAAGATCAACCGACTGGTTGAGGTCAACTCGAGACCACTTTGAGAAAGAAACTTAGGATTAGTTCTGGGGAAACTCTTTCCCTATAGAAAAACCAAATAGGGCTCTTTACACATCAGAGCCTGAAGCTCGGAAACTCTTGACGATAGTAACAACAACAAAAACAAACTTTCCAAGACAGATGTCACAGCTCACAACTCGCTGTGGGTTCCAAAGGAGGGAGGTGAGTTTCTCCAACACAAAGAGGTCCCAGGGTGGGACAGGGTCCCTAATGGGAGGTCTCATGTGAAATTCCCCTAAGGAAGGTGCGGGCCCACATCTAACTGAGCCAATGCTCTCTCCCACGAAGCATGATAGGCGAAGTACCCACATGTGCACCTTGATAGAGGAATAGCTCAGGCCATTCTCGTACTAGGAGAGAGATGCAAGCGGAGTTCACAGAGCAGGTGACAGGGTCTAGTGCCGTGGCAAGGCCCCATAGACAAGCACTTCCACTTCATAGTGTAAGTGGAGGCGAGTAAGAGCTTTCTTGCGGACGGCTAAGACCTCAGCCACTTCAGGAAACCCGTGTCGAGTCCTAGCTATGTCTGGAGGAGCCAAGCATGAAGGTGTAGGGATCTGAGATCCAGGTGAACCAGAGACCCTGGTCTGGGACAGCAGTTCTTGAAACAAGCGGGCAGCGGGATTGGAGGTTCCAGGGACAACCACTGCAGGAGTGGGAACCAAATCTGTCGAGGCCAATTGGGGGCCACAAGGATCATCCGTGCCCCCTCTGCCTGAAGTTTGAGCAGAACCCTCTGAATGAGAGGGAAGGGCAGAAAGGCATAAAGAAACCTCCCTGCCCAGCAAAGGGATAATGCGTCTGGCCAAAAAACGCCAGGCGAGTGCTCTCGCATGCAAAACAGTGGCAGTTTGGCGTTGCGTGGTGACGCAAAGAGATCTAGCTCGGGAAGGCCCCACCTTCGGAAGAGCTGATCCGCTATGGCTTGGAGCAATTCCCACTTGTGTGCTCTGGCCCACGACCTGCTGAGGTTGTCGGCCAGCTTGTTGAGGATGCCTGGAACGTGCATGGCCGATAGAAGAATGACCCGTTCCAGTGCCCAGTACCAGACTCTCATCGCCTCCCAGCAAAGAGGATAGGAATGGGTGCCTCCCTGCTTGTTGATGTAAAAGACGACCGCCATGTTGTCCGTCTGAACTAGAAGAGAGCCGGGTACCAGGTCCTCTCAAAATGCCTGAAAGGCGTAGAGGACCGCTCACATTTCAGAACACTGATGTGGAGGACGCTCCTCGGTGACCAAACCCCTTGGTTTGACGAACACTTGAGGTGAGCCCCAACCCAGGTCCGATAAGTCCGTTGTTAAGAGTCTGACCTGGAGGCTCCAGGCAGCTGACCCCTTTCTCCCGGGTGCTGGGGTTTCAACCACCAAAGCAATGTTCTCCTGACTGGCTCGAGACCCTGACTAAAGCGTCCAGGTGCCGTAGCATTGATCCCACTGCACCCTGAGCATCCATTGTGGGACTCTCATGTGGAGGCGGGCCAAGGGTGTTACTGGGATGGCAGCCGCCATGTGCCCCAATAGACTAAGGAAGTTCCAAGCCGGAACTCGAGGTGCTATGGATATCCGTTCCGCCAAAATTCGCAGGCGAACTCCCCTGTCCTATGGGAGAAAAGCCATGCCCTGGACTGAATCCAGGATTGCTCCTATGAAGGCGAGCTTTGGCAGAGGCTCTGGGGATGACTTTTTCAAGTTCAGGGTGATCTCCAGCTCTCGGAATAGAGTATAGATGTCTCCGAGAGCGTAAGAGCCGTCCTCCAGCAGAGGCCGTGAGAAGCCAGTCGTCCAGATAAGAGAAGACATAATGGCCTAATCGTCTGCAAGCGCAGCCACCACTGCTAGGCATTTGGTGAAGACTACTAGGAGCGGAGGCAAGAGAGGCGAGCAGGGCTTCCACAGACTCACAATGCTCACGGAGTGGAACCTCAAAACTTCCTGTGGGGAGGAAAAGACCCGATATGCATGTATGCATCCTGCATGTCGAGAGAACAAGAACCAATCCCTTGATGCAGCAGAGGAGAGACCCTGAAAGTCACCATCCTGAACTTTTGTACTCTATAAAGAGTTGAGGACTGAGATCAGAATGGGACCGAAGATCCAAATCTTTTGGGATCAGAAAAAAGTGGAGTAGAATCTGACCACTGCTCCATGGAACCCTTTCTATTGCTCTCTTTTGCAGGAGGGCCTGTTTCTCCTTCCAAAGAGTGGAATGTGAGAAGGAGGATAATGGGAGAGCTTTGGCCAGATCGCGTGGAGGAACTCTGTGAACTCCAAGCGTGTGTTCTCTCGAATAAAGCCCACGACCCATTGATCTGTGTAATGAAGCTCCACCCGAGATGAAGGGAGAAGTGGCTCTCCCAACCGGCTCCCCAGGATGTCCTGACCATGGGAGGGGGTGGGAAGGGGAGTCATTGAGCAGGGTTTCCGGGGAGTGGAAGAGAGGCCTGGGAGGACTTGGGCCCCAGGCGGAAGGTCCACCGACTGCTGGTTTCAGGATCTCCTGCGGAAGCCGCCTCTCTGCCCTTGCTGGGATCCTCGGGCTGAAGCCTGATTGCCTGAGGACTTGCGAAAAAGCCGACGGTGCTAGGGGTGTCGCTGGTCGCCACGGTACTTCTGATGGACTGACCAGATCGACTTACCCGATTCTTGGAGACGGGAGATCAAGACCTCCGTCTCCTGCCCAAACAAAACGGCACCCTGGAACGGCAGGTCCTGGATACCGGACTGCAGATCCTGGTGAAAGCCCGAAAGCCTCAACCAGGCATGGCGCCGGAGACAGACCCCAGAGGCGCGCCCTGGCTGCCGTATCCGCAGGTGTCATCACCAGGCTCTCAGGAACATGAAACCTATAGCCAAGCGGAAACTATAGGGCCAGGGCTCGTCTTCTTGTCCAGAGTCTTACGTAGCCTGTGCCAGCTATCAGACCCCATTCCCAACACATTCTGGTACTGCACCATATCCGTGAAGAATTCAGGGATCGAATGGAGCAGGTGGAAGCAGTGAAGCTTTCTTGCCCACCTGATCTAGGTAGCGGGACTCCAAGTCGGGAGGCTGGGAGCTGAGGTGCCTCGGCTGTCAAGACTTGTCATGAGCAGCCCGTGATCCAGTTGAATCTGCCTGAGGGTGTTCCGCCAAGAAGGGTTCAGCCCTCAGAGCCTTATAGAGCCTGTCCGACTTTTTGGGAACCGCCAGGATGGAGGCTGGATGCAGCCAGGTGGATCTGGTCAGGTCCTGAAAAGTATCCACCAAAGGAGGAATGACCAAAGGCTTTGGCTCCTTCTGCCTCAGGTATTTGGCCAATCTCCGGTGTTCCGGGTCCAGGTCTTCTGTGTCCCATTTGTTGGAAGCCTGGATATACCTCATGACGTCCATGAAGGTAGGATCATCTGGAGGTGACCGAGGCATGTCCTTCTCCTCAGGGGAGCGCTTGAGGCTGAGGGGGAAGATGGGAGAGGATGAGCAGGCTGAAGGGATAACTATCCAACTTGGGAATGGTCTGGTTTCTACCCCATGTCCATACCTGCAGCAGCTGGTATGCAAGCCAGCCGGCGGTCCGAGCCGACTCCAGTCCTGGACCGGCGCGAGCGATGACCGACGTCGGTCAGGAGATAGATGCCTGGAACCGTCCCACTGAGCGCGAGAAGGGCTCCGGGAAAGAGACCGGGAACGACATCGGTCAGTCGAAACCATAGAGCGACGTCAGTGGTCCTCAGATTGAGAGCGGGAATGAGCCCTAGACGGGGGCGAAAAACGGCGCTCCGGGGACCTCAACAGAGAGGTCTCGCCCTCCGGCTGTGGTTCACCCACAGGATCCGGTACCGGTGTCTGGGCCGGTGACGGGGTGGTACGTTTGTGAACCGGCCCCTACCAAAACGAAAAAAGCTGTTTGAGCTCATCCGGGGAGAATATCTCAGCCGCCCGCTGCGGGAAAGAAGTCTCCTGAGTGGTGGGTCGCGACGGAGAGCTCTCTTGAGGGCCAGGGGGAGGAGGACATGGGCGATGGGGACGTCGGCAGGACAACGACCGAACCCGGTCCTGGCCTCCGCCGGGACCGATGGACGGGTGACATGGGGCGCCGGAGAGTCTTACGCTCTGGAGGCGCGACCTTTAGCAGGCAGTGCGGTGCCATGGTCGGTGGGGCGCGGCGGTACCACCACGAACGCCATTGACTCTGGCGGAGTCTGTAAACAGCTGCGGCTGCTCCCAGGCTGGCCTTAGCCTGAGACGTAGCGGCCGACTCACCCGAGCCCGAAGGACGGGCCTTCTTCGGGGAAGGTCGCGACCGCGAGCCGGACTGGGACCGGTGCCGGGACCGACTACGCTCCTTGCTGTGCCTTTTCTTCTCCTTTTTCTTCCCTTCGAACTAGTGCACATCCATTTTCTTCTCCAAGAGGTAGGCCTTCAGGCGTCGGATGCGAGTCTGGCTCGTAAAAGCCTGGTAGTCGGCGCAATTAGCGGTGTCGTGGTCCAGGCCAAGGCAGAAAACACACCGCCGGTGTCTGTCCTTGGCGGGAATTTGCCGGCCGCACTTGCACTTATTAAGGTGGTCGGGAGAAACAGACGCCCAGGAAGACATCGAACCCGCAGAGGAAACAAGGACTGACGTCGGTACCCACGGCGGCAAACACCGAGGCAAAGTATGCCAGACGTGGGAAAACCAAGCCGAACAACGGTAACAGTACAGACGTCGGCCGCGGAGGAGGAAAAAATGGTAAAAACCGTCGAAAAACTTGCTTGAAGAGGTATTCTTTTCTCGCTGGTGAATTGCAGGCAGCAGCTAGCTTCACGTGCGTAATACGCGGCAGGAAAGAACTGAGGTGGAGCTAGGTCCGCCCCTCTTGTACCCTGACCGACGTCGGGGCAGGGCCAGCGTCTGGGGCGGTCCCCCACTGGTATTGCTGGCAGAAGTTTTTCACCGTGTGGTCCTAGTGCCTTCGGCATAGTCCTAATTGTTATAGCCTGCTGCAAGAGCTCTATCTCGAAGTAAGATCACAGATTACTATGAATTTCTGCTTTAGTGTAGAATGCTGAGCAGCAGGCACCCACAGCACTCAATCATGTGGGATGGGGGTTCTGAGTGGTATGTAAAAGGAGGAACTGTTAAGAGGAATTGTTAGGAGGTATGCTGTTCAAGGACATTGTCTCATGCTAGGCAGTTGGTAATAATTGAATTCAGATACCCTACACTATAAAAACTGTTGAGAATAAGTAAAAACATAAGAAATGTTGTGAGGAATAAAGAAATGGATAGTTACTGTGAATCCTAGAAACATAGAAACATAGACTTTGTCGGCAGATAAGGACCGCTTGGCCCATCTAGTCTGCCCATTTCCCTAACTACAGGATAGGCCGCAGATCCTAGTTAACCAACAGCCTATTTCTTCCTACCCCCCACAAGAACTGCCTTATGTCTGTCCCATGCATTCTTGAATTCTCCCACAGTTTTAGACCGCACAACCTCCTCAGGAAGGCTGTCCCATGCATCCACTGCCCTCTCTGTGAAATAATACTTTCTGACATTGCCCCTGAACCGCCCTCCTTCTATCTTTAATTGTGTCCCCTTGTTCTTGCAAATCTCTTTTTCTGAAAGATGCTACCCTCTTGGACTTTGTTGATTCCACTGAGGTACTTAAAAGTTTCTATCATGTCCCCCCTCTCCCTTCTTTGACACGTGTTTCGTCCTACCAGGACTCATCAGTATGCCTCGTCTGTCTCGTCTTTGTGAAGTGGTATTGGATCCAACAATAGTGGCTATATCATACATTGTAGTGATCCATTATAAACAAGCAAAAGGTGGTAGGTATATGATTGTATCCAAAAATGAGTACACTCAGGATTATTGTAGTATGCCCCAATACAGCACTGGAAGATCTAGTAAGCAGGGCAAGGAATATAATAACTTGTAAGTAACAGAGCATGGATGCCCATGGCAAAATATCTCTTATTAAGTCACTACTGTGAGTGTACTGTCGAAGTATAAAATTCCTTATTATGATGTCCATAGACTTACAACAGAAGGCAACTCTATGCTACTAGCAGCACTGGAATTACACCTAAGGAGTTCTGGAAGCTACTGGATGAGCTTATGGGATTTATGTCTTTAAACATGCACCCCCTTCCTATTTTAAGTCAATAACAATGTGTAAGAGCTACAAGAGTTTAATTCAAAGCTATGGAGGCTAAGCACTGGCAACCCTCCCATGTAATTCCAACAAAAATGTAAAAGAATGATGTAAGGTGCTAGGCTTTAATTATTGTATTGTAAGGGATAGTACAGTATAATGTCTTTATATTCGGTTCTCTTTAAGGCTCAGCTTCCATAGTCCATGTGGCAGAGAAAGCTTAAAAGCTGTGTAGCAAGACTGTACTAGAGTTGTTCAGTATTTGCAGTCAGAAGTCTGCAAGGCTATCAAAAGTGTAAAAGGCAGTCAATTCTGCTTCGTTCCCTATTAGAGCCTACTGCATGCTGTAGAAGTCTTTTCATAGTAAATCAAATAGGCGTGTTACTAATGGAGAAGATAAATCCTGCCGGTTTCAGCAAGTTAAAAGTCAGCACAAATTAAGAAGTATGAAACCAACTACCTGGTCACAGGTACAAATGATTCGGTGGGTGGGGGTCTTTACACTACTTCTGCAGGTATGCTGCACAATGAAGCTTTTTTTCTTTTTTTAAAGAACGAGTTCATTTCTTTTCAGTTCATTTGTTTTGATCAATGTCTTGTGGGAAATGGAACTTGATTCTTACCACAATTAAAAAAAAACATATCTTTACCCAGTATTTCTTATTTGGTAGCTGGATAGTAGTAATGATTTAAATTTGCAAGTCTTATCACTGTGAATAAATGGAATAAAAATATCCCTTAAATGTACACTTAAGGCAGGAAACAGAGTTAAATTCACTGAGCCTACCATAATGGTAAAGACTTTCTAAAGAATGACCCAGAAATAGCCTTGTCTAAATGCATAATTTATAGTGTTGCTCTTCGGGTCTTGTATTACTGTCAAATTGTGCAGCTGGCTGAGCAGTTAAGGAAGCTTTTCTTCCAGTTCTAAATTACTGAAATGCAGCATTTATAGTGTTGTTTTGCAAGACAACTTGTACAGAAGCTGGAGCATCTGTTTTGATATTTCAACAGTCACATCATTATCTACAGAAAGCCTGAAAACTACCACAACTCAGTGATAATTCTGATGGTTAAAATTTGAACATTTGTAATAAGTTTACATGTCCATTTTTACTGTTTACATGTGATTTGCTAGATAGCCACTGGTTTCTGCATCAGTTCAGATTTGTTTCTCTGCTCTGGTGAATTTGGGGTAATGATTTGAACTATATTTGATCAGTGGCACTAAATTTGTAGATTTTAATAGCACTAATAATGTACATTTTATGATTAAATGTTACAATTATGATTTCCCCTGGAAGCTTTCTTTATAATTACAATTGGGAAGTGTGGCACTTTTCAGGCTTTCTCTAGGTATGCAGACATGACTGTTGAAAACTATGAAAACAGCATCTGCTATGCTACTGCCTTTTCTTTTCTTTTTAATTTTTTTTAATAAGCATGCACTGTTACATTATGCCCAGCTCAATAGGACAGGACTGCATTAGCTTTCTATGGAAAACATGGGAGGAACTGTTGGCAGATAAGGACCAGTAGGCCCATACAGTCTTTCCATAATAAGCCCTACACCAGCTTGCAGCCTCTGACTGACCCTACCTGATCAATGACTTTTCACCCCTCCTTTCCACCTCTGTTCCCTTATACCTGTCCCACGCATGTTTAAATGCCGCTGCGTCAAAGCTCTCCCTGTAGGTACTGTTTTGTATTGTGACAAAAAATGTATGCGTGAGGATTTTATTTCTCTTGCTGTCTCATGTTGTGGTTGACAAGGGCTAGAGGTTTACCCCTTTTTGGGGTGAGTGATAGGGCAGGGTGAGGGTGCACTAACTTCTTGTTTTGTTTGCCATATGTAGTAGCACCTCTCATTTAGAGTTTGAATGAGCAAGTGTGAGTAGCTACCATTGGATAAGGTTTGTAAAGGAAGATGTATGGCTCTCATTTAACTAGCTCTGCACATTGGCTGGGGCTGGGGACCACACCTCAGTTACGCTTATTTTGGGTTGCTGTTATATAGTTAAGCCTTTTTGAGGGAGATGTACTTTGGCATAGGGACCCAGCTGATGGGTGGTCTACCTGGGTGACGTGCCAGTAGAGTCCTGAGGTGAATGCCAAAAGACCCGCACTCCTTTTGAAAGCAAATTAAAGTCCAATCCAGGCTGAAAAATATTTGTTACATTAACTCAATTTTTTTCTAGAGGTCTCAGACCTGGAATGCTGTCACAAATGTGGGACAAAATGTGTGATTAAGCTAACTCATGACTCATTAGCAGATCTTTATGAGATCCTGATGGCATTAGTAGGACAAATGTTAAAAAAACGCATGTGGCTGTGGGCTGATTAGCAGCTCTTTGCTATGCTCACCTGGTAGAGTCTGTAGGACAATGTCAAAATGCAGACGGCTTAATTTTGGATTAGAACTCATTAGCAACTGCTTGGGTGTACTTGGTAGATACTGCATCACACACCAGGTGAACACTAAACATGTTAATGGGGAACAGCACTGCATTTGAAGTCATCTTGCTCACTGGAAGCTGTTTTTCAAGATATTTTCTAATTCTGTAATTGTTCCATTTCTAAAGGCTTTTTCGTTACCTCCAGTGGGTTTCTCATCTACCCTCTGATGTTTAAGTAACATTTTAGAATTCTATGTAGTTTATGTCCTTCTCAGCCACGAAGTTCTATAGCAGAACATGGATGCATTGTGCCAACAATGAATGATCAAGCAAGGGTCATAAATACAGGTTACTCACACTGTAACAGGAGTTCTAGGAATGGTATATGTTGTTCATCCACACTCATTGGCAGTATCCTTGCTGCTTTAAATCTTGCCGGAAGGTCTTCAAGCTTGCTCCTCCCACCCACCCGTTGGTAACTCTCGGCTCCGCCCCCATGACGCCAGATCTGGCCCGCTGGAAGCTCAGGGTTGTGCGTCGAAGCCGGGAGTCGGGGGAAACGTGTGGATGAACAACATATACCATTCCTAGAACTCCTGTTACAGGTGAGTAACCTGTATTTAGGGACATGGATATGTTGTTCATCCACACTCATTGGCAGACTCCTAGCAGTTCTCCGGGAGGAGAGTGACGCAACACCCCATATACTTACTTGGGAAAGAGACTGGAGCAAGAGGCTAAAACCAGCATCGGCGGCGTGACTCAAGGTCGATGTGGTAGTGGGTAATGAGGTGTTGCTTGACTTCTTCCAGGTAGCAGCCCTGCCAGATTTCCTGGATAGGGCGTCCCTGAAGCAGCCACTGCAACAGTATGGCGGGTGAGAATGAGCTCTTATCCCTCTGGGGCTCCATGCCCGCTAACTTATAGCAGAGATCTATGCAGGAGGTTACCCACCTGCTTCGTCCATGGCTGCAGGTCTGCCAGATGCGACTTCAGCGTAGGTGACAAACAGCTGGCGAACCTCTCCCAATTTCAACCGTGCGCTCCTTATAATAGCGGCGCCTTCCAGGATCCAGAGTATGGAGCCCCTGTTCAGCCTCCGAGGTGTGATTGGGGTAGAACACCGCAGAGTCAACACCTGGTTTAAGGTGAAACTCCGACACCACCTTGGAGGAATTTGGTGGGGGCGCAGGACAACTTGTCCTGTGGAAGACCAGGTAAGAGACTCAGGTGAAAGCGCCTGGGCTCTCCCATCCTTCTGGCTAGGCGTGATAGCCACCAAGAAAGGCGGTCTTCCACGACAGGTGAGAGAGCACACACTCTGCATGAGTTCGAATAAAAACGCCCATGGCTTTGCCAGTACCAGCAGTAGATCCCACGGAGGTGGGGTTCCCGCACTGGAGGGAAATGTGATCAAGGCCTTTGAAAAAAGCGCCAGACCACAATCCCTCATGCGGCTGCTGCCACCGACTGCCTCGGCCCGGCGCCCGGTAAGCTAGAGATGGCTGCCAGGTGCACCCACCCAGGGTGCGATGCGACCCAAGCCCTTGACTAGAAAGGACCATAAATAGTCCAAGATGCTTGACAAGGAACAGGAGGAAGGGTCCAAGCCCTTGCCTCTGACACCAAATGGAAAACCTTTTCCAGTACAGAGGCATAACATTTTCTAGTGGAAACTCCACGGGACGCCTCAACTTACATTGGAGGGACCCCGTCGGAAAGACCCAAAAGCCTGGAACTCTAGCCGCTCAGGAACCACAGTGGCCGGCCAGGTGCAGGGGATTGAAGGTCCGGATGGAACACCTTCCCTGATTGACTGAGAGCAGGTCCGGGCGAGCTGGAAGCTGCAGCTGAGTCCTGGAGCTGAGACTGAGGAGATCTGGGTACCAGAACTGGCGAGGCCAGTCTGGGGCTATCAGAATCACCTGCGCTTGTCCCTCCTCGCCTGGAGAAGCACCTTGTGGATCAAGGAAATGGGGAAAGGCGTAAAGAGGCTCGGGGTCCATTGCCTCCTAGAAGGCATCCCCTGCAGCGAGCCCTGCTGAGATTTAAAGCGGCAAGATACTGCCAATGAGTGTGGATGAACAACATATCCATGTCCCTAGAAACTACATCACAGTTCTAAAATGATTCCTGCGTCAGTGTGCAAACCAGAAATACCAGTAGGATAATTAAAAGCAAAGCCTGTAGAGATGGAACATACGAACATATGAATGTGCCAGCAGAAACAGACCACCTGGTCCAGCTAAGTCTGCTCGAGTGTGCAGCTTCCACCCCACCCATTTGTCATCCCACTGCCACCCCCACCCCCCACCCCTGCCCCTGTCCCATGCCCTTTTGAAACTGTTCACAGATTTACATAATATCACCCATTCTGGTAGGGCGTTCCATTTTGCTACCACCCCCTCTGTGAAATAGTGTCTCCTCATTTCCTTCCTAAATCTCCCCCGTCTCTATTCCTGGCGCAGGACCCCTGGTGACCCTTCCCCTCTTTAACTCAAAGACCCCATCTACCTCATCCTTATTGATTCCCCACCTCAGATACTTGAATGTCTCTATCATGTCCCCCCCGTCCCTTCTGCCCTCCAGGGTGTACATAGTCAGGTCTCTCAGCCTACTGTCATAGTCTATGTCCCTTCCATTCCATATCATCTTTGTTGCCCTCCTGCACCCCCTCCAGTAGCCTGATATCACGCTTTAGGTACGGGCTCCAAAACTGCACACAATACTCTAAGTGCAGCCTTACCAGCGACCTGTCGAGGGGCCAAGATTGACTCTCTCCGCCTGGACGAAAACCCCCTCGCTATGCACCCCAGCATTTTGTTCACTTTTGCAGCCACTCTCATGCACTGGGCAGTGTTGTCCATGGTCCCTGTTACCATTACCCCAGGTCCTTCTCCTCCTCAGTGATCCCCTGCTTAACCCCTCCCAGCCAGTATTCTCTCCTTGGGTTCTTCACCCAAAAGTGCATAACGTTACACTTCTTTGCATTGAACCCCAGCTGCCACCACTCTGACCACTACTCTAGTTTGCTTAGGTTCCCCCGAGTTTGTTGAGTTGTAGTGTGTGGGTAGTTAAAGAAACAGCCAAGAAAATTTCTGTTAAAAATTTGTTTTATTTACATGGACATACTGTGTGTGTGTATAAATATTTAGTCTAACGCACACAGACACGTGCAGTCCCAGTGGTAAACATGCCTACCTATCGATGTCCAGCAAAATCAACGTCCCTCCACCCAAATTCGGATATCCAGCTAAGCCTCATGGCTCCAGGGGGGTGGGGGTGGGTGGAGGTCTGATCATCCTAGCGTGGGGTGTGAGGGACCAGGACTCTCCCAGTATAGCAAAATGGTAAAGTGGCCATGGACTCCCCATGGGTGGGAGTGGGGCTGTGACACACCAAATGTGTTTTTTTGGAGTCATGATCCTCCTAGTGTGAGGGTGCTGACTATCACAGTACAGGTTTTTTTCTGGGGCCAATCACAATGTAGGGCTTAGGGCCTGGGCATCTACATATCACAATCTTCACAGAGAGCAGGCCAATGCAAGTATTGCTGGATCCACAAAGCCGAATATTAAAATGCCTGATGTAGTTAGCTTCCAGTTAAGTGAATGGGGAAAGTAAAAACCTGCTCTGCAGTACATTTGAAAATTCTGGTGCAAACGTTTAGTGGCATTTGCTTTTTTGCACCTTCAGTTTAAAAAAATGAAGCGCACACATTTGTCAGGAGCTGCGAAGAGAAAGTTACACCAGAAGAGAGATGAAGACACAAAGCGGCAAAGAGGTGCCATTGAGAAATTTTTTACTACCCCGTCACATTCATGCGAAAGCCTAGGAAGTGGAGCTGATCTTGAAAGAGCACCTAAACCTGGAGCACAAGTTCCTGCAACTGCTGTAGTGGAAGAAACGGTGTCCACCATCACCCCAGAAGTTCTGCCTTCAGAGGAGACCAGGAATGCGCCTGCCACGGTCTGCACCGTTTCCACCACCTGTGAACATATCATTCCAGGAGTTTTGCCTTCAGAAGATACCAGGAATGCACCCGCCACTGTCAGTACTGTGCCCACCTGCATAGATACCATCATAGGTGATTTAGCTGGATCTTCTGAAATTCCATTTGAGGATCTTGGAACTTGGCCAGACACACTAAGGGATGAGGTACGAGTGTCATCTGTGAAGCATGGACCTGTTCAAGTCATACTGCCACAATTCCCAGTGAATGAGAAAAAAAGATTCACAGCAGAAAATTATTTTCGCACTCTGCCCAGCAGTGAGAGAGTAAAGCGCACTTGGTTAATGTACTCTGTCTGCAAGGATGCACTGTTCTGCTTTGCCTGCAAATTATTTGGACACTCAAACAATCTTCTTCGGACTGGAGGTTATCGGGCATGAAGAGAAATGTCAAAGGCTCTAATTCCCATGACCGTGCACCAGAACAAGTAGCAAGCATGATAAAGTGGAAGGAACTGGAGACAAGATTCAAGAATGGCCAGACACTGGATGAAAAGAGACAGCTGCTAATGGAGAAAGAAGTAATACACTGGCGTGGAGTCTTGGAACGTATTATAGCAACTATTCGGTTCTTGGCTGAGAGGCATATGGCCTTCTGTGGCACAAGTGATGTGCTTCATACTCAAGGCAATGGAAACTTTTTGGGGCAGGCTGAATTCCTGTCAAAGTTTGACCCACTAGTGGCTGAACATATTTGTCAGATTCAGAATAAGGAGATAATGGACCACTATTTGGGCAAGGACATTCAAAATGAAATAATTCAACTAATTTCAGGTGCAACTGTATTACAGATACAAGAATCCAGATATTTTTCAGTGATCCTGGACTGTACTCCTGACATTAGCCACCAAGAGCAGATGACACTTGTTGTTCAACAAGTGGATGTTTCAAAAAATGTCGCCACCATCAAGGAACATTTTTTGGGGTTCATACCTGTCAATGACACAACCGGAGAAGGACTGACTGACTCCTTTCTTCAGACTTTACAGCAACATAATCTGGACATCAGCAACTGTCGGGGGCAAGGATATGATAATGGGGGCAACATGAAAGGCAATCGAGCTGGTGTGCAGGCTCACATAAAAGAACTGAACTGAAGAGCATTTTATGTGCCATGCGCTTGCCACTGCCTGAACCTCATCATTAGCGATGGAGCCCATTCATCAAGACATGCTGTCTCATTCTTTGGTTGCTTGCAGAAGGTCTACAATCTTTGCTCTGCCTCAACAAGCCACTGGCAAATATTGAAAAAACATGTTCAGATAACTCCAAAGCCACTTTCTGAGACTCGGTTGGAGTGCCGGATAGAGTCTGTAAAAGCACTTTGCTATCAGCTCCAAGAATTTAGGAGTGCTTTGCAGGACATTGCAGAGTCTGTAAGAGCCAAAGATGCTGCAACATATGCAGAGGCAAGGTCACTTTGTGCTGAACTCCTCTCATACAAATTCACTGTATGTCTCATCGTCTGGTATGACATCCTGCTTGAAGTGAACCGTGCAAGCAAGATATTGCAGAGTGCTTCAGTTGACATATTGACCTGTGTGAAGGTACTTGCTTCAACCACTGACATACTTAAACAGTACAGAGAGAGTGGGTCTGAACAGGCATTGGTACAGGGCTCAAAGATTGCTGCAGAACTGGATGTCCCAGCTGGATTCCGTCAGACAAGACACAGAAAGGTCAAGCGACTATTTAATTACGAAGGACACGACGATGCAGTGCAGGACCCAAAACTCAGTTTTCAGGTTGTTTTTGAACACACTACTAGACACCACACTGATGTCCTTTAGTGAACGATTTCAGCAAATGTCAGAGTTTGCTAAAACATTTTGGTTTCCGTTGAACATAAAAATGCTAAATTCTGTTTCCATAGAAGACCTGATAAAACAATGTGAGGTTCTCAAAGAAAAATTAACAGACGGCACAACTAACCACTCTGACTCTGATGCTCATGAGCTTGCACATGAACTTAGGAACCTGGCAGGAATGGTCGAGAATGATACATCACCTATACAAGTGTTACATTTTCTCCTTCGAAACCAGCTACATGAAATCTATATGAATGCCTATGTGGTGTTGCACATTTTTTTAACAGTACCAGTAACTATGACTACAGCAGAACGCAGTTTTTCAAAACTGAAGTTGATAAAGACTTATCTGAGGTCATCAATGAACCAAGAAAGACTGTCTGGGCTAGCAGTGCTGTCCATTGAGCACAAAGTTGGCAAAAGTCACCCTTACAGTGACCTAATCAATGAATTCATCAACAAAAAAGTTTGGAAAGTCCCTCTGAAGCTTTAAAACTCATGCACAATTTCACTGCAAATACCGGGGTTGCGCTTGCCAAATCCCTTACACAGCTTAGAATGGAGGAAAACTAACCTTCAAACTGGTGAGCTCCCTGTGAGCCTCTTACTGGCTCGAACACACTGCCTAAATAATAAAGATGGGGAATGGTTTACCCCACAAGACGGAGAAAGCAGGAGGACATCCGCTCTGAAGGGCAAGATAAAATGTCTTTTCCTGACCGATGGAGGTGGTCACTTTGCCGTAGTGGTCAGGCTTAATCATAATTCAGCTGAATGATGAGACTAAGAACCCCTCAACAACTTACAATAAGGAAGCATACTGGATTATATGGACAGTGCAGACTTTTAACACAGCAGAATTGGGGGGTAATGGAGCAGGAAGAGCTCTGGTTCCTTAACTATATGCTTTTAATTGGACTTTGCACATTTGCACCTTATACTAAAATGAAGCACTTTTTGTGTGTAGTCTCTTTCTTTGGGTGGTGAGTGAATTTGCTGATGCTTTTGGTTGGTTACATATACCAGGTGCCTACACACATTTTATTAAGATGCACTGTAAATGCAGGGGTTGAGCTTGCCAGATTCTTTCTAATGAATTTATGTAAGCAATTCAAAATTAGCTATGCTCCATGTATGTACATATTATTTCAAGTGTTTTATTTTTTTTTTTTTGTTGTTCCCCAGAATTTACTTTTGATTTGGTTTCTAGTTAGTCTGAGTACCATTTTTTTCAGTTTTACAAATATGGTGGGGTCGTTTCTAGGCTTCCAAATGCATGCATTGGCATATATTTTACAAAATTTAAATACTATGTAGAAAGATTACTTGGGGGTTGGGGGAGCCCCTGTCTGTGGAGCCCCAGTCATAGAGTTTGCTGGAGGCCCCCAAATTCCTAAAACTGGCCCTTGTTTCAATTTTAAAGTCCAGGGATGCTCTGCCCTTGACTGAGACATTTAACTGCTTCAAAAGTGAACTGCTGCTGTTGTTCCAGTTCCCAATACTCTGTGTTTTGTTTTTGCTTGTTGGGTGATTTTTTTGGTTTTGCTTTGGGCAGGAGGGACTGATATTCTTTTGTGGGGTGTAGGAGGATCGTGGGTTTAAATTTTGTGCATTTGTTTTTGGGTTATTGTGGGGGGGGTGGGGGATTGTGGAAATATTTTTTGATTGTTTTATTTGTCTGTTTTGTGAATTTATCATTGACTGCTGTGATGAGCTGCCTTTGATATGTGTTGGCAGAGATCTCTCCCTGTCAGGCACTACTCCCCCTCACAACTCCGCGGCCTTCGGCCTTTCGACTGTCCCCCTTTGCCCATCGAGGTACTGCATATGGGTGATGTCGAGCTTTGAGGATAGTAAGAAGGAGGTGTAGGGTTGGGGGTTGTGGATCTCGAGGGGGAGAGGAGCTAGGTAGGCAGACTGGGGTTGTTGGGACTAGAAGATGCCCTGGGGAGAAATGGGTTCCTGAGAGGGGTCCTCCCCGTCTGGTTCCCATACCCAAGGGCTCCTCCTTCGGGGGGGGGGCAAGTGGCACAGCCGGCCTTGGTGGCCCATCCTACTCAGGCAGTGTTATGCAATGGCAGGTTTATTAAGAACAAGACAGCAGTGATTGCTAATCTTGTTGAGTCATCTGACCTGGCCTGCATCATGAGTCAGCAGTTCCAGCTGAGTTCTCAGTGATACACCGCTCGAGGACAGATCTTAGGGGCAGGGATGTAGCCATTTATTTTAAAACTGAATTTGGCTTTGTAGAGGTGCCAGTCAGGGAGACCAAGTCCTCTGAGTGTATCGTGGGTGCAGGTGTGGGGTGCAGGATTCTTCTCATCTACCGTCCACCTGGGGACTAAAAGCAATTCCTGTAGGAAGTCGCAGACTTAGTCGTCGACATACTGTTGGAGTCCCCCAGTTGGATGGTTCTGGGGGACTTCAATGCCTGGGCTGACGACCAGTAAGCAATAAGACACGACAGGGTGGTGGTTGTTATGTGATAACCGCACACCTAGGAGCGTGGTGAGGCACGAGGCCGAAGGCCGAGTGTCATTCCGCACCTAGGTGTACGGTTATCACTGAACAACCACCACCCTGGAGTGTCTTATTGCGCTTATAAAATGGGAAATAACTATGGAAACAATGAAAATGACAAGGTATTTATATTTTGAAAACTTTGTAACATTTATTTAAGTACAGAATAGATAATTAATTGAAACATTGAGATAAAATAGTCCCTTGGTAAGCATTTTTGAATGGTAAAAAATAGCAATTACTAACAACATTAGCAAACAGTCTACTTGTTGTAGTTTATGAAATGCACTTTACTTCACTGTGATTTTATTAATCTGTCCCGAACATAGATTTCACACACCGACAGCGCCATTGTGTGCTACATGTGCGAAAACACATTTTGGGTGAGATGTGAAAAATGACAGTTGTACTGTTCATAAGGAAGTGTGATAAAATGGCAATACTGAAAATCTGGAGTGAAAATATTAAAAATGCTCGAAGTTACGAGCGTGAGTAGGAACTGCACAACGCACACTCGTAAAACAGTCGTTTTGGGGAATATTTTCCTCAAATTTTCAACATAGCCAGTTTAAGACCACTGCTTATGAACAGTGTCACTGTGATTTGTTTTTAATCTGTCCGGAACATTGATTTCGCACACCAACCGCGCCATTGTGCGCTACATGTGCGAAAACACATTTCAGGTGAGATGTGAAAAATGACAGTTATACTGTTCATAAGGAGGTGTGGTAAAATGGTAATACTGAAAATCTGGAGTGAAAATATTAAAATGTTCGGGTTACGAAGGCATAGGAACTGCGCAACACATGCTCGTGAAATAGTCATTTTGGAAGATACCAATTTCATTAGGTTTTGAGTTTCACCCATAATCTTTGACACTGTCATTTCGCAATCATCCGGAAGGTGGTTCCGCCGCAGTGACCGCGGAACCACCTTCGGACCGATTAATCTAAATAACAGTGGCACAGTTCATGAGGTGGGGCTCCAAAACCCCATGTTGAAAATTTGGTGAAAACATTCCCAGAAATGGCTGAGATATGCACTAAAGTTGAAAAAAATCCATTTATGCCATTATACTGCTTACCGGCATTTCTTCAGTTCGTGCTTGGCTTTGAAGAGTGCAGACGTGTTCCCGGGTCCACGAAGATCGTTGGCGCTGGGCTCCGGAGGCAAGTATGGGTTGAGGTGGGGTGTGGGGAGGTGGGTATGCAGAGGGGGCAAAAGAATCAACGAGGAAGGTTTTTTGTTTCAGGTTTTTTTTTTGTATTTATTTACACACAGGGACTTTACCACGCTTGGGGTGGGCCTCAGCGTGGCTTGGGAAGTCATGGTCGACAGGGATTGGGCACCCCATCAGCTAAGGAAGCTTTTTGCCATGCTGGGGTGGGCTCCAGCTGAGTGCACGAACATTTGGGGGCAGTGAAACCAACGAGGGATTGGGCACCCTGTCGGCAATGAAGCTTTGCCACACTGGGTGGGCTCCCAGCATGGCACCAGGCAGCTTGAGGGAGTGAAGCCGACAGGGGATTGGGTATCCCCGCCGCTAAGGAAGTTTTTTATGCTGGGCTGGGCTCCCAGCATGGTATACGAACATTTTTTTGCGGGGCAGTGAAACTGACGGGGGATTGGGACCCCCATTGGCAAGTGTGAGATTCAAACCCAGGTCTCCAGAATTGCAGCATAGACCATTCAACCTCTATAGCATGCTACCTCCTTTAATATTAAATTCCCTCCATGATCGTAGTGGTCACTACTTCTTTAACTTTTTGGTGCCTACCAACCGCGCATTTCCATCTCGGGAAGAGATCAGCTTTTTTTTTTAATGCCTCTCTGCACTTACTTGTATGTTTGAGTTAACTGATAGCCCGTGTCACAGGCCGATTACCTCTATGGATTGCTTTTATTAATATTAGCAATGTATTTGGGCACTTTGGGTCTGCCTCTGCCTATTTAACTGTGTTTTCCCACCTTTTCTTTTTGTTTATAAAGTATTACTGTATTGCCTACTTTCTTCATCCTGTTTTTGTGTTTTCTGTTTTTCCCCACATTCAAGACATAGAATGTTTATCATGGAATGTTTACCATGGAATGCAAAAATTCAAAATTCTGCTCTGTTCCACTTGTAGAATGTTACTCTCCTGACATTCTGTACACACAGACAACAAAGGCCTGTTTTAGAGCCAGAAACTCAATTATATCACTGTCAGGGCAAGCATGAGAGATTTCACCGATGAGCAGGTAAAGACAGAAGGGGGATTTTTCACTGTTAGTAAACAAACAGTTGTAATGAAAACTATAAACAACACTTAATGTTTCTAATTTGTTTATGTGTGTAAGGGGAGTGTGATGATTAGGGAAACAACATTTAATGAATTTATTTAATTTTTTTATTTAAGGTAGTTTTATTTTTAGGGCCCAGCTGAAGTTTTTTTTTTTTACAGTGTAAAGGTAGCAGTCATGTTTATAATGGAAGATTAGTTCTGGTTGAAGGGGGACTGATGGAAGATAGTTCTGGTTGTAGGAGGACTGATTTGCTCATTGTGTGATGTGGTTTAGGACCAGGATGACTGTGCATATATAGAGATTTAATGTACAGTCAGCTGATGTCTCTTGGCCAATGAGATTTCTAGATGTTTTCTTACCATTTTATAAACTCTAGCAATTTGGTCAGGTCTTCCTCCAACTTATAAATTCATTGGGTTTCACATAGGTTGTTACCTCTGCGACCCACACATATGGGCACTCACTGAATTTGGTGTTCCTACTGAGGATGGAGACCTCTGAACTGGCGGTGGAGCTGGTTGGATGGTCTGACCATCACACTGTAAAGTTCAATTTCCAGGCTCCCCCTTGTAGGTCTGCCCCTATGGAGATGGTCCAATACCGCCCTTTAAGGGGTGTTGCCGTAGACGGCCTATTGGTGGTGTCGCACCTATTGGGCTTTCCGAGTGCAAGCTCGGATACGGAGAATCTGGTACAGGCCTAGAATAGAGCTGTGGTTGAGGGTCTGGATTCTGTAGCTCCTATCCTTATTTGTCCACTCTCCCTTCACCCTCGGTCCCCTTGGTTTGACAGGACCTTGAGGACTTGTGGCGAGTAAGATGAAGGCTGGAATGGTGCTGGTAGAAATCAGGCCCTGATGCCGACAAACTTAGATTGATGACTCATTATACCGAGTATCAATCGGCCATCTCCCGTAAGAAGGCAGAATTCATGTCCATGGAGATTGCCGCTGCTCAGAATCGACCCGCTCAGCTATTCCGAACTGTGGACAGACTGTGCAATGCAGCCTGTCTACAGTTTCAGACAGCGTTGTCACAAGAGAAGTGTGACGAGTTTGCTTGATTCTTTGCAGATAAGGTCGCCAACATCAGGTCAGAAATCCACGCAGCCCTTTCCAATGGGTGTTGTGATGGTCAGTGGGACGCTGCAGCCCCTCAGTTTTTCTGGTCCAACTTTGACCGGTTGGCGATCGTGGATATTGTAAGGATCATCCAGAGTATGAGGCCAGTCTGCTGTGGTTTGGACCCTGGCCCAACGCACCTCTTAGTGGGGTGCATTGATGTAAACAGCCCAGTTCTAGCTGAGATAGTCTAGTGTTCATTAGAGACAGGTGTGTTTCCGGACACCCTGAAGGGGGTGGTGGTTACACCTCTCCTTAAGAAAGCCTCTCTTGATCCCGATTGTCTCGCTAACTACAGACCTGTCTCTAACCTTCCCCTTGTGAGTAAGGTTATTGAGAAGGTGGCTGCACTGCAGCTGGAGAGCCACCTCACCATCCACAATTACTATGATCTTCTCCAGTCTGGATTTCGGAAGCTGCATTGTATGGAGACAGCCCTAGTTCGGGTACTCAGTGATCTCCTGACAGCGAAAGATTAGAAGAGCCGTTCCATTCTGGTTCTCCTTAATCTCTCTATGGCATTTAACACTATGGTGTGTTATAGTGCATTACTTGAGTGCCTGTAGCTGATCTGTGGATTGCCTGGTACAGTTCTCAGGTGGTTCCACTCTTTCTTCACTGGTCGGTCTCAAGAGAGTGGTATCAGGGATTTATTCCTCCAGTCTCTCTGCCTTGTGGGGTGCCGCAGGGCTCTGTGTTATCACCCATGTTGTTTGCAGTGTATATGCTGCCGTTGGGAGACATTGTAAGGCAGTATGGGCAGTTTTTTCACTATTTACTTATTTATTAAATTTTGATGACCGGGTAGGCCCACTGAGCCCCGAAGGTCCCTTTTTCAGGGGCGACCTGGAAAAACATTACAGGGTGAGAAAGACAGATGCTATTGGTTACAGAGTAAGTACAGATAGTTAGCAGGTTACACGCCAACAGCAATTTTTCCAAGTCATTTAGATAATCCAGCTGTGATTGTATGATGTTATGCAGATGATACTCAGATATACACGTCCTTTGTGCCCGAACAAGATGGGGCTGTCTCGTCATTTAACAACTGCCTCACTAAGATCCAAGACTGAATGAGTGTCAACTGGCTGAGGTTGAACACGAGCAAGACCAAGGTGTTGGTCGTGGACCCAGGCCATCGGGCAGAGGGGCTTTCGGCCAGGCGGCCTTCTGGGTTTTGGCTTGACGGAAGCCAGTTGATGACCTCTGATTGGGTGTGAAATCTGGGCGTTATTTTTGACGATGGATTGATGCTTAAATCTCAGGTGTCGTCCGTCGTCAAGACCTCATTTTACCATCTGAGGAATGTCGACCGGATTAAGCACCTGGTCTTGCCTGATGACCTTCCAACACCGGTCCATGTCTTTGTGACCTCCCACCTTGACTACTGTAACTCTCTTTACCTAGGGCTACCAGGGGTTGAGATCTGCCACTTCAGCTGGAGCAGAATGCGGCTGCCAGGCTGTTGACTGGTTTATCTTGATCACGCCATGTTATGACTGTGCTCCGTGGCCTGCACTGGCTGTCTGTTCAGTGGCAGATCACCTTCAAGGTTGGTTTGCTGACCTATAAAGCCCTACACAGACAAGGACTGTGTTACTTGCAAGATCTTCTTCATCCTTACCGCCCCCTCCGTTCTACCGACAAGGGATTGCTAGGGGTTCCCAGGGTTTGTTTGAAGAGCTCCAGTGCCAGGGCATTTCCTTATGTGGCCCCTACCCTGTGGAACTCTCTACCTCGTTGAATAAGGGAGTGCCTAACTGTGGAGAGTTTTAAATCTGCGCCAAAAACCCATTTTTACACTCTTGCATTTCCAGAACTTGAGTAATCTACTGAAATGGTCATTTTATTATTTTTTGAGATTTTAACTCCTGTATTTGTTTGTAATAATTGTAAAAGCACTTTGAAATCTTGAATTGTGCTTTTAAAAAAATAAAGCCGAGTTGAATAGAGAGAGTCCGCCTTTGGATTACTCCCCAAGAAAGGCTTATCAGCCAGGGTATGGTAAAGCCAATTTGCCATCTTTGGAAGAGGTGGAATGAAAGAGGGGTGAACCCAAGCCGCTC
Source organism: Neoceratodus forsteri (assembly GCA_016271365.2). NCBI lineage: Eukaryota > Metazoa > Chordata > Ceratodontiformes > Ceratodontidae > Neoceratodus > Neoceratodus forsteri. The sequence goes on along the minus strand of CM057454.1, from coordinate 1,072,755,519 downwards.
GGGTGATGTCCTCAACGCAACTCATATTTTATTTGTAAAAAGCGCAAGTCAACAAGTATCCAAGTGCTTGTACACACAGTTAAATAAAATTCACAGTTAAAACACCACAAATAACAGTTTATCACAAATATCTAAAACATCAATATCATCATCAGAATTCAATCATACTCTGAGAAGGCCAAATCAAATAAATATGTTTTAATGCAGATTTAAAGCTCTCCACAATCAGGCACTCTCTTATCCGGTGAGGTAGAAAATTCCACAGAGTCAGACCAAGGACCCAGAAGTCCTGGCACCTGAGGTCTTAAAACGGACCCTGGGAACCTCAAGCAATCCCTCATCGGCAGAACGGAGCCAGCGGAGGGGGTGATAGAGATGCAGATGTTCTTGCAGGTAATATGGACCCTGTCTGTATAGGGCTTTATAGGTCAGCAAACTGACCTTGAAGGTGATCCCACTGAACTGGCAGCCAGTGCAGTCTGCAGAGCACAGGCATGACATGACGTGAATGAAGTAAGCCAGTCAACAGCCTGGCAGACGCATTCTGCACCAGCTGCAAGCGGTGGATATCCACCCCCTGTAGCCCTAGGTACAGGGAGTTGCAATAGTCAAGGTGAGAGGTCACATATGCGTGGACCAGCGTTGGAAGGTAGTCAGGTGGGACCATGTGTTTAATCCGGGCGATGTTCCTCAGATGGTAAAAAGAGGACTTGATGATGGACAACACCTGAGATTTCAGCGTCAATCCCTCATCAAAAATAGCAGCCAGACTGCGCAGCCAGTCAGAGATCAACAGATGATTGCCCACAAGCCGAAGCCTAGAATTTAACCCAGCCGAAGGCCGCTCAACCCAACGACCCGGATCCACAACCAACACCTTGGTCTTGCCAGAATTCAACCTCAACCAACTGACATTCATCCACTCCTGAATCTCAGCAAGCCAGTTGTTAAATCCCAAGATAGCATCACCCTGCTCGGGCACAAAGGACATGTATAGCTGAGTATCATCTGCGTAGCAAGGAAAACTCAGCCCATACCACCTAACAAAGTCTCCCAATGGCATCATGTACACCACGAACAGCATGGGTGACAACACACAGCCTTGCAGTACTCCACATGGCAGGGAGATCGGGTCAGAGGAAAAAATCCCAGACACCACTCTCTGAAACCTGTCAGTGAGGAAAGATCAAAACCACCTGTGGACCATACCCGACAGCCCACAGATGAGCTGCAGGCGCTCTAGTAACACACCATGGTCCACAGTGTCAAGTGCCGTAGAGAGATCAAGGAGAACCAAGATGGAATGGGTCCTCCGATTTCTTGATATCAGGAGATCACTGAGCACCTGAACAAGGGCCGTCTCAGTACTAGGATTCTTCCAAAAGCCGGACTGGAGTGGGTCACAGATGTTGTGGATGGTGAGATGGTCTTCCAGGTGCAGTGCGACTGCCTTTTCAATAACCTTACCCACAAAAGGAAGGTTAGAGACAGGCCTGTAGTTAGCTAGACAGTCAGGGTCAAGAGAGGATTTCTTGAGGAGGGTGGAACCACTGCCTCCTTCAGGGTGTCCAGACACACCTGACTCAAATGAGCACCTGACTATCTCCGCCAGGACTGGGCTGATGACTTCAACACACCCCATTAAGAGGCGAGTTGGGCCAGGGTCCAAACTACAAAAGGTTGGCCACATATTCTGGATGATCCAGACAACATCATCGACTGCCAACTGGTCAAAGTCAGACCAGGCGAACCGAGGGGCAGCAACCTCCTACTGACCAACACAACTCCCGCTGGAGTGAGCTGCACAGATTTCAGACCTGATATCTGCAACCTTAGCTGCAAAGAATTGAGCAAACTCGTCACAGTTTTCATGTGACAACGCTCTCCATGAATGAGACGGGCTGGATTGCCAACAGTCCAGAAGGGCTGAACTGGTCGATTTTGTACAGCGTCTCCCCAGACAGGAACTCTGTCTTCTTACGGGAGATGGCTGATTGATAATCTTTGTAATGGGTCATCAATCTAAGCCTGTCAGCATCATGGCTGGACTTCCGCCAGCATTGTTCCAACCTTCGTCCCACTCAGCTCTCTCAAAGTCCTGTCAAACCACGGGGACGGAGGGCGAAGAGTGAGTGGGCGAACATGGACAGGAACAATGGAGTCCAGGGCCTCTACCACAGCCCTATTATAGGCATGTAGCAGATTCCCTGGGTCCGTGCTTACACTCAGAAGGCCCGATTGGTCCAGCACGTCATCAGGTCATCTGGGCTCAAAACCCTTAAAGGGCAGTACAGGACCATCTCCACTGGGGCAGGCCTATAAGAGGCAGCCTGGAAATTGAACCTTATAGTGGGATGGTCAGACCAAATGACTGGCTCCACCACTATGCCAGAGATCTCCATCCCTAGTAGGAAAAAACAAGTCCAATGAGTGACCCTGAATATGGGTCGTAGAGGTAATCACCTGTGTGAAGCCCAACATCATCATTAGTTGGAGGAAATAATGACCAAATTGAGAGAGTTCGTCATTGACCCAGGCATTTAAGTCTCCCAGAACCACCCATCTAGGAGACTCCAACACCATGTCAACAACGAAGTCTGCAACTTCCTGCACAAACTGCTTCTCGCTATCGGGTGGATGATACATGAAAAGGATCTTGCATCCCATACCTGTGCCATTGATACACTCAAAGGACTTGGTCTCCCCCACTGGCACATCTACAAGACACAATTTCGTTCTAAACAAATGGCTACAGCCCTGCCCCTGCAATCCATCCTTGGACGGTATATCACCGAGAACCTGTCTAGAGCAGCAAACTCCAAAACTGGGCTGGCATTCTCGTCCAGCCAGGTCTTGGTGACGCAAGCCAGGCCCAATGACTCAATAAGATTAACAATTACAGCTATCTTGTTTTTAATGGACCTAGCATTGCACACCACCACGAGGGTAGGATGAGCCACCAAGGTCAGACATGTCAACTGCTCATACAGGCGGAGCCCTTGGGTATGGGAACCAGACAAGGAGGACCCCTCTCCTGAACCAATTTCACCCATGGATCCTACCACCCCGATCCGACCACCCAGCTCCACTCCCCTCCAGGTCTGTGACCCCCGGTCCTTGTAGGACTCAGTCAAGGGTGGCACCACAACAGGCAGGGTATCCTTTTTCCTGAGAAAAATATCCAGACAACACCTTTCTGGGTCCAGTTCCTCTGTTTCCCATCCCATAATGGACTGTATGTGATGCATAACGTCCAGAAAGGAGGAGTCATCATGAGGGGACTTGGGTACTTCAATGGGCATATCCTCCCCTGCTGATGACTCCTCTTGGGAAGAGAAAGACCCTGAAGAAAAGGAGTCAACCTCAGAGGACTCACTATCCGGGACCAACATCATCGTCCCTCTTAAAGCTGGTGCAAGAGTCTGGACAGGCGCCAGAGGACCAAGTCGTGTGGGGTTCACTCGGGCCAGCCCCACCATTGTCCCTGGAAGGTGAATCCCGGGGGAGAGGCCAGAGGCGGGACTTGAAGGACAAGGTTCTGCTTCTGAACCAACAACCACCACATTGAGAACAGGGCATTAAAGTCTACCTGTGGCATAAAATTATATACAGGTAGAAAAGGCAAGGAACGTGTCGGGTTAAGGTACGAAGGCTGAGGAGACGGCGACAGGTAACCCTGCACAAGCTCATCTGGCGCTGGCTAGGGATCCGGCGACAGGTTAGCAAGCATGCTGTGGTGAAGGTGGCGGCCGAGGTGACGCCGGCATCAGTGCCAGCAGGTTGTGGCGTCAGCAGAACAGGCAGCGGCCCAACAGGTGACGGCCTAGAGGGCCCTGGCGAAGGGCTAGGTGATGATGGCCCAACAGGAGAGGCCGGCACTTGGGGGATCCCCAGGCAAAGGCAGAGGCGATGCTTGGAAGAAGGAAATGGTGTTCGTCTGCCTCAGGCGCTACCTGCCAGAACTGGCACTGGTCCCGGAACTGGGAAGCAACGAAGGCAGAGCCATGGCCTGGGGGGCGACAGGCACAAGGCCACTGCCTGTGAGCCCAGAACCGGCCGAGCCACCTGGCTGAGAGCCCGCAGAAGTTAAGGGCCTGAGCATCAGGGGCTGGGGGAGATGAAGCCCCCTGCCCCGCAGAGCCACCGCTCTAAACAGAGGTAAAGGCGAACGGTGGAGCCACCAGGAGCCCGGAAAGAGTGAGGGCTAGTGGGGCTGGAGGTGCCAACACCCACGGGAGAATGACGCTGCCACAGTTGTGGGTTTGTCGGGCGACCGGGAAGCAGACTAGGTCCTGTCTCTATGTTTGTCAAGGTGTTTGTGCTTTCCCAACTTCTCCTTGTGAGAAGAGGAGGCCTAGGAGGACTGTACCGGCGAGGCCTATGACCTCCTGGCCTGCAGCTCTTTTTCCATCGCAAGCAACATCTTCTTAAGAATTTACACAAAAGGACAGCACTCACTACTAGCAAATGAGGCAGACTGCAATACAAACACCAGTCCAAATATATAATATGCATTGCGAATAGCATCGTCGAAGAAACAAATAGATACAGGGTGGTCCCCTGTATCTACTTGTTTCTTCGAGCAGTGTTTTTAAAAATTATGTATATATATATATATATATATATATTTGACTGGCGCTTGTATTGCAGTCTGTTCATTTGGCATAATGAGTGCTGGGTTCTTTTGTGTAAATGCTGGTATTATTTGGGACCTCACAGCACCTTCCCCTCAGGAGCGACCCTCTCCCGTTTTTCATTCTGCTTAAGAAGGTAGCTCTCCCAATGTTTTTAATCTACGTCTCAGAGTGGCCTGGTTGAATTTTCAGCAGTGCTGGCAGGCTTCGGTGTCATTGCTGGCACCAAAGCAGACCAGGCACGAAGAATGACAGTCCTTCTCAGGGATCTGTTTGCAGCAGGCACACTTCATGGAGTGGCTGGAAGATGAAGCGGGTGGAAAAGACATAAACCTGTCAAAGAAAACACCAAAAATTCAATGTTTAACACAGCCAAAAAAATGAAAATAAAAAAGGTGCAAAAGTACGGGAACTGCAGTTGACTGTAGCTACAACATTTACTGAGGTCCAATGTGCACAGGTTGGCGGCGGGAAAAGAACTGAGGCAGTGTTGGGGGACCGCCCTCCTATATAACCTAGGCTGACTTCAGATGACTGACGTCAAAAGCATTCCCCTGGTAGACTGCTAGCTAGAAATTTTCCACTTGGTCCTAATGCCTGGTGGCATAATCCTACCAGTGTGGCCTGCTGCAAGAGCTTTTCTCGGAGTAAGATTATGAGTTCTGTTTAACTTACCAATTACAAGCAGAGTGGTTCATAAAAAGTTCAGTTTCTGATTCAATAATCTCACAGAAAAATGGCAGACAGTTTTAGACATTTCTGAAGGCAAAATGATGATGCAATGTAGAGTGGTTGTAAATTTCAGAAATTGGGTAGACAGCATGAACATCTGGATGGAGAGAAAATTTCTGGAGTAAGCATGTACATTTCTGGAGTTGGGTTGTCAATGTTTGAGGGTTACAGGGTACCAATTTTGGAAGAGGTGCCAGCACATATTTTGGAAGGGGTGTAGTAAGCCCATTTGGGGAGGAGTGGTGTGTGCAAATTTTGGGAGGGTGTGGGCAGAGTGAAAATTTTGAAATCGGTCACGTGAACACATTTTGGGAGGTTGTAGGCTGACACCCTACCCCTCTCAACACTACCTAACATTAACTGGTCATTACCGCGAATACAAAATAGCGCTGCAAATATAAGCACTGGCTTTACAGCGCATGTCTTAATTGTGATTGGTGCATTTACGTGTGATACCGTAAGTCACAAGTGTTACAGTAATAAAACTACATGCTGGAAAAAGTAATTAATTGTGCACAGTCATTTAATTGTTATACCCGTACCAGTGTAAGTCGGCAGTAAGGTGCAAATGTTACAGTAATAAAATGATAAAAGTATACTCACTGAACTGAACTTACAGTACTGAAATGCTGAAAGAAAGTAGTTAATTGTACGGCTTGCTTACAGTTCACTGCTTTGTGAAATGCGATCCGAATGCAGTAAACACCAGTACCAGTGTCAGAAGAAAAAATTACTCACCTTAGTAATTGCTTTTCTTCTCATGGAGTCTTGCTATATTATAACAATAGCAGTCAGCCACTGCAGCTGAACTGCCCCGGAGAGGAAGGAGTTAACTCCAGAAGATCTGAGTTCTACAGCCGAGGGCGCTGTGCCCAAAGCTCTATCTGGCAGTTTCAAATGAAACTGTCAGATCTTTACGAAGCTAACATCAAAGGACGGAAAGTCTGTGTGGAAAAAACTACACTAGCCCATGGCTACCTACTAGTAGTAATAACAACAATATAAAGAACAAAGAAACACTCAGAGCCATAATAACAAAATTGATGGTATTATGGTTCGTTTTACCACCCTTGACAAGCACATATGAACCCCCCCTTCCACCAAAGACTCAAGTCCAGGAAGGGGGCAATATAAATAACCTAAATGAAACAATCTAGATCCCTAACCCAAAGGAAAAGAGGGTAAGGGAAAAACTACAATGGCATGACACAGTGCTTGCACCAATTCGCCACCCCTACCCAAGTAGAAGTTCTGAGAGGGGCAGGAGGGAGGTGAGTTAGAATATAGCAAGACTCCATGAGAAGAAAAGCAATTACTAAGGTGAGTAATTTTTCTTCAAACACCATGAAGTCTTGCATATTATAACAATAGCAGATTACACAGCAGTACCTCCATGGAGGAGGGTCAGAACCTACTTAGAAATAAGCTCTGAAGCAAGCTGTGCCAAACCGAGCATCTCTCCTGGACTGGACATCCAGGAATAATGCTTGGTAAAGGTGCGAACTGTCTTCCAGGTAGCAGCTTGACAAATCTCCAGAATGGGATGTCTCTAGCAGCCGCTAGAGATGCAGCTGTACCCCTGTGGAGTGGGCCTCAATCCTGAGGGGGTACTCACCCAGTTTCTGATAACAGAATTGGATACAAGAAACAATCCACCTTGCAATTGTTCTCTTAGTGGCAGGTTTCTCTGCCAACCTCGCCATAGGTAAGAAAGAGTTGGAGGGATTCAACCTATGACCTCTGGTGCGCTCTAAATAGTAGCTTAAGGCTCTTTGACATCCAAGCTGTGCAGTCTCCTCTCACCTGAGGAAGAATGCTCAGTGAAAAATACTGGGAGAGAGATAGATTGATTCAGGTGGAAATCAGAAACCACCTTAGGCAAAAACTTTCTATTAGTCCTAAGGACTACCTTATCTCTGTGGAAAGAGATAAAATCTTCTTCCACTGACAGGGCCTGTAGCTCACTTATGCGTCTGGTAGAGGTGATAGCTACTAGGAAAACGGTTTTCCAAGTTAAATACTTGAGCTCTGCAGAAGACAGAGGCTCAAAGGGGGGTTGCATTAACTGAGCAATGCAAATATTCAGGTCCCAGGCAGGAGCTGGTTCCCGAAAAGGAGGGTTAGTATGAAGTAACCCTTTAAAAAACTTGGAGAACACCGGGTGAGAAGAAAGGGAGACAGGCTTCCCTGCTGACACAAAAGCAGAGACAGCTGCCAGATGAACCTTCAGGGTAGCTGGTCTAAGGCCTAGGGAATTCAGATGGACCAAATAGTCCAGTAGAATGGGAAGATCAGCAGATTCTGGGATAATCTGCCTCTCAGAGCACCAGATGGAAAACCTCTTCCACTTAGAATTATAAGTGGCTTAGTGGAAGGCTTCTTGAAGCCTTTAAATATCCATGACACCTTGAGAAAGTGTAAGTCAGCAATTCTAGCTCCCTCAAGAGCCAAGCCTTGAGGTGGAGGGATTTGAGGTCCGGATACCACACTCTCCCCTGTGCACAGGCCAGTAAGTCGTGGGACTCTGGGCAGGCTCAGGGCAGGTGGACTGCCAAGGACAGGAGCAGAGGGTACCAGGGCTGTCTGGCCTAATCTGGGGCAATCAGAATCACTCTGCAAGGTTGAGATCTGATTTTACTAGTACCCTGAAAAGAGAGGAAAGGGGGAAAGGCATACAGGAACTTCCCTTTCCAGTCCAACAGAAAGGCATCCAGAGGACTGAGCCCAGAACTGGAGGCCTGCAACAGAAAAGAGGAAGTTGGTGGTTGTCTGGGGCCGAAAAGATTATCTGAGGAGTGCCCCATCTGGCAAAGACAGACCCCAGCACTTGTGGATCAGAGCCCATTCGTGATGGCCCTGAGAAATTCTGCTGAGGGCGTCCGCCAGGACATTGTCCTTCCCTGGGAGATGAACCGCTATCAGGGAGGTGTTCAGGGAGTAAGCCAGAGACCACAACTTCATTGCTTCGGTGCACAAGGCTGAAGACCGAGTGCCCCCTTGCTTGTTGATGTACCACACTGTGGTGGTATTGTCTGTCCTGACTTGAACCACTTTGTTCTGGACAGAATCTGAAAACACCCAAAGAGCTAAAAAGACAGCTCTGAGTTCCAAAAGATTGATGTGGAGCAGAGACTCCCGAGGAGACCATAGCCCCTGAGTGGCAAGGTCGCCCAGGTGAGCCCCCCACCCTAACAGGGAGGCATCCGTGGTGAGGGTGAGGGAGTGAGAAATGGGAATGAAGGGAACCCCTGTCCTAAATTGCTCTGGACCTGCCACCAGTGGAGGCCAGGATCAGAGTTTGAGTAACTGGGACCAACTTGTCAGGGGTCCTTCCTTTGAGACCAATAGGCCCTCAAATGGAACTGAATGTCCCTCATCTGGAATCTTGCTCCCTGCACGACAGCTGTGGAAGCAGCCATGTGCCCGAGGAGTTGCAGAAAATGCCTTGCTGGTCGAGAGACCCAGCGGGTAAAGGAGGATGCCAGGGCGATGAGTCTGTCCACCCTTTCGAGGGAAGAAAAGCCCTGGCTAACCTTGTGCTCAATTCTGCGCCTATGAAAGTTAGGACCTGAACTGGTTCCAGAACTGACTTTGGTAAGTTTAGCAGGAATCCCAGGAAGTGAGAAGCTGCTGGGTGACTTGCAAGTGGGATTTCACCTGACCTGGAGACTGACCCACAATGAGCCAGTCGGTCAGGTGAGGAGGCACAGCAACCCCTTGCCTTCTTAAGTGAGCCACTACTACAGCGAGACATTTTGTGAATACCCTTGGCGCAGAGGTAAGGCTCAAGGGCATTGCCCTGAACTGGTAGTGGCCTGAGGGCAGTTCAACCCTGAGGTACTTTCGGTGAGAAGGCCTGATCAGAACATGAAAATAGGTATCCCTGAGGTCCAGGGAAGCTAGCAAGTCCCCTGGTCTTAGGGAAGGCAATATCATTGCCAGAGTCAACATTTTGAACTTTGGTTTCAACAGATGCTTGTTCAAGTATCTTAAATCTAGAATGGGCCGCCATTCTCCTGTCTTTTTGGGTAAGAAAGTATCTTGAATAAAGCCCTTGCCCTGATGGCAAGGAGGAACCCTTTCCACTGCTTTGCAGTCCAGCAGAGCAGAAACCTCTGCTTCCAAAGCAAGGGCTTCTGAAGGATTTGCAGGGGAAAATGCCTGGCTCTCATCTTTGAAAGTGTTTGAAGCTGAGAATCAGACCCTGGCCTATTACCTCCAGAACCCATCTGTCCGTAGTTAGGGACAGCCAGTTCCGCTGAAATAGGCCAACCTGCCCCCACTGGTACAGGAGAATCGGCCCTGGACACCCCATCAGGGTGCCTGCTTAGCAGCAGCCTTAGGCTGAGGGGAGGGGACGGCCCACTTGTGCCACGCCTACCCCTGCCTCTGAAGAAACCCCTCTGCTAGACAGCAGAGGAGGCTTGAAATTGGTAAAAAGGCCTGGAAAAGGGCCTGCCCCTACCTCTGGGAGCATGCCTTTGTGGCATGGCATGCTTCTCCTTAGCCTGGGCACTTTTATAGGTAGTTCTGTATTCATCCATCTTTTTCATATAGTTTTCTGTTTGCTCCCCAAAAGAGAATTTCCCACTACAGGAAAATCCATAGCCTTTGACTGGGTATCTCGGACAGATTAGTGCATCTGAGCCATGCCAACCTACGGAAGCTACAGAAGTGGCCATGACCCTAGAAGAAACATCATTAACATCAACAGCAGTATGAAATTGAACTTTAGAGGCTTCAATGCCATCAGCAGCCACCTGTTCCAACTCACTAGCCAGCTGGCCATGGGCCTGCTTGGCTAACTGCAATACTGTGTCCCACCTAGATTTCTGATATCTAGCTACATAAGCCATATAATTTGCCTGCCTGAGTCCCAAAGAAGCTGCCATATACTGTTTCTTCGCCATGGCATCAATCTTCCTGGAATCCTTATCAGGAGGATGTGAGGCCAGAGGAATATTAGCCTTGTCACAGGCTGCAGCTTGTACCACACCTACATGACTACACTGCTCAGTAAGGAAGTCTGTATCCGAGCCTGACAAAGTATACCTTCTGTCCATTTTTTATCTACAGGAGGGACAGAATGAGGATTTTTTAAAATCTTTGTTGTTTGCTTCCTAAATGACTTATGCAAAGGAATAGACAACCTCCTAGACTCTGGAATATCCATCATTTCCACATAATCAGGCTCCTCTTGCTCATCCACAGCCTCCTCTAAATTAAGCTGGAGGGTTTCTGCAACCTTTTGTAAAAATAAAGAAAGAAGGGGACTCAGACAGAATAGGAGGAGATTCTAAAGGTCTGTCTGGAGAAATGTCCGGTTCAATGGGCACGCCCAGACCCCCAGCCACACATATATTGATCAAATTCCTCCTCCCTCCTGTGGTTCATAAAATCCTCAACTTCAAAATCCTGAACCACTGGGACTGAACGAACCAACCTTTACCAGCTGTTGGTGGTTCTACAGATCCCTGAGACAGTGACTGGACAATCTGAATGGCTTTAGCTATCTCTGCAGCAGTTGGAGACACAATTTTGGACTCCAGACCTACTGATTTCCTTGTCTTTTACTTGGGACTGGTTCCTCTGAACCAGCCTTCCTTTGCCCGAGGAAGTCTCGCCCTGGTCAGAGGGCACTCCTCTGGTCCAGTGGGTACTGGACTGGGCTGGCCATCCGGGTCAGCGGACTTTTGGCCTCGCCCTGAGCCGGCCCAATCTCTCTCCAGGGTGGCTGCAGGGAAATTTTACACACCTGGCAGTCTGACAGGAGGTGGTCAGCCTCAGACACAAACACAGTGGTGTGTGGGTCAGCCTTTGGCAAAGGCGCCCCCACAGACATCACAGTGTTGAAACCCAGGGCCCGGTTTTTCTTTTGGGTTTCTCAGACATAATGCCAGCCTAACCAAAACTTGCCTTTTGATGGCAGTGCCAGGCAAGACACCCTTTATCGGTTCCTAACCGTGAACACTGGTATTTAAAAAAACGTTATAATTCGCTTTTTAGAACCGATAAGAACCGGAACCGCACTCTAAAACCCACTGTACACTTTTAAAATGCAGAAAAACTAACCGATCGGTTCAAAACCGAACGATAATTAATTTTCCACACAGACTTAAATTTTAGTACTTACGGTTACCAGATAGCGCTTTAAAACCGAAATGCGGTAAAATAATATCTTTTGCCGGTTCAAATGAACTAAAATACTGGCTTGAACCGAGAATGAACCGAGCTGAAGGAGCTGATCTCCGAGCGACTGTTCAGTGAAGCGGGAGTAAAGAATCTGACAGTTTCATTTGAAACTGCTAGATAGAGTTTAAGTATAGCTACCATTGTAGAACTCATAGATCTTCTTGAGTTAACTCCTTCCTCTCCGGGGCAGTTCAGTTGCAGTGGCTGACTGCTATTGTTATAATATAGCAAGACTTCATGGTGTTTGAAAGTGAAATTCTATTTATGGTCTGCTGTAAGAGTGCAGCAGAGTGTATAGTTTACTGAATGTACTGACAATGTTTGCACTTGCTAGGCTCAAGGGACAATGAAATGCTGTTTGTTGACTTTGCCGACTATTTTAAAAGCTTCATCTCATAAACTGCTTGAAATGTAATAAAATTACTGACAGCTGTAGGTTTAACTTTTTTTAAAATCTTTGTTTGAATTTTGGAATAAAGTAGATAGTCTGTTACAAAATAACTATCAGAATTTTTTTATATGCTACAGCGCAGTTCCCAATATTTCCATCTTAGTAGTAGCACTGCACTCGGTCTTACAGCAGACCGTAAATAGAATTTTACTTTCTGACACCGGTATAAGTGTTTACTGCATTCCGATTGCATTCAGACACTTCCACAAAGCAATGATCTGACCATAAGCAAATCGTAAGTAGAAATATAATTAACTACCCAACTGGTTAAAACCATGTGACGGAGCGTATCTGAACAAAAAGTACAAACGTGCATGATATTTAGATAAATGGTCACAGGTGAGCGATCTAGGAGTAGGAGAGAGCAAACAACTCTAAAAATGAAGAAAGTTTAATTCATTTGAACTCATTCTACCCTGGGCGGCCATTTTGTATCAGGAGAATCAATGGATGGTTTGGACTTCATACAGAGCTATTGGGTACAATGTTAATTAAGCCTCGTATTTAAGGTATTTTGGAAGAGGGGCTTCTTAATCACACCTTACTCAGGGAAATTATATTCAGTCTCATTTAGTGTCATTTGTCACACAGGGAATGTGATTATTAATAGTAATACACCACTCTGCCTGGACACTTATGTACAACACCACATTAACATACTAACATACTATTTGCCAGCAGATTAGGCCTTACGGTCGATCGAGTCTGCTCGAACCTAGATCCTTAGTTGGGTGCCGAGACCCTTCCATCCCTTGTTCTCTAGAAACCCCTATCATCCATCCCCACCCCCCCGGGACAGGCCATCATCTGATACATCCACTTTCTGTGTCTGTCCCACCCTCTCTTGAAGCCCTCCACTGTGGATCTCTGAACCAGCTCACCAGGCAGTGCATTCCAAGGGTCCACCACCCTCTCGGTGAAAAACCTCCTCTTTCCCCCCACCCTTCCACCTTCCAACTTCAAACCATGCCTCTGGTGATACCTCCCTGCTTTAGTCTAAAGATCCCTCCATGTTTACCCTATTTATTCCCTTGAGGTACTTGAAGACCCCAATCATGTCCCCCTGTCTCTCCTCTCCTCCAATGAAAACAGGCAGAGCTCCTCAAGTCTGTCCTCATAAGTCAAATCCCTAGCCCTCGTGATCATCTTTGTTGCCCTCCTCTGTACCCTCTCCAGGAGCTGTATGTCCCTCTTCAAATGTGGTCTCCAGTACTGACACAGTACTCAAGGTGTGGTCTAACCAGTCCATTGTACAGCGGCAGAATCACTTCCTGCTCCTAGAGGTGATCCTCCTAACGATGCATCCCAACATCCTGTTTGCCTTGCTAGCTGCTCTCCTGCACTGCTCAGAGTTATTCATACATGTATCCACCATGACCCCTAGGTCTTTTTCCCTATTGAGGCCTCCAGCCTCCTCTCCCAGGGTGTACCTGTGTTTAGGTTTCCACCAAGATGCAACACCTTGCACTTGGTGATATTGAAATTTAATTTCCATGTGTGAGCCCAGCTTTCCAGGGTGTCCAGGTCCCCTTGCAGGGCCACCCTTCCCTCTTCTCCCTCAACTACTGCTCCCATCTTGGAGTCATCCGCGAAGAGACTCATTTCACACCCAATACCCTCCCTGAAGCCCAGCTTTCCAGGGTGTCCAGGTCCCCTTGCAGGGCCACCCTTCTCTCTTCTCCCTCAACTACTGCTCCCATCTTGGAGTCATCCGCGAAAAGACTCATTTCACACCCAATACCCTCCCTGAATTACATTAGTAACACACTTAATAAATTATTGACTTGTCTTACTCTGTGTAGAATCCAGTGTTGATGTAAGTACTCTAAACCTTGAAGCGTCATCAGTGTGTATGCTTTAATATGAGCCGGTGTCAGCACAAGGCTTGTATCCTTAATTATTACCTTCAAAATAAAAATAAACATTTACATATCAGGCTTGTTTGACAGGGTTGAAAATACAGCACATAACATGTTCTTAAACTTTACTTATTTAATAGCCAGTCTTGCTAATGACTCAGTCTTTGATATTGTACCTCAATTCCTTTTACTTCTCTTAACACCCTCTCCCTTTCGCTAGGTCCTGGTTTTGTAAAATGTCTGCTGCTTTGGAATACAGATGGGTAGTAATCTGAATGAGAAATCAGAGTCCCTTGAGATTCAGGCTTTTGCATTTCATGGCTCTGAATGAGATCACCATACATGACTCCATTTTGACTTTTCTTTGTTTCCTTTTCACATTCTCCTATCCATCCTGAAATACTGTGAAAAGCACTGTATGTCTTTCTCCTCTCTGGTGAGGTAGTTGCATATCCAGCCCAAACACGAGATCCTGAGTTACAGAATAATGGCAACATCTCTAAAGTTTAAACTAGCTGGGGGGAGGCTAGGACTTAAAAAAAGTACAGGCAATCCCTCGGGAATGGAATGGCTAACTGGCACTCCCCTGAGCTGGCAAAAGAGGGATGTGAGCAACAGCAGGTAGCAAGTGGGACAGCAGTCGGGAGGAGGAGGTTGGGCAGATGGGGAGGAGCACAGGGAGAAAATCAGATGCAGAGCAGTAGCTGTAAAAGAAGGTTTAAAGGGCAGGCAGGTAACTGTAAGGGTGGTAACAAGGTAAATAAGACAACAGAGGCAAGACTTGGGGTCAGGGGTGAAAAGACTGCAGCAGGAAGGCAGGGATGAAAGGCAAACAGGGGGTCATGGAATGCTATGTGCTTGAACACCAGAAGCCTGAGAAACAAAATGGATGAGCTTCAGATGGTAATGGCAGAGGCCCAACTAGACTTAACTGCCATAATCGAAACATGAGTATCAAACAATATTGACTAGAACTTTGCTGTCCCAGGTTACACCATTTGTAAGGAAGGACAAGCAGAAGGGTAAGGGGGAATGGTGACACTGTATATTAAATAAGGCATGCAGGCCACTGTGGACACACATCAATGAGATAAGAGAACATTGCGGAGGCAGTCAAGCTGCAGATGACATCAGGGGTTGGGGGAATAAGTTGGGAGTAGAGACTGCAAAGTCAGAGGAAGGACAAGGACAGGGCACTGAAAGACAAATTTAGATCACCAGCAAAAGGAGAGTTAGTGCTAACCAGAGACCTGAACCTACCAGATGTAAGCTGAACAATCCCGGTGGTCAAAAGTGCTAGATTGGCACTGGCAGAGGTGCTACAGGACTGTTTTACTGTGCAGCAGGATAGGGAGGGGGCTTTTCTGAATCTGGCATTCTCAAACATAGATATAATTGGAGATTTCAGGTTGATCAAAAATAACATCCTAGACTTTAGAAGGGTGGATTACGGAAAAATAGGAGAGTTGCTCATGGAAAGATTAGCAGAGGCTGGGAGGACAGAAGGGTAGATGCCCAATGGAAGAGAATAAAAGTGGTATAGCTGCCACTCACAATGCCAGGGACCCAATTTCAGGCTCTGAAACAGGTCTGACAAAGGGTCCATGGGGGGGGGGGAATTAAACATCCCAGAGGATGCTCTCCTTCTCTGGAGATGGCTAAAGCCAGCTCTGCCACAGCAATGCCACCATTTGAGTGAAAGGCGGAAGTACATGAGGAGTTGGAGGGGATGGCGGACACCCGGCAGCTCCATATGGTGACACACACACTGGAGCCCTAGCATACAGATCTCTTCAGAGGAGAAATAAAAGGGAATAAAATTCCCTGGTCTGCAGCATGACACCCAGTACACTTGGGTCTGAGCAGTCCAATGTACCCCTCACTAATCTTACCTGCCCTGGTGAGAAGGGGGACCTACCACAATCTGGACCCATGCTGAGGAGGGGAGTTTGGAAACTGAGGGATGTATCTGAGAGCAGTAGGGCTGGGTGGTCGCCTGGGGCAGATGAGGAGCTATGGCAGATGGGATATAGGACCAGGATGGAAAAAGTACAAAACAGTGGCAAAGTTGAAGCAACCAATACCTACATAAAGTAGGTATGTATGAATGAATAGGAAATACAAGAAACTGATGCAGTTCTTAAAGGGGTAAGGGAGGTGGTTAGAGCTAAGATGGCAGCATTCTAGAAGTACAAGGCGGAGAAGACTGACAGTAGTAGGCAGGAATATTTAGAGATGCTAATGGAGGCCAGACAGATGATCCAAAATGCTAATGCAGATACAGAGCTAAGAACTGCAGAAAGAGTCAAGGATGAGAAAGCCTTCTTTCATCAAGTTAGGAAAAAGGAAAACAAAAAAGGGAACTGTCAGACTTGAAGTGAAAGGCAGATGGGTGGAAGATGACAGTTAAAAAGGCAGATATCCTGAATCAATATTTATGCTCAGTTTTCAATGTAGAAGATGGGCCATTCCCAGAATGTGGGATCCAGGTCCTAGGACAGTAGGGACACAAACCATAGGTTAAAATGGTATCCAATGAGAGAATGCTCAAGGCTCTAAAAGTGAAAAAAATCACTGGGACCCAGTGACGTGCAACCTAGGACATTGAGTGAGGTGCATCAGATTCTGGATGTATAACTGGCTGATCTACGGAACTGCTGCCAAGAACCAGGGGTCCTGCTCCTTCTGTGATTCCTTGTACTTCCTGAATGCTTTCTTTTTTTCTTGAACCTTCACTGCCACTTCCTTTGAGAACCATAGTGGTTTCTTACATTGTTTTGTTTTATTTGCTTCACACAAAGGCTTGTTACCTCTGTGATGGCAGTTTTTATTATTCCCCACTGTTCTTCCACACCTCCTTCCTGCCCATTTGCTAGTGCATTCCTTAGGCACTCACCCATTTTGAAAAAGTCAGCCCTCCTAAAGTCCAGTACTTCTGCCTTTGTATGGGTTGATTCTATTGCTGTGTTTACTGCCCTGAGCTCTAACAAGTTTATGTGTAAAAGAGTCTCTGCACTTGACCAAGTGCCCTGGGTAGTGTGCTCTGCTAGATGAGCCCCCCAGCCCAGGAGGGATGTATCTGTTGTGAGAATTATCAAAGGAAGTTCTTTTTGGAAAGGGACCCCTTCTCTGAGGTTGGCTCCCTCTTTCCACCACTGAAGAGCCTGGATAAATGTTTTTGTTACAGGAACAAACTTTAAACAGGGAATCCTTTCATGGGCACCAATGAGCTCTTAAGTGAAACTGGATGTCCCTCATCTGAAACCGGGAGCACAGCACTGTGCCTGTTGTAGCTGCCATGTGGCCCAGGAGTTGAAGAAAATGCCTTGCAAGCCTTGGGACACTGAGCCTGAAACAGCCTGCCAACTGCAGAATGCTTTTTACTCCGTCCCTGGGTAGAAAGGCTCTGCCCACTTTGGCATTCAACTCTGCTCCTATGAATTGCAGAATTTGAGAGGGAATTAGAACCGATTTCTCTAGGTTTAAAAGAAACCCCAGAGACTACAGAAGTTGCTGAGCGAGTTGGAGATGCTCTGTTAACTGCTGTGGTGACTTTCCCGCCACAAACCAGTCGTCCAGATAAGGGAATACTGAAACGCCTTGCTTTCGCAAGTGTGCCACTACCACAGCCAGACACTTTGTGAACACCCTTGGTGCTGAAGTGAGACCGAAGGGAAGAGCTGAGAACTGATAGTGACCTGATGGGAGTCTGAACCCAAGATACTTTCTGTGAGACTCCCTTATGGGAATGTGGAAATAGGCATCTTTTAGGTCCAATGATGTCAGCCAATCTCCTTTTCAGAGTGCTGGCAGAATCAGAGACAAAGTTACCATTTTGAATTTTGGCTTTGCTAGGAACCTGTTGAGGACCCTGAGATCCAAGATAAGCCGCAGCTCTCCATTCTTCTTTGGTGTGAAAAAAAATACTTGAGTAAAGTCCTTTTCCCCTTTAATGCAGAGGCACTGGTTCCACTGCTTTTAGTGAAAGAAGGTGTTTCACCTCTTTTTCCAGCCTTTTGCTTTCCAGGAGGGAAGCTGGTTTGAAAACTCTCATTTTTTGAACAGGGGAGGACTTGAAACTTAGAGACAGGCCCTGACCCACCATCTCCAGAACCCACCTGTCTGTGGTGATGGTTTTCCAATTCTGGAAAAAAATGGGTCAGCCTGCCCCCTACTGGCAAAGGAGAGGCAGCCTGATTGATGAAGTCAGGAGTCCTGCTTGGACTGGGGCCGAGACTGGGCACCATGCCTGGCACCTTTTCTACCCCTACCCCTGAAATACCCTTGCTGTGGGTATTGGGGTGCTTGAGGAAGTACCATGACCTGGTAAAAAGGCCTGGAATTAACTTGTCTGCCCCTGCCTCCCCTACTGAAGGGTCTAGAGGAGGTGGAGGGTCTTTCCTTTGCAGAACTGCTATGGAAGGTGGCCTTATACTCATTCACCTTCTTTATGTAGGCCTCTGTATGGCTGCCAAATAGGGAATTGCCCTCCATAGGAAAATCCAGAATCTTATTCTGGGTATCCTGTGTGACGTTTGTGGCTCTCAACCAAGCAAACCTTCTCTGTGCGATGATATTTGCCATCCACCTTGCAGCAGTCTCGTTACTGTCTGCTGCCATCTGAAACTGGTATTTGGCAGCTTCCAGGCCATACCTAGCAGTTTCAGCTAGGTCTGCCGAAAGAGAAGATGCTTTCTCAGCCATGTCCAGAACAGACTGCCACAGAGCCTTCTGGTACTGGGCTGCATAGGCCTGATAATTAGCTTGCCTAATGGCCAGAGAGGCTGAAAGGTAACCTTTCTTAGCCATACTTTAAGTTTTCTAGGAGTCCTTCTCTGGAGGGTGGGAAGCCAGAGAAACTTTCGCCTTGTCACAAGCTGCAGCTTGCATCACCCCCTGGTGGTCAGGGTGTGAAAATAAGAATTCATCCCCTGTTCTGTCAAGTTAATACTTTTTATCCAACCTTTTGTCCAAAGGAGGGACAGACCCAGGAGCTTGGAGAAGTTGTAAAATATCTCTTTTAAAGAACTTGTTGATAGGGAGTGACAGTTTTTTAGTATGAGTCAGCCCCATCATTTCCAGATATTCAGCCTCATCCTCATCCTCTGCAGCTTCAGTGGTAGGGATGTCCAAGGCATCAGCAATTTTCCTGATGAAGGAAAAATGGGAAGAATAATCTGTGGTCCTGGGAGGGGAATCAAACTTCTGTTCAAGGAGACCTCAGGCTCTATAGGCTCACCTTCTTTTTCCTCCTCCTCCTCACCACGCTGCTCAGGAAAAGAGGGTGGGTTGGAAGGTGCAGAAGTCTGGACTGGAGACTGTGAAACCGCAGGCAGCAGACCCTGCAAGGTTTGCATTATTTTTATTGCTTGTGCAATCTCAAAGGGAGACGGCATAGTGGCAGGCATCACAGAAGTCCCCTTTTCCATAGGGGGTTCAGTGTGCTTCGTCTTCTTTATTTTTTTAACTGGAACCAGAGAGCTAGCCAGTTCAGAGGATCTCTTTTTACCCTTATCAGGAGTAGAAATAGTAGAAGCTGTGGTACCACCCACAGACCCTGAGGGTTTCGGCTGGTCAGAGCCAGAGGGACCCTTGAATCTCTCATTCAATCTGTCCAGATGTTTTTCCAATGTTTTGTCGAGAAAAGATTTACAAATGACACAATCAGTCTTTAGATGATCAAAACCCAGGCAGAAAACACAGACAGAGTGCTTATCTGCCTTGGAAAAGACCTCACCACACTCAGAAAGTACAGTTACGTAAGAACTTACCGTAACAGTAGATCTTCAAGAACAGCTCTTGCAGCAGGTTACACCATTAGGACTAAAGCCAGCAGGCGCTAGGACCCCACGGAAATTTTCTAGCTAGCAGTCTTCAGCGGGGACCGCTGTCTAGCGCCGGTCCCACCCCCGATGTCGGGCGAGTACATGGGCGGTCCCCCATAACTTCAGTGGTCCTCCGCCGCTGACTCCCGGCTGCTGGATGACATCAGAAGAGGAGACCGAGGATCCACCACCAGATGGCAAAGACTATTGAATAGGAATGTCCCCTCCTACAAGATGGGTACTTGACTACGACCTACCTCCAAAAAAGGGGGATGGTGGGCGGGAAGGTACCTGCTGCAAGAGCTGTTCTCGAAGATCTACTGTTACAGTAAGTTCTTACGTGACTGTACTATCTTACTTCGAGATACAGCTCTTGCAGCAGGTTACACCATTAGGACTGATTTCCAAGCAGTAGTGGCAATCATGCACCACCAGAAGGAGGAAAGGTAGAGACCTTGATAAAACTTGAGCCTAGGACAGAAGTCCCTGAAGGACGGCTAGACCGAACCCCGCTCTTCGCCTCGATGCAATATCCAGACTGTAATGCCTCAAAGGTATGCACAGAGCTCCAAGTAGCTGCAGCGCAAATAGCTGAGGAGGAGACGTAAAGGAAGTAGCCACCCTTCTTGTGGAATGACCCTTCACCGCGCCTGGTAAGGGTATATTGCGCTTGTCATAACAGAAAGTGATGCACTGGATGAGCCACCTAGAGAGTGACTGTTTGGAGACAGGAGCTCCTACCATTCTGTGAGCGAAGGAGACGAAAAGTTGGTCCGACTTCCGGAGCTGTTTGGTTCTGGTCAGATAGTATCTGAGGCACTGATGCACATCAAGGGTGTGCAGAAGGGCTTCTCCTCGATTAGAGTACCTTGGGAAACACACTGGTAGATCGATATCCTGATTAAGGGTGAGAGCTGAAACCACCTTAGGCAAAAACTTTGGGTTTGTCCTTAGGGATACCCTGTCCTGGTGGAAAACCAAATAAGCCTCTTTGCACATAGGAGCATGCAACTCCGAGATCCTTCTAGCAGAAGTAACAGCAACTAAAAATAATGTTTTCCAAGAGAGAAAACGTAGCTCGCAGTCTGTGGCTGGTTCAAAGGGTGGCAGCATAAGCTGCTCCAGGACAAAAAGTAAGTCCCAAGGAGGGACTGGATCTTTGATGGGAGGCCTAAGGTGGAGGACACCCCCTTAAGAAGGCACAAGTAGTGTCCAGCTGGGCCACCATCTGATGGCCTACGGAGGCATGGTAAGCAGAAATTGCACAAAGGTGCACTTTAATTGAGGAGTAAGCCAGTCCAGAGTGGAAGAGGGAAAGCAGGTAGTCCAGAACCAGCTTTTCTGGACAGTCTTACGGCAGGAAGCAGCACGCTTTAGCCCACAAACAGAATCTACGCCATTTCATGGCGTAAGTTGCGTGGGTAGCCGGTTTTCTGGCGGCAGAGAGTATGTCTGCCACTTCTTGCGAGACCCCATATCGCATCATGGCTATGTCTCTAGGAGCCAATCGTGCAGGTTCAATGAGCGTAAGTCTGGATGGACCAATGAACCCGCCTCCTGAGACAACAGATGGGAGCTGATTGGCAAAGGAACTGGAGGTTCCCCGGGATAGCTGGTGCAGAAGAGGGAACCAAATCTGTCTGGGCCAGAAGGGTGCGATCAGAATGAGTGTCACTTGCTCCCTGCAAAGTTTCAAGAGAACTCTCTGGATCAACGGGAAAGGATGGAAGGCATAGAGGAATCTGCCCGCCCAGGAGAGGGACAACGCGTCTCACCAGAAAACACCAGGTCCTGGATCTAGCGAGCAAAAATTGGGCAGTTTTGCGTTGGATGGGGACGTGAAAAGGTCTAACTCTGGAGTGCCCCATCTGTGAAACAGATCCTCTGCCACCTCCTGCAGAAGGTCCCACTCGTGGACTCTGGCCTGAGAGCGGCTCAGACTGTCTGTGATGGTCTTGTCCACTCCTGGGACATGTACTGCAATTAGGTTTGCGCCATGTTGCAATACCCACTCCCTCACTCTCATGGCCTCCCTGCAAAGTGGATAGGAGTGAGTGCCTCCTTGTTTGTTGAGGTAATACATCACCGCGGTATTGTCCGTTTGTAACAGAAGTGTACCCGATGGAACCTCTGACTGGAAGGCTTGCAGAGCGTAAAGGACTGCCCTCATTTCCAAAACGCTGATGTGGAGATGAGACTCCTGGGCTGTCCACAGGCCCTGAGACCGAACACTGTCCAGGTGTGCTCCCCACCCGAGCCCTGAGGCGTCTGTGGAGAGGGTCACAGTCGGAGATGGCGCTGTGAAGGGAACCCCCACAGAGAGGTTCCCTGGATTTAGCCACCATTGCCAATCCCGAATTACAGCTTTCGTGATCCGGATTGGATGCTGCAGATGGTCTTGCCTTTGGTCCCAATGCACCCGTAGCATCCAGTGGGTTACCCACATGTGGAGACGTGCCAGCGGGACTGTCACAGTGGCCGCAGCCATGTGGCCGAGCAGGCGAAGGACCAGTCTGGCTGGGACGGTCTTCTTCACCGACAAGTCCCTGATGAGGGATCTGATGTGTTCCGCTCTGTCCAAGGGAAGAAAGGCTTTCCCTCTGATGGTGTACAGAACTGCTCTTATAAACTGCAGTTTCTGGGACGGTACCAGGAGTGACTTCTCATAGTTGATGAGAATACCCAGTGATTGAAAAAGGGATTGGGTGCAGCGAATAGCCGTCCTCAGTGCCTCCCTGGAGGGCGCCATGAGAAGCCAGTCATCCAGGTATGGGAACACGTAGTGGCTTTGTCTCCTCAGAGACCCTGCTACGACTGACATGCACTTCGTGAATATGCGAGGTGCCGATGACAGCCCAAAGGGAAGAGCTCGGAACGGCGCGGCGGCTCCTGAGCGGGGTGGGAACCTCTGGTGCGCTTGAGCAATCGGAATATGCAGGTAGGGCGTCCTTTGTCAAAAGGCGCCAGAAAAGGCGTCCTGCTTCAGCATGGGAATTAGGCCCAGAAGGGTCACCATGCGGAGGTGTTTGTAAATGACCGAAAAGGTTGAGGTCGCTGAGGTCCAGTATTAGACGGAGGTCCCCTGTTTTCTTTGGAACCAGGAAGAAGTGAGAATAGTACCCTAGTCCTCTCTGGTTCTCTGGGACGTGCTCTAAGGCTTCCTTTTCCAGAAGCATGAGCACTTCCTGCTGTATGAGCAGGGCATGCTGACCCGAATACTGGGAGAGCAGGGGAGGTCTTGTAGGTGGACTGCCTACAAATTCTATATAATGGTCTTTTTTGACCAGCTGCAGAACCCACCTGTCGGTGGTGATCAATTGCCACCCTGGCAAGTGGCATGCAATGCGACCCCAGACTTTCTTTTCCCGTTGATCCTGAGGAGGGGCGGGGGCAGGGAAGGAGTCATGCTGTGGCAGCGTTTGATCCAGCAGGCTGGGACAACTTTGTAAATCGTTGGCCTCTGCCTGGGGATGACTTGGCCTGGGCCTTGCAGGTGAAAGTGCCCCTCTGCTGTTGGCCAGAATGTTGCTGTTGCCTTTGTAGCCAGCCACGGAAATGGCTCTGGTTCCTATGAAAGGAACTGGTCCAAGACCTGTACATAGCCTGTACAGATCGGACCGTCTTCCCTGCGTCCTGAAGTTTGGTGATTACTCTCTCGGAGGCTTCACCAAACAGGACCTCGCCATTATAAGGGACGTGTAAGATGTTCTTCTGGACGTCTGAGGTAAAGCCGGAGACACGGAGCCAAGAGTGTCTCCGTTGACACACGCCTGAGGCTGCAGCTCTGGCTGAAGAGTCCACAGAATCGTATGCAGCTCTGAGCACTTGGGTCCCCACATCTGAACCCATGCGGAGGAGGTTCAAGAGCTCCTCCTTGTGGTCGCCATCGAGCATCTTCTTGACCAGGTCCTGTCCCTGCTCCCACAGTGCATTCTGGAATCGAACCACGTGGGTGAGGTAATTCAGTGACCTGATGGCGCAAGTCACGGCCGCGTACATGCGCCTGCCCAGGACATCCAATTGCTTGGATTCCTGGTCAGGTGCCTGTGTGCTCAAATGCTGAAGTCTCTGAGACCGGTCATGTGAAGTAGTGATGACCAGGGAGTCAGCCAGAGGATGATTCGCCAGATACTGGTCCTCCCTAGGGGCCTTGTATAGGCGGTCAGCCTTCTTTGGCATAGCGGGAGCGGAGTGCAGACGTTTCCAGGCGGCCTTGGTGGCGTCCATAAAGGTATCCTCCAAGGGCAGCACTACCACAACCCGGGTCTTTTCTACGAGTAGCAAGCAAGCGTTGTCTCGGTCGAGCTCTTCAACATCCCACCCCATGTTCTCCTGGATGTGCCTCATGATCTCCTCGAAGAGGATCATCCAGAGGGAGACCTGGGTGGAGTCGTGTGTGGGTCCAGAGGGAATGCTGATAGGAGAAGGTGATCTAGAGCACTCTGAAGTGTCAGATTTGGAATCCTCCCCAGACGTAGTGTACTGGCATCGTCTGGGTCTCTTGGGGCTGGGTGACCCTGAAGGGGATCTAGAGGGAGGTCTTCTCCTTTCTGAGGATCTGTCCTGAGGAGGTGGTGTCTGCTCCTTGGGGGTTGGCGACTGTCCTATGGGCCCCTTAGGTGGAGGAGGGGGCGGAGGCGGTGAAGGAGTAGGTGGAGACGGAGTCGGAGTAGGAGGAGGACATGTGGTGACCACATCTTTTTTGATGGTGTCCCACCAGAAGGTAAAAAGTTCTTTTACCTCTGTCAGATTCATACCCGACGATGGGCCTGGCGCCGGTGGCATGTCGCCGGGGTCGGGGTTGGACGTCAGGTCCCCGGGGGTCTCCCACTCTGGGGAAGGTTCCCATGGGAGCCCAGCATCTCTGGTGTCACCCGCCTGGTCCTCAGGCTGTGTGGCGTTCTCCTCAGATGAATCCTTCTGACCGGCGTCCGCCGGCAACGGTGGTATGGCCCTCTTCTCAGGAGTAGCCGACATCGGTCCCCTGGCCGACGTCCTCGGGGGTGAACGCCTGACCGGCGACGGGTGATTAGATGTCGTCGGCTCCTGGGAGCACCAGTGGTGTTTGGCCGACATCAGGTCAGACGTCCGTTTGAGGGACGTCAGGTCCTTGGTCTTACGAGGAACCGGATCCGATCCACGTGGAGGCTGGTAAAAACTGACCTGGCGTCGGTGTCCCGCTGGCGGGAAGAAGATTTATGGCGCTCCCCAGACTTTGACGAGGCCTTACATGGAGTGGAAGAGGCAGACAGCCTGGAAGTCTTCAGGGGCTGTAGAGAAGGGGAGCTGCTAGAAGATCTGACCTGAACCGGGGGAGGTTGCGACTGAGCCCTGGAGGGAGAGCGGTCTGATTCTGAGCCGGAGCTTTGGGAGTCCGAGGCCCTAGCAGGAGACCTGGACCTTTTCTTGTTCCGGTGCTTGTGGGTTTTACCCAACGACTCCCCCCAGGAGGAAGGTTCCTTATCCATAGTTCTCAGTTTCTCCTCCAAGAGAAAGGCTTGAAGGGCCTTCTGGCGGCGGATCCTGGTGCAACTGCTGAAGCCCTGGCAGAAGGAGCAGGCCTTGATATCGTGTTGTGGGCCTAGGCAGCGCACGCAGGCCAAATGTGGATCCTTGAAGGGGATCTGTTTGCCGCAGGCACACTTCGTATGGTGACCCTCTACAGAAGTTGTTGGAGAGGACATCAGTTGATCTGAAGTTGAAGGCAGGCGAAAATGAGTACGTAGTTCTAATGGTAAATGGCCGCTAGAAAAAGACAGAGAGGCCGATATGGGCGGGTATGGATCGAGGAGGAAAGAACTGGGATTATGGGGACCGCCTCCTCACTTATGTACTCGCCCGACATCGAGTCGGGACCTCGCCGGAGGCAGTCCCAGCTGAAGACTGCTAGCTAGAAAATTTCCGAGGGGTCCTGGCGCCTGCCGGCTTCAGTCCTAATGGTGTAACCTGCTGCAAGAGCTGTATCTCGAAGTAAGATCAATTTTTAAAACCTGGTTCCCCGGTTCTTTTTTTTTAGGTTTTTCTGACATAATGGAGAAAAACCGCAACCGCAAAACACTACAGGTTTTAAAATGCAAAAAACAACAAAGTTACTGGTTGAGGTCCATTCAGGAACCGATCAGAGAAACCGAGCGGAACTGGGAACCGATAGGAATAGAACCAGGATTAGTGGTTCTGAACCGAACTTGTCGGTTCTAAAAAATAAAGATTTAAACACACAAATTTTACAGAAACTATCAAATAAACAGGGGAAAAAAATCCGAAACTAACCGGAAGTACCTTGGTTCCTCAGCGGTTATTCCGAACCGAGAGAATCCGAGAAAACAATACAAAACTAACTAAATAAACTAACGGTTATTAAAATAACACTGATAAGAAACAGCAAATGAAAATAAATGGAAAATACTTAAGTATTAGTTAATAATAACAACGGCTTCTTAGACTAGATGATGAAGAGGAAATCTCCACGCGTCTGGTCTTGACAGGCAAAGAGAGAAATCTGAGAGTTAGAATGTAGGCAGTTGATAGGTGGCAGCATTTGAAAAGTGGCTCATGCCAATGATTACATCATTAGCATAGCATTCTGTCTCCAGGCAGATCAGACTTTAAAGGTATACTGCAGAAGAGTTAGGAATATTGGGAGTATTTCTGGGGTGAGAAGGAAAAGTTTCAGAGAGTCTTTCATTCTCAACGTGCAAAAAAAAAAAACCCCAAAAATGAATCACTTTAAAAATTAAGTAATTCAACACTGAAAGAAAAATAAAAGATAAGTAAATGCAAAAATGTCAGTCGACCTAGATCTTGCCATGGCTGTGCTCTGTGGCCTGAACTGGCCACCTATTCAGTGACGGATCACCTTCAAGGCCGGTTTACTGACCTATAAGGCCCTACATGGACAAGGACCGGGTTATCTGCAAGATCTTCTTCACCTCTACCACCCCCTCCGCTCCACCGATGAGGGATTGCTAGAGGTTCCCAGGGTTTGCTTGAAGACCTTGGGTGCCCGGGTATTTGCATTTGTGGCCCCTACCCTGTGGAACTCTCTACCTAGTCGGATAAGACAG
Source organism: Neoceratodus forsteri (assembly GCA_016271365.2). NCBI lineage: Eukaryota > Metazoa > Chordata > Ceratodontiformes > Ceratodontidae > Neoceratodus > Neoceratodus forsteri. Next base: position 1,072,728,762 of record CM057454.1, on the reverse strand, counting down.
TGCCTGCCAACGGAGAGTTTTAAATCTGCACTCAAGATCCACTTATTTAAACCTGTCTTCCCTGAATCTTGATTAGTTTTAGTCTATGCTGATATCTATTTTAATATTTATTAGATATTTTAACATCAAGTTTTTATTGTTTATGTACAAGCGCTTTAATCGTGTGCGAACTGCGCTTCCTGCAAATAAAATACTGATTGACTGATTAATTGACTGAACGATGAAACTTCCGAGGAGTCCATGCGGGTATGGTCAATGGGGGAAAGACCAGAGGAGGAAGCGGGGCCGCCCATGCTTATGTATGTATGTAGGGATGTCTGCGTCTGACATTCGTGTGGGCAGCACCTACTAAAGTGCTACAGAAAAATTCCCATGTGGTCCTATCGCTGATGCGGGTATAGTTCCATAGGTGTGACCTGACGAAAGAAATATCCCCAAGGAAGATCCAAATGTCTGGATGGGCTAGTCTCCCTTGGACCTCATGAGAAGATCCTGCCTGAGAGAAAGGAGGGGATGAGTTTGCAGAAGCTGAGTTGAAGGTGGTCAGAGTATCAGACCTGCCAAGCCCAATCTACAAATATCAGAATCATCCACAATTGCACTTGGCAAACCTTGAAGATGACTCTCTAAATCAGAGGGAGCAGATGCACACTGGAAAGGGTTGTTAATAACAGTAGATCTTCAAGAGAATCTCCTACGTAGTACCACACACAGTGGACTGTAAGCTGACAGTGTCAGGATCCTGTGGGAAACTCTTCCATAGCTAGGGCAGCCCATATTGACCTCCTCACGTATGATGTCAAATGCTTCAGCGTTGTCTATGTAACATGGTTGGCTCCCATACATTTCAGTTCTCATTGATAAATGAAGTTCCAACATTTATTAACCAATGAGAACAGGGAATCCACCCCCCGTACAATCAAGAAAGCCCCTTCCCTTTTCAGTCTCTGGGGCTTGTCTACTGCTTCTGCAAGTAAGTAGAAGACTCTGAATTTGCTTCCCTAATCAATCTCGTTCTAAAACAGAAAGCACCCTGTACTTCAGTCGGTTTTGCTGTCCTCCCAAATGTCTTGGGTAGTGGCAATGGAGGAGGCAGGGGCCCTGCCATGTACCTTACACTTTTTAGCCTACTGGGGGAAGGGGTTCTCAAGAGGTCCAGCAGCTGAAATTCCCCTTCAGATTCTGAATCCTGCACACCAATCTCCAGGATTCAGGCTATGTATCTTACAAAGGAATGATATGAGGTTGCCTCTGGAGGAGACATATTGTGAGTGCTCCCTATATCATCAGCCCCAGAAACATCTGGGGTGGTGTCCAATTCAGAATCACAAACCTCAAAGTCTGAATCTCCATTTAGTTATTTGTTTATAGTTTTTTTTTTTTTTTTTTTTACCAGAAGAGCATTCTGAACTGCAAACAGCTCATTTCTGACACAGGAATAAGGTGCAACAATTAAAAATCAGTGCAGGCAAAATACAAAACTATATACAAGATGAACAAATGTACACAGGAATACATGTGCAAAAATCCTACAAAAACTGGACAGAAATTTGGCAAACCAATTAGGGTATGACCCTGAAGAAAGAGGGTTGCAGTGAAGGCAGTATTTTGTTGCCCATAAATGGCCAGCCACATCAAGAGTGGCAGGGTAACCCCTTGCAGGGCTAGAACACAGGGAGGTAGAAACAAATTATCAGAAACTGGAGCTGGGCCAGAACCAAGGACTGGACCACGAAAGAAACCAGAACCAGAGGATGGAGGCTGTGATATTCCCAGTACAGAAGACTCGAGGAAAAACACCCGAATCGACTGTTCTTCCATAGAGGACCTGAGTAAGTAGATAATTTTACCCTTATTTTCTTCCATTTCTTCTTTATTACAAAGTTGATTGTCATGGAAACCGTACCCTTGTCACCTAGTGTTCACCATCTTCTGCTGAAGTCATAATCCTCTGCTTGTGATATCACAGTTTGTTGCTTTGGAAATTAATATATCACAGGGCGGTGATTTCGAAAATGCAGAAACAGATCAACTGCTGGGGACAAGGATCCCGTTTCCATGTAAAATAACGTAGTAATGAAAAATAAATGGAATACAAATATAACTGGCCAGTTCCTGGGGTTACTAGGATCCCATCAGTTTTAGATCAGGCAGTTAGCCTGGGCAGTTCCAGAGGGTTTAAAAACTCTCTGTAAAACATTACATCATCACTTGTTTAGCTCTGCTGAGGAAGGGGATGATGTCATGGAATTTAGAACCCTCGCAGCAGCAGCATAAGCCTCAGTGCTCTGCTACTGTTTTGAAATGTGAGTCAGTCTGCTGTCAGAGTCTGGTGAGTCAGTTTGGGGTTGAGAGTTCTACAGGCAGGTGGCGTTCTGCCAGAGGCCACTTGTCAGAGGGTGGGACCCTCAGTTTGTTATTTTACACCCTAGCACAGTAACCGGTGGTCGGTTTCATGGGACGTGGTGGCTACCTGATCCTGTGAAGCCCCTAGGGATGAAGATTTTTCACAGAAGGAGAAATGAGACTGAAGGTTCAGTGAGTAGTTTGGGACAAACAAAAGATTGTGAGAGCTAACAGAACTGCCCAGAATGTAGAGACTGTATTGTTACAAACCAAAAGCTATGGATTTTGTGCGAGAACTGTGGAATTTCAAGTGTTCTTAACAAATGCCTGGGGGGGGGAGGGGGTGCACATCAAGCTGTAAGTACAAGGTTCATTTGTTGTTCATGTGGGTTGGCTGGTGCCTGGCTAGGAGCCCATCAAAGCTAGGATGCAGATACTCGGGACCTTTGCCAGACAGTGTGCTTTAAGGATGTCTCTTGTAGCCATTGCATGGCTAGGGAATCCTGTTCCTAAAGGTAATGGCAGAGAATCTCTAGCTTTGGTCAGAGTGAACTGACCACTCATTCTAGGTTTCAAAGGGATCTAACTGGTTACAAGGAAAGGTCTAAGGTGTTAACTTAGTTCACCTAGTGGTGCTCGAATTTAGTGCTGTGGCAAGATCCACTATAAATGCACTGGTAAGTCCAGAGATCCCTAATAACAGGGATGGATGGGGGTGGGGTGGACACTGCTGAGCACACATACTGAGCAGATGCATTCCCTCACAGCTCCACATTTTGAGGGGATATTCTGGCTAATTTCTGTTTATTTGGATTTATTTTCCTCTTCTACCAGCAGCAGCAACTGGTAGTTTACGTTCTGAGGAGCAGTTTGGTGCAAACATCTCTCAATGGGGTGCTCAAATAAGGGAGCTTCTGGAGGAGTAAAGACCCAGCCACCAGCGGAGTCTCAGGCCCTGGCATCTAATCTCAAATCCTCAGGGACAGATCCACCATGGAAGGCTCTTCAACTTTCTTTGCACGCAACTGATGCAAAGGTCTAGATGATCCTGCAGCGGCTTGGAGAACAAGATATAAAGATAGAGATTGCCACAAAAACTGCAACAATGGCAGAATCCCGGGCAACAGATGGCCTCTCAGCCATGACGAAACTTATTCAGGAACATGTGCAACTCTGTTATCTTCTGAAGGCTTTGGAGAAGGCTAACCGAGCTTCGGACGTTCGCCTAGTAGGTCTGCCGGATGGTCAAGAAGATCCCGATTGACTTACCTTTTTAAAAACTTGGTTGCCTGGAGCTCTGCACCTGGATCCAGAATGTGCCAACCATTTCAGTCAGGCTTATCGCATTTCCCCACGTGAAGCAGAGATACAATGAGACCACCCTTGGACAGTTTTACTGGTCACGGATGGTGTCACTATGAGGGATACCTTGCTAAATGCAGCTCGCACTCTGGAGCAATTTAACTAGGAGGGACATTCACTGCATTTGTTCCCAGAACTTTCCTATGCCACAAGGGGCAGGTCAGAAGAAATTAGACAGAGTCAGGGCTAAACTGAGACGTTTAGGGGTAGTTCACTCATTATTGATGCCCGCTTCAAATATATTACGGAGGTCATACTTTTCAGTTTAACAATCTTGTTGAGGCTGACAAGAGGGCTAAGCAGATCAGCAAGGAATCCGAGGCGGCCCGACAACAGGTACCACCCGACCAGAGTTCTGGAGATGATGCTGCTGAAGGATGAGAGGTACTGGGGTGTGTCCTGAATTCAGTCTGTAATAGGAATGCTGTGGACACTTTGTTATGGATGCTGCTTTGAGCTTTCTTTCTGGAGCTTTGGTATTTGTACCATGTTCTTTTTGCTCCCCCCTTCCTTAATGTTGACTGCACATTTATTATATAAGGGCAGTTCCTGTATAGTTGCTATTCTTACGGGCTGGTTATAAATGTACTAGTTGCTTTGTTATTTGCCATAATTCCCTTATTTGCAAGACAGTTTGGGGGCACTATAACCTATTGGATTCCTATGACTCTCAAGAGGGGGTCATATCAACGCTGAATGTTGAGGTTTCAACATTTTTAGACTTTTTATATTTGGGACTGACCACCATACTTTTGTAGGGTGTAGCTATTTTGCTAGAAATGCACCTGATGGTATTTTTCTTAAGTTGGATTATCCCATATCCGTAATTCATAGAAACATATACTGATGGCAGATAAGGACCGCTTTGACCCACCTAGTCTGCCCATTTCCCTACCTACTGGATAAGCTGCAGATCCTAGTTGACCAACAACCTACTTCTTCCTACCCCCCACTAGAATTGCATTATGTCTGTCCCATGCATTCTTGAATTCTGAATGTTTAGACTGTCTTCTTCTTAACCATTGGATGGCTCCTATATTGTATCTGATGTCTGGCATTTGGAGGTTTCTGTTATTGTATTTTATTATAAATGCAATAAATAAAAAGTACAAAAAGAAAAAATAATAAGGATGGACGTCCGTGGGATATGTTCTTGTGAAAAGCCTCAGTACTGCCCGAAAGAGTTGTGAAACATTTTTGCCTGTTACAAGTGTGCCATCTGTTCTGTATAGCTACAAGCCCTGGGGGCACCACTGATTTCTGTTAACACTCTGTCAGGAATAAAGCCATTCGGTAAAATCCCAAATTTCTGGTTGCGGACATTCCATTCTGAGTGACGTGTGAGTTTTTGGGGCCCCCACAGATAGGAGAGAGAGACACCATAAACTTCACACCTCTCTCCCGAACCTGGGTAAAACAAAAACAGAAATATTGTTTTGTGACCCCCGACCTCTGAGATGCCCGAGCAAGGTATTATTCCAATGCCAGGGGTGACACGAGAAAAGATGTACAGGGGGGAGAGGGGAACACCAGCCCATTTACAGTGGATAGAGCCCTGAAGGAACTAGGAAAGTAAAGACAGACAAGGCAATGGGGCCAGACGGGATTCACCCTAGAGTGTTGAAGGAACTCAGGGAAGTCCAAGTAAGTCCACTGACAACCCTATTCGACCAATCACTAGAGACAGGGGAGGTACCTGGGGACTGGAGGAGGGCTGAGGTGGTCCCCTTGCACAAGACTGGAAGTAGGGAGGAGGCAGGCAATTACAGACTTGTAAGCCTGACCTCAGTGGTGGGGAAGCTGATGGAATCCCTGCTTAAGGAGAGAGCAGTGAAGTTCCTGGAGTCAAGCGATGCAAAAGACCCAAGGCAGCATGGATTCACTGATGGTAGGTCCTGTCAGACTAATCTTATAGATTTCTTTGACTGGGTAACCAGGGTGATGGATCAGGGAGGGGCGGTGGATGTGGCCTACCGGGATTTCGTAAGGCCTTTGACACCGTTCCTCATAGAAGGTTGCATAACAAATTGGGGAATCTGGGTGTGGGCTCTAAAGTGGTAAAATGGATTGGTAACTGGCTAAAAGGCAGGACCCAGAGGGCAGTAGTAAATGGCATAAAATCAGAAGGGGGGAGGTGACCAGCAGGGTTCCACAGGGATCAGTGCTGGGTCCAGTTCAAACAACATGAAGTCTTGCTGAATTCTGACTAAATGCAGTTAGCCCCAGTACTTGAACTGCCCTGGAGAATAAAGAGTTAACTCTATGCAGAAGAATAGAACATTGAGCTCGAGCTCAGTTTTCAAACCTCTGTCTTTAGCACTCTGAAGTGTAACAGTCAGATTTTCTACTCCGCCTAACTGTGAAGTCACTCTGGAGATTCCTCCTGCACTTCGGTTCGGTATCAGTTTAAATCAGTCGGTTTTACCTAACTGTTTCTTTATTTTGGTCTTCTTACCTCTGTCTCGGTAATAGTAAGTGGTAGTAGTAGGTAGTAGTTGTATTATTGTGGAAATTGTTTTTGCCTTCGGTTCGTCTCTGGTCAGTCCGGTTTGGAACTGAACCCCCTTGTATTTCTGTCTTGTTTCTAAATATTACTGTGGTTTCCGGTACTCAACGGTTCCTAAAAAATTTCCGATTTCCGGGGTTTTTTTTAACCAGCCCGTGACACGGTTGGAAACGATCAGTTTTTAGTTGCCTAGTGTAATAGCTGGTAAGGGTAACTTTTCAGTATTCCGGCATGTCTGAGAAACCCAAAAAGAAAACCGGTCCCACTGGCTTTCAGCACTGTACTGAGTGTAAGGAGGCCTTTGCTAAGGCCGACCCTCACCTCGTCTGTGTTTACCGTCTAGGGTCTGACCACCTCAAAGAAGACTGCCAAATCTGTAAAAACTTTCCCAAAGCCACTCTGGATAAACATTTGAGTAGGCTAAGGGAGAGGGAGGCCAAGAAGTCCATTGACCCGGATGGCCAGCCCAGTTCGGCGGTTGCCAAACCTGAGGGGGTGCCCACTGACCTGGGCCATACCTACTCGGGCAAAAGGAGAGCCGACTCTGCGGAATCAGATCCTAGCAAAAGGAAATGAAAATCAGCCGGTTTGGATCCTACTTCCCATGGTCCGTCCACTGAGGAGATTGCTAAAGCGATTTCTATTGTTCAGTCACTTTGCCTGGTTCCGACCGAACCGGCAACGGTTCATAGAGGTTCAGTTCGGTCGGACATAATCGCTTCTGCCATTGATCCAGAGACTTTCTATGAGGGCGACTGGGATGGAGAAGAAGAGTATGATGAAGAGGAAGATGAAGGCCTAGATAAGCCTGTAGAGCCTGACATCTCCCCAGACAGGCCTTCCAGTGTGTCTCCTCCCAGACTTTCTATGAGTCCCCCTCCCATTTCTTGTTTTACAAGAAAGTGTCTGATACTCTTCAGCTCCCAGTGGAAGAAGCTGATCAGGATCAGGAGGAACCTGACTTCATGGAAATGATGGACATCCCAGAGTCGAAGAGAGTGTCTATCCCTCTGCATAAATCCCTGGAGAAACGGACAAAAAATTTTGCAGTTTCCAACTTCTATACCTCCTGTGGATAAAAAGATTTATTTAATATTTTATTTTTATTTAGCTTTTGTTGACCGGGTAAGTGCACTAGACAAATCCTGCCTATTTTCAGGCACAACCCGGGGGAGGGGGATACAGATGGTAAGCAACTGACCGTGAACCAGATTAAGCTGTTGGTGGTATTTTTAGTGAATGAGGGAAATTTGGCCAGGACACCGGGGAAATTCCCCTACTCTTTTCGATAAGTGCCATGGGATCTTTAACATCCACCTGAACTACCACCAATGCAGGCAGATGGGACCTCGGTTTAACGTCTCATCCGAAAGACGGCACCTCAGAAGTGCAGCACCCCTCTCATGCTGCACTACAGTGTCAGTACTGCGATATTAACCCAAGTGCCAGATGTGGGAACTGAACCCACAGCCCTCTGATCTCCCGGCCTCAGAGGCGAGTGTGCTACCTACTGAGCCACTGACACTGCAAGATGGACAGGAGATATACCTTGTCAGGTCCTGGAACAGAATTTCTTACAACTCATTGCAGCCATGTTGGGGTAGTGCAGGCTGCAGCCTGTGATAAGGCTAATATTCCCTTGGCGTCTCACCCCCCAGATAAGGATTCTAGGAAAGTGGATGCCATGGCCAAGAAACAATACTTGGCATCCTCTTTGGGACTCAGACAAGCCAATTATATGGCATATACAGCCAGGTACCAGGGGATACGGTTCTGGAACTGGCTAAGAATGCCTCTCCCCAGCTAGCCAAGGAGCTGGAGAAGGTGGCTGCAGATGGTATTGAGGCATCCAAGGTCCAATTTCACGCTGCTGTTGACTCAAACTATGTGCATTCCAGGGTCATGGCTACATCTGTCTCCATGAGGAGATTAGCTTAGCTCAGATGTACCAATCTGTCACATGATTCCCAAACTAAGGCCATGGATTTTCCAGTTACTGGTAACTCTCTGTTTGGTGAACAAACAGAGGCTTACATGAAGAAGATAGACGAGTACAGGACCACCTACAGGAGTGCTGCAGCAAAAGAGAAGCAGGCTACTCCTCAGAAGCAGCAGTTTAGGGCTGGCAGGGGCAGGCCTTTTAACAGGCCTTTTTACCAAGCTCAGGCTTCCTCTTCTTTCCAGCAGAGGGGGTTCTTCAGGGGAAGAGGCAGATGAGGGATGCCCAGGACCCCAGCATCCACTCAGTCCAAGCCCCCTGCCAAACAGACACCCTGAGGTGTCAGCCAGGGTCACCTCCCCAATTCCTGTAGAGGGCAGGCTGGCTCACTATTCCCAGGCCTGGAATTCCATTACCTCAGACAAATGAGTCCTGCAAGTAGTGAGCTTGGGACTTGTTCTCAGTTTCAAAAGGTTCCCAAAAATGAGAGCAAGATCTTTCAGCCCCCTCTCCCCCTTGGAGACAAAGGCCTTAGAGGCAGAAGTCTCCTCTCTTCTGCTCATGTGAGCAGTAGAGAAGGTACCTCTTTGTCACAGGGGAAAAGGACTTTATTCCAGATACTTCCTTACCCCAAAAGACAGGGGAGTGGCGAACCATCCTAGATTTAAGGTACCTCAACAAACACTTAACAAAACCAAAGTTCAAGATGGTGACTCTGGGAGTAATTCTCCCCTCTCTGAGACCAGGAGACTGGCTAGCCTCCCTGGATCTCAAGGATGCCTATTTCCACATACCCATCAGACATTCCCACAGAAAGTACCTCAGGTTCGAATTGCCCTCAAGCCATTATCAGATCAGAGCCATGTCTTTTGGCCTAACATCGGCTCCAAGGGTGGTTACCAAGTGCCTGGCAGTAGTGGTAGCATTCCTCAGGAGACGAGGTATCCTTCTGTTCCCATACCGGGACGACTGGCTCCTAGCAGGTTAGTCCCCAGGCCAAGTCAAATCAGCCTTAGAGGTCACCCAAAGGCTCCTGGAGTCCTTGGGCTTCATTCTAAACCTAGAAAAGTCGGTTCTGGAACCAACTCAGCTGCTCACTTTCATAGGGGCGGACATAGACACGACCCAGGCAAGAGCATTCCTTCCTCTTTCAAGGGTTCAGTCTCTAGTCACTTTGGCTTCCTCTTTTCAACCTCTAGTTTCTTGTCCAGCCAGACATTTTCTTCAGTTACTGGGCCACATGGCAGCCTCCACCGCTGTGGTCCAGGGAGCAAGGTTTCAGATGAGTGATATTCAATTTCATCTCAGATCTTACTGGTCTCAGAAAAAGGACCCTCTCTCCAAATTGGTTCCAGTGTCCCACACTCTAGTTCAGGCACTCCAGTGGTGGCTGGAGGAGGACAACCTTCGCCAAGGTGTCCTATTCATCAGTCAGGCTCCTTCAGTGATTCTCACCACAGACGCCTCTCTAATAGGTTGGGGGGCCCATCTGGACCAGCTTACAGCTCAGGGAACCTGGTCTCACCAGGAGTCCCTCCTTCACATAAACCTTCTGGAGCTGAGGGCTGTCTTTCTAGCTCTGCTGACATTCTCAACTGTGGTTCAGGGGAAAGTAGTACAAATCAGGACAGACAATACCACAACCATGTGGTACATCAACAAGCAGGGAGGCACTTGGTCCTCGGCCTTGTGCACGGAGGCCATGAAGGTATGATCTCTGGCTTATTCCCTTCATGCTTCCCTGGTGGCTGTACACCTGCCAGGGAAGGACAACATCTCAGCAGATGTTCTCAGCAGAATTTCTCAGGGTCATCACGAATGGACTCTGAATCCTCTGGTCCTTCAGGTTATCTTCAACAGGTGGGGGACTCCAGAGATGGATCTCTTTGCAGCCCCAGACAATCATCAACTTCCTCTCTTTTGTTGCAGTCCTCCTCTACTGGGCTCTGTACACCAGGAGGCTCTACTATTGGATTGGACAAGCAGGTTCCTGTATGCATTTCCTCCTTTCCCTTTGATTTTCAGGGTTCTGATCAAGACCAGATCTCAGCCTTGCAGGGTGGCACCAGACTGGGCCAGACAGCCGTGGTATCCTCTACTACTGTCATTGTCAGTGACAAGGCCTCTGTGCCTTCACAGACACTTCAATCTGCTGACATCCTCTCAGGGGAGGATCCTCTACCCCAGTCTTCAGGCTCTCAGGCTCAAGGCCTGGCTCTTGAAGGGTTAGAATATGCACATCTAAACCTTTCTCAATTAGTTTTGGATATTCTAAAGGTTAGCAGGAAACCTGCTACCAGAAAATCTTACAATTCCAAGTGGAAACGATTTGGTTTTTGGTGTTCCCAGATACCTGTTCAGCCAGAATTAGCTGGCATTCCTATTGTATTGGACTATCTGGTGCAACTTAATAGTTTAGGCCTTCGGCCCACTACGCTTTAAGGTGCATTTGGCAGCTGTGACTACCTTCCTTTCAGATGGGAAGGGCTCTTCCTTAGCCTCTCATCCAGTTTTCCAGAAATTCTTCAAAGGTCTGATGCATGTTAATCCTCCCTTTCGAGCCCCTACCCTTCTTGGGATCTGAACATCTGTATAGCACAGCTTATGCAGCCCCCTTTTGAGCCTCTATCTTCAGCAGAGCTGAAATACTTGACATGGAAAACTGTATTCCTGGTAGCCATTACCTCTGCCAGGAGGATCAGTGAGTTACAGGCTTTATCAGTGAAACCTGATTTTATTTCTTTTCACAGGGATAAGGTGGTCCTTCGAACTAACAGAAAGTTTCTTCCCAAAGTGGTCTCAGACTTTCATCTGAACCAGTCTATGACATTGCCTATGTTTTTTACTGACCATTCTTCCTCTAGGGAAAGAAGATTACACAGTCTCAATGTGAAAAGGGCCCTTAGTTACTATGCAGAGCATACTAAGGCCTATAGGAATGGATGTTCTCAGTTATTTCTCACCTATGGTCAGGTGGGAAAGGGCAAACCAGCCACCAAGAGAACTATTGCCAGGTGGATTGTCTCCTGTATCCAATTCTGCTATTCAAAACTTGGGAAGGAACCTCCCTCAGGCCTGAGGGCTCATTCTACCAGGGGTACAGCTGTTTCGCTCACAGCAGCTAGGGATATACCTTTAGTGGAAATTTGTAAAGCAGCCACCTGAAAACTGTTCACACATTTACCAAGCATTATTCTCTGGACATTCAGTCTAGAAGTGATGCTAGGTTTGGCACAGCTGTGCTGCAGAGCCTGTTCCCAAAATAGGTTCTGTGACTCCCTCCTCCAAGGGGGTACTGCTCGGTAGTCTGCATTTAGTCAGGATACAGCAAGACTTCATGTTATCTGAAGAAAAAAATACTTACCATAGTAATGTTGTTTCTTCTAATGGAGTCTTGCTGTATTCTGACCTCCCTTCCTGCCTCCCCTCCTAGAACCCAGTAGTTTTGGGATGTAGGTGGGAAGGCACAGTGTTGCACCCCAGAGGTGTACCTGGCTTGCCCTATCTTATGGGTTTTAGTTATGTTTTAGCTCTCTACCTACTTTGGTTTTATATTTAGCTTTCTTTTTGGGGTTCTCGACTTGAGTCTTTTGACCCTAAAAACAATTTGTGCAGCCATTTGGCTTGCAAGAGTTGAAATAATTTCCACCTATTACTTTTATTAGTTAGTGCTCGTAATAATCTGATGGTTATACTTTCACAGTGCTAGAGACAGAGGTTTGAAAACCAAGCTCGAGCTCAACGTTCTATGCTTCTGCATAGAGTTAACTCTTTACTCTCCGGGGCAGTTCAAGTGCTGGGGCTAACTGCATTTAGTCAGAATACAGCAAGATTCCATTAGAAGAAACAATATTACTATGGTAAATAATTTTTTCTTCTATTCAATGTCTTCATAAGCGACATTACAGAGGGACTGGAGGGTAAAGTATGCTTGTTCACCAAGATCTATAACAGAGCCGACACACAGGAGGGGTTAGATAAAATGAGGTATGAACTGAGGCTACTTGAGGAATGGTCAAGGATTTGGCAGTTGGCGTTCAATGCTAAAATGTGCAAGATAATGCACCTGGGACACAGAAACCCAAGAGAGGAATACAGGATTGGGGGGAGGGGCAGGTTCTAGCCACCACAAGTAAGGAGAGAGAGAGAAACCTGAGGGTTATCATATCTGATGACCTGAAGTTAGCCAAACTATGCGAAAAAGCAGTGGCAAAGGCAAACAGAATGCTGGGGTGCACATGAAGGGGCATAACCAGTAGGGGGAGTGAAATGATGGTACTGTATAGATCACTGGTCAGGCCTTATCTGGAATACTGTGTCCAATTCTGGAGACTGCATCTCAGGAAGGACATAGACAGAATGGAAGCAGTCCAGAGAAGAGCAACAAAAATGATACATGGACTGCACCACAAACCTTATGAGGAAAGACTCAAGGAACTAAACAGCTATTCACTGGAAGACAGAAGGGAGAAAGGTAATATGATAGAGACTTTCAAATACCTTAGAGGAATAAACAGGGTACAGGAGGGAAGCATATTTCAGAGACGAAAGTGCACAAGGACAAGGGGACATAACATGAGGCTGGAGGGAGGGAGGCTTGGGGGAATGCTAGGAAGTATGTTTTCACAGAGAGGGTGGTGGATCCGTGGAACAGCCTACCAGCGGAGGTGGTGGAAGCTAAAACAGTACAGGGATTCAAAAGTGCATGGGATAGACATAAAGGCACCCTGCTGTACAGCAGAGCAGAGGAAAGGCAGTCCAGATAAAAGTAGGGATTGCCAAACCAATTAGAGAAATGAGCACACTAGGTGGGCTCTATGGTGCTTATCTGCTGACAGATTCTAAGATACCTTTTCTGCCTTTTGTGGTTGTTGCCTTGTCCAAGTACAAAAAGTGGGGTGCTCCCTTACAAAAAGGAGGGTCCGGGTTACACAAATACAGAAACAGCTATAAAATACAAGAGGAATTGTGTCTAAATACTATGCTTTTTAAAGTATTACCGCAGTTAAAATTAATCAGAATCTTTGATGAAAACAAGTACTATAATCAGAAAATTGCAAAAGGATGCAGCAAGAACACACATTTTATCAGAGGCATACATTGTGTAAACAACCCCCCTTCCCGTGCTGGTAGGTATATTAAAATGCATGCCAAAAACACTGTATGTAGGAGGTCTTTAAAGAAGACAGAAAATTATTTATAACTGCCAACTGTTTGTTATGTTATAATTCTTCTAAGTCAACAGCTGATGTTTTGCATTTGTACTTACACCTTATGCATAGTTTACATCTTTATTCTGTGTTACCCTTATTATCAGCCTGTACATCATGTATGGACAACAGTACTGTATTTTATTTTTATTATAATGTATTCATGTTGTATTGTCTTTTTATTACTATCACATTTTGCAGTATTTTATTTTCATTTGCACATCTTATATTGCTTCTACTCATCCCCCTTCCCCAGGGTACATCCGGATACGAGCCGTTACCAGCTCAGTGTCTCTCTCCCCGGTAAAACTTTTGAAATAAATAATAAATAAAACCATGACCTATTGAAAACTCCAAATTACTGGTTCCATGAAAAGAACTGTACAGAATGTTGTCCCTAAAAAGAAATACAACACATAGTTTTCATATCAGTGTTAATTCAGTTCCAGTTACAGTAAATAGGGGAAAACCAATGGCCTGACTCGAAATGTGTAATTTATCTACAAGTATGAGGGAGTAAGACCATAACTCACAAGTGAAAAGCTACAAGCGAGTTATAAAAGTCATGTCCCTTCACAAGTAGAAATAAAATGTGTATTTTGAGTCAAGTCATTGTGTATTCAATTCCTACAACATCAGTTTAACAACTGTAACTTTTTAAATCAGCTTTATGAGTGAACATTTGACGTGTTTCCTGTTATTTGAACTGCTGGCTTTAGTACTGCACAGGCTAGTTATGACGTCATCAGTACTGGGATAGCTGCTCTCTGTTCTGTGTAAAGGTCAAAGAAAGCGACTGTGATGTCTAACCTCTAAGTAAATCTTTATCATGGTGTGATAAATTTATCAGGGAACATTTATCACCACTGGTGGTGTAAAAATAGGGATCACTTGGAGGTATGAATTTTATTTCTGTAAATAGAAACATTACAAACAGCTGCTAATTTGCACAAATTTCCTGTCTGCTTTAATGCCTCTACTGCAGATAAAATATGAGACCTCATATATCTAATATACCTCCAGTAACAAAACATTTAAAGATGCACTGCCTCTTTTTCCATTAAAAACATAACAATGAGCCCATAAACTTTTAAACTACAGCCTATAATCTTGAAAATATGAAAGCTCATTAATATGCTTTTTTCTTTATAGATAATTTTTGAAAAAGCCCCAATGGTTAAAATGTCGATTAAGACTTTAATTTCTATTTTCAGTGTGCATTTTTAACCTTTTGTTTTCTTTCCACTGCAATAAAACTGGTGTTTTCTTCATGGAAAAATTGTTTTTAAGATTTACTCAGCTGGCCACGTCAGTTGGTGAAGCACTGCTCTGCCATGTGGGAGACCCAGAACAGAATCTCGAACCCAGCTTCCCAACCTGGGCCAGAGGGTCCAGGATGCGATGCAGATGCATAGTGCACTTGTCTTGGTGTCTGTGTGTGTGTGTGTGTGGGGGGGTGAGAATGGAGGCTTCTCAGCTATCTGAGTGACTCCTTCAGGGGGCTGAGAATGTTACTGGTGATGTCAGTCTTCCCCCACATATAAAAAGTCCACAGCAGGTGTCTTGGCTTCGGCTATAAGGTGGTGATAGGGGGTACATCAAAAAGGGGAATATGCCGGCCCAGTGGTGTGGAGGGCTGACGCATCCGTGCCTTACCTCCTGCCACGCCGATGACACATGTTCGCGGTACAAGTGGGTTGTAGGGGGTTGGCCGGGGAGGAAGAGGATTGAGCGTCCAGAGGACAGCTCTCCTCTCTCCCAGGGAGGGGAAGGGATGGAGTCCGCTGCTTGCCTGTCCCCTAGCGGCAGCTGGGAGATGGCACAATGGACCCATACAGAGGGCGTGGATGCGGGGCAGATGCCCAGCATGCCACGTGCAGAAGCGTGCACGACTCAGCCACTGGCATCACTGCACGCCTCCACTCCACACTCGGGGGATGGAAGAAACAAGGAAATACCCCGATTGCTGAGATGATGCTAGCCCCTCACAGGTGCCACACCTGGCTAACTGGCACCTCGCTAGACATCCAGAGGTGAGTCCAGTACACGCCGGGGTGACAGGGCTGGGGGGAGGCCAGTGGAAGTGGGCCATTCGGGAAGCAGCAGGATAAAAAGATAAACTAAAAAAAAAAGAAAAGGAGGGGGGAACATACCTGTCCCTCGTTCATGACCCAAGTCACCTGCCTGCCCATCTCAAGCCAATGAACAGTCTGGGCCACTCTTCCCTACCTCCACGGCTAGATGTGGGCACAATAAATGCTCCTGTTTTCAGAGTATCCTTTGGAGCAGAGAATTCCTACTGTGGGGGAAACAAGCCTGGAGGACGACAGGAAGGAAATGGACAAAGGCCACAGATCCTAGTAGCTGTGCAAGAAGTGACGCTGGATTTGTGGACCAAGCAGAAGGATGCAGGAGAGGAAGCAAGGTGACAGCGCAGGGAGGGGGGACAGACTGAGGAAAATAAAAAAAGATTTACTCTTGGTTACATTGTAAATATTTTGTGCTGAAAATTCTTTACAATTAAAAACTATGTGCTCTTACCTCAAGATCTGTCTCCATGAAATCAAACACAAGGCTGATATTAGATTTGTGCCCAAACACATCAAGGAGCTGCAAAACAGAAAAGTAGCATCTCAGTGAATGGAGAAAAGGAACATAAAGTAACATCTTGATGGCATCAAAAAGGTTACTTACTTAGTTACCAGTAACAGTAGATCTTTGAGAGAAGCTCCTGCATAGAGCCACATCTTTGGAATTGTAAGCCATAAGCATCAGGACCATTTGGAAAGTTTTGCCTAGCTGGGGTCGCCCACACTAACACAAGTCGGTGCTGCTTATATAATGTGGGACACTCTATACCTCCTCAATTTCCCACTAAGAGAAGCTCAGAGTTGTACCAGTTGTACCATACCGAAAGAAACGGGAGTCTAGAACTCTAACCAGGGTGACAGGAGAGACAGCAATTCAAGAAAAAAGCCCATTTGAAGGGGCACAGAAAGAAAGAGCAAGCATCTACAGTAGTAAGTGGTAATGCCCTTACAGAGTATGGCACCTGAAATACAGAAGGGGGGTGTTGCTTTATAGAGACGACTTTCTTGAACTTCTGCTGCTACCAGTAACTCACCTATCTTCTTGGAGGACAGCTTCATTCACAGAGCCACAGCTCTGAAACATAGAAACACAGAAGCTGATTGCAGATAAGGACCGCAAGGCCCATCCAGTCTACCCATTTCTTTTTCTACCTTATGAATGTGCCATCGGCCTTTGCTCTGTCAATGGCCTATCTATTCATACTCATTTGTATTGCTCCCTTATGCCAATCCCATGCATGTCTGAAGCCCTGCACTGTATTCATACCACTTCCTGAGGTAGGCCGTCCCATGCACCCACTGCCCTTTCTGTGAAAAAGAACTTCCTCCCATTACCCCTTAATCAGCCTCCCTCTAATCTCGTGCTGTGTCCTCTTGTCCTGCTATTTTTCTTATAGTGAGACATGTTAGACTCACCTTGTTAATGCCTTTCAGGTGTTTGAATGTTTAAATCATATCACCTCTCTCCCTCCTTTGCTAAAGGGTATACGTAATGAGCTCCGTTAATCTGTTCTCATATGTTTTCTGATGCAGTCCCTGCAGCATTTTGGTTGCCCTTCTCTGGACTGCCTCAATCTGGTTAATGTCCTTGTGAAGGTGTGGGCTCCAGTAGTGCACGCAGTACTCCAGATAGGGCCTAACCAGTGTCTTGTAAAGAGGGATTATTACCTCCCTCTTATGACTTGTGATACCCCTACTAATATACCCCAACATCCCCCTAGCCTTACCTACTGCTTTAGTGGTCTGCTTGGATGATTTCAGGTCATCTGTGATTATGATGCCCAAGTCTCTTTCTTCCCTTGTAACTGCCAGCAACTCCCCTCCCAGCCTATAGGTGGCTTCAGGGTTTCTCTTCCCTATGTGCATGATCTTGCACTTCTTTGCGTTAAACCCCAGTTGCCACTCTTCTGACCATTTTGCCAGTTTATCCAGATCTCTTCTCATTCCGCCCACCCCATCTGGATCATCTACTCTGTTGCAGATCTTGGTGTCATCTGCAAACAGACAAACCTTATTCTCCAGTCCATCTGCAATGTCACTGATGAAGATATTGAAGAGGACTGGCCCCAGAACTGATCCCTGAGGTACCCCACTTGTGACTTGCATCTCTTCTGACTGTATACCATTTACCACCACCACTCTGTTTTCTGCCCGACAACCAGTTTGCCACCCAGATGACCAACTTCTGACCTACTCCGAGTCTACCCAGCTTATTAATCAATCTTCTATGTGGAACAGTATCGAAAGCTTTGCTAAGTCAAGTTAGGCGACATCAACTGCTCCCCCTTGGTCCACCACTCTGGTTACCCAGTCAAAGAAATATATGAGATTAGTTTGACAGGACCTTACTGTTGTAAACCCATGCTGTCTTGGATCCTCTGCTCCTATGGATTCCAGGTGTTGCACTATAATTTCCTTAAGGAGTGCCTCCATAATCTTGCCCACTACTGAGGTAAGACTGACTGGTCTGTAGTGCCCTGTCTCCTCCCTGCTACCACTCTTGCGGAGCGGGTTCACATGAGCCCTTCTCCAGTCTTCTGGGACCTCTCCTGTGCTCAGAGACTCACTAAACAGTTCTGATAATGGCTCTGCTAGTTCACCCTTAGCTTCTTTAGTACCCTGGGATGTATGATTCTTAAGCAGTAAAAGAGACTGCAAGCGGAAGGAAAACCAAATGGTAGGGGCACAGAAGATTCATGTCATCAGCTTTAAGGCTGGCAATGAAGAAGTCAGCCTGCCTAAGGGACACCAGATCCAGACTGTACTTTTTAGTGATACAGTAGAAGCCACTTAATCGGGACATGGTTAATTTTATTTCGTTTTTGTTTACCGGGTAAGGTGTCATAGCCACAAAATATGACTATTTTTAGACACGACCCGGGAGGTTACAATACAAAATTGGCAGAAAAAACAAATAACATGTATAGTTCAGAGGTAATCAACCATACAAGGAAAAATCTACACAATGTTCTGTGATGTAAACAGTATTGCTAATATGACAGAGACAATGGCAGAAAAATACACAATAGTACAAAACGTAATAAGCATACAATCATAGTGCAGTAGAGTTTTAACACATAATCCATGGTAAGTGCTACATATAACAGTAACAAGGAGTCGGAGCAAAACTGAACATTTTGAGAGCTGAGAAAGGGGATATCAAGCACCCTATGGGGGTTTAAAACAGGAACATAGGGCATGTTTGACGAGGAGGGTGTGATGCATCTTTTTAAAAGCAATATGACTAGGTAAAGAGCAAACATCAAGAGGTAGGGAATTCCAATATTTTGGGGCCAGGCAGGAGAAAGCTGAGGTTCCTTTTAGGGTTCTGCACCTAGGGGTGTATAGTAGAGAGAGAGTCCAGTAGAGCGGAGGCCATAGGTGGGGGACAGAGGCACCAGCATGCCTGCAAGAGAGGTAGGTAGATTAGTTCTAATGATGTTGTCCATCACAGTACCAAGGGCAAGGAGACAACTGGCAGATGGAGAAGGTCATCTAAGGTCTGCATATAACAAGCAATGGTACTTCAAACATGGGGAAGCCGAGGCATAACGACAGATAATATTGTACGTTGTATCCCACTAACTTAGGATGGTTTTCGAAGCATTTATGTAGGTGACATCACCATACGCAAGGGATGGAAGTAGGATACCCCTAGAAATAGCCAGTCTAGCTGAGGGGGTAAACATCAGACTAGTCCTGTAAGCTATTCCAAGTTTGGAGTTTACTGACTTGCATGTGTCGATGATGTGTTGCTCAAAGTTGAGAGTTTCATCACGCAGGACACCTAAATACTTGAAAGAGGTTACTTTCATAAGCGGGGAGCCAGTTGCACAGGAGATGCTGAAAAGGTTGCAGTTTGTTCTAAGTTTGGTTGCAGATCTGAAGAGCATGCCTTGAGTTTTACTTATATGTAGGACGAGCCTTTTGTTGTGGATCCATTCTTGCATTATGAGAAATGCAGATGTTAGTCGACTATGTATTTCTTCTATGTTTGCAGAGGAGGTGTAGAGCACCAGATCATCTGCATACAAGATTGCTGAGCACCAAGGGGTGTTAGAAAATATGTCATTTATAAAAATGGAGAAGAGGCCCCAAGATGGAGCCTTGAGGAACATCAACATTGATAGGAGCAGAGTCTGACACCACAGAGTTAAATTTTACCTGTTGTCTTCTATTGCTTAAGTAGCTCTGGAACCAGTTTGTGGCTTGCTCGGAGAAACCAGTGAAGCTAAGGCAATCTAGCAGAAGAGGGTGATCTACAAGATCAAACACCTTTGAGAGGTCAGTGAACACTGCACCAGTCATGAGACTGTGATCCATAGCAGTAACAGCATCATTTGTAAATTGGATCAGAGCAGTAGAGGTGCTATGCCCCTTGCGGAAACCATGTTGAGTAGGTGATAGGAGGGTATATTTAGAGAGGAACTCCCACCAGGAGCTGATTAAGTGGCTATATTAACCTATGGAGCCTTTACCGGGATGTCCCTGCTGCCTAAACAGCACGACTGAGTGTGATCTTGCCCAGTGCTGTCCCTCTAATCAACCACTAATCCTGCTAATCTTTTACAGTACTTCATTCTTACTGTACCCAGACCTCTCTATAGTTACCTGATAACCAGTGGTCTTTTTCTGCCATCACTGTCTATGTTACTATGTATAAATATGGCAGAACAGCATGGTATGTGATGGAAGTCTAAGACATTGGGCTTCTGTTAAACAGGATGGCCGCTTAAGCGGAATGAAAAGCCCACCATTGGGGCATCCCAATTAAGTAGTTTTGTAATATAAACAGAACTCCATGTAGCAGCACAGCATATATCAGCTTCCCAAACTGAAGGAAAACAAGCCATAGAGGTGGCAATGCCACGGGTGGCAAGGCCATGGACAGGAAGCTCATTACCAGGTGTCCTGTAATAAAAAGAAATGCAAATTGGCAACCATTTGGAAACACACTGCTTAGAGACAGGGGCGCCCACCATCCTGGGGGTGAACAAAGCAAAAAGCTGTGAGGACTTGCTGCAGTCCTTTGTGCGGTCCAAAGAGAAGCATGAGGCTCTAAGGACATCAAGAGAATGCAGATAACTTCCTGCATTCTAAGGGAAAGGAAGAAACACAGGAAGGTTGACAGTCTGGTTCAAAGTGAACTCAGAAACCCCCATAAGAAGGAACTGAGAAAGTATGTAGTGAAACCTGATCCTCATGAAAAACAAGGTATAGAGGATCTGTAACCAAATCCTGCAGCTTAGAAAGTCAGTGAGCTGAGGTGAGGTGAGAGCTTCCAGAAGAAAAAATTACTTACCATAGTAATCTTGTTTCTTCCGTGGGAATTTTACTGTATTCTGACATATGCAGTATGGTCTCACCATAGGACTGCCCCGGAGTCATTAACAGCACCTATGCTAATGATGGAATGCTAGGCTCGAGCTCAGTTTTCAAACCACTGTCCCTGGAATACATCCTGCAACTGTCAGATTCTGACGGAGCATGCATAATAACAAGCTATCTTAACTATCCTAATAAATAACTAACACCCCCAAAAACAAACAATCCCCTTTTATTTAAAAGTGTGGGCATCACTAAAACTCAAGTCACAAATGCCCCAATCAAGAAATGCTCACAAGTTTCAAACAGCATGGACAGCTCTAGTGCAGTGCCCATAGGTTCTAGTAGGGGAGGTAGGGCGGGAGCTCAGAATACAGTAAGATTCCCTTGGAAGAAACAAGATTACTATGGCCAGTAATTTTTTCTTCAAACCCCAGGAAATCTTACTGTATTCGGACATATGCAGACTACCCAAGCAGTACCTCTGGAGGAGGGCAGAGAACCTATTTAGGAAACAGACTCTGCAGTACTGCTGTACCAAATCTGTCACCACTTCTGGCCTGGGTATCCAGGCTATAGTGTTTGGTAAATGTGTGAACAGTTTTCCAGGTAGCTGCTTTACCAATTTCCAACAAAGGAGTATCTCTTGCAGCCGCTATAGAAGCAGCTGTACCCCTTGTAGAGTGGGCCCTAAAGCCAACAGGAGGCTCTTTGCCTACTTTGCTGTAGCAGAACTGAATACAGGCAACAATCCATCATGGAATAGTCCTCTTTGAGGCATGTCTGCCCTTGTCCACCTCTCCATAAGTCAGGAAGAGCCAAGTACTATCCTGCCTATGATTCTTGGTATGATCCAAGTAGTAACTGATGGTCTCTTGACATCTAGGCTATGCAGCCTACATTCCCCTGAACTGGAATGGTCAGTGAAAAAGACTGGCAAAGTGATGGACTGATTCAGGTGAAAGTCCAGCACCATCTTGGGGAGAAACTTCCTGTTAGTCCTGAGGACTACCTTGTCCCAATGGACTGAGATGTAATTTGGCTCTGTGGACAGGGCCTGCAGCTCACCAATTCTCCTAGCTAAGGTGATGGGTTTCAGGAACACAGTCTTCCATGTCACACACTTAAGCTTTACTGAAGACATGGGCTCAAAGGGTGGCTGCATTAGCTGGCCAAGTCATATATTGAGGTCCCAAGCAGGAGTTGGTTCCCTGTGTGGGGGATGCAGGTGTAACAGATCTTTGAAAATCTTTCTGAATACCTGGTTAGCAGCCAGAGATGAACCCTTACTTGCTTAGAGGTAGGCAGAGACAGCTGCCAGGTGTACCTTAAGGGTTGATAGTCTGAGGCCAAGGGAATGAAGGTGTGCCAGATAATCCAAAATGACTGGCAAGCCAGCCTGGCTACAGTCTATATGTTTTTGCTGGCACCAAACAGAAGAAATCTTCCACTTAGAGGTGTAAGTTTTCCTAGTAGAGAGTTTTCCAGAAACTCTGAGGACCTCCAGAACCCCTTCAGAGAGGTGTAGGTCGGCAAACTCTAAGTCCTCAAGAGCCAAGCCTTGAACCTGAGGGACTGGAGACTGGGGTAAAGGATCCTGCCCTGTGAGTAGGTTGAGCCTCCTGGGAAGGGAGATTGGTCTGGATACTGAAAGGGTCAGGAGCAGTTGATACCAGGGCTGCCTGGCCCAGTCTGAAGCTATGAAGATCATTGTCGTTGACTGAACCCTGAGCTTGTTCAGTACTCTGAGCAACAGGGGAAATGGAGAGAAGGCATAAAGAAACTTCCCTGTCCAATCCAACAGTAGTGCATCCAGAGGCACTGTGTCCACTGCAGGAGGTCAACAACAGAACTGTGGCAGTTGGTGATTGTCTGGGGCTGCGAAAAGGTCCACCTCTGGGGTGCCCCACCTTCTGAACACAATTTTCAGAATTTGCCTGTTTAGTGACTACTCGTGGTGATTCTGGTTGATCCTGCTGAGTGCATTTGTGAGGACATTGTCCTTCCCTGGAAGATGAACTGCTGATAGGGAAATCCCTGGGGAGTAGGCACATTAATCATAGGGAAGCCAACTTAGAAAAGAGACAGAGCAGGAAACTGCCCAATTAGTCTCACCTCAGTGGTGGGAAAGTTGATGGAATCGCTGCTCAAGGAAAGAATAGCAGCATTTCTGGAGGAAACCGAGCAGAAGGATGCCAAGCAGCACAGGTTCACAGTAGGAAGGTCTTGCCAGACAAACCTGATCGAGTTCTTCGACCTGGTTACTAGGGTGGTGGATCGGGGTGCCATGGATGTCCTCTACCTAGACTTTAGTAAAGCCTTCTATTCTGTCCCACACAGAAGGCTGCTACATAAACTCAAAAATTCAGAAGTAGGGAAGGAAGTAGTATCATGGATAGGAAGCTGGCTTCAACAGCGAGCCCAAACAGTGATGGTAAATGGGACAGCATCAGAAACCAGGGAAATGTCCAGTGGTGTGCCATAAGGGTCTGTCCCGGGACCTTTGCTCTTCAATGTGTTCATCAGTGACATCACAGATGAGTCGAGTGGAAAGGTATTTATTTATTTAGTGATTCGGAAAAGACCTTTGAGCACAAGCTCTTTTGCAAAGGTTTCATGTCATAGATTGCAAAACAAAGTACAACAGGAGAAAGCAAAGGTACATCACAATGAACAATACAGCTTGGATTCAGAACTTACAGAATAACTCAAAACATAGGTACAAGTTAACATAACAAAAACACTTTATGAGGGTGGGGAGAGGGAAATAAGCAGCCACAAAGTGCCTTGTCAGTAGTTCAGAGGGATGGGGATAGCTGGCAGTGGTGTAAAGAAAGGAGGCACGAGAGAGAGGTAGGTACTGCAGTGGAGGTGAAGGGTGGGGGAGAAGGGCAATAAGGTATAAGGAGAAATGGGGGGAGGAGAGGCTGAGTGGAGAAGATGTGCTAGAGTAAATGGTGGAGTGCGAGGGGGCACGGTCAGTCAGCTTGCACTACTAGTGACTGTTAGAGAAACTCACAGGACTATTAGTTGGGGGGGGGGAGGTAGAGTGGCGGGTGCCGAAGGAGCATGATGTGAACTGATTGCTGAGACAAGTCATGACAAGAGACATAAAGAGGGGGTACCTGAGGCCTGCCTAGTGCTTACTGGGAGGCAGAAAGAGCGGGTGTGGCTGGACTTGGTATGTCTGTTTGCAGACAACACGAAGTTCTGTGAATACAGCACCGGGGGTGAAGCAAATGGAAGTGGCCTTCTCAAGCTCATAAAATGGTCAAGTAGGTGGCAGCTAAAATTCAATGCAAAAAAAATGCAAGGTTGTGCATCTGGGTCAGAACAATCCAGGTACTGACTACCACCGGTGGGGGGAGACACTACCAATCAGCCGACAGGAGCGAGATCTGGGAGTTAAAATATCAGATGATTTAAAAGTGGGCAACCAATGCGAAAAAGCAGCAATAAGGGCCAGCAAAATACTAGGATGCATAGGTAGGGGCTTCTCAAGTAGAAGAAGGGGGGTGATCCTGCTATACAGGTCCCTGGTGAGGTCCCACCTTGAGTACTGCAGCCAGTTCTGGAGGCCTAACCTCAGGAAGAAAATAGACTGGAGATATTGCAGAGGAGGGCAACTAAAATGATTCATGGTCTCCATGAATTGTCTACGAACACAGATTAAGAGAGCTCAACATGTACTCCCTGGAGCAGTGCAGAGATAGGGGGGACATGATTGAGGCATTCAAGTACCTAAAGGGTATAAACAGAGCCCCCACCCAGGAGCTCTTTCTCATTAACTACTCCACAAGAAGAAAAAATTACTCACCTTAGTAATGTTGTTTCTTCTAATGGAGTCTTGTTGTATTCTGACATATTGCAGTGATGTCCAACCTTTGAACTGCCCCGGAGATGAAAGAGTTAACTTTCCATGCCAGGCATGGAACGCTGAGCTCAAGCTCGGTTGAGACTCTGTCTGTTGCTGTTTGAACTCAAACCGTCAGATCTTTACGAGCTATACTCACTGGGTGTCCTGTGTGGAAACTGTAAACTTACACTAGCCAACTGGCTACTAAATATAATAAAAAGATTTTTTGGTCTCAAAACAAAGACTCAAGTCAGGAAACCCAAAAAATAAACAAAACATAGCACCCACACACCCAAACTAAAGGTGTGAGAAAAGAAGGGGTGGAGGCACCTCCCGAGTGCCAACACTGCTACTGCCCACCCACATCCCAAAAACCAAGGTTCTGAGAGGGGAGGCAAGGAGGTCAGAATACAGCAAGACTCCATTAAAAGAAACAACATTACTAAGGTGAGTAATTTTTTCTTCAAACAACATGAAGTCTTGCTGTATTCTGACAAATTGCAGACTACCAAGCAGTACCTCCATGGAGGAGGGAAATAACCTACTTAGGAAATAGGTTCTGAAGCACTGCTGTGCCAAACAGAGCATCGCTCCTAGCCTGGATATCCAGAGAGTAATGCTTGGTAAAAGTGTGCACGGTTTTCCAGGTGGCTGCCTGACAAATCTCTAAGATAGGAATATCCCTGGCAGCAGCCAGGGAAGCAGCTGTACCTCTGGTAGAGTGAGCCCTCAGGCCTGAGGGTGAGATCCTACCTAGCTTTTCATAGCAAAATTGAATGCAAGAGACAATCCACCTGGCAATAGATCTCTTAGTGGCAGGTCTTCCCTTACCAACCTCACCATAAGTGAGGAACAGTTGGAGGGAGTCAAACCTGTGGCCCTTGGTGCGCTCTATGTAGTAGCTAAGGGCCCTTTCACATCCAAATGTGCAGCCTCCTCTCCAGAGGAGGAATGGTCAGTGAAGAAAACAGGAAGAGACAGACTGGTTAAGGTGGAAATCTAAACCACCTTAGGCAAAATTTCCTATTAGTCCTGAGGACCACCTTATCTCTATGGAAAGAGATAAAATCAGGCTCCACTGACAGGGCCTGTAACTCACTTATGCGTCTGGCAGAAGTGATGGCCATCAAGAAAACAGTTTTCCAAGTCGAGTACTTAAGCTCTGCTGAGGACAAAGGCTCAAAAGGGGGTTGCATAAGCTGAGCAATGCAAACATTAAGGTCCCAAGCAGGGGCAGGGTCCCTGAAGGGAGGATTGGTATGAAGCAATCCCTTGAAAAATTTAGAAAATACAGGATGAGCTGAAAGGGAAGAGTGTTTGCCAGCTGAAAGGAAGGCAGAGACAGCTGCCAGATGCACTCTCAGTGTAGCTGGTCTGAGTCCCAAGCTATTAAGATGAACCATATAGTCAAGGATTGTGGGCAGGCCAGCAGACTCTGGAGAAATATGATTCCCAGAGCACCATATAGAAAATCTTTTCCACTTGGAGTTGTGTTTCTGGTAGAAGGCTTACAAGAAGCCTTTAAGATATTCATAACACCTTGAGAGAGGTGTAAATCAGCAAACTCTAACTCTTCAAGAGCCAGGCCTTGAGGTTGAGAGATTTGAGATTCGGATACCAAACCCTCCCCTGAGCACATGTTAACAGGTTGTAATTCCTGGGAAGAGACAGGGGAAGGTGGACTGCTAAGGACAACAAGAGAGGGTACCAGGGCTGTTTGGCCCAGTCTGGAGCAATCAGAATCACCTTGCAGGGTTGAGACCTGATTTTGACTAACACCTTGAACAGGAGAGGAAGGGGGGAAAGCATACAGGAACTTCCCTTCCCAATTGAGAACTAGGGCATCCAGAGGAACTGAGCCCAACACTGGGGGCCTGCAGCAAAAGAGAGGAAGTTGATGATCGTCTGGGGCTGCAAAAAGATCCATCTGTGGAGTGCCCCATCTGGAGAAGATCACCTTCAAAACCAAGGGATCCAGGGACCATTCGTGAAGGCCCCGAGATATCCTGCTGAGAGCATCTGCCAGGACATTGTCCTTGCCTGGGAGGTGTACTGCTGTAGAGAGGTGTTCAGGGAAT
The DNA here is from genome assembly GCA_016271365.2 of Neoceratodus forsteri. NCBI lineage: Eukaryota > Metazoa > Chordata > Ceratodontiformes > Ceratodontidae > Neoceratodus > Neoceratodus forsteri. The sequence continues at coordinate 1,072,702,050 of CM057454.1, read as the reverse complement.
AGGTCAGAGACCATAACTTCATTACCTCTGTGCACAAGGCCGTAGACTGCGTGCCCCATTGTTTGTTGATTTACCACATTGTGGTGGTATTGTCTGTCCTGATTTGAACAACTTTGTTCTGAACAGACTTGGAAAAAGCTTGAAGTGCTAGAAACACTGCCTTGAGTTCTAATAGACTGATGTGAAGCAGAGATTCCTGAGGAGACCACAACCCTTGGGTGGTTAGATTCCCCAAGTGGGCTCCCCAGCCCAAGAGGGAGGCATCTGTAGTAAGGATTAGGGAATGCGACTGAGTGACAAAAGGAACTCCCTGTCTTAGATTGTCCTGATCCTGCCACCACTGTAATGCCTGGATCAGGGTTCGAGTCACTGGAATCAGTTTGGTCAGAGGGTCCTTTTTCTGAAACCAGAAGGTTCTCAAGTGGAACTGAATGCCCCTCATCTGAAATCTTGCTCCCTGCACCACTGCTGTAGAAGCAGCCATGTGCCCCAGGAGCCGCAGAAAATGCCTTGCTGGTCGAGACACCTGGAGGGTGAATGAAGAAGCCAGTGAGGTAAGGGTCCTTGCCCTGTCCAGGGGAAGGAAGGCTCTTGGCCTGACTGTATCCAGCTCTGCCCCTATGAAGGTGAGGAGCTGCACAGGCTCTAGAACTGATTTTGAAAGATTCAGAAGGAAACCTAGAGAAGTGAGCAGTTGCTGAGTTATCTGTAACTGTAACTTGACTTGGTCTGGAGACTGGCCCACTATGAGCCAGTCGTCCACGTATGGAAAGATGGAGATCCTTTTTCTCCTTAGAAAGGCAACTACTACTGCTAGGCATTTTGTGAACACCCTTGGAGCAGAAGTTAGGCCGAAGGGCATTGCTCTGAATTGGTAATGGCCTGAGGGCAGTTCGAATCTGAGGTACTTTCGGTGGGAGCTTCTGATGAGAATATGGAAATGGGCATCCTTGAGGTCCAGGAAAACTAGCCAGTCCCATGGCCTTAGAGAGGGTAGAATTATTCCCAGAGTCACCATTTTGAAGTTTGGCTTTAAAAGGTGCTTGTTTAAATATCTGAGATCCAGGATGGGCCGCCATTCTCCTGTCTTTTTTGGGGGTTAGGAAGTACCTGGAGTACAATCCTTTTCCTTTGTGCAGGAGTGGAACCCTCTCTATGGCACTCAGAGCCAAGAGGGAAGAGACCTCTGCCTCTAGGGCAAGTGCCTCTGAAGGATTTGCATGTGGAAAGGATCTGGTTCTCATCTTTGGAAATTTTTTGAAGCTGAGAGCCAGTCCCTGGCTTACTACTTCCAGAACCCATTTGTCTGATGTTAAAGACATCCAGTCCTGGACAAAGTAAGCCAGCCTGCCCCTACAGGTGGTGGAGAATCGGCCCTGGCAAACCCATCAGGGTGCCTGTTTGGCAGGGGCTTTAGGCTGAGGGGTGGAAGCAGGCCTGCTTGTACCCTGTCTGCCTCTCCCTCTGAAGAACCCCCTATGAGCATAAGCAGAAGAGGAGGCCTGGGCTTGGTAGAAAGGCCTACGAAAAGGCCGACCCCTGCCCCTGGAATGCTGCCTCTGGGGAGTGGCTTGCCTTTCCTTGGCCTGAGCACTCCTGTAGGTGGTCCTGTATTCATCCATTTTCTTCATGTAGTTCTCCATTTACTCCCCAAACAGAGAATTATCCACAACAGGAAAATCCATGTCCTTAGTCTGGGTATCCTGAGACAGGCTAGTACATCTGAGCCTAGCCATCCTACGAAGGGCCACAGATATAGCCATGACTCTAGATGAAACATCATTGGAGTCCACTGCAGCATGGAATTGCACCTTGGATGCCTCAATACCATCTGCTGCCACCTGCTCCAGTGCCTTGGCAAGCTGGCTAGGGACCTGTTTAGCTAAAGCCATTACAGTGTCCCATCTAGATTTCTGATATCTAGCTGTATAGGCCATATAATTAGCCTGCCTGAGTCCCAAGGATGCTGCCATGTACTGTTTCTTTGCCATGGCATCAATCCTCCTGGAGTCCTTATCTGGGGGGTGTGAAACCAAGGGTATATTTGCCTTATCAGCAGCCTGCACTACCCCAACATGGCTGCATTGCTTGGTAAGGAACTCCGTATCTGAGCCTGAGAGAGTATACCTCTTGTCCATTCTCTTGTCCACAGGAGGTATAGAATTAGGAGTCTTTAAAATTTTTATTGTCTGTTTCCCAAAGGACTTATGAAGGGGAATAGACAGCCTCCTAGACTCTGGGATATCCATCATTTCAACATAGTCAGGCTCCTCCTGGTCGTCCACAGCTTCTTCTATAGGAAGCTGAAGAGTTTCAGCCATTTTTATGTAGAACATAAAACCGGACGGGAACTCAGAAAGCCTAGGAGGAGAAACCCCTGAAGGTCTGTCTAGGGAGATGTCCGGGTCAATAGGCACATCCAGACTTTCGTAATCACCCTCACTATCCTCATACTCTCCTTCCTCCTCCTCCAGTTCGTAAAAATCTTCTAAGTTATAATCTGGAACCGGGGGAACTGACCAAACCGAGCCCCTTCCTGATGGCGCCGGTTCGGTCGGAACTGGGGTTAGCGACTGAACAATCCTTATCGCTTTGGTTATTTCATCAGCGGTCGGAGAAAGAATTTGTAGATCCGCACCGGCTGACTTATCCCTTCTTTTCTTTTAATCGAACCGACTCGAGTCAGTTCTCCTTTGCCCAAGAAGTTTCGCCTGGTCAGAGGGCATTCTTCTGGTTCGGTTGAACCGAACCGGCTGGCCATCCGGTCAGCGGACTTCTTGGCCTCCCTTTCCTGAGCCTACCAACTTCTTTTCCAGGGTAGCTGCAAGAAAATTCTGCAAATCTGGCAGTCTGAATCGAGGTGGTCAAACCCAGACACAACACAGGTGGTGGGATCAGCTTACCAAAGGCTTCCCCACACACCTACAGTGTTGAAACCCAGTGGGCCCGGTTTTCTTCGGTTCTCAGACGTGGCCAGTCCTAACAAAACTTACCCTTTTTAGGCAATCCGCCAGGCAAGACACTCCTTATCGGTTCCTGACCTGTATATTGGTCGTGGAAAACGAATGAAACTCGCTTTTTTTTTTTTAGAACCATAAGGACCGTTACCACACTCTAAAAGTAGAATAAACTTTTTCTGAACAACCTGATTGGTTCAAACCGAACCGATCCCACGTTTACAAGTTCCACACAGAAAAACAAGAAAATAAACTTATCTAGTACTCACAATACCACAGACAGAGACTGAACCGACAGGTTAATGGATTAAATTCGGTCGAAACCGAGAAAAAACGGCACTTTAACTGACAACTTGAACCGAGCAAAGGAGAAATCTCCGGAGCGACTGTTCAGTGAGGCGGAGTAAAGAATCTGACAGTTTGAGTTCAAACAGCAACAGACAGAGTCTCAACCGAGCTCGAGCTCAGTGTTCCATGCCTGGCATGTAAAGTTAACTCTTTCATCTCCGGGGCAGTTCAAAGGTGGGACATCACTGCAATATGGCAGAATACAGCAAGACTTCATGTTGTTTGAACAAGGGGCCACGACATGAAACTTGGGGGGGAGGGGGTATATTTAGAGGCAACATGCACAAGTTTTTCTTCACAGAACGGGTGGTTGATCCGTGGAATGGCCTACCTGCTGAAGTCATTGAATCCAAAACAGTATGGGGATTTAAATCAGCTTGGGTTAAGCGCAAGGGGATAGTGACAAAAAGTATCTGAGTTGGGGGGGGGGTTAGGATCTGGGCAGACTAGATGGACACATGGATCCCCATCTGCCGTCACTTTCCATGTTTCTATGAAACAGGAGGACCTAGTGTTGCCTTCTCAGTTAGAGTAGAGAACAGTGAAACCGCAGATCCTGGTGATCCTAGCCTTACTATGTGATCCTGGGCATGTCAGTGGACTTCCTAATGCTTTAGTTCTTAAACCTGTAAAACATGACCTACATAAGACATGTAAATAAGATACTGCACCTCAGTAAAGTTCTTTTTTTTTTTTTTTCAATTTATTTATTCAGGACAGCATAAATGAGATGTAAGAAAAAATTACTCACCTTAGTAATTGCTTTTCTTCTCATGGAGTCTTGCTATATTATAACAATAGCAGTCAGCCACTGCAGCTGAACTGCCCCGGAGAGGAAGGAGTTAACTCCAGAGGATCTGGAGTTCTACAGCGCGAGGGCGCTGTGCCAAAGCTCTATCTGGCCAGTTTCAAATGAAACTGTCAGATCTTTACGAAGCTAACACTAAGCAACAAGTCTGTGTGGAAAGCTCTACACTAGCCAAATGGCTACCTACTAGTAGTAATAACAACAATATAAACAACAGTAGAAACACCAATAACCATAATAACAACGAATAATGGTATTATTATTAGTTTTCCCCCCTTGACAAGCACCATTAGGACCCCCCTTCCCCAAAGACTCAAGTCCAGGAAGGGGGCCAATATATTACCTAAATGAAACAACCTAGTTCCCTAACCCTAAAAGAAAAGGGGGTAAAGGGAAAAAACTACAATGGCATGACACAGTGCTTGCACTAATTTGCCACCCCTACCCAAGTAGAAGTTCTGAGAGGGGCAGGAGGGAGGGTGGTTATAATATAGCAAGAGTCCATGAGAAGAAAAGCAATTACTAAGGTGAGTAATTTTTTCTTCAAACACCATGAAGTCTTGCTATATTATAACAATAGCAGATTACACAGCAGTACCTCCATGGAGGAGGGTCAGAACTTACTTAGGAAATAGGCTCTGAAGCACAGCTGTGCCAAACCGAGCATCTCTCCTGGACTGGACATCCAGGGAATAATGTTTGGTAAAAGTGTGAACTGTCTTCCAGGTAGCAGCTTGACAAATTTCCAGAATGGGAATGTCTCTAGCAGCCGCTAGAGACGCAGCTGTACCCCTGGTGGAGTGGGCCCTCAGTCCTGAGGGGGGTTCTCTAACTAGTTTTTGGTAACAAAATTGGATACCAGAGACAATCCACCTTGCAACTGTCCTCTTAGTGGCAGGTTTCCCTTTGCCAACCTCGCCATAAGTAAGGAAGAGTTGGAGGGATTCGAACCTGTGACCCTTGGTGCGTTCCAAATAGTAGCTTAAGGCTCTTTTGACGTCCAAGCTGTGCAGTCTCCTCTCACCTGAGGAAGAATGCTCAGTGAAAAATACTGGGAGAGAGAGATGGATTGGTTCAGGTGGAAATCTGAAACCACCTTAGGCAAAAACTTTCTATTAGTCCTGAGGATTACCTTATCTCTGTGGAAAGAAATTAAATCTTCTTCCACTGACAGGGCCTGTAATTCACTTATGCGTCTGGCAGAAGTGATAGCCACTAGGAAAACAGTTTCCAAGTTAGATACTTGAGCTCTGCTGAGGACAGAGGCTCAAAGGGAGGTTGCATTAACTGAGCAATGCAAACATTCAGGTCCCAGGCAGGAGCTGGTTCCCGAAAAGGGGGTTAGTATGAAGTAACCCTTTAAAAACTTGGAAAACACAGGGTGAGAAGAAAGGGAGGCAGGCTTCCCTGCTGACACAAAAGCAGAGACAGCTGCCAGATGAACCTTCAAGGTAGCTGGCCTAAGGCCTAGGGAATTTAAATGGACCAAATAGTCCAGTAAAATGGGAAGATCAGCGGATTCTGGAATAATCTGCCTCTCAGAGCACCAGATGGAAAACTTCTTCCACTTAGAATTGTAAGTGGCCCTAGTGGAAGACTTCCTTGAAGCTTTTAAAATATCCAGGACACCTTGAGAAAGGTGTAAATCAGCAAATTCTAACTCCTCAAGAGCCAGGCCTTGAGATGGAGGGATTTGAGGTCCGGATACCACACTCTCCCCTGTGCACAGGCCAGCAAGTCGTGGACTCTGGGCAGGCTCAGGGCAGGTGGACTGTCAAGGACAGAAGCAGAGGGTACCAGGGCTGTCTGGCCCAATCTGGGGCAATCAGAATCATTTTGCAGGGTTGAGATCTGATTTTCACTAGTACCTGAAAAGAAGAGGAAAGGGGAAAGGCATAAAGGAACTTCCCTTCCAGTCCACCAGAAAGGCATCCAGGGGACTGAGCCCAGCACCGGAGGCCTGCAACAAAATAGAGGAAGTTGGTGGTTGTCTGGGGCTGTGAAAGATCTATCTGAGGGTGCCCCATCTGGCAAAGACGGGCCCCAGCACCTGTGGATTCAGAGCCCATTCATGATGGCCCTGAGAAATTCTGCTGAGGGCATCCGCCAGGACATTGTCCTTCCCTGGGAGGTGAACTGCTATCAGGGAGGTGTTCAGGGAGTAAGCCAGAGACCACAACTTCATTGCTTCGGTGCACAAGGCTGATGACCGAGTGCCCCCTTGCTTGTTGATGTACCACATTGTGGTGGTGGTGTCTGTCCTGACTTGAACCACTTTGTTCTGGACAGAAACTGAAAACACCTGAAGAGCTAAAAAGACAGCTCTGAGTTCCAAAAGATTGATGTGGAGCAGAGATTCCTGAGGAGACCACACCCTGAGTGGACAGGTCGCCTAGTGAGCTCCCCACCCCAACAGGGAGGCATCCGTGGTGAGGGTGAGGGAGTGAAATGGAATGAAAGGGAACCCCTTGTTTTAGATTGCTTCGTCCTGCCACCAGTGGAGGGCCAGGATCAGAGTTTGAGTCACTGGGACCAATTTGGAAGGGGTCCTTCCTTTGAGACCAATAGGCCCTCAAATGGAACTGAATGTCCCTCATCTGGAATCTTGCTCCTTGCACTACAGCTGTGGAAGCAGCCATGTGCCCCAGGAGTTGCAGAAAATGCCTTGCTGGTCGAGAGACCCGCAGGGTAAGGAGGATGCCAGGGCAATGAGTCTGTCTCACTTTCCGAGGGAAGAAATGCCCTGGCTAACTTTGTGTTCAATTCTGCACCTATGAAAGTTAGGACCTGAACTGGTTCCAGAACTGACTTTGGTAAATTTAGCAGGAATCCCAGGGAAGTGAGAAGCTGCTGGGTGACTTGCAAGTGGGATTTCACCTGATCTGGAGACTGACCCACAATGAGCCAGTCGTCCAGGTAGGGAAACACAGCAACCCCTTGCCTTCTTAAGTGAGCCACTACCACAGCTAGACATTTTGTGAATACCCTTGGCAGAGGTAAGGCCGAAGGCATTGCCTGAACTGGTAGTGGCCTGAGGACAGTTCGAACCTGAGGTACTTTCGGTGAGAAGGCCTGATCAGAACATGAAAATAGGCATCCTTGAGGTCCAGGGAAGCTAGCCAGTCCCTGGCCTTAGAGAAGGCAATATCATTGCCAGAGTCAACATTTTGAACTTTGGTTTCAAAAGATGCTTGTTCAGGTACCTTAAATCTAGAATGGGCCATTCTCCTGTCTTTTTGGGTAAGAAAGTATCTTGAATATAGCCCTTGCCCTGATGGCAAGGAGGGACCCTTTCCACTGCTTTGCAGTCCAGAAGAAGAAACCTCTGCTTCCAAAGCAAGGGCTTCTGAAGGATTTGCAGGTGGAAAATGTCTGGCTCTCATCTTTGTAAACTGTTTAAAGCTGAGAACCAGACCCTGGCTTATTACCTCCAGAACCCATCTGTCTGAAGTTAAGGACAGCCAGTTCTGGCTGAAATAAGCCAACCTGCCCCCCACTGGTACAGGAGAATCGGCCCTGGGCACCCCATCAGGGTGCCTGCTCGGCAGCAGCCTTAGGCTGAGGGGAGGGGGACGGTTTACTCGTGCCTCGTCTACCCCTGCCTCTGAAGAAACCCCTCTGCGCAAAAGCAGAGGAGGCTTGAAATTGGTAAAAAGGCCTGTGGAAAGGCCTGCCCCTACCTCTGGGAGCATGCCTTTGTGGAGTGGCATGCCTCTCTTTAGCCTGGGCACTTTTGTAGGTAGTTCTGTATTCATCCATCTTTTTCATATAGTTTTCTGTTTGTTCCCCAAACAGAGAATTTCCCACTACAGGAAAATCCATAGCCTTTGACTGAGTATCTTGGGACAGATTGGTGCATCTGAGCCATGCCAACCTATGAAAAGCTACAGAAGTGGCCATGACCCTAGAGGAGACATCATTAACATCAACAGCAGTATGAAATTGAACTTTAGAGGCTTCAATGCCATCAGCAGCCACCTCTTCCAACTCACTAGCCAGCTGGCCATGGGCCTGCTTGGGTAACTGCAATATTGTGTCCCATCTAGATTTCTGATATCTAGCTACATAAGCCATATAATTTGCCTGCCTGAGTCCCAAAGAAGCTGCCATATATTGTTTTTTCGCCATGGCATCAATCTTCCTGGAATCCTTATCAGGAGGATGTGAGGCCAGGGAATATTAGCTCTGTCACAGGCTGCAGCTTGTACCACACCTACATGACTACACTGTTCAGTGAGGAAGTCTGTATCAGAGCCTGACAAAGTATACCTTCTGTCCATTTTTTATCTACAGGAGGGACAGAATGAGGATTTTTAAAATCTTTGTTGTTTGCTTCCTAAATGACTTATGCAAAGGAATAGACAACCTCCTAGACTCTGGTATATCCATCATTTCTACATAATCAGGCTCCTCTTTGCTCATCCACAGCCTCCTAAAGGAAGCTGGAGGGTTTCTGCAACTTTTTGTAAAACATAAAATGAGAAGGGACTCAGACAGAATAGGAGGAGATTCTAAAGGTCTGTCTGGAGAAATGTCCGTTCAATGGGCACGCCCAGACCCTCCCAGCCACACATATATTGATCAAATTCCTCCTCCCTCCTGTGGTCTATAAATTCCTCAACATCATACTCCTGAACCACTGGAACTGAACGAACCAACCTTTTACCAATTGTTGGTGGTTCGACAGGTCCCTGAGACAGTGACTGGACAATCTGAATGGCTTTAGCTATCTCTGCAGCAGTTGGAGAGACAATTTTGGACTCCAAACCTACTGATTACTTTGTCTTTTAACTGGGACTGGTTCCTCTGAACCTTCTTCCTTTACCAGAGGAAGTCTCGCCCTGGTCAGAGGCCTCCCTCTGGTCCAGTGGGTGCTGGACCGGCTGGCCATCCAGGTCAGCGGACTTTTGGCTCTCGCCCTGAGCCGCCCAATCTCTTTTCCAGGGTGGCTGCAGGAAATTTTTACACACCTGGCAGTCTGACAGGAGGTGTCAGCCCCCAGACAATAGACACAAGTGGTGTGTGGGTCAGCCTTGGCAAAGGCTTCCCCACAGACATCACAGTGTTGAAACCCAGTGGGCCCGGTTTTTCTTTTGGGTTTCTCAGACATAATGCCAGCCTATCCAAAAACTTGCCCTTTTAATGGCCGTGCCAGGCAAGACACCCTTATCTGTTCCTAACCGTGTCACGGGTATTTGAAAAACCTATTAAAACCCAGGTTTTTTTAGAACCGATAAGAACCGGGAACCGCACTCTAAAAGCCCAACCAAACACTTCAAAACGTTAAAATCAAAACTGATCGGTTCAAAACCGAACCGATAATTGAATTTCCACACAGACTTTAAATTTGTACTTACGGTTTACCAGATAGAGCTTTTAACCGAAATGCGGTAAAATAAATACTTTTTGGCAGTTCAAATGAACCGAAAAATACTCGCTTGAACCGAGAATGAACCGAGCTGAAGGAGCTGATCTCCAGAGCGACTGTTCAGTGAAGCGGAGTAAAGAATCTGACAGTTTCATTTGAAACTGGCCAGATAGAGCTTTGGCACAGCGCCCTCGCGCTGTAGAACTCCAGATCCTCTGGAGTTAACTCCTTCCTCTCCGGGGCAGTTCAGCTGCAGTGGCTGACTGCTATTGTTATAATATAGCAAGACTTCATGGTGTCTGAACATTTTATTTCCAGTGGAGAGTCCTACTTCTGAGCACTGGAGGGATGTTGGAAAGTAGACCAACTCACTGAATATTTGTCAAACATTTTATATCTTACTGACCTCAATACCAATTGGGGGTCGGCATTGCACTGAATTCAAAAGTGATTTCGTTTTTTCACAAATTGGTTGGATGGCAACAGATTCCAAATCCCTCAATGCAGGCTCAATGCGCGGCAAGCCCTGAGGTGAAGACCTGGAAACATTTAGAATAGCCTCCCTACCACACTCACTACCTCCCCCAGCTTCCATTCCACTAAAACTCTGATCAAGGAGTACTTCAAGGGTCCTCTGTCATGTACCAATCGCCCCACAGGTGGCCTTTATCTTTAACCCCAGTGGCCTCTCAAACACTATATTCTATCCATGTCCTATTTTTCCACAATGCCCAGCCCAAGCATCCATTTCTACACTATTATTATATGTATAATAATAGTATGCTTCTATTTTGTACAATTATGAGGTGCACATTCTCTTTTCGGGGACTCTGTAAACAGTCTATGTATTTCCTCATTGTACATACTGCCATATTGACTCCATATATATTCTGGCTACATTTTATTGTATACTCTGTTTTTGTTATTAATTATCACTGACGCTCTCTGTTCCCCCTCCCCCAGGTCGCAAATGGAAAACAAGTCTATCTGAGCTCTGTTTGTTACCTGGCAAAATGTGTTTCAGATAAAAAAAATACATTCGGCCACATGGGATACTTCCCAGTGATTAGTGATCAAGAAAAGCTGCAAACAAGAAAGACATGCTGAACAGGCCTGAAAGGATTGCATATTAGTCTTTAAATGCTCCATTTTTACTGAAAATGCAGATGAGGGGTGTTTTTAACAAAATGGACAGTAACTGCATGCCCTGATGAGCAGGATTCCCTCAAATCATTAGCCATCATTCCCAGTGCAGTACTGACCCCTCCCCACACCGGTGTTTAGATTTTCAATAAAATACAAAATATAACTATTAGGTGATGGAGTATCACTTCCAATATCCCTCCAGTGCTTAGCTAGGCTGTACTGGAACAGGCTCCTCCCAGTGATTTCTTTATTTTCAGGGTAAGAGGCGGCCACACTGGGTTTTCCTTGGATACAGCCTACTTCTACCTGGTTTTCCTACTACGACAGCCTGAAGCAGAGAGCAGTGAATGGACTTGCTAAAGGTCACAAGGTGAGTAAGCGACTGTGGTGAGACTAAACATGGGGTCTCCCTATTCGCAGTTTGGTGGTCTAAACTCTGGACCACACTGATGGTCAACGCCAAGGTAATATGCCCAAGGTCATATGATAAAGACTAATGTTCAACTATCAGGTTTGGGCAGGTGTTGCAGGTATCCATGGACAACACTATGTAGTAGTTCAATTTACCCAAATGAAGACTACAAGACAGCTGTCAGAAGGACTGTTTGCCAGGTTTGCCATTTGTTCAAGACTATTTAACAAGCAGGCATCTTTTTTTTTTTTTTTTTTTTCTTATTTCTGCTCCCGTAGCTTGGCCTGCCTTACCTCCAGCCACCGTCCTCTCTCCAGTCTGCCTGCAGGCTCACTCACATCTGGCTGGCATGCTACGTGCCTACAGAGGGGTCCCCACTCCTTCTCGGCGGGCCAGGATCCACTACCGGGGTGCAATTCCATGACAGGCTTCTTGGATGTAGAGGCACGGCCATCAAGCTGCCCGGCTGACTGCCTTTTTTCCTGTGTTTTCTTTTTTAACAGCCCCTGAAATGTGGATGTGCAATGATGTCCATGCCGAAGTCTGCCACACTTCACGCCAATTGCACCGCTCCTGCAGTGCCACTGATTTCCATCAGGGGCCACCACAGAGCGATGGAAGCCCCGAACCCTCCACAGGGAAAGGAGAGTAGTCCATCGGATACTCAATCCTTTCCCTCCCCAGTCAACCCCTGACGGCCTGGGCGCGTTCCAGAACTTGGGTCATCAGCGTGGTGCAATGTGTGGCGTCCAGAGCCTCAACCCTCCGCGACACCGAGCCGGAATCAAGCAAGCATTTAAAAAAACGTGCATAGAACTATTGTTTGTAGCAATTCATTTTTGTAGCAGCTCATTTAACTTTGATGCACTGTTTTTTTTTTTTCCCCCCCTTCATGCCTTTTGTAGTCTCTTAAATATCACATTAACAAGTACCAATTTTCGGTTGATTTCAAAAAACATCTGACAGTGCTCAACTAGCCTCAGTCACTGTACTACTGACATCACAGGCAGTTGTCATGGTAAAGCACTACTATGTCATAAAAACTGCGCTATGAATTCAGCAAATCCTGATGAGAGATCTTCATACAGAGTTCATGGATAAACTGTCAATAACATACTGCAAATCCAAAGAAAGTCAATGAAATGTAAAAAAGGTGTTTGCAAGTAAATTATAATAGCCAAGAAGAGTATATTTAAGGGGTAAATAATTCCCCTACATTAATGCAGTAGGAGTGGTAGGATTCTATAAGAAAAGTTGCCAGACCGAACAGATATTTTTACCTTACTTTTACTATTTTTAATTCTTTTGTCTAGTTGATCGGCAACCAACCATCCCAATGTCAAAACTATCCCAGATGTCCTCATGGCGGATGTCAACATGCTCAGTTGATGGGGCATGAACTGCCTGCAGTTAATTTACTTTTGTTGACCAAGAAAGGAGGGCTAATCAATACCGCCTATTTCCAGCTTTATCCGGGGAGGCAGATAGGGGACACAGATGTAAACCAACTGAAATTGAACCAGATTAAGATGTTCATGGTATTTTAGTCAATGTCAGAAATCTGGCCAGGATACCAGTGAAGTTCCCCTACTTTTTTCGCGTAGTGCAGTGGAGTATTTAACATCCACCTGAACAACCACCAGAAGTCATACAAGACTTCTGTTTAACATCTCATCCAAATGACTACACACCCCACAGTACAGCATTCCCTTAGTGCTACACTCGGTTGCCAGCATTTATAAGTCTGGTGTTGGACTAGAACATATGACCAATTACTTGCCGACAGGAAAGGTGTGGTAACACTGGATGCTGCCAGCAGTGCCAGTATCCCTCTCCCCTAACCAAGCAAAGTCTGTATACTTGGGACCACACATACATGCCCAAAGCAGACAGTTGAACTCAAGTTTTTGTAATATTACCTTGGAGTAGCCCATCAATCTGTACATCTGTAATAAAGGACGGAATGGCCTGAAATTCATTTTTCTTGGAATGCTGGGCAGTTGACTTCTGCCAATGCAAACTGGTTTTCTTTGCTGGTTTAATACTGTAAATATTTATTATGAATCACGGGGCTCATACTTACTCCAATAATATTTGGATGACTTAGTTCCTGCAGCAACTTTATTTCTCTGAGTGCTGTTCTGTTAACGCCTGTGTAAAAATCAAAGATTAAAGCTGAACACTGCCCAATACAACCAGAAATGTCCATCTTAGTAAACCTAAAAGTAACTGTATAATTTGCTAGGTACTGGCAATATACAAAGTCACTTACCTGAAACCAAGTTTGCTTATAACTTATTTACTTTGACTTTTTTTTTGTAATGTTTACAAAAGGTGCTAGATAGAGCACTGCAGGCCAAAACCATCATAAATCGACAAAAGAGGTATGTAAGGCTCGGAAGGTAGTTTAGACTTCATGCCTATTTAATCAACAATTTCCCAAGTAAGACTGCCAACATATCATGTAATGCCAAACTGTATTAAGATCAACAGACAATCAGATGATCACAGCTTGCAGCCAGAACTAAACCCTGGTCCCTCCCCACCCATTCCTCAAAGCCTTAGTGTTTTCCACCTCAATTCTAGAAGCCTCCTCCCTAAACTGGATCTCCTCACTGCATGGGTTTCTCATCACTCTCCAGACCTCCTCTGTATCATGGAATCCTGTCTCTCTTCCAGGACTCCTGAGTCCCACACAAGGACGGTGGTGCTGAAAGACAGTCCAAATCCTTATTACAACAGCAAGAGTCGTGTACCCACCACCTCTTAATAAAGGAATACCAGTGTTGATTCAAGCTCATTGTCATTTATTTTCATAAGACAATCATGCAACACATAGAGAATAATGGATGGGTAGCTAGTTATAACGAGGATTTTTATACACCCCCAAGGGGTGGGACGACACATAAATCCCTAGAGCGAAGCTCAAGGGGTTTATGAAGGCATCCCACCCCGAGGGGGTGTATAAAATCTGAGTTTTACTAGCTACCCATCTTTATTTTGTATAATTGCTGGAGATCGTTTTTTCGCTGAAGCAATTATACAAAATAAATGGAGCCATGGAGCCGAGCCGCCGTTAGGGTTTCAAAGTGATCTTTGGTGGCTCAGTTCCTGACAAAGCAGTGTTTGTCTTTTTTTGTACTAAGTTTGAAGAGAAGTGAAAGATTTGTACAAAAACATGTTTGTTGAAAAGGAAAAAAAAAAAACTTACTCGTACTGTGGTTTTTCATTAAGTGTAGAGCGCTGAGGAATGTGATGGAAGGGGAGAGGAGAGGACAGAAAGTTCATGGGTAAAATATTTTATAAAAAGATTAAATATTTTTTGTTTTGGGAAGCAACTCTGTGGAAAGTAAAGAATATATTTATTAGCCCGGTTGGTATGGCGAGCTGTGCACAGTGGACGGTCCGGGTTCAGTATGAGCGAAGCGGGAGCTGCAGGAAGGAAAGGAAGAGCACGAGATGGCACATGCCCAGTAGAAGGGAAACTGGGCGTGAGAATGTCGTTATAACCAGCTGGTTATAACGCTAGAATTATAACCCGGTTTCCCCTATGGGAAAAAGCGTTAACCAGTTTTTATAGTACAATTACGGATCCTAAATGCATCAGGTGGTTGTCCTATACTGTGCTGCTTGACTGTCTTGTGAAAATAAATGACAACATAGCTTGAATCCACACTGGTGTTCCTATATTAAGAGGGGGTGAGTGCTCGAGCATTCCATACTACCACCTCTTTAGACAGGACGGGGGGGGGGGTAAACGAGGGGGTGGATTGCCCTATAGGTCTACCAGAACCTGTCCAGCACCATCACCGTCAGGGAAGCTGCACCCTCCTACCATGGGTTTTTGCTAGCCAGCCTTACCTTTCTCTCCTCACTACCCATTTTTACTGGTGTTTTCTATGCCTCAGAGAGAATTTCCCCCCTCTTCTCTGGTGGGCTTACTCTCCAGTCTCTCCTCGCAACCCTCTGTTGGTGAGCTCATCCTCTGAGTGACTTCACCATTAATTGCTCCCCCACCTCCACGCCGACCATCCACAGGACCGAGTCCCTTAACCTTTCACAGCTCATCACAGAACCCGCCCAACTCAATCCCCACTCATTAAACCATACCCTCCAGAACTGGGTCCTCGCCTCATATCCCCACAGCACTGCTACATCAGACATATTGCTGTACACCTTCAGCGACCACTGCATGGCATTTTTTGTCAGAAAAGCCCGGCTCCCTCCCTCCCTCCTCCCCAAAGTACATCTTGTCCAGGTCCCTTAGGTCGCTGAACAAAGAAGCTCTACTGAGCATCCTGGCTGCAACGGACTGACCCACCATGCTCACTGTCCCAGATACTGATATGGCCCTCTCCCTCTTCCACTCAATATTTATTTCTGCCTGGGACAAGCACACCTCCATCAGGAAATCCAGGGTTAAATTCTCTCACCACCCTTGGATCACCTCCGATTTCATAGACTTGTGCAAGACTGACCAATACTACAAAAAATAAATATATCTTTTTTCATTACTCAATGAGAAAATTGTCAGCGAGTGTTGATCTTGATATAAAAACACCAAACTGTATTAGTCTAGAGTGTGTTTCGGTTTTCAGACATCTTGGTTTACGTATAATTTCATATTTCTAGTATTATTAAGATCCTTCATCAGCGGTTGGGAACCCTTTATAGACTTAATTCACTTTTAATACCATTCACTAGGCTTCTTTTGTCACAAAGCTTTGTGCTTCCTGTAATAGGTATATGGAATGTTATGTTTTGCTGCCTGCAAGGTTGAAATTTCTAGAATAGAGACCTTGTATAATCAAATTGCTAAATTTGCCACTCAAATGCCTGCCCGTACACATCACTGTGTTATTTTAAATTCCCTTCAGTGGTCTACCTTAATATCCAAGTTTAAACTGCACTTTGATTTGTTAACTAAAAAGATGTTGTTAAGGAAGGTCCCAGAAACTCTGCTACAGTTTTTCCAACCGAAGATCTCGACGATCAGTACAAGAGCTTATTTTTCTTCATATTTTGCTGTTCCTGATGGTAAAACTAGCTTAAGGTAGAGATACTTGTCGTTTCAGTTACCAACATTTTATAATTCATTAGCCTAAAGCCTTACTGCTGGTTTGCCAAGTTTAAGTGTTTTTAAATTTAATCTTAAAAAAACTGTTACTTGCTTCTGGTAGCTGTAAATGTGGATGATTCTTTTTTACAGTATATACTGTGGTGTTATGATAGGAGTGCTTCTGTATTTAGTCATGTCTCTTGCATGGTTTGAACTAATTTTTGTATCTGGTCGACCAAGAAAATAGGCAGGTTTTGCTCACAGTCTTACCATATTTTAAATAAACAAATCAAACTAAATTAAATCACTCAAGCCTGAGCCAGGTATGCATCATCGCACTCCCTGTCGGCCCCTCCACTCCACCAGGACACTTAGGAATTCTTGCATCAAGGTTGTTCATACTGCCAGGTCCCTCTACTTCAAGGTCAAACTCCAGAATAATTTTAATTTCCCAGCCAGATTTTGAAAGGTCAGTCACTATTTTGACTCCCAAACCATTCCTCTCCCTCTGTCCTCATGGTTAATGACTCACGAGTGTCTGACCCTGCCTCTGCGGCTGCTCACTTCAATTATTTTTTTTTTCTGTTTACCATTTGTGCTCTCCTCTCCCTCCTACCTCCTCGCCTCTCCCCACTTCTCCTCCCTACCTCACATCCCCCGGGGTTCAATTCCCCCATCACTCTCCAGAAGACCTTCCTTACCCTTTCCTCACTCAGCCCTTCCAAATCTAGCCTGGAAGGCTTGGACCCTAAAATTCTGCATCTGTCAGCTCCTGCTATTGACTTCCCCCTTACTCACCTCCTAAACCCCTCCTTCACCTTTTGCACTGTCCCTCAGTCTTGAAAGATTGCCAAGGTTCTCCCCTCCACAAAGGTGGTGATCCCTCCACTTCTGGCAACTTCCACCCTATCTCCATCCTCCTATCTCTTGCAAAGGTGCAGGAGAAACTAGGCTGTTCACGGCTTGCAGAGTTCCTCCACTCCTCCATCTTCCTCTCCCCCTTCCAGTCTGGCTTTATGAGGGATCACCACCATCTCTTCCCCACTTAGGGTCAATGACTCCATCCTCTTAGGGATTGATCATGGGCACATAATAGCGACTATTTTTATAGATCTGGCCAAAGCCTTTGATTCAGTGTCCCATTCACTCCTACTGGGCAACCTGAGCTCAGCTGACCTCTCGGCCCCCACTGTCAACTGGTGACATTTCTACCTTTCTAACTGTCAACAGTCGGTATAGGTAGATGGTGCCATCTCCCTGACCTCCCTATCAAGGCCAGGGTCCCATGAGGCTCCATTCTAGGTTCAATCCTCTTCTCCATCTTCCTAAATGACCTCCTCCACCTCTGCCAACTCGTATATTCACATGTATGCAGATGACAGTTCTCTACACCTCTGGTACCTGAAATGCAACTCTGGAAGTCTCACTAAAGCAAGACCTTCACAATGTTCTGCACTGGTTGCAGTCCAACCAACTTCAGGTAAAAAAAAAAACACTCGGAGCTGGCCCAGGTCTCCCCCCTCCCCACACACACACACACACACACGCTGGATGGCACATCTTGAAGTAGTCCAATTTTCAAGTACCTTGGTGTGTGGTTAGATAGCAGACTTGACTTCTCTGCTCACATTGATACCATCCATACCAAACTTCACTCCAAACTTGATGCCCTGTACCACAATAAGGATTCACCGGGAACTGGTCACCAAAATGGTTCCCGGTTTTCAACTATGCAGATGTGGTTCATGGCCCCACCCCTCCACCTCCACTGCCAGACTGGACACCCTCTGCAATGCCTTTTGCCACTCTGCTACCAACTCACCCTCTCATACCCACCACTGCTCCCTTTACTCCTCCCTTTCTATCCTCCCTCTCCCCACATGTTGCCAGTTCCACTGTGCTTCCCTCATCTCAATACTGGTTTGGGTCACTCACATCTATCCCATTCACTCTCCCCCATTCCCTCCTACTCCCTGCGCTCATGTGACAAATGTAGCTTCTCCCTTCCCCAACCACACTCCTCAGCCAGAAATCTGCTTCCTCATACCGCCTTCCCTCCCTCAGGAAAGAGCTACCTCCTCCATCCATCTCTTCCCCCTCCCTTCCCTCTATTAGATGCCAGCTAAAACTCCTCTCCCTCACTCCTGTCAACCCTCTTCCTGAACCCTTCCTTACCCTGGCTTTTGGCCACCCCATACCTCTCCCTCCTCCCTAACTTCATAGTTCCAGAATTTTTGTTTACTTTATCAACCTGTTTTGATGACTTCTTTCAGCACCAACTCAGGCACTATGCACTTTGAGCTTTCCCAATTTGCACAGATGATTTGTATGGTAATTTATTTATCCTTCATATACAATGTTTTACCATTTTGTCTGTACTTCAATCAACTTATAGTTTGTATGTCATTGTGACTGTAACCACATCATTAAACTGGCAGCATGCTATTTGTGATTGTGCTTCACCCTTTCCCCTGGCTCGCACCTGGAAACGAACCTCAGCTCAGTGTGCCTCTCCTGGTTACCACTTTTTAAACAAACTACTGATCTAACCAAATTAATATCTAGAACATAGAGGTGAAATATTTCATAGTCTGCTGCCAGTCCATAATGCCATCTACTTATGACCTGTAACTATGTTTCGGCTACTAGTGTTCAAAACACAATGAGACATGGGTATCTGCACTCTTTATGCACCAGCGGGTCAAAGATAGATGCACAGGCAAGGATGGCAAAAAAAGGCCCATTGGCCTATCCAGTCTGCCTACCCTACCTAACTACGCTGCATTGTCCCTAGTGACCATCCCATCCCTTTACTTCTGCCTCCCCCTTTTCCAACTAGTCCCAAATGTCTGTATTATCCCTGCTTGAAGCTGCTCACTGATCCTGCCTGTTCAACTTCTCCACCTCTCTTTCCATGAAAAGGGGCTTGCAGGCATCACACTTGCCCGGTGAATTTAAGTGACTTACCTTTGTCCTTGTACTTGAGCTCAAGGAGAAAAGTTCCTTGGCATCCACCCTATGTATCCCATGCAGGTACATGTATGTCTCAAGCAGGTCTCCCCTTTCTCTCCTTTTCTCAAGGGAGTACATGTTCAAGTCCTGAAGCCTTTCCTCATATGTCTTACCCACTAGTCCAGAAACATCTTGGTTGCCCTGTGCTGTATTGCCTCCATTTTGCTGCAATCTTTCCTTAGGTGTGGATCCCAGATCCTTCCACAGTGTTCTAAATCTGGCTGCACCAGAGACCTGTATGATGGGATGAGCACTTCCTAGCTTCTACTGCTTATCCCCCTCCCAGTTGATCTCGGCATCCTGTTTGCCTTACTCACAGCTCTGTTACAGTGTGCTGCTGTTATTAGGCTCTCTGATATCATTGCCCCTAGGTTCTTTTTATCTATGGTGTTTTCCAAAATCCCATCACCCTACCCCCCACCACAATTTCAGACTTCACTCTTGGATTCCTTTTCCCCAATGTGCATAATCTTACAGGGTTTTTTTGTTTTGTTTTTAAAGCATTGAAGCCCAGCTGCCAGATCTCTGACCAGCTCTCCAATCTGCCGTAGATCCTCTTCCCTGAGTTCCCTTATCCCTTCCTACATGTCCATGCTTGCACAGACCTGTGCGTCATCTGTGAAATGGCAGACCTTGCCCTTAATGCCTTTCCCTGTGTAGCAAATGAACACACTGAAAAGGACCAGGCCCAGAACCAACACCTGAGGTACTCTTCTTGTAACTTCCCTTTCCTCTGAAAGCTCCACATTAACCACTACCCTTTGTGTTCTTCTCCTCAGCCAATTCCCCACCCAAGTTGACAATTCTTCCTGCCCCCCCCCAAAAGTCCCTTAGCTTCTTTATTAACTTCTTGCAGAACTGAATCAATGGCCTTGCTGAAATCCAAGTATACTGTATTGCATGCCAGTCCCTTATCGGCTGCCCTGGTCACCCAGTTGAAGAAGCTGATCAACTTCATCTGGAGAGACCTTCCCCTCGTAAACCCATATGGTCTGGAGTCCTGTACCCCATTTCCTTCCAGGAGGTCAACTAATTCCTACAGAAGCACAGACTCTATAAACTTTCCCACTATACACATCAAGCTGACTGATCCATAGTTCCCTGGCTCATCCTTCCTTCCACTCTTGTGTTGAGAGACCACATCCGCTGTGCTCCAGTCCCTAGGTATCACAATCTTGGCCAGCAAACAGTTGAATATGTCTGCAAGTGGCTCCGCTATCATCTCTGCTGCCTCCTTAAGCATCTATGGGAGTAAGCCATCAGGTTCCATAGATTTATCTACTGTAACCCCGTAAGCTTTTCCATTACCTCCCCCCCCCATTATTTTGTCCATGCTGCTTAAGCACTTGGTCTCCTCTCGCTCTCATCTCTTTTCATCTTAAGCACACATTCAAGAAGTGGCCCATCCTTCTCCCAAGTAAATACTGAACAGTATCTCTGCTTTCTCTTTGTCCCTCTCCTCCCAGCTTTCCTCAGAACTTCAGCCTCACTATAGCCCCCTTAACCTATGCTTCTCCCGGGTGTGCCTAAAGAATGTCTTTTCCGCTTGCTTCACTCCCACTACAAGCCAGAGTTCATCTCCACCTTGGCCTCTCAACCTTCCTGCCAGTTACCTTTGTTGTCTCCGGCTACTTCTTCCCTATCCTCCCCACTTTGACTTCCTTTATAATTCAGGAATGCTCTCCCTTTTGGCTCATACCACTGTCTTTTACTTGGTGTGAAAGACATTGGGCCCCTTGCCCTTATTCCCTTTCATACCTTCCCAATTCAGGTTTCTATCACCTTGCTTTTTTACATTATTCCCATTTTTCCCTCTACCCCCAATACCTGTCAAGTTCTCCTAGTGCTTGTTTCCAACAGTTCTTTCATCCAGTTGAAATCCATGTTTTTAAAGTCCCATACCTTTCCTGTGTTTGCCCTTTTAGCAGTCCTTATCTGGACTTCAAGAGCCACTGTTATGTGGCCACTGGAACAAACTGATTCCTGGACTACTACATTATGTATCCACTCGCTGTTGGTGAGTACCAGATTCAGTACAGCTCCTTCCCTTGTCTGGGCTAGCTGAACTAGGAACTTCTGCTCGCATGTATCCCCCAGGAGTAGATTCCTAGTGCTTCCCACAATTAGAACTTTTCAGTCCACATCTGGCATATTAAAGTCCCCTACGATCACAACCTCCACTAAATTGGCGGCCTTCTTTAGCATTTCCCCCAGTTCCTTGTCTACCCCTTGATCCTGACCTGGTGGTCTGTAAACAATCTAAATCCTGATTTGCTTCCCAATCCCTGCTGCTGTTAGTATCCACAGGGTTGCTGGTTCTCCCGAATCCCCTAAGCTGCCTATTTCAGTTGCCCTATCCCCTCTTTAGCATACTGCACCACTCCGCCTCTGCTGCCCTTTCCTCTGTCCTTACTGAACAATGAGTAAGCTGGTATGGTCATGTCCCATTCGTGGTTCAAGGTTTCCACATCTCTGCAAAAGCCACCAGGTCGAGGCTTCCTTTCATGACTATCACCTGAAGTTGCCAAGATACCCTGGATTGGTGAACATCATTTTCTAACATCTTACACTGCCACCTCCTTTTCCCTCTACCCTACATAGATACATAGACAGTGTCGGCAGATAAGGGCCTATGGCCCACCCAGTCTGCCCATTTGAGCTTGTAAGTTCAGTTTGTTTTCCCAGAAGTCTGTTGCCCCTTACCCCTGACCTCCAGAATTCCTTTATGTCTATCCCATGCATTCTTAAATCCCGTGATTGTTTCAGCCCCCACCACTTCCTCTGGCAGGGTGTTCCACTTGTCCACCACCCGTTCTGTGAAGAAATTCTTTCTTATGTTTCCTCTGAATCGTCCTCCCTCCAACTTCATCCCATGCCCTCTAGTCCTGGAACATCTTTTTCGCTTAAAATAGTGTTTCCTGCACCCTGTTCCTCCCTGTAAGATACTTGTATGTCTCTATCATATCCCTCTCCCTTCTCTCCTCCAGGGAGTACATGTTCAGTTCCTTCAACCTGTCTTCATAGGACTTGTGATGCAATCCATGCACCATCTTTGTTGCCCTCCTCTGAACCTTCTCTACCTGTCTTGTCCCTTACGTGGTATGGTCTCCAGA
The DNA here is from genome assembly GCA_016271365.2 of Neoceratodus forsteri. Taxonomy (NCBI): domain Eukaryota; kingdom Metazoa; phylum Chordata; order Ceratodontiformes; family Ceratodontidae; genus Neoceratodus; species Neoceratodus forsteri. The sequence continues at coordinate 1,072,679,827 of CM057454.1, read as the reverse complement.
ACTGTACACTGTACTCAGGTGGAGCCTCACTAGTGTCTTGTATAGCGGAATTATGACCTCCCTTTTCCTCAGGTGATGCCCCTGCCTATATATCCCAGCATCCTATTTGCTTTACCTGCTGCCTTGTCACACTGTTTCCTACCTTGAGGTCATCTGAGATGATAACCCCAAGATCCCTTCCTGCTTGGTGCATGCTATATCCTCACCCCCCAACTGATATATTGTGCCAGGGTTTTGTGCCCCATATGCATTATCTTGCACTTCTTTGCACTGAATTTCAACTGCCAAACCCTTGACCATTCTTCAAGTTTCTGCAGGTCCTTCTCATTCTGTCTACACCCTCTGGTGTGTCTACTCCGTTACAGAGCTTTGTGTCATCAGCGAACAGTGAAATTCTGCCTTCTAGGTCCTGCGCCATGTCACTGATGAAGATGTTGAATAGAACCGGTCCCAGCACTGATCCCTGTGGTACCCCACTGGTCACTCTTCCCTCTGTGGAGTGACAGCCATTTACCACCACCCTCTGTGTCCTGCCACCCAGCCAGTTACCTACCCACCACACTACTGTCCTGCCCACACCCATATTCCCCAGTTTGTGTAATAGTCTTCTATGTGGCACAGTGTCAAGGCCTTGCTGAAGTCCAGATAGGCCATGTCCACTGCCCTCCCCTGATCCACCTCCCTAGTCACCCAGTCAAAAAGTTCAATGAGGTTGGTCTGACATGACCTCCCCTGGTGAAACCATGCTGCCTTGGGTCCTGTAGTCCATTGACAACCAGATGTTCCACCAATCTCTCCTTCAGTAGTGCTTCCATGATCTTCCCCACTACCGAGGTGAGGCTGACTGGTCTGTAGTTCCCTGCTTCCTCTTTATTCCCACTTTTGTATAAGGGGACTACATCTGCTGTCCTCCAGTCTTTGGGTACCTCCCCTGTTTCCAGTGATTGGCTAAACAGGATAGCCAGAGGTTCAGCCACCACCTCTCTTAGTTCTTTAAGGACCCTGGGATGCACCCCATCTGACCCCATTGCTTCATCAACTCTTATTGCTTCCAGTTCCTTCAGGACCCTTTCTCGTGTAAACGGACTTGTGTCCATTTCTGCACCATTCTCACCACTTGTACTCCCTTCAGAACCATTACCCTCCTCTTCCTCAGTAAAGACTGAGCAGAAATACCTGTTCAGTATGTCAGCTTTACTGTTGTCATCCTCCACGCGGCCGCCATCCTCCCCTTCAGTCTCACTATCCCTCCCTTTGTCTTTCTTTTTTCACTTATGTACCTATAAAGGTTTGTCCCTCTACCCACTGATTTTGCAATGTGTTCTTCTGTCTGAGCTTTGGCTTCCTTACTGACCTCCTGCCTCCCTTTGCTTCTCCTGGTACTTCTCCTTATCCCCTTCTGCCTGTGTCTTTTTGTATTGCCTGAATGCAATCTTTTTGGCTTTCACTTTCTTTGCTACCTCTTTGGAAAACCATAATGGTCTCCTCTTTCTTTTCCTCTTGCTAACCTGCTTAATACATAATTCTGTTGTTCTTGTAATCCCCATTTTAAATACTGCCCACTGTTCCTCAACCCCTGATTCCTGTCCCATTCCCCTTAATGCCTCTTTCAAGTATCTCCCATTTTCCCAAAGTCTGCCCCTAAAATCCAGGATCGTGTTTCTGTGTGGTTTGGTTCTGCTCTTTCTGTGATTTCAAACCACAATGACTGGTGGTCACTGTTTCCCAGGTGCTCCCCACTGTTACCCCCATCACACTGTCCCTGTTTGTGAGCACAAGGTCAGTGTTGCCTTCTGCGAGTTGGTTCCATGACCAGTTGCTTGAGAGGCACCCTGAAAGGAGTCCAGGATAAATCTGCTCCTAGTTGATGCTGCTGCTAGGATGCTCCAGTCCACATCTGGAATATTGAAGTCTCCAACCAGTACTACCTCACCCTTGTCTGCCATCCTTTGGATGGCTAGCATCAACTCCCATCTGTTTCTTCCTCCTGGGCTGGTGGTCTATAGACCACACCTGTGCGGATGGCTGTCCCCATTTTCCTTTCCAGCTTAACCCACAGTATCTCTCCCCATTTTGTTCCTCCTGGATCTCTGTGGCCCTTATGTCATTTTCACATAGAGTGCCACCCTCCTCCCTTCCTGCCTGCTCTGTCTCTTCTGAATATGTTGTAGCCAGGTATGGCCATCTCCCAGTCGTGGTTATCATTACACCAGGTTTCAGTGATGGCCACAATGTCCAGGTCTGACTGCACCATGGCAGCCTCCAGATCTTCCATCTTGTTGCTAAGGCTCCTGGCATTTGCACACATGGCTTTCCATGATTTGACCTCCCTAGACTGTCTCACTGTTCTACTCCAGCCCCTTCCTTGGTTGTCATTTATCCCTGGTTCTCCTTGCTGTCTGCCCGTCTGCTGAATTTTGCCCCTTTTCTGCTTATCCACCTCTTGGGCACTAATCTCCATCTTTTGCACACTGCTTTGCAGAGATAGCCACTCCTCTGGTTCACTGGTTCCACTGCTAGCTGTGGGGTGAACAAGTGGTACCCTCCTTGCTGGCCCACACCCCCTTGCTAGTTTAAATGCTTGTCAATGTAGTATTTAAACTTATCATTGAGTGTTGATTCCTCCAGGATGGATGCAGGCCGTCAGGCTTGAACAAACCTCCATCCCTCCAGGTGGGTCCCCAGTCACCAATGAATCCAAACCCTTCCTCACAGCACCAGTTCTTCAACCATGAGTTAAAGTTCCTGGTGCATGCACTCATGCTCTCTCCTTGCTCTCACAGGTAGTACTTCTGAGAAAGTGACAGAAGTAGCTACTTGCTTGAGACCCCTTCCCAGTTTCCTAAATTCTTCCTGAACTTCCTTTGGCTCCCCATTTGCCAGGTCATTAGTACCTAGGTGGATAATGACATCCAGCTCACCCTCCCATCTTGCCTTCCATCCCTCCATGCCGTGGCACCTGGTAGGCACCTCACCTCCCTGTCCTCCCCCTCCTGTGTGCCTAGCTGGATCCCTCTTATGATGGAGTCCCCTACCAGGATTTGCTTCCTCCTACTCTGGGTGTGGTTAATTCCATTATACTGGTTGATGGGGGGAGACTGGCAAGGCCCCCCTTGACTTTGGATCTGTACCTTGCCACAATGACTTCCACCCTCACTAGTTTAAACTAGCTATGTGCTGTGCCCACCTTTCTCCTAGTACCCTCCTGCCCTCCTCATTGTGATGCACGTTATCCCTTCAGAATATCCTCCAGTTCCTCCAGGAAGGACAGAGTACCCTGCTTGCCTCGCCCTATCTGGAGGGATCCAAATCACCTTACACCATTCATGTCAAACTTTAAAAAGGATCTTGCAGCTCAGACTGGGAAGGATTGAAGGTGTAGAGTACTCCAACCAAGGTCTACTGACTCTAAAGGAGGTCCCTCTTTAATTGTGGAAGAGCACAGAAAAAAAAGGAGGGGTTTACCAAAAATGCAAAGACATTTAAGTGAGGATCCACCACAATTTAAAGCTGTTAACAGATGTCTCTAGAAAGAAGACTCATGATAAAACAGAGTCCAGATGACTTGGGCTCTCTACAAAGCTGCCGTCTGTTCTTGTAGCTTGAGGTGTTACCATGTGTATTAACTGGTCTCTCAATGCTTTTTACCTGATGTTAACTGTTTAATTGGTAATTTGCATTTACTTAGCATACTCTGTTGTTGTGTATGTTTGTACTGATGCCTGGGTCTTGTCTGAAATCAGGCCTTTCGTCAAGTACACTTTACCTGGTAACAAATAAATGAAATTAAAGAGCTACTGACACCTTAAAGATAAACATAGTAATTATGTACAATTCTGCTTGCATTCCATTTATATTTTATATATTTTTTCTCCCCATAATTTATTACTAAGGGAATGTGTATGAATATATGATCATTGGACTTTAAGAGTTTATTTTGAGTTCATTTGCCTCTATAGCTTACTCCCTACTGCAAGTCATAATCCTCTGTTGTGACATCAGCCTGTTGCCATAAGAGTAACGTGTGGTCACAAGCAGTGCTCTAGGACCACAAGCAGGGAGAAAGCGGCAGGAATAGATGAACTCTCCAGAAGTAAAGATCCTGTATTCATGCAAATGACCTCCATAATAAATAATGGGGAGGAGAAATACAGAACTAATGGGAAATACAAGCTGGACTGTGTCTGAATATTATGTTTTGTTAAAGTTCTCCTGAATGTATCACCAGCTCTTTAAAGAGATTCACCAAGTTAAAACCTGGGAGATTTGCACCACCAAGTTCGGTGCCTTACCTCCTAAAATGCTGCTGCTGTTAATGTATTTAATTTCCCAGTCATTATTAAGATACAGCACTCGTACAATTTAATTTACCATTTCTCCTGAACTTCCCAGTTCGAAGATCTGCCCCCACGCCGTCCCCGTGCTCAGCAAAGTTATGACATGATGCCAGGGAGAGTGCGGGGACGAGCTACATTATAGTCTATGGGGACTACTTTATCAAGTTTATGTGTTACAGTGACCATCTGGTGATTAATTAAGGGCACTGGGTGACTAACAAGGCTCATGTTAGTCACCTGATGCCCTTAATTAATCACCAGATGGTCACTGTAACACATAAACTTGATGTTAAAGTAGCCCCCACAGACTATAATGGAACTCATCCCCACAGTCTCCCTGGCATCATGTCATAACTTTGCTGAGCTCGGGGACGGCGTGGAGGCAGATCTTCGAACCGGGAAGTAAGGGGGACCCGATAAATTAAATTTTACGAGCGTTGTATCTTAACAACAATTGGGAAATTTGGGGCCACATTAACAGCAGCATTTTAGGAGGTAAGGCACCGAACTAAGTGGTGCACAACGCTAGCCTGGTAGATCTCTTCAATAAATCAAAGGCGCCAGTGCACCACACCTCCAGAGCTTCACAACAAGAGCTCTGATGACCAGGGAAGGATCCCGACCCTCAACTGTGAATGTAAAATATGGCAGTAGTGATGCCTGTGTTTTCCTGAACTGCAAAACTGACTTTTCCTGGAGCACAGGCCTTGAGGTGTAAACAAATAGCTCTGAGCACGAACAGATTTTATGTGAAACCTGGACTTCTGAGGATGTCCACAGGCTATGTGTAGTTTCCATTCTCAAATGTACTCCCCACCGCATGAAGGAAGCATAAATAGACAACTGCAGAACAGGAGTGGAAGGGATAATTACTTTATAACTGAAAGAAGCATTCTTCCGGAATAACTACCTGATCCTTACTGGGTTTTCAGCAGTTTTGTTGTTTTATTGCAACTCTGATGATCTCTACTTAGTGAGTAGTTAACACACTACAGGATTTTGAGGTGACAGAGATAAATTCTGTATCTCTCTGTATGAGATCAAGAAGTGGTCTTTTTTCTCCATTCCCATTCCTGCATGTTTGTTCTTGGTGGTCAGCAGTGCAGCAGGTGTGCTGTCCTGGCTTACTGACCCCAGTTTTATTTCAGGTGTCCCAGTTACGAGAAAGGGGTGGGACAATAACTTTAACTTTGCATTTGGTCTTGCTCTGAGCATTGAAGCCCACTAAGGTGATTTGGTTCCAACTGACCGTAGGTGTTTCCTCATTTTTGGGGGACTTTTGAAGGAATCAAGGCGAGGCAGTCAAGGGCTGAAGTCATCACTGCACTGAATGAGCTACAATGCTTTCAAACCTTTATAAAAGGTATGTCACCATTGCCTGGGACTATGGGAGTCTCAGTAATTAGCCAAGTGATATAATTTATTACACTCAGTGGTGGGCTTTTTATTTTTATTTTTTTTTACAGATGTGTGCAGCTTTCATGGCTGATAGTGAGCTACTGAGAGGGACGTCTGAACCAGGAGAAGGCTGGATGATTGGGAAAGAAGGGAACTACTTTGTCTAACCCCACATAAAGTCCCTGAAAACTGTCGTGGCCTGGGTGTTTTTTTCTAACTTTGCTTGAACTCCTCTTGAGGGAGATTACAGTTACTGATGACATGGGCTGGACTTGGACTTGGGCCCAGTGCTCCCAGATCACCCATGAAAACAGGCACCTGTGCCTAGTGAGCCTTACCTGGTTACCAAAGAAAAAAATATATATAATATATGGATGCCATCGCTCATTGGCCCAATCCAGCTACGACCTTGAGAGAAATGTGATGAGCACCTGACGTATATCTGCTATATCCTCACCCCCCAACTGATACATTGTGCCAGGGTTTTTATGCCCCATATGCATTATCTTGCACTTCTTTGAAATTCAATGCAAAGAAGTGCAAGATAATGCAAGTACAAAAACCCCTGGCACAATATAATGCTGGGGTGAGGGATATAGCATGCACCAAGCAGGAAAGGATCTTGGGGTTACTATCTCGGATGACCTCAAGGTAGAGAAACAGTGTGACAAGGCAGCAGGTAAAGCAAATAGGATGCTGGGATGTATAGGCAGGGGCATCACCAGCAGGAAAAGGGAGGTCATAATTCCGCTATACAAGACAACAGTGAGGCCCCACCTGGAGTACAGTGTACAGTTCTGGAGACCATACCTACGTAAGGATATAGACAGGGTAGAGAAGGTTCAGAGGAGGGCAACAAAGATGGTGCATGGATTGCATCACAAGTCCTATGAAGACAGGTTGAAGGAACTGAACATGTACTCCCTGGAGGAGGAGGAGGGAGAGGGATATGATAGAGACATACAAGTATCTCACAGGAGGAACAGGGTGCAGGAATACACTTTTTAGCGAAAAGATGTTCCAGGACTAGAGGGCATGGGATGAAGTTGGAGGAAGGCGATTCAGAGGAAACATGAGGAAGAATTTCTTCACAGAGCGGGTGGTGGATAAGTGGAACACCCTGCCAGAGGAAGTGGTGGGGCTGAAACAATCACGGGATTTAAGAATGCATGGGATAGACATAAAGGAATTCTAGAGGTTGGGGTAAGGGGCAACAGACTTCTAGGAAAACATAAACTGAACTTACAAGCTCAAATGGCAGACTGGGTGGGCCATAGGCCCTTATCTGCCGACACTGTCTATGTATCTATGTATATATCCCTTCATAAGGTAACATTATGGTACCCAAATAGCAGATAAGTATATATGCTACCTACATTTCTTGTCTCTTAGGCACTTCTGAATTCATTGCAACTTTGGGTGTTTTATGCTTGGGATTCTTGTCATTTGGCAAATAACTAAAACACTTTAAAATCTGAACCACAAAAAGAGTTTCTCCTGCCTGACTTCGGGTCAAAAAATAAAAGGAAAAAAAACTGTCCAACTGGATTTAAGGAACCTTGATCTCTTTCTACACATAACCTGCCACGAACTTGTCAGCTGTGAGACTGCAGAATACATTTTTATATCTTGGGACACTTTCTAAAATGAACATGGTTCTAGTACCCATGTGATCATTCATAACTACATTTGAGCTACGGACCCTTAAGCAATCTATTTTATATATGTTGAAAACTATAAGTTCTAGGATTATTTTACAGTTATGTAGCTTAGTTTTAGTCAATTATATTCTAACTTAAGGTGATGTGGACCCTAAATTGATCTTAAGCAAAACCTGTATTTTTTTCCACAATAACGATAACTTGCCAGCTTTACTTTTAGGCGATGCTCTGCTTTTAAAACTGGTGCAGGGGAATTCATAAGGCATGGCCTAAGAAATGTGTAATCATCTATATTTAGAGGAATATATAATTATGGGACCTTGATGCAATTATACGTATTATGTTTCTATTGTTTTGTATTGCTGTGTATTGTGTATTGGACGAAGTTGTAAAAGAGAGTTCACTCTCAGTCTTGCCTTCCAATAAATGAAAATGAAATAATTATCAAATAGGGGTATTTTCCCTTATGCTTGCTAACCTATACTGTTATTCTGCAGTTTCCCTTTGTAAATAGCCCTGATGGATGAGATGCTGGGCAGCGTGTTGGCCCGTCTAGGTCCAAGAGAAGGTGGGACAAATGACCAGAGACATAGAAACAGAAAAGGACTTTATGATCCTTGTTCGACCTCAATTTGTTGCCAGTTTATATATGTTCTACCAAACGAATGAGAAATAGGGGCATGTTCTTGGTTTTAAAGATTGTCTCACTGAATGTTCATGTAAAATGGTGGATCAAACTACTTTTTGAGCCTATCTTGGCTGAGTGATTTAATTCTGTTAGAATATTATTTGCGTCAAGCTGGCCCAGTGGCGTGGAGGGTTGAGGCACTAGCACCTTACTTCCTGCCACACCGGCGACCCGAGTTTGGGAACAGAGTTGGGTCATTCAGGGGCCTAGCTGGGGAGAGGATCAAGCATCCCATCGGATTGCTCTCCTCCGTCGGGGAGGGGGGGTTGTGTGACCTGCTGCCTGCCTGCCACCTGGAGGTGTCTAGGTGGTAGTGCAACTTCAGGCACACACATAGGCAGCTAACACAGGCATTTTTAGGACCTCTCCACAGAGATGGAGTTCGCCAGTTATGCCATTGCATGTGGACAGCTGCGAGGGCAACAGGGGAAGAAAACTGAGGGGAAAAAAAACTCTGGCTACAGGATGATGATGGGACTCCTGGCCCCACACTGACAACTGAGAAATGGAAATTACGTACTTACCGCAATTCTTGATCTTTTTGGACGGAGTCTTCACCACTCATTCACACTAACAGGACTACGCCGAAGACGCTAGGACCCCATGGGAACCAAAAATCTTCAGGAGGGCCGGCACTGGGATAGGACTGCGCATGCACAGTGCTGCGAGACTAGCTCGCACCGTATAGGCTATCATGGCATCGACCCTCCAACCACCTCAGTACCTTTACGACTGAGGAGGTGCAGCATAAACTAATGAAAGAAAAACTAACCCTAATTTCCGGGCATATGAAGGCCTGGATGACCTATGTAAGAAGGGTCAATTCAAGAATGTCTTCACAGCCCGAACAACAAGGTAGTGAAGACCAAAACAGAATAAGTGAGTGCGAGGGATGGTGGGCGGGCGTGTGAATGAGTGGTGGAGACTCCGTCCAAAAAGACTAAGAATTATGATAAGTACACAGTTCCCATATCTTCCTGGACTAAAAGTCTCCACAACTCTTTCACACTCATGGGGGAGTACTGAGCTAAAAATCAACCCCAAGTAGGGTGGTAGGAGATAGAGTTCATTCAGGACAGAAATCCATAAGGACTGTCCTGCCGAAGAAAGACAGCGATCTGGCATGGACATCCAGAACATAGTGCTCTACAAAGGTATGCACTGAGCTACAACTCGCCGCCTTGCAGATGTCTGCAATGGGTACATTACGAATCTCCACCAGGAAGTCACAACCGCTCCGAGAGAGTGGTGTGCACCCGCCTTCCAACTTGGCCTGTGTCATGGATTAGTAGTGTTGAAGACATGCTACTAACCAAGCAGAAGACATCTCATGGCAACAGGCTGACCTAGCAGAAGCATGCTGAAGATACAATAGTTGCTCGGATGCGTATCTCTTCATTCTGTCGATGTAGAATCACAAAACTGTCTTAACATCCAGAGAATGAAGGGAGTGCTCTCCTTCCTTCTGGAGTTAATGAAGTAAAACTTGACTAACAGTAACATGTTGTCTACTGGTCCAAGACAGACCGAAAACACGCAGAGGTGTACCTTCACAGCTAAGTATAGCAGACCTGTGTTCAACAGGCCCAAGAGGCACTTCAACACCTTATTTGGTGGGCAACTGAAGGGTCCAGATGGGACTTGCACACCAGATGGAGAAGGGTTTCCACTTAGCCATATAAGCACTCCTGGTGTAAGGTCTATGCATGGCTTAGAAAATGTCTGCGATGGTCTGGGAAACCTTGCCCACTTCCATCTCCTCTGGGCCTGGCATGGAGATGACAGGAGTGTAGGCTAGGATGGACTAATGTCCCTACGTCAGAGGGTCCGCTCGTAGAGGTAGTCGCCTCGGAGGAAACTTATGACAGACTGTAGATCATATCTGTCGAGGCCAGTCCAGGATAATGAGAATCATCTTGCCCTCCTGTGCATACAACTTGATCAGCATCCTCTGAATTAAGGGAAGAGGAGGAAAATGTACAAGGAGCATCTTGCCTATTGCAGTGAACACATCCTGACAGAAAAACACCAGGGTCTGGATTTCTGAAGCAGGATAGAGGCAGTTTTGCGTTGAGAGGGGATGCAAAAGGACTAGGTCCAAACTGCCCCACTCGTCAAAAGCGACTGCACGAAATCTGAACGAATGCATCGTCCTCGAGGTACCACTCTCACAATCTCACGGCCCTACTGCAGAGAGGATAGGGGGATGCCCCACCCTGCTTGCTGCTGTAATACACCACAGCTTTGTTGTCTGCCCGAAGCAGGAACACTTCGTGGCAGGGGGTATCCTCCAGGACTTTGCTTATAAGATATGTCTCATCTCTAAGAAATTTATGTCAAGATGAGGTTCCTCCTGGACAGTGAGCTCCCCACGGATTTTGTCCGAGGCTCTGTCATTTTGTACGGAGGACTGAGAATGCGTGATCGGAGACCACTGCTTGCTGTGGAGGATAACCCGAGTCCCAGCATCCACTCAGCCAAAAAGGGGGCCAAATAAAGTCATTTTCCGTGCTGTAACAAGCCACCTGAAGATGTCATTTCTCCCGTCCTCTGGAACGAAACTGATGCCTTGGAGGTATCCAGGAAGGCTCCTAAGAAGAGAAGCTGTTGGGAAGATGAACTGGCACCTTCCCTGAACCTGGAGAGAACAGCTGAGAAGCTGTGGTGACTGCCTCCTGTCTCTCTTAACTGGATGGGCTGGCTAGAAGCCACATTTTTTTATTCATTTATTTTTTTAATTTAATTCTTCAGAAAAGACCTTCGAGCAAAATGCTCTTTTTCAAAGGTTCCACATCAGGACAGGTACATTTACAATACAACATAACACAACAGATATGACCTGTTAAGATTAAACATGGGATGAAGGAACTGCAAATTGCTAAAGGAATTAAGAAGGGGGGAGGAGGCTTTCTTTCACTGTATAAGTGAGAAAAGGGACAAGAAGGAAGGGATTGTTAGGCTTAAGAAAGGGGTGGAGTGGGTGGAGGATAATGGAGGAAAAACAGAGATACTAAATGAATACTTCTGTTCTGTCTTCACCATGGAGAAGGATGGACAAGTGCCTTCAGGAGGGAAAGAGAAGCGGGGGGGAAGGAAACACAGACATAGTGATAGAGAAGGATAGAGTGAGGGAGGGTCTGCTGGCATTGAAAGTGGACAAATCACCAGGCCCGGACAGAGTACATCCAAGGGTACTAAAGGAACTGGCTGAGGAGCTGGCAGGGCCACTAGCAGACCTATTTAATAGTTCACTAGAGTTAGGAGTGGTACAACAGGACTGGAGAACAGCATAGGTAGTGCCCCTTCACAAAAGTGGTCCCAAGGATGATCCAGGGAATTACAGACCAGTCAGTCTGATCTCCATTGTGGGAAAGCTCATGGAGACCATACTAAAGGAAAGGTTGGTGGCATATCTAGAGCAGCATGGTCTCCAGGATGAAAGGCAGCATGGGTTCACGGGGGAGGGGGGGAGATCGTGTCAAACAAATCTGATTGACTTCTTTGACTGTGTCACTAAGACAGTAGACAGGGGCCAAGCAGTAGACATCCTCTATCTTGATTTCAGTAAGGCCTTTGACTCTGTGCCCCACAAAAGGTTGACAAGAAAGTTGGTGGATCTTGGAGTTGGGGAGAAGATGGCCAGACTGGTGGAAAACTGGGTGAGGGACAGAACCCGGAGGGTGGTGGTGGGTGGAGAGTTATCTGGCACCAGAGATGTAACCAGTGGGGTCCCACAGGGCTCCATGCTGGGACCAGTGTTGTTCAATGTCTTCATCAATGACACTGGGGATGGCATTAAAGGCAAAATGTGCCTATTCGCAGATGACACCAAGCTCTGTGGGAGAGTGGACACAGCTGAAGAGATACGGGACCTACAGGAAAATCTGGAAAAGCTGGGGAGGTGGTCCAGGATGTGGCAGCTTGGCTTTAATGCCAATAAACACAAAGTTATGCATATTGGAGCCAACAATCCCAGGACAGAGTATTACCTGGATGAAGTCAGAGTAGCTGCATCAGAGGAGAAGGATCTGGGAGTGATGATCACTAGTCACCTGAAGCACTCCACACAGTGCAAGAAAGTAGCAGCAAAGGCAAACAAGATGCTGGGATGCATAGCTAGGGGGATCAGTAGTAGGAGAGAGGAGGTTATACTGCCCTTGTACAGGTCACTGGTCAGGCCGCACCTAGAGTATGTAGTTCAGTACTGGTGCCCACACTTCAAAAAGGACATTAACCTGCTGGAGAAGGTACAGAGGAGGGTTACAAAGATGATAGCCAGTCAGCAGGGTAAGGCATACGAGGAGAGGTTGAGGGCACTGAACATGTACCCCCTGGAAGACAGAAGAGAGAGAGGGGACATGACTGGGACATTCAAGTACTTGAAAGGGATAAATAACATTGATAAGAAAAGTCTCTTTAAGCTGAGTGGTAACCATATCACGAGGGGCACAGTCTTAAGCTGCAGGGTGGGAGGTTTAGGAGGGATGTCAGGAAGCACTTCTTCATAGAAAGGGTGGTGCACACTTGGAATGCACTGCCGGAAGAGGTCATCTCGTTAAAGACAGTGAGCAGCTTTAAGAGTGGCTGGGATAGGCATAGAGGGAAGATAAGAATCATGGGTAGGGATGATGGGAGGAGTGGGGAGGGAGGGCAGGGACATTAGCTCAAGCTGTGGACCCTGCAATATGAGCAGACTTGAGAGACCAAATGGCGTTCTTCTGCTGGCTTGTTCTTATGTTTGTATGCGTGTAATAAGGATGGTATAATAATACTATACATGTGGTTATAAAGTGCAAAGCAGGAAGAACATGTTCTTAGGAGATTGGAGAATTGGCAGGAGGGAGAGATTGGAGAAGTGGTAGAAGGGAGAGGTATAGTTGAGAAACTTGGTAGTCGGGTAATTCCTCGGGGCCCAGGAGGCATTTATTCATGTTAATAATCCAAGGAGTAGGCTGCCGAAGTCAGGCAATGTCACGGAAAACAGAGGGAGAGAGGGGATGGAGGGGAAGTTGTAGGAGTTGAATGTCATTTTGAGGAGTGGCAAGAGTGGCCAGGAGGTACCCCTGAGGGGATTAGGCATCGTCTACCAGGATTACCTACAGATGCAGCTGGAGGCATCAGAGAGGTGCTGCTTCAGCAATAGTTTAAATGCTGAGATGCAGGTGTTGCTAGTGATGTGGGTGGGGATCTCATTTAGCCATAGGGGTGCTCTGTAGGCAAAGGACCTTTGTCCCAGAGAGGTCTTCCTGAAAGGGACGGCTAGAGAGTTTCTGATCACACCCCTGGTGTGGTAAGAGGTGCGGGTAGTCTGCAACATAGGTTTGAGAAAGGGGGAAGCTTTCTCTAGCAGGATTTTCTTGCCCAGAAGGCACATCTGGTACTTTATCCTGCTACTGAGGTTCAGCCAATTGGTTTGTTCATAGAGTGAACAAGCGTGAAATCTACTGTCGGCTCCCAAGGCTAGTCTACATGCCTTACCGAGGGCTATCGTAATACACTTAAATGTATCCGATGCAGCCCCATATACTACCAGGCCATAGTCAATTATTGACAGGATGGAGCTGGAGACTGACAAGCGGAGGGCAGTGGGCGTAAGGTATTGTTTGTGCCTGTGTAAGACATCCAGCTTGACATTGACTGCTTTGATAACATTATCAGTATATTGAGAATAGGAAAGGGTGTCGTCGATGAAAACCCCCAGGTACTTAAAAGCACGTACCTGTTCAAGGGGAGTGGCCTTATTACTGACTAATGTCAGGTATGGGTAGGATTTTTTGTGCTGAGAACTGGAGAACAGCATTGTTTTGGTTTTCTTGTAATTCAGGAGCAGTTTCTGTACACTGAACCAATCTTCCAAGGAGTGGAAGGTGGACTGCAGTTTATTCTGTAGCTGATCAAACTGGGTACTGCTAGCTAGAATGACCGTGTCATCGGTATAAAGAATAATCTTGCTATTACATGACTGTCCAGGAAGTGAAGACTTGAACGCTTAGATTTAGTGAACTCTTCCCTAAACAGGTACTTATTTAACCTTCCTAGGTCGACAAATGGGCACATGTCACCTGTTAACCTGGAACCAGAAGCAATGGAAATAGGAACCTGTGCTCCGTTCCACTGTGGAATCACTTTTACTGTCCAGTTCCCACAGGGGCCCCGTGTCTCAGAAGCAGAGAGTGTGTGTGACTGAGAGGTGGACAGACTGGGCTGCAGTCTGGGTGGAAGATCTGGGGAAATCTGCAAAACTGGAAGAGTATCCCTCTCAGACAATCCTGATGACCTATAGGTCCGCTGTAATGGACTTCCACTGGTTGTAAAACTAAATTAGATGCCCCTTCTACCACCGAGAGGCACTCCCCCCCCTCAGACAGCTGGGGTGGGACCTGGGCTGGATCCACAGAGGTTGGTATAGGGAGCTTCCAGACCCTGTGCCCTCTACTGCGTTCTCTTGGTGGCTGAGGGGTTGGTTCCTGAAAAAGGCACCTAGGCCTCTACCTTGACAGGACTGCCTGTTATGAGGATGTTGTGTGGTTTAAATGGCAGCCCTATTGTTCTGAATAGCTTCTAGCTAAACAGATAAGCTCCATCAAGGAGACGTTAACCACCTGCTGCCAGTGACAGCTGCCCTAAAGGCAGAGATGAATGTACCCATAAAAGCTTTCAGCTGATTATTGGGCTATATGCCCCTTGCAATGGAGTGTTAAATTTTGGGAGGCTCTCGACCACTGCACTGAGTGTGTTCCACAGGGTGTACTCGTACTGAGGAATGTAGGAACTCAAGGCATAGAAGTCTGCTTTGGTTTACAGATGAATACTGAAATGTTATGGTGGATACAGAGGGCTTGCATTCCAGCCCATAGAATGAGTCATCCACTGCGTCTTTGACAAAGCAGAAGAGGGAGAGACTCATCCAGATCCACTTCTACCCCAGAAGGTAGATCTAGACCAAGAACACGGGAGACACCACTACCTGGATCGGTGAAGAGTTCAGCGCAATCTGCGGCGCCAGCACCACATACAGCACCACACCCGGCACAGACCATGATGCCCACACTACCTGTAATGCATGGCACCGCACACGGCATTGGCATCCACATCACCGATGCCACATGGCACCAGATACGGCACCACACGGTGCTGGAACCACATGTGGTGCCAGAACTGCTTCTGGACCTAGACCTGAATAAAAAGGGGGTAGAAGGAAAGTGGCATCCGTGCCAGCCCCTGCAGGGAAAAAAGAAGAGAGGGGTAGGCACGAGGAGTCAGCATCAGTAGCACTGGCACAGGAGAGGGCACTACGCACATACTGCCCCAACAGATCCACCCGTGGCTCAGCAGCCCCAAGGCCCAAAGGCCCAGGAACCAGGTCCACTGGCCAGGACAACTGGGCAGATGCTGTACCCCCTGCTCTAAAAGAGCGGCCCAGAGGTGAAACTACTCACCGGAACCCCATCGAGAACAGAGACAGGAACCAGTATCGAAGATTGCGGCCATTAAGAACGGAGCCACAGAGGAACCCACCAGAGTTGGTTCAGGCTTACTGCTCTCCACCAGCAATTATCCCCATGCAGACGTACCAGAGGGTGACCTCGAGTGGTACCGATTCTTCTTCCACCGACAGCAGGAAGAAGAGCTCGAGGTCAAGCGGACTGGGTCCGAACTGCTACATTTGTGCTTCAGACTGAATGCCCCCGAACCCAGACTGCATGTGGTGGGACCCCCCCTTCGCAAAGGGCGGTGGGCTGGACACAGCCCCACTGCCATCACAGCTTTCAAACCAAGTCTCCCTACCATCACCACTACCGTCAAAGGTCGACTCTGTTGATGGCAGGCTGAGAATTTCTTCATTTTTTTTTTTAAGTAAGAAAATAGCACTAAAAATGGTAAGTTAAACGAATACTGAATGGCTATAGCTGCTGTCGTATAGACAAAGACTTAACTCCCGGTGGGTGAGCGATGTCGTCACTGAAGTGCACTTGACAGTGGGAGAAAAGGAATTGAGGCGGTTGGAGGGTCGACAACATACAGTGCGAGCTAGTCTCGCGCCCCTATCCCTGCGCCAGCCCACCTGAAGCTTTTTGACTCCCGTAGTGTCCTAGCGCCTCAGGTGTAGTACCATTAGTGTGACTGAGTGGTGAAGACTTTTAGTCCAGGAAGATCACCCTGCTGTGAAGACAAAAGATAAGCCCCAGAACAGGCAGCGTGACGCTGGGTGGGGGGATCCATTTTGGAAGGGAGAAGGGCCAGGGATGAAGAAGCATAAAGTACTAATGGAAAAAAAAAAGTACTATTGTTTGCGTCAAAGTAACCCCAAGTATTTACCCTTGGTAACCTTTGGGGCTTGTCAACCGTGACCCAGGCCTATCCCTTGTTGAAGGGGTTTTGGGGCCTCCCAAGGGGTTGGATTAACAAACTGGATGAGAAGTGCGTCGTATTCCCCTGCAGAGGTTTATTTCATTTTGATTAATAGAGATGCACTTCCTGGGTCCTCCCCATCAAATTTGGTTGCCCTTCCCTTCCCCATTTAGGTGGGGTACTCACTTTGCCTGCATGCAATCAGTTTAAGCCCTCTCTTTTGATGTTGTCAAATTACTGTCAATTATTTACAATTAATTTTATGCTGCTGACACATTAAACTTTAGTCAGGATATATCTGAGCTGATGAATCTGAGAATGTATCTATTATCCTGACAAACTAAGGCTGAGTATTTTAACCTGAGACTCCAAGTGCTCATGCCTCTAATTGTAAGACTTGTTTGTATTCATTTCTTTTTTATTTGTACACTGTGTGCAATAGTCTTTGTTTTTGTTTATCAATATATTGTAAAGGCTTACAGCCTAACAAAAACCTACTGAACTTACACAACTACCTCCTGGGATGCCATTGAATGGCTCTGATGTGTAACTTTGCCCAAGACAAAAAAGCAAACAATAAAAACTGCAGCATCTATAATTAGGGAACTACTACCCACTAAAGTCAGAAATACATATGAACATACGAAACTGCCAGCAGAAACAGACCTTCCGTTCTATCAATGTCTGACCAGGTGTGCAGCTAGCACCCTAGATTGCAGCTGCCCCAACTCCCTCCCCATCTGTCTCTCCCATAACTGCCTCATCCCCAGCACCCAGACCCTCCCTTGCTTTGTCCCACTCCCTCTTAAAACTTCCTACTGTCTTACATGATATCACCCCCTCTGGTAGAGCATTCCATTTAGACACCACCCTCTCGGTGAAGTAGTGTCTCCTCATCTCCCTCCTGAATCTTCCACCCTTCAATCTTAACCTGTGTCCCTACCGTTCTTCAGTTTAAACACCCCTTTAGTACTGGGGTTGTTTACCCCCCTCAAGTATTTGAACATTTCAACCATATCCCCCCATCCTTCCTCTCCTCCAGTGTGTACATACTCAGCTCTTGCTTACCTGTATTTATAGGCCTTTCCTTCATCCCCTGTAACATTTTTGTTGCCCTCCATTGCACCCCCTCCAGTAATTTAATGTCCCTTTTCAGATATGGCCGCCAATATTGCACACAGTACTTCAAGTGTAGCCTGACCAAAGATCTGTAGAGGGGCAGGATCACCTCCTTGTGCCTTGATGAGAAGCCCCTTGCGATACAGCCCAGCATCCTGTTCGCCTTAGCCAGAAATTGCAATTATTAGATGAAGGTCACTCGGCCCAATGCTGCAGGTGGACAGAGTTAGGGAGCAAACCTGAGTTGCTATGTTGGGAGGCCGGTCAGGCCCCTGTGGCAGCTGATGTGTGGCCGTATGTCTCAGTTGAGGAAGATCAGCGGCAAGCTCCAGCACCACAGTGACCCGTATGGCTGGGCCAGAGAGCCGGCTCCTGTCACAGTGTATGCTGTGTGTGTGTGTGTGTGTGTGAGGCCCACTGAGGACTGCGTTCACATCAGGGGAGGAGGGAGGAACCTAAAAGGGGCAGAACAAAAAAACTACATCCCTCTGTATGACCATCTGGGCCTCAGAGACTCACCTGGGTCTTAGTGCCTGCAGGTACTGGATTCTAGTCCACAAAGTGAACTGTCAGAGGGGAGGCCCTACACCCAGAGCCCCTGCCACAGAGGAAAGCCATGGGTGAAACTGGTAGGTTACCAGGGTCTGGAGGGAAGTCAGAGAATGCAGACCTAAACAAGGTATAGTTCCTGTTATCTAGGTATATCCCTAGAATGACGCAACTGGTCAGGGAGAAAAATTTCTATAGAAAAAATACATTAGGACCGGCCTGCTGGTACAATGGTAAAGCTACCACTCGTGATGCCGGCAGCCCGGGTTCAGGAGCAGACCGGGGTGGCTGGAGGGCCGTCCGGGGGGTGGGGTGAGGTGGATTGAGTGGCATATGCATGCTCTCCACCTCCAGGAGGAAGGAAGCAGGGGTTGTGTCCTCCAGTGCAAGGCTCCTGGGTGACCACAGGACATCCTGACACCAGAGACCCAACTAGAGCTGGTAACAGGAGGTGTGCCAGATGCAAGGTGTGCCACAGCATCACTGCACAGCACACCTCCCGCCACTGCAGAAAAATCCGGTCTGATGCGCCAATGATGCTCCCATACCACTGCCACCACCGTGTGGCAAGCCGGGGACTCCCATGCCTGGAACCACAGATTAAAAGTTCAAAAGGGGTTAAGGGATAGCCCTGGAGGCCCCACCCTGGGAGGGTACAGCCAGGGGGTAAAACGGGTAGAGGCGGCCAAGGCACCGCCACAACAGTGGACGTGTGTGCAGGGAGAGTTGACTGGGGAAGCCATCCAGGATAAAAGCAGAGTAGGTAAAAAAAAAAAAAAAAATAAAAAATAGTATTAGGTTGTAATTAAGCTGTTACAGGAAACTGAATTGGAGGAACATAGTACGAAAATTAAAGGCACGTGCTCTGGCAAATGTTAAATGAACTTAAACTACTGTTTTTTTCCTTTGTTCTAAATTATCTCTCCACTGCCTGCTTCTGTGGCCATTCAAATATATGAAGACAATACAGTAATCTTTACCTTTGGCTCCTCTGCCCTTGAACTCTCAGAGCAACACCAACTGGACTAACATTGCCCAGCACTGGTTCCATGATAGACGTCCCTCAATGCCAAGAAAACAGCCTCTATGATTTTTAGCACCAGGCAGAGACTTGCTAGACCCCCCCCCCACACACCCTTGATGGTGAAGCAGCTGAAGGTGTCTCCTCTTTCAAGTACTGTATCTCAGGTCTGGCTGGATTGTCACCTCATTTTCTCTGTTCATGTGGACACAATCCACAGGAAGCTCCACCCCAAACTTGGTGCACGTCACAGGAATGAGACAAGATCCGGCTTCCTACCTACAGAGAGATCCTCTTGAAGATGACACTCCTCATTTTAGACTATGGTGACACTGTTAAAAGTGCTGCTCCCAAGTCAACCTTAGCCAGACTGGACCCGCTTTTTCACCCCTTTGGTCGATTTGCCCACAACAACCCCTAACGCACTCACTACTGTTCTTTGTACATATCTGTCTCTCTCCCCTCCATCGATGCCAGGCACCATGCCCACTATGCCATCTTCATCTCCAAATTTTGGTTTGGCTCCTTCCCCATACCTTCCTCTGATAGCCAATCTGCCTTCTCTTTCCACTACCCTTAACTCTGGGGCTCTCCCTTCCGCTACCCTAAATTTTGGAGGTTCTCCCCTCCTTTGTATTCACTATGCTCCTTCCCTTCACACTATGAAATCTCTCCTCTGCGATCTCACTACTCACTCCTGCAGCTGCTCCTGACAGCGAATACTGGTTCTGTCCACTGCCATCCACCCAACTCTGTCACTAGTATGACCTCCCCCTCAATACTCAGCCACTACCACCTCCCCTTCTTAGAACTGCATAATTCCAGCTGAAATGCATTGCCTGTGAGTTGTTCATTTTGTTATATAGATTTCTATATTAATGCTATACTACTGCTATGTAATCAGTAAGACATGACAGGGTGTGCATTAAGATGATACAATCACACACCTCAGGTGTGCTACCAAGCATTAAGTTAAAGCCTTACTGACCAAGCTCTGCCTGCTGGATGCCATATGGCCCTACACCAGGCTTTACTTACTGTTCACATGTGCACCAGATTTATTCTAAGCTAAAAGTGTTTTACTCTCCAAAGAATCCACTGCATGGAGCAGAACCTTTGGTCCTTTCAGATCATGCTCCATTAATCCTGGAGCTTGATTTACAGTTGCCAAAGATACAGTATCAGTCTTCTGGGTCTTTCTCTCTTGCAGGATAGGGACGTTCAGGAGGCAGTACTGGGAACAATTTTGCAGGTGGTCCAAGACAACTCTCACCAGCACACCAGTCCTGGCATAGTGTGGGACACCATAAGAGCAATCTAACATGGGAAACTGCTGCAACCCGAAAAAAGAAACATTGGGAACAACAAATACAAATGGAAACACAAATTTAAAAACTCTAGAAAGCCTTCAACAGCTTAAATTTGATTGTCAAAGAGGAAAAAGAAGCTCCTAAAACTTAAAAAAAAAAAAAAAACTGACTAATGTACTTGACTATGCGGTAGAACAAAATCTCCGATTCCTCTGTCAGGATGACTGTGAAACAGGACCCAGGGCCCTGAAGCTGTTAAGTGTGCAGACTCCAGGCTCCGAGGGCAAGGGCTCTCATAACTAAAGTCACCCATCTGGGAACATGTTTAAAGGTAGACATCGAGGCAGATATCACGGAGGCTTTCAAATATTATTACGGGACACTACAAGGAGCCAAGGAAGAGCACCCCCCCAAATAAAGAGCCAATTATCTGAAACAACTTAATCTACTAATCTACTCCAAGTTTCCCTCAAGAACAAAATGAAACCCTATGCTCCCTGACAAGGGCAGAAGAGATCCATCAGGTAATAGCCGATAGTAGGTCCAGCAAATATCCCAGATCCGATGGGTTCCTGGCCAAATTTTATGAAATCTTCGAAAAACAAATGATCCCCCTGTTGAGGATGGCCTATGAAGCTCCCTCCTCACAGGATGGGAGTCTCCACCTCCCCTCTTGTAATCAGGTAGTTATTTTGCTAATACCCCAGCCCAGCAAGGACCCCACCCTATGTCCCTCCTGCCATCTGATTTCAATCTTAAATGTAGATTATAAGTTCCTGGCTAGGGGGCCTCATACCACAGTTGGTCAACCTGGACCAAATAGGCTTTGTAATGGGGCGTCAAGCAGCAAACAATGTTCGGTGCACACTACATATCACAGATAATTTGAACCATGCTAAAACACCAGCCAGTTTGAGGAGTATGGATGCAGATATAGGGGGTCCTTGCCGTGTATGGCTTTTTCCAGAAGTCTGTCCAACAAATAAAGACACTATATTGGGAACCGCAGGCTTTTGTTAGGGCCAGTGGGTTTATGTCACGGAGCTTTTCCCTGGACTGGGGCACCACACAGAGGTGTTCTCTATCCCTTTATTATTTGCTCTATACATCGAACCGCTGACTCAGTGGATTAGATTGGACCTGGAGGTACAGGGAGTCATGGTCAGGAGACAGGAGCGCAAAATTGCACAGCACGCAGATGTGCTCCTCTACCTAACAGAGATGGAGAATTCCCTACCGAGGGTGATGGCCTTGGTTGAGAAATTCTCTGCTATGGCAGGATATATCCCTCAATGCCACCAAAACAGAAGTCCCCACCTAGAACTATACATCCTATCAAACCCGGTTCCCAATGAAATGGACCATCCCTGAGCTGAAGTATTTGGGTATAATACTACGTAATACAATGGGTATAATACTACATAATACAACTGTGCATCTCTATCAACACAAATAAGCCCTCTTATACATCAGCTGAGGGAAGATATTAAGAGACTGTCCTTACTCCCCTTGCCTTTATATGTCAAACTACAGGCTATACAGATGAATGTTCTACTCAGATACCTCTATGTCTTTCACTGAGCCCCAACTGCCTTAATTAAAAAGTGGATGGCAGTGATCCAAAGACAGATCTTTAAATTTATTTGAGCCAAAGAAAGACTTCAAGTACAGAGTGTCCTACTTATGGCCAAGAAAGCTTGGGGGGAGTTGGGCAGTACAGGCTTTAAGAGACTATTGGGTCGCAACACAAATTCAGGGGGCATCCTGTGGGACAATCCAAGGTACCAAGCCCATAGGAGGTCTCAGAGGGGAGGCCACTTGCATCCTTTCCAAATGACCCAGTTTTTATTTTAGTGTTTGGTAACCGGGTAAGGCCCACTAGGCACATGTGCCTGTTTTCAGGTGCAATCTGGGAGCACTGGGGTGGTTAAGTGACTTGCTCAGAGTCACACAGCACGCAAGTGAAGGTTGTGGGAATCAAACCTAGGTCTGCTGTATGTACCACACTCATTCACAGCTCCTTACTCTAACCGCTAGGCTATACTGCCAGTTTCTCTTCGAGATAGGGAAAACTTCATATATAAAGTATTAGAAGTCACTTTTCAAGCCCAGGAAAGATTTTCTTCGGGATCCCCAAGCAAAAAAATAACTTTGGATATACAGACTGGTGACATAGGATGAAGCGTTCCCATCCAGTCCTCTAGATCCATGGTACACTAGACAGATGTAGACTGGATTTAGATCTCCAGATCAGATGGTGAGGGGGAATGATCCTTAAAACAACTGAAGAATTGCAAGCCCGGTGGCGCTGAGGCATCTTGCCTTACCTTGTGCCATGCCAGCGACCCGGGTTCGGAATGACCCAGGTAGTCAGGGTGCCAGCACGGGGGGGTGGGTGGAGCAGGATTGAGCGTTGGCCTACTCTCCCAGGTGGGTGGGTCACCAGTCCACAGTCCCGCCATCACCGGATGGAGGTCCGGTAGCCGGCGTAGATGGTAACAGAGCGACAGGTAGGGTGGGGCATCCCACAGGGCCCACATGTGTGCGTCACGTCGGGGACATGAGGGATACAGACTGGGGATAAAATGAAAAAAGTACCCAAAAATTACTTACAGAAAAGAAAAGAAAAAAAAAAAAAACCTTTGAAGAATATAAGGCAGAACTAGGGTGGGGAAAACAGGGACCAATTCTGCTACTTTCAACTACGGAATTATGTTCAAACATAAATAAGACCAAATCGGGTAGAGATGGGCATGCCAGAGTCTGGCTCGAGCCTAAGCACTTGAGAGCCAAGTCAGTTATCCAATAGGTAGGGAAGAAAAAATTACTCACCTTAGTAATTGTGTTTCTTCTGATGGAGTCTTGCTGTATTCTGACATATGCAGTTAGTCCCAGCACTTGAACTGCCCCAGAGACGAAAGAGTTAACTCTATGCAGAAGCATAGAACGCTGAGCTGGAGCTCGGATTTCAAATGTGCAAACCTCTGTCTGTGGTGCTTCAGAGTGTAACCGTCAGATTCTTACCAGCAACTAACTAACTACACTCCTGGTGTGGAAATTGTAAACAATAAACTAATAGGTAAAATTTTGGGTCCCAAAAGACTCAAGTCGAGAACTCAAAATAGAAAAAACCCAGACAGTGAACTATATAAATGTATATGTATATATACATATACAATATATATTTATAAAATGGGTAGGGAAATTGTTGTTGTTTTACTGGATGATAAGCATCATATGACCATGCGTATATCAGAGAGCGACCGCACACCTGCACTTTTACCCCCCTTCAAAACAATTCTGACATTTTATAAGATAGATAAACCACTCTGAGTGTCTTGATCGCGCTCTGGTATCTACGCCTGGGCCAGTTGACACACCAAGGGTGTGATATCAGAGTCATGACACCTCACGAGTGGTATATCTATTACATATATATATATATACACACATACATACATATACACACACACACACACACACACACACACACACACATATATATACACACATATACATACACACACGTATACGAGTGTGTGTGTATACACACACACAGATATACATATATGCATATAATATATAAATCAACAAGAACAATAACAACCACCACCACAATCCCACCCAAAGGGGAGGGATGTGAAGTACACCCCTGAGACACCCTTGAGGTGCAACACTGTACCTGCCAGCCCACAACCCAAAAACTAGGTTCTGAGAGGGGAGGCAGGGGGGAGGTCAGAATACAGAAAGACTCCATTAGAAGAAACACAATTACTAAGGTGAGTCATTTGTTTCTTCAAACAACATGAAGTCTTGCTGTATTCTGACATATGAAGACTACCAAGCAGTACCTCCATGGAGGAGGGTACCGAACCTATTTTGGGAATAGGCTCTGCAGTACTGCTGTACCAAACCTAGCATCACTCCTAGCCTGGATATCCAGAGAGTAATGCTTGGTGAATGTATGGACTGTTTTCCAGGTGGCTGCTTTGCATATCTCTAGAAAGGTATATCTCTGGCAGGAGCCAGAGAAGGTGCTGTACCAGTAGTCGAGTGGGCCCTCAGGCCGGAGGAAGGTGCTTTACCTAGTTTGGTATAACAGAATTGTATACAGACTACAATCCACCTGGCAATACTTATTTTAGTAGCTGGCCTACCTTTTCCCACTTCACCATAAGTGAAGAACAATTGAAGACAGTCATTCCTATGTGCCTTAGTATGCTCTATGTAATAGCTAAGTGCCCTTTTAACATCCAGACTGTGTAAACTTCTTTCTCCTGAAGAGGAATGATCAGTGAAAAACACAGTAAGGGACATGGATTGGTTCAGATGGAAATCTGAGACCACTTTGGGTAAGAACCTCCTATTGGTTCTGAGGACCACCTTACCTCTATGGAATAAGATAAAACTGACAGGGCCTGTAATTCACCAATTCACCTAGCAGACATGACAGCTACTAGAAACACAGTTTTCCAGGTCAAGTACTTAAGATCAGCTGAAGCCAAGTGTTCAAAGGGTGGCTGCATAAGCTGAGCAATGCAGATATTGAGATCCCAAGCCAGTGTAGGCTCTCTAAAAAGGAGGGTTGATAGGCGTCAAACCTTTAAAGAACTTTCCAAAAACAGGGTGGAATGCCAGAGAAGAGCCCTTCCCTGCTGACAGGAATGCAGAAACAGCTGCTAGGTGAACTTTTAAAGTGGCTGGCCTAAGGCCTAACCTATTAAGGTGAACCAGATAATCTAAGACTGTGGCAATACCTGCAGCATCTGGCAGGATGTTCCTGTGTGAACACCAAATGCTGAATCTTTTCCATTTGGAGTTATACGTTTTCCTAGTAGAGGGTTTCTGAGAACCCTTGAGGATATCAAACTCCCTGAGAGAGATGCAGGCTTGCGTATTCTAACGCTTCAAGAGTCAGGCCTTGAGATTGAGAGACTGGAGATTGGGGTACCAGATCCTCCCGAGAGGAGGTTAAGAAATTGTGTCTCTTGGGAAGAGACAGGGGAAGTGAGACTGCTAAGGACAACGGAGGATACCAAGGTTGCCTGGCCCAGTCCGGAGCAATTAGAATCACTGTGCAGGGTTGTGACCTGAACCTTGACTAGAACCCTGAGCAACAGGGGAAAGGCATAAAGAAACTTGCCTTCCAAATCCAATATCAGAGCATCCAGGGGAACAGTCCCCAGGACTTGAGGTCGGCAGCAGAACTGGGGAAGCTGATGACTGTCTGTGGCTGCGAAGAGACCTACCTCTGGAGTGCCCCATCTGGTGAAGATTACTTTCAGGATGAGAGGATCCAAGGTCCATTCGTGATGGCCCTCGGAGATTCTGCTCAGAGCATTTGCTAGCACATTGTCATTCCCTGGGAGGTGGACTGCTATTAGGGAAGTTTGAAGGGAGTAGGCCAGAGACCATACTTTCATGGCCTCTGTGCACAACGCGGTAGACCGAGTTCCCCCTTGCCTGTTGATGTACCACATGGTGGTGGTGGTGTCTGTCCTGACCTGAACCACCTTGTTCCTCACGGAGTCCAAGAAGAACTGAAGGGCAAAGAATACTGCCCCGAGTTCCATAAGATTGATATGAAGGAGAGACACTTCAGGGGAAAAAGACCCCCTGTGCTGTGAAGGCTCCCAGGTGGGCTCCCCAGCCCAGGAGAGAAACATCTGTGGTGAGAACCACTGAAGGAGTTTGCTTGAGAAATGGGATACTTTGCCTGAGATCGTCTTGGTCCAACCACCACTGGAGAACTTAGACCACAGTCTGAGTCACTGGAATCAGTTTGGTAAGAGAGTCTTTCCTCTGAGACCAAAAGGATCTTAGATGGAATTGAATGTCCCTCATCTGGAACCTGGCCCCTTCCACCACTGCAGGGGAAGCTGCCATGTAACATAGAAACACAGAAGTTGACGGCAGATAAGGACTGCAAGGCCCATCCAGTCTGCCCATTTTTCTGCCTTATGAATGTGCCATCGGCCTTTGCTCTGTCAATGGCCTATCTAGTCATACTCATCTGTATTGCTCCTTTATGCCTATCCCATGCTTGTTTGAAGCCCTGCACTGTACTCATATCCACCACTTCCTGAGGTGGTCTGTTCCATGCATCTACCACCCTTTCTGTGAAAAAGAACTTCCTCACATTACCCCTTAATCGGCCTCCCTCTAATCTCATGTTTCAATGTAAGAAAAATAGCAGGACAAGAGGACACGGCATGACTCTTTCACCTGGTTAATGCCCTTAAGGTGTTTGAATGTTTCGATCATATCACCTCTCTCCCTCCTTTGCTCAAGGGTATACATATTGAGCTCCGTTAATCTATCCTCATATGTTTTCTGATGTAGTCCCTGCACCATTTTCGTTGCCCTTCTCTGGACTGCCTCAATTTGGTTAATGTCCTTGTGAAGGTGTGGCCTCGAGTACTGCATGCAGTACTCCAGATGGGGCCTAACCAGTGTCTTGTAAAGAGGAATTATTACCTCCCTCTTTCTGACTTGTGATACCCCCTACTAATACACCCAAACATCCCCCTAGCCTTACCTACTGCTTTAGTGGTCTGCTTGGATGATTTCATGTCATCGATGATGATGATGATGCCCAAGTCTCTTTCTTCCCTTGTGACTGCCAGCAACTCCCCTCCCAGCCTATAGGTGGCTTCAGGGGTTCTCTTCCCTATGTGCATGATCTTGCACTTCTTTGCATTAAACCCCAGTTGCCACTCTTTCGACCATTTTGCCAGTTTATCCAGATCTCTTCTCATTCTGCCCATCCCATCTGGATCATCTACTCTGTTGCAGATCTTGGTGTCATCTGCAAACAGACAAACCTTACTCTCCAGTCCATCTGCAATGTCACTGATGAAGATACTGAAGAGGACTGGCCCCAGGACTGATCCCTGAGGTACCCCACTTGTGACCTGCATCTCTTCTAACTGTATACCGTTTACCACCACTCTGTTTTCTGCCAGTCAACCAGTTTGCCACCCAGTTGACCAACTTCTGACCCACCCCGAGCCTACCCAGCTTATTAATCAATCTTCTAGGTGGAACAGTATCGAAAGCTTTGCTGAAGTCAAGGTAGGCAACATCAACTACCCCCCTTGGTCCACCACTTGGTTACCCAGTAAAGAAATCTATGAGATTAGTTTGACAGGACCTTTCCTTTGTAAACCCATGCTGTCTTGCATCCTGTGCTCCTATGGATTCCAGGTGTTCCACTATCCTTTCCTTAAGGAGTGCCTCATAATCTTGCCCACTACTGAGGTAAGACTGACTGGTCTGTAGTTCCCTGCCTTCTCCCTGCTACCACTTTCGTGGAGCGGGATCACATGAGCCCTTCTCCAGTCTTCTGGGACCTCTACTGTGCTCAGAGACTCACTAAACAGTTCTGATAATGGCTCTGCTAGTTTCACCCTTGGCTCCTTTAGTACCCTGGGATGTATGCCATCGAGTCCCATTGCCTTGTCCACCCTGAGCTTATCGAGCTCTTGTAGGACCCTTTCTTTTGTGAAGGGGCTAGTGCACGCATCCATCCCCCCTGTGTCCATGGTGCTGAGCTGTGGCCCTGCCCTACCTTCTCTTCAGTAAATACTGAGCATAAGTATCTATTTAGGATAGATGCTATAACATGGTCCTCCTCCTCACATGCCCCCTTAACCCCTTTGATCGTAGCAATACCCCCTCTGGACTTTCTCGTTTCACTAATGTATCTATAGGAGCTGAAGAAAATGTCTTGCTGGATGAGAAACCAGAGGATGAAAAGAGGAAGCAAGATCTGTAAGGGCCTGAACTCTTGCTAGTGGAAGGAATGCCTTTGCTTGAACAGTATCTAACTCTATCCCTATGAAAGTGAGAAGCTGTACTGGTTCGAGAATTGACTTTGGCAAGTTGAGAAGGAACCCCAAGGAACTGAGCAGATCCTGAGTGACCTGTAGAGCTGACTTGGTCTGGTCAGAAGACTGCCCTACAATGAGCCCGCCATCCAGGTATGGAAATAGGGAAATGCTCTGTCTTCTGAGGAAGGCCACTACTACTGCAAGACACTTTGTAAACACCCTTGGAGCTGATGTTAGACCGAAAGGCATAGCTCTGAACTAATAATGGCCTGAAGGCAACTCGAACCCGAGGTACTTTCTATGGAAGCACCTGATGGGAATATGGAAATAGGTATCCTTGAGGCCAGGGAAGCTAACCAGTCTCCTGGTCTTAGAGAGGGAAGAATTACTCCCAGAGTCACCATTTTGAACTTTGGTTTTAAAATGTGCTTGTTCAAATACCTTAAGTCTAGGATGGGTCGCCACTCCCCTATCTTCTTTGGGGTAAGGAAGTATCTGAAGTACAGACTTTTGCCCCTGTGTAGAGTAGGAACTCTCTCCAAGGCTCTGAGAGCCAACAGAGAGGAAACCTCTGCTTCTAAAGCAATGGTTTGGAGATGTTTGCAGGTGGAAAAGACCTGACCCTCATTTTTGGAAATTTTTTTGAAACTGAGGGCCAATCCCTGGCTTACTACCTCCAGGAACCACCTGTCTGAGGTAATGCACTTCCAGGCCTGGAAGTAGTAAGCCAGCCTGCCTCCTACTGGAATCGGGGAGTCGCACGGGCTGACACATCAGGGTGTCTGCTTGGCAGGAACCTTAGACTGGGAAGAGGATGCAGCCCTGCTCATCCCCCTCCTGCCTCTCCCTCGGAAGAACCCCCTCTGTTGGAAGGGAGAGGAGGCCAGGGCTTGGTAGAAAGGCCTGTGAAAAGGCCTGCCCCTAGACTGCTGCCTCCGAGGAGTGGCTTGCCTTTCCTTGGCTTGAGCACTCCAGTAAGTAGTCCTGTACTCATCCATTTTCTTCATGTAAGCCTCTGTCTGCTCCCCAGAGAATCACCTACTACAGGGAAATCCATGGCCTTAGCCTGGGTGTCCTGCAAAAGACTAGTACATCTGACCCAAGCAAATCTCCTGAAAGACACATATGTAGACATGACTCATGATGCCACATCATTTGAGTCCACAGCAGCGTGGAATTGTACCTTGGATGCCTCAATCCCATCAGCAGCCACCTGCTCCAGCTCTCTGGCCAGCTGGGGGGAGGCCTGCTTGGCCAGTTCCAGAACAGTATCCCACCTGGACTTCTGGTACCTGGCTGCATAGGCTATATAGTTTGACTGCCTGAGTCCCATGGATGATGCCAAATATTGTTTTTTGACCATGGTATCCACCTTCCTGGAGTCTTTATCTGGGGGTGTGTGAAGCCAAAGGTATGTTAGCCCTATCACAGGCAGCAGCCTGCACTACTCAACATGGCTGCTATGATTATACAAAACTCTGTACCCGAGCCTGACAACATATACCTCTTGTCCATTCTTTTGTCCACTGAAGGTAAAGAGTTTGGTGTCTGAATAATCTTTTTTGTCTGTTTCCTCAAGGATTTGTGGAAGGGAATAGACAGCCTCTTAGACTCTGGGATGTCCATCATCTCGATAAAATCAGGCTCTTCTTCCTCTTCTGCAGCTTCTACCATAGGGAGCTGGAGAGTTTCAGCCACCTTTTTGTAGAACAAATAGTGGGAAGGGGACTCAGAAAGCCCGGGAGGGAAGACACTGGAGGGTCTGTCTGGGGAGATGTCCGGTTCAATGGGCACATCCAGACCTTCTAAATCAGTATCAACTTCATCATCTTGTTCTGGATAATCTTCGTCTCCCTCCCACTCCAATTCATAATAGGCATCCGGATCGTAATCAGATAGAGTAGGATTCAACCGAACCGACCGCCTGGCCAAAGGCATCGGTTCGGACGGAACCAATCAAAGCGACTGAACAATACTTATCATTTTGGCTATCTCTTCAGCAGTTGGAGTATGTGGTTCTGGATCCGAACAGACCGATTTCTTTTTTTCTTTTCGCTGGAACCGACCCCTCCGAGTTGGATCTCCTTTTTGCCCCAGGAGGTATCACCCAGGTCAGTGGGCACCTCCTCAGGTTTGTCCGCAATCAAACCAGGCTGGCCATCCAGGTCAGTGGACCTCTCGGCCTCCCTTTCCTTTAGCCTACTCATTCTTTTATCCATAGTGGCTTTGGGAACACTGTTACAGACTTGGCAGCCTGTTTTGAGGTGGTCAAACCCCAGACAATAAACAAAGATGAGGTGAGGATTAGCTTTAGCTAAAGCCTCCCCTCACTCACCACAGTGTTGAAACCCAGTGGGTCCAGTTTTCTTTTTGGGTTTCTCTGACATAGCCAGACTAACAAAAATTACCCTTAACAGCTGTTACGCCAGGTAATACACTCCACTCGGTAACCAACCGTGTTATGGGTTGTGGAAAGAAACTGGTAAAAGTCCGTTTTTGTTTTGGAACCGGCACACCACTACAAATCATAAAGGAAGAAATTCAAACAGAAACAGTCGGTTCCCAACCAGACTGACCGCTAGAGAACCGAAAGAAATACAGGTTACTCACCTGTAACAGGAGTTCTAGGAATGGTATATGTTGTTCATCCACACTATCTGGCAGGTTCCTTGCCGCTTTAAATCTTGCCGGAAGGTCTTCAGGCTAGCTCCTCCCACCCACCCGGGTGGTAAAACTCTCGGCTCGGCCCCATGATGCCAGATCTGGCCCGCTGGAAGCTCAGGGTTGTGGGCCAAGCCAGGGAGGTCAGTAGGAACATAGGGATGAACAACATATACCATTCCTAGAACCCTGTTACAGGTGAGTAACCTGTATTTAGGGACATGGATATGTTCATCCACACTATCTGGCAGACTCCTAGCAGTTCTCCGGGAGGAGGGAGGCAAGGCGACACCCCTTAATACTTACTTGGGAAATAAGGACTGAGAACCGAGGCCCCAAACCAGCATCCCGCGTGACTCAAGGTCGATGTGGTAATGGGTAATGAAGGTGTTTGCTGACTTCCAGGTAGCAGCCCTGCAGATTTCCTGGATAGGGACGTCCCTGGAAGCAGCCACCGATGCAGCAGTATGGCGGGTAGAATGAGCTCTTATCCTCTGGGAGGCTCCATGCCCGCCAACTCAAGCAGAGATTTATGCAGGAGGTGACCCATCTGCCTATCGCCCGCTTGGCTGCAGGTCTGCCAGGTGCGGTTTCAGCGTAGGTGACAAACAGTTGGCAAACTCTCCCTGATTTACTGCAAGCCTTATAATAAGCGAGCTCTTCTAGGGTCCAAAGTATGGAGCCTATGTTCGGCCCTCTGAGGTGTGATTGCAGAACACCCGCAGAGTCAACACCTGATTAAGGTGAAACTCCTGGCACCACCTTCGAAGGAATTTCGGTGGGGGTTAGGACAACCTTGTCCCTGTGGAAGACCAGGTAAGGAGACTCGATGCTAAGCGCCTGGAGTTCTCCCATCCTTCGGCTGACGTGATAGCCACCAAGAAGGCGGTCTTCCACGACAGGTGGGGGAGACCACACCAGTGCATTGGTTCGAATGGCTTGCCCATGAGCTTTGCCAGTACCAGCAGTAAATCCCACGGAGGTGGGGGTTCCCGCAACGGAGGGGAAATGTGATCAAGGCCTTTAAAGAAGCGCCCGACCACTTTCTCCTGCGCCACTGACTGCTGACTGGCCCGCGCCCGGTAAGCAGAAATGGCTGCCAGGTGCACCTTAAGGGTCGTCGACCTAAGCCCTTGACTAGATAGGGACCATAGATGGTCCAAAATGCTTGCCACAGGACACGAGAAAGGGTCCAACCCTTTATCCTGACACTAAATGGAAAACCTCTTCCATTTGAAGGCATAGCATCTTCTGGTCGACACCTTACGGGACGCCTCAACGATGTTGAGGACCTCGTCGGAAAGACCCAAGGCCTGGAACTCTAGCCGCTCAGGAACCAGGCCGTCAGGTGCAGGGATTGAAGTTCCAGATGGAACACCTTCTCCTGATTGATTGAGAGCAGGTCCAGGCGAGCTGGAAGCTGCCTCGGAGTCCTGGAGCTGAGACTGAGGAGATCTGGGTACCAGAACTGGCGAGGCCAGTCTGGGGCTATCAGAATCACCTGCGCCTTGTCCCTCCTCACTTTCAGCAGGACCCTGTGAATCAGGGGAACGGGGGGAAAGGCGTAAAAGAGGCCCGGGGTCCACGGCCTCGAGAAGGCATCCCCCTGCAGCGAGCCCTGCTGAGGGGGGCAGGCATGAAACAGCTCAGCTTCGCTCTCCCTGAGGCAAACAGGTCCACCAGAGGTGCCCCAGCGGGAGAACAGGTCTTGTACTATCTCCGCAGGAGAGACCACCATGCGATGCAGCCCCTATCCGGCTCAGGGCATCGGCCAGGGTGTTGGAGGTTCCTGTCACATGAATGGCCAGGAGATCCGCCCAGGCTGCGTGACTAGTGACCAGATGCGGAGAGCCTTGCATAAGAACATGGAGCGTGTCCCGCCTCTGGGTTCAGATAGTACATGGTCGTGGTGTGTCCGTCTGGACCCGGACCACTTGACCCCAGGAGAAACGGAGCAAAGGCTGTGAGAGTTTGAAAGGATCCGCATTAGAGCTCCAGCAGGCTGATATGGCATCGACTCCGCTGGGACCAGAGGCGTGGCACTCGGTGTTCCCCCAGATGGGCACCCCAACCCATCAAAGAGGCGCCGGTCGTTAGAGAGACCGTCGCTCGGGCGGACAAACGGGATACCCTCCTGCAGAGGGAATGGAACGGTCCACCACTGGAGAGCGTTCCACATCTCCTGGCCGCCCACACGCTGGTCTAAAGGATCGCAGCGCTAGGACCACTGGCTGGCCAGTCTCACTGAGGGGATTTGATGTGCCAGCGCCCAACGGACTCGCTGCCGTACAGGCCGCCATGAGACCCAGGAGTCGCAGGAAGTCCCGGGCAGGGCGCGATTGCCCAACCAGAAATGATTGGGCAAAGGAGGTAAGAACCTCGGCCCTGTCCGCCGGGAGCCGTGCTCTGGCTCGAAGAGAGTCGAGCTCTGCCCCGATGAAAGATATCACCTGCTTCGCTCGAGTTCCGACTTGGCCTCGCTGGATCAGGGAGGCCAAGTTGAGAGCAAACCTGGAGGGCTAGATCCCTGACCGCCCACCTCCGACCTGAGGGGGCTGCTATCAGCCAATCGTCCAGGTAAGGGTACACCGGACCCTCGGGCGCCTAGAGGAACGCTGTCCCCACTCCATGCACTTGGTGAAGACCCTGGGAGCTGGAGAGAGTCAAGGGCATGGCCTGAACTGAAAGGGATCCTCCGCCCTGAAGCGGAGGGAATTCTGATGAGGCGGACGGATAGGGATGTGAAAGAACGCGTCCTGAAAGTCCAGAGAACAGAACCACATGCCGTGTTCCAGAGATGGTATTATCTGACTCAGAGTGACCATTCTGAAGGTTCGAGACCTTAGGAACTTATTCAGGTCGTGTAGGTCGAGAATGGGGCGCCAGCCCTCCGTCCGTTTCGGGACCAGGAAGTACCTGGACACGAACCCTGGTTCTGATGGAGGGTCCTTCATCTCTTTATCACCCCTTTCTGGAGGAGGAGGGCGTGCTGTCGGCCTCGACGAGCCTCTAGAGAGTCTGGGGACCTCAAGCCCCTTGGGGCGACGGCCTGAAGGGTGGAGCCTGCTCGACTCCAGAGGCAGGCCTCTTCCCACCACCTCAGAACCCACCTGTCCGTGGTAACAGCGGACCAGGTGGAAAGGAAGTGTCGGAGCTGCCTCCCACGGGGAACCAGGGGCAGGTGATGGGGATGGGGGCGACACCCCTCAGCCCGTCACTGTGCAGGCTTGGAGGAAGGACCGCCGAGGGACCACCAGGGCTTTTTCTCCTGCTTCCTATTAGAGGAAGCTGACGGCTTGAGCTTGGAATACCAAGGTCTAGCCTGTTGGCCCTGACGTTGTTGGGCCGGACGCGCAGCGGGAGCAGAGGGGCGAAAGGGCTTAGGCTGAGGCTTACAGTCCTTGTCCTTCATGCTGGACGCAGACCGAGTCCAAGGTGGCATTGACTTTTCGATCCTCTGAGGTGGCCTTCCACCCAGGGTCAAGAGGTCAGTTCCTGGAAGGGAACATCCGCAAGTTTGTGCTGGGTATCCGGTGTGAAAGTGGATATCCTCAGCCACGCCCGCCGGGCGCATAGCCACCGCGGGCTGCCACTGAACCGAGCACAAGAATCCCCAATATCCAGCGAGTCTGGAGCTGCTGCTTAGCTACTGCCCTGTTCCTGGTCCCGCACCTGCTTTACTGTGGTCTGCAGGTCCGAGGAAGATGAGGGACGACTCATCCAGGAGCCCAACAGGGCATGGGAAAATGTGCTATCAAGACGGCCGAACTGGCCTGACGAACGCCAAGGAGGAGGCAGCATACACTTTCCGCCCGCATAGTCCAACTTCTTGGACTTTTTGTCAGCGGTTTGTCCACATCCCTGCATTTCCGCACGCCGGAAAACACTGTCCGTGACCAACCCCTCAGCCGAAGGGTGTTCGGAAAAGCCGGACAGAGAGCCTGTAGGGACCGCATACTTCCTGGCCATCCTGGCCGAAGGCGCAGGACAGGAAGCCGGACGCTGCCACAATTCCAGGGCCAGACCAACAATGGCTTCGGCCACCGGAAAGGCCTCCGTAGGAGAATCCCCTCGGTCCAGAATCTCAGTGAGGGGATATCTAGCCCATTTGGACACAGGTTCGAGCTTCATCCCAGTGGATTCTGAGATGAGCCTGAGTAGTCCAAGGAAGGACGAAGGGCTATCGTCCATCGACTGCCCCCCAGAGGACTCCAAGTCTAGGTGCTTGGAAAACAGGGAGTCGTCGTCGTCCGATTCCGACGAGTCGTTGAATAGCTGCCTAGAGCCTGCGCCACCCTCCACGTGCCGAGGCTTATCGGGAGTGAGGGTGACCGATAGCCTATGGGGAAGGCCATGAGCCGACCGCGAACTTTTTGTCGGGGCCCCGACTGTCGGTTGAGGCGGAGGCGGTTCCACCAGTATTGGTGGGGTAGCAGGAATAGACCGAACAACCGGCCTGGAAACAGGCTCCTCGACCACCGCAAGGGGTTGTTTCGGCTGTTCCGGTGACAACCATTTTATGGCCGGAGAAGAGGCCTGAGCCGGCTTGTTTCCGGCCAAAATTAGTTGTTGCCACATAAGTTCCTCATATTTTCGGCGCAACTTACGCCGAAGCCTCCCCTCGTCCGAGGAGGAGGAAGATGAGGAAGAGCGGCGACGCCTGCTGTCACCGTAAGCCGAGACCAAGACCTGCCCCAGTCAGACGGATCAGCTAGATCATGTAAGATGTCCGAGACCGGACCGAGAATCTCGGCCAGGCCGAGGTCGGCGCGGCGGGAGCCGAGATCGGCAATCCCCTCGGCTCGGTCGACAACCGACGGCGCCGGAGGCGCAGATGAGCCGACGGTATCCTCAATCCTCGCTGGGGAACCGGAGGAGGGATGCTCGCTTCCAGCCGACAACTCGCCTAACGGGTCGAGAAAAATTCACCACGCCGGCGGGTGTCTCGGTCACCTGGCCTGACGGGGCACCGAAGCCAGTGGCCAAAGCTGAAAATCGATCAAGTAGACTGTCGACAAGGGAGGAGATCTTCCCGGCCCCAAGAGCCGCGACGATGGGACTTACCCTTATTCTTTTCTTCGACCGATGAACGGGTTCAGAAGAAGTTGGACCCTTACCTTGGTCGAGGGTCAACAAAGCTCCTTAAAAGAAGCCAATAGGAGGCCCCGAGCGAGAGCGGGACGAATGCCGCAGCCGACGATGTAGCGGCATGAGCCGCCTCCTCTTCGAGGGCGATCATCTGCTCAAGTTATTCTACGGAGCCCGCAGCCGCGGACACTGCCAGTCGGGCCTCCTTGGATTTAACCGGAGGAAACCTCCTTTCCGGGCGCCCATGTTGGAGACGAGCAGCGCGATCCTCAAGGACATAGACCGAGAAAGATAAGCACAGTTCGCAGGCCTGCAGGTCATGCTCGCGGCTCAGGCAGTAAACGCACGTGGAGTGCGGATCCGGCCTGACATCTTCTTCGATCGCAGGGGCATCTCCCGAAAACCGAGTCGACGGTCCATCGCAGCCGCAGGGATGAAGACCGTGAAAGTTTCTAAGAAATTTTCAAAAATCAAGTTTTTTTTTTTTAGGCCCAAAGCTTAATCGCAGAGCGCATGAGGGAACCTGAGCTTCCAAGCGTGCAAGGAAGATCTACGCCATGGGCGGAGCCGAGTTTTACCGCCCGGGTGGGTGGGAGGAGCTAGCTTGAAGACCTTCCGGCAAGATTTAAAGCGGCAAGGAACCTGCCAGATAGTGTGGATGAACAACATATCCATGTCCCTAGAAATTACAATTTCCACAGAACTAAACAAACAAAAAAAAAAAGAAAACAGTTCACTACCTATCTACACACTTACTATACCATAGACAGATATTTGAAAGCCGAAAAATAATAAATCAGTAAAAACCGACACTTTTTATGAAACTTTACCAAACCGAGCGAAAGAGCAATCTCCGGAGCAACTTCACAGCTAGGCGGAGTAAAGAATCTGACGGTTACACTCTGAAGCACCACAGACAGAGGTTTGAAATTCGAGCTCGAGCTCAACTTCTATGCTTCTGCACAGAGTTAACTCTTTCATCTCCGGGGCAGTTCAAGTGCTGGGGCTAACTGCATATGTCAGAATACAAGAAGACTTCATGTTGTTTGAAATGGGCAGACTAGGTGGGCCAAGCAGTCGATATCTGCCATCAAAGTCTATGTTTCTGTGTTATGTTTCTATTGTCAAAGTAAGCACTTTTGTCAGCCTGAGCAGTTAGTGTAGTGTCAGAAATGTGCAACTGCTATGTAGAGAACAGTCTGCAGTAACCACGACTCGGCACGCGTTTTGGCTCATAGAGTCAAGCCAGACCCCTGGCTCGGCTCTGGCTTGGCTATAAGTGAAAAATTTGTGGCTTGCCCACCTATAAAATCAGGGCGCAGTAATGGACATACCTCAGGGGATCCTTGCCCGGGGTTCTTACTTACAGAGGCTGACCAGAAGGGACGACCTCTAAGATCAATATTTCACATTCAGTCGGAAAACAGCCGCTTCTCATCTAGTTACCAAATGGAAAGATGTAGGAGATTTTACCCTCACAAGCAAACAGTGGACTAGGGTTCGGGAGGGTTTTTATTTTGTTTTGTTTTTTAAACCTCAACAACTCACAGATGGAAAGAATATGCCTGGCAAATAAAAAGTAAGGTACTTTATAGCTCCAAAATTAAAGGCTAAGTGGGACTTGTCTGCTACAGCGGACTGTTGGAGAAACCCTGTCCGCACACACCCATATTTTTTATTCTTGTCTGGCCCTAGACAGGTTTAAGATATAGGTCCCCCAAAAGTTACAGTCACTATTTCACATTCAAGTACCTTTATGTTTTCAATACTTGATACTACTATTTCCTCCTCCCTCTGTGAAAGTGTCCGCTCATTTTACCTATGGTACATCTGTGAAGCCACCATAGGGAAGGCCATAACCAGGAAATGACTGCAAACTGATCCACCTCTTTCAGTACAATGGCAGGAAATAGTCAAGGGGATAGCAGACATGGAACGAATAACATACCAAGTCCAAGACAGGATGGAAAAGTTTGTTGAAAGATGGACACAATGGCATGTCACCCAAGGGTTGGTTCAGGATAATGGAAGAGTAAGAGTGACCAATAACAGGACAAATTCTTGAAATTTGAGAAACTGGGTACAGCGCAGAACAGACAGCCCCTCCCCACCACTGAAAGACCAAGGAAATTTTCATAGAAGTCCATAGGTTGAGTAGTTGTATAGTATTGCCTCATCTAGTTAACTGTTGCTGTAATCTTTACATTTTCATCAAATTTCTTATTCATTTTTTTGAATCCTTAGGGTTATTTTTTTGCCATAAACAAACTAGAAGGGAATGCAACTAGTAATAAGACACGTAGCTGCATGACCCGTGATACACAGGGAAAGGGAGTGTATCATGCATTATTACGGATGTAAGCTTTGAAACTGTGTAACTGCTGTACGATTCCTAAATAAAGAAAGTATTTCTCTTTTTTTTTTTTTTTTTTTTTTTTTTTTTTAAAGTGAAATCTGCCTGTTCATGGATAACACAAAGTTCTGTGGGAGGGTGGACATGGAGGAGGGAAGACAGGTAGTCTGGGAAGACCTGGAAAAGTTAAAGAAGTGGTCTGGCATTTGGCAGCTGGGGTTCAATGCTAAAGTGTAAAGTTATGTACATAGGGGCAAGGAACCCAGAGACCAAATATTGGTTGCGTGGGCTGCAGGTAACCAAGTCAGGGGAAGAAAAGGACCTCGGGATAATCATCATGGGTGACCTCAAGCACTCATAACACTGCAAGAGACTAGCAGCAAAAGCAAACTGGATGCTAGGCTGCATAGCCGGGGGAGTACCAGCAGGAAGGCAGAGGTCATACTACCTCTGCACAGGTCACTGGTGAGACTGCACCTGCAGTATGGTGTGCAATTTTGGTGCCCTTATCTTAAGAATGTTAACTTGCTAGAGGCAGTCCAGAGAAGGGTGACCAAGATAATTCAGGGTCAGCAGGGCAACACCTACAAAGACAGGCTCAAGGGGCCCAGTGTGTACTCTCGAGGACAGAAAGGGGGATTACGATCAAGACCTTTAAGTACCTGAAAGGTATTAGAGTGAATATTGAGTGTCTCTTCTATCTTAGTGGGAACAAATCCACTAGTGAGTATTGCCTGAAGCTGATGGGAGAAGATTAAGGAGAGAGATGAGGAGGCACTTTTTCACCAAGAGGGTGGTGTAACAAGTTGCCAGAGGAGGTGATCTTCCCGAGAACTGTGGACAGCTTCAAGATAGGATGGGACAAAGTAATGGGAAAGGTTGCTGGTGGTGGAGGTAGAGAGGGGACTCAAAGGAGATCACGGAGATTTGGGGAGGGGAGGCAGGCCCCTGTGTAGACATGGGGGGGACCTGGACACTCGAGTAGACATGACAGATTGTAAGGCATTTACCTGCTGGCATATTTGTATGCTTGTATGTATGTTCATAACAGAGCATTTTCTAGTACAGTACTCACCATCTTTAGCTTCTGCCCTATGGCCAAGTTTAATCTGAAAAGCAAGAGAAAAATTACTCATTGTTTGTCATGCATTACAGAGTATTGGGTCATACTACGGTTCCATCTGTCCACTACATTCTCTACACCAGAACAACCTGGCTCTTTCATGCCTTATGGAGGAGGTACTCTGGGGCAAGTTAATGAAGCTAAGATTTAGAAAATAGCAAATACTCATTTAAACATATTTTCTTTGTAGCACCAGTTAGAACCTAACCAGTAAAATATGAAATGCTAATGAAAGCCAAATAAAAACTGTCAGTTTAGATCAACTGCTTGAACTGTGTTATGCCAGCTGAATATCTGGAGCCAGGTATT
This sequence comes from Neoceratodus forsteri, assembly GCA_016271365.2. Lineage (NCBI taxonomy): Eukaryota > Metazoa > Chordata > Ceratodontiformes > Ceratodontidae > Neoceratodus > Neoceratodus forsteri. The sequence goes on along the minus strand of CM057454.1, from coordinate 1,072,640,026 downwards.
CAAAACATTTGCACATTTTCAGCTAATTTTAAAACAATTATATTGGGCCGCACAATTCTTGCTCAGAATTTGCAGAGGAAACTGCCAGCATTCATTGTACTTATAAATTCTGGCAATTTCCCTAAAGACTCCGAAAGCCATTTTTGTGTCTTGAAATATGCAGAAGCACCTGACTGACACCATTCAAGCTCATGGTCTGTCTTAACATAGCTACGTTGACTATACTTGGATGTATGCCCCAGTTACTGACACTTTACAAGCTACCCAAATCAGCTCTCTCTCTCTCTGCCTTTCAGATGTCCAGTCATGGAAGACCACTAATTCACCCCGTCTAAATGTCAATAAAAAAAAACTCCTTGAATATAACACAATAGCAAAGATCACATCTCTCAGATCAGTCTCTCCAACATTGGCTTTCACTGAGGTTCCTCCATTATTTATTCAGCATCTCCCTGTCCAAAATATGTGAGACTTTTTTGATCAAACACTGCACTCGAACTCCCACATCAATAACACAGTCCATTCTGCCTCCTGCCATCTCTGCAACATTGCAAAGAGCCCTGCCCATTTACGCTCTGATATTGCTGCTACCCTGGTTCATTGCTTCATATCTTCTTGTCTGGATTACTGCAACTCCCCCTTATCCAGTTTTCCGTCCTGTACCCTGCATTTTCTCTAGCATGTCCAAAATGCTGCAACAAGTGCTTTGACTGGATCTAGGAATATTCACAATGTCTCTCTCTAATTGGCTTCTCTTTACTGGTTTCCAATAGAACACATAATTCATTTCAACATACTCTTCCTCACATTTAAATGCCAAAATAGACTGGCTCAGTCATACTTAACAAAAACAAAAAATATAGCACTCACCACACCCACAATGAATTAGAAACACAGCTCAGTTAAAGTGTAAAAACTATTTTATTCTGTGGCAACATACATACAAAAAGCACCTTTTTGCCTGTCTGTTGTCACATAATATTTTTTTTCCTCTTAGAGCTGCTGTTTTGTACTTTAATGTGTAGGTGCTGAATGCTAGATTTTGTATTTTTGATTAGCTGTGGTTATCTGCAAGCCCCATTTAGTGCAGTTTTCCTTTTTGGTGTTGCATGCCTTGTTTAAGGCGCCAGGCCCAGATGGCATCCACCCCAGTGTACTGAAGGAGCTGGCAGAGGTCCTTGCAGGACCTTTGGCAGACCTATTTAATGCCTCACTACATTCGGGGTGTGTACCTCAGGACTGGAGGATGGCTCATGTGGTGTCCCTCCACAAGAGTGGTCCCAAGGATGAACCAGGAAACTACAGACCAGTGAGCCTCACATCCATCGTGGTAAGCTAATGGAGACTATCCTGAAGGAGAGGCTGGTGCCCTCCTAGAGGCCAAAGGACTACAGGACAGCAGACAGCATGGCTTCATACGTGGCAGATCCTGCCAAACCAACCTGGTCGAGTTCTATGACTGGGTAACTAGGCAACTGACAGGGCCATGCAGTGGATGTCCTGTATCTGGACTTCAGTAAGGCATTCGACTCAGTGCCACATGGAAGGCTGAGAAGGAAGTTAGTAGGCACAGGGGCGGGTGCAAAGCTGGTGAGATGGGTAGGAAACTGGCTGAAGGAAGGCAACAGAGGGTGGTGGTGGCTGAGGAGCTCTCACACCCAAGGGCAGTGGCAGTGGTGTTCCACAGGGCTCAGTGTTGGGACCAGTGTTGTTTGGGATATTCATTGCAGACATATCATGGGACATCAAGAGCAAGATCAGTCTGTTTGCTGATGATACCAAGGTAGGCGTGGTGGTGGATGACCTAGGGGGATGTGGGGGTTGCAGGATGATCTGGCAAAGCTTGAAACCTGGTCAGACACCTATGCAATCTTTAATGCCAAAAAAGTGCAAGTGCTGCATTTTGGGATGAAGAACCCAAGGAGGAGTTACCAGCTAGGGGGAGTGCAGCTAGCCCAGACAGAGGAGAAGGATCTGGGTGTGCTCATTACAGGGTCAATGAACAACTCGGCACAATGTAGGAAGGCAGCTGCAAAGGCCAACAAAATGCTAGGTTGTATTGCAAGGGGTATATCATCGAGGAGGGAGGAGGTGATTCTGCCAATGTATAGGTCATTAGTTAGTCCACACCTGGAGTACTGCGTGCAGTACTGGCGTCCGTATCTCAAGAGGGACATTAAGTTACTGGAGGGGGTGCAGCGCAGAGCAACAAAGATGATCAAGGGGCTGGGGGACTTATCATACGATAGGAGGTTGAAGGAGTTGAACATATGTACTACTGGAAGAGAGGAGAGACAGGGTGACATGACTGAAACCTTTAAATACATGAAAGGAATAAACAAAGGAAAGGTACAGAGGGGCTGTTCAAAGTAAGGGAGGGAGGGGCGACCAGGGCCATGATATGAGACTGGAGCAAGGAAGGTTCAGGAGGGAGATGAGGGAGACACTTTTTACAGAGAGTGGTGGCTGGGTGGAATCGTTACCTGCTGAAGTGGTATGCAGTAGAACAGTGGACTGCTTCAAACGAGGATGGGACAGGACAAGGGGGAGGGTTAATGAAGGGGAAGGGTGGAAGGGAAGGGCAGCTGCAGAATAAGGGGTGCTAGCTGTACATTCGAGCAGACTTGATAGACCTCTAGGCCTTTATCTGCTGGCAAATTTCGTATGTTCGTATGTTTATACATATTAGAACTACTCCATCATTATCTTCCTACTCAACGACTCTGCTCTTCAGATGGATTTCTTCATGATGTTCCCACAACCAAACTGGTCACCTTCGGTGATTGAGCCTTTTCCATCCACAGTCCCAGTGTTTGAAATGGACTCCGGCTGGCAATCCGAGCATGCACTGACACAGAGTCCTTCAAAAGTAAACTAAAGACCCATCTATTTCAACTTGCTTTTAACTTGTTGAGTCCAGGTGGCCAGTTTGAGTCAGGTTCGGCAATGGATGGTTCCAACCCCATATGGCGGCTACTGGTCCCAATTACCCTGGCCATTTTAATAACGTCCTGCCTTTGCTCAGTGCCTTGAAATTAGTAAGAACTATAGAAACTGTATTTATTATTATTACTTGCATGTGCAGATGTTTGGTATAGCTGGCCCCTGGCCTACCACTTTTTCTTTCAGTTTTAGGCGCCAAGCAATATGCATAAATAAGCATCTGTATATCAGCACTCAAAAAGCCTTAGCAAGTGTACTTTAGCCAGATGACAAAATGGTCTTCACATGGCCACAATTCTATATCAGACTTCTGATTTTAAGCACTTTTTTAAAAAATATACCGGACCCTCAATAGAAGGCTGTACTGGGAGCAAGCATCTTGAGTCTTACAGTTTTGGGAGGCAGTATAGTGCAGTGGTTTAGTGCTCTGACCTACAACTCTGGAGACCAGGGTTTGAATCCCACAGCCCCCACTTGTATACTGTGTGACCATGAGCAAGTCACTTAACTTCCCTGTGCACCTGAAAACAAGCTTTCAGCTTAGTGTGCTACTCCCGATTAAACAATTGGACAGTGAGATACTGTTGTAATGAGCTTCAATTAGACATAGTTACATAGTATTTGAAGGTCAGAAGGGGCTCTAGAAACAGACAATGATGACAGAAAAAGATCAGCGGTCTATCCAGTCTGCCTCAGCTCCATATTTAGCCCTGACACTTAGCCCTCCCATCCTTTCTCCTCCCAGTGTCTGCTACCCTGAGCCCCACTACACCTTTCATTCTGTGCCACCTGTGCTTCAAATCACAAATGGTTTTAGCATCCACCACTTCAACTGGAAGACGGTTCTATGGCTCCACCACACTTTCTATAATATAATATTTCCTCATGTCCCTCCTGCACGTTTCCACTCCAGTCCATGTGATTACAAACTAGTATTCAAGCTAAACAGTTACTCACAGTTCACCTTGTTAATTCCCTCCAGGAAGTTGAAGATCTCTATCATATCTCCCTCTCCCTTCTGGTCTCCAGCAAATATATGTTCAGTGCCTTGAAGTGCTCCTCAATTATTCTCTCCGTCCTAGCCCAAAGTGTCATGTTTTGTACCCACTTTCTCCTGAATTGTATTGCTCAAATGTAAAGCTTCTGTTTACCACATTGTTTTACATCTGTCTTATTGCTGTATTGCTTAAAGTAGTGCTTATGTTTACTGCATTGTTTTACCTCTGTCCAATTGTTTTGCTGTTGTATCACTGTTATGTAACCTCCCAGGTCACTCCTAAAAATAGGCAGTGTTTGTTTAGTGCACTTACCCTGTCAACAAAAACTAAATTAAATAAATTCGGGCTTGCCCTGTTGACCCTAAATCATTTTTGTTACCCTTCGTTTCTCTGTCTCCAGCCTATCCCTGTCCTTCCTGAGGTGAAGGCTCCAGAACTGGGCACAGTACTCCAGGTGTGGCCTCACCAATGATCTATATAAGAGAAGTATTACCACTTCCCTTCTAGCATCAATACCCCTTCCAATACATCCCAGCATCCTAATCGCGTTTCTGTATGCCTTATTGCACTGACTCAATGGTTTGAGGGAGTCACCGACGATAGCTCCAAGGTCCCGTTCCTCAGCCACAGTGTTAGATCTCACTCAACCCACCCAGTATTCTGTCCTGGGGTTCTTATTCCCTAGGTGCATTACCTTGAGCTTGGCCATCACACTGGTGCCCCCCATTCCCTATTTCATTATGCATCAGTTAATAGGAAATCCCTGTTAGTCAAGGTACAGTAATCTTCTATCAGAAAGAGCCTTAAAACAGAATGCCTTATAGAGAGGGTCCAGTATAAAATGGAAACATTTGTGTACAGTGGATGATGCAAGTTTGAAAGCCCATGAAACGCGCTTTCAAATTAAGTATTGGGCTCACCTGTAGCCGGAACTATTTCAGAGATATCAATGAATGACTCTGTTTAATATTGCAGAACCAGGATTTGTTAGTTGGCAAAAAATGTCATTATATAATTGTTTAGCAAAAATGTATTTCTGACATCTTCAGATTCCTCCTGTGTGAATTTTACCTCTCCACAGAGCACTGATGAGACCCCACGTGGAGTACTGTGCTCAGTTCTCGAATCCTCACCTGAGGAAAGTTAAGAACAGGCTGGAGACAGTGCAATGTAGGGTGATCAAAATTATTCTGGGCCAGCAGGGCAGATTTTCCATGGAACAAACTATTTAGCATAAGTAGTGAACTACCGCACAGGAGGAATGAGTGGAAACTGACGGGGGTGGGCGGGAGCTTAAAGAGTGCTAAAAGCATCAATTGTTTCAAACATGTCCTGGACACAGTGAAGGGCTTAGTGGTTGCCCTGGGTGATAGTAGTAGGCAGCATGGAGATAGACAGTGTGGGTTAAAGCCCTATATGGACAATAGGTCCCAGGTTTGTTACAGTGTTATGCGCAGATTGGATAAACCAATGGTCTTTTGTTGCCACCACTGAATCTTTTTTGTTACCCTGTGCTGTACTATCTCCAGCTTATCCCTATCCCTCCCGAGGTGAGAACTCCAGAACTGGGCACAGTACTCCACGTGAGGCCTCACCAAGAATCTACATACGGGAATTACCACCTCTTCCCTTCTGCTAACCATGTTGCTAAATACTGCTACTTTAATACTATAGTACATTGCAACCATTTTTAAAACATTATGATGTCATTGAGGAACAAGCTGTGCTTGACTCAGTGTGGTTAGACACAGCATGTCCCTTGATCAGGGACAGCATTAACATGCACCAGAAGGGCAAAAGTTGTATCCTGCATAGAAATGATCCCTTTTCCCTCTGACAGTGGGTCCAAATTGATGCACCTACTCTGCAGGGTATTATAGCTGGCATAGTATTGCAAAACATTATGCAAAACGGGGTAATGCTAACCATTTACTAACATACTAACATACCAGCAGAAATAGGCCTAACGGTCTTTCGTGTCTGCTCATTTTGTCAGCCCCCACCCTGGGTGCTGACCTTGCTGTCCCCCTCGCCTTCTCTGGCTTCTCCCTTCCCAGTTCCGGATATTCTTGCTGCATTGGATTTTGCTTCCAGAGCCCTTCCCCTGTACCTGTCCCACCCCCTCTTGAACCCCTCCACTGTCTCTGCCTCCACCAGCCCCCTAGGTAGTGCATTCCATGGCTCCACCACCCTCTCAGTGAAGTAGCACCTCCTCCTTTCTCCCTGAATCTTCCCCTCCAGCTTCCACCCATGCCCTCTAGTGGCCCCTTCTCTTCCTTGAGCACCCTGACTGTTCCTCCTCATTTACCCTCTTCATGTACCTGAAGACCTCTATCATGTCCCCCGGTCCCTCCTCTCTTCCAATGTGTACATATTTAGCTCTTGAGCCTCTCCTCATAGGTTCTGTCCCCAAGCCCCAAATCATTTTGGTTGCCCTCCTCTGGACCCTCTCCAGGAGGTTAATGTCCCTCTTAAGTGTGGCTCCAAATCTGCACGCAGTACTCAAGGTGCGGCCTCACCAGCAGTTATACAGAGGGAGTATCACTTCTCCTTCTGGAGGTGATCCCCTAGCGATGCATCCCAGCATCCTGTTGGCCTTGGCTGCTGCCCTCCCACAAGTCTCAGAGTTGTTCATCTTGACATCCACCACCACCCCAGGTCCCTCTCAGCCATCGAGACTTGTAGCATTTCCCCAGGGTGTACACTTGGCCTGGGTTTCTGCCCCAGGTGGAGTACCTGCTTTCCCTGCATTGAACCTCAGCTTCCACTTTCTAGACCATCTTTCTAGAGCCTCCAGGTCCTCTGCAGGGCCACCCTCCTCCTCCCCATCCACCACCGCCTCAGTTTCGAGTCATCTGTAAAGAGACTCATCTCACTCCTGATTCATGTCCTTATGTCAGATACGTGGATTTCCAGAAATGCACAGCAGTAGATCATATTAACCATTTTTGCATGACTCCACGGCACAGTAAACAAAATAAAGATAGATATATATATATATATACATATATTTTTTTTTATTTTGCTAAACATTCTGTGCCAAGTGCTATGCATTTCACAGCTGATTAGCACTTTCACGTGTCAAACTGCTAATCAAAATCTTTGGCTTATATAATACCCTGCTCTATTACAATATGCAAAGGAAGGAAACGTGAACTGTTCAAAAATGCGCCACAGATTATGTTTTTGACCCAGTAGGTTCCTGTTTAGAACCACATATTTTACACTAGTGGGTCCAATTTGACCCATGTTTCAAACTCTCCAGCACTGTCACTGATCTCAATAACATCATGTTGTAAAAATGATTGCAATACCCCAGGAGTAGGCACCTCTGTTTATATGTTCAGCACGGCTCAGTCTGTGTAACTGTAGAATCTGTAGTTTGTCAGTCAGGTGTGTATCGACCTATGTACCCGACATACCCCATTTACAGTTCTGCTTATTGTATCTCTATTGAGAAATCTCAATAAAAATGATAAAATAATTAAAACGTTTATAATGTAGTATTACTATTGAACAGACTTGGTTGTCTGTATCGCAGGAGTGCTTCCAACTATAGATGAGCCTAATATCTCATTTGAAAGAGCTTTTTATGGGCTTCAAACTATGATGGCCACTGGGTAAGAATGTGTCTTTTTTTTTTTTTGTTGTTGTTATTAACAGCCCTTTGAATTAGCGTGACCATGGGTGGTCCTTTGTTTAGTTGGGCCCAGTAGAGCAGCAGCTGTGCACTGCACTGCACTACCAACTGGAAGGGTTCACCTGCGAGCCCCAGAATTCCACTCTGGGGTGACAGAGACCCACTCATCATGGAAGTAAGGGGTTTCTGCTCCTGGAAAGGGGAACTGAGTGCCAGGCATTCCAGTCTGCCAGTGACCACTTGCCCATGTTCCAAGCCTTGTGGAAGGGTGGAGGTGAAGAAAAGGTTATTCCTTGTAGTAGCTGTAGTTCTTCCAAGGGATGAAACAAGCTATCCTCACAAGTTGCAGCATTCATGGGATGGGGGTTTGCCCCAGAGACTAAACAGCACTTATTGAACAAGCCCAGAAAACTAAAATGATAAGTCAGTATTAGGATCTGTGGATGGTGTGGTTGACACAAAAAAGAAACTTACCTTTTTTATGGCGACAATTTTATTTGTATTCTTGTCTCTTGCTTTGTAAACTGTGGCAAACTATGGGAAATAAAAACTACCATTACAAAATTGCATGTGAGCTCATTTTCTAACAGCTTTTTCTACTGTGCTGCAAACTTTTTATGAAATTAATATAAACAAGGGTCATGTTTTACCAATCACCAATCTCACAACTTATGAAAACACATTTCCAGTAAAAACAAGAGTTTTCTTTTTTAAATTAGGTAGATTTCTTTCTTTGCACCTCTTTTTCATGTTATGTGCATTCATGTCTACGGTCTAATGCCTTATTTGAAATGAAAATGTGAAGCAGAATTAGGAAAATATCATAGATAATTGTTTGGTGTTGTATTGGTCCATGTACAAACAGATGAACAAAGTAGGTGACCGATAACGTTTTGTTGGACCAACAAGAAATTTCAGAACACAAGCTTTCAGACTTACACAGAGCCCTTCATAAAGTGATGGCAGTTTCTACAAAAATCATTACTGTTTTTTTTTTTCCAGTGGATAGTGCTGCCTACTTACAGCAATTAACACATACAAGAAAAAATTACTCACCTTAGTAATGTTGTTTCTTCTAATGGAGTCTTGCTATATTATGACAATTGCAGTATGACCGCAGGTTAGAACTGCTCCGAAGGTGATATAGTTAACTTTCCATGCAGGCATGGAACTTGGAGCGCGAGCTCAGTTGAAAACTCTGTCTGTTGTGCTTCAAAGGCAAACTGTCAGATCTTTACGAGCTAAAACTCACTAAGGTTCTGTGTGGAAGCTGTAAACCTACACTAGCCAACTGGCTACTAACATAAACACTCATTTTGGCCTAAAACAAAGACTCAAGTCAGGAGACCCAAAATGCAAAACACAACACCAATTCACCCAAAAAGTAGGTGAAAACAACAATGTGGCATCAAAAGTGCCATCTCTGTACTGCCCACCCACATCCCAAAACAGAGGTTCTGAGAGGGGCAGGCAAGGAGGAGGTCATAATATAAAGACTCCATTAGAAGAAACAACATTACTAAGGTGAGTAATTTTTTCTTCAAACAACATGAAGTCTTGCTATATTACGACAATGCAGACTACACAGCAGTACCCCATGGAGGAGGACAGAACCTACTTAGGAAATAGGATCTGAAGCATGGTTGTGCCAAACCGAGCATCACTCCTAGCCTGGATGTCCGGGGTAATGCTTGGTAAAATGTGAACTGCTTTCCAGGTAGCTGCTTGACATATTTCTAGAATAGGAATGTCTCTGGCAGCAGCCAGAGAAGCAGCTGTACCTCTGTAGAGTGAGCCCTCAGGCCTGAGGGAGGAACTTACCCAACTTCTCGTAGCAGAATTGATACAACAGACAATCCACCTGGCAATGGATCTTTTAGTGGCTGGCTTCCCTTTACCAACTTCGCCATAGGTAAGGAACAGTTGGAAGGAGTCAAACCTATGACCCTTGGTACGCTCTATGTAGTAACTAAGGGCTCTCTTCACATCTAGGCTGTGCAGCCTCCTCTCCCCAGAAGAGGAGTGGTCAGTGAAGTACACTGGAAGAGAAATAGTTTGATTAAGGTGGAAATCTGAAACCACCTTAGGCAGGAACTTTCTGTTAGTCCGAAGGACCACCTTATCTCTGTGAAAAGAGATAAATTCCTGCTCCACTGACAACGCTTGTAATTCACTTATGCATCTGGCAGAGGTGATGGCTACCAGAAACACAGTTTTCCAAGTCAAGTACTTGAGCTCAGCAGATGACAAGGGCTCGAAGGGGGGGTTGCATAAGCTGAGCAATGCAAACATTAAGATCCCAGGCAGAGGCAGGATCTCTGAATGGAGGGTTGGTGTGAAACAACCTCTTAAAAAACTTGGAAAATACAGGATGAGCTGAAAGAGAAGAGGATTTACCTGCTGAAATAAAAGCAGACACAGCTGCCAAGTGCACCTTGAGGGTAGCTGGTCTCAGCCCCAAAGAATTCAGGTGGACCATATAATCCAGGACTGTGGGTAGATCAGCAGAGACTGGGGAAATATGCTTTTCCGAGCACCATATGGAAAATCTTTTCCATTTGGAATTGTAAGTAGCCCTGGTGGAAGGCTTCCTTGAGGCCTTCAATATATCCATTACACCTTGGGAAAGGTGTAAATCAGCAAACTCTAACTCTTCAAGAACCAAGCCTTGAGATTGAGAGATTTGAGATTCGGGTACCAGACCCTTCCCTGGGCACAGGTTAACAGATTGTGATTCCTGGGAAGGCACAGGGAGGATGGACTGCTAAGGACAGCAGGAGGATACCAGGGCTGTCTGGCCCAACCGAGCTATCAGAATGACTTTGCAGGATTGGGATCTGATTTTGACTAGCACTTTGAACAGGAGAGGAAAGGAGGGAGGCATAGAGAAACTTCCTCCCAACTGAGGGCTAACCATCCAGTAGAGAGCCCAACACTGGGGGCCTGCAGCAAAAAGAGGAAGCTAGTGATTGTCTGGGGCTGCAAAAGATTCATCTCATGGGTGCCCCATCTGGCAAACATTACTCCCAAGACTAGGGATCCAGTGACCACTGTGGTGGCCCTGGGAAACTTGCTGAGAGCATCTGCCAGGACATTGTCCTTGCCTGGGAGGTGAACTGCCGGAAGAGAGGTGTTCACGGAGTAGGCCAGAGACCATAACCCATCGCTCGTGCACAAGGTCAGAGACCAGTGCCCCTTGCTTGTTGATGTACCACATTGTAGTGGTGTTGTCTGTTCTGACCTGAATACTCTTGTTCTAAACAGATTTGGAAAAACTTGAAGTGCTAGAAAAACTGCTCTGAGCTTCAACAGGTTGATGTGGCAGGGATTCCTGGGAGACCACAGACCCTGGGTGGTGAGGTCGCCATGTGAGCTCCCCAGCCCAAGAGGGATTCGATCTGTAGTAAGGATTAGAGAATGAGACTGAGTGACAAAAGGAACCCCTTGTCTCAGGTTGGTCTGATCCTGCCACCACTGTAGGGCTTGGATCAGGGTTCGAGTTACTGGATCAACTTGGTAAGAGGATCCTTTCTTTGAGACCAAAAGCTCTCAAATGGAACTGATGTCCCTCCTCTGAACTCTTGCTCCTGCACAACTGCTGTGGAAGCAGCCATGTGTCCTAGGAGCTGCAGAAAATGCCTTGCTGGCCGGAGACCTGCAGGGTAAATGAGGAGGCCAGGAGACCAGGGTCTTTGCCCTGTCTAGGGAAAGAAGGCCCTGGCTTCCTGTGTTCAGTTCTGCACCTATGAAGGTAAGAAGCTGGACAGGCTCCAGAACTGACTTTGAGAGATTCAGAAGGAAACTGAGAGGTAAGCAGTTGCTGCGTTATTCGAAGGTGTAATTTGACCTGGTCTGGAGACTGGCCTACTAAGCCAATCGTCCAGGTAAGGAAAGATGGCAATCTTTGCCTTCTTAGGTAGCAACTGCTACTGCCAGACATTTGGTGAATACCTTTGGGGCAGAAGTGAGGCCAGGGCATTGCTCTGAACTGGTAGTGGCCTGAGGGCAGCTCAAACCTGAGGTACTTTTGATGGGAGCTTCTGATGGGAATATGGAAGTAGGCATCCTTGAGGTCCAGGAAGCTAGCCAGTCCCCTGGCCTTAGAGAGGTAGGATAATTCCCAGAGTCACCATTTTGAACTTTGGCTTTAAAGGTGCTTGTTTAAATATCTGAGATCCAGGATGGGCCGCCATTCTCCTGTCTTTTGGGGTAAGGAAGTACCTGGAGTACAAACCTTTGCCCTGGTGTAGGGGAGGAACCCTTTCCACAGCTCTGAGAGCCAGGAGGGTGAGACCTCTGCCTCTGGGGCAAGTGCCTCTGATGGAGTTGCAGGTGGAAAGATCTGGTTCTCAGCTTTGGAAATTTTTGGCCTTGAGAACCAGTCCTGGCTTACTACTTCCAGGACCCACTTGTCTGATGTTAAAGACTTCCAGTCCTGGACAAAGTAAGCCAGCCTGCCCCTACAGGTAGAGGAGAATTGGCCCTGGCAATCCCATCAGGGTGCCTGCTGCAGGGGCTTTGGGCTGAGGGGTGGAAGCAGACCTGCTTGTACCCCATCTGCCTCTCCCTCTAAAGAACCCCCTCTGAGCATAGGCGGAGGAGGAAGCTTGGGCTTGGTAAAAAGGCCTATGAAAAGGCCTGCCCCTGCCCCTGGGAAGCTGCTTTTGAGGAGTGGCCTGCCTTTCCTTGGCATGGGCACTCCTATAGGTGGTCCTATATTCATCCATTTTCTTCATGTAATTCTCTGTTTGCTCCCCAAACACAGAATTTCCCACAACAGGAAAATCCATGGCCTTAGACTGGGTATCCTGAGACAGGGTAGTACATCTGAGCCAAGCCATCTCCATGCCACAGATGTAGCCATGACTCTTGATGAAACATCATTAGAGTCCACTGCAGCATGAAATTGCACCATGGATGCCTCAGTACCATCCATAGCCAAATGTTCCAGCTCCCTGGCAAGCTGGTCAGGACTCTTTGCTAGGGCCAGTACAGTATCCCATCTGGATTTCTGGTACCTAGCAGCATATCATAATTTGCTTGTCTGAGTCCCAAAGATGCTGCCATGTACTGTTTCTTTGCCATAGCATCAATCTTCCTGGAGTCCTTCTCAGGGGTGTGAAGCTAGGGAATATTAGCCTTGTCACAGGCTGCAGCCTGCACTACCCCACATGGCTGCATTGCTGAGTGAGGAAATCAGTGTCGGAGCCTGATAAGGTATACCCTTGTCCATCCTTTTATCCACAGGAGGTATAGTGTGAGGAGTTTTAAAACTTTTACTGTCTGTTTCAAAAGATTTATGCAAAGGAATAGACAGTCTCCTAGACTCTGGAATTTCCATCATTTCTACATAGTCTGGCTCCTCTTGGTCATCAACAGCTTCCTCAATAGGGAGCTGGAGAGTTTCAGCAACTTTTTTATAAAACATGAAATGAGAAGGGGACTCAGAAAGTCTTGGAGGAGAAACCCCTAGGGGTCTATCTGGAGAGATGTCCGGATCAATGGGCACATCCAGATCTTCAAAACCATATTCACTCTCCTCATATTCCTCTTCCCCCTTCCCCAGTTCATAAAAATCCTCAAAATCATAATCTTGAACCGGTGGAACCGGCCGAACCGAACGCTTACCAGAAGGTGTCGGTTTGGTCGGCACCGGAGAGAGAGAGACTGGACAATTTGAACTGCTTTAGCTATTTCCTCAGCAGTTGGGGAGAGAACTTTTGGCTCTACACTAGCTGACTTTCTAGTCCTTTTTGCTGGAACCGGCTCTTTGTTTGCCCGAAGAAGCATCGCCCTGGTCAGAGGGCACTCCCTCCGGTTCGGTTGGTACCGAACCGGGCTGGCCATCTGGGTCAGCGGAGTTTTTGGCCTCCCTTTCCCTGAGCCTACCAACTCTCTTATCTATGGTGGCAGCAGGGAATTGTGACAAATCTGGCAGTCTGAATTGAGGTGGTCAAACCCCAGACAATAGACACATGTGGTGTGTGGGTCAGCCGTAGCAAAAGTTTCCCCACAAACACTACAGTGTTGAAACCCAATGGGTCCGGTTTTTCTTTTGGGTTTCTCAGACATAATGCCAGCCTAATCAACTTGCCCGTTCACGGCAATCCACCAAGCAAGACACCCTTATCGGTTCCCAACCGTTATCGCAGGAGTCGTGGAAAAACACGTAATGAAATCCGTTTTTAGAACCGATAAGAACGGAACCGCATCTAAAAAGGACTAGTAGATTTAAATATAACCTGATCGGTTCAAACCGAACCGATAACAAATTACAAGTTCCACACAGAAAAACTAAATGTAAACCTATCTATTACTTACATTACCAGACAGAGCTTGAACCGACCGTTGCAGTTTAATTTCGGCTAAAAACCAAAAAATAATACTTTTAAACCGAGAAAATGAACCGAGCAGAAGGAGAAATCTCCGGAGAGACTGTTCAGTGAGGCGGAGTAAAGAATCTGACAGTTTGCCTTTGAAGCACAACAGACAAGAGTTTTCAACTGAGCTCGCGCTCTAAGTTCCATGCCTACATGGAAAGTTAACTATTTCACCTCCGGAGCAGTTCTAACCTGTGGTCATACTGCAATTGTCATAATATAGCAAGACTTCATGCTGTTTGAAATTGCAGGCGCTGTAATGTCAAAAGACAAGAAGGCTGTCAGAAGATGTTAAAAGTAAATCTACCATCATGTAATGTAGCCAGGTCACCAATGATTCAGAACAATTGAGAGGGGGGAAGGAAAGAGAGAGAGAGGGATAGGCATTTATAAAATGGGTACAAAGAATGTTAGCCACTGATCAGATAGTCTGGCACCTGTACTTTTACCTAAGCCTAACTCACAGGGGAAACAAACTTTGGCCAGTGACAATATGGCTGTTAATGCATTAACCTGATAAGTAATATAGAATAATGTGACACTTATTAGTATTTACTTGTATTGTTGTGATGTAAAATTCCCACATTTGGCGTCCCAGTGGCGCTGAGGTTGAGGCACTGGGCGCCACACCTCGTGCCACGCCCGGCGAGCCCAGGTTCGAGGCCAGATGTTGCGGGGTGATGGAGGGGGAAGAGATAGGCGCTGAAGACTGCCTCTCTTCCCGGGAGAGTGGAGGCGCCGTCATGGAGCAACTCTGGCGGTGGCTGGAGGATCGCCAACTGAGAAGTGCGGCGATGCCTTGTGTGGTGTAGCCACGGCACTATGTTACCTTAAGCGATGGCCCGCGGAGAGATGGGGAACAAAAAAGAGATTAAAAAAAAAAAAAAAACATTCCTGGGGATGGATGAAGGCACCTCGACCTTCCATAGCCCACACTCCCAACTCCGGGCTATCTCCTCTCCACTCCTGACTCATGTGCTAGGCACTTTGCCCCATAAAGATAGAGCACCCTGGGCGGATATGGCGGCCCTACCTCCGGAGGGTTCAGACCTGGAGGTGGTTCTTGGTGACATGAGGGGAGAGGAGTGGTCACGGAGGGAGGTAGAGGCTGGGGAGTTCCCGAGGCTGCTGGAAGGAGTTCTCCAGGGTTGGAGATAAAGTTTAAAAAAAAAAAAAATAAATAATCCCACATTTACTAGATTACAGGGGAAAAAACTTATGGAGCATGGATTCAGCTACCCTCCAGGAACTACCTGAAATGGGGTGGGAGGGTCAAGCAGCTGATATGCAATGGTATAGATTCTGTCACAATATATAGCACTACATTACAGCTGTGCTGTAGTCATAGAAACATAGAAAGTGTCTGCAGATAAGTACTGCCAGGCCCATCCAGTCTGCCTGTAGGCTCTATACACTGTATGTGGCCATTGACTTTATATGATCAATGGCTTTTCATCACTTCCTCCCCTCTCAAGGTTCCCTTGTGCCTGTCCCAGGCATGCTTAAACCCCTCCACTGTGCCTACCCCACTACCTCCTGTGGCAGACTATTCCAAGAGTCAACTACCCTTTCTGTGTAGAAAAACCTCCTCACATTACCTGTTAATCTACCCCCCTCCAATTTCATATTGTGCCCCTTTGTTCTAGTATTTTTTCTACATTGGAAAAGGTACCCCACCTGCACCTTGTTTATGCCCTTGAGGTACTTGAAAGTTTCAATCATGTCCCCCCACTCTCTCCTATTGAGGTCCCTTAGTCTCTCCTCATATGTTTTGTGGTGCAAGCCCTGTACCATCTTTGTCACCCTTCTCTGGATAGTCTCCATCTTATTTATGTCCTTGAGCAGGTGTGGCCTCCAGAACTGCATGCGTACTCCAGGTGATGCCTCACCAATGTTTTATACAATGGCTTTACCACCTCCTGCCTCCTGTTAGTGATACCCCTGCCTATGCACCCTAGCATGCCACTGGCCCTCCCGCCACCTTTGTGCACTGCTTTGATATCCTAAGGTCATCAGAGATGATAACCCCAAGTCCCTTTCCTCCATCGTGACAGTCGGCTCTCCCCCCCCGACCTGTAGCTCTCTTCAGGGTTCCCTCTACCCAGGTGTGCATTATTTTGCACTTTTTTGCATTGAACCTCAGCTGTCATATCTCCAACTATCTTTCAAGCTTCTCCAGATCCCGCTTAATTTTCTGCACCCCTTCTGGAGTATTCACCCTGTTGCAGATCTTGGTGTCATCTGTAAACAAGCAGACCTTTCCTTCCAGCCCCTCTGCAATATCACTAATGAAGACATTGAACAGGACTGGTCCCAGTACTGATCCCTGCAGTACCCCGCTGGACACCCCCTTCTCCCCAGACTGTACCCCATTTCCCACAACCCTCTGTCTCCTGTTAACCAGTTCCTAACCCAGTTCATCACCCTGTCTCCAATGCCCAGACTACACATTTTGTTAACTAGCCTTCTATGTGGGACGGTGTCGAAGGCTTTGCTGAAATCTAGGTAGGGGACATCTACTGCCCCTCCCTGATTTACTTCCCTAGTCACCCAATCAGAAAAATCTATCTGATTCATTTGACATGATCTTCCTTTTTTTAATTTTTTGTTTTATTTAATATGCTTTTTCTGCCTCCAGACGCCCAGTACAGGAAGTAGGCTGTTGGTTAACTAGAATCTGCAGCTTATCCAATAGGTAGGGAAATGGGCAGACTGGGTGGGCCAAGTGGTCCTTATCTGCCATCAAAGTCTATGTTGCTATGTTTCTACTAACCCTTCCCTTCAGCTTTCACTCTCTCATAGTGGCCGTGACTCCCTGATACCCCCTGGCTTGCCCCCCAGGGTGGGGTAGCAGCATGGGCCCACAGTGCCACATCCAAGAGGACAGGTCAGGGAGCCGGCCTGAGACAGCCAATTGAAGCTGAGGGCAGGCTTCAGCAAGGGTGGCCGGCAGCTATTTTCTAAGCTGCCCCGGGTCAGGTATATGCAATGACATCTAGCGTCCGCCCCACCCCTCATACGTGTTGGCACAGGTCGCCTGTGTTTCCCCTGGCCTCGGGTGCCGGATACTCTACCCCTTCAACTCTCCGGAGAAGGAGAGCAGTCCATAGGATGCTCAATCCTTCTCCCCCGGCTGGCCCTCTGACTCTCCGGGTCTAGAACCCAGGTTGCCGGTGTCGCAAGCAGAAATCCAACTGCTGCGCTGGTGGGCCAGCTCACATGACCTTCCTGCTGTCTGCTGCAGCCCCCACACTGTGGATTAAATTGCCTGCTGAACTCTGCTCCCTCAACACCTACTGCCAGTTCAAATCCTGCCTTAAAGACTGGCTCCTGGTGAAATCCTGCTGCCACTGCTCTCCTAGGTAGTCTTCCATTTCCTGACTGCTCATACCACCTGAGGTTCGTGCCTCTACAACTCCCCTCATGTGTTAATCCTCCAATCCCCACCTCTCCCACCCCTTCCCCTCTCCTCACCCCGCTTATCTGTTCGTCCAACTACTACTAGTAAACACTGCTTGTAATCTCTGCCACTTGCTGTATATTAGAATTGTGTATTTTGCAACCTTGTATCTTGAGTTCTATTGTAACCTGTTTTGTGTCATTGTTAAACTGTCTGCTGTTCTATGTACTGTGCTTATATTTTTAACTCTGTGCCATTGTATGTTGCCCGGGTCATGCCTGAAAATGGTCCCTGGGATCAGTGCACCTGCCTGGTTACCAAAGTCCTAAATAAACAAAATAAAAATTAATAAATCTGTGTTGCCTCAGATCCTGGGCACCCCTGGAGTCCAGGTGTGCCACTATCTCCTCCATGTTGACTGGGTGACCAAAGTAGTAGAGCAGGGAGGGGCTGTGGACATGGCCTACCTAGACTTTAGTAAGGCATTTGACACAGTCCCACACAAAAGATTAATATGCAAGTTAGCTAGCCTGGGAGTGGGTCCCAAGATGACAGCCTGGGTAAAAAATTGGCTGGAAAATAGGACACAGAGAGTAATAGTAAATGGAGTCCACTCTGATGAAAGGGGGGTTACTAGTGGGGTACCGCAGGGTTCAGTATTAGGACCAGTCCTCTTCAATGTCTTTATAAGCGACATTGCAGAGGGACTGGAAGGAAAAGTATGTCTCTTTACAGATGACACAAAGATCTGCAACAGAGTTGATGCACAAGGTGGGGTGGAAAGGATGAAAAGGGACTTGGCAAGGTTAGAGGAATGGTCAAATGTTTGGCAGCTTAGATTCAATGCTAAGAAGTGCAAGGTAATGCACCTGGGAAACAAAAACCCGGGGAAGAGTACACAATGGGGGGTGAGATACTAACAACAACAAAAATGGAAAGGGACCTGGGGGTAGTCATATCAGATGACCTAAAAGGTGGACAAGCAATGTGAAAGGGCAGCAAGAAGGGCTGGGGGGATACTGGGATGCATAGAGAGAGGCATCACCAGCAGAAAACAAGAAGTTATTATCCTTCTGTACAGACAGCTGGTCAGACCCCATCTGGAGTACTGCATGCAGTTCTGGAGACCCAGTCTTCGCAAAGACATAGACAGGATGGAAGCTGTCAGAGGAGGGCAACTAAAATGGTGCAGGGTCTGCACCAGAAGACATATGAAGACTAAAGGAGCTTAATATGTATAGCCTCGAGGAAAGGAGGGAGAGGGGACATGATAGAAACTTTCAAGTACCTCAGGGGAATCAACAAAGTCCAAGAGGTAGCATCTTTCAAAAAGAGTGTGCAAGAACAATGAGGCACAATTTGAAGATAGAGGAGGCGGCTCAGAGGTAATTTAGGAAGTATTTTTCACAGAGGGTTGTGGATGCATGGAGCGGCCTTCGGAGGAAAGTCGTGGAGTCAAAACAGTGGTGGAATTCAAGCATGCATGGGACAGTCATAAGGCAATTCTAGGGGATGGGGGTAGGAAGAAGTAGGCTGCTGGTTAACTAGGATCTGCAGCTTATCCAGTAGGCAAGGAAATGGGCAGACTGGGTGGGCCAAGCGGTCCTTATCTGCCGTCAAATTCTATGTTTCTATGTTTCCCACCACTGAGATGAGGCTGACTGGCCTGTAGTTCCCCACCTCCTACCTATTGCCGCTTTTGTGCGGTGGGACCACATGTGCCCTCCTCCAGTGCTCCGGAACCACACCAGTGTTAAGTGACTCTGTGAACAGGGCTGCCAGAGGCGCTGCCAGTTCCCTTTGCAGCTCCCTTCATATCCTCGAATGAATGCAGTCTGGCCCCATGGCCTTATCCACCTTTAGCTTTGTGAGTTCTTCCAGAACTCTCCACTGTGAATGGACTGGTGTCCACTTGTCCCCCCCCACTGCCTCTGCTACCTATCTGTGGTCCTTGACCCTCCCAAGTGAATACTGAGTAGAAGTATCTGTTCAGTATTTCTGCCTTGTCCAGATCCCCCTCATTACACTCTCCCTCCTCCCCTCTGAGCCTCACAATCCCCCCCAAGTTTTTCTTTCGCTGATGTACCTATAAAATGCCTTGTCCCCTTTTTTCACAGACCATGCTAAACTCTCCTCTGTCTCTGCCTTAGCTCTCATAACAGCCTTCCCTGCTTCCCTTAGACACAAGGTACACCTCCCTGTCCTACTTTCTTTGGGTCCCCTTATAGTTCCTGAAACTCAGTCTTTTAGCCCTGACTTTGTCCCCCACCTCCTTAGAGAGCCATAGTGGTTTCCTTCTTCTTTTCCCTTTGGCCACTATCTTAACGCATTGGTTTGTTATCCCCACTATGGCTCCTTTCGGTTTCTCCCATTGTTCCTCCAGCCACTCTACTACCTCTCCCTTCCCCAAGACAGCTTGTATACATCTACCCATTTCAGTGAAATCTGTCCTCTTAAAATCTAATACTTTTGCCCTTGCGTGGCACACTTCAGTCCACGGTGCCATGCTGAACCACACTATGTGGTGGTCACTGGACCCCAGCTGCCCTTCAACCTGTGAGGATAGCATGTTTCATCCCTTGGATGAACTACAGCTACTGGTCCATACCAGGTCCAGAATCGACTTGTCCCTGGTTGGTTCATGCACCTTCTGCCAGAGTCCAACCCTCTGCAGGGATTCTGGGATGGCTGTGCTTCTGGATGAAGCAGCCACCTGGCTGGTCCAATCCATGTCTGGCATATTGAAATACCCCAGTAGCAGGATTTCGCCTTTAGCTGCCAAGTTGTGGATGTCCTCCACTAATTCCCTGTCAACTTCCTCCCTCTGTGTCAGAGGTCTGTAGATCACCCCTGTGCGTATTGCTGTTCCATTCCCTGATTCCAGGGTAATCCACATTGCCTCAGCCTCCCCCTGTCTTTCCTGAACTTCTGTAGCCTTTATACCATCTGTAATATATGGGGCCACCCCCCCCTTTTACCCTCCCTGACCCTCCTGAACCGTGTATAGCCTGATACATTGACTTCCCAGCAATGATTAGCAGAGTACCACGTCTCTGTTATTGCTACTATGTCAAGGTCAGCACCCTGCTGATTTTTCTCCCCTCAGAGGGCTTAAAACAGCAAAGTTCACCTTTTCCTGTTTTGGCCACACCCAGCGGACCAGTAACGACTCTGTTTTCAGTGCTGGAAATGGAAAGAATTCACTGAGGTGACTCATCACCTTTGATCAAGTATCAAACATATCTGAAAGGGGTCTGGGGATATGTTTATTTTTGTTTTAAATTAAATTCTTCATGCCCTTGTATCTCCGGCCAGTTTCTCTCTGATGCTCCCCAGGCACATCCTCTGGTCCATCCTGCAGCTCCATTTGCCCCACCAAGCAGGTAAAGGGTGGGGTGGTGCACCCTAGATCGTGCATTGCATCAAGCAACAATGGTGACCGAGGAGATCAGCCCAGATATACCTGGATTTTGGCAGTGCTGTACCATGGCCAAATGATTTTCCTCCATTTCATCCTCTTGAGGATGCAGGCAGTCATGGAGGACTAATGTGGCTGTTCGTACAATGCATGCTCAGCGCGGGTTCCTGGCCGACGTCCTCAACTTCCACATGGCGCGGTCTACTTGCACTGCCACCTGTGATCATCCAGGTAGTAGTATCACAGTGAGGACGGCAGCCCTCCCTCCCTGGAGAGGGTACACTGGGATACTCAGTCCTCCTCCACCCTCCTGACTGGCCTCGATGACCCAGGCTCATTCCCAAACCAGAGTCGCAGGCGTTACGAGTAGTAGCGCTACCACTGTGCCAGTGGACTAGCTCTGGGAACGTGTTTTTTATTCTACATTATGTTGCATTTTTTCACGTTATTTAGTCTAATGCATTAGTTCTCAGACTTTGTCAAAGTGAACCTCCCCCAATCCATGGAAAAGATCTTGAGACTCCCCAAATATTAAAATAATACTGGACTTCCCCACAGAAAAATAGCAAAATTTGCACAGTACCCCAGGAATAAAGTGAAACTCCTTTGAGTAGCTGACTCATTTTATTCAGCTTACTGTAATGCCCCACTTGCAACCTCCCTTCTTAGGCTAGTCTACTTCCTCTATTTTAACTCTCGAAGTATTGTTACCTCTTGTTGCAATACCTTCATAGGTCACACTGCTTTCCCTGTTTCCTCTCTAGTTAGAATAAACTTCCTACCCACATCTGCCTCTCCCCTTTTTCCCCCTACTGTTAAGTAACTTTTCAAGAATCCTTTTGCGCCCCCTTCTCTTGCTCCTAGTGCTTCTCAACTTAACCCTTGTATTTGGGCTGTTCTGCCACTAGTCTAATTGGTCAGTTGTTAGCACTCATTTGTTCTTATTTGTTTGCACTATTGTTCATTCTGCATTGATCTGTTCTGACGTTTTTTCTAATAATATTTACTCATCTCCAGTACACCTGAAGTAAAGCCTTGCCGCGGCATGCCTTTCCTGGTCACCAATTTGTAAATAAATTCATCAATTCACTTACTATTATCCTCTTGCAGCTTGCCTCATCCATTCACACAAAATGTCAAACTTAAAATTTAAATATAGTACTTTTTCAGTCTTACTTAAGCCTTCCCTGGTACATGCTGGGGCTTCCCAAGGGAGGCTGGCCTCGCCATTTGAGAAACCCTGGTCTAATGCCTCGAGGGTGTGCAATTCACATAAATGATCCTCATGTTACTCCTGGAACAGAGTCAGGCTCTTAATTTCACTCCCAGAACTGAGCCCCCCACCGGTTCCCTCAATTTTCTCAACTGGCTAATTTACCCTTCATTAAGCAGCCATAAAAATGTGATAGATGGGTGGTATTAAGGTCTAGTGGTTCGATCACAGGCTTGGGAAATAGGAGAAACATAGGCGGAACCACCCTGGAGACCAAGCGGGTGCTTGCTCTAAACAGACGAAAGAACCACAGAAAGGCAGCACTCAAAAAAACTTGTACAGTTAACTTTTAAATAAATGAATCAAGTCAGGCCATCCAGTGTAAAAAAAAAAAAAACTAAGCCTGAACCCCACAGCACTAACCCCAGCACTTTGAGTCTTCTCGTGATTCTTCGTCAGGGGGTGTGGCTATGGTGCCCTGTCTTTCCATTTACAGTAAACATTTAAAGTCACATAGCACATTTACAGACAACATGCACCATAACACTTTGGTGCAGGCACTAACTTAGGAAAATCAAGAAATAACTGATGTACCCTGAAAAATAACCTACTGCAAGCACAGAGATAACATTAATCATAACTAAGAGAATTCACACTGGTAGCAGAGAAACACTAATACAACAAGTGAATGGGGAGGGGGGCGCTCTTCATAACAAGCACATAATCTAAGCCCATAAGAAATTTTTATAAGCATAATAAACCACTATATAAAATGTTATAGTGGGGAATGTAAAAAAATATTAACATTTGATAAATCTATAGAAAAAAGGGGCCTAGACTCAGGGCTGGGGGGGGAGGAAGGAAAAGGTTATATAGACCACAAAATTCTTATTTGTTTTTGGAAAACATTTTCTTTTCCTTCATCAATTTCACTAAACCTGATAACCTTCCTTCAAAGAAATGGTGTAATATCTAAACTGTCATTTAACCCAGCTGGTATCAATGCCTTTAATGTGTAAATCCATCTTGATTCACATCGGGATAATGTATTCACCGTCTCCACCTCGTGGGTTAGCCTTCACGTGGTCAATGCCCATGAACTGAAAGTCTGCCACATTTTTATTGTGGAATTTGGAGAAATGTACTCTAGTCGGGGTACTGGGTTCAGTTCTAGTTATTGCTCGTGTGTTCCTGCATCCGTTCTTTCAAGCTTCATTTTGTTCATCCTACATAAACCATAGGACATGTACATTTCACTATATACATCACAAATGTTGTAGAGCAGTTTATAAACTAAGAATTATTTACTCTGTTGTTTATTTTTGGGTGTATAAAAGGTATCTCCTTAGATGCAGAAATTATATATGTTGCACTGTCCACAATGAAAATACCGCGCAGGTTTCGGGGGCATCCAGCCTGGGCGAGTGACCGTAGTCTTTTTTTTTAATTTTCATACAAACCATGGATTAATTGATCCTCCACATTTCTCCCCCTGAGGAAAGTGATCCTGGGTCTTTCCCCTACTGTCATGCTTAACTTTGGCTCGCCTTTTAGGACATGCCTGTGTTTTAAGATTATTTCAGATACCTTTTGTGCTACCTGATCAAATTCGGTGACAAAAGTAACTGGTTGTTCTGTCCTATTGCTTTTTTACATTTGGGGCTTAAAAGATCCATTCTAATCAAATTTCTAGCCCTACCATGCACCTGGTCCAAAGTTTCCTCAGAATAACCCCAATTAAGGAGTTGATTTTTTAGTTCCTCACTCTGTTTTTCAAAATCCAGTAAGTTTGAACAATTTCGTCTGATCTGAACAAATTGTCCATAAGGGACAGCTTTTATGAAATGCCGTGGATGAGCAATTTTCCTGCATGTAGCAGAGTGTTGTCTGAAGTAGGTTTCTGATAAAAAGTGGAAGTAATACCCTGCCCATCTTTTCCCTCTAAAGTTAAATCCAAAAAAATAATGGACGACACATGCACACAAAAAGTGAAATTTAAGCTTACATCATTTGTATTTAAAAAATCTACAAAGGTAGAAGCTGATGCCACATCCCCCTTCCAGACAACCAAAGTAGCTACTACAAAAAGTGATATGGGGCAGATACGGGTTTCTGTTGGTACTGAACACCACAGTCTCCCCCGACCATGCCATGAAGAGACTGGCGTAAGACGGCGCCATTGTGGCATTCATAGCGGTACCTATTTTCTGTAAATAAAATTTATTGTCAAAAACAAAATCGTTACTACTCAAAATGAGGTTAATAGTTTCTAGAATGAATTCTTCAGGAAATTCTCTTGACACTAAATTCTGATTTAAGTGATATTCTATTGCTGCAAGACCAAACTCGTGTCTAATGTAAGTGTACAAACTGCAGACATCAATAGTAACCCAAATCAGTTCAGAGGACCACACCAGCCCCTCAAGTTTGGATAATATATCCATCGAATCTCGGATGTAACATGGCTGAGTAACCACTATCTTTTTCAAAAAATAAGCAACAAAACTCGAAAGCTTCTGTGTTAAAGATCCTACTCTTGAAATGATTGGTCTGCCGGGGTGGGGTTGGGGGCTGCTCTGGTCCTTGTGGATCTTAGGCAAAACACACAGTGTGGGTATTACAGGATATTCCACTTTCATAAACAATTCCTCTGTCTCAGTTATGCTACCCTCTAAGACAAATTCGTGTAAAAATAAATCAATCTTAGATTTTAAGATATTCATGGGGTTTTCTATTAATCTTCTGTAACTATCACAATCATCTAATTGTCGATAAATGTTTGATTCATGTTGCTTTTTGTTAAAAACCACTACTTTTCCACCTTCCAGGGTTTATGCGTCCCACGTGCATTATTTTACACTTCTTTTAATTGAATTTCAGTTGCCACACCTCGGGCCATTTTTCCAGTTTCCTTAGGTCCCTCTTCATTTTCTCCACACCATCTGGAGTATCCACCCTGTTGCAGATCTTGGTGCCATCTGCAAACAGGCAGACCTTTCCCTCCAGCCCTTCCGCTATGTCACTAATGAAGATATTAAACAGGACTGGCACAAGGACTGAGCCCTGAGGTACCTCACTGGTCACGCCCCTCTCCCAGGATTGGATCCATTTACTACAACCCTCTGTCTCCTGTCCCTTACCCAGTTTTTAAAACACAGTTTACCATTTTATAGTGTATGGTAGAACGCTGTTAATCTTAGGAAATCATCATTTCCTAAGGTTGTTAACCTATCGATGTGACGTGGGAAATGTCGTTAACCTATCGATGCTCGTCACGCCGATGGGTTAACAACAGTGATCGTGTCTTGGCGCCTTTTTTTTTTTTTTTTAGACGGGGAACCGACGATGAACAGCAGTTAGCGAAGGACTGAACAGCCGCGGCGGTGACTTTTTCAGAAAGTAAGAAGCCATTTTACTTTTAATGTGGGACCATACACTATAAAAAATAATGTATGGTCCCTCTAAGGGCAACGGTCACTGTTGAACGCCTAGAGGTTGCTTATGATCGTGAACCTCTCAAGCTTCGCCCGAGGTTTGCTATACGGTAGCCCTGGCAACCTCTCAACAGTTAACAGACCGGTTACCCATAGAGGACCATACATTATCCTCTATGTTGCCCATGCCCAGACTACCCATTTTGTTAACCAGCCTTTTTATGTGGGACTTTAAATGTTTACAATAAATGGAAAGACAGTACACCACAGCCACACCCTTTGATGAAGAGTCATGAAAAGACTTGAAGAGCCGGGGTTAGTGCTGTGGGTTCAGTCTTAGGTTTTTTTTGTTTGTTTACACTGGACGGTCTGACTGGATTCATTTATTTAACAGTGAACTCTGTAAGTTTTTCTGAGTGCTGCCTTTCTGTGGTTCTTTTGGGAAATAGTAAGTTCAAGTTCTAATTTCACCTGAGCCACTTACTTGCCGTTACCCTGAGCAAGCTGCAGTAGCTCTAAGTCTAAGGTTCATGAGATATCGGGAATTAGTATGGTGTTTCGCAACAGATTATTTGCTTTTGGTAACCGGGTAAATGCACTAGACAGAACTGCCTATTTTCAGGCACGACCCGGCAGAGTACAAATCAAGGAACAGGTAAAAAAACAAATACATATACAGTGTTGTATAACAGGAGATTCCAAACAGTTATACAGAGGTGCAAGGTACGTAGTACATAGAGGAGGTACATATCACACAGTATAATAGGAACAAAACAGACAAATAGGCACAATTTACTGTTAATAGTGTACAAAACATGACAGTGCTGTTGGTAAGTCAGCAAGGAGACAATTCCCAGGCAGAGACAGGGAACAAAGTGGGTAGCTGCAGCTGAGGAAGAGTGGGGATGGGAGGAATCAAGAGGCCACAGGGAAATTTAAGTTCAGGACAATGGTAGATTTGCAGGACTCCTGAGGCTAGGACATTTGCAAATGTCAAGGGAGGCGAGGTTAAACTGGGTTGTGCTCTACTTCTATTGTGTTTTTAATGTATTCTGATGCAAAGCAGTGTAATTACTTGTGTTATGGTCTTGAACTGGTACAGTTCCTTGATAGGGATCTGACATGCTGCAATCACAGTTTTAACTAACCTACCTTAGTTGTTAAGGTTTCAGTTTACACTGCCTCTTTCTGCATACCTATGTAAACTGGAGCCATTATCAGCATAATGACTGCATGTGCCCATCTCTTCCACTCCACCACTTGTCTGTTCTTCCAGTACAGAGATAAATTGTTTCTGCTATGTCAGATCTACATTAGTTGATGATAGACTTGTTCTTCAGTCACTGACACTTGCACCTGCTATGTTAAGTACTGTGTGTAGTCAGCACCATTTTTGTTTGCATGTACATGCGTGCTCAGCAAACATTTTTTTATGATGAACGGCATTTCAGAGGTGCGTCACTGCTGAGCCCACTGCAGCTCTAGTTGCAATTGGCTGATCAGTGACAGACCAATGACCAAACTCTGGTCATGACACTACTCACTGCTTGGTGGGAAGAAACTGTGTTTAGTTGAATGGAGCCAGCTGCTTCCATCAAACAGCAGCTGGCTTGTTTCATCTATAGTCACCCAGCAACCAGCTGAACAGTGCAAGGGGGGTGCACGCTCTCTCCCCCACCACACTCCTCTCTCGAGTATCCAAACAGATTCCTATTGAGTCTCCACCCAGATTCCTATTGGATGCTCTGCAGGTGGCACGCCTCATACAGCTAGTGGAAGAACCCACATGGGAGGCAGCAATATTAGATCTGGCACTCACCAATGGTGACAGAATAACAGATCTGTCAGGGGCAACCACCTAGGGACCAGCGATCACCATATGTCGTTTAGGGTAAAGGCAGTAGTAGAGTCAAGCCACACAAAATTAAGAATCCTGGTCTGGATTTCAAAAGGGTAAACTTTGCTAAAATGGAGGAACATTCTCCCCAAAATCTCCTTGCTCCAGCCAATCACCATATCTCTCAGCCCCAATGTCCTAATCATAACTGGGTCATAGTTAAAGCTGGACATCCATGATGCCTGTATCTCCATCCCAGGCTGCTCAGTCATCCGAAATGACCGACCCGCTATGAAAAAAGGTGATGGTATTGCCATGTACATCTCCTCCCCCCTCCAGTACTCCCCGTACCTAAGTTACCTATCCCACAGTCTAGTGAATCACTGATGGTACAAATCTCCCTTCCCCACTCCATTCCCATTTTTATTGCTGGCACATATTGCTGCCCCAAGTCCACCACCACTGACCTTCTAGCAGTCCTTCAATCATACGCATCGGGTGGTGAGCTCCATGTCCTAGGAGACTTCAACGTGAACTGGCTCTCCTCCTCCCACTCTAAAATCTGAAATGACATAGCTGCTCCAAACCTGATGCAACTGATCAGTTAAAGGAAAGCTGTCATTATTGTACCGTCCCGGCCCAGCCAAGTTTACCCTCCAGTTAAGCCTTTAATGTATGTTGCTGCGTTTTTCTTGCACCGCAACATATATTATTTTAACTTTTAAAATGTCACAACCCAGAAGTATGGCGTATGTAGGGGGAGCTCCATTATCTGTAAAACAGCAGCGCACTGCTCGCTTCAATACTTTTCATTGAAGTGAGCAGTGCGTCATGCACCTTTCTACAGATAGTGGAACCTCCTCACACGCGCCCATACTTCTGTCATGTACTTTTTAAAAGTTTTATTTATTTATTTATTTGCGGGTTTTACCAGGTTGGCATACTGAGTAACATGCTCGATTCCAGATGCAACCTGGGGGCTGAGACGCAAATGCAAACATGTAGGTTCACAAGAAATTGATTTTCATACATAGTGCAAAAATGGGCACTGAGAGAATTTACAGTATGTACATTAATAAATATAAACCTGGTAAGTACATAGCAGAGATTTATTTATTTATGAGTTTTACCAGTTGGCATACTGAGCAAAAGTTAAAATAATGTATGTTGCGGTGCAAGAAAAACGCTGCAACATACATTAAAAACTTAACCGGAGGGTAAGCTTGGCTGGGGCGGGATGGTACAATAATGACAGCTTTCCTTTAACCCTCCCGGCTAAACACTAAAACCCCAAATCACTCTCCAATCGACTGAGCACTCACCTCTTACCCGCATAGGATCATCGCTGTAGGTCTTCTCACCGACTCCGTAAGTGATCATCATCTAATTTACGCCGTCTGGAAAATCCACAGGCCCAAAGCCACTCCCCCTAAAACTCTGTTGGCTCGGTCGTACAAGTCTCTGGACCTCGCCCTCCTCCTAAATGATTTGGCCTCCACCAACTAACTGGTCATTCATCACGCCACTTCAATTAACGCCGCTCTAGACTTTTTCAAATCCAAGTTTCTCTTAGTTTGGGACACCTATGCCCCACTCAGACCCCATTCAGCTGGATCCGTGTGTAGGGCTCCCACCTGCTTTGGCTCACTGCAGACCTCATGGCCTGCCTACAGGTGAGGAACCAGGCATGGAAGAGTCACAAAGCCACCTGTTCCGAGTCGGACTACCAGTTTTACCGCACTCTTCAGAACGCCTGCACGAGCAATCCGTCTGACCAAGGCAAACTATTTTAAATCCACCCTCCTTACTAACTCAAATCACCTCTCTAAATTCTGGAAGGTGGTACAATCCCTCTTCCACCCTCCAGCCCCCTAAACCAACCATTAAAATGGGTAGTATCTTGCTAACAGACTCACTTGCAGTGGCAACCAAGTTTAACTCCTTTACTTTTTGTACTGCTTCACTCCTGGCCTCTCTCCCCCCCCTACTTACCCAAGCCCCTCTCCCCCTTTCTCCTTCAGCCACATTCGCCAGCTGAGTTTACATGGCCCTTCTCGTGCTAAACCCCTCTAAAGGCAAATGTCCCTCTGGACTGGACAAAAAACAGCTTTTTCTGGCGGCCCCCACCATCGCCTTCCCCCACGGCTCCCTTTTCAATCTCTCTTTCTCACTTTCCTCCATCCCATCGGAATGGAAACACGACACCGTTATCCTCCTCCTCCCAAAAGGTGGCAACTCCTCCTCCACTGGGAATTATCGCCCTATCTCCCTACTCCCCATTCTGGCAAAACTACAGGAATGTCTCGTCCTCTCCCAGATCTCCACCTTCCTTGACTCCATGTCTTTCTTCACACCTTATCAATCAGGTTACAGGAAGTCCCACTCCACCACTACCTCCCCACTAAGGCTCACTTGACTCCATGCATACCAGCATGGACCAGGGCCTCATCACCCATGCCAAATTTGTCGACCTTGCAAAGGCTTTTGACACAGTCTCACACCCCCTCCTCTTATCTATGCTTACATTAGCAGAGCTCTCAAATAAGGCTACTGGCTGGTTCTACTCCTATCTTGTGGGTAGGACACAATCTATCAAGATTGGAAATTTCATCTCCTACTTCCTCCCCATCACCACCGGTGTTCTTCAAGGCTTGGTCCTTGGCCCTCTGCTGTCTTCCATCTTCCTAAATGACCTGCCCTCTGCCTGCCCACACACATCTATCCACATGTATGTGGACGACACCGACCTGTTTACATCTGGCCCCTCAACCTCTGATGTGGCAACCAGACTTCAGCACAACTTTGAGGAAGTTCAGCACTGGTTTCGTGCAAATCAGCTTTTCCTGAATGCCAAGAAAACAGTCTCCATGACTTTTTGGCACAAGGCAGAGACTCTCTCGTCTCCCTTCCCTCACCACTTTCCACACCCTGGATGGGACAATGCTGGAGGGCTGCTCCTCTTTTAGATACCTTGGGATCTGGCTTGGCCAGCACCTCATCTTTTCTGTACATATCGATGCCATCCACAAGAAACCGAGTCCTAAACTGGGTGCCCTGTACCACAACCATGGGTGCATTCCGTTGCCGGCCCACTGTGCAATAGTACAGAAAATGATTCTCCCTATTTTTGACTACAGGGGTGTAGTCTACAGTGCCGCTCCCAAAATCTCCCTAACCAGACTGGACACCTTCTACCACTCCTTCTGACATTTCGCCCTGGACTGTCCACCCAGTAACCACCATTGTCTCCTCTACTAGTCCCTGCCCCTCCCAGCCCTACAGGACAGGAAGCAGGTGCACTGTGCTAGTCTTACAGCTAAATATTGGTCACAATCCCTGCCTGCTTATCTCTCTTCCACACTCTCCTCCACTCCCCCTCCTTCCCATGCCCTCAGGCACTTCGACTCCCAGTCCTTGTTGGTCCCTCGCATTGCTGCCTTTGAAGGCCAGGCTGCCTTCACCTACTGAATGCCTAAATTGTGGAATTCTCTCCCCTCCACCATTCACCACGCCACTTCCCCTAGCTATCTCAACACTCTCCTTAAAGACCACTTCCACTCCTCCTGATCCTGTTCCTAACCTTGCTGCTGAACTAAGTACTCGCTATCGCATACCTGCTTAGATTGGGCTACCAGCACTATTTTTAGTTGCTATACTCCTCTCTACTTGTCTTGATTATATGTATTGTATTTTAATTTATTTGATTCTGCACAGTATTTGATTCTGCACTGTATCTGTATGTAAACACACCACTGTATTAATTGCTACCCATGTTTTACTTGCACAATTTTTGTATACTTACACAATTTTCCCCAATGTTCCCTTGCCCAAGGATGCATCTGGAAATGAGCACTTGTCTGCTCAGTACGCTTTTCCTGGTAAAGCTTTTAAATAAATAAACACCAAGAAATCCTGGCAAAGGTGGAAAGGGGGTAGAGGAGCACTGGGAGACAATTAAAGGAGCCATAGCAGAGGCAACAAACTTCTATGTAAAGCAAGTCAACAAAGCAAAAAAATCACTATGGTATTCTAATGAAGCGGCAGAGAAGGTTAAGGAAAAGAAACTGGCATTCAGGAAGTACAAAGAAACACAGAGGGAGGAAGGAAGAAAGGGAATTGTATCAGACTAAACAGAAGGAAGTAGGGAAAGCAGTCAGGAGTGCAAAGGCACAAACTGAAGCAAGAATAGCACAATCAGTAAAAGAAAGAGACCAAATTTTCTTCAGGTATATCAGGGCGAGAAGAAAAAAAAAACAGTGGCAGGACTGTGAAGCTAAATTAAGGGGTGGAGGAGAAGAGGGATGGGCAGAGGAGGATCTAGAACAAGCAGACATTCTGAATAAATACTTTTGCTCAGTATTTACAAAAGAAGGGGAGGGACCAAAATTAGACAGTAGAAACACACAGGGTGGAGAGGTGGACATCAGTCCATTCATGGAGGAGAAAGTCCTAAAGGAACCCTCAAAACTAACAATGGACAAGGCAATAGGACCAGACGGGATGCATCACAGAATACTGAAAGAACTCAGAGAGCTACTAGGGGCACCACTGATAGCCTTATTCAACAAATCAGTGGAGGAGGGAGTGGTGTCAAAGGACTGGAGGAGGGCAAATGTGGTACCACTACACAAATGTGGGAGCAAGGTGGACGCTGGGAAATACATATCAGGCAGTTTGACCTCAGTGGTGGGGAAAATAATGGAACTGATGCTAAAAGAAAGGACTGTAGCATATCTTGAGGACAGCTGGGCACAAGACCCAAAGCAACACAGATTCACAACTGGTAGATCTTGTCAAACAAATCTAATAGCTTTCTTTGACTATGTAACCAGGGTGGTTGACGGGGGTGGCATTGACATGGCCTATCTAGATTTTAGCAAGGCATCTGACACTGTCCCACACAGGAGGCTACTAAACAAGTTGACCAATCTGGGAGTTGGTCCCAAGGCAGTAAACTGGGTCAGAAACTGGCTGAGCGGTAGGACACAGAGGGTGACCAGCAGGGTGCCACAGGGCTCAGTAATGGGGCCAGTCCTCTTCAGTGTCTTCATTAGCGACATTGCAGAGTGGCTGGAAGAGAAGGGAAGCCTCTTTGCAGACGGTTAAGATCTATAATAGGGTGGACACTCCAGATGGGGTCAAAAGAATGAGAGGAGACCTGGGCAAGTTGGAGGAATGGTCAAGAGTGTGGCCGGTTAAATTCAATACCAAAAAGTGCAAGATCATGCACTTGGGCCACAGGAATCCTGGGGAAGAACAAAAGATTGTGGGGGGGGGTAGATACTAACAACAACAAAAATGGAAAGACACCTGGGAGTAATCATAATGGATGACCTTAAAGTAGCCAAGAAATGTGAGAAGGCAGTGGGGAGGGCCGGAGGGATGCTAGGGTACATAGGCAGAGGCATCACTAGTAGAAAGCAGGAGCTTGTGATGCCACTATACAGACAATTGGTGAGACCACATCTAGAATACTGTGTTCAGTTCTGGAGACCACATCTCCTGAAGGACAGACAGAATGGAGGCGGTGCAGAGACAGGCAACACAAATGGTTAAAGGAATGCACCAGAAAACATATGAGGAAAGACTGAGAGACCTCAGTATGTATATACTTGAGGAAAGGAGGGAGAGGAGGATATGACAGAGACATTCAAGTACTTCAAGGGGATAAACAGAGTTCAGGGGGGAAGCATCTGTCAGAAAAAGGTAAGCACAAGAACCAAGGGGCATAGTATGAGGCTGGGGGAGACTGGGTGTAACATGAGGAAGAATATTTCACAGAAAGGGTGGAGAATACATGAAACTGCCTCCCTGCAGAGGTTGTAGGGGTAAAAACCATAGGTGAATTCAAAAATGCATGGGACAGACAGAAGGCAACCATAGTGGTAGGAAAGAGAAGGTAAGCTGCAGATCATTTAGGATCTGGAGCTTATGTAGATAGGGATTTGGGCAGACCAGGTGGGCCAA
The DNA here is from genome assembly GCA_016271365.2 of Neoceratodus forsteri. NCBI lineage: Eukaryota > Metazoa > Chordata > Ceratodontiformes > Ceratodontidae > Neoceratodus > Neoceratodus forsteri. Next base: position 1,072,606,796 of record CM057454.1, on the reverse strand, counting down.
GCAGTCCTTATCTGCTGTCAGATTCTGTTTCTATGATAGCCCCATGCATAATTCCAGCCTGTCCCTTCCCCTTAACTGCACTCATTTCATACAAATCCTCATTTATCCAATTCTAGACTTCCTGTTCTCAGTCCCTCTAAAAAATCTGCACTTTTCTGTTAAAATCATCCTGAAACCCATTATATACACAGTAGCCCATGCTCGGTGACTTGTCCTCCAGAGCTGGACCAGTGCTGGAGTAGCAGGTGAGCGGGTTGGGCTCCAGTTTCTTTCCAGGCCTTGCTGTCCCTTGCAATTCAGTATTTTTTTTTTGGGGGGGGGGGGGAAGAAACTCCTACTCCCTCTCCCTACATGATTTCCAACCACCTCCTTTCTTGCCTCAAGTAAAACTTTTCACTGTGAATTGAAACTCCCGCTGTCTCTGTCTTCCTGCCTTGCCCCCACCCCATGCTTGCTCACTCTTTTCACTGCAGTTGGTGGTTCCTGTTGTACATTATTACCACTGTGAACACGCTACCGCCCCAGCCCCACTGATCACCACCATCTCCACCCACCTCCTCACCCCCAATAACTACACACCCCCACACTTAAAGAGCTCCAGTTCCTGATCACCGCTGTCTCTGCCTTCCATCCATGATCGCCGCTATCTCTGCATTCCTTCATCCCCACCCTGACTGACTACGCACCCCTCACACATACACCTGATGAGCTCCAACTAGCACGATCTTCAAGGCTGGATGCAAAGGACTGGCTGCTGTGATAGGACACTGGGAGCGGAGGTAAGGGGTTGGGTAGAATCAGTCCAGCAGCAATGCAGTCAGCATGGGCATTCCTGAATCCTCCTGACTAGCACTGGTAGGTCTCGTCTTCAAAAGGTGCCCATTTGTCATGAATGTACAGGTGATCCCGTTTCGAGTGTCATTTCATTATAATAACCAAGTGTGCTCACTCCAACTCCCCAATGTATAATGCCTTAACTGAGGACTAAGCAGCAAATAGTGGAAAAGCCTTGTTTTCTGACCTCTGTATCACAACTTCAAAGAAGCATGCAGATGTGTTTGGATTGTATGGGTTGCATATTATTTTCCAAAGGGGGTTGGGGTTCTCATTCCAAAAGAGCAGCAGCAGAGTTTTCATATTTTGAGTCTACTTGGCTGTCATATTTTGCATCTTGGTGCTGCAGATATATCATCGGGGATCAAAGAGAATCTGCTCTGGAGCTCAGACTCTAGTTGGTGCGGTAGGCATACATAGATACATAAACAGTGTCGGCAGATAAGGGCCTATGGCCCACCCAGTCTGCCCATTTGAGCTTGTAAGTTCAGTTTATTTTTTCCTAGAAGTCTGTTGCCCCTTACCCCTGACCTCCAGAATTCCTTTATGTCTAACCCATGCATTCTTAAATCCCGTGATTGTTTCAGCCCCCATCACTTCCTCTGGCAGGGTGTTCCACTTGTCCACCACCCATTCTGTGAAGAAACTCTTCCTCAGGTTTCCTCTGAATCGTCCTCCCTCCAACTTCATCCCATGCCCTCTAGTCCTGGAACATCTTTTTCACTTAAAAATAGTGTATTCCTGCACCCTGTTCCTCCCTGTGAGATATTTGTATGTCTCTATCATATCCCCTCTCTCTCCCTCCTCTCCTCCAGGGAGCACATATTCAGTTCCTTCAACCTGTCTTCATAGGACTTGTGATGCAATCCATGCACCATCTTTGTTGCCCTCCTCTGAACCTTCTCTACCCTGTCTATGTCCTCACGTAGGTATGGTCTCCAGAACTGTACACTGTACTCCAGGTGGGGCCTCACTAGTGTTTTGTATAGCAGAATTATGACCTCCCTTTTCCTGCTTGTGATGCCCCTGCCTATACATCCCAGCATCCTATTTGCTTTACCTGCTGCCTTGTCACACTGTTTCCCTACCTTGAGGTCATCAGAGATGATAACCCCAAGATCCCTTTCCTGCTTGGTGCATGTGCCAGTCATCTGTTCCAGCTTCTGACAGAAATCAACGGCAGCCCCACTGCTCAAAACTTTAGCTGAAGAACAAGCTTTACAGCTTACAGTAGATGGTTTGTAAGTTACCTTGTCGACTAAATCTGGTTTCCATCGTGACCAACATGGACATATGTAAACTACATAATTAGCATTTTACATGCTAGTGTTACATTTCCATCAATATGCCCTGTGGCAAGACTTTCTGCATTTGTATAGGAACAGTATTCTGATGAACTGGGTTCAATTCCCAATTTGTCACATTATTTCTTTATCATGAAAATTTGTGTTTGTATTTTAGTATGACAAGAGCTAGCAGGACTGAAGGTGTAATCATAGATCTTAAAATTTTAATCACAAAGGCGTTAAAAAGAAACTGATACTGTCTGGTTTTTCAAGCAGGACTATCTGTCCTTATTTTTGCAAATTAACATAGAAACTGTCAACAGATAAGGACCGCTAGGCCCATCCAGTCTGCCCATAGGCCCTATACATGTATGCATCCACTCACCCTAAGTGGTCAATGGCTTTTCATCACTCCCTTCCCACCCAAGATTTCCCTGTGCTTGTCACAGGCATGTTTAAACTCCTCCACTGTGCTTGCCCCTACCATGTCTTGTGGCAGACTATTCCAAGCATTCACCACCCTCTCCGTGTAGGAAAACTTCCTAATGTGACCTCTTAATCTGACCCCCCGTCCAACTTCATATTGTGCCCCCTTGTTTTGGTATCTTTTCTACACTGGATAACATCTCCCAACTGCACCTTATTTATTCCCTTGAGGTACTTAAAAGTTTCTATCATGTCTCCCCTTTCTCTCCTCTCCTCTCCTCCAGTGAGTACATACTGAGGTCTCAGTCTCTCCTCATACGTTTTGTAGTGCAAACCATGCACCATCTTTGTCATCCTTCTCTGGACAGCCCCCACCATGTTTATGTCCTTACGCATGTGTGGTCTCCATCACTGCATACAGTACTCCAGGTGAGGCCTTACTAGTGTTTTATACAGTGGCATCACCACTTCCTGCCTCCTTCTAGTAATACCTCTGCCTATGCACCCCAGCATGCCACTGGCCCTCCCTGCAGCCTTTACACACTGCTTTGATACCTTCAGGTCATCAGATATGATAACTCCTAGGTCCCTCTCCTCTTTGGTGATGGTCAGCACTTCCCCCCATCCTGTAGGTCTCACCAGGGTTCCACCTACCCAAGTTCATTATCTTGCACTTTTTTTGCACTGACCCTCAGTTGCCACACCTCTGACTATCTTTCAAGCTTCTCCAGATCCCTCTTCATTATCTGCACCCCTTCTGGAGTATCCACCCTGTTGCAGATCTTGGTGTCATCTGCAAATAGACAGACCTTTCCTTCCAGCCCCTCTGCAATGTTACTAATGAAGACACTAAACAGGATCGGTCCCAATACTGATCCTTATGGCACTCTGCTGATCACCCCTCTCTCCCCAGATTGGATTCCATTTACCACCACCCTCTGCCTTCTGTCTGTCAGTCAGTTTCTAACCCACTGTATCACCTTATGCCCCATGCCCAGACTACTCCTCTTGTTAACCAGCCTTCTGTGTGGGACAGTATAGAAGGCTTTGCTGAACCCAGGTAGGTGATGTCTATGACACCTCCCTGATTCACTTCTCTAGTAACCCAATCAAAAAAAAAATCTATCATTCATTTGACAAGACCTTCCTGGTGTGAATCCATGCTGCCTTAGATCCTGAGCACCAATGGATTCCAAGCATGCCACTATCCTTTCAGCAGTGTCTCCATGATCTTCTCCACCACTGAGGTGAGGCTGACTGGCCTGTAGTTCCCCATGTCCACCCTACTGCAACTTTTGTGCAGTGGGACTACTCGCATCCTCCTCCAGTCCTCTGGAACCACGCCTGTGTCGAGTGACTGTGAACAGGATAGCCAGAGGTGCTGCTAGTTCCCACCGCACCTCCCTTAATATCCTCAGGTGTATATCATCTGGCCCCTTGGCTTTATCTACCTTCAGCTTTGTGAATTCCTCCAGAACTCTCTCCATTGTGAATGGACTGGTGTCCATTTCTCCCCCGATTGCCTCTGCTCCCCAACTGTGGTCCCTGACGCTCTCCCTCCTCAGTGAATACTGAACAGAAGCATTTGTTCAAGTATTTCTGCCTTGTCTAGATCCGCCTCCTTACACTCTCCCTCCTCCCCTTTGAGCCTCACAATCCCCCCCCCCAACCCGGTTTCTCTTCTATCGATGATGTACTATACCTATAGAATGTCTTGTTCCCCTTTTTCACAGACCATGCTAAACCCTCTTCTGTCTGTAACCTGGCTTTCCTAACAGCCTTCCCTGCCTCTCTGAGACATTCAAAGTACACCACCCTGTCCTCCTCCGTTTGGGTCCCCTTAAACTTCCAGAAACTTGCTCTTTTAGCCCTTACTTTGTCTCCCACCTCTTTAGAAAACCATAGTGGTTTCTTTCTTCTTTTCGCTTTGGCCACTATCCTAATACATTGGTTAGTTACCTCCAGAATGGCTCCTTTTAGTCTCCCCCACTGTTCCATCACCCCCTCTATTACCTCTACCTTCTCCAGGGCTGCCTTTAAACATCTACCCATTTCATTGAAATCTGCCCTCCTGAAATCTAATACTTTTGCCCTTGTGTGGTTTAACTGAGTCCATGTCTCCATGTCAAACCATATCATGTGGTGGTCACTGGATACCAGCTGCCCTTCCTCCTGGATTCTTTTGACTCTGTTCCTATTGGTCCATACCAGCTCTAGAATCGATTTGTCCCTGGCTGGCTCATGCACCAGCTGTCTGAGTCCAGCTCCCTGCAGGGATCCCAGGATGGCCGTGCTTCTGGCTGAAGCAGCTGCCTGGGTGGTCCAATCCACGTCCGGCATATTGAAATCTCCCATCAACAGGATTTTGCCTTTAGCTGCCATGTCATGAATTTCCTCCTCTAGTACCATGTCCACTTCCTCCCTCTGTGCCGGAGGTCTGTAGATCACACCTGTATGTATTGCTGTGCCATTTCCTGATTCAAGGGTGACTCACATTGCCTCGGCCTCCCCCTGCCTTCCCCGTACTTCCGTAGCCTTTATGCATTCTCTGACGTACAGGCCCCCCCCCTTTTTACCTTCCCTGTACCTTCTGAACAGTGTACAGTGGTACACTGATGTCCCAGCTGTGAGTAGCAGAATATCATGTCTCTGTTATTGCTGCTATGTCAAGGTCTGCATCCATCATCAAAGCTTCCAGGTCTGGAACCTTATTTCCCAGACTGCCGGCATTTGTGAACATGACCTTCCATGTTTTACTCCCTGCCTTCCCTCTGTTCCTGTTTTCTCTACTTTGCCTCTTCCCCCGTGCCAGTATTCATGCTCATGTGCTCTTGCCTCCCCTTTATCCCCCCCTTATAAAAGTTTCCCCTGCCTGCCCCCTCAGTGCTCGCTTGCATTGTTCCTGTTGTCAATTTGTACTTTTGCATGTTCTTGCGGGTAGATGTTCCTAAGCCACCTGTCTCTCCCGGCTCTCCCCCCTTGGTCAGTTTAAATGCTCTCTGCTGAAGCATTCCAACTTCTCACTAAGGACTGAGGTCCCCTTTCCAGACAGATGCAGGCCATCCTCCTGATACATGCTCGCATCTGCCCAGGTTGGGCCCCAGTCCCCTATTAAGCCAAATCCTTCCCTTCCACACCAATCCTTCAACCAGGAGTTGAAGGTTTGGATGTGGAATACCCTGGTCTCCCTCATGCCTTGGACAGGTAGCACCTCCAAGAATGACACAGAATATACTACCCATTTCAGGTCCTCTCCCAGCTTACTGAAATCCTCCTGAACTCTGTCTAACTCTACCCTTCTCGCCAAGTCACTAGTCCTCAGGTGGATAATGACATCCAGCTCCTCCCTCCTGGCTATCGCTCTAGCGATCCTATGGATTCGCTTCCCATCCTACCATGCAGTACTTCCTGGGAGGCACTTGACCTCCCTCTCCCTTCTGCTAGTTGTCCCTAATTTCACATCCCGTACAATAGAGTTTCCCACTAGGAGAAGCTTCCCCCTCCTTCGGGTCGCTTGCCCCCCCTTCCCTGGGACTCCGGACTGGAGATTCCGACCATCCTCCCTTGTCCCAGCTGTGGGTGCCTGTGTGGGGCAGTCTCATTCCTCCAAAACAGCGTATTAGTTATTAAGCTGGTCATCAAAAATAGGCGCTCCAGGGTATCTTTGGATTGACTGAAACAAGTTAAGCAATGTGGATAGTTAAGATTCACCCATGTTTTTAAAAAGTCTCTAATATACGTACAGTGAAGGATTAAATTAGTACGAGAAAGTAGCACTTTTCAATTTGTAGCAAATTATTTAATTGATTGGTTGGGTTATAAAAGAAGAAATGTGATGCTAGTTTTTTCAGCCTCTGAAGAAGCTCCGCCCAGATGGAGTGAAACATAAGGTTTTTTCACCTGTGAGGGTATTTACTGTAGCACCATGAATTGCCTTCTCTCCATGTTCTTCTCTGTTTGTCTCTTTATGTAACCATATAGTAAATATGTTTTTTTACTATTTTTATTGCTTAAGATAGTCTTGCCAAATACTTGCACTTACAATTTTGTACTGTTTTATTATGATAAATATCATGCTGTTTTTGTATTGTACTTGAGTGAAAGAAAAAAAGTATTTTTTATAAAACATTGAGCATGATGTGGTTCAGTAAACAGTACTAATTTATGCCATCCAGAGTGGGTGCTCTATATTTTTGATGTTTTTTTCTCAGTTATTAAGCTGGACTGGTTGGGGGATATGTCTCTGACCCCTCCCCACTCTCCCTGAGCCCACTGTGGTCCAGTCATCCTTCTACCTGGGCAACCTGCGAGGTTGAGGCTGTGGACCCAGTGGTCTGGGTAGAGGTGGATGCCGCCTGTAACCTAGCCACCTCTGCACAGAGACAGACAACCTCCTCCCTCAGCCCAGAGAGGTACCTACAGATAGGGCAGCATTGCAGCCTCCAGAACAACTCCCTGAAGACTGCTGCTCCACAGCCACTGCACTGCACCACTCCTGTCATGTCTGATGTGACCTGGCCTGCAATACAGCCTAGGTATGCACTCTAGATGAACCCCTTGCTCCTCCCTTTCCTCAGTGTGGAACTTCCTGTGTGGTGTAGGAAGGTGCAACACTATGGGCCCACACTCTATAAAAGCAGGACTAGCCCAGGGGTGGGTGGGATTACCTTTTGGCTGAGTCCAGAAACAATCAGCCGAGGACCCCTTTACCCTATGTTCGCAGAGGACAAGCCCCAATGAAAAAAGAAAGAAAAAAAAATAGATCCCCCAAAATCCGTTGAAATATGAGACCTACCCTAAAGGTAATAGACTCAAACAAGTACAAACAGTTCCAAACTTACCAGCAACTAAATCCGTCACTCCTGCCCCTCCACAAACTTAGCAGCAACAGAAAGGTGCATCTACCTGGGCCAAACTAAATCTGCTTCTGCACTACTGCTGCATGAGAGAACCCTCTGGTATTTAAACCACAATTAGCTGTAAACTGATCCTAGCTGACGGGAGAGAACAGAACCTTCCAAAAAGCTCCTACCAATGCCTGTTGAAAAAATAAATGAATCTCCAGCTCACACTATAGATCACACACACAAAAAATACACTGTATTAAACAAACTCAGCACTACTGCCCTAAAGGTGCTGTTGCACTTCTCCGGGACAAAGGTCCTTTGCCTACTATGCCCCGCTATGGATGAACTCGCTGTACCAAGACATTACTTCAGCATCCAATTTGGGCTCCTTCAAAGTTAAACTTAAGCAACAGCTAGTTGCTGATGCCAGTTGTGACTGCTTCCAATAACCTTGCTTCTTGTGACCAGCACTTATTCTAACCTTATGCTGTCCTGACCTTATGCATAACTGTTCTCAGCATGTAAATAACTGTTCTAAGTTGTTAATCATTCTCCTTTCACATTTCCTCTTGATCCCTTCCACTCTTTACCCTCACCCCTCTATGGCTTTCCCCCATCCCCCCTCACCCATTATATCTCCTGAGCTCCCTTGCTCACTTTAAAATGCTTTGTCCCATACCTTCTCACCTCTGATGAGGCCCCTGCCGGATGCCATCCCTTACCTTGTTATTAGATATTAGGCTGAGTCTGTTCTCATTTTCCTGTAAAGGGTCATTTCATAAGACCCCACCCCCTCTAATATGACCTTTTGAATTCCAGGTTTTAATCAAATACACACCTTGGCATACATTGTACAATGCCACACATATTGGAACATCTCTAGTTATATACTGTTGTAATGTTTTGTATAATTCCTTGTTTTGTTTGTTCTCCATCTCATACTTTTCCAGTATGTATTGTTCGTCTGATGTGGAACCTATGAAATGAGCTTGTTCTCAAAGGTATTATCCGAAATTTCAATAAATAAATAAATTTAAAAAAAAAAAAAAAAGGTAACAAACTCAAACAAGTACAAACAGTTCCAAGCTTACCAGCAACTAAATCCTACACTTCTGCCCTCCACAAACTTAGCAGCAACAGAAAGGTACATCTACCTGAGCCACAGTTGTGGATTTACTTGAGATTTCATGGCAAGAAGTATGATGATACACGGGCAGGGCTTGCATTAGCACTAGTAAAGTGGAGGTCAGTTTGACCCTCTACTTCAAATGTAGGGGATCAAACCAGAAAATCTTGCAGTCAGAAATTTCTGGAGTGGCTTTGTACATTATCTGCTGCCTTTTCTGCTAACGATATCGGTGCAAACTTTCAATATACAGGGTCAGTGCGGAAGCACTTTTTTTAATTTTGTGCTTCAGAATCCTCAAAACTCCTATTTGGGGACTTCAGTGGAGTGTTAACGCAAGCCCTGCATGGGGAAACGTTTTCATTTATGGTTCCTGCAGAGAGACTGGGAGCTTCAACTTCTGTCACAAAGACCAAGAGAACACTACAGAAAAAAAACTATTCTCACACTAAAACATACCCTGCCAATGCTGACCTCATCAACAAAGCCATTCCATTTGTGATTCACCTGTACAGTTGTAGCCAGTGAGAAGAGTAAGTATATCCAGATATATCAGGAGATATCACAGGAAATCCTATTAATTTCAATGGGATTTCCTGTGATATATTTGTGTATACTTCAACTTGTCACTGGCTGCAAATGTACTTCTCACAGTTACCCTGTATTCTTATTACTTTTGGGTATCTTTCTGTGTACTTACAGTATGTCTTTATGTATGCTTGATGAAAAGAGTGTTTGTGTTCCTTTTGCCTCCCTCAACACACTCTCAAGTCACATCTCGTCCCACAGGTGATCATGCAGAGCAAAGATATTAAACAAAATAAACAGGTTAAGATAATCAGCTTCCATACTCCTCCTAGACTTTGTGCAGTGACATTTCAGTGCTTTCAAAGAAGTAATTGTATGTTAGACCAGTAATATCAAAAGAGACAGAATAATAAGATGGGCCAGAGCCATTGCAAGCACTCATTCTCAGCCTGCTTTAGCTTTTTATACTTAACAGCATTGCTGTTATTTGCAATTTAAAGTCTACTATAGCAAGTTACAATGTAAATCTTGCAATTTTGTTGACTCTGGAAGAACTCATTCAGTTTCTTGAAGTGTTTCTTGTGATTGCACTTTTCAGAAAGACAAGCCTGCATGTCACTGTTGCATTGTAATAGTCAAGTGCTCCCTGTAAAGCAAGTTCTACTGAGCAAATGCTAGTGTCTGAGAACACTGTTGAATGCACTGATACAGCAATATCTGCTAAAACTAGGGGGTTCATCCCTATCAGTGCAACAATCATTTTGTTGACACAGACATGGGTGCAGGCAATACACCGCCCGACTCTGCAGCGCCAGGCATCGTGGCTCCCTGGAGCCAAAGCACCAAAGCGCTGCCCAGGAAATAAAAATTACTCACCTTAGTAATTGTGTTTCTTCTAATGGAGTCTCACTGTAGTTGCAGTTAGCTCCAGCTCTTGAACTGCCCCAGAGAGTGAAGGGTTAAAATTCTATGCCAGGCATAGAACGTTGGGCTTGAGCTCGGTTGAAAACTCTGTCTGTGTCCTTTTGAAATCCAACCGTCAGATTCTTGCGAGCTAAAACTCACTGAGTGATGATAATAATGTCGAAACTGTAAACTCCTAGTAGCCAACTGACAAGAGAGACTTTGGATTCCCTTAAAGACTCCAGTCAGGAAATCCAAAGAACAAAAATCAGGCAATAAGAACTAAAAGTTCTTAATTAAACAACACAAAGCACCCAACACAACAGTAGTGGGATAAAGACACCCCTGAGGAGCAACACTGCACCTGCCCACCCACTTCCCCAAAGCAGGTTCTGAGAGGGGAGGCAGGGAGGGTGGTCAGAATACAGCAAGACTCCATTAGAAGAAACGCGATTACTAAGGTGAGTATTTTTTTCTTCAAACAACATGAAGTCTTGCTGTATTCTGACAAATTGCAGATTACCAAGCAGTACCTCCAAGGAGGAGGGACAGAACCTACTTTGGGAATAGGCTCTGAAGTACTGTTGTGCCAAACCTAGCATCACTCTTAGCCTGGATATCCAGAGAGTAATGCTTGGTAAAGGTATGGACTGTTTTCCAGGTGGCTGCTTTGCAAATTTCTAGCAAAGGAATATCCCTGGCAGCAGCCATAGAAGCAGCTGTACCTCTAGTGGAATGAGCCCTCAGGTCTGAGGGTGGAATTTTTCCTAGTTTCTCATAGTAGAATTGTATACAGGATACAATCCACCTGGCAATAGTTCTCTTGGTGGCAGGTTTGCCCTTACCTACTTCCCCATAAGTGAGGAACAACTGGAGGGAGTCAAACCTGTGACCCTTTGTACGCTCTATGTAGTAACTAAGGGCCCTTTTAACATCTAAATTGTGTAGCCTCCGTTACCCTGAGGAGGTGTGATCAGTGAAGAACACAGGATGAGACAGATTGGTTTAAGTGGAAATCAGAAACCACTTTAGGTAGGAACCGTCTATTGGTTCTAAGGACCACCTTATCCCTATGGAAAGAAATGAAGTCAGGCTCACTGACAGGGCTTGCAGTTCACTGATACGTCTGGCAGAAGTAACAGCAACCAAAAACACAGTTTTCCAAGTCAAGTACTTGAGCTCTGCTGAGGACATAGGCTCAAAGGGGGGAGGGGGTGCATCAGCTGAGCAATACATATATTCAAATCCCAGGCAGGAGCAGTTTCCCTAAAAGGGTGATTGGTATGAAGCAACCCTTTGAAAATTTTACTGAATACAGGGTGAGATAACAGAGAGGAAGACTTCCCCACTGACAGAAAAGCAGAGATAGTTGATAAATGCACTTTGAGAGTAGCTGATTTGAGGCCTAGGCTATTAAGGTAAACCATGTAATCCAGAACCGTGGACAACTCAGCACTGTCTGGAGAAATGTGCTTCTTGGAACACCAAATACTGAACCTTTTCCATTTGGAGTTGTAGGTTTTTCTGGTGGCAGGCTTTCGAGAAGCCTTGAGGATATCCTGAACCCTTTGGGACAGATGTAAATCTGCATAATCTAACTCTTCAACAGTCATGCCTCAAGACTGAGTGACTGGAGCTGGGGAAACAAATCCTCCCGAGAGGAGTTTAGCAGATTGTAATTCCTGGAAAGAGACAGGGGAAGATGGACTCTTAAGGACAGCAACAAGGGGTACCAAGGCTGCCTGGCCCAGTCTGGAGCAATCAGAATCACTTTGCATGGTTGCTTGTGACCTTACCTTGACTAGAACCTTGAACAATAGAGGAAAAGGAAGGAAGGCATAAAGGAACTTCCCTTCCCAGTTCAAAATCAGAGCATCCAGCGGGACTGAACCCAAGACTGGAGGTCTGCAACAGAACAGAGGAAGTTGGTGACTGTCTGGGGCTGGAAAGAGATCTATCTCCGGAGTGCCCTACCTTGAGAAAATCACCTTCAACACCAAAGGGTCCAGAGACCATTCGTGATGGCCCCGGGAAATCCTGCTCAATGCATCTGCTATCACATTGTCCTTTCCTGGGAGATGGACCACTATTAGAGAGGTCTGCAGGGAATATGCCAAGGACTGTACTTTCATGGCCTCTGTGCACAAGGCCGTGGACTGAGTGCCTCCCTGCTTGTTGCTGTACCACATGGTGGTACTGTTGTCCATCCTGACCTGACCACCTTCTTCTGTATTGACTGAGAGAAAGCTTATAGGGCAAGAAGTACTGCCCCGAGCTCCAGGAGGTTGATGTGAAGAAGGAATTCCTGAGGGGACCACAGTCCCTGGGCCATGAGAGCCCTCAGATGGGCTCCCCACCCCAAAAGGGAAGCATCTGTGGTGAGAACCACAGAGTGAGTCTGAGAGACAAATGGAACACCTTGCCTCAGATTGCTCAGGTCCTGTCACTACTGATGGGCCTGAATTAAGATCTGAGTAACAGGATCTTTTCTTTGGGACCAAAAAGTTCTCAGATGGAACGGAATGTCCCTCATCTGAAATCTGGCCCCTTGGACCACTGCTGTGGAAGCTGCCATGTGGCCCAAAAGCTGCAGAAAAAGTCTTGCTGGTTGAGAAAGGAAGAGGCCAGCTGAGAGACGGTTTTTGCCCTTTCCAAAGGAAGGAAGGCTCTTGCTTTGAGGGTGTCCAGTTCTGCTCCTATAAAAGTGAGGAGCTGTACTGGTTCGAGGACTGACTTGGGAAGACTAAGAAGGAACCCCAGGGAAGTGAGAACTTGCTGGGTGACTTGCAGATCTGACTTGACCTGGTCTGGAGACTGGCCCACAAGAAGCCAGTCATCCAGGTATGGAAAAATAGAAATCCTTTTTCTTCTTCAAAAGGCCACCACTACCGCTAGGCACTTTGTAAACACCCTTGGAGCTGAAGTTAGACCAAAGAGCACTGCTCTGAACTGATAATGGCCTGAGGGCAATTTGAACCCGAGGTACTTTCTGTGGAAGCACCTGATGAGAATGTGAAAACAGGCATCCTTGAGGTCCAGTGAGTCTACATAGATACATAGATACATAGACAGTGTCTGCAGATAAGGGCCTATGGCCCACCTAGTCTGCCCATTTGAGCTTGTAAGTTCAGTTTGTTTTCCTAGAAGTCTATTTCCCCTTACCCCTGACCTCTAGAATTCCTTTATGTCTATCCCATGCATTCTTAAATCCTTGATTGTTTCAGCTCCACCACTTCCTCTGGCAGGGTGTTCACTTGTCCACCACCCGTTCTGTGAAGAAATTCTTTCTCATGTTTCCTCTGAATCGTCCTCCTCCAACTTCATCCCATGCCCTCTAGTCCCGAAACATCTTTTTCGCTTAAAAATAGTGTTTTCCTGCACCCTGTTCCTCCTGTAAGATACTTGTATGTCTCTATCATATCCCTCTCTCCCTCCTCTCCTCCAGGAGTACATGTTCAGTTCCTTCAACCTGTCTTCATAGGACTTGTGATGCAACCCATGCACAATCTTTGTTGCCTCCTCTGAACCTTCTCTACCCTGTCTATGTCCTTACGTGGTATGGTCTCCAGAACTGTACACTGTACTCCAGGTGGGGCCTCACTAGTGTCTTGTATAAGCGGAATTATGACCTCCTTTTCCTGCTGGTGATGCCCTGCCTATACATCCCAGCATCCTATTTGCTTTACCTGATGCCTTGTCACACTGTTTCCCTACCTTGAGGTCATCAGAGATGACAACCCCAAGATCCCTTTCCTGCTTGGTGCATGCTATATCCTCACCCCCCAACTGATATATTGTGCGGGGTTTTTGTGCCCCATATGCATTATCTTGCACTTCTTTGCATTGAATTTCAACTGCCAAACCCTTGACCATTCTTCAAGTTTCTGCAGGTCCCTTCTCATTCTGTCTACACCCTCTGGTGTGTCTACTCTGTTACAGAGCTTTGTGTCATCAGCGAACAGTGAAATTCTGCCTTCTAGATCCTGTGCAATGTCACTGATGAAGATGTTGAATAGGACCAGTCCCAGCACTGATCCTGTGGTACCCCACTGGTCACTCTTCCTCTGTGGAGTGACAGCCATTTACCACCACCCTCTGTGTCCTGCCACCCAGCCAGTTACCTACCCACCACACTACTGTCCTGCCCACACCCATATTCCCCAGTTTGTGTAATAGTCTTCTATGTGGCACAGTGTCAAAGGCCTTGCTGAAGTCCAGATAGGCCATGTCCACTGCCCTCCCTGATCCACCTCCTAGTCACCCAGTCAAAAATTCAATGAGGTTGGTCTGACATGACCTCCCTGTGAAACCATGCTGCCTTGGGTCCTGTAGTCCATTGACAACCAGATGTTCCACCAATCCCTCCTTCAGTAGTGCTTCCATGATCTTTCCCACTACCGAGGTGAGGCTGACTGGTCTGTAGTTCCCTGCTTCCTCTTTGTTCCCACTTTTGTATAAGAGGACTACATCTGCTGTCCTCCATTCTTTGGGTACCTCCCTGTTTCCAGTGATTGGCTGAACAGGATAGCCAGAGGTTCAGCCACCACCTCTCTTAGTTCTTTAAGGACCCTGGGGTGCACCCATCTGGCCCCATTGCTTTATCAGCTCTTATTACTTCCAGTTCCTTCAGGACCCTTTCGTGTAAAGGGACTTGTGTCCATTTCTGCACCATTCTCACCCTTGTACTCCCTTCAGACCCATTACCCCTCTTCCTTAGTAAAGACTGAGCAGAAATACCTGTTCAATATGTCAGCTTTACTGTTGTCATCCTCCTGGCTCCCATCCTCCCCCTTCAGTCTTACTATCCCTCCCTTTGTCCTTCTTTTTTCACTTATGTACCTGTAAAAGGTTTTGTCCCCTTTAACCACTGATTTTGCAATGTGTTCTTCTGTCTGAGCTTTGGCTTCCCTTACTGACTTCCCTGCCTCCCTATGTTTCTCCTGGTACTTCTCCCTATCCCCTTCTGCCTGTGTCTTTTTGTATTGCCTGAATGCAATCTTTTTGGCTATCACTTTCTTTGCTACCTCTTTGGAAAACCATAATGGTCTCCTCTTTCTTTTCCTCTTGCTAACCTGCTTAATGCATAATTCTGTTGTTCTTATAATCCCATTTTAAATACTGCCCACTGTTCCTCAATCCCTGATTCCTGTCCCATTCCCTTAATGCCTCTTTCAAGCATCTCCCCATTTTCCCAAAGTCTGCCCCCTAAAATCCAGGATCGTGTTTTGTGTGGTTTGGTTCTGCTCTTTCTGTGATTTCAAACCACAATGACTGGTGGTCACTGTTACCCAGGTGCTCCCCACTGTTACCCCCATCACACTGTCCCTGTTTGTGAGCACAAGGTCCAGTATTGCCTTCTCCGAGTTGGTTCCATGACCAGTTGCTTGAGAAGGCACCCTGAAGGAGTCAGGATAAATCTGCTCTAGTTGATGCTGCTGCTGGGATGCTCCAGTCCACGTCTGGTATATTGAAGTCTCCAACCAGTACTACCTCACCCTTGTCTGCCATCCTTTGGATGGCTAGCATCAACTCCTATCTGTTTCTTCCTCCTGGGCTGGTGGTCTATAGACCACACCTGTGTGGATGGCTGGCCCATTTTCCTTTCCAGCTTAACCCACAGTATCTCTCCCCATTTTGTTCCTCCTGGATCTGTGTGGCCCTTATGTCATTTTTCACATACAGTGCCCTCCTCCTCCCTTCCTGCCTGCTCTGTCTCTTCTGAATATGTTGTAGCCAGGTATGGCCATCTCCCAGTCATGGTTATCATTACACCAGGTTTCAGTGATGGCCACAATGTCCAGGTCTGACTGTACCATGACAGCCTCCAGATCTTCCATCTTGTTGCTAAGGCTCCTGGCATTTGCACACATGGCTTTCCATGATTTGACCTCCCTAGACTGCTTCACTGTTCTACTCCAGCCCTTCCTTGGTTGTCATTTATCCCTGGTTCTCCTTGCTGTCTGCCCTTCTGCTGAATTTTGCCCTTTCTGCTTATCCACCTTTTGGACACTAATCTCCATCTTTTGCACACTGCTTTGCAGAGATAGCCACTCCTCTGGTTCACTGGTTCCATTACTAGCTGTGGGGGGTGAGCAAGTAGGTACTGTCCTTGCTGGCCTGCCACCCCCTTTGCTAGTTTAAATGCTTGTCAATGTAGCATTTAAACTTATCATTGAGTGCTTGGATTCCCCTCCAGGATGGATGCAGGCCGTCAGGCTTGAATAAACCTCCATCCCTCCAGATGGGTCCCCAGTCACCAATGAATCCAAACCCTTCCTCACAGCACCAGTTCTTCAACCATGAGTTAAAGTTCCTGGTGCATGCACTCCTATGCTCTCCCTTGCCTCTCACAGGTAGTACTTCGAGAAAGTGACAGAAGTAGCTACCTTGAGACCCTCCCCAGTTTCCTAAACTCTTCCTGAACTTCCTTTGGCTCCCCATTTGCCAAGTCATTAGTACCTAGGTGGATAATGACATCCAGCTCACCCTCCTGTCTTGCCTTCCCAGTGATCCCCAGTATCTTCCTTCCATCCCTCCATGCCGTGGCACCTGGTAGGCACCTCACCTCCCTGTCCTCCCCCTCCTGTGTTCCTAGCTGGATCCCTCTTATGATGGAGTCCCCCACCAGGATTCGCTTCCTCCTCCTCTGGGGTCCACTGCTTTCCCCACTGAGGTCACCTCCTTGCCTAACCTCCACATCCTTTCCTTCCACTTCCCTGGGTACTCTATTTGGTTGTCCTCATTTGCCAGTGTGGCATATGAGTTCTTGAGAGGAATAGGATCTGGGATGTGCCTCTGCCTGACTGCTCTAACCCTCCCTGAGCCCACTGTCATCCAAGTGCTCCTCGTTCTCGGCATCCTTTGAGGCAGCTGCATTGGACTGGGTGGTTCCTGGACAGGGGTGATGGTACTCCTGACCCAGTTTACTTCCGCTCTGAGTCTGGCTACCTCATCCCGCAGTCCAGAGATGCATGCAGATAGGGCAGCACCTCAGTGTCCAGAAGGTCTGCCTGAATATGGCTGCCCACAGCCACTGCATTGCACCCTCCCACATTATACTGCAATTCCACTACTTATCTGCTACTGAAGCTCTCTTAGTTCTCTTTTTATTTATTTACAGTACTAAAAATCCTGTAACTGATCCTCAGATATATATTTTTTAAGCAAAAGAAACCAATAAATAAATAAATGAGTCAAAACACTTGTCGTGCTGAGGGTGGTCTTCTTCCCCTTATGCCCCTCCTACTTCACACCTCTTACTATACCCTGTGTTTAGCTCCTGTCAATCAGATTTATCAGGGCATATAATTAAGAGTTGGGGAAGGGGTGGAGGATGTAAAATTGCAGCGATTAAAGACAGCACAGAATTACACCACCACTATTTTAAAAATTTTCAACAGCCCAAAACAATTATAAGTAAAGACAACACAGAAAGAAAGCATAGTGTCACTACAAAGCCTACAATCTAAGTTTAAAAAAAAATACCAGTTACCAGTTACTCTGAAGCACTGAATTGAATATGTTTCCTTCCTTCACCTTCTGGCTTCTTCTGAGAAGATGAACTTCTGTTTGCTGCTTTAACTGTGACTAAGCCCCACCTCCAGTTATCACGTAGCTGAGGTCAGAGGCCAGACAATTAACACCCTTCACCCAGCTACAGGACAGTCAGACAAGCCAAGATAAAATTTGCAGCAATTAAAGACAGCACAGAATTACACCACCACTATTTTTTAAATTTTCAACAGCCCGAAAACAATTATAAGTAAAGACAACACAGAAAGAAAGTATAGTGTCACTACAAGCCTACAATCTAAGTTTAAAAGAAAAATACCAGTTACCAGTTACTCTGAAGCACTGAATTGAATATGTTTCCTTCCTTCACCTTCTGGCTTCTTCTAGACTGTCCCCTGGCCTCAGAGAAGGAAGAATTGTTCCCAGAGTCACCATTTTGAATTTTGGCTTTACTATGTGCTTGTTTAGGTATCTTAGATCTAGGATAGGTTGCCACTCCCTTGTCTTTTTTGGGGTAAGGAAGTACCTGGAGTATAAACCTTTGCTCCTGTATGGAGTAGGAACTCTCTCTATGGCCTTGAAAGCCAGTAGAGACAAAACCTCTGCCTCTAGATCAAGGGTTTCTAAAGTATTTGCAGGTGGAAAGGATATGGGTCTCAGTTTCAGAAAACTTTTGAAACTGAGAACCAGCCCCTGGCTTACAACCTCCAGGACCCACTTGTCTGAGGTAACAGACATCCAGTCCTGGACAAAGTAAGCCAGCCTGCCTCCTACTGGAATGGGGGAGTCGACCCGGGCTGATACATCAGGGTGTCTGCTTGGCAGGGAGCCGTAGGCTAAGGGGTGGAAGCAGCCCTTCTCATCCACCTTTTGCCTCTTCCTCTGAAGAGCCTCCTCTGAAAAAAAAAAAAAAGGAAGAGGAGGCCTGTGCCTGGTAGAAAGGCCTGCGAAAAAGCCTGCCCCTAGCTTGCTGCCTCTGGGGAGTTGGCTGGCTCTCCTTGGCCTATGCACTCATATAAGTGGTCCTGTACTCATCCATTTTCTTCATGTAATTCTCAGTCTGCTCCCCAAACACATAATTACCCACTACAGGGAAATCCATGGCCCTAGTCTGGGTGTCCTGCGAAAGGCTAGTACATCTGAGCCAAGCCATTCTCTGAAGAGCCACAAATGACATAGTAAGGATTAGGAAGGAGGGGAGTTGGGTGGAAGCAGGGTGCGATAAGGCAGAAGCACTAAATGAGTACTTCTGCTCAGTATTTACTAAAGAAAAGAGGGGGGTGACACCCAAGGTGGGAGAAATGGCAGAAGCAGGTGGGGAAGTGGTGACAGATGGGGAAATCATGGAGAGCAGAGTTCGAGAGGGTTTGAAGGCACTGAGGGTGGACTTGGCGCCAGGCCCAGATGGCATCCACCCCAGGGTACTGAAGGAGCTGGCAGAGGTCTTTGCAGGACCTTTGGCAGACCTATTTAATGCCTCACTACATTTGGGGTGTGTACCACAGGACTGGGAGGATGGCTCATGTGGTGCCCCTCCACAAGAGTGGCCCCAAGGATGAACCGGGAAACTACAGACCAGTAAGCCTCACATCCATCGTGGGTAAGCTAATGGAGACTATCCTGAAGGAGAGGGCTGGTGGCCTTCCTAGAGGCCAAAGGACTACAGGACAGCAGACAGCATGGCTTCATACATGGCAGATCCTGCTAAACCAACCTGGTCGAGTTCTATGACTGGGTAACTAGGCAACTGGACAGGGGCCATGCAGTGGATGTCCTGTATCTGGACTTCAGTAAGACATTCGACTCAGTGCCACATGGAAGGCTGGGAAGGAAGTTAGTAGGCACAGGGGCGGGTGCAAAGCTGGTGAGATGGGTAGGAAACTGGCTGAATGGAAGGCAACAGAGGGTGGTGGTGGGTGGGGAGCTCTCACACCCAAGGGCAGTGACGAGCGGTGTTCCACAGGGCTCAGTGTTGGGACCAGTGTTGTTTGGGATATTCATTGTAGACATATCATGGGACATCAAGAGCAAGATCAGTCTGTTTGCTGATGATACCAAGGTAGCGTGGTGGTGGATGACCTAGGGGATGGCAGGGTTGCAGGATGATCTGGCAAAGCTTGAAACCTGGTCAGACACCTGGCAACTGGCTTTAATGCCAAAAAGTGCAAGGTGCTGCATTTTGGGATGAAGAACCCAAGGAGGAGTTACCAGCTGGGGATGCAGCTAGCCCAGACAGAGGAGGAAGGATATGGGTGTGCTCATTACAGGGTCAATGAACTACTCAGCACAATGTAGGAAGGCAGCTGCAAAGGCCAACAAAATGCTGGGTTGAATTGCAAGGGGTATATCCTCGAGGAGGGAGGAGGTGAGTCTGCCACTGTATAGGTCATTAGTTAGACCACATCTGGAGTACTGCGTGCAGTACTGGCGTCCGTATCTCAAGAGGGACATTAAGTTACTGGAGGTGGTGCAGCGCAGAGCAACAAAGATGATCAAGGGGCTGGGGGACTTATCATACGAGAGGAGGCTGAAGGAGTTCAACATGTACTCACTGGAGGAGAGGAGAGACAGGGGTGACATGATTGAAACCTTTAAATACATGAAAGGAAAAAACAAGACGGGTACAGAGGGGCTGTTCAAAGTAAGGGAGGGGAGGGCCACAGGGGCCATGATATGAGACTGGAGCGAGGAAGGTTCAGGAGGGAGATGAGGAGACACTTTTTTACAGAGAGGGTGGTGGCTGGGTGGAATGCATTACCTGCTGAAGTGGTATGCAGTAGAACAGTGGACTGCTTCAAATGAGGATGGGACAGGACAAGGGGGAGGGTTAATGAAGGGGAAGGGTGGAAGGGAGGGGCAGCTGCAGAATAAGGGGTGCTAGCTGCACATTCGAGCAGACTTGATAGACCTCTAGGCCTTTATCTGCTAGTAAATTTCATATGTTCGTATGTTCGTAGATGTAGCCATGACTCTTGATGACATCATTGGAGTCCACAGCAGCATGAAACTGCACCTTTGGACTTCCGGTGACGTCACCACACCGAATGGCTGACTAGGGGAAGAGCTCTGATACATCCCGCCAGGAAAAAGACCCCAGATTGAAATATAGAGACTTTAAAAATATACTGCAATAACAAGAAATGTCTGGAGGTAAAGCTACAGCAAAATCGCGACCAGGGAGACACAAGGAAAGGGCAGATGAAGGTGGATGTGGGAGACGGACTGCGCACAGCCGTAGCATGTCACCAGCTAACAGCATGGCCGGAGATTTAGACCCTGACACGGATAAAGAAACTGAGCGGCTTACCAGGTCCAGGTACGAAACACTTTTAAGTGAAATAAGAGCGTTTCGGGTGGAAAATAAAAAAGAGTTCTTTACACTGCAGTCCCGATTGACAGAAGTGGAGGTAAGGCTGGAACACTCTGAAATGGCTTTGGGGGAGATAGCAGAGGAGAATGCGTGCCTGCACCAGGCGGTTGACTACCTGATAGATCAGCAGGAAATGTTTCAAGAAAAATTGATCGATCTAGAGGCTCGCTCCAGGAGGGACAATCTCCGCATTTACGGCTTACCAGAGGGCTCTGAAACGGGCAAGATGGAAGAATATCTGTCAGACCTACTTCGTGATGTACTAGATCTTCCCACAACATTTCAGTTTAAAATCGAGCGGGCACATAGAGCTCTGACAAAGAAACCTACAGATTCATCTGCTCGACCACGCTAGATTGTCCTCAAAATGTCCAGCTACAGAGATAAGGAACTGCTTCTACGTACGGCATGGGCTAAAAGAAAAGTAACCTACAACACAGCTAGGCTGTTCTTTGATAATGATTACCCGGCCGAAATCATGAAAAAAAGGGCCGATTACATCCCGATTCTGAGAATCTTAAAAGAGAAAGGGATTCGCTTTCAAACCCCTTATCCAGCTAAATTGAGGGTGTGTTGGGACTCAGGAATTAAAGTGTATGCAACGCCGGACGAAATTCAAGCGGAACTAAAAAAGTTGGGATGGAGTTGCCAATCGTGCGGTCCAGTGCCACAGGAAAAGTGCCCCCCCAAGTCGCAATGGCAAAGCAATACGAATAAACGTGGAGGCGCAAATAGAGGATTTCGTTCGCTTCAGGAAATTAAGAAATTCGTGGCGAGATCACTGAGTGAACCTGAAGAAGCAGACCAGAACTCAAACACATGAAACAGTACTCGGAAGAATGAAGTGGTTTTCTGCTCGCATCTCTCACTCTGGAAAAACTGTAAAGTATAAATGGTCACTAATTTCTTGTTTGGAGGAACTTTTGGTTGCAGACCAGAATGAACAGTTTTGGACAGCCCTCTCTTTTGATTTTATTAGTCTGAGCCCTGCAGGGACATGCCTTGAATTACAGGACGGATAAGGTCCGCTGCTGTTACTTTTCCTTCATATTAAATTGAGGACTCCCAGAATCTCCTTGGGCACAAATCCTTTGAGAAGGCTGCAGGCGGGATGTAAAGGGGCGTTGTTGAGGAGTTCTTCTTCCTCCTTCTTCATCACCCACCTAGCTTTTTTTTTTTTTCTCCTTCCCTGCTCCTCCATAGCCAGACCACGGTTTACAGAGGAGGGTAGCCATGTGGTCTTACCGGTCCACTCCTCTCATATGGGTGATGTTACTCTTATTCAACCTCGATAGGGGTCGGGGGGACCTGACCAAGTATACGGTCACAATTCCTCCCCCAGGTCCTGGGCCCTTTTTTAGACCCACGGAATCCTGGCTAAGAGGGATAGGTTTCTATACCCTCTTTTCTTGGAAGTACGAATGTAAATAAGTTAGAAAAGTTTAACTGTGTTATGTTTAAATGTGTTGTTATGTCTAGAAAAGTGCACATTATAGTTTTAAGTTGCCATTTAAAAAGAGCCAAACTGGATGGGATTGGCCAAAACATGGTGGTTGCTCAGATTTTCTCACCATGGTCGCAAAGGAAAATATTTAAGGGAGGGACACTCAGGCTGAGGGGAGGGTTGGTCTCTACAGCTCCCCGACCTCAGAGATCAGTCCTGAATATTGAACATATTTTGAGTGGCTAAGCAACCTGTAATTAAAATATGTTCGCATAATGTTAATGGTCTGAACAACCACCTGAAACGTTATAGGGTGATTAGCTCTCTGAAAAAGCTGAAGCCCACTTTTCTTCTCCTTCAAGAGACCCACCTGAATAAGCAGGAACACCATAAACTTTCTAGATTTGGGTTCTCCACAATAGTGGGCTCGGTTTTCAAGGGGGAAAGAGAAGGGGAGCAGCGGTTCTTATCCCTAGGTATGTACCCTTTCAGCTGAGCGAATCCTACACAGATCCAGAGGGAAGGTTAGCGCTGGTAGTAGGCCATTTAGAGGGACAAGCAATCACACTGGCATCAGTATACATTCCTCCAGGGGAGGGACCTGAGCCAAGGAAATTGCTATTCCAGAAGATCATGGAAAAACACAAAGGGGTTTTGATAATGGGAGGCAACCATAATCTAATTACATCACCCCTGGATACGTCCAAGATGAACCCCCCAAAAAAATCCCCAGCAATGAGGACAATGCAGGCCTGGATGTCCGAGGCACAGTGGGTGGACGCCTGGAGACACCTCAACCCAACCAAAAGGGAATACACACATTTCTCAGCTCCCCATAAGGTGTACTCCAGGATTGACTACATACACGTTGCAAAAGAACATTCATATAGGATACAGACATGCACCCAGACACCAACGGTACTGTCTGATCACTCCCTTCTGACCCTTACTCTGGCGTGGGGAAAAGCGAGGAATAATACCTTATGAAAGTTTAATAATTTTTTCTTGAACCTAAAAGACTTTAAAAGAAATGGTTCAACACAAAATTAAGCAGATAGTAACAGAAAATGAGAAGCAGGGGACCGGGAGGGGACTACTCTGGGATACCCTGAAGGCAGTTCTTAGGGGCGAAATAATAAAATATGCTGCTTTTTATAAAAAGAGATAACAAGAGCGTCTAGATAGACTTCATAGACAACTTAAGACCTTACAGGTCCAGCATGCAGCAGGGGACAAGGGAGCTTTTCCACTCCTGCAGGCCACCAGAGACCAGATCCAAGGGATTCTAGACATTCGCACTGAACAGGCCCTACAAAGTATATGCCAGAAATATTATGAGGGAGGACTCAGATCTGCCCGGTTATTAGCTCACAGACTTAGGCAGCATAAGACCCGGTCAAACATCAGGCAGATTAGAGATCCAGTTTCCAGGAAAATGGTTACCCTCCCGGGAGAAGTTGAACGGGCTTTTCAAGCCTTGTACAGTGCTCTATATAAAACAGAAGGAGGTGCAGGCGCTCGCGAGACAGAGGCCTTCCTGGCAAACCTAAAACTTCCCAGAATAACCGATGAACACAAAACAGATATTAGAAAGACCGATTTCCTCAACAGAACTGGCGAGGGCCATTTCCGATCTTAAAACATTTAAGAGTCCAGGACCAGATGGGTATACAGGGGATTTTTACAAGTTTTTTAAAAAGGAACTATCCCCAATCCTGCTGGAGGCCTGCAGGGGGGTTCAACTAGGGGAGGCAGTTCCTGACACCTGGAGATATGCCTACATTACTGGTATACCAAAACCGGACAAGGACATAACATCCTGTGCCTCGTACAGACCCATCTCCGTCCTCAATATAGACTACAAAATTTTTGCTTCCTTAATAGCCAAAAGGTTTGAAATTTTTCTACCAGAGGTAATAGATCTCGATCAGACTGGATTCGTTCCTGGACGTCCAACGCAGGATAACATTAAAAGAACCCTGTTATTAATACAGCACATTAAAAGAGAGGGGTCCCCATCCCTTTGCTTTCCTTAGACGCAGAGAAGGCGTTCGACCGCGTCGATTGGCCTTTTCTGTGGGCAGTCCTGGGAAGATTTGGAGTTCCTGATTCGGTAATTAATGTTATAAAATCAATGTACGAGGACCCCAGAGCCTTTATTCATATTAATGGATCCTTCTCACGCCCTATTGCACTGTCTCGTGGAACAAGGCAGTGTTGCCCCTTGTCTCCCTAGCTGTTTGCCATGTATCTGGAACCTCTGGCCCAAGCTTTGAGACAGGAGGTGGGGATATCTGGGGTGGAGATACCCTCTGGCACCCACAAGCTGGCGTTATACGCAGATGATCTATTCATATATATGACCAAGCCCGAGGCCTCCCTCCCCCTTTTCTGGGAGAAGCTGGTTAGGTTTGGAGAGATTGCAGGATATAAGCTTAATTTATCGAAAACGGAGGCCTTGGCCTTAAATTTTAGCCCCCCTGAAGATCTCAAGGAAAGGTTCCCCTTTAAATGGGACCTAAAGAGTATCAAATATCTGGGGGTAAAGACTGGCAGGGTCTATGAGGATCTGTTTTCCTTGAATTATTTACCCTTTCTGCTTAAAACGAGGACAGAACTGGAAAAATGGAGTATTCTTCCTTTGGCTTTACACCACAGGGTAGAATCTATCAGAATGGTGGTCCTTCCTCGTTTCCTCTATTTAGCCCAGACCCTTCCAATACAATTAACAGAACCCTTTTTTAGATCATTGCAAAGGAATATATCGACCTATATATGGGGAAAACAGAAACCTAGGGTTAAGATTTCAGTCTTGCAACTTCCCAGACAGCAGGGGGGCATATCTCTTCCCAACTTCAGGTTATATCACAGTTTCCCAAATTAGAATACCGCTTTACTGGTTAGACAACAATTATTCAGCCAGATGGAAATCAGTTGAGAACCAGGAGAAGAAAGTTGGGGACGTTCTTCAGACTTTGCTCTCTTTTCCCCGAAGTCAAAAGATTGAACAAGTTGCAAACCCACTCATACGTTCCACCTTGAGGTCCTGGTTTAGATTGATGTCACTTCCCGAGTTTAGGGCCTGGAGGTATGCTCTATTTTCCTTGCCCCACCTGGCCTCTTTTGCCCCAGCTAGGCTGGAAAAGGGCTATTCTAAATGGCAAAAGAAAGGCCTACACTTGATATATCACTTTATGCCACAAGGGGTAATATTGTCACTTTCGGAATTGGTGCAAAAGTATGGCATTCAGTACTCCGATAGATTCAGATACTTTCAATCTAGGAACTATATTCATTCGCTCTGAAAGATGAGATGGAGGGAGGGTCCCCTTCCTGAGCTCTTGACCACTTTAATTCATGGGATAGATGGAAGACCCATTCCAGCTCATATTATCTCAATTTTATATAAGGGCCTGCAATCTCTGATATCCTTGTCGTCATGCCCTCTGAACAAGACCAGGGCAGTATGGGAGAGAGATATAGGGATTAGAATCCCCTCCACAACTTGGGAAAATTTTTATAAATCAATGTATATGGGCATCAGTTCGGGCCGCTGGAAGGAGTTTACTTGGAAGGTAGGAGTGAGGTACTTTAGAGCCCCGGTGGTGACACAGAAATATGGTAAACAAAGTGATGCTGGCTGCTGGAGGCAGTGTGGACTCTCCCCCTCCACTCTAGGACATATCTTCTGGTCATGTCGAATCCTGCAGCCTTTTCTGATCCGATTTCATGAAGCCCTCCAACAAATAATCTCTCCAGATATTAAATTAGACCCTCTTTTTTTCTTGTTTGGGGATAATACCCAGTTTAATTGGGACACCCCAACCAGGAAGTTTGTTAATATTGCACTTTTGATTGCCAAAAAAAAAACATCACTAGAAAATGGATGTCCCCACTGCCCCCAACGTTAGACCAGTGGCACCAAATAATGATAGAGGTCTATAAGATGGAGAAAATGACAGCTACATTAAACAAATCTCAGCACAAGTTTGAGAATGTTTGGAAAAAGTGGATAATATATATAACACCGTTATGTAATGAGTTTATCCCATGACCTATCAGTAAGTCAATGTGTCTCTCTTCCTAGGGTTGTTGTAAGGACCCTAGGCACTTTTCCTTTTTCATGTTAATGTTTTACCAGGGCAACGGGGTAAATCACCATGGACTGTACGATCTGAATGCACTCAATGTACTATTGTATGTATAATTTAAGTTTTATTTAAACTACCGGTCAAAGGTTTTAGAACACCCCCAATTTTCTAGTTTTTATTGAAATTTACGCAAGTTAATGTCTCAATGTACTCTGAAATTAAAGCATAGAACAAATAAACAATTGGAAATAAAAAAGAAATCATAGAATCATTTTGTTTAACAAAATTTAATCTAAATTTTTGACTCATCAAAGTAGCCACCTTTTGCAGATATACTGTAACACTTGAACACACTTGTGGCATTCTTCCTACAATGGACATCAACTATTGTTGGAAGTTCTTCCAACACTGTTGCAGAAGTTCCACAAATGTGTTGCACTTGCAGGTTGCTTTGCTTTCACCTTCTGTCCAGTTCATCCCAAACCAGCTCGATGGGGTTTAAGTCTGGAGACTGTGCTGGCCATTCCATGATTTGAAGCCTACCGTCTTGTTCTTTTCCTCGAAGGTAGTTCTGACATAGCCTGGAGGTATGTTTTGGGTCATTATCTTGCTGTAGGATGAACCCCTGACCAACTCGGCGTAGACCAGAGGGTATTGCATGGTGCTGCAAAATGCTGTGGTAGCCCTTTTGGTTCAGGGTGCCAGTCACTCTGTGCTGTTGTCCTGTGAGCTGCCTATCACGCAAGCTGTTGACTCTCAGAAACTTGTCTTCTGATTCTGTTGTGGCTTTGGGTCTGCCAGACCTCTTCCTGTCAGAGTTTCCTCCAGTTTCCAAGTGCCTTTTGATGGTGTAGGAAACTGTACTCACTGACACCTTGGCTTTCTTTGCAATTTCTCTACAGCAGTTTTTGCTAACCTAAACTTTTTTTTTTTTTTTTTTTTTTAACCTCTAGCAGTTTACCGCTTACCTTTGTACCATTTCAGGTTATTCACTGGACTTGAATTGCTTAAATTTCAATAAAAACTGGAAAAATGGGGGTGTTCTAAAACTTTTGACCGGTAGTGTAAGTTTCTGTAAATATTATATGTCTGTGCTGTCCTTTTTATGTCCTTCATTGATAAAATAAAGAATGAGAGTTTAAAAAAAAAAAAAAAAAAGAAACTGCACCTTTGATGCCTCAATCCCATCAGCAGCCACCCCCTCCAGCTCCTTGGCTAGCTGAAGGGAGGCCTGTTTAGCCAGTTCCAGTACAGTGTCCCACCTGGACTTCTGGTACCTGGCTGTATAGACCATATAATGAGCCTGCCTAAGTCCCAAAGATGATGACAAGTACTGTTTCTTTGCCATGGCATCTATCTTCCGGGAATCTTTGTCTGGGGGGTGTGAAGCCAAGGGGATGTTTGCCTTGTCACAGGCAGCAGCCTGTACTACCCCAACATGGCTGCATTGTTGGTAAAGAAATTCCATATCCGAGCCTGACAAGGTGTACCTCTGGTCCATTCTCTTGTCAACAGGAGGTACAGAGTTGGGAGACCCAAGAATTTTTTGTGTCTGTTTCCCAAATGACTTATGAAGGGGAACAGACAACCTCTTAGACTCTGGGATATCCATCATCTCTATGTAGGCAGGCTCCTCTTGATCCTCTACAGCCTCCTCAATAGGAAGCTGGAGGGTTTGAGCCACTTTTCTGTAGAACAGAAAGCGGGGAGGGGACTCAGAAAGCCTAGGAGGGGAAACACCAGAAGTTCTGTCTAGGGAGATGTCTGGTTCCACAGGCACATCCAGACTTTCACTGTCGTAATCATATTCTTCAAAATCCCCCTCCTCATCAAACTCTGGTTCGTAAAAATCTTCAGGGGAATAATCCTGAACCGGGGGAACCGACCAAACCGAACCCCTGCCAGAAGGTGCCGGATCAGCAGGAACCGGACAAAGCGATTCCACAATCCGAATCGCTTTGGCTATTTCTTCGGCGGTCGGAACATGCAGCTCTGGATCCGAACCGGACGATTTATCCTTTCGTTTTCTTTTTGTAGGAACCGATCCCTCAGGATGAGCTCTCCTCTTGCCCGAAGAAGTATTGCCCAGGTCAGAGGGCACTCCTTCTGGTTCGGTAGGAACCAAACCGAGCTGGCCTTCCGGGTCAGTGGATTTCTCAGCCTCCTTATCCCTAAGTCTACCTAACCTTTTCTCCAGGGTAGACTTAGGAAAATTCTTACAAATTTGGCAGTTTGAGTCGAGGTGGTCAAACCCCAGACAGTAAACACAGGTGATGTGGGGATCAGCCTTAGCAAAGACCTCCCCACACACACTGCAGTGCTGAAACCCAGTGGGCCTGTTTTTTTCCTTGGGTTTCTCAGACATGGCCAACCTAACCAACTTGCCCTTTATATGATAACCGCCAGGCAAAACTCCCCTCTCGGTTTCTCACCATGTCACGGGTGATGAAAAAAAATGCTAAAATTACTTTTTTTTTTTTTTTTTTTTTTAAACCGATATGGACCGGTAACCACACACTAACTTTTTCTTTAAGATCTTACTACAAGATCAGTTCAGCCGAACCGATCAGAAAAAATTTTACAATTTCCACACAACAGCTACCAAACTAAGTACTTACAGTACCACAGACAGAGTCTCGAACCGAAAAACGAAAAAAAAATCGGACTAAAAATGGAATCTTAACATGATAGAACATAGCAGAAGGAGAAATCTCCGGAGCGACTATTCAGTGAGGCGGAGTAAAGAATCTGACGGTTGGGTTTCAAAAGGACACAAACAGAGTTTTTAACCAAGTTTGAGCCCAACATTCTATGCCTGGCACAGAATTTTAACCCTTCACTTTCTGGGGCAGTTCAAGAGCATTGAGAATTGAATGTGTCCAGCTAGGTGGTAGGCCTCGGTGGAGAGAGGAGCCTGAAACTGAAGTGTGGCTCCACGAGGTGAGGTGCCGTCGCCTGTCCCCGCAGATGAGGATTTTTCCTTGTAACTTGCTCCCAAGTGCAGTTGTGCAATGATGTCAGCACAGCAACCCATAGTCGTCACCCACGTTCGACCCCAATGTTCCCGCGCCAGTAGTACCTTCAGTTTCCATCGGGGGACTCTACTGCGCCGGGATGACCCTGGATCCCTCCCCAAGGAGTGGAGAGCAGTCCTCTGGACGCTCAGTCTTTCCCCCTCCCCTGCTGATCCCCAGCACCTAAGCTTGTTCCCGAACCCAGGTCGTTGGCATGGCGTGAGGTGTGGCATCCAGCACATCAACCCTCAGCACCACTGGGCCAACTAGTATTCATCATCTTGATGGCTATAAATAGTTGGGCCTGCAGTACCTCGGGCATCTCCTGGATCCCTAAACTCCTGCTAGGGTGGAGATGTTCGTGGGACCAGGGCTTATTACTGTGCTACCATCCTGTCCAACATCAGGAAGGGATATGGCCCTTGTGGCAGCTCCCCCCCCCCTCCCGTTTTGTGGAACTCACTTCTTTCTGATACTGCACAAAGCATTACTGAGAGGCAGTATAGCCAAAGGGTTAAAGCACTGAGCTGTGAACCTAAAACCCAGTAGAGCTGGGTTTCAAACCCACTATTACTTGCATACTGTGTGACCCTGACCATGTTACCTAACCCAAGATGCAACTGGAAACAAGCTTAAGAGCACCATTCCCAGTCAAAAATTTTAAAATAAAAAAAATATATAAATAAATATGCACCCCCTCCCCCCCCGCTCATTTCTGATATTTGAGGCCCAGCTGTTTAAACATCCATGTCAGGAAGCCTACCTAGATTAATGTATGTAGAGGATCAAAGTTAGTTTGGTTGCATGTTTTCTGCAACCCATGTTATAAGCTATAATAAATGATGGGGAGTGAATTAAGACTGTAGTGAGATGCAACGCTGCAGACAGAGGGGCATACAGCTTCTGGAAGTGCAGATATCTCAGTCTAACTCATACCTTGGAGTGTCTTATTGTGCTTTGACAATGCGTTTTACAGTAAAAAAAAAAAAAATGTTCAGAGTACAGAATAACAAAAAAGTCCATGCATTATTTAATTATAGCGTTACATTTTAAGGGGAGAAAAAGTTACCAAACTCCAAATGTGAAAGTAAAAATGCACAAGTGTGCCCACTAATGTGTAGTAACAGGATAGACAGGCGAGCTGGCATGGGTAATTTTTTCTCTGCAAGTTAGGCCGAAGTAAAAGAACAGGGCCAAAATGTACAAAGAAGTCAGCTACACTAGATCAAAGGTGCCCAACACAAAAAAATGTTTAGAAAATGGTCTTGAAAAATCCTGGACTCTGATTGGCTGATAGCCCTGGCAAGGTGGGCGTCTGTCAGATAACAGAGCCCGGGTATTAAAAGTGCCAGGTTGCCACAAGCCTCATAACAAAGATTAATGTGCTAATAGAACATTCATTTTGAAACACTGCCATTTTCTTTGTCACTGCTTAGCGGGCAATTATGAGGCCTATCCCCCCACCCCGACTCAGCATTATGTTCATTAAATGCACAATAAAAGAATTCTAGAGCACATAATAAAAAAATAAAGCACCTAACAGCAACAGTCACTCGATCATCTGTACTCGTCACTAAACGCCCAACAGTTATAAACACAGAGCCAGTACATTTGTCTCTCGCCCACAAAGCGGACACTTAATTTCAAGTCCCAAGCTGGCAGTACGCATCCCCAATGGGCTAGAGCACCAGATAAAGCCCCTTTGAAGTTACCTGTTTCTGTGGTGGCAAGCAGTAGCGCAAACGGTCCAGCTCGCACCAAACAGAATAGATACTGCTCACTAGGAATATAAAAACGAACTGAAACCCAAAATCACAGTAGTTAATTGTATTATACATTTTACAAATACCAGCTTCCTCTATTGACTGCCCTCCATTTGCCCCCGTCATACTCTTATCCAGTGCAGTTTGCTTCCCAATTCCCGCAGATCAGGTCGGAAACTTTAATTCGGTCCTTGTACCCCAAATTAAAGTGATCGGTAATGCAACGAAATTGAAAACCTGTGCTTTTTTTTCTTAAATAACTAGAGGGAACTCAAACTGCATGTTTTCTGCTGGTCGTGTGTGTTTTGGGAGGGTGATAGCAAACTTGCTGTATGGTTTCTGTTCCAGCTGTCCCATCTGCGATGCTGATGATGGATCCACACAGCATGGCACCTCCTGACACTGAGCTGCAGCCGACTGACCAACCGAAGTTACTACCCGTTCCCATTGAGCAATTAAACATTTCTGTGAAGCCAACTCCTTTTGGACTCGCAACTCTGGCAGAGACTTTTTATGCTCTTGTGCTTGGGGAGAGAGGATTAACCATGACGACTAACCACAACAAAAAGTACAGAAGCTGATGTGGGACAAAACTCCCTGTATGCAAAAAAAAAAAAAAATAGCAGGTGGAGGAACTATTTTCTTTACAAAATAAATAAAACTCTTAGAGATTTAACTTTTAACATGAAAATTATTTTCAAAATACAGTGGCTATTTTTTAAAGATATAATACCCTCCAGGGTGGGTATGGTCTCATACCGGACCTTCCAGGGGCTATAAGGCCCGACGCCTCATTACGCCCCTGGGCGGGCTGGTATAGCCCAATACTGCCCACCCTGTTGGGTATTATTGCTCACGTAAAGTTCCAAAATGCAAAAGTAACAAAAGGTGTGCGGTACAAAAAGCACCAAGGAGAGCTTGGTAGTATGTATTTTTTTTATTCAGTGTAGAGTATACAAACCCAGGCGTATACCCTAAATCAAAGAATATATCTGAGTCACATGGCAACTAGAAATAATATGATGCAAAAGTTTCCCTATGCCTACCCTCCACTCCCACCTTTACTAAGAGTTCTTATAAAGCAGAGAAGGGAGTCAGCAACGATTCTCATAGCTCCAGACTGGGCAAGACAGACCTGGTATACCATGCTCCTATCCCTCTCCAACAAGACCCCCAATCAACCTTCCCCAAGATACAATCTGCTGGCACTTTCCTCAGGCAGGAAAACATTTCCCAGATCTGAGAACTCTACACATCAGAGCATGGTTCTTGAAGAGCTAGAGTTCTCTGGGCTAAATCTTTCTCAAAAAATAATTGGAAATGCTGAAAGCTTCTAGGAAGCCAGCAATTTGTAGAACTTATGCTTCAGAGTGGAACAAATTCTCCTTCTGGTGTTCTAGACAGATCAATCCCCTCCAGGTAGGCCCGTCTACAATCCTGGACTACCGAATCTACCTCCAGTCCTTGGGACTAAGGTCTTCAACCCTAAAGGTCCATTTGGCAACAGTATCAGTTTACACATCAGCTGGCAAACACAGGTCAGTGGCCTCACAACCTATTTTCAAAAGGTTTTTCTAGGACCTTAATCACCTGTACCCTCCAATGAGGGACCCTGTCCCTCCTTGAGATTTGAATGCGTGCACTGCTCAGCCGATGGAGGCCCCTTTCGAGCCCATAGCCACTGCCACACTAAAACAGGTCGCCTGGAAAACAGTTTTCCTGGTGGCAGTGATATTTGCCAGAAGCGTCAGAGAACTACAAGCCCTCGGCATACATACAGAAGTACAGTTGCAAAAAACTTACCGTAACAGTAGATCTTCGAGAGTATCTCTCTTGCAGCTTGTCATAACACGTGGGAATTCAGCCGCAGACGTAATTTCCTCCAGATGATTTCTCAGCAGTCAACCCTGGGATCTCCCCCTAACACTATCATGTGGTGTCTGCCTGGCAGGTATAAAAAGGGGGAGGTCCCAGCTACTCCTCAGTTCTTTTCCATCCCGGCAATCAAATGTGAAAACATTTCTAAGGCCTCCGATGGGAACCGAGGAGGGAAATTATAGTAGCTGCTCGTGGAGTCGCAAAAGACAGGAGAAAAGAACCCTTCTGAAGTAACAGCAAGGCGGAAGGAGGGAGGGAGGGGCTGCATGACCTGCTGCAAGAAATACTCTTGAAGATCACCCGCTGCCGGTTCCCTGGCTTCCAATCCACCACCGCTGGCCAAGGTTGTCCCAACACCAGCACCTCCGGCTATACCAGACACCAGGTCCGACATCACCCCCCCCCCCATCTCGGGCCCCGCTGCCGGTCAGGCCACCCTCGGAACCAGATGACAGCCTACAGACGGTTCCACCATTGTCACCAGCTCATCCAAAGCTGGACCGACCTGACACCGGTGCCAGCGATGGCTTAGAGACACCGATGCTTGAGCTAGCTTCTAGCTCTCCCAGGCTCAATATGACACAAGAACTCACCCCCCATTGGTGGGAGACTGTAAAGCAGGACTTCACCCCCAAACCAGGTCCGCCTCACACTCCACAGCCTGATCCAGTTCCAGACCCTCCTCTAGACATTGTCGAGGTTCCAGAGTCACAAGGAGTAGACACTGAAAAGCCTTGTCTGCCACACAGTCCCCGTAAGCACTCAGACAAGCATCGGCGTAGGAGGTCTCTTTCTCCGAGTTCGTCTCTCTCCCCTTCACCGGACAAGCACAGAGGTAAAATGAAGGAGATGTCATTCCCATGCTCCTTCTTTGCCAGACTCCTATGTCGACTCGGACTCCACTCCACCCACATCCGAGGTAGAGTCCTTGCCTGGGGACACTGAGGATCAACTGAAGTCTCCGCTGGACAACCCCAGCTTCATGGAGGTCACGCATTACATTCAGGAAAATATGGAATGGGATACCGAGGCCATTGACCTGGAGCGCTTGAGGCTGGCTAAATATCTGCACCAGAAAGACCCCAAGCCCATAGTCATCCCACCTTTAGTGGACACTTTCCCAAGACGTTGCGCAGGCTACCTGGAAGGGCCCACATTCATCCTCAGCGGCTCCCAAGAAAGCGCGTCTGTACCGGGCTCTTAAGGATCATCTTTTCCTGGCCAAACACCCAGCCGCAGACTCAGTGGTGATTTCGGTGGCTCACAATTGTTTGCAGAGGCCCAAACACCCGAGCACCCAGCTGCCTGACAGGGAGTCGAAGCAGCTGGATTTGTTGGGCAAGAAGGTGTACATGTCTGCCACATGCAACATCAGGATTCAACTTCCTGACCCAAGTGGTCCAGTTTCAAAATGCCCTCTGGGACAAGGACTGGACATTCTGTAAGGTATGCCTGACTACCCACAAAAGGCAGAGCTTGCAACATTGCTCCAGATGGGCTCCGACGTTGGTACACACATTTTCCGTTCGGTGTACGACTCTGCGGACACTTCTGCAAGGGCAGCTGCCACGGGCAATGTCTCCGGCGTCACTCATGGCTCTGGGTTTCAGGGTTCACGCCAGATGTGCAGTCTAACATTCTGGACACCCCCTTTAAAGGCTCAGTTCTCTTTAATGAAGAGTCGGAGAAGAGCATTTTGAAGCTACATGACTCCGGCAAGGCTGTCAGTGCTGGGCAATCCATCTACTACAAGAAACAGGGACATTTTGGACTTCCAGTTCTGGTATGGCAGGCTAGACACCTGCCCATTGAACCTCCCTGCTCAGCTATTGCTAAATTGCCTCCCAAAGGTGATAATCTTATTTTCTGCCCGCATTGATAACAATAGTGCACCAGGAGGAATATTGAACTATCTCCTCCCATAGAAGATGGCAAAAACTCACCATAATCGTTTCCTCCCGATAGCGGACCTCGAGAAGACTGAAGACCAGGCCCTCTCCGATTACAAGCAGCCTAAGAGCGGTCGGGAGGCCAAGGGAGAAAGTCTGCTTTAGTGACTCCAGCGAGGACTGGGAGAAAGAGAAAGGGTCTCAGTTCCCAAGTGAGGACAACATTCTCAAATGATCTCTGATTTTGGGGAAATGAAATTCAATCTGGGAACTGCACAGACATGAGCACTCTTGCAGACCATGGAGGAGGCCGACCACCAGATCTGCCTTAATGCCACCAAGATTGAAGAAGTGGAGGGTACAGTCCAAAAAACTCATCTTGGAGCAACTATATTTAGCACTTCGCCAGGAGGATGCTGAAAACAGGAGCAGGCGAAAAAAATATTTGTATATAAGGCCTCCCAGAGGGTGAGGAGGGGGAGGATTCAGTGGCATATGCAGACCATCTTTTTGGTCAGCTCCTTGATCTGGACCCATCCTACCAGACTGATACTGAGAGAGCTCACTGAGCGCTAGGCCCAAAGCCCTCTCAGGCAGATGCTAGACCCAGACCATTTGTGGTCAAATTTCAGAGTTTCCAGACCAAAGATCAGTTGCTGACAGGCTTGGCAGAAGGGACGACTGATGTTAAATGCACACCATTTGCTCTTGGACAACGATTATGCACCCCATACACAACAGCTGCGCAGACAGTACTCCACGCTGTTCCGCTCCTAAGGGCTAAAAAAATAAAATTCCGCACCCCCTACCCAGCGAAGCTTTGGTGCAATTGCCATCGAGCCCCGTGACTTCTTCATCGGCTCAGGAAGCAACACAAAACCTCACCAAGAAGAGAATTTTGG
The DNA here is from genome assembly GCA_016271365.2 of Neoceratodus forsteri. Lineage (NCBI taxonomy): Eukaryota > Metazoa > Chordata > Ceratodontiformes > Ceratodontidae > Neoceratodus > Neoceratodus forsteri. The sequence continues at coordinate 1,072,570,983 of CM057454.1, read as the reverse complement.
GAAAGCCTATTCCTGTCACATGGTCAACACAGTGGAATCGCTGGCCCGAGATGGATGAGAGAGCCATCAACCTTCCCCTCCGGGACCTGCTGGACAAGCTTCACCAGTACCGTAACTTTATCTTTACCTTTAGAGCAAATGCGAGTATGGTCTTAGTGTTTCCCTCCCCTTGACTGACCTCCACCTCCTCCTACTTCTGGGTAGCCTCTTGTGTCCTTGGGTTTATGGGGGTTGGGGGGGGCTACGATTGCGCCAGTGGGGTGCCCGGATTCCCTTTTAGGCCCAGTCAACTTTGACAAAGGGGTCTCTGTAAAACTGTAAAACAAGAAATACATAAAATCATTTCCCTCTTGTCATCTTGGGTGCTCTTCTGGGCTTGAGTCGTTCGATGGCAGAGGACCCTCAGGCAGGACGATAATGGGGGGGGGTCTCTGGACACTACCTGGTGGATGGGCGCCCCCCTTCCCTACCTTGCCCACTGATAATTTAAAGCAGGCACTTCTAGGACTTATGATTCCGAGTCCTAGAGCTTTATGGGCCAGGAAAGCGCCGTGGAGATGATGGTGGGGTCGGGGAGAGGGTTGAGGGAGACCTGACCAGCTCAAACCAGCTCTGGGCAAACTGTGGACTTTATATGGAGGGCCAAGAAACAAGGGAACTCTACCTGCCTTACACTTTACTCTCCTCTCCTCTTTCAGACATACCAGAACAGATTAATGAAACAAAGGATGGAAGAAGAACAACCTACATTGGGAACTCTCTTTTGCCCTCCCCCTTTTCCCTCTCCTTTCTCTCCCCCGTCTCCTTTTACTAACCACAGAGACTTTACATATAGAAAGGGTTGGTGGACTATTGAAACAAATTGGATGGTAATGGGAGGAGGGACCCTGGGTGGTTTAGCAATCTTGAGGTGTGATTGGTGATTTGGGATTCTTTAGGGCTTTGGTTGCCCTTTTTCAGGCTGCCAGCTCTGTCGACCCCCCCCTTTTCTAGGGGTGGTGACTTGCTATTGTATACCATGCTCTAATTTGTCTCTGTGAGACTGGTATGGGGCTTGTTTCCCATCCCCCCCTCAATTTCCCCCTTTTTGTTTTTTCTCCTTTTCTGTTTCCCTAGTCCCCTCCCCCTTCCCGGGGTTCTCCGGGTTAACATTCACACTTACAGTTAGACTCTCTTGTTGGAGTCTTGAACCTCCGCCTCCTTTTGAGTAAACAGGGATAATTTTTGGGGGTCTTTAATGAACCGATTCTGGAGCGGGGGGTTCTATGGGTGCTAAGGTAGCCTTTGACGTGCTGATGCAAAACCATACTCAGGGCATCTTCCATTTTTGGGAGTTAGCTCTGTGGAGGATTCCTTGGATCCTGGGGTGGCCCCCGGGACCATGGGAGTCCTCGATCCCATAGTACACCCTCCTGGGGGTCTTGTTGGGAATCAGCAGGGGTATCCTTTGGTTGACACCCCACATTTGGGAGTCACTGGGTTTCAAGTTAAGGGTTTGACCTCAAGGGTTACTGAGGTCAGCCATAGTTTTAAATTCCTTCAGATGATGTTATGGTTACTGTTTTCCTTTTCTTTTGTTATCCCTTATTATAGGGCCAAGGTTAGGCCCGACTTGAGGTTTTTCAAGGTTAAAAGAGTTAGAAGGGAGACAATACGAGAACAAAAAAAAAAAACATAAGGTTTTGTATAAGAAGATTTTTATTACAGGAGAAGGACAGCTTCCAGAGTATGCTGGGTCAGCTCAAATTACTGGGTGAGCGGACGGCGCCTGAAGAGAGGTCTGTTATCGGCCTCCTTCTTCTCTCCTTTATTGGGGGGGGGGACAAAAACAAATATTAATATTTAAAAATGGCAGAAACCCTGATAAAATATACTCAATTAACATAAATGGACTTCGTAGCCTGATAAAGACAGCACGTTTTATACAGTCCCCAGGAGGCAGGCAGACGATGTTTATTATTTACAGGAAAGCCACCTCTTGGAGCTGGAACACCAGAAATTAAAATAGGGTAACAGATTTAGAGTCTAGTCCTCCTCCCATCCCAGTGGTCGTAAGAGAGGGGTAGCCGTTCTTATCCCCACTTCTACCCCATGGGAGTTAAGATAGATGATGGCGGATACCCAGGGACGGTTTGTGATTCTAACTGGCATATTATACTCACAGGAAGTTACTCTAGTGAACGCCTATTTGTTTCCTCACTCATCTCGAGCAGTGTTCAGTTTTTTCTTAACAAGGTGATTACTAATCTTCGTGGCACCCTAATTATGGGAGGAGATTTTAATCTGGCCTTGTCCCCACAACTGTACTCTTCTTCCCCAAGAGCTCATCGGTCCAACAATGCATCAAAATATTTTAAGGAAACGTTCTCTCACCTGGGTACACTGGATGTTTGGAGAAAATTATACCCTACAACTTCAGGCTTTACATATCCCCCTTTTAAAACTTACTCCAGACTGGATTATTTATTTGTCTCTTGCGAACACTTCTCCAGGGTATAGGACCTTACTTTGGGCTCTCGTGTTCTATCAGATCACCACCCCTTGATTTTTAAGATTAATCAAGGAAAATCGAAATCCTCCAAAATGTGGAGATTCACCCGTCTTTTACTTAAAGACCCAGAGTACATGGACTTAATGAAAAAAAATCCCTCAAATACTTAATGAAAATGCCTCGGAGGATGTTACAGATCCCATTATATGGGACACTCTTAAGGTGGTCCTTAGGGGTGAAACTATTGCTTTTGCAATAAAAAAAAAAAACCAAAAAAAAACAAATGTAAATTAGAAGCCTCTTATAACTACTTAATAGAGCAATTACAATCTTACCAACTACTATATAGAAAGAGAGATAGAATACTACAAAGAAAGATTGGCCTGGTGAAACATGGGATTCAAAAAATTATGGACCTTAGGATTTTACAAACCCTTACTTTTTTAAAATTAACAAGCTACGAAGGTGGAAACAAGGGGCACCCCAGATATTGGCTCGTAGATTGCGAGCACAAAATCAGGCAGCAACTATTCTTAAAATAAAACACTCTATTACTAAGCATCTTTCCTATACGGACATACATATACCGGTTTCATTTCTTTCCTACTACCAATCTCTCTACCAGCCGCCACTTGATCATTCCTTAGTGGATGAGAGGAAGGCATTCCTTTCTCATCTCTCCCTCCCAAAGTGGACAATGGCCCAAAAGGCCTCTTTGAAGGCACCGATTAGACCGGAAGAGCTTCTAGCACATATTAAGGCCTTAAAGCCAGCTAAATGTCCTGGTCCTGACAGCTTTACAGTCGAATGGTATAAGAAATTTTCCGAGTCCCTTGTCTCTTCTCTTCTGACTACTCACCAGAGAGAGGTGGAAGGGGAATCCCCTCCACCTTTCGTGGAACTACACAGTCTTGACTCCAATTCCAAAACCAAAGATACAATAGATATTTCCTCTTATCACCCAATTTCTATTCTAAATGTAGATTATAAAGTTTACACAGCCATATGGGCCTCGCAGTTAGAAACAACATTGCCAACCTTACTGCATCCAGATCAATCTGGATTCATAAAGCACCGTAGTACTACTACAGATAATATTAGATGCACTATTCTACTTCTGGAACACGTGCACTCCAGACATATCCCTCATGCACTATTAAGCTTTGACACGGAGAAGGCCTTGATAGGGTTTCATTTTTTTTTTTTTTTTTAATCGGAGACCTTGAGGACCTTTGCATTTCCCGATTCCTTTCTAACTTGGCTTCAACAACTATATCTACAACCTAAAGCTTACATCCAAATTAATGGGAACATTTCCTCCCCGGTTTCATTGACACAAGGGACCAGACAGGGTTGTCCCCTTTCCCCAGCCCTATTTGCTTTATATATTGAACCCTTGGCAGCTACTTTCCGTTGGGAGCCGAGGGTGGAAGGGATCCCGCTGGGACAAAAAAAACTATAAAATATCTCTGTTCGCAGACGACTTTCTCCTAACTCTGCTTTCTCCAGAGCTTTCTATTCCTGCAGCTTGGGACATCTTTCATCAATATGAACAACTGGCAAACTTTAAATTGAACATATCAAAAACAGAGGCATTAATGTTTTACTTTTCTCCATCCAATGCCCTTCAAGGCTCCCTATCATTGAAGTGGCGCCACACTAAAATTAAATATCTTGGAATTTATATTCCCATTAATTTGATGCATCTTGAATTAGTAAATTACGAACCTCTCTCTATGCAAATTCAAGAGGGTTTGAATAGATGGGGACAACTGAAGCGTACCTTTTTCCAGCGTATAGAGACCATACATATGAACATTCTCCCTAGACTGCTATATTTATTCCAGAATATCCCAACCTTTCCGGCGGACTTTTATTTTCAATCTTGGAATAAAACCATTTCTTCTTTTATTTGGGAGGGTCAAAGACCAAGCATTCGTTATTCTATATTAACTCTGCCCCTGGGGCGAGGAGTTAATCTTCCCAATTTAAAACACTATGCTTCAGCTACCTTCTTAAAAATATTCACAATTTGGTTCTCTCAGACATATCAGTCGACATGGAAGGACATCGACTTTCTACTCAATGATCTGTACGACATGGAAAAAATACTGCAGCTTTTTCATGTGGGGAACGTACCTTTCCTTTGAGGGATTTTTCACACTTCACTGCCCAGACGTTAAGGGTTTGGCAAAAGATGAAACAAAAAAAACCCCTCTAAAACAAACAATTTTCTCATTCATTTTATTCTCAGCTGATGAATCCTTTTTACCGGCTAATTGTGACTCTACGTTTAAAACATGGCGGAGGTTTGGTCTTAATTTTTATGGGCAGTTTCTCAATTTCTCTGGGGTGGTTTCTTTTTCTGATTTACAAACCCAATATTCCCTTCCAGAGAGGGATAGGTTCAGATATACCCAGGTGAGAAACTTCATACTTAGAGGGAGATATCAGCTTGCCTACCCTCACCTCTTCCAGCACTATGAAAACTACTGAGACACTCTCTACAGGGCAGTTTATGGGATAAATTAATCAGTCATCTATACGGCATCCTACAGGAGGCGCTGGGAGACTCTTTCCTGTCAATACTAGAAGCCTGGAATAAAGACCTGCAAACAGGTGTTTCTTTTGAAACATGGCAGGGGGCAACTTTAAAAGCCATCAAGATTACCGCCTCAAATGTGTGGCAGGAATTTGTGTGGGAGTCCCGATCTTGGTGCTTCCGATCTCCGGCGATATTTACTAAATACCTCCTTGCCTCCTATGGCTTCTGTTGGAGAGGCTGTAACTGCAGACTGGCTGACTTGTGTCACATTTTTTGGTTTTGCCCTAAGCCGACACCCTTTTGGTGTGCATTATAAGTAGAGTTGACAGGGTGTTTGGAAGAGGACATTGAACTAACTGCGGAGAATGTACTTTTGTCTATTTATCCCCCTCATAGTCCCCGCTGGGACAGGAACTTACTCTCCCTGTTCATTTTAGTAGCTAGGAAAACTATTACCTGACGGTGGATGACACCTAAGGTACCTTCAAAGAGTGATTGACGTAATATTATAAAGGAAATTTACCATAATGAACAATTCGGCAAATTTCAGGATAGACTCCCACAATTTGAACTAGAATGGCGCAAATGGGTGTTCTATCAGTTCAGAGTAGGACCCAGATTTTGTCCCTTAGGGTGCGGATCCCATTAGGACAATCCTGGGGGGGGCTTCTTCTCCCTTTCCTGATCAGAGTGTCATCTGGCAACCTGCCTCTTGTGGGGGAGGGGGGGGGACAGAAAAGAAAAAAAGAAAAAAAAGGCAAATAATATAGGTGGACAGGATTGGAGAGGAAAAGAAAACAAAATGAGGAAGAGAGTTAATATATGATGCTTGTGTGGATATCTTTATAATAAGGAAAATTACCATGTAATCAACCAAATTATGGTAAAACCTGGATAAGTGGAAATGTTGATGGTAAATATTAACATGTAACATCATGTCTCACTTCTTGATAAAAATATAATGATTAAAAAAAGAAAAGAAACAGGGACATTTTCACAGGTCCCATTTTCATGACCGAGGGGGCATCAGCCTCAGCAACCCCGTTTTCAAAACCAGCCTCAGCGAGGAGGCTTTGGTTGAAGAGGTGGCGCCAGGGGTTCTGCTGCCTCCACCTCTCAACAGGCTAATCCAGCCCCAGCCGCCCTCCCCCCACTGCCAAATGCATGACTACCCATGCGACCCTCCTCTCCTCGATGTCCCAGCAGGTGAGCAGGAAGGAGGCCGCTTTTCTCTATACGCAGATGCCTGGAGAAAAGTGACCTCCGACCAGTGGGTCATCAAACTTGTGGAATACGGGCATTCCATCAAGTTCGAAGAGATTCCCCCAAACAGACCACCACCCCATCCCACCACCCGCAGGGACACAGGATCCAAAAATGGCAGAAGATTTAGGCTCTGCTAGCCAAAAGAGCTATAGAACCTTTACCTCCGGCAGAGAGAGAGAGAGAGGGAGACTCAGGATTTTATTCACACTTCTTCCTAGTTCCGAAGAAGTCAAGTGACTTAAGACCCATCTTAGACCTCAGCAACCTGAATCTGTGGGTGTCCTACAAAAGGTTCCGGATGGTCTCCCTTCCCAGTCTCCTACCCATGCTTTCCGAGGGAGATTGGATGGCCTCACTGGACATGCAAGATGTGTATCTGCATATCTGGGTAGCCAAGGGACATAGACAGTTCCTGGGGTTCCAATTCGAGGGAAAACACTTCCAATTTTGGGTTCTTCCCTTTGGTCTCTCCTCGGCCCCAAGAGTCTTCACAAAGTGCATGGCAGTGGTTGCCACAGCACTACGAAGAATGGGCCACTTTGTGTTCCCCTACCTGGATGACTGGCTCCTGCTGGCTCCCTCCAAGAGCCACCTGCGGGTCACGATTCGGGACACCCTCGCTCTATGTCAGCATTTGGTCGTTATTATAAATCCCACCAAATCACTTCTGACTCCCACTCAGAATCTGCAGTTTATAGGGGCTCTGTTGAACATGATACAAGGGAAGGTGTTCTTACCAGTAGACCGAGTGGAGTGCATTCGGGCTCTAGTCGCCGTCGTCTCTTCTTCCTCTCTGGTACCAGCCAGGCTACTGCTCAGATTGCTAGGACACATGGCAGCAGCCAGTGTCTCTGTTCCATTCACACGTTTGTGGATGAGAACAATTCAATGGACACTCAGGGTCCAGTGGGAACAGAGCCGGGATGACCTCGATGCTCGGGTCAGATCACAGAGCCAGTCCACCAGGAACTTCATTGGTGGATGACCTCCTCGAAGCTTCTAGAGGAAGTTCCCTTCCAACCTGGAAACCCCTCTCAGGCAGTGTCTACGGATGCTTCGAACTTGCCACTCCTGCTCACTATGACTCCTCCAGTGACGTTTACTGTATAAAACTTTAGCTCTTTACCTTACGTCCATATATCTGTATCCATACAATTGTATTTAAATGGCACTACCGCCTGTTGAACCTATTGCTATGTTCTGATGCAAGTATCTTGTCACTTGTGATAGTAATAACAACAACATAATAACATATAACTAAGTAACTGTTATGTACGTTCACTCAGCCTGGTATTTCTTAACCCTGTTGACAATCATTTTGCCCCAGGTCCACCTTGTAAATTAGCTTGTCTCAATGATGTTCCACCTGGCAAAATAAAGATTTTGATTGACTGATGGACAAAGTACCTTTTGTCAACTGGCAAATGAAATGCGGCAATGGCTGAAAGGTGGACTTTCACAGAGGAATATTTCAGTCCACACTCTGATAAGGGGAGCAAATAAACTAAGATGCACTGAGGGGAATACCCATAAGGATCTAAGTCCAGGGAAGATGTCCAAATAGAGAAACATTTCCACTACTGGGAATAGGTTGCCATTAATTCTACCAGGTCCAACACTGCCTGATTCCTAGTGTAGACTGCCATCAATTTTTTTTTTTGGGGGTTAACGGTTCACCAGGAGAAATTATGGGAGGGTCCTAAGTGGCTGCCTCTCACGGGAATTTCCTAGCGGCCTTGTGGCATATGGGAGTTAACCTTTGGGGTGATATCTCTCCTGCTCCCATTTAAGAAGTTGCAGCAAAAAAATATGGCACTTACATAGTCCAGACAGAGACATATGAAGTGTTCTCCCAATATTAAGTTTATTAAATCATTATACAGATGAAACAAAGATCAGCAACATTCAGAACCCCCGACTAGCAGCCAACATGCTGCATACTTCCACTACATTTTATCAAGGCTAACCTGCCATCTAGTGGATATTTTTCATATTTATATATATATACACACACATACATACATACATACACACACACACACACACACACACACACACACACACACACACACGTACACGTACAAATTATGTAATGCTAAGCAAGTGAATTAATGCATTCTGGCTTATTCAAAGAGACTAATCACATCTATACTCCTATCATGTAATGATATCATTAAGTGCCTAGTGCTTACTGATGAAACATAACACCCTATACTTATATTTAGGATAGTGTTAACAATGATAATAAATACAGGCTGACTGGAAGGACCATTGGTCTTTTTCTACTATGATTGTCCATGTTTCTAAGTTGATAAAGTAAGAACAGTAATGAACATAAGAGGTGTAGAATGGTGAAGACAGAGGTAAGAAATAGTAGAGTTGGGGGAGAGCAACGAATTGAAAACAGAAGAACTATTTCAAAAAAGCAATCTGCAACATAGACATAATGTAGTCTTTGATAAAACATGGTGAACTAGTGTAGTTAGCATGCAGAATGCAGCACTGCTGCGCTCCAGCACTGAAAACAGGTGGGGGGGGGTCTTTTTTTTTCTGTAAATCTAGCATCACAAGATTTGTATACGTATCTAAACATAAGGAACGTCCACTAGATGGCAGGTTAGCCTTGATAAAGCATAGATGAAGTACGAAAATTACTGGCTGGTAGTTGGGTCTGAATTTTTTTTGTTTTCAACTTTCTTTATGACCCTGATCTCTGGCTTACCCGAACTCTCTCCGGCATGGTCTCACGGTGCGACCTGTTCTTGCCCGCCTGAAGCCTCCATTCTCCGACATTAGCCCATCTTCCCCCGCTTCTCCCCATCGCCTGACCCCCCCGGCTCTAGGGCCCCCAGGACAGGACTGCCGACTCCTCCTGGCGTTCTATCTGGAATGTAGTGGAGCAACCAGGGAGTCGGAGGACGTGCCAGAGGCGGAGACGGAAGGTCCAGCACTGGGCATTGGGGCCGAACATTGGACCCACCATTGCCTATTGGGTGCCAGGGTTTTTCCTTGTTCTGACCCCTCATTGGCCCAGCAGTGCAATGCTCACCAGTGCGGTATGTGCACGCTTCCTGTGCACGCCCACAGGAGCGCCGCTGAGGCCAGTCCCCCTTGCAAGGATCCAGACTGCTGCTGTACCCCCAGTCTCCACTGGGAGTCACCAGACAGCAGGATCAATGTCCCCTCCCTCCCTCCCTCCCAGGAAAGGAGAGCAGTCCTCCAGATGCTCAATTCTTCCCTCCCCGCCGACTCCGACGACCCATATCCACTCCCAAACCTGGGTCGCCGGCATGGCGCAAGGTGTGGCGTCCAGCACCTCAACCCTCAGCACCACTGGGCCAGGGTCTGAATGTTGAATGCTTTTTATTGTTTTATCTGTACAGTGATTGAATAAACTTTTTTCAGAAGAATACATCCTACGTGTCTGTCCTGAGCTATATAAGGGCCCTAGTTTTTGCTGCAATGATTTACCTAGGGCATGTAGAGCACTACAGTGACTCAGGGCTGTCTTATTGCCCTGATACATGTAAGATGTTGCCAGCGATGCTCAAGATGGTGAGAGTGCTGGTGACAGATGTGGAGTTGTGAATGCAGGTAGCAGACATGCCTACTGTTGTTTCGTGATATCCCAAGTCGGTATATAAATCAGATATCTGCCTTGGACGGAGGGCCCAGGGAGGTTGCTGACCACTGTCAGAGGGCAGGCCGAGGTATGCGTGGCCACCCAGATGCCCAGCACACCATTCAGTGTGAGTAACATTCTGGTTTACAAGAAGCACCCAGAGAGGCAGCAGCCATTGTCCAGTTATTGTCAGAGTTGAAGTCCCTAGTGTGGTGTTGCCTCCTGCACACCGGCCGATTTGATGCCAAGATGACATTACCATGTATGTATGAAAATACGTGTAACTTAAAGTGTATAGCAAAATGGGAAATCTCGTAACTTCACAATGCAGAGTAAAGAGGCTCTGGCTCAAGGTATAACCTCACCCACTGGTGAACTGTAGGAATAATGGGACTCGTGGGCTTCCTGAGCGTGAAAAAAAGGTACAAACTTTACTTAAGGAACCCTGAAGTTCTCACTTATGTCCAGGGTCAGAATCTAGCCTTCTTTAGTAGTGGTGACAAGGAAAACAATTTGAGAACTGTGTTCCCAAGTGAGCAGCCATAAACATGTTAGTAAACATAGCTACAATGCTAGAAGTATCCAGAGGGTTTATTCCAGCATCCACAGGACTGATCTCGAGTAAAGCTGACTTGGGAATTAATGGTAAAAACAGTGGAGAGTTGTAAATAACTGGGGACTAAGCAATGCCTGTACAGAAGAGGCCTCTGGCAAGCAAGCCAACAGCATACCCCTAGACACCAAGGGTACCCCTGGAGCCATGCCCCATACTCTGGGTTCTGCCTGGCACTAAAGAGGGAAATCATAGGGTGTTAGCCCTCAGCTGAGAAAAGGGAAGGCAAGGGATAATCAGCAACTGCCACAGCTGAGGGGGCTCTCAGGACTGCCTGGCTTCTAGTCCAAGAGTGAGAAACCCTGATAAAGGAAGAAGGAAAGGGCATGTACATACAGTCGGCCATCTGGTGGGCCAAGACTTTCCTTTTGACCCAGGCATTATACTAAGCTCAGATTTCATAGACTGACGGCAAACTGCCCAGACTCCTTTAGATTGACCGAAATTGCTTTAGTAAGTGCTCGAAAAATCATCTTACTTCACTGGAAGGACACCTGATCTTGCTCATGTAATCCCCATAACCCTTCCCCTGGGGTTACTATTAGTGTGCTGGGGGTCTCAGGGCATCTATGGGTAAAGTCTGTAGACTTCTCTGGCTGGTGCGAGCCAATGTACCAGTGGTGTAATGTTTAGATATTCTGTAGCATATGAGCCACCATGGAATGCTGCAGTGTGAGCATTCCGATAGGCTATGCTGCGAGCAGGCAGTTCAGTTTGAACTATGAGAGAATTCCAGACAGAGTTCTCAGGAGAAGGAGGACACATTAACAGTGGTATAGTTTTAGAATCTCTGCAGTGCTGGTTAAATTAGTGCCTGCAGTAAGACAAAATTGACTGAACTATGTGGCAAGTGCTTTAAAGATCATGTGTAACAGTTTAATTTATAAACGCTTGTAAAGCTGACATTCAAGTTCCTGTGTCATGATTAGTGTTGCCTGAACATTTCATGCCATTTAATTTTGTGGCTTTCTTTAAATCAGCATTTGTTAATTTGCTCTACAGTGGCTGAAAACAGTGGAGCTATTTCTGTCCTGTCAGTCGAAATTAGAGTGCGATGACATCATTTTGGAGTAGCCTACTGTTTCAGATTCCCAATCAGAGCAGTAGTTTGTAGAGCTAATTGTTTGCTGAGCTCTCCAAATTTCTTACAAACCCAGTCTCTGGTTTGTGTTTAGATAGATCATCTCAAAACATAATTATTTATTTATTGAATTTTGTTGACCCTCATTATCTTCTGATAAAAAGCTGATTATTTCAGTTTCAGTTCTGAATTGAAGTAGTGGAAATCTTTTTTTGAGAGAAATCAGTTTGTCTGTATCACAGCTTTCAGTTCTTTCTAATCAAAAACCTGATCTTTTTAAATTATATAGCACAGGGCTGTTTAATGAATATTAAATAAATCTAAATTTTGTTTATTCACAGAAACAGTTTGTCTTTGATGTAGCCTTCATAAATATGTTCATGTAAAAACATTTTTTATGTCAGATTGACAAACTACATGTGCTTGAAATACTGCAGCAGAGTGAGACAGGCACCTGTCTGAACTCACAAATTTCAGTTCTTTGGTGGTTTCTATGTGAAAATATATCATGCATGTGAACAACTAGAAACGCTATGTGGCATCCCGATGTACCATGTCTCTGCCCCACAGATGAGGCAGCTGCAGTCTACTGCCACCTGTCCCTGCCCCACAAGCCCCCTGCCTTCTGCTTCACATTTTTTTTATATTTTATTGAAATCATGGTAACTGTTTAGGCCCACTGGAACCTTGCAGTCCCTTTTTCAGGGGCGACTCAGGTTTAGTTACATGTACCAGGGAGGGAAAAACCAATGCAAACAAAATGTACAGTGCAGCAAAGCTTACACAGAGTGCATGAATGAACAAACATTACAGTATAGGAACTGATACAACCAAAACTTCAGACATTTGATAGGTACAGACCAACTGACAGTTGTAAAACCTATATAAGTGCAAAGGACAGTTCTACCACCAGACTGACGGAAATATCAATGCGAGACTGCTGCATCCTGCTGCCCACTGTCTTCTCCTACATAGTCCAGGATTGTGCACCCTGCTGCCTCCATCCCCTGCCTAAAGAATCAGGACTGCTGCACCCTGCCACCCCCTGCCCAAACAGTTGGGGATGATGCACTCTGCTGCCCTCTCTCCCTCACCCTCACAGTTAGGGAAGCTGCACCTGTTGACCCCTGTTCCTGTCTCCACAGTCTGGGCTGCTGTGCCATACTAATCCCTAGTGTGCCAGGTCCTCTGCCTCCACAGCTGGGGCTGCTGTACCATGCTGCCCTAGCCACCAGAGGTAAGGCTTTTGCTACACCCTGCTACCCACTTCCATTAGGGCTGCTGCACCATCTGTACCCCATCTCACAGTCAGGGCTGCTGTACCCTGATGTCCCCTGTGTTCTGCACCATAGTTGACACTTCTGTATCATGCTGTCCTCTATCCCTTGTCACCAGAGACAAGGCTGCTACACCCTGCTCCTTTCTACACAGTTGGGGTTGCCATGTCCTGCTGTGCTCCAGTTCCCCATGCCGCTGCAGTTTGGGCTGCTGCACCATGCTGCCACTTGCCACAAGATGCAGGGCATTTGCTGTGCCCTGTTGCATGCCTCCACGGTTGAGGCAGTTGCACCCTGCTGTCCCCTGGCACCAGAGTCAGATCCTTTGCTATACCCTGTTGCCCACATCCCTTGTCCCAGACAGGCATGGCTGATGCACCCTGCCCCACAGTTTGGGCTACTGAATCATGATGCCACCCCTATCTCCTGCCCGAACATTCAGGGTTGCTACATCCTGCTGCCCTCTGTCCCCACCCTCACAGTTAGGGCCACGGCACCCTGTTGCCCCCTATCCCTGTCACCACAGTCAGGGCTGCTGTGCTGTGCTACACCCTAGAGTTTCATGCCCTGCATCCACATTTAGGGCTGCTGAGCCCTGCTACACATTTCCATTGTCCCAAATGGGCTGGGCTGCTGCACAATGTAATCCCTGTACCACTGTCAGGGCTGCTGTATCCTGATGTCCACCTGTGTCCTGCCCCACAGTCAAGGCTTCTGCACCATGCTGTCCTTTGTCCCCTGCAACCACTGTGTCCTGCTGCACCACACAGCCCCTTGCCTCCACAGGCAGGGGACAGGGTGCAGCAAATGCCATTGCTTTTGTGCTGCACCCTTCTCAAACATTTGGGGTTGCTGCACCCTGCTACCCTCTCTCTTTCACCCTCACAGTCAGGGACACTGCACACGTTGCCTCCTGTTCCTGTCTCAGCAGAGTGTAGCAAAGGATCTGACTCTGGTGGCAGGGGGACAGCAGGGTGCAACTGCCTCAACTGTGGAGGCACACAACAGGGTGCAACAAATGCCCTGAATCTTGTGGCAAGTGGCAGCATGGTGCAGCAGCCCTAACTGCAGAGGCATGGGGCTCTAGGGCATACCAGGCCATATCAACCACAACTGTGTAGAAAAGAGCATGGTGCAGAAGCCTTGACTGTGGGGTAGGACACATGGGGCATCAGGGTACAGCAGCCCTGACTGTGAGATGGGGTAGATATGGTGCAGCAGCCCTACCCATTTGGAGCAATGGAAGTGAGCAGCATGGTGCAGCAAAAGCCCCACCTCTGGTGGCTAGGGAAGCATGGTGCAGCAGCCCCAGCTTTGGAGGCAGGGAACATGGCATGCTAGGGTCTAGTGCAGCCCAGCAACCTTGACTGTGGAGACAGAAACAGGGGGGCAACAGGTGCAGCTTCCCTAACTGTGAGGGCGGGGGAGATAGGGCAGCAGAGTGCAGCAACCCCAACTGTTTGGGCAGGGAGGAGCAGGGTGCAGTAGTCCTAATTCTTTAGGCAGGGGATGGAGGAAGCAGGGTGCACAATTCATGACTGTGTGGGAGAAGACAGTGGGCAGCAGGGTGCAGCAGCCCCGAATGTGGAGCAGAAGGCAGGGGGGCTTGTGGGGCAGGGGACTGGTGGCAGTAGACTGAAGCTGCCTCAACTGTGGCACAGAGGCACAGCGTATCAGGATGCACATAGTGGTTCTAGTTGTACACGTACATGATGTATTTTCACACAGAAACTACCAAAGAGCTTAAATGTGTGAGTTTTGACAGTACATGTGCTTGAAATACTGTAGCAGAGTGCGACTAGCACCTGTTTGTCAATCTGACATGAAAAAAAAATGTTCTTACTTGATTGTATTTATGAAGGCTACATCAAAGACAATCTGTTTCATGTGAATGAACAACATTTAGATTTATTTTATATCCATTAAACAGCCCTGTGTTATATAGTTAGAAAAAAACTGAGGTTTGATTAGAAAGAACAGAACTGTGATACAGATAAGCTGATTTCTCACAGAAAAAGATTTTCACTACTTCAGTTCAGCATTGGAACTGAAATGATCAGCTTTGTAAAGGAAAAGAATGATGTATTTTAAGCTGATCTATCTAAACACAAACCAGAGACTGGGTTTGTAAGGAACCCAGAGAGCTCAGCAAACCATGAAACTGAGAGTGCTGCTCTGATTGGGAATCTGAAACAGCGAGCTACTCCAAAATGATGTCATCGCACTCTAAGTTTGCCTGAGAGGACAGAAATAACTCCACTGTTTTCGGCCACTGTAGAGCAAGTTAACAAATGCTGATTTAAAGAAAACCACAAAACCAAACAGCATGACATTTTCAGGAAACACTAATCAAGACAAAATGACTTGAATTTCAGCTTTAAAAAGCTTTTATTAAAAATATGCAAAAACCGTTGCACATGATCTTTAAAAATATTGAGAACTGTGGCAACTGTGAGAATCCCCTCTGGATCCTCAACATCCTTTCCCCAGGACAACCCCTGAGACATGTTGCCTGCATAGACATGCCATAGGGGTAGTTGACAAGTGAAGGGGGAGTCAAGGAGAAATCTTCCAGCAGGCCGTCAAGTTCCTCCAGCCAGAGATCACGCATCATACAGTGTTCACTTCAGAGAGGGGAGCTGGGACATCTGTGACACAGTTTAAAATGCAGACGCACCCTTTTTTTTTTTTTTTTCTTTTCTCCTCCTGGCAGGACCCCGTCTTCCTCTTCAGCCCTGGTCACGGCCCCCGGAGACCTTCACCACCGTCTATGGCTGCCGAGGTCCCTCAGTCACCCCCGGCTTACCCCCCCCCAGAGGGCGGGGCCACGGCCACCTTCTTGGTGGCCATGGGACTAGCATCTGGTCGGGGACCCGCAGCGACGGTGGTACGGTGAGGTCCTCCGGGGAGGGCTTCATATGTACGGTGGTCCTTGCCCGCCTCACTTTTTCCTCCATTTTTCGCTACAGAGGCGGGACGTGTACGATGCTAAAGGCCCCGCCCCCACCTCCCAGAACTGCACGCGACGCTGAGCTCCCCCGCCTCCGCTAGGAGTCCTCAGTGCACCGATCGCTGCCCCCACCTCTCCTCGAGAAGGAGAGCAGTCCATGGGATGCTCTATCCTCCCTCGCCAGCTCCTCCGACGATCCGGGTCCATTCTCGAACCCGGGTCGCCGGCATCGCAAGCGGAAATCCCACCGCTGCGCCAGCGGGCCGGCCCAGACCCACCCTTTCTTCTTTCATGGGGTCAACCTACTCACTGTTCCAACTGTTTGACACTGCTGCTTTATGAATCTGGTATCAGCTGAATAATATGACCCGT
Organism: Neoceratodus forsteri; assembly: GCA_016271365.2. Classification (NCBI taxonomy): domain Eukaryota; kingdom Metazoa; phylum Chordata; order Ceratodontiformes; family Ceratodontidae; genus Neoceratodus; species Neoceratodus forsteri. The sequence goes on along the minus strand of CM057454.1, from coordinate 1,072,554,766 downwards.
TGTGTTTTTCTATTTGACCCTTACTTTTAATACTCAGTGGGTCAGTGTCCCACATACACAAATATCTGAAACAAACCCTGTATATGTGTGCCGGACGTTGCTAACGGCTCTATTTCTTTTGCCCTGGCAGGTCCAAGACAGTCTGCACTACTGCAAGCTGGGACTAAGGATAGGGTACAAGGAACCCTGCATAGAGTATAGTCAAGTGTTTACCCTTGTAACACCAGAAGGAATATTGTGTGGTTCAAGCCACTTAAAGGCCAGTTGCCCTAGTGGGCTACTGTAAAGAAAAATGTAGCTCTGGACATTAGCTAGAAAAACTGGTCTCCCTCATGGGAGACCCCCAAATGTTGCAGCCAGTAACTAGTGACAAAGAAATCCAAGCATGGAAGACCCCAAGGGTTTTGTGTGTCCACCTGTGTTCCCTGCCAGTGGGTCTCAGGACAGCTGAAAAAGTAGAAGGAACCTTATTAATATGTTAATATTGGGTTAGGACAAAGGACAAGGACTTGAGTATGGTAATACATCAACTGGATGTGATGTTGTGAGGAAAGAAGAGGTTGGTTGAATTTACGGTTAAACAAATTTGATTACTGCTTGGTGCTACCACTGGGATGGACATTCCAATTATTCACGGTTTACTGTGTCAAAAGGTGCCCCTCCGATTCTTCAGCTGCGATCCTAAAGCCATGAAAGGCATCTTTAGAACGCCTACAAGGTGCAGGGCTCCCAAATCAATCCTGCTACTTGGGGTAGGTCAGCTACATTCATACTTTCAGTGGCTCAGTTTAATGACTGGCTACTCCAAACTGAAAATAACACTTTTGTATAGTGGGGGAATATTACAGAGTCAAGTGATTCTGACAATGTTTCTTAAACTACTGGGGTACGGTTATCGTATTAGCACAGAACTAAAAAAAAAAAAAAAAAAAAAAAAAGAAACCTGACCCATTTTTTAATTCAACGCATCTATATACAATAGGGGATAAGATATGTGATGGCCTTACACTGAATATGGCACTTATCTACATGAGTTGGCTTTGAACTCAGTGACCTCACGAGTGGCGCAGCCACGAATGAGTGCATGGAGGTCAAAGCCAACGAGTATAGATAAAAGCTGTATTCAATTAAGGCTGTCACATGGCTGGTTTATACAATTAGTGTGAGAGTTTTTCACACCGCTACTACAGCCATGATGAGAACTTCTGATAAATTTCATTCAATTTAAAAATGGAAACATTTTATAGTTTCCACTACTTTTATTTATTTTATTTTTAGGGGGGGTTAGAAACACAGAAACATAGAAAGTGATGGCAGATAAGGACCACTAGGCCCATCCAATCTGCCCCTTTTTCCTACTACGCCAAAGCCGCAGACCCTACTTGATCTCCGGCTTTACCTCCTCATTCCTATCGGAATGGGTCCCCTATGCCTGTCCCATGCATTTTTAAATTCAATTAATGTATTTGCCCCCACCACCTCCACTGGGAGTCTATTCCATGCATCCACCACCCTTTCTGTGAAGAAATAGTTCCTCATGTTACCCCTTCGTCTACCCCTTTCAACCTCATGTCATGCCTCCTTCTTCATAAACATCTCCTTTTCTGAACAATTCCTCCAGCACCCTACTTATGGCCCTTTAGATATTTGTAGGTTGCCATCTTTATTTGCCCTGTCTCTCCTCTCCTCCAGGGTATATGAACTGAGGTCAATTTCAATTTATTTATTTTACCAGGAGAAGGCTCCACTGAGTAAGCTCATTTACAAGGAGGTCCTGGGCAGGACAGTCAATTACAACAAAGTACAGAACTACAACAAAGTAGTGAACAGTAACAAAAACACTATTAAAGAATACAAATATTGAATCCACAATTAACATCCAATATATGACAAAACAGCAATGTTTAGTTGTACTAGAAATAGAGGAAAGTAATTAGAAAAAAATAAATAACAGTGAGGCAGTGCATATTTAGCGATAAACAGTAATGTAAGTTCAGCTAACATTAAGTTGTTTTTTGTTTGTCACGTAGTACTCGCATGGTATCACTCGACAAGGTAACTAGAGGAATGGAATACATTAGGAGACCGTGGTTGATCAAAAGGTATCAATATACCAATATACCATAGACCTTTATTGTTATACCAAGGTACCCGGCCATAACATATTACGTGTTGTTATACTATAGAACCCAGCAAGATAGCACACCATGTGGACAGCATATATGATTCTTGGCATAGTACATCCTAGTTACATGTACATACTTCAGGACAAATGCTATCGATGAGGGATTTAAAGTACTTTCTCTCAACCAGGGAACTAAGTTTGTGTGCTCTGAAGCTTATTCCAGGCAACTGGCACAATGTTCCTACAAAGTACATTTGAGTACAAGGGCATATCTAGAAGAAGGATAATTCTCTTTCTCAGCATATAAGAGCAGGTGGTCCTTTTGTACAGCTCTAAGATGTATCCTGGTAAGTCAGTAGATAGTATCCTGTGAGTCCATATGTAGATACTGTGTAGTCTCCTTTTGGCAAGCGAGGTCCACCCAATTGCTGCATAAAAAGTTTCCCAGTCTCGACTCATGACTTTTGGTGCAGGCCCTGCACCATTCTCGTTGCCCTTCTCTGAACTACCTCCACCTTGTCTATGTCCTTATGGAGATGCGGCCTCCAGAACTGGACACAGTACTCCAAATGAGGCCTAACCAATGAGCTGTACAATGGAATCACCACCTCTTTTTCTGCTGGTGATACCTCTCCCTATACACCCCAGCATCCCATTGGCTCTCCCCACATCCTTGGCACATTGTTAGACCACCTTTAGGTCATCGTATATGATTACCCCCAACTCCCTTTCCTGCTTGGTGACTGTCCGTATCCCCCCACCCCAATCATGTAATCCTCCCCTGGGTTCTTGTGCCATAAATACATGATTTTGCACTTTTTCGCATTGAATCTCAGCTGCCACACTCTAGACCATTCCTCCAGTTTTCCTAGGTTCCTCTTCATTTTTCCACCCCTCCTGGAATGTTCACCCTGTTACAGATCATAGTGCCATCTGCAAAGAGGCACACCTTCCCCTCCAGCCCCTCCGCAATGTCACTTATGAAGACATTAAACAGGACTGGCCCAAGAACTGATCCCTGTGGTACCCCGCTGATCACTGTCCTTTCCTCAGATTGAGCTCCATTTACCACCACCCTCTATCTTCTATCACTCCACCAGTTCCTAACCCAGTTTACCACCTTGTGACTCACTCCCAGGCTGCCCTGCTTGTTCACAAGTCTTCTATGTGGAACAGTATCGAAGGTCTTACTGAAATCCAGGCAGGCCATGTCCACCGCTCCCCCCGATCCATTTCCCTAGTCACCCAGTCAAAGAAATCAATTAGATTTGTTTGACATGAAATTCCCGCTGTGTACCACGTTGTCTTGGATCCTGTGCTCTGCTGGATTCAAGGTGTTCCACAGTCCTTTCTTTAAGTAGTGATTCCATAATTTTCTGTACTATTGAGGTGAGGCTGACTTGTCCATAGTTTCCAGCCTCCTTCCTACTCCCATTTTTTTGTGAAAAAGAACTACATCTGCCCTCCTCCAGTCCTCTGGAACCACTCCTGTATCAAGTGATTCATTGAACAGGGCTGCCAGTGGTGCTGCTAGCCCCAAGCTCCCATAGTTCCCTTAATACTCTAGGATCCGTCCCATCCGGTCCCATTGCCTTGTCCTCTTTCAGTTTTGTGAGTTCTTTTAGGACTCTTTTGTAAATGGACTGGTGTCCACCTCCCTCCCACATTTGCTCACGTTGCCCAACTATGGGCTCTCACTTTTTCCTTCTCCTGTGAATACAGAACCAAATATTTGCTCAGTATTGATGCTTTTTCCAGGTCCCCTTCAAAATACTCCCCTTATTCTCCTCTAAGTTTTACAATCCTACCCCTGGTTTTTCTCCTTTCACTAATGTACCTATAAAAAGTCTTGGCCCTTTTTTTTTTTTACCTCCTGTGCTGTTTTTAGCTCCATTTGCACCTTTGTACTCCTGACTGCTTTCCCTCCCTCTGTTTATCCAAGTACATTACCCTGTTCTCCTCCTTCTGTGTTTCTTTGTACTTCCTGAAAGCCATCTTTTTCACCCTTACCTTCCTGGCCACTTTCTTTGAGAACCATACTGGTTTTCTATTTCTCTTGCCCTTGTTTACTTGCCTAATGCAAAGGTTTGTGTCTCCACTATGGATCCTTTCAGGTGGGCCCACTGCTCTTAAATCCCCCCCCCCATTCATCCTTCCCTGCCATGACATTCTTGAGACGTATCTCCATCTTAGTAAAGTCTGCCCTCCTGAAATCTAGGACTCTCACCTTTGCGTGGCTCGACTCTACAACTGTACTTGTACTGAACCTCACCGTGCAATGATCACTGGACCCCAGGTGTCTATCCACCCTAACTTCTGCAATTCTGTCCCCATTGGCGATTACCATGTCCAAAATAGCACCCTCCCAGGAGGACTCTAGCATTTGCTGCCTGAGGCCTGCCCCTTGAGTGTCGTACAGGATGTCCCTGCTCCTGGCTGAGGCAGCAGCTGGGATGCTCCAATCCACATCTGGCAGACTGAATCACCTACCAGCAGCATCTCCCCTTTGGCTGCCATCATGTAGATGGATTCCACTAGAATCCTGTCCACCTCCTACCCCCTGTGCTGGAGGTCTGTATATCACACCTGTACCTCCGCTGAGTAGCTTGTGCCTGGCATCTGTAGTAATCTACATGGAGACGGTGACAATCAGAATCCAAGCGGCAGCGATGCAGTTCTAAAACAAGATCCACCCCCCCCCCCGATGAGAAGTTCTGGTTAGTAAGTTACTGAGAAAGAAGCCTCACTCCCTCTGACATGGATACAGCAATCATTAGAATCCAACTGGCAGCCATGGAGTTCTCAGCCAGGATCGCCCACCCTCCTCAATGCCTTCTTCTGTTAAACAGATTGTTGAGAAAGCAGCCTCTTACTCCCTGTGACTTGGAGATGGTCACCTTCAGAATCCAAGTGGCACAGGCAGTCATGGAGTTCTCCCCCTCATTTTTGTTACACACATCTGTATGGCATGTTGTTAAAAACATAATGAGGCAGTTTTAGAATGTTCAGGTTTGGTGGCAAGAAGATACTGCAGTACATTAAAACCAGCTGTGTTCCTTTTTAAAGCAGATCACATTTTTTTTTCTTTAATTGTGACATCCCCAAGTCTAGTTAAACATTTATCTGGATCTAAGGCAGTGAGATATATGAATTTATCTCTTAGGGGAAAAAAAAAACTCACACTGATTGTATAAAATATGATTCACTCTTCCTCTCTTACTGGTCTCCCTACACAGTCCCCCATTTAATGAGTTCGTGATGACATACATTTTTTCAGAACTAAGAAAGGGTATTACTAATAATATTCACTATTTGAGCCTCCGCCCAAGGCTTCCCCCACATGACCACTGTTACATGGTTACAAGAAAAGTATCTGCTGAACAATGAAAGACGCTCCAGAGTGAGTTAGGCTGTAATAACAGCACTTTCATGGGCTGTAAAACCATTATCTCTCACCAGCTCACACCCTGTTGTGTATTTGCTCACATAGATCTATACCACACAGGCATACTGCATAAACATAAATGCAGTATATGTAAATTTAAATGTATAAACGTGTATAATAAAACAATGGTAATGTATAAGGCACAATAAAATTAACTGCAAATAGAAAAGATAAAAAGTATTCAACACCCATAAGTACAGAGACCGCAGCTATCTAGAGAACTGTCCATTACTTAAAAGGAACATTCCATAAATTCCTTACTAATGGGAAGACTGTCCCTTACAAACGTAATCATTTTAATGAAAGCGTTCATCAAAGCTAGAAACATTTTGACTTCGTTTCAGGTAAATACAGTAACATATACACAGGACAGTCCGCGTATACTGGCACAGGGGGTTAGACGTTTAACACTTCTCCACAATGACTGCCTCAGTATTATTTTAGAGAATTATCTATACATAGTGCTGTCACTTTGTCTTCTTAATACCAGGCATTTACTTTGGAAGATCAACACGCGCATTTATCATCTCTACACACGTTAATTTTTTTCTGTATACCTGTCCAGCCGCTTACCTGACCCTCGCCTAGAAAATCCAACTTTTCGTACCGCTTAGCCCTGGACTTCACATCCAACGACATTGTGCAAAGAAACTATTGAAACTGTCAGCCCAGCTGCACTCCTTCACGACTTCCGCCGGTTAAAGGTCCGCTAGTACTTCCGGGTCGTGATGCTGCACTCTTGTCACAGAAGTAGTAAGGAAAGACTTGAACACAGAGCTAAAAAAAAAACAAAAATAAAAAAAAGAATTTCGAGTTCGCAGGACTACAATAGCAACGAACGCCTCATTGCGGAGCATGTAAAGTGCGCCGCCATACTGTGGATGTCAATACCCGGAAGCGGCCTGTTTACATCCCACTTGTTCCGGGCGGCGCGTTCAATCTCCGCGGCGGTTTTGAATTGAGAGAGAAAAAAAGCAGCCATGTGCGAGGCTGCCAATAGAGCACACTAGGTCCGGCATCCCATATTCTGTGAGTCTGGGGTGCGGTCAGCAGCGGTTCTCATGTATTGTCTTCTGCGCGCTTCTTGGCTCTCTTCCGATTCCGGGGGGGAGGACACAGACAGCTGCTGCTCGGCTCGGCTCGACATACTTGTCAATCTCCTACCTCATGAATCCGGAACAAGGCTTAAGAAAAATCGGGGACTGAGGCCCACAATCAGGGACGCATCTTCAAAACTGGGAATATCCACTCGGGAAGCTGGTAGAATAAGGGGCTTGGTGTAAAATGCATTTTCTAAAGAAAAACAAGTCTGTAACTTAAATGTTTGATTTCTTTTGTGCGTACAGTCACCTGTGTTTAGTCACAGAAATGCAGATTATACGAGGAACACAGTAAACATTTTGGGGCGAAATCGGGGACAGTTTGGGAGGTGTGCTGCACGGGATTACTGGTTCTTGTGAAAGGGGGGCAGTTTTGGCGGGTGGTTGGACGTCCCAGCTATGCCAGTCTGTTTTGTGGAATCTGCTGCAAGGGCTAATGGGGGTTTCTGCTGTGGGGGCATACCCTAGTACGTTAGGGGTGGGGAGTCTTCTGGGGGATGGGAGCACACCAGGGGGTTGCTGGTTTGTGGGAAGGCAGGTCCAGCTGTGGGGTAGTGGCTGTTCTGTGGAATGAGGGGTTCTAGCTGTGCCACTCTGTTCTGAGGAGTCAGTTACAAGGGAGAATGTGGGATTGGGGGTTCTGCTGTTAAAGGGAGGCACACACTAGTATGTTGGAGGGGGTCCAGCTTGAGGATGCACAGGGGTCAGCTGCAGGAGTTGCTGGTCTGTAGGAAGGGTGGCCATACCTCTCAACTGTCCCTGATTTTTGTCTCAAAATTTTACTCCGTCCCTCCTAATAATTGTGTTTCTGTGACCAAACAGCAGGGGTTATAAGCACAAAATAATGTCAAACATTAAAGTTACAGACTTGTTCTTCCTTAGAAAATGCATTTTACACTAAGCCCTTTATTCTACCAGCTTCCTGAGTGAATATCTCCAATTTTGAAGAAGTGTCCCTGATTTTGGTCCTTTTGTCCCTGATTTATGCGGCAGGAGATTGAGAGGTGTGGGGTAGTGGCTGGTCTCTGGAATAGGGGGTTCCAGCTGTGTGTGGGCGGTTCACTGCCAGTCGGTTCAGGGGGGATGGGACTCGGCTGCAAGGGGAAGTGTGGGATTGACATCACTTCCCAGGTACATGACACATCCACCCACACTAGGTTGTCTAGACACTTTCCCTCCACAGGCCAGCATTATCCTCTAACTGCACAGACACTAGTACATGCAGATGGCACTCTGAGGGTTGGCGGTGTTTAAAGTCTGGTAAATAAACATGAAATAATGTCTGGGTAGGTGATTATAACATATAGAATAATGTATGGGTGGGTGTGTAAAATTCTGATTCACACCCACCCATCCATATATTATTTTATTTAATCAATGGACAACATTTTTTTTCCGAGGGTGTTTTTGTTTTCCTGCTCAGAGATTACGTCTTCTGGTTAGGTGATTCACTGAGGTCGAAGCTGGATTCCATGCTTTAAAAAAAAAATAGAATGGCAGTTTAATTTTGTCTTTATGCAGGTTTCTGACATTTTGTTCCATTTTCTGGCTTGGCGTTTTGTCTGAGGAAGTCCATTGAAGTAGTTTGCAGCGGGTTGCTTAGTTCGCGCTAAGGTGAGCGTGAGCGAGATTGACTGGTGCCGATTACAACCTCCTGATTATAATCAAAAATATTAACCAGGAGGTTGTAACGGGGAATAAAACTATCGTTATCTGAATTTTAAAAATGCTGTCTGTTAAAAAAGGATTTCACACACACCCTCGGTGTGGGATGCCTTTATAAACCCCTTGAGCTTTGCTCTCGGGTTTATGTGGCATCCACACCTGTGGTGTGTGTGTGTGTGTGTGTGTGTAAAATAGAGAATAAGTATGGGGTGGTGGTAACGGAGTTAACATATTACCCGAGGGTTTAGATGCTTATAAACCCCGAGAGTGAAGCTTGAGGGTTTTTTTGTTAGCATCTAACTCCGAGGGTGTGTGTAAACTTCAAGTTTAAACACACTACCCCATATTTTATTCTATATAATTGCTGGGTTTGCCTTTTTCACCACAGCAATCATATAAAATGAATGTAGGTTCCAGAGCGCTCCGCAGTCCAGTTTGCTTTCAGTATACGGTCTTTTTCTATTTATTTAAAAACTTTTTTTTTCAGTCGGCAGCGAGAAGATAAGTTTTCCCCTATTGTGGTAGTTTTTCTGTTTTTAAAATTTACTTACCGCAGAGTCGGAATGGCAGCTAGGTCTCTGCAGAGAAAAAAAAAAACGTGCGGCCCCGGTCTGAGAAGAAGAGCTGCAGCGGGGCATACGCAGAGTGAGATAAACCGTGCGCGTGTTTGCCGTTATTAACGCTGCTTTATAACAGCAAATTATGCCACAGTTTCCCTATGGGGAAAAAGGCAAGGCCAGTTATTATATTCTTGTTATAACCACCTACCCAGCCTTTATTAAATATAATTGCTGAACTTTTTTTTTTTTTTGCCACCAGGATTTGCTGGTATTCAGCACTGTAGCAAGCATTTGAATGGAGCAGAGAACAAGTAGTTTCAGTAAATGCTTACGTTTTATTTCATTAGTTTACAGGAAGTCCAACATATAACTTTTTCACAGAAGCCGAAATATGTAACAGTTTTGTAACCTTGTAAAATGATACATAACATTTTTTTTTTAAGCTCAAACTCGCATTACGTAAGTGAACTGAATCAGGTGTACTTTGGAGAACCTTTCAGAAGGCAGGAAAGAAAAAAACGAGATATGCAAACATTTAAAACTAACGTAGTCTGACATTTTTTTCATAGTTTTTTTTTTTTTTTCGCTTTGAAATACTCAGGTTTCCATAGTGATTGTGTGAGAAAGCTGACAGGAATGGGTGGTGAGTGGCACATAGAAGCTCACTTGCCTGTGTGAGGATACACTGGCTCGAGCTATCCTATAGACAAAGCTGGTGCATGTTTGCCATTATAACCACTGCGTGTAGTGGGGATCAGAAGCAGTGTGTGTGCAGTGGGCTGAGTGGATGGATGTCTTGGGTTGGGGGGGGAGGTTACTGTCCGCATGTATGTTTGTTTAGCACATATGAGATAAAACATCTCGTTTTCTTTGTGGTTCTGTTACTGACCAGTCCAGGGGGAGGGGCAACCGCAGGGAGTGTGGTCTGCTTGGGGTGGGGGGAGGCTGGTTTCGGGGCAGGGGATGGTCCAACTTGAGATAGGGTACTTTGATTGAAGGAGGCTGGTGCTTGTGCAGTGCAGAGTGGCTCACAGGTACAGATACAGACACTTCAAGGGCCTGGATTCCATCTTCTTGTGCTGACCACATGTACCTATAGAATGTCCCACCTGCAACCACTCCATCCCAATTAGGGAGATAAGCTCCACCCACCGACCCTGGTGGCTGGCTCCCCCCATAGTGAAATCATCACCACTACCCAGTGCCAGGACCAGCCTTCATCCCCCGCCCCAATCATCCTTCCTTCCTTCAGCTGGACCAACCCCAACCCTCCATGACGCTGGAGCACACTTGAAGGTCATGGACCAGCCTCAGACCCTGAGCACCTTCCATGCAACTTGAACACCCCCACAACACCAGTCTCCTGTTCCTTCAGCTGGACCAGCCTCCTTACCACCCTCCCTGTAGCTGAACCACCACCCTTCAGGATCAGCCTCCAACCCACAAACACTCCATACAACTGGATCAGCCCCAAGTCCAGTGTCACCCCCCTCCAAAAAGACAATGACCTCCCAAAAGACGACAACCAGCACAACACCATCTACTGCCTCACTCAATGGCTGGCCTTCTGAACTTTGTTTCAGGCATAAAGTTCAGACAGTGGCGGAACAGGTGTACAGAGGGGGTAGTGCTAGTCGTATTGGATGGGGGGTTGCCACTGTACACCATGAATTATATTGGCATAGAGTGATGTACGTAGATGCCATATGACACCAGGGATCATGTACCACAGGATGGGTGGGGGGATGCCACTGTTTACCTGATAGTGCATGTGGCACAGTGCAGTTACAGCAGTGCCTGTGGTGCAGTGTCGGCAGTTAGCGTGGCACAGTGCAGACAGCCATACACATGAAACAGTTCACTGGAAGTCGTACAACGTGGCACAGCGCCGTGATGAGTGTCTGGTACAGGGCAGTAGCAGCAGTTTGTGGCACAGTGCAGTGATGGCTGTGCACATAATACAGCTCAGTGACAAATCACATGGTACAGATCAGTGACGATAGATCACATGGCACACTGATGTCTGCAGTCCGTGTGGCACTGCACTGTGGAGGCACCACACTGCGTCACGTGCACTGGTGCTGCCACATTGTGCTGTGTGCTCTGCTAATAGTGCACGGTGCCACGTGCAGTGCTGACAGCACTGCCATGTACATTAGTGACATTTCGCTGTGCCACATGCACTGCCAACAACATGCTGTGCCATGTGCACTGCTGACATTCACATGCACTGCCAACACTTCACTATGTAGACATCACACTGTGCCACATGCACTGTCAACTCTGTGCGGGGCATGGCACAGCAGCCAACAGAGTTAGACACTCTTACAGGAGCTCCACTTCAGCTATACAGCAAAATACTTAAATTTCCTTTTATACCGAGCAGAGCCACATAACAGTTGCCCCTTTTAGTGGATCTCATTGACCAGATCATTTTGATACCAGTCTTGACTAGCCTGATGATGGGAACCCCAAAAAAGAGACCTGGAAGAGTAAGCAGTCTAGGCAGCTTGATCCAGCACCGATGAGCACCCAAAGCCACGAAGGCGCAGCAGGTGGGGAACCCTCTAATTCTGCACTGCTTAACGCTGTCCGAGATTTCGATAAGAAAGTAGACGCACTCAACAGTAAATTTACGGATGAGGCCAAAGCAACAGTGGAACCTGCACAGAAATCAGTGACAGCAGTGGCTGGTCTTATTGCTGAAAGCAAGCTTGTCCGGCTCTGTCTTCACCATTTGAAAAATAGAGCCAAGATGTGCATTGTGCACCTATTGGGGATCCCTCAAGGCTCCGAGGGCTCGGACTTGATTACATATGTGATTGTAAACCCCCACCTTTGTTGGGCTTACCTCCTGGTGACTCCCAGTTTCCCCCTGCGTCCTCATCGCTGCCTTTCCGCGTCTGTTTGAGCCCCAGAACTCTCCGTCCCCTCACTGTGTACTCAATGGTAAATGGGGCCGGATGAGTGAAGGCGTGGAACCACCCCGCAGCAGCCACACAAATGTGCCAGCCGGCGGTCTGCACATGCGTAGTATATGGCATCTGTTTTCTTGCTGTTCCTCCAGCACCACAAATGCTTCCTCCGTGTTCCCAACCCCAAAGACTGACCAAACAGGATCCAGAGACTTGGGGGGAGCTGACTTGGAAGCCCCAAATATGGTTGGTTTAAGAGCACCAATAAGCACTTGTAGGGACCTTACAAATCTTAATGAGTCAGGGCTAATGAATATTGCTGAGCCTGCTTGCTGCCTTAGAGGACGAGTTTTCGGCAGCAGCAACAGGCGAGGGATTGGATCAAAATATTTAACTCTGCAACTGTGTGAGAGGTCAGGGGGGCTGCTACATATGTGTGGGGAAGATAAATGTTAAAAGTGATGTGTTTGGTGGCAAAAGCTTTCACAAATTGGGACTTTGTTTGTGACCGTATATTAGCAGCTATGATGTTCCCCTTCAACCCCTGTTTCAGCCAGTCAGAGGTCCATGATTGTCCGGGGACTTTTGGGAATAAAAGGAGGGCTAATTCTAGGTGCAATTTCAAGGGACCAATAGGACGTCAAAAGAGGTTAATGAATATTAATTTGCCCAGTTTGACAAGAGAGGCAATCAATGAGAGGGGGCTGTTGAGCTAATAAATAGGACCTTCTGCCCATGAGAGAGGTCTCTGGCTGCTGGTGAGAGCCCAGCCAAGATCCAGCAAGAAGGAAATGGGACTGTTTGGCTGGTGAAAGCGATCTTTTGGCTGGAGGTCAGAGCCCAGCCAGGATCAGGTCTCTGGCTGGAGGTCAGAGCCCAGACAGGATCCAGACAACCAGTTAGGACTGTTTTTTTCCAATCTGTGGTCTTTGGCTGGTGGTGAGAGTTAGCCAGGACCAAGAAGAAAGAGTGCTGGGGGCTCGCTAGCCCTGTAAGGACTGTGTTTGCTCCTCAGTCTAGTTGGCCGCAGTATAGGACAAGATGCACTGAACCTGGAATCTAGTTCACCTCAGGGGATCGTTGAAGAGGTTCCCTGGGTGACCGTGAACCTGTGGCCGACAAATGTTTCTGCAGTGAAGTGGAATTTTGCTCCAGAGAGAGGGCCCATGAGAGCTGAACCTGTGGCCGAGGGAGGTGCTGCAGTGAAGTGAAAGTTTGCTCCAGAGAGTGAGCCAGTGAGATTGGAACCTGTGTCTGGGGAAAGAAGACCCTGCAGTTTGAAGTGTGAGTTTTCTGAGGTTTGTCCAGAAGGAATTGGCCTGTCCTGCAGTGCAGAAAGTTGTTTTTGAGATAGACAGCTGGAAATCGGAGACTGTAAAGGTTGCTACCTAAAATCCACAGTATCTACCAGCTAACAGAGTGGGATTGCCAGTGTGTTTCCCCTAGTTGGGGAGTAGAAGCTGTACCCAAACAAAGAGAAGATCCTTGAAGAGGAAGAGGTTGAAAGGCCTGCCAGGTGAAAACCGCATACAAAGGCCCCCAAGGGTGAAGATCGGAAAGGCTTGGCAGGTGAAGACCGGTTTTCATTTTTGCTTCAACCAGTGGCTTTGTGTTGCAACAAAACTCCTAATACCAGCACGGTATTGTGAATTCAAGTATCTGAAAAAAACCTTGAGAATCTGCAGAACTGTAAGTACCCTGGGCTGCGGCTTTGGGGAAGTCTGTTCAGCTGGTGGTCTAACCAGAGAACAAAGGGAGTTAAGCCCTGGGCAGGACTGTTCAAGATCAAACGTGTGCCCAGGCAAAAATTTAAAATTTTGCATCAGTTTAAAGTTGTTTGGGCCCCAACGAAAGATCCCTTGCATCATTTGCTTCATTGGTGTGGTACCCACCCTAGGGACGCTGTAGACTTTTGGGCAGCTGCCCTCTTGAAAGTCAGGCACACCCGTGGGTGGGAGGTGGGGTTTATTGGGGCCAGAGTGTTTCAAAAGTTGTTAAAGTTGTTCTGCTAGTTCTCCTTTTACCCTCCCCCAAAATAAAAATTAACTGTTAATGCTACATTTTGGTACAGTAACTCATTGTAAAAGTTGGAAATTGTTGTTTGGTGGGGAAGGTACTGTGGGGGCAGCTACTTCATTTTCCTGGTGGTTGTTAACCTGCAACTTAATTACACGTTTACCATATCACTACCCCAGGTGGAGGCACAGAGTGCATTTATTGTTCCAGTACCACGTATACTTCAAGAACCCAAGCTGGCCCCTTTTGAGGATTGTCCAGGAAGGACCCGAGGGTCCTGGAAAGAGCCTAGGTGAGTCCAAAAGTGGCTGTGGGCTACAAGGGCCGTGCTACATGAGGAATTTGGTGGATTCAACCTTGGGATTACAGTTAGCACAATACAAAATCCAAGTTTATCAGATTTCACCCCGACACAAGCCTTCCAATTTAGAGCAATACAGAACAATCCTTTTTGTCACTGCTAGGCCACACATAAAAGATACGATCCCAAAAGCAGCGAGGCAGAAGTATCAGCTATCACTCTCAGATGGCAGATGGATTTTTTTTTTTTTTTTTGGCAGACCTTATCTTTGCTACCAGAAGGCAACGGAAGAGTTTTGACGATGTTCGCTCTCATCTGCACACCCTGGGTGTGTCCCATGCACTGCAGTTCCTGGCCAGACTCAGGATCAATTACCCATAGGTTCATAGAGGTTGACTGCAGTTACTCGGGCAAAACTTTTATTTATTCAAACACTGTGGAAGCTGGGAAAAGGTTGGAAATCTTTAAAGATTATTTCTTACACGGGGAAGGGGAAGCTGCTACAGAGAGAGAGGAGGACTGAGTAAAAGGATCTGCCAAGTACCCTCTTCTGGTGCAGCCTGGGTGGAATATGTTTTCGGTATCCTTTACTTGAACTTGTTCTCTTTAAGGCAGCAGGTTAATTAATGTACGTGTGACTTGACTGTTAGGATCTCCGATACTACATTCCTTCCAAAACAGGTAATAAACTGTGGTAACCCGTGAAGTGGGCGCATGAAGAAGGGCGCCGTCCATTACAGCGACATCTTGCTTGCTCAGTCCACTCACAGCACACCGACTGGTAGGGTGACCAGATGAGGGGTGGAGAACTAGGCTGACAGGATGTCGCTATACGTACGCGGGTGGGGAGTGAGCACGGCAAGCGTGGGCTGGGGATGGAGAGGCTGTAGGGGTGGCGCTGTGGTCGGTCGAGCTGCGGCATGACGTTGGGGATTGGGCAATGGCTGGGGTGGCTGAGATACTGGGTCCGGACGCTGCTACGATTGTTATTGCGCCCAGCCCGAACTTTTTTAATTTTACTACTTTCAACCCCCCCCCAGACATGCACCCCCCTGGAGTTGATAATCCTTATGTAGGGGTGTGTGGGGGGCAAAGCCCCCCCCCCCAGACAGTAGTAAAAATATGTCCTGGCGTTGCCGTCTGCTGGCGCTCAGGGATGTCAGGAGTGCCGAAACTTGTTTGGCACTCAGATTGAGCGATAACGGCGATCGCTTTTAGGGCGTCACCGATATCACATAGACCCATAAACTGTTAATTGGGTAGGTCTGCTTTGGGATCATTTGAAGTTGTAAGGGTGCCATAGGTTTCAATACGGCAACTGCCACATTTATTTATTTTTGGTAACCGGGTATGTGCGCTAGACAGGAAATGCCTATTTTCGGGCACGACCAGCAAGAGTACAAGGCAAACTACAGTCATAAAGAGAAGTAGGAGAAAAACATTTGTACAATGAACATGATCAATGAAACATTAACAAGTGGCAAGGAGACTTAGAACATAACAGTAAGCATAATGCAACAGTAATTTTGCAATTAGACACACATTCGACAGTTGCAAGTGTACAGTTTGCAGACAGTACAACCTGTAACTCAGGAGAAATCATAAGGGAGACAGAATAAGATAGAACAATTCCATCATCAAGTGCAGTATATACAATGCTCAGAAGAGACCATCGGCAGAACAAATTTAGATAAAATATTCCAATATGGAATTGGAGTACAGCGCTGTATGCACGATGGTGAAGGGCTTTGTGGTACGCAGCTTAGTCCAATACCAAATCAAAGTAATTCTTCCAAGACTAGCATAAATCTGTTTCTAGAAAAATTTAAAAGTTGAGATGGAGGATTTTTATCCACTCACGCAAGTTAAGCAGCTATTCTCTGTACATTTGTTATATGCTGTTTACTTCCGTCTTTAATTAAAGTTTTCTAATATGAGTTGAAATGTTGGTAAAGTATTCGTTTTAAATATGTTTTATCATCTCAATCCTTTTGGCTTGAGATGGCCTCAAATTGTGTGGTTTGTTATTCATGAAGAACTGAATTGGAAGCAGTGTAGCTGTTTTAGGGGGCCCTGTGAAGATGTTCTCATACATGGTTGGGATAATTCAGTTTATTTTTTGTTTTGTTTTGGCACAGTCAGTGATGCTACCAAGAGCGGTGTTCAACAATGCATTTTGGCACATATACAATTTTCCTGAACTCTAGGGGTAATTTTGTCCGTGGTCATTGTTGCAAGGGCTAAATATTGGACTATTTAAGGAGCACCTTTCCCCAGTCCTTTTGACTTTCATGTATAAATTACCCCATCTTGCATTGATTCTGGAATTGTATTTCATTACTGTCTTCTGCAGTTAGTTTTTGCTTTCTGAGCTGCTAAAAACAGCAGGGTGTGCCAGAGCTTCTATAGCAAGCCTGGTGTTGCTGTGGACCCAGGGCTTTACTGCTGACATCACTGTAGGGCAGAAGAGTCACTCACATTTTGCAGTACAGTGCAGTCACAGCAGTTTTGCAGGGAGAAAACTACCAGTACTCAGTGTACATGCTGTGTTCCCCCTTCCCCAAGACACCATGTTAGTAATGCATTATGCCAAAATCTAAATGCCTTAACAGTATGTTTTTTGTAAAAATTGACTTGTGTGTGAGTCACTCCTCTGCCACATAGTAATGTGAGCAGTACAGCCCTAGGACCACAGAAACAGGCTTGCTACAGAAGCTCTGGTACACCCTGCAGATTTTAGCAGCTCAATGCAAAAACTAACTGTAGAGGACAGTAATGAAATGCAAGAAGGGGTAATTAATGCATGAAAGTCAAAAGGACTGGGACAGGTGCTCCTTAAATCGCAACCTCTCTCTATCGCTCAACAAAATATTGGTCTCTTTTATAAGATGTCTTTTCCTAGCAGTTGAAACTCTGTCTCCTGTTCTTGTAAGTTTCATCTTCTGTCTTTCACAAAATGGTGTAATTTATGCATGAAAGTCAAAAGGACTGGGAAAGGTGCTGACAGCAACTCTTATCTTCTCTCAATCCCCATGCTTTGTTACAGAGGCAGAAGTCAATTTTACAAAAATACTGACAAGGCATTTGGATTTTGGCATAATGCATTGGTAACAGGGTGTCTTGGGGAAGGGGGAACACAGTATGTACACCGAGTACTGGTGGTTTTACCTTGCAAAACTGCTGTGACAGCACTGTACTGTACAGTGTGAGTCACTCCTCTGCCCTATAGTGATGTCATCAGGAGCCAGCAGCTGAACAACAAAGGCAAGTGCAGCAGGGTTCAAAAACCGATCCAAATTCTGAAAGGCAGAGTAAACCTTGGTCAAAAATAACAAATGCATATACCCTTTCAAGTCTAGTACTGCATATAATGACTACAAGATGTAACTTTTTGGACCATCATGAAAGGTGCTCTTTAAGGACTGGCCTTATTGGCTAACAGATCACTATTGTTTGTCCCTCAAATGTTGTAACACTGGATGAAGAGTGAATATGTATCCCTGATTATCAGATGTATAAGTTACTATTATTTCTATACTTGGAACCAAGAGTTTGTTTTACTTCTGTATTTGGTACACTTGGAAACAATAAAAATAAAGAAAAAAAACACACACTGTGCTGTGCATCGCACGATATCCTCAGTGTGCTGTGCAGTTCCACCACGGCAGTCTGACAGGAAACTTGTCGAACACCTTTACAGTGACGGAACAATGCCAACAGTCGGCATTGTGCCATCAGGAAAACAATGTTTTTTTACAGGGGGCTGTGCCCCCCAGACTTTAAAATAATCAACTCCAGGTCGGAGTTGTTTTGGGGAGGGGGAGCAAGACCCAGAGAAGCCATGTCGGTGTCAGCGAATTGCTGAATTTGTTGCTGTAATGTCTTTGTGGTATTTGTCTTGCTGTAACGTCAGTATACCATATGCTGTGCCATGTGCATTGCCAACACAAAAATACTATGTGTACTCCCAGCACCATGCTGTGCCAAGTGTGATCCCGACACTGTAATGTGCCATGTGTAATGCAGTCACTGCAATGTGCACCATACAGTGCCAACATTTGGATGTGCCACGTGCACTGCCAACATGGTATTGCCGCTCACTGCTGACACAGCACCTATCCCGTGCAGTGCTGACACTGCACAGTACCACGTGCTATGCCGACACCAGGCTGTGCAGTGTGACACTGCGCTGTACCACATACACTACTGACACTTCGCTCTGCCCCAACCCCTTCCTGGCACTTTCCGTCTGACCCTCTCTCCCCAATCCTTTCCTTGCATACCTTGCAAGTGTCCCATATTTTCCGTGACATCCCCAGTTTTGTCTCAAAATTTTGCTCCGTTTCTCCTCAACACTATTGCTTGTGTGACTGAACAGTGGAGCTTGTAAGCACAAAATAGGAGCACACCTATAGTAAAGTGGTACCCTGTTACCAATGAGAGGTTCCAAGTCAGATTTTACTTTTTCAACATAGATTTGTCCCCTCAGCGGGATAACTGGGGTGGCTTATCAGCCACGTCCCTGTCCCTGCCTCCCCAGGAACACTTTATGGTAGGGGAACCCAACAAATTCCCTTTATGGGGGGTCAGGGGAGGGAGGGCTGTACTCTCCCCTCCCAACAAGACACAATCCAGTTTAGACAGTAGTAGTCCAGGTGGCAGCACGTGTTTGCAGCCAGATGTGCAGGGCTTCACTAAGCCCCAGCTCCCATTCTCCACTTCTCTGCCATCCCTACTGTGGCTGACTTGAAGCATGCATGTGGAAGCACACACACATCACCAGGTCACAGCCCTCCCTCCCTTCTATGCTGCCTTAGTCGCCACTACCACCAGGCCTTCACCTGGTGAAGCAAGCCCTCACTCCCTGGGAGAGGAGAGCAGTCCCTTGAATGCTCAGTCCTCTCCTCTGGCCGACCCCCAGCAGCCCGAGTTTGCTTTGGAACTTGAGTCACCAGTGTGACTGAGGGGCCATGGAGGGAGTGTGAGTGGTAGAGGAGGTGTGGGACTATGGAGAGAGTAGGCGTTGGAGGGGGCATTGAGGATGGAAGTGGTGTGGGGAGGTTAGTGGTGGTTCATGGAGAGAGAGAGAAGGAGGGGGGTAGTGTCCAGGGCTGTGGAGGGAGGGGGAGGTGTCAGGAGGGAGTTGTGAGGGGGCATTCCCCTTCCCATGGAGGACATTGCACCCATTACCCAGTAAAATGGTGATCCTACAGTGGTAGGTGGAGAGAAGATCAAAATGTGAACAGACGACCACCCCCCACTGCAGCTGGACCCATGCAGACCACCATTGCCACCCACCCCAACCCCCGCCAACCACTCTCCCTGCAGCAGGGACACCCATACACACTGCTGTCCATGGACGGAGTCAAGTGAGGGTGCTTGGGAACCACATTTGAAGCACATCCCCACACAAGGGTCTACAACCCCTAACCCTTTCTATGCATTGGCTTGGAACCCCTCTACCTACTTGGTGGATTGTGCCTTCCCTCCAACTCTTCCCCACACAGGGGCTTTCCTGTGCATGGACCTGCATTCCACCCCCTTCCAGTAGAGGTCCTTGCACCTCCTTCCCATTTTCCAGTAAAAGGGAAATCTAACAGCAGGGCAGTGTGTGAAAGAAGGGCAGACCTCCCAATATGCATCCCCCAGATGACCTGACCACCCCCTTACAGGTGAATCCTCCCTATAAATTTGTATAATTTTATACAAAACTGTTGTGGATTTGTACTCTCTCTAGAGATTTTTTTTTTTTTTTTAGTGGGTAGTGACATCGCAGAGAGACACAGTTACAGCGTACAAAATAATTTATTATCGGCTATGCCAAAATACAGGATATACATACCAATCACAGGAGTAAAGGGCAACATCCCCCAATCTGCAGTATCGGGCTCCACTCAACCAAGATCCCTTACTGTGACCATCTGTTTATACAGTTTTCATGACCAGGGCTATTGTTTCAGCTTCCCTTGTCTACACACAGAATAAGCACATTCGTAGTACAGAATCAGCATCTTCTGCTCGATAGCTGTTAGATATCACTGCACCTAACCTTGAACATTCTCAGTAATAGCACAAAACAACTGCCTTATGCACATATACATTATGCATGTCTTTTCCCTGTAGTCATCAGTTTGTACTAGAAAGAGAACTAGAACATCTCTTAACAATGGATTTCACTAAAACCTGACTTGTAGCAGCAAATGCATAAATGGTCAAACATATACTTTTTCCCTCACTCAAGAGTTTTTATATTGCAAAGACAGCTAAAATGCAATTAGCACACGTAAACCATTACTAACACTAATACATAGCAGCACATCTATTCCTGTCAGAAATAGTTATACGAAAAGAAAGGCATATATGAATGTGTAAAGTAGATAGATTCCAAAGCGAATGATAACAGTCCTCCCTTTGATACTATTGCAAAGTGGTGTCATAATAAATCAGGATTTGTCATGTTAAGTAGCATCAAAAGCATGAGCATATTTTAGCATACTCGGTTCACTATAATGTTGTCTCAAAACACCTAAGGCAGCACAGCACTGTAAATACAATAAGTACTAGAATAACTTGTAGCATGTTAACAATTTGAAACCAATTTCCATCTATGTGTTTGAAATCAAGAGATCAAAATCACCATCATAAATATGTTTACCTTTACAATTCAGCAAAAGCTGTAAGTCTAGGGAGAGTGAAGTAATATGTACATTGAAAGTTGGAATGTGTTTATGACATCATTTTGGTGACCAAGCTCACTGAGAACATATTGTTTATCATGAAGTAGTACAAGTAAGCTAACTGGTTGACCAATGATGTTGCAAGCAGTTGGAGTGAGGCAGAAGTTTAGGGTAGTCACTGGACATGTGAAGTTCTCATAAGTGAATTTTTCATGATTAGTGGCTATGCAGTACTGACCATCCATGTTGTAGGTTACCTTTACCATAGGGAGGCATTATTTATTTATTTAGTTTTTGTTGACCGGGTAAGTGCACTAGACAAAACCTGCCTATTTTCAGGCACGACCCGGGGGAAGGGGATACAGATGAATGCCAGCTGACCTTGAACCAGATTAAGCTGTTGGTGGTATTTTTGTGAATGGGTGGAAATTCTGGCCAGGGCACTGGGGAAATTCCCCTACTCTTGTCAAGAAGTGCCTTGGGATCTTTTAACATCCACCTGAACTACCACCAGATCAGGCAGATGGGGCCTCGGTTTAACGTCTCATCCGAAAGACGGCACCTCAGGAGTGCAGCATCCCCCTCATGCTGCACTACAGTGTCAGTATTGGGAATTAACCCAGTGCCTGGTGTGGGGATAGAGCCCACAGCCTTCTGATCTCCCAGCCTCAGAGGCGAGTGTGCTACCTGCTGAGCCACTGACACTGCATCATTTTGTAAGCCGTACTGGACAGGTACCATTTTTGTAACAATGACACTAATAGTCTGGTTGAGATCCCAAACAAGGCCGCAGACAGGTGAAACCACATCAGACATCCCACCGACATATGTACCCATATCCTTTCACTGAGCAACATGCTGTGTGTGGTACCTGTCATATTTTATGTAGTGGGATTGTATACTACTAAGAAAGGTGTGTCCGCACTCTTTTTATAAATATATCCCTCTAAGTATCCTACTAAATAGGCCATGGCCAGTTTGTCAAAAACCGCTTCAGCTGGACCAAACACCAGTAGGGAAGCAGTAAAAAAAAAATTACAAAATATTCTGAACAGAACAGGACCCACTGATGTAACACTTGCCTTGGTTACGGTACAGGGTAACATACCCCAGGTTCCTGGGTGTCACAAATGAAAACTTCTGACAGGCTGTAACACATTCTGAATGGATGTCCTGTGTATTGGTAACACAGGCCAGACAGTACCTTGTGGTCAAGTAGTTATCTCAGATGAGGTCAGGAACGCACCCCGTTTCCATATCTCTGAGCAAATTTGAAATCATTGTGGGAACACAGTTCCCATAGGCAGTGCATATTACTTCTCTGCCTATCTGTTTGTGTTGGGCATTTACATTATTAGCTGCAATTAACTCATTAATAAATGCATATTGTACGCTGTATACTTTTCTTCAGTGGCCAAACCTGTAATGCAAGGTACGAAATGGACTCTGCAGATTGGTGTTCAAAATAAGTGACATGTCTCCTGATGGTTTCCAGATCTGCGTAGTTTCAGACTGCCATGCCAGACCCAGAAAATGCTGAGACAGGCCATACCATTCCATCCAGACTATGCAGCTATCTGGAATGGAAGGTCTCCCTCAGGCAGTTTCTTGGTCCGCTATGGGAACTTGGGCTTTTGCCTGGTGAGTGTCAATCACATCTAACAGCAAAAAAGCATAAAACCTATATAACAGTGAATGGGTGGCCATCCACAACAAGGCTGTGTTTCAATCGGGGGAGTTGATCGACATCATAGAGACCTCAAGGGTGAAGCTCGAGAGGTCTCACTAATGTCATCAACTCCCAAGATGGAAAAACGGCCTTAGTTGTGGATGGTCACCCATCCACTGTTTTATATGGTTAGGGTTTATTTACTTTTTTATGGGGTTCTTTCAGGTCTTCGTTACATTTGCCTTTGTTGCTGCTGTTCCCGCTCTCTCCTGCTTCTCCCCGATACTTGCTACGACTTTTCCACAGTTCTGCTTGCTCTGGCTCCATTTTTCCAATTGCGACACTGTACCATTTTAAAATGAAATAAAAAAAAAAAAAAAACTGCCGGCCCGGTGGTGCAGAGGGTTGCGGAACTGGATGCCACACCTCGCACCACATCAATGACCCGGGGTCAGGAGCGACCTCAGGTGTCGGAGGGTCGGCCAAGGGGAGAAAGATTGAGCGTCCCAAGGACTGCTGTCCTCTGGGGAGGGAGGGGTGGGATTACCGTGGCTGTACTGGCTCCTGGTGGTGACTAGGGGTCGGTACAGGCAGGCGGTTCACCTAGTGGGACGGCATCGGATGTGCAGTGCACGGAAGCATGCACTGCAGCGTCACTGATGCACGTCCGTGAGGTGGGGATCCAGACCGTGCAGAAAATCCTCCGGTGCGCATCCTGACGGCGCACCACTCCGACTCAGAATGGCTCTGTCCTGACCCTCTGCTTCCGCGGTGGTGGGATACGTACCTGCCATAAAGCAGCCGATGAGAGGAAAGGAGGTGGGGGTCAAGTTCAGGAACTGAGAGTGGCGCGGGGCCGAGGATCTGAACTGAAGGGGGAACCATAGGTAACACCCTTCTAGCCGAGGAGGGAATAAAGAAACCAACAACAAAAAAGTTTATTTTTATAGCGCAATTCAAAAATATCGAAGCGCTGTAGAAATATTGACAGTAAAAACACATTAAAACAATAAAATAAATAACTTATGTGACACGGAGCTGTGTGAGGCTCTTCATGTCAGATCTAGAAGGGTCCACTGATTGGCGGTTGCTAAATCGCACCGCCATGTTTCTGATTTTTTTTTCCCTTGCTGTTTTAGTCGAGTTAACCAGTCAGGTGGCAGTTAAAGGCTGAAAAGCTGTACTATCAATGCAACATCAGAATGATAATACAACAGTTTTTCTGACCTTTGAACTGTCCTACAACAAGATTTTACAAGCCACTGATTTCCATCCACAATAAGCCCTAACCATATACTATAATACATTTGTTCCCACACAAGGCCCATATTCTATCATGTCCTAGAGAAAAAGATTAAAAACAACAGGTATATGCATAAACTGTACATTATTTATCAGTGTCCCTAGGATAGAAGTAGCAGCAAGTCCACTAGGTGGTCCTGTTCCAACCATAGGACAGTGTTCAGTCTTTACGAGAGTCACTGATGCAAATGATTGCATAAGATTGGGAGCCAGTAGTGGCAGCCTAAGAACCCTCTAAGCGATACTTCTCACCACTTCAGGTCGTGGATTTTTTTTATTGTTCCTGGCTCTGTAACAGTCACTTTATAAGTGCGTGCAAGGTTTGTTGCACTGGATTGATTAGCCGTGATGCATTAATTTCATACAGATGTATGCGTGGTCCAGTGGAGGTGGTGTTGAACTGAAACTTGGTGTCTCTTGATTGTCCGACACTTGCTTCCCCCATATCAAGCTGCCGTAATGGTTAGAATGCAGGTGACCGGTAGTAGAACAGAATCTTCCTCCTATGCTGTTACCACCCTCTGGTACATCGTCACCCATATTCCTGTGGCTGCTAACCAAATAGCACTCAAGATTACCAATGTCAGCAATACTGCCATTAATTTTTGAAAGGCAAAATAAACAAAGAGGAGGGTTTAGGCCCCCTCCTTCATTGGTAGGTTAGTTCTGACATTTAAATAGTGTTAACTGATTTGCATGAAACCACTTGTCTGTTTTTTTTGCCAATAGTCACTTGGACCCTGTACTCCGAGGGGCTACTCTGAGCAGATACACAGATACTGTGACAATTACATTGTACATCTTTATTTCATATCTGGCCATCACCCAACTGTCTGCATTCTCTCAGTGATCTTGTCTGCCTCCCGTGGGCACCTGTCTAAGGTGCTGTGGGATCACCAAGACCATCTGTATCTCTGGTCCTGGATACAACAAAATTTCAGTCTCTGGTAACAATTGCAATGTCTTTTTTTTTTTTTTAAATGGTGAGCCTCCAGGAATTGGCTATTATCTCACTGAATTCCTTATCTTGTTTCTGTAAGCTGCTGAGGTCCGTGGGCTAGATTAGTTTTTTTGTGAGATGCCATGGATTGTAGGGGCCTGAAGAAGGTCCTTTCCTCCCTCCTCGAGCGCCATGCTTCGCAAGGGAATCTGCTTGGGCACTGCAGTGGGCAAGGGTATCAAACAGACAAAAGCTTTGTTAGGGAGTAGCAAATCTACATAAAATCTGAAAATAGTGCGAGCCAAAGGTTGGGGTTGTGCTAGGAGATGAGTTTCAAGGGCAGGCTAGTCGGCAACCAGATGGACACTGACTGCAAACCTTACCAAAATTCAGCCCCCCCCATACACAGTGCCATAGCCGTACGTTGGACCACATATGCAGAATAACACAGGTATCTCCTCTATAATGAAATGTTGAAATCTTAAAATGCTGAAATTAAATGGTTAATGTCAGAATGTACACACTTCATTTCCCTGTTTAATCAAGGCTGTTGCAGAGAAAAGGGTGTGTCTGCACTTCTTATAAATATTCTTGTCTGTGGACTGGATTGCAGCCAGCTGCTTCACTTCGAGTAGCTTCTGAGAAGTGAGGGTTGTCAAATTTAACCCTTCCTTAGTCAGTTTTAGCTTGAGACACCTCTTTCGGGACTTGCTCCCAAATTCTGAGCCTGTTGTACTTAACGAGCATTATGGTACAAGAAGAAAAACCTGTTGCTTGCTAAGGTAACACAATAGGGGTATGCCATAAGTTGGGATGCCCTTGCAATGAGATGGAACAGATGTGCCAAGCAATGAAAAAGCTACAAAGGACTCCAAATAAGAATAAACAAACAAACAAACAAACAAAAAATCAGGAGGAGAACCTTTTTTCTTTTCACAATTCGGTATTGTGCGGGCCCCCCTTCACTAGGTTCACACCAGTGAAGGCAGTCAGGTGGCTGCCATGACTGCCTAAGGGGTGATTTTAGTACCCCAGATCCACTTTGATGTAGAGGGTAGGGGTTCAATCACATTAGTCCATACCAGCATGTTTATGTAATTTGATTCCTTGTGAATTTACCTGCATATTAATGCAGATTGATCTTCGAGACAATCTCTTGCAGCAGGTCATAACACATGGGATATCGGCCACAGGTGTCATTTCCTTCAGATGACTTGTCAGCAGTCGACCCTGGGACCTCCCCCCCCAACATTACCACGTGATGTCTGCATGGCACATATAAAAGGGGGAGGTTCTAGCTGCTACTCAGTTCTTTTCAGCCACAGCCTGCATGCAACAAGTCCTCCTTCGACGCTCTGCTTACCAGTCACCGATGAAGAGTTCTACCGACCAAATGTTCATTCTAAATGGGTTCATGTACTGATGTCTGGATCACTTATTCTGAAAGTGTACCTGTGGTCACAGAAGCACTACAGAGGACCTCCACAACATCTGTGCTTGGTGCCTTGGTCCTGAACATGACACCAGTGGTTGTATCCTTTTTGTAAATGGTTCAACAAGGCCACCAAACATCTAAGGCTTTAGTAGCTTCTTGAGTTTCTCATGGGGCAAAAGATTGCCCTTCTGGAGCATCAGCAACACTCCAAGCCTAGGGAGTCTTCGACACCCTCCTCTTCGACGGGACAGGGTCCTGGTAAGGAACATGCCAGCAAAACAAAGCACATTTCTCTCGTGCCCTCATCGTCGACGAGTGCCCCGATCACTACCAGAAAGGTAAGTATTGAGAAGGTGGCCATTGTTACATCGTCTTCTACACCATCAACGATTGTTGGCTCCTCTCTTCCCTTGTCAATGGCTTCTCTGTCGATGATGGGTTCCGGGGAGAAATTGCAACTTCCATCGCTGCCTCCCCCCTCTGTAGTTTTTTTAGCCGTCATCCGTCGACGATGGCTTCTGGCCCATCGATGATCCTCTCGTCAGCCAGCCTTAACACAATGGGCTCTATGTTAGCGCACTCATCGATGATCCTGGGGTCCTATACACACCCCTTGTCGACGGCTGCTTGCTTGGTTCCACTGCCTTCAATAACATCAGTGGTCCCTATTCACTCAGTCCATGCTACCCCGGCTACGTCCGCTGGGCAGATGGCTATGATTGACGTCTAGGCTCTAGTAAATACTATCCTGGACTTTCACAGACCCCTGCCCCCCCCCCACTGAAGGGACGGCTTCAGTCTCTGCTCCTTCTCGGCCTTCTTTGGCCCAGAGGACAGCCAGCTCTTCCCATGTCTCCCCGGGTTTTCACCCTCCAGATGTAGACATGGATGACCCTTTCCTACAGGAATGAGATTTGGCTAACCTTGAGGATGAGGACGGTGTGGACCAGGAGGACTCCCCTCTGTCCTCCGCCACCTCATCAGTTCAGAGTGAACCTACCCCTGAACTTCATGTTCTCCGCCAGATGATCCCACGTTTTCAGACATTATGATATACCTCAAAAAACGTTTGGGTTCCAGAGCACTAAGCAGGATGGTTCAGGAAAGAAGTTTTTCTTTTTATTTATTTAAACATTTGGTAACCAGGAAAGGCACACTGAGCCGAGGCTCGTTTCCAGGTGCAACCTGGGGAAAAAAGGGGGAATGGGATAAAACCATGTACAAATACAAACAACCATATACAGAAACAAAATTCATATGCAAATACAGGATGCAGTAATGGGCATAGATATACAGGATACACTGTGGTATACAGGATACAAAATAGAGCAACATGCAAATAAGGTAGGGGGTATAAGGTGGTAGCAGCAGTGGGTACATACAAGTGCGGCAATTAGGCATCAGATTTTCAGTTACAATTTAGAATTGCAGTAAAGTACTATGTGTTGTTATGAGAGCACATAGCGATGAGCAAGAGGCGCAGCTGAGGATCTGACAGAGGGTGACTTGGGTATGCAGATGATACTTCCTTCTTGCGTT
The DNA here is from genome assembly GCA_016271365.2 of Neoceratodus forsteri. NCBI lineage: Eukaryota > Metazoa > Chordata > Ceratodontiformes > Ceratodontidae > Neoceratodus > Neoceratodus forsteri. Next base: position 1,072,527,077 of record CM057454.1, on the reverse strand, counting down.
CCCCGATGGGCGTACTGAAAGAGGCTGCTTGGAAGCAACCTTTCAAAATTCCCTCCAATCCTCACAAGGCTGATAGGATTTATCAGGCCCCGGTGGACCACCCCTACTTCCTGTCTCCACCTCAGGCAGATTTTGTGGTGATCAGTGCTGCTCATGATAGGTCCTCTAGACCTCGGCACATGAGTGCTCAATCCCCTGATAAGGAATCCAAGAAACTGGTTGTTATGGGGGAAAATAGTTTATACCTCGGTTACTGTGTCTCTCCATATACTTAATTACGTGGGACACCTCCTGAAATATCAGGAGAAAATCCTAAAAGCCTCCCAGGCAATGGTCCAGGCCCTCCCTGTGGGTTCTGCCCAGGAGGATCTGACTGCCTAGATGTCAAAGGCAGCGACTGTGTGCTGCCATCTGCTTAGGGCAACCTATGATGCTGTTGATACTGCGGCCCATGCGTCATTAGCAGGCGTCTGTCTCAGACATCACTCCTGGCTCCAAGTGTCAGGATTTTCACAAGACGTGCAGCAATGTATCCTTAACACGTCCTTTAAGGGTGATCAGCTGTTTGGTCCACAGACCCAAGAAATGTTAACAGACTTACAGAATTAGTTTGTACCCTTCAATCAGTCCAGACCCTGTATTGTCCAAAAGCAAAGCCGGCCTTCAGGGGCTGCCCTACAGGGCACGTCTCACTGCTAAAAGACCATCTGCCAATAAGCGAAGTCTCAGTTGACATTGCCTGGTCTTAGAAATGCTCAGAAAACATCCCGTTACATCTCTGCTGCTTCCGAGCAGGGTCAGCCTTTGGCCTAAAGGTGTTCTTCCGGTCGAGGGACCAGAGACCCTTCCCATGGATGTTGGAGGGGGGGCAGCTTTTACCTGTACCTACAAGGATGGCAAGCCATCTCTTCTGACCTGTGGCCCCTACAGTTGATCGAGTCAAGGGTCTCTCATTAACCCCCAGACCAAGCATTGGTCTTACAAAATGAAATCAATGCTTTGCTCACAAAACGAGCCATCGAACCAGTTCCCCTTTCACAGAAGGGTACAGGATTTTACTCCCATTTTTTCCTGGTTCCCAAATGGACAGGGGACTTACCCTCCAGTTTGGATCTATGGTGTCTCAACCTCTATATCAAATCCCAAAAATTCAGGATGGTGTCTCTCCCGACACTTCTCCCCTTGCTGAACAAGGGAGATTGGCTCTGCTCTTTCAGTATGAAGAACATGTATCTCCATATCCTGGTGCACACTGCTCACAGACGATTTCTCTGTTTTTTGTTTCAGGGTCATCATTGCCAGTTCAGGGCCCTCCCATTCGGCTTCTCCTCGGCCCCCAGGGTATTTACAAAATGCCTAGTGGCAATCGCAGCAGCCCTGTACAGGGAAGGCCTCTATGTCTTTTCTGTACCTGGACGACTGGCTCCTGAAAGCATCTTCTCGACAAAGGCTGTTGTCCATGCTTTCTCGAACCCTGCAGTTATTCACCCAGGTGAGAATAACTGTAAACTATCCTAAGTCCAAAATGGACCCAGCACAACGCCTTCCATATATCGGAGCTGTGTTAGACTCCTCCTTGGGGATTGCATATTTGCCCATGGCTCGGGGCGGATGCCCTGATTGCTGTGGCATACAGACTAGAGTCCAGCAGATTGGTCTCGGCATGAAACTACCTGGGCCTCCTGGGACATTTGGCGGCTACAATTCCGACTGTCCCCAATGCCAGGTTGAATATGAGGATCCTTCAGTGGTCCTTGAGAGTCCAATGGGACCAGAAGGAGGAGGATGCTTTTGATGCCCCGGTCCTGATGTCTTCCCCGGCTCTTCAAGCTCTACAATGGTGGAAGTCCAGGGACAACTTGATGGCGAGGCATGCCATTTCATTCTCCTGTCCCAGGTCGCATTCTGACTACAGACACCTCCTTGGCAGGGTGGGGGTGCTCATCTCCTGCATGTCTGGTCCCAAGGATCCTGGACACCAGTGGAGACCCGCCTGCACATCAGTGTCTTGGAGATGAGGGCAGGCATCTACGTGTTACAGTCGTTCTAGACTCTCACCCCCCCCCACAGTTGCCTTCAGTGCAATCAGATAGTTCAGTGGTAGTTCACTACCTAAACAAGCAAGAAGGCACCCATTCATACCCTCTCTGCAGAGAATCGATGAGGGCCTGGTACTGGGCACTCCAGAGAATTATCCATCTTCTGGCAGTCCACATCCCCAGGGTGTCAAACACCCTGGCAGATGCCTTGAGCAGATCCGCTGCACAGGCCCACGAGTGGGAAATCTCACTGGACATCCTAAACTACGTCTTCCACCAATGGAGCTGACTGGAGTTGGACCGATATGCCTCTCCGCAAAACTGCCTCACTACTGTTCTCTCGAGTGAGGTCCTGGAACTGTGTGGCAGAATGCATTATTTCTTTCCTGGATAGGAAGATTTCTTTACACCTTCCCGCCCTTTCCTCTCGTTCAGAGAGTACTACTCAGATTGTTCTGGGATGGGGCATCTATGATTCTAGTAGCACCGTTCTGGCCGAGACAGATTTGGTTCCCTCTGATTCTAGAGTTCTCAGAACCGGATCCCCTACCTCTGCCGATTTGCAGGGCTCTGTTTTCCCAGGCACAAGGCTCCCTGCTACACCCGGACCTTCACTCCCTCCATCTACATGCCAGGCTCCTGAGGACATAGTTCTCTCGCACTTCAGGGTGTCCCCAAAGGTGGCAGAAGTCCTCCGAGCTGCCAGGAAGCCATCTACATGATCTTCCTATTCAGTGAAGTGGAAACGCTTCTCCATTTGGGCATCTACACAGGACTTGGATCCTTATGAGTGTTCCCCTCAGAGCATCTTAGACTATTTGCTCTCCTTGTCGGAGGGTGGACTGAAATATTCCTCTGTAAAAGTCCACCTTTCAGCCATTGACACATTCCATTTACCTGTGGGCAACAAACCATTGTCCTAGTTACCTTTGATCAGAAACTTTTTTAAAAGGTATTGTGCACCGTCATCCCTCTATCTGGGATCCAGTCCCTGTGTGGGATTTGAATTTTGTGCTTGAAAAATTGACTGAGTCCTTTTGAGCCCACTGAATCCAGTGAGCTCCGTTATCTTTCTTGGAAAACTAGATTTTTTTAATTGCCATTACATTGGGTAGACGTATTTCAGTGTTACAGGCACTAATGTGCAAACTTTCTACCTGCAGTTTCATAACGATGGGGTGTCTTTATGCACCAACCCATCGTTTTTGCCAAAGTTTGTTTCTGAATTTACTTTTAAGTCAGGCTATCCAATTAGTAGTGTACTGTGCAGAGCCTGCAAATCCAGAGGAATCTTTGCTTCATACTCTCAATGTTTTTGAACATGAGTCTTTATCTTCTCCACACCTCATAGTTGCGAAAAACTGAGCAACTATTTTTCTTTCGCCCCTGGAAATCAGGGCGTTCAGGTTTCAAAGCAGTGCTTGTCCACATGGTTGGCCAACTGCATTTCGTTTATCTATACAAAATACAACAAAACCTCTCACGGGGGTTGTAAACCCCATTCTACCAGAGACGTGGCTGCTTCCATGGCAAGTTACTGGGGCATCTCTGCCTTAGAAATCTGCAAAGCTGCCACATGGTCTACTGTACATGCATTCACGAAACATTACAGTCTAGACATTGCTTCCAAGAAACAGACTGCTTTTAGATGGGCCATTTTACAAGGCCTCGTGTCCTAAATCCTGATAGTTCGCTTCCTTTTTGCATAGGCATAACTGCTTGGGAATCTTCTCATGTGTTATGACCTGCTATAAGAGATTGTCCCGAAGAAGATGGTACAGTTGCGTAAGAACTTACCATAACAGTAGATCTTCGAAAGTATCTCTTGCAGCAGGTCATGCAGCCCCACCCGCCTTCCCCCTTGCTGTTACTTCAGAAGGGTTTCTTGCTCCTGTCCTTTTACGACTCCACAAGCTGCTTTATTTCCTCCTATTCTAACGGAGGCCTGAGAAATGGTTTCTCATTCGGTCGCTGAGAAAAGAACTGAGGAGTAGCTGGGACCTCCCCTTTTATATGTGCCATGCAGACACCACGTGGTAACATTGGGGGAAGGTTCCAGGGTTGACTGCTGAGAAGTCATCCGGAGGAAATGATGCCTGCGGCTGATATCCCATGTGTTATGGCCTGCTGCAAAAGATGCTGTCGAAGATCTACTGTTACAGTAAGTTCTTACACAACTGTACTTTACTGAACTAGGATACTTAACAGTTGCTATGACTGAGCTGCGTCTGTAAAAGACACTAATGCTTGATATCATGCAGTTCCTAATTCTGTTACTCTAAAGTCTCCACCTTGTAATATACTCTCTGTATTCTGCTTTCTTAAAATCTCCTCACTTTTTCACTTGCACAAACCCTCAAATACAAGAACAATACAATTATGCTCTAGGACGCTGCTGTGGTCGCACGCATAAATGGGAGGTGCATGAGACAGAAAATGGAAAATGCCCCTCCCAGACAGCTGGATGATGGCTGCTGTCCCACCACACCGCAGTCCCCAAGGTGCACCACTCGTGTCCCCTGTGCCTGTAGTTCCGGAGGTATCAGAAACCGCTACTTCTCTTCCCCATGCCCTCCCCCTTTGGGGGAAGGGGGCTCCCTGGCAGGGATACACTGTAACCTTTTCTGGACACAAGTAATGTGGGATTCAGGTGGCAGGAGCTGGCAGCGGGAGTGAGACTGGCAGGCATCAGGAGCATATGCAGCCTGAAGGGGGGGAGGGGGCATGGTAAGCTGAAAAACAGGTAATACAAAAAAAAAGTTTCTTACTCTGGGTGATCAAGCCTGAGAAGAAAAGAGAGAATATAGCATAGAAGAAAATGAGGCTGCAGACAAAACAGAAAAAAAGTTAAAGGTCATCTGTCATGTTTTCCTTCATTCACCTAACCTTTGTCATTTAAAACTTGACATGTCATATGAAGTCTCTGTATGCATAATCCTCTCTTTTGTGTATCATCTATGCTGCAAGTTAATGCTTTGTTGACCGCTGCTAAATTAGTAAACTGGTCCATAATGGACTTGGTATTCTGGTCTTTCTCTGAAAAGGTTTGTTTTATTTTGATCAAATTGTTTTTCATACATCTTGTTTTAGTGTCTAATGCTTGGCATACCATATATAAACCTTGCATACAATAACCCTTTGGTTTTTCCTTCAGTTTCTTGTCCTGGTCTTGGCCTTCAGACTGTTGTTTGACCCATTTTCTGTGGCTGGTTATAGACTTGGAGATGTAATCCTCCATTGTGATAAGTGAATACTGTGGTTAAGCAGAAACTTCAGCACACTATGTGCCCTAAGTCAGCAGTTAAATTCCCACGCCTTGTTCTGTCAGCTTACAGTTTAATTGCTAGGTCACAGTTGAGATGCACTTTAAAGCACAAGTTGGACACACTATGTGCCTTCGATCAGTAGCGGGGCTCCCACATCTCTGCGCACCAACGTACAATACTGGGAATAGTTAGGTTGTGATCCTTACCTACCCCAGTGCTGTTTGTGCACTCCTTAATGGCATCCTGTACACACAGAATAAGCACATTCTTTACAGTTAAACATCTTATTATTTTGTTAAAACCAAAGTAAAATACAGTTCAGTAGTGATTACAAGAATATATGTGTCATACCATACAGGGTTACTTGGAAGGTGCATACAGCATTGTTACAGTCGTGTATACATATATGCATTATTGTCTAATGCTGTAAGTCATTTAGTAGTGAATGAAAACTAAAGTGGAGTATTCTGGAGGGCAGTTGTTCTATGATTAATACATAATACCTTGTTGCTCCGCACTGACAGGTTAGACTGCTTTTATACATCGCTTTCCCAAAATCTGGAATGCCCTCCCTCCACAAATTTGGCACTTATCCTCCCTTCACTCCCTCTCTACTGCACTCCAGAATTTTCTCTCCCTAAACTGTATCTGTTTCTGCAGTCCTATGTAACCCATCTTCCCCCTCTCTAATACCCTCTTCTCTTTACTGATTCCATATCTTCTTATACTCTTGCACCATTTTTTTACAACCGTGCACTTTATAATTGTCCAAGTTTTTCTATACGCAATACTTATCGTGTATACTGTGCCTATGCTGTGACTGTTATGTTTCATGAATTATTCTACTGTAGTACCTGATCAATATGTACTGTCTGTTTTATGCTTTTTGTATGTATACTCCCTGTTCCCCCTCCCCTCAGGTCACACCGAGAGACGAGCAACTTGTTCAGTGTGCCTTCCTGGTAAAACATTTCAGTAAATAAATAAAATTCATATGATGGCTAATATAATATTGCATTCTGTACTGAGAAAATACATATTAACATTTCTATGACAGATAAACAGTTTGAAGTATGTACAGAGACAATGCCATGGTATACTACCTTGTCTTCTTGAATGCAAGAAAAAACTAAATAAAGCTTAGTGTATCTTGAGAAGCAGATCAAAACTGAAATTTGCTGAGTCCAGCCCGGAATGTACTGGAGAGAGTTATGCCTTGGCTTGTAGGAGGACAGGGGTAGAGGGGGAAAAAGGAGGAGTAAGGTCCCTACACTGATTAGGAAGGTCATCCTCCCTCAGCAGGTAGTTTAACTAGCTTAGCCAATGCCTGTTCTGGGGGAGATGTAGGGGTCTGTATGGTCGAGGCACCTTTTGGGGTGGAGGTATGGAGAAATTGTAGAAAGGGAGCCCATATTTATGCTGGCAGTATAGTGTAGAGGGTAGAGTAACGAGCTGTGAATGGGCTTGGTACATCCAGCAGACAAGACCTTGGTTTGATTCTCACAACCTCCACTTGCATACTGTGTGACTCTGAGCAAGTCACTTAACTGCCCAGTGCTCCCAGGTCACCCCTGAAAACAGGCACTTGTGCCTTTGGGCCTTACCAGGTTACCAAAGACTAAAATAAAAAAAATATTTTGTCTTATTTTTGTTTAGAATTAGTGGAGATGTGGGACATTCTTTCATATTGTAATAACTGAGTCATGGATTCCAAGAATACACTGGATGCAGGAACATCTGTAGTACACCACCTGCGCACCAGAAGTCCCTTAGCTTCAATACTGGCTAGAAATGCCAGGTCCCACTGATTTCTGTGGAGGTATGGAGCTGCAACTTTGGAACCTAACGGGAAAAGCTTCGGGGTCAGTGGCCAGATTAATTTTCAGTATTCATTGAAGTATATCCTGTATCTATGACCAGTAGAATGTGAGTTGTGGGCATGACCAGAGGATGTGATATAGCTTACCATTAGGTTGCCTACATCTCCAGCAGTTATCTGGCATGAGATGGGCTGCATGTAACACTGTGGGAGTTCTATACCACCAGTGCAAGATCTTATTCTGTAACAGCCTACTACGGGCATGCCTGACTGGGATGTGAGCTACTGTACAACAGGCTTGCCATTTGCCCTCGGTTATCTGATGACGGATAGCAGATTCCCATTTCTGTTTTGCTGACAGGGTTTGATTTGGAATATTATCTCTGATAAGGGAATATATCATTCCTGCTCTACCTTGCTTATGGGCAAACCACCTTGGAAGGGGGTGTGGTGTTGAAGAGGCTTGCCCCATATGAAGATTCTGGATAAGGTATGCTGTTCCACTGCACAATTGCAAGTATTTCCAAAATTCAGAATTGTGCAGGCCATGTCTTGTCTGGAGCCATTGGAAGGGAAGCAAGCGTATATGAGTTAGGTATTCGTATATCTTTTAAGAGTAGAATACCCTTAGCTTTGCCCCTCAGGACAATAGAGGGGGCGAAATAGGTTTGTTTTAAGCCATTTACGAGAGACCAGGTATATCTCGAGGTGGCGTTAGTAAGGAGGGAAGGCAAGAGCCGGTCTGTGTTAAGACATATAGTCAGAAGATAGCCTTCACATAGGTGAAGTTCTGTTTCTGTCCATAATGGACAAGTAAAGCCAGGATCAGGAAACCATCCAAGAGTTTGCGCTACTCTGTATGCCCCAAAATATCTTTTTAGCCAAGGCAGACCCCAACCTCCTTTTTTCCAGTGTTGTGTAAGTTTATTTCTGCCCTATCTGGGAGGTTTGCTGTCCCATAGATAGCTTCCAGGGAGTTTATCTATATGAGCGAACCAATCTTCAGAAAGAGTTAATGACACATAAGCAATTGAATATAGCAATTTAGGGGAAATCATTTTAAGGGCCTCAATTTTAACAGCTATGGATAATTGCAAGGGTTTCCATCTGTCTAAATCGGTTTTAAGTTTGGTAAAGAGTGGACCAAAATTTAGACTAAGCATTTCTTAGTACAGAATCATCATCTTATGCTTGGTAGCTATTAGACATCACTGTACCTAACCTTGAGCATTCTCAGCAATAGCACAAAACAGCTGTCTTCTGCACATACACATTGTGGCCCTGGCACTCCATACATTACCAAGCACGTCTTTTCCCTGTAGTCATCAGTTTGTACTAGTAACAGACCTAGTAAATCTCTAAGAATAGATTTCACTAACACCTAACCTATAGCAGCAAATACATAAATAGCCAAACATACTTTTTCTCTCACTCAATTCTATATTGCAAGGACAGTTAAAAGGCACTTAGCACTAGTAAATCATTTTTTTTTTTTTTTTTTTTTTTTTAACTTTTTTCCCCCACCCCTTACCAAGCATTGTCACCCGACTGGCTGCCCATTCCCACTGGGAACCCCCAATGGAGTCCTGGCTTACCACCCAGATGGGGACATGTTGGGGGGCTCTCCCTCCCCAGAGGATTTCAAGTCATCATCGGGGTCCCCTGATGGTACTGCAGCCGCGGGCAGGTGAGGGCTTCTCGGGCCCTCGCATCGATGTCGCACCAGGAGAGGCTTTTTTGTTTTTATGTGTTCACCCCGAGCGTGACATGCCACATGACGCCGCAGCTTACGCCAGTGTCCATCACGCTCCCCCATGTTGGGCATCGGTGCCGTAATACCTCTAGCTGACACCAGAGGTCAGGTCACCCCTGAGCCAGTGTCCCCCCGGAGGAGCTGAGCGATCTGTCGGACGCTCAGGCATCGTCCCCCCAGCCAGCCCTCTGGTGCCCAGATCCGCTCCCAAACCCGGGTCGCCAGTGTCACAAGGGAAAATCCAACCACTGCACCGGCCCTAGTAAATCATTACTAATACATATCATCATATTTGTTCCTATCAGTAATAGTTATACATAAAAGAAAGGCATATATGAATATGTACGGTAGACAGATCCCAAAGCATATGCTAACATTCCCCAAGACCACCCTTCCTACTTACTGACTAATATGCACACCACCTGTTCTCCCACTGCTGGCACATAGAAACATAGAATTTGATGGCAGATAAGGATCGCTTGGCCCACCCAGTCTGCCCGTTTCCCTACCTAATGGATAAGTTGCAGATCCTAGTTAACCAGCAGCCTACGTCTTCCTACCCCCACCCCCTAGAATTGCCTTATGACTCTCCCATGCATACTTGAATTCCACCACTGTTTTTGACTCCACAGCCTCCTCCGGAAGGCCATTCCATGCATTCACAACCCTCTCTGTGAAAAAATACTTCCTTAAATTACCTCTGAGCCACCCCCCCATCTTCAAATTGTGCCCCCTTGTTCTTGCACACCTCTTTTTTTGAAAGATGCTACCCTCTTGGACTTTGTTGATTCCCTTGAGGTACTTGAAAGTTTCCCACCAATACTCTGATGCAGGGCACATTAGTATGCTTGAGAACCCCCTTATAGGTTATTCAACAGTGGCCACAGGGAACAGTTTTGAGGGGGAAGAATGCTTAGTTTGATCTCTCTGCATGTCTCAGAGCTCCCCTGCAGCATGGTTAACAGTAAATACTCCACCATACAGAAAAGATACCTCAGCAGCCTGTTCCCCATGGTAGCAGCCCTATACCTGCATGTCCTCAGAATAGCCCTTACAGCAGGCCTGCGCCAGGCAGTATCTACTGCCACAACCTCCCCTGCAAGAGAAGCCCAAACCAGGGATGTGTCAAAACTTTTTTTTTCTTTGCCTGCCTTACTCTGACCCCATCCTGGTAGCTTATTAGAACTGCCTCCCTTACTTCAGCTCCTGCTCTGGTAGCTTAGTTGACCCACAAGCTGGCGTGCACTTGCCATGAGATCTAGAAAAACATAGTGGCACCTTCAGATGCAGGCTATGTAGTTGATTCTGTAACAAAAATAAACGTACATTTTAATGACTTCCTATTGTTTAGGCCTAGGCGGGGATTTAATGTTGTAGGGTAAGTCACTTGCTTTTTGTGTCTTGGGGATAATAATGGAAAAAATCCATCCAAAACTTAGTATGCCACTTAAAACATGTGAATGCAAAACTGCACATCCCCTCCCTCATGCCCTCTGGTTCTGACTTTTAATTTTTAAATGCTGCAGAAATTGAACATGCCACCTAACCCGTGTGGATGTCCGTGGGCCACTTCCAGGTCTTGACAGCCACAATATGGCAGCAAGATTTACATACTTGCATTAGGCAGCGCTGACAGATGCTGCCATTCTAGCACAGAACTAGAGGTAAAGACTAGAATGGCAATTCATTATCACAGAGCACATAAAGCGTGCTGCCATATTATGGATGTCAAGACCCGGAAGCAGCCCACTGACATCCACATGGTTTAAGCGGCATGCTTAATCTCTGCGGAGTTTTGAAAATTAAAGTCAGAACCAGAGTGAGTGAGTGAGGGAAGGGAGGTGCAATTTTCTTGTCTGCTGTGCCAGTAAGTAATACTGTCCAGGAATACTCTCACAGTGAGAGTCTTGGCAACATTCTAGCAGGCAGTTCTCTGTTGTGGGTCTCCCACACCATAGCTCTCTCAAGAATGGGTAGGGGGTGACTGCAGGGGGATGGATTGTTGAGGTGGGGTGCTGACTGTGGGGGTGGAGATGGGACACAGTATATTCTGCAAAGGAGGGGGTGTTTCCAGCTGCAGGGTGATGGCTAGTCTGAAAAGGGGAATTCCAGCTGTCTGTGGGTGGGATGAGTGTCTCACTGACAGTTTATTGGTGGGGTTATCTGCAAGGGGGTGTCTGGTGGGCTGTAAAGAGAGGAGATGTCAAGGGTTAGGGGCATCAGATCAGCCCCCCCACCCAACAGCTGAACCCCTTTTCATAGACCAGTCACCACCCTGCAGCTGGACAACTCCTCCTTGAAGAACAGACTGGCAGTGTGCCCCCATCCCCCAGCTGAAACCCCTCCCCCACACAGACCAACCACACCCTTCCCCGAACATACTAGTAGTGCGCCCCCCCACATAGCAGAAAACACCCATCCCAGACTCCCTCTTGCAGCTGACTCTCAGAACAGATTGGTAGTGAGCCCCTCAAACACAGATGAACCCCTCATTCAATAGACCAGCCAGCACATCACAACTGGAATCCCCCCCCCCTTTCCACAGACCAGCCCCACATCTACAGTTGCCCCCCAACACACACACACACAGTTCAGAATATGTACAGTAGCAGAGAACTGCTGCTGTGGTGCTACACAGGGCCTGCTGACTGGACCCTCCTGCACACCCCGCAGACAGTACCTCCACTCTAGACTCACAGACTAGATTCCCTCCACTGCAACTAGTTCCCAGGCACAGCCCAAGCTAGGGCTTTTTTTATACCCTCCAAACTGTGCATCCTCCCACAAAACCGTGGTCAGTGCATATAAAGGAGTCTGGTCTACAGAAAAAAACTAAAAAAGTGAGCATGGTTTTATTTTTAATTTTCATAAAATGCAACTTAAACTAAGCATGCTGCACAAGATGTGTGGAATGTTGATGAGCCTGCTTCCTGGTTTTTGAGATCCACAGTACGGTGGCATGCTTTTCAGACTTTAACTCGCAGCCTTGAGAGGCTCTGCCATTCTTGTCATTTTTCTAGTTCAGTGTAGAAAGGAAAAGCTTTTTCGATTTATATGCTTTGTTCACTAACCATTAGTTATCATATCATTTTGAATGGGCAGCCCAAGATTGGATATGTAAAAGGACCATCTCTGTGGCAAGACTTAGACCACAAAACTTCTTTTCTTGCTCCACAGTTTAGACACTGTAGTGCTGTCAGCCCAGGGTTGTCCGCGAAATCAGTGAAGGAGTTGCTCTTTGAGATCCAAATGTGACCTACAGCTGTCTAGATTATGTTCCTGCTGTCCAGAAATCAACTCTTCAAAATACCATTGCAGTAACAGAGGACTAGTTTACTCAAAACACACTTCTCCTGAATTACAAAAAAAAGACAAATGTTATGTTGTTTGCTAACAACCAAAGCAAATGCAGAGCCAGTCAGCTGATCATCTGAAATAACAAACAGGAGCCACTTGACCAGGTCAGTACCTTTAAAAACTTGGGTGTCACGCTGGATAGCTCCCTCTCCTTTACTCACCACATTGACAATGTTGTAAAAATAGCCAACATCAGAATTGGACTGCTTAACAGACACAGGCACAATATGACCCTTGCAGCATTGTCTCTGGCCGTCATTAGTTCTATAATCTCTGTGATAGACTATCGGCTAGTAGGCCGGCCCGGTGGCACTGAGGGTTGAGGCGCTGGACGCCACACCTTGCTCCACGCCGGTGACCTGGGTTCGGGAACGAGCCTGGGGGGTCGGTAGGTGAGGGAAAGGATTGAGCGTCTGGAGTACAGCTCTCCTTTCCTGGGAGGGAGAGGGACACACACTCGGCGCCTGACTGGCCTCTGGTGGAAGCCGGAGGCACAGCAAGCGCATGAGTGCACAGAGGGGATTCGGAGTGGTTGACGTCGGCGGCGACGCCTTGACTTTGGGGCATGCACCACTGCCACAAGAAAAAGGGAAAAATCACCCCACTGCGCTCCCGGTAGACGGAGCACCAGGCCCCGATCCCCAATGCCCCTGCCTGTCCTGGTACCAGCGTCCCTATGACAACAAGAAGGACTTTGGGGGTGGCCCGGCCCCATGCCCGCCTGGGGGATATATCGACGGCTACATGGGGGATGGACTGCACCAGGCTCCAGGTAAGAGGGTGGGGACTAGAAGGCCATAGGTGTCTCCCAAAGAGGGGGAGTGCTGCAGGGCAGAGGGAGTATATAAAAAAAAAAAAAATTTCAAAAAAAGACTATCGGCTAGTTGTATACAGTGCTGCAGTGGACACAGCCCTAAAAAGAGCAAGAACTGCTCTAAACAAGCCTTTTAGGCGCGCCCTAGGTGCACCCAGGCACACCAACACTTGCAAACTTTACACCTAGTCTAAGTGGCTTAATCTTCAGGAGAAGATCAAATACCAGACCTGCCTGTCTGGGAAGAAATCTCTCCTCGGCCTAACTCCTCCATCTATTACAAACCTCTTTAAACCAGCGTCTAACTTGCACCAGACTAGAGGAAAAACATGAAATGCACTACACATCTCTTTCCGACACACTGCGCTTGCACAGAGATCCTATGCATATAAGGTGCCCCTCTTGCTCGATGAACTTCCTCTAGAAGTAGTAAATGTTCCTAAGCTTGGAACTTTCAAGAAATCACTACTCAAACACCTGACAGCCCTCAGCTCCTACGACTGCAGGTTCTAACCTCCCACCCCATTGCTGGTCTCTCCTCTCCTGACCCTCCCCATTCCCCCTTCTCTATTCATCTTTTCCACCTCTTAAGTCCTCCAACGCCCCCTTATATCCCCTACTCCTAAACATTCCCTCTCTACCCAACCCGACTCCACCTGTTGTTGCTGCTAGTAACCTACATGCCACCTCACTAGTAACTGTTTTCTGTCTTTCATTTTCTCTACACTAACCCCTTGCCCACCCCCTTTATCGACAAGGACATCACTGTCTGCTCCATGTAGTCAACCGCTACTCCACGCTCACTTCCTCCTTAACTCCTTTTCAGAACCAGCGCTCTCTACTCTACCATCCACCTTCTCCTCTATCCCCACCCTACTATTACTGTGTCCTCTGTGCCCCAAACTGTTATAAATCCTGACTGTAATTTTTATAGTATGTACCACCTGCACTTATCTTGTATATAGCACAGTTTTTATTGTATAGTTCTTACCCCATTTTAACCCAGTAATTCACCAATTGTCTGTAAATTATGTTTGCACTTGTCTATGTCTGTAATTTATGATCTTACTTCGAGAGGGTTCCTGCAGTAGGTCATAACATATCGGACTGCCTCCCCTGGCGTCAGGACTGAATGGCAAACTTTTGCTAGCTATGTCTGGTGGGGGAACCGCCCACCGACATCATGTGACGGACGTCAGCATGACCCTATATATTGGGCGGTCCCTGCACCTGCCTTCCAGTACTTTCCCACCATCGACCTGCACAAGGAACTTCACGATAAACATTGCTCAGTTGATCGCCATTTTTCACTTATTTTTCGAGTTTTCAAGTCTGATTTTCGATTCTTTTATGTCTTCTCCACCTCCGACTTTGAAGACAAAAAAGTACTGCGGCACACAGATCCCTCACAAAGATGGCCATCGTTGCTGCCTCTTCTGCCTAGGCCCGAACCATGATACTGCGGCCTGCCCTGACTGTAAGCCCTTCAATCAGGCCACACACAAACGTAGGCAGCAGGCTTTGGAGACCCATTTACTGAAGTCCAGAATGGCCACTCTTGAAAAGGAGATGCAGACATTGAGGGATACAGCTTCTTCTCCTTCTCCAAACAGAAGAAAAAGAAGGACAAAGAGAGCAGCACAGGGAACGAGAATGTAGGGAGGACCGGAACAGAGTTTTCTCCTGTAAGCCTTCGACCAGCAAGGCCGTTCCCCTGCCGCCTGCCCTTGTGGTTGTCCAGGTCACGTTCGGAGCTTCTCTAGGTACCTCTGCTTCTTTCCAGCCTATTTCCACCAGTAAGTCGTCTGCCAGCTCTTCTGGCGAACGCCTGGTCTCTGCTGCTAAGTTGGACCCCAGCTCCTCCGGGGCCCACCCTGTAGTCGGTAAGTTGGATCCCTAAAAACAGGCAGGGATCTGCATGACAGACCAATAAGCCAGTCGAGAGCCCTCCCCTCCTCTGTCCGGTCCCTCTATCACTTGATAAGCCAGTTGCCCAAGTTTCAGATGAACGCCCGGACGTTGCTCACCCATCGGGGGTGGACGCCATCTCGCCCTATGCCTGGTCGAGCACGCCAACCTCTTTTGGTCAGCCCTCTTCCCAGGTCCCTCCTGGGTGGGAGCCTTCCTCTCCACCTCTCCCGGTGGAACCTCCTACCCCAGACATCACATCTCGGGTGGAGGAGGAAGTGGGCCCCCTGGACATGGTCCTTTACCCTCCCACTCCAGTGGCTGTGCCCCAGGTCCCTCCTGTGGATACTGTACATGGGATACAGACACCAGACTCCGTGGGGCCTCCTGGTCTCATTCCCCCTCCTTCGGACCTACCTACAGCTCCACCGTCAGGGCCTCCTCCGCTGGGCACCCCCATTTCTGATGCATGGGGAACCACCGGACACTCTCAACAACCTCCCTCCATCAGGGCTTTTATGTTTGTTCCCGACGCAGGCTGTTACTATGCCAGGCCCGACGCTAGTTCCTTGTATGTCGACTATCCCGACGTCAGTTCTTATGATGTCAGCCAACCCGATGACGGTACAGGGTCATCCACCAGGGTATCATCCCTACTCAGTGTTCCAAACATTCGCTTACCCTGTGTCTGGTCAGATGATGAGTTCTTTTCCCCAGACCTTTTATCCTGGGTATCGGATCACTAACTACCCCTATTATCAGGGGTATCCTCCTCCTCAGTATTCAGGGTTGGGCTCACCCTTTTATCGTCCTCAGCCCGCCCCTCCTCCTCCACCTCAACAGGACTTCCAAACCCTTATACAGTCCTGGTGGAAGGACGCCAGATCTCGGCTGGTCTCTGACTTAGAACAACAACTGCTGGGCCCGGTGGTCTCTCCCCCTCTTCATTCCATGTTACCTATCAGCTCTATCCACTCTGCCATGGTGCACATTTCATGTACACTCCCCCCAGGAGGTCACCCTGCCGGGCATGGAAACCCCAGGAGGAGGAGATTTTTCATCTGAGGAGGATCTCTCAGATGACTCATCAGATGGGCAGCCTTCAGTGGCCAAGGGCAAAGAGTCACCCAAGTCCCCTCTGGAGGATCCCTCTTTTATTGAGCTCCTCCACATTATCCAACAAACCAACAGCTGGAATGCAGAGAAGCAGGACCCAAAAAGGAAATGTCTAGCGGAGCACCTAGACTTGGAGACCGTTTCTCCTATATCTCTCCCCCCTAGGACAGCACCCCACGAGGATCTCAGGACTACTGTTTGGCAGTTGCCACACTCTATCCCAGCCATCCCAAAGAAGACAGACCGGATCTACCACACGCCTGAGGGTATTCCCTTTCTGGACTCTCACCTCAAGGTGGACTCTATAGTTATAGTGGCTGCTCATGATCGTTCGGCCACACGGAAACATATGAGCACCTCTTCTCCAGATAAGGAATCTCAGCAGCTTGACCAATTTGGAAAGAAAATCTGTTCCTCTTCTGCGTGCACCCTCCGTTCCCTCAACTATGCGACGCACATGGTTTCTTTTCAAAAAAGCAACTATGGCCAGGCTTGAGGCCCGTATCCAATCCATGGAGGCCTCAGACCTCAAGGAGGAACTGACCAAAGACTTGCGCCTGTCCAGAATTTCTTGCAGACGCGCTCAGAGCCACCTACAATTTGGTGGACGCAGTGGCTCGTTCCTCCGCCACAGCTGTCTCCCTCCAAAGACATGCTTGGTTACGCCTTTCTGGACTCTCCGTGGATGTCCAGTCAGCTATTCAGGATATGCCCCCTTTAGAGGTTCAGTCCTCTTTGGGGGAGACACCAAGGATTTAATTACAGGCTTCCAGGACAGCGGCCAAGCCCTGAGATCCATCAAGTCAATGTACCTAACAGACTTTCAGAAGAAACAGCCTTTTTGGCGCCAAAACAAGAGGCGGGGTAAACAGTCCTTTAACAGGCGCCAGAATAAAACAAAAGTGACAGGGTCCTCTCTGTCTCTCCTCTCCCCTGCCTCAAAAACCCAGAGAGTGATGGGGAGGAGTCCCCCCGTCCCTCAGCTTCCTGACTCGTCCAGCCCTCCCCCTCCTCCACCCTCCAATGTGGAGCCAGTGAGAGGAGGGTTTGCCTTCCATGTGCATGAGTGGAAGGGCATCACCTCAGATGCATGGGTCCTGCAACTCGTTTCAAGAGGGCACACCATAGAGTTTCTGGAGTTTCCTCCAAACTCCTGTTCAGGTCGTTCCCGATACTCTCCAAACCAGGCCTTGCTAGTCGAGGAGGAAATCCTGGCTCTAAGACAGAAGTCAGCTGTATTCCCAGAGAGGAAAAGGGTTTTGCTCCCATTTCTTCCTGGTCCCGAAAAAGTCGGGCGACCTCCGACCCATCCTGGATCTCAGCCGACTGAACCTTTTTGTGCAGTACAAAAGTTTCCGCATGCTGACTGTACAGGGTCTTCTGCCCCTTTTGCAGAAGGACCACTGGACATGCAGGATGCCTACCTTCATACTCCAGTGTTCCCATGCCACCACCATTTCCTGCGTTTCCTTTTCCAAGGGGAGCACTTCCAGTTTACAGCCTCCCATTTGGCCTTTCCTCAGCACCCAGGATCTTTACCAAGTGCCTAACGGTGGTGGCAGCAGCCTTACGCCATTGGGGATTTGCAGTGTTCCCTTACCTGGATGACGGGCTCTTAGTGGCCCCATCCAGAGCCAAACTGGAGGAATCTCACTGGACCTTTTTTCCCCAACTGGGGATGACTGTCAACTTCCCCAAGTCGTCCCTAATCCTCTCACAGAGGCTTTAATTCATCGCAGCCATCTTGGACACAGTCCAGTGCAGAGCCTTCCTGCCCCAGGACAGAGCAGATACTCTACGAGAGCAGGTCAGTCTAGCCTATTCCTCCAAGCATATTCCCGACAGAGCATTCTTACGCCTTCTTGGCCTCATGGCGGTGACCATCTCCACGGTTCCCTTAGCCAGATTATACATGAGGATCACCCAATGGTCACTACTCGTCCAATGGGATCAGCGCTCAGACGACCTAGATCATCCTGTTATATTCTCCAGCGCATGGGGGGGGTTACCTTTCAGGATGGACCCTCCCCACAGACACTTCTGGTCTGGGTTGAGGAGATCACTTGGGGAATCACAGAACACAGGGATTGTGGTCTCAGCTGGATATTTCTCTCCATATAAATATATTGGTGATGAGGGCTGTGCTGTACACCTTGAAGGTGTTCCAGCCCATCCTGTCGACGGGCACACTGCTAGTCCAGATGGACAATGTGCCTGTGGTCTGGTACATCAACAAGCATGGAGGCACCCAGTTGTACCCTCTATGCAGGGAGACGATGCGGGTGTGGTTCTGGGCAGTCCAGCATGGTCTTGTTCTCATGGCCATGCACGTCCCAGGTGTCCAAAGTGTCCTGGTGGACAGCCTCAGTTGGACATCATCCCAAGCTCATGAATGGGAATTGAGTCAGGAAGTGGCCGATCTATTGTTCCACCATTGGGGATGAAGAAAAGTAGATCTCTTCGCCTCCCCATACAACGCAAAACTTCCCAGTTTTTGCTCGCTCGTTCCAGAGCTTGGTGCTTTCTGGCACGACACATTGTCACTCTGCTGGACAGGGAAGTACTTGTATGCCTTCCCACTCTTTCCCATTCTACAGCATGTCCTTCTAAAACTTCAGGCAGAAGGGGCTTGGATGATCCTCATAGCACCCCTCTGTCCGAGGCAGATCTGGTTTCCACTCATGCAGCAGCTAGCAGTGGAACTCCCAGTTCCCCTCCCTCTACAGCACGATCCATTGATGCAGAATCAGGGCAGACTAATGCATCCATGACTCTGGACCCTGCAGCCTCATGCGTGGCTCCTTCAGGCATAATTGTGTCATGCTTTGGAGTTTCCCAGAGGGTCGCTCAGGTTCTGGTGAAAGCCAGGAAATCCTCCACCAGGTCCACCTATGCGATGAAATGGAAACGTTTCTCCATCTGGGCCGCATCCAAGGGCAGGGACCCCTTCACTTGCTCAACTCCCCAGGTCATGGAGTACCTGTTGCACCTGTCTGACTCTGGTCTAGGCTATTCCTCCCTTAAAGTTCACTTGTCAGCTATTTCAGCCTATCATTCCTTTATGGACGGGAAACCTGTCGCTCAATTGGATGTCTCAAAAACTTTCCTAAAAGGGATCCTCCATTTCAAACCCCCCATCCATAACCCCACCCCACCTAGGGATCTAAACTTTATCTTAGAAAAAATTACGCTTCCTCCCTTTGAACTAGCGGAGAGCTGTGATTTGCGCTACCTGGCTTGGAAAGCGCTCTCTTTGGTTGCTATTACTTCTGTTTGTAGAATTTCCGAGCTTCAGGCCCTGATGCACAAGGAGCCTTATTTGATTTTTCACGAGGACCGGACGGTCCTGCATACTAATCCCAAGTTTCTTCCCTAGGTGGCTTCCGAGTTCACCTTGAATTAGACAGTTGAACTCCCAGTATACTATCTGGATCATTCTAACAGGGGTGAGACCCTCCTTCACTCATTGGATGTACATAGAATCTTGCATTATGTCCACAGGACCAAAGACACATGCAAGTCAGATCAGCTTTTTGTTTCCTTTGCCCCCAGATCTTTGGGGTCGGCAGTTTCTAAGCAGTGTCTTTCAAAGTGGCTAGCCAACTGCATTCGCTTCTGCTACCAGAAGTACAACAGACTTCTTCTGGGGGAGGTCAGAGGTCACTCTACCAGAGGCATGGCTACCTCGACAGCATTCCTTCTGAATGTTTCTGCAGCAGAGATTTGTGTGGCAGCAACCTGGAGTTCGATCCATACCTTCACGAAGCATTACAGTCTGGACATTGCCTCTAGGCGTAGGGCTGGGTTTGGCCTCACAGTCCTGCAGGGCCTACTGTCTTAGGCCAGTTCCTTGTCTGCATTCAGTTGTTCCTCCTCCCTGATTCTCTCTGTCTCTCTGAGTGACTGCTTGGGATTCAGTCCTATATTTTATGACCTACTGCAGGAACCGTCTCAAAGTAAGATAGTACAGTCACGTAAGAACTTACCATAACAGTAGATCTTCAAGAGAGGTTCCTGCAGTAGGTCACACTTTCCCTCCCTTGTTCCTCCAGTTTCTGCATTTCTTACAGATCATTCTGAACTGGGCTCTAGGATTTCATCCTTTTCTCCTGTCTCATCCTCCTTGGATCTCCGGCTGGAGAACTGGAAGGTGAAGCGAGGAGCACTTGCTGTGAGTCACACTGGCATCCGTCATGTGACGGGTGAGCGGTTCCCTGCCAGACATTGCTAGCAAAGGTTTGCTGTGCAGTCCTGACACCAGGGGGCACAATTCTATATGTTATGACCTACTGCAGGAACCTGTCTCGAAGATCTGCTGTTACGGTAAGTTCTCACGTAACTGTACTTTTTTGAACTCCACTGTACCAGTTATCTGAACCTTACGTTGACACGGAACCTTTGTAAAAGAGCTATTAGCTCAAAGGTGTTACTCCAAGATTACAGTAAATAAATATCTGGGTAGACATGCTTGTCTAGAATTTTTTTCTTAGTTACAGTAATGCAGATTATGGTGTTTTTCTATTGTCCAGCATTTGTTTTACTTATTTCCCATAAATATTTTTGAATGTGTTGTACACTGAGGCCCGGATATTCAGACTGCACCAGGCAGTGGCACAAACCTGGGCGAAGCGCAACTGTGCTGCGTGCGGCCAGGTCCAGGTGATATTCAATGGGGATGCATCATGGCACAGCACTGTTTAATATGGCAGGGCCAGCGCACATACTGCACATGGTGCAGTGGCACTGCGCCGGCACAAGCCACAGATAGGGAGCACAGGGATGTGCAAGTGCAGTTGCGCTAGGCGCATCACGCCAAGGGATATCTCAGCAGGGGGCATGCATATGAGGCCATGGTATATACAAGGTGCAAATGGGACCATTTGC
Source organism: Neoceratodus forsteri (assembly GCA_016271365.2). Taxonomy (NCBI): domain Eukaryota; kingdom Metazoa; phylum Chordata; order Ceratodontiformes; family Ceratodontidae; genus Neoceratodus; species Neoceratodus forsteri. Next base: position 1,072,506,121 of record CM057454.1, on the reverse strand, counting down.
ATGTCATTATGGCCCATTTTGCATGCCTTGCGCAGGGCAGCAGTTCGCCTGGTGCCCTGTACAGCATGACGTGTGCTGTGGGGTTGCTGGGACATCCCCCGCCACAATCGCGCGGTATATGTGGGAAAGGAAATCCCTGGTAGTCCAGTGGCCCCCCCAGTCCCCAATTCCCCGATATATATTATACATGACCATCCATAGTAGTCTCCCCTCCTACCCGAGTCCCCAATATGTTACTATGACCATCCCTGGTGGTCTAGTGGAACCCCCCCGGTTTGTTGCCGCAATCACGGTAAATATACATTACAACAGTCCCTGGTAGTCTAGTGGACCCCCCCTTTCTCCCGAGTCCCTGATCGCGGTAAATAACCCACCCATACCTTTATGGTGATCCAGTGGCACCTTGCACCCACACAGGACCCCTTGCCCACCCCCCGCTCCCCATCATCAGCAGAGCGGCAGCATCCCCACCCACACACCTGCCATGCCGACGACAGGTGAAGATTATACAAGCCCATTGGTCCCCTGTGTGGACCACTGGGCTTTGGTAGGGATACCAGGTTAGATAGTCCCAAATATGTGAATGAATCATGCACATATTTGGGACTGTCTAGTATAGTATGTCTGCAAGCCCATTGGTCCACACGGGACCAGTGGGCTTACAGTCCATACTGTACCTGTTATTTGGTATGCGGGATGCAGCCACCCTACCGGGGATGGGGAGGAGGTGGGTAAGGGGTCCTGTGTGGTGGGAGGGATACTGGGTGCCACTGATCACCAGGGAGGTACGGGGGCTATATACCATGATCGGGGTTCTTGAGGGAGGGGGCCACTAGGCTACCAGGGAATGTTGTTATTTACATTTACTGCGATCGCAGCAGTGGTTGGGGGTTCCACCAGACCACCAGGAACGGTCATAGTAACATGTATTTGGGTGGGGGGGACCACTAGACCACCAGGGATGGACATGTACAATATTACTGGGACTAAAGCGCCTAGACTAGACTGCCAGTACTTTCTACATATATACCTGTGATGATCGCGGCCATAGGGGGTCTGGGTTCATTGTGTGCTAGCATATTCGCCACACATCCCAGGCTGAATATCGGGATGTGCCGCATATGCATGGGAATGCCCCCTGCATCTGCGCTGCATACCATTATATTGTGCCCCAGCGCATCGGGAGTTGTGCTGCGACGGGAAGCTGTTTCAATATCCCGCCAAGGCGCAAGCCCTGGGCCTGAATCTGTCTCAAAATTAAATGCTTAACAATGCATTTTAGTGGGACATTTCAAAATCCCACTCCTTCGGTTTCCATAATCTTACATTTTTTAATGTTTTGTCAAGTGTTAGACATTTCAGAAGAAAGGTATTCACAGGCAGCAATGTATAATGGCATCTGTGGTTATGATTATTGTATGCTATTTGTAATATAAAAATATAGTATGTGATTGTCTCACATAAGACAGCCTGTGCTCCATGGCCCCCCCACCAAGTTTCAGTGAAAACTACAGGATATACAATTGGCCAGAAGATCTCTGTAATGTAATTAACTTCCTTGAGACATTGCATTTTATGGCCTTTTTATGACCTGTTGCTGCTTTGAAGTTGGGAAGCTAAATATACAGTTTATTACAGGACAGGGCATCATTTAGCTGATTCCTGTCAGGCTATCTCACAACTGGGCGACGGAACTGCAGGGTTGTAAACTTAAAAGGAACTGGTGGATCAAAGACTCATAATTTGGGAAATGAGTTTTTGCTGATGTTAACTTATTTAATATACCTCCCGATAGGACATCATGTTTGTATTTTTTTTTTATATTCTAAAAGGAGGAGCTAGATGACACAGAAGAAGTGTAGAGAGACCTAGTTTAAATTAATACATGTCTGATCTGTTTGTCTTGTATACCATCTTGGGACTCTAGAGAGACAGCTCTGATCTAACTTTAAAAGCACTTAGAGGTAATACATTAGATAGAAAAGATATAACTGTAACTTGGTCGGAGTTTGTTCTGTAGTTTTCTTTGCTTTTTCTTTTACAGTAAGTGATTGTACGCTATTTGATATATTGTTCTGTGTTTACATTTTACATATTTTTATCATCTTTTAGTAAAATCTTTTTTTCAAGAAACTGCCTGGGTGTCTGCCAGTTCTTTTTTGCATGTGACGTATAGATGGTTAAGTCTGACAATTGTTTAAACAGCTTAATGGTGTTACTAAACTGGGAAAAGGTAAGAATATACCTAAGGTCTCTTACAGAGTTTTAAGGGTTCATTTTGGAAGCCTGGCTGGGTGCCCCAAGCATAAGATTGTACCGCAATCCCCGAAGAGGGTACGTATCTGTGCCTGTACTATGGATATGCTAGCATAAGGTTCACAGTTTGAATCCCCCCAGAACTTGAGACTAAAGGTGATTCAGGCCCACAAGCAGACAGGAGGGTTACCCTGTCTGTTACCTGTTCACATTATTGCGCTCTGAGGTTGGCACTGTGGGAGTAGTGGGCCTGACCTGCTGAGTGCGTTTGTGACAGATTTGGTTAGCAGCTGTGCGATAAAGTTGGTAACACAAGCTTTAACTGTTCAGTGTGTCAGCTTAATACTGTACAGCTCACTTGCAAAATAAGGCTGTGATTTATTTTTAAAAAGGAAACAGAACTGTATAATTTTGCTTACAGTCAAGTTCCTACCTGTTTTGTTTTATTTTTTTCAAGGTGCAAGTTAGAGTAGCCGTCGTTGGGGAAGAAGATGGCTTCCAATTACAGTAAGCACACTGCAGACTTCTTGAAGCAGTTGTGCAAGGAGAGAGGAGTCCTGCACGTGGGGAGAGTTATCAAGCAGAACCTTGTGGACACTCTGATGGGCACTGATGCCCAGAGTGCCGAGTCACTGGCTGTGACTGTAAAGGACCAAACCTTGGGTGTGGAGGGGCTAGCAGCCAGTGCAGTGTCCAGATCCGGTGGTGAGGACAGCATGGCCAGTGCAAGCGAAGGGCCACAGCACCAGGGGAAGGTCACCAGCATTCTGGAGCCAGAAGCAATCAGGCTGCAGATTGAGTTGTGCAGAATAGAGCTGGAGTTCCAGAGAGAAGAGAAGCAAGAGCAGCGAGCTGCAGAGGAGAAGAGGTAGCGAGAACAGTGAGCTGCAGAGGAGAAGAGTGAGCGGGAATGGCGAGAAGCAGAGTGAGAGAAATGAGCTGCAGAGGAGTAGAGGGAACATTAACAGCAAGAGGCGGACCGTGAAGAGTGTGGGCACCAAAGGCAACATGAACTGGAGAAGCTACAACTCCCATCCACCAGCACCAGAGCTGGTAAGTGGCCTGGGTTTAACTGGAACTACAGGATTGGTTACAAATTGAATTCCAAATTGATAGCTGAATTTAAAGAGGGGGAGGATATGGATGCCTTTTTAAATTCCTTTGAAAAAGTTTGTACTCAGGCAAAAATTCCTAGAGGGCCCTGGAGCTTCCAGCTATCCCCACTACTTACCAGGAAAGCTCGGGATGCATTGGGTCAAATGGACAATGAGGATAGTAATGATTACAGCAAACTTAAAGCTGCACTTTTAAAAGAGTTTGATTTTACTGCTAAAGCATAAAGAGCTAAATTCCATAAGCTCAGGCAAAGCCCTGACATGAGCTACAAGGAGCTAGCCACTAAACAACGTCAGTGTTTAAAACATTGGTGGGAAGGAACTGATGCAAACTCTGTAGATAACACTGAAAATGCTATATTGCTAAAGCAGGTTTTTGGGGCATGCCCAGCAGAGCTGAACTCCTGGCTGGAGGACCGAGATTCCAAACAGTGCAAGAGGCTGCTGCACTCTCGGACCGCTATGCCAAGAGCAGACCTGATCTGAGAGCCAATGGGGTGGGCGTGACAATGCAGAAAAGGAAAATCGCACCTTCAGGGCAGCTAAAACCCTCTCTGCCTCCATTGAAACCAGTTAACCCCAGGTTTCAGAGAAAAGATTTCTCTGAGAAAAGAAATGAATGTTGGGTTTGTAAAGAAACTGGGCATATTGCCAGACTGTGTCCCAAAAGGATGAGCAATACGCAAAATGGGGCTAGGAAAGAAGTGGGTTGTTTGTGTGTCCCTGGAAGCATGCCTGTGAACATGAGGGAACACATTCACCCAGTCACAGTGAATGGTGTATAGACACAAGGGGTAAGGGACACGGGTGCATCCCTGACATTGGTAAAAAGGGATCTAGTAGAGCCTGGTCAGCTTATACCCAATAAATTTGTAACTGTACAAGACTTCACTGGGAAGGAGAAAACATTGTCACTCGCTAGTGTTCTCCTAGACTGCGGTAAAATGGGGAACTGTGCAACAGGTGGCTGTAGCCAAAACTTTAGCAGTTGATGTCATCCTTGGCAACAATCTCAAATGGGATGTTGTGTGCAGTTACCTGTAGCCAACTGGCAAGGGAAAATTGTAGTTCCCTGGAAACCACTGGGAGGCTGGTTCCCCAGCCTGTGTCTTCTGATATGGAGACTAATGAAAAGGGGTAGAAATTTCTCCAGTAGCAGTTAACCACACAGCTACGGAGGGTTACTCCGAAGAAGGAGGGGTGACAGTGATCCTGAGTGCCCTGGCGCTAGTGCTAGAGACCATAATTTAGAGACTGAAGGGGACTTATCCCATGCCTTGGGAATGTGTAAGGAGTTTGCAGCTCTCAGAAAAGAGACCCTAGTCTAGAGAAGCTGAGAGCTTGGGCAGACTCTGATGGAGCACAGGGAGGTGATGGTAAACATAAAGTTTATTGGGAAAATGGACTGATGTATACTCAGGCTGTGAAGACAGAGGGAGGGGTGATAGGCAGGCAGCTTGTCATTCCCCGGGGGTACAGTGAGCAGTTGCTCAAGATTGCACACAATATTCCCTTGTCTGGGAATCGCATGCTCTACGCAGCTGTTGGCCCAGAATTTCTGCTGGCCCAACTTCACCTAGCAGGTGAAAGAGTATTGCAGGTCTTGTCACTGGTGCCAAGAAATAAGGAAGGCAAGTAAGAAAACCCAAGCTGCCCTAATTCCATTGCCCATAGTGGAGGAGCCATTCCAGAGGGTGGGAATGGATTTTGTGGGGCCTTTAAATACCCCCAGCTCCTCCGGGAAGAGGTTCATCCTAACTGTGGTGGATTATTCCACTTGGTATCCAGAGGCAGTCGCCCTATCCTCACTGAGGACAAAGTGGCAGATGCCTTACTTGAGATTTTCTCCCATGTTGGGTTTCCGCAGGATATAATCACCAATCGAGGGGGTTCCTTTATGTTGGACCTGATGAAATGTTTGTGGGAGAAGAATGGGGTGATGCAGAGGCACATGACACCTTATCATCCACAAGCCAATGGGCTTGTGGAAAGATTTAACGGAACCCTGAAGTCAGTGCTCCAAGCGTTTGCTGAACAGCATGGGAGGGACTGGGAGAAATACCTTCCCCACCTGTTGTTTGCATACAGGGAGGTGCCCCAAGAGTCAACAGGATTGTCCTCCTTCGAGCTCTTATATGGACACTGGGTATGTGGGCCCCTAGCACTGATCCGGAAGGACTGGGAAGGCAAGCACACCACCCAGGGAACTCCCATAGTGGATTATGTCCTTAGGTTTAGTGAAAGGCTGAAGGAACTTATGGGGACAGCCCAGAGCAACCTGACAGCTGCCCAACAGAAACAAAGTGTGGTATGACCGCAGAGCCAGCGCTCGCTTGTACACGGTGGGTCAGGAAGTCATGGTCCTTATTCCGGTCCAGAAAGACGAGCTGCAGGCTGAGTGGGCAGGACCGTACAAAGTAGTTGGAAATTTAAATGATGTGAACTATATCATAGTTACCTGACAGAAGACATACAGAAAGAATGTACCATGTCAACATGATGAAACCATATGCTAATAGGGCTGACTTGGTGTTTGCAGTATGTAGTCCTGGGGAGGGGACAGATGAAGGAGACCCCCATCTGGACTTGCTAGAAGAAAGCAAGCAGGTGTCCTCTGTGGAGGCAGTTAAATGGTCTCCCCAGCTGGCCCCGGACAAGATCTAGGAAGTAAGGGAGGTTTTGGTAGACTTTGCCCCACTGTTTAGTGCCAAACCTGGATTAACCCCCTTAGTGATGCAAGATGTGGAGACAGGGACACAGACACCCAAATGGCGGACAGCATATCGGGTGTCAGATACTGTCCAAAAGGACATTAGGAGGGAGGTGGAGGAAATGCTGGATTTAGGGGTAATCCAGAGATCCCACAGCCCCTTGGCCTCACCCGTAGTCCTTGTGCCCAAGCCAGATGGCTCTACTCATTTCTGTGTGGACTTTCGTGGACTGAATGCAGTCATGAAGTCAGACACCCACCCAATGCCCTGGACGGACAAACATCTGGGCAAGTTTGGAGGGGCGACATGCCTTACGACTATTGACCTGACAAAGGGGTATTGGCAGGTAGAGTTAACGGACAGAGCTAAGGAGAGGTTGGTCTTCATCACTCTGATAGGCTTATTTAAATTTAAAGTAATGCCTTTCCGAATGAAGAATGCCCCGGCCACTTTCCAAAGGTTGGTGAACCAGGTGTTAAATGGTGCTGAGGAGTACACCGTGGCGTACCTGGATGACATTGCCATCTGTAGTGCCTGCCGGGAGGAACACCTGTCCCACCTTAGGGAAGTGCTGGGCAGTATACAGAGGGCTGGGCCCACTGTCAAAGCTGAGAAGTGCCAGGTGGCCATGGCAAAAGTGGCATACCTCGGGCATGTTGTAGGTCGGGGACAGCTTCGTCCTAATCAAGTAAAAATAGAGGGGATCAAGGCATGGCCCAGACCAGAAACGCAGAAGCAGGTCAGGAGTTTCTAGGGACAGCAGGGTAATGTAGGAATTTTGTACCCAATTACAGTGCCCTGGGTGCTCCCTTATCTGATCTGGCAAAGAAAAAGATGCCTAAGAAAATTACCTGGGAAGCAGCCTGTGAAAAGGCCTTTACCAGACTGAAGGAGGCACTGTGCAGTGGTCCTGTAGTGACAAGTCCAGATGGATGCCTCAGACATGGGTATTGGGGCAGTATTGAGTCAGACATCCAACCAAAGGAAAGATCACCCTGTAGTGTACCTGAGTAAAAAGTTACTTCCCAGGGAGCAGGCGTACTCTACTGTGGAAAAAGTGTCTTGCCATAATGTGGGCCCTAAAGAAGTTAAGAGCCATACATATATGGGCAGCATTTTGAGGTATAAACTGACCACAACCCCCTGGTTTGGCTGACACAAATGGGAAAAACTAATGGTAGACTATTAAGATGGAGTCTTGCCTTGCAAAGATATGATATGACGATCTTACATAGGGCTGGAGCGACCAATCAGAACACAGATGGCCTGTCACGTCTGTATGAGGAGTGAACTGACTTGGGAAGCTTATCCCATGCCGGGGATAGAGCCCCCAAATTCAGTCTAGGTGGGGAAGAGTGTGATGCTTGGCCAGCTGGTTATGATTATTGTGTGCTATTTCTAATATAAAAATATAGTATGTGATTGTCTCAGACAACCAAGCTGGTTGAGCAGGGAGGTCATGGAAAAGGTAAGGAGGAAAAGAGCTGCCTTTAGGAAGTACAAGAAAACAGGGAGGGGGAGGACAGGGAGGAGTACTTGACAGAATCGAAGCAGGTGACAAGGGCAGCAAGGGGAGCCAAAGCATCTACGGAACTCGGGCTGGCACAAGGCATTAAGAAGGGGAGAAGACTCTTTAGGTACATCAGGGAGAAAAGGAGCTGTAAGGACCACATAGTAAGGATTAGGAAGGAGAGGGTTTGGGTGGAAGCAGGTGATAAGGCAGAAGCACTAAATGAGCACTCTGCTCAGTATTTACTAAAGAGGAGAGGGGGGTGACACCCAAGGGGGGAGAAATTGCAGAAACGGGGGAAAGGGGTGACAGATGGAGAACTCATGGAGGGCAGAGTTCAGGAGGGTTTGAAGGCACTGAGGGTGGACAAGGTGCCAGGCCCAGATGGCATCCACCCCAGTGTACTGAAGGAGCTGGCAGAGGTCCTTGCAGGACTTTTGGCAGACCTATTTAATGCCTCACTACATTCGAGGTGTGTACCTCAGGACTGGAGGATGGCTGATGTGGTGCCCCTCCACAGGAGTGGCCCCAAGGATGAACTGGGAAACTACAGACCAGTGAGACTCACATCTATCATGGGTAAGCTAATGGAGACTATCCTGAAGGAGAGGTTGGTGGCCCTCCTAGAGGTCAAAGGACTACAGGACAGCAGACAGCATGGCTTCATATGGGGCAGATCCTGCCAAATCAACCTGGTGGAGTTCTATGACTGGGTAACTAGGCAACTGGACAGGAGCCATGCAGTGGATGTCCTGTATCTGGACTTCAGTAAGGCATTCAACTCGGTGCTGCATGGAAGGCTGGGAAGGTTAGTAGGCACGGGCGGTGCAAAGCTGGTGAGATGGGTAGGAAACTGGCTTCAGGAAAGGCAACAGAGGGTGGTGGGTGGGAAGCTCTCACACCCAAGGGTAGTGACGAGCGGTGTTCCACAGGGCTCGGTGTTGGGACCAGTGTTGTTTGGGATATTCATTGCAGACAACATCACGGGACATCAAGAGCAAGATCAGTCTGTTTGCTGATGATTCCAAGGTAGGGGCGGTGGTGGATGACCTCGGGGGGTGGCAGGGGTTGCAGGAAGATCTGGCAAAGCTTGAAACCTGGTCAGACACCTGGCAACTGGGATTTAGTGCCAAAAAGTGCAAGGTGCTGCATTTTGGGATGAAGAACCTAAGGAGGAGTTACCAGCTGGGGGGGAGTGCAGCTAGCCCAGAGAGAGTAGGGGAAGGATCTGGCGGTGCTCATTACAGGGTCAATGAACAACTCAGCACAGTGTAGGAAGGCAGCTGCAAAGACCAACAAAATGCTGGGTTGTATTGCAAGGGGTATATCCTCAGGGAGGGAGGAGGTGATTCTGCCACTGTATAGGTCATTTGTTAGACCGCACCTGGAGTACTGCGTGCAGTACTGGTGCCCGTATCTTAAGAGGGACGTTAAGTTACTGGAGGGGGGTGTAACGCAGGGCGACAAAGATGATCAGAGGGCTGGGGGAGTTGAACATGTACTCACTGGAGGAGAGGAGGAGGAATGGGGGACATGATTGAAACCTTTAAGTACATGAATAAACAAGACAGGTACAGAGGGGCTGTTCAAAGTAAGGGAGGGTAGGGACACCAGGGGCCATGATATGAGACTGGAGGGAGGAAGGTTCAGGAGGGAGATGAGACACTTTTTTACAGAGAGGGTGGTGGCTGGGTGGAATGCGTTACCTGCAGAAGTGGTATTCAGTAGAACAGTGGAGTGCTTCAAAAGGGGATGGGACAGGACAAAGGGGAGGGTTAATGAAGGGAAAGGGAGGGGCAGCTGCAGAATAAGGGGTGCTAGCCGCACATTTGAGCAGACTTGATGGACCTCTAGGCCTTTATCTGCTGACAAATTTCGTATGTTCGTCTCACATAAGACAGCCTGTGCTACATGGGTGCCCCCCCCCCAGCTTTCAGTGAAAATTACGTGATATATAATTGACCAGGAGATCTCTGTAATGTAATTAACTTCCTTGAGACTTTGCATTTTATGGCCTTTTTATGACCTGTTGCTGCTTTGAAGTTGGGAAGCTAAATATACAGTTTATTACAGGATGTGACATCATTTAGCTGATTCCTGTCAGGCTATCTCACACCTGGGTGACTGAAGTGCAGGGCTATAAACTTAAAAGGAACTGGTGGATCAAAGACTCATAATTTGGGGAAATGAGTTTTTGCTGATGTCACCTTATTTGGTATACCTCCTGATAGGACATCATATTTGTATTTTTTTTTATATTCTAAAAGGAGGAGCTAGATGATTCAGAAGGGGTGTGGAGAGACACAGTTTAAACTAATACTTGTGTCTGATCTGTTCGTCTTATATACCATCTTGGGACTCTAGAGAGACAGCTCTGATCTAACTTTAAAAGCACTCAGAGGGAATACATTAGATAAAAAAGATCTATCTGTATGTTGGTAGGAGTTTGTTCTGTAGTTTTCTTTGCTTTTTCTTTTAAGTGATTGTACGCTATTTGATATATTGTTCTGTGTTTACATTTTACATAATTTTATCATCTTTTAGTAAATCTTTTTTTCAAGAGACTGCCTGGGTGTCTGCCAGTTCTTTTTTGAATGTGACGTATAGATGGTTAAGTCTGTCAATTGTTCAAACAGCTTGATGTTACTAAACTGGGAAAAGGTAAGAATATACCTAAGGTCTCTTATAGAGTTTTAAGGGTTCATTTTGGAAGCCTGGCTGGGTGCCCCTGGCATAAGATTGTATCACAGTCCCCAAAGAGGGTATGTATCTACGCCTGTACATTGGGTACGCTAGCATAAGGTTCACAGTTTGAATCCCCCCCAGAACTTGAGACTAAAGGTGATTCAGACCCACAAGCAGACAGGAGGGTTACCTGTCTGTTACCTGTTCACACCATTGCGCTCTGAGGTTGGCACTGTGGGAGCAGAGGGTCTGACCTGCTGAGTGCGTGTTATGACGGCATGTATATCATGGGAGGGCAAATACATTTTGCAGATAAAAAAAATATGTTGACCTAGCATGAGCAAAGTAAATGAAGTCTGTCACTGAGCATGCTCAGGAATGTATCTTACTCATTTTGGCAACATACTGCATTCTCAGAAATTTACAGTGTCTCACTTATTTTGGCCATACTGAAGGTGCTTAGAAAATCAGATGTGTGATACCATTATTTTTTAATTGAGCATCAGTGGTCCCATCACAGTGGTATTGATTGGTTGCTCTTATGCTGAGCCATTGAACAGAGTAGCATAGTTTACATGTTGTACTTTTTTTCTCTTGTAACATTTTACCATTTCTATCACAAAAACTCAAAATCTCATGAGGTAGCTCAAATTATGATTGCTGTTTTGGTGTTGAATGCTGCTGTTATATCAGATGACCTGAAGGTGGCCGACAAAGCGATCGGGAGAGCTAGAGGGATGTATAGGTAGGGGTATTACCAGCAGGAAGAGGGAAGTGGTGTTGCCACTATATCGGTCTTCAATAAGACTCCACCTGGAGTACTGTGTCCAGTTATGGAGGCCACATCTCAGGAAGGATATAGACAAGATGGAGGCTATCCAAAGGAGGGCTACCAAGATGGTACATGGTCTACATCAAATGTCCTATGAGGAGAGGCTAAAGGAATTAAACGTGTACACCCTGGAGGAGAGGAGGGAGGGCGGATCATATGATCAAGACCTTTAAATACCTCATGGGGGGTGAATAAGGTACAAGTGGGAGGTATTTTTCAGAGGAAAGGATGCTCCAGAACAAGGGGCCACGAATATGAAGCTGGAGAAGGGTATGTTTAGGAGAGACATGGGGAAATACTTCTTCACAGGATGGGTGGTGGATGCCTGGAACAGTCTTCCGGCAGAGGTTGTGGGGGTGAAAACAATGGTGGGATTTAAAAAAAGCCTGGGATAAGCACAAGAAACTTATGAGGGATAAATAATGGGGTGGTAGAGAAAGTGTCGTAGGCCTGGAGGGGTCTACAATGTTAGCAATCCAACAAAAAAGGGCATACTGGATGGGCGATGTGGCCCTTATCTGTCGTCAGCTTCTATGGTTCTATGTTATTGTTGCCTTGCACTTGTAACTTCACTGGGTTCAGCCACTCATGCAAGCAAATGATAACATTAACATTCTGAGTGACCAAGGAAATAGATCTGGAGAGGGCAGTGGATGTGGCCTGTCTGGACTTTAGCGAGGCCTTCAACACGATACCGCATAGGAGACTGATAAAGAAATTGAGCAGCCTAGGGGTGGGATCCAAAGTGGTGAATGGGGTTAGAAACTGCTTAACAGTTAGACAGCAGAGGGTGGTGGTTAATGGCAGTAACTCTAGGGACAGAGGAGTGACCCTAAGACTGGTCCTGTTCAGTGTATTCATAAGGTGCATTGCACATTAACTGGAAGGGAAGATGTGCCTTTTTGCAGTCATACCAAAATCTATAACAGTAAACAGTTAGGAAAGGGTGGAAAGAATGCATAGGAATCGTAGGAAACTCGAGGAGTGGTCAAAAACATGGCAGGTGGGGTTCAGTGCCAGAAAGTGCAAAATTATGCAACTAGGGCATAGGAACCCAGGAAAAGATAGTTTCAGTTCAATTGACTGAACATCTTACAAAATACAATATCTTGGCAGACTCACAGCATGGTTTCAGGCCCAACCATAATACTGAGACAGCCTTGGTGAGGTTCACCAGTCAAGTTACAAAAGCAATAGATGATGGAAATTTTGTTGCGGCTTTTGTGGACCTCACCAAGCTTTCGATCTTGTTGACCATGATGTGCTTCTGAAACAGTTATCTGGTGTACATTTGTCAGATGGGGTGATCTCCTGGTTTAGGGATTATTTGTCCAATAGGAACCAGAAGACACTTATTAGTGGAACACTATCTGGGCCGGCAAGGTCTCCATTTTGGGTCCTTTGCTTTTTTCATCATTTGTTAATTCATTATCGGTTAATTTTACAAATACTGAGTTAATATTATATGCTGATGATGCAGTTCTTTTTTGTTCTGGTCCTAATTTATCCAGTCTTCAAAACACATTACAATCTGATTTTAATTTTTTACATTATTGGTTTGATAAACATAAATTGGTGTTAAATTCTGCCAAAACCAAGACAATGGTATTTTCCCACCCCAGGAGAACATCAACAATGGAATTTAATATCTTTGATAATTTGGGTAACTTAATAGAACAAGTCAGATTGTTTAAATATTTAGGTATACTAATTGACTGTCATTTAACATTAGAGTTCCATGTTCTGAATTTAATTAATAGATTACACAAAAGACTAGGGTTTCTTTATCAAATTAGAGGTAATCTTACAGTTGATGTTAGGCATTTACTTGTACATAGTTTATTATTTTCTTTATTTGATTATGGGTCTATATTCCTATACTTCTGATAGAATTTTATCAAAACTTCAGGTAACATATCACTCTGTAATTCGTTTTGCTACTGGACAATCAAGGTTAACACATCATTGTTCTCTATATAAACACTTTAGTTGTCTGTCATTAGTGGGGCATTATAACTTTAGGTCGCTGATGTTTTTACATAGGGTCCAGTTGGGTATAATGCCTCAAAGTATCCTTAGCATTTCCCTAGGATCATAAAATCTGGCAGCACTAGACAGAGTAGGGATGGTTTCCTGATTACATTTTTTCACACTGCCTTTAGTCAAAACTCATTAAAATTTCGTACCGCTAAGTTGTACAATAGTCTTCCTAGCAGTGTTATCAGTCAAAAGAAGTTAGCAACTTTTAAGGCTGCTCTTAGAAATAATTTGTTTATGAACTCAATTTGCAGATGTTTAACATAATGTATACTTGTTGATTGTCAGTTGTATTGTTTGATGTGTCTTGTATCGTTTTGTAACAATTGGACGTTTGTGAAAATGGGCTTGTCCCACAAACCCTCCAGTATAAAAATAAAAATGAAATGAAAATTAACTGAGTATAGGATGGAGGGGAGGTACTGTCAGTCACTAAGTAGGAAAGGAATCTTGGGGTTATCCTATCTGATGTAGGGATGTCACGGCATTAAATTATGACAGTGGGGGACAGAGCTAGCTGCTGGAGAGAGAGGACATGCTGAGTAAGAGCTCCTGCTACAGGCTTATGTTATTAATATAAACTATAGCAAATTCAGCTTGCAACCTGCGTTACTTCAACATTAAAGGTTGCTAATCATCAGAGGGTTCTTATGGGCAAGCAGAAAATGTTCCTCTGCAGCCACCTGCTGCTGATTTCTTTAAACAAAAACCTCCGTCCAGTGCTACCTCACAGACGGGTCTACTACCTTGGAGTTAACTGAAATAAAGAATTACCTGAAGGCTCTTTGTAAGTCTAAAAGGTAGAAAAGAAACTTGATGACTTTACTAGATTGGTTGAAGTTGAAACTACAGTTATGGTCATGCAAGACAAGCTGACCGGGCTACCAAGGTGGGGTTCCATGAAGTGTATGGCCTTCCTAATGTGTTTGGGGCCATAGACTGTACACATGTGGCCATACTGTGCCTGACACAGAATGAGGAGGCATACTACAACAGGAAGAGTTCTGCAGCAATAATGAGCATGTGATGTGCAGTACTTACGGTGCCCTCACCAATGTGCTGGCGAAGTACTCTGGCTCCTGCCATGATGCTACATAGTCAACTAATCTCATCTGTGGGCACTGTTTGAGACAAACCATGAGAGGCGGCTGATCGTTACATGCACATTTGATGGTGATATTTTTCTGTCCCTGACATTGTGTTCCGTAATTAACTGTGTTCTGTTCTACTCCACAGATTACAATGGATACTCCTGTGGCCATACCTACCAACACCCTTCCTGCCCCCCAACTACTGAGGCTGAGAAGAGGTACAGTGAGGCGCACCACCCAACCTATTCTGTACTAAAGCGTACATTTGGCATGTTGAAAATGCGTTTCCATTGTCTGGACAGGATGGGTGGCACCATGCTGCTGGCATGGAGGAAGGTATGCATCACATGCGCGATGCTGCACAACATGACTGTGCGATGCCACATCCACATGCCAGAGGATGCACCTAATGTGGAGTATCCTGATGGTGATATTGTTACTCCAGGAGAGGTCCTTGCAGACAGGGCTCAGCAGCATGATAGTGGACTGTCTGGGAAGGGGACATGGCATCAACTAGTGCAGAGTAAGTTCAGTGGTACGGTGGACTATGGAGTACCTGTACTGCAGGGGCGTGAAGTGACCAAGGTACTAAGTGGTATGATTGATGGGGGTGTGTCTTAGGACTGCTGCTAGGGTGGACTGTTTTCCACTCCTGATACGGGTCAAAAAGCGTGTGTGATGATACTTTGCACCGGCACTTGCACCGCTTACACAGGCAGTGCCATAGGCGGACTGTGCCATGCGTTGGATGCCTGTGGGATGACTGGAGCAGGCACATTCCTCAGGGGATATCTGTGTGAGGCATCTGCCAGGGTGCTGGCACCATGTGCTTTTGTGCCAGTGTTGTGTGCCTGAGTGCTGGCCTCTGCAGTGGGTGGTGGTGGTGTATGTGAACAATGCATGGTTTGCCTTTCGAGTATGTCCCTGATCTGACCCAGTGCACCCTGATGCCATGCATCATGGCCATGATTGGGATCACCTGCTCTGTGTTCTCCCTTGTGGCACATAGATGCTTAAGCTCAAGGTATCTGAGCTCAGGATAGTGACGCCTTCGTTCGCTTGTCGTCTATGTATGCCTTTTCTGACCTTATGCTGGGGGACGGTAGGTGACATGGTTAATGTTTGTGTCAGCGCCCTTGGCCGCAGGGGGTGTGGGACATGTTACTAATGAGGTGGACCTGTGTTTGCCACTGTCCTGTGTGTTCTGCTGTGTGGCATACGTCTCTGTTGGCACTTACTGCAGTTTCGCATGGTCAGTATCAGAGTGCAGTGACACTATCCCGCCATGTGCTGTGTCCTGTTCCACAGGGTGTGTCCACCTAGGCCTCTCTGCCAGCATACCATGCCCCTGCACCTGTGGTGGCAGTCAATCTGGCAAGCTTGTAGAGGTGGGAGTCATTGTCTGTCTTGCATGGAGGATCATCTTTTGCTTCATTTGTGAGACATGGTCTGTATTAGCGGACATTATCTAGTGCGTCCGCCCACTGTATGCTGCCCACAGAGGGTGACAGTGGCATGGGCGCATCTTGGGGGCACTCAAGGTCTGGATGACCGGTGTCTGTGAGAGTTTTTTTTTTTTTTTATAAATATCCTCTTTGTTTAGATTTTCCAACATATATACAAACATGTCATCCAGATCCAGACAGCTTATTTCATTTATATAGTTCATAAAGTCTCAGCTTAATTACAAAAGACTATAGCTCTATAGGGAGGAAAATAGTACAGAAGATTCTGGTTGTTTTATGGGAGTTAGGCAACTAGCAGCATTGTCCATCCTGGCTGTAAGGCAAAGAAAAAAAGAAGTTAATCCCCCAGACCTAGAGTCGGTATTGGGTAGCACCTGGGAAAAAGGCTCAGATTGTGGTTCATGTTACATCATGCGTTACGCCCCCGGCCAATCTATAGACTAGTCGTAGCATGTTACAGTCAGTAAATTTTCGGCCCTCAGCTCCCATTTTGGGTTACAATCTCAGATGATGAAACTGAGTGCTTCTGGGCAATTCGCAGCTTGAAATCTCCCTTCACCCACTCCCTGAATCACTCCTCAGCTGTCTTCACACAGTACTATGGGAATTTTCCCTTTACCACAAGATAAGTGGTGGCCTGATGGGGGGGGGGGCCCTGTATCGGGTGTCTCCTTTGCGTCTGTGTAGGGGGGAGTTCAGTGTGTTTAGGTTCTGTTCCCCTAGGGGTGAACATAGGGTCTTTTAGCATATAGTAGATTTGCCATCTGGCCCATCTAGTGGTGAACTTTTCTTCTTGATTATTTAGACTGTGCGTTATTTTTTCCATGGTATATATCTGTCTTGTGATACTCCACCAGTCTTGAATCGTGGGGATTTTAGAGGTCAACCATAGTTTCGTGATTGCTTTCTTAGCCGCGGATAGGAGAAGGAGAAGTAAATATCTAGTATTAGGACCTCTTAGGGTTTTAGGGAAAATAAAGAATAAAAACATCTCTAATGTCAGGTGGAGTTGTGGATCCAATATTTCTTGCAAGTGGGTCTGGAGAAGTGTGAGAAATGGCCACAGGGACAAGCAGGTCCACATAATGTGGGTGTGATTTGCCTTGAGTTCTCTGCACAAGCGCCAGTATATTGCTGAGCGGGTCGGGGAAAAGTGGCTGATAATTGCAGGGGTCTGTGAGAGGATGTTGGGGTGCTTATACACTGTGCTCCTGGGGGCTGGCACATGGTAGGGTGTCCATTTTGTCCCTCTACAACACCTCTAAAGTCAGGGTCTTGGCGACAATGGCCTCGATCGGTGAGAGGTCTGTGGAGGACCCAATGGGGGGGGGGCACCACTGGTCTGCCTGCTGTATTAGCATGATGTGGCCACCTTACATGTAGCAGTGACACATATGTTACACCATCTGTGTTTGATGGTGGACAGGGTCCATGGCTCAGTACCACAGGCATTAATGGTGGCTTGAATGTCCAGCCAGATTCAGACCTTCTCTGCTGGTGCCTTGAGCAAGTTTATGCCATACAGGATGTTGTAGTTGCTTCAGAGCTCAGTCACCAGCATGACCACCTGCTGGGGGCTAATGTTAGAATCCAGGACTGTGTCGGCCCATACATTTCTCCCTTACCTCAGCTGTGGCCACATCTGAGCTCCTGTTCCCTGGCAGTAGTTGATGGTGTACTAGTGCCATTCTGCCCGGAATCTGGAGTGCTGTTCTTTTACTGGCTTCCCTGGCTGCTACTTGTTGTGGGGTGTGTATCTGTGTCCATCCATCCTACTTTGCATGCATTTCTGTGTGTGCATCGGGGAGTTGTGTGCTTTCAATACCATGATTCACCATATATGATGGGGGTCAAGAGACATTCCTGATTCTGGGGGTTCCTCCCATGCCCTGCACCGCATGCTGTAGCTCCCCCTATGCACCACATATTCAGTGCATGGGGCACTGGTAAATTCTGCATGGTTTGTGCACCTCTAGGGGTGTGCACCTGCACACCTATCAGTGCACCCATTTCAGGTGTAAATTGCTGTGTTCATGAACAGAGGCCATTGAGGAGATAATCATGATACCTACCACAAAAAGAGTCTGCCAAAGGACAAAGATGAATTTCACAGGAATGGAGTTCTATAACCTTGGAGCAGCATCGACAAAGGAGGATTCCTCAGCCCTAGTTTTAAGTTTGGGGACATTCAAAAAGGCATTTTCACCAGACCTCATGGGGTAGACACTATGCACTGGTTTGATGAGGGTGACAAGGGCTAGAGGCAGACGATTGAAGAGGATGCTAAAATGCCCCCGGACGTGGTCTTGAATAAAGGACAATGAAAGTCAGTCAAGCGTGTCATGGAGGGAGCAGTTACGGGTTAGCCAATGCGATGCCAATGTAAAACAACAAATATTATAGGCAACATCCCACATAGAGTGGATTTCAATGCTGCAGAGAATACTGGAGTTCCATAGAAGACTTCAGCAAGGAGCATTCCACAGGCAACAGCAAGATAAGCATGGGAGGTCAGACTGCAACCAACTTTATAGAAGACACTAAGCATAGAATTTAAAAATGTACATATACCCATCACATGGGCCCATCATAGAAGCCGCGAGCTCAGAAGGCTGTGGGTTCTTTTACCACACCAGACACTTGAGTTAAATCCCAATATTGACACTGTAGTGCAGCATGAGGGAGGTGCTGCACTCCTGAGGTGCCATCTTTCAGATGAGACATTAAACCGAGGTCCCATCTGCCTGTTCTGGTGGTAGTTCAGGTGGATGTTAAAGATCTCATGGCACTTCTCAAAAAGAGTAGGGGAATTTTTATTAAAGAAAGCAGATCTACAAACAATGCAACTAAACAGACATATCACAGAATCCTGGAAAAGAAAAGCAAGAATGTTGCACCTCACAAAACTTGCAACATAAAATAGGCAAAACAAATATCCGTAAGTGCACACCCCAAACCACACAAACCCCACAAAAACTTACACAAGAAAACTACTGACCCTACACCAGAACCCTAAGTGCACCCCTCTTATTTCAGTAATTCATGAGGGGCGCCAAGGAAAATGTCTCCACCAGGACTTTGTGGGGTACCCCCTCATTGTTCTTTACAAAAACTAAAAGTAATCTCTCTTGATCAGTTCAATAAGACCCTCCAGGGGAATAAACTTTTGATGTAATATAAACAGACAATGAGCTTGCCATATACCCACATTTTAAACAAGCTAAAGTTACCTGCAAAGTCCCAGGATGGAAATTTTTCTACCCATCTACAAACATACCATAGACTAAAACGTCATAATTCATATTTAAAAACTGAGGGAGGAAGACTTCCGGTGACTTCACCACCATGTGAAGGAGTGCTTCATGGAGCTCCGTGATCGTTTAGCCCATAATAATTAAAAATTACAAACTAAAAGGAGCAATTAAGGCAATTACAACCTACCAGAACACAAAGAACAAGAATGGCTGCCAAACAGAACTGCAACAAGTCACTGAAAGGGACCCTGAAGCCAGGCAAGATGAAGCAACTGCAGCTCAGCACCAACAAAGTAGGCTTCATGGCGGCCTCACAACCATCCCACTCACGATCTCCGTCGATATTGTCTGAGGACTCATCGGAGGGAGAAGATTGGTCCCACAGAAAAACGAGGCAAACTTTAAACAAAATACTGGCAACAGTCGAACGTATAGATACAAACTTAGCTGATTTATGCCAAGAAGTAAAAACCTTGGATAAAATTGTGGCATCCAATACTACAGCGCTTACATCTGTCACGGAGGCTCAAGAAACCACAGAGGGAGTGGTATTATACCTGCTACAATAAGACCACAGAATTACTGAGTGCATTGAAGACTTAGAAAATAGAAACCAGTGGAATAACTTAAGGGTCCATGGTATTCCTGAGGGAGCAGAGGAGGGATACCCCAATATGATCTATTTTATGCAACATCTTTTACGGTCCACATTATACCTTCCATCTAATATCCACCTAGAGATGGACAGAGCGCATCGATGCATGGGCCCCCCCGCCCCACAAACCCAACCTCAAGGCCGTGGTCTGTAATTGCACGAATGGCATACTACCAGGCCAAAGACATGATCTTACAGGAGGCCTGGAGGCAGAAAGAAATAAAATATCAAACTGCACAGATCTTTTTTGATCAAGATTATTCTCCAGCACTGCAGATGGAGAGATAAAAACTCCGACCCATCATTGGAGAGCTCCGAGAGAAAAAGGGAATTAAAGCGCAGATCAACTATCCAGCTCGCCTCAAGGTATATACAGGTAGCGGGATTAAAACCTTGCCTCACTGGTAGATGCGGTCCCTTTTCTAAAGAACCAACAAATCGAAGTACCAGAATGTGACATACAAATGCTGGAAAAGATCCTGAGACAAAGTGCATGGTCAATGGCAGGTGCTAATACTAGACAAGCAGCACAAGGCTCTGGCTTGAAGGCATTGGCTCCAGATGTGTCCAAATTGTTATGAAGAGTCACTACTAACAAATCGTCGATCCCAAGGGACACAAAAGCTGCTAAGCCTGAGTCAAAATGCAGAACTGCATCCAGAAGGGTGATAAGAGACAAAAATCAGATACTGTTAACAGTCAATAAAATCATTCGATTTTGGTCTGAGAGGGGTAAACAATATGTAATTAAGATCTTCACCGAGGAGGTAGCTCATTTTGTGTGTGTGTGATATATATATATATATATATATATATATATATATATATATATATAGAGAGAGAGAGAGGGAGTAATATTTTATTAATGTAACAGAAGGGCTACAGAATCATAAAGCTCCTACAGAAGTCGGGGCTGAAAAGGCCACGGAGCACAGAATATGGATCTAGCTTTTAGTTACTTCATTTTAATCTATTTATCCCTCCTAGAAACAGGTGGCAACGTTTAACCCCTGATAAAGGCGGGATTTGGTTTTCTCCTTCTATTGTGGAGGGGAATCCCAACCCTTTCTGCACTGCGAAGGGAAAAATAAAGAATACTTTTGTGTTTCTTTCTCACGGCTCGAAAGCACTAAGCTTTGAGTCACGGTTTTGGAAGCGAACAAGTTATTGAAACAGAGGCATAGAAAAAGAGCCTCGTTTGTGGAATTTTTTTATTTGCCTAGTTTAAATAAGGTATGGTTGTGGTGGTTGTTGCAGTTTTTAATGTTGTTCAATGGATGCCTGTGGCTCAAGGGAAGTGTTGGAGTGGGGGGGTGACTCTTCTATAAACCACAACGTAGAGCAGTAGCTTACTTTAAAGAAATCAAATGGTCGACCTGAAAATCATATCTTACAATATAAAGGGACTTCATTCCCCTATGAAGAGGACCCAGTTATTAACGGAATTAAACAGACTAGGCGAGGACGTCATTTATTTACAAGAAACCCATTTAAATCAAGCAGCGCATGGAAACACTGCAGGCTGTGGGTTGCAGTTGTGGAATCTTCCTCTGCACCTAACTGTAGGAAAGCAGGAGCTGCTATTTTAATAAGGAGGGGGGTGCCATTTCAGATAGAGATGGTGGATAAAGGGCTGGAGGGGTGCTATATTGTCCTTTCTGGGATAATTCAGGGGTAGTCCCTTCATCTGGTGAACATTTATGCTCCAAACCATGGGACGGATTCCTTTTTACAAGAAGTAATGCATAGAATAGCACAGCTGCCCCCAGGGCAGATACTAGGTGGAGATTTTAATACCATATCAGACCCTGCCCTGGACCGCTCATCAGGTAAAGACGAAACAAATAAATAAGCCACAGTTGTTTTAAATAACTTAACGGAGGAACAAGGACTTAAAGATGTTTGGCATACACAGAAAGGGAAAGAGAAAGACTGTACTTTCTATTCAGCTTCTCAGAAGTTCTACTCTCGAATAGACTTCTTTACCCAGAAACAATATCTATATAAAACAAAAGATATCAAAATACATTCACTTACACCGTCAGACCAAGCGCCACTAGTCTGGTGCATTCGGGTCATAAACTCAGAAAGGTAATTTCAGTGGAGACTTGATGTCTCTTTATTGAGCAACATATCTTTTGTAAAACAATTAAAAGAAAACATTCACGACATTTATGACATTATTTAGCCCAGAAATGTTCAGTATTATCCATTTGGGAAGCAATTAAGACGGTAAAATGGGGCAAATTAATCAGTTTTGCAGCAACTCAGAAAAAGCTGAAAAACCTGGCCCTAAATAAATTAATAAAAGAACAAGAAATCCTAGAAAATGAGCAAAAATTAAACCCAAATTCCCAGAAACTATTTAAAAAGTTATGCGCCAGTAGGGACCAAATTACTAAAATGGAACGAGAGAAGGTGGAGAAATCCATACGATTCTCTAATGATAAATATCAAGATATGAGGGGAAAGCAGCGAGACTCCTCGCATATAGGGTACGAAAGCAACAGGCATCTCGCTGGGTAGCCCAAATCAAAAACAGAAAATCCCCAGCAAATCTGTGGACAAAACCCAGACAAGTTGCAGAACAAATCAAATTATTTTACCAGGACCTATACTCAGACACCAGTTCTCCAGAACAAATCATAGCAGACACTAAAAGGTTCTTGAGTAGGTTTAAGTTGCCAGAATTGGGGAAAGTGGTGCAGCGGGACCGCAATGCTAGTATTTCAGAGCAAGAGGTAATATCAGTAATAAAAATCCTCCCAAGTGGTAAGTCCCCTGGTCCAGACGGTTTTGGCCTCGAATGTTTTTTTTTTTTTTTTGCAATTATGTTCTCTCTTTCGTAGCCACCGGCCCCCTAACCCCGCAAATGAGTTTGTCCCAGCCACGGTACCTGACCTTTACACTTGGAAGCTCCCCGGAGTGGGGCCGCCAAAGCAGAACTGTCGTTGCTGAAGGGTCGGTCACCATGCCTGGCTCATACACGGGGGCAGCATTTTTCTTGGCTAGAGTCCCCTTTTTGGAGCTAGGATGTGCAATGACACAAGGGTACGTGTGTCTCTCCTAGCTCCACCCCATGTCTTGGTGCAGCACGCTTGTCCTCCAGCCTCCGCTAGAGGGCAATCAATGCCGACACTCTGGACCCCTCCCACCCTGGAGAAGGAGAGCAGTCCTCTGGACGCTCAGTCCTTCTCCCCTGCTGACCCCTGACAACCCATGCTCATTCCCGAGCGCGGTTCGCCGGCGTGGTGCAAGGTGTGGCGTCAGCACCTCAACCCTCAAGCGTCCTGGGCAGCTTGGCCCCGAATTTTACAAGCATGTAACAAATCCCATATCGAATATAAAAGTTTTCAATACTTGTCTGGAAGAGGGGAGAACCCCCAAAAAAAAAAATGGGACCAGGCCTTAATAACAGTCCTCCCAAAACCAAACAAGCCAACAGACCAATGTGAGATCTATCGTCCAATCTCACTCATAAGTCAAGATATTAAGATCTTTGCTAAAATTTTAGCTACCAGACTACAAAAGCACATTGAGAAGATAATTCACGAGGACCAGACAGGATTTATTCCAAACAGATTAATGTTAGATAATATTAGAAAGTGTGTGTGGGGGTGGCTAGCCGACAAGCATGGAGGATACTTGCTAACACAGCTCCCTGGAGCAATGGTCTTAAAAGCTGTATTACTAGCTGAACAATAATCCCTTGGCAATTCTCAGTTCCTCTGGGCAGATGGCATCAGGCAAGTTAAAAAACAAACAAGTTAAACTGCAGTTTGGAGCTCGTACGTCCTCCAGAAAACACGAAGGAGACTCGCACAGTTCTGGGCCTTCATCTCCAGGCGCTAGCTTAGAAGGAGCACGAGTAGAGGACAATATGGTGGAGCTTACAAGATCACTGGCTGGAGTTCCGGACACGCTATTACAGATGCAACGGGACATGAAGACAAGATTCAATAACCTACATATTTAATTTACCCACCTCCAGTAGGTGGTGACTAGCCTGACAGAAACCACTACCACCTACACTTCACAAATCTGCGAGCTGGAGCGGAGGGTCAGCGAAATGGAGGACTCTTATGCAGGGGTCTCTGCTGATAGGAACGGGTTGTTATCTGCGGTGACTGAACTCTGGGATCATCTTAATGATCAAGAAAATCGCTGTTGAATATGTAACTTACACATTATTGGGCTGCCTGAGGGGTTGAAGTGGCGGAATCCGAACCTGGAAATCCACCGATGGCTTGTGAAACAACTAGATCTCACTGAAGAGGCAATGGATTTTGAAGTTGAACATGCACATCAGGTGGGAACCCCTGCCTTAACCAGGGGAGCAACCCCGTCATTGATTAATCAAGTACTTAAGATTTCGGGACAAAGAGACAGTGCTGCAAAAGGCTAAAACAGCTGGTCCTACAAAAGCTGAGAACACTACTATATATGTCTACCAGGACTTTAGTAAGGAGCTTCAAGTGAAGCGACAGCGTTTCAACCCAGTGAAAAGCAAACTATACAAACTTGACTGGAAGTTCTCACTGATGCATCCTGCATGACTATGGGTCGATAGGCCAGGGCAGAGTCCTTGGTTCTTCAACAGCCATAAAGCAGCAGAGGATTGGCTTGAGGAGGAGGAGTAGACCAGGAGGGATAGAGCGTGGCCTAATGCTGAGTGAGTTGCATCTTAATTAATACCACTTCAGTCTATGCTCACTTTACAAACTGGGTACTGATATGTTCTTACTTATGCTCTCCTTTTGGAATGCTGTTATGTCCACCTCCAAGGCTACAGAGAACTCTGCAAAATATGCTAAAATGCCGGGCCTGGATGGGACTACGTAGATGGAACTGTACGCCATTTTGCACCCCCGACCGGGTCTAGGGACTCTGGTATCAGTGGGAGCTATTAACATGTCCACGATGAGCTAGATGAGGTTCAAAATTTGGTTTCTATTTGGGGACTATTTTTGCATTGGGGGCTGAAGCAGAGAGGAATTAACTTGAGTCTGCAGCCTTTTTCCTAGTAAGGGTGCTTATTTTGCCCGACCGTACCTTGGGGTGCAGATAACAGTGGATCCATGCTTTTGTAAAATAGAGGTCACTCAGATTCCAGTTGCACCTGATGCCCAAGTTAATTCAGTAGTTGGTTTCTATTGCAATTTTGGGCCCATTAACTTGTACTTTAAGAAAAACTACATCCATCGACATAAAACAGACATGCTCAATGTCTTTGCTCTGCTGTTTGGAGAGCACTGTCTCTTTATTTAAAATATTATGTTTTGCACTATGAGAGTTACCAAATGTTCAGCTATCTAGAGAGTTATTTGTTGTTAGTACTTGCCCCCCTTCCCCTTACCACTTATGGCTAGCGAAATGGGCAGGGAAACTTGGTACTGCCTGATGTTTGTAGTGGGAATATTGGCAGATAGTTATCTGCAGGGGGGTTGGGGTCTCAGTCCCATTTGGACTGACACAGGAAACTGTTGTTGATGACCAGGGCGGAGAGGAGGGTTGTCTTTCTACACTTAAAGGGGAGCCTGAACTAATGGAATTCGCAGCACAGGCCCTTTTGTCCTTGTGGGGGGGTGCACTGACTCAGGTGCATCACAATTTGCTTTCGCAGGTGTATGCTGAGTTAGAGCCTCTTTCAAAAGTGGCAGAGCTGGCTTTACAAGTACGGCAAAACAGGGGTTTGTCTGGGGAAATTCGGGGAAATTTATGGGTGGCTGGGGGGGAACTGGGGGCAGATAGGGGCAAGAGTGTTTGGTCAGCTTCTGTTGTGTTCATGGAGGGGCCAATAAGCGGGGAAAAATGGATGTGAATATGCTGTACGTTGGACTAGATGGAGGAGTGAGATGGATTTGACATGATGGGGGATGATATTAAAATTATAACCTGGAATGTTAATGGCCTTAAATCTATTTTAAAATGCAAAAGGGTTGTTGCACAGTTGCGCAGACATACAGGTATGGTGATCCTATTGCAGGAGATGCACTTCTCTCCTGCTGAAGCACAGAAAACTGCGGGTTTTTTGGGGGCCATATGGGTCTCCTCCACCTTCACTTCAAAAGCCCGGGGAGCCTCTATTTCAAGCAACTTGAAGTCTTGCTGTATTCTGACAAGTGCAGTTAGCCCCAGCCTTTAAACTGCCCCGGAGAACAAAGGGTTAACATTTCTATGCAGAGCATAGAATGCTGAGCTCGAGCTCGGTTGATGTCTGTCTGTTTTCCTTTGAAAGCTAACCGTCAGATTCTTTACTCCGCCTCACTGAACCGTTGCTCCAAAGATTTCTCCTGCAGCTTGGTTCGAAAGTCAGTGTTTGTGGAATCGCTTCACCTGGTTCTGGCCGATTCGGCACCTTTTGACAGGGGCTCAGTTCGGTCGGTTCCCCTGGTTCACGATTATGCTTTGGAAGAATTTTATGAACCGGAGTTGGAGGAGGAAGGGGAGTTTGAAGATGATGATGGTGAAAGTCTAGATGTGCCTGTAGAACCGGACATCTCCCCAGACAGACCTTCAGGTGTATCCCCTCCTAGGCTTTCTGAGTCCCCTTCCCACTTTATGTTCTACAGAAAGGTGGCTGAGACCCTCCAGCTTCCTATGGAAGAGCCAATGGAGGATCAGGAGGAGCCTGATTTCGTAGAAATGATGGACATCAAGAGTCCAGGAGACTGTCTATTCCCCTCCACAAATCTTTTGGGAAACGGACAAAAAAAAATTCCGAAGTCTCCCAACTCTATACCTCCTGTGGACATAAGAATGGACAAGACGTATACACTCTCAGGCTCAGAAGTGGAGTTTTTATATCGCCAATGCAGCCATGTTGGGGTTGTGCAGGCTGCTGCCTGTGATAAGGCAAGCATTCCCTTGGCTTCACACCCCCCAGACAAAGACTCTAGGAAGGTTGATGCCATGGCAAAAAAGCTGTACATGGCATCTTCCTTGGGACTCAGACAGGCGAATTATATGGCCTGTACAGCTAGGTACCAGAAGTCCAGGTGGGGCACTGTACTGGCACTGGCTAAACAGGCCTCCCCCCAGCTAGCCAAGGAGCTGGAGGCAGTGGCTGCAGATGGGATTGAGGCATCTAAAGTTCAGTTTCATGCTGCTGTGGACTCTGATGTGTCATCAAGAGTCCTGGTTACATCTGTAGCTCTTCGGAGAATGGCTTGGCTCAGATGTACTGTACCAGTAGTAAGGGATTTTCCTGTAGTGGGTAATTTTCTGTTTGGGGAGCAAACAAAGAATTACATGAAGAAAATGGATAAGTACAGGACCATCTGCAGGAGTGCTCAGGCCAAGGAGAGGCAGGAAACTTCTCAAAGGCAGCAGTCTAGGGGCAGGGGCAGGCCTTTTCAGAGGTCCTTTTACCAAGCACAAGCCTCTTCTTCCTTTTCACAGAGGCGGTTCTTCAGAGGGAGAGGCAGAAGATGGATGAGCAGGGCCGCATCCACTCCTCAGCCTAAGGCCCCTGCCAAGCAGACACCCTGGTGGGCCTGCCCAGGTCGATTCTCCTATTTCAGTAGGGGGCAGGCTGGCTTACTTTGTCCAGGACTGGATGTCTATTACATCACTCAAGTGGATCCTGGAAGTAGTAAGCAAGGGACTGGTTCTCAGCTTCAGAAAATTTCTAAAGATGAGAGCCAGATCTTTTCCACCTGCAAATCTCTCGGAAACCCTTGCCCTAGAGGCAGAGGTTTCATCTCTTCTGGCCTTAAGAGCCATAGAGAGAGTACCTACCCTACACTGGGGCAAAGGGCTGTACTCCGGGTACTTCCTGACTCCCAAAAAGACAGGGGAGTGGCGACCCATCCTAGACCTAAGATATCTAAACAAACATCTTTTAAAACCAAAGTTCAAGGTGGTAACTCTGGGAATAATCCTTGCCTCTCTAAGGCCAGGGGACTGGCTAGCCTCACTGGACCTCAAAGATGCCTACTTTCACATTCCCATCAGGTGCGCCCACAGAAAGTACCTTGGGTTCGAGTTGCCCTCAGGCCACTATCAGTTCAGAGCAATGCCCTTTGGCCTAACCTCAGCCCCAAGGGTTTTCACAAAGTGCCTGGCAGTAGTAGTTGCCTTTCTAAAAGGGCAAAATATTTCCATTTTTCCATATCTGGATGACTGGCTAATAGTGGGCCAGTCTCCAGACCAAGTCAAGTCTCACCTGCAAGTGACCCAGCAAGTGCTCACTTATCTAGGATTTCTTCTCAACCTTCCCAAGTCAGTTCTCGAACCAGTCCAGCTTCTTACCTTTATAGGGGCAGAACTGGACACAGTCAGAGCAATAGCCTTTCTTCCCCTGGAAAGGGCAAGGGTTCTTATAGAACTAGCCTCTTCCTTCAGCCTTCGGGTATCTCGACCAGCAAGGCATTTCCTCCAGCTCTTGGGCCACATGGTAGCTTCAACAGCAGTGGTCCAAGGGGCAAGATTCCAGATGAGGGATATTCAGTTCCATCTGAGAGCTTTTTGGTCTCAGAGGAAGGATTCCCTTACCAAACTGATCCCAGTGACTCTGACCTTGATCCAAGCCCTCCAATGGTGGCAGGATCAAGACAATTTAAGACAAGGGGTTCCTTTTGCCACTTAGCCTTGTTCAGTGGTCCTTACCACGGATGCTCCTCTTCTGGGCTGGGGAGCCCATCTGGGGGCCCTCACTGCCCAGGGACTGTGGTCCCCCCAAGAATCCCTTCTCCATATCAACCTCCTAGAACTCGGGGCAGTTTTTCTGGCCCTGAAAGCTTTCTCTCAATCAGTACAGGACAAGTTGGTTCAGGTCAGAACGGACACCACCACCACCATGTGGTACATCAGCAAGCAGGGAGGCACTTGGTCCATGGCCTTGTGCACAGAAGCCATGAAATTGTGGTCCCTGGCTTATTCCCTGCAAACGTCTCTGGTAGCAGTCCACCTTCCAGGGAAGGACAATGTACTAGCAGATGCACTGAGCAGGATTTCTCAGGGCCATCACGAATGATCCCAGGACCCTCAGGTGTTGAAAGTGATTTTTTTCAAGGTGGGGCACCCCAGAGATAGATCCAGACAATCACCAACTTCCTTTTTTTTGTTGCAGACCCCCCGTCTTGTGATCAGTCCCCTTGGATGCCCTGATTCTGAACTGGGAAGGGGAAATTTATGTATGCCTTTCCTCCCTTCCCACTCCTGTTCAAAGTTTTAATTAAGATAAGGTCTCAACCTTGCAAAGTGATTCTGATTGCTCCAGATTGGGCCAGACAGCCTTGGTACCCCCTGTTGTTGTCCCTAGCAGTCCATCTTCCCCTGTCTCTTCCCAGGAATTACAACCTGTTAACATCCTCGCAGGGGAGGATTTGGTACCCCAATCTTCAGTCTCTCAATCTCAAGGCATGGCTGTTGAAGAGTTAGATTTTGCAGATTTGCATCTGTCTCGGGGTTCTGGATATTCTCAAAGCTTCTTGAAAGCCCTTCACCAGAAAGACTTATAACTCCAAATGGAAGAGATTCAGCATTTGGTGCTCTAAGAAGCATATTTCTCCAGATACTGCTGAATTGCCTACGGTTCTGGATCATATGGTCCATCTTTACTCTCAAGGTACACTTGTCAGCTGTTTCTGCATTTCTGTCTGTGGGGAAGTCTTCCTCACTATCATCTCATCCTGTGTTCTGTACATTTTTTAAAGGATTGCTTCACACCAGTCCTCCTTTTAGAGACCCTGCCCCGCCTGGGATTTGAATGTTTGCATTGCTCAACTTATGCAACCTCCTTTGGAGCCTATGTCCTCAACAGAGCTTAAGTACTTGACTTGGAAAACTGTGTTCTTGGTAGCCATTACCTCTGCCAGGTGTATCAGTGAACTGCAAGCCCTATCAGTAGAATCTGACTTTATCTCCTATCACAGGGATAAAGTGGTCCTTAGAATCAATAGAAGGTTCTTGTCCAAAGTGGTTTCAGACTTTCATTTAAATCAGTCTATGTCTCTTCCTCTTTTCTTCACTGATCATTCTTCCTCAGGAGAG
This sequence comes from Neoceratodus forsteri, assembly GCA_016271365.2. Taxonomy (NCBI): domain Eukaryota; kingdom Metazoa; phylum Chordata; order Ceratodontiformes; family Ceratodontidae; genus Neoceratodus; species Neoceratodus forsteri. The sequence goes on along the minus strand of CM057454.1, from coordinate 1,072,476,513 downwards.
AGGAGGCTACACAGTTTAGATGTTAAAAGAGACCTTAGTTACTACATAGAGGGTACCAAGGGTCACAGGTTTGACTCCCTCCAGTTGTTCCTCACTTATGGAGAAGTGGGAAAGGGCAAACTTGCCACCAAGAGATCTATTGCCAGGTGGATTGTGTCTTGTATACAATTCTGCTATGAAAAACTGGGAAAAATTCCACCCTCAGGCCTGAGGGCTCATTCCACAGTAGGTACAGCTGCTTCCCTGGCTGCTGCCAGGGATATCCCTCTCTTAGAAAATTGTCAAGCAGCCACCTGGAAAACAGTCCATACTTTTACCAAGCATTACTCTGTGGATACTCAGGCTAGGAGTGATGCTCGGTTTGGCACAGCAGTACTTCAGAGCCTATTCCCAAAGTAGATTCTGTCCCTCCTCCATGGAGGTACTGCTTGGTAGACTGCACTTGTCAGAATACAGCAAGATTTTAAGTTGTTTGAAGAAAAAATTACTCACCTTAGTAATTATGTTTCTTCTATTGGAGTCTTGCTGTATTCTGACCTCCCTCCCTTCCTGCCTCCCCTCTCAGAACCTGGTTTCCTGGTTTTGGGAAGTGGGTGGGCAGGTGCAGTGTTGCACCTCAGGGGTGCTCTTTTTACACCCTCTTGTTTGTGTGGATGTTTTTTATTATATTCCTCTTTGGTTTGGGTTTTGAGTTTTGGGTTTCCTGACTTGTCTTCTTTTGGTAGTTCAAAACTTTTTGTTGCCAGTTGGCTATTAAAAATTTGTTTACAATTTCCACATAGAATACTATTAGAGTGTTGCTTGTAAGAATCTGACAGTTAGCTTTCAAAGGGAAACAGAGACATCAACCGAGCTCGAGCTCAGCATTCTATGTGCTGCTTAGAAATGTTAACCTTTTGTTCTCTGGGGCAGTTTAAAGGCTGGGGCTAACTGCACTTGTCAGAATACAGCAAGACTCCAATAGAAGAAACATAATTACTAAGGAGAGTCATTTTTTCTTGGATTCATAAAAACTCATCAGTTCAGCTTTTGGATAGCAGGGTGGATCAGCAGGGTCGGTATGCATTGGTGAAGGTTAGTATCCCTGGTAAGGGTGAACTCCTCGTTGGCTCCATTTATGCCCCAAATGTGGATAGCTCAAGCTTTTTCCAGAAATTGGCTCTTGATATGGCTGAGTGGGAGGGCCCGTGGCTACTGGGAGATGACTATAATTGTGTTTTGGACACAGTATTGGACCACTCGCATAGGACCCCTGTACCAAAAACACGGAACACTAAAGCTTTAGAGGCGTTGCTGGTGGATTATGATCTTATCGACGCCTGGCAGCACCTTTATCCATCTGGGAGGGAATACAGCTTCTATTCGCATGCACATAACTCTTATGCATGCATTGATAGACTGCTCATCTCTAGCACTCTAATAATGCATCTGAGGGAAGGGGAATATTTGCCTATCCTTGTATCAGATCATGCCATGCACTGTATTACTATCTGAGGCATGGGGACCATGCCTGGTCTCAGAGCCTGGAGACTTGATCCCCTACTTCTTAGGAATCGGAAATATCTCACCCATATGAAGGGGAGTCTACATGAGTTCTTGACCTTTAACCACTGGGGGGACACCTCCCACTCGGCCCGTTGGGAAGCTTTAAAAGCCAACGTGAGAGGGCAAACTACCTCTTCAAACAACATGAAGTCTTGCTGTATTCTGACAGTAGCAGTGAGTCCCAACCTTCGAACTGCCCCGGAGATGAAAGAGTTAACTTTCCACGCCAGGCATGGAACGTTGAGCTCGAGCTCGGTTGAGACTCTTGTCTGTTGTTGTTTGAACTCAAACCATCAGATTCTTTACTCCGTCTCGCTGAACAGTCGCTCCGGAGATTTCTTCTTCTGCTCGGTTCAATTTGTCGGTTAAAGTACCGTTTTTCTCGGTTTTCGACCGAATTTAAACCGCAACCTGTCGGTTCAGTCTCTGTCTTATATTGTTTCTGTTCTGTGTGGAACTTGTAAATGGTTCATCGGTTTGGTTTGAACCGATCAAGTTGCTAAAAAAATCTTTATTTTAAATTTTAGAGTGTGGTTACCAGTTCTTATCGGTTCTAAAAAAAACGGATTTTATTACGTCTTTTTCCACGACCCGTGACACGGTCAGGAACCGATAAGAGGGTCTTGCCTGGCGGATTGCCATTAAAAGGGTAAGTTTGGTTACGACTGGCACAATGTCTGAGAAACCCAAAAGAAAAACCGGGCCCACTGGGTTTCAACACTGCAGTGTGTGTAGGGAAGTCTTTGCCAAGGCTGATCCCCACACCACCTGTGTTTATTGTCTGGGGTTTGACCACCTCAATGCAGACTGCCAGATTTGTAAAAATTTTCCTGCAACTACCCTAGAAAAACGAGTTGGTAGGCTCAGGGAAAGGGAGGCCAAAAAGTCCGCTGAACCAGATGGCCAGCCCGGTTCGGTTCAAACCGAACCAGAAGGAGTGGCCTCTGACCAGGGCGAGACTTCTTCGGGCAAAAGGAGATCCGATTCTGAGGAGTCAGTTCCAGCTAAGAGAACAAGAAAGGAAAAATCAGTTGGTGTGGATCCAAAACTTTCTTCTCCAACCGCTGAAGAAATAGCCAAAGCGATAAAAATTATGCAGTCGCTTTCCCTGTTCCCCGGTTCCGACCGAACCGGCACCATCAGGGAGGCGCTCGGTTCGGCCGGTTCCACTGGTTCAGGAGTATGATTTAGAGGAATTTTATGAACCGGAGGAGGAGGAAGAGGAATATGAGGAAAGTGAATGTGGTTTTGAAAGTCTGGATGTGCCCATTGACCCAGACATCTCCCCAGACAGACCTTCAGGAGTGTCTCCTCCTAGGCTTTCTGAGTCCCCCTCCCATTTCATGTTTTATAAAAAAGTGGCAGAAACCTTCCAGCTTCCTATGGAAGAAGCTATGGATGACCAGGAGGAGCCTGACTATGTGGAAATGATGGATATCCCAGAGTCTAGGAGGCTGTCTATTCCCTTACACAAATCTTTTGGGAAACAGACATTTAAGATTTTAAAGACTCCTAACACCATACCTCCTGTGGATAAAAGAATGGACAAGAGGTATACATTGTCGGGCTCAGATATGGAGTTCCTTACACAACAATGCAGCCATGTTGGAGTAGTGCAGGCTGCAGCCTGTGACAAGGCAAATATTCCCTTGGCTTCACACCCCCCAGACAAGGATTCCAGGAGGATTGATGCCATGGCAAAGAAACAATACATGGCAGCATCCTTGGGACTCAGACAGGCCAATTATATGGTTTATACTGCTAGGTATCAGAAATCCAGATGGGACACTGTCATGGCTTTAGCAAAACAGGTCCCTGGCCAGCTTGCCAAGGAGCCAGCTGCTGATGGTATTGAGGCATCCAAGGTGCAATTCCATGCTGCAGTGGACTCAAATGATGTGTCATCTAGAGTCATGGCTACATCTGTGGCACTTCGCAGAATGGCTTGGCTCAGATGTACTAGCCTGTCACAGGATACCCATACTAAGGCCATGGATTTTCCTGTTGTGGGTAATTCTCTGTTTGGGGAGCAAACAGAGAATTACATGAAGAAAATGGACGATATAGGACCACCTATAGGAAGTGCCCAGGCCAAGGAAAGGCAGGCCACTCCTCAAAGGCAGCATCCCAGGGGCAGGGGCAGGCCTTTTCACCGGCCTTTCTACCAAGCCCAGGCCTCCTCTTCTGCTTATGCTCAGAGGGGGTTCTTTAGAGGGAGAGGCAGAAGGGGTACAAGCAGACCTGCTTCCATCCCTCAGCCAAACCCCCCTGCCAAGCAGGCACCCTGATGGGTTTGCCAGGGCCGATTCTCTACCACCTGTAGGGGGCAGGCTGGCTTACTTCGTCCAGGACTGGAAGTCTCTAACATCAGACAAGTGGGTCTTGGAAGTAGTAAGCCAGGGACTGGTTCTCGGCTTCAAAAAATTTCCAAAGATGAGAACCAGATCTTTTCCACCTGCAAATCCCTCAGAGGCACTTGCCTTAGAGGCAGAGGTCTCTTCCCTTCTGGCTCTCAGAGCTGTGGAACGGGTTCCACCCCTACACCAGGGCAAAGGATTGTACTCCAGGTCCTTCCTTACCCCAAAAAAAGACAGGAGAATGGCGGCCCATCCTCGATCTCAGATATTTAAACAAGCACCTTTTAAAGCCAAAATTCAAAATGGTGACTCTGGGAATAATCTACCCTTCTAAGGCCAGGGACTGGCTAGTGTCCCTGGACCTCAAGGATGCCTACTTCCATATTCTTATCAGAAGCTCCCATCGAAAGTACCTCAGGTTCAAGCTGCCCTCAGGCCATTACCAGTTCAGAGCAATGCCCTTCGGACTAACCTCTGCTCCAAGGGTGTTCACAAAATGTCTGGCAGTAGTAGTTGCTTCTCTGAGAAGGCAAAGGATTGCCATCTTCCCATACCTAGACAACTGGCTCATAGTAGGCCAGTCCCCAGACCAGGTCAAGTTACACTTACAGGTAACTCAGCAGCTGCTCACTTCTCTAGGTTTCCTTCTGAATCTGTCAAAGTCAGTTCTAGAGCCTGTTCAGCTCCTCACCTTCATAGGTGCAGAGCTAGATACAGAAAGGGCCAGAGCCTTCCTTTCCCTGGACTGGGCAAGGACCCTTATCACTCTGGCCTCCTCTTTCACCCTACAGGTGTCTCGACCAGCAAGGCATTTTCTGCAGCTCCTGGGGCACATGGCTGCTTCTACAGCAGTGGTGCAGGGAGCAAGATTTCAGATGAGGACATTCAGTTCCATTTGAGAGCCTTCTGGTCTCAGAAAAGGGACCCTCTGACCAAACTGATCCCAGTAACTTTCAGAACCCTGATCCAGGCCTTGCACTGGTGGCAGGATCTGAACAATCTGAGACAAGGAGTTCCCTTTGTCACTCAGTCTCACTCTTTAATCCTTACTACAGATGCCTCCCTCTTGGGGTGGGGGCTCACTTGGGCGACCTGACCACCCAAGGGTTGTGGTCCCCTCAGGAATCTCTGCTCCACATCTATCTGTTGGAGCTCAGAGCAGTTTTTCTAGCACTTCAAGTTTTTTCCAAGTCTGTTCAGAACAAAGTTATTCAGATCAGAACAGACAATACCACCACAATGTGGTACATCAGCAAACAAGGAGGCACTCGGTCTACGGCCTTGTGCACAGAAGCGATGAAGTTGTGGTCCCTGGCTTATTCTCTGAACACCTCCCTTTCAGCAGTACACCTCCTAGGCAAGGACAATGTCCTGGCAGATGCTGTCAGCAGGATATCTCAGGGCCATCACAAATGGTCACTGGATCCCTTGATCTTGGAGGTGATATTCTCCAGATGGGGCACCCCACAGATAGATCTTTTTGCAGCCCCAGACAATCTCCAACTTCCCCTTTTTTGCTGCAGGCCCCCAGTGTTTGGCTCAGTCCCCCTGGATGCCTTGGTTCTCAACTGGGAAAGGAAGTTCCTGTATGCCTTTCCCCCCTTCCCTCTTCTGTTCAAAGTGCTAGTCAAAATCAGGTCTCAACCCTGCAAAGTGATCCTGATTGCTCCAGACTGGGCCAGCCAGCCCTGGTATCCTCTCCTATTGTCCTTATCAGTCCATCTTCCCCTGGCTCTTCCCAGGAATTACAACCTGTTAACTTGTGCTCAGGGGAGGGTTTGGTAACCGAATCTCAAATCTCTCAATCTCAAGGCCTGGCTCTTGAAGAGTTAGAGTTTGCTGATTTACACCTCTCCCAAGGTGTTATGGATATTCTGAAGGCTTCTAGGAAGCCTTCTACCAGAACCACTTATAATTCCAAGTGGAAAAGATTTTCCATATGGCGCTCTGGGAAGCATATTTCCCCAGAGTCTGCTGATCTGCCCGCAGTACTTGACTACATGGTTCATCTCAATAGCCTGGGTCTCAGACCAGCTACACTAAGGGTGCACCTGGCAGCGGTTTCTGCTTTCATTTCAGCAGGTAAGCCTTCTTCTCTTTCAGCTCACCCTGTTTTCTCCAAGTTTTTCAAGGGATTGCTTCATACCAATCCTCCATTCAGGGATCCTGCCCCTGCTTGGGATCTTAACATTTGCATTGCACAGCTTATGCAACCCCCCTTTGAGCCTTTGTTCTTAGCAGAGCTTAAGTACTTGACTTGGAAAACTGTGTTTCTGGTGGCCATCACTTCTGCCAGGTGCATAAGTGAGCTACAAGCCCTGTCAGTGGAGTCTGACTTTATTTCCTTCCATAGGGATAAGGTGGTCCTAAGGACTAACAGGAAGTTTTTGCCTAAGGTGGTTTCAGACTTCCACCTTAACCAATCTATGTCTCTTCCTGTGTACTTCACTGACCATTCCTCCTCTGGTGAGAGGAGGCTGTACAGCCTAGATGTGAAAAGAGCCCTTAGCTACTATACAGAACGTACCAAGGGTCATAGGTTTGACTCCTTCCAACTGTACCTCACTTATGGTGAGGTAGGCAAAGGAAAAACCTGCCACTAAAAGATCCATTGCCAGGTGGATTGTCTCTTGCATACAATTTTGCTATGAAAAATTAGGTAAGGTTCCACCCTCAGGCCTGAGGGCTCACTCTACTAGAGGTACAGCTGCTTCCCTGGCTGCTGCCAGGGATATCCCTATTCTAGAAATATGTCAAGCAGCTACCTGAAAAACAGTTCACACTTTCACCAAGCATTACTCCCTGGACATCCAGGCTAGGAGTGATGCTCAGTTTGGCACAGCTGTGGTTCAGAGCCTATTTCCTAAGTAGGTTCTGTCCCTCCTCCATGGAGGTACTGCTTGGTAGTCTGCTACTGTCAGAATACAGCAAGACTTCATGTTGTTTGAAGAAAAAAATCACTCACCTTAGTAATGTTGTTTCTTCTAATGGAGTCTTGCTGTATTCTGACCTCCCCCCCCCTGCCTTCCCCTCTCAGAACCTTTCTTTTTTGGGATGTGGGTGGGCAGTGGCAGCGTTGGCACTCAGGAGGTGCCCCACCTTTTTTGTTATCACCCTTTCTCTGGGTGAGTGGGTGTTGTGTTATTTCATTTTTGGGTCTCCTGACTTGAGTCTTTGTTTTGGGACCAAAAATTTGTTATTATGTTAGTAGCCAGTTGGCTAGTGTAGGTTTACAGCTTCCACACAGGAGCTCAGTGAGTTTAGCTCATAAAGATCTGACGGTTTGAGTTCAAACAGCAACAGACAGCGTCTCAACCGAGCTCGAGCTCAGCGTTCCATGCCTGGCATGGAAAGTTAACTCTTTCATCTCTGGGGCAGTTCGAAGGTTGGGACTCACTGCTACTGTCAGTATACAGCAAGTCTCCATTAGAAGAAACAACATCACTAAGGTGAGTAATTTTTTTCTTTTACAGTACATATTAAGGGAATTGCAAATAGGGAATTAGAGTTTCTTAGCGACAAGATTGCAGCTTGTGAGCAAGTACATATGTTGAACCCCTCTTCAAACCTTTAAGTTAAACTGGAGGTTCAACGCGTTGTCTAGTGCACAGCTGGAAAGAACTATACTTTTGTCAAATTCAGGTGCTTATTTTGACGGGGACAAGGCAGGGAAATATTTGGCATGGCAACTGAAAAGAAAGGAAAATGCTAATACAATTGGCCAAATTCAAGATGCACAGGGAGCGACTGTACGGGGCAACAGGGATATAGTCAATGCTTTTAGCTCCTTTTATAGATCTTTATATGCATTGGAATGCAATCCCACTCGTGAGGAGTATGGTAAATGTTTTGATGGGGTACCCCTGGGCAAGATTAGTGGGGAGGAACCCATGAAATTAGATGCACCCCTGTCTAAGCATGAGATTAACGAAGTGATGCACTCCCTCAAAAGTGAAAAGCCACTTGGGCTGGATGGCCTTCCTATTGACTTTTACAAATTATTTGGCAGACAATTAGTTGACCCCCTATATGATGCTGTTACTGAGGGCTTATTAAAGGGTGAGCTGCCCCCATCCACATGGTCTGCTACAATAACTGTCTTGCCTAAACCAGGTAAGGACGTTAATAAGTGTGCCCTTTATAGGCCAATTTCGCTCCTCATGGCGGATTATAAAATTGTAGCAAAGGCCTTTGGGTCCCGATTGGAGACATTGTGCACTCTGGATCAGTCTGGGTTTGTAAAGGGCTGCATGGGAAACATAACATTCGACGAACGCTTAATATTATATTTAGATGGGCTCATACCAAAAAAAACATGGGGCTGCGGTGGTGGCATTAGACACTGAAAAGGCATTTGACCATGTGGAGTGGGGGTAACTGTTCTACACCTTGGACAGATTGGGGATCAGCCCAACCTTTTGTTACTGGGTTGGAACTTTACATCACAATCCAACAGCACAAATACTGGTTGATGGAGAACTGTCAACTACATTTGGTCTGGGAAAGGGGTACATGGCAGGGTTGCCCCCTCTCCCCGCTGTTATATATATTCTCCCTAGAGCCACTGGGAACTGCCTTGAAGGCTAATGCCAACATCAGAGGTTACAGGGGAGGGGGAAGGGAACATAAAATTGCTGAGTATGGAGATGACCAACTACTTTATTTACAACACTCAGACGAGGATCTGCCCATAGTTCATCTCCTGATGCAGACATTCGGTGCCATATCAGGGCATAAGGTCAGTTGGTCCAAAAGCGAGCTGATGCCCTTAGGGTCATTGAATCATGCACAGCTCATAGTCCATTTGGGGAGTCTCCAATTAGTATATAAGTTGCGATACCTGGGGGTCCTAATTTCAACATCTGTGAGCGTGTTATACCAGCTTAATTTGAAACCCCCTACTGGTAGGGATTGTGGAGGACTGTGAGAGATGGCCTGCTTTACCTCTCTCCATGCTGGGAAGAATTGGGGTCATTAAAATGACTATTTTGTCAAGGGCATTATACCTCTGTCAAGCTCTCCCAATTAAAATCCCGCAGGCACATTTTAAGCAACTAGATACTACATTGCATGCATTCTTGTAGCAAAAGGGGCGAGCTAAGATCTCCAGATCCACCTACAAAACCTTCAGAAAATGGTGGCATGGGTTTACCAAATTTTAGGGTCCATTATTGGGCCGCTCAACTAGCCTTCCTCCCCACTGGGAAATTGGGGTCGGACTGTCCCTGGCTGGGCCTGGAAGAAGATATGATCAAGGGGAACTTACACAATGATACATTGGTTGGAAGCTTACAAGACATGGGAGACGTGCGTCTAACCAACCCTTTCACTGCAAACACTCTGCGAGCCTGGCAGTGGGTGCATAGATGAGTGAGGTATGAAGGTGGTAGCTCATCGAAACTTAGCTTACTTGGTTTTATGCTGACTAGGGGAAAATGCTCTATAATGATGATTCAAAGTTTATGGATGTGGAGAAAGAAATGTCTCCTTACAGTAAATCAGTTGTATGAAAGGGAAGACTAAAAACTTTTACACAAGTATGTAAGAAGTGGAGTATACCGGTTGGAGATTTCTTTCTATACTTAATGATACACCAACGGTGTGGAACTACACTCGCCTGCAAATGGGTGGTCTCCAGTCTCCCCTTAGAAGGAGAAATGTTCTGTCCCCAACCAGAGAGTGAACCCTTGTTTATATACTATCACATGCTGCATGGAACCCGTAGTTGTGCGCCCAATCCCAGTCAGGATAAATGGAGTGAAAATCTTCAGTTGTCTATCACTCAGAAGGATTGGGATATTGTCTGTACCCACTACCAACAATGTTCCCGTAGCAATAAGCTGCAACAAATTTAGCTCTATTTCCTACATAGGGCTTATGCAACACCTTTGAGATTACACAACATAGACCCTGCTAAATCTCATCAGTGCCCTAAGTGTGTGGCTGACAGAACAGATTTTATTCACTTAGCACTCACATGCCCAAAAGTTGCTCCCTTCTGGCACTTGATACATGGTATAATGGCCAATGTCTTGTGCTATAGCCCATCAAAATCCCCTCTGGAGTTGCTGCTCGGAGCAGATCCTTTGCATCCGGGGATTAGGACAATGAATCCCCTTTGGTCTGTCGCATTTATCAATGCAAGAAGAACCATCGCACAAACATGGATAGTTCCCACTTCTCCATCAGTTACCAGATGGGTTCAAAATGTGAAAATGTGTTTGATGTTGGAATGAGTGCAGCTGGGTGCTACGGGCAAGGAAGCACAATTTTGGGAAACCTGGTGCCCATGGTTATCGGCAGTGGAAGCTGACCTTATTCCAGACTGATCAAATTATACATACATATATATGAATGATTGATTGGTAGGTGCAGTGATGTTAATATACCCTAACGGCTGTAGCTTCTTCTGTTAAGATCTGTTACATCCTACTGGAATGTAGACCATATGTAGGTCATTCTAATATTATGTATTTGTCAAAGTCTGATGTCTAATTGTACTGTAAGCATGGATCACATCCTTAATACATACATTTTACAAAAAAAAAATTGGAAAGTTATTAAATATTACATCCCACAGCACTAGTTCTAAACAACTCTTGTTGGTAATTTTTTTGGATGCTGAAAAAGCTTTCTACTGTCTGAACTGGTCTTACTTAAAAATGGTCATGGAACATTATGGAATGGGGGGACAGTTTTTGCACTGGGTCTCGCTGTGGTATGGCTCCCGCTCAGCCAGAGTAAAGGTTAATGGCATGATTTCTGACAGTTTTAGAATCCATAGGGGAACTAGGCAGGGGTGCCCATTATCCCCACTCCTCTTTACAATCAGCCTGGAGCCTTTTGCGGCAGCTATAAGGGAACACCAGAAGATAAGGGAAGTGGCATTTGGACCGCAGCATTATAAAATCTCTCTTTATGCTGATGACACTCTGATCTATATGACAGACCCAGAGGTATCCCTGCCTAGTTTACTTGATTTACTGACATTGTATGAGAAATTATCAGGCTTCAAGATCAATAAAGACAAATCTGAAGTCCTTTTGTTAGGGGAACCCCTCTGCCTGGGGAGTACGCTTAAGCTTCCCTTCAAAATAGAAAAGAAAAAGTCAAATATTTAGGAATTTGGATCCCACCAAAACTGGACAAATTATATACATATAATTACACCCCCTTACTCACCCAAATTTATACAGATCTAAAAAGATGAAATATACTCCCATTCTCCTTTTCACATAAAATAGATGCAGTTAAACAAAACATATTACCTAGGCTCATGTTCCTTTTCTCTAATTTACTAGTCCCAGTACCACTTGGAGACTGGAAGATACTAAAGAAAAAAATATCCGAGTTCATTTGGAGTGGGCGCAGACCCCAACTGAAATGGACGGTGTTGTTAGCACCAAAGGCAGAAGGGGATTTGGCCTGCCATCACATTACATGGCAGCTTAGTTACTGCCCCTGCTAAAGATGGTTTCCCACAGAGGTGGCTCAGGGTGGTGGTCCATTGAAGGGAAAGCAAGGAAGTACCTCTGAGCTGTTTACCATGGTTAATAACACCACAGATTGTCCAAGAAATTACTAACAGATGGACAAAACACACCGTCTCAGTCTGGATTAAGGCCAGGCAGAAATGGGAGATTTTGGAACTGGTCTGGCAATACATCCCTCTCATATTTTTGCTGGGGTTCCCGGTGGGCAGGAAAGATGACTGCTTTGAGCGATGGGAAAAGTCTGGAATAAAAACCTTGACAAAGTTGATGGGCAACAATATAATAGATTTTCAGACATTGTGAACCCAGTATAGCCTGCTGCAATGGGATTTCTATAGGTATCTGCAGTGCAGACATTATGATAACACCAGGTTGGGCAACAGAGCCCTGATGGGAGACCCCATCCCAGGAGTAGCCATGATACATAATAACGCCCTTTTAGGTGAAACCCAAAAACTAATATCTTCCCTTTACCTCACAATACAGGAAAATGTGGGTAAGCTGGACCTCCAGTGGATTCAAGACAAACGGGAGGAGGAGGAGGGAATGTCAGGATTAGCAGAGGACAAGTGGGAAAGTGTGTGGGGTAACATTCATAAAACTACAACCTCTAGCTCCTGACGAAACTCTGTGGAAAATTACTAGATTTTTTGCAGTACCTACTGTCACTAGGCACTATAAGATTACAAATTCAAAAAAGTGCTGGAGAGGCTGTGGAGGCAGGTGCACCCACACCCATATATTTTGGGATTGGACTATAATTGCCCAGTTTTAGGGACAGGTAAATCGAATTATACAAAAAGTGTTGCCAGTCCCCTTAGAACGTACTGTGACCAACTTGATGTTGGGCTTAATACCTGAAACATTACATAAAGCCACTGAAATTTATTTATATAAGATATTTATAATGGCAGCCTTAAAGGTGATTACTCAGAGATGGCTTTCCACAGCTTCCCCATAAGTCTCTCAATGGCTTAGTATTGTAAATAATATCAAGTATTTAGAAGCCATTACAGCTAGGCTTAGGCTTCAAAAGGCATTGTACAACACTAGATGGTTGCCCTACTTCCATTATATGGAGGAGGAGGGTGGAGGTACGGTGCTGGACCAGCTGCTGAATTAACGAAACCCAAGGATAGTCCTAACCAAGGTCTGGTAGAAGGGGGGCTAGAATTCTGGGGACCCCAGTTTTCATAAGCTAACCAGAATCGTATAAAACCTTAGGAGATTGGAAGGGGCGAGGCTAGCCTGGTCCAGTACCACCCCAATATAGTTTTCTAGCTGTTCATAAAGCCATATAGTATCCAATTTTAAAGTTGTATGTTTCAAGTTTAAATTTTTTAGGTTATTATTATTTTCATCTTTAATATACAAAAGAGAGAGTAGATGTACTTGAAACAATTAACACACAATGTTGATCTTTTAACTGAGGTCTTTATTGGTGGATGGAGGAAAACAGAATGGCTAATAAGAAAAAGATGATATGATGCAACAGAATTCCAAGGTGTTGATTTACATTCATCAGACCCAATAAAGGAAGCTCCGCATGTTGTAGAAGACACGGATGGACAATACCAAAAATAAGTGGTCCACAGGGGCTTTTTGTGGAGGAAAGAAAAGACATTAATTTGTAGAGCCATTCTTTATTGGATAAATATATAAGGATCAATTTGTCCTATGTATGTATGATTTTATGTATACACTACAAATGGCAGTGTGACAAAATGAGCTCTATTATGTATACCATTTGAAACTCTTAATAAAATTTAAGTATAAAAAAAAAAACTGAGGGAGATGCCACCAACGAGCCAAAAAAGGCCATAACCCTTTAATATAGGAACAAGCAAAAAATATGTGTTCCATGGTTTCTAAACGTTGAGCACTGCTTTCCTCAAACAGTACCTTTCTGCATCATTTTATGGTGGTGATTATTTTGTACATTTAGTTTCTCATGATAGCATAAGCAAACAGTGTCCCACATCTTTTAGGGTATACGATGTTCCAGAAGTTGATATGTGAGGCAACTCTCAGGGATGCCCGAAGGGCACTGGAAACAAGAACTTTGTACACAAAACATAATTATATGATGGGTATGGAAATTCCTGCTTTTTGATTGGTTGACTGGCACATTTTACCCGTGGTAAATGGTATGATATACCAATGGGAAAAGGTGCCAGCCCCAACTCGGACACATCAGGAACTCCCCAGAAATCACTCCAACCAGAACTGGTAAAGACTGCGAGATGCTCACCCACACAAACTGCTATCTTGTTCACCCACTAAACCACAACGCTAACAGGCCACTTTCACAGGTACTGCACATGTCGCGATTTTGGCAGCCGCTCTGCTGCCTCCAAAACATATACAAAGTAAATAAATGAAATCCCCCAGAAACACAAATTTTTAAAAAAAAAATCACTTTCACATCAACGGTCGCCGACTTGCCAACTCCTCTTCTACGCCACACACTTGCTCCCCAGAAAGCAGGGACACAAAAATACAATTGGGAAACAAACTGCCTTTTTTTTTGTTTGTAACTTGCAGACCCCAACAGGAAGAAATGTGCCTTGTGTACCACAACATTTATTTTTTAAAATGTATCCTCCATAAGAAGTCGAACGGCGCACCTGCCTCACCTCTCTCCACGAGTTTACCGGTACCAGTCTCCCTTTCTCATTCCTCACAACATCCATAGCTGGCAGCTGCTAAATTCATGTCCAGTCCCATTCAGTACATAATTAAAACAAAAACAGTTGACTAAAAAAAACAACATCCTTCCCAAATACAAGAACCAAACTAAAAGGGAACCAGTAAACCCAAAGCAAACCCAGAAGTATGAAAGAGTACATTTGTCACTGACACCATGCTCTTTAAACATAAACTAATAACTGTCAGAGTCTGTTTTTAAAAAAAAAATTAAAAAAAATGAAAAAGCAACTAAAACAAGGCTCTCTCTTACCATAAACATTTTTTTTTTTATTTTAGTTTTTGTTGACCGGGTAAGTGCACTAGACAAATCCTGCCTATTTTCAGGCATGACCCTGGGGAGGGGGATACAGATGTATGCCAACTGACCTTGAACTAGATGAAACTGTTGGTGGTATTTTTAGTAAATGAGAGAAATTTGGCCAGGACACCGGGGACATTTCCCTACTCTTTTCGATAAGTGCCATGGGATCTTTAATATCCACCTGAACTACCACCAATCCAGGCAGATGGGACCTCGGTTTAATGTCTCATCTGAAAGACGGCACCTCAGAAGTGCAGCACCCCTCTCATGCTGCACTACAGTGTCAGTACTGGGATATTAACCCAAGTGCCAGATGTGGGAACTGAACCCACAGCCCTCTGATCTCCCGGCCTCAGAGGCGAGTGTGCTACCTACTGAGCCACTGACACTATAACGTAACTGTAACGCCACTGCAGGATGTTTTTTTTTGGGGGGGGGGGATATTTAAACAAGTGAAATCTCTCACACTCTTCCAGTAACCATATAGGAGTGGGGGATTATTCTACCTAGTAACTGGGAACTATCTTTTTGGTGGAGCAATGAAATCGTTAAAAAAATGATTTAAAAGAAAAAAAAAATTATTTTTTTTCTCTCCCAAAAAAAGGGGGCCATTGTATAACTGCAGTATACCACTCCAGGGTGTGGGTCATGGCAGGATTTGCCACTTCTGGTGTGGTTTACTCACTTGGCCTGCAACCTCATGACCAAACCACACTAGGCATGGTAAATCTTGCTATAACCCATACCCTGTCATGGTATATTGCTAAAGTATACAATTCCTTCCGGGTTTTATATAGAATATCAGCAGTGGCAATATTCCATTGCTTTAATTTTTTTAAATGAAAGATCAAATTATCCGCAATCCCAATAGGCATATTATGAAAAAAAAAAAATCCTGGAACACCGTTTAGTGTAAAAAAAAAAAATTGACCTCAAGTTTGTAGTAGGGAAACCAAAACCTTCCTGTGACCCTGTATTACAAGTAAAAATTTAGCATACACATAAATAGAATACAAGAAAACTATAGGGTTAATCATGTTAAGCCCTACTTGCTTTATTGGTCTATGAGTGACTGCCCTTTTAACAGGGTTCAACCTGCTTCCCAACAAGAGCCTAAAAAAATATACCCTTGTTTCCAGTAGTAAGGGAAGGGGAAAAACATAACTTACATACAAAAGAATTAGTAAAATAAAGGTTTTTAACAAAAAAATCAATTTCTGCTTAGTCATCGGCCAGGCTTTCCATTTTTCCACTTTAAATTCTGCTGTTTGCAGTGTCTCTGTCCAGTTTTGCATCACCAGATCTGACCCCCCCCAAACATAATACCCAACACTTTCATTGGACCCTGAACAATCTTTATCCCTGCAATGTCTTCTACCTGTTCCCCCAGTGTACCAATTAGGGCCATACCCATGATTTTTTCTTTAGAGCTGAACCAGAAACAGTTGAGAAGTCCTGCATTATTGCCAAAGTTATATCCCCAGAACCTGCATCTGCAACCATAAGGCATATATCATCAGCATATGCCATAATACATGGAAAAAACATTCCATGATTTCCAACTATATGTGTAATTTGTGGATGTTGTTCTATCTTCTGAATTAACGGATCAATACTAAATACATACAATAAGGGTTAAGGGGACACACTTGTCTGACTCCTTTACATATTTTCACTGAAGCCCCCGGGAGGCCATTAACAACAGGCAGAGTAGTAGCATTATTAAAGTGACGTATCCAATTTACAAACATGGGCAGTAACCTGTATTTTTCTTAAACAGAAAACAAAAAAATAATGTACTTCAGTATCAAAAGCTTTCTCCTGATCCAAGCTGATAATATATCCAATACTATCTGATCCTTTGCAAATTTCTTTGAGGAAAAGATTATCTTGTGCTGTTCGCATTGGAACAGCAAAAGTTTGAGTAGGGGCAATCAAAATTTGAGCTACACCAGACAATCTGAGACCTATTACCTTACACAAGATTTTCCAGTCTGTATTGATCAGGCTAATCAGTGTCCAATTTTGTAAATCTGCTTTGTCGCCTTTTTTATGCAAATATATCAGAAAACTTTCTGATATGTCCAGAGGGATTTCAAGCTGACCTTGTAAAATCTCAATAAATATCACTGATCTATAATAACATCAATAATCTTTTTATAGAGCTCCACAGACAGACCATCCAGTCCTGGGGCTGTACTCCTTTTCAAGGAAGAAACAACTGCTTGTATTTCTCTTGGAGTAATTGGGGCCACCAAGTGATCATTGACCTCCTGTGGAAGATCTGGGACAAGGAGGTCACAGAAAAAAATGTCTGCTGAAACTAGGGTATCCTCTGCAGGCCCAAACAACTGTGCAGTATAATCCTGGACAAGCCGAGCCATTTCCAAGTGGCGGGTTGCAAGGGAACCATCTGGACATTTTTTTTTTTTTGCCAGACACCCTATAGCCCTGCGAATGGGCTCGCCAGGCTCTGGTAACCTGCCCCCTCATACTCGGGGTTGGCCCCCCCGAGTGGGGCCGCCAACAGCACTGGAGCCAGCTCATTAGTGGGGGATGGCATTTTGTCTGTTTTTTCTCCCCTGGAGCCGAGGGGCATGCAGTAACACTAATGGAGGTGGAGCATGCATGCATCCGTGCACACTGTCCTCCAAGTGTCTGCCCCTAGCTCCACCCTACTGCAGCATGGTGCCTTGTCCCCCAGCTTCCACCAGGGGGTGATCTGGCACCAACACTGAGAGCCTCCCCCTTCCCTGGAGAAGGAGAGCAGTCCATCAGACGCTCAATCTTTCTCCTCCCCCGGTGGCCCGTTCCCGAACACAGGTTGCTGGTGTGGTGTCCAGCGCCTTAACCCTCGGTGCCACCGGGCCAGCCCACCATCTGGACGTTTTATCTGGGCCATGTATTATGCCTCAGTTCTATCCTTAAAATAGTTGTAAGGATTAACCTGACTTATTTTCCCTTGTGTCCCACATTTTTGTTCTGCCAATAAAGTGGATACTCTAGCATATTCAAATTGTAGTGTTAACACACAGAGAGTACCTCAGGGGTCAATTTTAAGGCCCCTGCTTTTTAATTTGTATACTAAGGACATGGTATTTGGAAAGCAGAAACTAATGTGCCATCAGCATGCAGATGACACAATTTTGTATCTGGCAGGGGATAAAATAACTAATATACAAAGTGGTTTACAGGAAGCTTTTGACGAACTACAAAACTATAATCTGTCTAAAAAATTAGTATTAAACAGTGGGAAAACTAAAGTATTGTTATTTAGGCATAAGAACAAAACTTTGCATGGTAACAATGTTCTGGACGTTAAAGTGGGCAATTGTTCTGCATTACAACAGGTGGAGGCCTATGGATTGATTCTCATTGTAAATGGACAGTACATATTAATAGAATGGTAAAAAGATTAGGACATCAGTCAGGGATGCTTTATAGGTTTAAAAATAATGTTTCTAGACATACCAAGTTACACATTGTTTAAACCATGCTGGTACCAGTCATAGATTATGCAGACATAATTTATGTGGGGGCCTCAAAGAAATATTTTAAAAAAAGAAGTGGACACCATGTATAATAAAATGGCCAGATATATCTTGGAAGCTCTAAGGTTGACCCATCATTGCGCCCTTTATAGGGAAATGCACCGGGAACATTTAGATAATGGAAGAAATCAGCATATGACTAAATATTTAAAGTTATCAGGATAAATGTCCCTGGATATATTGATAATGAATTTGAACTGAAAGACCCAGCTCAACACTTGAGATCAGCACATTATCTGCAATTTATAGTTCCCAGAAAGAGAACAAAGCATGGTGGTGCTACACTTGCATGTTTGGGACCCCAAAGTTGGAATAAGTTACCCTCTTACCTTACACAGAAACATAGAATTTGATGGCAGATAAGGACCACTTGGCCCACCTAGTCTGCCCATTTCTCTACCTAATGGATAAGCTGCAGATCCTGGTTAACCAACAGCCTACTTCCTCCTACCCCCCACTAGAATTGCCTTATGTCTGTCCCATGCATTCTTGAATTCCCCCACTGTTTTTGACTCCATGACCATCTCAGGAAGGCTGTTCCATGCATCCACAACCCTTTCTGTGAAAAAAAACTTCCTCACATTACCTCTGAGCCATTTCCCCTCCATCTTCAAATTGTGCCACCTTAGGCTGCAAGGAGCTAATCTGACATGGGCTCATGTAAATAGATGGTTTATAAACCAAGTTGGCATACCAAGAGACTGTTGTAACTATCAGGAAGTTGGATAGCAGTGCAAAAATGCATTATGCAGGATACTCCAGGATGTGACGTAGGAATATATGTGCAATATATTTTGTTGTATTATATTAAGTTTAGTGATCATATTTATATCTTTTTTTATTTTATGTATTGTAATAATTGTATTTTTGTATGTAACTAGGACATTGTCTTCTTTTTATATGGAGTCCCTTGTAAATGAGCATATTTTTATATTCAATGGGTTACTTCCATATTCATTCTTTGAATAAAATCATTACCTACCTACCATATTGGACTGTACACATGTCCTTCTTTATAGGAGGTATCTGGGCCACATAGTTATATCCAGTTTCATGTGTCCAAGAAATTAAAGTTTGTAAATGTTTTCTGAGTTCTGAATAATGGACGTAACGTGAGGTATGTTGTTGTTTGGCCTACTGTCAAAAATCTTTTTAAATTATGTTTTGTATCTCCCCACCACTGTAAAGGGCTGTCATATAACTCATATGCAGACTTTCTGGCTTTTCAAAAGTTCCTGTAAGGAAAGCCAGACATGCTGATCTTCCAACACAGAAATATTCAGTCTCCACATATGGTGAGTGATGGGCTTGTTCAGTGCAGCTCCTATTTTAATTGCAATCAAACCATGGTCAGTAGTTTCCAGTGGAGTTACATTATACCATGAAACTGGAACCCAGTGAGAAAGAAAGAAATGGAAATTACGTACCTACTGTAATTCTTGATCTTCTTGGACAAAGTCTCCACCACTCATTCACACTGATGGGATCTACACCGGAGGTGCTAGGTCCCAGTGGGAGCAAACTTTTTCCAAGAGGGCCGGCGCCAGAGATGGAGCCAGGAGGAAGTGGCACCGTGAGCCCCGGCTCGGGCGGTAAAGACTATCTCGGCGTCAACCCTCCAACCGCCTCAGTACCTTTTTTCGTAGGAGGTGTAGCGTAACTAACCTAGAGGGACTAACCTAACAAAATTGGACATAACATGGTCAGAACGACCCATATAAGAAGGGTCAACAATGAAGTCTTCACAGCCCAGTCACTGAGGGAGTGAAGACCAAAACTCAAGGTGAGCTCGGGGGATGGTGGGTGAGCATGTGAATGAGTGGTGGAGACTTCATCCAAGAAGATCTAGAATTATGGTAGATACGTAATTTCCATATCTTCCTGGACATAAAGTCTCCACCACTCATTCACACTGATGGGAGAGTACCGAGCTAGTAATCCCCCGAGACGGACAGCAGGAAAAACTAAGAGCTCACATATTTAGGACAGAAATCCGTTAAGGATAGTCCTGCCAGATGAAGGATGTCTGGCATGGACATCCAAGGTATAGTGCTTAACGAAAGTATGCACTGAGCTCCGGGTAGCCGCATTACAAATGTCTGCAATGGGCACGTTGCGGATTTCCGCCAGAGATGCCACGACTGCTCTATTAGAGTGAGCGTACACTCTGCCTTCCATCTTAACCTGTGCCATAGAATAGCAGTGGCGAAGGCATGCTATCAGCCATGCTGAAATGCACCTAATAGCAACAGGTTGACCCAGCCAGGTCTCACTGAAGGAAACAAACATTTGTTCAGCCTTGCAAATTTCTTTTATTCTATCTAGATAGAATTGCAGCACTCTTTTAACATCCAAGGAATGACAGGTGTGTTCCCCTTCATTCTAGAAGTTCGCAAAGTAGGTAGGCAGGACCAAAGGTTGGTTTCGATGGAATTCTGAGACAATCTTGGGGAGAAACTTAGGATGAGTCCTAAGAACTACTTTGTCTTTGTGAAATACAGTGTACAGGGGGTCTGTGACCAATGCGTGTATTTCAGAAACTTTACAGGCCAAGGTGATGGCCACCAGGAAGGCAGTTTTCCAAGTGAGGAATTTCAACTCACAGGTAGCTAGAGGCTCAAAGGGCTTTCAAGTGAGCATGTCTAGCACAAGATTAATGTCCCAGACTGTGACTGGACATCTGATACGAGGTCTGGTATGCAGAATACCTTTAAGAAACCTCTTAACTACAGGTAACTGAGCCAGTGAAATGGAAAGTACCGACTCATGATAAGCTGAAATAGCACAAAGGTGAACTTTGACTGTAGAGTACTGCAGACCTGAATTTGAGAGATCTAAAAGGTACTCCAGGACTTTATTTGGTGGTCAGGAAAAAGGTTTCGAAGAGGATTTTACACACCAGAGAAAAATGCTTCCATTTGGCTGTGTAGGTTTTTCTGGTGGCTGGCTTACATGCAGCCAAAAGAATGTCTGAAACCCTACGAGAGACATTGAACCTATTCACCTCTATATCTTCAGGAGCCAAGCGTGAAGGTGAAGCAACCTCAGACTGGGATGGACCACGGGACCCTGGGTCAGAAGGTTCATCTGAAGGGGAAGTGCCTTCGGAGGGGTTTATGACAGACTGTTGAGCAGCAGAAACCATATTTGTTGAGGCCAGAAGGGAACAATGAGAATCATTTTGTCCCCGAGACTTGAATTTGAGAAGTACCCTCTGAATTAGGGGAAGAGGAGGAAAGGCGTATAGAAAGCATTTTGTCCACTATAACCTGAATGCATCCTGACAGAAAATGCCAGGTCCTGGACTTCTGGAGCAGAATAGAGGCAGTTTGCGTTGAGTGGGGATGCAAAAAGGTCCATGTTTGGGATTCCCCACTCTTTGAAGAGTGACTGAACAACAGTTGAGTTGAAAGACCACTCTTGAGGATCTGTCTCTGTCCTGCTAAGATGGTCTGCTGGTTCATTTTGTACCCCTGGCAGGTAAACCACGTGGATTAGAGCCTTGTGCTTCAGGCACCATTCCCACACTCTCATAGCTTCCCTGCATAATGGGTAAGAGTGTGCACTGCCCTGCTTGTTGATGTAATACATCACTGCTTTGTTGTCCGTCTGAAGGAGATTGTTCTTGTGACAGAGTTTGTTCTTCAGGGCTCGGACTGCGTAGAGGATGGCTCTCATTTCCAGGACATTTATGTGAAGTTGGGATTTGCCCTGAGTCCACGTACCTTGGGTGTGGAGATCCTGGCAGTGAGCTCCCCACCCCATCAGGGACACGTCTGTGGTACTAGAGATCTGATGATCCAGAGGAGCAATGGGGGGGTATCCTTCCAGAAGGTTGTCCTCCTGCGACCACCAGGTGAATGACCTCTTCGGAGGTTCTGTCACTTTGATGAGAAAGGACTGCTGGTGAGTAGTTGGGGACCACTGAATACTGAGCATCCACTGAGAGGTTCTCGTGGAGACATGCTAGGGGTACAGTGAACACCGAGGATGCCATGAGACCCAGCATCCATTGCATCGAGATAGCTTGAACCGAGCTGTTTTCTCTGATGTGTCGGGCCATCTGTAAGATATCGCTCCTTCTGTCCTCTGGAAGAAAGGCTTTTGCACAGGAGGTGTCCAGAAGAGTTTCTGGGAGGGCTGCAACTGTGATTTGTTGAAATTTAGCAGGACTCCCATGGACATGAGGAAGTCTGACGCCATGGCTACAGTGTCCAGGGTTTCCTGTTTGGAGGGACTCGTTAGGAGCCAGTCATCCAGATATGGAAACACTTGTATTCCGGGTTTCCTGAGATGTGCCGCAAGTATTGCACAACACTTTGTAAAAACTCACGGCACTGAGGATAGCCCAAAGGGCAGGACTCTGACCTGATAGTGTTGACCCAGCGCCACAAACCTTAGGTACTTGTGGTGCTTTGGGTGTATAGGAATGTGTTGGTAGGCATCCTGCATGTCCAAGGAGGCTAGCCAATCATGCTGATGAAGCAAGGGTAATAGGGTCCATAGCGATATCATCTTGAACTTCTCCTTGAGAAGAACCTTGTTTAATTTTCTGAGGTCCAGAATGGGGCGCATGCCCCCAGTTTTCTTCAGGACCAGGAAGTAATGGGAGTAGAAACCTGTGTTTTGTTGGTCCAGCGGAATAACTTCTACTGCCTTGTTGTTCAGAAGGCCTTGTACCTCGGAAGCAAGAAGGTCTGACTGTATTGCTGACAGCCTGGGCTGTCATTTGGGGGGATGATTCGGTGGGGTTTCGGAAAGATTGAGCAAGTACCCCTCGCGGATTATCCGTAGGACCCATTTGTCTGATTGGTATGGATTTCCACTGGTTGTAGAACTGAGTCAGACGTCCTCCTACCTCTGAGGAAGAGTCCCCCTCGGACAATTGAGGTGGGACCTGGGCCAGAAACTCAGAAGGTGGCATTGGGCACTTTGGGGCCCTGTGTCTTCTGCTGCATTTTCTTTTGCAGCTGAGGATTGTGGTTTTTGTTAAAACCTCCTCTGCCTTTGTCCTGAAAGGACTGACGGTTGTGAAATTGATGCTTGTTGACACCCCCTCCCAAGAGGGGGCGAGTGTGGGTCGAGCCGTCTTAATGGCACACCTAGTCTTCTGTGTGGCCTCCAGAGCTTGCTCTGCCTGGGGTCTGAACAGATACATACCGTCGAAGGGTAAAGCCATGACCTGCTTCTGGGCATCATTCGTGAAGCCCGAAGGACGTAGCCAAGAGTGGCAACGAGTGCAAATGCCCACCACTGCTGCTCGGGAAGCAGTATCGAAAGCATCCATGGCTGCTTTAACCTGCTGATTGTTGGACTCGATACCCCTGGTTATGGTCTGAAGTAGCTCTGAATTAGTGTTCAACTCGGGCAGAGCTTCTACCATCTGTTTGAGCGAATGCCAAAGTACTTACTCATACTGGGAGAAATAGCCCTGGTAGCTGGCAATACGCATACCCAAGGTGGAGGCAGCAAAGACTCTCTTACCTAAGGTATCTATCTTGCAAGATTCTTTATTTATAGGCCGGGCTGCAGATGCCTGAGGAAGAATGGCATTATCATTCTCTGCTAGGACTACAATGGGATCAGCAAAAGCCTGTGAGGCCAATATGGGTCAATCCTTGGGAGGAGCATACTTCCTATCTATGGACTTAGCCACGGAAGGGATGAGAGTGGGATTGTTCCATACCATCTGAGAGAGGGTCTTGAAAGATGGTTGTACCGGAGGAGTTAAATCCATAGGGATCTCAGGGACATGTAGGTATTAAAAGGTATTAAAAGCTTCCCAATATCAATTTCTGTAGTCTGGAGAGAAAGGGTAGAATTTAAATTTTTCAGCAGAGACTTAAAAGAAAGATCTTTGACCACAGGCTCTGCAGCAGGATTGATCCCTGCTCCTTCAACATCATCACCCAGCCGAAGGTCTGGGTCAGGCTCAGAATCATCTCCTGACAGTCCTGGACAGAAAAAGAGTGAAAATCAGAATGAAAATAGGAGAGGAAGGAATCTGAGTACAGAACTCCTGAAGGCTGGACGGCACCACACCAAGCCCCGGGGCCGATGAGGAAAATGGTGCCAAACATAAGGGAGTTGGCGCCATCAGAAATAGCCCAGCACCTGGCACCGACAGAAGCCATGGCTCCAATAAAGCCCGTGGTGCCACGGATGGTGCCAACAGAGCCCCCAGCACTGTGCACGGTGCAGACAGAGCCCCCAGCACCACGTTCAGCACCAACAGAGCCCATGGCACTGTGCATGGCATCAACAGAGCCCACGGCACCACACACAGTGCCAAGGGTGTCCCAAGGTTCCAAAAACTATGATTTGAGGAAAAAGGAAAATTGGCAGGAGATAAAGGCATCGGTGTGGGCCCCTGCGCCGCAGCCATGTGAGGGGGAAAACACCTGAATTCAGAGTCGACGGTACTGAAGAAGGCGCCATGCAACTAGGAAGGTCCAACTGCCCTGTCCACTCCCTCAAATGGCCGGAAGGCCTCAGAGTGACCGGATCAGGCAGCTGGACCAACCTCCGAGCCCATTGCTCCATAAGATCTGCCCATTGGTGAAACTGCTCATTGGAAGCCCCTACAATAGGTGGGGATGAGCTTTGATGTCGAGGAGGTCGGCCACCAGAGACAGAAACCGGCGACTCCAGAGGAGGAGACTGGCGTTTGTCCCAAATGACTGACCGTCAATGCACAGACATACCAGAAGGCGACCTCGAGTGATGCCTTCTCTTTCTTGATTTGTGAACTAAAGAAGAACTCTAGGCCAAACAGTGCCAAGAATGGGACCTTTTCCTTTTATGCTTTCGGGGGGACTGCCCATCTCCCCAAGCATCGCACTGTCCGTTGGCAGACCAGACCCAGCCCCGGCTGACTGAACAGCTTTCATAAAGTCTCCCTACTGTCACCTGACCCGCTCATGGTCGACACAGTCAATGGAGGCTGAAGACTTCTTTCTTATAATAAGTAAAATTAAATATAATCAGTACTTATTTCAAAGATAAATGACAAAACAATAAACTGAAAACTATGCTGCTAGTTTGAAGTTTGACTCCTGGCGGGCAAGCGACGTCTTCACTGAAACACACTCGACGGCGGGAAAAAGGAACTGAGGCAGTTGGAGGGTTGACACCGAGATAGTCTTTACCACATGAGCCAGGGCTCGCGGTGCTGCTTCTTCACGGCTCCATCTCTGGCACTGGCCCTCTTGGAAAAAGTTTGCTCCCGCTGGGTTCTAGCGCCTCCGGTATAGATCCCATCAGTGTGAATGAGTGGTGTAGACTTTATGTCCAGGAAGATAAAATCATTCCTAAAGGACAAATGTCCTTTATGAAAGGTATATCTTGGAGGCTGCATGCCATATTGAGCTCCCTCTTTTAACTGTGCCGTAGTAATCAGGGTGTTAAGAAAATTAGAATCATTATATAATTTCTTGGTCTTCCCAGTTTTGCCCAACAAGGATAATATACAATTAAAGTCACCCCCAAATATAACTGTTTTAGTAATAAACGGACATGGCTGAATCAACTTCAACAACTCAGTCCATAAAGCTTTAGTTTGAGGGGCATATAAGTTTATCAACCGAAATTCTTGATGTTCAAAGTAAATATCAAGCAAAAGGGCTCATCCTGGGGTCAAATCCAATAGCCTATTGACAGAAATACCTGATACATTAAATAAAATTCCCACTCCTGAGCAAGAGTCCTCCCTTGATGGCCAAAAGAAAGAACCTCCAAACCATTCAGAAGAAGCCATAGCAATATCTCTTAAAGTATGCAAGCAGGTGTCCTGTAAAAAGAAAACATGAGAATTAAAATCACGCAAAATGGCAAAGGTTGTTCTTTTATTAGTATTTAAGGAAGCCAAAGAAAAGTTACAAGACATGACGGATATGCCAGACAAAAGTTAACGATCCATCTTGGCAGGCTTTTTCATCTTAACTTTCTTTTTTTCGGTTTGTTTTGAATCCATAGATGCCAGGTCTGTATCTGTGGTCATATTCAGTTGAGAAGACGCAATAAAAGAAGTATCAGATTCTTCATTGGTGTCCCCCCATGTTTTCCATTTAGCCAGTACTGAAAATTTTTTGTCCAGCGGAATAACATCTTGCTGAACTAATTTGAGTGGAGGATGTTCAGCATGAGACTTGTGTCTGGCACCACTTCTAGGTAGTTGTTTGTCCCGATGCAAAGGGGGTGGAGGGAGCATGTCACTGCCTGTAGGATCAGAAAGCTGCACAGGGCCCTCAGCTTCCACCAGAGGCTGAGGAGGTACAAACATAGAAACATAAACTTTAATGGCAGATAAGGACCACTTGGCCCATCCAGTCTGCCCATTTCCCTACCTATTGGATAAGCTGCAGATCCTAGTTAACCAACAGCCTACTTCCTCCTACCCCCACTAGAATTGCTATGCCTTTACCATGCATTCTTGAATCTCCCCACTGTTTTTGACCCTATGACCTCCTCAGGAAGGCTGTTCCATGCATCCACCACCCTCTCTGTGAAAAAATACTTCCTCACCTTGCCCCTGAGCCATCCCCACTCTATCTTCAAATTGTGCCCCCTTGTTCTTGCACATCTAATTTTCTGAAAGATGCTACCCTCCTGGACTTTGTTGATTCCCTTGAGGTACTTAAATGTTTCTATCATGTTCCCCCTCTCCCTCCTTAAAGATAGGTGTTCATCTTGCTCCGTTTCCACTTGCCCTGGGGGTTCTGGCACTGCAGTAATTCTCTCCAGTACTATCACTGGGCCATCAACTGTGCTGTAGGAGGTGGATGAGTTTCCATGCTAGGTGCCATGGTTAGTTGAGCAACACTTCCCTCAGCAGAATCCAAGCTGTGAGTAGGAGTGGGACCCTCTGCAGCTATGGACGTACTACTTCATTCTGATGTCTGTCCAGCTGTATGGCACTCCTGAGCTCTAGACACTACGTCTTCATGCTCGTCTCCTTCTGTAGAGAGCTGATTATGTGCAGCCCAAGGGAAGTTCCTAAAAGTATGTCCAGTTTCATTACACATGTTGCAGCTAATTGGATTATGGCAACCAGTACCAATGTGGCCAATTCCCCCACACAGGGAGCATTTCATTCGGTCGCAGGTGTTGCTCAAGTGTGTATAAGCTCCACAACGAAAACAAAATTTGGGCAGCCCTGCATAACAAAATAAAGCCTCTGTCCCAACCCAAGTAAACGCAACTAGGCAAATGTTGGATGGTCCCATTCATTTGGGGCAGAAGAACCCTAATTCTCCACCCCCTGTCCATAACTGCTTGGAATCCATGATGGGGTCAGAATTCCCTTAAACAATATACTTAGATCTCAGCCAATGCAGAATGTCAGAAATGCAGACCCCCTCATTTTTAAACAGAACAGTAATCACTTTGAAAGTTGCTTTTGTCAAAGGAAAAACAAAACAGGAGACCACAATGGGGTATATCTGATGTCTTGGTATCTAAGCCAGAAAGTTTCCAAGCCTGTGGCTGTTTTGAAACTGGCATCAAAGATAGGATCGCCAGAAGTATGGATCAGGGTGTAAATATTACTAGCCTGAAACTGCAGGTTGATTTTCAACAGTTGTTTCCTCACATAGATCCTGTCAGGAAAGACCTCTAACCCCCTCTATAGAAACATAGACTTTGACAGCAGATAAGGACCGCTTGGCCCACCTAATCGACTCATTTCCCTACCTAGAGGAGAAGCTGCAGATCCTATTTAACCAACAGCCTATTTCTTCCTACCCCACCAAAAAAAATTGCCTTATGTCTGTCCCATGCATTCTTGAATTCTCCCACAGTTTTAGACCCCACAACCTCCTCAGGAAGACTGTTCCACGCATCCACTACCCTCTCTGTGAAAAAATACTTCCTCACATTGCCCCAGAGCTGTCCCCCCTCAATCTTCAAATTGTGTCCCCTTGTTCTTGCACATCTCTTTTTCTGAAAGGTGCTACCCTCTTGGACTTTGTTGATTCCACTGAGGTACTTAAAAATTTCTATCATGTCCCCTCCCCCCTTTCCTCAAGGGTATATATATTTAGCTCCTTTAGTCTCTCCTTGTATGGCTTCTTTTGCAGACCCTGCACCATTTTAGTTACCCTCCTCTGAACTGCCTCCATTCTTTCTATGTCTTTGTGGAGATGGGGTCTCCAGAACTGGAAGCAGTACTCCAGATGGGGTCTCACTAACTGTCTACAGGGGGGGATAAAAACTTCCTGTTTTCTGCTGGTGATGCCTCTCCCTATACATCCTAGTATCCCCCCAGCCCTCCCAACCGCCTTCTCACACTGCTTGCCAACCTTAAGGTCATCTGATATGATTACCCATAGGTCCCTTTCCATTTTGTTATTGTTACTACCTCCCCCCCTCCCAAATTGTGTAATCTTCCCCTTGGGTTTTGTTTCCCAGGTGCATTATTTTGCACTTCTTTGCATTGAATCCAAGCTGCCATATTTCTGACCATTCCTCTAATCTTGCCAAGTCCCTTCTCTTCCTTTCCACGCCTCCTTGTGTATCAGGCCTGTTGCAGATCTTTGTGTCATCTGTAAAGAGGCATACTTTTCCTTCCAGTCCCTCTGCAATGTCACTTAGAAAGACATTAAAAAGGACTGGACCCAGTATTGAACCCTGCGGTACCCCACTAGTAACCCCTCTTTCTTCAGAGTGGACTCCATTTACAATTACCTTCTGTGTCCCATTGTCTAGCCAGTGTTTTACCCAGGCTACCACCCTGGGACCCACTCCCAGGCTGGTTAATTTCACTATTAATCTTTTGTGTGGGACTGTGTCAGATGCCTTGCTAAAGTCTAGGTAGGCCTTGTCCACAGCCCCTCCCTGGTCTACTACTTTGGTCACCCAGTCAAAGAAATCAATTAGATTCATCTGACATGACCTTCCTACTGTGAACCCATGCTGCCTTGAGTCATGTGCCCCACTGGCCTCTAGGTACTCAACAGTTCTTTCCTTCAGAAGTGATTCCATCACTTTCCCTACCACAGAGGTCAAACTGTCAGGCCTGTAGTTTCCCGCCTCTGTCTTGGTCCCACTTTTGTGAAGGGGAATCGCATCTGCCTTCCTCCAGTCCTCAGGTACCACCCCATCCTCCCATGATTTGTTAAAAAGGGTAGTCAGTGGTGTCACTAGTTCTCTGCTTAATTCTTTTAGAATTCTGGGTGAATTCCATCTGGCCCCATTGCTTTGTCCACCTTCAGTTTTAGGAGTTTTTCAGAACCCTTTCTTCTGTGAAAGGACTGGGATAGACCTCTATCCAGAGTGCTTCTGTTAATTGGATTAGGCACCTCCCCCACCTCCTCTTTTGTGAATACTGAACAGAAGTATTCATTCAGTATCCCTGCTTTTTCACTGTCCCTCTCTGCCCACCCACCGTCCATTCTATTCAGCCTCACTATCCCTCCCTTTGTCTTTCTACACTCCCTGATATACCTATAAAAGGTTTTATTACCCTCTTAACCGAGTTGGCTATCTTTTCCTTAGTTTGGGCCTTTGCTATTCTGACTACCCTCCCTGCTTCCTTCTGCCTTAACTGGTACAGTTCTCTGTCCTGCTCCTTCTGTGTTTCCTTATACTTCCTAAATGCTAACTTTTTCTCCCTAACCTTCACCGCCTCCTCTTTTGAGAACCATAGTGGCTTTTTCTTTCGTTTTGATTTGTTTATTTGCTTTATACTTAATCTGGACTACATTTTTGTTGTTTGGCAGGTTCAGGGGGCATGAAATAAACCAGCATATGTCCTGGAAGGTGGAGGGCCTGTATCAGTATAGGAAGTACTAGGTCTGGTTGGGAATGCTAACTGCTCAGTCATACGGTGGGGGGAGACACCCCACCTGATGTGGTCTTCAGGTGCCTGGGGTGGAAGAAGTGGTTCTTGGGCTGCTGGAGGGTGCTCTCCACAGGTTGTAGCACCACCTGAAGTCCCAACTGTATTAGTGTCAGTCAGAACCAAGTTCAGGTTCTGAGTAAGTTCTAGAGAGGAAGGTAAATGGAGGGGACTCAGGCTCTCAGAGGAAAGCACAGGCTCAGGAGATCCCAGCCAGCTAGCAGGCACAGGGCCCAGAGAAAGCCAAGGTCATTGAGCCGGGCCTTTAACCCAGCCTGCTTGTTCCAGAGCCTCAGCAATAGTAAGCCCTGATGCTGAAACATTGTTATCAAACAGCATTATCATCGGACATAACTGTATCTGTTTCTGCTGAAATGGTGACAAAATCTTCTCCCTCCATTTAAGAACCTACAGCGATCTGTACCCGAGAAGAACCATGACAGGCCATTACAGGAGGAGGGCCCGTAACAGTGGCCTGCCCTTGATCATACACACAGTTGGTTCTTTCACCTGAGTGCATCAGTGCACACACTGGCAAGTCCAGTTTCTGAACTGGCTCCTTAATAGGTAATTGACTAACATTATCCACATCATGAAACTGCTGTCATGGATGTAAAAGAGGAAAGTCTTGCATACCTGTATTTTGAGCTCTGGAGGCCCCTTCCACCATCCTCCCCGAACTTGTACCACTACTTCAGGGATAGACTGTAATCCAGAAAAAAGGCCATTCTCGGTTTATGCCCCTCCAGTCTCGGGGCCGTCCACACACTGAGCGATAGGAATCTGCAAAGCAATGTTCTGAACAGGGGAATCATCCATAGCAGTATCCTGCTCAGATGGAAGAATATCCCTTTTCTACTGTTGTGAATGAGCCATTATAGAGATGCCTTTAGTGCAGACCATCTCCTGAGCTGGCAGCAGCACTGTGGCAGATGGAAATAGTCCCTGGGCAGAGTGACAAACATCCTTTGCCTCATCTTGCTGTCAGCCCCCATCCCAATGTTCCAGAGGCACAGTGTTCCTTTTTCCATGCAATAAAAATTCCTGCCATGCAATTACTTCAACAAGCTGAGGATGTTTCCCTTCCAATTCCAAAAACAAATCATCTTCCTCATCTTGCACAGCCTTCTGTGCATCCAACAGTCACAGACGGCCCCTCCGATGTAGAAGCCGCAAATCTGTCGAAATAATCCATATTGGAATCCTGTTGCATGGAAGCAGGAGGGGAGGCCATCCCCCTTGCTCCCTCCACCTCCATCTTGATACGGACTCTGGCGGCTGCCATCTGGAAATGGGACAACAGTACTCCCTACCCAAGAGTAGGGGAATTTCCCCAGTGTCCTGGCCAAATTTCCCCCATTCACTAAAAATGCCACCAACAGCTTTATCTGGTTCAGTGTCGGTTGGCATCCATCTGTATTCCCCCTCTCCCAGGACAAGGCTGAAAATAGGCAGAATTGTCTAGTCCTCCTTTCCCAGTCAACAAAAACTAATAAATAAAATGTGGTAAATAATTGAGGGAACGGTCAAGGGTGACTCTAAGGTAGGAGAAAGAGGTGACTAAGGGAACTGGAGTACTATCATGGTAAGCAGTGGATAACTGGGCAGAGCATAGCCTCAGTCTGGAGGGTGTTCTGAACAGCATTGATTGTGTTTTGGTCACATTAAAAAATAGTTTGTTATGGGACTGCCAATTATGCACAGACTGAAGGTCTGCCAGACAAATCTAATAGATTTCTTTGACTGGGTGACCAAAGTAGTAGATCAGGGAGTGGCTGTGGACATGGCCTACCTAGACTTTAGCAAGGCATTTGACTCAGTCCCACACAAAAGATTAATATACAAGTTAGCCATCCTGGGAGTGAGTCCCAAGATGATAGCCTGGGTAAAGAATTGGCTGGAGAATAGGACACAGAGGGTAATAGTAAATGGAGTCCACTCTGAAGAAAGGGGGTAACTAGTGAGGTACTGCAAGGTTCAATATTAGACCGGTCCTCTCAATGTCTTTGTAAGTGACATTGCAGAGGGACTGGAAGGAAAAGTATGTCTCTTTGCAGATGACACTAAGATCTGCAACAGAGTTGATGCACAAAGGTGGGGTAGAAAGGATGAGAAGGACTTGGCAAGGTTAGAGGAATGGTCAAATGTATGGCAGCTTAGATTTAATGCTAAGAAGTGCAAGTAATGCACCTGGGAAACAAAACCCAGGGGAAGAGTACACAGTGGGGGTGAGACACTAACAACAACAAAAATGGAAAGGGACCTGGGATAGTCATATCAGATGACTTAAAGGTGGGCAAGCAATGTGAGAGGGCAGTAAGGAGGGCTGGGGGGATACTGGGATGCACAGGGAGAGGCATCACCAGTAGAAAACAGGAAGTTGATATCCCTCTGTACAGACAGCTGGTGAGACCCCATCTGGAGTACTGTGTGCAGTTCTGGAGACCAAATCTCTGCAAGGACATAGACAAGATGGAAGCTGTCCAGAGGAGGGCAACCAAAATGGTGCAGGGTCTGCACCGGAAGACATGTGAAGAGAGACTAAAGGAGCTTAATATGTATAGCCTCGAGGAAAGGAGGGACATGATAGAAACTTTCAAGTACCTCAAGGGAATCAACAAAGTCCAAGAGGGTAGCATCTTTCATAAAAAGAGGTGTGCAAGAACAAGGGGGCACAATTTGAAGATGGGGGAGGCTCAGGGTAATGTAAGGAAGTATTTTTCACGAGAGGGTTATGGATGCATGGAACGGCCTTCCGGACGAGGTTGTGGAGTCAAAAACAGTGGTGGAATTCAAGCATGCATGGGACGGCCATAAGGCAATTCTAGGAGGTGGGGGTAGAAAGAAGTAGGCTGCTGGTTAACTAGGATCTGCAGCTTATCCATTAGATAGGGAAATGGGCAGACTGGGTGGGCCAGGCAGTCCTTATCTGCCATCAAATTTTATGTTATGTTTCTATGTTTAGGTTGGAAGTAAGGTACTGATTAATACTGATGTTCCTTGAGCTAGTGTAGAGGACCAGGTTATCTGCACGACACAGCACCATGATAAGTGTTGTCGGGAGGTCAAGGGGTGAACGTGGAAGGGTGCAGTCAGGTACAGGGTATCAGTCAAGGCCATGTTATAGGCCTCCACACCGCCTCTGAACCCTGAGCACAAGCAGGCTGAGATTTAGAGTTACACATCAAGTGGAGAACACTATAATACCATTTCTGGATGTGCTTCTAGAGGGGCAGATGGAAAATACGTTCAAACCAACAATTTCAGAAGGAGACAGCTTGTAACTCCTATTTACATTACAGCAGAGCTCAACGTAATAAATTAAAACAATCAATCCCGTTTAGCCAGATGCTGTGTTTAAGGAAAAATTGAAGTACGGTGAATGATTTTGAACTGCAATCTGGGGAAATGATGGAGTACTTTTTAGAAAGGGGTTACAGCTAAAGGTTAGCAGAAGAAGCTAGAAAGAAACTGAAACTAAAAGAAAGAAAAGATTTGTTATCTATAAAAGAATCAATACGTAATCAGCAGGAACTCATAACTTTTAAGTATTGAGTACTACTCTGTATCAAGTAAAATAGGAAAGGTGGTACGCAAGTACTGGCCCATACTTACAAATGACCTGAGATCCTTGGCAGTGTTTGTTACCAAACCATGCATTTCATATAGAAGAGCCAGAAATGTAAGGGATTTCATGGTACAAGTTGTAATATATGTCAATATACTAATGAGACAATTTTTTTCTTTTTTAATTTCTATTTATCTCGCCTCCATCCCTTCCAGTTCTGCATCATCAGGAGGCACCAATGGAGTCCACTCCTGCTACCTGCCTTACCTGTACTGGCTCATTCCCCCCATCCTGCTGCGGTTTACCCCCGGGCAGGGACAAGGTGGGGCAGGAACACCCCGAACAATTCACTTGTCTCGTCGGGCTCGAGGCAGTCAGGCAGGTGGGAGCACATTGGGGCCATACTCAGCGCTCTGTCTCCCTGGAGCTAGAGAGTGTCTTTCCTCCTCTCTACAGACATCACTTGCCCTGATGTCAAGGTGCCTAGTACAGACGTTGTGACATTCTCCCCTCTGTGTCGGCTTGGTGCTTGCTATGCTCCAGACTTCTGCCTGGGGCCAGTCAAGTGCCGAGTCGCTAACCCCCTCCCTCCCTGGAGAAGATGAGCTGTCCCTGGGATGCTCAAGCCTTCTCCCCCAGCTGGCCCTCCATCTTCCGGGCTCGTTCCCGAACCTGGGTCACTGCTGTCGCAAGCAGAAATTCAACAGCTGCACCAACAGGCCGGCTGAGACAAATGTTTTTATATGTCCAGTGACAACCAAGAAGTGCAGTATAAATGAATGTATTACCTGCAGAACGACGTATGTAATCTATGGAATTTACATGTCCATGTGACAAATTATATATTGGAATGACTAAGCGTCCATTGAAGAAACGTATCCAAGAGCATGTAAGGAACATATTTAATGTCAATAGTCCTCTGGGGGTACATTTCTGAGATGTACACATGCGAATTCAAAAGGTTTAAAGTTTACGGGATTAGAATGTGTAGGAATGGAAAGAAAACAATTTCATTGGATGTTAAGTTACCCCAACTTGAAACTGCTTGGATATGGAGACGAAAAGAGTTTGAAACCTAAAGGACTGAATGATATATTTAAGCAATAAGGCATGACAGGGTGTGTGTTACTGTGTAATAACGTCACTCCTGGGGTGGGTCAAAGCACGAGGTGAAGCCAAGTGCTTTCACCACCCCAGGAGTGACGTTCTTGCACAATAACACACATCCCTGGAGTACCTTATTGCTATTATACAATGGCTAATTTTTTTATGATACAGGAAAAAAGAAAAATATATATTTTTGGGGCTTTTTTGAAAATTTTTCATGTGTGGAAGTACATGTTTTAAAAAAAAAAATCCACAATTTCTGTTTTGCCCACTAGATGGTGCTGTGAGCATATGCTGCCTTCTGTTTCCCTGCCTACAGGTTTCTCTCTGTCGTCACACACAACACTGTGTTGTCACAGTGGTAAATCGTGGCTCTAGCTTGTCACCTTGCCACTCTAACTTTTTTAAAATCTGTTAGAAATGAAGCCTTTAAAAGTGGGGTCATTTATTTTGTTGACTAGAAAGGCTGGATGCCGAGCCGATCGACGAATGCAGCGGACCTCCGGCACATTCGGGAATGCAGCTACTCAGGGCTCTGCTGTGTGTGAGAAAAGCCGATTGCAGGTACGGCTTTGAATTTCTTTTATTTTTATTTTTTTTATTTCTCGTGGTGTGTAAAACATGGATGTGTGCCCTCAGAGTCAAGGAACGAGTGTGGGCTGTAGTGTACACGCTCTACAACAGCTGCAATTATGAGTGAGTTGTGACGCTTCAGGGCACTGTCACTTTCCCGGTGGCTTGCGTGAGGAGGGAGGGGGGGATTTCTGTCTGTTCTGCGGTCACTTGTGTGCCTGGACTTCATACAGTGATGTTATGTAAGCTATAATACCCGACAGGGTGGGCATTATTGAGAAATACTGGACTGCCCAGGGGTGTAATGAGGCCCGATGCCTCAGGCGGAGGGCCTTATAGCCCCTGGAAGGTCCAGTATTTCCATAATGCCCACCCTGGAGGGTATTATTGCACTTATAAAATGGCCATGTAACTACATCTTTGTGAAATGTGAAAATAAAGAGGAAATGAGTGTGAAAACTGTTCAAAACACTGTTAAAAACAGTGCTCATTGACAAAGTAGTGCACCAGCTGTTCTAGATGCTGTTACTCCTCCCTGCAGTGCTGTTCTGGTTTCCTGAACCCACACACACACAAACACAGGCAGATTGTCCATGACCTTTGACCTTAGTGGAAGTGAATGCTGCTGCCTTTTCGTAGTAATTTGTGGTATGGGTAGAGGTTGTTTCTGCAGCTTGTGGAAAAGTTGGACTTCTTAAGCAACGAGTAATGGAAAGGGAATGGAGAGCGGCAGCGGGACGAGCTTTGACCGAAGCGGTAATGTGTGTCTTGTTGTTTTTTTTTAAATGCCACATGCTGGATGAAGCTGACGCGAATGTCGGTTTCGGGAGTACGGATTGCGAGAACGGCGGTCAGGAGGCTGGTGTCATTGTGTGTTTTCAGTCTTCTGACCGTAAAATGAGAGGACTGCAGTCTTCCTTTTTATTTATTTTTTGTGTGCTGTTGAGGTAAAGTGTGTGTGTGGGATAGTTGTCTCTCGCTAAGCGAGAGAAAAACATGGTGGGGATTTTAAATTTCTTAGCTGCCTTCAGCCAATGAGGAAGTAGGCTGGGCAGCAGGGTACACTGAAAAGTGGATTTTGGTGGCACTTGTTTTTAGCTGGGCATCTATTGAGAAATAAATGCCCAGCTTGGAGGCAGTGTCAGCCAATCAGAGGTGAGAATCCCTTCTTGCCATTTTATAATGTTCAATAACATCACTGTCCAAGGCACACACTGACCAGTCAGGGAACCAGAAATTTTCTTGCCATTGTACAATAGATCTTAAACTGTATCTGTAAACAAGTTGCAAGGATCTTGCTGTATAGTGTATTGTATTAATCTAGAGTTTTAAATGTACTGTCGTCTCCCAAATCTGTTATATGATCAATTGTTTTTGAAAAAGGAAAAATAATGTACCATGAATGGTTTTAATGTTGCTGTGTATCATTTCTTGTAGTTCTGTCAAAAGGAAAATTAACATTGTAAAGAAGTGTATTATTCAGCCATTGGACGTGAATTGGATAAGTGGATGGGGACCTTCTGAAATGTATACAACATAAATCAATTACTGGAGAAACAAGATCATTGGGACATCAGAATATAATGAACAGTAACAAATTATTGTGAAAGATTTTTTACAACTGAATCGGACTGAGAAATATTGATTACCATTATAAGTCCTGAAAATATGTTTAAAATGAACAAAAAAAAGTTGTTTTGCATATTTCATCTGGTTTTAGCTACAAGTAAATTGATGTAGTTAAACATCAGAAAAACTTTATTGGTAAATCTTGTGAAAAATGAGGATTGTGATCTGCTGCTATACTAACTATAGAATAAGTGAATGAATTAGTGAATAGTATTGGTCCCAAATAGCTGTAATTTAATTAAGGTGACGGTTTTTAGTATTATTAAATTAAGTGAATTTTCACGGGCACTTTGGGGTATTTATGTAACTAAGGGGTCTCTGAGACAACACCCTCTGAGGAAGGCTTGTGGGTTAGTTGGTGGCTGGCTGGTCAGTTGGTCTGGGGTAGATCAAAATATGTATGTATTATGTGTGTGTTCATTTTAAATCATCTTGATGTGCTGAATCATCTCGTATGTTTGCAAGTTGCACAATACTGTCATATATTTGCACAATAAAAAAGGCTTGACTATATAGCTGCACAGATTTTGTGTTTATATGAGCCTGACCTTTACCTGTTGCCCACCTTCCATTTATGTACGCACAAAAATAGCTGCTATTTAATTTTTGAAGTCCTAACCTGGACTCATTTAGGTGAGGCACCCTCTCCTGGTACAGTGCGCAGTTTTTTTCTTCTGTGAGGAAAATTCTGAGACATTCAGTGACTCCCGGAGATGGCAAGGCTCCAATTTATTTCTCGGATGACACCGGATAGTCTCTGTAGTTGCAGTTAATTTAAAGGGAGCTCCACAGAGGAACTCAACTGCACGACGATCCAACTAATGGACCGGATCAGCCTTGAACACCATAATGTCAAGTCCGAGTGAGAAGACTAGGTCCAGAATGTGGCCATGTATGTGCATCTTAGAGGTAACCACCTGAGTCATCAACTGAAGGAGCTCTTACTCAAAATGACAGGATTCATTGTCGATCCAGGCATTAAAATCCCCCCGGACCAAAATCCTAGAGGACTTCAACACCTGCTCAGCGATGAAGTCTGCCAGCTTCTGCAGGAAAAGACTACCACCCCCAGAGGCCAGTAGATGAGGAATATCCTGCCATTGACTCCCAAGGTGCACTTCAAAACCATACATTCAAAGTACTCCAATGTATACCCCACACAGTTAGGTATCTTTTTGTATTGAGGCCACTATAGGTGTCTCCTTTAGTCTGCTTGGGAATTACTCAGCATTCGTGTAAATTTGCTTTTTAATGTCTATACCTAGGCATTGATAAAGGGCCATTTCAATTTGCAGCCATAGTGAGGTACATTGTCTGTCATGGGGTGATGGGAGGGTCCTGTAACCATTGTAAATATTTACTACAACTCATTGCCAGGTAGTACAGGTGTAATCAGACAGCTTTAAACCACCCTGCAGCTTAGGGGCAACAAGCTTGTGATAAACCTCTTCATACTGCTTCCCCATCCCACAGGAATTTGTAGATGGAGCTGTGTAGGGGAGTGAACCACTTCCTGGGAATGGACACGTTCAGCATGCTCATGGGGTGCAGGCCCCTGGGTAGTGAGTTCATTTTTATCAAGTTTATCTTCCCCCAGAGGGTAAGGGGGAAGTGGCCCCATCTGTCCAAGTCCTTTTTTTAACTGTCCAATCAGCAGGACCAAGTTTGTAGTAATCATATCCTTGGGGTTCCTCGTCACCAGGATGCCTAGGTATTTCAGTTTATCCTTCTGTCACTTAAGCCCCCATGCTGATATGTCATGTTTCTAAACTCTGGCAATGAGGTACATGACCTCTGTCATGGTGACGTTTAGCTTATAATTGGACAGCTCACCAAATTCCGATATAACCTGAAAGGCATGAGGCAGAGATATTACAAGATGAGTGATGTGTTGTAAGATATCAACCACGTAAACAGAAACTTGATATTCTGTGCCTTTTGATCTTTATGCCTGTAATATGAGGTATTTGTTTCAGTTTTAAAATCAGAGGTCCTAGAAACAGGTTGAACAATAATGGGGATAATGGACACCCCTGCTTACCCTTATACAAGCCAAAGGAAGTAGATTTTACCCACTGCAGAATATCTGCACAGTAGGGTGTGTATGTAGGAATTGTACCCATTTGATAAGCTTAGCAGGGATACCATACTTAGTTAAAGCTATGAATAAGAATCCCCAGTATAACCTATCAAATGATCTTACTTCGAGAGGGCTCTTGCAGTAGGTAATTACATATAGGACTGACGGCAGGCAGCAGGACCCCAAGGAAAATTTTTTAGCTAGCAATCTCTGGTGAGGGACCACCCCCCACGTCAGGTGACCAGTGTCAGGAGACATTGGTATAAAGGGGTGGTCCCTCACTCCCGCCTTCCAGTTCTTTACCACCGTTGGCTTATGCCAGCGCCTCGCAGAAAAGATCCCTGCTCGTCAGGCTCCGTCGGTATTTTAACTGACTATTTTCAATTTTTTTCTTATTCTTTGTCAGGTATCCATGGGTGTATGTCGTCCCCTACACCCTCCGAGCACAAAAACAAGTGCGACTCATGCGGCACCCAACTCCCACACAAGAACAGCCATTCCCTGTGCCTTTTTTGCCTAGGCCCCGACCATTCAGTGGAGAAGTGCCAGCACTGCCTCAGCTTTAATGTGGCCACCTGGAAAAGGCGGCAGCAGTCCCTTGAAGCCCACATTTTGAAAAAGAAAATGAGCTCCATGGAGAAAGAACTGAAAAAAAGCTTCGGCAGGTGTCGACTTCCCCTGAAGGTCATCGCAGGAAACAGGATAAAGAAAGGCACTGGGACAAGGGCTCCTCTCCCACTGCATCTTCTTTGGGAGTCGCACATGCAACAGGTAACATCCCCAGGGGAACCGCTCAGGACGACCGCCTTAGAGACTTCTAAGGCGGCATCGGCCTGCCCGCTTTGGCTTTGGGCCCTTTGGGTACCCGAATCTGGAGCCTCCGTCCTGGTAAAGCCGTGGTTCAAACAACATGAAGTCTTGCTGTATTCTGACATATGCAGTTAGGTCCTGCCTTTCAACTGTCCCGGAGAACAAAGAGTTAAACTTTCCATATCCAGCATGGAATGTTCACCGCAAGCTCGGTTGAAGCCCCTGTCTGCTGTCGTTTAAACTCCAACCGTCAGATTATTTACTCTGCCTCACTGAACAGTCGCTCTGGAGATTTCTCCTTTGCTCGGTTCAACAAAGTCAGTTGAAGTGTCGTTTTTTCGCTCGGTTTCTACCAAATTCCTGTTACCGATCAGTCGGTTCAAGTCTCTGTCTATGGTACCATGAGTACTAGATAGGTTTTCTGTGTAGTTTCTGTGTGGAACTTGTAAATTGTGGATCGGTTCGGCTGAACCGATCAGTTTTCAGGTAAAAAGGTTTGTGATTTACTTAGAGTGTGGTAATCAGTCCGTATCGGTTCTAAAAAAACAGATTTTATTACGCTTTTTTCCAAGACTCAGACACGGTCAGGAACCGATAGGGAGTCTTGCCTATGGATTGCTGAAAAAGGGTAAGTTTTGGTTAGGATTGGCCATGTCTGAGAAACCCAAGAAAAAAACCGGGCCCACTGGGTTTCAACACTGCAGTGTGTGTGGGGAAATCTTTGCCAAGGCTGATCCACACACCACCTGTGTTTATTGTCTGGGGTTTGACCACCTCGATTCAGACTGCCAAATTTGTAAGAATTTTCCCAAATCTACCCTGGAAAAGAGATTAGGTAGACTGAGGGAAAGGGAGGCCGAGAAGTCCGCTGACCCGGATGGCCAGCCCGGTTCAGTTCCAACCATACCAGGAGGAGTGCCCTCCGACCAGGGCGATATTTCTTCGGGCAAAAAAAGAGCCGATTCTGAGGAGTCTGTTCCGGTAAAAAGAAAAGATAAATTGTCTGGTTCAGACCCAGAAATTCATACTCCGACCGCCGATGAGATAGCCAAGGCGATAAGGATAGTGCAATCGCTTACTTCGGTTCCAACCGAACTGGCACCATCAAGCAGGGGTTCGGTTCGGTCGGTTCTCCCGGTTCCGGATTACACTTTGGAAGAATTTTATGAACCGGAGGAGGAAGGAAAGTATGAGGATGATGATAATGGTGATTATGAAAGTCTGGATGTGCCTATTGACCCGGACATCTCCCCAGACAGACCTTCAGGTGTTTCTCCTCCTAGGCTTTCTGAGTCCCCTTCTCACTTTATGTTTTACAAAAAAGTGGCTGAGACCCTCCAGCTTCCTGTGGAGGAAGCAGTAGAGGATCAGGAGGAGCCTGATTTTGTTGAGATGATGGACATCCTAGAGTCCAGGAGACTGTCTGTTCCCCTCCACAAATCCTTTGGGAAACACACACACAAAATTCTTAAGACTCCTAATTCCATACCTCCTGTGGACAGACGAATGGACAAGAGGTATTCTCTTTCAGGCTCAAACACAGAGTTCCTTTCCCAGCAATGCAGCCATGTTGGTGTAGTGCAGGCTGCTGCCTGTGATAAGGCAAATATCCCCTTGGCATCACACCCCCTAGACAAGGACTCCAGGAAGATTGATGCCATGGCAAAGAAACAGTACATGGCGGCATCTTTGGGACTGAGGCAGGCTAACTATATGGCCTACACAGCTAGATACCAGAAGTCCAGATGGGACACTGTGCTGGCTCTGGCTAAACAGGCCCCTGACCAGCTTGCCAAGTAGCTGGAGCAGGTGGCTGCAGATGGGATTGAGGCATCCAGAGTACAATTTCATGCTGCTGTGGACTCCAGTGATGTTTCATCAAGAGTCATGGCTACATCTGTGGCTCTTCGGAAGATGGCTTGGCTTAGATGTACTAGCCTATCACAGGATACCCAGGCTAAGGCCATGGATTTCCCTCTTATTGGTAATTCTCTGTTTGGGGATCAGACAGAGAACTACATGAAAAAGATGGACGAGTACAGGACCACTTACAGGAGTGCTCAGGCCAAAGAAAGGCAAGCTACTCCTCAAAGGCAGCAGTCCAGGGGCAGGGGCAGGGGCAGGGGCAGGCCTTTCCAAAGGCCTTTTAACCAAGCTCAGGCCTCCTCTTCTTACTCTCAGAGGGGGTTCTTTAGAGGGAGAGGCAGACGGGGGATGAGCAGGCCTGAATCCACCCCTCAGCCTAAAGCCCCTGCCAAGCAGACACCCTGATGAGTCTGCCCGGGCCGATTCTCCCATACCAGTAGGGGGCAGGCTGGCTTACTTTGTCCAGGACTGGAAGTCTCTAACATCAGACAAGTGGGTCCTGGAAGTAGTAAGCCAGGGACTGGTTCTCAGCTTCAAAAAATTTCCCAAGATGAGAACTTGATCCTTTCCGCCTGCAAATCCATCAGAGACTCTTGCCTTAGAGGCGGAGGTTTCTTCCCTCCTAGCTCTCAGAGCTATAGAGAGGGTTCCCACCCTACACAAGGGAAAAGGATCGTACTCCAGGTACTTCCTAACCCCAAAAAAGACAAGAGAATGGCGGCCCATCCTGGACCTAAGATATCTGAACAAACACCTTTTAAAACCAAAGTGCAAAATGGTGACTCTGAGAATAATCCTTCCCTCTCTACGGCCAGGGGACTGGCTAGCCTCCCTGGACCTCAAAGATACCTATTTTAACATTCCCATCAGGTGCTCCCACAGAAAGTAACTCAGGTTTGAGTTGCCCTCAGGCCACTATCAATTCAGAGCAATGTCCTTTGGCCTAACATCAGCCCCAAGGGTTTTCACAAAGTGCCTGGCAGTAGTGGTTGCTTTCCTAAG
The DNA here is from genome assembly GCA_016271365.2 of Neoceratodus forsteri. Lineage (NCBI taxonomy): Eukaryota > Metazoa > Chordata > Ceratodontiformes > Ceratodontidae > Neoceratodus > Neoceratodus forsteri. Next base: position 1,072,434,086 of record CM057454.1, on the reverse strand, counting down.
GAGAAAAAAGATCTCCATCTTCCCATACTTGGATGACTGGCTCATAGTAGGTCAGTCTCAAGACCAAGTCAAGTCACATTTGCAAATGACTCAGCAAGTGCTCACTTCCTTAGGATTCCTTCTCAACCTTCCAAAGTCAGTTCTCGAACCAGTACAGCTTCTCACCTTCATAGGGGCAGAGCTGGATACAATAAAGGCAAGAGCCTTCCTTCTCCTGGAAAGGGCAAGGACCCTTATGGAACTGGCCTCTTCATTCACCCTGCAGGTGTCTTGACCAGCAAGGCATTTCCTTCAGCTGCTGGGCCACATGGCAGCTTCCACAGCAGTGGTCCAAGGAGCAAGATTCCAGATGAGGGACATTCAGTTCCACTTAAGAGCCTTCTGGTCCCAAAGAAAGGATTCCCTTACCAAACTAGTCCCAGTGACTCGAACCCTGATCCAGGCCTTGCAATGGTGGCAGGATCAGGACAATTTGAGACAAGGGGTTCCTTTTGTCACTCAGTCTCATTCAGTGATATTCACCACAGATGCTTCCCTGCTGGGCTGGGGAGCCCATCTGGGGGATCTTACCACCCAAGGACTGTGGTCACCTCAGGACTGTCTGCTTCACATCAATCTCTTGGAACTCAGAGCAGTGTTTTTGGCACTGCAAGCTTTTTCCAAATCTGTGCAGAACGAGGTGGTCCAGGTCAGAACAGACAATACCACCACCATGTGGTACATCAACAAGCAGGAAGGCACTCGGTCTACGGCCTTGCGCACAGAAGCAATGAAGTTGTGGTCCCTGGCCTGTTCCCTGCAAACCTCTCTGATAGCAGTTCACCTCCCAGGGAAGGACAATGTCCTAGCAGATGCTCTGAGCAGAATATCCCAGGGCCATCGAAAATGGACCCTAGATCCTCTAGGTTTGAAAGTGATTTTCTCGAGATGGGGTACTCCAGAGATAGATCTTTTTGCAGCCCCAGACAATCACCAACTTCCTCTCTTTTGTTGCAGACCCCCAGTCTTGGGCTCAGTCCCCCTGGATGCTCTGATCCTGAATTGGGAAGGGAAATTTCTGTATGCTTTCCCCCCTTCCCTGTCCTGTTCAAAGTGTTAGTCAAGATAAGGTCACAACCTTGCAAAGCGATTCTGATTGCTCCAGACTGGGCCAAACAGCCTGGTATCCCCATTGCTGTCCCTAGCAGTCCACCTTCCCCTGTCTCTTCCCAGGAATTACAACCTGTTGACATCCTCTCAGGGGAGGATTTGGTACCCGAATCTTCGGTCTCTCAATCTCAAGGCATGGCTCTTGAAGAGTTAGAGTTTGCTGATCTGCATCTTTCCCAAGGGGTTCTGGATATCCTTAAGGCTTGTCGAAAGCCTTCCACCAGAAAGACTTACAACTCCAAATGGAAAAGATTCAGCATTTGGTGTTCTAAGAAAAGTATTTCTCCAGATTCTGCTGAGTTGCCTATGGTTCAGGACTACATGGTCCATCTTAATGGCCTAGGCCTTAGGCCAGCTACCCTTAAAGTACATTTGGCAGCTGTTTCTGCTTTCCTGTCAGTAGGCAAGCCATCCCCTCTGTCAGCCCATCCTGTGTTTTGTAAGTTCTTCAAGGGATTGCTTCACACCAATCCTCCCTTTAGGGATCCTGCTCCTGCTTGGGACCTTAATGTTTGCATTGCTCAGCTTATGCAACCCTCCTTTGAGCCTTTGTCCTCTGCAGAGCTTAAGTACTTGATTTGGAAAACTGTGTTTTTGGTGGCCATTACCTCTGCCAGGTGTATCAGTGAATTGCAAGCCTGTCAGTGGAACCTGATTTCATCTCTTTCCATTGAGATAAAGTGGTCCTAAGAACTAACAGAAAGTTTTTGTCTAAATGGTTTCAGATTTCCACCTCAACCAGTCTGTGTCTCTCCCTGTTTTCTTCACTGACCATTCCTCCTCTGGAGAGAGGAGGCTACACAGCTTAGATGTTAAAAGGGCCCTGACCTACTACATAGAGCGCACCAAGGGTCACAGGTTTGAATCCCTCCAGTTGTTCCTCACGTATGAAGAGGTTGGTAAGGGCAAACCTGCCACTAAGAAATCTATTGCCAGGTGGATTGTTTCTTGTATACAATTCTGCTATGAGAAACTCGGTGGAACTCCACCCTCAGGCCTGAGGGCTTATTCCACTAGAGGTACAGCTGCTTCCCTGGCTGCTGCCAGGGATATTCCTCTCTTAGAAATTTGTCAAGCAGCCACCTGGAAAACAGTCCATACATTCACCAAGCATTACTCTCTGGATATCCAGGCTAGGAGTGATGCTCGGTTTGACACAACAGTACTTCAGAGCCTGTTTCCAAAGTAGGTTCTGTCCCTCCTCCATGGAGGTACTGCTTGGTAGTCTGCATATGTCAGAATACAGCAAGACTTCATGTTGTTTGAAGAAAAAATTACTCATCTTAGTAATGTTGTTTCTTCTAATGGAGTCTTGCTGTATTCTGACCTCCCCCCCGCCTCCCCTCTCAGAACCTAGTTTTTGGGATGTGGGTGGGCAGGAGCAGTGTTGGCACCCTAGGGTGTCCCTTTTTCACCCTCTTTTATTTTGGGTGTGTGATTGTGTTTTGGGATGTGTTTTGTTTTTGGGTTTCCTGACTTAAGTCTTCTTTTTGAAACAAAAAAACCCTTTTACTTAGTTATGGTTGCCAGTTGGCTAGTTTTGAGTTTTACAGTTTCCACACAGAACTTCTAGTGAGTATTGCTCGTAAAACTCTGACAGTTGGAGTTTAAACAACAGAAGACAGGGGCTTCAACCGAGCTTGCGGTGAACATTCCATGCTGGCCATGGAAAGTTTAACTCTTTGTTCTCCGAGGCAGTTGAAAGGTAGGACCTAACTGCATATGTCAGAATACAGCAAGACTCCATTAGAAGAAACAACATTACTAAGGTGAGTAATTTTTTCTTTCGCGGCCTACTGGTGCGAGCGGCTCCGATAAGCCGGACATCGGCTCCTCCAACGTCTGCACTGAGAAGGTCGGTAAGTTGCCCGACCCTTTGGAGCGGTGCTCGGCCCCCATTCCGCCCAACCAGGCCGCCCCTCCGACATGGCCTGCCTCCGGCGAAGGGTCCGCTAAGTTGGATGCTGGCCCCTCCGGCGTCCACCTGGATCCCTCTGCTAAGCCGCACATCGGTTCATCTGACGTCCACACAGCGGATGAGCTGACACCGGACCCCCCCACGTTCGGCGTTCCTGGCTGCCCGCAACCTTCGCTGTCCTCCGGGGACCTCGAGTCTCCTCAGCCCGACCCTGAGGATTTCTCCCCCCATCCCCAGGCGACACTGAGGTTCCTGTTCCACCTCCGTCAGACCGTCCACCTTCGTGGTCTGACCGATCTGATGTCGGTTCCCTGGACGCCGGCTCTTCGGCCGCCAGCTCCAATGCCAGTATTGCTGATGCCAGACAACATCCCACCCCCACGATGTCTCCCTGATGCTGGGCCCTCCGCCTCTGGGCCTTCTGCTCCAGAACTGCCCGTGGGGCCTCCAGCCGGGCCGTCTGCTCCGGCAGCTCCTCCGGCTCCCGGGTACCCGACCCCATCATATCCGATGCCGCCATACCTGGAACCGCAGTATCTGGTGCCTCAGTACCCAGTACCAACATATCTGACGCCGCAGTACCCGGCTCCTCAATACCCGACGCTGGCTTCCCACCATCGGGTTATAGATATGCACCTTTTGGGTATAGTCCATACCCGTATCCCCCTCCTCCTCCTCCACCGCCCCCTCAGCCACCGATGGACTTGCAGGAGACTCTGGCCTCCTGGTGGGCTGAGGCCAAGGCTCAGCTCACCAGAGAGGTGGAGAGTCATCTTCTGATGATGGTACCAGTTCCCGTACGTCCACAACAACACACTCCCTCCCCACCTCCAGACAGCAGGGCTAAACCCTATGGGTCCAGAGAGGGGCAGGACATGCTTCCCTGAGGGATTCCCAAGGGGTCCATTCCTCCCTCTCATTGGGAGAGGGAGTCTACTTCTTCCTCATCATCTTCTTCCTCAGACACCTCGGATCCTTTCAACGGTTGTTCCGAGCAAGACGACGAGCCACACTCTCCGTCCAAGCCCCGGCCAAGGACTCCTCCGAAGTCTCCTCCGGAGGATCCTTCCTTCACGGACTTGCTACAGAAGATCCAGGAAGTACATAAGTGGCAATCCTTGGAGCCAGACCCCCAGCGTAAAAAAACTCACTGAGCATCTGGATCTGTCCATGACAGCTCCCACTTTGGTGCCACCCTGGATCAAGCCTCATGCCGACCTTATTACTACCATATAGAAACAACCGTCGGCCTTAGCCCCACTTCTAAGGAAGTTGAACAGGATATACCAGGCTCCCGAGGGTGTTAACTTTTTAGACTCCCACCCTCGAGCTGACTCGGTTGTGATTAGCGCCACTCATGGCCGGTCAGCTCAACCCAAACATCTTAGCTCATCTCTACCTGACAAGGAATCCCGTCTTCTGGACCAGTATGGCAAAAAGATTTTTGCTTTTTTCACTCTGGGTATTAGGGCCCTGAACTACGTCGGCCACATGGGGAATTACCAGAAGGCAATTCTTAGTGAAGTGGAATCTAAATTGGACTCCCTTCCAGACTCTCGGGTCAAGCAGGAAGTGGCTGACCTTGTCCGCTCTGCACGTTCAGCCAGTCAGCACATTCTTCATGTGACCTACGATGGAGTGGACACTGCTGGCAGGAGCTCAGCTTTCGCCGTAGGTCTTTGGTGTCACGCTTGGCTCTGAGTGTCAGGGTTGGTCCCGGAAGTGCAGTCCACCATCCAGGAAGTGCCCTTCTGAGGTTCGGTGCTGTTCGGGGATGATGTCAAGGACATCAGCACCGACCTGCAGGAGAAGGGGATGGCACTAAAGTCTGTGGACTCCATGTATCATCCCCATCAATCGCAGTGCTGCCTCATTTGCAGATGGAATCAGCCCAAAGCGAGACCACAGGGAAAGAGGGCCACTAAACGTCGGGGCCCCCCCAGCTGCCAAGCCCCCCCCAACCAAAAAAGCAGTGGGAGCTTCAGCTGTGGCGCTGCCCCACACCACCTGACTCCTTCCCTCTCCCACTACCTCTGGGCTTCCCAGAGGAACCAGTAGGAGGGAAGTTTTCCCTCCACCTTCCGGGCTGGGAGAGGATAACATCAGATTCATGGGTGCTCCAGCTAATTGCAGAAGGACACTCAATAGAGTTTCTGCAGAAACCACCTTGTCACCCTCCCCCAAGGTCATCATATTCTCGGGAACATCTTCTAGTCCAGGAAGAAATTTCAGCACTTTTGCTGAAACAGGCAGTAGAACCTGTCTCTCTTTCTTTGCAAGGAATGGGTTACTATTTCCACTTCTTCCTAGTCCCAAAGAAGACAGGAGATGTAAGACCCATTCTAGATCTCAGTTCCCTGAACATTTTTGTGGAGTACAAGGGGTTCAGGATGCTCTCACTGCAGAGCCTTCTGCCCCTCCTCCACTCGGGCCAGTGGCTGTGCGCTCTGGATATGCAGGACTCTTACCTGCACATATCTATCTGCCCATCTCACTGCAAATATCTCTGTTTTGCTTTCCAGGGGGACCACTACCAGTTCAGGGCACTTCCATTTGGCCTCTCCTCGGCGCCCCAAGTATTTACCAAATGCCTTGCGGTGGTGGCGGCCTGCCTGCGTACTCGGGGGGGTACAGGTTTTCCCGTACCCTGGACGATTGGCTCCTGGCAGCCTCATCCAGGGAAGAACTCCTGCACTGCCTCTCCCTCACCCAGCAGGTCTTTGCCTGTCTGGGTATTACTGTCATCCATTCCAAGTCTCACTTGATCCCATCCCAGAGGCTCCAGTTTATTGCGGCGATTCTGGACACGACCCAGGCAGGGCCTTCCTGCCACCGGACAGAGCGGCCACACTCCAGACTCAGATAAGCCTGTTGTCTGGCCACAGGCGGGTCAGTGTAAGGTCAGTTCTTCGCCTCCTTGGGCTTATGGCGGCTGCTATCCCGACAGTCCCTCGTGCACAGCTCCACATGAGGGTCTCTCAGTGGATGCTTCGCTCTCAATGGGATCAGCTGGTAGACGACTTGGACCAGTTGGTCCTAGTCTCCTCTCCCATGATTCGAGATTTGCAATGGTGGATGGTTTGAGAGAACCTTCTTCAGGGAGTTCCATTCCTTCTTCCTCCTCCTCCCTCCCAGACTCTGAACACATACGCCTCGGGCGAAGGTTGGGGAGCCCATCTTGGTCCACATCGGACCCAGGGCTCTTGGTCCAAGCTCGAACAATCCCTGCACATCAATGTGCTCGAGCTTCAGGTGGTGCTCTACACTCTCCAGGCTCTTCACCTGCACCTTCTTCCAGGCCACCTAGCCATTCAGACGGACAATATGTGTGTGGTATGGTAAATCAACAAATGAGGCGGGACTCGGTCCTACCCTCTTTGCAGGGAAGCGATGAGAGTCTGGGATTGGGCAGCATAACACAACCTTCACCTCACAGCAATTCATGTTCTGGGGGTCGAGAACTCCTTAGCAGACAAACTAAGTCGCTCGTCTGCTCAAGCTCATAAGTGGGAACTGGATCAGGGGGACCTAGATGATATCTTCCTATGTTGGGGAACACCTCAGGTGGACCTGTTCGCTTCACCTCTAAACGCAAAGCTTCCAGACTTCTGCTCGCTTGTTCAAGAGTGAGGCATTTTTCTGGAGAGATGCTGTGTCTCTAGATTGGAGGGACAGATTCGTCTATGCCTCCCCCCCCCCCGATTCCTCTGATCCCGTGTGTCTTGCAGAAACTCGGCTCAGAAGGGGCACGAATGATTCTGATTGCTCCTTTCTGGCCCAGGCAAGTTTGGTTCTCTCTTCTGCAACAATACTCGGAGGAACTTCCTCTTCCGCTGTCACAAATGTTATTGACCCAGGATCAGGGGACCCTGGTCCATCCAGGTCTCAAGTCCCTTCAGCTACATTCATGACTCCTGCAGACATGGCTCAAGCCCTCTTTGCGGTTTCTCCCCAGGTGGTTGAGATCTTGGTGGAGGCTAGGAAACCCTCCACTAGGTCTACTTATGCCATGAAGTGGAAACTGTTCTCAGTCTGGGCCGCTTCAAAAGGCTTCGAGCCTTTCTCTTGCTCAGTTGGAGGACTGCTGGAGTACCTGTGCCATCTCTTCAGCCTGGGTCTTAGTCACTCATCTCTGAAGGTATACATGGCGGCCATTTCAGCCTACCATGTTCCCTTCTCAGACAGGACGTTTGCTCAACTGGAAGTCTCTAAGACTTTCCTCAGAGGGGTTCTTCACTTGAGACCCCCTATCCGAGTTCCCGCCCCTCCTTGGGATTTGAACTTCGTTCTTGAGAAACTTACTTTGCCTCCTTTTGAACCGGCGGCCTCAGCAGACATGAATTTTCTTTCATGGAAGACTCTCTTCCTAGTGGCCATTACCTCTGCTTGGAGGATTTCCGAGCTCCAGGCCCTGATGTGTAAAATCCCGAACTCGATTTTTCACAAGGAACATGTGGCTCTGTGCACCAATCCTAAGTTTCTCCCCAAGGTGGTAGTGGAATCTACACTGAACCAGTCCATAGAATTACCCGCTTTCTTTACATAGTACTCCAGTCAGGGGGAGTATCTACTTCACACTATGGACGTTCACCGGATTCTGAGATACTACACTAACAGAACAAAGGACCTCAGAAAGACTGATCAACTTTTTGTCTCTTTTGCCCCCAAAAGAGAAGGCAATGCTGTTTCCAAGCAATGCCTGTCTAAATGGTTGGCTCATTGCATCACCTTCTGTTATGACAAGTATAACAAGACCCTTCCAGGTCAAATAAGAGGTCACTCCACTAGAGGGGTTGCTGCCTCAGCAGCATGTTTCAAGAATGTGTTAGCGGCAGACATTTGTGCTGCCACCGCTTGGACTTCTGTCCATACAATTACAAAACATTACAGTTTGGATGTTGCCTCTCGCCGTAGAGCAGGCTTCGGGCTCACTGTTCTGCAAAGCTTCCTTTCTTAAGGCCTTCACAGCTAGAGGATCTGCTTTGAGTAGCTTTCCCCCTCCTGTGTGCTTCTTTTTCTAGACTGCTTGGGACTCAGTCCTATATGAAATTACCTACTGCAAGAGCCCTCTCAAAGTAAGATAGTACAGTTACGTAAGAACTTACCATAACAGTAGATCTTCAAGAGAGGCTCTTGCAGTAGGTAATACCTTCTCGCCCTCCATCCCCCTAAGCTTTTTCAGCTCCTTTTCCAGTGAGGGAAATATCCGCTTCTCTCTCGTCCGGCCTCTTGTGGCCTGTGGCAGGAAAGAACTGGAAGGCGGTCGTGAAGGACGGCCCCTTTATACTGATGTCTCCTGACACCGGTCACCTGACGTGGGGGAGGTCCCTCGCCAGAGACTGCTAACTAGAAATTTTTCCATGGGGTTCTGCCGCCTGCCAACGTCAGTCCTATGTGTAATTACCTACTGCAAGAGCCTCTCTCGAAGATCTACTGTTACGGTAAGTTCTTACATAACTGTACTTTTTCTCTGCATCCAGGGAGACAAATATCGCAGGGGTGTCGGGCTCCCCACATGCAGAGACACAATGCATCAACTTCCGGAGGTGGGCAGAAGACACTCTGCCAGGCATAAAACCCACTTGTTCCCTGATATGAGTGTGCTGCAGACTCTGTTGAGATGCATGGCTAGCACCTTGGCTAATATTTTAATATCCAAATTTACTAATGAAATTCCTGTATAATTGCCTATCATCTGAGGGCCCCTGCCTGGTTTTGGAATTTGTGTTACCAATGCCCCCATTAAATCAGTTTCTGTAATACCCTGCATGTAAATATGCCCAAACAGCTCTAGTAAAAGGAGGCTCAATTCCTATCTAAAACATTTATAGACATTGGGGGAAAACCCATTGGGGCTCCAGGGCTTTAGCTGGTGCTAATTCTTGTATGGTCTGGTAGATCTCTTCTAGAGTAATCTTAGATGTTAACAGGGTGTGTTGGGCTTCATGGTGTTTGGGGATAGGAAGCAAATCAAGGTAGGAGTGAATTTCTTCCTTAAGAGGTTGGGCCTCCATGTCACTATATAGCTTCTGGCAAAAGGTTCTAAATTCTTCAACTATATCTTTAGTTTTGGTGACCAAGTTCAGATTGCCTGGCACCCTTAACCCTGCACTGTTCTAAATGCTTCCTGGAGGGCCACTAAGTTGCCAGACTGGTTGTAGTATCTGACTCTCACCAACTGAAGCACCTCAACTGCAGAGGGTAGTTGGTCTGGGAGATCGGCAGGTGGATAGGAGGGGCAAATCGGGTGCCCTGTCACTCAGTGCTCACCAACGTATCACTGCCACACACCATATAAAAACTACAAACACATATCTGCTTCAATCTCCAAAATCAAAGGGGCAGAGGACACTGCAGCACAGGAGCAAGCGCAGCAAAAGTCACCCAAAACAGGGACCAAAACAAAAAAAGGAAATCCAAAACACTTCTGATCATAGGAGACTCCATGATTTGGGGAGTTAATACCTACCTCTGGCCAGAGGTAATAGATGTCTCCCAGGTACATCAGTGTGGAGAGACACTGACCGCATTGCTAAAATCATGTAGGAAGCAGGAGAAAGCATCGATGTTCTGGTACACATAGGGACTAACGATCTCACCAGCCGGTCAGTTGTGGAGACCAAGGAACACTTGACCAGCTGGGAGGCAAACTGTCATCCATTTCATCCAGCGTCTCCTTCTCTGAGATCCTGACGGTATGGGAGAGGGGGCAGATGGATGGAAGGTCAGAGAAGGGGAGATAGGGGAGCTAAACATGTGGCTCATGGGCTGGTGCCAGGAAAAAGGACACAAACTTGTAGGTAACTGGCTACAGTTTTGGGAGCAAAAGTCCTTTAAATTCGATGGACTGTATCTGACTAAGGAGGGAGTCGGGGCATTGGGGCAGAAATTTGATGTCTTTGCAGAATATTTAAATTAGCAAATGGGGGAGAGGGGTGCAGCACCCAATACATCAAATAGGAAGAACACCCCTCCCCCGTCAGTTAGTGATCAAGCAGGAGTTCAGCATGTTTGTAGTTCATTTGTATCACCAGGTAAGGAAAAAGGTCCGGCTCCCCACACAATGCGCAGGGGAAATGCCGGACCTCACCAAACAGCTAACGCACCAAAATCTGGCCAATGGAAAATCATGTACACAAATGCCCACAGTCTGGGAAACAAGATCTCAGACCTACAGGAAATAATGACAGAGGCTAAATTGGACATAATAGCCATTAGTGAGACATGGTTCACCAGCAATCACACTTGATATACCTCAGTATCTGGCTATGTACTGTTCAGAAAAGACCAAGGTGCAAAAAAAAAAAGGGGGGGGGAGGAGATGGCCCTTTATGTCAATGAAAATATCAAAGCTACAGAAATTCAGAATACACATAAGGAGTCAGAAGAACTGTGGGTCACCCTGGAAACAGGAAATGGGACAGCCATACAAACTGGCGTTGTCTACAGGCCTTCAGACCAGGGGGAGAACATAGACATATTACTGTTAGAAGATATACAAAACATGACAGCTAAAGGGGAAACATAGAAACATAGAATTTGATGGCAGATAAGGACCGCTTGGCCCACCCAGTCTGCCCATTTCCCTACCTACTGGATAAGCTGCAGATCCTAGTTAACCAGCAGCCTATTTCTTCCTACCCCCAACCCCCAGAACTGCCTTATGACTATCCCATGCATGCTTGAATTCCACCTCTGATTTTGACTCCATAACCTCCTCCAGAAGGCCGTTCCATGCATCCACAACCCTCTCTGTGAAAAAATACTTCCTTAAATTACCTCTGAGCTGCCCCTCTATCTTCAAATTGTGCCCTCTTGTTCTTGCACACCTGTTTTTTGAAAGATGCTACCCTCTTGGACTTTGTTGATTCCCTTGAGGTACTTGAAAGTTTCTATCATGTCCCCCCTCTCCCTCCTTTCCTCGAGGCTATACATATTAAGCTCCTTAAGTCTCTCTTCATATGTCTTCCGGTGCAGACCCTGCACCATTTTAGTTGCCCTCCTCTGGATAGCTTCCATCCTGTCTATGTCTTGCGGAGATTGGGTCTCCAGAACTACACACAGTACTCCAGATGGGGTCTCACCAGCTGTCTGTACAGAGGGATAATAACTTCCTGTTTTCTACTGGTGATGCCTCTCCCTATGCATCCCAGTATCCCCCAGCCCTCCTTGCTGCCCTCTCACATTGCTTGCCCATCTTTAGGTCATCTGATATGACTACCCCCAGGTCCCTCTCCATTTTTGTTGTTGTTAGTATCTCACCCCCCATTGTGTACTCTTCCCCTGGGTTTTTGTTTCCCAGGTGCATTACCTGCACTTCTTAGCATTGAATCTAAGCTGCCATACATTTGACCATTCCTCTAACCTTGCCAAGTCCTTCTCATCCTTTCCACCCCACCCTGTGCATCAACTCTGTTGCAGATCTTAGTGTCATCTGCAAAGAGACATACTTTTCCTTCCAGTCCTTCTGCAATGTCGCTTATAAAGACATTGAAGAGGACCGGTCCTAATACTGAACCCTGCGGTACCCCACTAGTAACCCTCCTTTCTTCTGAGTGGACTCCATTTACTATTACTCTCTGTGTCCTATTCTCCAGCCAATTCTTTACCCAGGCTGTCATCTTGGGACCCACTCCCAGGCTGGCTAACTTGTATATTAATCTTTTGTGTGGGACTGTGTCAAATGCCTTGCTAAAGTCTAGGTAGGCCATGTCCACAGCCCCTCCCTGATCTACTACTTTGGTCACCCAGTCAAAGAAATCTATCAGATTTGTCTGGCATGACCTTCCCACTGTGAATCCATGCTGCCTAGGGTCCTGTAGCCTCTGGCCTCTAGATACTCAACAATTCTTTCCTTTAGAAGTGATTCCATCATTTTCCTATCACTGAGGTTAAACTAACAGGTCTATAGTTTCCTGCTTCTGCCTTGCTCCGCTTTTGTGAAGGGGAATCACATCTGCCCTCCTCCAGTCTCGGGTACCACCCCCATCCTCCATGATTTGTTAAAAAGGGTAGTCAGTGGTGTCACTAGTTCTACCCTTAGTTCTTTTAGAATTCTGGGATGAATCCCATCAGGCCCCATTGCTTTGTCCACCTTCAGTTTTAAGAGTTCTTTCAGAACCCTTTCTTCTGTAAATGGGCGGTATCAACTTCTGTATCCAGCGTGTTACTACTGTTATGTTTTATGTACCTCCCCTCTTCCTTTGTAAATACTGAGCAAAAATATTTGTTTAGTATCTCTGCCTTTTCACAGTCTCCTCTGCCCACCCTCCTCCCCTTTATTAAGCCTCACTATCCCTCCCTTGGTCTTCCTCCTCCCTGATGTACCTATAAAGGTTTATCCCCTTCTTAACTGAGTTGGCTATCTTTTCCTCGGTTTGGGCCTTTGCTGTTCTGACTGCCTTCCCAGCTTCTTTTGCTTTAACTGATACAGTTCTCTGTCCTGCTTCTTCTGCGATTCCTTGTACTTCCTGAATGCTTTCTTTTCTCTTGAACCTTCACTGCCACTTCCTTTGAGAACCATAGTGGTTTCTTACATCATCTTGTTTTGTTTATTTGCTTCACACAAAGGCTCGTTACCTCTGTGATGGCAGTTTTATTATTCCCATTGTTCTTCCACCCTCCTTCCTGCCCATTTGCTAGTGCATTCCTTAGGCACTCACCCATTTTGGCAAAAGTCAGCCCTCCTAAAGTCCAGTACTTTTGTCTTTGTATGGCTTGACTCTATTGCTGTGTTTATTGTGAACCATACTGTTCGATGGTCGCTAGTTCCCAGATGGCTACCCACTTCTACATCTGTAATCCCTCTCCATCTCCATTTGAGAGAATCAAGTCTAATATTGCTCCCTCTCGGTGGGCTCCAGTACTAGTTGTCTAGGCATGCCCCTGTAGGGCATCTAGAATAACTGCACTCTTGATGGCAGCTGCAACTGCACTCCAGTTAACATCTGGCATATTCAGATCACCCATCAGCAATATCTCCCTTTTCTGCCATTCTAAGTATACTTTCTATCATTTCCTGTCCATTTCCTCCCCTGAGAAGAGTCTGTATAACCCTATGCGTATTGTGGTGCCATTGCCTGTCTCCAAATTTACCCACAGTGCTTCTTCTCCTCCCTGTTTACCCTTTTGTTCTGTTGCTTTTATTCCTTCCCTATGTAAGAACTACTCCTCCTCCTCTTTTACCATCCCTATCCCTCCTGTAGACAGTGTATCCTGGTATGTTTATGTCCCAGTCATGGTTTTGTGTGTACCATGTTTCCGTGACTGCCACGATATCCAGATGTTCCTCCTCCATCAAGGCCACTAATTCAGGAAGCTTGTTACCCAGACTATGGGGATTAGTACTCATTGCTCTCCATTTTTTGATGGCTTTACCTTCTGTTGCAGCATCCCCCACTGACCATTCTACCTCAGTCTTTTTCTCATTTAGTACCCTGTTTTGTAGGGAGAGGCTGGGATTTTCCTGCTGCTTGTCAGTGCCTCCCCCTTTGACTAGTTTAAAAGCTTGCCAATGAAGCATTTAAACCGGTTGCTCAACAGACTTGTTCCCTTCCTGGACAGATGCAGACCATCCTGCCAGTATAGGCTGGTGTCCCTCCAGGTGGAACCCCAGTCCCCAATGAAGCCAAACCCCTGTGCTCCGCACCATTTTTTCAACCATTCATTAAACTGCATGGTGTCAATTGCCCTCGCCTCCCCCATGCTTTTGACAGGCAGCACCTCTGAGAAGGATACTGTGTGTGCTACTCGTCTTAGGTCCCTCCCCAACTCTGCAATGTCCTCCTGCACTGCTCTAATCTCATGATGAGCCAAGTCATTTGTCCCTAGGTGGACAATTACGTCCAGCTCAGAATCCCTTGCAGCTGTTCTCGTCATCCTGAGGATGCGCTTCCTGTCCCTTCAAGCCATGGCACCAGGCAGGCACCTTACTTCATTTTTCCCAGCTCCCCCCAGTTCTATACCCCTAATAATTGAGTCCCCCACCGGAGACTTCAATATGCCAGATACAGATTGGTCAATACCAGAAGGAACATCTGCCAGAACTAGACACATAGTGGATTCCCTGCATGAGGAGATCCTCAAACAGCTGGTACAACAACCCACAAGAGACACAGCTATCCTAGTTCCAATACTGACTAACAGGGAGAGGATCACAGATCTCCAGGTAGAAGGTCACCTGGGGGCCAGTGACCATCACATGGTATGGTTCAATTTGGCCACTAGAACTAAATCATCCCATTCCAAGGCAAAAATATGGAACTTCAGAGGAGCTGACTTTGATAGATGGCCAACAGAGTTAAGCTAGCCCCGACGATGAAATACATGTGAGGGGGTACAGGCAAAGTGGGCAGGCATTAAGGATGCAATACTTGAAGCAACATCCCACTGTGTTAGGGAGAAAAACAAGAGCAAAAGAAGGAGCCAAAAGATTGGCCTTCAGGGAATATAAGGGAATGCAGCAGGATCAAGATAGGGAGGAATACCAAACTTCCCTCAGGGAAGGCAGTCAGTCAGGCAAAGGCCCAAACCAAGGAAACACTAACATGGACAGTAAAAAAAAGGGACAAGACTTTCTATAGATACATTAGTGAAAGGATAAAGTCCAGAGGCGGTATTGCTAAGATCAAAGGGGATAACGGGGAGTGTGTGGAGAAGGACCAAGGAAAAGCATCTATCCTAAATAGATACTTCTGCTCAATATTTACTAAGGAGAAGTTAGGGCAGAGCCCACAGCTCAACACCATGAACACGGGAGGGAGGGAGGTGTGCACAAGTCCCTTCACAAAAGAAAGGGTCCTACAAGAGCTCACTAAGCTCAGGGTGGACAAGGCAATAGGACCTGATGGCATACATCCTAGTGTACTAAAGGAGCTAAGGGTAGACCTAGCAGAGCCATTAGCAGAACTGTTTAGTGAGTCTCTTGAGCACAGGAGAGGTCCCAGAAGACTGGAGAAGGGCTCATGTGATCCCGCTTCACAAGAGTGGCATATCATACAAAAAAAGAAAACCTATGATGGTCCAAGGAGGCCGTCATTCCCGGTAATCCCACCACAATGCAGCCTTCCAGTCTGAGTGGCCCCGGTAAGATGGACGTTGGCTCCTCTGATGCCTGCCCAGGAAAGGCTGATAAGTCGCCTGACCCTTCAGGCAGCGCATGGCCTCCAATGTGCCCACCAAGGCCGCCCCTCCTTCACAGCCTTCATCGAGCGTATGGTCTGGTAAGTCAGACGCCGGCTCCTCGGATGTCCACCTGGATCCCGCCAATAAGCCAGACATCAGCCCCTCCAACGGCCGCACGACGTTAGAGCCAACGCTGGACCCTTCGGACCTGCCCGTCATCCCGAGCTTGCTGCAATGCTTGTTGCACTCTGAGGCTCCAGAATCTCCCTTGCTGGTACCCGGGGATATTAGTCTTCCTTCCCTGGGTGATGCAGAGGATGTCAGCCCGCTGCCATCAGGTCTCCCTCCTGCTGGGCTGGACGACCTGATGTCGGACTCTCGGACGCTGGCTCCGATGCCGGCCTACCCAACATCTGGCAACATCCCCTTGTTGGATGCTGTCCCTACACCGGGCCCATTGCCTGCCAGGCCTCCCATTTCAGGCCCGCCAGCTGGGCTGTTCCCAGGGCCTTCTGCTCTGTCAGAGCCTCTGGTGCCTGGGTACCCAACTCCATCGTATCCGACACCATCCTACCCAGGGCTGCAGTATCCAGCACCGCAGTATCCGATGCTGGCCTACCTGATGCCGCAGTACCCAGTGCCCCAGTACCCGACACTGGGCTTCCTGCTGTCAGATTATGGATACTCACCATACAGATATCCCCAGCATCCATACTCCTCTCCTCCTCCTCCACTGCCCCCTCAGCCACCGGTGGATCTGAAGGAGACTCTGGCTTCCTGGTGGGCTGAGGCCAAGGCTCAGCTCACCAGGGAGGTGGAGAGCCATCTTCCAACACCGGACCCAGTTCCGAACTCCCGTCACTGGAGACGAGAGACTCACTCCCCCCCTTGACATCAGAGGTGAGCCCTCTGGTTCTGGGGCAGGGGAGGACACGCTTCCCTGAGGGCTGCCCAAAGGATCTGTTCCTCCCCTGTGCCAGGAGGGGTCTTTTTCTTCCTCTTCAGAAACCTCGGACGACTCCGAGTGCACCGATCCGGACGACCAGACAAGCCCAGGCCTAGGACTCCTCCGGAAGATCCTTCTGTTCTGGAGTTGCTGCGTAAGATCCAGACTGTTCACCAGTGTCAATCTTTGGAGCCGGATTCACAGCAGAAAAACTCACTGCTCATTTGGATCTGCCTGAGACTGCTCCAACACTGATTCCACCCTGGATCGAGCCTCATGCGGAACTTGCTTCCACCATTTGGAAACAACCGTCGGCATTAGCCCCCCTTCTGAGGAAGGCGGATAGGCTATGCCAGGCTCCGGAGGGTGTTGGTTCCCTGGATATACACCCTAAAGCTGATTCAGTCGTAATTAGTGCCGCTCACGGCCGTACGGCCAACCCTAAGCATCCGAGCTCGTCACCACCTGACAAGGAATCCCGTCTTCTGGACCAGTATGGGAAGAAGGTCTATGCTCCTTCCACTCTGGGAATAAGGGCCCTTAATTATGTTGCTCATATGGGGGATTACCAGAAGGTGATCCTTAGTGAGGCGGAAGCAAAACTGGACTCCCTTCCTGAGTCACAGACTAAGCAGGAAGCGGCAGATCTGGTCCGGTTTGCTTGTTCGGCCAGTCAGCACATGCTTCATGCCATGTATGATGCAGTGGACACTGCTGGTCGGAGCACAGCTTTCACCGTGGGTTTGTGGTGTCATGCCTGGCTCTGAGTGTCAGGTTTGGTCCCAGAGGTGCAGTCTGCTATCCAGGACGTGCACTTCAGGGGGTTCTGTGCTGTTCGATGGGGATGTCAAGGACATCATCACCGACCTGCAAGAGAAGGGTACTGCACTAAAGTCTGTGGACTCTATGTACAGGCCCCTTCAGGGTCAGCGTCACCCCTTTCGTAAACATTGGCCCAAAGCGAAACCTCAGGGCAAGTGGGCCAACAAATGTTGGGTCCCTCCAGCTGCCAAGCCCCCACCTTCCCAAAAAAGTGGCAGGAGCCTCAGCCATGATGCTGCCCCATGCCTCCTGACTCCTCTTCTCTCCCACAGCCTCTGGATCTTCCAGAAGAACCAGTAGGAGAAAGGTTCTCCTTCCATCTACCGGGTTGGGAGAGGATCACTTCAGACACTTGGGTGCTCCAGCTGATAGTACCCAAGTGCTTTTATTTTATTTTTCCTCCATTCATTCTGGATATAAACTTTTTCCGAAGAAGACACAAAGCCATGTCTTTAGAAAAAAAACCTAATTTGGCCTTTGAGATGACAAGAACACAGCAGATTAATCGACATGCTGACTTTGTGGATGGATTACTATGTCCTGCAGGTGCTATGAATCCTTTTCTCACAAATGAAGAGGATCCTGTTTTACACAGCACTGAAGCTGTGTCTTTGAAGGAGACCTACAGGAGACTTGAAAAATTAACATTGAAACTGCAAAGAATCTATTGGACTAAAACGAACATGGAGGCTTATATTCAGGTAAAATGCATTCTGAGAGGTTTATGAATAGATTTAAAACCAGGGTATGGCCAAGATAATATCAGTTTTATGCGGGAATGGGAGAAAATTTTATCGGAAGTAAGTTTTAAACTGATAGAGTTAATTATAAACTTTTAAAAGGAACAAGAATGTAGTAACAGAGTTAAAACGACATGAAGCAGAAGTTTTACAATTATGTCGAAATAACATGGGTGAACTGGACAGTCTGAACAACAAACTGAAAAATACAATTCAGAAGCGGGATGGGGACTTAACGAGAATAAAACAAACTAAATTTACAAGGGATAAAGGAGACTATGAAACTGGTCGTGTATATACATGGAAATCTAAACATACCAAACAAAAGGGCATTTCAAAGAAGAATGTCTCCTTTGACTTTAGTACAGATCTTAGTGAAACGGAAAGTGAAGATGGCATCTCTATAAATCGGGGTGCTTTTTTTTTTAGAACAGAGACCAGACCATCAGAATGTTGTGGAACAACAAGGGTTATCTTTACAGAAGCGGGGCCCTCCTCCTCCCCCTATGAAACATCACCCCCCCAATCATCAAACTTTCCAGCTACGTTGGAGCCCCAGACTGACTTTTCAAGGGGGGGGACAATGACAATTTGGAAGGAGGAAGAGAAGGAGAACACGGCGGGGGGATGAGGGAGAAGGAAACAATTACTATCAAGGCCACCGACAGACATTTCAACAGGAGGCTCTTTTGGAGAGGGAGGAGGAGGTAAGCACCACATTTTCTCAACAAAGAACTTTTACAGACGCACAAGTCATAAACATTTCAAGTTATGATTTATCTGAAGATGAAATGACTTTATTAAGCAAGGGCTTAAATTTTATCCCCACCGCTGAAATAGACAAAGTATAAACATTTGCTGATGTTAGTCTTCTATGCAGAAAATTAAATTTGCAAGCTTTTTATGGAGATGCCCAGGATAATGTATCTGATATAAACTCTAAAGCATTTCATCCAAATTCTACTTTCTGGCCCCCATCATGTACAGCGGTAAATGTTTTTCGACAGTTAGTAGAACAAGATTTAAATCTTTTATTTGATACTTTGCCTCGTTGTAATTTTGATAATTTGACAACTAAGGAGAGAAATGCTTTAAAAATTGTACAACAGGAACCCTCGATTGCAATCAAGCAGGCTGATAAAGGAGGGTCTGTGGTAGTCATGAATAAAAATGACTATCTTAAAGAAGCTTTGAGACAGTTGGGTGACAGCACTTTTTATGAAAACCTTCTTTATAATCCGATTTGGGAATTTAAAAGCATCATTGATGAAAAAGTTAATGGAGCTTATATGGAAGGCCACATTTCGAAACATGTTAGAGATTTTCTAATTAAGGACAGTCCGGTGATGGCAACTTTTTATTTGTTGCCAAAGCTACATAAGTCATTGGTTGACCCACCGGGACGTCCAATAATTAGTGGAGTGGGGTCTTTAACTGAGCCATTATCCTGTTTTTTAGATTCTTTCCTATGGATTTATGTGGAAAATCTCCTCTCTTATTTAAGATATACAAGGGATGTCTTAATATTTCTGACTTTGCTGCATTTTTTAGATTATTTTCTCCTTATTACTCTCGATATAGAATCTTTATATTCAAATGTACCCCATTGTGGAGCTTTAGATGCTATGGCACTTTTCTTGAATAATGATGGCCCACCGGTAGACTTTCTTTTGAAACTAATGGAATGTGTTTTGACATTCAATATTTTTTTATTTAACCAAATTATACATATAAGCAAATTAAGGGAACAGCTATGGGGGCCACGTGTGCTCCTTCGATAGCAAATTTGTATGTTGGTTTCTGGGAAAGGAATTTCATCTGTAATCCTAGTGTAAATCATTTTTTTGATAAGATCATAGTGTGGAAACGCTTTATAGACAATGTGATTTATTATGGAAAGGGTCTTTATCTGAATTTCATGAGTTTTTTAGTTTATCTTCATTCCACAAATGAACATTTGTGTTTTTCATTGAATGTGGCAGATGAACAATTACCTTTTTTGGATATTTTTATAACTAAAATTCTAAATGGAGATTTTGAAACAGATTTACCGTAAAAAAGTTGATGGCAATACTGTTTTAATGGCTTCAAGCTGTCATCCAACACACATGATAAAAAGTATTCCTAAGGGGGAATTTTTACGAGCAAAAAGGAACTGTAGCTCTGAGAGCAGTTTTAAAAGTAGTGCAGATATTTTGGAAACAAGATTTCAAGAGAGGGGTTACAATAGAAAAGATATAATACTAGCTAGAGAAAATGCAATAATTACTGATATAAATGATTTACTACGGCCATTGGGTAATAATAAAAACAAGGATAATGATGCATGGTTAAATGTAGTTACTACATATTCAGTACACGCTAGTTTGTTTTCAGATATTATTAAAAAACATTGGGGGGCTTTGTCAGCTGAAAGTAATCTAGAGAGTGTGGCCACTTCGTTGCCAAGATTTTCTTTTAGAAAAGCTGCAAGTCTAAAGGATAAGTTGGTTCACAGTCATTTTGTGGACAAAAAAGAAACAAATAGTTGGTTACCAAAGCCTCTAGGTTGTTTTAAGTGCGCTAATTGTATTTATTGTAGTGTTATAGCTAATGGAAAGACTTTTTCAACTGCTAACATCTTTAGGGAATTTACCATTAGACAAATGACAACATGTAATACTAGTGGAGTAATTTATTTGGCAACTTGTACTTGTCAGGCCTTTTATGTAGGCAAAACTGAGAGAAACTTTAAGGTCAGAGTGGGAGAACACCAGTGTGCCATAATAAGAGAGGACCCACTCTATGCCACTGCAACACATATTTTAGAAAATAAAAATGATACTTTTATTCACCAGTTTAAATACATGGCCATTGATAGAATTTGCCGTAAACCTAGAGGAGGAAACTATAGAAATCTAATACTAATGAGATAAACCTTTTGGATTTTACAATTAAAAGCTACTATTGTTCCTGGTCTAAATAGTAATTTTGACTTAAAACCATTTTTGGAAGAAAGATGATAATACACTTAGCTCTTCATTCCCCCACCCCCCTTTTGCTGAAAAGGGTTTTTCTATCAACTGCAATTTTACAGTTTAGATCTGCTCACTGTTTTTCTTGTTACCATGCAGTAATTTTTATTGTTTTCATGCTGCTTCATTGTTTTTGAAATCTGATTGGTGTCTTTTTAAGTGTTTAATTATGATGTCATCAAATTGTCTTGTTATATATATGTAAACTGTTCCTTCACTATTTTAGCTTTTGATGAAGGGTCCAGCAGACCAGAAATGCATCAGGTTGTTTAATAAATGTTTTAAATGTTATCTGCTCGTGTAGCAGCTATTTTGTGGTGGTGAGTGCCTGGATTTGTGTTTTAATTTAGATGCTTTCCATGGCACCCCATCCTAGTGCGAGCTCCTTTTGGTCTATTACCTAGAATTTCTTACATAAGGGGGAAGAATTTAAATGCTCTTCTAACCCACAGTCATTATACTGACATGTCAGTGGATCCTGTATGGTCAAGGACGGGCATTTTTTAATGTCACAACTGCAATGTATGCAGGTATGCAGTTACTGGTCCAGTTTTTTTTTTTTTTTGCATTATCTGTTTATCCCCTACCGATCCAGCTGCCTACTCCATCAGGTGGCCAATCCACCCCACCACTCTTCCCATTCTGCTGTCTGGGACCCCTCAATTGCTGCCAAATTGACCCAACATATCCTTTTGTCGGGGGGGGCCCCCTGTACTCATGTCGGCAACTGGGATGGGAGATCGAAGTGCCCATACAGCACTTTCTCACATCTGTGCCAGGTGGTGATGGTACAGCTCAGGCCTGTCCCGGGCTTTGCGGTGAGGGGAGATGGGCCACCGTTATCCGGCTGGCTGGGTGGCCATTTTTCTCCCCTCCACTCCCACCATGACTGAGCCTTAAGCAAGACGGCGACCTGCGGCAGGGACGTGTGGGGGCATGTCGAGGCTTCACATCGCCCAATCCACCTCTAGGTGCCGAGGCCCTGTCCACCCCCCCCAGGAGGGAAGCATCCAATGGATGCTCTGGAAGAAAACATTATTTACCATAGTAATCTTGTTTCTTCTAAGGGAATCTTACTGTATTGTGACAAATGCAGTATGGTCTCACCATAGGACTATCCCGGAGCTGAAATGGTTAATCCAACCTATGCTAATAGTGGGAATGTTAGACTCAAGCTCGGTTTTCAAATCACTGTCCCTGGTTGCACTTCCTGCAACCATCAGATTCTTACGAAGCATGCAGAAGCTAAATACTAACTATTCAAACTAAGTTTACTACCCCTAAATACCCCATTAGGGGAACAGAAACTCCAAACAGGAGGGATCTCTAAGACTCAAATCAACAGATGCCCAAAAAACTAATCAGTACCCACAGATTTCCAACATCAGTGATACAGGAGTGAGTAGAGCCCTGTAGGTCCTACAGGGGAGGAAGGGTTCGAACTCAGAATACGGTAAGATTCCTTTAGAAGAAACAAGATTACTATGGTAAGTAATGTTTTCTTCAAACCCCAGGAAATCTTACTGTATTCTAACAAATGCAGACTACTCAAGCAGTGCCGTTGGAGGCAGGCAGAGGACCTATTTAGGAAACAAGCTCTGCAGAACTGCTGTGCCAAACCTGGCATCACTCCTGTCCTGGGTGTCCAGGCAGTAGTGCTTGGTAAATGTGTGAACTGTTTTCCAGGTAGCTGCCTTACAGATTTCCAGAAGAGGAATGTCTCTGGAAGCTGCTATTGATGCAGCAGTCCCTCTAGTAGAATGGGCCCTAAGCCCTTGTGGGGGTGCTTACCCACTTTGTCATAACAGAACTGGATACATGAGATAATCCATCTCACTATGGATCTCTTTGTGGCAGGTTTACCCTTGCCAACCTCTCCATAGGTCAGAAAGAGCTGGGTTCTATCCCCTCTGTAACCTTTCGTGTGCTCTAGATAGTAACTAATAGCTCTCTTGACATCCAAGCGATGTAGTCTATGCTCACCTAAGGAGGAATGATCAGTAAAAAAAGACTGGCAGGGTGATGGACTGATTAATGTGAAAGTCAGATAGCACCTTAGGGAGAATTTATTATTTGTCCTGAGTACCACCTTGTCCCTATGGAAGGCCACATAATTGGGCTCCATGGACAAAGCCAGAATCTCACTAATCCTTCTGGCAGAAGAAATTGCCACTAAAAACACAGCCTTCCAAGTCACATACTTAAGGTCAGCTGAAGACATGGGCTCAAAAGGAGGTTGCATAAGCTGTGCTATGCAAATGTTTAAGTCCCACACAGGGGTAGGGACTCTAAGAGGAGGGTGCAAATGCAGTAGCCCCTTAAAAAACTTTTGGAACACTGCATTAGAGGCCAAAGAGGATGGCTTACCTGCTGACAGGTAAGCAGACACTGCAGCCAAATGCACCTTCAAAGTAGCGGTCCTGAGGCCTAGGGAATGAAGATGGGTGAGATAGTCAAGAACTATTGATAAGCCAGCCTGGGTATGGTCTAAGTTTTTATCCCTGCACAAGAAAGACAATATTTTCCACTTAGAAGTATAGATTTTTCTGGTAGCAGGTTTTCTGGATACCCTAAGGACCTTCATTACCCCTTCTGAGAGATTCAAATTTGTATACGCTAGGTCTTCAAGAACCAGGCTTTGAGCCTGAGTGGTCAAAGGCTGGGTAGAGGATCCTGCCCTGGGAGGAGGTCAGCAAATTGTGCCCCCTGTGTAGGCTGATTGGCTTGGCTACTGATAGGGACAGAACTAGGGAATACCATGGCTATCTGACCCAATCTAGGGCAAGGAGGATCATTGTGGCTAGCTGGAACCTCAGCTTGTTCAGGACTCTCAGCAACAATGGGAAGGGAGGGAAGGCATACAAGAACTTCCCTGTCTAATCCAGGGTCAATGTGTCCAGTGATACTGTGCCGTTCAGTGGGGGTCTGCAACAGTACAGAGGGAGATGGTAGTTGTCTGGGGAAGCAAAGAGGTCTACCTCTGGAGTGCCCCACCTTCTGAACACCAACTGCAATACTTGCTTGTTTAAGGACCATTCATGATGGTTCTGATTTATTCTGCTCAGTGCATCTTCCAGCTCACTGTCCTTCCCTGGAAGGTGGACTGCTGACAGCAAAATGTTTAGGGAATAGGCCAGGGTCCATATTTTCATAGCTTCTGTCCACAGGGGTGTGGACCTTGTGCATTCCTGTTTGTTGATGTAATACATAGTAGTCATGTTGTCTGTCCTGACCTGGACCACCTTTCCTTGCAGCATACTGCCGAATGCCTGGAGTGCTAGGAACACTGCCCTGAGCTCCAACCGGTTGATGTACAGCAATGACTCCTGTTTGAGCCAAGTACCGTGGACAGTATGCTCCCCTACGTGTGTTCCCACCCTAGTAGGGATGCATCTGTAGTGAGCACCAGAGATGGCTGCTCTTGGAGGAATGGGACCCTCGTCTGAGGTTTTCCAGATCCTGCCACCACTGGAGTGCCTGCACGAATGTTTGAGTGACTGGGACCAGCTTTGATAACCTGTCTCTTTTCTGATGCCAGTAATGCTTGAGGTGATATTGAATATCCCTCATCTGAAATCTTGCTCCTGACACTGTGGCAGTTGAGGCTACCATGTGGCCTAACAACTGAAGAAAATGCGTGGCTGGCCTGAGGCTGTGAGGCTTGAAGGAACCTACCAGCTGCCTGAGAGTGTCTGCCGTCAGTTGAGGAAGAAAGGCCCTTCCTCTGACTGAATCCAATTCTGCTTCTATAAACTCCAGGAGCTGTACTGGCAGCAGCACTGACTTCTGCTGGTTTATCAAGAACCCCAGGGACTGTAACAGTTCCTGTGTCAAGGCCAGAGACTGCTTGACCTGCTGAGGAGACTGCCACACTAAGAGCCAGTCATCCAAGTATGGAAAAACTGCCACTCCCTGCCTTCGCAGATGTGTCACAACCACAGCCAAGCATTCTGTGAACACCCTTGGAGCAGAAGTAAGGCCGAAAGGCTTTGCTCTGAACTGGTAGTGTCCTGATGGAAGTCTGAACCTGAGGAATTTTCTGTGAGACTGCCTTATCAGGATATGGAAGTAGGCATCTTTTAAATCCAGAGATGCCAGCCAGCCTCCTTGCCTTAAAGTTGGCAGAATCATTTTTAAGGTGACCATTTTGAATTTTGGTTTCAGTAAATGCCTGTTCAGGTGTCTGAGATCCAATATGGATTGCCACTCCCCTGTTTTCTTGGTTGTAAAGAAGTTACTTGAGTAAAGGCCCTTTCCTTTCTGTAAGAGAGGAAATGGCTCCACTGCTCCTAATAAAAGCAGGTTTAACACCTCCTTTTCCAGTAGGAGTGTCTCTGAGGGGGAGGATGGTTGAAAAACTCTTGCCCTCAGTTTTGGCCTGAACCTGAAACTGAGTGCAAGGCCCTGACCCACTACCTCCAGGACCCACCAATCTGTGGTGATGGATTGCTATTCCTGGAGATAGGTCAGCCTGCCCCCTACTGGACCTGAGGAGGCAACCCGAGCAGATCCCGCGGGGTGTCTGCTTATTTTGAGGTGCTGACTGGGTGCTGGAGCTAGTTCAGTTGATGCCTCTCCTACCCCTGCTTCTGAAGTAGCCTCTCTGCTGCTGATATTGTGGATAGGCTTAAGGCTGGAAGAATGGCCTGTAAGGTCTGCCCCATGACCATGGCATGCTACATTTGGGGGGTAGGAGCATTATCCTTAGCAGCAGCATTTCGGTATGCTGCTTTGTATTCATCCATCTTCCTCATGTAAGCCTCAGTCTGCTGTCTGAAGAGAGACGAAGGCTCACTTGGGAAGTCCATGGCTTTGGACTGGGTATCTTGTGTAAGATTGGTAGTCCGTAGCCAAACAAATCTGAGAGACACTGAGTAAGCCATCTGCCTGGCTGCACTGTCATTGCTATCAACTGCCATTCTGAATTGGAACTTGGAGGCCTCTACCCCTCTCTTGGCAGCTTCCTCCAGGTCTGCTGCCATTGGTGCTGGCACAGATTTTGTAATCTCCAGCAGTGTCCCAGAGTGTCCTTTGGTACCTGGCAACATAGGCCATGTATGAAGCCTGCCTAATTGCCAGGGAGGAACCCAGATATTGCTTCTTTGCAACAGAATCCAGCTTTCTGGAATCTTTGTCAGGAGGGGGTGGTGCTAAGGGAAGGCCTGCTTTATCATAGGCTGCTGCCTGTACCACATCCTCATGGCTAGGGTGACCAAACAGGAACTCGGCCCCACCCTTAGCCACCCAATATTTCTTATCCACCTTTCTAGCAACTGGTGGAATAGAAGTTGGGGTATGCAGGATTTTCATAACCTGCTTCTTCAGGGAACATCCATCATATCTCTATAGTCCTGTTCCTTCTCCTCATCAGTTGATTCCTGTGTGGGGAGGTCCAGGGACTGAGCCACCTGTTTCACAAATTTAAAATAAGAGGTAAAGTCCTCAGTTTTCTTGTCAGGGGAATCAGGACAATGAGGATCAGGTGAAATATCCGGATCAATGGATTCACTATAATCCTCGTCCTCATCATCATCATAATCCTCAACAAAAGTGTCCAACTCAGGTTCCAAGGGAACTTGAGAGATCCAAACATGGCCGCTTCGGAACCTGAACTGGGGTTACCGGTTGAAGTGACTGAATTATTCTAATAGCATTTGCTATTTCCTCAGCGGTTGGAACTGGGGTACTCGGTTGCGGTTCAATCGCTGAATGTTTTTCTTTTCTTTTTCTGTTTCCTGCAGCTGCCAGGTTAGCAGCAGGATCAGCAAGTCTGTTTTTGTCCGATGAATCATCAACCTTTGTCAGAGAGCTGATCCTCCAGTTCTTTCTAGCCTAAAATTGGTTTGCAGCCAGTTCAGCAGCCTTCTCAGATATCTTCTCCTGCAGTCGTTTAAAGGCTTCTCAAGCGTCGACTGAAGGAAGTTATTACAGATATCGCAATTCACTTTGAGGTGGTCAAACCCCAAGCAAAACACACAAACAAGATGAGGATCTGCTTTTGCAAATGGTTGCCCACACTCTGTACAATGTTGGAAACCTGTGGGGCCCGTTCGCTTCTTGGTCTGTGACACTGATCGGTTGTGAAAAAACGAACTAAACCGAAATTACCGCAAATTTAAACTATGAAAAAACGCCTTCCCGGATGGTAAACAGTAAATTTAACTTAAATAAAGACACAAAATAATATTGGTTCCTTCCCGGTTGGAAGAACCGAGGAGGAACCCAAAAGACTTCCCAAAACTACACTAATCTAATTCTACCTGTGAACCAAGGACAGTGCTTCAGAAATCTAAATAAAGTAAACAGACTTTGAAATAAACTGAGAAAATAATATCTTCAGTTACAGTGAAGGAGAGCTGTCCAGAGACATCTTACTGAGGCAAGCAGAGTAAAGAATCTGACGGTTCAGGAAGTGCAACCAGGCACAGTGATTTGAAAACCAAGCTGCAGCCTAACATTCCACTATTAGCATAGGTTCTATTAACCATTTTGGCTCTGGGGCAGTGCTATGGTGAGACCATACTGCATTTGTCAGAATACAGTAAGATTTCCTGGGGTTTGAATCCCTTCCTGCCAGTCTCCATTCCTGACACCTGGGCTCAGGGCATGAACCAGGGTCACCAGCATGCCAAGCGAACCCATTCACTTGACACCACAGAGATGCCTGTGGTCCAGTTTTTATTAATCCAAACACAGGGGTAGAGTTTAAAACTAGATATGTGATATTTGTAGGGTGGTGCACCTGTGACATGCTCTATTTAGGTAAGATTACAAGATGTACGAAGGAGAGGATTTAAGAACACATAAGAGCAATTTAGCAGGAAAATCATACCAATACTCTGTGGGAGCATTTTAGGGCTTGTCACGGGTGCACCACAACTACATTTTAATTCAGGGCCCTGGATCATGTACTTTACAATGAGAAAGGAGGTGACAGGGTCAAGGAACTATCTAAGAGGGAAACAGAATGGATTTTTTTGCCTTGTGTCCCTTCATCCAAATGGTCTGAACACAGAGTTAGAGTTCAAACCTTACTTTTAGGTCCTGTTCTCCAATATAGGGTGTACTATGATTCTGAATTTGGTTAAAAACATGAATACAAGAATGTTATAACTTTTTTATCACTGTTGGTGTGCAACAATCATTATGTCATTATGGAAAATGTTTTTCGTTCTGGATTGTTTTCTCTAGCTGTGGCCGCGACCAGCTCGCCATGTCACACTAAGGTTCGAAAAACTCAAATAAATGGAAGTGCCCTGTGGACCTTACCATGACTTAATTGGTCACCACTGTTTTGAATAGTATGAATTCTTTAAAAAATTGTTTAGTTTGGTGGTTTAAGATTTGTGAAGTTTGGATATTGGAACCACGGAGCTAGTCAATAGAACTGATGTTAGTGGGCTCTGTCTTGGGCACAGCATAGGTTGTGGATTCTTCATTAATAGATCTAATATGCAGACGTTTTTGTGTCCACAGGCTACGTAAGCAAGACAGCTAAACAGAGCTAATAAATTGTGATGATTAGAGGAGCAATTTGTCTCACTTATAGTAAATATGTCATGTCTGGCATCTGCTATTTATGGTCACAGAGTCACTAATGGTGTTAAGTGTGACGTGGACAGCCAGTTCTGAGTGCTGTATGATCATTTTTTTGTAAAATAAAAATGTGTATGAACTGTCTCCCATGAGAAATGCTGACACAGCATGTGAGATCACACACAGGTTTTAGATACAAGGTGTGACATGGAAGGCCAGAAGCTAATTACAGAGTAGAACAGGCCTTGATCAAGGATCTCCTATTTTTAAGTTAATTATAGCTGTAGTTGTTAAGAGGGAAAACATAAAAAAGTTTATGACGTTAGAGGGGGAAACCAGGTTTAGCAAACTGGTGCGAAGTTGTAAATGTTTCTTTGATGCCTGTGTGAGAGAGGATACTGATCAAGATGAAAGAATGTCATTTGAAGAACATGAGTCATGTTGAGGTTGCAGAATTTAATACTTGGAAAAAACATCCTGTTTTTATATAGATATATATTTTTTTATATATTCTGACAGTGAGGAGCTAGGTGACCTCATGCAAAATAGGTGGAGAAAACCAGCTTTTTAAGATTATTCTGTTTTCCTTCCGACACACTTTTATCTAGACTCTGACAAAGAAACATCTGTGAGCACTTTAAACAGGTACTTAGAAAGAGAGACAACTCTAATTACTGTACTAGGAATTGCACTGTTTAAAACCTTGCTCTTTTAAAAGATTTATATGTCTTGTGATACAATAGTTCTGTATTGTATGTTTTACATATTAGTATCTATTTTAGTAAAACTTTTTAGAGCTTACTTGGTCTGTCTTTGATTTCTCTTCTTTACAAGTAGAGTATATATGGTTACAGCAGACACTGGGCATAAGCTTGAATGGTGATACCAAACTGGAAAAAGGTAAGAATAATCTGAGGTCTTATGAAAGTTTAAGGGTTCATTTTTGTACACCTGTTTAGGTGCTCATAGGCAAAGATATCTGGCCCCTCAAAGACAGAATTATCTGAGCCTGTGCATTGGGTATGCTAGTAAGAGGTTCACAGTTTGAATCCCTCCAAGACTTGAGACCAAAGGTTGATTCAAACCCACAAAAACAGACAAGAGGGTTACCTGGTTCTGTCAAACTGTTCACAAGACTGTGCTCGGAGGTTGGCACTTTGGGAGTAGAGGGCTGACCTGCTGAGTGGGTTTGTGACATTAAGTTGTAAAAACAATAACTTCTCAGTCAGCACTTTAAGGGGAGTATTTGCATTTTTATGTTGCACAGTAACAAAACTTGTTTTTTTTACTGTATACATAGGGGATATACAATAGACTGACTCAAAATATGCAATTTATCTTCAAGTGTGAGGTGGCAGGACAATAACGCAGGGGTAGCAGAGCCACAAGTGAGTTATGAAAGTCCTACCCACTCACAAGTGATGATAAATTGTCTATTTTGAGTCAGGCTATTGTAAATTTGATATATACAACAATAATTTACAAGTTATAGCTTTTAAATCTGCAGTTTATTTAAAAATGTTGCTGCTTTTCTTTGATTTTAACTACTTGTTTCAGTGCTGCTCTCTGATTGGTTCAGTATTCCACTGTGATGACAGTAACTTAAAAAAATATCCATTGTGACAACAGTAACAATGATACTTTTTGATAGCTTGCTGTTACCGATGTCTCGAAGATATCCTTTTTATTTTATTTTTGTCGTTGAGGCACAGGTCAGAAAGCACAGTAAAACCAGAAGCAGTTGTAGAATTCACCAAAAATTATTTATTTACACTAGCAGTATCATAAAATAAACTTGTTCAGTTTAATTATTTACAAAGGCAAACTAAAATAAAGATTTATTTCAGTCTCTGTGTCCCTTGTTCTCCTAATCTTTTTTGCAGTTGCAGCTTAGTGCTTATAAGTCCTTTCAACCCCCATTCTTAGGAGCTGCTCTAACACATTGTGCCTGAGTTGAGAGGCCCCATTTCCACAGCTTTTGCAAAAAGTTCAAAGAGTTCCACTCCAATAACCTCTAGAGATTACAATAGCTTTCTGCAATCATCTCAAAATATAATTATATACAATTGAACAGTAACACTATATATTTCCTAAACAAAAGGGATCCCAATATCAGTTACATTTCCATACAATTATTTGTACATATTCCTACATCAGCAGATATGCAACGGAGAAAAACACAGACAGTAAAGGAAGGCTGAGATACAGTGAGTGGTAAAGAATTGTGAGCCTGTCAGGTTGATCAAGTCCGAAGTCTCACAGGAAAATTGCACAACCAAAGAAGAGACAGAAAAGGAAAGATCCTTGCATTTAAACACTTTCTCCATAACAAATGGGACAGGGTCCTATTCTACCCTGTCACATACACCCACTCCTTAAGAGGGAACCTATTTTATTAAATAGGTTTCCAAAACCTTTTATTCTCTAATAACATTCACTGCTTTCAGAAATTAAGCACATGTGCATGATTTTTTCTAACAGTACAACAAGCAGTAAAGTTCAAACCCATACATTTGTTTTTCAGCCTCCAGAACCCTCAAGTCCTGATCCGTATCTTGACAGAAAATCAGCACTGCTATTCTCTTTACCAGATTTGTGTATCACAGTGAATTTAAATGGCTGTAGTGCCAGGTACCACCCTGTGATTCTGGAATTTTTTTCTTTCATCTGGTTAAGCCAACAGAGAGGATTGTGATCAGCTATAAGAACAAAGTCAGTTCCTAGCAAAAAAAAAACCAAAAAACTTAAGGGACTCCATGGCCCACTTTCCTGCTAAACATTCCTTTTCTATAGTGGAGTACCTTTTCTTTCTGTCATGCAATTTCCTACTTATGTACAGAATAGGATGTTTTGTCCCATCTGTATTTTGATTCAGTACTGCACCTAGGCCTACCTTGGATGCAGCTTTTTGTAGCAAAAATGGTTTCTCAAAGTCTGGGCTTCTTAAAACAGGGACTGAACATAATGTAACCTTTATGGCTTGAAAAGCTTCATCACACTCTAGGGTCCATTTCACATTATTTAGGTACTGTTCCTTTGCAAGTTCAGTGAGGGAAGTAGCTAACTCTGCAAAGTTGGGAACAAATCTCCGATAATAACCAGCCAGCCCTAAAAATGACCTGACATGTTTCTTGGTTTTAGGAACCAGGCTGTTAGCTACAGCTTCTATTTTAGAAACCTCTGGCTTAACTTCTCCATTTCCCAACACATAGCCCAAATATCTGGTTTCCTGCATGCCCAATGCATATTTGGTAGGATTAATAGTCAGGCCTGCATTTTTGATAGCTTGGATAACTGCTTGTAGGTGTTCCAGGTGGCTTTTCCAGTCTGGACTGTACACCATGACATCATCCAGGTACGCAGCACAATAGCTAGTGTGAGGCGATAAAATTACATCTGTGTACCGCTGGTATGTAGCTGGCACACCATGTAAACCAAATGGCATGGTGGTGAACTGACAGAATCCTATAGGGGTGGCAAATGCAGTTTTATCTCTGGATTCTTTAGCTAAAGGTATTTGCAAGTAACCCTTGGTGAGATCGAGGGTGCTGATATACTTTGCACTCCCATCTGTCCACCAAATCATCTATCCTGGGCATAGGATAACTGTCAAATTCTGATACTTGTTTCCTAAAATCAAGGCAGATTCTAACACCCCCTTCTTTTTTTGTTTACAATTACCATTAGAGATGACCAATCACTCCTCAACTCCTCCATGATACCCAGTTCTTTCATTTTTTGTATTTTCTTAACCACTCTGGTAACCTGTAAGTCTTTTGCCTAACAGGATGAGCATTCCTTGTCACTATTATATGTTTGACCCCTTTTGCTCGGCCGGGTACCGTGGTAAAAGTACTGTTAAATGTCTTCAGCACATTACAAATGTCTGCAGTTTGTTCTGAGGTTAAGGAAACATTCACCTTTACAGCATCAGCATTTACAGTTTGTTCCAGTCTATCATAAGCTACATCAGTATCTGGTAAAATTAGCAAAGCAGCTTTTGGCATTTTTTTAACCCATTTCTTGAGGAGGTTAGCATGGTATATCTTAGGATTTTTCCTGTCAGGTGTCTCAATATCATCTGAGGGAAACAACTTTGTAAGTTTGATGGCTTTCAAGTTGCTTGCATTTTGTTGCTCATCTGGGTCTCTGCCGGATCCTCTGCCTTTGATAGCTTGCAAGGCATCCAGCCATCGCTGCATCTCTTCGTTCATCTGCTGCTTCTGTTGCTGCATCTCTTCTCTCCTCTGCTGCTCCTGACACTGCATCATTTCTCTCCTCTGTGCTTCTAAACACTGAATCTCTTTTTCTCTCTGCTACTCAGTCTCTTTTTTGTTGTATAGCCTACCATCTGAAAAAGTCAATCTGGTTTTCAGGTTCTGTCACTGCCTGTTCTTTTTCCATAACTTGTGCTGGCTGTACAATCTCAGCCTGGACTTCTATCTCTGCTAATTTGACTGCCTTTCTCCTGGTAACCACTCCTGGACTTGCTCCTGCAGAATCCATACCTTTCTCTGTGCTTCCCTGGTACTAGGTCTAGCACCCACGCACAAAACTCCTGTCTTAGAGTATGCACGCCGTAAATCCCACTTCTCACAGCATCTGTCATCAAGGTACAGGTCAGAAAGCATAGGAAAACCAGGAGCAGTGGTAGAATTCACCAAAAATTATTTACACTAGCAGTATCATAAAAGAAACTTGTTCAGTGTAATTATTTACAAAGGCAAACTAAAATAAAGTTTTCTTTCAGTCTCTGTGTCCCGTGTTCTCCTAATCTTTCTTGCAGTTGCAACTTAGCTCTTATAAGTCCTTTTAACCTGATAATGGAAGACTTCAACATGCCAAATACAGATTGGTCAATACCAGCAGGAACATCCACCAGAACTAGACACATAGTGGATTCCCTGCAGGAGGAGGGCCTCAAACAACTGGCAGAACAACCTACAAAAGGCAGGGCTATCCTAGATCTAGTATTGACTAACAGGGAAATGATCACAGATCTCCTGGCAGAAGGTCACCTGGGGGCCAGTGCCCATCACATGGTATGGTTCAATTTGGCCACTAGAACTAAATCATCCCATTCCAAGGCAAAAATATTGGACTTCAGATGAGCTCACTTTGATAAGATGGCCAACAGAGTTAAGCTAGCCCTGGCAAGATGAAATACAGATGAGCGGCTACAGGTAAAGTGGGCAAGCATTAAGGATGCAATACTTGAAGCAACATCCCATTGTGTTAGAGAGGAAAGCAAGAGCAAAATAAGGAGGAAACCACTTTGGTTTTCAAAAACAGTAGCAGAAAAAGTCTGAGCCAAAAGGCTGGCCTTCAGGAAATATAAGGGAACACAGTGGAACAAAGAAATGGAGGCATTCCCTAAGGGAAGCAGGGAAGGCAGTAAGGCAGGCAAAGGCCCAAACTGAGGAAATAGTATGAACAGTAGAAGAAGGGAACACGACTTTCTATAGCTACATTAGTGAAAGGAGAAAGTCCAGAGAGGGTATTGCTAAGATCAAAGGGAATAAGGGGGAGTGTGTGGAAGAGGACCAAGGAAAAGCATCTATCCTAAATATATACTTCTGCTCAGTATTTACTGAGGAGAAGGTAGGGCAGGGCCCACAGTTCAGCACCATGGACACAGGGGGGAAGGAGGTGTGCACTAGTCCCTTCACAAAAGAAAGGGTCCTATAAGAGCTCGCTAAGCTCAGGGTGGACAAAGCAATGGGACCTAATGGCATACATCCCAGGGTACTAAAGGAGCTAAGGGTGGAACTAGCAGAGCCATTATCAAAACTGTTTAGTGAGTCTCTGGGCACAGATGTCCCAGAAGACTGGAGAAGGGCTCATATGATCCCTCTGTGCAAGTGTGGTAGCAGGGAACTACAGACCAGTCAATCTTACCTCAGTAGTGGGCAAGATTATGGATGCACTCCTTAAGGAAAGGATAGTGCAGCACCTGGAATCCATAGGAGCACAGGACCCAAGACAGCATGGGTTTACAACAGGAAGGTCCTGTCAAACTAATCTCATAGATTTCTTTGACTGGGTAACCAGAGCGGTGGACCAAGGGGGAGCAGTTGATGTTGTCTACCTTGACTTCAGCAAAGCTTTTGCTACTGTTCCACATAGAAGATTGATTAATAAGCTGGGTAGGCTCAGGGTGAGTCAGAAGTTGGTCAACTGGGTGGCAAACTAGTTAGCGGGCAGAAAGAAAGAAAAAATTACTCATCTTAGTAATGTTGTTTCTTCTAATGGAGTCTTGCTGTATTATGACTATATGCAGTTAGCCCCAGCATTTGAACTGCTCCGGAGGGTAAAAAGTTAATTCTATGGAGAAGCCAGAAGGGGAAGGAAGGAAACATATTCAATTCAGTGCTTTAGAGTAACTGGTAATTGCTATTTTTCTTTTAAACTTAGATTGTGGGCTTTTAGTGACACTATACGTTCTTTGTTGTCTTTACTTATAATTGTTTTTGGGCTGTTGAGAATTTAAAACATAGTGGTGGTGTAATTCTGTGCTGTCTTTAATTGCTGCAAATTTTATCTTGGCTTGTCTGACTGCCCTGTAGTTGGGTGAAGGGTGTTAATTGTCTGGCCTCTGACCTCAGCTACATGATAACTGGAGGTGGGGCTTAGTCAGAGTTAAAGTAGCAAGCAGATTTTTATTTTCTCAGAAGAAGCCAGAAGGGAAGGAAGGAAACATATTCAATTCAGTGCTTTAGAGTAACTGGTAATTGCTATTTTTCTTTTAAACTTAGATTGTGGGCTTTTAGTGACACTATACGTTCTTTGTTGTCTTTACTTATAATTGTTTTTGGGCTGTTGAGAATTTAAAACATAGTGGTGGTGTAATTCTGTGCTGTCTTTAATTGCTGCAAATTTTCGCCCCCCTTCCCCCAACTCTTAATTATATGCCCTGTTAAATCTGATTGACAGGAGCTGAACACAGGGTATAGTAAGGGGTGTGAAGTAGGAGGGGCATAAGGAGGAAGAAGCCCACCCTCAGCACGACAAGTGTTTTGACTCATTTATTTATTTATTGGTTTCTTTTTCTTTAAAAAAACAAAAAATTATCTGAGGATCAGTGGTAGGATTTTTAGTACAGTAAATTAATAAAAAGGGAACTAGGAGAGCTTCAGTAGCAGACAAGTAGTGGAATTGCAGTATAATGTGGGGAGTGGTGCAATGCAGTGGCTGTGGGGCAGCCATATTCAGGCAGACCTTCTGGACAATGAGGTGCTGTCCTATCTGCATGCATCTCTCTGGACTGTGGGATGAGATAGCCAGACTCAGAGCAGAAGTAAACTGGGTCAGGAGTACCATCACCCCTATCCAGGGACCACCCAGTCCAATGCAACTGCCTCAAAGGATGCAGAGAACGAGAAGCACTTGGATGACAGTGGGCTCAGGGAGGTTAGAGCAGTCAGGCAGAGGCACATCCCAGATCCTATTCCACTCAAGAACTCATATGCCACACTGGCAAATGAGGACAACAAATAGAGGTACCAAAAAGTGGAAGGAAAGGATGTGGAGGTTAGCCAAGGAGGTGACCTCAGTGGGAAAGCAGTGGACCCCAGAGGAGGAGGAAGCGAATCCTGGTGGGGGACCCCATCATAAGAGGGATCCAGTTAGGAACACAGCAGGGGGAGGACAGGGAGATGAGGTGCCTACCAGGTGCCACGGCATGGAGAGATGGAAGGAAGATCCTGGGGCTCACTGGGAAGGCAAGACGGGAGGGTGAGCTGGATGTCATTATCCACCTAGGTACTAATGACCTGGCAAATGGGAAGCCAAAAGAAGTTCAGGAAGAGTTTAGGAAACTGGGGAGGGGTCTCAAGCAAGTAGCTACTTCTGTCACTTTCTCAGTAGTACTACCTGTGAGAGGCAAGGGAGAACATAGAGTGCATGCACCAGGAACTTTAACTCATGGTTGAAGAACTGGTGCTGTGAGGAAGGTTTGGATTCATTGGTGACTGGGGACCCACCTGGAGGGATGGAGGTTTGTTCAAGCCTGATGGCCTGCATCTATCCTGGAGGAATCCAAGCACTCAATGATAAGTTAAATGCTACATTGACAAGCATTTAAACTAGCAAAGAGGGTGGCAGGCCAGCAAGGAGGGTACCCTGCTTGCTCACCCCACAGCTAGCAGTGGAACCAGTGAACCAGAGGTGGCTATCTCTGCAAAGCAGTGTGCAGAAGATGGAGATTAGTGCCCAAGAGGTGGATAAGCAGAAAAGGGACAAAATTCAGCAGAAGAGCAGACAGCAAGGAGAACCAGGGATAAATGACAACCAAGGAAGGGGCTGGAGTAGAACAGTGAAACAGTCTAGGGAGGTCAAATCATAGAAAGCCATGTGTGCAAATGCCAGGAGCCTTAGCAACAAGAAGGAAGATCTGGAGGCTGTCATGGTACAGTCAGACCTGGACATTGTGGCCATCACTGAAACCTGGTGTAATGATAACCACAACTGGGAGATGGCCATACCTGGCTACAACATATTCAGAAGAGACAGAACAGGCAGGAAGGGAGGAGGAGTGGCACTGTATGTGAAAAATGACATAAGGGCCACAGAGATCCAGGAGGAACAAAATGGGGGAGAGATACTGTGGGTTAAGCTGGAAAGGAAAATGGGGACAGCCATCCGCACAGGTGTGGTCTATAGACCACCAGCCCAGGAGGAAGTAACAGATAGGGAGCTGATGCTAGCCATCCAAAGGATGGCAGACAAATGAGTGGTACTGGTTGGAGACTTCAATATTCCAGACGTGGACTGGAGCATCCCAGCAGCAGCATCAACTAGGAGCAGATTTATCCTGGACTCCCTTCAGGGTGCCTTCCTCAAGCAACTGGTCATGGAACCAACTCGGCAGAAGGCAATACTGGACCTTGTGCTCACAAACAGGGACAGTGTGATGGGGGTAACAGTGGGGGAGCACCTGGGAAACAGTGACCACCAGTCATTGTGGTTTGAAATGACAGAGCAGAACCAAACCACACAAAAACACGTATCCTGGATTTTAGGGGGGCAGACTTTGGGAAAATGGGGAGATACTTGAAAGAGGCATTAAGGGGAATGGGACAAGAATCATGGGTTGAGGAACAGTGGGCAGTATTTAAAATGGGGATTACAAGAACAACAGAATTATGCATTAAGCAGGTTAGCAAGAGGAAAAGGAAGAGGAGACCATTATGGTTTTCAAAGGGTAGCAAAGAAGTGAAAGCAAAAGATTGCATTCAGGCAATACAAAAGACACAGGCAGAAGGGGATGGGAGAAGTACCAGGAGAAGCAAGGGAGGCAGGGAGGTCAGTAAGGAAGCCAAAGCTCAGACAGAAGAACACATTGCAAAATCAGTGGGTAGAGGACAAAACCTTTTACAGGTACATAAGTGAAAAAAAAAAGACAAAGGGAGGGATAGTGAGACTGAAGGGGAGGATGGGGCTGCGTGGAGGATGACAACAGTAAAGCTGACATATTGAACAGGTATTTCTGATCAGTCTTTACTGAAGAGGAGGAGGGTAATGGGTCTGAAGGGAGTACAAGGGGTGAGAATGGTGCAGAAATGGACACAAGTCCCTTTACAGGAGGAAGGGTCCTGAAGGAACTGGAAGTAATAAGGTTGATAAAGCAATGGGGCCAGACGGGGTGCACCCAGGGTCTAAAGAACAAGAGAGGTGGTGGCTGAACCTCTGGCTATCCTATTTAGCCGATCACTGGAAACAGGAGGTACCCAAAGACTGGAGGACAGCAGATGTAGTCCCCTTATACAAAAGTGGGGGACAAAGAGGAAGCAGGAACTACAGACCAGTCAGCCTCACCTCGGTGAGTGGAAGATCATGGAAGCACTACTGAAGGAGAGATTGGTGGAACATCTGGTTGTCAATGGACTACAGGACCCAAGGCAGCATGGTTTCACCAGGGGGAGGTCATGTCAGACCAACCTCATTGAATTTTTTGACTGGGTGACTAGGGAGGTGGATCAGGGGAGGGCAGTGGACATGGCCTATCTGTACTTCAGCAAGGCCTTTGACACTGTGCCACATAGAAGACTATTACACAAACTGGGGAATATGGGTGTGTGCAGGACAGTAGTGTGGTGGGTAGGTAACTGGCTGGGTGGCAGGACACAGAGGGTGGTGGTAAATGGCTGTCACTCCACAGAGGAAGAGTGACCAGTGGAATTCCACAGGGATCAGTACTGGGACCGGTCCTATTCAACATCTTCATCAGTGACATTGCATGGGACCTAGAAGGCAGAATTTCACTGTTCGCTGATGACACAAAGCTCTGTAACAGAGTAGACACACCAGAGGGTGTAGACAGAATGAGAGCGACCTGCAGAAACTTGAAGAATGGTCAGGGGTTTGGCAGTTGAAATTCAATGCAAAAAGTGCAAGATAATGCATATGGACAAAAAACCCTGGCACAATATATCAGTTGGGGGTGAGGATATTGCATGCACCAAGCAGGAAAGGATCTTGGGGTTGTCATCTCTGATGACCTCAAAGTAGGAAACAGTGTGACAAGGCAGCAGGTAAAGCAAATAGGATGCTGGGATGTATAGGCAGGGCATCACCAGCAGGAAAAGGGAGGTCATAATTCCGCTATACAAGACACTAGTGAGGCCCCACCTGGAGTACAGTGTACAGTTCTGGAGACCATACCTACGTGAGGACATAGACAGGGTAGAGAAGGTTCAGAGGAGGCAACAAAGATGGTGCATGGATTGCATCTCAAGTCCTATGAAGACAGGTTGAAGGAACTGAACATGTACTCCCTGGAGGAGAGGAGGGAGAGGGGATATGATAGAGACATACAAGTATCTTACAGGGAGGAACAGGGTGCAGGAAAACACTATTTTTAGCGAAAAAGATGTTCCAGGACTAGAGGCATGGGATGAAGTTGGAGGAGAGACGATTCAGAGGAAACATGAAAGAATTTCTTCACAGAATGGGTGGTGGACAAGTGGAACACCCTGCCAGAGGAAGTGGTGGGGCTGAAACAATCACGGATTTAAGAATGCATGGGATAGACATAAAGGAATTCTGGAGGTCAGGGATAAGGGGCAACAGACTTCTAGGAAAACAAACTAAACTTACAAGCTCAAATGGGCAGACTGGGTGGGCCATAGGCCCTTATCTGCCGACACTATCTATGTATCTATGTATGCAGAAGCATTGAACGTTGAGCTCGAGCTTGGTTTTCAAACCTCTGTTTCTAGCACTCTGAAGTGTAACCGTCAGATTATTGCGAGCACTAACTAATCAATTTAACAGGTGGAAATTGTTTCAAACTTTTGTAAGCCAAATGGCCACCACAAATTGTTTTTACGGTCAAAAGACTCAAGTCGAGAACCCCAAAAAGAAAGTTAAAGATAAGACAAAAACCAAGTAGGTAGTGAAGTTAAAACATTAATAAACCTTTAAGATAGGGCATGCCAAGTATAGCTCTGGGGTGCAGCACTGTGCCTGCCCACCCACATCCCAAAACGACTAGGTTCCAGGAGGGGAGGCAGGGGGGGAGGTCAGAATACAGCAAGACTCCTTTAGAAGAAACATTACTAAGGTGAGTAATTATTTCTTCAAACATGAAGTCTTGCTGTATTCTGACTATATGCTGACAACCAAGCAGTACCCCCCAGGAGGAGGGAGTCACAGAACCTATTTTGGGAACAGGTTCTGCAGCACAGTTGTGCCAACCCTAGCATCACTTCTAGACTGAATGTCCAGAAGAGTACTGTTTGGTAAATGTGTGAACAGTTTTCCAGGTGGCTGATTTACAGATTTCTACTAAAGGTATATCTCTAGCTGCTGTGAGAGAAGCAGCTGTACCTCTGGTAGAATGAGCCCTCAGGCCTGAGGGAGGTTCCTTCCCAAGCTTTGAATAGCAGAACTGGATACAGAAGACAATCCACTTGGCAATAGTTCTCTTGGTGGCTGGTTTGCCTTTTCCCACCTCTCCATAAGTGAGAAATAACTGAGAACAGCCATTCCTATAGGCCTTAGTATGTTCCACATAGTAACTAAGGGCCCTCTTTACATCAAGACTGTGTAATCTTCTCTCCCCTGAGGAAGAATGGTCAGTGAAAAATACAGGCAACGACAGATTGGTTCAGATGAAAGTCTGACACTACTTTGGGAAGAAACTTTCTGTTAGTTCGAAGGACCACCTTATCCCTGTGAAATGAAATGAAATCAGGTTCCACTGATAAAGCCTGCGACTCACTGATTCTCCTGGCAGAGGTAATGGCTACCAGGAATACAGTTTTCCATGTCAAGTATTTCAGCTCTGCTAAAAATAGAGGCTCAAAAGAGGGCTGCATAAGCTGTGCTATACAGATGTTCAGATCCCAAGAAGGGGTAGGATCTCGAAATGGAGGATTAACATGTAGCAAACCTTTGAAAAACTTCTTGAAGACTGGATGAGAGGCTAGGGAAGAGCCCTTACCAGTGCAAAGGAAGGGAGACGCAGCTGCCAAATTTACCTTGAGAGTAGTAGGCCAGAGGCCTAAGCTATTAAGATGTACCAGATAGTCCAGTACAGTAGCAATGTCAGCCAACTTTGGCTGAACAGGTTTCTGGGAACACCAAAAACCAAATCTTTTCCATTTGGAATTGTAAGTCTTTCTGGTAGCAGGTTTCCT
The DNA here is from genome assembly GCA_016271365.2 of Neoceratodus forsteri. Taxonomy (NCBI): domain Eukaryota; kingdom Metazoa; phylum Chordata; order Ceratodontiformes; family Ceratodontidae; genus Neoceratodus; species Neoceratodus forsteri. The sequence goes on along the minus strand of CM057454.1, from coordinate 1,072,393,197 downwards.
GCTAGCCTTTAGAATATCCAAGACTGATTGAGAAAGGTTTAGATGTGCATATTCTAACTCTTCAAGAGCCAGGCCTTGAGCCTGAGCCTGAAGACTGGGGTAGAGATCCTCCCGGGAGGATGTCAGAAGATTGAACTGTCAGGAGACACAGAGACATTGTCACCCAAAAAGACAGTGACAGTTGAGGATACCAAGGCTGTCTGGCCCAGTCTGGTGCCACTAGAATCACCCTGCAAGGCTGATATCTGATTTTGATCAGGACCCTGAATATCAGTGGGAAAGGAGGAAATGCATACAGGAACCTGCTTGTCCAATCCAATGGTAGAGCATCCTGATGAACACAGCCTAGGAGAGGAGGTCTGCAACAAAACAGAGGAGTTGATGATTGTCCGGGGCTGCAAAGAGATCCTCTCTGGGTAGCCCACCTCTTGAAGATGCCCTGAAGGATCAGGGGATTCAGAGTCCATTCTTGATGACCCTGAGAAATTCTGCTAAGAGCATCTGCTAAAATGTTGTCCTTCCCTGGGAGGTGCACAGCCACCAAGGAAGCCTGAAGGGAATAAGCAAGAGACCATATCTTCATGGCCCCTGTGCACAAGGCCGAGGACCGAGTGCTTCCTTGCTTGTTGATGTACCACGTTTGTGGTATTGTCTGTCCTGATTTGCACTACTTTCCCCTGAACCACAGTTGAGAATGTCTGCAGTGCTAGAAAGACAGCTCTCAATTCAAGAAAATTTATGTGAAGGAGAGACTCCCGGTGAGACCAGGTTCCCCGAGTTGTAAGCTGATCCAGGTGAGCCCCCCAGCCTGGGAGAGAGGCGTCTGTGGTGAGAATCACTGAAGGAGCCTGACTGATGAATGGAACACCTTGCCGAAGATTCTCCTCCTGCAGCCACCACTGGAGTGCCTGAACTAGAGTTTGAGACACTGCAACTAATTTGGAGAGAGGGTCCTTGGTCTGAGACCAGTAAGATCTGAGATGCAACTGAATATCTCATCTGAAACCTTGCTCCCTGGACCACAGCTGTGGAGGTTGCCATATGGCCCAGTAACTGTAGAAAATGGCTGGATGAGAAGCTTGAGGAAGAAAAGAGGAAGCCAGAGTGACTAGAGACTGGACTCTTGAAAGAGGGAGGAAGGAATGCTCTTGCCTGGGTAGTGTCTATGTCCACCCCTATGTAAGTGAGCAGCTGAGTTGATTCCAGAACTGACTTTTCTAGGTTAAGAATGAAACCCAAGGACTCCAGGAGCCTTTGGGTGACCTCTAAGGCTGACTTGACTTGGTCTGAGGACTAACCTACTAGGAGCCAGTCATACAGATATGAGAACAGAAGGATACCTTGTCTCCTGAGGAATGCTACCACTACTGCCAGGCACTTGGTGAACACCCTTGCAGCAGATCTTAGGCCGGAAGGCATGGCTCTGAACTGATAATGGCCTGAGGGCAACTCGAACCTGAGGTACTTTCTGTGGGAATGTCTGATGGGTATGTGGAAATAGGCATCCTTGAGATCTAGGAAGGCTAGCCAGTCTCCTGGTCTCAGAGAGGGAAGAATTACTCTGAGTCACCATTTTGAACTTTGGTTTTGTTAAATATTTGTTGAGGTACCTTTAATCTAGGATGGGTCACCACTCCCCTGTCTTTTTTGGGGTAAGGAAGTATCTGGAATGAAGTGCTTTTCCCCTGTGACAAAGAGGTACCTTCTCTACTGCTCACAGGAGCAGAAGAGAGGAGAAGTCTGCCTCTAAGGCCTTCGTCTCCAAAGGGGAGAGGGGACTGAAAGATCTTGCTGTCAATTTTGGGAACCTTTTGAAATGGAGAACAAGTCCCTGGCTCACTACTTCCAGGACCCATTTGTCTGAAGTAATGGACTCCCAGGCTTGGGAGTAGTGAGCCAGCCTGCCCCCCTATAGGGATTGGGGAGGCGACCCTGACTGGCACCTCAGGGTGTCTGTTTGGCAGGGGGCTTGGACTGAGTGGATGCTGAGGTCCTGGTCATCCCTCGTCTGCCTCTTCTCCTGAAGAATGCCCTCTGCTGGAATGAAGAGGAAGCCTGGGCTTGGTAAAAAGGCCTGTGAAAAGGCTTGTCCCTGCCAGCCCTAAACTGCTGCTTCTGAGGAGTGGCCTGCTTCTTTTTTGCTGCAGAATTCCTGTAGGCGGTCCCGTACTCGTCCATTTTCTTCATGTAAGTCTGTCTGTTCACCAGAGAGTTACCAGCAACAGGAAAATTCATAGCCTTAAACTGGGTATCCTGTGACAAACTGGTACATCTGAGCCAAGCTAATCTCCTCATGGAGACAGATATAGCCATTACCCTGGAATGTACATCATTCAAGTCAACAGCAGCGTGAAATTAGACCTTGGATGCCTCAATACCATCTGCAGCCACCTTCTCCAGCTCCTTGGCTAGCTGGGGAAGGGCACTCTTAGCCAGCTCCAGAACAGTATCCCACCTTGATTTCTGGTAGCTGGCTGTATATGCCATATCACTAGCGTCACAGAGTCCCAAGAGGATGCCAAGTACTGCTTCTTGGCTATGGCATCCACTTTCCTAGAATCCTTGTCTGGGGGTGGGATGCCAGGGGAATAAGTCTTGTCACAGCTGCAGCCTGCACTACTAACATGGCTGCAATGAGTAGTAAGAATTCTGCCCAGGACCTGACAACGTATATCTCCTGTCCATCTTTTTATCCACGAGAAAGTACAGAGTTGGAAACTACAAGATTTTTGTGTCTGTTTTCAAGGTTGATCAAGGAGGATAGACACTCTCTTTGACTCTGGGACATCCATCATTTCCACAGTCAGGTTCCTCCTGATCCTGTTCAGCTTCCTCAACAGGGGTTGAAGAGTATCAGCCACTTTCTCGTAAAACAAGAAATGGGAAGGGACTCACAAAGTCTGGGAGGAGACACACTGTGAAGTCCTGTCTGGGGAGATGTCAGATCTACTGGCTCATCCTGAGCCATCTTCCTCCTCATCATACTCTTCTTTCTCCATCCAATCACCCCTCGCAAAGCTTCTGGATCAATGTCAAGCGACTATGTAACCAAAACCAAACCTCTAGAACTGAGTGCGGTTCGGTCAGAAACGGGCAAAGGGATGACAACAGTGATCACTTTGCTAATCTCATCAGCGGTCAGGACCATGGGAAGTCGGATCCTAACCGCTAATTTATGTTTTCTTTTACTAGAACAGATTCACAGAATCGCTCTCCTTTGCCTACAATTATCACCCAGGTCAGTGGGCACCTCCTCAGGTTCAGTCACTGTGAACCAGGCTGGCCATCCGGGTCAGCGGACTTCTCAGCCTCCCTCTCCCTCAGCCTACTCAAACATTTTTACAGAGTGGCTTTGAGAAAGTTTTTACAAATCTGGCAGTCTTCTTTGAGGTGGTCAAACCACAGACAGTAAACACAGATGAGGTGAGTGTCGTCCTTAGCAAAGGCCTCCTTACACTCGGTACAGTGCTGAAACCCAGTGGGACCGGTTTTCTTTTTGGGTTTGTCAGACATGCTGAAACAGTAAAACAGTTACCCTTACCAGCTTTTACGCCAGGCAACTAAAAATTGATCGGTTCCAACTGTGTCACGAGTCTGTTAAAAAAAAATCCAGAAAATCAGATTTTTTATAGGAACCAATGAGTAGCGGAAACCACAGCAAATTTTTGAACAAAACTCAAATATAACGGGTTTCTATTCTAAACTGGACCGACAGGAGAACCACCGAAGACAAAAGAATTTCCACAAGAAACGTCAGAATTACAACAAACTACCTACTACTACCACTTACCGTTACCGAGACAGAAGTAAGAAGACTGAAAATGAAGCGGTTTAGACAAAACCGACCGATTTAAACTATACTGAACCAAAGTGCAGGAGAGATCACCGGAGCGACTTCACAGTTAGGCGGAGTAAAAAATCTGACGGTTACACTTCAGAGTACTAGAGACAGAGGTTTGAAAACCAAGCTCGAGCTCAACGTTCTATGCTGCTGCATAAAGTTAACTCTTTACTCTCCGGGGCAGTTCAAGTGCTGGGGCTAACTGCATATAGTCAGAATACAGCAAGACTTCATGTTGTTTGAAACATTACTTACCACAGTAATCTTGTTTCTTCTAAGGGAATCTTACTGTATTCTGACATATGCAGTATGGTCTCACCATAGTACTGCCCTGGAGCTGAAACGGTTAATAGAACCTATGCTAATGATGGAATGCTAGGCTCATGCTCAGTTTTCAAACCACTGTCCCTGGTAAACATTCCACAACTGTCAGATTCTTACGGAGCATGAATACTAACAAGTTATCTATACTAACTTTAACAATTAACTAATAAATGACAACCAACGATCTCCTTCAGCTGAAAAATGTGGGTTACATAAAGACTCAAGTCACCAAGCCCAACAACAGAACCACTCATGGGTTTACAACAGCATGGACAGCTGTGCTGCAGTGCCCATAGGTTCTAGCGGGGGGGGGAGGTAGGGTGGGAGCCCAGAATATAGCAAGATTCCCTTAGAAGAAACAAGATTACTATGGTAAGCAATGTTTTCTTCAAACCCCAGGAATCTTTCCGTATTCTGACATATGCAGACTACCCAAGCAGTACCTTTGGAGGAGGGTAGAGAACCTCTTTAGGGAAACAGACTCTGCAGTACTGCTGTGCCAAACCTGGCATCACCTCTGGCCTGGGTATCCAGGCTGTACTGCTTGGTAAAGGTGTGAACTGTTTTTGTAGTAGCTGCTTTACCGATTTCCAACAAAGGAATATGTCCTGCAGCTGCTTTGAAGCAGCTGTACCCCTTGTAAAGAGAGCTCTAAGGCCTACAAGGATTTCTTACCTACTTTGCTGTACCAGAACTGAATACAAGCCATCATCCAGCGGACAACAGACCTCTTTGAGGCAGGCTTGCCCTTTCCTACTTCTCCATAGGTCAGGAAAAGCTGAGTGCTCACCTGCCTGTGACCATTTGTGTGACCCAAGTAGTAGCCAATAGCTCACTTGACATCTAGGCTGTGCAGTCTACATTCCACTGAACTAGAGTGGTCAGTGAAATAAAGACTGACAAGGTAATGAACAGATTTAGGTAGAAGTCCGAAACCACCTTGGGCAGAAAGTATCTGTTAGTCTTGAGGACAATCTTGTCCCTATGAACTGATATGCAATTAACTCAGTGGACAATGCCTGGAGCTTACTGATGCTCCCAGCTGAGGTGATGGCTACCATGTACACTGTTTTCCATGTAGCATACCCAAACTCTGCTGAAGACATTGGCTCAATGGTGGTTTCATTAGCCAGCCAATTTATATATTCAGGTCACATGCCACGTGTGTTCCCTGTGAGGGAATGCAAATGCATGAGACCCTTGAAGAACTTGCTAAACACTTAACTGCCAGAGATGACCCCTTACCAGTTGAAAGGTAAGCTGAGACAGCTGGTAATTGTACTTTAAGGGTGGAAGGCCTAAGGCCGAAAGAAACAAGGTGTGCCATATATTGTAGGATGACTGACAAGTCAGGCTGGCAGTAGTTTATCTCTTTTTCTGACACCAAATGGAAGATGTCTTCCCGTAAAGGTGTAAGTCTCTCTGGTAGAAGGGTTCTCTAGAAACCCTAAGAAACTCCAGCACCACTACAGAAATGTGCAAGTCCGAATACTCTTAAGTCCTCAAGAGACAAGCCTTGAGCCGGAGACTAGATATTGGGATAAAGGACCCTGTGCTGCAAGGAGGTGAATAGGTTGTGCCTTCTGGGCAGAGAGATTGGCCTGGAAATTGACAAGGTCAGCAGTAGAAAATACCATGGCCTTCTGGGTGAATCTGAAGCAATGAGGATCACTGTTGCTGAGAACCCTGAGCTTGATCAGCACTCTGAGCAACAGGGAAAATGGAGGAAAGGCATACAGGAACTTTCCTGTTTAATGCAACAGCAGCGCATCCAGAGGGACTGTGCCCACTGCAGGAGGCCTGCAACAGAATTGTGTTAGCTGGTGATTGTCTGGGGTTGCAATGTGGTACACCACCTTCTGATCACCACTTGTACTCATGGTGGTTTTGGTTGATCCTGCTGAGAGCATCTGCCAGGACATTGTCCTTCCCTAGGAGGTGGACAACTGAGAGGGAGATGTCCAGGGAGTGAGTTAAGACTCCACACTTCAATGGCTTCCGTGCACAGCAGGGACAACTCTGTGCCCCCTTGCTTGTTTACATAGTACACTGTGGTTGTGTTGTTTTGTCCTGATCTAAACGACCTTGCCTTGAAGCACTGGAGCGAAGAGCTGAATACCCAGCTAAGCTGCCCTGAGCTCCAGCAGGCTTTATGTGAAGCAGTGTGTGCTCCCCTAGGAGGAAGGGAGGGAGGCATAGGTTGTTAAAACTGCTGCTGGTGGCAGCTGGGGAAAAGACACACCCTCCCCAAGGTTGTCTTCTTCCTGCCACCACTGCAGAGTTTGCAGCAGGATTCTTGTGACTGGGACCATCTTTGACAGGGAATCACTTTTTGGGGCCAGTGAGACCTGAGGTGGAACTAAATGCCTCTCCTCTGGAATCTTGATCCTGACACTGCTGCTGATGCTGCAGCCATGTGCCCTAGTAACTTGTAGAACATGCCTCACTGGTCTGGGGTATGCAGCTGGAATAAGCCTCCAGCTGCACCAAGCTGTCTACCATTCCCTGCGGGAGGAAGGTCCTTCCTCTCAGTGCATCCAGTCTTTGCCCGTATAGACTCCAGGCACTGAACTGGTGTTAGCATTGACTTTTTTTTTTAATCTGTCAGGAGACCCAGCATACACAGGGTATTGTAGATGGTGATCAGTGCACCTCTAACTGCAGAGGAGACTGGTCTGCCATCAGCCAGTCATCCAGGTATGGGGAGACTATGATCCCCTGCCTCCTTAGGTGTGCTTCTACTAATGCTATACACTTGGTAAGCACCCCAGGAGCAGAGATAAAGCAAAAAGGAATGGGTCTGAAGGAAGTGACCTTTAAGGCCAGAGACGTAGGCCCCATCCCCCTTTCTGAATGTAGGGAGGATGGTAGCCAGAATGACCATTCTTACTTTGGCTTTGTTAAATGCCTGTTTAATTGCCAACAGGGTTACTTCCAATAGACTGGCAGGTCTGAAAAACCCTGCCCTTAGTTTGGGCAGGATCTTGAACCTGATGGCAAGCCGCTGGCTCACTATCTGACTTGGTACTTGTGAGGTGTTGCTACCTTCTCCTTTGCAGCAGCATTCCTAAAGGCTACCTTGTACCCATCCATGTTTTCCATGTAAGCCTCTGTTTGTTCACCAAAAAGGAATGTGGGCTCACCAGAAAAATCCAATGCCTTTTGGTTGGCCTGGGACAAATTAGTTATCCCTAGCCAGGCCCATCTCCTCAGAGACACTGAAATTGCCATTTGCCTGGCTGCAGTAACATTGCATCCAAAATAGAGGCCTCTATGCCCTAGCAATCTCTGAAACTGCATTCCAGAGATGTTGATTTATTTATTTAATATCTGGAGACATAGGCCATGTGAGTGGCCTGTCTAATGGACAAAGAGGCACCTAAGTGGGATTTCTTGCCAAAGAATCCATCTGTTGGAGTCTTTATCTGGCGGGTGTGATGCCAGGGGAATCCCTGCCTTATCACAAGCCACAGCTTGCACCACCTCTTCATGGCTGGGGTGCTCTGCTCCAGACTTAGCCACCCAATACTTCCTATCCAGCCCCTTGTTCACTGGGGGAATGGAAGTGGGATTTTATAAAATTCTAGAAGCCTGTCTCTTAAGAGACTTATGGATGGGCAGCACTAGCCTTTCTGTTACTGGTACATCCATCCTATCCATACAGTCCAGCTCCTCTGTGAATTCACGGGTGGAGAGGTCCAGTGTCTGTGCACTTTATGAAGGCAAAGTGAGAGGAAAATATCTCATCTCCCTTTTCAGGGGAGTCAGGATGTTGAGGATCAGAGCATATGTACACCTCAGTAAACCGTTCAAATGAACTGGGAACCGAGAAGGAACCCAGGTCCTGAACCGAGATGTGAACTGGGCCGCTGAACCTGAATAGCGATACCGGTTGCAGTACCTGTAAAATTTGTATAGCCATTTGCTACGCATTTGCAGTTGGAACCGACAGTTTTGTAGGTTGCGGTTCCTAAACCGAGTGCTTTTCCTTCCTCTTTTTCTTAGCAGAACTTACAGGTTCAGCGGCAGTGTCTGCGGTTCTGTTCTTTAATCGGGGAACCATCACCCTGGTTAGAGGGTTGTAACCAGTTCCTTCGGTTTCTACGTACGAGAGGAGGAGGTTTATTCCACAGTTGGGTTAGCAGCCCTATTGAACCTTTTCTCCTACAGTCGGATAAAATGCCTATTAAGCGCCGACTGAGGAAATACTTTTACTGAACCAAGTGTTTTTTCTTTCTTCTTTTTCTCAGCAGAACTTACTGGTTCAGCGACCGTGTCTGCGGTTCTTTTCTTTAATTGGGGAACCATAACCATGGTTAGAGGGTTGCAAAACCGGTTCCTACCCACATTGAACCTTTTTCCTGTAGTTGGTTAAAATGCCTATTAAGCGCCGACTGAGGAATACTTTCTGATGTTACAATCTGCCTTCAGGTGGTTAAACCCTAAGCAAAAACAGAAATAAATCAGGATCTGCTTTCAAACAGTTCCCCCACACTCTGTACAAAGCTGAAAACCCACTGAGCCGGTTTGTTTTTTGTTGTTGTTGTTTAACCAGATGAGACGCACCAAGCTGAAAGTTTACTTACAGGTGCAACCTAGGAGCACAGGAAAGTTAAGTGACTTGCTAAGGGTCACACATTATGCAAGTGGGGTTCAAACCCAGATTTGCAGCTCAGAGCCTTAACCAATACCCTATACTGCCTTTCTTGGGTTAGTGAGAAAATAAGTAAAATCCCCAAGAAATGGTTCTCTGAGAATCAGAAAGCCACACTAATGAATGAGGCATAAACTTTATTTACTTTATCTTTTTTACTTTGCGGTCGGTTTAGCAGCCGCTGAGAGAACCAAGAGCTACCCTGGTTTCCCCTGAATAAACAAATTAAGCAACCGGCCCACAAAATAAATAAATACAGAAATTACTTTTAAAATTGTAAATAAGAGTCTGGTTCCCTCCTGGTTAAAAGAACCAGAAAGAAACCAAAAAACTAAACCTAAACTAGTTTACCTGTAAACACAAGGACGGTGCTTTAAAAATGAACAAAATTAAATTTACTTCAAAACACCGAGAAAAATAAATCTTCAAGAAAGATGAAGGAGAGTTCTCCAAGGTTTCTGTACTGTTCAAGTGGAGTAAAGAATCTGACAGTTGTGTAATGTTTACCAGGGACAGTGGTTTGAAAACCAAGCATAAGCCTAGCATTCCTTCATTAGCACAGGTTCTATTAACCATTTCAGCTCCAGGGCAGTACTATGGTGAGACCATACTGCATATGTCAGAATACAGTAAGATTTCCTGGGGTTTGAAACAGAGAGTGGTGGTAAATGGTATACAGTCAGAAGAGATGCAAGTCATAAGTGGGGTGCCTCAGGGATCAGTCCTAGGGCCAGTCCTCTTCAATATCTTCCTCAGTGACATTACAGATGTACTGGAGGGTAAGGTTTGTCTGTTTGCAGATGACACCAAGATCTGCAACAGAGTAAATGATCCAGATGGGGTGGGCAGAATGAGAAGAGGTCTGGATAAACTGGCAAAATGGTCAGAAGAGTGGCAAATGGGGTTTAACGCAAAGAAGTGCAAGATCATGCACATAGGGAAGAGAAACCCTGAAGCCACCTATAGGTTGGGAGGGGAGTTGCTGGCAATCACAAGGGAAGAAAGAGACTTGGGCATCATCATCATCACAGATGACCTGAAATCATCCAAGCAGACCACTAAAGCAGTAGAGTAAAAGCTAGAGGGATATTGAGGTATATTAGTAGGGGTATCGCAAGTCATAAGAGGGAGGTAATAATCCCTCTTTACAAGACACTGATTAGGCCCCATTTGGAGTACTGCATGCAGTACTGGAGGCCGGACCTGCACAAGGACATTAACCAAATTGAGGTAGTCCAGAGAAGGGCAACCAAAATGGTGCACGGACTGCATCAGAAAACTTATGAGGACAGATTAATGGAGCTCAATATGTATACCTAGCGGCAAAGTAGGGAGAGAGGTGATATGATAGAAACATTCAAACATCTTAAGGGCATTAACAAGGTGAAAGAGTCCATGTTTTAATATAAGAACAATAGCAGAACAAGAGGACATAGCATGAGATTAGAGGAAGGCCAATTAAGGGATAACGTGAGGAAATTCTTTTTCATAGAAAGGGTGGTGGATGCATGGAACAGCCTACCTCAGGAAGTGGGGGATATGAATACAGTACAGGGCTTCAAACAGGCATGGGCTAGGCATAAGGGAGCAATACAGATGAGTATGAATAGATAGGCCATTGACAGAGTACAGACCTATGGCACATTCGTCAGGTAAAACAAATGGGCAGACTGGATGGGCCTTGCGGTCCTTATCTGACGTCAACTTCTATGTTTCTATGTGCTCCCCACCCTAGAAGGGATGCATCTGTTGTGAATACTAGAGTGGGAACCTGCTGCAGGAAAGGCACTCCTTGCCTGAGATTGCCCCTTTCCTGCCACCACTGTAGGGCTTGAAGAAAAGTGGCTGTGACTGGAACTTGCTTTGAGACAGAGAGAGAGAGAATCCCTTCTCTGGAGCCAGTGATCCCTTAAATGAAGCTGAATGTCTCTCTCATCTGGAACCTGGCCCCTGACAATTGCTGTGGAAGCTGCCATATGGCCTAGCAATTGCAGGAAGTGCTTTGCTGGTCTAGAGACATGAAGTTTGAAGGAACTGGCCACTTGGATAAGGTTGTCCACCCTGTCCTGAGGTAGGAAAGCCATCTTTTTTTTTTTCCAATCTTTTTATCCCCCTACTCCCCCACCAGCCCCGCATCTTCGGGAGCATCAAGGAGTCTACCCCTGCAAGACACCTTACCTGGCCTGTCGCTGGATCCCCATGGAGCCTTGGTTTACCCCCTGGGTGGGGACAGGATGGGGCATCTACACCACGAAGTCTTGCATTTTGTCAGACCCCTGGGCGGCCAGGCAGGTGGCTGCTTATGAGGGCTAGCTCCTCAAACCTCCATCTGCCCGGGGCTGGCAGGTATTTCCTCTGGTGTTCTATGGATGTCGCGAGTCCCCTGACATCATGGCGCTACCGCCAACGTCTGTGACGTCCTACCCCTTGCTGCCAAGACCCTCGGTGCCGGCATAGCTTCAGACCTTCATCTGAGACCAGCCTAACGCTTCGGGCGCTTGATGTCCTGCTGAACCCCAGCCTCGCCAGGGGTCAGCAGACGCTGAGCTGCATCCCTCCCTCCCCCGGCGCAGCTGTCGTGGGACGCTGCAGCCTTCTCCCCAGTCAAGCCTCCAACGCACCTGGGCTCACTCCAACCCAGGTCACCAGCGCCGGACAGAAATCCTAACTGCTGCGCGCCAAGGGCCAGCAAAGCCATCCCTTTTTGTATCCAGTGCTGTTCTATGAATCTGAGTAGCCGAACTGGCTCCAGAACAGACTTTTTGTGGTTCACTAAGAACCCCAGGGAGTAGAGAGTGTCTTGTGTTATTGACAGGGCCTCCCTTACTTGCTGGTGTGACTGGCCTACTATCAGCTAGTCATCCAGGTAGGGGAACACTGACACCCCTTGTCGCCTTAGGTATGCCACTACCACAGCCATTTTGTGAACACACGAAGCAGATGTCAGTCCAAAGGGTATTGCCCTGAATTGGTAATGGCCTGATGGCAACCTGAACCTGAGGTACTTTCTGTGTGACCTTCTGATTGGGATATGAAAGTAGGCGTCCTTCAGATTCAAGGACGCTAGCCAGCCAGAGTAACCATCTTGAATTTTGGTTTTGACAGATGTTTCATTAAGTACCCGAGGTCCAGAATGGGTCACCACTCCCGTTTTCTTTATTGTGAGGAAGTACCTTGAATACAGACCCATTCCTTTCTGGTTAGAAGGAACTGGTTCTACTGCCTTTTGCAGCAGAAGGGTTGAAACTCTCTCCTCCAGCATGGCTGTTTCTGATGAGGAAAAGGGTTTGAAGACTCTTGACCTCAGCTCTGGCATTACCTTGAAGCTGAGAACAAGCTCCTGGCCCACTACCTCCAGGACTCACTTGTCTATGGTGATATTTTCCCACTCCTGGAAGTAGTGGGCCAGCCTGCCCCCCCTACTGGAATTGGGAAGGTGACCTGAACAGTCCTCTCAGGGTGTCTGTTTGGCTTGTGCTGCTGGCTGGACACTAGGGCTAGTGCGGCCACTGCCCCTGCCTCTGAAGTATCCCCTTGGCTGATACTGGGGGAAAAGCCTGAGGCTAGAAAAAGGCCTATAGGGAGGTCTGCCTCTGCCACACCTTGTGTGATGTTTCTGGGGGTCAGAAGCTCTTTCCTTTGCTGCTGTACTCTTGTATGCAGCCTTGTATTCATCCATTTTCTTCATACATGCTTCTGTTTGCTCCCCAAACAGAGACACAGGATCCCATGGAAAATTCATGGCTTTAGTCTGGGTACCTTGTGATAGATTGGTGGTTCTAAACCAGGCAAACTTCCTAAGCGACACAGCAGATGCCATCCACCGAGATGCAGTGTCATTAGATCCACTGCCATCCTGAACTGTGTCTTAGCAGCTTCGATACCCCTTTTTGCAGCTTCCTCCAGGTCAGCAGCAATGGGAGGGGGAGCTGCCTTAGCAACCTGCAGCACTGTGGACCACGTTCTTTTGGTACCTGGCTATGTAGGACATATAGGATGCCTGCCTAATAACCAGTGAAGATCCCAAATATACTTTGTTAGCTACAGAGTCCACCCTCCTGGAATCTTTGTCTGGAGGGTGGGAGGCCAGAGAGATGCCAGCTTTGTCATAAGCTGCAGCTTGCACTACATCTTCATGACTGGGATGCCCAAAGAGGAATTCAGCCCCAGTCTTAGCCACCCAATACTTCTTGTCCACCTTCTTATCTGTAGGGGGGACAGTATGGGTGCCTGCAATACCCTCATAGTCTGCTTTCTCAAGGACTTATGGAGTGGCAGCATCAGCCTCTTCGAAGGTGGCACATCCATCATTTCTTTATAGTCCTCTTCCTCCTCATCCTCTATGGACTCCTGGGATGGAAGGTCAAGGGACTGAGCAACCTCTTTCATGAATGAAAAATAGGATGTAAAATCCTGTTCCCTTATCAGGAGAATCTGATCTGAGAGGATCAGGAGAAATATCTGGATCAATGGGATCCCTAAAATCCTCATCTTTCTCTCCATATTCGTCCTCAAATTGCTCCCCACCTTGGTCTATTAAACCGGGGGCTGGATTTGAACCGGGAGTTTGTGGTAGTGGTTGCTTGCCAACCGGAACTGAAGAATGCAGAGACTGAATTATTCTGATCGCATTAGCGATATCTTCAACAGAAGGAACCGCGGTCTTTTTCGGCTGTGGTTCCTGCTTTTCTTTTTTCTTTTAACCGCAACGGCTGGTTCAGCAGCCTTGTCAGCAGTATGTTTTTTAGATGAAGAGCTATCACCTCTTTCAGAAGGCAGCTCCTCCAGTTCAGGAAGAAGAGGAACCGGTTGCTCAGCGGCAGGGTTAGCAGCCTGCTCAGCCATCCTTTCCTTCAGTCTTTTCAAATGCCTTTCAATGGTAGACTGAGGGAAATTACTGCAAATTTCCCACGGTCTGCAAGTGGTCAGACCCCAGACAAACAAATTAAGTACGGATCAGCTTTTGCAAAAAGTTCCCCGCACTCGGTACAGTGCTGGAAACCTGTGGGTCCTGTTCTCTTTTTGGTTTTCTGTGACATAACCCAGACCACCACACTAATATATAATTTTTTTTTTTTTTTTCGGTTACACGAACCTGATTAAAAAAAAAGGGGGGGGGGATTATCCCTGCTGAAATTCAAATAATAAACTGACTATACAGAGTTGGAACAAATTCACTTAACTTAAAACAGTAATAAAACTAAAAAGGGAGACTGTCCGTTTCCCCTCGGTTAACAAACCGGGGAGGAAAATGACTACTGACCCTCTACTAAAATCTAAACAATTACTACCTGAAAACCAAGGACAGTGAAAAGAATACCAAATAAAATAATTTTACTGATAAATAACAGAGAAAAAACAAGTTTCTTCAAGCGATGAAGGAGAGCTCTCCGGAGACGTCTTACTGAGGCAAGCGGAGTAAAGAATCTGATGATTTAGAACTGTTTACCAGGGACAGTGATTTGAAAACCAAGCTTGAACCGAGCATTCCATCTTTTGCATTGGTTCTATTAACCATTTCAGCTCCGGGGCAGTCCTATGGTGAGACCATACTGCACAAATCAGAATACAGTAAGATGTCCTGGGGTTTGAATTTGACACTGAATGGAAATCTATATATCAGTGGGTATCTAAATATATAACAATTTTTATGCTAGCTCTCTAACTGTCTAACACAGGGAATCAAATAACAATCCTACTGAATTACTCTTTTATGTCAGTGTCTTGGATTCATACCATTGCTATAACATTTTTCCTTTCCGTTTTCTCTCTTTTACTTTTCTCTGCCGGAGACCTTTCTGCCCTCATTTTTCTTTTGCTCCCTTAATTTCCAATCTTAGGCCTTTTTTGGACTTAAGAGGTGATATGATTAAAAATTTGGTAGTTTCTTTTGCTCGGTTCTAAGTATCTTTCTTTTTTAAAAAATTAGTAATTATTCTGAATGGTAAATTGCAAATTGTTAATCTTTTATTGTACATATTGTTTAGTTTGAGTGGAGCCTTTTGTTTATTGTATTATGTACTGCATTTATGTTCTGTATTAAAATTTGATAAAAAACGGTGTACGGTATTTGCAAAAAACAAGGACAGCCTAAAACTGGGAAAATAAACAGGCAATAACCAAGGTGGATATTTGTTATTATTTACAATGTGGTTATTCTCCACACCATACAGGTCCTGACTTTGCTTGAAGGAAATGGTACAGCAGCAGTAAGTACCCACTGGATACTGACTGGGATTTTATCACGGTAAAGCTGAGATACAGGTGCATTCCACTGCTGTCCTTTCCTAGGAGTAAGGCAGTACGTAGTGGATGCTTAATAAGATTATATCACAGTATTTTTCAACATCTTGTATTTTTAAATATCTTTATATGATGCATGAAACAGAGATCTAATACATGCTTGGATTCAGGTAAACTGTATTAAGTAAAATGGAAGGGACATGGTGAGGATGCATGTTTTTAATGCATGAGGGGTCTTACCAGTGGACAATATATACACTTGAGCTGAAGCAAAAAAAACTCTGGACAGGAAAAGGATGGTATGACTCACAATGGATCTACTCAATATGGAGATTAAATAATTGATTGACCTATTTCTGTGGGACAGTACGCTACCTTTTGTTTACCTAATATCTTAATGAATTGGCATACACTATCTTGAAATGAGAATATCACGCATAATCCTGTTCTGCTATGCTATAAATCCTTTTTAAAGAATTAGGAAAGCATAATATTATGAGAGACAGTAGGTGAGAGTTAATTTTATTTGTGCGAGTATGCAGTGCACAAATGAAAGGTCATTTTATTTTGTGGCTTGATAAATATACTGTGTTGTTTTAGATTTATAATGAAAAAACAATACAAATTTACAGTTTTACAATAAATGTTGCTGGAAGTTTCAGCAAATCCCTCCCCTTCAGCTGCGCTTCATGTACAAAATGTTTCTTTGGGGAGAGGAGCTCTGGCCTGCTCAACCACCTCAGAAAGATCCCCGGATTTACCCTGAAGTCAGACAAAATGGCACTGGACATTGCAGCCGCACTGCTCTCCCAGGTGGAGCTTGAGTACAATTCCAATGGAGGTCAGAAAATGGCAGGCCAAGGTCACTGCCATTTGTGTCAATGTTTGGATGGGCCTGTTATGAGCCAATAATCCAGATATTTATTATAATATTCTTTAGTAACTGGCTAAGGCCCACGAGGTACCATGCCTGTTTTCAGAGGTGACCCAGGCACACTGAGCAGTTTAAGTGATTTGCTCAGGCTCACAGAGTATGCAAGTGGAGATTGTGGGAATTAAACCCAGGACTGCTGGATGTACCAAGCTTATTCACAGCTCATTATGCTAACCTCTAGGCAATACTCCCAGCCCCAGGTAGGTGAATACTTGCAGCCCTTCTTTCTGAAAGAAACCGTGCACATGCCAGCCCAAAGGGGTAATGTTTGAGAACCACAAAAAAGCAATGGTATCTGCAGTTGCTGCATATCCAAGGATGCCAGCCAGTCCTGGGGTTTCATTTTCAAAAGAGAGATCCCAGTAATGCCATGCTGAATTTTTTGTGGCTCATGTACCTGTTCAGGTGCTGGAGGTCTAAAACTAGGCGCATGCCCCCCGTCTTTTTTGGGAACAAGGAAGTACCTGGAGTCAAAATCTTTTCCCCAGTCTGAAAACAATACTTTTTCTACACCCTGTTTTGTAGGAGCCCCACTACTTCCAGGGGTAGGAGGTTTGCCAACTGGTTCAGACGTGGATTACCAGGAGGACTGTCGGGAGCTTGCTCTAACCGGTCCAGGGAGTAACATCTCAAATAATCTTGAAGTTCCACTTTTCAATGGTAATGGTCCCCTATTGCTGATATAACAGGGCAAGTTACCCCCTCAACCAAAGAGGAGTGTTCATCCTTGGGAAGCTAAGGTGGATATGAGGAATTGCAGTGCTGGGTGCCTTCGCCGTTTGTGCCTTCTTACTACTTCGTAGTGTTGAGAATAACTAGTGTTAAGGCAGGGGGTAAGAAGAGGAGGGGAGTGCAGTGACCCCCAACTAGACATTAGGTCCCGGGGTAAGATAGGGTAACAAATAAAAAAGGTAAACTGGATGGACCATTGGTCTTTTGCTATGTTTTTATGACTGGGTGGGGATTGAAATTATATCCTGCTACTCCAAAATGAATATCAAGCAGCACTCACAAATCAAAGAAGCTCTAAAATGTGGACAAGACTGGATACATCCAAGGGTACTAAAAGAACTCCAGGAGGTGCCGGCTGCCCCGCTGATGACCTTATTCAACAGCTCACTGGAAATAGACATGGTACTGGAATAGAGTGTAGTTCCTGAGGGCTGGAGAGGTAGGAAGCTAACAGCTATAGGTTGATGAACCTCACCTCGGTGGTGGGAAAATTAATGGAAACACTGATAAAAGAATGGTTGGTAGAGTATCTTGAATCCAGTGGGTTCCAAGACCAAAGGTGATGTGGATTCACTGGGGGCATGCCAGACAGACTCGACTGATTTCTTAATTGGGTGACCAGGGAAATAGATCAAGGAGGAGCAGTGGACATGGCATATCTGGAATGTAGCATGGCCTTCGATATTGCGCAGCACAGAAGATTAAGAAATTCAGCAGTCTAGGGGTGGCATCCAAAGTAGAGAACTATGCTTTATTCTCCTGCTGTTTAGCCTGACCCCTTGGCCACTATTCACATTATATATTTCATGTATTTCTTTGTTCACACTGATGTTCTCTCCCAGGTTGTACCTGAAAATAGGCATTTACTTGCCTAGTGTACTCTACTCAGTAAACAAAAACTAAATAAGAAACAATGGAACCGTGACAAGCAGGGTGCCACAGAGCTCAGTACTGGGACGGGTCCTCTTCAATCTCTTCATAAGCGACACTGTAGATTAACTGGAAGGAAAAGTATGCTTTTTTGTAGCCGATACCAAAATCTGTAATAGGGTGGACAATCAGGAGGGAGTGAAAAGAATGCGTAGGGATCTTGGGGAAACTTGAGGAGTGGTCAAGAAATTGGCAGTTGGGGTTCAATGCCATAAAGTGTGAAAGCATGCACCTAGACATAGGAACCAAGAACAGTATGCACCAAATGTACCATCCACGTTTGAACCAGACAGCCGCTTGTAGCAGACAAAATGCATTTGCATTGATGCTGGTGTTATAAATGCGATTTTTAATGGACCTGGTGCACCGCAAGTACCGGCCACTTTGCGCCCACTTTTGTGTAATCACTGTGCCATTCGAACCTATCTGCACCTACTGTAATGTGCCAGATGATGTCCCAGCAGTTACTTAAGGCACCTTGCCCCAGCCCCCTCACCTGCAACCATCAGCATAGCAAGCCTTTTTTTTTTTTTTTTTTGTACACAGTAACTTACTAAGCCGATTCCTTGTCTGCTGAAAAAATGGTGTGGAGAGCTGGGTTTACCAATCGTGCTGAACGGTCTCTCTACCATAATGCAGCCCTCCTTAGCCACACCAGTAAGCTATAAACAAATCCCCTTTTCAGAGCATCTCCGGCTCTCGACCCCCCCCCCCAGCTGCCGATGCTCACACTGAAAACAAAATTCACAGCTGAAACAAAATTCGGGTCTCCAGGCTGTGAAGCGCTCCCTCTCTTACCTCTGATGATGACCACTGAAGTTCTTCTTGGGTCAAACTGCTGATGAAACTGGATTCCTGCACATTGTCGGACACCTCTGCGTCGCTCTGAACTATCCCAATCACCTGAAAACTGCAGGGCCTGGTGACAAAGGTAAACACTTTCCCCCTTTACTCTGAGCCAGGAAAATCACAAAATAGCCGATGCGCTAACTCCGGAAGATCGCACTGTGTCAAGCAGTGCAGACAGTCACCTATTATTAGTGTAGGTTTGTGCACCCACTGTTTTGCAACATTTTGTTCTCTCCAAAAGCCGCAATAGAAGTACCAGATGCCGCTTCTACCGGACATGATAGTACATGTCAAACTAGTCCGGTACAAGCAGCGCATACTGTATATGATGGGAGAAAGGTACTGTCAGTCACTAAGCAGGAAGGAGACTTTGGGGATAGCATATCTGATTACCTCAAAAAATAGCAAGGCAGTGTGACAAAGCAGTGGGTAGGACCAGTGAGATGCTGGGATGCACTGGGAGAGTTATCTCCAGCGGGAGGAGGGAGGTGGTGTAAGGTTGGCCCGCTGGAGCAATGGTAGAGCTACCGTTTATGATGCCGCAGGTTGGGAAGCAAAGCAGAGGGCCGGCTGGAGAAGGAGGAATGAGCATCCTATGAACTGCTCTCCTCCTTCGGGGAAGAGAAGCACCCGGTGCTCAACTGGCCCTTAGCGAAGGCAAGGGGTCCAACAGCCAGAGCTTGCATGCTTGGGAGGCATCTCAGATGTTCAGCTGTCTGCCATAATGTCACAAACAATACCGAAAAATTACTAAACTGAGCAGGAGGACGTCCGCCCCAGCTAAGCCCCACACAGCAGACCCAGGTACTCTGTCCCTAGATCACCTTCAGTCTTTGATCAGGGAGTATGGGCCCCTGGCAGATGGCCCCACCCTGGGGTGTAAGCCAGAGTGCACTCTGGGGCAGAAGGTTAAGTCGTGGGGCACGGGGTTGTGACGAGCGGACAGAGAGGAGGCCAGCCAGTAGTTGCAAAAACAAACAAAAAACAAATACCAGGAAGGAGGTGGTGTTGCCGCCACTGTATCACTTACTGGCGAGACCCCAACTGGAGTACTGTGTCCAGTTCTGGAGGCCATACCTCACAAAGAACACAGACAGGTTGGAGGCAGTCCAGAGGAGGGCAACTAAAATTATGCAGGGGTTGCACCAAAGCCATACAAGGAGAGACTGATGAATCTCAATATGTACACACTGGAGGACAGGACAGTGAGAGGAGACATGACCTACAAGTACCTCATGGGGTGGACATGGTACAGGAGAGAAGTCTCTTTCGAATGAGGAAGAGCACCTAGACTAGAAGGCATGTGATGAAGCTGGAGGGGGGGGGGTTAACAAGGATGTGAGGGGATACTGCTTCAATGAAAGAGTGGTAGATGCCTGGAATAGACTGCAGGCAGGAATGGCAGAGGTGAAAACAGTAGGGGGCTTCAAGCATGCGTGTCAGAGACATTGAGCAATACTGCTAAATATGCAGGGAGGAGGGATGGTTGCCAAAGACCAGCTAGGGTCTGCAGAGACAGACCAGGCAGGGATAATCTGTGAAGACTGGGTGGGCCAAGCAATCCTTTTCTGCCAAAAAATTCTACATTTCTGTGCACTCTTTTGTTTAAGGCAGTGAATTCCCAGGGTGTGAACTAAGGTGTTGAAAGAGACACTGTTGTTCATCAGTCATTGCTATTTTGTATGCACGGATTGTTAACTGTCAGGTTACCCCAGAAAACCCACAATGCTATGAAGCTGATGAATTTACCTACACTGTTTAAATAAAGAGCTGCAGTCATTGAGTAAATGCAAGTGTATTCTGTTTTGGACTGGAGAAAGAAGCAAAGTAAGCAGCATTTGGTTAATATTGTAAGGGTGAGAATAAAACAAACTGCACAGTCCAGCAATTCTGGCACAGTGGTAGATCTACCACTTGTGTCGCTGGCAACGTGTGGTTCAGAACAACCCAATGGCATCAGGGGCCAGCGGGGGGGGCCTGAGTAACCCAGAGGATGATCTCCTCCTTGGGAGGGATGGTGAAGTCCTCCACTGCAATACTGCTGTGCAGCTGGAGGACCTAGGCTGTGGATAGAACGTTGCTGACTCCAGTGAGCTAGCATGCACAACATGCGTGTGCCCATGATGTCCATAACAGTGGCCTCCCACCACCATGGCTGCATGAGAACCCAGGTACACTCAAGCACTGTGTCCTTTCTCTGCTGCCTCACGCTCAGACATAGGTTCAGGGGCTGCCCTCCTGAGCCCTGGGGATATCCGCAGGATCGCCCTGCTTGCCGAACCAAAGATGCCCCTGTAATAAGTAAAAGGTGGATGGGAACAACGGGCCTTGGTGGTTGTCAGAGGGCAAAAAAGAGGTTCGTAGAGGCAATGGTGTAAAAACAATAAGTAAAAAAAGAAATCTGCAAGAATGCATAACACAAAACCAGCATGTACAAACAATGAGTACAACTAGTTTTTAAAAAAATGGCTACGTTCCTCCAGGACATCTCTCAAATGCAAGGCAGTTGTTTATGGGCGGCCTTGAATGGTAATAGCTGTATAAAAAGCACAGAGATCCATGAAGCCTCCAGTCCAAGCAGTCTCAGACATGAGAACACTTTCAGTGTAGGTGCAGTACATAAGCGTACTCTCCTTGTATCCTCATTAACATGTTCTTCCTCGCTGTTCCCGGCCACATCTAGTGAGAAGTAAAAACCCTTCCAACCAATATTTAAATAGAAATAATCTTTTTTATTTTAAACTGTAAATGTACAAGTCATACAAATGAGAACTATATTGTTCAGCACATCCTGCGCTGCATACATTACAAAAAATTACACGCATGCTGACCTGGCAAGAGTAGCTTGATATATAGGTTCTTTATTACAGCCATTTTGTATTTAATAATACTTATCTGGGGAAAGCTGTAATGTGAACACACTGCAAAACGTATTAGCCAGTACATCTTCCGTTATCTGACTCAAAAATTTATTATTAACAAAGGCAGTGGTCCCTTTTCATTTCTGAAGTACAGTTTCTTCTTTCTTTTGCCAGTTAGCAGATTTTTTACATGACAGTACAAGATGTGAGGTGTAGAACTGCACTTTC
Source organism: Neoceratodus forsteri (assembly GCA_016271365.2). Lineage (NCBI taxonomy): Eukaryota > Metazoa > Chordata > Ceratodontiformes > Ceratodontidae > Neoceratodus > Neoceratodus forsteri. The sequence continues at coordinate 1,072,371,601 of CM057454.1, read as the reverse complement.
TGTGGAGGCTGTCATATATAGTGCTATACAGGTTTTTGTTTTATTACATTCTGGGCTGTAAGGGGTATTCCACTGAAAAGTCTTCAACTGGTTTCACTCTGGGCCCCCACGCTGTGAAGGGAAAAGCAAAAACGACAAGTTAGCAAGAAAAAACAGGCAAACAAAAGCAGGTCCTACATAGTCCTGAGAGCAGCAGTGCCTCCCCCCCACCTCATGTAACTAATATCATGGGAGTCACCAATGTGTAATCAGACCAGATCTGTCCCATTCTGATGTCATCATAGAAGGACTCAGCTATGTAATATTTTTAAAGTTGTCTCATAATATGACATCATTGCATGACATGTCACAATAAATGAACCATCCCCCATTCAAATGTCCCCGACTGCAGGATTTTATTTAAGTTATATTGTAATTCCCCCGTGAAAAAATACCATTCTCCTAGTTCAAAACTATCTTAATGAAGAATTATACAATTTAATTTTATATAGCATCTTTCATACATCCAAAATGGTTTCCATGATTTCTGCAAATTATATCTCAAAAAAGGTTAAATCCTTAAGCACAGTTTGAAAGTAAAAACAAAATAAACTTGCACTGTGCACTGCCAAAACATTTAAACTGCTTAATGCAGCCCCCATGTTATAAGCTTTTGTTTCCCCAGAAAATTGAGATAAGTTCCTACCACCTGAACTTTGTAATCTTTTTATGTTTACATTGATGTTTATTTATTTTTTTTGTTTAGTTTTTGCTGACCAGGTAAGTGGACTAGACAAATCCTGCCTGTTTTCAGGCACGACCCGGGGGAGGGGGATACAGATGAATGCCAACTGACCTTGAACCAGATTAAGATGTTGGCGGTATTTTTAGTGAATGAGGGAAATTTGACCAGGACAACGGGGAAATTCCCCATCTCTTTTCGATAAGTGCCATGGGATCTTTAACATTCACCTGAACCACCACCAATCCAGGCAGATGGGACCTCGGTTTAACGTTTCATCTGAAAGACGGCACCTCAGAAGTGCAGCACCCCTCTCATGCTGCACTACAGTGTCAGTATTGGGATATTAACCCAAGTGCCAGATGTGGGAACTGAACCCACAGCTCTCTGATCTCCTGGCCTCAGAGGCAAGTGTGCTACCTACTGAGCCACTGACACTGTGACCAGTCTCTATACTGTTTTTTATTTATTTATTTTTTTAATTTCTCTTCTCTGCCTACAATTTAAGCTACTAAACCAACAAACACTTGGGGTTTAACACTGGTGTTTATTCTCAACCTTACACATTAGGAGACAGTATGGCCTATGGCGCTTGTGAAGCACTCTGGACCGGTTGCATGTCAGTTTTAATGCTAGGATACTTACGGTACGTTGGAGGAATGGTCAGAAGTATGGCAGCTTGGATTCAATGCAAAGAAGTGCAAAATAATGCACCTGGGAAACAAAAACCCAGGGGAAGATCACACAATGGGGGGGGGGGGGAGGTAGTAACAACGACAAAAATGGAAAGGGACCTGGGGTAATCATATCAGATGACCTTAAGGTTAGCAAGTAATGTGAGAAGGCAGTAGGGAGGGCTTGAGGTATACTGGGATGTACAGGGACAGGCATCAGCAGCAGAAAACAGGAAGTTGTTATCCCTCTGTACCGACAGCTGGTGAGACCCCACCTGGAGTACTGCGTCCAGTTCTGGAGACCCCATCTCCGCAAGGATACAGACAGGATAGAGGCAGTCCAGAGGAGGGTAACTAAAATGGTGCAGGGTCTGCAAGAGAAGCCATACGAGGAGAGACTAAAGGAGCTTAATATGTATACCCTTGAGGAGAGGGGGGGGACGTGATAGAAACTTTTAAGTACCTCAGTGGAATCAATACAGTGCAAGAGGGTAGCATCTTTCAGAAAAAGAGATGTGCAAGAACAAGGGGACACAATTTAAAGATAGAGGGTGCGGTTCTGGGGCAATGTGAGGATGTATTTTTTCACAGAGAGGGTGGTGAACACGTGGAACAGCCTTCCTGAGGAGGTTGTGGGGTCTAAAACTGTGGTAGAATTCAAGAATGCATGGGACAGACATAAGGCAATTCTTGTGGGGGGGTAAGAAGAAATAGGTTGTTGGTTAACTAGGATCTGCAGCTTATCCTGTAGGTAGGGAAATCGGCAGACTAGGTGGGCCAAGCAGTCCTTATCTGCCGTCAAAGTCTATGTTTCTATGACATCAATGTCAACAACTGCGGTCTGGTAAAAAACAAATTCAGAGCATATCAGAATCAGTATATGCCATTCTGTCCTGCATATTACTCAATGAATATAGCACATTTTCCTTATTTTGTTTTATACAGCAACCTGCCCCCCACACCCCACTGTAAAAAAACAAAATCAACCAACAGCTAATTATGAGCATATCAGAGCCACAGTAATCACAGTTACACTCATTCAGAAGTGTTAAGCTGTGTCATTAAACATGATAATGTCCTGAAATAGGTAATAATAGTAGCAATGTCAGGTGCTCATTGTAATTTCTATTACTAGTTCAGCGGTATGTGTTGCTGCATTTACGGGGGGAGAGGAAGAGACATGTTGCTGTATTCAAGAAAATTAGGGAAACGTGTTGTATTCAAGAAACATTATGTCCTTTTCTTGGTCGATTTTGTTTTTACTGGGGGTTGGGGGAGGCAGAGCACCCAACTGAAAGCAGGCTGCTGTATAAAATGAAATAAGGAAAATATGTTATATTCAGTAAACAATATGCAGGACAGAATGACGTGTACTGGCTCTGATATGCTCTGAATTTGTTTTTTTTACCGGAGGGTGTAGGGGCGGAGCCCCCCCAACTGAAATCATGTTGATGTATTCAATGAAATTTTGTCTTTTGATGTTTTGTTAATTTTTCCTGTTTCGGCAATTGTGAATCACTCTGGACAGGTCACATGACAATAGCGCAGTACGTACTGACATCCTGACGGCACAGTGTCAGCACCATAAAGTCTCCAAAGCAAAAATAAGTGCAGGACCAGTCCAGAGTCCTTCACAATCACCTGACCCATTAGTTACTGCACAAAGCTTTGAACCTGGAGACACAGAGGTTTCAATCTCTTAATCAGAACTTACTCACTGTGTGGTCCAGTGCAAGTCATTTTACCTTTTTGTTATCTCTCTCTAATCCATCTCTCTGCTATTTGAATCTTCTTAGGTGCTGAAAATGGCAGCCGAATTCTCCTCCCTTTCATGGGTTGTAAAGCACCATAGAGATACAGCGTGTATGAAAAGCCCTAACTAAAACAAATTTCTTTCCAGAAATGCAGAACACCAAATTATTTCACAAGAGTCACACTGACTTTAAAGTGTCTGTTGGAAGCTCAAACTTACTGCAAAGAACAAACTGCAACTCCATTTAGGACCTGGAAACCTGATTAAGGCATAATATTGCATAGCACTGGGTAAGAAGTGAGATACACTTTCTACAAAAAGTTTTATTTGTATTTTTCCTTATTGGCATTAAGCAGAGAATTGCAGGATTCCTTTAAAAGGGTAGTAATTTTATAACCAGAGTGAGATACAACTGAATTTGCTTGAGGCGGGGTTGAGACCTAGCATTTTGAAGGATATTTTTGTAACATTTTAAGTGTCCTGCTGGCTGAGAAGTTAATTTTTTAGCCCTGGTTTCACTGAAAGGTTTTGTGTATTGGAATCAGACATAGCAGTCTGCCTGCACTGAAAAGGCCTGCTTACATCACAGGTGTCACTAGTCAATCAATTGGCTCTGGGTGGGGTTTCAGCTCTGAGCTTATCTTAGACATCCTTCACACTTAGAAGCCAGTCACACTGACTTTAAAGTGTCTGTTGGAAGCTCAAACTTACTACAAAGAACAAACTGCAACTCCATTTAGGACCTGGAAACCTGATTAAGGCATAATACTGCAGAGCACTGGGTAAGAAGTGAGATACACTTTCTACAAAAAGTTTTATTTGTATTTTTCCTTATTGGCATTAAGCAGAGAATTGCAGGATTCCTTTTAAAAGGGTAGTAATTTTATAACCAGAGTGAGATACAACTGAATTTGCTTGAGTGCAGGGGTTGAGACCTAGCATTTTGAAGGATATTTTTGTAACATTTTAAGTGTCCTGCTGGCTGAGGAGCGAGTTCATTTTTATCCTTGGACTCAGTAGAGTGGTTTGGTTTGTCTTGGAGCCGTGGTCTAGTAAATTGTGGTGTTAGTTGTATTACTATAAAGGACAGTACTCACCAGGGTGGTGGAGCAGTTGTGTATCTGATTGTTTCTAACAGTCACCAGTGGCTTGCACTGCCACCACCTTCCCCACCCCAGGCGTGGCATTTCCTTTATAGCCACAGTTCTGACATCACTTCCTCAATAGGTCTTGGGGCAGAACTGTCATGTTCCTAATAACCCTGCAACGTGCATAAAGAGTAGTTACACAAAACAAATAATAATACATATATAATTACATATTGTATAGAATAAGGGAGCGGGACATGTGGGAAGTGGTGTAATGCACTGGCTGTGGGGCAGCAGTTTTCCGGGAAACATTCTGGAAACTGCATTGCTGTCCTATTTGTAGGCAACTGTCAGCTCTGAGAGAGGAGGTTGCCCACCTCCAGGCTGAACAAGCAAGGACTAAGGAGGCCTCTCCCTCCCAAAGAGCACCACTGCCACAACCACTGAGTCAGAGGTTTCAGAGTATGAAGAGCAGTAGGACCACAGTGGGTTCTGGGAGGGTGCAGGTGGTGGACCAGAGGCGAAGCCCCCCAGTTGTACCTCTACACAAATCAGATGCCATTCTGGCAGAGCAAGGTTCCTCTATGATGGCACCCTCAGTGGAGACCCAGAAGAATGCTGAGGACATCCACAAGGGAGACCCACAAAAGTGTGGCAAGGGACACCACAGGGGAAGAAACAGCTACTGATCGGGGACTCAATTGTTAGGGGGGTAGAACTGGGGAAGGGAGAGAAGGAAGTAAGCTGCCTGCCTGGTGCCATGGCTTGGAGGGACAAGAAGTGAATCCTCACAATTGTAGAAGCAGCATCACAGGAGACAGAACTAGATATCATTGTCCACCTTGGGACAAATGACCTAGCTAAGCATGGGATCAGTGCAGTGCAGAATGAATTTGTGGAGTTGGGAGGGGCCTCAGATGGGTAGCAAGCACAGTAACCTTCTCAGAGGTGCTACCAGTCCATGAGCAGGAATAAGCTAGGGTACACGCACACCATGCAGTTTAATGAATGGTTGCAAAACTGGTGCAGAGCACAAGGCTTTAGCTTCATTGGGGACTGGGGTCCACCTGGAGAGATAAAGGTCTATACTGGTATGATGGTCTGCATTTGTCCACAAAGGGGACCAAGCTCCTAGGTGACAGGTTTAAATGCTTCCTGGCAAGCTTTTAAACTAGATAAGGGGAGGTACTGATAAAGGCAGGAAAGTTAAGCCTCCCCACAAAACAAGGGCAGGTAGTAGGGTAAACACTGAGGTACAGAGCTCAACACAGGGCAGGATGGGGTAAATGGTAAAATAGATAAGAGCAATAAGAGCAGGGATGGGGAAAAAGGATCAAGCCAACATTAAATGGAGGCAATGACTACTAATGCCCGTAGTCTGGAAACAAGCTCTCTGAGCTAGTAGCTTTGATGGAAGATGAACAATTGGATATTGTGGCAGTCACAGAAACATGGTACACAAGAACCATGAATGGGATGTCAACATACCAGGGTACACAATCTACAGAAGGGACAGGGAAGGCAAAAGAGGAGGTGGAGTAGCTCTATACATAAGGGAAGGATCAAAGCTACAGAACTAAAAAGTAAAGGGGGAGGACAAGAGGCACTCTGGGTTACCTTGGAGATAGGGAATGGCATCGCAATCCACACAGGGGTTGTATACAGACCCCGTCTCAAGGAGGAAATGGACAAGAAAATGATAGAGGACATTCTCAAAATGGCTGAAAAGGGAGATACTGTTGATGGGGACCTGAATATGCCAGATGTTAACTGGAGGACATGCTGCAGCCACATCCAAGAGCAGAGTCATTCTCGATGCCCTGCAGGGCAGACCTTGAACAGCTAGTGCTGGAACCCACTCGGGAGGGAGCAATACTAGACCTGGTACTCTCAAATGGAGAAGGATCACAAATTTAGAAGTCAGTAGACATCTGGAACAAGCGACCACTGCACAGTGTGCTTCACAATGAGCACAACCATGGAGATAAGCCATACAAAAACAAGGATACTGGACTTTAGAAGGGCTGACTTTGGCAAATGGGTGAACACCTGAAGAATGCACTAGCAAATGGCCAAATAGGAGGGTGGAAGAACAATGGAGAAAATCAAACTGCCATCATAGAGGCAACAAGTCTTTGTATAAAACAAATAAAGAAAACAAAGCGGAGAAAAAACCACTATGGTTCTCAAAGAGGTGGCAGGGAAGGTTAAGAGAAAAAGGCTGCATTCAAAAAGTATAAGGAATCACAGAGGAGCACGACAGGGAACTGTATCAATTAAAGCAGAAAAGAAGTAGGAAAGAGCAGTCAGAATGGCAAAGGCACAAACCGAGGAAAAATAGCCAACTCGGTCAAAAAGGGGGATAAAAACTTTTATAGGTACATTAGGGAGCATAGAAAGGTTAAGGGAGGAATAGTGAAGATTAATAAAGGAGAGGGGAGGTGGGCAGAGGGAGACAGTGAAAAGGCAGAGATACTGAATGAATACTTTTGCTCAGTATTCACAAAAAAAGATGAGGAGCAGTTACCTAAACCAGACAATAGAAGCACTCTGGGTAGGGGGGTTGATATCAGTCCATTCACAGAAGAGTCCTGAAAGAACTCCTAAAACTCAAGGTGGACAAAGCAATGGGGCCTGACGGGATTCACCCCAGAATCCTAAAAGAACTAAGAGGGAACCTAGTGACACCACTGACCACACTTTTTAACAAATCATGGCAGGATGGGGTGGTACCTGAGGACTGGAGGAGGCAGATGTGATTCCCCTTTACACAAAGTGGGAGCAAGGCAGAAGCAGGAAACTACAAACCTGTAAGTTTGACCTCAGTGGTAGGAAAATGATGGAATCACTTCTGAAAGAAAAATTGTTGAGCACCTAGAGGCCAGCGGGGCACAGGACCCAAAGCAACATGGATTTACAGCAGGAAGGTCATGTCAGACTAATCTATTGATTTCTTTGACTGGGTGACCAAAGTAATAGACCAGGAGGGGCTGTGGATATGGCCTACCTAGACTTTAGCAAGGCATTTGACACAGTCCGCACAAAAGATTAATAATCAGTTAGCCAGCCTGGGAGTGGGTCCCAGGGTGGTAGCCTGGGTAGCCGAACTGGCTGCACAACAGGACAGAAGGTAATAGTGAATGGAACACATTCGAAGAAAAGGGGTTACTAGTGGAGTACCTCAGGGCTCAGTACTGGGTCCAATCCTCTTTAACGTCTTTATAAGTGACATTGCAGAGGGTCTGGAGGGAAAGGTATGCCTCTTTGCAGATGACACAAAGATATGTAACAGAGTTGATACACAAGAGGGGGTAGAAAAGATGAGAAGGGACTTGGCAAGGTTGGAGGAATGGTCAGACATATGGCAACTTAGATTCAATGCAAAGAAGTGCAAAATAATGCACCTGGGAAACAAAAACCCAGGAGAAGAGTACACAATAGCAGGGGAGGTACTAACAACAACAAAAATGGAAAGGGACCTGGGGTAGTCATATCAGATGATCTAAAGGTGGGTAAGCAATGTGAGAAGTCAGTAAGGAGAGCCAGGGGGGATACTGGGATGCATAGGAAGGGGCATCACAAGTAGAAAAAGGGAAGTGGTTATCCCTCTGTACAGACAGTTGGTGAGACCCCATCTGGAGTACTGTGTGCAGTTTTGGAGACCTCATCTACCAAGAACATAGGATGGAAGCAGTCCAGAGGAGGGCAACTAAAATGGTGCAGGGTCTACATCAGAAACCATATGAAGAGAGACTGAGAGAGCTTAATATGTATACCCTTGATGAAAGGAGGGACGAGGGGACATGATAGAAACGTTCAAGTACCTCAAGGGAATCAACAAAGTCCAGGAGGTAGCATCTTTCAGAAAAGAGATGTGTAAGAACAAGGGGGCACAGTTTAAAGATAGAGGGGGCGGCTCAGGGTAATGTGAGGAAATTCTTTTTCACGGAGAGAGTGGTGGATACATGGAACAGCCTTCCTGAGGAGGTCGTTGGGTCTAAAACAGTGGGGGAATTCAAACATGCTTGGGACAGACACAAAGCAATTATAGTGCGGGGTTGCAGGAAGCAGGCTGTTGGTTAACTAGAATCTGCAGCTTATCCAGTAGGTAGGGAAATGGGCAGACTGGGTGGGCCAAATGGTCCTTTTCTGCCAAAGTCTATGTTTCTATTTCTATTGATTCCTCCTTTCCTATTATAGGAATGATCTGGGGGGTGAGGTGGTACACTGTACTATCCTTTCCTGGATGTTGAGCACTGCACCTCTGCAATACTTCATAGCTGCTAGAAGCAGAAATCTCTGGGTCGGACATGAATCTGGGGTCTTTTTGCAAGTAATATACAGTACCTTCTGATCCAGCAGTAACAGATGGTGAACACGTAAATGCAATGATTCTGGTGAAGCTTGAGATCCAAGTCACAAGGTGGTGATCCTAAACTGTTAAATTACAGATCCCGCAATACTGCCATCCTAATAACCTACTTAGCAAATGAAATAATCTGATGGAGATAGCAAATGAGGTTGTCACATCTGTGAAAATGTTGAAACCCCTAATCTTTAGACACAGTTCAGCTTTTGTTTTATAGCTGTTCTCCATGCTCTTCCTCTGTTCTTTATAAAGTTCATTTTCATGGAAGCAGGATCCAAGTAGTCCACCACCCTTTACCTACTCCTGCTGGTTAATCTTTCCCTGATGTCAGCATATCCTCTGTGACAACACTGAAATTTTCAGTATTTACAAGCACATGATTATGACAGCGGCAAGAAGCAAAACAGCACTTGGGAACAAGGAATGCATTTTCATGAAAATTAACCTAAATGAAGAATAGGAAAATCAATGCAAAAAGCAAATTAAGTTGAATTGTGTCTAAATTTCACGTTTTTAAAAGTTTTCTCACTAGTGAACACTTGACATTAACCACAACCAACAGGTTAACAGTTCTACACTATACGTACATAAGTCTTGCAAAGAGATTCCCACACTCTGGGACACATTTTAAGCTCAGACACCCACTGTAGTCGTTAAATATTTTATTCAATCATCATCAGCACAATCAGCAAATTCAAATCTAGAGGTAGAACAATTCCCCAGCACTTCGATCAAATGCTATGGTCTTCACCCCCAACGACATATTTGACGACTACAATGGGTTATTCTTAAAATGTGTCCCGGGGTGCAGGAATCTCTTTGCACAATATGAAACAGAGGGTTTCATAAAGTACCCTTAGCTTGCCTGTGATGCACCAAACCTCTGCTTTACACAGAAGTCAACCTGTTGCTTCTGTCTGACAGAATGCGGACAGTCCCACAGGCCAGGTGGGTGGGACAACACTACTTCCAGAGTAGTGGGGAGCAGAGTCTTTGATAGTGCAATACAACTGGAGGAAGTGAGTTACAGAAAGCCCCCCCCCCCAAAAAAAAGTTAGGAGGCACACATCTGCTGGAGTTACAAAACTGCTCCGCTAGTTAAATCTGCAAAGTAATAAATATCCAATGTGCATGTCATTCAAGGCTTAATATGTCTACTGTGGTGGCCATTTAGCAGCGAAGTGTGGCAAAGTGCAGCACAAACTGAGTCTGTGGGAGGGTGGCAGACTCCACTCCCCCATTTGAAGTCACGCACTGTGGTCAAGGAGACCGTGCTGGAATTTCATGGTCGCCTGTCGAAATACACACAGCTGGACAGGTTTCATTCTCTGGGATCCTGGTGTTAATCAAGCTGCCCAAGTGTCATTTGCAATTTACGCTCTGGGACTGGTGCTGGCCGTGAGTAACACTGCAACATTGGGGGTGTTTCGCTAAGAGTGTGGATTATCTTGTTGCCAATTGAACTGTTTGGGACTGCTGGTACATACATATTCAGCTGCAAGTGGCAGGTTTTACTGTGAATCAACTGCACGTGTTTGACTGTGACATTTCCTTGGCAAGAAAGTATATTAAGCTGTTGGGGTCACTATTAACTTGACTGTTGTGTGGGCACTTATTTTTTTTTTTTTTTTTTTTTAAATATTTGCTGCTTACTTTTCATGTGTTGAAGCTTCCTGAGCACCTTAATTGCTGTCCGGTCTAAACTGCAGGTTGCCATAGTAACTAACAACATAGCTGCCTAACTGTTGCACCCCCTCCCCACCAATGGAAGTGCCAGCCTGATTGGTTAGGGTCATGGGGTTTAAATCCCCAACTAGGCAGATGTGGCAGCATCTACTGTGGCGGCCATTTAGCGGCTAACTGCAGCACAAACGGAAGTCTGTGCAAGTCTGGGGGAGACTGGGTAGAGCAGGTTGGTAGTTTAGAAGTCTGTTATACACGTGGTTATAGTAGTTCTGAAAGTTAGTTTAAAGTAGGTTGTGAGGGAAATATATTTAGATTTGCACAATGGCAGTTGCTACAAACGCAGCAGGGTGAGTAGGAATTTGTATTGTATGTATACTTGTTACTGATAGGGTTGGGTGGTCTCAAGATGTTGAACGACTACTTTCTGTTGATTCTGATCATGAATTTGACATGTGAAATCTTTTGGTTGGTTGCTACAATTTTAATGATTGTCACTGGCTACTGTTACTATGGAAGAGAGTTTTGCGATTATGTGGGGGTCTTATAATGACTTTTACAATGATAATGTGCTGGAAAGGGGTTAGAAATATTTTATTTTACTCTGAGTTCACTGTTATTTGGGCTGTTAATATTAGCCGGTCATGTAGAGACTAATTCAGGACCGGAAGCAATGGAGTCGTCGAAAGTAATTAATGGTTTTGCTTGTTCTTGGTCTTCAATTCATGGTTTAAAGATTTTACATTTGAATGTGAGAAGTCTGGTACCAAAAATACAGGTTACTCACCTGTAACAGGAGTTCTAGGAATGGTATATGTTGTTCATCCACACTGTCTGGCAGGTTCTTTGCCGCTTTAAATCTTGCCGGAAGGTCTTCAAGCTGGCTCCTCCCACCCACCCGGGTGGTAAAACTCCGCCCATGACGCCAGATCTAGCCCTCTGAAAGCCAGGTTGTGCGTCGAAGCCGGGGAGGTCAGGTGGGTCGTGTGGATGAACAACATATACCATTCCTATAACTCCTGTTACAGGTGAGTAACCTGTATTTCTAGGGACATGAATATGTTGTTCATCCACACTGTCTGGCAGACTCCGAGTAGTTCTCCGGGAGAAGGAAGGCAAGGCGCACACCCCCTACTTAGGGAATAATGACTGGAGAACAAAGGCCCCAAAACCAGCATCCCAGCGTGACTCAAGGTCGATGTGGTAATGGGTAATGAAGGTGTGTGCTGACTTCCAGGTAGCAGCCCTGCAGATTTCCTGGATAGGGACGTCCCTGGAAGCAGCCACCGATGCAGCGGTATGACGGGTAGAATGAGCTCTTATCCCTCTGGGAGGCTCCATGCCCGCCAACCTATAGCAGAGATCTATGCAGGAGGTGACCCACCTGCCTATCGTCCACTTGGCTGCAGGTCTACCAGGTGCAGCTTCAGCGTAGGTGACAAACAGCTGGCGAACCTCTCCCCGAACTTCAGCCGTCCGCTCCTTGTAATAAGCGGCTACTTCTAGGGTCCAAAGTATGAAGCCTATATGGCCTCCGAGGTGTGACTGGGGTAGAACACCGGCAGAGTCAACACCTGGTTAAGGTGAAACTCCGACACCACCTGGAAGGAATTTTGGATGGGGCGCAGGACAACCTTGTCCCTGGAAGACCAGATGAAAAATTACTCACCTTAGTAATGTTGTTTCTTCTAATGGAGTCTTGCTATATTATGACATATGCAGTATAACCCCAGGTTAGAACTGCTCCAGAGGTGAAAGAGTTAACTTCCATGCAGGGCATGGAATCTTGAGCGTGAGCTCAGTTGAACACTCTGTCTGTTGAAGCTCAAACTTAAACTGTCAGATCTTTACGAGCAAAAACCCACTAAGGTTCTGTGTGGAAGCCGTAAACCTACACTAGCCACTGGTTACTAACTACAAAAACACCTTTTTGATCTTGATCCCAAAACAAAGACTCAAGTCGGGGGATTCAAGAAGAAACTTAAGCATAACACCTAAGCACCCAAGAAGGGTGAAATGAAGTGGGCATCAAAGAAGTGCCAACATTGCACTGCCCACCCACATCCCAAAACAGAGGTTCTGAGAGGGGCAGGCTGGGGAGGTCATAATATAGCAAGACTCCATTAGAAGAAACAACATTACTAAGGTAGTAATTTTTCTTCAAACAACATCAAGTCTTGCTATATTATGACATATCTGAACTACAAGCAGTACCTCCCATGGAGGAGGACAGAACCTACTTGGGAAATAGGCTCTGAAGCACGGCTGTGCCAAATCGAGTATCACTCCTAGCCTGGATATCCAAGGAGTAATGCTTAGTAAAAGTGTGAACTGTTTCAGGTAGCTGCTTGACATATCTCTAGGATAGGAATGTCCCTGGCAGCAGCCAGAGATGCAGCTGTACCTCTGGTAGAGTGAGCCCTCAGGCCTGGGGAGGAACCTTACCAGTTTTTCATAGCAGAATTGGATACAAGACAATCCACCTGGCAATGGATCTTTAGTGGCAGGTTTCCCTTTACCAACCTCACCATAGGTGAGGAACAATTGGAGGGATTCGAACCTGTGACCCTTGGTACGTTCTATATAGTAACTAAGGGCTCTTTTGACATCTAAACTGTGCAATCTCCTCTCACCAGAGGAGGAATGGTCAGTGAAGTACACAGGGAGAGACATGGATTGATTAAGGTGAAAGTCTGAAACCACCTTAGGCAAAACTTCCTGTTAGTCCTGAGGACTACCTTATCTCTATGAAAGGAGGTGAAATCAGGCTCCACTGACAAGGCTTGTAGCTCACTTATGCGGCTGGCAGAGGTGATGGCTACCAGAAACACAGTTTTCCAAGTCAAGTACTTCAGCTCTGCTGAAGATAATAGCTCAAAGGGTTGCATAAGCTGGCGATGCAAATATTAAGATCCCAAGCCCAGGGCAGGATCCTGAGCAGGATTGGTGTGAAGCAACCCTTTAAAAACTTGGAGAACACAGGGTGAGCTGATAAAGAAGAGGGCTTACCTGCTGACAGAAGACAGACACAGCTGCCAAGTGCACTTTTAGGTAGCTGGTCTCAGCCCAAGGAATTCAAATGCACCAAATAATCCAGGATCGTGGGCACACCAGCAGATTCTGGGAAATATATTACCAGCACACCATATGGAAAATCTTTTCCATTTTGAATTATAAGTAGCCTGGTGGAAGGCTTCTAGAGGCCTTCAAGATATCCAATACACCTTGAGAAAGGTGTGGGTCAGCAAACTCTAATTCTTCAAGAGCCAAGCCTTGAGATTGAGAGATCTGAGGTTCGGATACCAAACTCTCCCCTGGGCACAGGTTAACAGGTTGTGATTCCTGGGAAGGTATAGGGGAGGGTGGACTGCTAAGGACATGAGGAGTGGGTACCAGGGCTGCCCGGCCCAATCTGGAGCAATCAGGATCATCTTGCAGGATTTAGATCCGATTCTGACTAGCACTTTGAAAAGAAGAGGGAAGGGGGGAAAAGCATAGAGAAACTTCCCTTCCCAACTGAGAAGGAAGGCATCCAGAGGGACTGAGCCCAACACTGGGGGCCTGCAGAAAAAAGAGGAAGTTGGTGATTGTCTGGGGCTGCAAAGAGATCTATTTGCGGAGTGCCCCATCTGGCAAATGTTAACTCCAGTACCAGGGGATCCAGTGCCCATTCATGATAGCCCTAGGAAATCCTGCTGAGTGCATCCGCTAGGATCATTGTCCTTGCCTGGGAGGTGAACTGCGGAGGAGGCATTCAGAGTAAGCCAGAGACCACAACTTCATTGCTGATTGCACAAGGCCGTAGACCGAGTGCCCCTTGCTTGTTGATGTACCACATTGTAGTGGTATTGTCTGTTCTGACCTGAACTATAGTGTTCTGGACAGATGTGGAGAAAACCTGAAGTGCTAGAAAAACTGCTCTGAGCTCCAGCAAATTGATGTGGAGCAGGGATTCCTGAGGGGACCACAGCCCTTGGGTGGAAAGGTCGTCCATGTGAGCTCCCCACCCCAGGAGGGATGCATCTGTAGTAAGGGTCAAGGAATGAGACTGGGGGGGTGAAGGAGACCCTCTGTCTCAGATTGTTCTGATCCTGCCACCACTGAAGGGCCTGGATCAGGTTGAGTCACTGGAATCAATTTGGTTGGGGATCCGTCCTTTGAGACCAAAAGGCTCTCAAATGGAACTGAATGTCCCTCATCTGAAATCTCGCTCCCTGCACTACTGCTGTAGAAGCAGCCATGTGCCCCAGGAGCTTGTAGGAAATGCCTTGCTGTTAGAGAGACCTGCAGGGTGAAGAGGAGGCCAGAGACACCAGGGTCCTTGCTCTCCAGAGGAAGGAAGGCTCTGGCTTCTTTTGTGTTCAGTTCTGCGCCTATGAAGGTGAGAAGCTGGACAGGCTCCAGAACTGACTTTGGAAGATTGAGAAGGAAACCTAGAGATGTAAGCAGCTGCTGGGTTACTTGCAAATGAAGTTTGACCTGTTCTGGAGACTGGCCTAGCAGAGCCAGTCGTCAGGTAAGGAAGATGGCAATCTTTGCCTTCTTAAATGAGCAACTGCTACTGCCAGGCATTTGTGAACACCTTGGAGCAGGGTGAGGCCGAAGGGCATTGCTCTGAACTGGTAATGGCCTGAGGCAGTTCGAATCTGAGGTACCTTTCGATGGAGCTGGATGAGAACATGGAAGTAGGCATCCTTGAGGTCCAGGAAGGCTAGCCAGTTCCCTGGCCTTAGAGAGAGTAAAATAATCCCCAGGGTCACCATTTTGAACTTTGGTTTTAAAAGGTGCTTGTTTAGATACCGGAGATCCAGAATGGGCCGCCATTCTCCTGTCTTTTTTGGGGTAAGGAAGTACCTGGAGTACAACCCTTTGCCCTGGTGTATGGGTAGAACCCTTTCCATGGCTCTGAGAGCCAGGAGGGCAGAAACTTCTGCTTCCAGGGCAAGTGCCTCTGATGGGTTTGCAGGTGGAAAGACCTGGCTCTCATCTTGGAAATTTTTGAAGCTGAGAACAGTCCCTGGCTTACTACTTCCAGGACCCACTTGTCTGATGTTAAGACTTCCAGTCCTGGACAAAGTAAGCCAGCCTGCCCCTACCGGTAGTGGAGAATCGGCCTGGCTACCCCATCAGGGAGCCTGTTTTGCAGGGGCTTTGGGTTGAGGCGGTAGATGCAGGCTTACTAGAACCCCTTCTGCCCCTTCCTCCTAAGAGCCCCTCTGGGCATAAGCAGAAGAGAGCCTGGGCTTGGTGTAAAATGGCCTACTAGAAGGCACTACCCTGCCCTGACATGCTGCCTTTGAGGGACACTTGCCTTCTTGGCCTGTGCACTCCTATAGGTGGTCCTATACTCATCCATTTTCTTCATATAATTCTCTGTCTGCTCCCAAACAGAGAATTTCCCACAACAGGAAAATCCATAGCCTTAGACTGGGTATCCTGTGACAGGAGCATACATCTGAGCCAGGCCATTCTGAAGAGACACAGATCTTAGCCATAACTCTAGATGAAACATCATTAGAAGTCTACAGCAGCATGAAATTGCACCTTGGATGCCTCAATACCATCAGCAGCCACCTGCTCCAGCTCCTGGCAAGCTGTTCAGGGGCCTGTTTGCTAGGAGCCAGGACAGTATCCCACCTGGATTTCTGGTACCTAGCTGCGTAAGCCATATAATTTGCCTGTCTGAGTCCCAAAGATGCTGCCATGTACTGCTTTTTTGCCATGGCATCCATCCTCCTGGAATCCTTTTCAGGAGGGTGAGAGGCTAGAGGAATATTAGCCTTGTCACAGGCTGCAGCCTGCACTACCCCCACATGGCTGCACTGTTGAGATAGAAACTCCGTATCAGAGCCTGATAAAGAATACCCCTTGTCCATCCTTTTATCCACAGGGAGGATAGAATGAGGAGTTTTCAGAATTTTTACTGTCTGTTTCCTGAAAGATTTATGCAAGGGAATAGACAGTCTCCTAGACTCTGGAATAGCCATCATTTCCACAAAATCAGGCTCTTCTTGATCATCAACAGCTTCCTCAACAGGGAGTTGCAGAGTGTCAGCAACTTTCTTGTAAAACAAAAAATGAGAAGGGACTCAGATAGCCTGGGAGGATACTCCTGAAGGTCTGTCTGGAGAGATGTCCGTTCAATGGGCACATCCAGACTGTCAAAATCACACTCACTCTCCTCGTACCCCTCCTCCCTTCCCTGGTTCATAAAATCTTCAAAATATAATCTTGAACCGAGGAACCGACAGACTAGGCGCTTACCCAGTGGTGTCGATTCGGATGGGAACAGGGAAGAGACTGGACAATCTGAATAGCTTTGGCTATTTCCTCAGTGGTTGGAGAAAGAACTTTTGCCCCAAACTAGCTGACCTTCTAGCCCTTTTAGTTGGAACCGGCTCCTCAGAGCTGGCTCTTCGTTTGCCGGAGAGCATCACCTGGTCAGAGGGCACTCCCTCAGGTTCAGCTGGAACCGAACCGGGCTGGCCATCCAGGTCAGCGGACTTTTTGGCCTCCTTTTCCCTGACCCTACCAACTCTTTTTTCCATGGTGGCAGGAGGAAAATTTTTACAAATCTGGCAGTCTGCATTGAGGTGGTCAAACCCCAGACAATATACACATATGGTGTGTGGGTCAGCCTTGGCAAAGGCTTCCCCACAGAGGCCACAGTGCTGAAACCCAGTGGGTCCGGTTTCTCAGACATAGTGCCAGCCTAACCAAAACTTGCCCGTTAACGGCAATCCACCAAGCAAGACTCTTATCGGTTCCCAACCGTGTCACGGGTCGTGGAAAAAACCGTAACAAAATCCGGTTTTTTTAGAACCAATAAGAACCAGGAACCGCACTCTAAAGGGCTAGAAAGTAATTTTTAAACCCCTCTGATCGGTTCAAACCGAACTGAAAAAGACGTTTACAAGTTCCACACAGAAGAAAAATAAAAAAGTAAGCCTATCTATTACTTACAATACCACAGACAGAGCTTGAACCGACGATTGCGGTTAAATTTCGGTAAATAAACCGAGAATTACACTTTAAAACCGACAAACAAACTGGGCAGCAGGAGGAATCTCTGGAGCTACTGTTCAGTGAGGCGGAGTAAAGAATCTGACAGTTTAAGTTTGAACTTCAACAGACAGAGTGTTCAACCGAGCTTGAGCTCAAGATTCCATGCCCTGCATGGAAGTCAACTCTTTCACCTCCGGAGCAGTTCTAACCTGGGGTTATACTGCATATGTCATAATATAGCAAGACTTCATGTTGTTTGAAAAGGAGACTCTATGGAAAGCACCTGGAGCTCTCCCATCCTTCTGGCTGATGTGATAGCCACCAAGAAGGCGGTCTTCCACGACAGGTGAGAGATATCTCACCTGTGCATCGGTTCGAATGGCTTGCCCATGAGCTTAGCCAATACCAGCAGTAGATCCCACGAGGTGGGGTTCTCACACGGAGAGGATATGTGATCAAGGCCTTTGAAAAAGCGCCCGACCACCTTCTCCTCCGCCTAACGACTGCTCTCGGCCCGCCTGCAAGCAGGAAGATGGCTGCCAGGTGCACCCAACGGTCATCGACCAAGCCCAAGCTGAGAAAGGGAACACAGGTAGTCCAGAATGCTTGCCAAGGAACAGGAGGAAGGGTCCAGGCCCTTGCCCTGACACCAAATGGAGAATCTCTTCCATTTGAAGGCGTAGCATTTTCTGGTTGACTCCTTACGGGACGCCTCAACAACGTTGAGGACCTAGTCAGAAACACCCAAGGCCTGGAACTCTAGCCGCTCAGGAACCAGGCCGTCAGGTGCGGAGATTGAAGGTCCGGATGGAATACCTTCCCCTGACTGACTGAGATCAGGTCTGGGCGGGCTGGAAGCCGCCTCGGGAGCCTGGAGCAGAGACTGAGGAGATCCGGATACCAGAACTGGCGGGGCCAGTCTGGGGCTACCAGAATCACCTGCGCCTTGTCCCTCCTAACCTTGAGAAGCACGTTGTGGATCAAGGGAAATGGGGGGAAAGGCGTAAAAGAGGCCCAGGGTCCACAGCCTCAAGAAGGCATCCCCCAGCAGCGAGCCCTGCTGAGGGGGGCGGGCATGAAACAGCCTCAGCTTCGCATTCTCCCTGGAGGCAAACAAATCCACCTGAGGTGTGCCCCAGTGGGAGAACAGATCTTGTACTACCTCCGGCAGGACAGACCACTCGTGGGAAGCAGCCCCTATCCGGCTTAGGGCATCGGCCAGGGTATTGGAGGCTCCTGCCACATGGATGGCCAGGAGATCCGCCTCCAGGCTGCGCACGAGTGACCAAATGCGGAGAGCTTTCCTGCACAAAGGCTGGGAGCGTGTCCCGCCCAGGTGGTTTAGGTAGTACATGGTCGTGGTATTGTCCATCTGGACCTGAACCACTTGACCCTGTAGGAACGGAGTGAAGGCGGTGAGGGCTAGACGAACCGCTGAAGCTCAAGCAGGTTGATGGCATCGGGACTCCCAAGGGGACCAGAACGTGCGCTCTGTGCTCTCCCAGATGGGCACCCCAACCCATCAGAGAGGCATCGGTCGACAGAGAGACCGTCGGCTCGGGGCGGACGAACGGGATGCCCTCCTGCAGATGTACTGGAACGGTCCACCACTGGAGAGCATTCCACATCCCCTGGGTCACTGTCACTAGCTGATACAGAGGATCTAAGTGTTGTGACCATTGGCTGGACAGCCCCCATTGAAGGGGACGCATGTACCAATGAGCCCAACGGACCACGCTGGTACAGGCTGCCATGAGGCCCAGGAGGCACAGGAAGTCCCGGGCAGGGCGCAATTGCCCAACCTGAAATGATTGGGCAAAGGAGGAAAGAACCTTGGCCCTGTGCGCAGGGAGCCGTGCTCTGGCTCGTACAGAGTCGAGCTCTGCCCCGATGAATTGGATCACCTGCTTTGGCATGAGTTCCGACTTGGCCTCATTGATGAGGAGGCCAACCCGAGAGCAAACCTGGAGGGCCAGATCTCTGGACCGCTCCACCTCCGTTCTGCAGGGGGCTGCAATCAGCCAGTCGTCCAGGTAGGGGTACACCCGGACCCTTCAGCGCCACAGGAATGCTGTCACCACTGCCATGCATTTAGTGAAGACCCTGGGAGCTGAAGAAAGGCCGAAGGGCATAGCCCGGAACTCGTAGAGGGATCCCTCTGCCCTGAAGCGGAGGAATCTCTGGTGAGATGGACGGATTGGGACGTGAAAGAACGCGTCCTGGAGGTCCAGAGAACAGAACCACATGCCTTGTTCCAAGGATGGGATTATCTGAGTCAGAGTGACCATCCTGAAGGTCTGAGACCTTAGAAACCTGTTCAGGTCGTGCAGGTCGAGAATGGGGCGCCAGCCCCCCGTCCGTTTTGGGACCAGGAAGTACCTGGACACAAACCCCGGGTCTGGAGGAGGATCACACCTTCCTGATCACCTCTTTTTAGAGGGCAGGTCGATATCGGCTCGGCCCGAGCCGAAAAGAGAACTCTTGGACCCGTAGTCCCCGAGGCGACGGCTCGGAGGGGTGGGGCCTGCTCGAACTCCAGGGGCAGGCCTTTTCCTACCACCTCCAACATTCAATGGTCCATGGTGATAGTGGACCAGGCGGAAAGGAAGTGGCAGAGCCGTCCCCCCACGGGGGAAGCCCAGGGGGGAGTGACGAGGCTGGGGGTGATACCCCGCAACCCGTCACTGGGCAGGCTTAGAGGAGGGACAGGCCGAGGGACCTCCTGGGCCTTTACCTTCCTGCTTCCTACTGGAGGAAGCCCCAGGCTTGGGTTTGGGATGCCAAGCGTGAGCCTGTTGGCCTTGGTGCTGGTGCTGTTGGGCCGGACGTGCCGCAGGCGCAGAAGGATGAAAGGACTTATGCTGCTGTAGCCGGCTGCCCTTATCCTTCTGGGCAGAGGTGACAGAGTCCAGGTGGCATTGGACTTTTCGATCCGCTGGAGGTGACCTTCCTCCCAGGGCCAAAAGGTCGGTCCCAGGAAGGGACATCCATGAGATTTGTGCTGGAGGTATCGCGTGAGAAGGTGGATATCCTCAGCCATGCTCTCGGTACGCATAGCACACTAACACGAACTGATCTGGCACAGGAGTTCCAATGTCCAGAGCTGTTGGAGCCGCTGTTTAGCCACCGCCTTCCCTGGTCCTGTACCTGCCGGACCGTGGTCTGCAGGTCAGCCGGGAGAGGAGGGATCACCTCATCCAGGGAGCCCATGAGGGCGTGGGAGAAGTGTGCCATTAGCACGGCTGAGCTGGCCTGGCGGAGGCCAAGGGAGGATGCAGCGTACACCTTGCACCCGGCATAGTCCAGCTATTTGGACTCCTTGTCGGGGGGCTTGTCCATCCCTAGCGTTCCCAGAATGCCGGCAGCTGTCGGTGACCAACCTTAGCGGAGGGTGTTCAAAAACCGGGCAAAGAGCGGTAGGGACCTGATACTTCCTGGCCATCCTGGCCAAAGGCACAGGACAGGAAGCAGGCCGCTGCCAGAGCTCCAAGGCTGGGCCAACAATGACTTCAGCCACCGGAAAGGCCTCCGTGGGTGAATCCCCTCGGTCCAATATCTCTGTGAGGGGATACTTGGCCCGCTTGGATACGGGCTCAAGCTGCATCCCGGTGGACTCCAAGATGAGCCGAAGCAGACCCAAGAAGGACAATGGGCTTACGTCCATCGACTGGCCCCCGGAGGACTTCAGGTCAATGGGTCTGGAGAACAGGGAGGAGTCATCGTCGGACTCCGAAGAGTCCACAAAGAGCTGGCTGGGGCCTGAGCCACCCTCCACCTGCCGAGGACGGTTGGGAGTGAGGGTGACCGACAACCTGTGGGGCAGGCCCTGACCCGACCGAGAGTCTTTGTTCGGCACCCCTGATTTCAGTTGTGGAGGCAGAGGTTCCATCACAACTGGTGGGGCAGCTGGTTTCGGCCGAACAACCGGCCCAGGCTTGGGCACCTCGGCTACAGCAAGGGGTTGTTTCGGCCACTCGGGTGACAGCCACTTGATGGCTGGGAAGGCGACAGCGTCGGCTTGTTCCCGGACAGAAGTAACTGCTGCCACATCAGGTCCTCATAGCGTCGGCGCAATTTGCGCCGAAGCCTCTCCTCTTCCGAGGAGGAAGACGAGGACGATTGGCAGGCGCCACTTACCGGTGCAGAGACCGCCGGGTGGGATCGGCTAGACCAAAAGAGGATGTCCGAGGCGAGAACCTCTGTGATTCCGAGGACAGGTCTGGGAAGGGGCAGGGGACAACCGCTCTTCCCTCGGCTCAGAAGCCTTGCCCGGGGACTGTGGCACCGGACGTGCAGGCAGATCCTCGGTCTCCACCGGGGGAACCGGTGAAGAAGGGTTGTCAGCTTCACCAGTTGACAGCCCGTCCGACAGGTCGAGAAAAATCTCGACTGCGTCGACGGGTGTCTCGGCTGGCTGACCTGACAGGGGACGCTGTGAAGCCAGCGGCCTTAGCCGCAACCTCGACCGAAGTCGAGTGTCGACTGTCCAGGGAAGGGGACCTCTCCCGCTCCCATGAACGCTGACGGTGGGACTTACCTTTCGAGTCCTTCTTTTTGGATCGAGAGAAATGTCCCAATGGCCCTTCTCCCTTCGTGGAAAGGGATTGGCAAAGCTTCTTGAAAGAAGCTGAATATGAGGTACACCGAGAGAGCGGGATAAATGCCGCGACCGAGGAAGAGGATGATGTGGCCTGTGCCGCCTCCTCCTCGAGGGCGATCATCTGCTCGAGTTGCTCAGCCGAGCCAGCCTCCGTGGTAACCGCCCAACAGGCCTTTCTTCGACTTCACCGGCGGGTAGCGCTTCTCGGGGTGCCCAAGCTGTAACCGGGCAGCGCAGTCTTACAGGACATTGGCGAAACGAATGGCATAACTCCGAGGCTCAAGTGGTCATGGTCTAGGCCGAGGCAGTAGACGATGTGAGAGTGCAGATCCGCCCTGAGATTTTCTGCTCACAAGGGCACCGCCAACCGGGGAGTCAATTTGTCCATCACAGCGCGAGAGAAACTTGACCGAAGTCTTGAAAATTTTAAAATAAGTTTCGGGCAAGCGGAAGAATTAGGATCCAGTCTAAACGCGGGCGCTAGGGAGGAACCTGAGCTGCCAGTAAGGAAGATCTGGCGTCATGGGGCGGGCAGAATTTTACCACCGGGTGGGTGGGAGGAGCCAACGAAGACCTTCCGGCAAGATTTAAAGCGGCAAGGAACCTGCCAGATGGTGTGGATGAACAACATATCCATGTCCCTAGAAATGGCTAACTTGGAGTGGCAGTTTCGATCTATAGGCCTGAGTTGTTAGTTATAACTGAGTCCTGGTTAAAATCTAGTGTTCTTGATGCTTTATGTCAAATTCAGGGCTACAGCATGTTTCAGGCAGATCGCCCAGGTAAAAAGAAAGGTGGTGGTGTTGTAATTTACTATTTAGAGCATTTGGAAGTCTCAATGTTGGCTACAAGTGCCAATGTACAATCCGAATCGGATTGGTTATTATACAATGGATGTTGGGTGGTTGTAAAAAGGTAATTGTAGGCAGCCTATATAACCCCCAAAATATGGAACCGTAGGGCCAAAAGTCTTTTTTGATTTATCTACTGACCTGGTTCATCATCATGACTTTGTTTTATTGGGTGACATAAATGTAAATTGGTTAAATGGTGCTAGTTTAAATCTTGAAATCAGTTTGAATTCGTATAATTTGGTGCAATTAATTAGAGAACCAACCAGGTTAAATCCAATTACTGATAACCATTCATTACTTGACTGGGTTGTTATTAATAAACCTAATATTGTTTCACAGGCAGATATACGTAGTCTTTCAGTTAGTGATCATATGGTCACTTATTGTGTCCTGAATTTCAAAAGGCAAAAAAATTCCATCCCATACCATACTTTCTCGTTCTTTTAAGAAAGTTAGGCTTGAAAGGTTGGAGAAAGAGCTGAATAAGATTGATTGGTCTTTTTTGAGTTCCATTCCTGATCCGATTGTGCTGTGGAATTTTTTGTTCCCAATTATTAGTTCAAAATAGTTTGTTTCCATTACATAAGGTGCATATCAGGGTACTGAAAATCGCTGGTTTTCTACTGAACTAAAGAAATGCATTTGGTTAAGAGACCAGGCATGGTCTGATTATAAAAGTTCACCTACCAGCACATTACTGATGCATATAGGTCACTTAGGAATCAAGTAAGTAAGATGGTGGATAAAGCAAAAAAGGATTACTATAGGCATAAATTTGATGATGGTATATCTGACTCCAAAACATTTTGGCAAACTATTAACTCACTCTCGTCTCCTAGAGAAATGTCAACAGTTAAGACTCTGAAGGTGTCGGATGAAGAAGTCAATGACCCTTGTTTGATAGCTGATGTGTTAAATACTAAATTTACTGACTTGTCTAGTTTTACATCTGCTTTCCGCACTGGGTTTAAAGATGTTCAGAATTTAACAGTAGGCTCCTTGGATCACCCACCTTTTTACTTTTGCAGGGTGACGAGGTTGGATGTATTTAAACTGCTTTCTGCTTTGCCCGATAAGTATGGATATTGTGGTGGTGGTTTGGACGCCCATTTTGTTAAAATAGCTTCTATTTATGTGGCAGGTCCTTTGTCCAGAGTCTTTAATTTATGTTTGACTACTGGTATTTTTCTAGCTGTTGGAAGCATATACGTGTAGTGCCAGTCCCTAAGAAACCTGGAGCCGTGCTTGCTGAGGACTTTAGGTCTATTTCTATATTAAATCCTCTGAGTAAAATTCTTGAGAAGTTGGTTTCTAAACAAGTTTTGCACTATTTGGAATTGTACCATCTATTATGTCCTCAGCAGCATGGCTTCAGAAGGAATCATGGGACTGGCACTGCCCTGGTCAGGTTCACTAACACTGTCCTTGGAGGATTTGAATGTGGAGTTATGACTGGGGCAGTATTTGTGGACCTGATCAGGATGTTTGATCTTACTGATCATTCCCTTTTGAAGGCCAAACTGACTGATCTGGGATTTTCTTTAGGCGTGGTTAATTGGTCTGTAGACTACCTAATGGATCATACTCAGGTGGTTTCCATAAACTCAGTTTTATCTTATGCTTGTCACTTAAGAGCGGAGTACCTCAGGGGTCCATTCTGGG
Organism: Neoceratodus forsteri; assembly: GCA_016271365.2. Taxonomy (NCBI): domain Eukaryota; kingdom Metazoa; phylum Chordata; order Ceratodontiformes; family Ceratodontidae; genus Neoceratodus; species Neoceratodus forsteri. Next base: position 1,072,347,192 of record CM057454.1, on the reverse strand, counting down.
GCCCCTGTTGTTCTCCCTGTTTGTTAATCAACTCCCGTTATTATGTAGCTCATGTGAAACGCTTTTATACGCGGATGATTATTTACCATCAGTCTAATGATGGAGATCATTTTGCTGCTCTACATGAACTTGAGTTTCAGAAAATTTGTCGTTGGTTTGTTCAGAATGCAAGAAAAAAACAAATCAATGATTTTTGGCACATCTTTTATGTTAGGTAATTATCCAGATTTGCTACTGCCTCACCTAGCTTATAATGCAAGTCTTTACTATAATCTTGGTACCTGTATCAGAAGAAAAAATTACTCACCTTAGTAATGTTGTTTCTTCTAATGGAGTCTTGCTGTATTCTGACTATTGCAGTGAATGCCAACCTCTGAACTGCCCCAGAGAAAAAGAGTTAACTTTCCATGCAGGGCATGGAACGCTGAGCTCGAGCTCGGTTGAAGCCTCTGTCTGCTGCTGTTTAAACTCCAACCGTCAGATCTTTACAAGCAATACTCACTAGAAGTTCTGTGTGGAAACTGTAAGACTCACACTAGCCAACTGGCAACTAAATTTATTAAAAAAGTGTTTTTGGTTTCAAAGCAAAGACTCAAGTCAGGAAACCCCAAACAGAACACAACACACACCCAAAATAAAGGAGGGTGAGAAAGGGGCACCTCTAGGGTGCCAACACTGCTCCTGCCACCACATCCCAAAAACAGGTTCTGAGAGGGGAGGCGGGGGGGTCAGAATACAGCAAGACTCCATTAGAAGAAACAACATTACTAAGGTGAGTAATTTTTCTTCAAACAACATGAAGTCTTGCTGTATTCTGACTACTGCAGAACTACCAAGCAGTACCTCCATGGAGAAGGACAGAACCTACTTTGGGAATAGGCTCTGAAGTACTGCTGTGCCAAACCGAGCATCACTCCTAGTCTGGATATCCAGAGTAATGCTTGGTGAATGTATGGACTGTTTTCCAGGTGGCTGCTTGACAAATTTCTAAGATAGGAATATCCCTGGCAGCAGCCAGGGAAGCAGCTGTACCTCTAGTAGAGTGAGCCCCCAGGCCTGAGGGTGGGGTTCTACCCAGTTTTTCATAGCAGAACTGTATACAAGAGACAATCCACCTGGCAATAGATCTTTTAGTGGCAGGTTTGCCCTTACCGACCTCTCCATAAGTGAGGAACAACTGGAGGGACTCAAACCTGTGACTCTTGGTGCGCTCTATGTAGTAGTTAAGGGCACCTTTTACATCCAGGCTGTGCAACCTCCTCTCTTCAGAGGAGGAATGGTCAGTGAAGAAAACAAGGAGAGACACAGACTGATTAAGGTGGAAATCTGAAACCACCTTAGGCAAAAACTTCCTGTTAGTTCTTAGGACCACTTTATCTCTGTGGAAAGAGATGAAATCAGGCTCCACTGGCAGGGTCTGCAATTCACTGATATGTCTGGCAGAGGTAATGGCTACCAAGAACACAGTTTTCCAAGTCAAGTACTTAAGCTCTGCAGAGGACAAAGGCTCAAAGGGTGGTTGCATAAGCTGAGCAATGCAAACATTAAGGTCCCAAGCAGGAGCAGGGTTCCTAAAGGAAGGATTGGTGTGCAGCAATCCCTTGAAGAACTTACAAAACACAGGATGGGCTGACAGAGGAGAGGGCTTGCCTACTGACAAGAAGGCAGAAACCGCTGCCAGATGCACTCTAAGTGTAGCTGGTCTAAGTCCCAAGCCATTAAGATGAACCATATAGTCCAGGACTGTAGGCAGCCCAGCAGATTCTGGAGAAATAGCTGATTAGAGCACCAAATAGTGAACCTTTTCCATTTGGAGTTGTAAGTCTTTCTGGTGGAAGGCTTTCGAGAAGCCTTAAGGATATCCAGAACCCCTTGAGAGAGGCGCAGATCAGCAAACTCTAACTCTTCAAGAGCCAGGCCTTGAGATTGAGAGATTTGAGGTTCGGGTACCAAATCCTTCCCAGCGAGGATGTCAACAGGTTGTAATTCCTGGGAAGAGACAGGGGAAGGTGAACTGCTAAGGACAGCAACAGTGGGTACCAGGGCTGTCTGGTCCTGTCTGGAGCAATCAGAATCACTTTGCATAGTTGAGACTTGATCTTGACTAACACTTTGAACAGGAGAGGGAAGGGGGGAAAAGCATACAGGAACTTCCCATCCCAATTCAGAATCAGAGCATTCAGGGGCACTGAGCCCAAGACTGGGGGTCTGCAACAAAATAGAGGAAGTTGGTGATTGTCTGGGGCTGCAAAAAGATCTGTCTGTGGAGTGCTCCATCTGGAGAAAATCACTTCCAAAACTAGGGGATCTAGGGTCCATTCGTGATGGCCCTGAGATATCCTGCTGAGAGCATCTGCTAGGACATTGTCCTTCCCTGGGAGGGGAACTGCTAACAGAGAGGTTTGCAGGGAATAGGCCAGAGACCACAACTTCATTGCTTCTGTGCACAAGGCCATAGACCGAGTGCCTCCTTGCTTGTTGATGTACCACATTGTGGTGGTACTGTCTGTTCTGATCTGGACCACCTTGTTCTGTACAGATTTGGAAAAGGCTTGCAGTGCCAGAAACACTGCTCTGAGTTCCAAGAGACTGATGTGAAGCAGAGATTATTGAGGTGACCACTGCCCTTGGGTGGTAAGATCCCCCAAGTGGGCTCCCCAGTCCAGCAGGGAGGCATCTGTGGTGAGCATTACTAAATGAGACTGAGTGACAAAAGGAACTCCCTATCTTAAATTGTTCTGATCCCGCCACCATTGCAAAGCCTGCATCAGGGTTCAAGTCACTGGGACTAGTTTGGTAAGGGAATCCTTTCTTTGGGACCAGAAGACTCTTAAGTGGAACTGAATGTCCCTCATCTGGAATCTTGCCCCCGGACCACTGCTGTAGAGGCTGCCATGTGGCCCAGGAGCTGCAAGAAGTGCCTTGCTGGTCGAGACACCTGAAGGGTGAATGAAGAGGCCAGTTCTTTAAGGGTCCTTGCCCTGTCCAGGGGAAGGAAGGCTTTTACTCTTATTGTATCCAGCTCTGCCCCTATAAAGGTGAGGAGCTGTACTGGCTCGAGAACTGACTTTGGAAGGTTGAGGAGGAATCCTAAGGAAGTGAGCACTTGCTGAGTTATTTGAAGATGTGAATTGACTTGGTCTGGAGAGTGACCCGCTATGAGCCAGTCGTCCAAGTATGGAAAGATGGAGATCTTTTTTCTCCTTAGGAAAGCAACCACTACTGCCAGGCACTTTGTGAACACCCTTGGGGCTGATGTTAGGCCAAAGGGCATTGCTCTGAATTGACAGTGACCTGAGGGCAACTCGAACCTGAGGTACTTTCTGTGGGAGCACCTGATGGGAATGTGAAAATAGGCATCTTTGAGGTCCAGGAGGCTAGCAGTCCCTGGCCTTAGAGAAGGCAGAATTATTCCCAGAGTCACCATTCTGAATTTTGGTTTAAAGGTGCTTGTTCAAATATCTTAGATCCAGGATGGGCCGCCATTCTCCTGTCTTTTGGGGTTAGGAAGTACCTGGAGTACAATCCTTTGCCCTGTGCAGGGTAGAAACCTTTCTATGGCTCTGAGAGCCAGGAGGAAGAAACATCTGCCTCTAGGGCAAGGGTCTCTGATGGATTTGCAGGTGGAAAGGATCTGGTTCTCATCTTGGGAATTTTTTTGAAGCTGAGAATCAGCCCCTGGCTTACTACTTCCAGGACCCACTTGTCTGATGTTAAAGACTTCCAGTCCTGGACAAAGTAAGCCAGCCTGCCTCCTACAGGTATTGGAGAATCAGCCCGGGCAGACCCATCAGGATGTTTGCTTGGCAGGGGCTTTAGGCTGAGGGGTGGAAGCAGGCCTGCTCATTCCCCGTCTGCCTCTACCTCTAAAGAACCTCCTCTGAGCATAAGCAGAAAAGGAGGCCTGGGCTTGGTAAAAGGGCCTTTGAAAGGGCCTGCCCCTGCCCCTGGACTGCTGCCTTTGAGGAGTGGCTTGCCTTTCTTTGGCCTGAGCACTCCTGTAGGTGGTCCTGTACTCGTCCATCTTTTTCATGTACTTCTGTCTGCTCCCCAAACAGAGAATTACCAATGACAGGAAATCCATGGCCTTAGCTTGGGTATCCTGTGATAGGCTAGTACATCTGAGCCAAGCCATCCTCTGAAGGGCCACAGATGTAGCCATGACTCTAGACGAAACATCATTGGAGTCCACAGCAGCATGAAATTGCACCTTGGATGCCTCAATCCCATCTGCAGCCACCTGCTCCAGCGCCTTGGCAAGCTGGTCAGCAGCCTGTTCAGCCAGAGCCAGCACAGTGTCCCACCTGGACTTCTGGTATCTAGCTGTGTAGGCCATATAATTAGCCTGCCTGAGTCCCAAAGATGCTGCCATGTACTGCTTCTTTGCCATGGCATCAATCCTCCTGGAGTTCTTATCTGGGGGTGTGAAGCCAAGAGAATATTTGCCTTATCACAGGCAGCAGCCTGCACTATCCCGACATGGCTGCATTGCTGGGAAAGGAACTCCGTGTCTGAGCCTGAAAGGGTATACCTCTTGTCCATTCTTCTGTCCACAGGAGGTATGGAATTAGGAGTTTTTAAAATTTTAAATGTCTGTTTCCCAAAAGATTTGTGGAGGGGAACAGACAATCTCCTGGACTCTGGGATGTCCATCATCTCTACAAAATCAGGCTCCTCCTGATCCTCTACTGCTTCTTCCATTGGAACCTGGAGGGTTTCAGTCACTTTCTTGTAAAACATAAAGTGGGAAGGGGACTCAGAAAGCCTAGGAGGAGAAACACCTGAAGGTCTGTCTGGGGAGATGTCCGGGTCAATAGGCACATCCAGACTTTCATAATCACCATCATCATCATTATCCTCATACTCTCCCTCCTCCTCCTCCGGTTCATAAAATTCTTCTAAAGTATAATCCGGAACCGTGGGAATCGACCAAACCGAGCCCCTGACAGATGGTGCCGGTTCGGCCGGAATCGAAGTTAGCGACTGAACTATCCTTATCGCTTTGGCTATTTCATCAGCGGTCAGAGAAAGAACTTGTGGATCCGAGCTGGATGATTTTTCCCTTCTCTTTCTTTTAACCGGAACAGACTCCTCAGAATCGGTTCTCCTTTTGCCCGAAAAAGTTTCACCCTGGTCAGAGGGCACTCCTTCTGGTTCGGTCGGAACCAAACTGGGCTGGCTATCCGGGTCAGCGGACTTCTCGGCCTCCCTTTCCCTCAGTCTACCTACCCTCTTATCCAGGGTAGCTTTGGGAAAACTTTTACAAATTTGGCAGTCTGAATCGAGGTGGTCAAACCCCAGACAATAAACACAGGTGGTGTGGGAATCAGCCTTAGCAAAGGTTTCCCCACACACACTACAGTGTTGAAATCCAGTGGGCCCGTTTTTTTTCTTGGGTTTCTCAGACATGGCCAATCCTAGCGCAACTTACCCTTTTTTACAGCAATCCGCCAGGCAAGACACCCTATCTGTTCCTGACCATTATTCTGGTCTTAGAAAAAAAAAGCAATAATTAATTCTTTTTTTTTAGAACCGATACGGACCAGTTACCACACTCTAATAAATTAAGAAGTTTTTTAAAAACCAAACTGATCAGTTCACAAGTTCCACACAGAAACTAAATGCAAAACCTATCTAGTACTCACGGAACCACAGACAGAGACTTAAACCGTCAGGTTCAGTAGCAGAAATTCGGTAGAAACCGAGCGAAAAAAACAACACTTTAACCGACTTTTTTGAACCGAGCAAAGGAGAAATCTCCGGAGCCACTGTTCAGTGAGGTGGAGTAAAGAATCTGACGGTTGGAGTTTAAACAGCAGACAGAGGCTTCAACCGAGATAGAGCTCAGCGTTCCATGCCCTGCATGGAAAGTTAACTCTTGTTCTCCGGGGCAGTTCAAAGGTTGGCAATCACTGCAATAGTCAGAATACAGCAAGACTTCATGTTGTTTGAAAGTAACATTTTGAAAGTAGCCTAACATAATATTTGTCGATTTGTTTTGGCCCCCTCCTCTCGTTTACATCATTGCTTACTGTATTCTCGATTGGGGTGGCTATCTCCATGTAGTAAATGTTCTTCTTATTTAGGCTGTCAAATCTTTAACGTTATCTATAGTAATTATTACTATTTCTTGCAGGATCTTGTTGTGATTTGTACCTCTGAACTTAGTCTGAGGTCTTCAATTGGTATTCTTCTTGTATCGTACATTTGTAAATCTAAAAAGGGTTCTCGCTCTTTTTCCATTGCTGCTCCAGTTCTTTGGAATAACCTACCCTGTAATTTATGAACTGGAAGAAAAAATTACTCACCTTAGTAATTGCTTTTCTTCTCATGGAGTCTTGCTATATTATAACAATAGCAGTCAGCCACTGCAGCTGAACACTGCAGCTGAACTGCCCCGGAGAGGAAGGAGTTAACTCCAGAAGATCTGGAGTTCCACAGCGCGTGGGCGCTGTGCCCAAAGCTCTATCTGGCAGTTTCAAATGAAACTGTCAGATCTTTACTAAGCTAACATCAAAGGACGGAAAGTCTGTGTGGAAAAAACTACACTAGCCCATGGCTACCTACTAGTAGTAATAATAACAACAATATAAAGAACAAAGAAACACTCAGAGCCATAATAACAAAATTGATGGTATTATGGTTCGTTTCCCATGACAAGCATATATGAACCCCCTTCCCCAAAGACTCAAGTCCAGGAAGGGGCAATATAAATAACCTAAATGAAACAATCTAGATCCCTAACCCAAAGGAAAGAGGGTAAGGAAAAACTACAATGGCATGACACAGTGCTTGCACCAATTCGCCACCCTACCCAAGTAGAAGTTCTGAGAGGGTAGAAGGGAGGTGGTATAATATAGCAAGACTCCATGAGAAGAAAAGCAATTACTAAGGTGAGTAATTTTTCTTCAAACACCATGAAGTCTTGCTATATTATAACAATAGAATTACACAGCAGTACTCCTCCATGGAGGAGGGTCAGAACCTACTTAGGAAATAGGCTCTGAAGCACAGCTGTGCTAAACTGAACATCTCTCCTGGACTGGACATCCAGGGAATAATGCTTGGTAAGGTGTGAACTGTCTTCCAGGTAGCAGCTTGACAAATTTCCAGAATGGGGATGTCTCTAGCAACCGCTAGAGGCAGGCTGTACCCTGGTGGGTGGGCCCTCAATCCTGAGGGGGTACTCTACCAGTTTCTGATAACAGAATTGGATACAAGAAACAATCCACCTTGCAATTGTTCTCTTAGTGGCAGGTTCCCTTTGCCAACCTCGCTCTATAGGTAAGAAAGAGTTGGAGGGATTCAAACCTATGACCTCTGGTCGCTCTAAATAGTAGCTTAAGGCTCTTTTGACATCCAAGCTGTGCAGTCTCCTCTCACCTGAGGAAGAATGCTCAGTGAAAATACTGGGAGAGAGATAGATTGATTCAGGTGGAAATCAGAAACCACCTTAGGCAAAACTTTCTATTAGTCCTAAGGACTACCTTATCTCTGTGGAAAGAGATAAAATCTTCTTCCACTGACAGGGCCTGTAGCTCACTTATCGTCTGGCAGAGGTGATAGCTACTAGGAAACAGTTTTCAAGTTAAATACTTGAGCTCTGCAGAAGACAGAGGCTCAAGGGGTTACATTAACTGGAGCAATGCAAATATTCAGGTCCCCAGAGGAGCTGGTTCCCAAAAGGAGGTTAGTATGAAGTAACCCTTTAAAAACTTGAGAACACCGGGTGAGAAGAAGGGAGGCAGGCTTCCTGCTGACACAAAAGCAGAGACAGCTGCCAGATGAACCTTCAGGGTAGCTGGTCTAAGGCCTAGGAATTCAGATGGACCAAATAGTCCAGTAGAATGGGAAGATCAGCAGATTCTGGGATAATCTGCCTCTCAGAGCACCAGATGGAAAACCTCTTCCACTTAGAATTATAAGTGGCCTAGTGGAAGGCTTCCTTGAAGCCTTTAAATATCCATGACACCTTGAGAAAGGTGTAAGTCAGCAATTCTAGCTCCTCAAGAGCCAAGCCTTGAGGTGGAGGGATTTGAGGTCCGGATACCACACTCTCCCTGTGCACAGGCCAGTAAGTCGTGGACTCTGGGCAGGCTCAGGGCAGGGTGGACTGCCAAGGACAGGAGCAGAGGTACCAGGCTGTCTGGCCTAATCTGGGGCAATCAGAATCACTCTGCAAGGTTGAGATCTGATTTTTACTAGTACCTTGAAAAGGAGAGGAAAGGGGAAAGGCATACAGGAACTTCCTTTCCAGTCCAACAGAAAGCGCCCAGAGGGACTGAGCCCAGAACGGAGGCCTGCAACAGAAAAGAGGAAGTTGGTGGTTGTCTGGGGCTGCGAAAAGATCTATCTGAGGAATGCCCCATCTGGCAAAGACAGACCCCAGCACTTGTGGATTCAGAGCCCATTCGTGATGGCCCTGAGAAATTCTGCTGAGGGCGTCCATGGGTTGTTGTCCTTCCCTGGGAGATGAACCGCTATCAGGAGGTGTTCAGGGAGTAAGCCAGAGACCACAACTTCATCGCCCGGTGCACAAGGCTGAGACCGATGCGCCCCTTGCTTGTTGATGTACCACATTGTGGTGGTATTGTCTGTCCTGACTTGAACCACTTTGTTCTGGACAGAATCTGAAAACACCTGAAGAGCTAAAAGACAGCTCTGAGTTCCAAAATTGATGTGGAGCAGAGACTCCTGAGAGACCATACCCTGAGTGGCAAGGTCGCCCAGGTGAGCCCCCACCCTAACAGGGAGGCATCCGTGGTGAGGGTGAGGAGTGAGAAATGGGAATGAAGGAACCCCTGTCTTAAATTGCTCTGGACCTGCCACCAGTGGAGGCTAGGATCAGAGTTTGGTAACTGGGACCAACTTGTAAGGGGTCCTTCCTTTGAGACCAATAGGCCCTCAAATGGAATTGAATGTCCCTCATCTGGAATCTTGCTCCCTGCACGACAGCTGTGGAAGCAGCCATGTGCCCGAGGAGTTACAGAAAATGCCTTGCTGGTCGAGAGACCCGCAGGGTAAAGGAGGATGCCAGGGCGATGAGTCTGTCCACCCTTTCCGAGGGAAGAAAAGCCCTGGCTAACCTTGTGTTCAATTCTCGCCTATGAAGTTGGGACCTGAACTGGTTCCAGAACTGACTTTGGTAAGTTGTGAGGAATCCCAGGAAGTGAGAAGCTGCTGGGTGACTTGCAAGTGAGTTTCACCTGACCTGGAGACTGACCCACAATGAGCCAGTCGTCCAGGTAGGAAACACAGCAACCCTTGCCTTCTTAAGTGAGCCACTACTACAGCGAGACATTTTGTGAATACCCTTGGCGCAGAGGTAAGCCGAAGGGCATTGCCTGAACTGGTAGTGGCCTGAGGCAGTTCGAACCTGAGGTACTTTTGGTGAGAAGGCCTGATCAGAACATGAAAATAGGCATCCTTGAGGTCCAGGAAGCTAGCCAGTCCCTGGCCTTAGGAAAGCAATATCATTGCCAGAGTCAACATTTTGAACTTTGGTTTCAACAGATGCTTGTTCAAGTATCTTAAATCTAGAATGAGCCGCCATTCTCCTGTCTTTTTTGGGGTAAGAAAGTATCTTGAATAAAGCCCCTTGCCCTGATGGCAAGGAGGAACCCTTTCCACTGCTTTGCAGTCCAGCAGAGCAGAAACCTCTGCTTCCAAAGCAAGGGCTTCTGAAGGATTTGCAGGTGGAAAATGCCTGGCTCTCATCTTTGGAAAGTGTTTGAAGCTGAGAACCAGACCTGGCCTATTACCTCCAGAACCCATCTGTCCGAGTTAGGGACAGCCAGTTCCGGCTGAAATAGGCCAACCTGCCCCACGGTACAGAAGAATCGGCCCTGGACACCCCATCAGGGTGCCTGCTTAGCAGCAGCCTTAGGCTGAGGGGAGGGGGACGGTCTACTTGTGCCACGTCTACCCCTGCCTCTGAAGAAACCCCTCTGCGAGACAGCAGAGGAGGCTTGAAATTGGTAAAAAGGCCTGGAAAAGGGCCTGCCCCTACCTCTGGGAGCATGCCTTTGTGGCATGGCATGCTTCTCCTTAGCCTGGGCACTTTTGTAGGTAGTTCTGTATTCATCCATCTTTTTCATATAGTTTTCTGTTTGCTCCCCAAAAAGAGAATTTCCCACTACAGGAAAATCCATAGCCTTTGACTGGGTATCTTGGGACAGATTAGTGCATCTGAGCCATGCCAACCCTACGGAAGCTACAGAAGTGGCCATGACCCTAGAAGAAACATCATTAACATCAACAGCAGTATGAAATTGAACTTTAGAGGCTTCAATGCCATCAGCAGCCACCTGTTCCAACTCACTAGCCAGCTGGCCATGGGCCTGCTTGGCTAACTGCAATACTGTGTCCCACCTAGAGTTCTGATATCTAGCTACATAAGCCATATAATTTGCCTGCCTGAGTCCCAAAGAAGCTGCCATATACTGTTTCTTCGCCATGGCATCAATCTTCCTGGAATCCTTATCAGGAGGATGTGAGGCCAGAGGAATATTAGCCTTGTCACAGGCTGCAGCTTGTACCACACCTACATGACTACACTGCTCAGTAAGGAAGTCTGTATCCGAGCCTGACAAAGTATACCTTCTGTCCATTTTTTTATCTACAGGAGGGACAGAATGAGGATTTTTTAAAATCTTTGTTGTTTGCTTCCTAAATGACTTATGCAAAGGAATAGACAACCTCCTAGACTCTGGAATATCCATCATTTCCACATAATCAGGCTCCTCTTGCTCATCCACAGCCTCCTCTAAAGGAAGCTGGAGGGTTTCTGCAACCTTTTGTAAAAAATAAAGAAAGAAGGGACTCAGACAGAATAGGAGGAGATTCTAAGAGTCTGTCTGGAGAGATGTCGGTTCAATGGCACGTCCAGACCCCCCAGCCACACATATATTGATCAAATTCCTCCTCCCTCCTGTGGTTCATAAAAATCCTCAACTTCAAAATCCTGAACCACTGGGACTGACAGAACCAACCTTTACCAGCTGTTGGTGGTTCTACAGATCCCTGAGACAGTGACTGGACAATCTGAATGGCTTTAGCTATCTCTACAGCAGTTGGAGACACAATTTTGGACTCCAGACCTACTGATTTCCTTGTCTTTTTACTTGGGACTGGTTCCTCTGAACCAGCCTTCCTTTTGGCCGAGGAAGTCTCACCCTGGTCAGAGGGCACTCCCTCTGGTCCAGTGGGTACTGGACCGGGCTGGCCATCCAGGTCAGCGGACTTTTTGGCCTCTCGTTCCCTGAGCCGGCCCAATCTCTTCTCCAGGGTGGCTGCAGGGAAATTTTTACACACCTGGCAGTCTGACAGGAGGTGGTCAGACCCCAGACAATAAACACAAGTGGTGTGTGGGTCAGCCTTAGCAAAGGCGTCCCCACAGAACATCACAGTGTTGAAACCCAGTGGGCCAGGTTTTCTTTTGGGTTTCTCAGACATAATGCCAGCCTAACCAAAACTTGCCTTTTGATGGCAGTGCCAGGCAAGACACCCTTATCGGTTCTAACACGTGTCACGAGTATTTGAAAAAACCGTTATAATTCCGTTTTTTAGAACCGATAAGAACCGGAACCGCACTCTAAAACCCACTGTACACTTTTAAAAACGCAGAAAAATCAACCATCGGTTCAAACCAACTGATAATTAATTTTCCACACAGACTTAAATTTAGTACTTACGGTTACCAGATAGAGCTTTAAACCGAAATGCGGTAAAAATAATAACTTTTGCCGTTCAAATGAACTCAAAATACTGCTTGAACCGAGAATGAACCGAGGCTGAAGGAGCTGATCTCCGGAGCGACTGTTCAGTGAAGCGAGTAAAGAATCTGACAGTTTCATTTGAAACTGCCAGATAGAGCTTTGGGCACAGCGCCCTCGCGCTGTGGAACTCCAGAGCTTCTGGAGTTAACTCCTTCCTCTCTGGGGCAGTTCAGCTGCAGTGGCTGACTGCTATTGTTATAATATAGCAAGACTTCATGGTGTTTGAATGTCATTTCATGCGTTCAAATCTAGGTTGAAAGAATATCTGTCATGTAAGGATGTTTGTGAATGTATTTATTAGTATTTGGTAAGTGTTATATGTCTTTGTTGAAGTGTATTTAACTCGTGTGTGTAAATGTTTGATTTTGTTTGTTGTATTCAGGTCGGGCCTGAAAAAGGGTATTGATTTACCAAGTGCTCTTTACCGGTTAACAAATAAAAATGAAATGAAATGTAACAGCAGACCTTATTTGTACATAGTGAAAAACCAAGCTCTCACCCACTAGTCACAGTAAAGTCACTACACAGAACGGTGTGAAAATGTTAAAAAATCTTCATTACTGTAACTTAGATATATAAGGGTAGATAAAATGCACAGGTGACAGCGGCAGAAAAATCTCAAAAGTTTCACGTTGACTGCGCGTTATCATGCTGTTGATGAACCGCAGTGTGAAACGTTGAGGTTTTTCTGCTGTTGACAACAGCAAACAAACAAAAAAGAAGCAGCTCCATCCCCAGGCGTGCCACAAACAGTTGTACTGCAACAAAAAAGAAAATGCACCACCACACCAGCTTAAAAAAGAAGAAATGATTTATTCACACCCTCAGGAACCAAGAACATACATATTTATATCATGCTCTAGTGCCTGAAGGCTATAAATAAAGAAGCCATGGCAGTTCAAAAAGTGCTGTGCAGCAAAATGCACTCTGCTGGGAGAGCAAGGGGGTTGACGAAAAACTACTGAAAAACTAACCAGTTTCGCTGTATGCCTCTTCAGGGAGTGACGTGACTCCCTGAAGAGGCATACAGCGAAACTAGTTAGAGTCTGCAACATACTTTACTGTGACTAGTGAGCGAGTGCTTGGATTTTGCAATGTAGCAATTTGGTTTCATTTTAGCACCTCCAAGTTGGTTCTGGAGTTTTTATTTTAACTCTCAGACCTTATTTGTACCCTAGCTAATAACAAATTCTATGAGCAAGGTCTCAGAAATTGTCTTCAGACTTACAAGAGAATGCAACAGGTGAGCAGAATATCAGACACCCCAACAAATATAACTTTGGCCCCAGTGTACAAGATGCTGGGTACAAAGCAGCCATCTGAAAGGGAAATGGCCATGCCACACAATTTGCACTTTATTTACCAAATGTTGGTGACCAGGTTAGCCCACTGAGACGAGAAGTCCCTTTTTCAGGGGAGACCCGGAATAAGTAAGTGACATACAATATCAAATAAGCTTATGAAAATATTATATATACACACACACACACACACACACACACACACACATATATATACACATATATATATATATATATACATACATACATACATACACATATACATATACATACATATATATATACACACATACACACACACACATATATACATATATACACACACACACACACACACACACACACACACATTGTTATATCATGTAACTAATCCAAAGTGCAGACAAACAGTTCATATTCCATGTCTACGAGTATTTACATACAGGCGTGTATACCTCATAAGAAAAAATTACTCACCTTAGTAATGTTGTTTCTTCTAATGGAGTCTTGCTATATTATGACAATTGCAGTTTGTCCCACCATTAGAACTGCTCCGGAGGTGAAAGAGTTAACTCCATTCTAAGAATGGAACTTAGAGCACGAGCTCGGTTAGAGAAGCTCTGTCTGGGTTATTTCAACCCCAAACTGTCAGATCTTCTGAGCAAAAACTCACTAAGGTCTGTGTGGAAGCTGTAACCTACACTAGCCAACTGGCTACCTAAATATTAACACCTATTGCTGGTCCCAACACAAAGACTCAAGTCAGGGGACCAGAAGTAATAATATAATATAAAATAAAAACACCACACCCCAAAAACCCCAAGAAGGGTGGAAAACATCTAATGGGCATAACTAGTGCACACTCAGGGCTACCCACCCCATACCCAAGTAGAAGTTCTGAGAGGGCAGGCTGGGGGAGGTCATAATAAGCAAGACTCCATTAGAAGAAACAACATTACTAAGGTGAGTAATTTTTCTTCAAACAACATGAAGTCTTGCTATATTATGACAATTGCAGACTACACAGCAGTACCTCCATGGAGGAGGGACAGAACCTACTTAGGGAATAGGCTCTGAAGCACAGCTGTGCCAAACCGAGCATCTCTCCTGGCCTGGACATCCAGGGAGTAATGCTTGGTGAAAGTGTGTACCGTTTTCCAGGTAGCAGCTTGACATATCTCTAAGATAGGGATGTCTCTGGCAGCAGCTAGAGACACGGCTGTACCTCTGGTAGAATGAGCCCTCAGGCCAGAGGGGGGGAACTCTCCCCAGTTTCTGATAAAATTGGATACAAGAGACAATCCACCTGGCAATTGATCTCTTAGTGGCAGGTCTCCCTTCCCTGACCTCACCATAAGTGAGAAAAAGTTGGAGGGATTCGAACCTGTGACCCTTGGTACGTTCTATATAGTAACTTAGGGCCCTCTTAACATCTAAACTGTGCAATCTCCTCTCACCAGAGGAAGATGTTCAGTGAAAAACACTGGAAGGAGATAGATTGGTTAAGATGGAAATCTGAAACCACCTTAGGCAAAACTTCCTGTTAGTCCTGAGGACTACCTTATCCTTGTGGAAAGAAATAAAGTCAGTTTCTACTGACAAGGCTTGCAACTCACTTATACGCCTGGCAGAAGTGATAGCCACTAGGAAAACAGTTTTCCAAGTTAAGTACTTAAGCTCTGCAGAAGACAGAGGTTCAAAAGGGGGTTGCATTAACTGGGCAATGCAAACATTAAGGTCCCAAGCAGGGCCGAATCCCTAAAGGTGGATTAGTATGAGTAATCCCTTAAAAAACTTGGAAAATACAGGGTAGGCGAAAGAGGAGGAGGCTTTCCTGCTGAAACAAAAGCAGAGACAGCTGCCAAATGCACTTTCAGGGTAGCTGGTCTCAGGCCCAAAGAATTAAGATGGACCATATAGTCCAAAACAATGGGCAAATCAGCAGATTCCGAGGAAATATGTTTCCCAGCACACCAAATGTAAAACCTTTTCCACTTAGAATTATAAGTAGCCCTAGTGGAAGGCTTTCTAGAAGCCTTTAGGATTTCAAGAACACCCTGAGAAAGGTGTAGGTCAGCAAATTCTAACTCCTCAAGAGCCAGGCCTTGAGGTCGAGGGATTGAGGTTCGGATACCAAACTCTCCCCTGGGCACAGGTTAACAGGTTGTGATTCCTGGGGACACACAGGGGAAGATGGACTGTTAGGGACAGAAGGAGTGGGTACCAGGGCTGTCTGGCCCAATCTGGGGCAATCAGAATCACCCTGCAAGGCTGGGATCTGATTTTGACTAGCACCTTGAATAGGAGAGGGAAGGGGAAAAGGCATAAAGAAACTTCCCTTCCCAATCTAGGAGAAAGGCATCCAGGGGGACTGAGCCCAACACTGGGGGCCTGCAACAGAACAGTGGAAGTTGGTGATTGTCTGGGGCTGCAAAAGATCTATCTGAGGGTGCCCCATCTGGCAAAAACTATCCCCAGTACTTGAGGATCCAGAGACCATTGAGTGATGGCCCTAGGAAATCCTGCTGAGAGCATCTGCTAGGACATTGTCCTTGCCTGGAAGATGAACTGCTATGAGGAAGTGTTCAGGAATAGGCCAGAGACCACAACTTCATTGCCTCGGTGCACAAGGCCGAAGACCGAGTGCCCCCCTGCTGTTGATGTACCACATTGTTGTGGTGTTGTCTGTTCTGACTTGTACCACTTTGTTCTGAACAGGCCTGGAGAAGCTACTAAGTGCTAAAAAGACAGCTCTGAGTTCCAGCAAATTGATGTGGAGCAGAGATTCCTGGAGACCACACTCCCTGAGTGGAGAGGCGCCATGTGGGCTCCCACCCCAGGAGGAAGCATCTGTAGTGAGGTCAGGAGTGAGACAGAGGAATGAAGGGACCCCCAGTCTTAAACTGCTCTGATCCTGCCACCACTGGAGGCCTGGATCAGGGTTCAGGTCACTGGGACCAACTTGGAAGGGGTCCCTTTTCTGAACCAAAAGGCTCTCAAGTGAAACTGAATGTCCCTCATCTGAAATCTTGCTCCTTGCACTCTGACTGTGGGCGCAGCCATGTGCCCAGGAGCTACAAAAGTGTCTTGCTGGTCGAGAGACCTGCAGAGTGAAGGAGGAGGCCAGAGCCTGCAAGTTCCTTACCCCTCTAAGGGTAGGAAGGCTCTGGCCTGCTTTGTGTCAATTCTGCACCTATGAAGGTGAGCACCTGAACTGGTTCCAGAACTGACTTTGGAAGATTGCAAGAAGCCCAGGGAGGTGAGCAGCTGCTGGGTAACACAGGTGAGATTTTACCTGTTCTGGGGACTGGCCTACAATGAGCCAGTCGTCCAGATAGGGAAAGACAACAATCCTTGCCTCCTTAAATGAGCAACTGCTACTGCCAGACATTTTGTGAATACCCTTGGGGCAGAGGTGAGGCCGAAGGGCATTGCTCTGAACTGGTAGTGACCTGAGGCAGTTAGAATCTGAGGTACTTTCGGTGGGAGCTTCTGATTAGAGCAGGAAAATAGGCATCCTTGAAGGTCCAGGAGGCTAGCCAGTCCCTGGCCTTAGAAGGGTAAAATCATTGCCAGAGTTACCATTCTGAACTTTGGTTTCAAAGGTGTTTGTTCAGATATCTGAGGTCTAAAATGGGCCACCATTCTCCTGTCTTTTGGGGTAAGGAAATATCTGAAGTACAGACCCTTGCCCTGGTGTGAGGGAGAAACCCTTTCTACAGCTCTGAGAGCCAGGAGGGTTGAGACTTCTGTTTCTAGGTAAAGGTCTCTAAAGAGTTTGCAGGTGGGAAAGATCTGATTCTCATCTTTGGGAACTTTTGAAGCTGAGAACCAGACCCTGGCTTACTACTTCCAGGACCCACTTGTCTGAGATTAGAGACACCCAGTTCTGAATGAATAAGCCAACCTGCCCCTACGGGTAAGGAGAATAGGCCCTGGGCACCCATCAGGGTGTCTGTTTGGCAGGTGCTTAGGCTGAGAGGTGGGAGCAGAGCCTACCCACACCCCGTCTGCCTCTGCCTCTGAAGAACCCCCTCTGAGCATAGCTAGCAGAGGTGGCCTGGGTTTAGTAAAAAACCTGTGAAAAGGCCTACCCCTACCCTGGGGTCTGCCTCTGAGGGGTGGCTTGCAGCTCCTGGCTTGGACACTCTTATAGGTAGTCCTATAGTCATCCATTTTTTCATATAATTCTCTGTCTGCTCCCCAAACAGAGAATTTCTCCACCCAGGAAAATCCATAGCCTTAGTCTGGGTATCCGTGACAAGCTGAGTACACCTGAGCCAGGCCAACCTACGAAAAGCTACAGGCGTAGCCATGACTCTAGAGGATACATCATTAAAATCCACAGCAGCATGAAACTGCACCTTGGATGCCCTCAATGCCATCAAGCAGCCACCTGTTCCAGCTCATTAGCAAGCTGGCCAGAGGACCTGTTTGGCCAAAACCATGACAGTGTCCCATCTAGATTTTTGATACCTTGCTACATAAGCCATGTAATTTGCCTGCCTGAGTCCCAAGGATGCTGCCATGTATTGTTTTTTAGCCATGGCATCAATCTTCCTGGAATCCCTTGTCAGGAGGATGTGAAGCCAGGGAATAATAAGCTTTATCACAGGCTGCAGCCTGAACAACTAACATGACTGCATTGCTGTGAAAGAATTCTGTGTCAGGACCGACAGTGTGAACCTCCTGTCCATCTTTTTATCCACAGGAGGCACAGAATTAGGAGTTTTAAAATTTTATTGTTTGTTTCCTAAATGATTTATGCAAAGAATAGACAATCTCCTGAACTCTAGTATATCAATCATTTCTACAAAATCAGGTTCCTCTTGCTCATCACAGCTTCCTCAATGGGAGCTGGAGGTTTCAACAACTTTTTGTAAAACATAAAGTGAGAGGGGGACTCAGAAAGCATAGGGAAATTCTAAAGGTCTGTCTGGGGAGATGTCCGGTTCAATGGCACACCCAGACCCTTCAAGTCACATTCATACTGTTCATAATCATCCTCCCCTCCTCTGGTTCTAAAACTCCTCAACATTATATTCCTGAACCGGTGGAACCGACCGAACCGACCTTTTACCAGACAGTGGGTTCGGACGGGATCGATGGGAAAAGTGACTGGAAAATCTGAATAGCTCTTGCTATCTCTGCAGCAGTTGGAGAAGGAATTTTGGGCTCCAAACCTGCTGATTTTCTTGTTTTCTTTACTGGAACTGGCTCATCCGAGCCAGCTTTGCGTTGCCCAGGAAGTCTAGCCCCTGGTCAGAGGCACTCCCTCCGGTTCGGTTGGCACGAACCGGGCAGTCATCAGGTCCAGCGGACTTTTAGCCTCTCGTTCCCTGAGCCTGCCAACTCTCTTATCCAGGGTGGCTGCAGGAAATTTTACAAATCTGGCAGTCTGAATTGAGGTGGTCAAACCCCAGACAATATACACATGTGGTGTGTGGGTCAGCCTTGGCAAGGACTTCCCCACAAGCATCCTGATGCTGAAACCCAGTGGGCGGTTTTTTCTTTGGGTTTCTCAGACATAATGCCAGCCTAACCAAAACTTGCCCTTTTAAGCAGCAGTACCAGGCAAGACACCCTTATCGGTTCCTACCGTGTCACAGGTCTTGGAAAAAACCGTAATGAATTCCGTTTTTTTTAGAACCGATAAGAACCGGGAACAGCACTCTAAAACCACAAATTTTGTAACTTCAAGTTTAAAGCAAGCTGATCGGTTCAAAACCGAACCGATAACATTTACAAGTTCCACACAGAAATTAAAGGAAAATTACGTACCTACCGTAATTCTTGATCTTCTTGGACGAGTCTCCACCACTCATTCACACTAGTGGGATTAGCTGGAGGCACTAAGACTAGCAGGAGCAAACTTTTTGCTGGAGGGTCGGTAGCTGAGGAGGCAGCGCCCATGACTGGCGGCTCGGCAGTAATGACCATCTGGTGACCACTCCAACCCCTTCAGTACCTTTTTTACCAAGGAGGTGCAGGCGCAACTAACGTAAAAGTAAACCCAACATTAAAAAGCGGACATAAGATAGTCCATTATGACCCGTGTAAGAAGGGTCAGCAAAGAAGTCCTCACCGGCCTAAAATTTGAGGGAGTGAAGACCAATACAGCGGTGAGCTCGGGGATGGAGGGTGGGCGTGTGAATGAGTGGTGGAGACTCGTCCAAGAAGATCAAGAATCACAGGTAGGTACGTAATTTTCCTATCTTCCTGGACATAAGTCTCCACCACTCATTCACACTAGTGGGAGAGTACCAAGAGGACAATCCCCAAAAGGGCGGCAGGAGAGCCAGAGCTCAACGCCGTCAAGATAGAAGCCCATAAGGATAGTTCTGCCGAATGCGGAATGTTGCCAGCATGAACATCCAGTGCATAGTTTAACGAAGGTATGCATGAGCTCCAGGTAGCGGCGTGCATATATCTGCAACTGGAACATTGCGAATTTCCGCTAGGATGCAGCGACCGCCCTAGTAGAGTGAGCGCACTCTACCTTCTAATTTAACTTGAGCCATGGAATAGCAATGCGAAGGCATGCCACTAACCATGAAGAGATGCATCTAATAGCGACAGGTTGACCCAGCCGGGTGTCGCTGAAAGAAACGAACAGTTGCTGAGTCTTGCAGACATCCTTGGTTCTATCTAAATAGAACACAGAAGGCTCTTAACATCCAAGGAATGAAGAGCTCGTTCCCTTCATTTTGGAAATTAGCTGATAAGCGGGAAGTACCAGAGGTTGGTTTAGATGGAATTCTGACACAACCTTGGGAAGAAATTTAGGATGAGTCAGGAGAACTACGTTGTCTTTATGGAATACAGCACTGGAGGAGGTCCGTAACCAGGGCATGTATCTCAGGAGACCCTCGGGCTGAGGTAATGGCCACCAGGAAAACAGTCTTCCAGGTAAGAAATTTTAGCTCACAGGTAGCTAAGGGTTCGAAGGCTTCCAGTGAGCATGTCCAGCACCAGGTTAATGTCCCAGGCTGCAACTGGACGCTTAACAGGGGTCTGGATGGAGAATCACCTTGAAATCTCTTCACCATAGGTAACTGAGCCAGAGTTAAGGAAGAAACCGACTCATGGAGCAACTGAGATGGCACTAAGGTGAACTTTAACTGTAGAGTACTGAAGACTAAGTTTGACAGGTCCAAAGATACTCCAGAACCTTGCCAGGAGGACAGGAAAAGGATTCCAAGGATTTGCACCAGAGAGAAAAGCGTTTCCATTTGGAGCGTCGTTTTTAAATTGGCTGGCTTCCGAGCAGCCAGAAGGATGTCTGAGACTCTCACGAGAGGCGTTGAACCGATTCACTTCTATCTCTTCAGGAGCCAAGCATGAAGGTGAAGTGATTTCAGGTTGGGATGGACCAACGAACCCTGAGTCAAAAAGACTGATTTGCAAAGGAAGTGGTCTCGGAGAGGCTGCCAACATACTGGTGAGTGGAGGAAACCATAGTTGCCGAGGCCAGGAAGGAGCAATGAGAATCATCTTGGTCCCCTGAGACTCGAACTAGGAGTACTCTCTGGATTAGAGGAAGCGGTGGAAAAGGGTAAAAGCGTTTTGTCCACCGCAGCCTGAACGCATCCTGACAGAAAATGCCAGGCCCTGGATTTCTGGAGCAGAAGAGAGCAGTTTTGCATTGAGTGGGGATGCAAAAGGTCCAGGTCTGAGTCCCCACTCTTTGAACAGGGACCGAGCTATAGCTGGATCGAGACCACTCGTGAGGGTCTGCCTCCGTTCTGTGAGGTGATCTGCTGGGTCGTTTTGTATACCTGGCAGATAAACCGCTTGAATCAGAGACTTGTGCTCCAAGCACCACTCCACACCCTCATTGCTTCCCCTGCAAAGGGGGTAAGAATGAGCACCGCCTTTGCTTGTTGATGTAATACATCACTGCTTTGTTGTCCGTTTGAAGGAGAATGGTCTTGTGACAAAGGACATCCTTCAGAGCTCGGGATTGCATAGAGGACGCTCTCATCTCCAGGACATTTATGTGGAGATGTGTTTGAACGAGTCCACACCTTGAGTGTGGAGGGAGACAGTGAGCTCCCCATCCCATTAGCGATGCGTCTGTGGTGATGGAGATCTGATGATCGGGGGAGCAAAGGGAATCCTTCCAGGAAGATTGCTCTCTTGAGACCACCAGGTGAGAGACCTTGAAGGGGCTCCGTCACCTTGATGGGATAAGACTGGGGTGAGAGGTCGAGGACCACTGGTGGAGAGCATCCATTGGGTGGTTCTCATGTGCAGTCGGGCCAGGGGACAGTGAAGACCGAGGGCGCCATGAGACCCAACATGCGTTGCATCGAGAGAGCTGTAACGATTGGTTCTCCCTGATGTAACGGGCCATTCAAGAAGGATGTCGAGTCTTCTCTCCTCTGGAAGGAAAGCCTTGGCTGAAGAGGTGTCTAAAGCGTCCCTATGAAAAGGAGCCTCTGGGAGGGTTGCAGTTGAGATTTTTCAAATCTAGAGAACTCCCATGGGCGTGAGAAGACGCAAGTCGTTTGCACGGCTTCAAAGTCCCTTGGACGGAAGGGCTTGCTAGAAGCCAATCGTCCAGGTAGGGAAACACTGGAGTCCGACTTTCCTGAGATCGCCAGCGAGAACTGCACAACACTTTGTAAAACTACATGGCGCCGAGGATAGCCAAAGGGCAGGACTCTGAACTGATAATGCTGACAAAGCTACAAACCTGAGGAACTGTCGGTGGGTCGGGTGGAGCGAGGATATGCTGGTAAGCATCCTGCATATCCAGAGAGGCCAGCCAGTCGTGCTGATGCAGCAAGGGTAACAGGGTACCTAGAAATCATCTTGAATTTCTCCCTGGGGAGAATTTGTTTAACTTTCTGAGGTCTAGAATGGGCGCATCCCCAGATTTCTTTGGAACCAGAAAGTAATGGGAGTAGAACCCTGTGTTTAGCAGATGCGGGGCACCAGTTCTATTGCCCTGTTGTTCAGAAGGCCCTGGATCTCATGTGAGGAGGTCTGACTGAGAGGCCGACAACCTGGGTTGTCGCCTGGGAGGACAATTCGGGGGTTTCAAGAAATTGAGAGAATAACCTGCTGAATTATCCGAGGGACCCATTTGTCCGAGTTATGGACTTCACTGGTTGTAGAAGTACATCAGACGACCTCCCACGGAGAGAAAGTTCCACCTCGGGCAGAGTGGATGGAACTTGAGGCCAACGACTCATAAGGTAGCACTGGGAGCTTTAGGCCCTCGCTTTCTGCTGCGTCTTCTTTGAGGTTGGGCAGGTTGGCTCTTATGGGCTTCCCTGCCTCTGCCTCGAAAAGGACTGACGACTATGAAACTGACGTCTGTTCACATGCCCCGGAGGGGCAGGCGGAGAGTCTGGCCAACCTAATGGCTGATCTAGTCTTCTGAGTGGCCTCTGGGCTTGCTCCACCTGAGGGCCAAAAGAAAGGAGCCATCAAGGCAGCGCCATCACCTGCTGCTGAGCATCATTCGTGAAGCCAGAAGCACGCAGCCAGGAATGGCGCCAGTACAACCCACGGGCTGCTGAGCGAGAAGCAGTGTCGAAAGCGTCCCATAGCGGCTTTGACCTGTTGGTTATTGGACTCAATACCTCTAATAACGGTCAGAAGAAGCTCTGACTTGGAACCGAATCTGAAGAGCTTCAACCATTCTTTTCATAGAGTGCCACAGGATATACTCATACTGAGAAAAATAGCCTTGATAACTGGCAACACGTGTACTTAGAGTGGAGGCAGCAAAGACTCTCTTACCTAATGTATCAATCTTACGAGACTCTTTGTTAATAGGTCGAGCTGTAGTAGATTGAGAAGAACGACCTTGTCATTCTCTGCCAGGACTACAATAGGATCCGTAAAGGCTTGGGATGCCAAAATGGGACGATCCTTGGGAGCTGAATACTTCTTATCAATGGATTTAGCCACTGAGGGAATAAGAGCAGGATTATTCCATACCATTTGAGACAGCGTCTCGAAGGAAGGCTGGATCGGAGGAGTCAAATCCATAGGGATCTCCGAAGCATGAAGATACTGGAGTCTTAATATCTTCCCAGGATCGATGTCTGTAGTCTGGAGAGAAGAGTGGATCCCAGGTTCTTCAACAGAGACTTAAAGGACAGGTCCTCACCACAGGCTCTGTAGCAAAGAAAGATCCTGTTTCCTCCACTTCATCCCCAACGAAGGTCTGGGTCAGGCTCAACATCATCTCCTGATGGTCCAGAAAGGACTGTTTGGACAGGAAAGGAGTGAAATTAGGAGGAGGAAATAGCAGAAAACAAGGAGAGTCCCCATGGCTGCCGGGCGCCGGGGCAAAACGGGCTGAAGATGGCACTGAGGAGGCGCATGGCGCCGAAGAGAGCACGCAGCAGCGCCAGCGAGGCGACAACGCGCGATGGCGTGGATAACGACGCCGCGACGGCGCTGCAAACGGCGCTCGGACGCCCGCCGCCGCCATAGGTACACCGTGAACGGCACCGCTGACGATGCCGCGGAATGGCGCCGCCCTATCCAACGGCACCACCGGCGGCGCTGCGAGACCCCGTGGCGCCGCAAGACCCATCGTCACCGAAAACGGCGCCGACAAGCCAACAGACCCTGCCGAAGGCGCCGGAAAAGCCCCAGGAACCTGGAAAGCTAGAGAAGGAAAAAAACCAGGAGATAAGGGCATCGGTGAGGCCCCCTGCGCCGCAGCCATGTGAGGGGGGGAAACACCTTAGCACGGAGTCGCTGGCACCGAAGAAGGCGCCACGCGACTAGGAAGGTCCAACTGCCCTACCTGATCGCCGGAGGGGCCCGAGGGCTCCGAGGCAACTGAGCCAGGCAGAAGAACCAACCTCCGAGCCCATTGCTCCATAAGAGCGGCCCACTGATGAAACTGCTCATCTGGAGTCCTACCTATAGGCGGGGAGGGGCTCCGATGTCGAGGAGACGAGTACGGAAGTTGGCGATCCAAGAAGGAGACCGGCAACTAGCAACGATAACCGGCAAGGCCGGCCATACACGACATGCAGAGGGCACCTCGGTGAGATGCTTTCTTTTGACCTGTGGGTCAAGAAGAGCTCGAGGTCGAACGTGCCGAGAATGCGACCTGCTTATTTTATGTCGTCGGGGACCGCCCATCCCCCGGCATCGGACTGACCGCTGAACCCCTCTGAGGAGAAGGAGGCTGACCGATCCAGCCCGCTGACTGAACAGCTTTCATCTGAAGTCTCCCTACCGTCACCTGACCTGCTCATGGTCGACTCATCCATCAGGCGAGACTTCTTCAAGTAAAATTTAATATTAGAAAAATTTAACGAAAATAGAATAAAATTAGCGATACTACTTATCGAGATAAAGTTACAAAAAAAACAAACTGAAAACTATCAAGCTAGTTTGAAGTTTGACTCCCGACAATGACGTCGTCTACGCGCACTCACCGTCGGGAAAAAAAGGAACTGGAGGCGTTGGAGGGCGTCGCCGAGATGGTTATTACTGCCGAGCCGCCGCTGCTCATGCGTGCCGTGTCTCGCGCGCGCCTCTCGCGCTGACCCTCCAGCAAAAAGTTTGCTCCCGATGGGTCTTAGTGCCTCCGGCGCTAATCCCACTAGTGTGAATGAGTGGTGGAGACTTATGTCCAGGAAGATACTGAAATTACTTACGATACCACAGACAGAGCTTGAACCGATCAGTTTTGCGGTTAAAATAATAATATTCTCGGTTGATTTGAACCGAGAAAACACTGTTTAAACCGAGAAATGAACAGAGCAGTAGGAGAAATCTCCGGAGTGACTGTTCAGTGAGGCGGAGTAAAGAATCTGACAGTTTGGGTTTGAAATAACCCAGACATAGCTTCTCTAACCGACCTCGTGCTCTAAGTTCCATTCTTAGAATGGAGTTAACTCTTTCACCTCCGGAGCAGTTCTAATGGTGGGACAAACTGCAATTGTCATAATATAGCAAGACTTCATGTTGTTTGAAGTTGTCATTTCTCATTAACTATGAATAAATACAAATAACACTACAAGCAACAATAGTATGTATGAGGGAGGTAAACAGTCAATTTGGTCTAACTGTCTTGGGCTAGCTAGAGTTCGACTGGGACCACAATACAGCGTGTAGACACTGGATTCAATGATAACGGTTGCAGGGGACCATGGTCTAGAGGAGGGATTTTAGCCTTTCTTAAAATTGTGCTAGGGTAGGGCAAGACACGACGGTAGGCGACAGGGAGTTCCACAGGTGAGGGGCGGAGAATGAGAAGGACCTTTTGCCAATTTCATACCGAAGTTTAGGGACTTCTAGCAATGGGAGGGCAGAGGTCCTGAGGGGTATGGATGACTGCTTCCATTGTATAATGCCACACAGACTGGGTGGGAAGGGGCATTGCAAGAGCTTGAAAGTAAGACAAAATAGGGGATGCACAGCCTAGTTTCAAAGGAGGGCCACCCCAGGGATGTTAACACTGTGCAATGGTGAGTTCTGGGGTGTACACCACTAGCAAAGTGCCCAATTCTGCGGTAGAGTGTTTTGAGCCTGGCATGGGTGGTTTCTCAGACAGGCTGCAGTACTGGGGCACCACAGAATAATAGGGGAGGAAGTTGCTGTTAGCGATGGTATGGCGTGCCTCACTAGTCAGGTAGGGAGCAAGTCTAGAGAGTAGCCCAAGGTTTTATGTTCGGGCTTTGGTTAATGCATCCACATGTGGGTCAAAGGTCATGGTTTGGTCCAGGATTATGCCTAGGTATCTAAAGTCCTGCACCACCTCCAGGCTGTCTCCTGAGCAAGTGGTGAGTTTAAGAAGATGCTTTCGGTCTGTACCAAGGTTTTTGTGACCAAAAAGCATAGCTTTTGTTTTTCTAAGCACATGACAGGAGTAGAATTGAAGAAAATTATCAGGTGTGGGAGGAAGAATACTACTGAAACCTCAAATCTGGCATTCCATCTCGATATCTGGTATTCTGCCTATCCAAGAGGGCTGTGCTACAGACCTTACTGTATAGATGTGGCATGGAGAAGTGGTATTCCAGCTGGAATACTGGTGTGATGAAAATGATACTCCACTAAACTGGTATGCAAAACATGGTGGAATATACTAGAAATACAGGTTACTCACCTGTAACAGGAGTTCTAGGAGTGGTATATGTTGTTCATCCACACTATCTGGAAGGTTCCTTGCCGCTTTAAATCTTGCCGGAAGGTCTTCAAGCTGGCTCCTTCCAACCACCCTGGTGGTAAAACTCAGCTCCGCCCCATGACGCTAGATCTAGCCCGCTGGAAGCCAGGTTGTGCGTCGAAGCTGGGGAGGCCCGGTTGGTCGTGTGGATGAAAGTACAGTTACGCAAGAACTTACCGTAACAGTAGATCTTCGAGAACAGCTCTTGCAGCAGGTTACATCATTAGGACTGAAGACGGCAGGCGTCAGGACCCCGTGGAAATTTTCTAACTAGCAGTCTTCAGCGGGAACCGCCTCCGACGTCTGTCCCGCCCCAGACGTCAGGCGTAGTACATAAGGAGGCGGTCCCGCCAGAATCCCCAGTTCTCCCGCCGGAGACTTCCGGTCGCTGGATGACATCAGAAGAAAAGACAGAGGACCCGCCATCAGATGGCCAAGACTAAGAACCGACCTTTCCGGTCCTAAGGATAGTGTCAGGCTGGAACCTACTTCCTCCAAGGGAGAATGGTGGGTGGGAAGGTACCTGCTGCAAGAGCTGTTCTCGAAGATCTACTGTTACGGTAAGTTCTTACGTAACTGTACTATCTTCTTGGAGGTACAGCTCTAGTAGCAGGTTACACTATTAGGACTGATTCCCAAGCAATGGTGCCTTGAAAAGCCATCGGGAGGAGGCAAGATGGAGATTAAGACCCGTCCTGGGCCTAAGACAGGAGTCCCTGAAGAACGGCAAGGCCGAAACCAGCTCTTCGCCTTGAGGCGATATCCAGGCTATAATGCCTGATAAAAGTGTGCACCGAACTCCAGGTGGCTGCGGCACATATAGCCGACATAGACACGTTCTTCAGTGCTGCAAAGGAGGTAGCCACTCCTCTTGTGGAATGGCCCTTGACCACTCCTGGTAAGGGTTTCTTACGTTTGTCGTAACAAAACGAGGTACACTGAATGAGCCAGCGTGAAAGGGTCTGTTTCGAAACCCCTTTCATCCACTCAGCAAATGAAACGAACAGCTGCTCCGCTTTCCGGTGCTGTTTGGTTCTGGTCAAATAATATCTGAGACACCTGTGAACATCCAGGGTGTGGAGCAGTGCTTTTCTTTGATTGGCGTACTTAGGAAAGTACACTGGTAAATCAATGTCCTGGTTAAGAGTAAGGGCAGAAACCACCTTAGGCAGGAACTTAGGATTCGTCTTCAGGGACACCCTATCCTGATGAAAAATTAAATAAGGCTCCTTTGCACATGAGAGCATGTAATTCGGAGATTCTTCTCACCGAAGTAATGGCAACCAAAAACAACATTTTCCATGACAGAAAACGTAGCTCGCAATCTGCAGCAGGTTCAAAGGTGACAGCGTAAGCTGCTCCAGGACAAGGGTAAATCCTATGAGGATGGATCCTTAATGGGCGACTCTAGGTGAGACCCCCCTTAAAAAGGCACGGTAGAGTCTTAGCTGGCTACCATGCGGGTGGCCTATGGGGGCATGATAAGTCGAGATTGCACAAAGGTGCACTTTGATCAAGGAGTAAGCTAACCCGGATTGAAAGAGGAAAAGCAGGTACTCCAGAACCAGCTTTCCAGGACAGTCTAAGGGTGAGAAACCACGTGCTTGAGACCACAGGCAAAACCTATGCCACTTCATGGCGTATGTTGCGTGTGTTGCCAGTTTTCTGGCGGCAGAAAGTACCTCTGCCACCTCTTGTGAGACCCCGTGTCGCAACATGGCTATGTCTCGAGGAGCCAAGCATGCAGGTTCAGTGAATGTAAGTCCGACTAAACTGATGAGGTCGAGACATGCAAAGTCAACGGTGGGAAAGAACTGGAGATTCTAGCGGGATCGCCTCCTTATGTACTATGCCTGACGTCGCGGGCGGGACCGACGTCTGAGGCGGTCCCCGCTGAAGACTGCTAGCCAGAAAATTTCCGTGGGGTCCTGACGCCTGCCGGCTTCAGTCCTAATGGTGTAACTTGCTGCAAAAGCTGTACCTCGAAGAAGATCAACATATACCACTCCTAGAACTCCTGTTACAGGTGAGTAACCTGTATTTCTAGGCACGTGGATATGTTGTTCATCCACACTGTCTGGCAGACTCCTAGCAGTTCTCCGGGAGGAGGGAGGCAAGGCGCACACCCCCTACTTAGGGAATAAAGACTAGAGAACCGAGTCCCAAAACCAGCATCCCGGCGTGACTCAAGGTTGATGTGGTAGTGGGTAATGAAGGTGTGTGCTGACTTCCAGGTAGTAGCCCTGCAGATTTCCTGGATAGAGACGTCCCTGGAAGCAGTCACTGAAGCAGCGCTATGGCGGGTAGAATGAGCTCTTATCCCTTTGGGAGGCTCCATGGCCGCCAACCTATAGCAGAGATCTATGCAGGAGGTGACCCATTTGCCCAACGTCCGCTTGGCTGCAGGTCAGCCAGGTGCGGCTTCCGTGTAGGTGACAAACAGCTGGTGAACCTCTCCCCGAACTTCAGCCATCCGCTCCTTAAAGTAAGAGAGCGCTCTTCTAGGGTCCAAAGTATGGAGCCTATATTCAGCCTCCGAGGTGTGACTGGGGTAGAACACTAGCAGAGTCAACACCTGGTTAAGGTGAAACTCCGACACCACCTTCGGAAGGAATTTCGGGTGGGGGCGCAGGACAACCTTGTCCCTGTGGAAGACAAGATAAGGAGACTCGATGGAAGCACCTGGAGCTCTCCCATCCTTCTGGCTGAGTGATAGCCACCAAGAAGACGGTCTTCCACGACAGGTGAGAGGCGCCATACCTGTGCATCGGTTGGAATGGCTTGCTCATGAGCTTAGTCAACACCAGCAGTAGATCCCACCCGGGTGGAAGTTCTCGCACCAGAGGGGATATGTGATCAAGGCCTTTGAAAAAGCGCTCGACCACCTTCTCCTGGGCCACCAACTGCTTCCCAGCCCGTGCCCGGCAAGCAGAGATGGCTGCCAGGTGCGTCTTAAGGGTCGTCGACCGAAGCCCTAGCTGAGAAAGGGACCACAGGTAGTCCAGAATGCTTGCCAAGGAACAGGAGGAAGGGTCCAACCCCTTGCCCTGACACCAAATGGAGAATCTCTTCCATCTGAAGGCATAGCATTTCTTGGTCGACTCCTTACGGGATGCCTCAACAATGTTGAGGACCTCGTTGGAAAGACCCAAGGCCTGGAACTCTAGCCGCTCAGGAACCAGGCCGTCAGGTGCAGGGATTGAAGGTCCGGATGGAATACCTTCCCTTGGTTGACTGAGATCAGGTCCGGGTGGGCTGGAAGCCGCCTCGGGAGCCTGGAGCTGAGGCTGAGGAGATCTGGATACCAGAACTGGCGGGGCCAGTCTGGGGCTACCAGAATCACCTGCGCCTTGTCCCTCCTCACCTTGAGAAGCACCTTGTGGATCAAGGGAAATGGGGAAAGGCGTAGAAGAGGCCCAGGGTCCACGGCCTCGAGAAGGCATCCCCCTGCAGCGAGCCCTGCTGAGGGAGGCAGGCATGAAACAGCCTCAGCTTCGCATTCTCCCTGGAGGCAAACAGGTCCACCTGAGGCATGTCCCAGTGGGAGGACAGATCTTGTACTACCTCCGGCAGGAGAGACCACTCGTGGGACGCAGCCCCTATCCGGCTTAGGGCATCAGCCAGAATGTTGGAGGCTCCTGCCACATGGATGACAAGGAGATCCGCCTCCAGGCTGCACACGAGGGACCAAGTGCAGACAGCTTCCCTGCACAGAGGCATGGAGCGCGTCCTGCCCTGGCAGTTTAGGTAGTACATGGTCGTGGTATTGTCCGTCTGGACCTGGACCACTTGACCCCGTACAAATGGAGTGAAGGCGTTGAGGGCTAAACAAACCGCTCGAAGCTCCAGCAGGTTGATGTGGCATTGGGACTCCCGAGGGGACCAGAGGCCGTGCGCTCTGTGCTCCCCCAGATGAGCACCCCAACCCATCAGAGAGGCATCAGTCGATAGAGAGACCGTTGGCTCGGGGCGGACAAATGGGACCTCAGGCAGATGAGCTGGAACGCTCCACCACTGGAGAGCATTCCACATCTCCTGGGTCACTGTCACTGGCTGATCCAAAGGACCGGAGCGCTGTGACCATTGGCTGGCCAGTCCCCATTGTAGGGGACGCATGTGCCAACGGGCCCAACGGACCACGCTGGTGCAGGCTGCCATGAGGCGCAGGAAGTCCCAGGCAGGGTGCAATTGCCCAACCTGAAATTATTGGGCAAAGGAGGAAAGAACCTCGGCCCTGTCCACCGGAAGCCGTGCTCTGGCTCGCAGAGAGTCGAGCTCTGCCCCGATGAATTGGATCACCTGCTTTGGCACGAGTTCCGACTTGGCCTTGTTGATGAGGAGACCAACTTAAGAGCAAACCTGGAGGGCCAGATCCTGGACTGCTCCACCTCCGGTCTGGAGGCCGCCTAATCAATGAGTCGTCAGGTAGGGCACTGCCACCCTTCGCACACATAGGGAATGCTGTCACCACTGCCATGCATTTGGTGAAGACCCTGGGAGCTAGAGAAAGGCCAAAGGGCATGGCCCGGAACTCATATAGGGACCCCTCTGCTCTGAAGTGGAGGAATCGCTGGTGGGACGGACGGATTGGGACGTGAAAGAACGCGTCCTGGAGGTCCAGAGAACAGAACCACATGCCTCATTCCAAGGATGGAATAATCTGAGCCAGAGTGACCATCCTGAAGGTTCGAGACCTTAGGAACCTGTTCAGGTAGTGCAGGTCTAGAATGGGGCACCAGTCCCCCATCCGTTTCGGGACCAGAAAGTACCTGGACGCAAACCCTGGGTCTGGTGGAGGATCCGCCACCTTCCTGATCACCTCCTTCTGGAGGAGCAGGGCAATGTCGGCTCAACGGGCCGCAGAGAGGCTGCAGACCCCGTAACCCCCGTGGGGCAATGGCACAGAAGGGCGGGGCCTGCTCGAACTCCAGAGGCAGACCCTTTCCTACCACCTCCAACACACAACGGTCCGTGGTGATAGCGGACCAGGCGGAAAGAAAGTGGCGGGCCGTCCCAGGGAACCCAGGGAAGTGACATGGCTGGGGGAGACACCCCTCAACCCGTCCCTGGGCAGGCTTGGAGGAAGGACCGGCCGAGGGACCTCCTGGGCGTTTTCCTCCCGGCTTCCTGCTGCAGGAAGCTGCAGGCTTGGCTTTGAGGTGCCAAGTGCAAGCCTGCTGGCCCTGATGCTGATGTTGCTGGGCCGGACGTGCCGCAGGGGCAGAAGGGCGAAAGGACTTATGCTGCTGTCGGCGGCCTTTGTCTTTCTGGGCAGACGTGACCAAGTCCAAGGTGACATTGGACTTCTCAATTCTCTGGAGGTGGCCTTCCACCACAGGCCCAAACAAGTCGGTACCCAGGAAGGGGACTTCTGGCAACTTGTGCTGGGTATCCACTGTGAAGGTGGAGATCCGCAGCCAACCTCTGCGGCGCATGGCCACTGTGGCCGCTACTGACCGGGCACAGGCGTCTCCAATATCGAGAGCCGTCTGGAGCTGCTGTTTCGCCACTGCCCTTCCCTAATCCCGCACCTACTTTACCACTGTCTACAGGTCAGCCGGGAGATGAGGGATCACCTCATCCAGGGAGCCCATAAGGGCGTGGGAGAAGTGCACCATCAGTACGGCCGAACTGGCTTGACGTAGGCCGAGGGAGGACGCAGCATACACTTTTCACCTGGCACAGTCCAGCTTTTTGGACTCTTTGTCGGGGGGGCTTGTCCACATCTCTGGAGTTCCCGGAACACTGGAAAACGCTATCGGTAACTAACCCCTCCACAGAGGGGTGCTCAGAGAAACTGGACAATGACCGGTAGGGACCGCGTACTTCCTGGCCGTGCTGGCCGAAGGAGCAGGACAAGAAGCCGGATGCTGCCATAACTCCAGGGCTGGGCCAACAATGGCTTCAGCCACTGGAAAGGCCTCCATGGGAGAATCCCCTCGGTCCAGTATCTCCGTGAGGGGATACTTGGCCCACTTGGATACGGGCTCGAGCTGCATCCTGGTGGACTCCGAGATGTGCCGAAGCAAACCCATGAATGAAGATGGGCTCTCATCCATCGACTGTCCCCCGGAGGACTCCAGGTCAAGGGGCTTGGAGAACAGGGAAGAGTCGTCGTCAGACTCAGAGGAGTCTACGAACAGCTGCCTAGGGCCTGAGCCATCCTCCACCTGTCGAGGACAGTCGGGAGTGAGGGTGACAGACAACCGGTGGGGCAGTCCCTGACCCAACTGAGAATCCTTTGGTCAGAGCCCCCCGATTTCGGTTGTGGAGGCGAGGGTTCCACCACAATCAGTGGGCGGCTGATTTTGGCCAAACAACCGGCACTGGTTTGGGCACCTCGACCACCGCAAGGGGTTGTTTCGGCCTTTCGGGTGACAGCCACTTAATGGCCGGGGAAGGTGACGGCGTCGGCTTGTTCCCGGTCAGAAGGAGCTGCTGCCACATTAAGTTCTCGTGGCATTGGCGCGATTTAGCGGAAGCCTCTCCTCGAGGAGAAGGAAGACGAGGATGAGTCGCGCCGCCACTTTCCGGTGCTGAGACAGAGACCGCCGGTGCAGGCGGGCTGGACCAAAAGAGGTCCGAGACCGAGACCGTCTGTGTTTCGAGGTGGGTCTGGGAGGAGCGGGAAACCGTTCCCCTCGGCTCGGGAGCCTTAACTGGAGACTCCAGCACAGGAGGCGCAGACAAGTCCTCGGTTTCCACTGGGGGAACCGGTGAAGAAGGGTTGTCAGCTTCTCCAGTCAACAGCCCGTCCGATGGGTCGAGAAAAATCTCGACCGCGTCGAAGCGTGTCTCAGCCGGCTGACCCGACAGGGACACCGTGAAGCCAATGGCCTTAGCCGCAACCTCGACCGAAGTAGAGTGTCGACTGTCCGGGGAAGGGGACCTCTCCCGCTCCCACGAACGTCGACGGTTGGACTTACCCTTCGAGTCCTTCTTCTTGGACTGACAGGAGTGTCCCGATGGCCCCTCACCTTTAGTGGAGAGGGACTGCAAAGCTCCTTAAAAGAAGCTGTATAGGAGGAGCCCAAGAAGAGCGGGATAAATGCCATGACCGAGGATGACGAAAATGCTGCCTGGGCCGCCTCCTCCTCTAGGGCGATCATCTATTCCAGTTGCTCAGCCGAGTCAGCCGCCACGGAAACCCGCCCAACGGGCCTCCTTGGACTTCACCAGCGGATAACGTTTCTTGGGGCGCCCAAGTTGGAGCCGGGCAGCACGGTCTTCGAGGACATTTGCCGAAAAGGGCTTGCACAGCTCGCAGGCCTGCGGATCGTGGTCAAGCCTGAGGCAGTAGACGCACGTGGAGTGCGGGTCGGTCCTAGACATCTTCTGCCCGCATGGGCACCGCCGAAAACTGGGAGTCGATTTGTCCATCGCAGCCACGAAGGAAGAAACAGACTGAAGTCTAGAAAACTTTAAAATTATTTTCGGCTGAACCGAAGAGTTTGGATCCAGTCTAAACGCAGAGCGCTAAGGAGGGAACCTGAGCTTCCAAGTGGTAAGGAAGATCTGGCGTCATGGGGTGGAGCCGAGAGTTTTACCACCCGGGTGGGTGGGAGGAGCCAGCTTGAAGACCTTCCGGCAAGATTTAAAGTGGCAAGGAACCTGCCAGACAGTGTGGATGAACAACATATCCACATCCCTAGAAACACAGAATTTGTCGACAGAAAAGGAATGCTTGGCCCACCCAGTCTGCCAAGATATGCCCTGCCTATTCTGCCTAAGCAGATCTTACCTGGCCTCCTGTGACCCCTCCCCTTCCCATTTACAAATAACCCCTATGCCTATCCCATGCACACCTGAATCCCTCCACTGTTTCAGCCTCCACTACATCTGCTGGCAGACTGTTCCAGGCATCCACCACTCTTCAAACGCTGTATCATTAATTTCTAGCCCTGCATGACAATTTTTTTTAATTACAGCTTAAAGCAGCAGTGCATGTTACAGTGAAAGTTGTGACCGCTACAATTTTATTCTGTTTTAGAGGGCCCTTTTTCCTGTTTTGAGTCTGCTTTAGTACTTTTATTTATATCTCAAATACTAAAATGAACGTATCAATATTGCGCTTTCAAAGTTTTCACAATGATTCTCTGCTGCGTTTGAGCACTTACTGCCCCATAAGGCTAGGGAGCAGAGTCTGCTGCATCCCAGTTCTCCTTAGTCACAGGGGAAGTGATCTTAAGCCATCAGTGTTCAAAAGTGGAAGGGAATAATGATGAAAATCAGAGGGATAGCCAGATTAAAAAGAGTGCTATCATTAATCATTCAGATATTAAAAAGCAGTAAAGTAGACTAAAAATGGCAAAAGGGATATCTTACAAGACAGGAGAAAGGTTTGCCACAAAAAGAGCTAAAGAAATTTTCTAAGTTCCCAAAGTATGGTG
Organism: Neoceratodus forsteri; assembly: GCA_016271365.2. NCBI lineage: Eukaryota > Metazoa > Chordata > Ceratodontiformes > Ceratodontidae > Neoceratodus > Neoceratodus forsteri. The sequence goes on along the minus strand of CM057454.1, from coordinate 1,072,312,592 downwards.
TAGCTGCCACAAACACATGAATAAGGGCAACATCTTTTCGAACAGTCACAGTACCACACAGATAAACTACAGGGCTATGAAACAGTGCATAGAGAAATATACAGACACTGTGATGCAGGCTAATATTTTTCAGGAAGTTCATGTGGGAGAACGCTTGTTCACCATACAATAGTACAGTTTCCAATGTAGCCACTTACAACAAGAAGGGCTTAAACTCCAGTTCCTAATTTAGGCCCGGAGATGTCAGTGAATTGAGCTGGTAAATCCACTTGGCTTCTGCCTTGAGTAGTTTATTTTACCGATCACCCCCTATATCAGTTTTGGGAATGTGTTCCAACACTCCGAAGTGTAAGCATCTCAGGTCACAACTGTAAAATCTCTTGTAATGTGCCCCAAGTGCATTTTCCTCCTGACCATATCTTATGACACCTACATGTTCTTGTATTCTCTTTTTAACCCTCTGGATAGTTCTTTCTACATATAAATGGTGGCAAGAATGCCACGCCACACAGACCACATGACTTGTCTCACAATCTGCATATGTTCAAGATCATATCTGGTTTGTGTTGTAGGATGTGTGAAGAATGGCCCAGTTACAGCGTGGTTATGCATACTGCAGTTCCTTCATTTAAAGAAACTTGATCTAAAGGGTCTTCTGGTATTGTGTTTCTTGTAGTGGCTTGCCACAAGAAGATCAGAGAAACTGTTGCTCTTTCTGAAAGTCCTTTATGGGACAGGGCTCATTTAATTGTATTATTTACCCTAGAAAGGCACATCGAGCAATACTGCCCTTTTTCAAGTACCAACAGCATTTACAAACAAAAAATACAATACATGATATAAATGACACAACAATTACATTATTTACAGCAACAAGATGATTGACCATCTAAAACAACAAATGTTCCTTAAAAACAGGCACTGATCGAACAGTCTTGACTGATGCTGGTAAACGAGTATAAGTGCTAGGTCCAACAAACTCAAACAATCTTTGCTCAAAACAAGTTTTCAGGAATTTTAACCAGAATTGATTCCTGGGATCTCGTACAACAATTTGTATGCTGTATTGAAAATAGTTTTACTACTGAGCAAGGAACGTTGCCCATAATGAGCCTGTGGGGAAAAAAAAAAAAAAAACTTTATCATTGTCTGATCATTCAATGAAGGCAGCTGTGCAGCCCGATACAACAAACAGTGGCGAGTGTTAAAAGGAAGGCCAGTAGTAAGACGACAAATTGAACTGTAAGTTGCTCTCACCCTGGTTAATACCCCACTTCCTGCACCTGAATAAATTAATAATCCGTAATCCAAAATCTGTAACAATAAGCTCTTTGCCAAAAGAACACGAGTTTCTGATAAAAGATTACTCCAGACCCTAAATAAAAAGCCCAAACGTGTATTGTTTTTATCATACTATCAACATAAGGTTCATAAGTCAAAGTACTGTCCAAAGCAACTCCAAGAAACCTAAACTAGTTAACTGTTTCCATTATGTATACTATTATAACTGACTAGCATTTTTTCCCCAAAGGGAAACCCAGTTAATTCGATGTTACAATCCGCAGGTTATAATGGCAAACATGCGCCAGCCACTGCTCTTACCTTCCTCAGTGCTGGACAGGATACTTCACTGCCACTACCACTCGGTAATAAGTAAATAATAAAAAAAACAAAAAACAAACAAACAAAAAAAAAACACCACCACTTAGCCAGCCCACCGGTGCAGTGGTAGAGCTACTGCTTGTGGTGCCAGCGACCCAGGTTCGGTAGCAAGCCTGGGTTGTGGAGGGCCGGCCAGGGGAGAAAAGTATCGAGTGCCCGTAGGGCTGCTCTCTTTCTCTGGGGAGGGTGGGCTGCAGTCTCTGCTGCTATACCGTCACCTGGGTGATCACAGGTGGAGGTGCACCCAAGGATGCAGTAATGCAGGGACGGGTGGACATCAGCCAAGGACCTGAGGCGAAGTCATGTCAGCGTGCCTTCATCTCACTGGCCCTCCTTGAGCGCTGGCGTGTGCAGGGGTGGGGACCAGAAATGCATGGAAAACACCCCACAGCTGCACCAGGAGATGGGCCCTTGCGCTGGTGACCGTGGGGGAGCCCGAGGAGCAGCTCCGAGTGTCCGCTCCACTTGAGGTAACGGAGGGTAGGGTGGAGTCCCTTCCGCCCCACCCAGGGGGTTATCCAGGATGCTTGAATGGTTCCGGGAGCAGTGCACTTAATGAAAGCAGGCGTTCTCAGGTCCTCCCAGCACAGCCTGTGTGGTCACACTGGGGACCCCGATGGAAGGGGCAGCTGTGGTGACAAAGGGGGCATAAAAAGTTTAAAAAAAACTTGCCTCTCATCGGTGCAGTTTAACAGGTGGCAATGGCATCTAGGACAGTGCAGTTTTTGAAAAAAGAAAAAAAAAAAAAAAATTTTTCAGCAGAGCTCCAACCAGACCGTGGTTCAACAAACAGCGATGCATTTACAGTATATTCTATATAACTGCTGTTGCAATAAAAACGCTCCCCAGCAATTACACCATCCCATCTTTTATTTTATGTATTTAACTTGACAATTTACACACTCTCTCTGTGTTGGATGCTTAAATAAATGTTTATGTAGCATCCAACACCTCAGGTGGGTTTAAAATCTCGTTAAACACACCACCCCATGTATTATTCCATGTATTATAGTTCTAAGTTTGGGATCTGAAAGCAAAAACGTCCCAACAATTTCTAATGATACCCCTGACAGCATCAGCTCTTTCATTAAAATCAGTGACAAGTTACAACCTTGGCATCCTCCTCTTTACAAGGACTTGGTGTAAGAAGACTCCCTATTCATGGCATCACTTTTTTTCTTTAGCCTGTCCCACTATTCGTGCAGCCTACCTCCTCTCTCTAAATCTATTACTTCACTTTGAAAACACAAATGTCACATCAAAAATCTCTCTGCCCTAAGGGATTGTGTAATGACAGAAAGAGGATTAAAGAGAGGACAGTCACCTGAATGTATTCAATTTCATCTTTTTCCAGTGGTTTTCTCCTGTACTTAGGTGGTGTGCTCGTACTATGTCTGCAGTGTCAGCTACTCCAGAAGTTCGGCTAGCGAAGGCAGTATTCTGGAGGCTTGGCGGTATCACTTCTGCTGACCTTGTTCCAGATTGTTGTGATGCATGTGTTACTGCAGACGGAGATTGGGCTGGGGTTTGTAGCTGTACTGATTTCAGAGCTTCTTGTACACTGGGTCGGTGTGACAGAAAATATCACATGTGAGAAACAAAATCAACCCCCAACAGCTGTCTCTTGTTTTCTGTCGTTTTTTGCAAACCACTTGTAAAATAAATGACACTGCCATTTTTAGTTTGTTACTACACAGCACACTCAGTTGTACCGAGTTAACTGATGTTGCCAAGTTTATAAATTTGGCTACACATATCTGCATTTAGCAACAAAAAACACTGTTCACACAGTCAAATTGATACTACAATTGAACAGACTACAGTTTTCAAGATTTTTTTTTTAAAGTTTGGCTAATGAGTTCTGTCATTTGACAAAAATGTTTGATGCCCCCTTACAAGAGTCCTGGGAGTGACAGCCTAAACTATAAAAAAATGTCAGTGAAGGTAACTGCTGCTTCACTAACAAAAGGGTACCAAACTCAGAGAAATCCCCTGGACTAGGGAGGCTGGAGCTCAGGGCTCACTCAGGATAGTAATCCATTCAAAAACTGTCCTGCCAAAGGTGGCATGCTGATTGGCATGGACATCTGGAGTACAGTGCTTGGTTAAAGTATGCAGTGTGCTGCAAGTTGTAGCCCTGCCAATCTCTGCAATCAGCACTGAGCATACTTCTGCTAAGGAAGTGGCCACCACTCTGGTGGAGTGGGCATGCACCTTGCCTTCTAGCTTTATCCCTGCCACGGCATAGCAGTGGTAAAGGCAATCCACAACCCAGGCTGAAATGCACTTGACTGATACAGGCTGTTTCTTTTGCCTGGGGTTGGAAAACAGAAAAAGTTGCTTTTGCCTGCCTGTAGTCCTGTCAAGGACTAAGAAACTGAGCTGGTTGAGCAAGGAGGTCATGGAAAAGGTAAGGAGGAAAAGAGCAGCCTTTAGGAAGTACAAGAAAACAGGGAGGGGGGAGGACAGGGAGGAGTACTTGACAGAATTGAAAGAGGTGACAAGGGCAGTAAGGGGAGCCAAAGCATCTACTTGAACTCAGGCTGGCACAAGGCATTAAGAAGGGGAGAAGGACTCTTTAGGTACATCAGGGAGAAAAGGAGCTGTAAGGACCATATAATAAGGATTAGCAAGGAGGGGTTGGGTGGGAAGCAGGGGAGTGCGATAAGGCAGAAGCACTAAATGAGTACTTCTGCTCAGTATTTACTAAAGAGAAGAGGGGGGTGACACCCAAGGGGGGGGAGAAATGGCAGAAACGGAGGGAAGGGGTGACAGATGGGGAAATCATGGAGGGCAGAGTTCGGGAGAGTTTGAAGGCACTGAGGGTGGACAAGGCGCCAGGACCAGATGGCAGAGGTCCTTGCAGGACCTTTGGCAGACCTATTTAATGCCTCACTACATTCGGGGTGTGTACCTCAGGACTGGAGGATGGCTCGTGTGGTGCCCCTCCACAAGAGTGGCCCCAAGGATGAACCAGAAAACTACAGACCAGTGAGCCTCACATCCATCGTGGGTAAGCTAATGGAGACTATCCTGAAGGGAGGCTGGTGGCCCTCCCAGAGGCCAAAGGACTACAGGACAGCAGACAGCATGGCTTCATAGAGGCAGATCCTGCCAAACCAACCTGGTGGAGTTCTATGACTGGGTAACTAGGCAACTGGACAGGGGCCATGCAGTGGATGTCCTGTATCTGGACTTCAGCAAGGCATTTGACTCTGTGCAGCATGGAAGGCTGGGAAGTAAGTTAGTAGGCAGGCGGGTGCAAAGCTGGTTAGATGGGTGAAAACTGGCTTCAGGGAAGGCAACAGAGGGTGGTGGTGGGTGGGAGTCTCACACCCAAGGTAGTGATGAGCGGTGTTCCACAGGGCTCGGTGTTGGGACCAGTGTTGTTTTAGATATTCATTGCAGATATATCATGGGACATCAAGAGCAAGATCAGTCCGTTTGCTGATGATACCAAGGTAGGAGCGGTGGTGGTGGATGACCTAGGGGGGATGGCAGGGGGTTGCAGTATGACCTGGCAAAGCTTGAAACCTGGTCAGACACCTGGCAACTGGGGTTTAATGCCAAAAAGTGCAAGGTGCTGCATTTCGGGATGAAGAACCAAAGAGGAGTTACCAGCTGGGGGGAGTGCAGTTAGCCCAGACAGAGGAGGAGAAGGATCTGGGGGTGCTCATTACAGGGTCAATGAACAACTCGGCACAATGTAGGAAGGCAGCTGCAAGGGCCAACAAAATCATGGGTTGTATTGCAAGGGGTATATCCTCGAGGAGGGAGGAGGTGATTCTGCCACTGTATAGGTCATTAGTTAGACCGCACCTGGAGTACTGCATGCAGTACTGGTGCCCGTATCTGAAGAGGGACATTAAGTTACTGGAGGGGGTGCAGCACAGGGCAACAAAGATGATCAAGGGGCTGGGGGACTTATCATACGAGAGGAGGCTGAGGGAGTTGAACATGTACTCACTGGAGGAGAGGAGGGACGGGACATGATTGAAACCTTTAAGTACATGAAAGGAATAAACAAGACAGGTACAGAGGGGCTGTTCAAAGTAAGGGAGGGGAAGGACACCAGGGGCCATATGAGACTGGAGGGAGGAAGGTTCAGGAGGGAGATGAGGAGACTTTTTTTTTTTTGCAGAGAGGGTGGTGGTTGGGTGGAATGTGTTACCTGCAGAAGTGGTATCCAGTAGAACAGTGGACTGCTTCAAAGGGGATGGGACAGGACAAGGGGAGGGTTAATGAAGGGGAAGGGTGGAAGAGAGGGGCAGCTGCAGAATAAGGGGTGCTAGCTACACATTCGAGCAGACTTGATAAACCTCTAGGCCTTTATCTGCTGGCAAATTTTGTATGTTCGTATCAAGGGAGTGGAGAGTCCTTTCTCCCTCATTCTGGAAGCTGGCAAGATAGGTAGGCAATAACTCTGACATCACCTTGGCCAGAAGCTTGTGGTGTATATGGAGCATAACCTTGTCTTTATTGAAAACAGCATACAGAGGATCTGTGACCAAAGTATGATTTTAAGACACTCATAAAGCAGAGGTGATGGCCACCAGAAATGCTGCTTTCCAAGTCAGATACTTCATGTCACAAGTTGCAATAGGCTCAAAGAGCTTGCAGTTCGGCATATCCTGCACAAGACTGAGGTCCTAAGAAGCCACTGCTTCCTGATGGGAGGTCTTGCATGCAAGATGCCCAGAGGAACCTCTTGAACATGGGCAGCTGTGCCAGGGACAGGGTACCTACAGGTTCACGGTACGCTGATATAGCACAGAGGCGAACCTTAACTGGGATACTGCATTCCAGCATCAGAAAGGTCCTGTAAGTATTCCAAAACCTTTTCAAGTGGACACTTAAAAGGGTCCGCAAGGGTTTTGGTACACAAGATGGAAAAACTTTTCCACTTGGCTCTGTGTCTCTTCCTGGAAGAAGGTTTACATGCAGCCAAAAAAATTTCGGAGACTCTCGGACACTTCAAACCTAGTCACTTCTATCTCTTCAGGAGCCAGGCCTAAAGGTGAAAGAAGTGCAGGCTGGAGTGGTCTAGATGACCCTGAGCTTGAGACAATAAGCTCATCTGGAGTGGCAGAATCCTCGGTTTGCTGACAATCAATTCAACAGAGTAAACCATATCTGCAGAGGCCAGCAGGGGGCCACCAGAGTCATCTTGCCCCCGGGTGTCTCCTGCTTAGAGCACTCTGAGGGAATGCATTCAAAAACAGATTGCGGTAAGGCAGTATGAATGCATCCTGATGGAAAATGCCAGGTCCTAAATCGAGGCAGTCTGGCACTGAACAGGGACACAAAAAGGTTTACATCTAGGGGTTCCCACTTCTCGAATAGCAATCTTGTGACATCTGGAGCTAGTGACCTCATGCAAGTCCCTACTGTTCAATTTAATTCATCTACCAGTGTTCTAGACTCCTGGGAGACAGCCTGCTTGAAGCAGGGTCCCCCTGCTCCAGTCACCATTCCCACACTCAATGCCTCCCTGTAGAGAGGATAACAGTGTGTTCATCCTAGTCTGTTGATACAGTACATAACAGACTTGTTGTCCCTCTGATGGAAGAGGCCTCTTTTGAAGGACCAAGTCTACTAGAGCTTTCAGAACAAACAAAATTGCAGGCATCTCCAGCACATTTATGTGCAGAAGTGTTTGTAACGAATCCCAAACTCCCTGTGTCTGGAGACCCTGGTAGTGGGTTCCCCACCCCCAGTAAGGAGGTGTCTTTGGTGAGGGTCACCTTGGCTCCAGTGGCAAGAGAAAGCCCTGGAGGTTTTCCTCTCTAGATCACCATATCGGGGACCTCACCAGAGGGTTGGTCACCTGTATGGTGCAGTTTTGAGGGTGTAATGCCGGAGACCATTAGCACTGAGCATCCACTGAGTTTGCCTCGTGCAGTCTTGCTAGGAGGACTGCAAACACCCAGGATGCCATGAGTCCCAGAATGTGTGGCATGGCGTGAGCTGGCACAGTCTGGGGCTCCATGATTAAGCATGCCATTGGCAAGATTGCTCGTACTCTGTTAGCTGGAAGGAAGACCCGAGCCCAGGTCATGTCCAGAACAGCTCCGATGAACAGTAGTGCCTGGGAGGGCTCCAGCTGAAATTTGGCAGGGTTCAGCAGGAGTCCCATGGATGTTAGAAACTGAGACACAGTGACCACTGTTTGCTCAGTCTCCTGTCTGGACAGACTTATTAGAATATCCAGTCGTCCAGATATGGGAAGACTTGTAGTCAAGATTTCTGAGTTGTGCGCTAGTACTGTGAAACACTCTGTAAATACTTATGGTGTTGCGTGAAAGCCTTAAAGGGTAGCATCTGAACCAGAATGTTTTCCCACCACACAGAACTGGAGGTACCTGTGCTGGTTGGGGTGCACCAGTACATGCTGGTATGCACCTTGCATATCCAGGGATGCTAGTCAATCCTATGGCTTAAGGGAGGGTAGCACTGATCCCAGAGAAACCACCTTGAATTTTTCTCAATCTATGACCTTGTTCAGTTTTCTGAGACAGAGAATAAGGCACATGCCCCATGATCTTTTAGGTACCAGGAAGTACTGGGAGTAGAATTCTTTGTTCCATTCTGACTTTGACACTAGTTTCACTGCCCATTTTCTCAGAAGGCCCGCAATCTCCTGTAACAGTAGCTTCGACATGTGAGTGGACAAGGGGAACTGCCCCCTGGGCAGACTGTCTGGGGAATGGGGTTCCAACAACTCCGAAGAGTACCCCTCTCAGATGATCCTTAACCCTTAGGCTGCCTACAGATATAGAACACACAGTATTTCTGGACTGATCTATCAGTCCATGGCACAGCAAAGGTTAAAACCCATTTGTCTATCAATACTGATTCCCACTGACAGTAAAACCAGGTGAGCAGTCCCCCCACAGGGGAGGAGCTGTCCACCTTAGGTAGTTGAAGCAGACTAGGGGCCGGAGCTTCAGATGGTGGTACTGAGCACTTCTGGCACCTGTGCCTTCAGCTATGCCCTCCTTGGAATTGAAGAGGATGGGATCCATTCTGGGGGCCTCCTCTGCCCTTGCCATGAAAGAACTGCTTGCTATGAAAAAAATGCATCCTTTACCCCTCTGTTGGTTGTAGTGAGACAGTCTTTAGAGTCATTGTTGTTTCACTAGACTCTTTAAGAGATAGCTTCACCTACTGTCCAAACATACAAGTGCCATCAAGGTGATCTGTTGTGAGACATCTGTGGTGAAGCCAGGAGTGCCACACGACACAAATGCCTCAGCTAGAAGCCTTAAGTTGGTGGCTGTTAGATTCAAAACCCTGTTTAACGGCCAGTAACATTTCTTGTTTGTCATCCATATCTGGCAGAGCCTCTGCCCAAGATTTAAGCTTGCATCAGAGGGCATACTAGAACTTACAGAAGTGGCCCTGGTAGCTAACCATCCTCATGCCAAGGATAGCTGAGGCACAGACCCACTTACCCATGGTGTCTACTTGCGTGACTCCTTGTTAGTGGGGTGCGCAGTGACCTCCTTGGACACTATGGGCTTTTTAGTTTCAGCCAAAATGACAATGGCATCTACTACTGGCTATATAAAATATGATGACTTAGACTCGGGAGCTGCGTAGCCTCACAGTGTGTCTCCAAGGCTGGCTGGAAGAACTAGGGAGACCGATATATTAGGCAGGTTCAGAAACTCCAGATGGAGGTGCCGTGTTTGGTCTCTAGCTGCTGGCTCAAAATTTAAGGCAGAATGCATGTTTTTGAGCAGAGCCTGAGAGTAGAGATCCACCTGAGGTAGGGTGACAGGAACCAACTCAGGGTTCTTTGGGCTATACGAGTCCTCGTTCCCCATCAGTGATGATGATGTCTGGATTAGACTAATCTCCTATTTACAAAGGGGAGTAGAATGGGATCCTAATGGGAGATGGCACCAGCTGTGACCTCAGTAACACAGGCGACACTGGATCCTAGCCAGTATAAGACCCTCACTATGTGCTTACTGACATTACTCTTCTAGGACTTGTTCAGCAGTTGTACACTTGTCTCAGTACTTTTGTTTATTAGACTGTGCACCTTTTTCCACTGTGCTACTAAGATGGCACCGTAGTGAAGCATATCTCTTTCAGCGTTGAGGTTAAAGCCCCATCTGGGAGTCAGTCCAAACTCAAATGCCTGACTCTGAGGCAGCCCTGCATCAGAAGAAATGCTGGTTGCAACTCTGCATCTTCCGAGATGGTAGGTAGCTCTTCACTGGGACCAAGCAATAGGCAATTTATGTTGCATATAAGCTGAATCTGATTTTCCACCAGTTAACAGACCAAGGATTCTATTTAAAGAGATTGCACTTTCTGAAGTCTTTAAACTCATGCAGTCTAATCCGGATAGACCTAGTGATGGCTGGGGTGGATTGGATGGCCGCTTTTTTAAAGCTGGCCATTCCATTTATTGTTAATCCTTTATGTTGTATATTTAATTTATCTTTAGTTACTTGTCAGTTTCCTTTAGAATGGAAGAAAGCTAGGGTAGCTCCAATCCCTAAGAAAACTAATGCTGTTACTTTAGATGACTTTAGACCAATATGCATTCTGAACCCCCTTCCTAAAATGCTTGAAAAGTTGGTAGCAAACCAGATTAATGATTACCTGGTTATCCATGATGTGCTTGCTAAGCAACACCATGGATTTCATAGGTACAATGGAACAGCGACTGCCTTGCTCGGATTCACGAACACTGTCCTGTGTGGGTTTGATAAAGGCTGTACGATGGGGGCGGTGTTCGTGGACCTGACCAAGGCATTCGACCTGATTGAGCACAATCTTTTTTGCTCTAAACTGTTTAATCTTGGATGCTCTGAAGCTGTTGTCTTTTGGGTTGGGAATTATTTGTGCAACTGATCTCAGTTTGTACAAACTGGTTCTGTTGCCTCAGATGTGTCCCCAGCTGATTGTGGTGTCCTACAGGGGGTCCATTCTGGGCCCATTACTATTTTCCTTATTTATTATTTAATTACCTCAGATCTGTCAATTCAGTAATACTATTTTACATGCGGATGATTTATTTATTTTTTCCCCAATTTAAGTCTGTGACTGAATTATCTTTTGCTTTAAGATTTTGGGGATGTTTGTTCATGGTTTACTTGCAATTCTACGGTTTTGAACTCAAACAAAACTGAAGTTACGGTTTTTGGAATGCCATCAATGTTAGAGGATAATCAGAGTCTAACTTTATATGATCAGCAGGGGGCTTTGATCGAACAGGTTAGCCAGTTTATATATTTGGGCGTCTCATTGGACCTGGGTCTTACTTTCTCCTTGCAGATACAGTCTGTGGTCAAAACCATTAATAATTATATATATGATAAAGTATGGGGTGCAGTGTGTTACAAGAATTTAACACACACCCGAGTTGTGGATGGCACATAAACCCCCAAGGCTGCAGCCGAGTTTATGGCAGCCATCCAATCAACAAGGGTGTGTGCTTAATTCGTTAAACACACTGCACCCCATATTTTGTTTTATATAAATTACTGCATTGTGTGTTTTCCCACAGAGGAAGTGCAATGAAGAAATTAGGCAGTTCAGTCTTACCGGTGTCGTCTTTGTTGCTACAGGCGTTACCACTTGTTGCTTGGTAGTGGAGTCATGTGACCTGCAGAGGGCAGGGAAGAAGACGAGAGAACTGTGGGGAGAAAGTTTAGTAAGGGATCACGTGAAAAGTATTTAGATAGGCGAGTGATACAGCAGAAATTCAAAATACTGTAATGAGCCGTTGTGATTTAGTCGTTTGGCTGAGTTATGCATACCTCGGGTATTTCTTCTGAGAAACAGAACTACTGTCTGCCTTTCTAATTACGAGCTATTCATGAGGTGAGTGTTTCCGTGAGAAACAAGTCGTGAGGGACAGTGGTTTTCACAGTCTTGAGCTACAGCAGGTCTGGAGCGAGTATTTTCTCACTGAAAGGAGCCGCGTGAATGCCGTAATACCTACTTAGGTATTACAGTATTTAATACATGGCTTTTTCAATGGAATAAAAACACAACCCAGTAATTATATAAGTTTGAATCTTATTTTTCCTTTGAGACTAGGAAAACCGATGCTATTGGGTCACTCCTTCCCCATTTTGATTACGTGTCAAGTTTGTATTTTAATATTGGGTTGAAGAAATTACATGCTTTGACCATTATTTATAATAATATATGTAGATGCATTCTTGCGGCTCCTGCCCGCTTCCATCATTGTAGTCTGTATTCATCTTTGGGCTGGATTTCACCTATTTGTAGGATCGAATACTCTTTGGGGTGTTCTATTTTTAAGTGTTCTTTCTTCAAATCTTCCTTTCCCCCTCTCTAATTTAGTATCAGTTAGAGCAGTGTTGCCTAGTTTAAGGTCTGCAAATGGTATTCTATTTTGTATTCCTCATTCAAGATTAGAAACGGGCTCACGTGCATTTTCAGTACCAGCCCCATCTTCTGGAATGAATTTCAATTGCTGTTCGCCAGGCTACTTCATTATCTGATTTTAAATTGAAGCTAAAACAATATTTATTACTCGAGTCTGCCAGTAACAGTTTTTTGCAACTTTTTGTTGTTACTGTTGTACTGTATTATGTGTTGTTTGTCCAGGTTGGACCTGAAAAAGGACCTTCGGTCCAGTGTCCTTACCCAGTTAAAGAATAAATGAAAATGAAATAATATGAGTGGCTTATGCCAACATAATACAAGTCAGCAGAGAAAGACAGGGAAAGACTGAAGAAGCTTTACAGGAGGCATTTTTATTCTCACACAGCTGGGGGACATCAAACCTTGCTTAGTCACCTTTAATCTGTCAGAGATTAATAAACTTCACAAGGAACAAAGCAGGCCTGAAGAACAATTAATCTGACCTTTTATAAATGATTACTTACCACTGGGTCGAGGACTGGCCATTCTATCTGGAAATCTAATCAAAGGCATGTGGGGCTTTACAACCTGTAAGAAATCAAGGAAAACATTTAATCAAATTTGTAGTACTGGCATTGTTACTAACATAGTAAAATGCCAGCAGAATAAGCCTAACAGTCTTTCGTATCTGCTTATTTGGTCAGCCCCCACCCTGGGAGCTGACCTTGCTGCCCCCTTCTCCCTCTCCGGCTTCTCCCTTCCCAGTCCTGGATATTCTTGCTGCACTGGTTTTTGCTTCCAGAACCCCTCCACGGTTTCTGCCTCCACCAGCCCCCTGGGCAGCGCATTTAATGGCTCAACCACCCTCTCAGTGAAGTAGCACCTCCTCCTTTCTCTCCTTAATCTCCCCCCTCCAGCTTCCACCCATGCCCTCTAGTTGCCTCCCCTCCTTCCTTTGGAGCATCCTGACTGCTCCTCCCCTATTTATCCCCTTCATGTACCTGAAGACCGCTATCATGTCCCCCCGGTCCCTTCTCTCTTCCAATGTGTACATATTTAGCTCTTATAGCCTCTCCCCATAAGTCCTATCCCCCAAGCCCCAAATCATTTTGGTTGCCCTCCTCTGGACCCTCTCCAGGAGTTCAATGTCCCTCTTTAAATGTGGCCTCCAAAACTGCACGCAGTACTCGAGGTGCGGCCTCACCAGGCAGTTATACAGTGGGAATATCACTTCCCTCCTTCTGGAGGTGACCCCCCTAGCGATGCATCCTGTTGGCCTTTGCTGCTGCCCTCCTACAAGTCTCCGAGTTGTTCATCTTGACATCCACCACCACCCCCAGGTCCCTCTCAGTCATCGAGACTTTCAGTATCCCAGGTGTACTCTTAGCTGGGTTCTGGCTCCCAGGTGCAGTACTTGCATTTCCCTGCACTAGACCTCCAGCTTTAGCTTTCTAGACCAGCCTTTCCAGAGCCTCCAGGTCCCCTTTAGGCCACCTTCTCTCCTCCCCATCCACCACCGCCCCCAGTTTTGAGTCATCCGCAAAGAGACTCATCTCGCTCCTGATACCCTTCCTTATGTCAGAGATGTAGGCGTTGAACAGGAGGGGCCCAAGGACCGATCCCTGAGGGACTCCACTAATGACCATCCTTGGGGATGAGACAATCCCGCCAACTACGACTCTGGTTCTGGAGCAAATTTCATATCCATCTGATCATCTGGTTCCCCACCCCATTTCTCCCAGATTATCCAACAGGCCCACATGAGGAACAGAGTCAAATGCCCTGCTGAAGTCAAGAAAGAGGACATCCACTGGTCTACTCAGGTCCAAGGCACTTGTCACCCAGTCATAGAACTCCACAAGGTTTGTCTGAGATGATTTCCCCTGGACGAATCCATGCTATCGTCCAGGCACCCCAACTTTTCCAGGTCCCTCCCAGTCTCTCCTTGACAATGCCCTCCATCACCTTGCCCACCATCAATGTCAGGCTGACGGGCCTGTAGTTCCCTGCCACCTCCCTTGACCCCTCCCTTGTGGATAGGCACTACATGCGCCATCTTCCAGTCCTGGGACGCCCACCCTCCTCTCCTCAGAGAGATGCTGAAGAGCTTTGTCAGGGGTTTCGCCAGGACATCCGCCAGTTCCTTCAGCACTCTGGGATGTATTTTATCCGGCCCTGGTGCTTTCTCCGTCTTAAGGGACCTGAGGACTTCCCTCACTCTCTCTGCCATGATTTCCACCTTCGCTACCTTGTCCCCCTGCTTTGCCTTCCCCCCACCTGCCCCACTGATCGGTAAGGGTGCCCCCCTAAGTTTCACCGTCTCCTCCCATGTATGATGCAGCCCCCCATTTTCCTTGGTGAAAACTGGGGCGAAGTACTCATTTAGTACCTCAGCCTGCTCCCCCGGGTCTTGTGCCCATCCCTTCCGTTTTAATCCTGCTAATCTGCCCCTTCATCCTTCGTTTTTCCTCAATGTATCTAAAGAACCCCTTGTTCCCCTCTCCTAATTTCCCTGGCCAGATTTTGCTCCTTTCTTGCCTTAGCCACCCTCACCACCCTAGTGGCCCTTCTGGCCATCAGCTCGTACTCCCCTCGATCCCTTTCACTCCCTGAGCACCTGAATTGCCTATAGGCTGTCTTCTTTCCCCTCACCACCTCCTGAACCTCCCTGATCCACCAGCAGGGTTTTCGGGCCCTACTGCATTTTCGTCTTACCTCTTGCGCAGGTGCTGGTAGCATCCTGCACCCCCCTCCTGACGATTTCCCACCTACTGTCAGCGTCCATGTCTGGCCCAATCCCATCCAAGTGCTCCTTAAGGATCCTTCCCATTTCATTGAAATCCACCCCCCTGAAGTCAGTTACCTCCGTCTTTGTGCAGCTTTCTACCCCTCCTAGGGTCAGGCAGAACCAGACCGTGGCATGGTCGCTCCCCGCCAATGGGTCCCTTACCTCCAGGCCCCCAATCTGGTCACTGTCTGCCAGGACCACATCCAGTATCTGCTCTTCCCTGGTCAGTTCCCCCACCTGTTGAGTTAGGAACGTGTCCTGAAAGACACCCAACAACCTCTGTTCTCTGGCCACCGAGGATGTCAGTCTCCCAGTCTGTTCCTGGCATGTTTAAGTCCCCCAACACCACCACCCTTCCCAATCTGCAGTCTCTCCCAACATCTGTCACCAGACTCTCCTCCGCCAGCGCAGGGGGTCTATACACCCCTCCTATTTTTACTCTCTTGCCCCCCTCCCTTGTTATCAAGGTGACCCAAATCGCCTCCACAGTCCCTCCGCCTCCTCCACTCCTCCTATGGCAACGCAGTTTTTGACTATTATTGCTACCCCTCCTCCCCTTCCCTCCCCCCGTCCTTCCTGAACATGGTGTAACCCTCCAGGTTCAGGTCCCAGTCATGCCCTGCGGTGGCCCAGGTCCTGTTAGGGTGGTCCATTACGATAATTATTGCTTAAAGCAGCAGTGCATGACAGCGCTAAAAATTTTGATCTATACTTTTAAAAACATTTGTTTTAGATTGCCCCTCATCTCTTGAGTTGTATAAAAACTCTTCATACCCATTTCTGAGACTGCTTTAGTACTTAAAATAATAAAAGGAGCACTCCTTTTAAATAAGGCTCAGACCAGGTTTTCATGAGTATTCTCAGAGGTTTTTTAACACACCTATTGTCCTATAAGTGAGGTCGTGAGGGCAAGCTGGTTCAGCCCTCCCCACAGCCACTGAGACCCCCGCGGAGCAACGCACTGAAAAAAAGGCACCCAGGTAGCGACCCCACGCTTAGCAGCAGCTCCAGCTGACTGCGCCAGAGGAAATTTGAACTTGGCACCATTTTCCAAACAAAGACTGTTGCCTTTTCTGTCGGTGGAGCGCTGTAGATTGTTTTTTTTCACTGCTCTCACAAACTCCACCAACATAGGATTTTGTATGAGAAGAAGTGTACCTTAAGGGGAAATTAATTTATCTGAGCCTTAAGTGGATGCAATTTAACTGAACCAGAGCCATATTAAGGGCTCTTAGGCTGCAGGCAGCACACAGTGACTTGTCGAACTTGTAAGCAAGTAATCCTGTACTAAATAATTTATGCTGAATAAAGAGATCCTCTGCACAAGCAAGCATTTACTAGATAACCCACCTGGTAAACTAATACCTCCATTTCAGCTTAAGCTATTAACGTACCTGCTGTTAGCTCCTCCTCCCTTCCTACCTGTATTTAAAGCTGTTTTTTTCTGTCACTTATCCACAGTGAGGTCGTGAGGGCAAGCTGGTTCAGCCCTTCCCACAGCCACTGAGACCCCCGCGGAGCAACGCGCTGAAAAAAAAGCACCCAGGTAGCGACCCCACGCTTAGCAGCAGCTCCAGCTGACTGCGCCAGAGTGAGTCTCTGTCCCCACCACCACCCTTGGTGAGCTCCTCCTTCTTTTATAGAGTGGACCGCGTGACTGCGTGAACCAATAATCATTATGCTATACTCAACCATATCTTCCCTTCCACCTTCGTCCTACCCAATTCAACCTAGCTCTCTAACCCTTATCCCTGCGACTGCAAAGCTACCCCCTCTCCTCTGCCCTAGTGCACCACACTCGGCACAGCTGGCATAACTGGCCACTGGGGGCCTCTATCCTTCCTCCCTCTCTTCATGCAGTGTTGCCTGCCTTATATGTCCCCTACTGCTTAGACCCTATGCCCAACTCCCAGACTCATAACCATCTCCTTTTCCGCTGGACATCTCAAAAGAACATGCGCCTAGCAAGGCACATCTTGGCTCTCTTGCTCCTTATAGCCAGGGACGTAGAACGTAAACCTGGTCCCTCCTCCCCAATAAATGGGCAACTCCCCGCCCCGGCTACTCACCTTCCAAAAGGTTTCAAAATAGTCCACCTAAACATATGCAGCATCCTGAACAAAATAGCAGTCTTACAAACAACTGTCCTATCCCTTCGCCCGGATATCATAATCGTTACTGAATCATGGCTGAAGCTCCACAACCTTGACGCCGAATTCTCAATACCTGGGTACTCCTTAATCCGCCAGGACCAACAGGGCATCAAGAAGGGTGGTGGCACTGCCATGTACATCTCCTCTAAACTCCAGTTCTCCACAATCACACGTACCGTACCCACACTATCAATAGATTCCCTTCTAATCAAAATCTCCCTTCCGCACTCCATCCCCGTATACACAGCAGGATCATACTGCCCACCAGATACACCACTGTCTAGCATCCTAGACCACCTAGGCAACCTGAGGTCCCTTACGGTTGGCAGCGAACTCCACATCCTTGGAGATTTCAACCAGAACTGGCTAGGCAGCGTAACCACCAAAACGCGTTGTCAAATAAGTGCTATAAACCTGTCCCAACAAATAACGGAACCCACTCGCCTAAAACACAAATCCAAAAAGCATACTCTACTAGATTGGGCCCTCACCACCCACATCGGATAATTAACACTGGCCTACTACCAGACTTCCTCAGTGACCACCACATGATTTATATGGTGCGGAAAATCTTCAGACCCAAGGGCCATCTCCCCCGCACCCTATACAAAAGAGCTTACAAATCCCTTGATCTGACCACACTCCTAAATGACCTCACCAGCATCGACTGGTCCTGCATCCCTAGGGCCACCTCCATGGATGAGGCCCTCAAATTTTTTATGACCAACCTCCTGGCTATCTGGGACTTCCATGCGCCCACTCAGAAGATCCAGAGTAAGAGGATCCCACCTACCTTGGGTAACAGCAAACCTCTTGAACAACTACGAGCCAGAGACCGAGCCTGGAAATCTTTCAAGGCTACAGGTGCTCAAACGGCTCTGCAACACTACCGCTCACTAAGAAATGCCTGCACAAGACTCATACGTCAGGCCAAATCCAACGACTTTAAGTCTGCTTTCAACAATAACTTCGCTCACTCAACACAATTCTGGAAGTCAATAAAATCTCTTCTCACCTCCCCCCGGCCCAACCCCCTACTCCCACTCTCAACATAGGGGGAAGCCTCATCACTGATCCTTGCACGGTTGCCACCGAGTTTAACTCATATTTCACCAACACTACATCCTCTCTACTCTCCTCCCACCCCCCCACTCCCTCCCGTTGTTCCACCTGCTGTCTCCTCACTGGCCTATTTCTCACTCCGCCCGGTTACACTCGGTGAGGTACTAAAAATACTTCAGTCACTCAATCCATCCAAAGGTAAATGCCCCTCAGGCCTTGATTCCAAAATGCTCCTGCTTTCTGCACCTGCCATAGTCTACCCTCTAGCGACTCTCTATAACCTGTCTTTTAGACTCCGGTCCGTCCCTACAATATGGAAACAAGCCACAGTCATTCCCCTAGCTAAAGGAGGTGACCCTTCCTCCCCATGCAACTACTGTCCCATATCACTGCTCCCCATCCTAGCCAAAATAGGAGCGACTTGTACTAGCCCAGCTCTCCCACTACCGCGATTCCATATCATTCTTCACCCCCTTCCAGGCCGGGTTTAGAAAGAATCACTTCACCACCACCTCTCTCCTTCGTCTCACCAACACCATCCTTACAGGTATGGATAAAGGGGAGATAACTGCGGCTATCTTTATCGACCTGGCCAAGGCTTTCGACACGGTCTCGCATGCCCTGTTGCTGTCTAAACTCGCTCAAGCAGGACTGACAATGTCTACCACCAACTGGTTCCAATCGTACCTGGCACGTAGGTCCCAGTCTGTTCGTATTGGCTCGGCTAGTTCCACCTCACTCACAGTCACCAGCAGAGTCCCCCAAGGATCTGTACTAGGCCCTCTGCTGTTCTCTATATTTCTCAATGATCTGTCTGCTGCCTGCCCACATACTGCTATCCACATGTATGCAGACGACACGGTGCACCTTAAGGGTCGTCGACCGAAGCCCTTGCTGAGAAAGGGACCACAGGTAGTCTAGAATGCTTGCCAAGGAACAGGAGGAAGGGTTCAGACCCTTGCCCTGACATCAAATGGAGAATCTCTTCCATTTGAAGGCGTACCATTTTCTGGTTGACTCCTTACGGGATGCCTCAACGACGTTGAGGACCTCGTCGAAAAGACCCAAGGCCTGAAACTCTAGCCGCTTAGGAACCAGGCCATCAGGTGCAGGGACTGAAGGTCCGGATAGAATACCTTCCCCTCATTAACAGAGATCAGGTCCGGGCAGGCTGGAAGCCGCCTCGGGAGCGTGGAGCTGAGGCTGAGGAGATCTGGATACCAGAACTGGCGGGGTCAGTCTGGGGCTACCAGAATCACCTGCGCCTTGTCCCTCCTCGTATTGAGAAGCACCTTGGGGATCAAGGGAAATGGGGGAAAGGCGTAGAAGAGGCCTGGGGTCCACGGCCTTGAGAAGGCATCCCCTTGCAGCGAGCCCCACTAAGGAGGGCGGGCATGAAACAGTCTCAGCTTCGCATTCTCCCTGGAGGCAAACAGGTTCATCGGAGGTGTGCCCCAGTGGGAGAACAGATCTTGTACTACCTCCGGCAGGAGAGACCACTCGTGGGACGCAGCCCCTATCTGGCTTAGGGCATCGGCCAGGGTGTTGGAGGCTCCTGCCACATGGATGGCAAGGTGATCCACCTCCAGGCTGCACACGAGTGACCAAATGCGGAGAGCTTCCCTGCACAGAGGCATGGAGCGTGTCCCGCTGTGGTGGTTTAGGTAGTACATGGTCGTGGTATTGTCCGTCTGGACCTGAACCACTTGACCCCGTAGAAATGGAGCGAAGGTGGTGAGGGCTAGATGAACCGCTCGAAGCTCCAGCAGGTTGATGTGGCATCGGGACTCCCGAAGAGACCAGAGGCCGTGCGCTCTGTGCTTCCCCAGATGGGCACCCCAACCCATCAGAGAGGCATCGGTCGATAGAGAGACCGTCGGCTCGGGGCGGACGAACGGTATGCCCTCCTGCAGATGTGCTGGAATGGTCCACCACTGGAGAGCGTTCTACATCTCCTGGGTCACTGCCACTAGCTGATCCAGCGGATCGAAGTGCTTTGACCAATGGCTGGCCAGCCCCCATTGAAGGGGACGCATGTACCAACGGGCCCAACGGACCACGCTGGTGCCGCCATGAGGCCCAGGAGACGCAGGAAGTCCCGGGCAGGGAGCAACTGCCCAACCAGAAATGATTGGGTAAAGGAGGAAAGAACCTTGGCCCTGTCTGGTGGGAGCCGTGCTCTGGCTCGTAGAGAGTCGAGCTCTGCCCTGATGAACTGGATCACCTGCTTTGGCACAAGTTCCGACTTGGCCTCGTTGATGAGGAGGCCAACCTGAGAGCAAACCTGGGGGGCCAGATCTCTGGACCACTCCACCTCCATTCTGGAGGGGGCTGCAATCAGCCAGTCGTCCAGGTAGGGGTACAGGAATGCTGTCACCACTGCCATGCATTTGGTGAAGACCCTGGGAGCTAGGGAAAGGCTGAAGGGCATGGCCCGTAACTCGTAGAGGGATCCCTCTGCTCTGAAGCAGAGGAATCTCTGGTGGGACGGACAGATAGGGACGTGAAAGAATGCGTCCTGGAGGTCCAGAGAACAGAACCACACACCTTGTTCCAAGGACGGGATTATCTGAGCCAGAGTGATCATCCTGAAGTTCTGAGACCTTAGGAACCTGTTCAGGTCGAGAATGGGGCGCCAGCCCCCCGTCCGTTTTGGGACCAGGAAGTACCTGGACACAAACCCCGGGTCTGGAGGAGGATCCGCCACCTTCCTGATCACCTCTTTTTCGAGGAGCAGGGCAATAACAGCTCGGCGAGCTGACAGAGAGGCTGTGGACCCCGTAGCCCCCCCCCGAGGGGCGATGGCTCGGAAGGGTGGGGCCTGCTCGAACTCCAGGGGCAGGTCCTTTCCTACCACCTCCAACACCCATCGGTCCGTGGTGATAGCAGACCAGGCGGAAAGGAAGTGGAAGTGGCGGAGCCGTCCTCCCACGCGGGGAACCCAGGGGCAGTGATGAGGCTGGGGGGGCGACACCCCTCAACCCGTCACTGGGCAGGCTTAGAGGAGGGATCTCCTGGGCCTTTTCCTCCCTGCTTCCTATTAGAGGAAGCTGCAGGCTTGGGTTTGGGGCACCAAGCACGAGCCTGCTGGCCCTGATGCTGGTGCTGTTGGGCCGGACGTGCCGCACGCGCAGAAGGGCGAAAGGACTTATGTTGGTGTTGTCAAAGGCCCTTGTCCTTCTGGGCAGAGGTGACAGAGTCCAGAGTGGCACTGGACTTTTTCGATCCGCTGGAGGTGACCTTCCACTCCAGGGCTGAAGAGGTCGGTCCCCAGGAAGGGGACATCCGCCAGTTTATGCTGGGTATCCGCCGTGAAGGTGGATATCCTCAGCCATGCTCTGCGGCGCATGGCCACTGCGGCCGCAACTGATCTGGCACAGGAGTCTCCGATGTCCAAAGCTGTTTGGAGCTGCTGCTTTGCCACCGCCCTTCCCTGGTCCTGTACATGCCTGACCGTGGTCTGCAGGTCGGCTGGGAGATGAGGGATCACCTCATCCAGGGAGCCCATGAGGGCATGGGAGAAGTGTGCCATCAGCACGGCCGAGCTGGCCTGGCGGAGGCCAAGGGAGGATGCAGCGTACACCTTGCACCCGGTATAGTCCAGCTTTTTGGACTCCTTGTCGGGGGGGCTTATCCACATCCCTAGCATTCCCGGAACGCCGGAAAACGCAATCAGTGACCAACCCCTAGGCGGAGGGGTGTTCCGATAAACCGGACAAAGAGCTGGTAGGGACCGCATACTTCCTGGCCATCCTGGCTGAAGGTGCAGGACAGGAAGCAGGCCACTGCCAGAGCTCCAAGGCTGGGCCAACAATGGCTTCAGCCACCGGAAAGGCCTCCGTGGGTGAATCCCCTTGGTCCAGTATCTCCGTTAGGGGATACTTGGCCCGCTTGGATATAGGCTCGAGCTGCATCCCTGTAGACTCCGAGATGAGCCAGGCAGACCCATGAAGGACGATGGGCTTTCGCCCATCGACTGGCCCACTTGAGGACTCCAGGTTGATGGGCCTGAGAACAGGGAGGAGTCGCGCCAGACTCCGAGGAGTCCGCTAAGAGCTGTCTGGGCCTGAGCCACCCTCCACCTGCCGAGGACGGTCGGGAGTGAGGTGACCGACAACCTGTGGGGCAGGCCCTGACCCAAGCGAGTCCTTGGTCGGCGCCCGATTTGTTGTGGAGCGGAGGTTCCACCACAATCGGTGGGGCAGCTGGTTTCGCCGAACAACTGGCCCAGGCTTGAGCACCCGACTACAGCGAGGGGTTGTTTCGCGCTGGTGACAGCCACTTGATGGCTGGGGAAGCGATGGCTGCTTGTTCCCGGACAGAAGTAACTGCTGCCACATCAGGTCCTCATACGCGTCGATGCAATTTAGCGAAGCCTCTCTCTCTTCCGAGGAGGAAGACGAGGATGCCCGGTGGCGCCGCTTACTTTGGTGCAGAGACCGAGACCACCGATGGCGGTATTGGCTGGACTGAGAGGATGTCCGAGACTGAGAACCTCGGTGTTTCCGAGGACGGGTCTGGGAAGGAGCAGGGGACACCCACTCTTCCCTCGGCTCAGAAGCCTTGACTGGGGGCACCGGAGGCACAGGCAGGTCCTCGTTCTCCCCCGGGGAACCGGTGAAGAAGAGTTGTCGGCTTCACCAGTCGACAGCCCGTCTGACGGGGTCGAGAAAGATCTTGACCGCGTCAACGGGTATCTTGGCCGGCTGACCTGGCGGGGATACCGTGAAGCCAGCAGCCTTAGCCACAACCTCGACCGAAGTCGGGTGTCGACTGTCCGGGGAAGGGGACCTCTCCCACTCCCACAAACGCCGACGGTGGGACTTACCTTTCAAGTCCTTCTTTTTGGACCGAGAAGAATGACCCGATGGCCCCGCTCCCTTCGTGGAAAGGGACTGGCAAAGTTCTTTAAAGGAAGCTGAATAGAAGGTACCCAGAGAGAGCGTGATAAATGCCGCGACCGAGGAAGAGGATGATGCGGCCTCTGCCGCCTCCTCCTCAAGGGCAATCATCTGCTCGAATTGCTCAGCCGAGCTAGCCACCACGGTAACCGCCCAACAGGCCTCCTTCGACTTCACCAGTGGGTAGCGCTTCTTGGGGCGCCTAGCTGTAACCGGGCAGCGGGTCTTCCAGGACGCTGGTGAAAAGGAACAGCATAACTTGCAGGCCTGCAGGTCATGGTTCAGGTAGAGGCAGTAGACGCACGTGGAGTGCAGATCCGTCCTGGACATTTTCTGCCCACATGGGCACTGCCGAAAACCGGGAGTCGATTGTCCATCGCAGCCGCGAGGGAGTAATTTGACCGAAGTCTTGAAAATTTGAGAATAAGTTTCGGGTGAACCTAAGAATTAGGATCCAGTCTACATGCAGAGCGTTAAGGAGGGAACCTGAGCTTCCAAGCGGTAAGGAAGATCTGGCGTCATGGGGCGGAGCCGAGAGTTTTACCACCCGGGTGGGTGGGAGGAGCCAGCTTGAAGACCTTCCGGCAAGATTTAAAGCGGCAAGAAACCTGCCAGACAGTGTGGATGAACAACATATCCATGTCCCTAGAATCACCTATTTTTAAACCCCCCAAAAAACTGTCTCCTCACCTTCGGCCCTCGAGCCAAACTGTTCTGACTTCCTGCCCCCCCCCAATGTTCTACATTCTGGATAGCTGCCCCTTGGAGGTCTGCACTTTCTACAGATACCTCGGTGTCTGGCTAGACCAGTACCTTGATTTCTCTGTGCATATTGATGCTATGTACAAGAAGCTGCATCCCATGCTAGGCGCTCTATACCGCAACAAAAGTTGCATGCCCCTACCAACGCGACTAACTATCGTCCAAAAGATGATCCTCCCGATAATGGACTACGGCGATGTAGTCTAATGTGCAGCCCCTCAAACCTCCCTGTCCAGGCTAGACCCCCTCTTCAACTCCTTCTGCCGGTTCTCCCTGGACCGCCCTCCTAGTACACGTCATTGTGACCTCTACCAGTCCTTGGACCTCCCCTCTCTTCACAATTGGAGACCGCTACACTGTGCTAGAACTACTGCTAAGTTCTGGTCGCAGTCACTCCCCTCCTACCTGTCGTCCTTCCTAAATGCCCTTCTACCACCGGCATACTCACTCAGGAACATTGATTCTCGGCTTCTTCACATCCCGCACAGATCCACCGGTCTGGCCAGGCTGCCTTCAGCTTCAGGTTGCCCAAATTATGGAACTCTCTGATGGCCGAAATTAGAGCCGCCACAGGCGCCTCCACACCGGAATGCCTTTCTTAAGACTCATTTCTTTACCACCTGCTCTTGCATCCCGCCCCGTTGAATCCCTCGCAACCTAACAGCCAGCTGATTACAAAAACTGTTTTCTTCCCACTGTTGCCAACCACTGCTTACTATGTGCAGCTGGGTATTCTACTTCAGGCATGCCACTCCCCTCTGTTACCACCTGTCTGGTTACTTCTATTTGTACTTTTGATTTTGTCAGCTCTAAATTTCTACTGTACTGAACATGTATATAAATGCTATACCCTGCCTATCCCTATGCCCCCAGGGCATATCATACCACCTGTCTGTAAACTTGCTATTTGTAGATATGACTTGCCTGCTCTAAACTGTATTGCACATGTTTATGTATGTAATCATCTTTATTACTGTATCCTGTATAACTTCTTCCCCCAGGGCACATCTGGAATCGAGCGGTACAATGCTCAGTATGCCTTCCTGGTGAAACTCTTAAATAAATAAATAAGGTCGGGGAGCACTGCCTGCTACATAACAGTTAATTTTAGTCATAGTAGAACTGATTTTAAACAAGTGATGTAGAATAACAGCTGAGAATACTGATGAAAACCTGATCTGAGTCGGATTAAAAGCAGTGCTCCTTTTATTATTTCTAATGTGGAAAAAAGTACTAAAGTGGAATCAAACTGGGTAAAGAAGGGTATCATACAGTTCAGGAGACAAGGGGTAATCTAAATAGAATAAAAAGTATAGGTCAGAATTTTCAGTGCTGTCATGCTCTGTCGCTTTATTGTACCACTTTGATAACACTGCAAGAAAGGCAGTGAGAATGCCATTTTAACAGATATGAAACTCTTACAGCCTGGAATATTTTGAGAATCTACCCTTACATTTACAGTGATAGTGCTACTTGAAAATGGCATACAAAATGGATTGAGAAAAGGCTGTAATATGACTGGCGCTTTGTGCCCGAAAGGAATTGTGTTTATGTCACACAAAACCAACTATGGCACTTCTTTGTCTGTCAACCACCTTACATCATTAAATCACTACACTTAACACTTGGAATCAACTTGAAACAATTTCATTTTCAACTTAAAAAATCTTATATTTTAAGCCATATTTTTAAGTGCAGTAACACACTACAGGGACTGAGGCACTTTAATAACCCATTCCCTAGGTTGTGAACGACATCAGCTATGCCTCGTGGTCATGGGATAACCACAACTGAGAGTCGTAGTGAGGCATGAAGCAGCAATTTCAGTGCCTTCAGCCCCAACAAGTGGGGTTATCTCTGCACAATCTCCACCCTGCAGCATCTTACTATGGTCATGTGTTTTACAGGCATATTTACATTGAAAAAAAAAAAATTCAAACACGTTAAAATAAAATGAGCTTCTGAATTCGATTAACTTCACTGGTCTAAACAGATCACCTAACCATTTACTAATCTCTGGTATAGTACAGTTTATAACTAACCTGCCCTAATCTACCTAGTAACAGAATAACTAAATGAAAATAAAATAAATAAAACTTTTCCACTTTTTAAGTACATTCCCTGGTATTTCAGCTACCCCATGTCAGTCATAATTGTTTGCCCAGTACATGATGGTCATTCAAAATCCACAAACAGGCTGACATGCTTGTTTTAAGTTACATGGTGAGACTCAACAGAACCACAGACAATGACAGCAGATTGCCCATAAACCATAACAAATCTGATACCTATCATCCATACAGAGTTCTAACGCACAACAGCCACCCCCATGCTCCCCACCCCACCTTTCTGATTCTTCTTGAAAAAAATTCATAAGGAGTCAGACTGCATTATACAGTTATCACTGTTTTAGGTGACAACATGCAAGTGCAAGAAAAAGTGAAACAAGGACAAATTATTTGTCACGTTAGCTTCATTTTTTTCCACAAATGCAAAAATAAAGTGAATTGCCAATACTATGACATCCTTATGAACCAACATTTCCCAAAATGAGGAAAATGATTGTATGTTTAATGCAGGTAACAATTTAAATCCCATGTAATTTTCATAAAACATTTTTTCCCCATGTTGATGGAGAACATGGTTAAAAAACACAGCAAAAGAAAGAAATACAGAAGTTGCCATGCTGCTTTTGGTAATATATCTGCTTTCAAAGTTGCAGTTTCAGAGCTGGTCAGCTTAGGACAAAAGTAATTAAAAATTCCAATAAAAAAATAAAACTTGTCAGAAAGCTATTCGAACGTACATTGCACTGTCAATTACCCTTCTCTTCAACCTTTCTTTTTCCTCTGCTACCATTCCTGACGCTTGGAAACAGGCTACAGTCATTCCTATTGCTAAAGGTGGTGATCCATCTTCTCCTGGTAATTTTTTTTTTTTAGTTATTTAACCAGGTGAGAAAAAAAAAAAAAACAGATAATCAGTCTCTCTCTCGCCTACCTACCCCGCTAAGTTACAGAAACACCTTGTACCATCGCAATTTTCTACCTTCCTGGACTACTACTCCTCCTCCCTCTTCATTCCCTTTCACTCTGGTTTTAGAAAATCCCATTCCACCTCCACTTCTCTCCGATGGCTCACTGACTCCATCCTAACTGGTATAGATCAGGGCCTGATCACATCTGCTATCTTTGTTGATCTTGCTAAAGCTTTTGAGTGTCCAATCCTGCCTTCTTGATGAGCTTAAAGCGGCAGGTCTTTCAGACTCTGCTGTCAATTGGTTTAGGCTGTTACCTGGGGAGGTTAGATTGCAATCTGTCTGGACTGGTGGGTTTGTTTCATCCCCACTCCGTCTGCTCAGGTGTCCCTCAAGGGTCTGTCCTGGGTCCTATTTTTTTCATATTCTTGAATAACCGTCCCTCTGTCTGTTCCAATGTGTACACACATAAGTATGCTGACAATACTGTTGTTTTTGCAACTGGCTCCTCTTCTCATGATCTTACTTCACAGCTTCAGCTGGACTTTGACAATGTTCAACGCTGGTTTAAGTCTAACCAACGATTCCTCAATGAAAAAAAAAAAAAAAAAAAAAAACTGTCTCCATGACTTTTGGTTCCCATCAGAGGATTTCTAGACTTGCCTCTCTCCTTTCTTTTTATACCCTTGATGGTGTTATTATTGAGGATGTATCCTCTTGTGACTACCTTGGTGTCTGGCTTGACCATCAGCTAGATTTCTCTGTTCATACTGATGCCATTCATTAATCAAAAACTCAACCACAAGCTCTGTGCACTTTATGGGAATAAAATGAGTATCCAGCTTCATATATGCCAAGAGATTATTCTAAAAATGATCCTCCCTATTTTTGAGTATGGTGATATAGTCTGCAGTGGTGCTCCCAAATCCACCATTGCCAGACTGGGACCCTCTTTTCAACTCTTTTTGTTGTTTTTGCTTTAGACTGTTCACTCTACTCTACTCTTTCTCTTCCCTCTCAATGCCAGGCACCTTCTCCACTGTACCTCCTTTATATCTAAATTTTGGTCTGGCTCTCTTCCTTCCTACCTTACCCTCTCCCTCAGCTTCCTGCTATCCTTTACGTAATATTATTTCTCATTCCCTTTCTATTCTTTCTAGGAAATCTACAGCTGGTCAATCTTTCTCTTATCACTTTCCTGAACTTTAGTACTCTCTTCCCTTGTCTATTCACTCTGCCCCTTTAGCTTTCTCCTTAAAAGTCTCTCCTTCATGGCTTTTCTTTTCCCTCCTGCAACTGCCCTTGATCCTCTTCTTTGTCCCCTCGTTAACTTTGCCCTGGCTATCCGTTTTCCCCTTTCCAATACATATGTCTTCTGTTTTGTACTTAAAATATTTTTATTATTTTTTCATTTAAATAGTACTGCTGTATTCTATATATATTTATTGTAAATGCTTTATATAATGTTCCCCATTCCCTTCCCCCAGAATGCATCTGGAAACGAGCTGTTACCAGCTCAGTATGTCTTTCCTGTTGGAACTCTTGCAATAACTAACTAAATAAATTCAGAATGAGAATGAGAACAGGTTAAACAATGTAATCCTAAGACTTTAAAAAGCGCTATTGGAGTCGGTGAGTTAAAGTGACACATCAACCCGTTTTGCATCCTACTATTTCTAGTTGAAAACCCACGTTTTAGGATTGCTTACCTTCTCTAAAATGTTGATGGTTGATTTATCTGCCTCCTTTCTTAGCAGAACTGAAACGCATGCTAATAGTGTAATTACTTTTGTACCAAATCGCTGATTTAATCTTACTGCATACTTTGTCAACATCAGGAACACCCCCAACAGCGCCGCCTGATGCTCCTCTCCTCCCACTGCATCATGAGTGGCTAGACTATGCTGGGGTGTTCCCATGAAAGATACAGTGGGAGCTGATCAACTACAGTAAACATATTGTTATGTGGCAACACCAGTATGGTGCGCAGTCTCTTTCACTATTAAAAAGTAATCAAAATCAAACTATCAGCTACATCAGCAATCTCTACAGAATATGACCAATCATAACATTTTTTTTTTTTTTAAACTAGAGACATTTTGAGTCCTAAAGGGGTTGACAGTGTCCTTTAAAGGGGAACAGTCAGCACCAATAGCCCCATAATCAAGTGTGGGGATGGTCCCAATTTGCACTTAGTGGGCAGAAACCTTTTTTTTTTTTTTAAACTTAACTGTTTATTGCAGTATAATAAGCTGAAGTTAGCAGAATCAGCCTGATACAAGTAGACATTTGCTGTAACCAGACTTCCTAGAAACCCGTGCAGCGGACATTAGAGCAGAGCTGCAACAGTAGGAGATGCAATAGCCTTTAGCACTTGTTAGAGCTTTTATAAGTTTAGATCAGATATTTGCCCATCCCACTGTTCCCCCAGGGCGAATGTACTTTCCTCTGTCACGGTACTTAGTCCCCGGGGGGACAGTGGGACCAGTAAATGAAAAGGAAAAAAAAAAAAGAAAAAAAATCAGAGTTTATAAAAACCAAAAAATGCACTACAGACTACAGAATCTTCCACTGCTGCAACCCTGCTCAGATGTTTGCTGCAGGGAATGTTGATATTTCTGGTTATAGCAAAAAAATCAGCCTGACACACCCTACTACACTGCAGTGAACAGTAAAAAAAAAAAAAGTTTTTGCACACAAAGTGCAAATTGGAACCAACCTTACACTTGGGTCTGGGGCCCTAAATTATCTTACCAAAGACACCTCAAACAGGGAGCAATATCCAAGATTATCCACAGCCTATCCTCCAGCGACTGGTCCCAGGTCCACACCGCCACATCCATCGACGGAGCCCTCACCTCCTTCATAAATATATTCAATACAGCCTGTGACAAACATGCCCCCATGCCAAAAAGTTTATAAAAGCAAGGGATACGCCGTGGATAACACAACCCCTACTAGACCAGATGTTACATAGAGATAATCTCTGGTACAAAGCCCTTGATTCCAAAGTCCCTCATGGCAGGCAGCTCTACAGGGAGGCCAGAAATAAGTGTACCAACGCCATTCGACAAGCTAAGGCAAACCACTATAAACAAGCCCTAACGGAGTCCTGGGGCGCAGGGAGCAAGTTTTGGAGAAACATCAAAGAACTATGTGGGAAATCTGTTAGTCAACCACCCACCCAAATAACTCATCATGGCACCCCCTCACAAGACCCCATCATTATAGCCAATACGCTGAATAATTCCTTCTCAGACCTCAGCCACGTACTCCCTCCAAACTTCTTTAGCCCTCCCACCTCGTCACCACACAACCCGGCCCACAAGACCAGCAGCCCACCTTTCCGGTTTAAATCTATCTCATGCAATAAAACCAAACGCTACCTCACACAAGCCTTAAAAGACAAAAGATACAGCAGTGATAGCTTAGACCTTAAGATCCTGCGGCTAACACTAGATGTTACTATCCCTCACCTAACTAAAATATTTAACCTATCACTTCACTTAGGGCAATTCCCAACTCTCTGGAAAAGGGGTATCATCACTCCTTTACTAAAAAAGGTAGACCCAGTTGACCTTGGTAACTATAGACCAATCACGATTCTTCCCCCTCTCTCAAAAGCCCTCGAAAGAATAGTGGCAGACCAACTCACCAAGTACCTGGCAAATCACTAAGCTACTCTGCCAAGAACAACATGGCTTCAGAACAGGTCATAGCACCACCACGGCTCTCCTCACGCTTCGTCTTGTTGGGAAGCTCTGATGCAGGTGACCTTGCAGGAGCAATTTTCATAGCTCCAACTAAAGCCTTCGATACTGTTAACCACGATTTACTTTTACAACAACTCCCATCACTCAACGTAGGTCCAGACGCCATACGCTGGTTCAAGAATTACCTCACAGACTGGACACAAGAAGTAAAAATAAATACCACTCTATCCTCTAAACTTGCAGTTAAGTCGAGCGTACCACAAGGATCAATTCTAGGCCCACTCCTATTCACCGTATTCCTGAATGCCATCCCTAGTGCCTGCAACTGTAAGCTCCTGCTGTATGCAGATGATGCAGTAATCTTTTGGAAAGATTCCATCCTGAATGCTCTTCAGCATAAGCTACAAACTAATTTCCTAGAAATAGAACACTGGTTATCAAATCAACGACTAGTACTAAACCTCAGCAAAACAAAATCCATGATCTTTGCGCACAGACAAAGCCATCACTATAGCTCTCAACTAAACATAACCAACCATCAGGGTACCTTAATTGACCAAATATCACATTTCAAATACCTGGGTATCACGCTAGACATATCACTGACCTATCACAGGCACACAGACCAACTGTCAGCCTCAGTAAACGCCAGACTAGGGACCCTTTTCAAGCATAGACAATGCCTCCCGCCCCGTGCCCTTTGGCTGGCAGTAAATAGCTCGGTCCTATCTCTGGTAGACTATGGAATAACAATATATGGATCAGTTGACCCCACAGCACTAAAATGAATCAACCTGGCCCTAAACAAAGCTAGCCGTCTGGTAATGGATAGTGACAACCTAACCCATACCTGCGAGCTCTACAAAAAAAGCTAACTGGCTGACTTTCGCTCGGCAGGCTAAATTACCACACCTGCCTCCAGGCCAAGAAAATCCAATTGGGCTTTGCTCCCACTGGACTCCACCCACTAATAAAGCTCAACACTCACAGGATTACTCTAAGACATACAGCTAAAACACGATACGCAATCCCCCAAAGAAGGGCCTCGCAAGGCCAAAGGTCATTTTCTTATTGAGCACCCATCTGGCTCAACGAACTCCCCCCATCCACAGCACAAGCCACAAGCATTAGTCAATTCAAAACCAGCATCAAGATGTACCTACTAGACTCAGAAACATGTTGCACCTAAACATATTTCGCCACAAAGATGCAGGTTTGCTATCCAACCTGAGACAAGGTCATTGACTGCAAAATGTACATAGCTTCTGGAAAGTACTCAAGTTCTTTGTTTATCCAATCTGTGACAAGGTCTTTGACTGCAAAATGTACAATGCTTCTGCAAAGTAATCTAGTTCCTAAATGGTGCAATATTAAGCTAACTTGGGCTGCAATAGCAATCCCAAATTGTAACTACCCAAGCTTTGGAATTATGTCTTCTGTCTTCCTGTAATCACGTTTGTACCTTAATACTATTTATTTGTTGTCATTGTCTGTTTGCCCTGACGTGGAGCCTTTGCAAAGGAGTCACTGACTCAAAGGCTGTAATTCCGAAACTTTAAATAAATAAATACTGTTTCTTATTAAGGTGATCCACCAGTAATATTCACAAACAGTAATCAATCCGCTGGACTGAGTTGGTCCAGACCTAGAACATATGCTAATTATGGGATTTAGAATTAGAATCTAGTTCAAACGCTGCACTGTGGTTACCCTTTCACTAACTGCCTTTTTTCAGATTTGTTTCTAAAGCTAGGGGAAGCTGTGACCACTAAAACTAGCCAATTGGCTGCCAAAGAGTTTTTAAACTTTTGATACAAATTTGAAAATCGCAAACCATTAAAAGTAGACTTTTAATTAGACAACTTATTCAGAATTGTAACACAATGTAATAAATGAAACTCAAGCGAAAAAAACAAACTGATTCTTGTCTGAACATATATCCAGGTTCTGGAAGGGGAGGCAGCATAAGGAACTGTGATTACTACTGATGGATCCCTTAAGAAACAACAACATTACTAAGGCGAGTGTTTTTTTCCTCTAACCACAGGAATCCATCAATATATATTCACAAACAGCAGAGACCCCATAGCAGTACCTTGGGAGGCTGGGTTCAGAACCTATTTAATAAAAAAGTTCTGCAAAACAGCAGTGCCAAAACTGGCATCTCTTCTGGACTTTTTATCTAGTCAGTAAAGTCTTGTGAAGGTGTGTACGGTCTTCCAGGTGGCTGCTTTACAAATCTCTTGAAATGGGAGTCCCCTTGCTGCAGCCAAAGAGGCAGAGGGGCCCCTTGTAGAATGCATCCTCAGTCCTCTTGGAAGCAATTTGCCAGCCTTCTCATAACATAATTGAATTCAGGAGACTGCCCAGTGCAAGACAGTTCTAGTTGCTGATCTGCCTTTCTCCACTTCATCACAGGTGACAAAAAGCTGAGTGCTACTGGACTGGACATCTTTTGTTTGGTCCAGGTAGTGGCTCAGTACCCTTTTTATGCCCAGACAATGGAGTTTTTGTTCCCTTGTACTGGACTGCTTAGTAACCAACAAAAAAAAAGAAAACACACACAGGAAGAGTAACTAACTGATTCAGGTGGAATTCTGATACCACCTTAGGGAGGGCATTCCTATTAGTCTTGAGAACTACCTTATCCCTATGAAAGATTATGTAGTTTGGATCAGTGCAGATGGCTTGAAGCTCGCTCACCCTCCTAGCAGATGTCATAGTCACTAAGAATATCGTTTTTCAAGTGACATATTTAAGGTTGGCTTAAGCCATAGGCTTAAAGGGGACATCAACCAGCTGGGAAATGCACACATTTAGGTCCCAGGGAGGAAGTGGAGAGATCCCTCACAGGAAGATACAAATGGTTGCAACCTTTAAAGAACCTTTTGAAACCAGGTTGTGAGGTAAGAGACTTTCCTTTGCCAGCTTATGTGTACACTGACACTGCTGCCAAATGCACACTGAGGATAGAGGACCTCAGGCCTACGGAATGCAGGTGCACAAGGTAATCCAAGACTCTAGATAGACCTGCCTTTGTTATTTTAAAATAGTAAACTTTACTGAACCTTTTCGGAAAGAAACAAAAGACAGACATTAAACATACATAAGCTATCCTAGCCCTCCCATCAACATTCAGGGAGGCTGGGTAAGAACTGAATGGTACAATGCAATACAGGACTCTGAAAGAGCAACTATCGCGCTCTTTCTCAAATTCCCCCCTGAGAAGCCCAAATAACCCTTACCTGCCCCTAAATCAAATTTGATTTAGATTTATTTTATGAAGTGCCCCGATTTAGGAAGGGAAGGGATCGTAATTTTGCTCCGTGGGGCTCTGTCTCTCTAATCCCTTCCACTTCCTTGTACCTCTGAACAGTGCACTCCGCCCCTGATCAGCCCCAGCTACTTACGTTTTATGACTATAAGAGTATGAGGAGTGCGGGAGGCTGTCCATGCATTGATGGGCCTGCATTTAAAAGTTTAAAATTATGTAGTTTAGATGGCAAGTTGGAAGAAATCATGACTACTGCTTAACTAACAAGAACTTTGTTAGTTAAGCGGTAGCCATGATTTATTCTGATTTGCCATCTACACTACATAATTTAAATTTTTAAATGCAGCCCCATACAATGCAATGGATGCTCGCCCCCACGCTCCTCATACTCTTATGTCACAAAACGTAGTAGCACAGGGGCGGATCAGGGGCGAAGTGCACTGTTCAGAGGTAAAGGAAGTGGAAGGGATCAGCGAGATGGAGCTCCACAGAGCAAAATTACGATTCCTTCCCAAATCGGGGCACTTCATAAAAGAAATTTAAATCAAGTTCGATTTAGGGGCAGGTAAAGGTTATTTGGGCTTCTTGGTGGGACTGGGTCAAAAGTTGCTCTTTAATAATAGTGAAACAGGTATAAAAGGGGATACATCTTGAACATATAAAGTATGTAAGAGTTAAATAAACGATAACTAAGTGATTTAAGCAGAAGGGTTTCAAGAAAATCCCACCTTTGCTGCTATTGTTTTAGGCAATTATTAAGAGAGCTAATCATTTTCTCCATTCCGAGAGCTTCTAGAATGGCATTATGCCACTCATGATAGGTAGAAATGGTTTCATCTAGCCAATGCCTTAATATAAGTTTTATGGTTTTTTTTGCAATGGCAGAAGTAAAGGAAATGTGAAACTTCTGGAAACCAAAAATCACGTCGGGGTTGAGGCCCAGCAGACGTATGTGTGGACTGAAGGCAGTGCCCAACCCAGAAGAGGGTCTAGACAATTTTGAATGGACTCTCAGAGTGGTTTCGCCTTTTGGCAGTCCCAGAGGGTGTATTTCAAATTGCCTGATTATTGTTTGCATCTGGATCAATCAGGTAATTGTAGGTGGCCCATTTTGTGTAGTTTAGTAGGCATAAAGTATAAGAAAAAATTACTCACCTTAGTAATGTTGTTTCTTCTAATGGAGTCTTGCTATATTATGACAGTAGCAGTTTGATCCAGCTCTAGAACTGCTCCGGAGGTGAAATAGTCAATACCATTCCAAAATAGAACTTTGAGCACGAGCTCTAAGAAGCAGCTCTACCTGTGTAATTTCAAACCTGAACTGTCAGATCTTTACGAGCAAAATCTCACTAAGGTCTGTGTGGAAGCTGTAACCTACACTAGCCAAATGGCTACCTAAACACTAACAACCATTGCTGGTCCCAACACCCAAGACTCAAGTCAGGGGACCAGAACTACTAATACAATTCTAACAACATGAGAATAAAACAACAGTATAATAAAGCACACCCCAAACCCCCAAAAGGTGGAGAAACACTAAAAGGGCACAAAATAGTGCCCACACTAAGTTGCCCGCACCCCACCCAAGTAGAAGTTCTGAGAGGGGCAGGCTGGGGGGGAGGTCATAATATAGCAAGACTCCATTAGAAGAAACAACATTACTAAGGTGAGTAATTTTTTCTTCAAACAACATGAAGTCTTGCTATATTATGACAGTAGCAGACTACACAGCAGTACCTCCATGGAGGAGGGCAGAACTCACTTAGGAATAGGCCTGAAGAACAGCTGTGCTAAACCGAAAGCATTTCTCCTGGCCTGACATCCAGGGAGTAATGCTTGTGAAAGTGTGTACTGCTTTCCAAGTAGCAGCCTGGCATATCTCTAATATAGGGATGCTCTGGCAGCAGCTAGAGATGCTGCTGTACCCCTGGTAGAGTGAGCCCTCAAGCCAGAGGGGGGATCTCTGCCCAGTTTCTGATAACAAAATTGGATACAAGAGACAATCCACATGGCAATTGGCAATTGATCTCTTAGTGGCAGGTTTGCCTTTCCCAACTTCACCATAGGTAAGGAAAAGTTGGAGGGATTCGAACCTGTGACCTTTGGTACGCTCTATATAGTAACTAAGAGCTCTCTTAACATCCAGGCTGTGCAACCTCCTCTCACCAGAAGAGGAGTGATCAGTGAAAAATACTGGAAAGGAGATAGATTGGTTAAGATGAAAATCTGAAACCACCTTAGGTAAAACTTCCTATTAGTCCCAAGGACTACCTTATCCCTGTGGAAAGAAATAAAGTCAGTTTCTACTGACAAGGCTTGCAACTCACTTATGCGCCTAGCAGAAGTGATAGCCACCAGAAAACAGTTTTCCAAGTTAGATACTTAAGCTCTGCAGAAAACAGGAGGTTCAGAAGGGGTTGCATTAACTGGGCAACTACAAACATTAAGGTCCCAGGCAGGGGCGGTTCGAAAGGTGGATTAGTATGGAGTAATCCCTTAAAAACTTGGAAAACACAGGGTGAGTGGAAAGAGGGATGACTTTCCTGCTGAAACAAAAGCAGATACAGCTGCCAAATGGACTCTCAGGGTAGCTGGTCTGAGACCCAAGGAATTAAGATGGACCATGTAATCTAATACAATGGGCAAATCAGCAAATTCTGGGAAATATTTTTCCAGCACACCAAATGGAAAACCTTTTCCATTTAGAACTATAAGTAGTCCTAGTGGAAGGCTTTCTGGAAGCCTTTAGGATTTCAAGAACACCCTGAGAGGTGTAAATCAGCAACTAACTCCTCAAGAGCCAGGCCTTGAGGTTGAGGGATTTGAGGTCCGATACCAAACCCTTCCCTGGGCACAAGTTAATAGGTTGTGATTCCTGGGGAGGCAAAGGAAGATGGATTGTCAGTGACAGAAGGAGTGGGTACCAGGGCTGCCTGGCTCAATCCGGGGCAATCAGAATCACCCTGCAAGGCTGAGATCTGATTTTGACTAATACTTTGAATAGGAGAGGGAAGGGGAAATAAAGAAACTTCCCCTGCCTAATCCAGGAGGAGGGCATCCAGGGGACTGAGCCCAACACTGGAGGCCTGCAACAGAACAGAGGAAGTTGGTGATTGTCTGGGGCTGCAAAAGATCTATCTGAGGGGTGCCCCATCTGGCAAAGACTATCCCCAGCACTTGAGGATCCAGGGACCATTCTGTGATGGCCTTGGGAAATCCTGCTGGGAGCATCTGGTTAGGACATTGTCCTTCCCTGGAAGATGAACTGCTATGAGGGAAGTGTTCAGGAATAGGCCAGAGACCACAACTTCATTGCCTCAGTGCACAAGGTCAAGACCGAGTGCCCCCTGTTTGTTGATGTACCACATTGTTGTGGTGTTGTCTGTTCTGACTTGTATCACCTTGTTGTGGACAGATGCAGAAAATGCTTGAAGAGCTAAAAGACAGCTCTGAGTTCCAGCAAATTGATGTGGAGCAGAGATTCCTGGGGACCACACTCCCTGAGTGGAAAGGTCGCATGTGGGCTCCCAACCTAGAAGGGAAGCATCTGTAGTGAGAGTCAAATTGTGAGCAGGGAAATGAAGGGACCCCAATCTTAAATTGCTCTGATCCTGCCACCACTGGAGGGCCTGGATCAGGTTCGAGTCACTGGGACCAACTTGAAAGGAGTCTCTCCTCTGAGACCAATAGGTTCTCAAGTGAAACTGAATGTCTCTCATCTGAAATCTTGCTCCCTGCACAACAGCTGTGGATGCAGCCATGTGCCCCAGGAGCTGCAGAAAGTGTCTTGCTGGTCGAGAGACCTGCAGAGTGAAGGAGGAGGCCAGAGCCACTAAATTCGTCACCCTTTCTAAGGGAAGAAAAGCTGTGGCTAGCTTTGTGTCCAACTCTGCCCCTATAAAGGTGAGTACCTGGACTGGTTCCAGAACTGACTTTGGCAGATTTAGCAGAAAGCCCAGGGAGGTGAGAAGCTGCTGGGTGACTTGCAGGTGAGATTTTACCTGTTCTGGGGACTAGCCTACAATGAGCCAATCATCTAGATAGGGAAAAATAGCAATCCTTTGCCTCCTTAAGTGAGCCACTGCCACTGCCAGACACTTTGTGAATACCCTTGGGGCAGAGGTGAGGCCGAAGGGCATTGCTCTGAACTGGTAATGACCTGAGGGTAGTTTGAATCTGAGGTACTTTCGATGGGAGCTTCTGATTAGGATGTGGAAATAGGCATCCTTGAGGTTCAGGAGGCTAACCAGTCCCCTGGCCTTTAGGGAGGGTAAAATCATTGCCAGAGTTACCATTTTGAACTTTGGTTTCAAAAGATGCTTGTTCAGATATCTGAGGTCTAATATGGGCGCCATTCTCCTGTCTTTTGGGGTAAGGAAGTATCTGAATACAGACCCCTGCCCTGGTGCAGGAGAGGAACCCTTTCCACTGCTCTGAGAGCCAACAGGGTTGAGACCTCTGCTTCTAGAGCAAGGGTCTCTGAAGCACTTGCAGGTAGAAAAATCTGGTTCTCAACTTGGGGAACTTTTGAAGGGAGAACCAGACCCTGGCTTACTACTTCCAGAACCCACTTGTCTGAGGTTAAAGAAGCCCAGTTCTGACTGAAGTAGCCAGCCTGCCCCTACCGTAAAGGAGAATCGCCCTGGGCACCCCATCAGGGTGCCTGCTTAGCAGGTGCTTTAGGCTGAGGGGTGGGAGCAGGCCTGCCCACCCCTCGTCTGCCTCTGCCTCTAGAAGAAGCCCCTCTGAGCATAGGCAGAGGAGGCCTGAGTCTGATAAAAGGCCTGTGAAAGGCCTACCCCTACCCTGGGGTATGCCTCTGGGGAGTGGCTTGCTCTCCTTAGCTTGGGCACTTTTGTAAGTAGTCCTATATTCATCCATCTTTTTTCATGTAATTCTCTGTCTGCTCCCAAACAGAGAATTTCCCACCACAGGAAAATCCATAGCCTTAGTCTGGGTATCCTGTGACAGGCTAGTACACCTGAGCCAGGCCAACCTCACGAAAAAGCTACTGATGTGGCCATGACCCTAGAGGAAACATCATTAACATCCACAGCAGCATGAAACTGTACCTTAGAAGCCTCAATGCCATCAGCAGCCACCTGTTCTAGTTCGCTAGCCAGCTGGCCATGGGCTTGCTTGGCTAATTCCATAACAGTATCCCAACTAGATTTCTGATACCTAGCTACATAAGCCATATAATTTGCTTGCCTGAGTCCCAGAGAGGCTGCCATATACGGTTTTTTCGCCATGGCATCAATCTTCCTGGAATCCTTGTCAGGAGGATGTGAAGCCAGGGGAATGTTAGCTTTATCACAGGCTGCAGCCTGAACTACCCCAACATGACTGCATTGCTGAGAAAGGAATTCTGTATCAGGACCTGACAACGGTACCTTCTGTCCATCTTTTATCTACAGGAGGCACAGAATTAGGAGCTTTTAAATTTTTATTGTTTGCTTCCTAAAAGACTTATGCAAAGAAATAGACAATCTCCTAGACTCTGAATATCCATCATTTCTACAAAATCAGGCTCCTCTTGCTCATCCACAGCTTCTTCAAGGGAAGCTGGAGGGTTTCAGCAACTTTTTGTAAAACATAAAATGAGATGGGGACCTCAGATAGCATAGGGTGAGATTCTAAAAGGTCTGTCTGGGGAAATGTCCGTTCAATGGGCACACCCAGACCTTCCCAGCCACATTCATACTGTCATAATCATCCTCCCCTCCTCTGGTTCATAAAACCCTCAACATCATATTCCTGAACCACTGGAACTGGACGAACTGACCTTTGCTCAGATAGTGGCGGTTCGGACTGAACCTGAGACAGTGACTGGACAATTTGTATGGCTTTGTTATCTCTGCAGCAGTTGGAGAAGGATTTTGGGCTCCAAACCTGCTGACTTTCTTGTTTTCTTTACTGGAACTGGTTCCTCAGAACCAGCTTTTCTTTTGCCCGAGAAGTCTCGCCTGGTCAGAGGGCAGTCCCTCCGGTTCGGTTGGAAAACAACCGGCTGGCCATCCGGTCAGCGGACTTTTTGGGCTCTTGTTCCCTGAGCCTGCCCAATCTCTTTTCCAGGGCGGCTGCAGGGAAATTCTTACATATCTGGCAGTCTGACTGGAGGTGGTCAAACCCCAGACAATAGACACATGTGGTGTGTGGGTCAGCCTTGGTAAAGGCTTCCCCACAGACATCACAGTGTTGAAACCCAGTGGGCCCGGTTTTTCTTTTGGGTTTCTCAGACATAATGCCAGCCTAACCAGAAAACTTGCCCTTTAAACGGCAGTGCCAGGCAAGACACCCTTATCGGTTCCCAACCGTGTCATGGGTATTGGAAAAAAACGTAATAAAATCAGTTTTTTAGAACCGTAAGAACCGGGAACTGCACTCTAAAATGTTAAACTTTAAAATTAATGAGTTTTAAACCCAGCTGATCGGTTCAAAACCGAACCGATAAACTTACAAGTTCCACACAGACAAAACCTTTTAATTACTTACGATTACCACAGACAGAGCTTGAACTGAACGGTTTTGCAGTTAAAATAAAACTATTCTCTGTTGAATCGGACCGAGAAAACACTGTTTAAACCGAGAAATGAACCGAGCAGAAGGAGAAATCTCCGGAGCGACTGTTCACTGAGGCGGAGTAAAGAATCTGACAGTTCAGGTTTGAAATTACACAGATAGAGCTGCTTCTTAGAGCTCGTGCTCAAAGTTCTATTTTGGAATGGTATTAACCATTTCATCTCCGGAGCAGTTCTAGAGCTGGATCAAACTGCTACTGTCATAATATAGCAAGACTTCATGTTGTTTGAAATTATGAGCTGTCTTATGTAACCCCTAGATGGTGCTACTCCAAGGGATAATACCCCTACCTTGACTGGCCTAAACAAGGTTGAGGGGCCTGGGTTCCCAAACTTACTTTAAACTGGTTCTTTCCATGCTTTTACCTTTGCACAGTGCCTCCACCCAGAGTCTACCTTTTAGGTGGGCTACCTATTACCTGATACAACCCCCTGGGATGTCATACCACTTATTAACCACCCCAACACATGACCCAAACACATTTCCCCACAATTCAGACATTTCTGTAATTAAGACTCGCTCTAATAATATGCTCACAACAATATAACTGCAAAACAGTAAACAACACTATTTATTTGGGGGCAATGGGATTAGGAATGGTGAAACAAAGGAGTAGAGGTGATGCAGTGATTTTTAATTTTTCTTTTTATACCCCTACGTCCTGCAGACCCCGACCCTTCGGGACCGCCAAGAAGTCATCCTCCTGCCTCACTCGCCCTACCCGGATTTACCTCTCAGTCCCCTTGTGCTGTGGGTCCCCAAACGGGCCGAGGGCGGGTGGGCAAATACCCGATACTGAAAGTTTAATCGGACCGAGGTAGTCGGGCAGGTGAGGGCACATAGGAGGCACGCTCCAGGTGCTCCTTCTTCCCAGCGCCAGCAGGCATTTTCCCATTTTCTTGTGGAGGAGTGGCACGCACCCCTATGCCAAGGCATCACTGCTGGGGTCACCACTCCCACCTTCCCTCGACGTTGGCTCTGCGCTTGCCATGCCACTAGCTTCTGCCAGAGGCCAGTCAAGCGTCGAGTCCAGACCCCCCTCCCTCCCGGGAGAGGAGAGCCGTCCTCCGGGACGCTCAATCCTCTCCCTACCCTGTCGACCCCAGATGACCCGGGCTCGTTCCTGAACTTGGGCGCCGGCGTAGCACAAGGTGTGGCATCCAGCACCTCAAACCTCAGCACCACCGGGCCGGTCGTCATCGTCGTCCTCATCTACATATTTATAATTGATTCGGTTTGACTGGATTTGGTACTGGTGAAAACCCTCCAGATGGGTGGATACCAGTTAAACTACAAGAAACAATCACTTTGTATCAACATTGATACCCAAAGACCTGGCTATCTAAACTGCATTAAATCAGATGCAACACATTATTATTTTTCCTACTACTGGTACCAGTTCCACAGACTGTATGAAACCCTGCAATCTCATACACTTTCTCTAGGTGCCCAGTTACCAAAAGTCCTTAGATGGTTGCAGGCCTGGTGGACAGTGCAGCTGTACATTGGCCGGCTTGACTTAATGAAGAAATTGTTAAGCAATTAAACAACAAACCATTTCAGATCCTTAGGGGTGCGCAAGGATTGTTCTGCCTGTTGCAGTCAAAACACATTTGCATGGATGTAACCACTCGGTCACACTGGGTTTGGGAGTTAAGCCTCTCTTGCTGTCTGTTTAGCACACTTATATGATTTTAAACATTTAGCACATTTATTGAAGGGATGGCGCCTTCCCATCAGGGGCCAAAAGGGCCACCCTGGTTAGATTACTTAGTGGAAAACTGTCTTTTCCAGGTTACAGATTAGAAAACTGTCATTTACAGGTTACAGAATATCCGATTTTAATGTTGGTATCTCAGTCCATTTCGTGGCTTGCGGCTGTGGCTTGCAGCTGCTCAGGACACCTTGACCAGATAGCAGAATACTGCACCTCCCAGGCAAAGTCAGGATGAGCCCCTTACTGAGTGCTCCCCTTCTAGTCCTGTAGGCTCCAGCAGGCATCACATTATCAGTACATTTCTACTTTGTTCTGGGCTCACTGTGGGTACCCCCAGAACAGTGACGTCTAGCAAACATTCCAATATTTGGGCCCACCCTTGCTGGGCTAAGATTATGCACTATATTGCAAGGTAGACCCTAGGAACGATCTTTATCGAGAACAGTCACTTGGGCAAGGCTGCCCCAACTCGGCAAGGTTTCTTTCTTTCTTGCACCGGGGGTGAGGGGTACAAGAGTACTCACTCGGGCTCCTTACGGTAGATCTCCGCTATGAAGGTTCCTGAATTCTTCAGTCCTCTCACGACTGAGGTTCGAATTAGCTCTCTCACAGCTGGCATGATGTCATCAGGTTGCAGGTCCACGTCTTTCCCAAACGTGGAAGGGAGGGCTAGCACCTGGGGGACATTCTGGCAGCCCCCCAGGCTAGCAGGTACTACAGAAACTAACTTTTACTGCTAAGAAAGCAAACACCCCCTCCTGAATGGAGAGAATTAGCTAGCTCTACAGGCTTGGATGCATGGCTGGGGCCCAGAGTCCCCACCCCTTCAGGGTTTCCACTCAAATCTGGCAAAATGCTGGAAAACACAGTCTCTTATAGGGCTCTCCTGAAGCTCCTGATTAGCAGAAGCTACTGGGTGACTGGCCTCCGATTGGCTGGATGGCCTGTCAATCAAGAAAATGAATTATGCATGAACCTCACTCGATGCACAGTTGGTTTGCTGCTTTGGCACCTCAAATTAGGTCCCTGGAGTTCCCCATGAGCTTTGGTTAATGTCCCACAAGTCCTGGCTTTAATACCCTGGCTTTCCGATTGGCTGTGCTGCTTTGTAATGGTTGCTGGAGCACACAGTCCCTTAAGCAGACCATCTCAAATCAAAGTCCTGGTGCAGTCAGAAGGAATTAAACATTTGCTCAAATGCCCCACAATTCAGCAGCCTTGGTTGTGTACTTGCTGTCGCTGCACTGGTTAAACAGATTGCTCAGTCCGTTTCCCTGCTGCTGCTGCCAATATTCAAGGATGCCTCGCAGCAGTAGACAGGTTGTTCTATCCAAGTCAAATTAGTTGCTGGTGCAAAGCATCTATTTTATTTAAACACATCCTCACCCTTGTAAAACATGTTTCCCCCCAAACATACAGTCAGCAGTTACTTTCATTTGTTTAAACATTTTCTTTTCCTTTCGGCTACAGCCGCGAGCAAGCTTCCCCGAGGGCAGAAGCACCCTCATGAATATTCAGCAAATTGGGGCGCTGCAGGGTTTTATTTAACTCTAAAAACTGATTAGCGTTTTGCTCATAAAAGATCTAAAAGATTGTGAAAATGCATAGCACTTGCCTCACTGCGTAACAAACATAACACTTCTAGAAAACCTATATAAATGCTTTCTGTACAGTTAATATTGTCCCAAGAAAAAACTGCTAATCAATTATTTAAAACCCTGCTCTGGCTCATTAATATTCATGTGCCCAGATTGTTACAGTCTCATGGATCTCTCTAAATACTGAAAGTAGCGGCCTCTCTGGGCCCTGTCTGTGGTCACTAGGTCCCACTTAGCTGATGGGGATCCCGGGACCAACGGAACACTTTTCAGTCTGATCACAATGCAAGCAGTCACTAGATCAAAGAGACCACTGGCACCTACACGTTCCCCACCACATCGGAGTGCTCTGCCAGTGCGGGAGATCGCAGTGTGGATTCTTGGGAGTCCCGCAGGGCTGGATTAACGCTGAGGCTAGACTGGGGGCACCAGAAAGGGCACAGAAGGACTGGAGGGACCAAAAAGAAAATGCAGGCATTTCTGAAAGCGCCTGAGAAGAGCAGAAACGAGGGCTATGGGCTGCAGGTAAGCCCCTGATTGGTAAGGAGCTTACACTTATATTGCACGAGTCTGAGTCCATCAAATTTAATATATTTATGGATATTGCTCCACATGACTGATCTTGTGTGAGGATCACACAGTTCTGGGAATTCAGCCTGCCAGAAGGAGACTATGTCTTGCTCTTCTGGGGTGGACATCCCTAACAGCTTTTTATATAGAAGTGAAATGGAGTGGTGCTGGGTGGCAAGATTTGAGAGTTCATCCCATAAGGAAAAGCTAGAGAAAGATCATGGTCTAGATCCAAGGGTAGTGATTAACATAAGTCGAAATTGTAGGAAAGCAAAGCGAGATATTTTTGTATTGGGGTAGGTAGTGTAAGGGTATGCAACGATATAAAGGAGTCATTTTGTATGAACTGGCACAAATGTGTAAGCGGTATAGCACCTAGGAAATTAACTGGGATTAGTCTATTTTGGATTTTAAAATTGGGGGTTGTGGGGTAACAGATGGACCAGACACCGAACTTCAAGGTTCAGCATATAATCTCTGTGTGATGTTTATTCAAAATACAGAAAATAAGCTTCTGCAATGCCATATTCCTTCTTCAGTACATCAGTGTCAGCACCTACTGACACTGATCTCTGATCCAACTTACCAGTTGAGATGCAACCTCCACCCCTATGTGGGCTCCGTTTGCTTGGGTAGTGGGGGCCCAAAAACAAAAA
This sequence comes from Neoceratodus forsteri, assembly GCA_016271365.2. Lineage (NCBI taxonomy): Eukaryota > Metazoa > Chordata > Ceratodontiformes > Ceratodontidae > Neoceratodus > Neoceratodus forsteri. The sequence goes on along the minus strand of CM057454.1, from coordinate 1,072,267,821 downwards.
AACACCACAAGCGATGGACAAAGAACCTCAATGCAGAATCACTGTAAGAAAGGTTATCCCAAAGGGCACTGGCAACAAATCAAGTTTAAAAGAAATACATCATACCTACGTCCATGATGCAAAGCATCATGGGATATACGCAAATTACCATGACATTTAGACTTGTTCAGTTTACAGTAATTTACATGCATTTTAAACAGCACAACCAACTTAATTTCTGTAACAGTCACCTAGCACTTTTAACCATTATCAAAAACACCTAGTGCCATGGTATTTTCAACATTTACAGGTTTCATAAACATAAGATATATACATCAAGGTATTTTATGACATAGTACTATTACATACTAAATCCAACAATAAACACAACCTGCTTTACATATACTTGGAGGTCATCATAATAACCTCCCTATACGAGGACCTGAGAGGGAAAATACAGGTTACTCACCTGTAACAGGAGTTCTAGGAATGGTATATGTTGTTCATCCACACTGTCTGGCAGGTATCCTTGCCGCTTTAAATCTTGCCGGAAGGTCTTCAAGCTGGCTCCTCCCACCCACCCGGTTGGTAAAACTTTCGGCTCCGCCCCATGACGCCAGATCTGGCCGGCTGGAAGCTCGGGTTGTCTTGTCCCGGCGGGAGGTCGAGGTGGTCAGGTGGATGAACAACATGTACCATTCCTAGAACTCCTGTTACAGGTGAGTAACCTGTATTTCTAGGGACATGGATATGTTGTTCATCCACACTGTCTGGCAGACTCCTAGCAGTTCTCCGGGAGGAGGGAGGCAAGGCGCACACCCCCTACTTAGGGAATAAAGACTGGAGAACCGAGGCCCCAAAACCAGCATCCCGGCATGACTCAAGGTCGATGTGGTAATGGGTGATGAAGGTGTGTGCTGACTTCCAGGTAGCAGCCCTGCAGATATCCTGGATAGGGATGTCCCTGGAAGCAGCCACCGATGCAGCAGTATGGCGGGTAGTTTGAGCTCTTATCCCTCTGGGAGGCTCCATGCCTGCCAACTTATAGCAGAGATCTATGCAGGAGGTGACCCACCTGCTTATCGTCCGCTTGGCTGCAGGTCTGCCAGGTGCGGCTTCAGCGTAGGTGACAAACAGCTGGCGAACCTCTCCCCGAATTTCAGCCTTGCGCTCCTTATAATAAGCGAGCGCCCTTCTAGGGTCCAAAGTATGGAGCCTGTATTCGGCCTCCGAGGTGTGATTGGGGTAGAACACCGGCAGAGTCAACACCTGGTTAAGGTGAAACTCCGACATCACCTTCGGAAGGAATTTCGGGTGGGGGCGCAGGACAACCTTGTCCCTGTGGAAGACCAGGTAAGGAGACTTGATGCAGAGCACCTGGAGTTCTCCCATCCTTCTGGCTGACGTGATAGCCACCAAGAAGGCGGTCTTCCACGACAGGTGAGAGTTCACACCTGTGCATTGGTTCAAATGGCTTGCCCATGAGCTTTGCCAGTACCAGCAGTAAATCCCACGGAGGTGGAGGTTCTCACGGAGGGGAAATGTGATCAAGGCCTTTGAAAAGCCAGACCACCTTCTCCTGCGCCACTGGACTGCTCCTCGGCCCGCGCCTGTAAGCAGAGATGGCTGCCAGGTGCACCCTTACGGTCGCCGACCTAAGCCCTTGACGAGAAAGGGACCATAAATAGTCCAAGATGCTTGCCAAGGAACAGAAGGAAGGGTCCAAGCCCTTGCCCCGACACCAAATGGAAAATCTCTTCCATTTGAAGGAATAGCATTTCCTGGTCGACTCCTTACGGGACGCCTGAACTACATTGAGGACCTCGTCGGAAAGACCCAAGGCCTGGAATTCTAGCCGCTCAGGAACCAGGCCGTCAGGTGCAGGGACTGAAGGTCCGGATGGAACACCTTCCCCTGATTGACTGAGAGCAGGTCCGGGCGAGCTGGAAGCTGCCTCGGGAGCCTGGAGCTGAGGCTGAGGAGATCTGGGTGCCAGAACTGGCGGGGCCAGTCTGGGGCTATCAGAATCACCTGCGCCTTGTCCCTTCTTGCTTTGAGAAGCACCTTGTGAATCAAGGGAAATGGGGGGAAGGCGTAGAAGAGGCCCGGGGTCCACGGCCTCGAGAAGGCATCCCCCTGCAGCGAGCCCTGCTGAGGGGGGCGGGCATGGAACAGCCTCAGCTTCGCTCTCCCTGGAGGCAAACAGGTCCACCTGAGGTGTGCCCCAATGGGAGAACAAACTTGTACTACCTCCGCAGGAGAGACCACTGCACGATGCAACCCCTATCCGCCCAGGGCATCGGCCAGGGTGTTGGAGGCTCCTGCCACATGAATGGCTAGGAGATCCGCCTCCAAGCTGCGCAAGAGTGACCAAATGCGGACAGCTTCCTTGCATAGAAGCATGGAGCGCGTCCCGCCCTGGCGGTTTAGATAGTACATGGTCGTGGTATTGTCCGTCCGGACTCGGACCACTTGACCCCGGACAAAAGGAGCAAAGGCGGTTAGAGCTAGGCGGACCGCTCGGAGCTCCAGCAGGTTGATGTGGCATTGGGACTTCCGAGGGGACCAGAGGCCGTACGCCCGGTGTTCCCCCAGATGGGCACCCCAACCCATCAGAGAGGCATCGGTCGATAGAGAGACCGTCAGCTCGGGGCGGACAAACGGGATGCCCTCCTGTAGATGAACTGGAACGATCCACCACCGGAGAGCGTTCCACATCCCCTGGGTCACCATCACTAGCTGGTCCAATGGATCGCAGCGTCGTGACCACTGGCTGGCCAGTCCCCACTGAAGGGGGCGCATGTGCCAGCGTGCCCAACGGACCACGCTGGTACAGGCCGCCATGAGACCCAGGAGGCGCAGGAAGTCTCGGGCAGGGCGCGAATGCCCAGCCAGAAATGACTGGGCAAAGGAGGTAAGAACCTCGGCCCTGTCCGCCGGGAGCCGTGCTCTGGCTGGAAGAGAGTCGAGCTCTGCCCCGATGAAAAGAATCACCTGCTTCGGCTCGAGTTCCGACTTGGCCTCATTGATGAGAAGGCCGATTTGAGAGCAAACCTGGAGGGCCAGATCTCTGGACTGCTCCACCTCCTGTCTGGAGGGGGCTGCTATCAGCCAATCGTCCAGGTAAGGGTACACCAGACCCTCAGCGCCGCAAAGAGGAAGCTGTCACCACTGCTATGCATTTGGTGAAGACCCTGGGAGCTGGAGACAGGCCGAAGGACATGGCTCGGAACTCGAAAAGGGATCCCTCCGCTCGAAAGCGAAGGAATCTCCGATGTGACGGACGGATAGGGACGTGAAAGAACGCGTCCTGCAGGTCCAGAGAGCAGAACCACACGCCGTGTTCCAGGGATGGTATTATCTGAGCCAGAGTGACCATCCTGAAGGTTCGAGACCTTAGGAACTTGTTTAGGTCGTGTAGGTCGAGAATGGGGCGCCAGCCCCGCCCGTTTCGGAACCAGGAAGTACCTGGACACAAACCCCGGGTCTGAGGGAGTGTCCACCACCTCCCTGATCACCTCCTTTTGGAGGAGGAGAGCGATGTCGGCTCGGCGAGCCGACAGTGAGGCTGCGGACCCCGAGGCCCCCCACGAGGTGCGACAGCTCTGAAGGGCGGGGCCTGCTCGAATTCCAGAGGCAGGCTTTTTCCCACCACCTCCAGCACCCACCTGTCCATGGTAATAACGGACCAGGCGGAAAGGAAGTGCCGGAGCCGTCCCCCCACGGGGGGAACCTGGGGTGAGGTGACAGGGTTGGGGGCCACACCCCTCAGCCCGTCACTGGGCAGGCTTGGAGGAGGGACCGGCCGAGGGACCTCCTGGGCCTTTACCTCCCTACTTCCTGTTGGAGGAAGCCCCAGGCTTGGGTTTGGGATGCCAAGCCCGAGTCTGCTGGCCCTGACGTTGCTGGGCCGGACGCGCCGCGGGCGCAGAAGGACGAAAGGGCTTAGGCTGTGGTTTGCGGCCTTTGTCCTTCTGAGCGGATGAGACCGAGTCCAAGGTAGCATTGGACTTCTCGATCCTCTGCAGGTGACCTTCCACCCCAGGGCCGAAGAGGTCGGTCCCCAAGAAGGGGACATCCGCCAACTTGTGCTGGGTATCCGAAGTGAAGGTGGATATCCTCAGCCAAGCCCGACGACGCATAGCCACTGCGGCCGCCACAGACCTGGCACGAGTCCCCAATATCTAAAGCAGTCTGGAGCTGCTGTTTGGCCACTGCCCTGCCCTGGTCCCGCACCTGCCTAACCGTGGTCTGCAGATCCGCGGGAAGATGAGGGATGACCTCGTCCAGGGAGCCCAACAGGGCATGAGAGAAATGTGCCATGAGGACGGCCGAACTGACCTGGCGAAGGCCGAGGGAGGACGCAGCGTAGACTTTTCGCCCGGCATAGTCCAATTTCTTGGACTCCTTGTCGGGAGGTTTGTCCACATCCCTAGCGTTCTCGGCACGCCGGAAAATGCTGTCGGTGAACTAACCCCTCGGCCGAGGGGTGTTCCGAAAAACCGGACAAGGAACCGGTAGGGACCGCATACTTCCTGGCCATCCTGGCTGAAGGCGAGGGCAGGGAAGCTAGGGCTGCCAGAGCTCCAAGGGTGGACTCACTCATGGCCCTCGGCCATCGGAAAGCGTCCCTCCGTAGGGGAATCCCCGGTCCAGAATCTCCGCTGAGGGGATAACGGCCCACTTAGAACGGGTTCAAGCTCATCCCGTGGACTCCGAGATGAGCCAAGCAATCCCAAGAAGGACGAAGGGGCTATCGTCCACCGACTGTCCTCCCTGAGGACTCAAGTCCATTCGCTTGGAGAAAGGGAGGAATCGCTTCGACTGGGAAGAGTCCTCAAAGAGCTGCCTCGGGCCTGAGCCACCCTCCACCTGCCGAGGTCGATCGGGAGTGAGGGTGACAGACAGCCTATGGGGCAGTCCCTGAGCCAACCGAGAATTTTTGGTCGGAGCCCCAACTAACGGCTGTGGAGGCGGAGGTTCCACCGGAATCGGTGGGGCAGCTGGTTTCGTCGAACAACCGCCTGGGAACAGGCTCCTCGGATAAAACGAGGGGTTGTTTCGCTGCCCGTGACAGCCACTTAATGGTGTAAAGACGACGCGCTGCTTATTCCTGGTCAGAAGGAGCTGCTGCCACAGTGTTCCTCATATCTTCGACGCAACTTTAGGTCGCCTCCCTCATCTGGAGGAGGAGGAAGAGGACTGATGGCGGCGCCATTGCCAGCGGTGCGAGACCGCCCATGACGCGGGATCGGCTGGACCGCGAAGAAGTCTGAGACCGAGAACCTCGGCTTCCCGAGGATGTGAGGAGGTGTCATGGGAACCGCACTCCCCGTTCGGAGGGTTCAACCGAAGGCTCCGGAACCGGAGGCACAGACAAGCCAACGGGTCTTCAACTCCCACCGGGGAACCGGGAGAGGGATTCTCGGCTTCTCCTTGCCGACAACGATCCAACGGGTCGAGAAAAATCTCGACCGCGTCAATGGGGAGTCTTGGTCAAGTGGCCTGACGGGGACACCGTGAGACCAGTGGCCAAAGCCGAGCGGTCGACCGAAGTGAACGGCCGACAACTCGGGGAGAGGGATCTTTCCCGCTCCCAAGAGCGTCGACGGTGAGACTTACCCTTGTCTCTCTTTTTGGACCGAGAAAACGGTCCAGCAGAAGTTGGTCCCTCACCTTTAGTAGAGAGGGTCAGACAAAGCTCCTTAAAAGAAGCTGAATAAGAGGCACCGAGAGAGAGCGGGACAAATGCCGCGGCCGAGGTAGAAGTGGCCCGCGCCGCCTCCTCTTCGAGGGCGATCATCTGCTCGAGCTGATCCGCCGAGCCCGCCGCCATGGACACCGCCGACCGGGCCTCTTTGACTTCACAAGGAGAACGCTTCTCGACGCCTAGTTGTAAACGGGCAGTGGCCACCGAGGATGTAGGCGAAAGGAAGAGCACAGGTCGCAGGCCTGCGGGACGTGCTCCAGGCCTAGACAGTAGACGCACATGGAGTGTGGGTCCGTCCGAGACATCTTCTGCCCGCAAGGGCATCTCCGGAAACCGTGAGTCGATCTGTCCATCGCAGCCGCGAGGAGAAGACCGAAGTCTTTTTAGCAAAAAACTTTTAAATTCGAAAATTCGAAGAATTAGGAACCAGTCTTATACGCAGAGCGTTAAGGAGGGAACCTGAGCTTCCAAGCGGTAAGAAAGGTCTGGCGTCATGGGGCGGAGCCGAGAGTTTTACCACCCGGGTGGGTGGGAAGAGCCAGCTTGAAGACCTTCCGGCAAGATTTAAAGCGGCAAGGATACCTGCCAGACAGTGTGGATGAACAACATATCCATGTCCCTAGAAAGGAAAATTAAAGAGGGCACTGTAGCATAGTCACGAAAGGGAAGGGGGGATGCCCATAGGTGGCCAACCTTATGGACTAGAAATTGTAAAGGACAGATTAGAGTAAGAAATAGAAGAACTGTTGCAACAGATGTAAGAAAAGGTTGGTCCTCAAGAGTGGCAGGAGCTCCCTGTCACAGGGGTTACCCAGGATGGGTTGGTCCAAAGCTAGTAAAGGTTTGGTTTTAAGGAGTCTATGGGGGTTGTATACTCACTAACAGGGAGATGCCTATTGGGGTTTGCCTTAGGGATAGGCAATTGGGAATAACGGATGTAAATAAGGGCTCTAATGTTAACTTTGACTTGGTGACATAAGTAGAGTTTCATTTATTGCCACTGGAGGACATAGACATGTGGTAGCATAGTGGGGGTCAGCGTGTTTCCACCTTAAGAATTTCCCAGCATGCAGGGCTAGATGGTAGAGATGGAAATTGGGGAGCTGAAGGCCCCTTGTGACTTATGGGAAGTAAGTTTATGGTAGGCCCTGCATGGGATCTTAATGCACCAGAGGAAAGAAGTTAGTATTGTTTTCAGTTTATTAAACTATTGGCTGGGTATGAATAGGCTGGTCATCCCCAATGGGTATAGCAGTCTAGGTAGAATATTCATTTTAATGTTCCCATAATGTCAAGGGTAGGGCAGTCTCTCTATTTAAGTCGCATTTAATTGCTGTTAGGAGTACACCTAGGTTTTGAGAAAATAACTTTGTTCTGCTGGTGGCTACTTGAATGCCCAACTGTTTGAGGGTGGTTGGAGTCCACATGCCTCCCTACTATAGGACTAGAGTCAGGATTCAGAGTTTAAGATTTCTTAGCTGAAAGTCTACATAGCATACTGACTTGTTGTATTTTAATCCAGTACAGATACCATTTTAAATTTCTCCCTTAGTTGCCCCCCACACACACACTGTTTTACAAATCTCAGTTACAGAGCTGGTGCGTATCTGTCTGCTTCTTGACCCATTATTTGTCCCTCTTTTAGTAAATTGCAGCTGTTTTGTCTCTGTGCTAAACTCGTTTCATTCCCACCCCTTTGCAGGGCTATAAATCCCTGTTCTGTCCCTTTTCCAACAGGCATTCTTGTAGCCCACTCGGCTACCTACAGCACCCACGGTTCGCCTCCTGCACGCCTGGACACCACTCTGTGCCTCTCTCAGCGCCAAGGAGCCTGCTGCCACCAGCCCCCTGGAATCAAGCATCAGGTATAGCCTATACACAGCTCCAGCCTCACTGGCTGCTGCTCCGGCTGCCAATTGTTTTGCCCACCTCCCCTGCCCCTCACAGGCCACCCTTAAATACACTTAAGCTCCTCCTTCCCCTACCCCATCCTGCCCCACTGGCTCCCAGTACTAGTGCTCTGAGCTTAAAGCTTTCCGTCTCCCCACCCCTTTGCTGATCCTACCCTCCTCTTAAAGGCATCTTCACTATAAGAGACTTTCTTCTTAAAGCCCTGCTCTCTGTTTCCCTGGCTGTGGTTTTACAGCTTTATATAGTACTGTTTCATTAGCTATTGTAATAAATTCGAAAGATGGCTTCCGCAGCCCCCCCTCTCCTCAATGGCTACATCCTCCTTCTGAAAGTGGAGTCAATTTTTGACCCCAGGAAAGACTCATCCTGCCCAAATACTCCTACAGGACTGGAAATAAGCCCAATGGTGTCTACGGCCCAGTTAACTCCCTCAACAGGCAGTAATCCTTACAGATTTCCAACCCTTCACACCTCCTATTGCCCAACATTCTCTAAGCAGACCCCCTTTACCCTCTCTGCTAGGGTAGTATTATCTGCTCTGATCAACTTCCGTTGCCCACCAAACTCCCGCACCGCTGCCTTTGATAGTGTCCAAGGCAAGCAACCAAACAAGGGGGAAGGGGAAATTGTTTAACCAGGAAAAGCACACTAAGCCGGAGCTTGTTTCCAGGTGCGACTTGAGAACACAAGGAAGTTAAGTGACTTGCTCAGGGTCACAGTATGCAAGTGGAAGCTGTGGGATTCAAACCCAGGTCTGATCTACTGGATGTCACCAGATTTGCAGCTCAGAGCCTTAGATCACTGCGCTATACTGTCTCCAACAAACAAAGCCTTCCTAAGCAAGTTCAATTAAGGGCACTCCCAATCCCACCCCAGGGTGGAAGATCACAAATTCTCTCCGTCCAGGTTCAACTTGGATCTCAAGGAAAGTGTTTAACTATAATCTCTGTATACATACCCCCAAAACATCAAGGGGCTGGTTTCAAACTAGCACTTGATTATTTATCTAGTAAATCACCATCAATCTGAAATCATAATGTTAGGGGACTTTAACATAAATTGGTTATCCCCAGATGCTGCACCTAACCAGGATGCAACAGCGGCCACAGACATGGTCCAACTGTTCAATTCCCCACTTGTGTAAACTATCACACTGGTTCAAGTACTCTCATAGACTGGGTACTAACCAACTGGCCACAAAGAATAACTAGAACCACTGTGCTAGCCGACTCTCTCAGTGACCACTCGCCAGTCTTATGCTCCTGGACAAACAAGACCCTGAACCCCCCAAAAACAACCCCAGAATTATAAAAGCTGAACATCTTGCCTCACTAAAATCCTACCTCCACCAGCTAGACTGGGAGGGGGCCTACGCTGCCGCCAATGTGAATGCTGCTCTCGAGTGCTTTACTCGACAAGTTTAACTCGGCCTGCAACATCTCCTCTAAAAATGAGGAAAATCAAAGGAACCAGCAAATCATGGATCACACCACAGCTCCTTGAGCTCATGGGGGTCAAGGATAACCTGTGGCATAGGGCTAAGAGCCCTGGGTCCCCCTCTGACATAAGAAATACAAAGCAGTACGTAATAAGTGCACTCAAGCCATCCGCCTTGCAAAAAGATCTCACTTTAAAAGTGAACTGGACAACTCTTGGCATGACAGCTGCAGATTCTGGGACAATATAAAAAACCCTAACAGGTAGAGCAAGTAAATCACCACCATCACAAATAAACATTGAGGGTGTGATTACCCAGGACCCCAAAACTATCGCAGATGGCTTCAACAAGGCCTTCACAGACCTTAGTGGGGTCCTTCCTCCAGACTATCTCCGACCTGTACCTGGCTCCGCCATTAGTTGTACCAACATCCCTCCAACACAGACAGCACCTCCCTTCTACCTGAAGGTAATCTCTACAACTGAGGCAAAAAAAAAAAAATTACTTGGACAAAGTTGTCGGGAACACCAGATCCAGTGGGGGAGAAATCGCTTGATCTAAAGATTGTGGCTCTCACCCTGGATGTGTACTCGCCCCTCTAACCTGGATCATAAATCTCTCACTAACCACTGGCATTTTCCCTCAACGCTGGAAAGCTGCGGTGGTCACCCCAGTCTTTAGAAGCGGGGCCAGAACCTGCCTGGCAAACTACAGGCCAATCTCAATTCTGCCCCCCCCTTTCCAAGGCACTAGAGAGGATAGTATATGATCAGTTAGGTACATACCTTGATAAGTACAACCTTCAATGCCAGGGACAGCATAGCTTTCAGAAGGCACATAGTACTTCAACGGTATTACTTGAGTTTACCAGTGATACCAGACCAAAGTAACAGACCAGGGAGGGGCTGTGGATGTGGGGCCTACCTAGACTTTAGCAAGGCATTTGACACAGTCCCGCACAAAAGACTAATAATCAAGTTAGCCAGGCTGGGAGTGGGTTACAATGTGGTAGCCTGGGTAGCAAACTGGCTGCACAACAGGACAGAGAAGGTAATAGTGAATGGAACACATTCCGAAGAAAGGGGGGTTACTAGTGGAGTACCTCAGGGCTCAGTACTGGGTCCAGTCCTCTGTAACATCTTTATAGGTGACATTGCAGAGGGTCTGAAGGGAAAGGTATGCCTCTTTGCAGATGACTCAAAGATCTGTAACAGAGTTGATACACAAGGTGGGGTAGAAAGGATGAGAAGGGAATTGTCAAGGTTGGAGGAATGGTCAGACATATGGCAACTTAGATTCAATGCAAAGAAGTGCAAAGTAATGCATCTGGGAAACAAAAACCCAGGAGAAGAGTACACAATAGCAGGGGGAGGTACTAACAACAACAAAAATGGAAAGGGACTTGGGGGTAGTCATATCAAATGATTTAAAGGTGGGTAAGAAAAAAAATTACTCACCTTAGTAATGTTGTTTCTTCTAATGGAGTCGTGCTGTATTCTCACTACTGCTGTGATCTCCAACCCTTGAACTGCCCTGGAGAACAAAGAGTTAACTTTCCATGCAAGGCATGGAACGCTGAGCTCGAGCTTGGTTGAAGCCTCTGTCTGCTGTTGTTTGAACCCCAACCGTCAGATCTTTACAAGCTATACTCACTGGGAGTTCTGTGTGGAAACTGTAAACTCACACTAGCCAACTGGCAACTAAATTTGATAAAAAGGGTTTTTTCGGTTTCAAAGCAAAGACTCAAGTCAGGAAACCCAAAAAACAAAACACAACACACACCCAAAATAAAGGAGGGTGAGAAGGGCACCTCTAGGTGCCAACACTGCTCCTGCCCACCCACATCCCAAAACCAGGTTCTGAGAGGGGAGGTCAGAATACAGCAAGACTCCATTAGAAGAAACAACATTACTAAGGTGAGTAATTTTTTTCTTCAAACATGAAGTCTTGCTGTATTCTGACTATTGCAGAATACCAAGCAGTACCTCCATGGAGGAGGGGACAGAACCTACTTTGGCAATAGGCTCTGAAGTGCTGCTGTGCCAAACTGAGCATCACTCCTAGCCTGGATATCCAGAGACTAATGCTTGGTGAAAGTATGGACTGTTTTCCAGGTGGCTGCTTGACAAATCTCTAAGATATGAATATCCCTGGCAGCAGCCAGGGAAACAGCTGTACCTCTAGTAGAGTGAGTCCTCAGGCCTGAGGTTGGGATTCTACCCAATTTTTCGTAGCAGAGTTGTATACAAGAGACAATCCACCTGGCAATAGATCTTTTAGTGGCAGGTTTTCCCTTACTGACCTCTCCATAAGTGAGGAACAACTGGACGGAGTCAAACCTGTGACCCTAGGTGCGCTCTATATAGTAGCTAAGGGCCCTTTTTTTACATCCAGGCTGTGCAGCCTCCTCTCTCTAGAGGAGGAATGGTCAGTGAAGAAAACAGGAAGAGACACAGACTGATTAAGGTGGTAATCTGAAACCACCTTAGGCAGAAACTTCCTGTTAGTTCTTAGGACCACTTTATCTCTATGGAAAGAGATGAAATCAGGCTCCACTGACAGGGCTTGCAATTCACTGATGCACCTGGCAGAGGTAATGGCTACCAAAAACACAGTTTTCCAAGTTAAGTACTTAAGCTCTGCAGAGGACAAAGGCTCAAAAGGGGGGTTGCATAAGCTGAGCAATGCAAACATTAAGGTCCCAAGCAGGAGCAGGGTCCCTGAAGGGAGGATTGGTGTGCAACAGTCCCTTGAAGAATTTGCAAAATACAGGATGGGCTGAAAGAGAAGAGGGCTTGCCTACTGACAAAAAAGCAGAAACAGCTGCCAAATGTACTTTGAGTGTAGCTGGTCTGAGTCCCAAGCCATTGAGATGAACCATATAGTCCAGGACTATAGGCAACCCAGCAGATTCTGGAGAAATATGCTTACCAGAGCACCAAATAGTGAACCTTTTCCATTTGGAGTTGTAAGTCTTTCTGGTGGAAGGCTTTCGAGAAGCCTTTAGAATATCCAGGACACCTTGAGAGAGGTGCAGATCAGCAAACTCTAACTCTTCGAGAGCCAGGCCTTGAGATTGAGAGATTTGAGATTCGGGTACCAAACCCTCCCCTGAGAGGATGTCAACAGGTTGTAATTCCTGGGAAGAGACAGGGGAAGGTGGACTGTTAAGGACAGCAACAGTGGGTACCAGGGCTGTCTGGTCCAGTCTGGAGTGATCAGAATCACTGTGCAGGGTTGAGACCTGATCTTGACTAGTACCTTGAAGAGGAGAGGGAAGGGGGGGGAGCATACAGGAACTTCCCTTCCCAATTGAGTACCAGAGCATCCAGGGGGACTGAGCCCAATACTAGGGGTCTGCAGCAAAAGAGAGGAAGTTGGTGATTTTCTGGGGCTGCAAAAAGATCTATCTGTGGAGTGCCCCATCTTGAGAAAATCACCTTCAAAACTAGGGGATCCAGGGACCATTCGTGGTGGCCCTGAGATATCCTGCTGAGAGCATCTGCCAGGACACTGTCCTTCCCTGGAAGGTGAACTGCTGTGAGATAAGTTTGCAGGGAATAGGCCAGAGACCACAACTTCATTGCTTCTGTGCACAAGGCCGTAGACCGAGTGCCCCTTGCTTGCTGATGTACCACATTGTGGTGGTACTATCTGTACTGATCTGGACTACTTTGTTCTGAACAGACCTGGAAAAAGCTTGTAGTGCCAGAAACACTGCTCTGAGTTCCAAGAGACTGATGTGAAGCAGAGATTCTTGAGGTGACCACAGCCCTTGGGCGGTAAGATCACCCAAGTGGACTCCCCAGCCCAAGAGGGAGGCGTCTGTGGTGAGGATTAGAGAAGGAGACTGAGTGACAAAAGGAACTCCTTGCCTTAAATTGTCCCGATCCTGCCACCATTGCAACGCCTGGATCAGGGTTCGAGACACTGGGACTAGTTTGGTCAGGGAATCCCTTCTCTGGGACCAGAAGGTTCTCAAGTGAAACTGAATGTCCCTCATCTGAAATCTTGCACCCTGGACCACTGCTGTAGAGGCTGCCATGTGGCCCAGGAGCTGCAAGAAGTGCCTTGCTGGTCGAGACACCTGAAGGTTGAAAGAAGAGGCCAGTTCTATTAGTGTCCTTGCCCTGTCCAGGGGAAGGAAAGCCTTTGCTCTTATTGTATCCAGCTCCGCCCCTATAAAGGCGAGGAGCTGCACTGGCTCTAGAACTGACTTTGGAAGGTTTAGGAGGAACCCTAAGAAAGTGAGCAGTTGCTGAGTTATCTGAAGATGTGACTTGACTTGGTCTGGAGACTAACCTACTATGAGCCAGTCTTCCAGGTATGGAAAGATGGAGATCTTTTTTCTCCTTAGGAAAGCAACCACTACTGCCAGGCACTTTGTGAACACCCTTGGGGCTGATGTTAGGCCAAAGGGCATTGCTCTGAATTGATAGTTGCCTGAGGGCAACTCGAACCTGAGGTTCTTTCTGTGGGAGCACCTGATGGGAATGTGAAAGTAGGCATCCTTGAGATCCAGGGAGGCTAGCCAGTCCCCTAGCCTTAGAGAGGGCAGCATTTTTCCCCAGAGTCACTATTTTGAATTTTGGCTTTAAAAGGTGCTTGTTTAGGTATCTCAGATCCAGGATGGGCCGCCTTTCTCCTGTCTTTTTGGGGGTTAGGAAGTACCTGGGGTACAATCATTTGTCCCTGTGTAGGGTAGGAACCCTTTCTATGGCTCTGAGAGCCAAGAGGGTAGAAACCTCTGCCTCTAGGGCAAGGGCCTCTGAAGGATTTGCAGGTGGAAAGGATCTGGTTCTCATTTGGGGAAATTTTTTGAAGCTGAGAACCAGTCCCTGGCTTACTACTTCCAAGACCCACTTGTCTGATGTTAAAGACTTCCAGTCCTGGACAAAGTAAGCCAGCCTGCCCCCTACAGGTAGTGGAGAATCGGCCTGGGCAGACCCATCAGGGTGTCTGCTTGGCAGGGGCTTTAGGCTGAGGGTTGGAAGCAGGCCTGCTCATACCCCGTCTGCCTCTCCCTCTAAAGAACCCCCTCTGAGCAAAAGCAGAAGAGGAGGCCTGGGCTTGGTAAAAAGGCCTATGAAAAGGCCTGCCCCTGCCCCTGGAATGCTGCCTCTGAGGAGTGGCTTGCCTTTCTTGGCCTGAGCACTCCTGTAGGTGGTCCTGTACTCGTCCATCTTCTTCATGTAATTCTCTGTCCGCTCCCCAAACAGAGAATTACCAATGACAGGAAAATCCATGGCCTTAGCCTGGGTATCCTGTGATAGGCTAGTACATCTGAGCCAAGCCATCCTCCGAAGGGCCACAGATGTAGCCATGACTCTAGATGAAACATCACTGGAGTCCAGAGCAGCATGAAATTGCACCTTGGATGCCTCAATCCCATCTGCAGCCACCCGCTCCAGCTCCTTGGCCAGCTGGTCAGGGGCCTGTTTAGCTAGAGCCATCACAGTGTCCCACCTGGACTTCTGGTATCTAGCTGTGTAGGCCATATAGTTAGCCTGCCCGAGTCCCAAAGATGCTGCCATGTACTGTTTCTTTGCCATGGCATCAATTCTCCTGTAGTCCTTGTCTGGGGGGTGTGAAGCCAAGGGAATAATTTGCCTTATCACAGGCAGCAGCCTGCACTACCCCAACATGGCTGCATTGCTGGGAAAGGAACTCCCAGTCTGACCCTGAAAGAGTATACCTCTTGTCCATTCTTCTGTCCACAGGAGATATGGAATTAGGAGTTTTTAAAATTTTAAATGTCTGTTTCCCAAAAGATTTATGGAGGGGAATAGACAATGTCCTGGACTGTGGGATGTCCATCATCTCAACAAAATCAGGCTCCTCCTGATCCTCTACTGCTTCTTCCATAGGAAGCTGGAGGGTTTCAGCCACTTTTTTGTAAAACATAAAGTGGGAAGGGGATTCAGAAAACCTAGGAGGAGAAACACCTGAAGGTCTCTCTGGGGAGATGTCCGGGTCAATAATAGTCCCCCTCCCCCTCCTCCTCCCCCTCCTCCTCCTCATAAAATTCTTCTAAAGTATAATCCGGAACTGGGGGAACCGACCGAACCGAGCCCCTACCCGATGGTGCCGGTTCGGCCGGAACCAAAGTTAGCGACTGAACTATCCTTATCACTTTGGCTATCTCGACAGCGGTTGGAGAAAGAACTTGTGGATCCGAACTGGATGATTCATCTCTTTTTCTTTTAACCGGAACCGACTCCTCAAAATCAGTTTTCTTTTTGCCCGAAGAAGTTTCGTCCTGGTCAGAGGGCACTCCTTCTGGTTCGGTTGGAACCAAACCGGGCTGGCCTTCCAGGTCAGCTGACTTCTCGGCCTCCCTTTCCCTCAGTCTACCTACTCTCTTATCCAGGGTAGCTTTGGGAAAACTTTTACAAATTTGGCAGTCTGCACTGAGGTGGTCAAACCCCAGACAATAAAACACAGGTGGTGTGGGGTCAGCCTTAGCTAAGGCTCTCCACACACACTACAGTGCTGAAACCCAGTGGACCCGGTTTTTTTCTTGGGTTTCTCAGACATGGCCAATCCTAACCAAAACTTACCCTTTTTTCTGCAATCCGCCAGGCAAGACACCCCTATCGGTTCCTGACCGTGTTACGGGTCTTGGAAAAAAAAAAACGTAATGAAATCCGTTTTTTTCAGAACCGATACGGACCGGTTACCACACTCTAATAAAGACAAAAGTTTGTTGACACAAACCTGATCGGTTCAAACCGAACTGATCCAATGTTTACAAGTTCCACACAGAAAACTAATATAGAAAACGTATCTAGTACTCACGGTACCACAGACAGAGACTTAAACCGACAGGTTAGAAGCAGAAATTCAGTTGAAACCGAGCGAAAAACGACACTTCAACTGATTTTTTTGAACCGAGCGAAGGAGAAATCTCCAGAGAGACTGTTCAGTGAGGCGGAGTAAAGAATCTGACGGTTGGGGTTCAAACAACAGCAGACAGAGGCTTCAACCGAGCGCGAGCTCAGCGTTCCATGCGTTGCATGGAAAGTTAACTCTTTGTTCTCCAGGGCAGTTCAAGGGTTGGAGATCACTGCAATAGTCAGAATACAGCAAGACTTCATGTTGTTTGAAGCAATGTGAGAAGTCAGTAAGGAGAGCCAGGGGGATACTGGGATACATAGGAAGGGGCATCACAAGCAGAAAAAGGGAAGTGGTTATCCCTCTGTACAGACAGTTGGTGAGACCCCATCTGGAATACTGTGTGCAGTTTTGGAGACCCCATCTACGCAAGGACATAGACAGAATGGAAGCAGTCCAGACGAGGGCAACTAAAATGGTGTAGGGTCTGCATCAGAAACCATAGAAACTTTCAAGTACCTCAAGGGAACTAAAGTCCAGGAGGGTAGCATCTTTCAGAAAAAGGGATGTGTAAGAACAAGGGGGCACAATTTAAAGATAGAGGGGGGACAGCTCAGGGGTAATGTGAGGAAATATTTTTTCACAGAGAGAGTGGTGGATGCATGGAACTGCCTTCCTGGAGAGGTCATTAGATCTAAAACAGTGGGGGAATTCAAACGTGCATGGGACAGACATAAGGCGATTGTAGTGGGGGGTTGCAGGAAGTAGGCTGTTGGTTAACTAGAATCTGCAGCTTATCCAATAGGAAGGGAAATGGGCAGACTGGGTCGGCCAAGTGGTCCTTATCTGCAGTCAAAGTCTATGTTTCTATATCCATGAAGCACTTGACCGTGGGCTCTTGGTGGGGGCCACTTTAATTGACCTCACCAAGGCCTTCGACACAGTCAACCACGGCTTGCTTCTCACACAACTCTCTAACATTAGTTCTCTCTCCCTCCCTCTCTCTCTCTCTCTCTCTCTCCCAGAGTTACCTCTCTAACAGGACCCAGCAGGTCAAGATTATTGACGTTCTATCCGACCATCAGCATGTCAACACAGGGGTGCCCCAAGGTTCCATTTTGGACCCCCTGCTGTTCAGCCTGCTTCTAAATGAACTCCTCAAAGTCTGCCAGAATAAGATCCTTCTATATGCAGATGATGCTGTTCTCTACACGTGTCACTCTACTCAGGAAGAGCTGGAAAAAGGTATGCAAGACAACTTTACTGCTGTGGAAAAATGGTTCCTTCACACTAAGCTTTTGCTCAACTACACTAAGACTAAAACAATGTTTGCCTCCCATCAAAACCGTCATAAGTCACATCACCTCAATATCTACAACAAGTTCGATACACTCGAAATGGTCACCACCTTTAAGTACCTTGGTGTGTACCTTGACAGCTCTCTCTCTCCTACAGCCAGTACATAGACCATGTTGCCAAGGCAGCTAGTGCCAAACTAGGTCAGCTCTACCGGAACAGGGAGTGCCTCACTGAAAGTGCCACCAAGCTTGCAGTTAACAGCTCCATGCTCTCTATCATAGATTATGGACTGGTAGTCTACGGAGCAAGTACCGATACAGCAATTAGGCAAATCAAGATTATCTCGAACAAAGCCTGCAGACTAGTCCTGGGTGTGGACTGTTTAACTCACACTTGTGAACTATACTCAAGCACTGGTTGGTTAAACCTGAATAGCAGAATTCAGTACCAAGTCTATTAGCTAAAAAAATCCAACCTAGATCTTACTCCTCCTGGAGTGAGGCAACTGCTAAGAAACTCCACTTCCTTCAGACTAACTAGGGGGTCGAGTAAAGCTGCCTTCTTTATCCCATTCCGCCGGACCTCACTAGGGCAACGGTCCTTCGAATACAGGGCCCCCTGCTGGCTAAATTCCCTTAAGTCTGAGCTGACTGAGGAAATGAAATTACGTCCATTTAAGACCAAGTTGCTGCAGTACCTGGCTATTCTTAGTAACTGCGACTGCGTCACCTGTGCATAATCCTATTGTTATCGATAGCTTATCTGTCCTGCATAGCACCCATACCCCCCCTTCCTCCCTTGCCTGGCATGAACCCACTGAACACTTACTCCCATGTCCCCTCTTTATCCCCCCCGCCTGCCTGCTTTTGCTTCACAAATGTTAATCCCCAATTTTCCTCCCTCTCCCCAGTTCCCCTCATCTCACCCCCACTTTAAAACTTTTTCCCTTATCCCGCCTCCCCAACATTACCCAGCCCTGCCCTATCACTCATTTACGTAACCCTGGGTAGATTCCTATCCAATCCCACCCTCTGACTACTCAACCCCTTATTCTGTCACCCCTTTGTCTCTGCCCCACCTTCCCTGCTCTCATCTATTCTGTCCTCCTCCTTTGGGCACCACCACTTCTGACCCTCCATAACTCTACCTGCACGCTCTTAAGCTCTGCTACCACTATAAATTGCTTGTCCACCTTATGTATGCTCTTAGTACTGTTGCAATAAAGCCGACTTCTACCTGCTGTATTTTAACTATACTTGTTTGAATCTGTATCTGTATGTACCATAATGTACTTGCCTGCTGTATATACCCCTATCTGTTTTGTAATGTCTATGTACCTTGTCTGTTGCCTTATGACATGGAACCTTTGTAAATGAGCTTTTAGCTCAAAGGTGTCATCCGAGATTCCAAATAAATAAATAAATGACAAGCCAGTGGCTGAGGGGCACAATACATGTTTTTTTCTAGGTTAAGTTTACATACATACCTGCAAGAATTTGGGCAGTTAAGTGCTGCAGGGACAGAAAGAGAGGGGTTCACAGAAAGGATGGGGGGTAGTTACTATATCGGACAGACTAGACGGATCTTACGGTCAGTCCCCTTCTGCTGTCAATTTCTGTTTCTATGTATCTATGGAGGGGTCCTCTAGATGTAGGGGGATGTCATCCACATACGTGGAAATTTTATATCTGTGGTAGCCAGCTTGAATTCCTTTGATCTCATCATCCAAAAAGGATTCATCTAGTCAGAGGCTCCAAATAAAGATTAAATAGGTGAGGGGAAAGGGGGCATCCTTGTTACATCCCTCTACAGAGACGAAGCGAGGTAAAACTGATTCCATTACATCTCTAATAGAAGCCGACAGGTAAGAATATTAAAGGAATAATGCCCGACAGGGTGTGTGTCGTGCTGGGATAATGCCACGCCTGGGTTGGGCCTCAAGGCCGCAGGTCGAAAAAGGTCCAATGCCCCAGGCGTAGCGTTATCCCAAACGACACACACCCAGGAGTGCATTATTCCTATTATACAATGGCTTGTTGTTTTACAGAATAAAAAAATAATTTTAAAGATGTTTTTGTGTGGAAAAATATATATAAATTGTTTGTTTTTTTTAAGAGAAGATGAAACAATGAAAAGCTCAATCAAATGCTCATCTACATGGGTTCACAGTGCTGAGACTAGACCTGTGGTGTCGTGCTGGGATACGCCATGGGTCCAGCCCCAAACTGACCAATCACAGTCCAAGATTCTTTCTTGATATTGTATAATGCAGTTTAAATCAGTCTATGAAAGCGGCAGGAAAGCCAAACTGTTGTAGTATGAGGTAACAGAAAGACCAGGAAACTCTGTCAAAGGCTTTCTCCGCATCCAGGGGCATCAGTATGGCCGGTTATTCAGAATCCCTGTATGTGGAGATTAGGTGGAAAAGTTTATGCAAGAGGTTAGAGGAGAGACAGCCCTGCATGAAGCCACTTGTTCAGAACTAATTAAGGAGTTCCAAACCACACGTACTCTCGCTGCCAGAACTTCAGCCAGTAGCTTGATACCTGTGTTAAGAAGGGAGACTGGGCAGTAATTAGATATGAACTCCTGATCTTTACCAGGTTTGGGTAACAGGGTAATAATGGCAATTTGCAAGAGAAATACTGCACTCCAAAAGAAACTCCAGAAGGCAAGAAATGCAGATAAAACTTTTATTGTGGCAGCAGCTCTAGATTAGCTGACCAGAGCCCTAGCCCTGGCGCTACAACCCTATCTGGGTCTTTGTCAGGAGGCAGATCCGCACCCCGACGAAGACTCGGATAGGGCTGAAGCTCCTGGGCTAGGACTCTGGTCGGCTAGTCTGGAGCTGCTGCCACAATAAAAGTTTTAACTGCATTTCCTGCCTACCAGTTTCTTTGGAGTGCAGTATGTCTCTTGCATGTTCGAATATTGGGCTGGCTGCCCTCTACTAGCACCACTCCTGCCTCTCCAGTGCATGACTGGTTTCTGTGTAATAAGGGCAGTTTGCAGGGAGGGGTCTAAAGAATGATTTTCCTGTGCCAAATTAAATAAGGTAGTCAAAAGGTCAATAAAAAGCTGGGCTAATGCTTTGATAAAAATCAGGGAACAGTTCATCTGGGCCTGGTGCTTTGTCAAGTGGTAATTCAGATATGGCCTACAAAACCTTCCCAGGGGAGATGTTGGCCCCCAACTTTTCCACACTATCTGGGGGAAGTTTAGGTAGACTGGCTGCATCTAACAACTGCTGGATACTAGTCTCCGGCACAGGAGGTTCCACAGAATACAGATTTTGGTAGTTGTGAGAGAGGAAATACTCCCTCCAATTTTTTTTTGCTTTTCCTCTATTCTAAGAATGTCAATGGGTTGGGAATGTACTGCTGCTTGTCTTTGTCTTATTGCTTATATGTTTGTTCGTTGGGCTGGCCACCCATTTTGTTAAAATGTATGTTTGTCTGTCATTTGTATCTATGACTTTTTCCCAATGCATAAAATCACTATTGTCCATCCTTCTAGTAAAGGAAAAGCGGTATACTGCTGATGTCAGGATTATATATGTCCTGTAAAAATAATATTCGTTTTGATGTTTATAAGCATGATAGGACTTTTTTTGTCCTGAAATGATGGGTTCCGTTATAATGGAGAGTCCTCAGATATAGATACAGTCGTGTGGAACAAGGTTTCATTAATAAAAGAGAAATGGTTATAAGTTATAATAAAATAAAGTATCTTAAACATATAGAAAAGACCTGTTGTGTAAAACGGCAGGTCTCTGTCTCTTTAAGAAGCCCTTTGTATATAGTTTGTATGCCATTTTATAAAAGTGCTGTTTTTAAGTAATAATTCAGCCCTGTGGCATTAAAACTACCCCAAAACCCCTTTTCTGGTAGAGCGCCTACAAATGCGGCGTCTCGTTTGGTGCTGCACTCCCTCTTGGCATTGCGATCACCGGTAAAAGTACCGCACGTACGTTCGTGAAGGCGTTTTGCCTTCAAATAAACCCTCACTGTGGCGTTTTGCCATATTTCCAGTCAGTCCTGCATACACATACCCAGGAGAGTTAAAATTCACTGTTGAATGCGGTTTTCTTTATGTTCTGAGGATCGCGGGCACTGTGGTTCTGCTGGTGTTCCTAGCAGCTCTGTGGGTCTCTTCCCTCTGCAGCAACTCCCTTAGGAGCTGGCCGGCCCTGAGTCTGGTAGCTTTATAGTGCCTTAAAGGGGCAGTCCCTTCTCCAATTAGCTCATCTTCTCAAACTTCTCTTAAAAGGGCTATATTTCATTTTGCTACTTTAGAAAATAGCGTCATATCAATGTAAAAGTATTATAATGTTGAAAGAAAATTAGATATTTTGTAAATAAAGGAATAATATTCTAGAAAGGGTTCAGGGGAGGAGTTGAATGATCACATGACCCCGATCTCTATAAAAAGCTGAAAGTTTAAGCTTGAGTCAGATTAGTTGGTTCCAGAGAGCAGACCTGGACATGCTGCTGTAAGCATCCTAGACAGCTAGTACCTTCTAGCCTATGGATATTTATTTGTTTTTGTTTGCCTTTTCTTAATTTTGTCGTATCCAGTTCACTTTTATGTTTATGTTTATTGATCCTGAATAAATATTTTGAAGTTTTCCTACTGCAAAAACACCTCTATGGTCCTTCATTACCCACAGCCTGCGACAGATGGTGTCAATAGTGGGATGCTGTGGTGGAATTTGAGCACTGATTCCAGTACCTGAATGCAAGAGGAGGAGGTGGTCTGGAGTGGTACAGCCACACAGTCCCGAGTTCGGAGGTTACAACTACCTTTATTAACTGGAGTAGAACCTGTTGTAAGATGGAAGATAACACTAAGAGGAGGAGAAATGGAAGACAAGAAGCCTGTGAAGGGGGCCCAAGCAGCTGATCCTGAGGTGGAGGAACCCCCCGAAGATATGAGGGAATTATTACGCTGGTTTTGTGCTCGTCAAATGGAGATGGAGAGAGAGAAAACCAAGCCAGGTGGGCAGATACCCTGAGAGTGATTCAGACCTTAGGTACTGCCAGGCCCACTGCTACACCAGGGACCGTACAGAAGGACATTAAATTGGTTCAACTCGCTAGCTCGGATGATATTGAGGCATTTTTAATGACTTTTGAGAGAGAGTAGCAACCGCTTGTGCTTGGCCCAGGGACCAATGGGTCACACAGTTAGCCCCTTATTTAACTGGAAAGGCGCAGCTGGCGTATAGCCATGTTGAAACAGCACATATCAATGACTCTGACCAGGTGAAACAGGCCATCCTGAAGAGGTATGATATTAGTACAGAAACCTATAGACAGCGATTTAGAGCCTTTAAATTTCATTCTACGGATAATCCTCAAGATGTGCACACACAATTAAAAGACCTGTGCATGAAATGGTTGCAGCCAAATACTCGGATAGTAACTCAAATATTGGAAGTCATTGTATTAGAACAATTTATAAATATACTTCCTCAGGACGTGCAGCTGTGGGTGAAGAAGCACCGCCAAGATACAGCAGAAGTAGCTATAAGACTGGCCGAAGACTATATAACCGCTGGCCCTCATAGAACACGACCTATCAGAAGTGTTTGGACACCTCAATCCATGGTAAGACCATTTTCACATATGTCTATACCCAGTACCACAGACAGTAATACCACAGAGAACAAAACAAGTACTAGGCCTGTGAAGGGATATAAGCCAGAGATTGTATGCCATAAATGTAACGTCAAAGGACATATAGCAAGATTTTGCCCTAAAAAGACACTAGAGGATGTCCATCTGGCTTTAGCTAATTGGGGTCATTATATAAGACCAGTGAGAATTGGAGAGAAAGTGGTAACAGGACTTATAGACTCTGGCAGTAAGCAAACATTGGTAGACGCTTCAGTCCTAGATACTAATCTAAAACCCAGGGAGTCTACGACTGGTGTTATATGCGTCCATGGAGATGTGCATCATTATCCCTTAAAAGAGACAATTGTACAGGAGGATGGACACAGTCAGAAGATGAAAGTGGGGGTGGTCCCCCATCTCCCTGTCCCAGTTATTACTGGCCACAATATTGTGAACTTTGAAACTTTGCTATAACAGCTAATATTTCTGCTATGACAACTAGAGCACAGGCCAAGAGTGAAGGAACATTGGGACACACTTATCCTTTTGAGGAAGATTTGTTTGATGTTGCTGGAAAAGACAGGAAACCGAAGAGTCAGAAATGAAAAGAAAAACAACTTTGGACTAATAATAATAAAAGAGCAGGACTCTAAGGCTAATCTAGATCTACCTGTTAAGATGTACAGTGCAGAGTTTAAAGAAGCACAAAACACAGATGAGTCACTAAAACCTTTTTTTTTTTCCACAGGTGGAACAAAATGATAAAACAAATGGGCCTGTTTTTAAAATCATAAATGGGTTGTTATACCATGTTTGTACTAATAACCAAACTGGGGAAGTGATAGAGCTGTTAATGGTGCCCCAACTGTTTAGAACCCAACTACTAGGTATTGCCCATGATATACCCATGGCGGGGCACTTGGGACGGGACCGAACATTAAGTCGACTTCTATATAGATTCTACTGGCCAGGTACACATGAGCAGGTGAATGAATACTATAAAAGCTGTGAAGCCTGCCAAAAAGTAGCTAAACTGGGACGTCAAGATAAGGTCCCTTTACAGCCCTTGCCATTAGTAAAAACACCATTCGAAAGGATAGCGATGGACATAGTAGGCCCCTTGCCCAAAAGTTCAAAAGGCAATAGGTTTATACTAGTAGTTGTGGATTATGCTACCAAATACCCTGAGGCCATACCTTTACTAACAGTCACAGCCCAAAGGATAGCTGACGAGTTGGTAAAGATCTTTAGCAGGGTGGGCATACCCAAGGAAATCCTAACAGATCGGGGTACCAATTTTCACTCAGCTTTACTTAAGCGACTATATCAAGCCTTAGGAACAGAGGCTCTATTTACAACACCCTACCATCCACAAACCGATGGACTGGTAGTACGTTTTAATCAGACCCTCAAACAAATGTTAAAAAAATTTATGATAGATGAAGGCAGAAAATGGGACACTTACCTCCCCTATCTGATGTTTGCTTATAGGGAGGTTCCCCAGGCATCTACTGGATTTCTCACTTTGAACTTTTATTTGGACATAACCCAAGAGGGCCTTTAGACGTCATTAAAGAAGAGTGGGAGGATTCTAAATATACAAAAGAGACAAGCTGAAAGCTTGTTTGCGGGTGCAACCTGGGAGCACGGGGAGGTTGGGTGGCTTGCTCGGGGTTGCGCGGTGTGTGGGTGGGGATTGTGGGATTCGGGCCCGGGTCTCCGGAATTGCAGCTCGGAGCCTTAAATAGCTGCACTATTCTGCCTCCCTAATATACATGCTACCCTGCTTTGCAGCCTCATTCCAAAAACGGACAAAGAGGACTGTTCGGGATTCCCTCAGCCTGTTACACATTTCATGTCCACCGCTACCTCAGCGGTGCCCTTGGCGAGAAAATACACGAGGCCAGTCCAGTGGACCCTAAAGGAATGCAAGTTACAACTCCTCCTCTGAACACAGTACAAGGAAAAACTAGTTTCACTCAAATGGTGGCCACAGGTGCTTCATTTGAGAAACTTTTTTTTTTGCTATTAAAATTTTTATTGTATTTTATCAAAGGACAGACATAAATAAACTACAACAAAGCAAAGTACATCTGCGACAGGCAGTAGTGTTTGGTGCTCACCAGAAATGAGCTGCCAGCTCGTAACAGAATAATCCAGTCTCCGCGGGTTGGTGTCACTCAGGTCCCTTCAGTGGTGGAGGAATCCATAAAAGTTGGAATGCAGGTTGCGAGGGGTAGGTTTGATGAGGACCATCAACATCAGAGCTTCCTCTAGCCACCCAGCTTCGACTCTCGCGAGTCTTCCTCAGGATGTGCTCTAGAATGCCAGGTCAGTTATTTAAGTACAGGCTGTTGATGGGTGTTCGTGTTTCCATGTCGACAACAGTATATGTGGGATCACCAAGTGCAATTGGGAAATATATGTTTTGGGGAAGAGGATGGATTCCGGGGGTGCCTGGTTTGCAAGTTTCTTGTTTTGATGCATTTATGTATTTGATAATTACGGTCTCTATAAATTGATAGTTTTGTGTAGATTGTGAAGCTTGAGAAAACATATTGTTTAATTTTCTATTTACTTTACTGATTTGTCTCACTGAAGCCTTAGTACATATGTACAAACCGCTTAGTGGCTGCTGTTAGCGCTCAGCTAAATGAAAATGTGCATGCATTATACTGTTATACATACTGTATGGAAATATCACATTTTGCTTTATGAAATTTTAAGAAACTCTATTTGACTAAGGCAAGAGGTGAAAAAAAACAGATCCGGGACAAGACGTCCTACCTAGACTTTAGAAAGGCATTTGACACAGTCCTGCACAAAAGATTAATAATCAAGCTAGCCAGCCTGGTAGTGGGTCACAGGGTGGTAGCCTGGGTAGCAAACTGGCTGCAAAACATGATACAGAAGGTAATAGTGAATGGAACACATTCCGAAGAAAAAGGGGGGGGGTCACTAGTGGAGTACCTCAGGGCTCAGTACTGGGTCCAGTCCTCTTTAACATCTTTATAGGTGACATCGCAGAGGGTCTGGAGGGAAAGGTATGCCTCTTTGCAAATGACACAAAGATCTATAACAGAGTTGATACACAAGGGGGGGTAGAAAGGACGAGAAGGGACTTGGCAAGGTTGGAGGAATGGTCAGACATATGGCAACTTAGAATCAATGTAAAGAAGTGCAAAGTAATGCACCTGGGATACAAAAACTCAGAAGAAGAGTACACAGTAGCAGAGGAGGTACTAACAACAACAAAAATGGAAAGGGACCTGCGAGGTAGTCATATCAGATGATCTAAAGGTTGGTAAGCAATGTGAGAATTCAGTAAGGAGAGCCAGAGGGATACTGGGATGCATAGGAAGAGGCATCACAAGTAGAAAAAGGGAAGTGGTTATCCCTCTGTACAGACAGTTGGTGAGACCCCATCTGGAGTACCGTGAGCAGTTTTGGAGACCTCATCTACGCAAGGACATAGACAGGATGGAAGCAGTCCAGAGGAGGGCAACTAAAATGGTGCAGGGTCTGCATCAGAAACCATATGAAGAGAGACTGAGAGAGCTTAATATGTATACCCTTGATGAAAGGAGGGTCGGGGGGACATGATAGAAATGTTCAAGTACCTGAAGGGAATCAACAAAGTCCAGGAGGGTAGCATCTTTCAGAAAAAGAGATTGTAAGAACAAGGGGGCACAATTTAAAGATAGAGGGGGGATGGCTCAAAGGTAATGTGAGGAAATTTTTTTTCAGGGAGAGAGTGGTGGATGCATGGAACCGCCTTCCTGGGGAGGTTGTTGGGTCTAAAACAGTGGGGGAATTCAAACATGCATGGGACAGACATAAGGCAGTTGTAGTTGGGGGTGGCAGGAAGTAGGCTGTTGGTTAACTAGAAGCTGCAGCTTATCCAGTAGGTAGGGAAATGGGCAGACTGGGTGGGCCAAGTGGTCCTTATCTGCCGTCAAAGTCTATGCTTCTATGTCCCCTAGACATTTGGCAGACGTTACGTCAACGTCTAATGACATATATTCAGAAGGCTCATAATAGTAACTTACATCAACAAATGAATCAGAAGGTATATTATGATAAAGGTACAGGCCACAAAAAATTTAATGAGGGAGATAAGGTGCTGTTATTGTTGCCATCCTCAGAACATAAATTACTGATGAAGTGGCAAGGTCCTTATGTCATTACCCAAAGAACTGGCCCTGTAACATATGAGATTGCAATACCAGACAAAAGAGGTAAAATCAAACACATATATCATGCCAGCTTGTTGAAGGCCTGAGTAGAACTGCCAACCTCCTTGTCTAGTCATGTCTTCCCCGAGTCGAATACTGAAGTAGATGTTGCATACCAACGTTTAGAAAGTATAGGGAATGTGACAGATGTTATAGTCAACCCTGAGTTGACTGTAGCCCAAAAAGTCGATTTAGAAAAGGAGTTGCATAAATTTAACAACACTTTTACAAGTACTCCCGGGAGAATAGCAAATGTCAATCATCACATCAGGGTTACAGAAACTCAGCCCATTAGACAAAAACCCTACAGACTTATTGAGAGGGTTAGACAAGATGTGATACAGGAGGTGAAAAGAATGCATCAGATGGGAATCATCGAACCATCACACAGTGAATGGTGTTTCCCCATGGTGGTAGTTGGAAAGAAGGAAGGGGGCATATGTATTTGCTTAGATTTCAGAAAACTAAATGCAGTATCAAAGTTTGATAGTTATCCAATGCCACGGATAGATGACATTCTGGATCACTTAGGTAGTGCGAAGTACTTAGCACCCTGGATTTGACCAAAGGGTACTGGCAGATCCCTTTAGACCCTACAGATAAGGACAAGACTGCCTTTAGCACACCTATTGGCCTCTTTCACTTTACAGTAATGCCATTTGGACTACACAGTGCCCCTGCCACCTTCCAGAGAGTAATGGACACCCTGTTAACTCCCCACACAGCCTATAGTGCGGCCTACCTGGATGATGTCATTATATTTAGTCCCTCCTGGGAAGAACATATAAAACATCTGTCTGCAGTGTTGACCACAATATCAGAGGCAGGCCTTACCATAAATCCACAAAAATGTGCGCTAGCAATGCAGGAAACTCGATATTTGGGGTTTCAGACTGGCAAGGGGTGCATCAAACCTGAAATAAGTAAGGTTGCGGCAGTGGCACACAGTCCTACCTGGTTACTACCGCAGATTCATCACTAATTTTTCTACAATAGCAGGTCCCTTGACAGACTTAACAAAAAAAAATAAATAAATAAAAAAAAAAGGAACCCCAAGAAGGTTAAATGGACTGAAGAATGTGAAGACGCTTTTCAGTCCATTAAGGCCATACTGTGTCCCTCTCCGGTACTATGAACTCCAGATTTCTCTCAAACATTCATTTTACAGACAGATGCATCTGGAATTGGGGCAGTGTTAACCCAAATTGTAGAGGGGGAGGAGCACCCTGTAATATACATAAGTAGAAAACTCCATGAAAGAGAAACGCACTACTCTGTTATACAAAAAGAATGTCTAGCAATCAAGTGGGCCATAGAGGCCCTTCACTTCTATCTGTGGGGTGTGGAGTTTGAATTGTGGACTGACCATAATCCCTTATGTTGGCTACAAGTAATGAAGGACAAGAATACACGCATCATGAGATGGTATCTTGCCCTACAACCATATCGTTTCACTATTAAACATAGAAAAGGAACAGCACATGGAAATGCTGATTTTTTTGTCTCGATATGGTATGGAGAATGAGAGTACTTATCAGACGTCGGGGTAATGTTGTTTGATAATTTGAAGGAAACACCTTTCCTAATTATTTCTTCAAAATATATTTCTATAGGGACCCCGCGGTGGAGCCCTAGGTGAAGGTGGGCTATGGCTCCATCTCTCGGTTTGAGAGATCTGATGATAAGTACATTGGTTAGGTCATTTTTTTTCTTCTAAATCCAAATCCGTAGGTTTGGTTTTGGGTGGAGAGGAATGTGAGAGAGGAAATACTTCCTCCAATTCTTTTTTGCTTTTCTTCTGTTCTAAGAATGCCAATGGGTTGGGAATGTTTTGACTGGGTGACTAGGGAGGTGGATCAGGGGAGGGCAGTGGACATGGCCTATCTGGACTTCAGCAAGGCCTTTGACACTGTGCCACATAGAAGACTATTACACAAACTGGGGGAATATGGGTGTGGGCACGACAGTAGTGTGGTGGGTAGGTAACTGTCTGGGTGGCAGGACACAGAGGGAGGTGGTAAATGGCTGTCACTCCACAGAGGGAAGAGTGACCAGTGGGGTACCACAGGGATCAGTGCTGGGACCGGTCCTATTCAACATCTTCATCAGTGACATTGCGCAGGATCTAGAAGGCAGAATTTCACTGTTCGTTGATGACACAAAGCTCTGTAACAGAGTAGACACACCAGAGGGTGTAGACAGAATGAGAAGCGACCTGCAGAAACTTGAAGAATGGTCAGGGGTTTGGCAGTTGAAATTCAATGCAAAGAAGTGCAAGATAATGCATATGGGGCACAAAAACCCTGGCATAATATATCAGTTGGGGGGTGAGGATATAGCATGCACCAAGCAGGAAAGGGATCTTGGGGTTATCATCTCTGATGACCTCAAGGTAGGGAAACAGTGTGACAAGGCAGCAGGTAAAGCAAATAGGATGCTGGGATGTATAGGCAGGGGCATCACCAGCCGGAAAAGGGAGGTCATAATTCCGCTATACAAGACACTAGTGTGAGGCCCCACCTGGAGTACAGTGTACAGTTCTGCAGACCATACCTACGTAAGGACATAGACAGGGTAGAGAAGGTTCAGAGGAGGCAACAAAGATGGTGCATGGATTGCATCACAAGTCCTATGAAGACAGGTTGAAGGAACTGAACATGTACTCCCTGGAGGAGAGGAGGGGAGAGGATATGATAGAGACATACAAGTATCTTACAGGGAGGAACAGGGTGCAGGAAAACACTATTTTAAGTGAAAAGATGTTCCAGGACTAGAGGGCATGGGATGAAGTTGGAGGAGGGACGATTCAGAGGAAACATGAGAAGAATTTCTTCACAGAACGGGTGGTGGACAAGTGGAACACCCTGCCAGAGGAAGTGGTGGGGGCTGAAACAATCACGGGATTTAAGAATGCATGGGATAGACATAAAGGAATTCTAGAGGTCAGGGGTAAGGGGAAACAGACTTCTAGGATAACAAACAACTTACAAGCTCAAATGGGCAGACTGGGTGGGCCATAGGCCCTTATCTGCCGACACTGTCTATGTATCTATGTACTGCTGCTTCTTGTCTTTGTCTTATTGCTTATATGTTTGTTCGTTGGTCTGGCCACCCATTTTGTTTATATATATTTTTGTCTGTCATTTATATCTATGTCTTTTTCCCAGTGCATAAAATTCCCATTGTCCATCCTTCTAGTAAAGGAAAAGTGGTATCCTGCTGATATCAGGATTATATATGTCCTGTAGAAATAATATTCGTTTTGATGTTTATAAGCATGATAGGACTTTTTTTTGCCCTGAAATAATGGGTTCCATTATAATGGAGAGTCCTCAGATATAGATATAGTCGTGTGAAACAAGGTTTCATTAATAAAAGAGAAATGGTTATAAGTTATAATAAAATAAAGTATCTTAAACATATAGAAAAGACCTGTTGTGTAAAATGGCAGGTCTCTGTCTCTTTAAGAAGCCCTTTGTATGCAGTTTTATAAAAGTGCTGTTTTTAAGTAATAATGCAGCCCTGTGGCGTTAAAACTACCCTAAAACCCCTTTTCTGGTAGAGCGCCTACAAATGCAGCTGTTTAGCCTCTCATTTGTTGCTGCACTCCCTCTCGGTGTTGCGATCGGTAAAAGTACTGCTGCTGATCGTACACGCTCTCGTGAAGGCGCTTTGCCTCAAATAAACCCTCACTGTGGCGTTTTGCCATATTTCCAGTCAGTCCTGCATACACATACCCAGGAGAGTTAAAATTCACTGCTGAATGCGGTTTTCTTGATGTTCTGAGGATCGAGGGCACTGTGGTTCTGCTGGTGTTCCTAGCAGTTCTGTGGGTCTCTTCCCTCTGCAGCAACTCACTTAGGAGCTGGCCGGCCCTAAGTCTGATAGCCTTATAGTGCCTTAAAGGGGCAGTCCCTTCTCCAAGTAGCTCATCTTCTCAAACTTCTCTTAAAAGGGCTATATTTCATTTTGCTACTTTAGAAAATAATGTTATATCAATGTAAAAGCATTATAATGTTGAAAGAAGATTAAATATTTGTAAATAAAGGAATAATATTCTAGAAAAGGTTCAGGGGAGGAGTTGAATGATCACATGACCCCTGATCTCTATAAAAAGCTGATGGTTTAAGCTCGAGTCCGATTAGTTGGTTCCAGAGAGCAGACCTGGACATGCTGCTGTAAGCATCCTAGAGAGCCAGTGCCTTCTAGCCTATGGATATTTGTTTTTGTTTGCCTTTTCTTAATTCTGTCGTATCCAGTTCGCTTTTATGTTTATGTTTGTTGATCCTGAATAAATATTTTGAAGTTTTCCTACTGCAAAGACGCCTCGATGGTCCTACATTACCCACAGCCTGCGACAGTAGTATGTTGCGAAAGCGGAAGCTATGTCCCTGGGGTTAGCAATTAATGGAGAATATGGGGAACGTTGTATACCGCTTATAGGATTTTAAGGGTTCCTGTTGCCTCAACCTTAATGCAAACAGTTTTCCCCCTTTTTTGTCTTGATCTATGTAACAGGTTTTGGCCTGGAAGATCATAAATTCTGTTTGTTCCCTCAGTACTGCCCCATACTTGGCTATGAGGGAGTTGAGTTGAAACCAATCTTCATCAGGTGAGGTGTGGGCTATTTTCTTTTCTCTGTCTCTAATTTCTTGTAACAAGCCTCTTATTCCATTTTCCTTGTAGCTGCTAGTCGGACTAGTTCCCCTTGGACAGTACATTTAAAAGCCCTCCATAATCTTAGCATAATTTTCAACTGTGCCTGTCTTATCTCTAAAAAGTTTCAGTACATGTTTTAAGCTTTTCTAATGTTTTTGTGGTCTTTGAGGAGGTTATTGTTTATTCTCCAAATTCTGTTTTTGTCCGATTGGTTAGAGGGGGAGAAAGAGAAGAGAACTGGTCCGAGACAGCTTTTGGGAGGATTTCACATTGAACAATGTCTGAGAATATACCAGGAGTAGTGAGGAAGTAGTCTAGGCGGTATGAGGTATTATGGACGGTGGACTAAAATGTGTGAATCCTGTCTCCAGGATGCAGGACTCGTCAGGGTTTGAGGAGTCTAAGTGAGTATTAAAACTCCCATAGAGCTCGTTGATTGGGCAAGAGTCCACTTTTGAGGAGTCCAGATCTGTCTAGAGTCACCTCTGGAATGGTATTCCAATCTCCTGCCAATATCACTGGCAGGGAATGGTGTTTTAATAATTCTGATAATGAGCAGGTGAAGAACTGGGGTTTCTCCTTGTTGGGTCAATAAATGGATGCTAAAATGTTATTTCTGTCGAAGATGCCTTTACTTATAACAAAACACCCGTACATGGTCAATAAATTGATCCTGGAGCTGGACGAGGGTATTGTGGTGGATTAGGATTGCTAATCCCACTTTCTTGTTGTCTATGCCCACTGCACAGACTTGGCCTACCCATTCTTTTAGATTTGCCTTTGTAGAAAGGGTGTGGGTTTCTTAAAGGAAGGCTGTACTTGTACCTACCCATCTGAGGTGCTGTAGGAATTGATATAGCTTTTCTTTGGTCTAGGCCCCTTTTATATTCCAGGAAACAAGGTAGCCCACTTTAGCCATAATGTGGGTTGAACAGAAAAAGCTGAGTGGCCTGGTGGGGAAGCAGAAAGCGGTATCTAGCAAATGATGTCTGCATAGTGCCACCCCGTTAAAGCCATTGGGAAGTTTCACTTGTACTTGTATAGTGATAGTAGCTAACTGATAAAAAAAAACCTTCTGCTATTGGATGGCTGTAGCTTTAGAAAGGGTTGTACATCATATAGTTTAGAGATACAACCATAAACGAACGAACAAGAATTGCATAACAACATGAAAAACAGGTAACAACAATAGCTATGTGACGAAGAGCTAAAACTGGTGTAATAACCAGAAATATCAACACATATACTAGAGATGGGGTGGGTATCTCATTCCAGTTTTGCCATGTGCACATATCTGGGAGTCACTGTAAAGCAAGCAAAGGACCCACAGTGAAGTGGGGTAAAGGTCAGCACCAAAAATTCAATTAGGACATTGGATAGCATATTTCCAGCTTTTATCTGCACATGTAGAAATAAAACGAAGGCTTACCCACATCCTCAAACGCTGTTGTAAACGTCCACAATACAGTGATGTAGAAAACAGAGGATAACATCCGTTGTAAGCTATAAACAACTGAAATTAGCTAAAACAAACAGGACGCCTCTAACCAGCAAGGCCACATGGCTAGGTGAGCACAAAACGCACTTACGTATCGATTGGTGCAGTCATCATCAGAGTGTAATGTCTCCCGTAGTGGTGTCATTTAAAAGGAGAAAATTTAAAGTGATATATCACCACAACTAAAGTGCAACATGCTGTGATAATAAATAAACGGATAATAAAAACATACAAAAGAGTAAAAACATACAAATAAGTTACGATTGGAGCAAAGAACAGACAGCTCCCAAAGGTATCTGGAGAACCAGAAGTTCAAGAGGTTACATAAATGTTGCTCAAGGGTCAGACAATGCTAATGTAAAGTGCAAGGGAAGGGGGGGGGGGTACCCCAGTGAAGGCGATTCTTGTAACAGTTGCAGAACATAGTAATTACAAAGATCAAAAAATACTTTATAGATCAGGAGGACATCAGGATCTTATCCACTTTTGCTGGTCGTTGGGTTTTTATTTAAGAATGCAGTCGGGATCTAATCCACTTCAAATGGCTATTGATCAGCATAGCCGGCAAGTCTGCTGGAGCAGACAGCAGAGTCAGCAAGTCATGATATTGCAGAAGATCAGAATAGCCAAGGAAAGCAGACAATGCAATCTGTAGCAAAGCAGTAAAGGTGCTATAATTTGTAAATAACGCTGCTCAGCATACATCATATAAAATGAAGGTTATAGCAAAGCTAGCAGGAGAGCCCGTAAGTCTGCTGAACCAAGCAGCAGAGCCTGCAAGTCATGCTGTTGCTTAGACATCCTCCAGGAGAGACAACTAGATATGGATTCCTAGATTGTAGCAAACCTCAGCAGAGTAGAAGCTAGATGACAGCAAACCCCAGCAGAGCAGAAGTCTCAAGCTGTGAAGGCAGGATGGTGCAGCAATGCAGACAAGTCATGTTGTACCAAACCGCATGATCTACAGAGCAGCCAAGCTTACAGCCATTAGCATGGCAGAGAAGGAAAGTCATACCGTGCAATGAGGCTTGTACATCAGAGCTGAAAAATCATACTGAACAGCCATAAACGAACAACTAGTGGAGAACTCTTGCTGCACAGCCATAAAGTCATGCTGAACAGAAGTGCGCTCACAACAAAGTGAGCAGTCCTGGCACAATGAAGGGCTATAACAATGAGAGCAGTGGCCCCAATACTAGCTCCCTAATGGCCCCAAGTGACAGTTTTTAAAGCAACAGTTAAAGATAACTATGTAAGAGCCAATTCTTCATTTAAACCATTTGGAGCCAATGTATTCAAAGTATATATATCCAGAAGGCTTCTCTTTGCTGTAGCCTTCTCTTAACATCGCCCCCTCGTGTCAATTTCAATTTTTTTTTTTAATCCCTATAAATCTTAAAGAAGCCGCTGACCCATGTCAGACTTCTTTGTAATGCTTGACCATTGCATAGTCTTCATTGTTATTTCGTATGGCAGCCTTGTGAGCTCCTATCCTTAATTTTAAGGCTCTCACAGTTTCACCCACATAGCTTTGGCCACAAGGACAAGTAAGTAAATACACAACACCAGTTGTACTGCACTTTATAAACTGGTTAATGGAAAACCGTTCTGCTGTATGGGGGTGACAAAAAGATTTGATGTTAGTGGTATTCGTACAATGTGTGCAATGGCCAAAATGGAAATTGCCCAAATTTTTTTTTTTTTAATTTTTAAACAATGCTTTTTATCCTCTGATGACAGGCTGCCCCGAATGTCTGTCACCCTACCGGAGCTCTGGCTCCTTCAGGGACTTATAGCACCATGCGCACCCCGGCAGATCCCCAGAGCCCTAGCCGGAGGCTTCATCCATGGACGGCCCGCATATTTCCTCAGTTTTCTCCCCGGTGACCTGTTACCGAGACCCCCCCGAAGTGGTGGTGCATGCACGCAGACGCGCATGCACACTGCAGCTCCAGTGCCAGGTCTCTTCTGCCCTCCCTTCGGCAGAGTGCCGGCGCTTCTCAGAGCGGTACCATCCCTCCGGCCTTTCACCAGGGGGCGGCCAAGTCCCAAGAGAGCTGAGAACTACCTCCCAAGGTGGAAAGCTGCCAGCCAGCTGCTTGATTCACATCCTTTCCCTCCCCCGGACCTCCGGCGACCCTGGCTCGTTCCTGAAACTGGGTCGCCAGTGTGGCGCGAGGTGTGGCGTCCAGCACCTCAACCTTCTACGCCACCGGGCCGGCCAGCCCAAAGAGTGTTGTGGAAGCCAGTTTCTTTGTTGAGGAACGGAGGAAGAACCGCATTTACCAAGACATCTTTGAGGTTCCTGCCTCTTCGATATGCGCTTCCTGGTACATTTCTGGCTAGTTGCTAAAGGACAGGGTCCATGTTGAGTAAGGACCAAATTTTTTTTTTTTTTTTTAAACAATCAAGCCAATTCTTTTGGCTACTGGGTTGTACCAAGTCACAGAAGTCGACATGTCTTCGTTATGTCCTATTTCTTTCCCCTGTAGCAAGACATTCCTGTCAAGATTCTTTGAATGGGTCAGTACTTCTAAAATGATTGGTGCTTCATATCCTCTTTGTGGAAATCTTTGTGTAAGGTCCTGATTGGCCCCCATGAAGCCAGTATCTGTAGAGCAAATCTGTTTTGCTCTAATAAACTGTCCCTTGGGAATGCTGTCGGTGATACTAGCAGGGAGGGTGATAGCTGTCTCTTCTTAACAACGTATACCGTGAAGGGGGTTTTCCAAACAGTTTTGTATCAAGTCGATTCCCCTCTTTGTAGATTATTATATTCAGGAATGGTACTTGTGTTAAGGAATTAATATATTCCATAAACTAGTGCAGCAGCACGTGATCGCCTTGCCAGACTAGTAGGCAGTCTATACAATGCCTCCACATTGTAATCTGTGGGGTGAACAGATTTTGACTGACATCAAAAACATATTGATCTTCCCACAATTATATATATATATATATATATATATATATATATATATATATATATATATATATATATATATATATATATTTTTTTTTTGCAAGATTAGGGGCAAATGTCATGCTCATCACCGTGCCTTTGTGTTGTATATAGTAGTTTCCTTTGAACCAGAAGCAGTTTGCGTCGAAAACAAATCTTGCCAAATCCAAAATGTATGTAGTAGGGAGAAGGGCGTCACTCCTGTGGCTAAGTGCTTTTTTCAAAACATTAAGACCACCCTTGTGGGAAATGTCTGAATATAAACTCACGACGTCTACTGTAACCAGCCAATCAGTATCAGAGACCAAAAGATCTTTTATTGTTAATTCATTGTTCGTATCATGAATACAGTACATGAACGCAGCTGTGGAACCGATATTTACAGCTACGTGGGCGGAGCTCCACAGACGTTTTGTCATCACTGTAATAGAACACAGGGTCGCAACCAGAATGTGACCCTGTGTTCTCTTACAGATGTGGCAACATCTGGACAGCGCAGACTCCATTGGTGCTTTCCTCCGCGATGGAGCTCTCCTCCGTAGCACCGTCCCCTCCCTGTGGGTGCACTCCTTTATTGACAAATTTCCAGGGAAAATGCGCATGCGCAGTTTTACCACCATCTTGTGACTGGCACACTGTCGCAGCTCCGACAGCTGCACCATCCACTAAAATGCCACCACTCCAATATTGCCACCTTTGCTCCAAGAGCCGCGCTGCTACTGTACAGCCAGATAGGAGCTCGGCACAGCCGTGTCAGCTCTGATGAGAGAAGAGTTGTCACGGTATGAAATTCTGATGGTATGAGAACCGTCACATGTATCTACAGCGGTTATCGTCATACTTGTGATATTATTAGAACAAGTACTTTTAGCATAAAAAGAAGCCTCCTCGAATTGAGTTATTCCTGAAAATGCAAAAAAAATAGTTGAAAGGTCCCAATACCGTGTTATACCGCGGTATACCATGAATCATGGTTAGTGCGGTACAAGAAATTGCCCACGGTATCAATACTGTGACTTCTGATACCGCCGTATACCGTGAAACCGGTATATCGTGACAAACCTAGATGAGAGCTTGTTTTATACAGAAATCAACAAACTTAGAAACAGGTTCCATTACAGATCCAACAGATGACACACTTCGTCATCTAGACACAGGCCTTGTTTCCTTACGTACTTTAGGTAATGGGTAAAACACAGGTTTCCTGGGATTTTGACAAATTCTGCTTCCTGTTTAAAGATCCATTGTGCTCTAATCCCTCTTTCAATCGGTTGGTTCGCTTTTTTTTTATTATTATTAATATGATTTTTATTGATCGAAGCATCACTTATATAGATTCTTGATTACAGGAATAGCTTGTAAGGAGATTACATCCATAAACAATACATAAATTTTAAAAGTAGTACCTCTAGATATTTCTAGGACTTGTATGAGATGTAACTGTTAGCCTGTGTATTTAAACATTTTCACAATATAAAGCATTTTCATAAAGAGAACTTTCCGAGCCCCATCCAATGTATTAAAAATAGTATCTCCTTGAAGAGAAAAATTAAAATACCCCACCCGGAAGGCAGCTGGTTCACTTTTTCTGATATTTCTATTGTGGGGTCAGACTGGATTTTTGTGTTAAAGTTTCTGTTGAACAACTGTCTGTCTGCTTCTAACAGATAATCAATCCTCTCTGCTCCATATCACCACGACTCCACCTTTATCAGCTGATTTTATTATCATGCATATTTTCCAGTTCCTTCACTGCCCTGTCTCTCTCTCTCTCTCTCCCATGATTTATTTTGTTTGTTAGTCACATATTTTTTTTGTTGTTGTTTTTTTGAGGAAACTGTGCACATCTTGCGTCACAATACTGAAATGAGTGGAGAGGGTAGGTTTATTCTGGGGAGGGTAAAAAATGGACGGTTTCCTAAAATTTGTGAGTTCACGTCTTACAGTGGAGGTATTGCCAGTTTGGGGTGGCATCACAGGGTCTGTTTTTTTTTTTATTCTTTCAATTGTAGGCACTGAAAGAACAAATACAGTAAATCTACCTCTACTTTAAATGGACTGACACGGTTGGTGGGGTGAAATTAAGGCCCTTGCACAGCACTTGTGTTTGAATATTTGCAAGGGCTATGTTGGACAAATTCATGATCTCCAGTTGGTGTTCCTCTCTTGTGAGGAACGTTTCACCTGACCCCAGTCCTGCCTCCCTCTCCAGCGCTGTCTCCCTCTCCCACCTCTCATGCCTCTCTCATTTCTTCTTCCCCCAACCCCTCCTTGTTTTTCTCTGGTTAGTCTCTCTGCTGGGTCCAGGTCTAAATCTCTCAAGTCTGGGGCTAAAAAAACGCCTGTTATTAGCCCCTCTATTGCTGTCATCACCATGATCGCTATCTGGCCTAGATGAAATACCTAAACCATCACTCTGAAATTCATTGTATCCATTCGTAGTGGTGTGCACACGTTTCCTTTGACTGTGCCAGGAGTAAACTGTCCCTGCTACATAATCACTTTCGTCCCTTGAAAATTTCTTTTGTTGGTATGATAGCAAGTCGGCTTGGAATTTTCCTGTATTGTTGTCTGTGTGTGTGCTTTTGCGAATCAAAGTCAGTTGCTGGGTAGCTGTCTTTTGGTTTAGGTTCAAGTACTGCAATGTCCCCTGCTGCTTTAGCTGCTTCTTTTTTAGTAGTCAGTAACATTAAGTCCTGACTGCATTTGTTTAGTATTTTCTCCCGATCTGTGATATAGTCATCGTCCATACCAAACGACAGCAGTTTTTGTATTCGCATTCCTTGTGGGATGCATTTATCTCTCCAGTGTTCGGAAAGAGAAGCAGCATGTAAATTAAATCTGACTTCTTTCTTTATTAGTGACTTAAAATAGGTAACTGGCAGTTAGTGCTGATTTTGTTCTGTGATGAGAATTTCAATGTTTTTTTTTTTTACAAGTGTGAAATATTTTTTTAATAAAAGTATTTTTTTATTAAAGATACATGCGTGAGCGCGTTAGAAAACACGTGTCGTTTTATCATCTGAAAAAGTGTGACACTAAGTTTGTAGTGCAGTGAACCATCGTGAAATGGAATCAAGTGTGTAGCAGAAATAGTCACTGTCAGTTTGGCACCCTATTGCTTTCATACCATACCACACATAGGAGTCAAATTGACTTCAAAAGAACTTCGCAGTTTCTAGGCTGCAAATTCATAACATATACTTCATATATTTGTTAATAAAAATGTATGAAATAACTGTTTTAAAGCCAATTTTTTACATAAAAATTTAAATTTAACAAACCTGTTTGAAATAACATCAGCAATCTTTAATTAAAATCAGGAAAAAATACTGCAAAAACTTGCATGGCGCATTTGCTATCCTCAAAATATAAGTTATAAAATTTAATTTTTCGAATCACTCACTCAAATCTTTATTTACCAGGAGAAACACCATTGAGAGAAACTCATTTACAAAGTGGTCCTGGGCAGACAAAGCACATAAAATGACACTCAAAAGGAACAAATAAGGAATTTTAATATACAGTAAGTAGATACATAGGTAATGAAATATAATAATATACAATATGTACAATATATACAGTTCACAAAGGGAGATAAGCAGAGGGGAGTTAAGAAAGTAGAAGAGCAGCAGTTATATAGGGAAGGGGAGAGGAGGAAGGTGATGACGCCAAGTGTATAAGTGGTGCTTGGGAGAGGGGAAGCAAGGAAGGGAAGGGTAAGGTAGGAGAAAGGAATCCAGGAGGGGGTAAGAAGAGATAATGCTCATGAAGAACTCAAGTCCTACCTAATAGGATAGGCGGGCGGTTGAGTTTAAGCAATGATACAAAGTAGCGAAGAGTGGTTATGAGGGGTCAGGCATGAGTTTTATGGCTTGTGGAAACAGTTGCAAGTTTCTTCCAATAGGTGGCAACGTGGCATTTTGAAGGTAGCCATATTAACGATTTGCAACAGTTTTAGGGATTTTTGGATGCTGTTCCAAATGGGAGAGAGAGAAAAGCTTAAAGATGAGATACCATGCAGAGTTATGACCCTGGGGATGTCAAATGTGAATCAAGAATATCTTCTAAGGGAATAGGATCCCTTGGAGCAAACTAGGAGATTGGAATTGTACTGGGGGCTCTTACCCGCTATGGTTCTGTAGATCCAAATTACCGCATTTTTTATTCTCCTGGTTTTTGGCGAATGCCAACCAAGTTGAGCATAGAGGGAGCAATGATATGTATTGTATGGCGCGTTAGTGATGAATCTAAGGGCTCTGAGGTACAGGGCGTCCAATTTGGAAAGTGAATCGACAGGGCAATGACTGTAGAGAAGATCGGAGTAGTCCAGGAGTGGAAGGAAAGTTGAATTAGCCTTGTTTTAGTCTCACAGGTGAGAAGGTGCTCGATATGGTAGAAAATACCTAGTCTTTGTCTAAGTTTTTTGGCTAGTTATTCGACGTGTGAAGTGAAGGAGAGCCTACTACCAATCCAGAAACCTGGGTATTTGAATTCATCTACTAGCTTTAGACATTCACCAAGGAGGGTGGTGATTTGCGGCCTAGCTCCTTGAGAGTCAGTGACTGCAGAGTTAGCCTGGGGGGAAAAGAAACATGACTTTAGTTTTTTTTGCATTAAGCAGCAGTTTGAGGTGTAGTAGGTTATGTTGCAGCAGTCAGAATTCTTGTTGTAGGTCTGTGCAGGCCAATTCCAGGGAAGAATAAGCAATATAAAGTACAGTATCATCTGCAAAGAGATGTATGTTTGCTGAGAAGATGTTAAGGTCAATGTCATAAATGAGATCACAAAGAGTATGGACCCGAGAATAGTTTCCTTCGGGACTACTCTCATAAGAGTCTTGAGCGGGGACAGTTCACACTGAGCTTTAATCTGTTGCTGTCAACCTACTAAATAAGAAGTATGTAAACCATTTGAGAGAGGTGTCATTTAGGCCAATGTTCTGCAGCATATACAGGAGGAGTTTGTGGTCTACCATATCGAATGCTTTACTTAGGTCTAAAAATAGAGCACAGACATGGTTCTTAGCATCGAGCACTGTTTGCCAATCATTGGTTACCTTGGCAAATGCGGTTATGGTGCTGTGTTTGGGTCTGAAGCTGGACTGCAGGGGATTCAGCATACTGTATGTTTCGAGGTAGTCTCTGATTTGGGAGTTAACTATTTTTTCAAGTAATCTGGGGAAGGTTGGCAAAAGGGATATGGGCCTGTTATTGTTCCAGTCACTTGGGTCACCTGATTTAAAAAGTGGGACGATGTGTGCTACTTTCCTATCATGTGGGAAGACTCCTTCGGTAAGAGATTTGTTAAAAAGATGTGTGATGGGGCAGTCAGCACGTGGTAACCGAGCTTCAAGAAACACGGATCAATTTGGTCTGCCCCAGCACACTTAGTAATGTTGAGAGCCAGCAGCAGAACTTCCACCTATTTAAAGGTGACTGGTCTGAAACAAAGAATTTGCATAGGACGGGGCCCTGATAGGAGGAGGTGAGGTGTCCGAGTTACAAAGAGAAGAGCGTGATGTACTTGCAGGGGATGAGTCGAAAGCAAGACCCGCCGTAAACAAAGTGGTTATTTAAAAGGTTATGGATATCCTTTTTGTTGGAGGTTGAAATGTCACTGGTGGAGATCTTTACAGGGAGAGTAGGGGGATGGCTGTGGCCTTGCAATTCTCTCAGTCTTCCAAAATTTGATAGGATCTTTAGAGGAGGCATCAAAGGCTGTCAAAGTATTTTGCTTTGTCAGCTTTGATTAATTTTGTAAAGTGGTTCCTGGAGGCTCTAAAAACCACCCAGTCTGTTGGTAATCAGGTTTTGCGTGCCTTTTTCCAAAGGGCACCTCTTTGGTGTAGGGCTGACTTAGGCGAATCATTAAACTAGGGACATGATTTTTTTTCTAGTTCTGATTTTGACTAGTGGGGTATGTTTATTGATAACCCGTATTAACAGGGTTTTGAAGATAGTGTAAGCTAAATCCACTGATGGTGCAAGGTAAAAGTCTTGCCACCTGATATTACTCAGATTTGACAGGAAGTTAGCACAACTGAAGTTGCGGCAGCTTCTTTTGTAAATATAGGTGGAAAAGGAGATAGGTTTGGGCAAATTTCTCACGCAGGCGATGGCACAGTGATTACTTATGTCATTAAAGAAAATCCCTGGCACTGGTAAAGTTGTGAGGTTTGTTAACAAGGATAAGGTCAAGTAAAGTATTGTTTGCAGGGGTTTTGGAATTAAGAGTGGCCTCCGTGATTAGTTGGGAAAGCCAGTGCGTATCACAGAGAGCTTTTAGGGGTGAAGAACTGGGAGAGAA
This sequence comes from Neoceratodus forsteri, assembly GCA_016271365.2. Taxonomy (NCBI): domain Eukaryota; kingdom Metazoa; phylum Chordata; order Ceratodontiformes; family Ceratodontidae; genus Neoceratodus; species Neoceratodus forsteri. The sequence goes on along the minus strand of CM057454.1, from coordinate 1,072,225,369 downwards.
CCAGTCCAGATTCAAGCCACCCATGATGATCAATTCTGAGGTTTGGGGACCAAGTAAAGATTGAAGATGCTGTAGCAATTCAAGCCCCGAGGATGGCCTGTAGCAACCAGAAATGGTTAACAACTTGGAAGGGGAAATACAGACCTTAATAATAAAGCATTCAAATTCTCTGTGTACAAAGGTGGAATCGATAAGTGAGACCAAGAATTTGTTATGCACGTATATTGCAACCCTCCCTCCTCTAGAGGATGTCGGCCCTGAACACGTCGTATGAGCGGAGAGTTATGACATGGTCAGGAGTGTTGGATTTTAACCATGTTTCAGAGATAACTAGAACATCTGGATTAGTGAGACAGACCCAGGCCTGGATGGCGTCCAGTTTCCCTTAAGAGATGCAAGCATTTATGTGGAGAAAACTCTGACCTTTAGCCTGGGCCAGGTCGGAAGGTGCTAAGGAGGAGGCAGTATAGCGCAGTGGTTTAAGGCTCTGAGCTGCAAGCCTGGAGACTTGGGTATGAACCCCACAGCCCCCAACTGCATACTGTGTGACCCTGAGCAAGTCACTTAACTTCCTCGTGCTCCCAGGTTGCACCTGTAAACAAGCTTCAGTTTAGTGTCTCTCTCCTGGTTTAAAAAAAATAAAAATAAATAAAAAGATGGATGCCTGTGGGCCAGGGTTTAGCTCCACATTCCCTGAGCATAGCAAAAGTAGTAGTAGTAGTTTCTTAAGGGCACAGAGAAGAACGTTGAGGAACAGGACCTGTCCTCATTTGGACTGGGTAGAGGAAGCTTGTGTAGTCTGCTTGTTGACGAAACTGATAAGGGGGAAGCAGACATGAAGAGCCACCCTAGCAGACAGGACATAAGAGGCACTGATATGGCTGGCAGGTTTTTGATTAATAGGAAAAGCCTTATTGACTAAAGGATAAGAACCAGTAAGGGAGAGATACGGTGCAGGGATGCTAGGGTATGCGCTGGTTACATTCGGTGACTTAAAAGTGCAAGAATCCAGAGCGGGGGTTGGGGGGAGATAAGAATCAACAATATGAGCATGGATGAAATAAAGCTTTAGGTTATACATATTCAAATACATCGTGAACATGTGTTTTGTAGGTTACCGACAGACACTAGGCAGTTAGAGAGATGGAAGAGCCTGCGGCAGCATAAGCATCGGCAAAGTAGTATAGCAGGTAAACTTTAGTGTGCAGGAGCCTTCTAATAGCCAGAGGTATAAGTGACAAAGGCAAGCTTAAGGTTAAGTGATTCTTGTAGGTCTAGCCCTGATAAAATTAAATATACTAACTTGTAACAGGGGAGCGCAGCTTGAAATAATTAGCGAAGGTGCAAGAACCTACAATGGCCCGAGAGTATAGGTAGCAATGGCAGGTATAAAAAAGTGTGGTTCTTATGGGTATAGCACAGATAAGTTTAAATATGGAAACTTGTGACAGGGAAGAGTGGCTCATGATAACTGACGAAAGAGAAAAAAGGAGAGAGAGATAGAGGAGCAGTGGATAGTATGGGCCTAATAAAAAAATAATCAAACCCATGTCTGTCTGCTGGATGTACCAAGCTCATTCACAGCTCTTTACTCTAACCTCTAGGCTATACTGCCAGCCCCATAAAAAGATAAAAATGACCCTACACTGTACAGAATTCTTTTTTTTGAACTTAGATTTTTATTGGTTTTTCATTTTTAACCATTTACAATTAATCTCCTTTACAGGGTATACATAACAGAAATACATTCGTCTTGGAGTTAAAATCATATTGACAGGACAACATATAAAAGCTCATGACAGAAATTTCCATTATAGCGCTTCTTAAGTTTAAAAGCATCTTCATATTCATTTTTGCAGGCTGGACTGAGTAGAGAGGTTCTACCTCTGGGTAGAGAAGGTACCACCCCTCTTTAGCACTTCAAGCTGCGTCTAAAAACCTGTCAGTCTTCCTTCTCCTCTCGACTAGTGACTTCCAACCCTTTTCCTTCAGATTCGTCCTCCTAAGTTATAGTAACATCTGAAATCTTTCTTTATCTTATAACCTGCCTGCAACCCTCCACTTCCTATTACCTTTCTCTTCCCTATATGTAGTTCTAAGGAAAAGGAAGAGAAAAAAACCCTCAACCCCATCCGCCCAACCCTCCTTTTAAATTTGCAGAGGAAAATGGGCCTTACAAGCCGGTCTGGGGTTTAATAAGAACTAACATTTCACGGACTGTTTGCATCTGTCATCTGAGTTGGTTGATTGAGGTCAGGCATCTATGGCCTAATGTCTTTTCAGGCCCTCTACCCAGATATCTACCTAGTTTATTTATCCAGCTCATTTTGTCAAGAACTGGTCGAGCACTGCAGTGCCGCTCTTGATCTCCACATATTCATAAAATGGGAGCCATCTTGAGTTAAATTTATCAGTTTGCAACCTTAGTATAGCCGTTAAGGGCTTCCATATTCTTAATATTGATCACATTAGACCACCATTTTGAATATGTCACTTTTTCCATGGAGAGCCACCTTTGTGTGATGGCTTTGGTGGCTACTGTACAGAATTCTAAGCACGTTTGCACACAGGCCAAACAAATCTAAATACAGTATCTTGAAAACTGTACAAGCTAAACAAAAGCAATTAGGAGCAAAATTGTTCAGGACAAAAAGACCTTAACAATGAGGGTAGTCACTAAATTGAACTCTGTATAGTTTTTAAAATATAGCCATCTAATTAACCAAATGTCCATGTTTTTTTTTTTTTACCAATTTTCCCACTTCAGATGGCTATATTTAAAAAAAACTATACAGAGTTCAGCTTAGTGACTACCCTCAATTGTAAAGGTCTTTTTGTCTTGAACAACTTTGCTTCTGGTTGTTTTTGTGTACCTTGTATAGTTTTCAAGATATTTAGATTTGTTTGGCATGTGTGCAAATATGCTTGCAAACAGCAGACGCTATTTTTCTCTCTGAGTGAACACTCTAGTAGAAATGCCAAACAAATGTAAATCTTGAAAACAATACAAGTTACACATACACAACCACTGTCACAACTGTTCAGGACAAAAAGACCTTTACAAGGAGGGTAGTTACCAAGATGAACTCTGTAGAGGTTTTCAAAATATAGCCATCTGAATTCAGAGATAGGTGTATATCATACATAAGGTTATGCAAATCAGAAGCTCTTAATGGGTTTTCCACACGAAAATTAAGCCACTCAACCATGTTTGAGGCTTAATATCTCAAACAATCAAAATGTAAACTTAAATTGGGGATATTTAGTTTTTGTTAAAACAAATTATTAAGGAAGTAAAGTGTACAGATTACCATTTGTTTTACAAAGGAATAGTGAGATGTGTAATCCTCAGAAGGCCTGGGAGGACAGCCAAATTCCTGCTCGGGAGAACTGTCTGGTTCCAGAGGGCCCCAAATAACACAGCTCTTCCTATTTCACAGACATCTGGTATGGAACCTGAGCCGGGGGGAGGAGTGGTGGTGGTAGGTATATTCATAAAATTTCCCACAGCCTGGAGGGCCTGGAAAGACTGCTACGCACTTGTCATGTCTTCCGTTCAGGGTGTCTGTCCATTGACTAACTGCTCATTTCCTTTTTCAGGAGTGGCAGAGACATTTTTCTCTTTCTGTCTTTTCTTTTCAGACACCAGTGCCTGCTTTAGAGTTCTTTAACTTTTGTTCATGCCATCACTGGTCTCAGGGTTCCCCTTTCGGACACCCTGGGTTCTGTACAGTCTTCACTGCACTTTTCTGATGGCTGAGCAGCTTTTTGTTTTTCTGTCCCCTCCGACAGGGACTGCTGCTTATTCTGAGGAGCAGGACTCTCACCTGAGCCTTTGTCTAGGCGACATGGAGGCAGTCAGATACCACAGAAACATAGACCTTGACTGCAGATAAGGACCACAAGGCCCATCTAGTCTGCCCATTTTTTCTACCTTATGAATGTGTCATCGGCCTTTACTCTGTCAATGGCCTATCTATTCATACTCATCTGTATTGCTCCCTTGTGCCTATCCCATGCCTGTTTGAAGCCCTGCACTGTATTCATATCCACTACGTCCTGAGGTAGGCCTTTCTATCCATCAACCACCCTTTCTGTGAAAAAGAACTTCCTTACATTACCTCTTAATTGGCCTCCCTCTAATCTCACACTGTGTCCTCTTGTTCTACTGTTTTTCTTATATTGAAACATGTTAGACTCTTTCACCTTGTTAATACCCTTAAGGTGTTTCAATGTTTCGATCATATTACCCCTCTCCCTCCTTTGCTCTAGGGTATACATATTGAGCTCCATTAATCTGTCCTCATGTTTTCTGATGCACTCCCTGCACCATTTTGGCTGCCCTTCTCTGGACTGCCTCCATTTTGTTAATTTCCTCATGCAGGTGCGGCCTCCAGTACTGCACACAGTGCAGTACTCCAGATGGGGCCTAACCAGTGTCTTGCAAAGAGGAATTCTTACCTCCTTTTATGACTTGTGATACCCCTACTAATACACCCCAACATCCCTCTAGCCTTACCTACTGCTTTAGTGGTCTGCTTGGATGATTTCAGGCCATCTGTGATGATGATGCCCAAGTCTTTTTCTTCCCTTGTGATTGCCGGCAACTCCCCTTCCAATCTATAGGTGGCTTCAGGGTTTCTCTTCATGCATGATCTTTAACTTCTTTGCATTAAACCCCAGCTGCCACTATTCTGACCATCCTGTCAATTCATCCAGATCTCTTTTCATTCTGGCCACTCCATCTGGATCACCTACTTTGTTGCAGATCTTGGTGCCATCTGCAAACAGACAAACCTTACCCTCCAGTCCATCTGCAATGTCACTGATGAAGATACTGAAGAGGACTGACCACAGTACTGATCCCTGATATATCCCACTTGAGACTTGCATCTCCTCTGACTGTATACAGTTTACCACCACTCTGTTTTCTGCTCGCCAACCAGTTTGCCACCCAGTTGACCAACTTCTGACCCACCCCAAGCCTACCCAGCTTATTAACCAAATTTCTATGTGGAACAGTATCAAAAGCTTTGCTGAAGTCAAGGAAGGCGACATCAACTGCTCCCCCTTGGTCCACCACTGTGGTTATCCAGTCAAAGAAATCTATGAGATTAGTTGGACAGGACCGTCCCGTTGTAAACCCATGCTGTCTTGGATCTTGTGCTCCTATGGATTCCAGGTGTTGCACTATCCTTTCCTTAAGGAGTGCCTTCATAATCTTGCCCACTGCTGAGGTAAGACTGACTGGTCTGTAGTTCCCCACCTCCTCCCTGCTACCACTCTTGTGGAGCGGGATCACATGAGCCCTTCTCCAGTCTTCTGGGACCTCTTCTGTGCTCAGAAACTCACTAAATAGTTCTGCTAATGACTCTGCTAGTTCCACCCCTAGCTCCTTTAGTACCCTGGGATGTATGCCATCAGGGCCCATTGCCTTGTCCACCCTGAGCTTAGCGAGCTCTTGTAGGACTCTTTCTTTTGTGAAGGGACTAGACCACACCTCCCTCCCCCTGTGTCCATGGTGTTGAGCTGTGGGCCCTGCCCTACCTTCTCCTCAGTAAATACTAAGCAGAGATATCTATTTAGGATAGATGCTTTTCCTTGGTCCTCCTCCACACACTCCCCCTTATCCCCTTTGATCTTAGCAATACTCCCTCTGGACTTTCTCCTTTCACTAATGTAGCTATAGAAAGTCTTATCCCCTTCCTTTACTGTTCGTGCTAGTGATTCCTTAGTTTGGGCCTTTGCCTGCCTTACTGCCTTCCCTTAGGGAAGTTTGGTATGCCTCCCTATCTTCATCCCGCTGCGTTCCCTTATATTTCCTGAAGGCCAGCCTTTTGGCTCAGACCTTTTCTGCTACTGTTTTTGAGAACCAAAGCGGTTTCCTCCTTTTTTTGCTCTTGCTTTTTCTCTGACACAATGGGATGTTGCTTCAAGTATTTCATCCTTAATGTCTGCCCACTTTGCTTGTACCCCCTCACCTGTATTTCTTCTTGCCAGGGCTAGCTTAAATCTGTTGGCCATCTTATCAAAGTCAGCTCCTCTGAAGTCCCATATTTTTGCCTTGGAATGGGATGATTTAATTCTAGTGGCCAAACTGAACCATACCATGTGATGGTCACTGGCCCCCAGGTGACCTTCTACCTGGAGATCTGTGATCCTTTCCCCCTTAGTTAGTACTAGATCTAGGATACCCTGGTCTCTTGTGGGTTATAGTACCAGTTGTTTGAGGCCCTCCCCCTGCAGGGAATCCACTATGTGTCTAGTTCTGGCAGATGTTCCTGCTGGTATCGACCAATCTGGATCCGGCATGTTGAAGTCTCCCATTATCAGAACCTCCCCTTTAGCTGTCATGTTTTGTATATCTTCCAACAGTAATGTGTCTATGTCCTCCCCCTGGTCTGGAGGCCTGTAGACAACCCCAGTTCGTATGGCTCTCCCATTTCCTGTTGCCAGGGTGTCCCACAGTTCTTCTGGCTCCTTATGTGTATTCTGAATTTCTGTAGCATTGATATAAAGGCAGGAATTTATTTAATTCTAAAAAGTGATTAACGTTTTGCTTATAAAAGTGCTAAATCTTTGTGAAAATGCAAAGCTCTTGCCTCACTGTGTTGAACAAACACAGCACTTCTAGAAAATCTATACAAATACTTTCTGTACAGTTAGTAAGTTCCCAAGAAAAAAAAACAAACTGCTAATCAATTATTTAAAACCCTGTAAAGGGCCACTCCATCACCTTTTTTTGCACCTTGGTTTCTTCTGAACAGTACATAGGCAGGTACTGAAGTCTCCCAAGTGTGGTTACTGGTGAACCATGTCTTGCTAATGGCTACTATGTCCAGTCTAGCCTCTGTCATTGTTGCCTGCAGGTCTGGGATCTTGTTTCCCAGACTGCAGGCATTTGTGTAAATGCTTTTCCATTGGCCAGATTTCGGTGTGTCAGTTGTTGGGCGAGGTCCAGCGTTTCCCCCGCACATCATATGGGGAGTCGGACCTTTTTCCTTACCTGGTGGTGCAAATGAACTAAAAAAAAAAAAAAAAAAGATGTCATGTTTGTTTTTTTTAAGCCATTTTGTGCTTTAGGGCGAAACCTTTGACAGAGTTCACAATTTAAATAGTCGAGGTCACAATCATGCCACCTCAGGCAAAGCTTGTGGCAGTCTGCCTTTGTCTGGAGCTGAAAACATTCTGTACTACTTTTAAAGCTTGTAGGTCCTGTTCTTTTCAGATCTGTTAGTCATGTTAAACACTGAATACCCTATGAAAAGTGTTACTGGTTTCCAAATTTGGAAGAGTAATTTAAAATAAGCCCAAAGTATGTAAAAAGGGCTTTAAAAGACGAAATTGCAGTCTGGTTCCCCTTAAAACTGAACCACTAATATTTTTTACCTTACAGAACAGGTTTTTTTTTTTTTATTAATCAGGAAAGACAGATGTAAATGTCAATGCATAAAAAAATGAGGTGAAAAGTAGCTTGGTTCCTTCTGTAATAGAACTGAGTGCTAAACTGTTAAAAAAACACAAACGAAAGAAAAGGGGTGTACATGAGCGGCCAACAGGAGCAGACACCTCCACTGCAGCTCAAAAAAAGGCTTTTTTTTCCCCTGTGGTTTATTCTCTCACTGTTAAGTTCTCCATGCCAGAAGGGCTACTTAATGCAGTGATAGACTGCTATCTCACGTCTGCTGCCAGTAAATCCATGCGAGCCAGTAAACAGGAGAGAAAGCCCCCCCGAGCCAGGAGCAGGCCTCAGCTTAAACGCAGACATGAAGGGGACCGAGAAGGCAACTGCCACTCTAGCCTGAGTGGCGTATCATACAGAGTCTCAGAAGCTCTGGTGTCAAAACTGGAGTCTGTGGCGGCAAATTTAAAATCGGCTGGCCATACAATCTGACCAACAGAAGAAAAAGATCACAGAGCTGGAATCCAGAGTCTCTGCTGTGAAGGATGCCATTAGCCCACTGCCAAACCACGTGGCACCCCTGGAGAAAGAAATCGCCATGCTCCGCGGCAGTACTGACGGTTCAGTGCCAGTACAATCGGCGAATAAGACGCATTCCGGAGGGAGTTGAGGGGGCTAATATGGAGGAGTTTGTGGGAAAATGGTTGCTGCAAACCTTGCAACTCCCTAGCAAGCATGGTAGCATCAAGACTGGCAGAGTGCATAGGGTGCCTGCCCCTAAGCCACCTGCAGATGTGCCCCCATTGCAAATTATCTTTATATTGTACCACTATTCGGATAAACAATGGATCCTGGATGCCTACTGGAATATGGGAACAGTGAAGTATGGGGACCACCTAGTGACTATTTTCCAGGACTGCTCCAGAGCTGTTCAGCAGAAGCAGTGAGTTTTGGCACCACTCCAAAATGAACTCCAACAGAACAAAGTGGATTTCAGGTTTTTCTACCCTGCAGTGGTGAAAGTGCAGCATAAGGGGCAAACATACACCTTTCAGGAAGTATATATGGCCCAACAGTCCAGTATGCAGTTGGGTCTGCTTAAAAAAATGAAAGGACAGACTGTTTAACAGTATTTAGAGATGACTGATTCAGGTAAGAACCCTGGGAAGATGGCACCTATCTTGCTTCTTTTTTGGCTTTCATCTCCCACCGCCACAATTCCTTCCTGCCACCAGAGTGTCCTGGATGTTTCTTCCCCTTCCAGCAACTGGAACATCTGAGCAGCTCATAGTGAGGACTCGACAAGTTTGCTGTGCACCGGGAAGCCCTGCAGCAGCGATTCAGGATGATTACACCAACAGACTGCAATGCAGCCTAACTGAGGTATATGTCCAGCTGAACTTTTCCCTACTGAGGGGCCGCCACTGGTAACTGAAAATGCACCTTATGTGCTTCAGGCTCTCAAAGATCTTATTAGTAGCTGGTCATGTTGAGCCATTCGCTGCACTGCAAACTGCCTGACTCTGAATATTACTCTGTCTGTAAGCTTGCTGCAGCTCACTGGACTTGAACTTTGTAGGTCATTGCGAAGAAGTGGGGGTCTGGTCTGTTGTTCAACTCTGGTGAGGGGGCACATGGGGAGAGTGGGTATTGTAATATTTTTCTATTTCAAGTGGGAAGTGCTTACAGTATACAGTTGCTTAATTTTGGTGGTGTCAGAGTTGGAGGGCTGTGGGGGGGTCCTCACTGACTGGTCCACTATGGAGCGGGTTAGGTGGAGGACTCCTTTTCCAGGAGTTGCTGAATGGGAGTAAGGTAAGGCCTTATGAAATTCGTGCTATCTGGGTGGGGGTGGGGGGACAAATGTGACTCCTGCCTGAGGCCCCCCGATACCTGCTCACCCCAGTTTCTACTGGGTGGAACAGTTTACTTTCGAAATCTGAGGAGGTACCAGAAAACATGGGAGTACCGAAGTGTGTGCTCAGGTGATTACTTGGGTTTTGTTAGTGGAAACCGAAATAGGCTGCGAGGTCACCCAGCAATATAAGAGGGAAGAAATGCTTTGAGCGAGGGTGGGTATGCTGACAACCTCTGATAATACAAACCAAGAGTAAGCCAAGATGCAGCCTGCCAGAAGCAGGAAGATACCTCTGTGATTTTAAGAGGAGGAGGCCCTGCTTGGTGGCAGAATGCATAAGGCACATATGAGATGGGCAAGTGTTATCTGTTATGGTTCATGTTCTGTTTGTACTGCTGGATGGTTATCTGAATATTGTTCCATGTACTGCTGGATTATCTCGCAGGAGAAAGAAGATGGTATATTGGGATGATCCCAGTAGGGAGAGAGCATTGGAGGCCAAAGCTCTGGGGCTGCCAGCCACCCCACATTCTGCACCAGCCCCAGCTACCTGCTTCATTCCCTAATTGCCATGCCCCTGAGGATACCCCCTGGCTTACCCCCCAGGGTGGGGCTAAGGCACTGAACCAGCCTGTCTACAACGGGAGAAGGTCTCAGTAGGACCACCACAGACACTGCCTCCCTGGCTTCCCCCCCCAAGAGTGGGATTCAGGGCCAGTGATGCCGCAAAGCTGGAACTGGTCAGCAGGGAGGCAGGGAACCATAGAGGCCAGGTACCGATGCGGACTTCATCCTCGGCGGCCAGCAATTTTCAAGTGTGCTGCCCCAAGGGACATGCAATGATGTCCAGCGTCCGCCCCGCCCCTCAACGTACTGACACTAGTTACTCCCGGCCTCCGCTAGGTGTCTTATCAAGCACTGGACACTCTACCCATCCCTTCCCCTGGAGAAGGAGAGCAGTTTGTAGGACACTCAATCCTTCTCCCCCAGCTGGCTCTCTGACTCCCCGGGTCCGTTCCCGAACCTGGGTTGTCGATGTTGCAAGCAGAAATTCAAACGCTGTGCCGGCAGGCTGGCTTAGACCTTCATTTTCTGGAGCAGAAGAGAGTGGGAGATCCTACAGCTGGATGGTACATTTTTGTCCAAGGCCACCTACAAGGAGAGGCCTTCACTTTTGTTATCTATGCCCTGGCACTGTATGACCCAGTCTTTTACGACGAGATGTTAGCTCTCTTGCAAAAGGAACAGTTCTCCAATTTAATCTCAGCAGGTGATTCGGATTATGCTCTGGCTGCTGCCCTGGATAGATCAACGGGTTGGAACAGACAGGAAGCCGGTATAAGATGACAGTGTCTCGTACTGACAGAATTAGACATGGTAGACATTTGGAGGGAGGCCAACCCTGGCTCCAGGGAATATACTTTTTTTCCAAACCCACATGGTACATGGTCAAGAATATATTTCCGCCTCTAGAGACCTGTATCACAGGGTCCTCCATATGGAAAACACAGCTATCGCTATCTCAGATCATGCTAGGGTGCTTTTATCCTTTCGTACTATCACAGGGGAGAACGAGCAGAAGAAATGAAGATTTCCAGCGTATATGGCATCTTCAAAGGAGCTTGTGGAATTTCTCCAGGAATTGTGGGGACACTATATACGGGATAATCAAGTCATTGCACCCCGTAACAGAATCCTGTGGGAGGCTGGGAAGACATACATAAGGGAAGTGGCCATATCCTGTATAGCCAAAAGAGCCAAACAGAAACACGAAAAATTGCAAAACTTTGAAAATGCTGTTAAGACACTAGAGATAAAGTCCTGTGGGGATCAGTCCCCAGATCTGATGCGGCACCTGAGAACTACTACAGAGCATCTGAATTTGGCTTTCACTAATAGGGCCAGTACAGCGCTGTTCTATGCCAAACAGAGAATACATAAATGGGGTAACAGGCCCAGTCCCCTCTTGGCAAGGCTGGCTAGGTGTAGTGTTACCACTACTACAGTTATGGCTTTGAAGGAGAGGTCTTTAATAAGAGCTCAGATACCCAAGCCCAGTATGTGGCAGTGGTGTATTACCGGGAACTGTACAAAGGGGAATACATACGGTATGCAATGAGGCAGAAGGTTTCCTGACAAATCTGGCATTGCCACAACTAGAGGATAGTCAAAAGGAAAGGGACTGAGGGCACTGCTGATAGTAGCTGAACTTGCCGCAGAGGTGGCCTCACTTAAAAAAAAAAAAAAAAAAAGGGAAGACAGCATACTCAGATGGGCAGGGGGCAGAGTATTACCAGCTGTTGGGAGCCCCGGTGCTACAGGGTCTAAAAGCCATGACAGATGAGGCATTAGTATAGGGTGCCCTCTCCGAGTCATGTTGTCAGGCCACCATACTGGTCATACCCAAACCAGGAAAAGACCCTACATGTACAGCCTATACGCTGACATCACTTTTGAACTGCGATAAAAAGATTTTGCCTAAGGCACTGACATGGAGGCTGCAGGTGTTGCTCCTGGACCTTGTTAAGCCAGATCAGACTGGCTCTGTGGGACAGAGACACTCCCATAAAACATTCAGTGCTTGCTGAATGTGATGCAGTGGGGCTCTCGGCATCCGGGGGAGGCATTTGTGCTTTCCCTGGATACTGAGAAAGCCTTTGACAGGACCGAATGGCCCTATTTGTACAGAGTATTGGAGACGGCTTACTGAATTACGTGAAGCTCTTACATGTGGCTCCCAAGGCCAGAGTCCTGGTAAACAGAGGTCTCTCAAGTGAGTTTGAACTCGCTAGAGACATGTGACAGGACTGTCCTCTGTCCCCCCCTTCTCTTTGCCCTGATTATAGAGCCGCTGGCGGAATATATTCAGCAATGTCCGAACATTGCTGGGATGAGGGGAAGGTGGGGAGGAGAGCATAAAATTTAGCTTTACGCAGATTATGTCCTGCTGTTTGTGACTGACCCTGCACACTCTTTACCAGGGATTACTGTGGCTACAGATTCCTTCTCTAGGTTCTCCAGATACAAAATAAATCTTGATAAATCAGAGATGACGCAGGTGGGAGGGGGAAAACACAGGCTGATTTAGGGGGGAACGCCCTTTAAGAGAGCGATGGGTTTCACCACCTATCTGGATAGTAGAGTGGGACCGCAGTTAACCAGTCTACACAAGTTGAAATCTGAAACCATACTTAAACTGGAGGGTGATATGGTGCAGTAAAGGCCTTACCTATCTGGAGGTTAGAATGTATAAATTTGCCAGTCCAGTAGAGCGGAGGGTTGAAGCGTTGGGCCGTGTTACCTCGCTGCCAGTGACCCGTGTTCGAATGAGCACGGCCGGGGTCGGTAGGAGGTGAAGGGATTGAGCAACCAAGGGACTGCTCTCCATCTCCAGGGAAGGGGGGCCCTCTAGCAGTCGGTGCTTATCTGGCCCCTAGCAGTGGCCGGGGGACAGTGCACCGACGCTTAAAAAAGGGGCTGAGGCAGATGTTTGGAGGAGTGCATGCAGACGCATGTGCGCTCTCTCCATAGGGCGCCATTGCACACCTCCTCTCCTAAGGGGAGAAAATGGAGGAGGAAAATGTTCTAGGCGTGGCAGGATAAAAGCTGATCCCCGCAGGCCCCGCTCCCGTGAACAAGCAGCAACTTCCGCATTGGATCCGTTTTGGCGGGTTGATGGATCTCCACTGCCTCGCCATGGGGGCAAGCCATTGAGGAAGCAAAAGGCAAGCTACGAGCGTGGAACAGGTCTGGGGGATAAAGCGTGATGGTGAGCCACCTGGGAGGAGGATAAAAAAAATGTATAAATTTACTGAAAATTAATATTACTCCATGCATATTGTACCCTGTTCAAATTCTCCCCATGAGACTCAGTAAAAAGCATCTTCAGCATTCTGAAGCTAAGTGTACTACCTTTTATGGCCAGGGAAGAGACCCTGCGCTGCACTAATATGACTGAAGGGGCCTGTAGCCAAGGGGGGGTCTGCAGTTCCCGGACCTTAACCAATACCATGTGACAGCTCAGCTCCAACTGATGAGAGAATGGCTACTAGGGGAGAGAGGTGTCACCCAACTGGCCCTGGAGATAGAGGGGGAGAATTTATCACCACCTAGTTACCTGGATAAGGGTGGAATAGCTCAGTACCGTTCCCATCCAAGGATGAACCGACTTGTTATTCATAACTTGGAAGCATGGCAACTGGCTGCTAAGGATGGTGTGAAGCGTCCAAGACAAAACCCTATTAACACCAGTTACTGGCAACCTGGATTTCCTTCCTGAGTTGGAGGATCCAGGCTTCATGCAGTGGAGAAACACAGAGGTGAGGTGCTTTGGGGATCTATTCAGGGTTAGAAGTATGAAAAGTCAGGAGGAGCTGGTGCGAACCTTTGTTTGCAGGTCACCATAATTTCCGTTATTTACAGCAGAGTGTCCATTTATGAACCATGCAGAGGTTGACCCCTGAAACATCTATATTGAAGGCCCCCGTAATTCTGCGATTGCGGAATTTTCCGAAGAATAATATAGTGCCACAGAATTAATTGTTTTTGGTGAATTTTCATTAAACTATACTGTTTTTCCATAGTGTCAGGCTTTCCTTCCCATCTCATTTATCCTGAAGCCCCTCCTCTATGCTCAGAATATGATGTCATCGATGACATCACATCATATTTAGCCAATGGCAGGACTGCTTTCTGACAGAGAAATTAATAAATTATGCCGCAGAAATCAGAAAATGCTGCCACAGAAGCCAAGGAGCCCTGCCGCAGAAACCAGAAAATGCTGCCGCAGAGCACTAGGGGTCCGACTATACTGTATGGGCTGGAGAAAGAAATTATGCAGGCCAGACATATCCCAAAGAGGTTTATGGTGAACCTATATTCACATTTGATGGAGGCTATGCAGAGTCACTCCATGAGGGTTATTGGCCTCTGGGAACAGAGCTGGGAGTCGAGATCTCAGATGAGAACTGGGCCACTATATGCAAATCCCATATAAGACATCTGTGGTGCAATAAGTATAAAGAGGCATAATACACATTTATTCACTGTTTGTACCTCCCCCCTGGCGATGCTACATAAGTTCTCCCCTGGGATCTGACCAATCTGTGGAAGATGTGGCAGGACAAGGGGAACGTACAACATTCATTATTACTGGGGATGCCCCACCTTGCGGTCATTCTGCGCGGCAGTCAGAGCACAAATTGAGCAGAGGGTGGGTGTGCCACTTTGAAAGACACCCTGTCTATGTTGCTGGGAATGTACAACTTAGAGAATGGAGACTGGGACCTGTATACACAGTTTGTTCGAATCTTGCTGGTGCTGGGTCATCAGTGTGTCCAGAATATGTGGGTTTCTTGCCAGACGCCAATGGCAGACCAGTGGCTACAGCTGGTGACTAAAGCTCTGCCACTGGACAGAGTGACATATGAACTTCAGGAGAAGGAAGACTTATTCGAAATGGTATCGGGCACATATATGGACTCATTCCCCCAGCAGAGATGACCTTACTTCAGATGAGCACTTTTATTTGATGCCAAAAAGTTTTAGCGCTTCTAGTGAGTTATACAATATGGGTACAGTACCACCTTGATAATCAGTCATTCTTCCCAGTGAAAATGAAATACAGGCGATGACACCATTTTGTATATCCAGAATTGTTTTTATTTGTTTAAATGGGTGATTTTTTTTTTTCTGGTTTCAGGTTTACTAAGTGCATACTGATATGAACTGTATGTCATACTTCTCAGTTTGTTTAAATCTAGTATGAATTTGCTACATAACTACAGAAAAATAAACCCTTTTTCCATCATAAAAAAAGAAAACTATCTTAATTTACATGCACAACAACAATTCAGAGCATGGGTTTCTTGAACATCAATAAACATCACAGGTACGCTGAAAGGCACTTGGCCATCGTTGGCCTCCTGCGTTCCATTTCACCCACGGCATTCATTAATTCTCTAGAAGCACATTATGTCAGCATGGTCACCTTCATAAATTATTAAGGGGGCAACAATTAGTGTGGCTATAAAATCAAGTAGTCACTGGCGTGAATTATCTGTATGCAAGACAGGCAATTCTTGATACAACAGCACCAATCACATAATAAAAACACATCAATCTGATGCCCACAGAGTCAGCTGGTTAGCAAAAAGAACCACAACGAAGTATACTGTAACATATTCCAAAAAGACCGGACAGATAATATCAATAACTCAGTGGACAGTTATATACCAATCAATCACTGATGTGCACAGCAAGTTATTAGGGCTAAAAGGGAAAATTAGCTTATCTCCTGACAATATACCTGGCCACCTATTGTATTTGCTGGCTAATGAAATGGCATTACCATTACAACTTCTATATGAAAATTGTTTAAATTTGAACTACGTGCCTAAACTATGGAGCACAGCATAGGTTATTCCCATTTATAAAAATGGCCCTAGAAACCATGGTGAAAACTAGAGACCAATCAGTCTAACCTCCTCAATGTGCAAAATACTGGAAGGTCTAATCAAAGACTTGCTTACCTCTATATTACAAGAGATTGACCGAGAACAACACGGATTTAAAAAGGGAAGGAGTTGTTTGACAAATATGCTCTGTTTCTATGAGGAAGTTAGTCTTCAATTAGACAACAGATTGGCATATGATGTGGTTTACTTGGACTTTAGTAAGGCTTTTGACCTTCTTCCACATTGGGCCTTATTAGAAAAAAAAAACCTATATCAGCTAAATATTAGTCCTACTTTGGTGTTATGGATAGCTTGTTGGCTAACTAAACAAACTCAACAGGTCCTAATCAATGGCCGCCTTTCTCGCCCAGGGTTCATCACAAGTAGCGTACCCCAAGGGTCTGTTCTCGGCCTTTGTCTTTTTCATTTATTTACAGCAGATATTTCAAATAATTGTTTATCAAATATCATTAAATACACGGATGACATTAAGATTAGAGGGCCATGTAACAATGACGACCAAATTTAAATAATACAGAATGACCTGGATAAAATTACATTGTGGATCATAGGGTGGGGTATAAAACTAAATCATACTAAATGTAAGATTTTGCATTTTGGAGTCAATAACCCTAAGCATCTATATACCCTTGACAATTGGGCACTAACCATTTCTGAAATAGAAGAGGATCTGGGGGGAGAGGTCGTTGTAACTAACAACTTTCTTCCTGACCTTCAAATTAATACAGTTATAAGAAAGGCAAATTGTGTTATCTGGGCCATCAAAAGGAACATCAAATCTAGAGAGCGTGATGTGTTAATGCCACTCTATCGCAGCTTGACGTCAGTCTATTATTTGCACTTTCTCATCAGTTTTGGTGTCCATATAAAAAACAAGATATTGTTAAGTTGGAAAAGGTACAAAGGTGGTTTACTAAACTTATAAAGGGGTTGAAGGATGTCCCATATGACCATAGACTCCAATGTTTAAACCTGATGTTGCTATCCACTCGTAGAGTAAGAGGAGATCTCCTCATGATGTATGATATTATCAAAGATCCTCAGTTGATGGTAAATTTAAGGCTATCATATAAGGAAGATAAGTATAACCGTAGAGGTCACCCTCTACAGCTACAATATAAATGTTTTACTCACATAGCATGCAAGTATTTTTATACACTGCGGGTAGTAAAACCCTGGAATTTGCTACCAATGGATGTTATCATTACTAGTACTAAAATTTCTTTTAAAAATAGGTTGGACTCATACATTTTGTCTCACTCTTCCTTTAATTATTATTAATAAATGACAGCAGTTATGGGCCTCACCGCTCCAAGGCTCTCTCAATCCTAATATGAATCCTAGTATGAATCTGGAGCCCATCGAGCAGAAGTGGTGTTTTTTTACCGACCAGTAAAGGAAGATTATTTTAAACATCAATTATGTCAGTGTGATTGGTCCTGTACACTTCAAAATTATTTAAAAATGTATTTTGGTAACCGGGTAGGCCCACTGAGACCAGATGGTCCCTTTTTTCAGGAGTGACCTGGAGTTAGACAGTTGTGAGGCAGTTTGCATACACATTATGTAAGCAATAAGACACAACAGGGTGTGCATGGAACAGATTTTACCGCATGGCTGGGACGTAATAAGGCAGTCACAAGGCAAGAAAGAGACTTGGGCATCATCATCACAGGTGACCTGAAATCATCCAAGCAGACCACTAAAGCAGTAGGTAAGGCTAGGGGATGCTGGGGTGTATTAGTAGGGGTATCACAAGTAGTAAGAGGGAGGCAATAATCCCTCTTTACAAGACACTGGTTAGGCCACATCTGGAGTAATGCATGAAGTACTGGAGGCCACACCTTCACAAGGACATTAACCAAAATGAGGCAGTCCAGAGAAGGGCAACCAAAATGGTGCAGGGACTGCATCAGTAAACATATGAGGACAGATTAACGGAGCTTAATATGTATACTCTAGAGCAAAGGAGGGAGAGAGGTGATATGATCAAAACATTCAAACACCTTAAGGGCATTAAGAAAGGAGAAAGAGTCTAACATGTTTCGATATAAGATAAATAGGAGGACACAGCATGAGAACAGAGGGACGCCGATTAAGTGGTAATGTGAGGACATTCTTTTCACAGAAAAGGTGGTGGATGCATGCAACGGCCTACCTCAGGAAGTGGTGGATATGAATACAATGCAGGGCTTCAAACAGGCATGGGATAGGCATAAGGGAGCAATACAGATGAGTATGAATAAATAGGCCATTGACAGAGTAAAGGCCGATGGCACATTCATAAGGTAGAAAAAGAAATGGGCAGACTGGATAGGCCTTGCAGTCCTTATCTGCCGTCAACTTCTATGTTTCTATGTTATGAGTGTCCAGCATCTGCTGGGACAGTAGTGTCTGTGCTAGGTAAAGTATCCCAGCAGACGCAGATCTGCTAGGACAGTAATGCCTGCAGTAACAGAACTCTGCCAGGACAGCAGTGTCTGTGGTGACAGAAAGTGTCCCAGCATCTGCTGGGGCAGTAGTGTCTGTGCTAGGTAAAGTATCCCTGCAGATGCAGACAGAAACATAGGATTTGATGGCAGATAAGGGTCGCTTGGCCCATCCAGTCTGCCATTTTCTCCCTGCCTATACTATTACCGCAGACTATGCCTGGTCTACAGTTCTTTCTCTCTCACCCTTCCTTTCTACTATGATTCCCTTATGTGTATAGCATACATTCTTGAACCCCTCCACAGTTTTCACCCCACCACGTCCTCTAGAAGGCCGTTCCAGGAATCCACCACTCTTTCTGAGAAGTACTTCCTAACATCTCTCCTGAATCTACCCCCTCCAGCTTCATAGCATGTCCCCTTGTTCTTGAGCATCTTCTTTTCTGAAAAATGCTTCCCTCCTGTACCTTATCTACACCCACGAGGTATTTAAAGGTCTCTATCATAGCCCCCTATTCTTCATCCTCTGCTCCAGGGGGTACATCTTGAGGTTCTTTAGTCTCTCCTCATATGGCTTTTGATGCAGACCCTGCACCATTTTAGCTGCCCTCCTCTGGACTGCCTCCACTCTATGCCTTCCAGAGATGTGGTCTCCAGAACTGGACACAGTACTCAAGGCGGGGTCTTGTCAGTGATCTATACAGAGGAAACACCACCTCCCTCTTTCTGCTAGTGATACCTCTCCCTATGCACCCCAGCATCCCACCAGCCCTCCCTACTGCCTTGTCACACTGCTTGGCCATCTTTATGTCATCCACTATGATTACCCCCTAGTTTGTTTCTTGCTTGGTAGTCATCAATACCACTCTGCCCATTTTGTACTCTGCCCCTGGGTTTCTGTGCCTAAGTGCATTTTTGTTTGTTTTTTTACACTGAAAGCCAGCTGTTATACCCCTGACCTCTCCTCATCCTTTCCACCCCCAAGAGTGTTTACCCCACTGCAGATTTTGGTGTTATCCACAAAGAGGCAGTCCTTTCCTTCCAGCAATTCTGCAATGTCACTTATAAAGACACTAAAGAGGACCAGTCCCAGCACTGATCCTTGAGGCACCCTACTGGTCACCCCCCAAGGAGTGAACTCCCTTTATCACCACCTTCGGTTGTATATCCCCAACCAGTTTCTTATCCAGCTTACCACCTCTGGACCCAACCTAAGCTACCCAGCTTGCTCACTAGTCCCTATGTGGAACAGTGTTGAGGGTCTTACTGAACTCTAGCTAGGCCATGTCCACCGCTCCACCTTGATCTAAATGCTTTTTTCAGGGGTCAAAACTGGCACCGGCCCACTAGCCAAATGCTTGTAGATTCTGTATCAAGCTAGTAAGATTTTCTTTTAACTAGCCCTGAAGGCCTGTACCAGAGAAGGTAACACTTCAATAAGTACATCAGTTGGGCAAGTGGAAAAGTCTGTGGGGCTAGTGGCTTTTCCCAGTAACTAGCCCTACTGGCCAATAGATGCAAAACTAAACTTTGACCCCTGCTTTGTCACCCAGTCAAAGAAGTCTATCTGATTCATTTGACATGACCTCCCCCTGTAAAACCCTGATGCCTTGGGACTTGTAACTCACAGGATTCAAGATATTCCACAATCCTTTCCTTCAGCAGCGATTCCATTAACTTTCCCACCAACACTGTCAGGATGACTGGCCTATAATTTCCAGCCTACTACCACTTTTGTGTAGTGGGACTACAACCACCCTCCTCCAAATCTACTGAGACATTAGTGCCTGCAAGAATGAAAGTCTGTCAGCAACTGCTGGAACAATAGTGCCGGTGGTGAAGGAAAGTGTCCCAGCATCTGGTGAGACAGAAATGTCTGTGCAAGGTAAAGTACCCGGCAGATGCAGATCTACACAGGCTTGCTGAACAGTGCCTTCGGAAAGTATTCACCCCCCTTGGATTTTGTCACATTTTTTGATGTTGCAAACTTAAATTAAAATACATTTATATGGGATTTTTTTGTCACGTATCTACACAAATTACTCTATAATGTCAAAGTGGAATGGAGCTTCTGGAATGTTTTGTGCATGTAATTTAAAATACAAACCTGAAATGTCTTGATTTGATAAGTATTCACCCCCTTTGCTATGACACTCCAAATTGAGCTCAGGTGCATCCAATTTCCTTGTGAGATCACTCTAAAACTTGAATGGAGTCCACCTGTGGTCAGTTCAAATGGTTGACATGATTTCAGAGGAAATACACCTGTCTAAATAAGGTCCCACTGTTGACAGTGCATTTCAGAGCAGAAACTCTACCATGAAGACCAAGGAGCTGTCCGTAGAACTCCGTGATAGAACTGTGAGGAAGCATATATCTGGGGAGGGGTATAAAAACATTTCTAGGGTGTTGAAAGTTCCCAGGAGCACAGTCAAGTCCATCATTAGGAAATGGAAAGATTACGGAACCACCCAGACTCTTCCTAGAGCAGGCTGTCCTCCCAAACTGAGCAACTGGCAGAAGGACCTTGGTCACGGAAGTGACCAAGAACCCAATGACCACCCTGACAGAACTACAGAGTTCCATGGCTGAGATGGGAGAACCTGTCCAGAGGACAACAATCTCTGCAGCACTTCACAGATGTAGCCTCTATGGGAGAGTGGCTAGACGGAAGCCACTCCTGAGAAAAGGCCACATAGTACAATGCCTGGAGTTTGCAAGAAGGCACATGGCATATTCTGAGACCATGTGGCAAAAGATTCTCTGGTCTGATGAAACAAAAATTGAACTCTTTGGCCTGAATGCAAAGTGCTATGCCTGGCGCAAACCGAACACAGCTCAGCACCCGTGTAACACCATCCCTATCATGAAGCATTGTGGTGGTAGCATCATGTTATGGGGATGCTTTTCAGCGGCAGGGACTGGGGCACTTGTCAGGGCAGAGGGAACAATGAATGGAGCCAAATACAGGCACATCCTTGAGGAGAACCTGCATCAGTCTGCAATAGACCTTGGACTGGGGCAAAGATTTACGTTCCAATAGGACAAAGACCCCAAGCATACAGCCAAAGCAACACTGGAGTGGCTTCAGAACAAGAAGGTGAATGTCCTGGAGTGGCCCAGCCAAAGCCCAGACTTGAATCCCATTGAGAATCTGTAGAAAGACTTAAAGATTGCGGTTCACTGACACTCCCCATCCAACTTGACAGAGCTTGAGCAAATCTGCAAGGAAGAATAGGCGAAAATCCCCAAATCCAGATGTGCAAAGCTGATACAGACATACCCAAGGAGACTCAAAGCTGTAATTGCTGCCAAAGGCGCTTCTACAAAGTACTGACTCAGGGGGGTGAATACTTAAGTAAACAAGATTTCAGTTTTTAATGTTTCATAAATTTTTGTTACACAATAAAAATATTTTTGGCCCCTTAAATTGCTGAGTATGCTGTGTGAATCAGGGGGGTGGGGCGGAATCATTTTAATGCATTAAAAATTCTGGCAGTAACACAACAAAATGTGACAAAATCCAACAGGTGTGAATACTTTCCGAAGGCACTGTATATGGTTGCCCATAGATTATTCTCTATATAGTATATGGTTAGCCTGTATTGAGAATGGATTTCAGCAACTGCTGAAATCTTGTTGTAGTACAGTTCAAAGGTCAAAATAGTTGTTGTACTATCGCTCTGACATCACATCGATAGTACAACAACTTTTTACCCTTGAACTGTTTCCCGATTGGCTGAAACATCGAACTTTCAAAAAAAATATGAGTCAACATGGCGGCGCCACTTAGCGAGCAGCTGGGAGAGCGGGTAAAGATTCTTTGGACACGGACTCTGCCATAATTGGCTCCGTGTTTCCAAACATTCAGTTTGTCCTTTTTAGTGTTTGTAAAAACACTACCTCGGTTCGTGTTTGTGGTCGGCAGCACAGTCGGACAACGGTGAGAATGGAGATACTCAGGTCAGTAGCAGAGCGGCGCGGCAGTGTGACTGAAGGTATACACAAGGTATGAAATTATACCTCAACTTTGTGAATTAAACCGACCACATTTTTGGGGGGAACCATATACTATATAAAATAATAGATAGGGAACTGTGCACCATCAGGTCTTGTGTTTATCTGGTGATTGATGACATCCAGGGACCTCGAGTCGCTCTCGAGGTCTATGATGTCATCAACCCCCTGGATGGAAACACAGCCTTGTTGTGCACAGTTCCCTATCCATTATTCTATATACAGTACATAGTACAGCATTGTACTGTATAGAATGCCAACCCTTTCAAAATGCTGTTGTTCCACAGTTCAAAGGTCATAGAGCGTGACTGTACCCTAAACATAGAAACATAGAATTTGATGGCAGATAAGGACCTCTTGGCCCACCTAGTCTGCCCATTTCCCTACCTAGAGGATAAGCTGCAGATCCTAGTTAACCAACAACCTACTTCCTCCTACCCCCCATTAGAATTGCCTTATGTTTGTCCCATGCATTCTTGAATTCCCCCAGTTTCTGACTCCACAACCTCCTCAGGAAGGCTGTTCCATACATCCACAACCCTCTCCGTGAAAAAAATACTTCCTCACATTACCTTCCTTACATTACGTCCCCCCTCTATCTTCAAATTGTGCCCCCTTGTTCTCGCACATCTCTTTTTCTGAAAGATGCTACCCTCTTGGACTTTGTTGATTCCTTAAGGTACTTGAAAGTTTCTATCATGTCTCCCAAGGGTGCACACATATTAAGCTCCTTTAGTCTCTCTTCATATGTCTTCTGGTGCAAACCCTGCACCAGTTTGGTTACCCTCCTCTGGACAGCCTCCACCCTATGTCTTTGTGGAGATGGGGTCTCCAGAACTGCATGCAGTACCCCAGATGGGGTATCACCAACTGTCTGTACAGAGGGATAACAACTTCCTGTTTTCTACTGGTGATGCCTATCCCAGTAGCCCCCCAGCCTCCTAACTGCCTTCTCACATTGATTGCCCACCTTTAGGTCATCTGCTATAACTACCCCCAGGTCCCTTTCCATTTTTGTTGTTGTCAGTATCTCACCCCCATTGTGTACTCTTCCCCTGGGTTTCCGCTTCCCAGGTGCATTACTTTGCACTTCTTTGCACTGAATCTAAGCTGCCATACATTTGACCATTCCTCCAACCTTGCCAAATCTCTTCTTATCCTTTCCACCCCACCTTGTGTATCAACCCTGTTGCAGTTCTTCGTGTCGTCTGCAGAGAGACATACTTTTTCCTTCCAGTCCCTCTACAATGTCACTTATAAAGACAATGAAAAGGACCGGACCCAGTACTGAACCCTGCGGTACCCTACTATTAACCCCCCCCGTTCTTCACTGTGGACTCCGTTTACCATTAACCTCTGCACCCTGTTGTCCAGCCAATGTTTTACCGAGGCTACCACCCTGGGATCCACTCCCAGGCTGGCTAATTTGTTTATTAATCTCTTGTGTGGGACTGTGACAAATGCCTTGCTAAAGTCTAGGCAGGCCATGTCGACAGCCCCTCCCTGGTCTACTACTCTGGTCACCCAGTCAAAGAAAATCGATTAGATTTGATTGACATGACATTCCCCGCTGTGAATCCATGCTGCCTTTGATTCCTGTGCCCCACTGGCCTCTAGGTACTCAACAATTCTTTCCTTCAGAAGTGATTCCATCACTTTCCCCATCACTGAGGTCAAACTGACAGGTCTGTAGTTTCCTGCCTCTGTCTTGCTCCTACTTTTGTTAAGGGGAATCACATCTCCCAGTCCTCAGGTACTCTACTGTGGTACAACAGCATTCTAAAACCTCTAGGGACTGCACAAGTCAGTTTTGTTCTGAAAGCAAAACAGCCCCTGCATGCACCACGTCACATAATATTATACACTATAAAAAATACAGGATGAACTACTTTATGCACAACCAGTGTGTTCTGCCACCTTGGGGTTCTGATTCCAATGGACCTCTCCAGCTTTGCTCTCAAGGTCGGAGGGAATCAGAACCCCTCTGTGGCAGAACACACTGGTTGTGCATAGTTTCCAATCCAGTATTCTCTATATTCCTGGCATAGAATTCCATGCATAACAGCATTCCACCATACACTATAACATCGAACCATATACTACACAGAGAATACTAGATGGGTAACTATGCACAACCACACCGAATCAGAACCCAAGGTGACAGAACACACACTGGTTGTGCATAAAGTTACTCATCCTGCACTGCATTTTTTTATAGTGTATAGTATTATAGTGCATAGTAGAGTGTTGTTCTGTATAGAATTCCTTCCCTTTCAAAATGCTGTTCTACCACAGTTCCAAGATCATGAATGCTGTTTTACGCTACTGTGGTAGAACAGCATTCTAGAACCTCTAGAGACTGCATGAGTCAGTTTCATTTTGAAAGCAAAAGAACTCACAAAACACATTTTTCAGACAGTACTATACATCATAAAAAATACAGGATGAGCAACTCTATGCACAACCAGTGTGTTTTGCCACCTCGGGGTTCCGATTCTCATGGACCTCTCGAGCTTCGCTCTCAAGGTCAGAGGGAATTCAGAATCCCTTTGTGGCAGAACACACTGGTTCTGCATAGTTGCCCATCCAGTATTCTCTATATGTGAAATGTGTGTGCGTTAGTTCTTTCATTTTCAGAACTAAACTGACTTGTGCAGTCTCTAGAGGTTTCAGAGTGCTGTTGTACCACAGAAGGGTACAATCACATTCCATGACCTTTACACTGTGATATAACAGCATTTTGAAAGGAATGGAATTCTACACAGAACATATAGGATAGTGTATAGTTACCCATACACTACAAGGCTTTTCTTCCACCAAGTGGACACAATGCCGACTGATGACCTCGAGAGCAAAGCTCGAGAGGTCTCCAAGTCGGCATTGTATCTATGAGGTGAAAGACTAGCCTTGTAGTGTATGGGTAACCATAAACTGTTCTTTATATGCATAGGTGCCCGAAGAGACTTTAAAGTTACATTTTCACCAGTTCTGCAGAGGTCACGATTCACAACTGACACTGCTCAGCACCACTCTGCCAAGGCCCCTCACACAGCAAGGGACGAATCAGGACATCTGCTGTAGCCCCTTGTATTGGTGGAATGCGGTTGTGTATGGAAATCCATACACCGCAAAAAGTTGTTCTGCTGCAGTAGTGACGTCCTCACCAACGCAGAATGACTTTTCTTTCTGCGTTAGTGAGGATGTCATAATACAAGGAGCTACAGCAGACATCCTGATTCGTCCCTTGCTGTGAGAGAGGGGTGCACGAGTGTGCTGGGCAACGGCAGTTGTGAATCGACTGCCTTGGCAGAACTAAGTGAAAATATGGAAAAGTGAGTCTCTTTTTGTCTTTTGTTTGGGCACCATACTGTAACCCCCTTGTTACCCAGGGTTACTAGAATCCCAGTAAGACCTAGTGGTAGGCAGGGAAGGCAGCTTGTGAAACTCCAGTTAAATGGATTTCACACTGTCTCACTCCGTTCTCAGTCTCAGCTGAGACTGAGGGATGACATCACCATAGAACTATCGCAGCTGCATGAGCCACAATGGAATCTGCAGAAGGGAGTTAGAGTAGAATGTTGGGAGGTTTGAACAGTCAGTTGGTAGCAGTCTGCAGTTGGAGATTGTTGTGAGAGGAGCACAGCAGCTCTGTGCTCAGGCTCTTGGAGCCTCAGCCCTGAAATAGGGCTACATCTAGGGAAAGGTGTGTGTGAAAATTACTTTAATGACTATATCTCATAATGATCACTCGCCTCCAGACCTTGGATTGTAATCTTCCGCACTCACAGTATTCAAATCCAGGGACCTGGACACAAACAGAAAAACACATACAGGCAACACTCAGTGTGCCAATTGGCGGACTGCGGCAGTTAAGTGATAAAATAAACAGCAAAGCACGGCACTAACCCCGGTGCTTCGGGTCTTCTCTTGACCCCTGATGAAGGGTCATGAGAGGACCTGAGGTGCCGGGTTTAGTGCCATGGACTCTGGCTACTTGTGCTCGCTATACAGTTGCTTTGCTTTTTTGTTTTATTGCTTGACTGCTGCAGTCTGTTGATTGGTGCCCTGAGTGCTGCCTGTGTGTGTTTTGCTGTAACTGTTTTGTAGGCAGGTACCCTCTCGCTTTTTCTGGGCACTGCTCCACTTGTGTTTGTTTGGGATCTGGACACAAATATGGGAAGTTTCCTAGCCCCCCTTTTCAGTCGTCAAAAAACTAAAATACTATAAATCATAGCACGCACTGAATGAGGATCTTTAGTAGAGCCCAGAAAGTCTGCCCATCACGACCGTCAGACCTGAAAATTAACAAAAAATAGGCGAGGAGTTCTGTTCTGTCAAATCCAAATGAGTATGTGACAGGTAAGGACAATAAACCCATGCAAGCACAGAATTATGGGATAGTCTATATTTCTTCATGTGCCCAACCTGAAAACTTAATTGCTGGAGGTACTGCCTGTCTATGGCACGGATGAGGCTAGGGTGCTCCACACCATGGGATTCAATCAGTGGTTGAAAAACTGGTGCAGAGCTCAGGGATTTGGCTTCATTGGGGACTGGGGGTCCACTTGGACGGATGCAGGCCAATACTGGCGTGATGGTCTGCATCTGTCCAGGAGGGGAACCAGGATCCTAGGTGATAGGTTTATATACTTCATTGGCAAGCATTTAAACTAGCCAAGGGGAGGCACTGGAAAGGAGCAGGGAAATCCTAGCCCCCCAAAAAAAAAATCAGGGTACTAAGTAAGGTAGACACCAACATAGAGATGTCAATAGGGAGAAGCGCAGTGGTAAATGGAGAAAGTGACAAACGCAATAAGCACAGGGATGGGGCAAAAAGGGGTAAGGCCATCAAGAAATGGAGGGAAATGAGTACCAACGCCCGTAGTCTGGGCAACAAGTTCCCTGAACTGGTGGCTTTGATGGAAGAGGGATGCCTGGATATAGTAGCAGTCACAGAAACATGGTACACAGAGAACCATGACTGGGATGTTAACATACCAGGGTACACAACCTACAGGAGAGACAGGGAGGGCATAAGAGGGGGCGGAGTAGCTCTCTATGTAAGGGAAGGGATAAAAGTAACCGAACAAAAGAGTAAACAGGGAGGAGAGGAGGCACTGTGGGTCACCTTAGAGACTAGAAATGGCACCACAGTCCACACAGGGGTTGTATACAGACCCCCATGTCAGGGGGAAGGAATGGACAAGGATATGATAGAAGGCATACTTAGGATGGCAAAGAAAGGGGAGACACTGTTGATGGGGGACCTTAATATGCCAGATGTTAACTGGAGCACCTTTGCTGCAGCCACATACAAAAGTAGGGCCATTCTTGATGCCCTTCAGGTGGCATGGCTCAGACAGCTAGTTTTGGAACCTACTCATGAGGGAGCAATCTTAGACCTCGTACTCTCAAATGGGGACAGTGAGAGGATCTCAGATCTAGAAGTGGGTAGCCATTTGGGAACAAGTGACCACCAAACAGTATGGTTCACGATAAACTCAGCTACAGAGTCAAGCCATACAAAAGTGAGGGTTCTGGACTTCAGGAGGGCTGACTTTGGCAAGATGGGAGAGTGCCTTAGAAAAGCACTAGCAAACAGGCTAGTAGGAGGGGTGGAGCAACAATGGGGAAATATCAAAACTGCCATCACAGAGGCAACAAGCCTTTGTGTGAAGCAAATAAATCAAAATGAAAGAAAAAGCCACTATGGTTCTCAAAAGAAGTGGCGGTGAAGGTTAGGGAGAAAAAGATAGCATTTAGGAAGTATAAGGAAACACAGAAGGAGCAGGACAGAGAACTGTACCAGTTAAGGCAGAAGGAAGCAGGGAGAGCAGTCAGAATAGCAAAGGCACAAACTGAGGAAAAGATAGCCAACTCAGTTAAGAAGGGGATAAAACCTTTTATAGGTATATCAGGGAGCGAGAAAGACAAAGGGAGGGCTAGTGAGGCTAAATAGAATGGATGGTGGGTGGGCAGAGAGTGACAGTGAAAAAGCAGGGATACTGAATGAATACTTCTGTTCAGTATTCACAAAAGAGGAAGTGGGGGAGGTGCCTAATCCAATTAACAGAAGCACTGGGGGGTTGATCCCAGTCCTTTCACGGAAGAAAGGGTTCTGAAAGAATTCCTAAAACTGAAGGTGGACAAAGCAATGGGGCCAGATGGAATTCAAACCAGAATTCTAAAAGAATTAAGCAGAGAACTAGTGACACCACTGACTACCCTTTATAACAAATCATGGGAGGATGGTGTGGTACCTGAGGACTGGAAGAAGGCTGATGCGATTCCCCTTCACAAAAGTGGGAGCAAGACAGAGGCAGCAACTACAGACCTGTCAGTTTGACCTCTGTGGTAGGGAAAGTGATGGAATCACTTCTGAAGGAAAGAATTGTTGAGTACCTAGAGGCCAGTGGGGCACAGGACCCAAGGCAGCATGGGTTCACAGCGGGAAGGTCATGTCAGACGAATCTAATTGATTTCTTTGACTGGGTGACCAAAGTAGACCAGGGAGGGGCTGTGGACATGGCCTACCTAGACTTTAGCAAGGCATTTGACACAGTCCCACACAAAAGATTAGTAGTCAAATTAACCAGCCTTGGAGTGGGTCCCAGGGTGGTAGCCTGGGTAAAACATTGGCTGAACAACAGGACACAGAAGGTAATTGTAAATGGAGTCCACTCTGAAGAAAGAGGGGTTACTAGTGGGGTACCGCAGGGTTCAGTACTGGGTCCAGTCCTTTTTAATGTCTTTATAAGTGACATTGCAGAGGGACTGGAAGGAAAAGTATGCCTCTTAGCAGATGACACAAAGATCTGCAACAGGGTTGATACACAAGGAGGCGTGGAAAGGATGAGAAGGGACTTGGCAAGACTGAAGGAATAGTCAGAAGTATGGCTGCTTGGATTCAATGCAAAGAAGTGCAAATTAATGCACCTGGGAAACAAAAACCCAGGGGAAGATTACACAATATTGGGGGGGGGGTAGTAACAACAACAGAAATGGAAAGGGACCTGGGGGTAATCATATTAGATGAACTTAAGGTTGGCAAGCAATGTGAGAAGCTGGTAGAGAGGGCTGGGGGATACTGGGATGTATAGGGAGAGGCATCACCAGTAGAAAACAGGAAGTTGTTATCCCCCTGTACAGACAGTTGGTGAGACCCCATCTGAGTACTGCATCCAGTTCTGGAGACCCCATCTCTGCAAGGACATAGACAGGATGGAAGCAGTCCAGAGGAGGGCAACTAAAATGGTGCAGGGTCTGCATCAGAAATCATATGAAGAGAGACTGAGAGCGTTAATATGTATACCCTGATGAAAGGAGGGACGGGACATGATAGAAATGTTTAAGTACCCCAGTGGAATCAGCAAAGTCCAAGAAGGTAGCGCCTTTCAGAAAAAGAGATGTGCAAGAACAAGGGGACACAATTTAAAGATAGAGGGGACGGCTCAGGGCAATGTGAGGAAGTATTTTTTCACAAGAGGGTGGTGGACGATGGAACCGCCTTCCTGAGGAGGTTGTGGGTCTAAAACTGTGGAAGAATTCAAGAATGCATGGGACAGACATAAGGCAATTTTTGTGGGGGTAGGAAGAAATAGGCTGTTGGTTAAATAGGATCTGCAACTTATCCTCTAGGTAGGAAATGGGCAGACTAGGTGGGCAAGCAGTCCTTATCTGCCATCAAAGTCTATGTTTCTATGTAACTTTTACTTGATGTCCGACTCTCTCAAGGCAAGTCAGGATCTGACTGACTCAGGTTGCCTAGCATCACTAGACACTCCCCTGCCTCCATCCCTTCTGTTGGGATCATGGCTCCTAGGCTACTCCAGCTACAACTCACTTCTTCATCGACTTGCAACTTTTAGCAGGTACTGTTACAGTAGGACAAACAGCCATGCACTGTGAGCGTGGGGATCAGACTGGCTAGTCGTTTTAGTCTTGGTATCCCCAAGTCTAAAAGCAAGGATTGAGGCAAGGGGATACCAGAATGGATGGTGTTTGGGCATGGGGAGGGAGGGACTAACACTGTGCTGTCTGTTGAAGCTTTCAAATTGTTACATAGTTATGGTAAGCTCCTGGTAGTGTACCATGAGCTGGAGACAATATGCAGTAGTAGTAGTCTGTATTTATATCTGGCACCCTTCCTCGGAGGCCCAGGGCGCCATTACAATAAAATAAAGTGAACACAATCAAAGTAACCATACTAATATCAAATAAATAACAAAGATAACTACTTTACTGCACTAAAACAGCATAAAACACAATAAGACTCAATGAACTTTGTAATGTGCTGTGAAATACATTACAAAACCTTCCCAAACTCTTGCTGAAATAAATGTCTTGAAGTCCCTTTCAAAAGTATCAACTGAGGGGGGCCTCCCTCAAGGTCCTGGGCAAAGAATTCCAGAGGAATGGGCCTGCTACCTCAAAGGCCTAATCACCCGAGTTCTTCAACCTAGCCCTAGGGACCACCAGGAGGCCTTCCCTGGCTGTTCGTCGTAGGCGAACTGGGGTATGTGAATACAGGAGCTCCACCCAGGTAGGCTGGGCCCAGTCCATGTAGGGCTTTATAGGTTAATAAACCTATCTTAAAAGAGATACGCTACTTCATCAGCAGCCAGTG
Organism: Neoceratodus forsteri; assembly: GCA_016271365.2. Lineage (NCBI taxonomy): Eukaryota > Metazoa > Chordata > Ceratodontiformes > Ceratodontidae > Neoceratodus > Neoceratodus forsteri. The sequence continues at coordinate 1,072,194,561 of CM057454.1, read as the reverse complement.
CAGATCACGAGTGCCAGAGAGCCATATGCATGATCTAGGGAGGCCAGTAAGTAACTGAGGAGCAATGTTCTGCAGGAACTGCAGGTGTCGTAGCGTGCCGCCACTAACCCCAAGGTACATGCCTGTACAGAGGATTGTGGATGTATAGAACGGCCTTCCAGAGGAGGTTGTGGAGTCAAAAACAGTGGTGGAATTCAAGCATGCATGGGACAGTCATAAGGCAATTCTAGGGGGTTGGGGTAGGAAGAAGTAGGCTGCTGGTTAACTAGGATCTGCAGCTTATCCATCAGGTAGGGAAATGGGCAGACTGGGTGGGCCAAGCAGTCCTTATCTGCCGTCAAATTCTATGTTTCTATGTTTCCGCCTAACGAGAGACACAGTAAGCTGTTTTAAAGTGGTGGAGACCGCTTATACGGGTCTCTGTGGCAGGAAGGTTTGCCTGCTATTCCAGGGGCAACCCCCTGGCTACTGCTGGAGAAAGAAGCTGCCTTATTTTGTCCACGTGTGTGGGGTACAAGAAGATTTCGTGATTCACCTGTGGGGCACCTGCAACCAAAGGGTGAGTTCTGCTCTTTCTAAAGGGCCCATGTTTCATCCTGAACTGTGTTAAAGTGGGGATTGGACTGCTGAAGTAATGGGAGGCCTAGAGTAATAGGCTTAGCCAAAAGTAAAAGTAAGTTCAAGTCCAGCACAAGGAAAGTCAAGACATGTAGAGGAGATGTGATATACATCTACCCAGTAATCTACATTGCCAAGTTTTCAAAAGAGTTTAGTTTCCAGAGAAATGGTCGGGTATGGATTGTGGGAGCTGGAAGTGGGAGACCCCCCATCTTTAGTAACCAGGTCCACCTCTATGGATTTGCTCTGTGGATTTCTACTTTGCCTCATGCACTTGGCCAGTGATGAGGGAAGTACCCAGATGTGGGATGGGGAGGAAAATTTCCCTCTAGGAGTCGAAGGCTCTAAGGTGGTTTGGAGAGCCACCAACAGGACAACTGGTTCATTCCCATATGGACCGCGGATCAAGTGGCCGCGGGGAGCCAGGCCATGAGAAAAACCCAAGTAGTGTACAAGTCGGGCTGTGTACCCAAAGCTGCATGCAAGTCCGGGCTGTGTGCCTGGTGGGTTTAGAGCCTGAGGGCTGGAACAGTGAAGAAGTGTTCTGTTGCTCTAATCTGCATTACCAGGAATGTAGCCCTGTGGGGGTCAGTCTATGCTTTGCTTGTTCAGTTTGGATGTGAATAAAAGCCACACTTTAGAATCCCATTCCTGGTTTTGGACATTACAGTTATTGCTTCCTGTGTTCGGATTTACTTGGGTGCCCCTGTGCAGAGTAGCCAAACCTAGGCCACCCGTGCCGAGTAACCTAGTCCTCCCCGAACCCAGGCCCCACCAGGTACTGCTGTCAGCTTCAACAGAATGCCACCTGTCGTTTTGCAAAAAGACAGGGGTCCAGGGGTTACAATACACTATAAAGAATAGTTTATGGTTACCATTACAAGGCTATTCTTTCATTTGATAATGCCGATTTGAGACCCCTCGAGCTTCGCCTTGAGGTCATCAGTCGGCATTGTATTCAATTGGTGGAAGAATAGCCTTGTAAGTGTATGGGTAACCATACACTATCCTACATATACTAAACACTATAAATGCACAATACTGAAGAACGCACTAACGTATATATTAGTCAAAGCGTTTTTTCTTTTTTAAAAACGTGTTTGAAATCTACCTTAATAAACACCATTACCTTAAATAGCTGCTTGGCTACAAAGTGAACTGCTGCTGGATCAGGAAAATAAAAAGAACAGCTCTCAAGTCAAAACTTTTCAGTGGTAAACACAACCCTCTTACGCCTACTCTACACTAGACTACTCCGTCACAAAGGTCGATGTCCTCCAGCCCTTTCCAAACCAATTTGAAAAATCTAATGAACTTGCAAGGACAACAGGACTTGGCCAACTGGAATTATCAGCAGACAGGACTCCCAGTTTAAACTGTTCCGCGATTACTATAACGGGAAAATAAAGCTCCGATCTGAATTTACAAAAAAAATAAACCTAAAATATGTCTATAAAAGAAATCAAAACAGTCACCTGAACGACCCGGCTGGCGGCTGCCATTTTGCTCCCCATGCTGACCCCCGATATGATGTACTTCCGCGGGTGCCGCTGCCGCCTCCTGAGCCCGGTTGGCCTTATAGTTCTAGGGCCGTTGCCTGCGACTCGAGCGCTAGACCTACACTAGCGTGCATAGAAGTGGAAGAAAACTCTTTCCCCTGTAGTTCTAAGCTAGTGTGTTTGCTTTGCAGGAGGAAGGACACTCCGATGTGGGCGGAACATGGCTGTACCTCCTACCACAGAGAGCAAACACGTTGCCAATTGATGACGCGCAATGCAGAGCAAGCAACTGGTCTTATTGAAAGCTCAGCCATACCCATGACGCTATTAACCGCGTGTGCATACCTTTCAACTGTCACACATTATGAGGTACGTCGCTCATTTTACCTCGGAAACCCTTTGTCCATCATGGGGAAGGTTATATTTCCCATTCCCCACTGAGATTTTAAAGCAGAAATTCATAATAATCTATTATGCTCTGTTATCAAAAAACATTATGAACATTAGTGCACTGATAACTATAGTATTCTGAGTCTGCAGTGTCATGTTAGACGATATGTCACACATCGTGTCACATTTTGGTGAAGAAAGGTTGAGAGGTATGCGCGTGTGTTTAACTCTACCAATGAAGACTTACAAAGGATACATCTGAAAATGAAAATTATAGATGGGAAGGTTGTGGGTTGTAGTTCCACAGCAGGTACATGGATTAATATCATGACTATAAATACTGTAGTGCAGTACGGGGGTTCCTGAGGTGCCCGCCTTCCAATGCGATGTTAAACCTAGGTCCTTTCTGCTCATTTCTTGTGTCCACTGTCCAGGCATACCTCTCAACCTTTTGACTCCGAAATGAGGGACACTCAGAATTAGAAACGTTGGCCCTTGTAAAGTCATAATGAAGGATACATCCCCATGGAGGTGTAAGCTCAGAACACTGTAGAAGCCATTGTATTACTTGTACAAAGCTTTGCTTAATTGTGATTTAGCATCAGAATATGATTTTCTGCTTTGAAGTCTAGATTTAGTATTTGCCATATTGGTCCTTGTAAGAGAACAGATCCAGAAGCAAATGATTTGATACCTTTTAATGGACCAACATAGATGTAACAACAAGAACAAATTTTGTTACATCTATGTTGGGTCCATTAAAAGGTATCAAATCATTTGCTTCTGGGTCTCGTTTGAAGTCTGAAGTTACTTAACAGTCTCTGTGCTGGCAGCACCTATTCCACCAGGGACAGAGCAGTATTAGGAGAAAATGAAGGACGTCCCTCTTAATCAGAGACAGTAGAGAGGAGTGTGTTTAGGTGGACGTATTTATTTATTCTATTTCATTTGAAATTAGGTGTCCAGGAAAGGCACACTGAGCCACAGCTCGTTTCCAGCTGTGACCCGGGGGAGGGGAGGGGAGCAAAGGATAAAAACAAGTACAGTGATACAAGAAAAGTGCAAAGTCATAGCACTTAAACACTGAAGAAAGTGCATAATGTTCACACGAAACAGGCAGTTATGAACATACGAAAATTGCCAGCAGATAAAAGCCTCATGGTCCATCTAGCATGCTCAATTGTGCAGCTAGCAGCCCCTGTACTGCAACTGCCCCTCCCATGGTCCTCCCCCTTACCCTGTCCCATCCCTTCTGAAGCATCCCACTGTTCTATAGGATACCACTTCTGCAGGCAATGCGTTCCACCCAGACACCACCCTCTCTGTAAAAAAAAGTTTCTTCTCATTTATCTCCTGAACCTTCCCCCCTCCAATCTCAGATCAAGGCCTTGCATGCCATTCCCCCCTTTGACTTGAAATCCCCCCTCCCCCTGTGTCTGTCTTGTTTATTCCCTTCATGTACATGAAGGTTTCAGTCATATCTCCCCTGTCCCTCCCTGTTAAGCATTACACCAGTTGCATGGGGATTGTTGAGTAAAAGATCCCATGGCACTTATCTAAAAAGAGCAGAGGAGTTTCCCAGTGCCATGGCCAACATCCGCTCCCTGAGGGGGGGTCAATAAAACAAATCCATGCAACACACACCCCAGGACACACCTGGAAACAAGTTAAGTAGCTTAGTGTGCTTTTCCTGGTCAAACATTACAAATAAAATAATAAAAAAAGCTGTATACAAGATGCTGCAAAGATTAAATAGCATTTTCTATGAATTAATTATTTATTCGTGTATGTTTTTTGGTAACCAGGTAAGTGCACTGATCCAGTGGACCATTTTCAGTTATGACCCAGGCCACAGGGTGGCTATACAGGGAACAAATGAATATATATTTTAAAAGGACAGTGTCAACCCCCTTAGGTCTCAAAGTGTCCCTAGTTTAAAAAACACATTTTATGATTGCCAACATTCTATAAATATTGCTGATTTACCTGGTAGTTTGATTCTATTTTTTGCTTTAAAAAAGTGAAAAACAGACTTCCCACCATACTGGTGTTACCACACCAACACAGGATTATTTACATTCCTTGATCAGCTCCAGCTGCATCTTTGCTGGACTTGGGAACACCCACAACACAGTCTAGCCCCTCATGATGCAGTGGGAGTTTAAAAGGCTACTGCCTTATGAGTGACTGCACTATTTGGGTGTGTTTCAAATGCTCAGGAAGTATGCAGTAAGAACAGATCCAGGACTGTAAACAAAATAAGGTTGCTTATAAATATACATGGGCATGCATTTCAGTTCTACTACACAAGGAGACAGAAAAAACAAACAGCAACATCAATGAATTTTAGAGAAGGTAAGCGATCATAAAATGTAGGTTTTTAACTAGAAATAATATGATGAAAAAAAGGTTGACAGTGTCCCTTTAACAGGGTATGATCACTAGGCAAAGGCTACTTTCCGGTCTGTCCTGTATAATACATACGTTTTCTAAATGAAAACTAGGCTGTAACACTAATGGTAAGCATTATTTTATTATTCAAATCCATACTTTGCCATGACAGAGATGCCAAATTTAAGAGGGACGGAGGAAGATTCTGATGCAAAATCAGGGACATCCGTAAGTAAACCAAGAATGTAATTCGATTGGCAGATATGATTCTTTGGAGGTGCAGGTTTGTAGTTTTTTTTTTCCCTGCACCTATGCTTTCAGCAGTATAACCGAGTGGGCAGATTGGTTGATAAGCAGCAGTTGCAGCGGGGCAGTAGGAGGTGGTGGGTGAATTGGGGAATTCAGGAATTGCAGGTAGACAGCTGGAGCTGTGATACTTTGACCCCTGGTCCACCATCTGCAACACTCAGGCCCGTCCAGAGTCCTCTCAGTACCATCTGTGTCATCCCCCTGTCATCATCAAGGTTGATGGCAAGCCACATAGGGCAGGACCCAAGAGTACTGGCACCGTTATTCTTGTAGGCTGGTATTCATAAGGATTTCTGTGGTATACTACCCAATCCCAGGATCCTCCCACCTCTTTATGGTGCTGATGCAGCCTACTGCTATTCTCACGGGTTACAGCATGCAGTGGACATGCGCCACCATTTAAAGAGGAACAAGTTCCTTGGCTTACACCAAGGGGCCACTGCAGCACCAGATGTTAGGTGCCTCTCTCCCTGGGTTGGCTCACACCATGCCATGCAGCACTAGCAAGTCCAGGACTGCACTGATCCATCTCCCCAGGCATGCTCCTGAGCTCAAGTCGCCGGCACAGAATCATGTTGCACTTCTGCTGGGCCATTAGGCAGCCCTACTTCTGTGTATATCTGTGTGTGTCGGAGGTGGTCTTAATAGTCTGGGTGGTGCCTCCTGGGGTAAGGAGGGCATGAAATGTCACTTACCGAGGTGGGGTCTGACAAGATCCCAGTGTGTGGGGGTGGGGCAGGGAGCTGTGTAGGAATGGGTTCAGGTGGTTGACAGCTGGGGTGAATTGGGGGATTTAGGAGTTGCTGACAGGCAGGTGGGGCTGTGATACTCTGGTGGTGTTAGACAGCTGAGAAGAAGGCCTTTGAATGTCATTTGGACCTGGAGGTGTGTTTGACACTCACAGTGGCGTTTTGTAGCTGGAGGAAGGACATTTGATGTCACTTGTGGTGGGGCTGATAGTCACTGCAGAGAGGGTGACCTGGGCTGCCACTTGAGTTTATTTTTGTGTTGGGGGGGTGGGGAATCTAACAATTTGAATGGTGTTTGCTATAGAAAGGGATGAATGAGATGTCATTTGACAGGGTGGGATCTGACAGATCCTGGTATGCAGGGGAGTGGGGGGCTGTGCAACCATGGGTTGGAGTAGTTGACAGCTGTGGGTGAATTGGGGGATTAAGGACCTGCTGACAGACAGATGAATCTGTGATATTACTGTGGTGTTGGGCAGTGGGGAGAGTAGTGCATTGGATGTAACTTGAACCTGGAGATGTGTCCAACACTCAGTGTGCTGTTTCATAGCTGGGAGAAAGGCATATGATGTCACTCCTGGGGAGCTGATAATTGCTGCTGAGAGGGTGACGCAGGTCATCACTTGTGTGTATTGTTTTTCTGAAATGCAGTTTTATGTAAACGAATCGATTGTAGTACAGTTGCTACCACATTAATAGAGCGTTGACTGAATTAAACAGTAACCATAACAACTTGATTCAGGTACATAAATTAATCCCAAGGCGCCAGCTCCTGTCCATCCTTCCAGTTTAATATGCTGTAAAAATCAGGTTTAGATGCAGACATTTCATACTATTCATATCTCCGTAGAAAGTCTTAGCTCCACCCAACACAGCCACAGCACATTCCAATCCCAACCTTCTTTACCAACTTGAGGAGTAATAAATGACCCATGGTAACTCAACCCGGGGAACCATCTGCACCAGCTTTTAAACATTCCATGGTTTCCAAAAGTCCAAATGCTGTTCTCATCACAGATTTAAAGATCGAGTGCTTAATAAGGATGTGTATTCTAAAGGGTGAAGACATGGGGCCTTTGGATGCCTCTGTAATCCTTTTGCTTGCTTTTATTTGTTTTTTTGATTACTTTTTCATCATTTTATTTGTATTTGCCAACTGCTAGTAAAAAAAAAAAGAATCCAATGGAATCCTTGTATTATGATATCAAAAAAGTTTTACTGGCAAGCAGGCAGTGCGTTTCAATGGAAAACTGCAAACATGTTCAGAGTTTTATAGAGAAATAACACTTTCTACCGGCAAAATGTTATATAGTTACTAGAAATATGTGATTTCTGATAACCTGTAAAAAAAGAGAAGCCCAATGCTGTTTTAAAAACTGTAAAATCCTACAGGCGTACAACAGTGTAAACATGTAAAAGGCAAAGTCTGTTGCTGAAAGAAGTCTCTATTTCTTTTGCAAAAGATACAAAAATATATTTCTGTAGTCCCTCCCCCTCCCAAATTGGGGGCTTACCTTGAGTGTCTCACTGGGTTCCTCTAATGCCCACTGCCTGGCAGACATCCAAAAAGGGACTTAAAAGCATGTGAAGTATAGTTCTGATGCTGTTCTGCAGGTGTGTGCAGTGCCCTGCCGCCGTGCTATCTATCACTTTAAGAGTTTCAGCATGTGTATACAGTGTACCATAGCCTGAGCTGGGTCTGAGTGCTTCATAACTCGCGACCAGCCAGGTATCACCTTAATCTGCTTCATTCTGCTGTCAATTAGAGAGCAGAAGGGAGTCCTTTGATAATTTCTAAATATTTATTTCTAAATCCTTACAGTTCTGTAAATAAAATAAGTTGTTTGTACTGCCAATAATGCCAGTACTGGACTTTCCGATGGGAGCCACCATCTTTGTTCCTGGACTCCCGCTTTGGACCAGTTGGAACCAAGGGGTCCTAATTACAGTGCCTCGTGGGAGAAGCTGTGAACTTTCCAGGGTGGCACCTAAACTAACCAATGAGAATCCTCAGACAGTGACTGACAGCCAGGTTAGCCAACCAGAATCCAGGAATCCCAGATTAGGTGTGGGCCTGTTTAAACAGAAAGTCAGTTTAGCTAGGGCTCTCAAGAGAGATGGAGCTTGTGTGGAAGTGGTCTGCTTGAGCCACTGAGAAGGACACAGCCTACAAATGGGATGAGAGAAATTGTAGGAGGAGGCTTGTAGTGTCCCCTGCAAGCCTGTCTCCTGTCCAGAAAGGGGACTGATTGTCCAGGGACTGCCAGCTAAGCAGCCTGAGAGGTTTCTTCAGCAGGAAAGCTGAAGGAAAACCAGCCAGATACCGAATGGAGAAACTTTGTTGTTTCTTCAGCCACCGAGTCTGTGGCCTACCGTGTGTGGAGACATTGATCCAGGGACTTCTGTTCCAAGACAGGATCTGCTCCAGTGCAGGAAAGACTTTGCCAAAGCCCAGCTGGCGGGTTCACCAGCAAGCAGCCTAAACTTTAAAAGATACTTCCTCAGCAGGGCCTATATCAGCAGCAGCCCAGCCAAACTGTTCCTGTGCCCTCATCAGCATCCTGGTGAGAGATCAGCCATGGGGAGTCAGCCCTTGTGCAGCAATCAAACGCAGGTTGTGGCCGTCTACAGGGAGAGACTGTGAAGCAGAGATGAGTCATGTCAGCCCCGGTCCCCACCAACAGCTCAAGCAACAGGTCTTCCATGTCACCAGAGCCTTCTTAATGTCTTCTGAGTACAGTGAGTAAAATCAGCATAGCTCCCTGCAACAACTCATCAATTGTTTAAATGGTACCATCTGATTCAGTTTTGCCAGTTAATGTGTTTAAATGTGACTGGGCCATCCGGCCATAGATACAAATGTTTTATGACCTACAAGTGTGTTGCTCATATTTAGTCACCCTTCTTTCCACCAAGGGCCCCAACATCAGCTGCACTGCCTCAGGCATGCCTGTTTTCCACTCTGGGTACCCAGTAGTTGCAAAGACTGAGAAAGTCAGGGACTAAAGTGATTAACAAGCCGTTAAGCCTGTCTCACTACAGTAAAGTAATTATTTGCCTAGATTCAGACCCCTTCCTTGTTCACATCCCCTCAATAATTTGCTTTGCTGTTCTGCTGTTAACCTGGCTCGTGAGCATATCATTACTTGTATAAAGTTGCTGAAACATTAACAAAGTATTTGAAAGTGCATGGTTATATTATTGAAGCTGTTTGTTACAGGGGGTTGCAGGATGGATGCCAGAAGACCGAACCCTGCTGGTAAGTAGCTTGTACCTGAGCATATCATTAATGCTGATATTAGCCTGTATCCAAAGTGTTAAGTGTTGCAGTTGTGAAATAAAGTGTAGCAGGTCACTAGGTGGGATTGTGGGTGGCAGTATAGCATAGTGGTTTAAGGCTCTGAGCTGCAAACCTGGAGACCTGGGTTTGAATCCCACAGCCCCCACTTGCATACTATGTGACCCTGAGCAAGTTACTTAACTTCCTTGTGCTCCCAGGTCACACCTGTAAATAAGTGTTCAGCTTAGTGTGTCTCTCCTGGTTAAATAAAATAAAAAAAAAAAAATAATACCTTCCCAGAGGTCTGTACCAATTCTGTTAACAACACACTTAAGCACCACTCTGGGTGGAGGCACCATAATTGTTCGTAAACTGAGGGTAGGGGCCCCACAACTTGTTGTTAGGAAAGCAGGCAGGGGTTAGTAACCCTCGGTATAACAACGCCAGGGTTACATTTAGTTTCATATTTAAATACATTAGGTTCCTAAGTAGTTGACAGTTTCTGACATCACAATGCCATAATTCTATTGAATTCTTTTTATATTAGCAGTATGAAAAGCAAAGGGGAAAAACTAATTTTTTACTGGGTTTTTATTATAAAAGTAGAAAGTAATTACTAACACATCAAATACAATAACTAAAATAGTCAGTTGTATATTTATTAGACATAAATACCTGGGGCCAGATATTCAGATATGTGCAAAAGCGGAGCACAAAGGTTTGCGCTATACCCGACCCGGAGGTTGCCATATTCAGTCGGACAGCACACCAGCGCTATGTGACTGAATATAGAGCCATGCCAGCGCAGTGCTAATGCAAGTAGTGCTGCCCTGACATGGACCCGGGCTGTATGCACTTTATAGGGAGTTGTGCCCCCAGACCATATAGCACCAGGAGCCATGGCGCAGTATTCAGCCACAAAATGCAAATAAGTGGCATTATGCATGCCCATTATGGGCTTATTTGCATGGGAATAGATGGCAGGTTTGCACCCATCCTGTGGCCACTCGCCACATCAAGCATGGTGGCGTGCGTCCCCCCCACACTCTGAACGTCCAGTCCCACAGTGTAAATTTACTCCCTGGTGTCTAGTGGGTCCCTTCCTCCAGTCACCCGACCCTGCAAAGCTGTTGTTTTCCCTGGTTTCTAGTGGCACCTTCGATCCTCCGATCACGTGTCCCTGCAAAGCTGTTGTTTTGTTTTTGTGGTGTCTAGTGATGCCCTACCGCCCTCTGATCACTGTCCCAGTAAAGCTGTTGTTTTCCTTGGTGTCTAGTGGCACCCCTGCCTTGAGATCGCTCTTCCTTATGAAGCTGTTGTGTTCCCTGTTGTCTAGTGGTGTCCCCACTTTCCCATCACCCGCTTCAATCTGGTGTCACAATTCCCACTGTAACCCCTTACAGATACAGTGTAACTGGGGCATGCTGTGCAATATCGTGGCTGAACCAACTGGTTGAATCACATTACCCGAGCCTGGAACAGTTGTGTCCCCGATGCTGGATCTCGAATCATCTTCAAATCTAAACAACTCTGACTGTATAAAATGTAATGCTGAGGCCAGCATTGATCGGGCAGCAGTATAATAGGCATCTGATAGCCGCCTTTGACTGTCCTGGCCTTGATCTAACTAACCCCCTCTGAGAACAAGTTGGTAACCTCACACTGAGTGAAGGTGGTGACATAGGAGTGCCTTCATGATGTCACCACCCTTATGAGGTGTGAAGTTATCAGTGAGTGCTTTGCAGTTTTTTTATCATATATAATTCTGACTGTTTCTGGACATAGTGTTTAAAAAATGTTAAAATAATGAGTTACTCGCTGCTCCATTTTGAAATGAGCACTCATGAAGGATTTTTGAGCTTTAGCTACCCTAATCAGCTTGCACTTCAGGCCATGTGTCTGGTAGACTGGAGCAGGAGTCTGATTAGGGCAGCTGTTCAGAAAAATAATTTACGTTTTAAACTCTGAATTATATCTCTGAACATTCTAAGTGGTGGATTATCGAGTATTGAAAACACTATAGAAATAGGCTGATAATGTATTATAAGGTAATCTAAATGCCCTTTCAATGGTCTGTGTACTCCATACCCAAAGGTGAATAAAAGAAGCAGATAAACCACTCACATACAGTAAAGACCCATGAGTCTGGGGGGAAGGAGCTTCAAGGAGGGCAGGCGAGTGTGGCTGTATGGCTAAGAAGATAATGCAGAAAGGGAAACATTCACTGTATTGATTGCCATTCACGCACAAAAGTAGATTTACAGTGAATATTGTGCTACACCGTTGTATTGGAATACTTATGTGCATGTCTGTTTATTCTCTTGAAACTCACACTGCAACCTACAGAGAGTCAGTAAAAGGGAATAGAGGACTCGTGTGACTTGCTACAATTTTTTTTTATCTGGACACTCTCATAGTATGGAGGGCTGACGGCCATAACTATTTTTTAACCTTTATCTTGAGTGCTGCAGTATTTATTTTAAGTAAACCAGTAAATCCAGTCTCCACTTCTTATTGACTAGCTACAATCAACTGCTGTGGAATTCTGATGGGTTTATCCTCTGTCTCTGTAAGATCAAATCTAAAACTGGGTGTCTGTTTAGTGAGACCTAGAAGCAAAGGAAAATCCTTGTTTTATTATTACCATTGTGGCTGTGTTAATTAAAGCTAGTATACAACATAACCATTATTGTGTATAATATGCTGAAGCAGGAAGTCGATCCACCACGTGGTCATGATCTCACTGCTGCATTGACTCCCCATCCTTTTCCCTCTTGCTGAAGTGCTCACAGACTGTGTCAGTATACTGAGCTGGCTGGTGGCTGTAGGTAGACCGGGTCAGTATTTTTTTTTTTTTTTTACGTAAATGGTAAGGGGCTCTGTGAGTACCAAACTGAACTTGATGGAATCCTGGCCGCAGATCTCGGGAAGGACTGTCAGTCCCAAATGACCCTGCAGATACCCTCCCAGTACCTGATCTCACTATTGCTACATTGGTACACTAAGCCAAGTTGGATGGTATCATGGTTGGAGGAAGATATCCTCTCAGTATCCTGATCTTGCTGGCAAGGAGCCTCAATAACATGGGTGACTGTCTCCAACAGCAATAACGGTTGTGTGAAAACAGACATCACTCACCTATATTCAGGCGATATTCACACTTTGGCGGTTCAGTTGGATACAGCTCAGTCAGTGGACATCTTCAAGCTAAGCTCCTTACACCACCCTTGGTGTTATCCTCTGGCTTCACCCCCTCAACAACAGATCTTGCACATTTGAAGCAGGGATCTGTGCATCACCTACCAGGGGAGATTGGTGGGTTGTGAGATTGTGCACTGAATACCAATAGTGAACTGAAGCCGGGTTGGTAGAAACAGAGGTTACTCACCTGTAACCTCTGTTTCTACCAACATACAATCAGTTCATTGTCCACGCTTTGGCAGACTCCTAGCAGCCATCAAGGAGGAAGGGGCATGTCGTGCACCCTATTTTGTGGTGAACAGAGTGGAGGACTGAGGCCCCAAAAGCAGCATCACAATGACTGGGCACATCAGTTCTGTAGTGAGATATGAACAAGTGTGCTTTAGCCTAGTAGGAGCCTTGCAGATCTCCTCAATATGGATGTACCTGAAATCAGCCATGGAGGTAGCAGTATGCCCGGTGGAAACAGTCGTCAGCCCCATGGGTGGATCCCTACCAGCCAGCCTATAGCACGGTGCAATACAGGATGTGATCCACCCGCTAATTGTCTACTTTGTTGCTGGTCTGCCAGAGGTGGCTTTAGGGTAAATGAAAAACAGCTGGCAAGTGTGGCCGTGAATCCCAGCCATGAGCTCCTTATACTAACAGAATGCCCTACATACAGTAGGTCCAGAGTATGGAGTCTATAATCGGTCTTCGAGGTAGGGTTATTAAAGTATCCGGGGAGATTTATCACCTGGTTAAGGTGAAACTCTGAACACTACCTTGGTAGAGAAATTTCAAGAGGGGGCAAAGGACAACCTTGTCTGTGGAAAACAGGTATGGAAACTCAACTGAGAATACCTAGTGCTCACTCACCTTTCAGGCCGAGGTGATAATGACCAAGAAGGTGGTTTTCCATGTCAAGTGTGATAATTCACACTTGTGGACAGGCTCAAATGGTTTACCCATAAACATCATAAGCACCAGCAGTAAGTCCCACGGAGGCTGTGGATCGCTCACCAGAGGGGACAATTGGTCCAGGCCTTTGAAAAACCACCCAACCATTTTCTCCTGCACCACTGTCATCATACCAGCTCATGCCCAATATGCAGAAATGACCCCCAGGTGCACCTTCAGGGTCATGGCTTGTAGCCCTGACTGAGATTGGGACCAAATGTAGTTGAGGATCAAAGCTACTGGGCAGGTAAGGGGATCTATATCCTTGCCTTGGCACCAAAGTGAGAACCTCTTCCACTTAATTATGTTTTATGAGCTGACTCCTTATGAGACACATCCACAACATTTATTTTTTATTTATTTATTTGGTTTTTGGTAACTGCATAAGTACACTAGACAACCAAATGCCTATTTTCAGGTACAACCCAGGAGGTTACAATAAACAAGAGAACATCAGTAGTTGTAGTGCAATACAAAAAGGAGGACAAGCAATATACAAGCAATAGTATAATATTGACAGGTGGGATACAATCTTAGAGAGCTAACATATTCAGAGTACAAGGTCTAGATGGAGAACATCTTCCTAAAGGCCCAAGACCTGGAATTCTAGCCACTCAAGAACCAAGCCGAGAGGTGCAGTGACTGAAGTTCTGGGTGATGGACCATTCTGTCTTGACTCGGCAGCAGGTCTGGGTGGACCAGAAGCCATTATGGGGACCTGCTACTGAGGCTGAGGAGATAATGGTACCAGAGCCAGGTACCAGAGCTGCCTGGATCAATCAGGATTAGGTTCACCTTGTCCAGACAAACCTTATGCAACATACTGGGGGTCAAGGGGAAGGGAGGAAAAGCATACAGAAGGTCCATGGTCCAAGGATGACAAAAGGTGTCCAACAGAACAGCCTGAGTTTTCTGTTCTCCAAAAAAGCAAGCAGGTCAACCAGAGGTTTGCCCCGATGGGTGAACAGCTGATTCAGCAGGCCCTAGTGCAGAGATCAGTCGTGTGACATCTTGCCTACCTGGCTGAGAATTTGTGCCAGCTGGTTATTTTCTTCTGTGACATGAACCAGCAGATTGGCCTGCAGGCTGCCACCAGGGACCAAGTGCAAAGAGCCTCCAGACACAGGGGAAAGGAAAGTATCCTCCTATGCTTGTTCAGATAAAACATGGTGGCCATATTGTCTGTCTGAATCTGCATAACCAGACCCCAAATTAGTGGAGTGAACTTGGTAGTGCCAGGGTTTCTGTTCTGCCATGAGGCAAACAGGTCCACCAGTAGTGTGCTCCACTGGGAGAACAGCTTCTCTGACTCATCCTGCAACATGGATGCCTGAGAGCATCTGCCAGCTGGCTGTCCTCTTCTGTAATGTGTACCACCAGGAGATCTGCCTGCAGGCTGTGAATCAGTGACCAAGTGCTAAGCATCTTCTGACACAGAGGAAATGAGTGCATCCCACCCTGCTTGTTCAGGTGGAACATGGTGGTCATGTTAACAGTCTGGGCATGCGTGATCCGACCCTGACTCAATGAAGCAAACTGAATCAGTGCCAGATGCACTGCACAGAACTCCAAAAGGTTGATGTGGCATCAGGTCTCACTGGGCAACCACAATCTGTGGGCTCTGTGGCTGGCCAGATGAGCATCCCACCCACCAGAGATGCATTTGTCATTAAGGTGAAGGTTGATCCTGGGGAGGAAAGGGAATTCCCTCCTCAGGGTTCTGGAGACACAGCAACAAATTGATGGTGTCCTGCAGCAGCTGTGTCACCAAGACTGGCTGGTAAAGGTGACCATGGTGCTGAAAACACAGGCAGCCCAGCTCCCACTGAATGGGGTGCATTTACCAGTGGGCACAACAGAACAAGCTGGTTGAAGCTGCTGTGTACCCCAACAGCTGGAGGAATTTCCAGGCTGGGCACGATTGTCCAACCTGAAATGATTGGGCAAAGGGTGCACGATCCAGTACCCTGTCCATAGGCTGGTGATCCTTGGCTCAGAAGGAGTCCAGTTCTGCTGCAGTGAATTTGATCACCATCATAGGGACCAACTCAGACTTGGCCAGATTGACCAGAAGGCCAAGTCAGATCCTAAAAGGTCTGGAGGGCCAGGTTCCTGGATTGCTCCACTGCTTCAAGGGACATGCCTGTGATGAGCCAGTCCAGGTACAGGTATACCCTGGCACCCTTATGCCTGAGGTAGGTCGGCACCACTGAAGGGCACTTGGTAAAAACCGTGGGTGCCAATGACAGGCCAAACAGCATGACCTTGAACTGGTAAAAAATCCACTCTGCCTGAAACCAAAGATACCAGCAGTGGGATAGACTGGGATATGGGAGAGGACATCTTGGAGGCCTAAGAAACAGAAATTTGTGACAGTATAACCTAGCTCAGAGTGACGATAAAGAGCATAATCTTTTGCATGAACTTGTTCAGGTCATGCAGATCCAGAATGGGGCGAAAGACCCTCATCCACATCAGCACCAGAAAGTACTGGGAGATGGATCCCTGTGAAACCAGGGCATCTGGGATCCACTATATCATACTGCACTTGAGGAGCTGAGCAGTTTCGCTCCACAGTGCGGGTAGCATGCCCTCTGGCACCCTGGAATCTCTTGGAGTCCAGGGTTAGTAAAGCAGGAGAGCCTGGAACTCAAAAGGCAGGCCCAATCCCACTGTTTCTAGCATCCACTTGTCCAAGTAACAGTGGAGCACTTTGGATCAGTGTGGTGGAGTCAGCCCCTGACTGGGAGATCCGATGAGGACTGGATGAGAGGGTATCCCTTGACAATAGCGACTACAAAATCGCGACTCACAAAATAGCGAATAAATAATAGCTACCGTGACATAGGCGGCACTTCAAAATAGCGATTGTACTTTAATAGCGAAAACACCTGCCACCGATTGCCCAACATTAGCGACTTCACAACAAACACGACTATGCGCTCAAAAACACCTGCCACCAGTTGCCCAACATTAGCGACTTCACAACAAATGAGACTCTGCACTCAATTGCCTATACAACAGCAATCTACTCACCAACGAATCTACCATTGCAGTAGTCTCAACCTGTAGCAGCCATTGCACTCAGACTGGAGCAGGGGGAAGGGTCACAGGTCAAAGTATACAACAACAGCATAAAATGCATAATCTAACAGCAGCCAACTAAGCAACCATTGCAATGGAACTAAGCAACTAGACGTGCAAGCTACTCACTAGCTACTCACTAGTCTTAACCCGTAGCAGCCATTGCACTCGAACTGGAGCAGGGGGAAAGGTTCATGGTCATAGGTCAAAGTGCACAGCACTATGTCAGACGTCAAAATAGCAACTCTGTATATAATTCCTTTAATTAGCGCTGTTCAGCACTTATTCATTTAAAAGTTTGACATTCAGTGCATTCTTCGGTGCTGTTTTCCATTCACTGCAGTCTTCGTTGCTGTTTTCCATTCAGTGTAATCATTGATTCAGACCTGGTACTGGAAATTGTATGCAAGTCCTCTAAGTTACTCGTACCTACTACTTACCGAGTACTGACTGACAATTGAAACCACTCTCTCATTCAAATCCTTACACTTTCTTTTTTTCGTACCAGTACCTGCCCCAGACACCATCTGCTCCAGTTTCATTTCAGTTAATTTCTGTTCCTCTTTCAGACACTGAATCAATTTCCAAACGCTGGGATGGCAGGCTCCTATGCGGCTGCTGAAGCCACGATGCCTCCGCTCAGCCGCATTATTTGTTCTGGCTAGACCCCTAGAGGTAGCATCAAAACAATTCCATTGCTCATGTTTGAAAATCGCTGTTCTTCTCCCTGATCGTCCCCTAGGTTTACCAACCCACGTAGCTTCAAAGTACTCCATTAATGGCTTTAGTACTTCTGCATTATGTACAAAAAATTCCCATTCTTTCATTTGATCAAAGGTATCCATTAAATCTGCAGTGGGCACAAAAGCGAGCGAAAACAGCATACGTAAGTGAAGTGAGAAGTCTGGATTCGAGCAGTACCTTTCATGTATTGTTGGGAACTTTTGTATTTTTCTCCATATTGCCTGTGCAAAATGAAAAAAACATCCACATACTTCTGTTTCTAGAAATACTGTTTAAAATGCACACCAGGAGGACTTCTCGAAGTCCATCATAGCAGTCTCTGGCTTTAAGCAGGGGCACAATTCATCTGTTTTTGTAAATACCCTAGTATATGCTGCTGTTGTTCGGCTACACATCAGTACATATACAGCTGTTACAACTTGGCCTGCCTTGATGCAGTGTATTGTGTAGAGTTGGTCAAATAATAATGGACAGGACTTAAATGTTCCGTCGATAAACCAGTCTGTACTGTCTTCCAAGATTTTTAAATTTGAAGCAGTAGCAAATATGAGCATTCTATCCCTTTCATGTCCACTATCAAACAAGAGGAAAGGCTCCCCATCTAAGGTTTCCATGAACTCAGAAGGTATTTGTAGCTCCTCAACTGAAGCAGGGGTGGCAGGGCACCCACATTCCACCTGCCTGATTCGTTGTATGGTACGTTTCATAAGTGGAACAGCTGGCAGGCAGCCCGACACAGCATCAGGGGCAGTAGTTGTACATTGTTCCAGAACCTGTGTTGTGGTCTCAACACTACATCTGGCCCTCTCTCGCACATCAGCCATTATCCTCCTCACCCCCCCATCGCCAGCATCAGGGACATGCGTATGATCCTTTATCATTGCTAACACTATTTCCCAAAGTATGTAATCTTGCAAGGCAGCTATACTTATGTGCATCTACACAATGCCAATAAACTTTCTCAGCCTTCTCCTTATCCTTTCTGAAAGTATAGCCCCCATAAACAGCCAAGGGCTTACCTTTCTGGCTGGTGACCAACTCGAACTCCATGCTGCAATGTCAAATAGTAAACGCCTAATGGAAACTGATACAACAGATGTACTTTTAAGGTAATCAGGGTCTGGTCAGGTGGGAGTTGACAACTGCATTGTGGGTACAAGGAAATACTTTTTGTAAACAAGGGGAAAAGAATGATCATGGGTCGTGGGATGATCGTGGGTCTGTAAGTATTCAAAATCATGACCAGAGCTATTTTGACCGTAGCGCTATATTTTATGCGCTAATATGCTTCTGCACTATTACTACACTCGCGATTCTGACATCGCTGTTATTGCAGTCGCTGTTTAAGAGTCGCGATTTTCACATGGAACCGATGAGAGTGGGGGTGACACTCTCCAACACATCACTTTGCAGCCCTGAAGGGGTCTCCAGCTTACTGGCCACTGGATGCACAATTGCTCCCCCATTTTCTTGCCCTGAATGCCTGGCTTGGGCTCAGGGCCATTAGGCTGGAACTGCCTCTGCTACTGATGCAGCCGGTAGCCAGAGCTCAGAAAGGAACTCTCCCTTCTTTGTGGGCTTAGTAGCCTGCTGCAACAAAGTCATCAAGTCTGGGGTGACATTGAACTACTCAATGCGAGTGAGATGGTTCTCCACCCCAGAGCTGAAGAGGTCAGTGCCCAAGAAGGGGACATCCCCCAACTTATGCTGCATCTCCAGGTTAACACAGAGAGATGCAACCAGGACCTATGTCACAAGGAGATGACTGCAACCATTGTACGTGTGCACAAGTTGCCCAGATCCAAGGCCACTTGTAGCTGGTGTTTGGCAAGCATGCAGCTGATATCCCTAAGGGCCCTGGCCTCTGTCCGAGACAAGGCTGGGAGCAGAGGAAGGAACTCCGGGGGGACGGATGAGGCTGGCATAATGGGCCAAGCTCGCCCATTGCCTGCTCACTGTTGCCACAGGAGGTCCTCATACCTCCGTTTAAGTCAACACCGTCGGCGGCCCCCCAAAGAGGATGAAGAACTGTACCTTAGTTGACAGTGCCATTGAGAACAAGATCACAAATGGCCCCTTGACTCCCTCCAGGCCAGGAAGGACCCAGTAGGCTATAATGGGGCAGTGGTAGAGCCTCCTGTCCTTCAAACTGGGAGTGATCCAGCAGAACTGAGGTCCTCGAGGTCAACAAGTTAATTTCCCCTCCCACTCCTGGTTGACTGATTCAAGAAAAATCTGGACTGGATCATTGACCAGAGTCGATGTCAGAAGCACTGTTGGGGGTCCTGTGGTAGCTTCCACCTTCTCCTGAGCTCCTCCCTGGACCAGTGGCAGTTTGACCAAGGTTAACTGATCGGGAGAGTTGAAGGATTGTAAAAGAGCAGGCACATTCACTTTCCCATGATCGGTGGTGCTTCTTGTGCTTCTTTCGATGGGTGGGGATCTCCCTGAATGTTTGGAGGACCAGGTACATTTCCTGGAACTCTAGGCAGTCCCCCAAGGGGGAGACTCACTGGTGGACCCATGAGCACCAAACTGACAAAGAATGCATGGTCTGACAACATGGGCATCCACTGACACTTGTGGTTAGCCCCCAGGCAGTAGAGGAGCATGTTATGTGGATCTGTGGCTGATATTTTCTGCTGGTCCTGAATCTACCTTTTAAAACTGGGTTTCTTGCTGTCCATTTTTGAAATGGCCACAAAGTGAGAACTGGAAGATAAAATGCACATTATCAATCTAAAACTTTACTGAAAAGTCAAAAATTTGCTAAGAATTAACACTTGAAAACTAGAATCCCTTTAATGGTGCAGGAGATGTGAAGGAGGAGACCTGTCCCTTCCAGCAAAAAAGAAGCTCTTATTATGAGGGGGGTAGAACCAGAGGATAACACTACAGGTAGTGGGAAGAGCTTAGCTTGAAGATGTCTGGGACTGAACTGTTAACTAGCTAACTGCTGGCGTGGATGTGAGCTAAATCCAAGTTGGTAGAAATATACAGTAGGTGCAGTTGAGGACTGTTAAGCTGGAGGCACTGTTCTTCTGTAATACAGAATGTAAAGTGAAAACAGTGAGAAAAGAAAGCCTTTGGCACTGGCTCCTAATGGGGAGATGCAGGTGAATGCATGGGTGACCATGCACCATCTGGCCCCATCAAGCCAGCAGCATGAGTGCATATACATGCGTTGATGGGAAGCAGATGCGGAAGTGCTGCACCGTCACACCAGATGATGGCCTGAGAGTCCCCCATTTGACTTGACCCAATGGTGCTCAACCAGTGGACATTCCTGGTTACTAACTGCTCCCTCCCCCAAAGATGGGGGGAGGGCCACACAGAGACCACTGGCCCTGAAGGATGGACCAGAGATCAGAGGCCAAGATAGCCCCTGTGCGAGGGATTAGCGAGTTTGGCAGGCAGCAGGGCTGTGGGGTCCAAAGGAGTAGGGTGTCAGTGGGCAAGAGAAGGTGCAAAAAAAAAAATCACTGATAAATATAAGGATGTCAAAAATACATTTATATTTCTGCCAACTAACAAATACTGCGGCTGTAAGTAGTTAAATCAGGAAAAAGTACACTGAAGGGGACATGCAATAATAGCAATTTGCCTATGTTGATAGACTCACCTGAAATTAGTTTTATTGTCTGTCCTGTCATTATATTGCAGTGGTTTTCTTTTTTTTGTGTGTGTTATTTCTTAATGCTCCTCCCTGGTGCTACGTCATCCTCCCACTTCTAAGGCACCCACCGCCATTCTTCCCCCTGCTGCCATCCACCAACCGCTATAGCAGCCTTACCTGGGCAGCCCGGCATATCTACTGTCCTTCGAGTGGGAAGTGCTTTACAGCAGATGACACATCCCAGGGCTGCAAGGTTGGTCTGGGCTGACTCCGGGGCTTCATGGTGGCAGGTAGCCAGAGCTCATCCTCAGGCAGGACGGGGAGCCATTTTCTCATTTTCTGCCCCGCCCAATGCTGTTCTCGGCCTTGCATGAACTAAAGCAATCCTGGGGTGGGAATGTGCAGGGGGGGCGTGTCGAGGCTCACATCCCCACAAGCACGTCGCCAATCCACCTGCAGGTGCCCAGGTGAGTCATCCCCCCCCCCCGGGAGGGAAGCATCCAATAGATGCTTGTAAACCCCTCCTGCCGTTCTCTGCTCCTGGTACCCGAACTGAGGGCACGAACCCGGGTCGCCAGCATGCCGAGCGAACCCCTTCACTCGGCGCCACGGAGCCAGCCTTGCAATGGTTTTCTGCTGAAATGCAGTTTTGCATTGCTTTTTTTTTTTTTATATTTTCTTTGTATGTCCCCTCTCTCACCACCGAACTCCTGCTCCTTCTGGATACTCCATCGGCCTGATTCGTCCCCGCTCCTACTAGCCGACGACCAGTGCAGTCCATCCCCCCCACAGAGCCTTGGCTATACCCCCCAGGCGGGTACTGGTGGGGCCCATACATCCCGACGTGACTTAGTTTTCATCGGGGGATGCTGGTACTGGCGTCGGTAGGGGCATTGGGGATCGTGGCCAGGAGCTCCGTCTACCAGGAGTCCGGCGGGGTATTTCCTGGTTTTCTTCCCTCCCCACAGGACGTCGCACGCTGGGGGAGCCTAGGAGTGGAGCACGTCGTAACATGCCTTATGCCCGCCCCGCAGACGCCCTTCCCTCCTCGCGACGCGGTAGTCCGCTGCACCTCCACCTGTGGTCACCCAGGTGGCGGTGTTGCAGCGACTTGCATCCCCACCTCCCCTGAGGAGAGCAGCCGTTGCGCTCAATCCTCCTCCCCAGCCGGCCCTCCAGCTACCCGAATCTGTTCCCGAA
Organism: Neoceratodus forsteri; assembly: GCA_016271365.2. Lineage (NCBI taxonomy): Eukaryota > Metazoa > Chordata > Ceratodontiformes > Ceratodontidae > Neoceratodus > Neoceratodus forsteri. The sequence continues at coordinate 1,072,172,541 of CM057454.1, read as the reverse complement.
CCCGGTCGCTACGCCGCAAGGAAATCCAATCGCTGGCGCCGCGGGTCAAGAAGTTTTGCATTGCTGACTCCAACATGTCAGACTTTGTAGCCCTGCCATGGTCTTCCTTTGAAGCACATCTTTGTCACTGTGCAGTACTTGCAAAGATGACATTTCATTGTGTATGCTGCTGCTGTCCCACTCATATAGGAGGTGCACAAGCGATCCATGCTGTTATCCACATCTGAGCTTTTTTGAAATCTGTGCCAAGCACAATGAATGACAACAGGAATTATCAAGGTACAGATGGCAGACAAAGGGATTTTGATGATGGGAGCAGTGAAATCAGTACTCAAGGGCTTACTTCATTATAAAATCTAGCATTATCTCATTCTCGATATACTGTGACAGGGTATGCCTCTGAACCCAGCATCAATGGAGGTGGTCAATGAGGCAGATTTGACAGACTAGTGGTACATCAGACAGTGATGAAGCTGATGACGAGTACATGGAAAGGCTACAGAGAACTGATAGGTGCTCAGGCTGTAACTGTAGACTGATGCCCGTTCTTTGGGAGAGTATTTGCTACCAGGAGGTCCAAGCAGTTGCACAGCATACAAATAAACTGAGCTGCATTACAGACCATGCAGGACTTTGTGTAACATCTGTATTGACAGATTTATTTATTTAGCTTTTGTTGATCGGGTTGGTGCGTTAAGCAAAAACCCTGCCTATTTTCAAGCACGACCCGAGAGGGTACAGTACACAGTTGACAGTTAGACACAGTGAAATAAAAAATAAAATGCAGTACAATACAGTATATGGTAAAGGTACAGACAATGGATATTCACGCAGGGATGGTCTGGAGGAAAAAACAATAGAGCTTACATATAGTATTTTCCATCTTTGCAGGCAATAACAAGAACAGGTGATGACATTATACTACAGACATTCAACATTTCAGAGAATCAACAAAACTAGATATAAAGAAATGAGGCAAGAGGGCTAGTTACATTCACAAGAATCAAGTGCTTTTAGGTGGGAGAAGAGTGCAGTTTTGTAGGAGGAGTGAGATAGGGGGCCCTTTAGACAGGAAGGGAGAGAGTTCCAGAGTTTAGGGGTGAAGTGGATGAAGGCATGTTCACCCATTTTTGTAGAGCAGTGTGGGACTGAGAGCAGGGTGGAGTTTGATGGTCTCAAAAGGCGGGCGTGAGGCACCAGGGGGAGCATTGCCGCAGTGCTTTCGGTATGGAGGGGTCTTGTCATGGAGCCTGTGAAGCAACCCAGAGTGTAAGAGTGTACGGCAGAAGGGGACCGCCATTGGAGGTTTTCATACAGGAGACAATGGTGAGTAAGTCTGGGTGCAGATAGGGCAAATCTACATATGTTGTTGTAGTTAGTATCCCATTTATGAAGGATTCCAGCGTTAGCGTGGGATAGAATAGGGAGGGCGTATTGTAGCCTAGGGAGCAGGACACCTCTGGCAACTGAGATCCTGGCCGCAGGAGTAAGGGAGTGATGCACTCGATAAACAGCACCTATTTTGTAAATCTGTATTTTTTTTTTTAAACTTAGTTTTATTGTTAGTTATTTAGGACATCACATTGATCAATATATAACTGTATACATTGTTTTTCCACATACATTGTGTTACAGTTCTTGTTCTCCCCCATTTTATCTTTTATGTGACAAAATTTGATTATGTTTATCTGTTTTGTTTCTTATATACAGTTCATACTTAACCTCTTATTTTTAGGTTCTCATTAATTACATTGCCTAGCAATGGGGTTCATTTCATAAATTAATAACTTATCTTTCAACCTTTCATCCATTTATATGATCAACTGTGTTTTGTCCTTCTAAACATAACTGTTCAGCTAACAACTTCTAGGATTCTTTCCCTTTTACTATAGCTTCTAGGTTTTGACCTGGATGATGTAGCTAGGGTCAAAATTATCCTCCACTTAGGGAAACCAATTGAAATCAAACTTAAACTTAAATTTCAACTTAAACTTAAACTCAAAGGCGGGCACTAGGTTGCATCCTTCTTCCACCATTTCAATAGTTATTTTCCCATTTCTGAGACCTAATTCTTTCTAGTACTGTCTAAACACCTGCTTTGTGTGAGACATATTTCCTTCTTCACCCATGTTGATGCCATGGGGACCAAAGTTGGGTAAATCCTTCACTTTGTAGCCATAGCATTGCTGTTCTTCACTCCATCGTTTCTACCTGAGACATTCTGGACCACCACTCTTGCACCGAAGGGGGAAGTGGAGATAACCACCTGGCTGTAATACACTTAAGTGCAACCAGTCTCATGATTTGTGCTAATTTTGTAGATTGTCTAGGTTCACTAATTAGTGTAGGGAGTCCCAGCACTAGTTCCTCCTGCAAAGGGTAACTGCAGGCCCGTAAGCCTGGTTATTGAGGTATGCACCTCCCTCCAAAACAAACGAATATGGGGGCAATCCCAAAAATGTGAGTTTGCGTTCCAGTCTCTCCGCAACCCCTCCAGCACATTACAGACCCCGACCAACCAAAATGTCTCAGTTTAGAAGGGGTTAAGAAATATCGCCATATCACTTTCCAGTGAAATTCCCGCCATGTGGGGGAACTTGTAACCTGCCATACCTGACTGAATCTTCTGGTCCAGACATTCTCTGCTATGTTAACTTTCAACTCTCTTTCCCATTTATCTTTAAGATCGTCTAGTCCTGATGGGAGGGTGTGTAGTAATATCTTGTATAATTGTGATAATGGATGTGTATTTCCCTTGTCCCATAAAAAAAATCCTCCAGCTCTGTCCTCTCCCTAGTTATTTTTTGTATTCTGTTTGCTGTAGATATGTAGTGGCGTACCTGTAAAAAATCTAAAATGGTCTTGTTTCTGTAGGTGAAATTTTTCGCTTAATTGTGCAAAGGATAGGGGTGAAGTGTTTCTTATAACCTGGGTGAAGGTTAATCTTTTAGTAGCCCAGACCTTATATCCTACGTCTGACCTTGGAGGCACAAAGGTAGGCTCAAACCGTATTAGGGATAGAGGTCCCAGTCCCTCGGGAGTATATGTGAGTTTCCTAAGCTTATGTAATACCTTCAACGAGTGGGCAACCCATGGGTTTGAATCAAGACCTTGAGTTATGTGGGGCAATGTGTTGGTGGGTAGGGCCCAAAGTGCTTACCCTTTTAGTGAGTCCTCCTCCAGGAGGTACCACCCTGAGTCTATGCTATGCTTTGCCCAAGTACATAGTTGGGACCCTCTAGCTGCCAAAAAATAAAAATAAAAGTGAGGGTAGGCAAGGTCTCCCCACTCCCTCGGTGCTTGCGATGTAGTAAGTGCTAATCTCGGATGTTTACCATTCCATATAAACCGTTGTGTAGCTTTCTGCAAGTTGGTCCAAAAATCCCTAGGTATCCCCAGGGGCAAGGTCTGAAAAAGGAAGAGGAGCCTAGGTAGATCATTTATTTTTATAGTTTGGGCCCTTCCATATAGAATTAATGGCAACATTTGCCAATGTGCCAGATCTACTTGAATCTGTTGAAATAGATGGGTATAGTTGTACTTATATAGTAAGGACAAATCTACTGATACCCAGGTATTTTATCACATTTTTTTTCCCCAGGCAAATGGAAAGGAGGCCTTAAATTCTTGGGAAGGCATGCCACTTAAAACAAGTGTCTCTGACTTGGAGTGATTGATTTTATAGCTTGCTAATTTCCCATATGTTGCTAACTCTTCCATTAGGACTGGTAAAGATTTTTCAGGTTCCGAGAAAAAAAATAAGGAGTCACGTAGAGGGCAACTTTATGAATCTGGACCCCCTCTATGAGGAGGTTAGACCTAATGGCCACTGCTAAAGGCTCCAGAGATAATGCAAATAGCGGGGAGAGGGGGCATCCCTGCCTTGTCCCTCGCCCCAATGGGAAGCTATTTGTAAGATAACTATTTACTTTGATTCTCGGCCTTGGTGCCTGATATAAAGCTCCAATAAGAGCTACCAATTTATCCCCAAAGCCAAATTTTGTAAGTGTTTCCTTTAAAAATACCCAATCTGCTCTATCAAATGCCTTTTCGGTGTCCATACTGATAGCTATTTGGAATTGTTTCTTATATTTTTGGGATGAGATTATGTTTAACAATCTACATATATTGTCCTGCAGATACCACCCCGATATGAAACCAGTCTGGTCTCGATGAACTAAGGTTTGTATATGTTTCTCTAAATGGGCTGCTATTATTCCAGTGAAAATTTTAGAATCTACTGGGAGCAGGGATATGGGACGGTATGAACCACACGTTTCTGGATCTTTACCGGGTTTATGGATCGCCGAAATCTGTGCCTCACTCCAGGATCGGGGGGGGGGTGCCCCCTCTCCCCGCAACAGCTCATTAAAGGCCTCCTTTATATGGGGATCAATATTTCTTGAAATTCTTTATAGAATTCCACCACATAACCATCTAATCCAGGGGCTTTACCATTCTTTAAGTGTTTGACTCTTTGTACTATTTCTTCTGTGGTAATAGGTGATTCTAATTCCAGTCGTTGTGAATTGGACAGTTTAGGGAGTACTGTTCCTTCCAGACAGTTTAGTGTGTTATCCAGGTGACCCGATTCTCTCTCCTCCTGGTACAATGTCTTGTAAAATTTTTGAAATTGGGCCAGTATTAGGTCTGGGGCTGTAATCAGTTTTTTAGTTTGCGGTGATCTTAACTTAGGGACTGCTCTAGATGCTCTGTCCTTCCGAATTTGCCAGGCAAGTACTCTGCCCGCCCTATTCCCTTGTTCCTAGAATCTTTGTCTGCAATACCTTTGTTGGCTGTCCACCTGTGCGTCTAGTATCGCATTTAGTTTTTGTTTTGTTTCCTTAAGATCTTTTTTAGTCTCTGGGTCAAGAGTCTCCTGATGGTTCTGTTCTAACTGATGTATTTTTCTTTCTAATTCTACTCTCTCTTGAATTTTAAATCTCTTATACCTGGAGGCATATTTGATAATATGTCCTCTTAAATAGCATTTTAACGCGTCCCATCTAACCCCCGGTTCCGTATCCTCTGGTGGATTGTGTTCCAAAAATTCTGTAGTGGCTTTCTGGATTAGTTATTTGAAGTTACTATGCGTTAGAAGACTTACATTTAAGCGCCATGTTGTTTCTCTAGGTTTGGGGAACATTTCTAAACTTAAGGAGGTCGGGGCATGGTCTGACAATATGATGTTACCAATGTCTGTCCTATGTAGGTATTGTATACAGTTATAAGATACCAGAAAGAAGTCAATTCTGGAATACATTTTGTATTTCGGGGAGAAGTATGTGTAGTCTTTTACCCCGGGTTAGAAAATCTCCATATGTCCACTAATGACAATTCTGTGCATAGTCTGGCCAACACCTTGCTTGATCTGGCTGAGCCCTCCGCCTTAGAGCCTACCCTATCCTGCTCCAAATCCATGACTGTGTTGTAATCTTCCCCCAGTATTATCAAGCTCTGTGGATCTGTGACTGATTCTAAAAGGCATTTGTTTAAAAACAATATCCTTTCTTGTTCATTGTTCGGGGCATATAAATTAACTAGGATACATTTCTGGCCCCTATATTCCCCCCTTCAGTCTCACGTATCTCCCCTCTGGATCGGTATCTACCTGCGTTACTTGTAGCAGGGTATCCCTCTTTACTAATATTACTACTATCCTTTTATTAGGCTGTTGTAGATATGCCACTGCATGTACCTCTCCCACCTATCCCCTACGGAGCTTTTTATGTTCTTCACTATCCAAATGCATTTCTTGTAGAAATGCAATAGTGGCTTGTTGCCTTTGTAGCTCTTGTAATATTCTAGCTCATTTCACTGGACTATTGATCCCCCTAACAATCCACAAAACTGTCCTTAGCTCTCCCATTTTGTAGAAATCTCAGTCTTTTGAATCATCTGATGATGCACCTGTGCCCGCCATAAAAACTGTAACATGAATATAAAACTTCTTGACATTGCCCTTTTAACCAAACTATATACATGAAGCCATAAACATGGCAGATATAACATTTTTAGTACTTCAAGGTGTCACTATACCCTCTTCCTTCTTCCCGGAGAAAAGAAAAGCTCTCTAGGGAAGGAGATAGGAGGCCAACTACATAGCCTCCCAGCAGGAAATCATATCCTTCAACGTGGCGTATTCTAGCAGGGTTGTCTGTGGTCGTCCGGAATAACAATAGAAACATAGAATTTGATGGCAGATAAGGACCGCTTGGCCCACCCAGTCTGCCCATTTCCCTGCCTACTGGATAAGCTGCAGATCCTAGTTAACCAGCAGCCTACTTCTTCCTACCCTCACCCCCTAGAATTGCCTTGTGACTGTCCCATGCATGCTTGAATTCCACCACTGTTTTTGACTCCACGACCTCCTCCGAAAGGCCGTTCCATGCATCCACAACCCTCTCTGTGAAAAAATACTTCCTTAAATTACCTCTGAGCCGCCCCCCATCTTCAAATTGTGCCCTCTTGTTCTTGCACACCTCTTTTTTTGAAAGATGCTACCCTCTTGGACTTTGTTGATTCCCTTGAGGTACGAAAGCTTCTATCATGTCCCCCCTCTCCCTCCTTTCCTCAAGGCTATACATATTAAGCTCCTTAAGTCTCTCTTCATATGTCTTCCGGTGCAGACCCTGCACCATTTTAGTTGCCCTCCTCTGGACAGCTTCTATCCTGTCTGTCTTTGCGAAGACTGGGTCTCCAGAACTGCACGCAGTACTCCAGATAGGGTCTGACCAGCTGTCTGTACAGAGGGATAATAACTTCCTGTTTTCTACTGGTGATGCCTCTCCCTATGCATCCCAGTATCCCCCAGCCCTCTTGCTGCCCTCTCACATTGCTTGCCCACCTTTAGGTCATCTGATATGACTACCCCAGGTCCCTTTCCATTTTGTTGTTGTTAGTATCTCACCCCCATTGTGTACTCTTCCCTGGGTTTTGTTTCCCAGGTGCATTACCTTGTACTTCTTAGCGTTGAATCTAAGCTGCCATACATTTGACCATTCCTCTAACCTCCAAGTCCCTTTTCATCCTTTCCACCCCACCTTGTGCATCAACTCTGTTGCAGATCTTTGTGTCATCTGCAAGAGACATACTTTCCTTCAGTCCCTCTGCAGTATGAAGCATAAAGACATTGAGAGGAGGACCAGTCCTAATACTGAACCCTGCGGTGCCCACTAGTAACCCCCTTTCTTCAAGTGGACTCCATTTACTATTACTCTCTGTGTCCTGTTCTCCAGCCAGTTTTTTACCCAGGCTGTCATCTTGGGACCCACTCCCAGGCTGGCTAACTTGTATATTAATCTTTTGTGTGGGACTGTGTCAAATGCCTTGCTAAAGTCTAGGTAGGCAATGTCCACAGCCCCTCCCTGATCTACTACTTTGGTCACCCAGTCAAAGAAATCTATCAGATTTGTCTGGCACTAACAATAGCCCAGAACCCAAACCCTTATGTAAAATCAGGCCTTCCTCTACAGAAGGGGGGGGGGTCAGGTGAGCTCCAAAATAGCATTGATGCCTTTCCAGGGTTATCTGGTTCCTTATGCCATCACGGGATCACATATCATGTGAGGACGACCTGTACCAGGTTGCGGGAACAACCCCAGCCCATCTCCAACTATATGCTGGGTTGAGGTGATCCTTCTACCTGCCCCCCAGAAGGACCCTGGGGAAGCCCAGGAAGAACAGTGGAGGGTTTACACTCCCTCTCTCTCAAACATTGCTGGTCCCCCACCCCCGAGGCTCCCCAAGCCACATCTGAAGTACCCATATCTGGATGCAATCAAATCCAGGCCTCTCCCACCAGAATCCCAAACCTTTATCCAACGCTCCTTTCCCCTTCTTAACTCGACAACTTGACTGAGGACAAACCTCACTGATTTACACTTGGGGCCAAGTCGGTAACCCGCCCTGCTCCCTCTGTTTGGAGTTATGTCTCCTCTGCTCAACATGATGATGTTTTTTATAATGATATGGAGTGCTGAATATTTACTTGAATAGCTTCTGAGTTGGTAGTTTAGCTTCAATCTTGTGGCTCAGGAGGACCTCCGCCCCTGGCGAGCCAGGCCAGCGACCAACTGTAATCCCTCGGGGCCCACCACACTTCTGGCCCCCTTAGCCTCTCTGAACTTGCCTATCAAAATAAGAAAGTCAGTCTGCTGCGGGCCCCCACAGAGCCTTTCACCCCTGGAGGTCTCCCGGAACCCGCCCCTTGCATGTATCCTTCCCATCCAGCTTTTACTGTTATTGTGAATGCTGCACGTTAGATCCTCCGTCCTCCCAGCCAACAGATCCCCCTTTGCCCACCCTGGACCTTCATTCCGCCCCCCCACTACTGCTACCATTCCACCATCAAAATTAAATAAAGGAAGTCGAGAGAGGGAGCGAACTCCCCCTCAGTGAAAAATATTGACTAAAGAAAGTTTACAGTAATAGGGCTGAAAGACCTAGACCAATTCAGCGAAAAGTCACTGGCATATTCATTTCTCAAAAGTCTATTCGTCTTCCCATGTTCTGGGATGGATGCGCAGGATGAGGCCCAAGTGTGGCGTATTTCTTCTTATTAAACCTCCAAACAAAGCCTCCGATGCATTTTTAAATTGGTATACTCATCTGGTCAAGTAGCTTCTCCTTCCCGTCTTGGAGCTCCGCGTTGGTTCGCAGGGTTTCCATCCTGCTGGGGAAGAGTCTTTGAACACACCTTGTCCCATAACGACTGTGTCTCCCCCGAGCGAGCTGCTGCTACTTTTTTAGTCCCTTTTGTCTGTCAGGTCCTTCTCCCTTCCAAGCCATACCCAGACCCACAGTTCTCCTCCAACACAGAAACACCATGCTTTTCAGTCCACTTTACTGCTTCAGAGAGCTCTGGAAAGCACTGCCATCCTTCTGGGGTGTTTATTTTGACTCTGGCTGGGTACTCTAAGTGAGCTTGATATCCTGCCTGTTTCAAAGCTTTTACCACCCCATATGCCTTCTGTCTGCGAGCTAGAGTTTGAGGGGCATAGTCCTGGTCGAAAAATAGTTGAACGTCACCAAATAACACTTGTTTTTTGCTCCATGCTAAGTGAAGGATTTCCTCCTTTATTCTAAAGTCCATGAAAGCCATGATTATTGAGCGAGGTGTGGCCTTAGGATCTTTAGGTTTCACTATGAATGAACGATGGGCCCGGATGATACCCAGATCTCTGTCACTGTCTAAATCGAAGATTTCTTTTAAAAAAACTACTTATGAACTGAGACATTTGCCCCGATTCTGCCCCTTCAGGAAGGCCATGCAGATGGACATTATTAACGTCTGTTCCGATTCTCCAAGTCTTCTGTTTGTTGTTGAAGGGCTAATGCTCTTCGGTGGCGATCCTGTAGAGCAGAATTACATACATCAATTACAGCTGTATACCCTGAGACCGTCTCCTCTAGTTGCGCTGTTTTTTTCTGAAAGCTCAGTTATTTGCTGCCTGTCCTCAGAAGCCTTTTGCTCCAGTCTGGTAGATGTGTCATTTATTTGCTGTAAGGTGGTACAAAGCATTTTAGACATAATGGTAAAATTCTCTTCCATTTCCTCTCCGGTTGTAGGTGTCTGTGCGATTAGGTCGGCTATCTCAGCGCGGATCTTGGCCTGCTGCTCTGACTCAGAGTTATTAAAATTAAGCTTTGTGTGCAGCGCACCCGCTCCATCTTTATGTTTTATTTTTGGGGACATTAGATACTCCTCTATGCTGCGTTTTCTCGACAGTTTCTTTACTTTTTTCAGCTGGATTGCGAAGGATTGTTTGGGTTTGGAGTTCGTGGTTTAGGATCAAGCTACCATTGCCGAGGTGACCGGAACTGGAAGTCCCAAACAGCACCTATCTTGATGTTAACAGATTTGCATATGTTGTTTATATGTAATGAGAAGTCAAGAGAGGGATCAAGTGTCACACCCAAGTATTTAAAAGAGTCAGTAAACTGGATGGTAGAGCTATCACTGCTTCGCACACAAAACGTGGGGGACCCAGTATGGAGTCTTCTTGCCGACCCAAACAGCATAGCCTGGGTCTTGGATAGATTGAGGAGTAGGCCATTATTTAGGAGCCAGACTTGAATAATTTGGAATACAGATGACAGGTCTGTATTGATGTCATCCATCGACCAAACAGTTGAGTAGAGCACCAGGTCATCCGCATACATGATGTATTGACAGTGTGTAGAGGTAGTGGGACAATCATTAACAAAAATGGAAAAGAGCAAAGGCCCTAGAATGGATCCTTGTGGGATGCCGCAGAAGACTGGAGCTGGAGATGATAGTACTTTATTGAAGAAGACGGATTGGGTCCGGTTTGACAGGTAACTACTGATCCAGGATGTGTTGAAACTAGAGGCACCGAGAGAATGAAGTTTGTTCACAAGTAGTGGGTGATTAACCAAATCAAAAGCTTTGGTGAGATCTATAAACACTGCACCGGTAAGTAGTCCTTTGTCCTTTCTGGACTTAACATCACGAGTGAATTGGGTGAGAGCAGTTGTGATACTGTGTCCAGGCCTGAAACCGTGTTGAGCTTGGGACTGGAGATCGAATTTTAGTAGATGAGCAGAGATGTGACGGTGAATGAGTTTTTCCAGTGACTTGCTAAGAGCTGGTAAAAGAGCAATTGGGCGTAGTTAGACAACATTTTAGGGTCACCCTTCTTGAAGACAGGAATTATTCTTGACAGATTTTCAGGCCAAAGGCACCGTTGCAGTACTGATGGATAGATTAAAAAGCCTAGTAACAGGAGTGGCAAGGTGAGGGGCACCAAGTCGGAGGATCCTGGGTTCAGCACTGTCAGATGCCTTAGATGTTGCTCCTTCTTGCATGAGACATCTCCCAGAAATGGGGTTCATGTAGTTTATTTTTCTTTTTTTAACTTCAAGTTTATAGAAAAACTTTTGGATAACAATGCATTACATATGCAAACCACATTTCTGATTAAATATTTAAAATAATACAAAACAAAGTGCATTACCACTCTTTAACATCCACTTTTTGATACATTTCATTAATATAGTGTCATTCCCTATCACAGGTACCCAACAAATGTGTTCTATTTCCAGGGTCATTACTTTCAGATTTTAAGTCAGTGAAAAGGTGGTAACAGGTACCTTCTGATTCCTCTAAAAAGTAAAAGAAAAGGCTGCCATCTGAAATTATATAAATCAGAAATAGGGGGAGGGTGCTTGGGCAGACTTGATGGACCAAGGTGGTCCTTTTCTGCCAACAAATATCTATGTATCAGTGAATCTATTTTGCAACTGTCAACCCTTTTTACGTTATATTATTTCTAGTTGAAAATCCACATTTATGATTGCTTGCCTTCTTTAAAATGCATTAATGTTGCTGGTTGTTTTTATCTATTTCCTTTCTTAATGGAACTGAAATGTATGGTACTGATGTAATTATACACAGCCTTGTTTGTCTAGGACAGAGTACTGCCTGGGTGGAGTCCAAGTATTTGCATCAGAGGAGGAGGACGAGAAGGACCTGGGAGTGATGATCACTAGTGACCTGGAGCACTCCACGCAGCGTAAGAAGGAAGCAGCAAAGGCAAACAAGATGCTGGGATGCATACCTAGAGGGATCAGTAGTAGGAGAGAGAAGGTTATACTGTCCTTGTACAGGTCATTGGAAAGGCCGCTTTTAGAGTATGGAGTTCAGTACTGGTGCCCACACCTCAAAAAGGACATTAACCTGCTGGAGAAGGTCCAGAGGAGGGCTACAAAGATGATAGATGGTCAGCAGGGTAAGGCATACGAGGAGAGGTTGAGGGCACTGAACATGTACTCCCTGGAAGATGAGCGAGAGAGAGGGGGCATGATTGGGACCTTCGGTGCCCGAAAGGGATAAATAAGGTTGATAAGGAGAGTCTCTGTAAGCTGAGTGGCAACCATAACATGAGGGGGCACAGTCTTAAGCTGGAGCGTGGAAGGTTTAGGAGGGAGGTCAGGAAGCACTTCTTCACAGAGAGGGTGGTGGACACTTGGAATGCGCTGCCAGAAGAGGTAATCTCATTGAAGACAGTGGGCAGCTTTAAGAGAGGCTGGGACAGGTATGTGGGAGGGTAAGGGTCATGGGCAGGGAGGAGTGGGGAGAGGGGGCAGGGACAGTAGCTCAAGCTGTAGACCCTGCAACATGAGCAGACTTGCTAGACCAAATGGCCTTCTTCTGCTGGCTTCTTCATATGTTTTGTTTCAAATCCTTGATCTACTCTTATTGCATACTTTCTGAACACCCCCAAACAGTACAGCCACTCGTGATGCAATAATTTCCTCTCCTCCCACTGCATCTTGAGTGCATAGACTGTGAAGGGGGTGTTCTTGAGTCCAAGAAAGATACTGTGGGTTTGATCAAAGAATATAAACAAACACATTTTTATATGGTAACACCAATATAGTGGGCAGTCTGTTTTTATGTTGGCATAGCATGTGAACATCCTAATTTGTCTAAAATGTTCACTACTGGTTAGACAGCTGCTGGTAACATGAGGGTGCCCAACACTGAGTCCTCTTGTGCCCTGCCCTCGGCTTCCCCTATGCACTGTAAAAGTCAACTGTTTCGATAGGACAGAGATTTAAATGAGTTTTAGAGTTTTGAATTAGTGTAACAGCAGTACCTGTCCATGTGCATGTAACATATGCTGTTTTAAGCTAACCTGCCTTGTGACAACCCAGCCTGGCTAATTCACCCTGGGACAACTCAGCCTAAGACAACTTTCCCTTTGGCGAACTCGCCCGTAGGCCATCTTGCCTTGAGACAACTCTCCCAGAGACAACTCACGGTTTAGGCTATCTTGTTCTTAGGTTGACTCGCGCTTGGACTAGACGCCCTAAGGTTCACTTGCCTTGTGACAGCTTACCCGTTTTGTGCAACTTAAGACATTTTTGCAGACTGAAGAGTCTGTATACTGGCAGGGAGGAGGGTGGAGATTGTGGCTATCATGGAAACGTGGGCCACCGAGTACCGGGACTAGGATCTGGCAATCCCAGGGTATAAATTGTACAGGAAGGACCGTAGGGTGGGGAGGGGGGGTGGCAATCTGTGATGGACGGGATCAAATGTACAAGGGAAGAGGGGAAGGAAAAGAGAATGGAGATAATTTGGATGCAGCTCCTGGACTCCAAGGGTAGGAAATTGAGGTTCGGGGTGGTGTACAGGCCACCGTCCCAGGCAGAGGAGCTGGACAAGAAGTTAGCAGAATAAATCAGGAGGGTACTGTATGTAGGAAGGGGGAACATGGTCATTGTGGGGGACTTCAATCTGCCGGGTGTTGACTGGAGCACTCTAGTCACCTCCAGTGCCAGGGAGCAGGTGCCGCTGGACGTGATCCAGGAGGGACTGCTGACACAGCTGGTCATTGGACCTACTAGGCTAAGTAACACAGTAGCTCTGGTACTGTCGAATAGTGAAGCAGTGAGAGAATTAAGGGTGGAGGTCCCACTAGCTGATAGCAGTTACCTAATGGTGTGGTTTACTATCACGATGAGCAGGGAGTCAGGGGGCTCACTAACAAAGGTGGTGGACTTCAGGAGGGCAGACTTTGGGAGGATGCAGAAGATACTAAAAGAGAAACTTGAGGGCATAAGGCTAGGGATGGAGGTGGAGCAGAATTGGGACATTATTAAATGGGATCACAGAAGCAATGGAAGCTTGCACCAAGTTACAGAGTAAGAGGAGCAGAGCAAGGAAATCATGCTGGTTAAACAGCAAGGTGATGGAGGATGTGAGGGCAAAGAGAGCTGCATACCAGAGGTTTAGAAGGACTGGGAAGGAGGAGGACAGGGAGAAGTATGCAAGATTGTCCAAGGAAGTGACCAAGAGGGTGAGGGAAGCTGAGGCCTCAAGGGAACTAAGGTTAGCACGGGGAATTGAAGGGGGGGGAAGCTTTTTCAGATACGTTAGAAAGAAGTGCAGAGATAACATAGTGAGGATAAAGAGGGGGTAGGGAGTAGGTAGAAAAGGGAGAGGAACAAGAGGAAGCACTAAATGAATACTTTTCCTCAATGTTCACGCAGGAGAAGGAGGGTCTACTACCATCTTGAACTGGAGGGGGGGAGAGAGAGGTGACAAATGAGAAGATTGAGGGAGTAGTAAGTAAAAGTAGTAAAAACTTTATTTTTATACAGGAAAAAAAATCTTTAGGTCAGTTGGCCTAGTTTAGAAGATTGTCCTGTTTTCCACAAGTTACCTAAACATTAAAACATCAGGTACAGAGTACAAAATGAGTACAAACGTTCACAATAAACATATATGAATCACTCATCAAGGTTCAGTAACATTCTCCAGACTTCCTATAATCTTCTTACATTTCATCCAAAACACTGACATATGACAGAGCTTAGTGTAGTTAATTCCTGCTTGAACTGGCTATACAATGGAAATGTACGTGCTAGGTTCGATAAAATATTCCAACAGGGTTTTATTTAACTCTAAAAATTGATTAGCGTTTTGCTCATAAAAGTTCTAAAACATTATGAAAATGCATAGCACTTGCCTCACTGTGTTTAACAAACATAACACTTCTAGAAAACCTATATAAATGCTTTCTGTACAGTTAGTATTGTCCCAAGAAAAAAACTGCTAATCAATTATTTAAAACCCTGTTCCAATATTTTGCTGCCCAGTAACGTAATGTCTTTTCCCCATATTTATTTTTAAAGTGCACTTACCTGGTCAACAAAAATTAAATAAATAAATAATAAATAAAAGGCAACAATAGAGATTTTATTTTTTATAACTTGCTCTCTTTTGTCTTAAATCAATTTGATAACACCCTCCAAATAAGTTCTTATTTATATAATGCTCAGGACTATCCATGGGATATTTATAAATTAATGTTTGTCATTTTGTGGCACATCTTGTATCAAGTGATAACGACTTCAGGGAGGTCAGCAAACTGCAGTGATGTGTTCTTGGGCTACACCGCAAGACGTACCTTGCGATCCTGTAATACACTCTATCTAAGTTGTTTAATGATGTCTTATTTGCAGTACGATACAGAAGATCCCCATAGGTCAGTACCAGAATAATTAATTGTTCTGCAAACCTTTTTCTACTATTTTCTGTTAGACATTTTGTTGTTCTTCAAAGGCTCCCACCCTTTTGTTTACCCTTTCAATTAGCACCCCTATGTGTGTTTCACAAAAGTCATGTTCTGATCAAAAATAATTCCCAAATAGGTATAGTCAGTCACTTGTTAAAAAAAATAGTGTTATTCACTTTTAATTTTAACTGTTTGTTTCCTTTTGAATTTGACCAAAATATAATGATTTTGTTTTTTTGGTATTCGTCACTAGGCCCAACCTGGTGAACCACCCCCTATATTGTTAAAATCCAACTATATTTAGTTCACTACTACCACAACCTGTAACTATTAAAGCAGTATCGTCTGCGTACAACCATATGTTTGAGTGCTGTATAACGTGTGGGAGACTGTTGTTAAAGAACAAAATTAACAGGGGTCCTAAAATGGACCCCTGTGGCACTCCCCTAGTTACTGCCTGCCTTTTAGAACTTTCCTCATTTATTGAAACATACTGTATATGATCCTCCAAGCAAGATTTCAACCAGTCCCTTGGGCCTTCTGTGAGACTCATTTTTTCAGCTGTTTGTAACAAAAGGGGATGGTTCACTAGGTCGAAGGCCTTCGATAAATCCACATACACCACTGCAGTTTCCAGGCCCTCATGCAATGATGTATTCACAAGGTCATTAAACTCCAGCAAAGCTGATGTAGTAGAGTGACCGTTTCGGAAACCCGAGTGACATGATGTAATTAAATTGTATTTCTCTAAATACTCCACCATATGTATATGTCTCTCCAAGCATTTAGCCAAGATGGACAGTAAAGCTATTGGCCTGTAATTATTTAACTCAGTGGATAGACCCCCTTTGAATATGGGGTAATTTTACTCACCCTCCATTTTTATGGAAAGCAACTTTCTCGTAGACTTCTGTTACATATATTAGTCACTATAGGTGCAATCTGTTTAGCAGCTATCTTTAAAAATCTCCCCTCAAGTAAGTCTGGCCCCACTGACTTGTTGACATTTATTCTTATTAACCCTCTGTAACCCTGGGACACTTTTGAAATTCTAATCTGAAAAGGTGGATGTGATCCTGTAAAGTTAACTTTGTTTTGCTGTTTTTGTGGACCTAGGCTCAGTACCATCACATCAAGACCTGGTAGGTCCACAAAAAAAATTATTTAGTAAGTTTGCTATTTAAGCAATAATGCCAAACGGGGTGTGTGTCGTGCTGGGATAACGTCATGTCTCAGGTGGTTGGGCACGAGGCCGCAGGCCGAGTGCGTCCAACAACTGAGGTGTGACGTTATCCCAAACGACACACACCCTAGAGGGTATTATTGCTATTATACAATGGCTCGTTATATATAAAATAAACAAATAATTTTAAAGAATGTTTTTTAGTGTGGAAAAATATTTTTGTTTCTTAAGAGGAGATGCAAAAAAAAGGAGCAAGCTTCACATCCATATCATCATCTGCATTAGTTCACAGTGAGGCTGAGACTGGACCTGTGATGTACTGGGATTACATCACGGGTCCAGCCCAAGACGGAGAAATCAGAGTCCAGTATTTTTTCTTGCCATTGTATAATACTTGAGTATCTTCTATCAAACTTTCGCCAATTTTAAGAGTATAATTAGTTTTAATTCCTTGCCCAGGTCTAGATAGTGAATTTATGGATTTCCAAAATGTTCTCAGATCCGATTCGTTATTCAAACAGTTTTTGTAGTAAAAGGCTTTAGCCTTCTTTATCTGTTGCCCACATCTATTTCTCTTCTGCTTAAACAAGTCCCAATCTTTCTCTTGCTTTGCTTTTCTTATGCTTTTTTCCAACACATATTTTTCACCTTAATACTTTTTAAGATCTTTTCATTTATCCAAGGTAATTTTGTCAAGTTTTTATTATTTAGTTTTTTTTATTTTGCGGGCATGTTTATCACATAATTCATTAAATGTCCCCATGAACAAATTTAAAGTTGAATCTAAATAAGGTATAAGTTTGTATTGCTCTCACCTCTCCCTCTCAACATTTAGCAAAAATGCGTTTTCTGAAAAGACTTGCATGTTTCTAACCCAGGTGGTATTTGCCTCCTGTGTTTTATGTTCTATCTCTAACAAGATATCACCCCATATTGGGTTGTGATCTCCAAGGCAAGGTGAAAGAACTCCTGATGCTTCAACTTGTATAGCATGGGCTACAAACAATAAATCCAAAATTGTGCTTTTTTTGGTAGTACTAGTATTTATTATTTATTTGCTTTTGGTAACCGGGTAAGTGCACTAGACAGAACTGCCTATTTTCAGGCATGACCCGGCAGAGTACAAATCAAGGAACAGGTAAAAAACAAATACATATACAGTGTTGTACAACAGGAGATTCCAAACAGTTATACAGAGGTGCAAGGTACATAGTACATAGAGGAGGTATATATCACACAATATAATAGGAACAAAACAGACAAAAAAGCACAATTTACTAATAGTGTACATAGCATGACAGTGCTGTTGGTAAGTCAGCAAGGAGGAAATTCCCAGGCAGAGACAGGGAACAAAGTGCATAGCTGCAGCGGAGGAACAGTGGGTATGGGAGGAATCAAGAGGCCACAGGGAAATTTAAGTGCAGGACAATGGTAGATTTGCATGACTTGTGAAGCTAGGGAGATTTGCAAATGTCAGGGAGGCGAGGTAATTGGAGAGGCCTTTCTTGAAAGTGGGGTGGGATTTGGAGTGCCTAAGATCAAGTGGGAAAGAGTTCCAAAACTTGGGGGGTGTAGAAGGAGAAGGCAAGTTCACCCGTCCTGGTAGAACATTTTAGGACAGATAGAGCTAAAGACATGGAACAGAGGGAACAAGGGCAATCCATGGGGGGTAAGCATAGCAGCAAGTGTGGAGCAGATAGAAGAACGAAAAATGTTGTCAGTCACACAGTCTAATGAATAAGCCCGATGCGAGGAAGGAGACAACCAGTGGAGGTCAGAGTAGAGAGTACAGTGGCGCTTAGGACAAGGAGCAGATAGCGCAAATCTACAGTCATTGTTGTAGGCAACGTCCCACGTTTGCAAGATGCTTACCTGTGCCATAGAAGGCAGGGCAAAGCGTAGGAGAGTCAGAGGAGAAAGGCCTTGGAAGTGACAGAGATCGATGTGCGGCAGGGTCAGAAACTGACGGACTCGGTAAGCCAGTCCAGTTTTAGCACTGACTGATTTGCAGACAGCTTTGACATGCAGAGAGAAGTTAAGAGATGGATCCAGCGTGACCCCCAGGTATTTGAAGGACTGAGTTACTTCCACGAGGGAGCCATCAAGACAAGAAACCTGGAGAGACGGAGTTGAAGTGACAGATTTCCTTTGTATCTTGTAGGTTCTAATATTTGTTGGGTCACCCCCAAAACAGATATAAAATCTTTTACGGACTTGCCCCCTTTCTCTTCCCAGTTACAATTAAAGTCCCCCATGTGGACAATGTGTTTGTCACCTACAACCCCTTGAATTGGGTTTATAGTTTCTTCTGTCAGTTTAACATTTGTGTTGGGTGGAGAATAAATTACTGAAAAAAACCTTTTAATTTACTCACCTTTACTACTATATTTTCTATGTTATTTTGACTTCCCCTGTTTAGCAATTCAGTGTGGTCCAGACTACTGTTAAAATACAAAAGTACCCCCCTTCTTGAGCCTATCCTGGCAAAACAATGTATAGCCTAAAATACCAAGTTCTTCATTGTCTGTGTCTTTTACTAGCCAGGTCTCCATTAGCCCAACTACGTCTGGATCTTGTTCCTCGATCGTAACTTTTAAAGTATTCATTTTATTTCTTCAACTTCTAGCATTATCATGCAGAATCCTAACTTTTTTTAAAACATCAGGCCCAGGGTTTAACTCTACACCCCCACCTAAAGTCAATAATATTAAAAAAGCAACTGTACCCTGTTTTACCTGTAGATTGGTACAGCTATATGAGTTTAAAACTACTGTCCTGTCCTGCTGGTTCTACTGTCTCCATTTATTTGTGAACATATTTTTTCTTTCAATAAAATTATTTATGTATTGAGTTTCAAGGACTGGTGCCGGCCAATAAGCTCCCAACTTTCTTTTGAACTTTACCTCAGTGGTTATACCTGCAAGGCAAGGTAGCAGTATACGTAATAACAGCAAACTGTACATTTTTAGCCCAGTACGATACTAAAGCTAAACAAACAAATATGTACTATTTTCTTTATGGAACTCTCATCAGTTAGTATTATAAGCAAACTTTATCTTAACCCCCAAATAATAGGTAAGTAGAGTATTAGAGGGGCTGAGGGCACTAAAAGTGGACAAGGCACCAGGGCCAGATGGTATCCACCCCAGGGCACTCAGAAAGATGGTGGAGGTGCTAGTGGAGCCACTGGTGGATCTGTTCAGTACCTCCCTGGATACAGGATGTGTGCCTCAGGACTGGCAGATGGCCTGTGTGGTACCGATACATAACAGCAGCCCAAGGGATGAACCAGGCAATTATCGGCTGGTCAGTCTCACTTCCGTAGTGGACAAGCTTATGGAGATGATAGTAAAAGAGAGGTTAGTGTCATTTCTAGAGGACAATCTCCTCCAGGATGTGAGGCAGCATGGATTTGTATCGGGGAAGTCCTGTCAAACTAACCTAATACAGTATTACGACTGGATAACAAGAGAGCTGGATAGGGGGCCATGCAGTGGATGTCCTGTACTTGGATTTCAGTAAGGCCTTTGATTCAGTACCTCATAGGTGGCTTGGGGGGGGGAGCTGACTGTTGTGGGAGTCTGGGTGAAGATGGCAAACTGGATTACAAACTGGCTGCGTGGAAGGCTACAGTGTGTGGTGGTGGTGAGAATTCTCAATGCCTAGACCAATGACGAGTGGGGTGCCACAGGGCTCGGGGCTGGGTCTGGTGCTTTTTGGGCTGTTCATCTCCGACATCGCGTACGTAGTTGTGAGCAGGGTGAGTCTGTTTATAGAAGATACCAAAATGGGTGCAGTAGTGGACAAGGAGGAGGGATGGAAGCAACTGCAGGGGGACCTAACAAAACTGGAGGAGTGGTCAGAGAGGTGGGTGCTGGGGTTTAATGTGAAGAAGTATAAGGTTATGCACGTTGGGGTAGAGAACCCAAGGAGAGAGTACTGGTTGGGGGGTGAAGCTGGAGATCACTGAGGAGAAGAAGGACCTAGGGGTAACGGTAAAAGGGAGCATAAACAGTTCTGCCCAATGCAGGAAAGCGGCAGTGAAGGCAAACAAGATGCTGGGGTGTATAGCAAGGGGGTTCTTATCCTGGCAGAGGGAGATAATCTTGCCCCTCTACAGGATTCTAGGGACCTTCTCTCCCACTCAGGGACCACCAAGGCCACCACCACTGCCTCAGAGGTTGCCAAGAAAGAGGGGCAGCTGGACGACAGTGGGCTCAGGGAGGGTGAAGGTGGTGGAACAGAGGTACATCCCTCCACTGTACCTCTTCACAATTCATATGCCATTCTGGCAGAGTGTGGTTCCTCTATGGAGGCACCCACAGTGGAGACCAAGGTGGATGCTGGGAACCTCCACAAAGGAGACCCACAGGAGGGTGGCATGGGACCCTACAGTGGAAGGAAACAACCCCTGGTGGGGGACTTCATTGTGTGGAGGGTAGAACTGGGGAAGGGAGGGGAGAAAAGTAAGATGCCTGTCTGGTGCCATGGCTTGGAGGAACAGGAAGCAAATCCTGAGGATCGTGGGATCAGCTGCACAGGGGAGGGAGCTGGATGTCATTGTCCACCTAGGGACAAATGACCTGGCTGGGAAAGGGATCAGAGCAGTGCAGGAAGAGTTTGTAGAGTTGGGGAGGGGGCCTTAGACAAGTAGCACACATGGTAACCTTCTCGGAGGTGCTGCCTTTCTATGGCATGGGTGAGGGTAGGGTGCTCCGCACCATGGGGTTCAATCATTGGTTGAAAAACTCGTGCACAGCTCAGGGTTGTGGCTTCACGGGGGACTGGGGGTCCACCTGGAGGGATGGTCTGCATCTGTCCAGGAGGGGAACCAAGAACCTAGGTGATAGGTTTAAATGCTTCATTGGCCAGCATTTAAACTAGCCAAGGGGGGAGGCACTGAAAAGGAGCAGGAAAATCCTAGCCCCCCCAAAAAAATCAGGGTAGTTAATGAGGTAAACACCAAGATAGTGAAGTCGATCGGGGGAAGGGCAGGGGTAAATGCAGAAAAAGACAGTAAGGACAGGGATGGGGCAAAAAGGGGGTAAGGCCATCACAAAATGGAGGGTAATGAGTACCAATGCCCATAGTCTAGGTAACAAGCTCCCTTAACTGATGACCTTAATGGAAGAGGGATGCCTGGATATCGTGGCAGTCACAGAAACATGGTACACAGAGAACCATGACTGGGATGTCAACATACCAGGGTACACAATCTACAGGAGGGACAGGGAGGGTAGATGAGGAGGAGGAGGAGTAGCTCTATATGTAAAGGAAGGGATCAAAGCAATGGAAGAAAAGGGTAAACAGGCAGGAGAGGAGGCACTGTGGGTTACCCTGGAAACTAGAAATGGCACCATAATCTGCACAGGGGTTGTATACAGACCCCCCATCTCAGGGGGAAGAAATGGACAACGAAATGCCAGAAGGCATCCTTTGGGATGGCAGAGCAAGGGGAGATATTGTTAATGGGGGACCTGAATATGCCAGATGTTAACTGGAGCACCTTTGCTGGAGCCACATCCAAGAGCAGGGTCATTCTCGATGCCCTACAAGGGGCATGCCTCAGACAGCTAGTGTTGGAACCCACTCGGGAGGGAGCAATCCTAGACCTTGTACGTTCAAATGAGGACAGAGAGCTAGAAGTGGGTAACCATCTGGGAACAAGTGACCATCAAACAGTGTGGGTCACAGTAAACTCAACTGCAAAGTCAAGCCATATGAAAGTGAGGGTACTGGACTTCAGGAGGGCTGACTTTTGTCAAAATGGGAGAGTGCCTCAGAAAAGCACTAGCAAACATGCAAGAAGGAGGGTGGAGCAACAGTGGGGAAACATCAAAACTGCCATCACAGAGGCAACAAGCCCTTGTGTGAAGCAAATCAAAACAAAAGAAGAAACCACTATGGTTCTCAAAAGAGGTGGTGGGGAAGGTTAGGGAGAAAAAGACAGCATTCAGGAAGTATAAGGAAACACAGAAAGAGCAGGACAGAGACCTATACCAGTTAAAGCAGAAGGAAGCAGGGAAGGCAGTCAGAATAGCAAAGGCCCAAACTGAAGAAAAGATAGCCAACTCAGTTAAGAAGGGGGATACTGGGACGCATAGGGAGAGGCATCACCAGTTGAAAACAGGAAGTTGTTGGCCCTGTGTACAGACAGTTGGTAAGACCACATCTGGAGTACTGTGTACAGTTCTGGAGACCCTATGTCCGCAAAGACATATAGAGGGTGGAGTCTGTCCAGAGGAGGGAAACCAAAATGATGCAGGGTCTGCATCAGAAGACATATGAAGAAAGACTAAAGGAACTAAAGATGTATAGCCTTGAGGAAAGGAGGGAGAGGGGGGACATGATAGAAACTTTCAAATACCTCAAAGGAATCAACAAAGTCCAAGAGAGTAGCATCTTTCAGAAAAAAGAGATGTGCAAAAACAAGGGGGCACAATTTGAAGATAGAGGGGGGACGGCTCAGAGGTAATGTGAGGAAGTATTTCTTCACAGCGGGGGTTGTGGATACATGGAACAGCCTTTTTGAGGAGGTCGTAGAGTCAAAAACAGTGGGGGAATTCAAGAATGCATGGGACATACATAATACAATTCTAGTGGGGGGTTGGAGGAAGTAGGCTGTTGGTTAACTAGGATCTGCAGCTTATCCATTAGGTAAGGAAATGGGCAGACTAGGTGAGCCAAGCGATCCTTATCTGCTGTCAAATTCTATGTTTTATAGGTACATTAGGGAGCGAAGAAAGACAAAGGAGGGATAGTGAGGCTGAATAAAGGGAGGGTGGGTGGGCAGAGAGGGATAGTGAAAAAGCATTGATACTGAATGGATACTTCTGCTCAGTATTCACAAAAGCAGAGTAGGGGGAGATACCTATTCCAATCAATAGAAACACTCTGGATAGGGGGGTCGATACCAGTCCTTCTACAGAAGAAAGGGTTCTGAAAGAACTCCTAAAACTGAAGCTGGACAAACCAATTGGACCTGACGGGATTCACCTCAGAATTCTAAAAGAACTAAGGTAGAATTAGTGACGCCACTGACCAGCCTTTTTAACAAATCATGGGAGGATGGTGTGGTACCTGAGGACTGGAGGAGGGCAGATGTGATTCCCCTTCACAAAAGTGGGAGCAAGACAGAGGCAGGAAACTACAGACCTGTCAGTTTGACCTCAGTGGTAGGGAAAATGATGGAATCACTTCTGTAGGAAAGAATTGTTGAGTACCTAGAGGCCAGTGAGGCACATGACCCAAGGCAGCGTGGATTCACAGTGGGAAGGTCATGTCAGACGAAGATAATATATTTCTTTGATTGGGTGACCAAAGAAATAGACCAGGGAGGGGCTGTGGACATGGCCTACCTAGACTTTAGCAATGCATTTGACACAGTCCCACATAAAAGATTGATAAACAAATTAGCCAGCCTGGGAGTGGGTCCCAGGGTGGTAGCCTGGGTAAAACATTGGCTGGACAACAGGACACAGAAGGTAATAGTAAATGGAGTCCACTGTGAAGAAAGGGGGGTTACTAGTGGGGTACCACAGAGTTCAGTACTGGGTCCAGTCCTTTTAATATCTTTATAAGTGACATTTCAGAGGGACTGGAAGGAAAAGTATGCCTCTTTGCAGACAACACAAAGATCTGCAACATAGTTGATACAAGGGGTAGAAAGGATGAGAAGGGACTTGGCAAGGTTGGAGGAAAGGTCAGAAGTATGGCAGCTTAGGTTCAGTGCAAAGTAATGCACCTGGGAAACAAATACCCAGGGGAAGGTACACAATGGGCAGGGAGGTAGTAACAACAACAAAAATTGAAAGGGACCTGGGGGTAGTCATATCAGATGACCTAAAGATTAGCAAGCAATGTGAGAAGGCAGTAGGGATGGCTGGTGGGGGGGAACTGGGATGTGTTGGGAGAGGCATCACCAGTAGAAAACAGGAAGTTGTTATTCCTCTGTACAAACAGTTGGTGAGACCCCATCTGGAGTACTGTGTGCAGTTTTGGAGACCCCATCTCCGCAAGGACATAATAGACAGGATGGAGGCAGTCCAGAGGAATGCAGTTAAAATGGTGCAGGGTCTGCAACAGAAGCTATAAAAAGAGAGACTACATGTGCTTAATGTGTATACTCTTGAGGAAAGGAGGGAGCGTTGGGACATGATTGAAACTTTTAAGTACCTCAAGGGAATCAACAAAGTCCAAGAGGGTAGCATCTGTCAGAAAAAGAGACGTGTAAGAACAAGAAGACACAATTTGAAGATGGAGGGAAGACGGCTCAGGGGTAATGTGAGGAATTATTTTTTCACAGAGATGGTGGTGGACGCAGGAAATTACCTTCCTGAGGAGGTCTTGGGGTCAAAAACAGTGGGGGAATTCAAGAATGCATGGGACAGACATAAGGCAATTCTTGTGGGGGGTAGGAAGAAATGGGCTGTTGAATAACTAGGATCTGCAGCTTATCCAGTCGGTAGGGAAATGGCCAGACTATGTGGGCCAAGCAGTCCTTATCTGCCGTCAAAGTCT
Organism: Neoceratodus forsteri; assembly: GCA_016271365.2. NCBI lineage: Eukaryota > Metazoa > Chordata > Ceratodontiformes > Ceratodontidae > Neoceratodus > Neoceratodus forsteri. The sequence continues at coordinate 1,072,147,788 of CM057454.1, read as the reverse complement.
ATGTTTCTATGTTAACTTTACCAATACAACTACAGCCATCTCACTCAACAACTTAAAAATGATATTCCGAGATGGCAACTGTTACCGCTTTCTTTTTCTAATCGAATAGAAACAATAAAAATGAATGTATTACCTAGATATCTGTTTCCGTTCTGTACATTCCCCATCTGTTCAAGTGACTGGAAACACCTTAAAATCATACTTTCCAGATTGATTTGGGCAGGAAAGCGTCCCAGGATCAAATGGCAAACACTCCTGGGAAATAAACAGAAGGGGGGATGGGGGCTACCACACTTTAGGAATTATTACCTTCTGGCTCAGGTGGTTCCTTTCATGAAGTTACTTGCCCCTAGTCAAGGAGAGGGATTGTGGACCCTGGAAGCGTCTGCTCATCATCGAATGCCACTTAAGTACTTGCAATGAGTAATCCTTACAAAGGAACTAAATGCAATGCACTGACTCCCGCCTTAGTCAGATGCAGTCCATAGAATTTAAAGGACTTTTGCTCCCAAAACTGTTGCCAGTTACCTACAAATCTGTGTCCTTTTTCCTGGCACCAGCCCTTGAGCCACATGTTTAGCTCCCCTATCTCCCCTTCTCTTACCTTCTGTCCATCTACCCCCCCCCCAGACTGGCAGGAGAGAGGGGGGCAGTTGAAGGAAGTTCCTAGTCTTTGCAATTATCTCTCTCGGACCCCCCAGCTTTCTAAAGGCTTGGTAAAATTATTGAAACCGTGCCACAATTTCACTTGTTTTTTGCCAGGGTTTATTTGGGTCTGACGTATTATATATTTAGAGTACATTGTGATCCTGCCTGTGCTTTTCTTAGTCAGTAAGCTAACAGTTTGGTCGCTTATCCCCCGGTATCCTGATATTTTTGGTTAAGGAACCTAAGCTTTCCCTCAGCTTTCTGGTTTTCAAAATGATGTAGTTCTTCTCTGACCTTTGTTAGTTGCTTCAACAGTACCTCGTCTCTACGATTTTGTTTTAAGAGGTGCTCCAGGTTTGATAGGTGCCCCATCAATCTCTCCCTAGTCAGATTAATATTTTAAGGTATAATGCATGGAATATCATCTCACCTGTGATCACCAGTTTGACTGCTTCCCATGTTGATAACATGGAACAGTTTTGTGCCTGATTGCGATCAACCATTTCTGTAATAGAATACTTGATTTTTGCTATAAAGGCCTTCTCGTTCAGTAAAGAAACATTCAATCTCCAAAGAGACAGTCTGTCTGAGGGGAATGACCGGAGCCTTACAGAATCTGGTGCATGGTCTAAGAGGGTGGTGTTGTATGTTTTAGATTCTACAACTCTGAACATAAAACTATCCTGCGTATAAAACATATCAATTTGGGAGTATGATTTCTGGAAATTGGAATAAAAGGTATACTCTATTTCCGCCCCATGCTGACTTTGCCAAACATCTCGGAGCCCCAATTCCTGTGTCAGACCCTCAGAACCTTAGTAGCCCTGATATTAGTATAGGTAGCCACTGGGGCCCTATCTAGATGTGGTTATGCCACTGTATTGCAGTGACCTCCTAATATTAATTGGCCCATGGGTAATGTAGATACATTATCAAATACTATTTTAAAAAATTCTTCTGGTTTATTGTTCAGGGCATAAATATTGATAATGTGTAAAGTATGTCCCTGTATCTCCCCCGAAGCCCGTACATATCTGCCTGCCATACTTGCTTCCGTTAAGTGAATCTGTAGGGGTAAATCCCTTTTAATTAACACTGCGACCCCTCCCTTTTTGCTGTTATTTGAAGAGGATGTCTCAGTCCTTCCCAACCAGCTTCTCCGGAGCTTTAGGTGTTCAAATGGAATAAATGAGTCTCCTGAAGTAGGGCGACATCGCATTTAAGTTTTTTTTAGTTTGTCTAACACCCGTGTCCTTTTTACTGGAGAGTGGATCCCTTTATGTTATACGAAATAATATTTAAATTAGCCATCTTAATATTTACCAGGGCTTATATCCTGTCACTTTTGTGAAGTAACATTACATATCCAACACTACTCTTTTTATTAGGTTACGGAACATTATGTTGCAAACCTAATTTTTTTTTGAAACCTTTGTTTACCGGGTAGGCACAATGAGCCAAGGCCCGTTTTCATGTACGACCCGGGATCATACATAAACATATAGTCAAGATGTTTACAATAAAATTAACAAAACTCACACTACAATACATTACAACAGTATTAAACATAAAATTAAAATCAGTTTACTTTTTTTCTTACTCAAGTGTTTGTTTCTCTAATGTTGTCACACTTCTTTGGATAATACAGCAAGGCTTGCTTATGTGATAATCACAAATAATCAAAATGTGATGCTGAACTTTAGGTATTAATCACACATATTCTTGGGCCTGTTAAGTATCTGACAGGAGTTGTTTTCTATAGAAGAAACTTACTCTGTATTTACAAGTAGGTGTAAACCACTGCAGCTTAGAACCTGCCTTTCCATGATTACAAAATGTAACTGTGTTAATGTGCTGCCAAATTAAGAAACAAGATGCATTATCATCAGGTCTCAGGCAGCTAACTTCACTAACACTGCGCCTTCCAGACTGCTGCAAGGACTGAATTAACACAGTTTTCTGTCACAATCTGCATTCCACTGGTGTGTAAGGGGCTTGCGGGAGCCAGCAACCAGTGAGAGGAGCTTAGAGGCGAGGCTTCTGCTGATAAAAACCTGTGCTGCTCACTGGGACACCAGAACACTAGCCGTGTCATCTGCTTCCAGAACTGAGAAAGGCAGCTAGCTTCACTGACATTGTACCTTCCAGACTGCTGCAAGGACTGACTTGGCACCACTTTCTGTGACAATCTGCATTCCACTGGTGTGTAGGGGGCTCGCGGGAGCTGGCAGCCAGTGAGAGGAGCTTAGAGGTGGGGCTTCTGTTGTTAAAAGCCTGTGCTGCTTGCCAAGCATGAGCACTGGTGCGAGCATGTAGAGAAACCAGAGTTCTACTCACTGTTGTTTCAGAAACTTACTGGAGTGTACTGCAAATTGCTCTTTTAAATACGGGATATTTAAGTATACCAGAGTTTTACTATTACCTATACTTGTGTACAAAGGAGTTATATTTAAAATATTGAGTTGGCTCTTAGTTTTTAAGTTAGAACTTAAATTGCTATAGTGGGTTTTTTGATATTCCATAGTATTACTTTAGACTGGTTCTGTTTTAAACATGAAACAGACTATCATGTGTAGCTGTTGAGCCCGAGCTAGAAGGCAGCAAAACTTCACAGCTCTGTTGGAAAGAATAAATTAACAAACTTGACGTTTTGGAGCTAGAACTTTTGGACAAAAGTGATACTGCTGGAAAGAGCAGCCAAAACTATCTAAGATGGGAAACCCACATATAGGGGAGCTGGAACAGGAGGAAAATTGTCTGGGAGCCCTTGGCCTCTGAGGTCTGGCATGAAAACGCAGGCCACAACTGGACCAGACTCGAGAACCATGTCCTCTATTGGCTTGAAACAGCAGCACCTGATATCCTCTGTCTCGGACATGAATGCCAAACTGGACACTTTTGGCACCAGAGTTATGGTGGTTGAGAGTGCCATTGGAATTTTACAAATGGAGATGGCTGATGTCAAGTGGCAATCGGAGAATGCCTCAGCAGCCACCTTGTTGGTGGTTAAAGGGAACATGCACTTAAGGGCCAGATTGGAAATTCTGGAAAACCAGGCCCGATCTTCCCATGTGCGGATCCTTGGTCTTCCAGAGGGACTTGAAGTGGATCATCCCCTTATGTTCTTGTGGGACTGGCTGAATGAGAAATTAGTACCTACAGGTCAACAAATTACTTTTATCCTTCAGAAAGCATATCACAGAACACCTTGGGGCTATCATGGTGAAACCGATCTTTCATGTATCTTGCCGGTGGTAACTGATGGTGTGGGGACTCGAAACAAACTCTTGAAGTTGGCCAGGCAAGCGGGACCTATTAAATAGGACAATCAAGCAATACTCTTTGTTTTCTGACATCAGCTATGCAATGTGGATGAGATTTAATAAGTTCAGTGCTGTTCGTAAGACACTCAGAGAAGCCGCCATATCACATGCAATTGTGTATCCTACTTGATTAAGAATTTTCCACATTGGGAAGGTCTGGGTGTTTTCAGACCCAGTTAAAGCTGGAAAAGGAACCAACAGAGATCCCTTGGGGCTACTATCAGTGATTCTGAGGACTCTGGTGAAGACTGAGAACCTTAAGTACTATTCCAAAAACTCCAGTTAATTTTTTTTTAGTTATTTCTGTAGTCACAACAGCCCCATCAGAATTAGTAGCAAAGTGCATGATTTTGAGTGTATAACATGTTTTAGAGCGTTCTGTTCTAGGAATGTTTCTGGGGCACTGCAGATCAGGTAATTCTATTTTATCTAGAAATACTACTTTGGGCTACAGGTAATAACAGGAGTCGATTCTTTGTATTTGTTTCGATCCATCATTTTGCTGCCTTACACTATAATTATTGTGTCACTGGTGTTCACTTTAGACAAATAGTATGACACCATGAGCCCTTAAGATCGGGGCATGCAAAGTTGGACTTTTATCTACAGGACTTGAAATAAGTTATACTGCTCATGGGCTCTTTAATCACAGCAAAAATATTTTCTTCCAGGTTGGACTTAAATTTTTAAAGTACCCACCCACATGTCGTATCACAATATTCTAGATGCATCCATCCTTAGATTAAGGAGAGAGGATAGTCTCCATAGGTTATATAATATGAACTGTATAATGTGAATATTATGGTCTGTCTTGGATATGGTCATTCTATTGTAATAACGATTGCAAACTAATAAAAATAAAGTTAAAAAAAAAACTGTCTTGTATAGTTGGCTTGCTTGTAGGAATTATTAGTGCCTTACAATTATGTGTCCCAGCAGAAACATTTTCCTTCACTAAGAATCCTGTTAACAGGGGATTAAGTAGCATATGGAGTGCTGAAGCCAGAAACTGAAAAAAAAACAAAAAAAAACAGAGAAGAAATCTTTTCTCAAAAATCAGAGAAGCTCTTGTGATTAGACCAGTAAAAACAAATCCCCTGAAATATAATCATGGAAACAAAATTCTATCAATATCTCTGATTTTAAGTGGGGACACTGAACTAAATCCAGGCCCACAGGGCCAAGTATTAAGTGTAATCAAGAAAATGGACTTATTTAAGGCATGGACACTGACAGAAACTCTCGCTATAATGCATGGTAGAACGAGGTTACATAGAGAAAATCATCATTTACCAGAGTTGTTACACCATTGAACAGACATCATGATGTTATACCATCATTCAAATGTCACATAGAAACACAAGACTTTGATGGCAGATAAGGACCACTTGGCCCACCTAGTCTGCCCATTTCCCTACCTGCTGGATAAGCTGCAGAGCCTAGTTAACCAATAGCCTATTTCTTCCTACCCCCAGAAGAATTGCTTTATGTCTGTCCCATGCATTCTTGAATTCCTCCACTGTTTTTGACCCCACAACCTCCTCAGGAAGGCTGTTCCATGCGTCCACCACCCACTCTGTGAAAAAATGCTTCCTCACATTACCCTTGAGTCATCCCCCTCCTCTATCTTCAAATTGGGCCCCCTTGTTCTTGTACATCTCTTTTTCTGAAAGATGCTACCCTCTTGAACTTTGGTGATACCCTTGAGGTACTTAAAAGTTTCTATCATGTACACCCTCTCCCTCCTGTCCTGAAGGGTATACATATTAAGTTTCTTTAGTCTCTTCTCATATGGCTTCTGTTGCAGACCCTGCACCATTTTAGTTGCCCTCCTCTGGACTGTCTCAGTCCTATGTCCTTGCAGAGATGGGGTCTCCAGAACTGGACATAGTACTCCAGATGTGGTCTCACCAACTGTCTGTACAGAACAACTTCCTGTTTTCTACTGGTGATGCCTCTTCCTATACATCCCAGTATCCCCCAGCCATCCCCAGTGCCTTCTCACATTGCTTGCTAACCTTTAGGTCATCTGCTATGATTACCCTCAGGTCCTTTTCCATTTTTGTTGTTACTTCCGCCCCCCTCCCATTGTGCACTCTTCCCCTGGGTTTTGTTTCCAGGTGCATTACTTTGCACTTCTTTTCATTGAATCCAAACTGCCATTTCTGACCATTCCTCCAACTTTGCCAAGTCCCTTCTCATCCTTTCCATCCCCCCTTGTGTATCAACCCTGTTGCAGATCTTTGTATTGTCTGCAAAGTGGCTTACTTTTCCTTCCAGTCCCTCTGCAATGTGACCTATAAAGACACTGAAAAGGACCGGACCCAGTACTAAACCCTGTGGTACCCCACTAGTAACCCCCCTTTCTTCAGAGTGGACTCCGTTTACTATCACCTTCTGTGTCCTGTTGTTCAGTCAGTGTTTTACACAGGCTACAACCCTGGGACCCACTCCCAGGCTGGATTATTTGTTTATTATTCTTTTATGTGGGACTGTGTCAGATGCCTTGCTAAAGTCTAGTTAGACCATGTCCACAGCCCCTCCCTGGTCTACTACTTTGGTCACCCAGTCAAAGAAATCGATTAGATTCTTCTGACATGACCTTCCTGCTGTGAATCCATGCTGCCTTGGGTCCTGTGCCCCACTGGCCTCTAGGTACTCAACAGTTCTTTCCTTCAGAAGTGATTCCATCATTTTCCCGACCACTGAGGTCAAACTGGCAGGTCTATAGTTTCCTGCCTCTGTCTTGCTCCCACCTTTTTGAAGGGGAATCACATCCACCCTCCTCCAGTCCTCAGGTAACACACCATCTCCATGATTTGTTAAAAAGGCTAGTCAGTGGTGTCACTACTTCTCCCCTTAATTCTTTTAGAGTTCTGGGGTGAATCCCTTCAGGCCCCACTGCTTTGTCCGCCTTCAGTTTTAGTTCTTTCAGAACCCTTTCTTCTGTGAAAGGACTGGGATCGACCCCCTATCCAGAGTGCTTCTATTGATTGGATTAGGTACCTCCCCCTCCTCTTCTTTTGTGAACACTGAGCAGATGTATTCATTCAGTATCCCTGCTTTGTCACAGTCCCTCTCTGCCCACCTACCATCCCATTTATTCAGCCTCACTATCTTTCCCTTTGTCTTTCTATAGTCCCTAATGTACCTATAAAAGGTTTTATCCCCCTTCTTAACCGAGTTGGGTATCTTTTCCTCGGCTTGGGCCTTTGCTATTCTGACTACCTTCCCCACTTCTTTCAGCTTTAATTGGTACAGTTCTCTGTCCTGCTTTTTCTGCATTTCCTTATACTTCCTAAATGCTATATTTTTCTCTCTAATTTTCCCCGTCACCTCTTTTGAAAACCAAAGTGTTTTTTTCTTTCGTTTTGCTTTATTTGCTTCACACAAAGGCTTGTTGCCTCTGTGATGGCAGTTTTGATGTTTTACCATTGTTGCTCCACCCCTCCTTCTTGCCTGTTTACTAGTGCTTTTCTGAGACAGTCTCCCATTTTGATAAAGTCAGCCCTCCTGAAGTCCAGTACCCTCACTTTTGTATGGCTCAACTCTGCAGCTGAGTTTGTGAACCACACTATTTGGTGGTCACTTGTTCCCAGATGGCTACCCACTTCTAGATCTGAGATCCTCTCTCTCTCTGTCCCTATTTGAGAGTACCAGGTCTAAGATTGCTCCCTCCCAAGTGTGTTCCAACACTAGTTGTCTGAGGCATGCCCCCTGTAGGGCATCGAGAATAGCCCTGCTCTTGGATGTGGCTGCAGCAAATGTGCTCCAGTTAACATCTGGCATATTCAGGTTCCCCATCAACAATATCTCCTCTTTCTCTGCCATCCTAAGGATACCTTCTGTCATTTCCCTATTCATTTCCAACCCCTGTGCCATTTCCAGTCTCCAGGGTGACCCACAGTGCCTCATCTCCTCCCTGTTTAATCTTTTGTTCCATTGCTTTGATCCACTCCCTTACATAGTGAGCTGCTCCTCCTCCTCTTCTACCCTCCCTGTCTCTCCTGTAGATTGTGTACCCTAGTATGTTGCCATCCCAGTCGTGGTTCTCTGTGTACCATATTTCTGAGACTGCCATGATATCCAGGCATCCCTCTTCCATCACACATAAATGGTGTAACAAAAAAGAATCTTCATGAGCTGTCTCTGGCTGTCTACATGACCGAGCGAACATTCACCAGTTTTGAATAGCCTCTCTGACTTAGTACCTCCTCATAGAAACAGCGTTTCTAAGGAGCAGTAAACAAAAGTTTAATAAAATTTGAGCTTCATAGAACATAGAAACATAGACTTTGATGGCAGATAAGGACCGCTTGGCCCACTTAGTCCGCCCATTTCCCCACCTAGAGGACAAGCTGCAGATCCTATTTAACCAACAGCCTATTTCTTCCTACCCCCCACAAAAATTGCCTTATGTCTGTACCATGCATTCTTGAATTCTCCCACTGTTTTAGACCCCACAACCTCCTCAGGACGGCTATTCCATGCATCCACCACCCTCTCAGTGAAAAAAATACTTCCTCACAATGCCCCTGAGCCATCCCCCCTCTATCTTCAAATTGTGTCCCCTTGTTCTTGCACATCTCTTTTTCTGAAAGATGCTACCCTCTTGGACTTTGTTGATTCCACTGAGGTACTTAAACATTTCTATCATGTCCCCCCTCTCCTTCCTTTCCTCAAGGGTATACATATTAAGCTCCTTTAGTCTCTCCTCGTATGACTTCTCTTGCAGACCCTGCACCATTTTAGTTGCCCTCCTCTGAACTACCTCCATCCCGTCTATGTCCTTGCGGAGATGGGGTCTCCAGAACTGGATGCAGTACTCCAGATGGGGTCTCACCAACTGTCTGTACAGGGGGATAACAACTTCCTGTTTTCTGCTGGTGATACCTCTCCCTATATATCCCAGTATCCCCCCAGCCCTCCCTACCGCCTACTCGCATTGCTTGCCAACCTTAAAGAGCCCCTGACACCATTATGACAACTTTGAGAAAATGTAATGTTTAGCACAAGTGAGCTTATATTTTAATACTGTTTCTGTATTTCTTATTCTTCTTTATTACTAAGGACATTTGCATGTAAACATGATCACTACCCTATCTGTTCTGGCTGCTTGCCTACATATGACATCAGAGTTCTGTTTATGACATCACTGTCTGTTGCTGTGGGGATAATTATGATGCTATAAATGGGGGATTATTTATTTTATTTATTTCTTTATTTAAAAGTTGGTAACCGGAAAAAGCGCCATGACCAGACGCTTGTTTCCAGGTGCAACCTGGATTATGATGTCATATGTAGGATAGCATAAAGAGCAGATAAGGTCTAAGGGACAGTAAGCTTCTTCCATTCATCTGTCTTCAGTAAAAAAAAAGTAAATAATTATAGAAAATACATGAAATATAAAATGAACTATCTAAATCTTACATTTCTTCCACGTTTTTCTAATGGTGTCGGGGCTCTTTAAGGTAATCTGATATGATTACCCCTAGGTCTTGTTCCATTTTTGTTGTTGTTACTACCTCGCCCCACTCCATTGTGTAATCTTCCCCTGGGTTTTTGTTTCCCAGGTGCATTACTTTGCACTTCTTTGCATTGAATCCAAGCTGCCATACTTCTGACCATTCCTCCAACCTTGCCAATTCCCTTCTCATCCTTTCCATGCCACCTTGTGTATCAACCCTGTTGCAGATCTTTATGTCATCTGCAAAGAGGCATACTTTTCCTTCCAGTCCCTCTGCAATGTCACTTATAAAGACATTAAAAAGGACTGGACCCAGTACTGAACCCTGTGGTACCCCACTAGTAACCCCTCTTTCATCAGAGTGGACTCCATTTACAATTACGTTATGTGTCCTGTTGTTCAGCCAGTGTTTTACCCAGGCTACCACCCTGGAACACACTCCCAGGCTGGTTAATTTGACTACTAATCTTTTGTGTGGGACTGTGTCAAATGCCTTGCTAAAGTCTAGGTAGGCCATGTCCACAGGCCCTCCCTGGTCTACTACTTTGGTCACCCAGTCAAAGAAATCAATTAGATTCATCTGACATGACCTTCCTGCTGTGAACCCATGCTGCCTTGGGTCCTGTGCCCCACTGGCCTCTTGGTACTCAACATTTCTTTCCTTCACAAGTGATTCCATCACTTTCCCTACCACAGAGGTCAAACTGACAGGTCTGTCATTTCCTGCCTCCGTCTTGGTCCCACTTTTGTGAATCAAATCAAATCATCTTTATTTCTAAAGCGCCTTTCAGACCCAAGGTGCTGTACAAAGAGATCATACATACATATAAATTAAAACAGACATAAATTAGTCAACCATAACTAGGATATGCTTAACTAAATAAATAAGTCTTTAACTCCATTTTGAATCTCTCGATGGTTGGACATTCTCTCAGCCAACGAGGTAGAGAATTCCACAGGGTTGGTGCTGAGAAAGCAAAAGCACGAGATCCAGATGTTTTTAATCGAACCCTGGGAATCTCCAGCAATCCCTCATTGGCGGAGCGGAGAGGACGGAGGGGGCAGTAGGGTACCAAAAGATCTTTCAGGTAGCCAGCTCCCTGATCATGTAGGGTTTTAAAGGTTAGTAAACCAACCTTATAGGTGATCCGCCGCCTAACAGGCAGCCAGTGCAGTTCACGGAGCACAGGCGTAATGTGGCTGGATCTAGAGATCCCAGTCAGAAGCCTGGACGCTGCGTTCTGCACCAGCTGCAGGCGGCGGATATCAACCCCAGGTAGCCCTAGGTAGAGGGAATTACAGTAATCAAGACGGGTAATGATAAAGACATGGACCAATGTTGGTAGATCACACGGTGGGACCAGGTGTTTCACCTGGGCGATATTCCTCACATGATAAAAAGAGGATTTGACTACAGCTGATACCTGAGATTTTAAGGTCAAGCCATCGTCGAAAATAACGCCCAGGTTTCGTACCCGATCAGAGGTAGTGAGCGACATATCACCGAGCAATAAGTCCGATGGTTGTCCAGCTCCCAAACCCACCACAGGATGATCTGGGTCTACTACCAACACCTCAGTCTTATCAGGGTTCAGTCTCAGCCAGCTAGAACTCATCCATAATCTGATTTCAGCAAGGCAATTATTTAGCACGGAGAGAGCATCGTCTTGCCCGGGCGGAAAAGACAAATACAGCTGAGTATCATCTGCAAAGCAGTGAAAACCCAGATTGTATCACCTGATGATATCTCCCAATGGCGGCATATACACTGCAAACAACATGGGTGCTAGAATGGAACTCTGTGGTACCCCACAAGGCAGGGAGTGAGTGCCAGAGGAATAAATTCCAGTGGCAGCTCTCTGGAACCTGTCTGTGAGGTAAGACTGAAACCATTTGAGGACTGTTCCAGACAGCCCACAATAAATCCGCAGGTACTCCAACAGCACACCATGGTCTACAGTGTCAAATGCTGCAGAGAGAGATCAAGAAGGACCAGAATGGTACATGCCTTTCGATCTCTAGCCATTATGAGATCACTCAACACCCGGACAAGGGCAGTCTCCCTGCTATGCTTCTTCCTAAAACCAGATTGGAGAGTATCATAGACATTGTAAGTTGTAAGATGATCATCCAATTGTAACGCAACCGCCTTTTCAATAACCTTACCAACAAACAGCAGGTTAGAGATAGGCCAGTAGTTAGACAATCTGGATCCAAGGAGGGTTTTTTAAGGAGTGGTCAAACTGCCACCTCCTTGAGGGGGTCAGGAAAGACCCCCCTCTCCAAGGATTTTCAGATAGTGTCAGCAAGGATCGGGCAGATAACCTCTCCACATCCTACTAAAAGGGGTGTAGGACCTGGATCCAAACTACAACTGGTTGGTTGCAATGTTTGGATGATTTTCACAATGTCAGTGAACTTCAGCCATTGAAAATCTGACCAGACAGACCGGGGCATAACACTTCCCGTCAACAACTGCAATCCCTCAAAGGAGAGGTCGGACCGATGCCAGACCTGATGCTGGCAACCTTTTCTGCAAAAAATTGAGTGAACTCCTTGCATCTTAGCTGAGAAAAAGCTTCTCTGGGCTGGAGACAGATTGGATTGCACAATCTGTCAACAGTCCGGAAAAGCTGAGCTGGTTGATTCTGTGCAGCAGAAATCTCTCTGGACAGAAATTCTGCCTTCTTACGGGTGATTTCTGATTGATAGCCATCATAATGTGCCATCAACCTAAGCCTGTCAGCATCACTACTGGACCTCCGCCAGGCTCTCTCCAACCTTCGGCCAACTTTCCTTAACTCCTTCAAGGAGCCATCAAACCAAGGGCTCCTTGACTGGAGATTGAGAGGCCAAACACGAACAGGAGCAGTCTTGTCCAGAGCATCTCCCACAGCCTTATTATAGGCTAACACGAGATCATCTGGACTCATGCATTCACCAGACAAGCTCGATAGATCCAGTACCGCCATTAGGTCACTGGGATTAATACCCCTTAAAGGGCAGTACTGAACCATCTCAGTAGGGGCAGACCTATTAGGGGGGGCCCTGAAACTGAACCTTATGGTGTGATGGTCAGACCAGCTGACTGGTTCCACCCCCAAATCAGCAATCTCCATACCCAGAAGAAAGATCAGATCCAATGAATGACCCTTTATATGGGTTGAGGAAGTAACTACCTGTGTTAGGCCCAGTGACGTCATCAACTGGAGGAGATTTTGACCAAACTATGAGAGTTCATTATTGACCCAGGCATTGAAGTCCCCCAGAATTATCAATCTGGGGGACCGCAACACCATGTCGACGATGAAGTCTGCTATCTCCTGCAGGAATTCTCCACCATCTCCTGGTGGACGGTAGATGAGGAGAATTCTGCAACCTACACCCTCACCCAAGATATATTCAAAGGATCTGGTACTTCCCAATGGCACATCCACAAGGCCCATTTCAGTCTTAAACGTAATGGCTACACCCCTGCCCCTATGATCCAACCTTGGATGGTGTACCACCGAGAACACGGCTGGTGTTGCCGAAGCCAGTATAGGGCCTGGATTTCATCCAGCCAGGTCTCAGTGATGCAAGCCAGATCAGTTGACCCAACAAGATCAGCTATAATAGCTGTCTTGTTTTTAATAGATCTGGCATTGCATAACACTGCCAAGGTTGGATGAGCTGTCTGGGAAGACCTCGGCTCCTGCCTACTAAAATCGGAACCCTTGGGTATGGGAACACGACAAGAATGACCTCTATCTTGGTCCCATTTCGCCCCAGGATGTCTCCTGGACCCTACCACCCCAATCCGCCCTCCCCCTCCTGTCCCCCACCAGACTCCGCTCTCCACCTTCTTTTACATTTCCTCAGAATGCCCAAAGCACGACACCTAAAATAGGTGTCGGATGATAATGGTGGACATTCGAAGGGACACAATTCCCTGAGTCTGGTGGGGGAATAATGCCCAACTGTCGCTAAATCACCCAACACATTATAATAAATAATGCAAAAAGAAACAATATATAATAAACAAAAATCAGATATGAACAAATAATATATAATCAAACACTTATACAAAAATAAAATGGGGCATTAATATATACATAAATCCTAATTGTCCAGCATTTCCCAGATATAGGCAACTTAAAAACTATTTCCTTTAAAATAGTTAATTAAAACAATCCAAAAATAAATCTTATAAATCAAACAAACAAAAAGAAATCCCATATAGAGTCCATTCTAAAGAGAGTTCGAGTCCCAAGAAAAAATAAAAATAAATAGACTTACATAAATAATAAATACAATTAATTTTCAACCCCTGGTTCTCTCACTACCCTGGGAATCAATACATATAATAAAATAAATAATAAAAATTCCAAGACACTCACACTACCTGGAAATAAAATAATAATTTGGGTACTCTCACTGCGTAAACAACAATAAAGTAGTTCAAACCAAAAATATAAAGGAAAAAAAAATCAAACAGCAGGAAATGTTCTCTCCAAGAAGGTGTCTTAATGGATTTAATTCTTCTTTAAACTCAGCAATCCACGGTCCCAAATCCTAATAAAATTAAGCTTCAGATCTCCTAAATTGAGTCAGTAGTCAGTTTGATGATTTAATCAGCCTTTAAATTCCATTCTGTAATCTTCCATCATAGAGAAAGGGTTTTCTGAAAAGGCCAAGAGTGTGCAAACCTCACCAAAAAGTAAAGGGATATCTCATTCCTCCCCTCTACATCACCCAAACTAATCAAATTCCCCACCACCTGTGACCCGCTACTACAGACGCCTTAAGGGTAAACAATAAAGTATACCCCCTGGGCAACTTAGGAGAACCCCAAATCCTCCTCTGGCTCCCCAGAGGCAGGCGAGGCAACTCCCACTCGGTCAGAGGCAGTGCAATGGGAAAACAGCCCAAGATGTAGGGAGGAAGGATTCCCCCCCAGCACCCCTCAGTGACCCACAGCACCCCTAAACTCCAGAGAACAGCAACTGAAGCACACCGCAAGAAACACTTGGCAGTTCAGACCATCCACAAACACCTCCTGTCAGTACTCGCTCAGACACTTCACAATCACTGCCACTTAAGACCGCCGACTCCACGGAGATTTCTAAGCTTCAACAACCGAACGGTCACACATAGACGGTTTAATTTCACAAAAATGTGCAGAAAGTGCTCTCACCACACCGCTGCTTGCTCATAGATGTAGTCCTCTAATCCAAGTAATTTGCTTGAATTGACAGCAGATTTTAATTATGGGCCGGTCTTTCCAATTCGGGCAGGCAGCAGCTCCGGCAACAGCTCCACAGATCACGGGTCTTATATTGGATTTGGGTTTAATTTGAGTCTGTCACAGCTTTGCTAAAAAACAGCTGTGGCATAAATCAGCATCATAACTTAAAACTACTATATAAATAAAACAAAAAAGTTAAAATATATGCTATTTTCAGCTGTTACAACAGCCGTAGCAACAATAATGACTAAAACTCCTGTGTATCAGGGAGAACAGCCAACCTAAACTACAGACCCAAAAAACACTCAGTAATGCTAATCTAACTCACTAAAACAGCCCTAACTAAGCTAAAATTACTAAGAAAAAATAAAAATAATAAACAAAGACACACTTAAAATAAGAAGAAATAAAAAACAAACATAAACAGAGCTTCCAAGCTCAAGCCTCAGACAGCTCACACACAGCCGCCATCTTGGTCTGTCTCCACCATTGGTGCAGAATGAGCAGGAGCAGCTGAAGGGGAATCACATCCGCTTTCTTCTCGTCCTCAGGTAGCACACCATCCTCCCATGATTTGTTGAAAAGTGTAGACAGTGGTGTCACTAGTTCTCTGCTTAATTCTTTTAAAATTATGGGGTGAATTCCATCTGGCCCCATTTCTTTGTCCACCTTCAGTTTTAGGAGTTCTTTCAGAACTCTTTCTTCTGTGAAAGGACTGGGATCAACTCCCTCTCCAGGGTGCTTCTGTTAATTGGATTAGGCACCTCCCCCACTTCCTCTTTTGTGAATACCGAACAGAAGTATTCATTCAGTATCCCTGCTTTATCACTGTCACTCTCTGCCTACCCACCATCCATTCTATTCAGCCTCACTATCCCTCCCTTTGTCTTTCTATGCTCCCTGATATACCTATAAAAGGTTTTATCCCCCTTCTTAACCGAGTTAGCTATCTTTTCCTTAGTTTGTGCCTTTGCTATTCTGACTACCCTCCCTGCTTCCTTCTGCCTTAACTGGTACAGTTCTCTGTCCTGCTCCTTCTGTGTTTCCTTATACTTCCTAAATGCTATCTTTTTCTCCCTAATGTTCACCGCCACCTCTTTTGAGAACCATAGTGGCTTTTTCTTTCATTTTGATTTGTTTATTTGCTTCACACAAAGGCTTGTTGCCTCTGTGATGGCAGTTTTGATATTTGCCCATTGTTGCTCCACCCCTCCTTCTAGCCTGTTTGCTAGTGCTTTCTAAGGCACTCTCCCATCTTGCCAAAGTCAGCCCTCCTGAAGTCCAGAACCCTCACTTTGTATGGCTTGACTCTGTAGCAGAGTTTATCGTGAACCACACTGTTTGGTGGTCACTTGTTCCCAAATGGCTACCCACTTTTAGATCTGAGATCCTCTCACTGTCCCCATTTGAGAGTACAAGGTGTAAGATTGCTCCCTCACGAGTGGGTTCCAAAACTAGCTGTTTGAGGCATGCCACTGGAAGGGCTTCACTCAACTTGACCTCTACTCGACTCTTTACATAAGGTAAAACCAAGACGTAGTGGCTAAGTCAGTCGACTGTAAGGAGGTAGAACTGAATGAATTTTACATTTACACATTGGATAGAAATACAAGGGGGGAAGGGGTATTGTTATATATAAAGGACTGTATGGGACCATTTAAACAGCTATACTCAGGTCACTTTAGAGGAACTGAATGTATTTTCATGCTAATCCAAGAACTTGATTTCATAATTGGAGTGTATTCTCCCCCAAGAGTAAAGACTGTTTTTTTTAAACCTTTTATTCAAGAAATTGCTAAACATGCAAAATAAAAAATTGGTCTTGATTGGGGATTTCAGTGTGGCCGGGGAGGGGGCAAAGGGGCCAAAAACTTGAAGAATTCATACAGTCCTTACATTTAGAACAAATAATTGCTACACATTCAAGAAAAGGGAGATTAACTAGCTCTGGTAATCTTTTGGACTTAGTCTTTGTTTCACTAGGCATGGAAGTAGAAGAAAAAGAGGATTGTCCACCAAACCTAGGAGACTATAGTGTTGTATTGTGTAAAATAAAAATATAAGTAGGCAGGAATCCAACAAATACATTACCTCAGGACATTTTGAAAAGAAGTTACAAGAACTATAGCCCCCCAGCCTTATTAACCAAAGTTTATTCTCTGAGTTTATATAGGTCAGCTCTTATTCCGGATATGGATTTAGCTGTAGAAGATTTTACAGATACATTTTTGCAAACATGTAGTGAATGTGCTCCTTTTTTGAACATAAAAGTAAAACTGTATCACCTTCCATGGATGACTGACTCAATAAAAAAATTACTTAAAGAAAAAAATATATTGTGGAAAATTGTAAATAAAACACTGGATTATCTGGGAGAAATTTTAAAAAGGAAAGGAGAAACAGGAAATCAGGAAACTAAAGATCATATAAACAGAAAATAAAAAAGAGAAAGAAAACAAAGCACTATTGGAATTTAATAAAGGGATTGGTTAATCCAGAGAAAGGTTATAATACTCTTCAGCTGGTAGAAAACAATAAGTGTTACACAAGAAAGGGCTGCTGAAATTCTGAATAACTATTTCATAAATCTTCCAGATTTAGATACAGGACAAAATAAAACTCAGTTAAATGAACATAAAAACCTAGAAGATAATAATGAAGTGAATATCGATACCTCTAGTTTTAGATTTAAAATAATTAAAAAAATATGAAGTTCTCGGGGTAATAAACTTAAAAACAATAAATCAGGTGGTTTGGACAACATTGAGGTCTGCTTTCTAAAGGGCTCTGAATTATTGATTGCTCAGCCACTTGCAGACTTATTTACCTTGAGCTTAACACAGAGGGGTTTTCCTAGAAAGTGGAATCTGGCAAAATCATTCCCATTTTCAAAGGAGGAGATCCGTCATTACCCACTAACTACAGGTCTATTGCCCTGTTGTCAATTATCTAGAAAATTATGGAGCACCTTGTGCACTCTCAAT
This sequence comes from Neoceratodus forsteri, assembly GCA_016271365.2. Lineage (NCBI taxonomy): Eukaryota > Metazoa > Chordata > Ceratodontiformes > Ceratodontidae > Neoceratodus > Neoceratodus forsteri. The sequence goes on along the minus strand of CM057454.1, from coordinate 1,072,130,139 downwards.
TTGTAGAATATTTGGAAAGTCATGAAATGCTATCCCCAATACAATTTGAATTTCGAAAGGGGCATTCCGCAGAGACCGAGCTCACGGATTTTTTAGACCAACTTGTTACCCCATTAGGAGAGGGTAGATCTGTGGGCACGGTCTTCATGGAGCTGTCTAAAGCTTTCGATTTAGTGGAATATAATATCTTGTTAGATTGTCTTGCAGACATAGGGGTTAGAAAAGAACTACTGAGATGGTTTAGATTGTATTTGGAAGGCTGTTCTCAACTGGTTTCTGTAGGGAGATGTAATTCAGTGCTATCAGCAATAACATGAGGTGTGTCTCAAGGTCCATTATTGTTCCTGGTATATAAGCATAATCTTCCCAAACTAGTTGAACATACTTTTATTTCATTATATGACAATGAAACTGTGTTAGTGTCAGAAGGATTAAACAAACAAGAGGTAGAATTTAAACTCCAGGTTGATTTTAATGCAGTGCAACATTGGTTTAAGTCTAAATGGTTATTAATGAACTTAAAGAAGACTCAATCTATGTTATTTAAACTAGGCAGATGAAATGTAACTAAACGAATAGAACTGTTTGAAATTAGAGCCTCTGATGGATGAGTAATGACCCAGGAATTAACCTACCAGTACCCGAGTGTAAAACTTGACCCATATTTAAGTTGTGAGATACATATAGACAAACTTACCAAAAAGATTGGAAAGAAACTGGGGGCTATGAGGCATGTTTCTTACTGCCTAACAAAAAAGATTGGTTTCTAGTTGTAAACCAACTGCTTTGTCCCTCTACTAGACTATGGGAGTCATATATTAAATAACAGTACTAAAAAAAATTTGCAAAAATTGGATGTGACATATCATAAGATTGCAAGATTTGTGCAAAACTGTGATTCAAATACCCACCACTGTGCCCTGTATCAAAATCTGGCACGGAACTCACTTCAACATAAAAGATAGAGCATGGGTCATCTTGCTCCATAAAATATTAAAAACAGAACAACCCCAAGACTTATAAAATCTTTAGAGTGGACAAACCATAAATTCTGCCTAAGAAATAATAATAAAACTATGCAGGTCCCCAAAGTTTAAAATAAATTTGGAGAAATGACTTTTAAGTATAGGTCAGTGATTATGTGGAATAATCTTCCAAGTCATTTGAGGGACCAGGACATGACTACAGAAATACTTAAAACATAAATTAACTTTGGATCTTAGCCATGTACGTGACTGTCACTAGTTGCACAAGTCTATGAACTATTGTACAATATGCAAGTTTGTTACTGATTATACTGTTAACTTGCTGTTGACTGTTCATGTTATAAATTTGTATTTATATTTGTAACTTTGTCATATAACTACAGGACCACCTTGAAAACAGGGCTTTTTTAGCCCTATTGTGTATTTGCTTGTCAAATAGTTTGCCTGTATAAATAAAGATGGTTTTACTACTACTTAAAGATTGCATTGCAACCCACCAAAATGTATAAAATAGCAAAATGTCACTTTAGAAAAATGCCATATACTTTCTTTACAAAGTGCCATAGCAAAATAAATACATTTATAAAAACTAAGCAGTCCGGTCTGTGGGATAACCATTGCCTGGATGGGTGGACAGCCAGCAACACACATATGACTTGCAAATCTAAGAGTGGCTGTGGAAATATTTTTATTGCTAAAAGACCAAAGTGACAAAAAGTGCAGTTACGTAAGAATTTACCGTAACAGTAGATCTTCGAGCAATGTCTCTTGCATAGATCATTACTTCTGGGAGGTTCCAGCAGAGGACGCTGTCACATGGCAGCTTCTTCCAGCAGTCTCTTACCAGGGACCACCCACCCATGACATTGTCTCGTTGCTCCCTATATAAGTGTGGGTGGTCCCTGGTATCCTCTGTTCCCCGCCGGATTCAGCTTGCAAAGGCAAGGACCGAGGGAAACCGAGGTACCAGTGAGTCCTGACCCTAAGTCCTTAGATCAGGATTTCTCTGTCAGAGAAGGCAGGGGGATGAAGGGTGGGATTGGACTTCCTGCAAGAGACATTCCTCGAAGATCTACTGTTACGGTAAGTTCTTACGTAACCACACTATCTTCTATGGAATGGTCTCTTGCTGTAGGTCATTACTTCTGGGAGAATTCCCAGCAGTTATGTCTATGAGGGAGGACTATTATGATGACAGAATGCCCTGTAAGACGGCATGGCCGAAGGCCATTCTGCGTTGCAAGGCAACATCCAGATTGTAATGCCTGGTAAAGGTATGGATGGTGGACCAGATCGCTGCATTGCAGATATCTCTGTAATAGAGACACCCTTGAAACAAGCCGCTGTGGCAGCTATGGCTAAATTTGTCGAGCAGAAGTGATGGCCACCAGGAATAGCGTTTTCTAGGAGAGGAAACGCAGATCACAAGTGGCAGCCAGTTCAAAGGGGTCCACTGTTAATTTTTCAGTCATGAAATTCAAATCCCATGGAGGAATGGGATGCCATATAGGAGACTTCAGATGTAATATGCCTTTCAAAAACATCTTGGCTAGATGGTGTTGATAGAAAAGCTGGTCGTCCAACGGTTTGTGGAAGGCTGAGATGGCAGCCAAGTGGACTTTTATAGAATAGCAGCTAAGGCTCTCAGAGGACAAGGACGCCAAGTAATCCAGGACCTTCATAAGAGGTCAAGAATAAGGGTCCAACAATTGAAAAGTGGAACAAATGGAAAAAGGTTTCCATTTAGAATTATAAGTATCCCTGGTAGCCTGCTTCTGGGCGGCAAGCAGAATATCAGCCACCTGAGAAAAGACTTGTAGTCTGTTTATGAAAAACATCTTCAGGAGCCAAGCATGAAGATGTAGGGTCTGCAGATTGGGATGCAGGAGGGAGCCTTGGCATTGCATCAAGAGGTCTGGCCTGAATGGCAACAGAACAGGTTCTGCAATCGATAGCTATTGCAGAAGTGGGAACCATGCTTGTCAAGGCCACATGGGAGCTGTGAGAATCATCGTGGCAGGCTCCGTCTGTAGTTTCATTAAAGTGTGGAGAAGGATAGGGAGTGGGGGGAAGGCATATAAGAAAAGTCCTGTCCAAGGTTGGGACAGGGCATCTATAGAGCTTCCCCTTGTATTCAGGATACTGGAGAAGTATTTGGGGAACCTGTGGTTGTCTGGGGATGCAAACAGATCTATTTGTGGAGTGCCTCAGAGAGGAAAAAGTTCTTGAAGGACTGAACTGAGCAGTGTCCACTTGTGAGCCAAGGACTGTCATCTTAAGAGGTCCACTAACTGGTTGTGATGGCCTGGAAAATGAACGCCCATAATCGTCAGTTGTTGTTTGGTTGCTTCGTGCCACATCTTGATCGCTTCCATGCAAAGGGAGTGAGAGCGTGTCTCTCCTTGTTTAAGTAACAGACTACCGTTATGTTGTCCGACTGAGCCAGTAGGTGACCTGAGGTCAAATGAGGACTGAAGACGTGCAGCGCCAGAAGGACTGCCTTCATTTCCAGAAGAATGATATGGTGACGACTGTGACCTAAAGGCCACGTGCCCAGAGTCCAGTACGGACTGAGGTGGGCACCCCAACCTTCTAGAGAGGCGTCTGCTGTCAGGACTTGGTGAGGAGAGGAGGCATGAAAGGGCATGCCCCAATTGAGATTGGAGCGGAGCGTCCACCATGTGAGAACAGACTTGAGGGATGGAGTCACCCTGATGGGGTCTTTGAATTGCCCTGTTTTCTGGCACCCCCACTCTTGTACAACCCACTGGATAGGATGCATCTGAAGGTGTGTGAACACCATGGTTTGGATGGCCATGGCCATGTGCCCAAGGAGGCGCAACATGAGTCAGGCAGTGACCATCTTTTGTGACTGAATATGTGAGGCCAGGCCGATCAGGGTATCCTGATGAGCAGGGGGTAGATATGCCTTGGCAATAGTCATATCCAGTATAGCCCCTATATACTGGAGCGATTGGGTTGGATGGGGACTAGACTTGGGCCAGTTTACCATAATCCCAATGTCGTGGAACAACTGGAGGGTCTCCAAAAGGGGAGGATAGCAGATGTTCCTTGGTGTCTGGTTTTATTAGCTAATCATCCAAATAGGGGAAGATGAAGTGACCCTTTTTTCTTAATGTCCCTGCATCCACGGCTAGTCATTTGGTAAAGACCCATGGGGCTGAAAAAAGGCAAAAGGGCACGGCCTGAAATTAGTAATTTTGGCCCAGCAGGTGGAAGCGCAGGTATTGTTGATGGGCTGGATGAATGGGGATATGAAGATATGCGTCTTTAATATCCAAAGAGCACATCCAGTCTCCTTGCTGCAGGAGAGGCATGATGGAAGTCAAGATAAGTATCTGAAAATGTTTGTACTGGATGTACTGATTTAGGTCTCTCAAATCCAGTATTGGTCTGAGGTCTCCAGTTTTCTTGGGTACTAGAAAGAAATGGGAATAAAATCCCTGTTGTTGAGACAACGGAACTGGAACAATGGCCTGTTTGGTTAGTAGCACAATAAGTAGTTGGTTAACTAGGATCTGCAGCTTCTCCGTTAGGTAGGGAAATGGGCAGACTAGATGGTTCAAGTGGTCTTATCTGCCATCAGAGTCTATGTTTCAGTAAGTTCCTCCTGGAGTATAGGAAGGTGTTCCTGAGGATACTGAAGCTTCTGAGGAGGAAGCAGAGGTGGTACCAAAATTAGTTCCAGTGTATGGCCAGTTTAAATAATCTGGAGTACCCATGCATCTGTCGTTATTTGTTGCCAAGCCTCAAAATAAAGGGCAAAGCGATCCCCTACCGTCTCCGAGGCTTAGGTAAGGAGGCAAGGGGAGAGCCCTAAGAAGTCACTGAGAACTGGAGTTGCCGGCCCCACCAGAGGGACTGACATGGGAGGGACACGCGGTGGCTGAACTGCCTCTTGTATTTTGATCGCGTCCCAAAAATTACCCCAGTTAGATGACTTGTAATGGTTACCTCTCGTATTGTAGTAAATGTTTTGGTTCTGTGGCATATGGTACATACCCTGGACCATTCAGAGGGTGCGGCCAGAGGCCTGGAGGTCATCCAAAATGATTTGGGTACCAGGACCAAACAGCTTGTTGCCACAGAAAGGTGCATTGACTACCTTATGCTGGACATCTGGTGCCAGGCCAGATACCCAAAGTCAGGCATGGCGTTGCAGGGCGATGCCAGTGGCAGACAGATGCATAGACGTATCAACCACATCATAGCCTGACCTGAGAAGGTGGTGAGAAATGGAAGTAATGGTTGACACAGTTTGTAGTAATTGCTTCTTTTCCTGGGAAAGAGGTAATTTGTTAAGGAGGTCCATGGCTGAGGCACCCAGGGTGAGCTGGTATTTAACCATGTGTCCTATATAGTTTAGGATTGTTATGTTCATGGTGCCACAGGTGAAGACCTTCTTGCCCAGGTAATCAAGTCTTCCGAATTCTTTATATGGAGGTAGAGAACTCATATGCTCAGGCTTTTTAGTGCGGTCATGAGTGGCCGTAATGACTACTGAGTCAGCCGCAGGAAGTGTGGACAAATATGGATGGTCCAAGGGGGCTTGGTACAGCCAGTCAGCCTTATGAGGGACAGCCGTTATGGCCAAAGGCTGATGCCATGCATCAGAAATGGCATTTTAATAAGTAGGTATTATTGAAGGAATAACCAGGACAGGCTCCTCGGGTAGCTCGAGATATTCAGCCATGTCCCGTCACTGTTTATCCTGCTCTGTAGTGGAGAACCCCATGTCTTTGTGGATCTGTATCATCATATCAGTGAAAGAGGGGTCATCCGGAGGGGAAACAGCCCGAGGGGCTGGCAGATCCTCATCCAGGGTAGATACCACGGAGTACGGAGAATCCAGGTCCAAAAAATCCATATTCAGAAAATCCTCTTCATAAATATCCATTGGAAGGTCCTCCACCAGGTCGGGTTCATATGACAGGTAACCATCTAAAAGAGGGGGTGGGGAGACCAAGGTGGAGCATCCTGGTCAGTATGGAGCCACTTGGGTGGAGGAGAGGGAGAACACTGGGAAAGATGAGCCAGTGTCTGGGCAGGAGACTGGCTATATCCCATAGATTGCAGTACTGTGTGTACAATGCGTTCAATGTTAGGCACCTGCGATGGCGGGATATCCACTGTTCAAGGCTGGCTATTTGTAGTAATAGGTGTCAGAGAGAGTATAGGTCAGTGGGAGGTACAGTATCCAGATAAGCACCGGAAAAATATAACCCTGGGTCTCTCTGTAGGTCAGCTGCACCCCTGTAGGAAGGCACCTGAGAAGGTGGAGGAGTGTTAAGCATGGCAAAAGATGTTGGTTTGCCTTTAGGAACCCCTGCCATCAACAACGAGGCAGAAGAATGAGCACTGTATGGAAGAAACAACGTAGATGGGAAGGGGCTCCCGTCGACAGAGCAGCCATTTGCTTGGCCGCATGACATACAGTGATCATTGACAATGAGAAATAAGCCTTCTGCAACAGTGGAACGCACTGTTCTAAGTGCCTGTGCAAGCTCCATCAACGAGAGAACTGCTCCTGTAGACAAGGAAGGCACAGATGAACGCTCCGTCGACGGGAGAAGCGCTCCAGTCGACGAGGAATGCACTCTCGACGGTGGACATGTAGCAGAGGTCACAGTCAACGTGCGTCATGGCAAGGAGTGAGGGGACGGTTTCTCCTTCTTCCTTTTATGCCTAGAGTGAGACTCTGAAGCTGGGGAGCCCTTGGTACGAGCCCCCTGGGTCTTGTCCAACAGGGAAACCTGTTGTTCCAATAGCAAGTTTTTAATTTTCAGCAACCGTCATTGAGAGTTGCTTGGTTAAATTCCTTACAAAAAGTACAGGAGGTGGTGTCATGTGTGGGTCCAAGACACCTAACTCAATATAAATGGTTATCAAGTTTGAAAATCTTCCTGCCACAAGAGCAGGAACGAAATAAGGCTTACTTGCTTGTAGATGCTTTCTTAGACATTTGTTTGATTCAGTTCTCGTTGATGACTGCTTACACAGAAGATTGAGCTAGCTGCTCTGCGAGCTGAAGATGGCGGGAAAATGAACAGAGGATACCAGGGACCACCCACACTTGTATAGGGAGCAAGGAGATGATGTCATGGGTGGGCGGTCCCTGGTAAAAGACTGCTGAAAGAAGCTGCCGTGTGACAGTGCCCTCTGCTGGAAACTCACAGAAGTAATGACCTGCTACAAGAGACCATTGCGTAGAAGATATACATTTACAAACTAACCAGTCTGGGCAGTGGGGTGCCCACTGCATGGGTAGGTAGCCAGCCAGCACCACACTGTGACTTTTTAATTGAAGAGTGACTATGGAAACAGTTTTACCGCTATCTGGCCAAATTATTTTACTACTGTATTTGTAAAATAATTTAGTCAGCACAGGTTGGAAAATCAATGTTACAAATAAAAGGCAGCATAATGAGGCATTTTTTTACATGTATTTGTCAACAATTATCAATGGAGAGTTAGTGAATGTCCCAGCTAGGAGGGGATGTGATTTTTTAGATATGTCAGTTTCTGAATGTGGAGCAAAGTTTCATATTTATTTTGCTATTTATGTATTTATGTTATACCATGCTTAGTGCTATAGCCAGGAATTGGGATGCATTGCTGTGAGCCCATCTGTTTCTCTCTGTGGCTCTTCTGGGAACCCCAAACCCATGAACTGGATCTGTCACAGGGAGCCAAGGAGTAAAAAAAACATTTCAACTGAAGCGCCCAGGTCCCAGATTATTTTCATTGTTTATAATTTATATTTTCTTTATATTTGAATATCTGATGATTTTTTTAAACAGCAATTTAACCAAAAAGCTGAGTTTTTTGGGCACTGCTGTACTTTTAATTCACTTTCTACCCAATGTAACCATCAGCAACCCTTGGCGGGAACAAAAATGGATAATATCTGAAGCACCCAGACACTTCCTGGGCTCTGACATGATTCAGGGGCTTAATGCATTTATTATTAATATTCTTTGAGCTATGGTGGGAACTTGGCAACTCCAGTACATTATAGATGTTTAATGTGTCTTTTACTTTGAAGGGAAAAAAAACAAACAAACAGCAGAGGTACTCTGGCAGGAAGTATTGTGATTTTAGTCTGTTTTTGTCAGATGTCACAGACAGACACCCAGGCTGGCCATGGCTTAGGAGGGTGAAATTACTGATAATTGTACTTTGTCCAGGATTAGGAGCAATTGTTTATTTTGTTAAAGTGATTTTTTTTTTATTTTCAATGAAAACACCTTGCCCACTGGAGGGCAGGGACCAGGGTGGCTGTCAGTGACATCGGGCAGAAACAGACAAAAAATTACAGTACAGTCCAAGTACCTCAGATTTTTTTTTCCTGTTAAAGCCACTGATGTGCTGACATGCTCATCCTCATCCATTAATCCCAGATTCCCTCACGACCACAGCAGAAAGAATGAATGAATACATACAGTTAAGTCATACACTGGTAATATAAATAACACTGAACAGTTCTCGATGCTAGAGGGAAATTATATTATTTCCTTGGTCTGGAGTGCAGGTAGTTATATTCATGTTTGCTGAATCTTATTCTGCACAGCTCCAGAAATCCCCTGTGTGGCATTGCTGGGCGGGAAAAATTAATTTGAATTGAAAGTGATGCACTCCTGCCATCTTTCACCCCTGCCACTTCCTGGGTTCCAACAAGATTCATGAGCTTAATGTATTTCTGTATTAAGTGGGGCTCAGACTCAAGACACTGTGAAAAACATGAATATGTGCTCACCGGGTGGGAACAGTATTTTTTAATTTTTTTATTTATGTATTTATTATTACTTCTTTGTTGTCCAACTCGCTAACTCCCTTGGAGAGGACTAGGAGAGTGGTGTCACCAAGAGGCAGCCATGGAAGCATATATAGCAGCCAGCTATTTGGATAAAATGAATAAAGAAATAAAATTAAGTAAACTAAATTGTGTGCACCACCACTGCACTTAAATTATTTGTGCACAGAGAAGTCATGTTTGTTTTGTGAGACTGTGGCTGTAGGCTCTGGGGCTGGGCGGGAAACCACTGAGATACCTTGATTTCAGGGATGCTGAGTTTTCTTCCTGGTGGGTTACAACTGGAGACTAGGGGGGCAGGCTAAGTGGCAGGGGCATGGCCACACGTGGCTCTCTCCAGAGCACAATTAATTTTAACCAAAAATTAAGAAAGTTGGGCATTAATTACATTTGTAATCCATTTGTGCCTGATGGACTGAGGGCAGACAGAAGTAAACATTTCCCGGCTCAGACGTGCTACTGGGTAAAATGGATAAATACATAAATGAAGAAAGAACCACATAGCTAAATCAACCAACTGCAGTTTGTTAAATTATTATGCAAGTGCTGTTGGTGCACAACTCCTAACAGCCCCACTACCGGGTGAACTCCTCCATGCTAACAAAAAAAGCCTGACAGGGCTCCAACAGGGGTCTCAGAGGGGGAAAAAGTATTAAAGAAATAAAGATAATATACTGTGCCATTTCAGGGAGCTGGGCTAAAGGTATGAAATGATTCAGTACCTGAGCCCCTCGGAGGTTGTCCAGTGCTACTTCCAGGGTTGTTTCTGGCCATATTTTTACTATTTGCATGAAAAGCACTAATAAAGTAAATAATTCTGCAGTGTGTTATTTTAAAACAGACTGTCTGGAAGGAGCACCGGACAGCTGCTGGGGAACCCTGGTACTGAATTCTTCTTTCATGCCAGTAGCAGGGTTCACCAGGAGGGCACAGTATTTATTTATTTATTTATTTTTATTAACCTTTATGCCTGCTACTGGGGATGAAAAGCAACACCATGGAGCCACAAAGAGCCCATGATTTTTATTTATATTTATTTACTGATGTACAAAATGCAAAGTGAGAGGGACAGAACAGATGCTTTTATTATGTAAGCCTCCAGGGCTGGGTGGGGCGGGAAAAAAATGAATTCAAACTGAAGCATCCATGGCCATTCAGGGCTCTGACATGCCACAGGGATACTTTTTATTTAATGACTTTTGTTCCTTAAAGAAAAAAGAATAATGTAAAACAAATAAAGTTACAAGAGACTGAGGTACTTTTACTCTGTTGCTGTAATTGTGCACAACTCCTTAAAGCCTCGCTACTGGGTAAGCCCTCCATGCCAACAAAAAAGCCTGACAGGACTCAGACAGGGACTCGGGGGAGTATTCCATAAATAAAGATGAATACTGTGCCATGTCAGGAGCCGGGCTAAAGGTATGAAATGAAGGGCTCACCAGGAGGGCATGGTCTTTTCCTTTATTAACTTTTATGCCTGCTGATAGGGATGAAAAGCAACATCATGGAGTCACTAAGAACCCAGTAGGGCTAACATTTACTTTTTCTCCGGGCTGGGAACATTTCTTCAGTCACTTAGAGACAGTGTCCTGGCCAAATGTCTATTGTGTAACTGAAAGGTGCCCTGTGATGCACATTCTGGTGTTTATGTATTAGTTTATTTATGTACAAAATGCACAAATGCTTTGTGCTAGGGACTAAACTGATGCTGGACATGCAAGTATTTAAGCCTCCAGGGCTGGGTGGGTGGGAAAAAATGAATTCAAAGTGAAGCACCTGTGGCGTTGTCAGGTTTCAACCTGAAACAGGGGATGTTGCATTCATTAATGGCTTTTTCCATTAAAAATATAATTAAAAGCAAAGTGTCCTCCATGGCTCTCTGGTGCTCCAGATGTTTTATTTGCCCTGAATCCTCCTTCCCTGATCCCCGTGGGTTCCGACAGTGGACTCGGGGGGGGGGGGACAACATCATTACAGCGGTGGATGACCCCAGAGCTCTGGTAACAAAAACAAGAGAATGGAGCCACGGAGAGCTCTTTTGGGGCTCAGTCTATGTCAGTTAGCAAATTGCCCCTTGTGGGCCTGGAATGCACACAATTAATCTTCACCCAAAAGTCAGGTAGTTAGGCACTGATTTATTTTTTGCACCATCTTTATGCCAGATGATACAGACTGACACCCTGGTTCCTGCTAGGAGGAGTACTGCATTTTTTTATTGCCTGTTTTTTTCCATTAGTTAAAACAGGAATGCACTAGTAGGGGATGTGATTGTTTGAATAGGTGCCCCTTTCAGCAATTTGAACTGGTGTTTGATTTGTGAGTCTGCTGTAAGGCAGCCACCGGGGCTGGGTGGGAAACCACTGAGATGCCATCCATGATGTTCAGGTGAAATGTCAGCAATGGAAGCACATTTGGGAATATATTAATTAGCTTATTTTATTTTCAGTTCGCTGCTATGGACAATATTGCACATTAAAGTATGTAAACTGGGCGGGGGGCTGTGGACTGCTATTCTCGACCTGGGACTGAAGTAAAATAAAATAATAAATAAATAAAATCAGTGTCCACTCTTAAGGAAGCACAGTGGTACACATTTTATTATAAATTATGTAAACCGAGATGAGACTTTCTGAGGCTTGGGGCTGTGAACTGCTATTCCTGCGAACTTGGTTCTAAAATGTGAACGTTGCTGGGGGGGTTGGGGCAGGCCTAGGACTAGGGTAAAATAAGGAATAAATAAAATCAGTGTCCACTCATAGTGAAGCATAGTGGAGGGTAATTTTATTTTTTTGGAAAAGGAAAGTCTTGACCTCACGCCTCATTGTCTGGAAAAGCACTGGAAAGCCATGGGAGAGGATCATGTACTTCAACACAGGACAGGCTGATGCAGTACAAGCATTGTGGCACACCAGGAGGCCACAGAATTTTTCCTTTATTTTTTTTTGTGGCCCGACCAGGCTAAATTTCTAGGAGAGGAGTTGCAGAAAGGTGCCACTTGAGCTTCTAGTCGGCATTCCAGGTGCTCCTTATTTATTATGTGGTCTCGCTGTTAGCCTTACCACTCTGTTGGTCATGACTTTAGCTTTAGGGGACCAGCAGCAACAACAACTGTTAAGGCAAGCTCTGCAGTCACAGCCATAACTTCCGTGGTGACCAGCTGCTAATTCCACAGTCGACTGCGAATTCCACGGGCGACCAAGTTTTCCACAGATGGCTGCAAATTCCGCAGTTAATTCCACGGTTGGCTACAGCCATGGAATCGTGGAAAACTTGGGGCCTTGGGTATTGTTTAGACATATTAGCTCCCTCTTTCCTGGGGCGAATGAAACAAAAAGCTGGGAAGTCTTTCTGCTGCTTTGAGTGGGATTAATATAGTATTTCAGTGTATATCAAATGCACGGAGCAATGCCTTTCCCTGGTTTGCATGTTCATGGTAGTAGACAGGAAGATGTATTGTTTGGTTCAGTGCAAATTCTGATACCGCCTTCTGTAAAAACAGAATTCATATGCAAAGAGACTCTGTCTTTGTGAAAAATCAAATAAGAAGGTTCACTCATCAAAGCCTGAAGCTTGGAAATCGTACAAGCAGAAGTCATGGCAACTAAAAGTAAAGTTTTCCATGTTAAAAAACGTAAGCCACAAGTTGCAGCAGGCACAAAAGGAGCTGTCAGTTTCTCAGGTATGAAATCCAAGTCCCATGGTGGGACTGAGTTATGGCTAGGAGGTTTCTTGTGAAAAATACCTCGCAGAAAAGTATGGGACACCTCCATTTGGGCAACTGTATAGCCATTGATAGAGGCATGGAATGCTGATATTTTTTATTTATTTAAATGTTGGTGACTGGAGAGGTATTGTGAGTCAAGGCTCATTTCCAAGTGTGACGTGGAGGAAAAGGAAGGGGAGAGCAGTTACAAAGAAATACAAGCCATGCAGATTATGAAATTAGAAGAACAATGACAGTGAAGTGCATAAGTATAGTACCGTACAGACAGAAATGGCAAATATTGCAACAGGGTTCACAAAAAATAGCACACAAAATCAAGAACAGTGCAAATGAGGTAAATTCAAAAGTGCTAGGAAACCTGGATGATGGGATGCTGAAACCAGTGCTGGGAGGTGGGTGGGGTCAGGAACTGTAAGGAAGAGTTCAGTTAGGGGGTTGGCAGGAACAAGGGGGAGGAGGGAGAAGTTTTAGTAGGCATCTAAGGAGGGAGGGAAGAAAGGGAGAGAGACAGATGAAGGGGGTAGCTGATTCCAGTGGGAGGGAAGGAGGGAAGGGAGACTGTATAGCAGCCAAATGCACCTCAATAGAAGAATACTGCAAGTCTGAGTCAGATAAGGAAAGTACAGTTACATAAGAACTTACTGTAACAGTAGATCTTCGAGAGAGGCTCTTGCAGTAGGTATTCACCATTAGGACTAAGCTGTCAGGCGCCAGGACCCCACGGAAAAATCTTCTAGCTAGCGGTCAATGGCGGGGACCGCCCCCATGTCAGCTGATCGATGTCAGCATGCGTCGGTATAAAGGGGTGGTCCCCACTCCTGCCTTCCAGTTCTCCTGCTGGAGGCTGACAGAGCATGACAGGAGAAGAGGAATTGCCCCATAAGAAAAGAAGAAACTTGGGGATGGAAAGCAATACCTACTGCAAGAGCCTGTCTCGAAGATCTACTGTTTACGGTAAGTTCTTACGTAACTGTACTATCTTACTTCGAGAGGGCTCTTCTAGTAGGTATTCACCAGTAGGACTGAGTCCCAAGCAGTTCAGAACAAGGCAGAAACCAGGGAGGATAAAGACTGTCCACTGAGAATAAATCTGGCAAATCCTGGGCTCAAGAAAGGAGCCGTGCAAAACCGCCAGAGCCAGACCAAACCCCACCCTGCGGTGAGGCAACGTCCAAGCTATAATGCTTGGTAAAGTGTGAAGGTGTTGGGATTGAAGACACGGACACCACTTCAGGCTGAACAAATTGGACCTCACTTGTCCAAATATTTATTTACATAACAGCAAATAAAATAAAGAATAAGTGAACTTAAGATGTCAAAACAAAATTCCAAGGTCAGAGTAGGTTTCCAAATACTGCTCTAGGATAAACTAGAGAGATGCTGATCTGGTCACAGACCAACTCAAGACTGACTTTTTAATCAATAGCTGTGCTCTTTATATCTAGAGGATGGGTCATCTGATCTGTAACTCCTCCCTTGAACTCAGATGAGACAGAACATTTCTTTTAACAACACTTTAATTTATTTCACCATAGTCTATACTTATTTATAAACCTAAAAATAAAATAATTATTGTCCTGCAATTTAATTTTATATTATTATCTATTCATCCAGCACATTCTAGCTCCTCCCACATCAAGACATACCATAAATATGTTCAAACTGAGGCCGGCCCGCTGTTAGAATGGTATGCCTGGTGTGGAGAAGAAGAAGGAGCTGAGACCCAAAAGTACAGGCAGTTCAAGTAAGCAACCAAACAAAAAAATGAATGCAAGCAAGAATAATCATTTATTTTTATTAATCTTCTGTTCTAATAACTTGTTTATTGATGGGGGGGGGGGTCTAGTTACCCAGAACAGCACTGAGTGTTTTATTTAAAAGTGCACCTTTCATTTTATGCCTGTTACTTTAGGGCTACCAGAAATCGTAAAACAAAACAAGTAACAATTTTATGTTTATATTGCCCCACGCTACATTCTGGTCTATTCTGGGTAACAGTGTTCGGCAGTGCATTGCCACATTGCGACACGCCAGCAGTTGAAAGGTAAAAATAACTGCTAAATTACAGGCTTGAAAGCTTATTCTTTACATTGCAGCAACAACCGAGAGGTAAGCGCAGGACACAGACTGAGGAGCTCATTCAGAGGAGTCCTTTTTGAACTGGAAAAGAGCCCCGGTCATGTTCTGGCATTGCTAGGTTAACTTTGCATTCATTTCTTTCCTCTCGCACGTTCGTGAGGTACTAGCCGAAATGAAAGCAGAGCGGAGCAGCCGCTCATAAGGGAAGAGAATATTTCTATTCAAAAGTGTTACCAAAAGCATTTTTTTTTAAAATGGGATTCTTCTGATTTTACCACTATGACTTGGGATATTAATTCATGCAGGGAAATGTATGAGAGGGCAGTTTTTTGTTTCGGGAGCCAGGCAAGAGGAGCTTAAAATTTATTAAGAGACATTCACCCTCTTAAAGTGCGAAATGTAGGTGGGCAGTCTACATCCACACAAAGAGGGGTGAATCTTGAGGTGGGGGGGTAAAGAAATACGTAAAAAATAAATGTGCTGTTGCGCAACAGACTTGCAAAAAAAGGGGGGTACCAGCTCCAGAAACAAAACAGGAGGTTATTCCCTGTTACATAAAGGTATGGACAGACATCCAGGTAGCCGCTACACAAATCTCTGCAGTTGAGACATTCCTGAAACATGCGGCAGAGGCTGTCATGCTTCTGGTAGAATGACCTTTCAGCTGACTCGGAAGGGTTTTATTGTACTTGTAACAGAAGATAATGTAGTTGACCAACCACTTGGAGAGGCACTGATTAGAAATGGCAAGGCCCTCCCCCTTCTTAGGAGCGAAGGAAATGAAAAGCTGATCCGTTTTTCTGAAATCTTTGGTTCTGTGAGTATAGTACCGTAAGATTCTATGCACATCGAGAGTATGTAGGAGATACTCTCCCTGGTTGGAATGTTCTGAAAAAGAGACTGGAAGCTCAGTGGACTGGTCGAGTGTGGACTCCACCACCACTTTGGGTAAGAACTTGAGGTTGGTCCTCATGGCCACTCTGTCCCTGTGAAAAATCAAATAAGGGATTTGCACAGAAGTGCCTGGAGTTTGGAGATCCTCTGAGCAGAAGTAATGGCCATGACAAAGAGCGTCTTCCAAGAGAGGAAACGCAAATCCACCTCTGCTGCCAGCTCAAAGGGGGAAGCGCGAGCTTTTCCAAAATGAGGTCCCACGGGGGAGCAGGGTTGCGGTTTGGGGGCTTCAAATGAAGAACCCCTCTAAGGAAAGTCTTGGATACCTTCAACTGAGCAACAGACTTATCTCCCACTGGGAGATGGTAGGCCAAAATGGCAGACAGATGTACTTTTAGTGAGGAGTAACTGAGACCCAAGTCAAAAAGGTACCTGAGGTAATCCAGGATCCTGGCCACCGGACAGGAGAAGGGTTCCAAATTCTTGGCTCCAGCCCAAATGGAGAACCGCTTCCACTTCATGGCATAAGTGGATCTGGTGGAAGGCTTTCTAGCCTCCACCAGTATATCAGCTGCCAAAGGAGAAACGCCAAAACGAGCGGCGGCTACATCTGAAGGAGCCAGGCATGAAGATGGAGGGATTTGAGGCCTGGATGGACTAGGGTCCCCTGATCCTGGGTCAGCAGGTCCCGTCAAAGCGGGAGAGGAACTGGTGGTTCCTCTGAAAGCTGTTGCAGTAGAGAGATCCAAACTTGCCTCGGCCAGAAAGGAACAATGAGAATCATGCATGTCCCTTCTGCCCGTAACTTGTTCAGGACCCTCAGGATCAAAGGTATTGGAAGGAAGGCGTAAATGAATTTGTCCCTCCAACACAGAGACAGCATATCTAGCCAGAAAACGTTGTGCCCTGGAACAAGCAAGTAGAAGGTGGGAAGCTTGGTGTTGGTGGGGGAGGCAAACAGGTCTATTTGTGGCATACCCCGCCGAGCGAAGACGTCTTCTAATATCTCCTGCTTGACTTCCCACTTGTGAGCTCTGGCAGAGAACCGGCTGAGAGTGTCTGCCAGAGTGTTTATTACACCTGGCATGTGTACCGCTGTCAGATGAAGGCTGTGCTGTGAGGTCCAATACCACACCCTCATCGCTTCCCAGCACAGGGGATAGGAGCGAGTCCCCCTCACCCCGCTTGTTGAGGTATCAGACTAAACATATGTTGTCTTTTTTTAATTCAACATCTTTATTGTTTTCACCAAGACACCAAACCAAAGTACAACTAAAAACAAAGCTTAACCAAACATAAGGGTAACCAACGTGGACAAGGGATAACATAACACCAGACTGCTTCTGGATCAAGTAAAATCAAAATAACAATGCCAATACCCCCCTGAAACCCCTTCCCTTCACTTCCCCCATCCCACTCCCTCCAACCCCCCAACCCCTGGAGTGTACCTAATAAACCCGACCAATCAGAAAGAGATCAAGACAATATTAACCAGCAATTAACCAATACCAAAAGAAATTAGTAATTAGCATTAAGCAGAGACATGCATCTTCAATAT
Source organism: Neoceratodus forsteri (assembly GCA_016271365.2). NCBI lineage: Eukaryota > Metazoa > Chordata > Ceratodontiformes > Ceratodontidae > Neoceratodus > Neoceratodus forsteri. Next base: position 1,072,113,064 of record CM057454.1, on the reverse strand, counting down.
CTTAATTCAAGTATAAGGCATATGATTTACCCCATTTATGATTGAATGAGTCCATACGATTCCGGGAGCTGGCCATCAGTCTCTCAGTATTGAAACAAAGTGACATTTCCTTAAACATATGTTGTCTGACTGTACCAAGAGACGGCCGGAAAGAAAGAAGGGATAAAGGACCTGCAGAGCATATAGGACCACCCTCAGTTCGAGCATGTTGATGTGCAATGGAAGTTCAGAGGGGGACAAGCTCCCCTGAGTTTTGTGGGGCCTGAGGTGGGTTCCCCAGCCAGCCCCTGAGGCATCTGTGGTCAGGGTTTGTGTGGGGTTGGCAGGACAGAAGGGAACCCCCTGGTTTAGGTTCTCTGGAATCAATCACCAATGGAGATCCCGGATCACTGGGTCCGAGATGAAGACCTCTTGATCCAGGTGGTCCACAGTTTGATCCCACTGAGATCTGAAGATCCACTGCAATACCCTCATGATGTCTGGCTAGAGGAACATTTGGGATGGCAACTGCCATAAGGCTGAGAAGTCAAAGGACCTTGAGAGCTGGGACACGTCTGTGAGATATCAGGGAACTAACCTGAAGCTGTAGAGTTTCTATCCTGTCCGAGGGAAGGAAGGTTTTGCCCAGGGTGGTATCCAATAGTGCCCCAATGAACTGCAGCCGTTGACATGGGACCGAATGAGACTTGGCATGATTGATGGTAATGCCAAGGCTGGAAAAGGTCTCCTGAGTAAGGGAAAGGGAACAAAGGAGATCCTTCCTGGAAGGGGCTGCTATCACCCAGTCATCCAGGTATGGAAACACTTGGACTGCCTGGGTGTGCAGAAAGGCTGCCACCACTGCCAGGCATTTGGTAAACACTCAGGGAACCAAGAAAAGGCCAATGGGAAGGGCCTTGAACTGATAGTGTTCCCCTTGAAAACAGAAACGGAGGAACCTGCAATAGGAGGGGCGGATGGGGATATACAGGTAAGCATCCTGCATATCCAAAGCCGCCAGCCACAGACCCGACCTTAGCAAAGGAAGAAGGCTCTGAAGGGAGAGCTACCTGAATCTCTGGTACTCCACCTATAGATTTAGGGAGCTGAGATCAAGAAGGGGCCTCAGATCGCCCACCTTTTTGGGGACTAGAAAGAAATGGGAGTAGTAACCCATCCCCTGAATCAACAGAGGGGCAGGTTCCATGGCGTCCTTCAGCAGAAGGGAGCTTATTTCCTGCCACACCAGAGGAAGGTGGAGGGAAGAAGAGGAGGACTGGGAAGGAGGTCTGTGTGGGAGTTCCTGAGTGAGCTCTAGAGAGTGCCCCTCAGACACGAGTTGGAGCACTCAAGATACTGAAGTTATCCTCTCACATTCCTGTAGGTGGAGGGAAAACCTGCCCCCCACCGGCTCCACTGAACTGGGGTCCAAAAAGAGTGGGAGAGGCAACGAGTCAGGAGGTGGAGGGCAGAGTGGCGGCTGCAGCTCCCGAAGCCCTTCGGGATTTGGTTGGGGGGCTTTGGCTGCCGACGTAGCTCAATGTTTAGTTTTGTCTCAAGCCTGCGTCTACTTCTACGGATGATGGTTTTGTCCTTGAAAGGAGCGTTTCTGCCCTTGGGAGGGTTTATACATACACTGAACTGATCACAGGGCTTTGCCTTTGTCCTGAAGATCGATGATAATATCTTTAACATCATCCCGAAAAGGGGCATCCTGGATGGCCGATTGCACCTCGGATGCCAGGCCGGAAATGCTAAGCCAGGCATGGTGGCATAGCCCAACAGCAAATACTGAACTCCGGCCAGCCATGTCCACCGCATCATAGGTGGCCTGAAGCATATGCCTGCAGGCAGATCTAGCCGAGCAGAAAGAGGTCCCCCAGCTACTGCTTAACTGCAGAGTCTGGGAGAGAGTCCAGTTTGGAATCCAGCTGGCTAAGAATGGAGTTCTGGTAGCCTCCCATGTGGGTGACGTAGTTAAGAGCCCTGATGCCTAAAATAGAGGAAGTGAAGACTTTCTTCCCATACTGATCCAGAAGTTTGGATTCTCGGTCAGGAGGAGAGGAACCAAGATGTTTCAGATTTGCAGTTCTATTGTGGGCAGCACTGATGACCACAGAATCCACCTTAGGCTCAAGACTAAAGAAATCCCTACTTTCAGGTGACTGGTAGAGCCTGTCTGCCTTGCGCGCCAGAGTAGCCAAGGAGTAAGGCTGCTTCCATGTAATTGGGACCAGGTCTTTGTGAGGCTTGATCCATGGGGGAATAAGGGTGGGAGAGGTTTCTGCCAAATCTAAATGTTCGGTGAGCCTCTGATGCTGGGGATCCTGCTCCACTGTCTTCCAGTCATAGGCCTCCTGGATCTTTTTTAGCAACTCCAAAAAAGAAGGGTCCTCTGGAGGAGACTTAAGAGAATCCTTTAGTGTAGGGTTTTTTGGAGTATGCAGCTTCTATCCTGAGTCCCAGGGTTCATGGTCACCATCTGAGTCGGACTCCTCCTGAGAGCTTGAAAAGACCATAGGAGGGAGAGGGAGTTCAACTGGCCTGGAGACGTCCAGGGGGTGGGAGAACTCCCTAGAGCGGGAGCCCACAGATGGTCCCGGTCTGACGTAGGGGACTGGTAGGGGGGCCTCTATTGGCAGACGTCCGGGGCCCGGCGTCGGCTGACGTTTGTCTAGCTCCGACATAAGCTGTGATTTGACCTCAGCCTACCATTAAGATAGGATTGCTTTCAAGTCCACCTGCGGAGGAGGTGGAGGCAGAATGGAGTAGCCTGGAAACCCATAGTACAGGCAAAGCCCCATGGGGGGGCCCGGACCAGGAAATCCTAGCATTGGGTAATGCGGTGTTGGGTACCCTGGTGTTGGAAACTGTGGCATTGGGTGGCCCAAAGGGGCAGATGGTCCTGATGGAGGCCCAACCGAGGGAGCTGACGGGTCTGGTGTCAGCCCGGTGGGCGGGCGGAAACAAAGGCCCTGTTGGAGGGTCTGGAAAAGTGGGCCCTGCCAGCTCAGATGGTGGAGAAGAAGGCTGGTCATCAGGCAGTGGCAAGCTGGAAGGCAATGGTGGGGGGTCCATTGTCCAACACTCTAGAGTCGGGTTGGCACCCCTGACAGCAGAAGCGTCCCCTGCTCTTTATCCTCTGCTGGGGAAGGAGGGACCGACTCTGAAGGAGGAGACGGATGAGCCTCCGATGGCAGCTGGTTGGACGTCAGCTGCAGTGATCCCTGGATGTCGGGTGTAATGTTAGGACCTGACTGGAGATCGCAGGCTGGCCGTCCATCGGACAGGCAACTTTGCAGCCTTGTCTGGGTGGGAAACAGCAGAGCTGGAGCCCAACTTATCGGACCCACCCACACTGCTAGGCCAGGAAGCAGAAGCGGCCGTAGCGGGAGTGGAGGCTTCCTTTGCCCCGGAGGCTCCCTCGGGGGGGGGCGATGCACACCTGGATGCCAAGATGGCCATCAGAGAATGGTTCCCTGGAGGGGAAGATGCCTGCAAGGCCGCGACTCCAGCTGGAGTCGGTGAAGCTGTGGATGAAGAGTCCCGGTCCCTTATGCTTCTCCTTATCCCATTTTTTCTTGTGGTGGCCCTCAGGAGAGGCCGATGCCTGCCTGAGCTTTTTCAATTCTTTCTCCATGGAGGCCATCTTTTTCTTAAGAATATGGGCTTCCAGGGACAGCTGCCATCTTTTGCGGGTGGCCAAACTGAACTTCTGGCAGCGATCACACTCCTTGCAGTTGTCTGGGCCCAGACGGAAGAGGCACAGGAAATGCCCGTCCTTATGTGTGAGCTGAGTTCCACACGAGTTGCACTTGTTTTTATGTGATTTGGAGGGTGACGGAGACGACATGCACAGCCAAGAAAAGGTACAATTTTAAGCAAAAAATATATAGAAATCTTCAAAGCAGAAAAAGAGCAAATACTCATCCAATATGGCGACACTAGCAGCGCTGTTCTTCTGCAAGGACTGTCGCGAGCTGATGGCTGGAAAGAACAGGAAGGTGGTCATGGGGACCACCCTCTTTTTACTGATGTGCGTGGACGTTGGGGGCGGTCCCCACCGGAGACTGCTAGCTAGAAGATTTTTCCATGGGGTCCTGGCACCTGACGGCTTAGTCCTAATTGTGAATACCTACTGCAAGTAAGATCTTAAGATTCCAGAACATAATTTGCAGGACATGTAAAAGATGGCAAGGCAAGGCAAATTTTATTTAAAAGACTCCCATCCCAGAGACTCTGGGCGCCGAACAATTAAAAGATCAATATTATACACAATAGAATATAATATATAACAATATCTCAAACAGAACAAAAAGCATCTACAAAACAATAAAAATTTGTATAAACATTAATTTAAACAATGACAACAAATATTAAAGAGCCAGAACTGACCTAAACAAAGATTCTAAAAAGAAGCAGGGACTATACAGTTCAGTCTGGGAAGGCCTGATTATACAAGAAGGCCTTGAGGCGGGCCTTAAATACCTCCACAGAAGGGGCCTTCCTAACAGCTGGAGTAAGCAAATTCCACAGGGTGGGAGCGGCAACACTTCCAATTTAAAATAATATGTATTATGACAGGGTGAAACAGGGCCCTGTCCCAGTTGTTATGGAGAAAGTGTTTAAATGCAAGGATATGTTCTTCCTTTTCCTGTCTCGTCTGTCTAGTTGCGCAACCAGATATTCCTGTGAGACCTAGGATTTGACCACCCCTACATTCTCACAATTATTTACCTCTCACCATCTCTTAACCTTTCCTTTCTGTTTTTGTCTTTTTCCTCCTTTGCATATCTGCTGATATAAAAATACATGCAAATCGTTGTATGAAAATGTAACTGATATTGGGATCCCTTTTGTTGAGAAATTTGTAGTGTTAATTTTTGAAATGTATAGAACTGTGGTTTGAGATAATTGCAAAAAGCTGTTGGAAACTCAAGAGATTACCAGACTGCAAGTTTTAAGCCCTTTGCAGAAGAGCTGTGAAAAAGGGGCCTCAGCTCAGGGACACTGTGTTCCTGCCAGCACCTGCCTGAAACATGCAAGAACACTTTGGAAGAAACATGATGCTTATTAAGAATGGGGATTGGAAGGACTTATAAGATCGCTGAGCTGCAATTACTACATAGAAAAGAGACACAGAGATTGAAGACCTGGGAGAAACACTGCCAAGAGTTCAAGGCCATGAGACATCGCCCAGTACAATACTCTCAATGCTTCCCTGCACAGGGATAGGAGTGAGTACTCTCTTTTTTGTCTATGTAGTGCATGATGCATTGTCTGTATTAAGAGGACCGGGGAAGAGAGGACTCTGAAATGCCTGAAGGCTGTATAGGACAGCTCTCATTTCCAAGATATTTATGTGCAGATTGGCCTCCACCTTGTTCCAGGACCCCTGTGTCTGGATGGAACCAAGATAAGCACCCCGACTTGAGCTTGAGGCAGCTGTGGTGAGTATCTATACAGGAGCTGGTATGAGGAGTAGAACACTCAAGTAATTTGCTGCAGTCCATGCACCATGTGTCGTGCTCTGCAAAGAGAGAATGTGATGAGAACTACCTTCACATCAGGATCAGAAAGTGCCACAGACTATTCTTCCACTTTATGCTGGAGGACAGGCACTATCAGTTTAAAGTGTTGCCCTTTGGCTCATCCTCTGTGCCATGAGTCTTTACTAAATGCTTAGCAGAGTTTGCAATCTTCCCTTATCTAGCTGATTGGCTTCTGAAGGCCAGTTCCAAGGAAACTTCTTCACACTTTCCTGAACAAGACAACTGTTCAAGACCTTGGGGGTCACAGTGAATGTGCCTTAGTCTGTGTTGATACCATGCCAGTACCTGCAGTACACTGGGATAGTAGTGGACACAGAGAACAGGTTACTCACCTGTAGCAGTAGTTCTAGGAGTGGTATATGTTGTTCATCCACACTCTTACGCATGTCCCTTTCCCTTTAAATCTCACCAGAAAGTCTTCAAGCTGGCTTCTCCCACCCACCCGGGTGGTAAATACCTCAGTTCTGCCCCATGACGCCAGATCTTAGCCCACTGGAAGTAAGGTGATGCGCCTAAAGCTGGGGAGGTTGGGTGGGTGCGTGTGGATGGACAACATATACCACTCCTAGAACTGCTGTTAGAGGTGAGTAACCTGTTCTTCTAGGAATGTGGATATGTTGTTCATCCACGCTCTTTGGCAGACTCCTAGCAGTTCTCTGGGAGGAGGGAGGCAAGGTGCACACCCCCTACTTAGGAAACAGAGATTGGAGAACCGAGGCCCCAAAACCAGCATCCCGGCATGACTCAAGGTCGATGTGGTAGTGGGAAATAAAGGTGTTTGCTGACTTCCAGGTAGCAGCCAGACAGATTTCCTGGATAGGGATGTCCCTGGAAGCAGCCACCGATGCAGCAGTATGGTGGGTAGAATGAGCTCTTAATCCTCTGGAGGGCTCCTTGCCCGCCAACTCACAGCACAGACCTATGCATGATGTGATACATCTTGCAATGGTCAGTTTGGCTGCAGGTCTGCCAGAAGCGGCTTCAGAGTAGGTGACAAACAGCTGGCGAACTTCTCCACAAATTTCCGCCATTCTTTCCTTATAATAGGAGAGAGCACATCTCAGGTCCAGAGTATGGAGCCTGTACTCGGCATCCGAGATATAGTTAGGGTAGTATACCGGTAGGGTAGTATACCGGCAGAGTCAACATCTGATTAAGGTGAAACTCTGAGACCACCTTCGGAAGGAATTTTGGGTGGGGACGCAGGACAACTTTGTCCCTGTGAAAGACCAGATAAGGGGAGTCCACAGAAAGCGCCTGGAGCTCCCCTATCCTTCTGGCTGACATGATAGCCACCAGGAAGGCTGTCTTCCACGACAAGTGTGAGAGCTCACAGTTGTGCATGGGTTCGAATGGCTTGCCCATGAGCTTGCCAAAACCAGCAAGAGATCCCACGGAGGTAGAGGTTTACGCACCGGAGGGGATATGTGATCCAGGCCTTTGAAGAAGAGCCCGACCACTGTCGTCTGTGCCATGTCAGCTGACCGGCCTGCGCCCGGTAAGCAGAAATGGCTGCCAGGTGCACCCTAAGGGTCGATGACTGCAGACCCCCTTTGGAGAGAGAAACCAAAGGTAGCTAGAATGTTAGCCACAGAGCAGCATACGGGGTCCAGACTCTTACCCAGACACCAAATGGAAAACCTCTTCTATTTGAAGGCATAACATTTCCTGGTCAATTCCTTGAGAGATGCTTCCACCACAGAGTAGACATCCTGGGAAAGACCCACAGCCTGGAACTCTAGCCGCTCAGGTACCAGGCTGTGAGGTGCAGTGATTAAAGGTCCGGATGGAAGACCTTCCCCTCGTTTAATAATATCAGGTCCGGGCGTGTACAAAGCTGCTCTGGGGCCTGCAGCTGAGGCTGAGGAGATCTGGGTGCCAGAACTGGCACGGCCAATCTAGGGTTACCAGAATCACCTTCACCTTGAGTAACACCTTGTGGATCAAGGGAAATGGAGGGAAGGCATAGAGGAGGCCTGGGGTCCACGGCCTCGAAAAGGCATCCCCCTGTAGCGAGCCCTGCTGAGGGGAGCGGGCATGGTACAGACTCAGCTTGACATTCTATCTGGAGGCAAACAGGTACACCAATGGTTTGCCCCAATGGGAGAACAGACTGTAAGCTACCTCTGGATGGAGGGACCACTCGTGAGATGTCTGATCTAGGCAGCTGAGAGCATCCACCAGTTGGTTCGAGACTCCTGCCACATGGATGGCTAGGAGATCCGCCTCCAACAGGCTGACGAGGGTCCAGATGTGGAGCGCCTCCTTGCACAGCAGACAGGAGTGTGTACCACCCTGTTTGTTAAGGTAGTACATGGTCATAGTATTGTCCATCTGGACTTGAACCACTTGATGCTGGAGCTGAGGAGTGAATGCTGGCAGTGCCAGTCTGACTGCTCTGAGCTCCAACAGGTTGATGTGGCATCAGGACTTCTTGGGGGTCCAGAACCCATGGGCCCTGTTGTCCCCCATGTGGGCTCCCCAGCCCATGACACAGTCATCGGTCGTGAGGGTGACCGTCGGCTCGGGGCGGACAAATGGTACAAACGGGATCCCTTCCTGCAACCGTTCTGGGACAGTCCCCCACTGGAGAGCATCCCATATCTTCTGGGTTACTATGATCAACTGGTCAAATTGACCATGGCGCTGAGTCCACTGGGAGGCCAGCTCCCATTGGAGGGGGCGCATGTGCCACCTGGCCCAACGGACTACTGAGGTGCACACCACCATATAACCCAGAAGGCGCAGAAAGTCCTGGGCAGGGCGCAAGAACCCAACTAGAAATGATCAGGCAAAGGAGGAAAGACCCATCGCCTTGTCCACCGGGAGCCGGGCTCTGGCTTGACGAGAGTTGAGCTCTGCCCCGATGAAGCCTATCACCTGAGACGGCACGAGTTCCGACTTGGCCTCGTTGATCAGGTGGCCAAGCTGTGAGCAGGTTATGAGAGCCAGATCCCTGGATCTCTCCACCTCCTGAAGGGAGGAACCCACCAGAAGCCAGTCGTCAAGATAAGGGTAGATTCAAACTCCTCGACGCCGAAGATGGGCTGCCACCACTACAATGCACTTGCTGAAGACCCGTAGGGCCGATGACAGGCCGAATGGCATGGCTCAGAACTCGTACAGGGTCCCCTCGACCCTGAAGCAGAAGAACCGCTGGTGGGACGGATGGATTGGGATGTGAAAGAACACCTCCTGTAGATCCAGTGAACAAAACCACATGTTTCGCTCCAGGGATGGTATGATCTGGTTCAGAGTTACCACGAGATACCGATTCAGGTCGTGGAGATCTAGGATGGGGCATGAGCCCCCTATCCGCTTGGGCACCAGGAAGTACCTGGATACGAAGCCTGGGTCTACAGGCGGATCCGGTACTGGAGCTACCCCCTTCTTGCAGAGGAGCTGAGCTATGTTGTCTCGAAGAGCTGACTGTGTGCGAGCTGAGATCCTTTCCTCCCGAGGGGCATGGGCTTGGCTGGGCGGGTACTGCTCAAATTCCAGAGGCAGTCCCTGCCTGACCACTTCTAGAACCCATCTGTCCGAGGTGATATCGGACCAGGCTGAAAGAAAGTGGCGGAGCCGACCCCCCACGGGAGGACCCAGGGCAGGCGTGATGGATGTAGGGGTGGCAACCCCCAACCCGTCACTGAGCAGGCTTAGAGGAGGAGGAGGAAACTCCTGGACCAGCACCTCAGCCTCCTTTATGGGGCTGTTGAGGGCCCTGCTTAGGCCTAGGACGCCAAGCTTGAGCCTGCTGCTGCTGCTGTTGTTGCTGACCTCCTGATAGGAGGGCTGCCTGACCGCAGGGGAGGACTGCCGAAAAGGCTTCCTCTTCCTCTTCTGCTGGTTCTTGCCAGAGGAACCCTTAGCAGAAGTGGCATCCAAGGTGGCATTGGACTGCTCAATATGCTGAAAGTGGCCTGCCACTCCTGGGCTGAATAAGTCGGTACGAAGGAAAGACACATCAGCTAACTTGTGCTGGGTATCCGCCGGAAAGGAGAATAACCTCAGCCAAGGCCTGTGGCGGGTGGCCACTGCAGCTGCTAAAGAGCGGGTACAAGAATCCCCAATGTCTAGGGCCATCTGCAGCTGCTGTTTGGCGACAGCACAACCCTGATCACGGACTTGCTTGACTGTGGTCTGCATGTCTGTGGTATGTGGGGAGGTGAGGAAGTACTTCATCCCATGACCCTAGGAAGGCATGGGAGAAGTGTGCCATGATCACAGCCGAACTGGCCTGATGAAGGCCTAAGGAAGAGGCCGCGTAGACCTTATGGGCAGAGTGGTCCATGTTCTTTGGCTCCTTGTCTGGAGGTCGGTCGGTGTCGGCCGAGCTACCAGTATGTCTAAAGACAGAAGCAGTCACCAGGCTCTCAGCCGAGGGATGTTCCAGTAGGGATCCCATAGGCACCACGTACTTATGGGCCATATGGGCAGATGGTGCTGGATGCTGCCAAAGCTCAAGGGCTGGACCAGTAATGGCTTCAGCCACTGGGAAGGCCTCCGTCGGGGTATATCTTAAGGATATCCGTAAGGGGGTACTCCGCCTTTTTCTGGATAGACTCCAGGGGCATTCCGGTGGAATCAGAAATGAGGCGGAGGATGCCCTGAAAGGAGGAAGGACCTTCCTCCAGGCCTGCCGAGAGTGACTCCTCATCACCTGAATGGGAGTGCAAACCAGTGGCATCTGAGTGGACTTCTACCTATGTCCCCCTCGATATGCCGAAGGCAGTCAGGGGCAACCGTGATGGACAGACATCAGGGAAGCCTGGTGTCTGGATGGCCCCCTTGCGAGGGAGGCGCAGAGGGAGGCTGCTTAGGTGGTGGTTCCACCCTAATTGGTGGTGAGACCAGTATGGGCTTATCCAGAACAATGGCCGGCCCCACAGGTGGAGGAGCCGAAGATTTCGGGTCCAAAGGGGTCGGCGTCGGCCCTTGAGGCGCAGGCCAAGTAATGGCCAGGGTGGATGGTGTAGCCGGCTTCTCCCCAGCCAAAATCAGCTGTTGCTACATAAGCTTCTCATAGCGTCGACGGAGTTTCCGTCGAAGCCTGTCCTCATCCGAGGAGGATGAGGACCTGTGGCGACGCCTCTTTTTTTGAATGCCGGTGGCCTTTCTTCAGTTTTCCCACTGAAGAAGGTGACAGAGTCCTCGATCGAGACTGATGGCGTCGGCCAGAATTGGGAGAAGCCAAGCTCGGGGAAAAAAATCGAGGCTTCGGATCAATTCCCTTGATGGGGACACCTGAAGGAAGTGTCTCATCATCGGGGAAAGAAAGGACCGGGGTCCTTTCTAAACAATCGTTGACCGGAGTCAGCGAAATCGTCTCTATCGGCTCGAGAACAATCTCGGCTGGATCAACTGATTCCTCTGTCTCTGCCTGGCCAGACAGAAGATCCGTGAAGCCAACGGCCAAGGAAGTGATCTCGACCAAAGTCAAGGTCGCAGTGTCCTGGGACTCTGACCTCTCTCGGTCCCAGGAACGTCTCCTTTTTGAAGACGTTGGATCCTTGTCCCTCTTCCGAGGGCGGGAGGAGTCAGACCCAAGGGCGCCTCACCCCTGGTTGGGAGAGACTGGCACAGCTCCCTGAAGGAACCTGTGAAGGAGAACCGAAGCACAAAGGAACTTCTGCTGGCCGAAGCTTGGGCAGCTTCTTCTTCAAAGGCCTTCATCTGCTCTAGCTGCTCGGTGGATCCCACAGCCATGGAAACCGCCCACCTCACTTCTTTCGATTTCACCGGCGGGTTCCTTTTCTCCAGTGTCCCCAGCTTAAGGCGCACCATGTGGTCGTCAAGGACATTGGAATGGAATGCCAAGCAAAAGGTACAGGTGGTGGTGTCATGACAGACACCTAGACAGTATATGCAGGTAAGGTGGGGATCGGTGCGTGACATTTTCTGGCCGCACGAACACCGGCGAAATCTGGGGGATGACTTGTCCTCCATGTCCAATGCGCTATTATCGGAATCGAAAACTCTTGACGAGTTTGAGAGATAAATTCGGTAAATACCGACGATGCAAATCCAGGGCCTACGATGGCTAGAGTTAGCACGAGGGAACCAGATTCTTCCAGCGGAAAGGAAGATCTGGCATCATGGGGCGGAGCTGAGGTATTTACCACCCGGGTGGGTGGGAAGAGCCAGCTTGAAGACTTTCCAGCGAGATTTAAAGGTAAAGGGACATGCCAAAGGGTGTGGATGAACAACATATCCACGCTCCTAGAAGGGATGTGCCTTTCTGTCTCAGGAGAGGACAGACACCCTTATTGCTCAGGCACACTTAAGTCACAAGAGCTACTACGTCTCTGCCAGGTCGATGATGCATCTCCTAGGCCTGATGGCTGCTGCCATAGTGACAATGCCATTTGCTCGACTTCATGTGCAAATCTCACAATGGACATTTGGGAATCAGGGCTTGTAGAGACACAATTTGAACCTTTTTGTATTCGATGTACAGGCTGAGGTCTCTGAGATTTACGCCCTGGGAATCTTCCAAAGGTAGTGAGGGGGATCACCTGAACTGTGACCACCCCTTCCCCCACAACGATCACCTCCCAGACCTGTTTCAGAGGTCTGTTAGAAGTCTTGCAAAGCTGTGCCTCTTCCACCAAAAAGGGCCAATCGAGGGCAGCTAAGGTGGGACCAAGGAGCCTCTCTCACCTTGGGCTCCTGAAATAAAGATGTCACCCAACTCAGCCACGTCACAGATGCCATGGACATCTTCAAGGGGTCGTGAGGGGGTTCATCTGGACTGTGACCATTCCCACACCCCCTAACAATCATCTCCCAGACCTGTTTCAGAGATCCATCGGGAGCCCTGCAGAACCATGTCTCCTCTACCAAAAAGGACCAATCAGAGGGCTGCTAAGGCAGGACTAAGGAACATCTCTCATGTCGGGCTCCTAAAACAAAGATGCTGCCTGACCCAGCCACGCTGCAGATGCCACAGGAATCTTCCAGGAGTAGTGAGGGGATTCACCTGGAATGCGATCACCCCTTCCCCCACTAATCACCTCCCACACTTGTTTGTGAGGTCTGTCAGGAGCCCTGCCTCTTCCACCAAAAGACAATCGAAGGATGGCTAAGGTGGGACTAGGGAGCCTCTCTCACCTTGGGCTCCTGAAACAGACACCGTCAGACCCAACCGCACCGCAGATGCCATGGAAATCTTCCAGGGGTTGTGAGAGGGCTCACCTGAACTGCGACTACCCTGTTCCCCCCACTGGCTGGCTCCCAGACCAGTTTCAGAGGTCCGTCAGGAGCCCTGCAGAGCCATGTATACTCCATCAAAAATGACCAATCAGAGGGCAGCTAAGGATGTTTTCTGGACCGGCTGTGCAAGCAGTCCAGAATGTGAAGGATGGAGAGCAAAAAGTGCCACACTGTGGATGTCAACTGTGGAGTCAGTTGTAGGCTAGTCATGCTGCCAAAAAGTGTCAACCTTTGTTTCAGTACCAGAACATTATGCAGCTGTACAGGGACACCTCGACTCCTAAACCCCACCGGAATGCATGTTGCTCAACCTTTACCACTACTTAACATGTTGCATTGCTAAGGGCTCCTTGCTGCTGCATATGTCCAGGGGAACTTTTGCTCTTAGATATTAACCCATGGTTACACTCGCTGTCTGGTGTTGTAATTCACAGAGGCACTAGGGCTTACTTGCCATTTTTATAACTGCATAATGACAGTTACTCAGTCTGCTGTCTTGCAGTTTACCCCCCCTTCCAACCTATTATGATGTAACTCCCTATCTGGGGTCTGTAAACATGACAAGGGGATGGTTGTTACCCATCTCTACTTTCTGTGGATAGCCTAATCACCCTGTGGAACTGTTACTACTGGGACTTGTAGCTGGTCCCTAACTGGGCACCCTGTGTGTCTCAATTTCTGATCTCATTTAGTGTTGTGTTATAACTGGCTTCCCCTTTTCCCATAGGGAAACCGTGGTGTAATTTTCCATTATAAGGGAGTGTTTATAACGGCAAACGCACGCACGTTTTCCTTCGCAGTGTGCATGCCCATGGAGCAGCGCGACTGTTCCCGACCACTCACTGCTTCCGTCTTGCCAAACCCAGCTCCGCCAGAAGAACTCGGAGTCAAGTTTTTTCTTTTCCCCCAATATATAGTAAAAACTTCGAAACCTGTTAAAAAAAAAAAAAAAAAGCAATTTTTAAAAGATACCGATTTCCATTTCGGCACCGGAGTAACTCTAATCCAAACATGGCTGCACTGGAAGGTCTTTATTTTGTATAATTGCTGAGGTGAAAAAGGTAAACCCAGCAATTGTATAATATAAAATATACTAACATACTAAAATGCCAGCAGAATAGGCCTAACGGTCTTTCGTGTCTGCTCGTTTGGTCAGCCCCCACCCTGGGTGCTGACCTTGCTGTCCCCCTCGCCTTCTCTGTCTTCTCCCTTCCCAGTTCCGGATATTCTTGCTGCATTGGATTTTGCTTCCTGAACCCTTCCCCTGTACCTGTCCCACCCCCTCTTGAACCCCTCCACCCTCTCTGCCTCCACCAGCCCCCTAGGCAGTGCATTCCATGGCTCCACCACCCTCTCAGTGAAGTAGCACCTCCTCCTTTCTCCCCTGAATCTTCCCCCTACAGCTTCCACTCATGCCCTCTAGTGGCCCCTTCCTCCTTCCTTCGAAGCACCCTGACTGTTCCTCCCTTATTTACCCTCTTCATGTACCTGAAGACCTCTATCATGTCCCCCCGGTCCCTTCTCTCTTCCAATGTGTACATATTTAGCTCTTCGAGCCTCTCCTCATAGGTCCTGTCCCCCAAGCCCCAAATCATTTTGGTTGCCCTCCTCTGGACCCTCTCCAGGAGGTTAATGTCCCTCTTTAAGTGTGGCCTCCAAAACTGCATGCAGTACTCCAGGTGTGCCTCACCAAGCAGTTATACAGAGGAGTATCACTTCCTCCCTTCTGAGGTGATCCCCTAGCGATGCATCCCAGCATCCTGTTGGCCTTGGCTGCTGCCCTCCTACAAGTCTCCGAGTTGTTCATCTTGACATCCACCACCACCCCAGGTCCCTCTCAGCCATTGAGACTTGTAGTATTTCCCCAGGGTGTACACTGGCCTGGGTTTCTAGCCCCAGGTGGAGTACCTTGCATTTCCTGCATTGAACCTCAGCTTCCACTTTCTAGACCATCTTTCCAGAGCCTCCAGGTCCCCTGCAGGGCCACCCTCCCTCCTCCCCATCCACCACCGCCTCAGTTTCGAGTCATCTGCAAAGAGACTCATCTCACTCCTGATTCCTGTCCTTATGTCAGATACGTGGGCGTTGAAAGAAGGGGCCCAGGACTGATCCCTGTGGGACCCACTAATGACCCTCCTTGGGGATGAGACTATCCCACCAACCACGACCCTCTGGGTCGGTCCTGAGCCAATTGCCTATCCATCTGATCATCTGGTTTCCCACCCCATTTCTCCTAGCTTATCCAACAGGCCCACGTGAGGAACAGAGTCAAATGCCTTGCTGAAGTCTAGAAAGAGGACATCCACTGGTCTCCCAGGTCCAAGGCACTTGTCACCCAGTCATAGAACTCCACCAGGTTTGTCTGACACGATTTCCTGGGATGAATCCATGCTGTCTATCGTCCAGGCACCCTGACTTATCCAGGTCCCCCCAGCCTCTCCTTGACAATGCCCTCCATCACCTTGCCCACCACCGATGTCAGGCTGACAGGCCTGTAGTTCCTGCCAGCTCCTTGATCCCCCTTGTGGATAGGCAGTACATCGCCACCTCCAGTCTTGGGGCACCCACCCTGTCCTCAGAGAGATGGTGAAAAGCTCTGCCAGGGGTTTCGCCAGGACATCTGCAAGTTCCTTCAGCACTCTAGGATGTAATTTATCCGGCCCCGGTGCTTTCTCCGTCTTAAGGGAGCTGAGGGCTTCCCTCACTCTCTCTGCTGTGATTTCCACTTCTGGTACCTCTTGTCCCTGCTTAGCCCTCCCCCCACCTGCCAGTGATGCCTCCCCGTCTCCCCAGACCTGCCGATCGGTAAGGGTCTCCCCTCCTCATTATCTCTGTCTCCTCCCATGTATGATGCAGCATCCCCATTTTCCCTGGTGAAAACTGAGGTGAAGTACTCATTTAGTACCTCAGCCAGCTCCCCTGGGTCTTGTGCCCATCTCTCCCTGATTTAATCCTGCTAATCTGCCCCTTCACCCTTCGTCTTTCCCCAATGTATCTAAAGAACCCCTTTTTCCCTCTCCTAATTTCCTGGCCAGGTTCTGCTCCTTCCTTGCCTTAGCCGCCCTCACCACTGTAGTGGCCCTTCTAGCCATCAGCTCGTACTCCCCTTGATCCCTTTCACTCCTTGAGCACTTGAATTTCTTATAGGCTGCTTTCTTTCCCCGCACCACCTCCTGGACCTCCTGGTCCACCAACAGGGTTTTGGGCCTACCGCATTTTAGTCTTACTCTTGCACAGGTGCTGGTAGCATCCTGCACCCCTCTCCTGATGATTTCCCACCTACTATCAGCGTCCATGTCTGACCCAATCCCATCCAAATGCTCCTAAGGATCCTTCCCATTTCTTTAAATCCCCCCTGAAGTCGGGTTACTTCCGTCTTTGTGCAGCCTTCTACCCTCCTAGGTCCAGGCAGAACCAGACCGTGGCATGGTCACTCCCCGCCAATGGGTCCCTTCCTCCAGGCCCCAATCTGGTCACTGTCTGCCAGGACCACATCCAGTACCCGTGCTCCCTGGTCAGTTCCCTCACCTGCTGAGTTAGGAACGTCTTTGAAAGACATCCAACAACCTCTGTTCCCTGGTCACAGAGGATGTCATAGTCTCCCAGTCTGTTCCTGGCATGTTTAAGTCCCCTAACACCACCACCTTTCCTCTGCCCAGTCTGCAGTGTCTCCTAACATCTGCCACCAGACTGTTCTCCAGCTCCTCCGCCAGGGCAGGGGGTCTATACACCACTCCTATTTTTACTCTCTTGCCCCCCCTTGTTATCAAGGTGACCCAAATTGCCTCCACGGTTCCCTCCGCCTCCTCTACTCCCCCTATGCCAATGCAGTTTTTGACTATCATTGCTACCCCTCCTCCCCTTCCCTTCCCCCTGTCCTTCCTGAACATAGTGTAACCCTCCAGGTTCAGGTCCCAGTCATGTCTTGCAGTGGCTCAAGTCTCAGTGACCGCTGCCACATCCACTGCTCCCTCAGTTAACATCGCCTGGAGCTCAGGCATTTTATTGCCCAAGCTCCTGGCATTTAGCAGGACTACCTTCCACCCTTTCCCTATAGTTCCATTTCCCCTGCTTGTGTTCCCATGGGGATTCTGTTTTCTCCTGGTCTGCACTTTGCCAGTTGGCCTTTTCCTGCAATCCTCCTGGTTCCCAGGGGGTGGAGACAGAGTCCCTCCTTTATCGGCACCCCCTTGACAGCCTTTTCTCCCATCCTACCCCCTTCACAAGTTTAAACCCCACTTTTCACCAATGAACTCCTCTATTTTCAACTTAAGGATTCCCTCCCTCCAAATTGAGATGTAGTCTATCTCTATACAGTTCCTTATCCTCCCAGGTCTCCCCCAATCCCCCATCAACCCATACCCTCTGGCCTCACACCACTCCCTGAGCCACTGGTTTATCTCCTAATTTTCCTTTTGTGTTCCCCACTAGCCCTTGGCACTGGCAGGATTTCTGAAGGAAACTGTGCATCCTATGTCATGACAGACCCTGGCGAGCTCCTGAATCTTGCCTGTATCTCTAGCTCGCTATTCCCTCAATGTCATTTGTACCCAGGTGGACCAGTATGTCTGGGGAACCCCACAGTCCTTGCCAGCTGATATACCTCGTGCTTAGCCCTGTGCACCGTTAGTCCAGGAAGCATCTTGTTCTAACTGGCCAGGCTTCTCCCTCCTATCCCATTTGATACCCCTGATCATAGAATCCCCCAGCAGGAGCACTCTGACCACTCCTTTTCCTCCATTCCCCCCCTTCCATGTCCCTCATCCTTTCTACTGGCCCCTCCACCCAGCTGGCTCCTTGTTCCTCCCCCTATCTGGGTGCCACATGCCACCCCCTTCCCTCCAATCCTATGCCTCTCCTCCTCCTGAGTATCCTGCTGTACCTTGCTAATTCCCCCCTCACTGCTCGCAACTGGTCCTTCTCCCCCATCTGCTAAACTAGCCTGAATCATCCTCCCTTCCTTCCTGTCTCCATTTAGTTCCTCCTTGCTCATCGTGCTCCCCTGGCCTAAACCCTCAGCTCCCTTTACTGAATCCTCCTTGTACTTCTGGTCCTTCTCCTTTACCTTTCCTCCAACTGGTCCTTCTCCTTGCTTTCCTCCCTCTTCCCCCTGCCCCTCCTGCTCTGATTCACTGCTCCCCCATTCTCCTGCATTCCAGGTCCCCCCGTTCTTCCTGCTATTTGGCCCCTGTCTCCTGCCTCCCACTCCCACACCCTTTCCGTCTCTAACCACCTCTGTCGTGGCTACATCACCCCCCTCATCCTTGAGCAGAAGAAGAGAATTGAAGCGGTTACTGAGTATAAGGTCTGATCCACCTTCCCGCCTTGCTTCCTTCTGTCCAGCCCTGGCCATCTGCCTACTTCCCTGAGAATGTTGTCCCTCCATCCCCCCTTTGTGAGGGTCCCCAGTTACCTGCCTGCTTCCTTGGTAGTGTCCTTTTGGACCCCCTCTGCCAGGGTCCCTATGTGACCCCTGAGTATTCTCCTGCACTCCTTTCCCTATACCCCCAACCCCAGTGCTTGGTGCAGCCCTGTGGGAGATTTCAGCCCCTTCCCCAACCATACCACCCCCTTCCCAGCTTTCTCCTCATCCCAACCTCCTCCCTAAGCTGTGCTAGCTGGTAGCATACTGGGCAACCACCAAACTTCCAAGCCCAGTCCAGTATCATGGCTGCTCCACACTCTGTGCACCCCACCACCCTCCCAAAGATGCCGCCCTAATGATGTGTGGTTCCATCCCTTCCAAATAGGTTTCTTGGGTGAGCCACCAGGTTCCCCCTAGTCCAAGATACCCCTACTGCCTAATCAGGTCACCCACTAATCTTAGAGACAGTCCCACTGTACACCAGTAACTCTGTTACTAGGTGCAGTACAACACATAAACTTATAAGGGAAATGAACAACTCCCTAAGCTCCTCTCTCCAGCCTTTAAATCCAACCCCAGTGGCTAGAACTACATGAGCTGCACTGCAGCCTTTTCCTCCAATTGCAGGGCAGGTGTTCCCTATAAATTTGCAGACTTCTGGGGAGGGAGGGTGGGGAGGCGGGTCTGGGCAGACACCTGACAAGAGAGAGTGTATCAGCCCTGTGTCTCCCTCAAGCCCTGCAGCTAAAGAACCAGGCCCAAGCAAATCCCACCAAATAGGTTTGAAATCAGAAGAAATAGGCCTCTACCAGCGCAGCCTGTTACACAGTGAAACATCCACAAAAAGAGCCCCACTTACAGCCATCAAATCAGTTTACAAACATCCAGCATCCCCAAAAACAATACCCTGCTAGCCCCTTAGAAGTAAGAAAGAAAAGAACTAACCTACCAAGTAAAATCCACAAGAACCCTGTGAAAACAACAGCAGCAGCTACTGTCCTGGAACACAACTGATCCTGTCCCCTTCCAGTTCTTTCTATGGGGTAGTGTGTTTAAACTTAAAGTTTACACACACCCTCGGGGTTAAATGCTAACATAAACCCCTCGAGATTCGCTCTCGGGGTTTATGAACATCTAACCCCTCGGGTGTGTGTAAACTTCCCATTACACACACTACCCCATACTTTATTCTCTATATACTGCATGCCAGTCTCACAATGTTTCTGTTCTACAGTATTGCAACCTCACTACTCATATGGCAGGGCCCTCTGGTCCTTCCCCACCTCCACAGTACTATCTTCCTCCTCAGTCCATGCCCCGGCAACCAGTTCATCTTTTCCAACATGTTGTACAACAGTGCATATAAGTTGCCCACAACTGGGCTACTTCACCATCACCTGGATTTGCCACTAGTTTATTTATTTTAATCTAGGATTACAAGTGCCTTTGAGCCAAGGCTCTTTTACAAAGGTTCCACGTCAGTTGAGGTACAAGTCAAACAAGACATTGAATAACAGTATAACAATGGGTTACAGGCAGTTACATACAGTTTTATACATTCAAAACAGTGGCAAAAATGCCAGGAGGAGGTGTGGTAAGAGAGTTGACACAGTATGGAGGAGAGACACTAGTGGGGTGTGGCTATAGGCACTTGTCAAATATCAATTAAAGTTCTACGGGGGTAGGATGAATGGGTGTATGGGAGAGGGAGCTGAGGGGGGACAGGATTAAGTGCTAGGTGGAAAGAGCAAAGAGGAGAGGGAAGAACAATTAGGAAGGGCAGTCACAGGAACTAGATGCAGACAGGATATGATGGAGACTGGATTCGAATGGACCAAGCTTTGGCACAGAGGTGATGTCAATGTTGAGACCATTGAACCAGCTGGGAGTTCTGTGTGCAAATGATCTTTGCCCTTGTGTGGTGCAGAAACGCGGGATATGCAGAAGCTGGGATTCAGAGCCACTGGTGATGTGAGTAGTCCGCGCTGGGCAGAGGAGAGCTTGGACACCTGGGGGAGCAAGGCCTGGTGTTATTTTCTTTGTCATAAGGCAGGTTTGGTACTTGATCTGGTTTGAAAGTTGAAGCCACCCAGTCTGTGCATAGAGATCACATGTGTGGGTGAGGCGATGGGTGCTGGTTATGAGAAGGCAAGCTTTGTTTAATGCAATGGATATGCACCTGATGGCAGTGGCAGAGGCAGAGGCACAGCCGTAGATGATCAGGCCTTAGTCGATTATTGAGATTACTGAGCTCTGTACTGCAATCCTTAAGGCATCTGAGGTAAGGCATTGCTTGTGCCTGAAGAGTAGGCCAATGTGAGTGTTGGCAGCCTTGGCAATGTTGTCAATGTACATAGCATATGATAGGTTACAGTCGATGGTAATACCTAGATATTTAAAGGATTTAGCCTGTTCGAGGGTTGCACCAAGGCAGTTTTTGATCATGATGGGACTTGGTCTGTTTGTTGTGCGGACTGCAAAAGAGCATGGACTTGTTTTTTTTGTAGTTGAGAACCAATTTATGTGTACTAAACCAAGTTTCAATCGAGTTGAAGGCAAGCTGTAGATTCTTTTGAAGGTTGCCTAGATCCTTGTGAGTGGAGAGGATGATGGCGTTGTCAGCATAGAGGAGGAGGATTTGTGCTGGACATGATTATGGAAGATCATTCAGAAAGAATCTAAAAAGAAGTGGCCCAAGAATGGAGCCTTGAGGAACTCCTGAATGAACAGGACGTGCATCTGAGAGAACATCAGCTATTTTCACTCTTTGGGAGCGGTTCTCCAGGTAGCTCTTGAACCAGGCATTGGACTCAGGTGAGAGCCCAGCAGAACATAGCTGTGTGATTAATAGATTATGATGTACAGTGTCAAAAGCCTTGGTCAGGTCAATGAAGACCGACCCGGTTAGGAGGCTATTGTCCAACGAGCTGTGGATAGCATCGGTGAATTCAAGGAAAGCCAATGTAGTACTGTGACCTCTACAGAAACCATGTTATTGGGGGCAGAGGATGTTGTGTTTGTCCAGGTATTCCGTTAGCTGGTCAGATACCATACGCTCAATGGCCTGGGGGGGGGAGTATGGAGATAGGCCAGTAGTTCACATGCAGATCCTTGTCCCCACTTTTGTGGACCGGGGTTACTGTGGCTGATTTCCATCTGTCAGGGAAATGGCTGAGGGTGAGGGAGAGGTTGAAAATTTTTGTTAGTGGAAGTAGCATTTCATCAAGAGTGAGGGACACCGAGGTCGAGTGAGTCCCCACTAGTTCTGGATTTGGCGATTGCATTAGAGACATATTTACGAAATGTATGCGCCCTGACTTCCTTTAAGTAGAACGGTTGGCGGTTGAAGGGTTGGGGTTGTGGGCAGGGGGTAGGAGAAGGAGGGTGGTCATCATTGAAGAAGTCCAAAGGGAGAACACTACTGAGGTCAGAGAATGCAGTATTGCAAGCATTTGCAATTGTAGTAGGGTCGAGAGTTATGCCACCATCAATGACCAACACAGTAGGTGAGGTTTTTGGCTGCTTCCCAGTTACTTCTTTAAGATTGTCCCAGAAGGATTTTCCCTTACCCCAGATGTTCATGAGGGTATTTCTGTAGTATGTCTTTTTCTTCTGGCAGATTGATTTAGTGCAGTCATTTCACGCCCCTTTGTCGTTCCGAATATCGGCTTGATTGCCAGTGGCCTGTGCCCAAAGCCAGAGGAGGTACCTTGCTTTCAGATCTGTAAGTAGTTCAGTGGAGAGCCAAGGATCGCAAAGGTCTTTGATTTTACGCCTTTTGAAAGGGGCATAGGTGTCACAGGCAGCATTGAAGAAGTTGATGAAAAAATCCAAGGCTGAGTTGACATCAGAAACACTGAATACAGGAGACCAGTCGAGCTGTCAGAGGTGGGAGTTGAGCTGTTTCAACTGACCACGTGGGAGGACTCTACTATTGATTAATTGGGGGGGGGGGCTTGCAGAATTTATTCAACCATTCGCAGATGACTGGGGAATGGTCACAGTGTATCTGGAAGGACAGAAACATCCGAGATGCGGGAGGGATGGCTTGTCAGTATCCAGTCTAGGAGAGTGTTTGCACCAGTTTTATAATTATGTCTGGTGGGGGAAGACTACCAGCTGTGCTGGGTTGGTTGCTGAGATGGCATGCTTGAGGCCCCCGTGTCAGCAGCTAGCCAATTGATGTTAAAAATCACCCATTAGGATCGACTCAGAGTCAGGGGGTTGGGCATGGATGAGGTCCAAGACGGAGTTGAGGCCTTTACCTTGTTCTTTTGGAGGAATGTAAACAGCAGCAACAGTCAGTGCTTTGTTGTGAGCCCCCAGCAGAATTGTAATAGGTAGGACCTGCATAGAAGAATCCAAGAGGGGGGAAGGTAAGCGGTGACCCAGGAGGGTGTCTGAGATATAAAGCACAGCCTCCCCCTCTTTTGTACCCCTGGCAAGGCAATAGCAGTGTCTGGAATTTTGGGTGATAGCCAGGTTATAACGATTGCAAGGATATTAGGGTTGTGTTGGTTAGTGAATATTTGCAGGGCATCAAGTTTAGGCAGGAGGCTGCAGATGTTGAGAGTTGCAAGGGTGAGAGTCCCTGGGTGCCTCAACTGATGGCCGGGGAAAGAAATTTTAGGCCCAGGATTTGGGTGAACATTCCCAGAGCAGCAGCAGGATACATAGACAATGTCGGCAGATAAGGGCCTATGGCCCACCCAGTCTGCCCATTTGAGCTTGTAAGTTCAGTTTATGTTTTCCTAGAAGTCTGTTGCCCCTTACTCCTGACCTCCAGAATTCCTTTATGTCTATCTCATGCATTCTTAAATCCCATGATTGTTTCAGCCCCCACCACTTCCTCTGGCAGGGTGTTCCACTTGTCCACCACCCGTTCTGTGAAGAAATTCTTCCTTATGTTTCTTCTGAATCATCCTGCCTCCAACTTCATCCCAAGCCCTCTAATCCTGGAACATCTTTTTTGCTTAAAAATAGTGTATTCCTGCACCCTGTTCCTCCCTGTAAGATACTTGTATGTCTCTATCATATCCCCTCTCTCCCTCCTCTCCTCCAGGGAGTACATGTTCAGTTCCTTCAACCTGTCTTCATAGGACTTGTGATGCAATCCATGTACCATCTTTGTTGCCCTTCTCTACCCTGTCTATGTCCTTACATGGTAAGGTCTCCAGAACTGTACACTGTACTCCAGGTGGGGCCTCACTAGTGTCTTGTATAGTGGAATTATGACCTCCCTTTTCCTGCTGGTGATGCCCCTGCCTATGCATCACAGCATCCTATTTGCTTTACCTGCTGCCTTGTCACACTGTTTCCCTACCTTGAAGTCATCAGAGATGATAACCCCAAGATCCCTTTCCTGCTTGGTGCCTGCTATATCCTCACCCCCCAACTGATATATTGTGCCAGGGTTTTTGTGCCCCATATGCATTATCTTGCACTTCTTTGCATTGAATTTCAACTGCCAAACCCCTGACCATTCTTCAAGTTTCTGCAGGTCCTTCTCATTCTGTCTACACCCTCTGGTGTGTCTACTCTGTTACAGAGCTTTGTGTCATCAGTGAACAGTGAAATTCTGCCTTCTAGGTCCCACATAATGTCACTGATGAAGATGTTGAATAGGACCGGTCCCAGCACTGATCCCTGTGGTACCCCACTAGTCACTCTTCCTCTGTGGAGTGACAGCCATTTACCACCACCCTCTGTGTCCTGCTGCCCAGCCAGTTACCTACCCACACTACTGTCCTGCCCACACCCATATTCCCAGTTTGTGTAATAGTCTTCTATGTGGCACAGTGTCAAAGGCCTTGCTGAAGTCCAGATGGGGCATGTCCACTGCCCCCTGATCCACCTCCCTAGTCACCCAGTCAAATAATTCAATGAGGTTGGTCTGACATGACCTCCCCCTGGTGAGACCATGCTGCCTTGGGTCCTGTAGTCCATTGACAACCAGATGTTCCACCAATCCCTTCTTCAGTAGTGCTTCCATGATCTTCCCCAATACCGAGGTGAGGCTGACTGGTCTGTAGTTCCCCACTTCCTCTTTGTTCCCAATTTTGTATAAGGGGACTACATCTGCTGTCCTCCAGTCTTTGGGTACCTCCCCTGTTTCCAGTGATCAGCTGAACAGGATAGCCAGAGGTTCAGCCACCACCTCTCTTAGTTCTTTAAGGACCCTGGGTGCACCCATCTGGCCCCATTGCTTTATCAACTCTTATTACTTCCAGTTCCTTCAGGATCCTTTCTCGTGTAAAGGGACTTGTGTCCATTTCTGCACCATTCTCACCCCTTGTACTCCCTTCAGACCCATTACCCTCCTCTTCCTCAGTAAAGACTGAGCAGAAATACCTGTTCAATATGTCAGCTCTACTGTTGTCATCCTCCACATGGCCCCCATCCTCCCCCTTCAGTCTCACTATCCCTCCCTTTGCCTTTCTTTTTTCACTTATGTACCTGTAAAAGGTTTTGTCCCCTCTACCCACTGATTTTTGTAATGTGTTCTTCTGTCTGAGCTTTGGCTTTCCTTACTGACCTCCCTGCCTCCCTTTGCTTCTCCTGGTATTTCTCCCTATCCCCTTCTGCCTGTGTCTTTTTGTATTGCCTGAATGCAATCTTTTTGGCTTTCACTTTCTTTGCTACCTCTTTGGAAAACCATAATGGTCTTCTCTTCCTTTTCCTCTTGCTAACCTGCTTAATGCATAATTCTTTTGCTCTTGTAATCCCCATTTTAAATACTGCCCACTGTTCCTCAACCCGATTCCTGCCCCATTCCCCTTAATGTCTCTTTCAAGTATCTCCCCATTTTCCCAAAGTCTGCCCCCCTAAAATCCAGGATACATGTTTTTGTGTGGTTTGTTTCTGCTCTTTCTGTGATTTCAAACCACAATGACTGGTGGTCACTGTTACCCCCATCACACTGTCCCTGTTTGTGAGCACAAGGTCCAGTATTGCCTTCTGCTGAGTTGGTTCCGTGACCAGTTGCTTGAGGAAGGCACCCTGAAGGGAGTCCAGCATAAATCTGCTCCAAGTTGATGCTGCTGCTGGGATGCTCCAGTCCACGTCTGGAATATTGAAATCTCCAACCAGTACTACCTCACCCTTGTCTGCCATCCTTTGGATGGCTAGCATCAGCTCCCTATCTGTTTCTTCCTCCTGGGCTGGTGGTCTATAGACCACAGCTGTGCAGATGGCTGGCCCCATTTTCCTTTCCAGCTTAACCCACAGTATCTCTCCCCCATTTTGTTCCTCCTGGATCTCTGTGGCCCTTATGTCATTTTTCACATACAGTGCCACTCCTCCTCCCTTCCTACCTGCCCTGTCTCTTCTGAATATGTTGTAGCCAGGTATGGCCATCTCCCAGTCATGGTTATCATTACACCAGGTTTCAGTGATGGCCACAATGTCCAGTCTGACTGCACCATGACAGCCTCCAGATCTTCCATCTTGTTGCTAAGGCTCCTGCCATTGGCACTATGGCTTTCCATGATTTGACCTCCTAGACTGTTTAAATGTTCTACTCCAGCCCCTTCCTTGGTTGTCCTTTATCCCTGGTTCTCCTTGCTGTCTGCCCTTCTGCTGAATTTTGCCCTTTTCTGCCTATCCACCTCTTGGGCACTAATCTCCATCTTTTGCACACTGCTTTGTGAGATAGCCCCTCCTCTGGTTCACTGGTTCCACTGCTAGCTGTGGGGGTGAGCAAGTAGGTACCCTCCTTGCTGGCCTGCCACCCCCTTTGCTAGTTTAAATGCTTCAATGTAGCATTTAAACTTATCATTGATGCTTGATTCCCTCCAGGATGGATGCAGGCCGTCGAGGCTTGACAGACCTCCATCCTCCAGGTGGGTCCCCAGTCACCAATGAATCCAAACCCTTCCTCACAGCACTAGTTCTTCAACCATGAGTTAAAGTTCTGGTGCACACCCTATGCTCTCCTTGCCTCTCGCAGTAGTACTTCTGAGAAAGTGACAGAAGTAGCTACTTGCTTGAGACCCTTCCCAATTTCCTAAACTCTTCCTGAACTTCTTTGGCTCCCCATTTGCCAGGTCATTAGTACCTAGGTGGATAATGACATCCAGCTCACCCTCCCGTCTTTCCTTCTCAGTGATCCCCAGGATCTTCCTTCCATCCCTCCATGCCATGGCACCTGGTAGGCACCTCACCTTCCTGTCCTCCCCCTCCTGTGTTCCTAGCTGGATCCCTCTTATGATGGAGTCCCCTACCAGGATTCTCTTCCTCCTCCTCTGGGGTCCACTGCTCTCCCCGCTGAGGTCATCTCCCTGGCTAACCTCCACATCCTTTCCTTCCACTTCTCAGGTACTTCTATTTGGAGTATCAGAAGCTTCAGAATGCACCATTTTAATTGTTTTAAGGCAGATTTGTTTACCCATTTCATGCACAGTCTATTGCAGTGATTCTGTCTTAGGTCCCAAAGTGAAGTAATATGAGCCAGTGTTGAGAACGGGAACAGGCAAACATACACCACCCTATCATGGTTCTTCGGGTGTTGCCAGCCATCCCTAGAGGAGAATGGGGGAGTATAGACAAGCTCAGTTGGAAGGGTTCCAGAGTGGGTGTAGATAAGGTCTATCCTGTAGCCTAGAGGAAGAGAGGGGTATCTAGCTCTAGGCAGGAAAAACAGCAGTAGCAGGGAGCAAGAGAGAATGAAATGAAGAGGCAGAGGCATAGTGCATAGAGGATGTGTAGAGAATAACCGAGAGGGTACGTAGGGCAAGAACCAGCCCGTGGAGGTGACGCAAGGAGAGGGAGCGGTGGGGGGGGTCCCAAGTAAGTGAGTCCAATGAGGTTCAAGCAGGGTGGATACCAAGGTTGAGTGGGTGGAGTCGAAGCTTATTTAATAAAGGTAGGAGGTGGGGGTGCGTGGATGGGTGCAAATCTTCGGCAAAAGTCAATGCAAAGCAGTGGGCGCCAAAGCCCAGAGACTGAAAATCCAATAAAGAAAAGGCAGGGCTAATCAGTGGCAGAGCAGAGAGCAGCGGTCCAATTAGAGGAGGGTGGCAGCAGGCGGCGGCCTATCAGAGCTGCGCAATGCTTCCCCAGTGCAGCCGGGTCTCTTAACTGAATTTGAAGATGTCCTGGTCATCTGTAAGATGGAGGTGCGGGCAGCTGGCAGGATTAGCTGCGGCCACTCATTGGGAGCCCGATCAGGTGCAGTGGATCTAGTTTAAGATATAAAATGTAACTTAAAATGGGGCATTTTAGCAAGGGCAGGGGGTACCAAGGCAACTTGAAGATTACTGGGGCTATGTTGAGGGTAGCAAGGGAGGAAGCTCAGGTACGGAACTGTAAAGTAGACAGAGCAGGCACTAAACAAAGCTGATAGAGAAGCAGATGGCGAAAATAGGAAGATGTCTTTAAAGGGAGGAGAAGTGTTAGGCCTTATAGCTGCACTCTGTATCTTTAAGTTCAGCACCTTAATGACAAGTTGTACCTTCCTTATAGTGCGGTACATTGTGCCTTACACATTTTCCTTGTGGCTGGCATTCCTTCACCTCACACTTGCTGGTGACACTGCCTCTAACCCAGGACCTATGCCCAAGCCTTCCTTAACAAGCTGGACCTCCTGCAAAGGTTTACAGGTTGCCCCCCTACCTCTTCCTTCTTATTGCACTTTATTTGTTCCTTCTTGATTCACCCTGGGTTGTAATCACCTCCTCACCCTCGCATAAAATGCCCAAGAATTTGCACAAATATTGTATAAATGCTTATATGTTTGTATCTTAGCATTTGTTTGGGCCTTATACTAGCCATGCAATTATTGATTATGTGTGTCATACATTATCCTCCTCTTTCCAGTTCCCCCAGGACGCATCTGGAAATGAGCTGTTTCAGCTCAGTATGCCTTTCCTGATGAAACTTTTGAAATAAATAAATAATGAAATAAACATCTGCAGCCTGCTTGCTAACAAGGTGGAATTAATGGTCTGACTTGATGACTACCAATCTGACATTCTTGGTTTAACTGAGACATGGCTTAAAGCCATTAACGATACCATGGGTGTGCTTCCTACCAGGTTACAATATCAGGCTGGACCAACCCGAGACAAAACGTAGTGGTGGTGGCTTGCTTGTCACTTATTTATTTATTTTTTTTTAATTACTATGCTTTCTGTTCCCTACTAGCTGTCAGGGTCTGCTCTGGTCATGGACCCCTTGCTTCCACTTTTTGATATGCCAGCACTCACCCTGTCATCCCTGGCTTTCCCCCAAGAGAGCGGGGGCACAGCCCTGACCCCCGTATTGGGCTACGATACAATTATCTGGGCGGGGAGCTGGCTCCGGAGGCTGATCGAGGTGCCAGGGGCAGAGCTTCATGGAGATGGCCAGGCATGGGATGATTTTCTCCCGTGAGCAGGGGCGGGGATGTGCAATGACGACCAGCGTCTGCTCTGCCCGTGTTCGATTTGGTGTCAATGCTTGCGGTGAACCCAGCCTCTGCTAGGTGTTGCCATGGGGCTGAGTACACAGACCCCCCCTCCCCCCAGAGAAGGAGAGCAGTCTGAGGACACTCAATCCTTCCCCTCTGGCCCGGCCCTCCAATAACCTGGGTCCGTTCCTGAACCCGGGTCGCCGGTGCCGCAAGCGGAAATCCAACTGCTGTGCTGGTGGGCCGGATTTGCTTGTCTATTATAAATCCCACCTGAATGCCTCATTGGTTCCAAACACCCATCCAGTAGAGTCATCTGCTGAGTGCTTACATACCATGCTCCTCCTGGCGAACACCAAGGAAATTCTTCTTATGTGAGTGTATAAACCCCACAGTTAGGCAATATCAGTGGCTCAGCAGGTAGCACACTCACTTCTAAGGCCAGGAGATCAGAAGGCTGTGGGTTCTATCCCCACACCAGGCACTTGGGTTAATATCCCAATACTGACACTGCATGACAGCATGAGGGGGGTGCTGCGCTCCTGAGGTGCAGTCTTTCGGATGAGACATTAAACTGAGGTCCCATCTGCCTGTTCAGGTGGATGTTAAAGATCCCATGGCACTTCTCGAAAAGAGTAGGGGTGATTTTATTTACAATAATTCATAATACAGCCATTTAGAGTTTATACATACAGAAAACACAAGAATTCAGACTTAACATTGACAAACCATAAGGAAAAGAAAAAAATTGCACCTGACATAGACAGTTGTTCTACATCCTAAAGAACTGATGTTGTTCCCTTATTGATATTTAATTATATGAGAGAACACTTTCTACCATATCAAAACTTTTTTTCGTTATAAATTTGCTTATCTTTAATATATATTTTTTGTAGTTCAGTTCCAGCATATGTACAAAACCCGTCAAAGGTAGTTTTCTTTTGATATATGACCCATTGGCATCTAACTTGCCATAAACAATATTGCAAACATGCTAAAAATACAAAGTTCCTTTGTCATATATTTTCAAACTTAAAGGAAAATTACCTATTACTAATATATCATATGTTAGATTAGCTAGCCAAGCCAACTTCCATTTTTTTGCCATATGGGCCCATAACCGATTTGAATAAGAACACCAAAGCAAAAAATGTTCCATGGGTTCCTCCTGGTTAATACACTCAGTGTATGGGCAATTTCTTTCCTCTTTAGCTTTATATTTTGCCACTCCTCTAATATTTAACCAACCATACATAATCAACCATTGGACCTCCCACATATATGGTGGTAACCTGGGATTATTCAATTGTTCCAAGACTTTATTATTTAGAGCTGAAGGGCAATTCTTAAAACTAGGAGAAGTTGGGTAAATTTAGGCTAGAATGTATTTATATAGGTTTTTAGATGTGGCCATACCTATCTGACTTTTGGTGACCTGCCACTTATATAATTTTTGTCCAGCAGGCCTTAAATAGGCCAGTATGTAAATATGCAGATTTAGTTTAGGTGCGCAATGCAACCAAGCTGTTAAATAGCGCCCTACTGAGTCTTTAAACCAAAGGCCCACATTGCACTCCTGAACTATCAAACTTTTTTTTAAAGACTGGGAAAAAAATAAAGTAAAACAGAACACTACTGGATCTACCATTCCTAAACCCCCCTTGTTTAAGGCCAGGTATGTGTAATATCTCTTTATTGGATTCAGTCTACTATTCCACAGCATTTGAAAACATATACTGTAAAGTTTGGTTTCAAATTGGGGTGGCAGAGGAAATATACGGGCTACATACTGTAAGCAAGGCAAAATAAATTTTTTTATTATACAAATTCTTTTTTATTTTGAAAATCTAAGTTGTTTCCATCTCATTATTTTCCCTTCTATCTTTTTTTTAATACCTTTCCCAATTATCCTCTGGGAGATTTTGGGACCCGAAAAAAAATCCCTAAAATAGAAACTGATTCTTTTGATATCCTAATACTGTCATAATGCAAAGGAGCTTGTAAATTACTTCCCATTAACAATCCTCTTGATTTAGAATAATTTCATTTAGCATTAGAAAGTGCTGAATAGTATTGAAATTCTTTAAAAAATTCTCCAGTTTGCTCGGTGTTATTAAAAAACAAACATACGTCATCAACATATGCCTGAACCGTCAAATAAACTTCTGTCATTGATTGGCACTTTGAAACCCTGCCATTTGGGAGAGATGCTTAATGCTCTAATAAAAGGGTCCAAAGAGAAAACATATAGTAGTGGACTCAAAGGGCACCCTGACGTACCCCAGTTTTCATCACAAACCCTTTTGCTATTTTACCTTTTACCACAGGACATACCTTTGAAGAATCATATAATGATTTTATAAGCTAATCACCTCCCCAGGGATCCCAAAAAATGTTAAAGTTAAAAATATAAACAAATGATTTACCCTATCGAATGCTTTCTCTAAACCTAATGAAAGCAGGTAACCAGTTCTACCATTTATCGTCAAATTCTCAATTAAGTCTCTTACAGTTTCCAGTGCTGACTGTATTTGCCTATTTGGTAACCCACAATATTGGACTGGAGAAATCACTGATTTTGCCAAGTGCTTCAGTCTGTTATTTATTAGGGTAGTAAAAATCTTATAATCAGAGTTCAACATTGTGATTGTTCTCCAATTCTTTATATCCCCTCTATTTCCAGTTTTAAAAATATAAGTCTGAAGTCCTTCAGAAAAATATGCTGGAATAGTACCCCCATCAAAAAATTGTGTAAATGCCAAATTTAAACCCTCTACTATGTCTGTTAAAAAGGTTTTATAAAAGAGGTTAGACAGACCATGTAAACCAGGAGAAATATTATCTTTTAAACCCGTAACTACCGACTCTATTTCCTGTAGGGAAAATTTCTCCTTCATTTGCAATATCAGGTGTTTTTTTTCTAAATTGGGGGGCTAAATATTGTTTGATCTCCTGAACTGACGGGAAAGATAACGGTTGCAAAGCTTGAAAATGTAATTCAATAATGCTAGACATGGATTCTACATCATAAACCGTACCCTCTTTATACTCTAAAAATTCCAAAGAATAAGATTCCTTAACAGTTTTACATAATTCGTAGGGGTCTCCTATGACAGATTTCTTATTATGATTATTAATAAGCGCTTGTAGTGTTCTAGCTCTATCATATTGCAATATCCTCATCTGCAATTTGATATCAATTTGTGATGAAAAATCCTGTCTGGAGGAATTAGCTATTGTAATTAAATACTGTAATTGAGATCTTAATTTTAAGTATGAAAAGAATTTCAGATTTCTTTGACGTATCCCATAACATTTGAACCACTTTATACAGTCTCTTTTTGTTTCTCCCCAACAGATTCCTAAATTGGGGTATAAGAATGCTACCAATAACATGGCTCTTAAAATTAATTTGATAGAATTTTTTACCATAATGTTTTCCAAAATAGAGATATTTAATTTCCATCTATTTTTGTGAATCATTTGCTTTGAAGTGTTCCCCACCTCCACCTGAATTAATAAGTGGTCCGAATACTCCACTGGAACTGTAAAAAAGGACTTAACTGGAAGTTTTTCAGATGAAAATAGGAAATCTATGATAGTTCCAGATTTTCCTTTAAAAAAGGTGCAACCTGCACCCTTTTTGTTTAAGAGATTACATATGGTTAGACCTGCTGTATTTAATTGTTTTCAGGCAGTTAGAATCACAGTATATTTTCTTAGAAGCAGTACCCTTAAGGTCTAAGCTACAGTTAAAATCACCTTCCCATAAAACATGCAATGAGGCAACTAAATAAGGTTGAATTTCTTTCATACATTTAATTCTGCTTTTGTCTGGGAATTATAGATATTAATAAATCTATAATTACTCAAATGCCATTTACCATCTATGATTAATACTCTACCGGGTACTAAATCAATTAACTTATGTAAAACAAAGTGAAAAGAATTAAAAAGAATCCCTATACCATCAGCACTGTCCCTCCCAAAGGACCAATATGAAGGGCCCCACAGCCAATCTTTTTTAAATGAGGAAATTTTTTGCCATGAAAACATCCGTTTCTTGCAAGAAACAGATTGATATTTTTTTCATGTAAACGGTGAAAAACTGCTTGTCTTTTGTTAATGTTCAGAATACTATGAGTATTCAGAGAGCCCCAGAGAAATTGCACCATGAATTCTAATCAAACAAAACCATCAATAGGGTTAAACTCATTTTTTTCTTTTCTTTTCTTTATACTCCTCTATAGGAGTCCCTAGATTATCCTGTACAGATTTCTGGGAATCAGAGTCCCCAACTTCCATTTTGGAATCTCCCCAAGTAGTGAAAAGGGCTGCATATGAGTTCTGTGTTTCTAGTGACTCAATTGGGGGTGTTGGGATTAATTTTAAGTTCCTACTTGACCTTCTTGGTGGTAGTGGAGCAAGTAGGGCTGAGTCCACTACTGATTTGTCTTCTGGGTCAACATAACAAACCGGCTCAAATAGTTCTGTGCCTTGTACAATTGTATTATCCATAATGGAAAATGGTTTGGACTCGGGGAGAGGGGGGGCAGGATAGAATGGTTCCGGTAACCCTAGGTTTTGGGCCTGTTGAATTAACAGGTCAGGGCTCCCACATGAGGCCTTGTTTTTAGCAGCCCAAGGGCACTCCTTAAAAGCATGCCCATACTCCTCGCACAAGTCGCACTTCGTATGATTAGCACACTGCATGGTGACATATCCAACTTCACCACAATTATCACATCTAGGCCTGTCACATGTGCTTGAGAGATGTGTTTTTGCACCACACTTATAGCATGCTCTGGGTAGTCCGCTATAAAAACAGACCCCCCCCCAATCTCTTCCCAACAAAAAGGAGTTAGGGATGTGTTCAATTCCTGTGTTGGACTGTCTTAGTTTACAGTAACTCTAAACTTCCACCCTCCTGTCCAGAACTGCTCTGAATCCAGAATGGGCTCTGGGTCACTTTGGACCTCGCATTTTTGTGATAACCAGTAGGAAATATCCTCAACATGGACTCCCTCATTCCTAAACATTACTGTGACATTTTTTATTAACAATTTTGTTAAGGGAATTACCAAAAAGGGGGTCCATGTTGGGGAGAATTTTATCTGTCCATATCTTTCCCAGAACAAATCTAATAAGTAAGTAGAACGAAAACTGACATCAACATTATCTTCTCCTGAGATGTTTATAAAAGCGAAAACATCTCTGGGAGAAAAATGTAATGATTCTATAAGAAGTTTCCCAACATAATATCTGTCTGGTCGTTCTGCCAGACCACCTTTATATCTAATGTGCACAGCACTGCGCCAAGGGGAAGCCTCTCTTTTAGCTTGAGAAAATAAAGTTGACATCAAAGGTTTCTCCTTAATTTGTGGGCCTTCATTTTTTTGTTTTACAGAATCAGGCAGTCCACCTTCAGTATGACTATTTTTTAACTTAAGTCCCAAAGGTAGTGTTCTGCTTAAAGGTTAATTTTCTTTAAAACCTTCTGGTGGATCCGCCTGAGTTCCACCCGGTTTCCAGTCTCGGGGGTCATTACATAAGTCCCACGTGGGTTCATATGCTAAATCAGGAGTCCAAATCCCGTTCTTTGTTTTCTCCCAGCCAGCTGCCAAAAGTGCATTTTGAGGTGTCTACTTGTCGTTATGGACTTGCGAGTTTTCCGTTTTGGGATCTGCAACCTTTGGAACCTCAATCCTCTGTTTTGAAATATTAAGCCCTATTGCAAATAAAGCATTTCCCAGTTTTCCAGTATTTTTTGGGGGGGTTATTGGTTTGCGAAAGCTGAATTCTGTTAGACCATCTTGCTTATTCATTACCGTCTGATACTTAATTTGAAATGGTATGGTTGCAGCGCTACTGCTTGTCCCACCTGGCTTAAATACAAAGCCAGCCTCTTTTGTTAACTGTTCGGTTTGAAACACGCTCTTCTTTATCTGCTTCCCACCGGCTACTAGTGTTGCACTCTGCTGAGCAGATGTATTTAGTCCCGTTTCAAGAACTGGAGCCTTTAGTATGTCATTGGGCTTTAGGCACTCTCCCACATTCGAGATATCACTGCCAGCCTCACTACAAGCAATACTTTCATTGACAGACAACGAGTCAGATTTCGACTCACCCGCACCATGGATAGGGTTTTTCGGCTGCACTTCTGCATTCTCGCTGTCAAGCTGAACTTTCTGCTTGACAGGGGTGTTAGCCGTCAGCTGTGATACTCCAGCACAATTAGCTGTCGACTCAGAATCCTCCGCTGTCGTAGCTGTAAAGGACATTCCGTCATGTTTCACTGGATCAACCAAAATATTAGAGAAATTCTCTGTAGTAGATGTTGCCTCGTGAAAGATCTCTTCTCAGTCTATATCCAGAAATTCCTTTAGCTGCGAGTTAGACTCGGTTAGCAGTGCGGCCTTCTTGCCTGCTACTCCCACATTCTTCTCCTTCAACCGTTCACCAACAGTGGCCATCTTTGCAGAAAGACAAAAGCCTAGGTAATGAGCACTCCAGGACACAGAAAAATATACTGCAAGTGATTTTAATCCAAATGGCAAGTCCAGACCCCTGCGCTTCGGCTCTATGCCTTCAAAGGGGGTTATAACCAAACTTTACAAACAACCACACTTATATACAATCGTAATGATGACCTCACAATTAAGGGACAGTTAACTCTTTCAATACCCCATTCTGTCGTCTATATATTCCCTTACTCTAATGTTTCTGGTGAAACAATTAATTACAAAATGTATACTAAGTGTGTACTAAAGTGTAACAAGAAAAATGTTTTTGTTTGTAAATACAGACCAAAGAAACAATATGTTAAAACATATATGTACCTAAATTACTATACAAGACTATCTATAATTTCTTCCAGTTTTTTACCTTTATAACACTTTTGACCCTTTGTAAATTATTTTAAAACATAAATAATTAAATGTTTAAACAAAGCTGTCAATTTGTGTAAGAACTAGGTATAGTTATATCTCCTCCTTTCTTTCTTAAATCCAAAATTTATTAGTTCAGTATGACATATACTGTAAAGGAAGAAGTTATAAAACACACTAGGCGGGTACAGATGAGATGAAGGAGGTGGAACACAATAATAATATCAGGTGAGGTGACTAAATAACATACAAATGGCTTAAGACAAAACACAAAAAATGAAATGAAGTGAAGATGAAATTTGTAACAATGGCGACAGTACAGACAAATGAATGTCATGTTTGTGATCACCCTCCACTTCAGACCAGAAATGGGAGAAGGGAAACCATTTTGATGGGGATCCACTCTGATAACATCTCATCAAATTCTGAAATGACAAAACAAAACAGGATGAGCATCAAAGACAGGACACAAATTCTCACACAGAAAATATTCTATTATTTTTCAACTATTTTCGGACATCTTTCAAAAGGTTTCAGATCCACTGGTCATTAAGACCATCTGGTCTGACAGACTTGAGTCTGTATATCCACCTACTTTCTTTCTTAAGTAACTCAATAGTTCTATCACCTCCAAACTTCATTGGTGTTTCACTCTAATCCATAAATTTCATGCCCTTATATGGTCAGAGTTATGTGCTTTCAAAAAGTGTTCTCCCACAGGTGTATCTGTCCTTGCATTCATTATGTTTCTCACATGCTCTTGGATTCTAACTTTTAAATTTCTTGTAGTACGTCCTATGTATATGTAGTTACATTTCACACCACAACACAGACTACAAGGTGGTGTCACAATTAATAAACTCCTTAATCTCATACTGTAACCTGTCAAAGGATGTATGAATACTAGTTCCTACCATGTGATGGCTGCATATATTACATCTCTGGCATCTGAAATTACTTATTGGTTTAGTACCCAGCCATGTATTTCTATTTGGCATTGTTAGACTACTATGTACAAGTTTGTCTTTCAAATTCTTTCCCCTGGAGAATGTGATTCTTGGTTTCTCCCCAACTGCTTTCCTCAGTTCAGGCTCAGTATGTAGCAAATTGCCAATTTTGTAAACTAATGTTGCAGTTGTCCTGCCCAGTTGTTAAATTCAGTGACAAAGCTCACAGGGAATCTATCATCAGATGTGGGAGCATAGTATTTGTCTGTTTAAGCAAATTATTTCTATTTTACTTTAAAGCTTTCCCCATAGCTGTTACTAACAACTCTTCCTTATACCCCTCTCAATGAAATGCTGTCTTAAATGCTCTGCTTGTATAAAAAGTCCATTCCTCAGTGCAGTTTCTTCTCAAACGGAGAAACTGCCCATAAGGGATGGACTCCTTTAATTTCTCTGGATGGGCACTGTCCGCTCTGAGTACACTGTTAGTGGCCGATGGTTTTCTATAGCATTTGGTTATAACATCTCCTGGTACATGTGAAGGTCTCAGAATTTCCAGATCCAGAAATTCAATCTTATCAGAGTCCAGTCTATGAATGAAATTCATATTAATATCATTCTTGTTTAACCATTCAATAAAATGTTGAATTTCTGAGACCTCACCATCCCAGACACACAATATGTCATCAATAAAACGTACCCAGAATGCAGTTTTATCTTTGAAAGGGTTTGTACTCTGGAAGACTGTAAGTTCTTCCCATTTTCCCCAAAAGAGGTTGGCATAGGATGGTGCCATGGCAGCCCCCATTGCTGTGCCACACATCTGAAGATAGTTTTCACCTGAAAACTCAGAGTAGTTGTGTGTCAGAATAAACTGAATAGATTCCAAAATAAAATCTACTGGTTTGTTATCTTTTTCAGCCTCTTTTCTAGGAAATAGCGACATGCACTGATTCCTGTGTGTGCTGAATCGTGTATAAGCGATTCAGCATCAATTGTTACCCAAACCATTGTGTCTTTCCATTCTAATCTGGACAGTTTTGAGATGACATTGTGCTATCTTTAATATAGGTCTCTAGTTTAATAACTTCCTGCTGTGAAAAAATCTACAAATTTACCTAATTTCTCAGTAATAGACCCTATTGAGGAGATAATTGGCCTCCCAGGGGGGGTCCCTCATATTTTTATGTATTTTAGGCAGGATGTAAAAACTAGGTATTATTGGATTTTCACACCACATATATTTCAATTCCTTTTCACTAATGTCTCCTCTGTGCACTGCTTCTTGCAATAATAGATGTAATTCTACTTTAAACTTATGCATAGGGTTATTACAAAGTTTTTGATAACTAGTGCAGTCATTAAGCATTTTGAGGCAATTGACACATAGTGTTCTCTGTGTAGTATCACAATATTCCCTCCCTTGTCGGCTGGTTTCAAAACAATAGTGGTGTCAGTTTCTAATGTTTTCAGAGCTTGTAGTTCATTTTGTGTGAAGTTACTATTTCTAGGTCTACCTGCTCTCTGTAATACTTCATTTACTTCCTTAAGTACTACATTCTCAAAAACTGAAATAGCATGACTAAATACATGCGGGCAAAAGTCAGATACAGGGGAGAGAGAGAGCAGGTAGACCTAGAAATAGTAACTTCACACAAAATGAACTACAAGCTCTGAAAACATTAGAAACTGACACGACTATTGTTTTGAAACCAGCCGACAAGGGAGGGAATATTGTGATACTAGACAAAGAACACTATGTGTCAATTGCCTCAAAAATGCTTAATGACTGCACTAGTTATCAAAAACTTTGTAATAACCCTATGCATAAGTTTAAAGTAGAATTACATCTATTATTGCAAGAAGCAGTGCACAGAGGAGACATTAGTGAAAAGGAATTGAAATATATGTGGTGTGAAAATCCAGTAATACCTAGTTTTTACATCCTGCCTAAAATACATAAAAATATGAGGGAACCCCCTGGGAGGCCAATTATCTCCTCAATAGGGTCTATTACTGAGAAATTAGGTACATTTGTAGATTTTTTTCTACAGCAGGAAGTTATTAAACTAGAGACCTATATTAAAGATAGCACATGTCATCTCAAAACTGTCCAGATTAGAATGGAAAGACACAATGGTTTGGGTAACAATTGATGCTGAATCGCTTTATACACGTATTCAGCACACACAGGGAATCAGTGCATGTCGCTATTTCCTAGAAAAAGAGGCTGAAAAAGATAACAAACCAGTAGATTTTATTTTGGAATCTATTCAGTTTATTCTGACACACAACCACTTCGAGTTTTCAGGTGAAAACTATCTTCAGATGTGTGGCACAGCAATGGGGGCTGCCATGGCACCATCCTATGCCAACCTCTTTTGGGGAAAATGGGAAGAACTTACAGTCTCCAGAGTACAAACCCTTTCAAAGATAAAATTGCATTCTGGGTACGCTTTTATTGATGACATATTGTGTGTCTGGGATGGTGAGGTCTCAGAAATTCAACATTTTATTGAATGGTTAAACAAGAATGATATTAATATGAATTTCATTCATAGACTGGACTCTGATAAGATTGAACTTCTGGATCTGGAAATTCTGAGACCTTCACATGTACCAGGAGATGTTATAACCAAATGCTATAGAAAACCATCGGCCACTAACAGTGTACTCAGAGCGGACAGTGTCCATCCAGAGAAATTAAAGGAGTCCATCCCTTATGGGCAGTTTCTCCATTTGAGAAGAAACTGCACTGAGGAAATGGACTTTCTTATATAAGCAGAGCATTTAAGACAGGTTTCATTGAGAGGGGGTATAAGGAAGAGTTGTTAGTAACAGCTATGGGGAAAGCTTTAAAGCAAAATAGAAATAATTTGCTTAAACAGACAAATACTATGCTCCCTACATCTGATGATAGATTCCCTGTGAGCTTTGTCACTGAATTTAACAACTGGGCAGGACAACTGGGTAACATTGTTTACAAAAATTGGCACTTGCTACATACTGAGCCTGAACTGAGGAAAGCAGTTGGGGAGAAACCAAGAATCACATTCTCCAGGGGAAAGAATTTGAAAGACAAACTTGTACATAGTAGATTAACAATGCCAAATAGAAATACATGGCTGGGTACTAAACAAATAGGTAATTTCAGATGCCAGAGATGTAATATATGCAGCCACCACATGGTAGAAACAGTATTCATACATCCTTTGACAGGTTACAAGTATGAGATTAAGGAGTTTATTAATTGTGACACCACCTTTGTAGTCTATGTGTTGTGGTGTGAATGTAACCATATATACATAGGACGTACTACAAGAAATTTAAAAGTTAGAATCCAAGAGCATGTGAGAAACATAATGAATGCAAGGACAGATACACCTGTGGGAGAACACTTTTTTGAAAGCACATAACTCTGACCCTAAGGGCATGAAATTTATGGGATTAGAGTGGCAAACACCAATGAAGTTTGGAGGTGATAGAACTAATGAGTTACTTAAGAAAGAAAGTAGGTGGATATACAGACTCAAGTCTGTCAGACCAGATGGTCTTAATGACCAGTGGGATCTGAAACCTTTTTTGAAAGATGTCCGAAAATAGTTGAAAAATAATAGAATATTTTCTTCTGTGTGAGAATTTGTGTCCTGTCTTTGATGCTCATCCTGTTTTGTTTTGTCATTTCAGAATTTGATGTGAGATGTTATTAGAGTGGATCCTCATCAAAATGGTTTCCCTTCTCCCATTTCTGGTCTGAAGTGGAGGGTGATCACAAACATGACATTCATTTGTCTGTACTGTCGCCATTGTTACAAATTTCATCTTCACTTCATTTCATTTTTTGTGTTTTGTCTTAAGCCATTTGTATGTTATTTAGCCACCTCACCTGATATTATTATTGTGTGTTCCACCTCCTTCATCTCATCTGTACCCGCCTAGTGTGTTTTATAACTTCTTCCTTTACAGTATATGTCATACTGAACTAATAAATTTTGGATTTAAGAAAGAAAGGAGGAGATATAAATATACCTAGTTCTTACACGAATTGACAGCTTTGTTTAAACATTTAATTATTTATGTTTTAAAATAATTTACAAAGGGTCAAAAGTGTTATAAAGGTAAAAAACTGGAAGAAATTATAGATAGTCTTGTATAGTAATTTAGGTACACATATATGTTTTAACATATTGTTTCTTTTGGTCTGTATTTACAAACAAAAACATTTTTTCTTGTTAAGCACTTTAGTACACACTTAGTATACATTTTGTAATTAATTGTTTCACCAGAAACATTAGAGTAAGGGAATATATAGAAGACAGAATGGGGTATTGAAAGAGTTAACTGTCCCTTAATTGTGATGTCATCATTATGATTGTAGATAAGTGTGGTTGTTTTAAAGTTTGGTTATAACCCCTTTGAAGGCATAGAGCCGAAGCGCAGGGGTCTGGACTTGCCATTTGGATTAAAATCACTTGCAGTATATTTTTCTGTGTCCTGGAGTGCTCATTACCTTGACTTTTGTGTGAAGTATTGAGGTTTGCACCTCACGCTGTGAGCACCCGCTTGTAGTGTTGCGCTGTTTTTCTGTTGGATTTGTTTGCAGAAAGACAGCCTGTCCCCCTACTGGCCAAACAGTAGGGGAATTTCCCCGGTGTCCTGGCCAAATTTCCCCCCATTCACTAAAAATAACACCAACAGCTTAATCTGTTCAAGGCCAGTTGGAATTCATCTGTATCCCCCTTCCCCAGGGATCGTGCCTGAAAATAGGCAGAATTTGTCTAGTGCACTTACTCGGTCAACAAAAACTAACAGTTGTGGCCTTAATGGCCCATCTCAACTCCTTGCTTATGTCAGAGCCCCAGTGGGGTCAAATGAGGTTGTCATCATGGGGGACCTTAACCTAAATTGGCTGGGGTTAAAGGGAAACATCCACGTCCCGTCTGGCCTCACCTCCACGTGCAGTGGGACCCAATTAGCAGTTGTAAAAGTGGAAGATAATTTTGTACTTACTTGTTATTTAATTTGAAAAAGTATCTGGTTGATCCTGCACCCTCCCCACCCGCATTTTAGTAGCAAAAGTCCTCCCCGGCGTGCCCACAAACACCCGCAGCTATCCCCATAATGACGTGTCAGGCAGCGAGCAGCCAGGGCACCTCCATATACGAGGTATGGTGCTGTATGTTCAAACAGCTCCAGTTTGGAGCCTACGTGCCCCCATGAAATACTGATACCAGATACAGACCGTCAGGGTGCCTGTCAGTCTGTACCTGGTCTCGGTATTGCATGGACACACGTAGACTCCAAACCGGAGGTATTTAAGTCCACCGCAATTGTGGTAGATTAAAATAGCTCTGGTGTCGAGTCTACGTGTGTCCATGTCCAGGTACATCAAACCTGACCACGCTGTCCTTGAGAGGAGGGTCTCACACGCTTACTGACTGGACCATGACAAACAGGCCTGATATAATCCTGCAAGCTGCGTTTTCTAACCCAATCTCAGACCACTCCCCAACCTACTGTATCTGGAAAATCAGCCTTCCTAAAGTGTCACCCAAAAGTGTAAGCCTCTGTGACTACTCAAAGTTTTTACCCAGGGCTCTTCCTATTAGATGTTGTGAACACCAACTATTTCTGTGTCTAGTCCTCCATCTCTATCACCCCTGTCTTGGCTACTTTCACCCAGGCCTTTGTCTCTCTTCAGGAGGTTCATGCCCCCATATCAGAAAGAGGGTAGAAAGTGCAGCAACAAAATGGCTTCACAGCGACCTCAAGCTTCTCAAAGCATTCCAGTCCCTGTGTGACCTACACAAATATAGAAGGCTGTGGAACATTTGTAAGCATGAAATCCGGACTGCTGAAAGTGTCTTCTGGTGTGAAGCACTGCTTTCTTTTGCAAAACACTCTACATCTTTATGGAGAAATATCAGAGGCCTGGTGGGAAGCTCCTCTAAGCAGCATCGTAGTAATATACTGGCAGGTGGAGTACACTGCAGCACTGCAAAGTCAACTGCTGATGTTTTCAACTGGCAATTTGTGGACCTTACAACTTTCACTTCCCATTTCCCATCCCCTGGTGAGGACAACTCCATTACCAGTTCACGCTCCCTGATAGCTCCTCACAACATCCACTTTTTTTTTTTTTACCTCCAGGTGGTGACAATCAATGCAGTCTTCAAGCTCCTAACTAGTTTCTCTCCATAGCAGAACGTTGGCTGTGATGGTCTTGCATCTAACTACTGAGAATCGGTGCCCCCATCATAGCCCCTGTGGTGAAGCACATCTTTAACCTCTTGTTTGCGTCTGGCAGTGCTCTGGACAGCTGGAAGCTTGTTAGCGTTGTCACTGTCTCAAAGGCTGGGGACACGAGAGATCTTAAAAATGATCACCCTATTGCGATACTCCATACAAGCTACCTGAACGTGCTACTATGGCTGACCAAGTTACTGAACACCTCTACACCCACAGCATCTTAACCTGAGCAACATTGTTTCCACAAGGACCACAGTACCACCACTGTTATCACAACTGTGGACACCAACATTAAAACTGCCATGGACCAGGGGCGGCTCACTGGGGGCATTTCTGTTGATCTAAGGCCTTTGATTTGATTGACCACAGACTAGCACTTACAAATTGCATGACATGGGTCTGTCCATGCATGTTTCCACTTGCTTCAGGCACTACAGAGTCAGCCCTGTTTAATACTGTGTCCTCTAGGGCTCGATCCTCAGGTAGATTCTATTTTCACTGTTTATAAACAACCTCCTAACGTTATCACTATGGGTAGCGCCACACTGTATGCTGATGACCTGATGCTCCCTTACAGTTCAAATAATGTAAATCTTATCAACTCCCATCTAACAGAGGGTTTCCACAAACTACAAGCCTGGTTCATCCAAAACAAGCTGATCATGAATGCTAAAAAGACTCACACCATGCTTCTTGGGTCACCTGTCAAACTTAGAAACTGCCCCCCCCCCTTCTATCAAGTGCACAGATGGAACCCCCCTGAAGGTAGAACTATTCTTAAACACCTTGGGGTTTACACTCAATCTGCACCCTGATTTCTCCCTTGACCTACATGCAGGCTAATTTATGTTCTGCTATAAATTAAAATGATCATTTTACCAGAGCTAACATTTCCACCCCTAGTAGGAAGAAAAAATTACTCACCTTAGTAATGTTGTTTCTTCTAATGGAGTCTTGCTATATTCTGACATATGCAGTGAGTCCCAACCTTCGAACTGCCCCGGAGATGAAAGAGTTAAACTTTCCATGCC
The DNA here is from genome assembly GCA_016271365.2 of Neoceratodus forsteri. Taxonomy (NCBI): domain Eukaryota; kingdom Metazoa; phylum Chordata; order Ceratodontiformes; family Ceratodontidae; genus Neoceratodus; species Neoceratodus forsteri. The sequence continues at coordinate 1,072,069,455 of CM057454.1, read as the reverse complement.
AGGCATGGAGCGCTGAGCTCGAGCTTGGTTGAGACTCTGTCTGTTGTTCTTCAGACTCAAACCGTCAGATCTTTACGAGCTAAACTCACTAAAGTCCTGTGTGGAAGCTGTAAACCTACACTAGCCAACTGGCTATCAAACATAAAACACATTTTTGGTCCCAAAACAGACTCAAGTCAGGAGACCCAAAAATGAAAACATAACACCAACTCACCCCAAGAGAAGGAGTGGAAACAATAAGGTGGGCATCTACTAAGTGCCAACACTGCTGCCACTCACATCCAAAAACAGGTTCTGAGAGGGGCAGGCAGCGGGGGAGGTCAGAATATAGCAAGACTCCATTAGAAGAAACAACATTACTAAGATGAGTAATTTTTTCTTCAAACAACATGAAGTCTTGCTATATTCTGACATATGCAGGCTACCAATCAGTATCTCCATGGAGGAGGGACAGAACCTACTTAGGAAATAGGCTCTGAAGCACAGCTGTGCCAAACCGAGCATTACTCCTAGCCTGGATGTCCAGGGAGTAATGCTTGGTAAAAGTGTGAACTGTTTTCCAGGTAGCTGCTTGACATATCTCTAGAATAGGGATGTCCCTGGCAGCAGCCAGGGAAGCAGCTGTACCTCTGGTAGAGTAAGCCCTCAGGCCTGAGGGAGGAACCTTACCCAGTTTTTCATAGCAAAATAGGATACAAGAGACAATCCACCTGGCAATGGATCTTTTAGTGGCAGGTTTCCCTTTACCAACCTCACCATAAGTGAGGAACAGTTGGAGGGAGTCAAACCTGTGACCCTTGGTACGCTTTATGTACTAAGGGCTCTTTTCACATCTAAACTGTGCAGTCTCCTCTCGCCAGAGGAGGAGTGGTCAGTGAAGTACACTGGAAGAGACATAGATTGATTAAGGTGAAATCTGAAACCACCTTAGGCAAGAACTTCCTGTTAGTCCTGAGGACCACCTTATCTCTATGAAAGGAGATAAAATCAGGCTCCACTGACAAAGCTTGTAACTCACTTGTCGTCTGGCAGAGGTGATGGCTACCAGAAACACAGTCTTCCAAGTCAAGTACTTAAGCTCTGCTGAAGATAAAGGCTCAAAGGGGTTGCATAAGCTGAGCAATGCAAACATTGAGGTCCCAGGCAGGGGCAGGATCCCTGAATGGAGGGTTGGTGTGAAGCAATCCTTGAAAACTTGGAGAAAACAGGGTGAGCTGAGAGAGAGGGCTTACCTGCTGAAGTAAAGCAGACACAGCTGCCAGATGCACTTTCAGTGTAGCTGGTCTCAGCCCAAGCTATTCAAGTGAACCATATAATCAAGGACTGTGGGCAGATCAGCAGATTCTGGGGAAATATGCTTCCCAGAGCACCATATGAAATCTTTCCATTTAGAATTATAAGTAGCCCTGGTGGAAGGTTTTCTAGAAGCCTTCAGGATATCCAATACACCTTGGGAGAGGTGTAAATCAGCAAACTCTAACTCTTCAAGAGCCAGGCCTTGAGATTGAGAGATTTGAGGTTCGGGTACCAAACCCTCCCTGAGCACAGGTTAACAAGTTGTAATTCCTGGGAAGATGGACTGCTAAGGACAGTAGGAGTGGATACCAGGGCTGTCTGGCCCAGTCTGGAGCAATCAGGATCATCTTGCAGGATTGAGATCTGATTTTGACTAGCACTTTGAACAGGAGAGGGAAGGGAGGAAAAGCATAGAGAAACTTCCCTTCCCAATTGAGAACTAAGGCATCCAGGGGGACTGACCCCAACACTGGGGGCCTGCAGCAAAAAAGGGGAAGTTGGTGATTGTCTGGGGCTGCAAAAAGATCTATCTGCGGGGTGCCCCATCTGGAAAATATCACCTCCAAGACCAGGGGATCCAGTGACCATTCGTGATGGCCCTGGGAAATCCTGCTGAGAGCATCTGCCAGGACATTGTCCTTTCCTGGAAGGTGAACTGCTGTGAGGGAGGTGTTCAGGGAGTAAGCCAGAGACCACAACTTCATTGCTTCAGTGCACAAGGTCATAGACCGAGTGCCTCCTTGCTTGTTGATGTACCACATTGTGGTGGTGTTGTCTGTTCTGACCTGTACAGCTTTGTTCTGAACAGATTTAGAAAAAACTTGAAGTGCTAGAAATACTGCTCTGAGTTCCAACAGATTGATATGGAGCAGAGATTCCTGAGGGGACCACAACCCCTGGGTGGTGAGGCTGCCCATGTGAGCCCCCCACCCCAAGAGGGAGGCATCTGTAGTAAGGATTAAAGACCAAGACTGAGTGACAAAGGGAACCCCTTGTCTCAGATTGTTCTGATCCTGCCACCACTGTAGGGCCTGGATCAGGGTTCGAGTTACTGGGATCAGTTTGGTCAGAGGGTCCTTCCTTTGAGACCAAAAGGCTCTCAAATGGAACTGAATGTCCCTCATCTGAAATCTTGCTCCCTGCACTACTGCTGTAGAAGCAGCCATGTACCCCAGGAGCTGAAGAAAATGCCTTGCTGGTCGAGAGACCTGCAGGGTGAATAAGGAGGCCAGAGAGACCAGGGTCCTTGCCCTGTCCAGGGGGGAAGGAAGGCTCTGACCTTCTCTGTGTCTAGCTCTGCGCCTATGAAGGTGAGGAGCTGGACAGGCTCTAGAACTGACTTTGGAAGATTTAGAAGGAAACCCAAAGAAGTGAGCAGTTGCTGAGTTATCTGTAAGTGTAACTTGACTTGGTCTGGGGACTGGCCTACTATGAGCCAGTCGTCCAGGTAAGGGAAGATGGCAATTTTCTGCCTTCTTAGAGAAGCAACTACTACTGCCAGGCATTTTGTGAATACCCTTGGAGCAGAGGTGAGGCCAAAGGGCATTGCTCTGAACTGGTAATGGCCTGAGGCAGCTCGAACCGAGGTACACTCGATGGGAGCTTCTGATGAGAATATGGAAGTAGGCATCCTTGAGGGCCAGGGACACTAGCCAGTCCCCTGGTCTTAGAGAGGGTAGAATAATTCCCAGAGTCACCATTTTGAATTTTGGTTTTAAAAGGCGCTTGTTTAAGTATCTGAGATCCAGGATGGGCCGCCATTCTCCTGTCTTTTTTGGGGTAAGGAAGTACCTGGAGTACAACCCTTTGCCCTGGTGTGGGGTGGAACCCTTTCCACAGCTCTGAGAGCTAGGAGGGAAGAGACCTCTGCCTCTAAGGCAAGTGCCTCTGATGGATTTGCAGGTGGAAAGGATCTGGTTCTCATCTTTGGAAACTTTTGAAGCTGAGAACCAGTCCTGGCTTACTACTTCCAGGACCCATTTGTCTGATGTCAGAGACTCCCAGTCCTGGACAAAGTAAGCCAGCCTGCCCCTACAGGTAGCTGAGAATCGGCCCTGGCAACCCCATCAGGGTGCCTGTTTGGCAGGGGCCTTGGGCTGAGGGGTGGAAGCAGGCCTGCTTGTACCCCGTCTGCCTGTCCCTCTAAAGAACCCCCTCTGGGCATAAGCAGAAGAGGAGGCCTGGGCTTGGTAAAAAGGCCTATGAAAAGGCCTGCCCCTGGGAAGCTGCCTTTGAGGAGTGGCCTGCCTTTCCTTGGCCTGTGCACTCCTATAGGTGGTCCTATACTCATCCATTTTCTTCATGTAATTCTCTGTCTGCTCCCCAAACAGAGAATTACCCACAACAGGAAAATCCATGGCCTTAGTCTGGGTATCCTGTGACAGGCTAGTACATCTGAGCCAAGCCATTCTTCAAAGTGCCACAGATGTAGCCATGACTCTTGATGACGCATCATTTGAGTCTACTGCAGCATGGGATTGCACCTTGGATGCCTCAATACCATCAGCAGCCACCTGCTCCAGCTCCTTGGCAAGCTGACCAGGGACCTGTTTTGCTAAAGCCATGACAGTGTCCCATCTGGATTTCTGATATCTAGCCACATAAGCCATATAATTCGCCTGTCTGAGTCCCAAGGATGCTGCCATGTACTGTTTCTTTGCCATGGCATCCCTTGTCACAGGCTGCAGCCTGCACTACCCCAACATGGCTGCATTGTTGTGTAAGGAACTCCGTATCAGAGCCTGACAATGTGTACCTCTTGTCCATTCTCTTATCCACAGGAGGTATGGTGTTAGGAGTTTTAGAATTTTATATGTCTGTTTCCCAAAAGATTTATGCAAGGGAATAGACAGCCTCCTAGACTCTAGGATATCCATCATTTCTACAAAGTCAGGCTCCTCTTGATCATCCACAGCTTCCTCCATAGGGAGCTGGAGGGTTTCGGCCACTTTTTTATAAAACATAAAATGAGAAGGGGACTCAGAAAGCCTAGGAGGAGACACTCCTGAATGTCTGTCTGTGGAGATGTCCGGGTCAATGGGCACATCCAGACTTTCAAATCTACATTCACTCTCCTCATACTCCTTTTCCCCCTCCTCCGGTTCATAATATTCCTCTAAATCATACTCTTGAACCAGTGGAACCGGCCGAACCGAGCGCCTACCTGACAGTGCTGGTTCGGTCGGAACCTGGGAAAGTGACTGGACAATTTTGATCACTTTGGCTATTTCTTCAGCGGTTGGAGAGGAAAGTTTTGGCCCCACACCAGCTAATTTTCTAGTCCTTTTTGCTGGAACCAACTCCTCAGAGTCGGATCTCCTTTTGCCCGAAGAAGTCTCGCCCTGGTCAGAGGGCACTCCTTCTGGTTCGGTTTGAACCGAACCGGGCTGGCCATCCGGTTCAGCTGACTTTTTGGCCTCTCTTTCCCTGAGCCTACCAACTCTCTTTTCTAGGGTAGCTGCAAGAAAATTTTTACAAATCTGGCAGTCTGCATTGAGGTGGTCAAACCCCAGACAATAAACACAGGTGGTGTGGGGATCAGCCTTGGCAAAGACTTCCCCACACACACTACAGTGTTGAAACCCAGTGGGCCCGGTTTTTCTTTTGGGTTTCTCAGACATAGTGCCAGTCCTATCCAAACTTACCCTTTTATGGCAATCCACCAGGCAAGACCTTCTTATCGGTTCCCAACCATGTCACGGGTCGTGGAAAAAAACGTAATAAAATCCGTTTTTTTCAGAACTGATAAGAACCGGTAACCACACTCTAAAAGTACAATTTAAGATTTTTTAAACAACTCGATCGGTTCAAACCGAACCGATGAACCGTTTACAAGTTCCACACAGAATAGAGAAAAATATAACCTATCTGGTACTCACAAATACCAGAGACAGAGACTGAACCGACAGGTTACGTTTTAATTTAGGTCAAAAACCGAGAAAATGGTACTTTAACCGACAAAATGAACCGAGTAGAAGGAGAAATCTCCAGAGCGACTGTTCAGTGAGGTGGAGTAAAGAATCTAACGGTTTGAGTTTGAAGAACAACAGACAGAGTCTCAACCGAGCTCGAGCTCAGCGTTCCATGCCTGGCATGGAAAGTTTAACTCTTTCATCTCCAGGGCAATTCGAAGGTTGGGACTCACTGCATATGTCAGAATATAGCAAGACTTCATGTTGTTTGAATTAACAATTATAAGGTCCCTATTAAAACTCATTGAAAAGCACAGACTGACAAACAGCAATGAAGTTACCATTACAATACTAGCAGCAATACAACTTCCTAACAGGCACAGTAGAGTAGCACTCCAAATGGCATCAGCAGCCTGGAAGCATGCTGACTCAGCATCCAGCAACCCTGGAGCCACTGAATGTAGGTAAAAAAAAAACAGCCTGACAGGGAGAACACACTGGGCTGGCTAAATTAGAAAATCCTAGTAAGGTTTCAAAACAGCATTACCTCTCCCACCCCCATTGACAAGAAGAAGGAATAATTGTTTTAAAGTGCCATCCTTAGAAATCGCCTCAAATGAATGATAGGTGTGAATGTTCTCAGCCTTTCACCACATCAGAAACTTATTCAGTCTGTAAACCTCACAACAGTGTGCTATGACCCCAGCATCCAGCAATCCTGGAAAAAAGGTCCACAACAAAAAGGCACCCCCACAAGAATTTGTCAGCTTTATTATAAAACCTGAAACACACAGTTTTTAAAGCAATGTTTATTAATAATCATTTTATTTATAAGGCGCCTTTCCAATTCCAAGGTACCTAACAATTTTAAGAACAATTAATATAAAATCCAATAACAAACAATACAGCTAAAAATCATAAACAGATAAATACTTCAGTTTTCCAAAAAAGCATTTTGCCACAGAAAGGTTTTTAAGCCCTTCTTAAATTCCTCCACAGATGTGAACCCCCGTAACTGACGGGGTAGAGAATTCCAAAGGGTGTGAGTTGCTTAAGCAAAAGTTCTAGAACCAGATGATTTCAAATTCACCCTTGGAATCTCTAACAACCCCTCGTCGGCTGAGCCGAGTGATCGACCAGGGCAGTAAGGAACCAGAAGCTCGGTCAGATAGTCTGGGCCCTGTCCATGTAGGGCTTTAAAAGTCAATAAACTGACTTTAAAGTTGATCCGCCACTGTATTGGCAGCCAGTGCAGTTCGCACAGCACCGGAGTAATATGGCAGGATCGACTAGATCCTGTCAAAAGCCAGGCTGCTGCGTTCTGCACCAGCTGCAGGCGACGGATTTCAATCCCCGAAAGCTCTAGGTAAAGGGAGTTGTAGTAATCCAAGCGCGAGGACACAAAGGCGTGGACCAAGGTCGGAAGGTAATCAGACGGAACTAGATGCTTAACCCTGGCGATATTCCTAAGATGGTAAAAGGAAGTCTTGATGACAGCCGGCACCTGTCAATGCAGGGTCAGTCCGTCGTCAAAAACTACCCCCAGGTTATGCACCCATTCAGAGGTTGGGAGAGAGATGCCGCCAAGATCAATTCCAGAGGGCGCACCAACACCCGACTCCCCTATCTGGCAACCCGGGTCCACAACCAGTACCCCAGTCTTTTCAGAATTCAACTTCAGCCAGCTAGAATCCATCCACTCCTGGATTTCTTTCACAGTTGTTAAAGACTGAGAGAGCTCCATCCTGGTCGGGTGCAAGAGAGAGGTAGAGCTGGGTATCATCTGCAGAACAGTGAAACCTCAGCCCATGCCTTCTTACACTGTCTCTGAGGGGTAGCATACACACCGTGAACAACATGGGTGACAGCACAGAACCCTGAGGCACCCCACATGGCAAAGCAGTTGGGCCTGAAGAAAAAAACCCAGACACAACTCTTTGTGTTCTCCCCGTGAGAAACTATGTAAACCATCCAAGGACTTTCCCTGACATTCCACAGATATGCCTCAGGTGTCCTATCAACACCATGTGGTCCATGGTGTCAAAAGCTGAAGAAAGATCCAGAAGAACCAAGATGGAACGACTCTTCTGATCTCTCGCTATCAGGAGATCATTGAGCACCCGAACCAGCGCCGTCTCGGTACTATGTCTTTTATGAAAACTGGACTGGAGGGGTTCATAGATGTTATGGATGGTCAAATGGTCCTCCAGTTGCACTGCCACTACTTTCTCAATCACCTTCCCAACAAAGGGAAGGTTAGAGATAGGGCTGTAGTTTGCGAGACAGTCTGGGTCCAAGTTAGCTTTCTTCAAGAGTGGTTTCATCACCACCTCTTTCAGGGAGCTAGGAAACTCTCCCGATTCTGAAGAGCAGCAAACTATCCGCGCAAGGACTGGACCAATGATGTCACTACAACCCAAGATTAGGGAGGTCGGTCCAGGGTCCAAACTACAGCATGTAGGGCGCACACTCTGGATAATACTCTTGACATCCATGAACTCCAGTTGACCGAAGGTACTCCATGAAAGCTGAGGTACAGTGACCCCGTACTGATCAACAACAACCCCTGTAGAGTGTGCTGGCTGCAGTACCGCCCTGATGTCAGCCACCTTATTTTCAAAGAATTGAGCAAGCTCATCGCACTCTAATTGCGAAAAAGCTTTCCAAACATGCAGGCAGGCTGGGTTGCACAGTCTGTCCACAATTCGAAATAGCTGAGCTGGTCGATTCTGAGCAGCCGAAATCTCCCCGGACAGGAATCCTGCCTTCTTACGGGTGATTGCAGATTGATAGACTAAATAATGATCCATCAATCTAAGATGGTCGGCATCAAGGGTGGACTTTCGCCAGCAACGCTCTAACCTTCGCTCCTGTCTCCGCATCTCCCTGAAAGTCCCATCAAACCACAGGGACTTGGGGCGAAGGGAGAGAGGGCGAACACAGACTGGAGCAAAGGAAGGAATCCAGAGCCCTTGTAACAGCTATATTACATGCTGTCACAAGGGTCTCTGGATCACTGCTTGCCAGTGCGGGGAACGAGAGGTCAAGGACCGCCGCAAGGCCATGGGAATTTATATCCCGTAAAGGGTGGTACCTAACCATCTCTACAGGGGTAGGCCTTCTGGGAGGGCGCTAAAACTAAACCCCACGGTGCAGTGATCGGACCACCCAACTGGTTCCACCCCGTCAGATGTTTCGATCTCTAGGAGGAAGAATAAGTCCAAAGAGTGTCCATGTTTATGAGTAGCAGTGGAAACCACCTGTGTAAGGCCCAGAGATATCATTAACTGGAGGAAGTGAATGGTGCTTCCTGTTTTACTTGTGAAAACCAATGCACACTATCTTTACAACTTTGGGGAAACGTCATATAAGCTTGCTGACTGGGAGTACTAGACTGTGAGTTCCTGAGAAGACATCAGCAGCAGCTCTTCACTAAAACAGGTTTTTTTTGAACAGGTAGTGAAATCAGGGTTACAAAATAGCTCATAAACTTTACAATGAAGTAATGCAGAAATCTAGTTTTGGTATGCGATTTACTAGGACTATGTTTATTCTAATTCTGCAATGTAGCACTTTTGGCCACAATGGTGTTAGTTGCTCCTTAAAGCTCAGTCAGGACTGAGGGCCATAAAGTGCCTACCTCAACATCACTTCTAAACAGTTTGGAGCCCAAGAAAAGAGCATTCAAAAATGAAAATGACGTACTCACAATAACTGTTGATCTTCCAGAATATCTTCATTATTCATCACTGGTGGGTTCAAGCTGGAGGCGCCAGAACCTCGTGGAAGTTTATAACTAAGATTTTTGGAGTGGGGAACTGATGTCAAGGATGGTGTCATCCATGAGGCAGAAGTATGATGTGGTGCTCGTGGACTGGCCAGTAACTGATGCTGACTCCCCCTTCTCCTCAGTTTTGTCTTAGCAGCAAAAGAAAAAAAAGGTAAGAGAGAAAGGATGGGGCAAAGGAGTCCAAGGGATAGGGAAAGGATATAAACTAAACAAATTAATAAAAAACAACCAGGAAGAGAGTAAGACGTTCTGGGCGGAGGGACTTGGGATAACCAGGACAACTGGACAGGCGGGGGAGAGAGAGAGAGGAGGACCTGTATCCTCACCTAGAAGGAAGTGTGTCAGAAGAGCTGTGTTCAAACACCATGAAGTCTTGCTATATTAGGACTTCTTGCAGTATGCCACTGCACTTGAACTGCCCCGGAGAGGAAACAGTTAACTCCAGAGAAACCTGGAGTTCCACAGCGCGAGGGCGCTGTTCAAAGCTCTATCTGGCCAGTTTCAAATGAAACTGCCAGATTCTTTACTCCGCTTTACTGAACAGTCGCTCCGGAGATCAGCTCCTTCAGCTCGGTTCAAGCGGTCTTTTTCCGTTCATTTGAACCAGCAAAAAGTATTTATTTTACCGTGTTTCGGTCAAAAGCTCTATCTGGTAAACCGTAAGTACAAATCTTTAAGTCTGTGTGGAAATTCATTATCGGTTCAGTTTTGAACCGATCGGTTTGCCTTTTCTAACGTTTTAAACTATTGAATGGGCTTTTAGAGTGCGGTTCCCGGTTCTTATCGGTTCTAAAAAAACCTTGTGTTAAATCTTGGTTTTTTCAAATACCCGTGACACGGTTAGGAACCGATAAGGGTGTCTTGCCTGGCACTGCCGTTTAAAGGGCAAGTTTTTGGTTAGGCTGGCATTATGTCTGAGAAACCCAAAAGAAAAACCGGGCCCACTGGGTTTCAACACTGTGATGTCTGTGGGGAAGCCTTTGCCAAGGCTGACCCACACACCACTTGTGTCTATTGTCTGGGGGCTGACCACCTCCTGTCAGACTGCCAGGTGTGTAAAAATTTCCTGCAGCCACCCTGGAAAAGAGATTGGGCCGGCTCAGGGGCGAGAGGAAAAAGTCCGCTGACCGGATGGCCAGCCGGTCCAGCACCCACTGGATTAGAGGAGTGCCCTCTGACCAGGGCGAGACTTCCTCGGGCAAAAGAAAGGCTGGTTCAGATGAACCAGTCCCAGTAAAAAAGACAAAGAAATCAGCAGGTCTGGAGTCCAAAATTGCCTCTCCAACTGCTGCAGAGATAGCAAAAGCCATACAGATTGTTCAGTCTTTGTCTCAGGGACCTGTTGAACTCCTACAACTGGGAAAAGGGTGGCTCGTTCAGGTCCAGTGGTTCAGGGTTATGATGTTGAGGATTTTTATGAACCACAGGAGGGGGAATTTGATCAGTATATTTGTGACTGGGAAGGTCTGGACGTGCCCATTGAACCGGACATTTCTCCAGACAGACCTTTAGAATCTCCCCCTTTGCTGTCTGAGTCCCCTTCTCATTTTATGTTTTATAAAAAGGTGGCAGAAACCCTCCAGCTTCCTTTAGAAGAGGCTGTAGATGAGCAAGAGGAGCCTGATTATGTAGAAATGATGGATATTCCAGAGTCTAGAAGGTTGTCTATTCCTTTGCATAAGTCATTTAGGAAGCAAACAACAAAGATTTTAAAAAATCCTCATTCTGTTCCTCCTGTAGATAAAAAAATGGACAGAAGGTATACCTTATCAGGCCCTGATACAGACTTCCTCATTGAGCAGTGTAGTCATGTAGGTGTCGTTCAAGCTGAAGCCTGTGACAAGGCTAATATTCCCCTGGCCTCACATCCTCCTGATAAGGATTCCAGGAAGATTGATGCCATGGCAAAAAAACAATATATGGCAGCTTCTTTGGGACTCAGGCAGGCTAATTATATGGCTTATGTGGCTAGATATCAGAAATCTAGATGGGACACTATATTGCAGTTAGCCAAGCAGGCCCAGGGCCAGCTGGCTAGTGAGTTGGAACAAGTGGCTGCTGATGGCATTGAAGCCTCTAAAGTTCAATTTCATGCTGCTGTTGATGTTAATGATGTTTCTTCTAGGGTCATGGCCACTTCTGAGCTCTCCGTAGGTTGGCATGGCTCAGATGCACTAATCTGTCCCAAGATACTCAGTCAAAGGCTATGGATTTTCCTGTAGTAGGAAATTCTCTGTTTGGGATCAAACAGAAAATTACATGAAAAAGATGGATGAATACAGAACTACTTACAAAAGTGCCCAAGCTAAGGAGAGGCATGCCACTCCACAAAGGCATGCCCCCAGGGGTAGGGGCAGGCCTTTCCATCAAGTTCAGGCCTCTTCAGCCTTTGCACAGAGGGTTTTTTTCAGAGGCAGAGGTAGACGGGGCACAGGCAGACCGTCTCCCTCCCCTCAGCCTAAAACTGCTGCCAAGCAGGCACCCTGATGGGGTGCCCAGAGCTGATTCTCCTGTACTGGTGGGGGGCAGGTTGGCTTATTTCAGCCAGAACTGGTTGTCCCTAACTTCGGACAAATGGGTTCTGGAGGTGGTAAGCCAAGGTCTGGTTCTCAGCTTCAAACAGTTTCCAAAGATGAGAGCCAGACATTTTCCACCTGCAAATCCTTCAGAAGCCCTTGCTTTGGAAGCAGAGGTTTCTTCTCTTCTAGACTGCAAAGCAGTGGAAAGGGTTCCTCCTTGCCATCAGGGCAAGGGGCTGTGCTCAAGATACTTCCTTACCCCAAAAAGGACAGGAGAATGGCGGCCCATCCTAGATTTAAGGTTCCTGAACAAGCATCTTTTGAAACCAAAGTTCAAAATGTTAACTCTGGCAATGATTTTGCCTTCCCTAAGGCCAGTGGACTGGCTAGCTTCCCTGGACCTCAAGGATGCCTATTTTCATATCTTGATCAGGCCTTCTCACCGAAAGTACCTCAGGTTCGAACTGCCCTCTGGCCACTACCAGTTCAGAGCAATGCCCTTGACCTCACCTCTGCTCCAAGGGTTTCACAAAATGTCTAGCTGTGGTAGTGGCTCATTTAAGAAGGCAAGGGGTTGCTGTGTTTCCCTACCTGGACGACTGGCTCGTAGTGGGTCAGTCTCCAGATCAGGTAAAATCCACTTGCAAGTCACCCAGCAGCTTCTCACTTCTCTGGGATTCCTGTTGAATTTTCCAAAGTCAGTTCTGGAACCAGTTCAGTACTAACTTTCATAGGTGCAGAATTGAACACAAAGTCAGCCAGGGCATTCCTCCCTCGGAAAGGGTAGACAGGCTCATTGCCCTGGCATCCTCCTTTACCCCTGCGGGTCTCGACCAGAAAGGCACTTTCTGCAACTCCTAGGGCACATGGCTGCTTCCACAGCTGTGCAGGAGCAAGATTTCAGATGAGAGACATCCAGTTCCACTTGAGGTCCTATTGGTCTCAAAGGAGGGACCCCTTACCAAATTAGTCCCAGTGACCAAAACCCTGATCCTGGCCCTTCAGTGGTGGCAGGATCAAAGCAATCTAACTCAGGGGTCCCTTCTTACCGTTCTTCATTCCCTCACCCTCACCCACGGATGCCTCCCTGTTAGGGGTGGGGGCTCACAGGCGACCTTTCCACTCCAGGGGTGTGGTCCCCTCAGGAATCTCTGCTCCACATCAATCTTTTGGAACTCAGAGCTGTCCTCTTAGCTCTCCAGGCTTTTCAGCTACTGTCCAGAACAAGGTAGTTCAAGTCAGGACAGACAACACCACAACAATGTGGTACATCAACAAGCAAGGGGGCCCTCGGTCTTCAGCCTTGTGCACTGAAGCAATGAAGTTGTGGTCTCTGGCTTACTCCCTGAACATCTCCCTGATAGCAGTTCACCTTCCAGGGAAGGACAATGTCCTGGCGGATGCCCTCAGCAGGATTTCCCAGGGTCATCACGAATGGACTCTGAATCCCCAGGTTCTGGCGTCGGTCTTTGCCAGATGGGGCACCCCTCAGATAGATCTCTTCGCAGCTCCAGACAACCACCAACTTCCTCTATTTTGTTGCAGGCCTCCAGTGTTGGGCTCAGTCCCCCTGGACGTCTTTCTGTTGGATTGGGAAGGGTCCTGTATGCTTCCCCCCCCTTTCCTCTCCTCTTCAGGGTACTAGTAAAAATCAGAACTCAGCCCTGCAAAGTGATTCTGATTGCTCCAGACTGGGCCAGACAGCCCTGGTACCCTCTTCTCCTGTCCCTGACATTCCACCCTCCCCTGAGCTTGCCCAGGACCCACGACCTGCTGACCTGTGCACAGGGGAGAGTGTGGTATCCGGACCTCAATTCCCTCCACCTCAAGGCTTGGTTCTTGAGAGCTAGAATTTGCTGATTTACACCTTTCTCTAGGTGTCTTGGACATTTAAAGGCTTCTAGGAAGCCTTCCACTAGAACCACTTACAATTCTAAGTGGAAGGGTTTTCCTTCTGGTGTTCTGAGAAACAAATTGTACCAGAATCTGCTGACTTGGCCATTTTATTGGACTATTTGGTCCATCTAAATTCCTAGGCCTCAGACCAGCTACCTTGAAGGTTCATCTGGCAGCTGTTTCTGCTTTTGTATCTGCAGGAAACCTGTTTCCTCTCCTCTCACCCTGTATTTTCCAAGTTTTTAAGGGTTACTTCACACTAACCCTCCTTTCGGGAACCAGCTCCTGCCTGGGACCTGAATGTTTGCATTGCTCAGCTAATGCAACCTCCCTTTGAGCCTCTGTCTTTGGCAGATCTCAAGTTTTTAACTTGGAAGGCGTTTTTTCTAGTGGCTATCACTTCTGCTAGACGTATAAGTGAATTACAAGCCTTGTCAGTGGAAAAAGATTTTATTTCTTTTCACAGAGATAAGGTAGTCCTCAGGACTAACAGAAAGTTTTTACCTAAAGTGGTTTCAGATTTTCATCTAAACCAATCCATCTCTCTTCCAGTATTTTTCACTGAGCATTCCTCCTCAGGGGAGAGGAGATTGCACAGTCTGGACGTCAAAAGAGCCCTAAGCTACTATTTGGAACGCACCAAGGGTCACAGGTTCGAATCCCTCCAACTCTTCCTTACCTATGGAGAAGTTGGCAAAGGGAGACCTGCCACTAAGAGGACAATTGCAAGGTGGATTGTCTCTTGTATCCAGTTCTGTTACCAAAAACTAGGTAGAGAACCTCCCTCGGACTGAGGCCCCTCCACAGGGGTACAGCTGCATCTCTAGCGGCTGCTAGAGATATTCCCATTCTGGAAATTTGTCAAGCTGCTACCTGGAAGACAGTCCACCTTTGCAAGCATTATTCCCTGGATGTCCAGTCCAGGAGAGATGCTCGTTTTGGCACAGCTGTGCTTCAGAGCCTATTCCTAAGTAGGTTTGGCCCTCCTCCATGGAGGTACTGCTGTGTAATCTGCAAGAAGTCCTAATATAGCAAGACTTCATGGTGTTTGAAGAAAAAATTACTCACCTTAGTAATTGCTTTTCTTCTCATGGAGTCTTGCTATATTAGGACAACCCTCCCTCCTACCCCTCTCAGAACTCCTACTTGGGTATGGGGTTGGCAAATTAGTGCAAGCACTGTGTCATGCCATTTTAGTCCCCCCCCCCTTTTTCTCATTTGGGTTAGGGTACTAGAAGATTCTGTTGTTGTTAAGTGGTATATGGCCCCCTTCCTGGACTTGAGTCTTTGGGGAGAGGGGGGGTCTACTAGTGCTTGTCATGGGTGATACTAATACTAATACGTAATAGTGTTATTATTATTTGATTGTTGTTGTGTTTTTGTTGTTTTACTACTGGTAGGTAGCCAATGGCTAGTGTAGAGTTTTTCCACACAGACTTGCTATGTTAGTGTAGCTTCGTAAAAGAACCTGGCAGTTTCATTTGAAACTGGCCAGATAGAGCTTTGAACAGCGCCCTTGCGCTGTGGAACTCCAGGTTTCTCTGGAGTTAACTGTTTCCTCTCCAGGGCAGTTCAAGTGCAGTGGCATACTGCAAGAAGTCCTAATATAGCAAGACTCCATGAGAAGAAAAGCAATTACTAAGGTGAGTAATTTTTTCTTACTTTCTACGCGACCTTAGACATGTCCGACACCTTCGGAGTAACCAAAAAGGAACTGTCCCTTAAAAATTGAGGAACCGGCCCAGAGAGGTTTGCAAGGAAAAGTGTACTATCCTGGTATGAAAAACAGAATCTTTAAGCCCTCTGAGAAGATCAAACCTAGGTTTCCGGCCGAGGGGAAAAGGAGACAAAGGCTAAGGCTGGAAGTCCCATTTGACCAAGATGTAATATGGTAGAAAAAGTAATCAAGGACCTAAAAGGGTTTTAGGGCTAAGACAAGGCTCAGGCTGCTAAAGGTAAGCTCAGTTTTTTTTTTTATTTGAAAATTATTACCAGGATGAAGGAACTCATCAGAAGCTGGCCGAGGACAGGGTCCTTTCTTAAGGGGGCAAAACTGGAATAGGAATTGCACAGGAAGTACATTCCCTTAATTCCGAGATGGGGGAAATCCAAAGGGAACTGAAAGAGAGAAGTACAGTAGGCCGTAATAAATTGTGGCTGTGTAGGAGGTAAAACTGTAGGAGAATGTACTACTATCCAGAAAAAACAGCCCAGAAGGCAAACTCTTGCCGAAACTCTGTCCTAGGAGGGATCAGAAAAGATAACTCAACAGCAAAGCATAGATCACCCTCTTGGAAGGAAGGGGGGGTGGGCTAGCAGAGCCTAGAGAAGGAGGGGTTACTCTCTCTAGGGAAAATCAAGCTTCCCCCTTTTTTTCTTTTGTTAAAAAGGGGGCAAAGGAGTCAAGCATGGGCAGGTGTGAATAGAGAAGCACACATAAGTAGTCCCATATGTATGTGACATATACATATGAACCCACACTTAACCCTCCCTCTACTTTTTTCCTTTTGACAGCAGCAAGTATTGCTGAAAGAAGGGCAAGAGCCAAAGAAAGAGGTTGTGCCCCCTCCCCAAAAAAGAGGACCAAGCTAGGAGTCCTGGAAGCAAAGGTGTCTTGGACATGGCTATTCCCTCAGCCTCTTGTGAGTGGAAACACTAAGAGGCGGGGCCTGTTACAGGTCTGGCAAGGCACGAGACCTGCCAGGGGCAGGCGGAGGCTCCTGTGGCCTGGGAGAAGGAAGGCGCCCCGCTAACTCCTGCCTGACCCTGTGGGGGAAAAAATGGACCCCCTCAAAATGTGAAGCAATTACCCTACGTCGTCTGCCTGATGCAGACTGCAGTTCCCACTAGTCTAGAAGCCACTCTGTTGGCGTTGTAAGATGCCCTTGACTAGTGTTTCGCCAGCTCCAGATCCTGTGTGGAAAGGCAAATGGCCTGCCTGGTTGCCCAACAGTCAGGCAAGGAAGCCAGGAGCTATCACAGCATCGCCCACAGGTACCTTGAATAGGCAGCCCAGTGTGCCTGGTATGCACCAATGCACAACATAAGGCTTGCCACTGAGAAAACTCTTCTACCCCAGTGGTCAAACTCAGCGGTGTCAGACTCAAGGGGGGCGGTCATGCCTTGGGCAACTATGCCTAGAGGGGGTATCCAGGACTTCCACACCAGAAGAGGGGTGGGTCATGGCACCTGGAGACTCCTGGGGTGCGCAATACCTGCGCCAGCAGTTCCTTGGGGCTGGAGGTGGGCAGAGGGATGGAGCCAGATGTTCTGTGATGCCTTAGAGAATGGCCAAGGCCATGGAGGTGTGACAGTAGTGTCAGAGATGTACTCCCCAAGGACAGACAGAGTTGTTCAAGCAGGAGTACATCCAGCGCAGTGGGAGAGGTGCAGCTACTCCATCATCCCCAAAAGGAAGCTCTGATTTACTGGTGCAGTCAGCATCGGAGGTGCAGTGGACATAAGTATCCTCTTCCTCAGTGGAGGAAGATGTGGATGAAGAGGAGCTGGACTCTGGGTGGTGGTGTAGGGGGTTCAGGCCGGAAGATGCCCATATCCACTGCCCTCAAATAAGTGGGGAAAAGTACTCACCATGGCCCTGAACTGTTCCCAGGTCATTGGTCCCATAGGGCTAGATAAGCCTGGGAGAGGGGCTGGAGGAAGCAAAGGAGGAGGAGGTTCATGGTGGACAAGGCCAGGTCCTCTGCCAAGGATGTGAGGGTGGACAGGTGACCTCTCACATGGAGAGAGGCTGTGCCACTCACCCACTCCAGAATGCCCAAACGTTGAGGAGTGATCGGGGTGGTGCCCTCAGTGGGGGGGGGGCCACAGGTGGGGAGGTCGGAGTCATGCAGGTCCCACAAGGTGGCCCCTTACCCCACCTACCACAGAGTCTGAAGGTTCCGGAGGGGACAGAATGCCGGAGTCAACACTATGACTACTTCCAGATCCTCCAGCCATTCTGGACACAGACTGTGGTGCCAACCTAGACCTCCTGACCTCATCGTCTCACCTGACAAGGCTCTGCCCCTCAGAGAAAGCTGGACAGTTGTCACAGAGCTGGAAACTGGGACAGAGGTGGACCTGGTACCATGAACAGCACCAGCATCCCCTCTGGCACTGCCAACAGCACCTGAACCTGAGGTGTCGCCGTCAGCGGTACCAGGACCCAACTCAGCACTGAACTCCAACTCGACACCAGGCCTGACACTGTTGTCCCCACCGGTGCTGGAATCAGCAGCAGAAACATCCCGGGTGCCGCACGTGCCACCAAGGGATGTAGGGGAAATGGCACTGTGGTTGGCACGGGGGAAGGGATTTTGTGGCTCCACAGACGCTGAAAGCCTAGAACTGAGCCCAGAAAGATCCACTGGCTGACCGGAGTCAGGAAGTCAGTTGGGATCATCCTGATCTTCGTCCTCTGAGTCGGCAGCATGAGGCGATGAGGATCATTCTGCCCCATGCCTCCAGCTTGAGCAGCACCCTCTGAATTAATGGAAGAGGAAGAAATGTGTACAGAAAGCGTCTTGTCCACTGCAGTCTTAATGCACCCTGACAGAAAACGCAGGATTCTGGATTTCTGGAGCAGAACAGAGGCAGTTTTGCATTGAGTGGGGATGCAAAAAGGTCCAAGTCTGGTGTGCTCCACTCTTTGAAGAGCGGTCGCACGACGTTTGAGTCGTGAGACCACTCATGTGGATCTGCCACCGTTCTGCTGAGGCGATCCGCTAGATCGTTCTGGACTCCAGGCAGGTAAACTGCCTGGATCAGGGCATGTTAAAGGCACCATTCCCACACTCTCAATGCTTCCCTGCACAAAGGGTAAGAGTGTGTTCCACCCTGCTTGTTGATGTAGTACATCAATGCCTTGTTGTCTGTCTGAAAAAGAATTACTTTGGGACAGGGGATGTCCTTCAGGGCTCAGACAGTGTACAGGACAGCTCTCATTTCCAGGACATTTATGAGTGGTTGAGGCTCATCCTGACTCCACAGACCCTGGGTGTGGAGATGCCGACAGTGAGCCACGTAGTTGATTAGAGATGCATCTGTGGTAATGGTGATCTATGTCTCTAGTGGGGCAAAGGGAAAGCCTTGAAGAAGGCTGGCCTCCCGAGTCCACCAGGTGATGACCTCCTTAGGGGTTCTGTCACCTTGATGTGAAAGGGCTGTGGATGTGTCGTCAGGGACCACTGAGTGGTTCTCATGTGAAGGTGAGCCAGAGGCACAGTGAACACCGAAGACGCCATGAGACCCAGCATCCGCTGCATCAAGAGAGCTCGAACTGAGTTGTTTTCCTTGATGAAGTGAGCCATCTGGAGGATATAATTTCTTCTGTCCTCCGGAAGGAAGGCCCTTGCTCTGGAGGTGTCCAGGAGAGCTCCTATGAAGAGGAGTTGTTGGGAGGGCTGCAGCTGCGATTTTTCCAGATTCAACAGGACTCCCATGGATGTGAGAAATTTGGAAACCGTGGCCACCGCTTCCTGCATCCCTTGTCAGGAGGAGCTTGCTAGGAGCCAGTCGTCTAGATACAGGAATACTTGAATTCTAAGTTTCCTGAGATGCGCTGCGAATACTGCAAAGCACTTTGTAAAGACTCGAGGTGCAAAGGACAACCCAAAGGGCAGGACTCTGAATTGGTAGTGCTGACCCAGAGACACAAATCTGAGATACTTGTGGTGGCTTGGGTGCACAGGAACATGTTGGCAAGAGTCCTGCATGTCCAGGAAGGCCAGCCAATCATTTTGATGAATCAGAGGTAGAATCGTACCAAGCGATATCATCTAGAATTTCTCTTTGAAGAGGAATTTGTTTAACTTCCTTAGGTCTAGAATAGGGCACATACCGCCTGTTTTCTTTGGAACTAGGAAGTAATGTGAGTAGAAACTGATTCTACTGCCCTGCTGTTCAGAAGGCCCTGAATCTTGGAAGCGAGGAGGTCTGACTGAGTGAAAGACAGTCTGGGCTATCGTTTGGGTCGATGGTCCAGAGGGGTATCTGAAAAATTCAGAGAGTAACCCTTGCAAATTATCCTGAGGACCTATTTGTCCAATGTGACTGACTTCCACTGGTTGTAAAACTGAGTCAGAGGCCCCCTCGGACAGTTGAGGTGGGACCTTGGCCGGATCTTCAGAGGGTGGCACTAGGCGCCTTCGGGCCCTGTGCCTTTTGCTGCGTTTTCTTTTGTGGCTGGGGGGCTTGGTTCTTGTGAACCCCCCCTGCCTTTACCACAAAAGGACTGACGGTTATGGAACTGCTGGCAGTTTCTGCCCTGTTGAGGGGCAGCAGGAGCCGGTCTGGCCATCTTAATAGCAGTCCTAGTTTTCTGCATGGCCTCCAGTACTTGCTCCACTTGTGGGCCAAACAGGTAAACTCCATCAAATGGAAAATTCATGACTCTCTGTTGAGCATCATTTGTGGACCCCAAAGTCCGTAACCATGAGTGACGCTGGGTGCATACCCCAGCTGCTGCTGCCCTCGAGGCAGTGTTAAAGGCATCCATAGCAGCCTTAAGTTGTTGATTATTGGACTCAATGCCTCTAGCAATAGCGTGGAATAGCTCTGAACTAATGTCCGACACCGGAAGAGCCTCCACAGTGGCTTTTAGCGAGTGCCAGAGGGTATACTCATATTGTGAGAAATAGTCCTGGTAGCTAGCAATACGCATTCCTAGGGTAGCAGTGGTGAACACTCTCTTCCCTAAAGTGTCAATCTTAAGGGATTCTTTATTTATTGGACAAGCCATAGACTCCTGAGGGAGAACGGCTTTGTCATTTTCTGCCAAGACCACTATGGTGTCTGCAAAGGCTTGAGAGGCCAGGATTGGTCTATCATTAGGGGGCACGTATTTCCTGTCTATGGACTTAGCCACAGAAGGAATAAGCACTGGACTGTCCCACACCATTTTTGAAAGTGTCTTGGAAGAGGGCTGTACTGGAGGTGTCAGCTCCACAGGGATTTCCAGGACATGCAGATATTGAAGGCGCAACAGCTTCCCAAGATCAACCTCAAAAGTCTGGAGAGAGAGAGAGGGTGGAATTCATATTCTTCAGGAGAGACTTAAAGGATAGGTCCTCGACTAAAGGCTCTGCTGAAGTAGAGGGCTTACTTTACACTCCAAAGGATGATTCTTCATTGAAGTCATCTCCTAATCGCAGATCAGGTTCAGGCTCAACATTATCGCCTACTAGCCCAGGAGGGATAGTATATAAAGGAAAGGGAGGAAAGAGAGCAGGAGGAGGTGCTCCTCGAATCGGAGTTGAAAATCCCGGCACCTGTGGAGATACCAAAACCAGAGTCGAAGGCAGCGCCGCAACTGACGCCAGGTGAGTGCCTGGAGACTCCAACCCTGGGGCATCCAAGGCTGAAGATCTGAAAACAAGAGTAGGACAAGGTAGTACCTGTGCTGGCCCCTGTGCCGCAGCCATGTGAGGGGGAAAAGCACAACAGCTTGGTGTCGACGGCACTGAAGAAGGTGCCGCGCAACTAGGCAGACCCAACTGCCCCGCCCATGGATCTGAAGGCCCTAGGGTTGGCTCCGCAGACACGGGAAGTCGGGACAACCGCTGAACCCACTGAACCATAAGAGTGGCCCAATGATGAAACTGCTCACCGGAGAACGCCCCAAGGGGCAGAGAAGGACTCCAGAGTCGAAGATGATGGCCACCAGGAACTGAGGTCACAGACTACCCTGACTGAGTCAGGGCTGGCCTCCTGTCCCCTGCTACAGACGATCTTTGTGAAGATGTACCAGAGGGTAACCTCGAGCGGTACTGCCTCTTCTTCGACTGGTGGGACGAAGAACAACTCAAGGCCGAGTGGTGCTGGGTCCCCAACGAAGATCAGGAATGGGCCGACTTCTTTTTGTGCTTTCGGGAGGACCGCCCTTCTTTCCGAGCATTGGACTGCCCGTAGTCAGGCCCCCCTTCCCGTAGAGGGTGGTGGACTGGACCGGACCCAGCCCTGCTCTTGAAACCGCTTTCATGCGAAGTCTCCCCACTGTCACTGGCCCTGTTCATGGTCGATTCCGTCAAAGGCAGGCTGAAGACTTCTCTGTTCTTCGTTGCAATGAAAGAAAAACTTTAAAATAAATAAAAATATACCAAGACTAAACAAATACTGAATGACTATGCTGCTGTCATATAGATGTGAAGATTTGACTCCCGGCATGCGTGCATCGTCGTCACTGGAGCACACTCCACGGCGGGAAAAAAGGAACTGAGGCGGTTGGAAGGTTGATGTCGAGGTAGCCTATCTGTTGTGGTCCTACCTCGGTGCCCGCCCACCTGAAGATTTTTGGCTCCTGCTCGGTCCTAGCGCCGCCGGTGTAGTCCCACCAGTGTGAATGAGTGGCAGAGAATTTATGTGCAGGAAGATCATGAGCTACATACAGTACGAGCAGCCTTTCATAGGCTATTCTGATGTTTTATCATATGGGCCTGGTAATTTGCAGTCCTTCGGTATAAGGATACAGAGGCATAAGTATGATTGCTCATAATATCCAGCATCCTAGATTCTTTATCAGGAGGCAAAGTACTCATGCATCTAGGAGCTTAAGAGCAATCATGAGCAGCCATATGATTACAGTCAGTTTTAGGCTGGAAAACAGTAAAGCTTAGCAGATGGAGCGGGGTACTGCTCATCAGCCTTCCTCTGAACTGTAGGCAGGGTATTAGGTCTATGCAATGCAGCAATAGTAACATCCTTTAATGCAAGATACACAAGAGAAATGAGAACGGAAGGTGTGCAAGGGGCCTCCAAAAATTCCATAAGATTCCTTTTAGTGGAATCTTCCTTCTGAGCAGCAAAGCCCATGGCAGACTGCAAATCTGCTGCAGCAATGCCTTGAAAAGAGGGATCTTCAGGAGGAGATATGGATGGGTAAACCACAGAGTCCTCAGTGCAAGATGAGAATGGAGCTGGACAGTAAAGTCTCTTCTTCAACCTGCCCCTTCCCCTTACAGTCCTCCTCTAAATCTCCCTCAATATCCATGAGGTCAGCATTATATTTAACCTCGTTTTCACCATGGACAGCTATGGGAGCCACAGAAGGAGTCGGAGATGCAAGTAGTTGCTGAGGAAGAACAACTGGTGGTGTGCTTGAAGAAACCACTGATGAAGACCCTAGTACGGAGGAACTGTCGATGGTACAGACAGTAGCAAGAGTCACAGCATGTCAGAAAATGACAGCAGCACAGTCTGGGAGTCGAAGGCACCCTGAAAAGGGTCCAGGACTACCTGCATCAAAGGGCTGGAGCCCCCACGATGGTGGTGGCATACTGTCCATAGTAAGTTTGGCAGCACCTGAGCCAAGCCCTGACCTCAGTGTCTCAATGACGGTAGGCTGGGGCTTTTGCGACATCGCTGGAGTGGGCATTGACAAGGATGTACCCGATTTAAACAGCGACCTGGACCACGCTGAAAAAGACGACGCGTCCTTATATTTATGGCCTGACAAAGAAGAGGCTCATGATGACAACAATTCTTTATCTTTGTCTTTCAACTTCAATGGCCGTTTTTCGGTCAATGGTGAGGAAGAAACAGAACCTGGAACCAACAGCCTCTTCCATGGCTTCCAATTCTTTCTGTGCAAGAAAGTTTAATTTCCATTTCATTTTTTTAATGCTTGTAAGATAATGAGCATAACTGTCCATTTTCATTAGCGACAAGATCATAAAATACAATTACAATAAAGTACAGTACAAAACAATACAAACGTAGTAAAGAATAATTAAAACATTATTGAAAACGAGCAAATACTCTATTGAAGAAGCCACTGTTTTAAAACAGACTTTAAACAATGTAATGGTAGAACAGCTGACAAGTTCTTTTGGCAACGAATTATAAAATTGGGATGCCCTATATAAGACTGATCTTTGAGAAGATTTTTTTTTTCCTTTTAAATGGGATGGTATAAAACCTTGTATGACTAGATCTCAAACCCTCACAATTATAGATCATACAAAACATTTCTGAGATAAATTCAGGAAAAAGATTGAAAACGTCCTTATGCAACATCACACCAAAACATTGTTTACACTGGTCTTCAAGTTCTGCAAGGCCTTCTGATGGAGTTGCCTTGTAGCCTGGTTGAAACTCTGGCAATTCTCACAGGCCCTCATGCTGTAAGGGAGGCCCAAAAGCACAAACAGTGTGAGTGTCGACTTTTGCAGATCTTGCAGTTGCAGGTACAATAACGGAACAAAGGCTCTTTGCCCTATGGTGGTACAGATGACAATGGAGTTAAAGAAAATAAACTAATGGCTATTGCAACGTTGTTTCTCTTCAGCAGGTCCTACAAGGTTAACTTACGGCGGGAGAAAGAAGTGAAGAGTCTTGGGGCCACGCACATTATATGTGCATCGACGCTGCATGTCACTGTGGGTGCCCATGGCTATCAAAAAGTTTCTGAGTGGCCCTGATGCTGACGACTTACAGTTCCAAAGATGTGGCCTGATGGAGGAGATATCCTAGATGAAGATTAAAGTTTTCTGCTAGATCTTTGAGTATGTAGGATTTCACCCCAATGTACAATTAGTAAAACTAATATGTAGAATAATGACAAAAACAAACAAAAAAAAAAAACACCTTTTGGATTCACATCTACTAAAGTTTATTTGTTCATTTTTATAGAGTGAAAGAAAATACCACCCTTCCCTGGTATAGTGAAGTCACATCATAAAACACTGGACATACTGGTTTATCTATCATAAAAGAAAAATATTTTGGACATATAAGGAGTGGAGCATTCATTTCTTCCCCTTATCGCATTTTGTAGTAAGTAACCAACAGAAGGATCCTGAAACTCACTTTTATTCTGTTTCCCTCTCTAGTTTTTAGGCATACACAGTGATTGCCTCTACTGCACCCTCCTAATTTCATCAAAATTTAAATGAAGGTATTTAAGTCTGGTGTGAAAAGCTGCTTGACTCCATTGCAAAGGTCATGACTTGAATCATGTAAGACACCCTGGAATCTTATGTTTTGGTGCCTAAACCTGCTGTAATTACATTGTATCAGTCAGTGCTGTTGCTGTCTTCTGCAGTCCCTGTGTTCTTGTCTTATGTTGGCCATGAAACTTTCCAAGGTATGGTAAGTGCCCTGCTGTTTTTTTAAAGTGTATTTAAGTTAGAAAAAAATATTTTTAGAGACTACAGGGACTTCACAAGACACGTAAACACTGAATGGGAGTATAACTTATGCTGGCTTGTGCATGTATGCATCATCCATTCATGATGCCATGCATGAGTGGGGTCATGACATTTGGAATGGAGACAAACAAGTTTTCATACCAGGGCAAAACAGAGTGAAGCAGCCTCATCTATATTTAAATCAGGATGACATTAGGGGATGCAAGAGAGGGAAAGTACAGTTACGTAAGAACTTACTGTAACAGTAAATCTTCAAGAACAGCTCTTGCAGCAGGTAACACCATTAGGACTGAAGCCGGCAGGCATCAGGACCCCACGGAAATCTTCTAGCTAGCAGTCTTCAGTGGGGACCGCCTCCGACGTCGGTCCCGCCACCGACGTCAGACGTAGTACATAAGGAGGCGGTACCGCCAGATTCCCCAGTTCTCCCGCCGGAGACTCTCGGCCGCAGGATGACATCAGAAGGGGAGACCGAGGATCCGCCATCAGAAGAAAAAAAAGCTAAAGCTCCTGCCAAGGCCTGGTAGGCCGTACCTCCTCCAAGGGGGAATGGTGGGCGGGAAGGTACCTGCTGCAAGAGCTGTTCTCGAAGATCTACTGTTACGGTAATTTCTTACGTAACTGTACTATCTTTACTTCGAGATACAGCTCTTGCAGCAGGTAACACCATTAGGACTGATTCCCAAGCAATAGCACCTGAAAGCATTCTGGGAGGAGGAAATTAGGAGAGATCTTGAACAAGTCCTGACTCTAGGACAGGAGACCCTGTAGAACGGCTAGGCCAAAACCGGCTCTCCGCCATGATGCAATATCCAGGCTATAGTGCCTAATAAATGTGTGCACTGAGCTCCAAGTAGCTGCAGCACAAATGGCGAGAGTGGAGGCGTTGTGCAGTTCTGCAAAGGTAGCCACCCCTTGTCGAGTGGCCCTGGACTGTACCGGGAGGGCTTATGTCTGTTGTTGTAGCAAAATGAAATACACTGGACAAGCCAGCGAGAAAGGGTCTGCTTTGAGACTGGTTGGCCCAGCATCCTCTCAGCGAAGGAAACGAATAGTTGCTCCGACTTGCGAAGCTGTTTAGTTCTATTCAGGTAGAACCTTAAGGAGCGGTGAACATCCAGGGTGTGAAGCAACGCCTCTCCTCTATTAGAGTACTTGGGGAAATACACAGGCAAATCGATTTCCTGGTTGAGAGTGAGGGCAGAGACCACCTTAGGCAGGAATTTAGGATTCGTCCTTAGAGGCACTCTGTCCTGGTGAAAAATTAAATAAGGCTCCTTGTACACGAGAGCGTGAAGCTCGGAAACTCTCCTTGCTGACGTGACAGCAACTAAAAATAACGTTTTCCACGACAGAAAACGCAGCTTACAATCCGCGGCAGGTTCAAAGGGGGTAAGCGTGAGTTGTTCCAGGACAAAGAGTAGGTCCCAAGGAGGAACGAGATCCTTGATGGGTGGCCTAAGGTGTAACACCCCTCTCAGGAAGTCTCGAGAGGCGTCAAGCTGTGCCACTGTGCGCTGTCCCACGGTAAGGTATGCAGAGATGCACTTTAATGGAGGAGTAGGCGAGACCCGAATGGAATAGGGAAAGAAGGTATTCCAGCACCCCTTTCACCGGGCATTCTAAAGGGGAAAGGCCGCGTGCCTGCGACCATAAGCAAAAACGGCGCCATTTCATGGCGTATGTCGTATGCATTGCCGGCTTTCTGGCTGCGGAAAGGACTTCCGCCACCTCTTGTTAGACCCCGTATCGCATAATGGCTATGTCTCTAGGAGCCATGCATGCAGGTTCAGTGAGCGTAAGTCCGGGTGGACTAGTGAACCCTCCTCCTGAGACAATAGGTGGGAACTGAAAGGCAACGGAACTGGAGGTTCCCGGGACAACTGCATCAGCATGGGGAACCAGATCTGCCTGGGCCAGAAAGGCGCTACCAGGATCATTGTTGCATGCTCCCTGCGCAGTTTGAGAAGAACTCTCTGGATTAATGGGAAGGGAGGGAAAGCGTAGAGGAATCTGTCCACCCAGGAGAGGGACAATGCGTCTTGCCAGAAAACACCAGGCCCTGGATCTAGCGAGCAAAAATTGGGCAGTTTTGCGTTGGATGGGGAAGCGAATAAGTCCAACTCTGGAGTGCCCCATCGAAGAAACAGATCCTCTGCTACCTCCTGAAGAAGTTCCCACTCGTGGACTCTGGCCTGGGAACGACTCAGGCCATCTGCGATTGTGTTGTCCACTCCGGGAACGTGAACTGCAGTCAGGCTCGCGCCGTGTCGGATTACCCAATCCCACACCCTCATAGCTTTCCTGCAGAGGGGGTAAGAGTGTGCGCCTCCTTGTTTGTTGAGGTAGTACATCACCGCTGTGTTGTCTGTCTAAAGCAGAAGGATACTCGAGGGTATTTCTGACTGAAAGGCCTGCAGGGCATAAAGGACCACCCTCATCTCCAGCACGTTGATGTGGAGGTGAGCTTCCTGAGGGGTCCATGTTCCCTGGGACCTCACCCCGTTCAGGTGCGCTCCCCATCCCAGCCCTGAGGCATCTGTGGAGAGGATTGCCTTCGGGGATAGCGCGGTAAACGGGACACCCGCAGAAAGTGTCCCTGGGTCTAGCCACCATTGCCAGTCTCGAATCACGGCATTCGTGATTCTGACCAGGTGCTGCATGTGGTCCCACTGCACCTTGAGCATCCACCGAGTTACCCGCATGTGGAGCCTTGCCAAAGGGACGGTTGGAATGGCCGCAGCCATGTGTCCGAGCAAGCGAAGGACCAACCTGGCGGGGACGGTCTTTTTCGCAGAAAGATCCCTGATGAGGGATCTGATGTGTTCCGCTCTTTCGTCGGGAAGAAAGGCTTTCCCTTGGACGGTGTCCAGAACTGCGCCTATGAACTGCAGCTTCTGGGATGGTACTAGGAGAGACTTCTCGTAGTTGATAAGAATGCCCAGAGACTGGAACAGGTCCTGGGTGCTCTGAATAGCCATCAACAGTGCCTCTTTGGAGGCGGCCATGAGAAGCCAGTCGTCCAGGTACGGGAACATGTAGTGGCCCTGTCTCCTTAGAGACGCTGCCACGACTGCCATACACTTGGTAAAGACCCTGGGGGCCGAAGACAGTCCGAACGGAAGGGCCCGGAACTGAAAGTGGTGGCTGAGAAACTCGAAGCGCAGGAACCTACTGTGCGCTTGAGCTACTGGGATGTGCAGGTAGGCGTCCTGCATGTCCAGGGACGCTAAGAAGACGTCCTTTTTCAGCATGGGAATGAGTCCTTGGAGGGTCACCATGCGAAAACGTTTGTAGGTGACCAACATGTTGAGGTCGCTGAGGTCCAGGATTGGACAGAGGTCCCCTGTTTTCCTTCGGAACCAGAAAGAAGTGGGAATAGTATCCGGATCCTATCTGGCTCTCTGGGACATACTCCACCACTCCCTTTTGCAGGAGCGTGAGTACCTCTTGCCTGATGAGTGATCTGTGCTGACCCGAGTAACGGGAGAGCAGACGAGGCCTTGTAGGTGGCTTGTCCACGAATTCTATAAAGTGGCCTCTTTCGACCAACTGAAGGACCCACCTGTCGGTGGTTATGGACTGCCACCCTGGCAGGTGGTCCGCAATGTGGCCCCCGACCTTGGTGTCCCATTGATCCTGAGGGGCGGGGGCCGGGAAGGAGTCATGCTGTGGTGGCTGAGGGTCCAGCAGGCTGGGCCGACTTAGCTGGTCGTTGACTTCGGCCCGCTGACGACTTCCCCTGGGCTCTGCGGGAGAAGGAGCCCCTCTGTTGAGGACCAGCGTGGGACTGCTGTCTCTGCATCCGGCCTCGAAAACGGCTTTGGTTCCTATGAAAGGAACTAAGCTTGGGTCTGTACATGGCCTGGACAGACCGTACTGCCTTCCTGGCCTCTTGAAGTTTGGTGAGGACCTTCTCCAAGGACTCACCAAAAAGAACTTCTCCATAAAATGAGGCGTCCAGGATGTTCTTCTGGACGTCCGGGGTGAATCCGGAAACACGGAGCCATGAGTGTCTCCGGAGGCATACGCCTAAAGCTGCCGTTCTGGCCGAGGAGTCCGCGGAATCATACGTGGCTCGCAGCACCTGGGTTCCCACATCCGAACCCGTATGAAGGAGCTGTAGCAACTCCTCCTTCTGCTCACCTTCTGGCATCTTTTCCGCCAGATCCAGTCCCTGTTCCCACAAGGCGTTCTGAAACTGTACCATGTGGGTCAAGTAGTTGAGGGATCTGATGGCGCAGGTAGCGGATGCATACGTGCGCCTGCCCATAGCGTCCAGCTGTTTGGACTCTGGGTCCGGTGGCAGGGTGCTCAAATGTTGCGGCCTCGGGGACTGGTTATGAGAGGCTGTAATGACCAGAGAATCAGCCAGAGGATGTGATGCCAAGTACTGGTCCTCCCCAGGGGCCTTGTACAGGCGGTCAGCTTTCTTTGGCATTGCCGGAAGCAAGTGTGGACATTTCCATGCTGCCTTGGTGACGTCCACGAATGTGTCCACCAAGGGTGGCACCACCACAGGCTTTGGATCTTTTTGGCGAAGGTATCTGGCAAGGCGTAATCTCTCAGGGTCTAATTCCTCTGCGTCTCAGCCCATGTTCTCTTGGATATGCCTCATAATCTCGGAGAACGATGGGTCATCCGGAGGAGATCTTGGAAGCTCATGTGGGTCCGGAGAAGGGACGTTGATCGGAGGGGATCTGGATCCGTTCGAGAAGTCCGATCCAGTCTCCTCCGTCCAAGGCGAACGGCGGTGTCTTCTGGGTCTCTTGGGGCTGGGTGACCCTGAAGAAGATCTGGACGGAGGTCTCCTATTTCGTGATCTACCCCTAGGAGGGTCTGTAGGCTCCTGGGGGGAGGGTACTCGGCCCACATCCCTGGGTGAAGTAGGGGGCGCGGGGGCCGGCGGAGTAGCAGGAGGTGGTGTGGGAACCACATCCCTTTTTATGGTGTCCCACCAGTAAGTAAACAACTCCTTGACCTCGGATATGCTGAGGCCCAACAGACGGACCGGGCGCCAATGGCGGGTCGCTCGGGTTCGGCGCCGGCTCCCAGGGCCTCAGGTTCAGGCGTAGGGTTCCCTGGGGGTATGACAGACCGGTTCGCCCGCCTGGTCCTCGGCTGGGTCAGCTCCTCCTCCGTGATCGCCTCTTGACCGACGTCGGTGGGAGGCGAGGGGGTCCTCTTCTCGGTAGGTGCGGACGTCGGTCCCCCGGCCGGCGTCCGTGGAGGCGAAGGCCTGACCGGCGACGGGCATCTGGCGGTCGTCGGTGCTCGGGACCGATGGTGTTTGGCCGATGTCGGATGGGCCGCGTCGGGTCCGACGATCTCTTAAGAGATGTCAGTTCTTTGGTCTTCCGCTGGGGAGGAGGCGGCAAAGAGACTGACCTGGCGTCGGGATCCGAATGGCGGGAACCGGACTTGTGATGGTGGTGACGGTCCCCTGACCTTGACAGGGCCTTGGTGGTTGAAGACGAAGAAGGTCTGGAGGTCTTGGCCTGAGAAAGAGAGGAGGAACCCAAGGAGGTCTTCACTGCTGCAGGGGGAGGCTGAGAGGGGGCCCGGGAGGGGGAGCGGTCGGACCGTGAGCCGGAGCTACGGGAGTCAGAGGCCCTAGATGGGGACCTGGATCTCACTCTCTCCCTATGCTTCTCAAGGTGTCTCCGGGCCTTGTCGGAAGATTCCCCCTTGGAGGCTGCGTCCATGGCTTTAATGTTCTCCTCGAGCAGGAAAGCCTGAAGGGCCTTCTGGCGACGGATCCGGGGTCCGGCTGTTGAACCCCTGACAGAAGGAACAGGCCCGGGTGTCGTGGTCTGGGCCTAGGCACTGGACACAGGCCGAATGCGGGTCTTTGAATGGGATTTGCTTCCCACAGGTGCACTTCGAAGGATGGCCTTCAACGGAGGTTGGAGAGGACATCAGATAAAAACTGAGCAGAAAAAACAAACTTTTTCCCCCGAAGGAAGAACTTAACCAGGCGTCGCGCGCTAGAAACGAACCAAAGGGTCGAGACATGCAAGTCGACGGCGAGAAAGAACTGGGGAATCTGGCAGGACCGCCTCCTTATGTACTACGTCTGACGTCGGGGGCCGGACCGACGTCGGAGGTGGTCCCCACTGAAGACTGCTAGCTAGAAGATTTCCGTGGGGTTCTGACGCCTGCCGGCTTCAGTCCTAATGGTGTTACCTGCTGCAAGAGCTGTATCTCGAAGTAAGATTCATTGTTCATGTCTACAAACTACACAGGTATACAGAAAACAGGCTGAGAGGATTTTGCCTTTGAAAAAAAACTAATCATTACAGATATTTTATCAGTCCTTTTAGGCTGAATGCTCTTTGCACACAGGTTGTGTAAATTCTAGCAAAATATCCGCTTCTCCTCCATCTTGCTTAGTCAAAGGCTGGATTGTTCTCAAGCTTCAAAACCAGGGCTTTTAACTTTGGATCCAAGGCCCAGTTTACCTGGCTTCCGACAACGATGCCCTGTAACAAAACAAAAAGGACAGTGTATTGAATTAAAATGCAATACTTTTAGAATAATGTATCGATTTTGCAGTACTGTATTAAAATCAAACCTGCTGAACCAATTGAAACGTTATTTCATTGCGTGGTCACAACTCACAGTTTGAAATAAAGCAAGTTAAAAACATCCTGCTAAAATTATATATCTTGCCACTTTTTCTATTTGTTAATCAACTCTGTCCCCTTACTACGATGTAGGACCTTTGCCTCCTGTGGCCCTCAATCCCCAGATAAGTCACCTACTGACTATATATCCCTTTGGTTTTCCCTCCACAGTAGGGTCTGCCAACTGTGACTCCCTAGCAGACGGTGGTAGGACACCCATCAATGGTGACCAAGCAGGGGTCCATGGGGGCTACTGGAGGGTGCTAGGGAAGTCAAATGATGGGAAGGTACTGTGTTGTTCTACCTGAGGTGCCAGATGGTAGATATGGTTATAAAGGCCTGCATCCTGAAGTGCATCTCCCCACTCCCCCAGGACAAGTGTCACGGCAGATGTTAACTGGAGCACCTTTGCTGCTTACAGGGGGCATGCTTCAGACAGCTAGTGTTGGAACCCACTTGGGAGGCAGCAGTCAGACCTCGTACTCTCAAATGGGGACAGTGAGAGGATCTCAGATCTAGAAGTGGGTAGCCATCTGGGAACACGTGACCACCAAACAGTGTGGTTCACGATAAACTCAGCTGCAGAGTCAAGCCATACAAAAGTGAGGGTACTGGACTTAAGGAAGGCTGACTGTCAAAATGGGAGTGTCTCTTAGAAAAGCACTAGCAAACAGGCAAGAAGGAAGGGTGGAGCAACAATGGGGAAACATCAAAACTGCCATCACAGAGGCAACAAGCCTTTAAGTGAAGCAAATAAACAAATCAAAACAAAAGAAAAAGCCACTATGGTTCTCAAAAGAGGTGGCGGGGAAGGTTAGGGAGAAAAAGACAGCATTTAGGAAGTATAAGGAAACACAGAAGGAGCAAGACAAAGAACTGTACCAGTTAAGGCAAAAGGAAGCAGGGAAGGCAGTCAGAATAGCAAAGGCCCAAACTGAGGAAAAGATAGCCAACTTGGTTAAGAAGAGGGATAGAGCCGTCCCAGTGGCACTGAGGGTTACGCCACACCGGCAACCCGGGTTCGGAAGCGAACTCAGGCGCTGGGGGTCGGCAGGGGCAGGAGAGGACTGAGCGTCCGGAGGACTGCTCTCCTCTCCTGGGGGAGGGCTGTGAGACTGTCCGGCATCCTGGTGGCCCCCAATGGAGATCGGAGGTATTACAGGACGGCAGACTAAATAGGAGGGGTGAGTGTGGCAGACACTGGCAGGATTGCCGTACACCATGGCGTCACTGCACGCCATGCTCACGGGAGGAATGAGAAGCACTACCAAGAAAATCCCCCCACCGATCAGCAGAGATGAAGAGGGCTCCAGGGGCTTGGCCCACATCCCGCCGGCCCAAGCGCACCAGGAAACTCACCAGGTGCCAACCCAGCTACCAGGTAGGCCCCTTGAGTCTGCAAGGCTGCCAAGGACAGACAAGCCCTCCCCCGGGGGTACCCAGTTGCCAGGGGACTGGGCCTCACTGGGGTGGCTGGGTGGGGAGTGTACTGACAGTGGGGGGTTCAGGCAGGGAGTGAGAGGCCACCGCCGAGCGTGCTCCTCCGAAGGATCCTTGGCGGCTCTGGATTCCATTGCTCCAGTCCGTGTTTGCCCTCTCTCCTTTCACCCCAGGTCCCCTTGGTTTGATGGGACTTTGAGGGAGATGCAGAGACTAGGGCGAAGGTTAGAGCATTGCTGGCGAAAGTCTGCCCTTGATGCTGACCACCTTAGATTGATGGACCATTATTTAGTCTATCAATCTGCAATCACCCGTAAGAAGGCAGAATTCCTGTCCGGGGAGATTGCAACTGCTCAGAATCGACCAGCTCAGCTATTTCAAACTGTGGACAGACTGTGCAACCCAGCCTGTCTACAAGTTCGGAAAGCTTTTTCGCAATTAGAGTGCGATGAGCTTGCTCGATTCTTTGCAAATAAGGTGGCTGACATCAGGGCAGTACTTTAGCCAGCACACTCTATGGGGATTGTTTGTGATCAGTATGGGGTCATTGTACCTCAGTTTTCCTGAAGTACCTTAAGTCGACCGGAGTTAATGGATATCATGAGGATTATCCAGAGTGTGTGCCCTACGTGCTGTAGTTTGGGCCCTGGACCGACTTCCTTAATTTTGGGTTGTACTGACATTATCGGTCCGGCCCTTGTGCGGATAATCTGGTGCTCCTTGGAATCTGGAGAGTTTCCTAGCTCCCTGAAAGAGACAGCGGTGACACCACTCTTGAAGAAAGCCACCTTGGACCCAGACTGCAACGCAAACTACAGACCTATCTCTAACCTTCCCTTTGTAGGGCAGGTGATTGAGAAAGTAGTGGCAGCACAACTGGAAGACCATTTGACCATCTATGACATCTATGAACTGCTCCAGTCCGGTTTTCGTAAGAGACATAGCACCGAGACAGCGCTGGTTCGGGTGCTTAACGATCTCCTGATGGCGAGGGATCGGAAGAACCGTACTATCTTGGTTCTTCTGGATCTCTCTTCAGCTTTTGACACCGTGGACCACACAGTGTTGATAGGACGCCTGAGGCATATCTGTGGAATTTTGGGGACAGTCCTCAGGTGGTTTACATCGTTCCTCACTGGTAGGACACAAAGAGTTGTGTCTGTTTTTTTTTTTCTTCAGGCCCAATTGCTTTGTCTTGTGGGGTGCCTCAGGGTTCAGTGCTGTCACCCATGTTGTTCACAGTGTATATGCTACCCTTCAGAGACACTGTAAGAAGGTATGGGCTGAGGTTTCACTGTTATGCAGATGATACCCAGCTCTACCTTTCTCTTGCACCCGACCAGGATGGAGCTCTCTCAGTTTTTAACAACTGTCTGAAAGAAATCCAGGAGTGGATGGATTCCAGTTGGCTGAAGTTGAACTCAGAAAAGACTGAGGTATTGGTTGTGGACCCGGGTCGTCAGATAGGGGGATCGGGTGTTGGGGCGCCCTCTGGAATTTTTCTTGGCGGCGTCCTACTCCCGACCTCTGAACGGGTGCGTAACCTGGGAGCAGTTTTTGATTACGGACTGACCCTATATTCTCAGGTGTCGGCTGGTGTCAAAACCTCCTTTTATCATCTTAGGAATAGCGCCAGGATTAAGCATCTGGTTCTGTCTGACGACCTTCCTACCTTGGTACACGCTTTGTGTCCTCGCACTTGGATTACTGCAACTCCCTTTATCTAGGGCTTTCTGGGGTTGAAATTTGTCACCTGCAGCTGGTGCAGAACGCGGCAGCCTGGCTTTTGACAGGGTCTACTTAATCCTGCCATATTACTCCGGTGCTGCGCGAACTGCACTGGCTGCCAATTCAGTGGTGGATCACCTTTAAAATTGGTTTACTGACTTTTAAAGCCCTACATGGACTGGGCCCGGACTATCTGAAAGAGCTTCTGGTTCTCCATTGCCATGGTCAATCACTCCGCTCAGCCGACGAGGGGTTGTTAGAGACTCCAAGGGTGAATTTGAAGTCATCTGGTTCAAGAGCTTTTGCTTACGCAGCTCCCACCCTTTAGGATTCTCTACCCTGTCTGTTATGGGAGTGTGCAACTGTGGAGAAATTAAAGCACGGCTTAAAAACATATCTGTGGCAAAAAGCTTTTTCAGTCAACTAAAGTGTGTAACTGTTTTAACTGTTTTAATTGTTTGTGTGATTTTAACTGTATTGATTTGTTATTTGATGTTGTATGATCTATTTTATTGTTAGGTGCCTTGGCAATGGAAAGGTGCCATATAAATAAATTTATTATTATTACTATTATTAAGGATGCCCTGACCAAGATGGGTGTATAAAATAGATTACAAATAAAAACAAAACAGTGGGATTAAACCTTTTATAGGTACATTACGGAGCGTATAAAAACAAAGCGAGAATAGTGAGGATGAAAAGAATGGACGGTGGGTGGGCAGAGAGGGACAGTGGAAAAGCAAGGATACTGAACGAATATTTCTGCTCAGTATTCACAAAAGAGGAGGAGGGGGAGGTACCTAATCCAATTAACAGAAGCACTCTGGATGGGGGCAATCCCAGTCCTTTCACAGAAGAAAGGGTTCTGACAGAACTCCTAAAACTGAAGGTGGACAAAGCAATGGGGCCTGACAGGATTCACCCCAGAATTCTAAAAGAATTAAGGGGAGAACTAGTGACACCACTGACTACCCTTTTTAACAAATCATGGGAGGATGGTGTGGTACCTGAGGACTGGAGGAGGGCGGATGTGATTACCCTTCACAAAAGTGGGAGCAAGACAGGCAAGAAACTACAGACCTGTCAGTTTGACCTCTGTGGTATGGAAAATGATGGAATTACTTCTGAAGGAAAGAACTGTTGAGTACCTAGAGGCATGTGGGGCACAGAACACAAGGCAGCATAGATTCACAGTGGGAAGGTCATGTCAGACGCATCTAATGGATTTCTTTGACTGGGTGACCAAAGTAGTAGACCAGGGAGGGGCTGTGGACATAGCCTACCTAGACTTTAGCAAGGCGTTTGACACAGTCCCACACAAAAAATTAATAAACAAATTAGCCAGCCTGGGAGTGGGTCCCAGGGTGGTAGCCTGGGTAAAACATTGACTGGACAACAGGACATAGAAGGTAACAGTAAACGGAGTCCACTCTGAAGAAAGGGGGGTTACTAGTGGGGTACTGCAGGATTCGGTACTGGGTCCAGTCCTTTTTAATGTGTTTATAAGTGACATTGCAGAGGGACTGGAAGGAAAAGTATGCCTCTTTGCAGATGACACAAAGATCTGCAACAGAGTTGATACACAAGGAGGCATGGAAAGGATGAGAAGGGACTTGGCAAGGTTGGAGGAATGGTCAGAAGTATGGCAGCTTGGATTCAATGCAAAGAAGTGTAAAATAATGCACCTGGGAAACAAAAACCAAGGGGAAGAGTACACGGGTGGGGTGGGGGTGGTAAGAACAACAAAAATGGAAAGGGACCTGGGAGTATTCATCAGATGACCTTAAGGTTAGCAAGCAATGTGAGAAGGCAGTAGGGAGGGCTGGGGTGGGGGATACTTGGGAGAGGCATCACCAGCAGAAAACAGGAAGTTGTCATCCCTCTGTACAGACAGTTGGTGAGACCCCATCTGGAGTACTGTGTCCAGTTGTAGAGACCCTATCTCCGTAAGAACCTAGACAGGATGGAGGCAGTCCAGAGGAGGGCAACTAAAATGGTGCAGGGTCTGCAAGAGAAACCATACGAGGAGAAACTAAAGGAGCTTAATATGTATACCCTTGAGAAAAGGAGGGAGAGGGGGACATGATAGAAACTTTTAAGTACCTCAGTGGAATCAACAAAGTCCAAGAGGGTAGCATCTTTCAGAAAAGGTGATGTGCAAGAAATGGAAATTATGTACCTACCATAATGCCTGATCTTCTTGGACGATGTCTCCACCACTCATACACACTGATGGTATCTACACCGGAGGCGCTAGAACCCAGCGGGAGCAAACATTTTGCAAGAGGGCCGGCGCCAGAGATGGAGATGTGAGGAGCAGCGCCGCGAGTCTCAGCTCGTGCGGCAATGACTATCTCGGCATCGACCCTCCAACCGCCTCAGTACCTTTTTTCCGAGGAGGTACAGCGTAACCTAGAAGGATTAGCCTAACAAAATCCGGACATAAGATAGTCCGAACGACCCATATAGGAAGGGTCAACAAATAAGTCTTCATAGCCTAAACACTGAGGGAGTGAAGACGAACAACAGAGAGGTGAGCTTGGGGAATGGTGGGTGGGCGTGTGAATGAGTGGTGCAGACTTCGTCCAAGAAGATCAAGAAGTATGGTAGGTATGTAATTTCCATATTTTCCTGGACATAAAGTCTCCACCACTCATTCACACTGATGGGAGAGTACCGAGCTAATAATCCCCCTGAGAGGGCGGCAGGAGAAACCAAGAGCTCACAAATTTAGGACAGAAGTCCTTTAAGGGTAGTCCTGCCAAACGAAAGATGTCACCTGGCATGGACATCCAGGGCATAGTGCTTGACGAAAGCACAGAGCTCCAGGTAGTCGCATTGCAAATGTCTGCAATGGGACGTTGAGGATTTCCGCCAGGGATGCCGTGACTGCTCTAGTACAGTGAGTGTACACTCTGCCCTCCAACTTAACTTGCACCATGGAATAACAGTGGTGAAGGCATGCCACGAGCCATGCAGAAATGCATCTGATAGCAACAGGCTGACCCAGCCGGGTCTTGCTGAAGGAAACAAACAGTTGTTGAGCTTTGCAAATTTCTTTTGTTCTATCCAAATAGAAATGCAGAGCTCTTTTGACATCAAAAGAATGAAGGGCATGCCCTCCTTCATTTTGGAAGTTCACAAAGTAAGTAGGTAGGATCGAAGGTTGGTTTAGATGGAATTCTGAAACCACCTTAGGGAGAAACTTAGGTTGGGTCATAAGAACTTCTTTGTCCTTATGAAATACAGTATACGGAGGGTCTGTGACCAAAGCGGGCCGAGGTAATGGCCACCAGGAAGGCCGTTTTCCAAGTGAGAAATTTCAGCTCACAGGTAGCTAGAGGCTCGAAAGGCTTTTGAGTGAGCATGTCTAGCACAAGATTAATGTCCCAGGCTGCGATTGGACGTCTGATAGGAGGTCTGGTATGCAGAATACCCTTAAGAAACCTTTTAACTACAGGTAACTGAGCCAGTGACAAGGAAAGTACTGGCTCATGATAAGCTGAAATGGCACAAAGGTGAACTTTGACTGCAGAGTA
The DNA here is from genome assembly GCA_016271365.2 of Neoceratodus forsteri. Lineage (NCBI taxonomy): Eukaryota > Metazoa > Chordata > Ceratodontiformes > Ceratodontidae > Neoceratodus > Neoceratodus forsteri. Next base: position 1,072,031,563 of record CM057454.1, on the reverse strand, counting down.
TTGTAGACCTGAATTTAAGAGGTCTAAGAGGTACTCTAGAACTTTATTTGGTGGGCAGGAAAAGGATTCAAAAAAGGATTTTGCACACCAGAGAGAAAAATGCTTCCATTTGGCTGTGTACGTTTTTCTGGTGGCTGGCTTGCGCGCAGCCAAAAGAATATCTGAAACCCTCCGAGAGACATTGAACCTGTTCACCTCTATTTTTTCAGGAGCTAAGCGTGAAGGTGGAGCGACCTCAGATTGGGATGGACCACAGGACCCTGGGTCAGGAGGTTCATCTGAAGGGGAAGTGCCTTAGGAGGGGTTTCCGGGCATACTGTTGAGTAATGGAAACCATATCTGTCGAGGCCAGAAGGGAGCAATGAGGATAATTTTGTCCTCTGGGACTCGAATTTGAGAAGTACCCCCTGAATTAGAGGAAGAGGAGGAAAGGCGTATAGAAAGCGTTTTGTCCACTGCAGCCTGAACACATCCTGACAGAAAATGCCAGGCCCTGGATTTCTGGAGCAGAAGAGAGGCAGTTTTGTGTTGAGTGGGGATGCAAAAAGGTCCAGGTCTAGAGTTCCCCACTCTGTGAATAGTGACTGAACTACGGTTGAGTCGAGAGACCACTTGTGAGGATCTGTCTCCGCTCTGCTGAGATGGTCTGCCAGTTCGTTCTGCACTCCCAGTAGGCAGACTGACTGAATTAGAGCCCTGTGCTCTAGGCACCATTCCCACACTCTCATCGCTTCCCTGCATAAAGGGTAAGAGTGTGCACCACCCTGCTTGTTGATGTAATACATCACTGCTTTGTTGTCCGTTTGAAGGAGAATGTTCTTGTGACAGAGAATGTCCTTCAGAGCCCAGACTGCATAGAGGACGACTCTCATTTCTAGGACATTTATGTGAAGATGGGACTCGACCCGAGTCAATGTACCTTGGGTGTGGAGATCCTAGCAGTGAGCTCCCCACCCCATCAGGGACACGTCCGTGGTAATGGAAATCTGATGACCCAGAAGAGCAAAAGGATACCCTTCCAGAAGGTTGTCCTCTTGCGACCACCAGGTGAGTGACCTCTTCAGAGGTTCTGTCACCTTGATCAGAAAGGTCTGAGGGTGAGTGGTTGGGGACGACTGAGTACTGAGCATCCATTGAGAGGTTCTCATGTGGAGATGTGCTAGGGGTACAGTAAACACAGAGGATGCCATGAGACCCAGCATCCACTGCATCGAGATAGCTCGAACTGAGCTGTTCTCTGATGTATCGGGCCATCTGTAGGCTATCGCTCCTTCTGTCCTCTGGAAGAAAAGCTTTCGCACAGGAGGTGTCCAGAAGAGTTCCTATAAAAAGGAGCTTCTGGGAGGCCTGCAACTGCGATTTCTTGAGATTTAACAGGACTCCCATGGATGTGAGAAAGTCTGAGGCCATGGCTATGGCGTCAAGAGTTCCTTGCCTGGAAGGACTTGCTAGAAGCCAGTCATCCAGATATGGGAACACTTGTATTCCGATTTTTCTGGATGCGCTGCGAGAATTGCACAACACTTTGTAAAAACTTGTGGCGCCGAGGATAGCCCAAAGGGCAGGCCTCTGAACTGATAATGTTGGCCCAGTGCCACAAACCTTAGGTATCTGTAGTGTATAGGAATATGTTGGTAAGCATCCTGTATGTCCAGGGAAGCTAACCAATCGTGTTGATGAAGCAAGGGTAACAGGGCCCCTAGCGATATCATCTTAAACTTTTCCTTGAAAAGAAACATGTTTAACTTTCTGAGGTCCAGAATGAGGCGCATGCCACCGGTCTTTTTCGGGACCAGGAAGTAATGGGAGTAGAAACCTGTGTTTCGTTGATCCAGTGGAACTATTTTTACTGCCGTTTTGTTCAGAAGGCCTTGTATCTTGGAGGCAAGAAGGTCTGACTGTATTGTTGACAGCCTGGGCTGTCGTCTGGGGGGGGGGACGATCTGGAGAGGTTTCTGAAAGGTTGAGGAAGTACCCCTCATGGATTATCTGGAGGACCCATTTGTCTGCTGTTATGGACTTCCACTGGTTGTAGAACTGAGTCAGATGTCCTCCCACCACTGAGGAAGAGTCCCCCTCGGGCAATTGAGGTGGGACCTGGGCCAGAAACTCAGAAGGTGGCACTGGGTGCCTTGGGTCCTTGTGCCTTCTGTTGCATTTTCTTTTGAGGCTGGGGGGCTTGGTTTTTGTTAAAACCTCCCCTGCCCTTGCCCCGAAAGGACTGACTGTTTTGAAATTGATGGTTAACACTCCCCCCTCCCCCCGAGAAGAGGGGGAGCGGGTCAAGCCATTTTAATGGCCGATCTAGTCTTCTTTGTGGCCTCCAGAGCTTGCTCTATGTGAGGTCCGAACTGATACATACCATCAAAAGGTAACACAATGACCTGCTGCTGGGCATCATTCGTGAAGCCCAAAGTGCGTAGCCAGGAGTGATGACTGGTACAAATGTCCGCTGATGCTGCTCGGGAAGCAGTATCAAAGAGCGTCCATAGCTGCTTTAACCTGCTGGTTGTTGGACTCAATACTCCTGGTTATGGTCTGAAGTAGTTCCGAACTAGTGTCCGACTCGGGCAGAGCTTCCACCATCTGTTTGAGCGAATGCCAAAGAACTTACTCATATTGAGAGAACTAGTTCTGGTAGCTGGCAATACCCACACCCAGGGTGGAGGCAGCAAAGACGCTCTTACCTAAGGTGTCTATCTTACGAGATTCTTTGTTTATAGGCTGGGCTGTAGATGCCTGAGGAAGAACGGCCTGATCTTTCTCTGCCAAGACTACAATCGGGTCCGCAAAGGCCTGGGAGGCCAAAATGGGTCGATCCTTGGGAGCAGCATACTTCCTGTATATGGACTTAGCCACAGAAGGAATGAGAGTGGGATTATTCCATACCATCTGAGAGCGCGTCTCAAAGGTTGGTTGTACTGGGGGAGTTAAATCCATAGGGATCTCTGAGACATGAAGGTATTGGAGTCTAAAGAGCTTCCCAGGATTGATATCTGTAGTCTGGAGAGAAGGAGTAGAATTAAAATGTTTCAGCAGAGACTTAAATAACAGGTCTTTGACCACAGGCTCTGCAACAGGATTACTTCCTGCTCCTTCAACATCATCACCCAGTCGAAGGTATGGATCAGGCTCAATATCATCTCCTGACAGCCCAGGAGAGACTGTATGGACAGGAAAGGAGTGAAAGTCAGTAGGAAATGAAGAAGAGAAAGGAATCTGAGTCGAGAAGCCCTGAAGGCTGGATGCACAAGCCAGGCGGTTGAGACTCCTGCCACATGGATGGCTAGGAGATCCGTCTCCAACCCGGCTTATGAAGGTCCAGATGCGGAGCGCCTCCTTGCACAGCAGATGGGAATGCGTGACGCCCTGTTTGTTGAGGTAGTACATGGTCGTGGTATTGTCCGTCTGGACTTTAAACACTTGACCCCAGAGCGGAGAAGTGAAAGCTGACAGTGCCAATGCCAGTCTGATTGCTCTGAGCTCCAACAGGTTGATGTGGCATCGGGACTCCTTGGGGGTCCAAAGGCCTTGGGCCCTGTCATCCCCCATGTAGGCTCCCCAGCCCATAAGAGAGGTATTGGTCGTGAGGACGACTGTCGGCTCAGGGCGGAGAAACGGAATCCCTTCCTGCAACCGGTCTGGGGCGGACAACCATTGGAGAGTGTCCCACATCTTCTGGGTTACAGTGACCCGCTAGTCGAAGTGACCGTGGCACTCAGTCCACTGGGCGGCCAGCTCCCATTGGAGGGGGCGCATATGCCACCGGGCCCAACGGACCACTGAGGTGCATGCCACCATGTAACCCAGAAGGCGCACAAAGTCCAGGGCAGGGCGCAACTGCCCAACCACAAATGATTGGGCAAAGAAGGAAAGAACCTCCGCCCTGTCTGCCGGGAGCCGAGCTCTGGCTTGAAGAGAATCGAGCTCTGCCCCGATAAAGCCCATCACCTGAGTAGGCATAAGTTCAGACTTGACCTCATTGATTAGGAGGCAGAGTTGGAAGCAGGTTTGGAGGACCAGATTCCTGGCTGTCTCCACCTCCAGAAGGGAGTGATCTGCCAGAAGCCAGTCGTCGAGGTAGGGGTAACTTCTGATCCCCTGACGCCGTAGATGGACTGTCACCTCTGCAATGGCATTTGGTGAAGACCTGTGGGGCCGATGACAGGCCAAATGGCATGGCTCACATCTCGTAAGGGTCCTGAAGCAGAGGAACCGCTGATGGAGCAGACAGACTGGGACATGAAAGAACGCATCCTGCAGATCCAGTAAACAGAACCACATGTTTCGCTCCAAGGATGGAATGATCTGGGACAGAGTGACCATCCAAAAGGTGCGAGACCTGAGATATTGATTCAGGTCGTGGAGATCCAGAATGGGGTGCCAGCCCCTCGTCCGCTTGGGCACCAGGAAGTACCTGGAGACAAAGCCTGGGTCTGCTGGGGCATCCGTCATGGGAGCTATCGCCTCCTTGAGGAGGAGTTGAGCAACGTCGTCTCAAAGAGCCGACTGAGTGTGAGCGGCTATCCGTTCCTCCCGAGGGGCACGGGTCGGCTGGAAGGGTACTGCTCGAACTCTAGAGGCAGTCCCTGACCAACCACTTCGAGAACCCACCTGTCCGAAGTGACAGCGGACCAGGTGGAAAGGAAGTGGCGGAGCCGGCCCCCACCATGGGAGGACCCAGAGCTCTTGTGATGGGAGTAGGGGTGGCAGCCCCCACCCCGTCACTGAGCAGGCTTGGAGGAGGCTCCAGGAACTGAGCCTCAGCCTCCTTTACGGGCCTGTTGGGGTCCAAGCTTGGGCCGAAGGTGCCAAGCTTGAACCTGCTGCTGATGCTGGTGCTGCTGTTCCCCTTGAAAGGAGGACTGCTGAGCTGCAAGGGAAGAGTGCCAAAAAGGCTTCTTCTTCTTCTCTTGGTTCTTGCCCGATGAACCCTTAGCAGAAATGGTGCCCAAGGTGGCACTGGACTGTTTTATGTGTTGAAGGTGACCGGCCACTCCTGGGCTGAACAAATCGGTCCCAAGGAAGGGAGCATCAGCTAATTTGTGCTGAGTATCCGCTGAGAAGGAGGAAAGCCTCAGCCAAGCCCTGCATCTTGAGGCAACTCACGGGCAGCCATGGGCGGGAGTCCCCAATGTCCAGGGCCGTCTGAGCTGCTGTTTAGCAACAGCTCGGCCCTGGTCTCGGACCTGCTTGATCGCGGTCTGCATGTCCGCGGGAAGATGTGGGAAGACTTCATCTAACAACCCGAGAAGGGCATGAGAGAAATGTGCCATGATGACAGCCGAACTTGCCTTACGAAGGCCCAAGGAGGAAGCCGCGTAGACCTTCCTAGCAGAGTGGTCCAAAAGCTTGGACTCCTTGTCGGGAGGTTGGTCTGTATCAGTAGAACTGCCAGTATGCCTGAACACAGCCACTGTCACCAGGTTCTTGGCCAAAGGGTGCTCTGTGAACCCCTCTATGGGCCCCATGGGCACCGCATACTTGCGGGCCATGCGGGCAGATGGAGTTGGGCAAGAGGCAGGACATGGCCAGAGTTCAAGGGTCAGACCAACAATGGCTTCAGCCACAGGAAAGGCCTCCATCGGAGTATCCCCCCGCTTAAGGATGTCTGTAAGAGGATACTCCGCCTTTTTCTGGATGGGTTCCAGGGACATCCCTGTGAACTCAGAGATGAGGCAGAGGATCCCTTGGAATGAGGATGGACCTTCCTCCATCCCTAAGCCAATGGACGATTCGTTATTCCCAGGATGAGAATGTAGCCTGGTGACGTCCGAATCCAACAAATCCGGATACAGCAGTCTGGCCTGACAGTGACTGACAAACGCTGGGGAAGCCTGGTGTCTGGTCTGTCTTCTTTGGAAGGAGCCCCTCCCACAAGCTGCTTAGGCGGCGGCTCCACCACAATTGGTGGAGAGACCGGTTTAGGCCAAACCGGCAGTTTTGCCGGCACCACGGGCGGAGAAAGTGAGGTATTCAGTTCCGAAGGGGTTGGCTTCGGCCCAGGAGGCGAAAGCCAAGTAATGGCCGGGGTAGGCTTATGCCCGGTCAAGATCAGGTGTTGCCAGATGAGGTCCTTGTAGCGCCGGCGGAGTTTTCGCCGCAGCCTCTCCTCATCCGAGGGGGACGAGGGGGTTCTGGACCTCGACTGAGATTGGGCAAGCTGACTCGGACACTTGGGAGACACTGGCAGGACCAGTGACTCCTGAGGGTCTGGAACAGGATCCTCGATAGGGACACCAGCAGGCTGGGTCTCCTCAATGGGGAAGACAAGGACTGGAGTCCTTTCTAAAGAGTCGTCGACCAGGGTTGGCGACAGCGGGTCGATGGGATCGATAACAATTTTGACTTAGTTAGCCACATCCTTGGTCGACTGGCCCGAGAAGCCAGTGGCCGAAGAAGCGATCTTGACAGAGGTCGAGACCGCGTGCTCCTGGGACTGGGATCTCCTCGGTCCCAAGAGAGTGTCTTCGCCGAGACGGTTCCAGTTCCTCTCCCCGCCACGGGATTGTTAGAAGCGCGAATCACAGGTGCCTCTCCCTGCGGGGGAAAAGACTGGCACAACTCCATGAAGGAGCCAGAGAAAGAAGAGCCTAGGTCCAAAGGAACGTAGAAGCCCAGAGAGTCGGCAGCACGAGCCTCTTCTTCCTCGAACGCCTGCATACGTTCCAATTGATTGGCAGAGCCCGCAGCCACGGAAACTTCCCACCTAGCCTCCTTGGACTTCACCGGAGGGTTCTTTTCTTCGGTCTCCCCAGTTTCAAGGGTGCCAGGCAGTCGTCCAGAATGCTGGGATGGAAGGTCGCGCAAAAGCTGCAGGACGAGGTGTCATGGCTGACACCTAGGTAGTAAACGCATGAGGTGGGGATCGGTGCGCGACATCTTTTGGCCACAAGGACACTGGCGAAATCCGGGGTAAGATTTATCTTCCATAATTGAAGACGCAAAGGCGCGATTGCTAACTCGAACGAGTTTTAGTTTCGGTAAAACAGAGTTTTTGAAAACCAGGGCCTACAATTGCGAGAGCACGAGGGAGGCAACCTGAATCTTCCAGCGGAAAGCAAGATCTGGTGTCATGGGGTGGAGCAGAGGTATATACCACCTGGGTGGGTGGGAGGAGCCAGCTTGAAAACTTCCGGTGGATCCTTAAAGGGAAAGGGGACATGCCAAAGAGTGTGGATGAACAACATATCCATGATCCTAGAAAAGGCTGTTTCTTTGGCCGAAGACTACCAAATGGCCAGACAGATGACACAGCAGTGAGGTAACAGATAAGCACTGGTAAGACACTCTTTTTTCCCCATTTAAACTCCAAGTCTGATAAGAACTCTGGTGGGGTTTATTTATTCAGATGTTTTACCAGGAAGGCACACTGAGCAGAGTACTGCTCAATTCCAGGTACGAATTAACAAATCTGTGCCCAAAGACATTATTTGCTAGAACTGTAGTAAGTCAGCTCCAGGCAATGCTAGTTGAGGGGGAGGTAGATGTGGCAGCAGTCACTGAGACCTGGGCCACTCAAGGGCACGAGTGGGACCTAAATCTGGAGGGCTACACTATGTTCAGAAAAGATAGGGGGGAGGGAAGGGGTGGTGATGTAGCACTGTTAGTCAGAAATGGCGTGGGTATTGGAGGAGTAGAGGGGACTGTGGAAGCTTTTTGGGTCACCTTGTTGATGCAGAGGGGTAAGAGAGTAAAGGTCGGAGTGGTATACAGACCACCAGCACTGGTGGAGGTCCTAGAAGAAAGTTTGGTGGCAAATCTCGAGGGACACTGCAGATTAGGAAAGGGAAGGGTAATAGTAATGCAGGATGGGGACCTCAACATGCCAGGAACAGACTGGGGGACTATGACATCACCAGTGGCCAGACAGCAGAGGCTGCTGGATGTCTTCCAGGATGCATTTCTGACACAACAGGTGGGTAAGCCAACTAGGAAGGCCCAGACACTGGACATGGTCCTGGCAGACAGTGATCAAATTGGAGGCCTAGACGTGAGGGACCCATTGACTGGGAGTGATCACACCACAGTCTGGTTCTTCCTGGACCTAGGGGGGAGGAAAGCCAAACAAGGACAGTAGTAACCGACTTTAGGGGTGCAGACTTCAGGGAGATGGGAAGGATCCTTAAAGATCATCTATACATGATAAGGCCGGATATGGATGCTGAAAGCAGGTGGGAGATCAGGAGGGGAATACAGGAGGTTAAAGATCCTGCGCAAGTGAAAGGCGTAAGTTCGGTAAGGCCAGAAAACTCTGCTGGTGGACCCGGGAGGTACAGGAAGTGGTGAGGGAAAAGAAGGCGGCCTATAGGTGCTTCAAGTGGTCAAGGAGTGAAAGGGATCAGGAGGAATATGAGCCGACAGCCAAGAGAGTCACCAGGGTGGTGAGACCAGCTAAGGCAAAAAAGGAGCAGTTCTTGGCCAGTGGGATCTGGAGGGGGGGATAAGGGGTTCTTTAGATACATAGGGGAAAAAGGAAAGTAAGGGGGCAGATCAGCAAGATAAGGGTAGGAGATGATTGGGCACAGGAGAGGGGGGAACAGGCAGAAGTCCTAAATGAGTACTTTGCCTCAGTTTAAACCAGGGGGATGGAGGGGCTATGTCTTGCGAGGAGCGGGGGCAAACCGGAGCAAGGGGTGAGACCAGTAGAGACCAAGGGCCCTGATGGGTCTGGGGAAAGGGAGTGGCCACCACAGACAGGTGGGGGCCCAGCAGTGCATGGAGAAAAGGGGGAGGACGAGGATGAAATCCCAGTAGAGAGAGTAAGGGAAGCCCTCAGGTCCCTTCAGATGGAGAAAGCACCTGGGCCAGATGAGATACATCCCAGGGTGCTGAGGGAACTGGTAGATGGTCTGGTCGTCCCCCTAGCGGAGCTTTTCAGCATCTCTCAGAGGACTGGGTGGGTGCCCCATGTCGTGCCAATCCAGAAAGGGGGATCAAGAGAGGAGGCAGGAAATTATAGGCCCGTTAGCCTGACATCGGTGGTCGGCAAGGTGATGGAGGGTATTGTCAAGGAAAGGCTAGGGAGGTTATTGGAGCAAACTGGGTACTTGGACGATAGGTAGCATGGCTTTGTCACGGCAAGATCATGCCAGACAAATCTTGTTGAGTTCTATGACTGGGTAACGAGGGCCCTGGACCAGGGTAGGCCAGTGGACGTCCTCTTTCTGGATTTTAGCAAGGCGTTTGATTCGGTACCCCACAGTAGCCTGCTGGCTAAGTTGAAGGAAATGGGGGTAGGGAGACAGTTGCCAAGATGGATATGAAATTGGCTCTCTAAGCGTACTCAGAAGGTGGTGGTTGGAGGGTTAGCCTCATCCCCAAGGTGGGTTACTAGTGGGGTTCCCCAGGGGTCAGTGCCGGGGCCACTCCTGTTCAACGCCTATATCTCACACATCAGAAGGGGGATCAGGAGTGAGATAAGTCTCTTTGCAGATGACTCAAAGCTAGGTGCAGTGGTGGATGGGGAGGAGGGGAGGGTGGCCTTGCAGGAGGACCTGGAGGCTCTGAAAAGGTGGTCAGGTCGTGGTTGGCGGACCCAAGGAGGGTCATTAGTGGGGTCCCTCAGAGATCGGTCCTTGGGCCCCTCCTTTTCAACGCCTACGTCTCTGACATAAGGAAGGGTATCAGGAGTGAGATGAGTCTCTTTGCGGATGACTCAAAACTGGGGGCGGTGGTGGATGGGGAGGAGGGGAGGCTGGCCCTACAGGGGGACCTGGAGGCTCTGGAATGGTGGTCTAGAAAGTGGAAGCTGAGGTTCAATGCAGGGAAATGCAAGGTACTGCACCTGGGAGCCAGAAACCCGGGCCAAGTGTACACCGGGGGGGGATGCTACAAGTCTCAATGGCTGAGAGGGACCTGGGGTGGTGGTGGATGTCAAGGTGAACAATTCTGAGACTTGTAGGAGGGCAGTAGCCAAGGCCAACTGGATACTGGGATGCATCGTTAGGGGGGTCACCTCCAGAAGGAGGGAAGTGATACTTCCTCTGTATAACTGCTTGGTGAGGCCGCACCTCGAGTACTGCATGCAGTTTTGGAGGCCACGCTTAAAGAGGGACATCGAACTCCTGGATCGGGTCCAGAGGAGGGCAACCAAAATGATCTGGGGCTTGGGGGACAGGACCTATGGGGAGAGGCTCAAAGAGCTAAATATGTACGCATTGGAAGACAGAAGGGATCGGGGGACATGATAGAAGTCTACAGGTACATGAAGGGGGTAAATAGGGGAGGGAGCAGTCAGGGTGCTCCGAAGGAAGGGGGGGCAACAAGAGGGCATGAGTGGAAGCTGGAGGGGGGAAGATTCAGGGGAGAAAGGAGGAGGTGCTACTTCACTAAGAGGGTGGCGGAGCCATGTAATGCGCTGCCCGGGGGCTGGTAGAGGCAGAGAAAGAGGGAGGGATTCAAGAGGGGGTGGGATAGGTACAGGGGAAGGATTCTGGAAGCAAAGTCCTGTGCAGCGAGTATACCCGGGACTGGGAAGGGAGAAACCAGAGAGGGTGAGGGGGGCAGCAAGGTCAGCTCCCAGGATGGGGGCTGACCAAACGAGCAGACACGAAAGACCGTTAGGCCTATTCTGCTGGCATTTTAGCATGTTAGTATGTAAAATGGAAACTAAAATTCAATGCAGGGAAGTGCAAGGTTCTGTATGTGGGAGTCAGAAATTCAGGCCAGGGGTATACCCTGGGAGGAAACACGATTCAAATCACGGAGGGTGAGAGGGACCTGGGTGTAGTGGTAGATGTCAAAATGAACAACTCGGAGACCTGTAGGAGGACAGCGGCAAGGGCAAATAGGATGCTGGGTTGCATCACCAGGGGGGATGACCACCAGAAAGGCGGAAGTGATCCTTCCACTGTACAACTGCTTGGTTAGGCCACACCTCGAGTACTGTGTATAATTTTGGAGACCACATTTAAAGAGGGACAGTACACTCCCTGAGAGGGTCCAAAGCAGGGCAACCAAAATGATCTGGGGCCTGGGGAAGAGGACCTATGAGGACAGGCTCAAGGAGCTCGACATGTACACCCTGGAGGAGGGGGACATGACAGAGGTCTTTAAGTACATGAAAGGGATCAATAAAGGAGGCCCAGCCAGGGTGCTCCAAAGGAAGGAGGGTGGGACAACAAGAGGTCACGGGTGTAAGCTGGAAGGGGGCAGGCTCAGAGGGGAGAGAAATACAGGTTACTCACCTGTAACAGGAGTTCTAGGAATGGTATATGTTGTTCATCCACACTTACTGGAAGGTTCCTTGATGCTTTAAATCTTGCCGGAAGGTCTTCAAGCTGGCTCCTCCCACCCACCCGGGTGGTAAAACTCTCGACTCCGCCCCATGAAGCTAGATCTAGCCCGCTGGAAGCCAGGTTGCACGTCTAAGCCGGGGAGGTCGGGTGGGTTGTGTGGGATGAACAACATATACCATTCCTAGAACTCCTGTTACAGGTGAGTAACCTGTATTTCTAGGGACATGGATATGTTGCTCAATCCACACTTACTGGCAGACTCCTAGCAGTTCTCCGGGAGGAGGGAGGCAAGGCGTGCACCCCCTACTTAGGAAATAAGGACTGGAGAACCGAGGTCCCAAAACCAGCATCCCGGCGTGACTCAAGGTCGATGTGGTAGTGAGTAATGAAGGTGTGTGGTGACTTCCAGGTAGCAGCCCTGCAGATTTCTTGGATAGGGACGTCCCTGGAAGCAGCCACCGATGCAGCGGTATGGTGGGTAGAATGAGCTCTTATCCCTTTGGGAGACTCCATGCCTGCCAACCTGTAGCAGAGATCTATGTAGGAGGTGACCCACCTACCTATCGTCCGCTTGGCTGCAGGTATGCCAGATGCAGTTTCAGCGTAGATGACAAACAGCTGGCGAACCTCTCCCAAACTTCAGCCGTCCGCTCCTTGTAATAAGCGAGCGCTCTTCTAGGGTCCAAAGTATGGAGCCTATATTCGGCCTCAGAGGTGTGATTGGAGTAGAACACCGGCAGAGTCAACACTTGGTTAAGGTGAAACTCCGACACCACCTTCGGAAGGAATTTCGGGTTGGGGCGCAGGACAACCTTGTCCCTGTGGAAGACCAGATGAGGAGACTTGATGGAAAGCGCCTGGAGCTCTCTCATCCTTCTGGCTGATGTGATAGCCACCAAGAAGGCGGTCTTCCACGACAGGTGAGAAATATCACACCTGGGCATCGGTTCGAATGGCTTGCCCATGAGCTTAGCCAGTACCAGCAGTAGATCCCACGGAGGTGGAGGTTCTCGTACTGGAGGGGATATGTGATCAAGGCCTTTGAAAAAGCACTCGACCACCTTCTCCTGCGCCACTGACTGCTTCCTGGCCCGCACCCAGTAAGCAGAGATGCCTGCCAGGTGCACCTTAAGGGTCGTCGACCGAAGCCCTAGCTGACAAAGGTAGTCCAGAATGTTGGCCAAGGAACAGGAGGAAGGGTCCAACCCCTTATCCTGATACCAAATGGAGAATCTTTTCCATCTGAAGGCATAGCATTCTCTGGTTGACTCCTTACAGGATGCCTCAACAACGTTTAGGACCTCGTTGGAAAGACCCAAGGCCTGGAACTCTAGCCGCTCAGGAACCAGGCCGTCAAGTGCAGGGATTGAAGGTCCGGGTGGAGTACCTTCCCCTTGTTGACTGAGATCAGGTTCGGGCGGGCTGGGAGCCACCTCAGGAGCCTGGAGCTGAGGCTGAGGAGATCTGGATACCAGAACTGGCGGGGCCAGTCTGGGGCTACCAGAATCACCTGCGCCTTGTCCCTCTTCGCCTTTAGAAGCACCTTGTGGATTAAGGGAAATGGATGGAAGGCGTAGAAGAGGCCCGGGGTCCACGGCCTCGAGAAGGCATCCCCCTGCAGCGAGCCCTGCTGAGCGGGGCAGGCAGGAAACAGCCTCAGCTTCGCATTCTCCCTGGAGGCAAACAGGTCCACCTGAGGTGTGCCCCAGTGGGAGAATAGATCTTGTACTACCTCCGGCAGGACAGACCACTTGTGAGATGCAACACCTATCCGGCTTAGGGCATCGGCCAGAGTGTTGGAGGCTCCTGCCACAAGGATGGCTAGGAGATCTGCCTCCAGTCTGCTCATGAGAGACCAAGTGCGGAAAGCTTCCTTGCACAGAGGCAAGGAGCGCGTCCCGCCCTGGCGGTTTAGGTAGTACATGGTCGTGGTGTTGTCCGTCTGGACCTGGACCACTTGACCCCGTACAAACGGAGCGAAGGCAGTGAGGGCTAGTCGGACCACTCGAAGCTCCAGCAGGTTGATGTGGTATCAAGACTCCTGAGGGGACCAGAGGCCGTGGGCTCTGAGCTCCCCCAGATGTGCACCCCAACCCATCAGAGAGGCGCTGGTCTTCAGAGTGACCGTCGGCTCTGGGCGGATGAGCGGGATAGCTTCCTGCAAATGAGCTGGAACGAGCCACCATTGAATGCTGTTCCACATCTCCTGGGTCACTGTCACTGGCCGGTCCAGAGGACCGGAGCGCTGTGACCACTGGCAGGCCAGTCCCCATTGCAGGGGACGCATGTGCCAATGGGCCCAACGGACCATGCTGGTGCAGGCCGCCATGAGGCCCAGGAAGCACAGGAAGTCCCGGGCAGGGCGCAACTGCCCAACCAGAAATGATTGGGCAAAGGAAGAAAGAACCTCGGCCCTGTCCGCAGGAGCCGTGCTCTGGCTCAAGAGAGTCGAGCTCTGCCCGATTAACTGAATCACCTGCGTTGGCACGAGTTCAGATTTGGCCTCATTGATGAGGAGGCCAATCTGAGAGCAGACCTGGAGGGCCAGATCCCTGGACTGCTCCACCTCCAGCTTGGAGGGGGCTGCAGTCAGCCAGTCATCCAGGTAAGGGTGCTCCCGGACCCTTTGGCACCGCAGGAATGCTGTCACCACTGCCATGCATTTGGTGAAGACCCTGGGAGCTGGAGAGAGGCCAAAGGGCATAGCCTGGAACTTGTAAAGGGATCCCTCCACTCTGAAGCGGAGGAATTGCTAGTGGGACGGACGGATTGGGACGTGAAAGCAGCGTCCTGGAGGTCCAGAGAACAGAACCACATGCCTCGTTCAAGGATGGAATGATCCTGAGCCAGAGTGACCATCCTGAAGGTTCGAGGACATCAGGAACTTGTTCAAGTCGTGTGGTCTAGAATGGGCGCCAGCCCCGGTCCGCTTTGGGACCAGGAGTACCTGGACACAAACCCTGGGTCTGATGGAGGATCTGCCACCTCCTGATCACCTCCTTCTGGAGAGCAGGGCAATGTCAGCTCGACGAGCCGACAGAGACTGCGGACCCGTAGCCCCCGTGGGGCGGCATGCTGATAGGGTGGGGACTGCTTCGGTTCCAGAGGCAGACCCTTTTCTACCACTTCCAGCACCCAGCGGTCCATGGTGATATTGGACCACGGGGGGAACCCGGGGAGGAGTGACGAGGTTGGGGGCAACACCCCTCAACCCGTCACTGGTCAGGCTTGGAGGAAGGACCAGCCGAGGAGCCTCCTGGACCTTTTCCTCCCGGCTTCCTGCTGGAGGAAGCGGCAGGTTTGGCTTTGGGATGCCAAGTGCGAGCCTGCTGGCCCTGATGCTGGTGTTGCTTGGCCGGACGTGCTGCGGGGGCTGAAAGCTGAAAGGGCTTATGCTGCTGCTGGTGGCCTTTGTCCTTCTGGGCAAACGTGCCCGAGTCCAAGGTGGCGCTGGACTTCTCGATCCGTTGCAGATGAACCTCCACCCCAGTACCGAACAAGTCGGTACCCAAGAAGGGAACGTCTGCCAGCTTGTGCTGGGTGTCCGCTGTAAAAGTGGAGATCCGCAGCCAAGCTCTGCGGCGCATGGCCACTGCAGCCGCCACTGACCGGGCACACAAGTCAGCGATGTCCAAGGACGTTTGGAGCTGCTGTTTGGCCACTGCCCTTCCCTGATCCCGCACCTGCTTGACCGTCATCTGAAGGTCAGCTGGGAGATGAGGAATCACCTCATCCAGGTAGCCCAAAATGGTGTGTGAGAAGTGTGCCATCAGAACGGCTGAGCTGGCCTGATGAAGGCCTAGGGAGGAAGCAGCATAGACTTTTCACCCAGAGTAGTCCAGTTTCCTGGACTCCTTATTGGGTGGCTTGTCCACATCCCGAGTATTCCCAGAGCCGGAAGCATGTGGGGTCCCTTTAGCCCCTCTGCGGAGGGTGCTCTGAGAAACCGGTGAACCAGTGGGAACAGCATGCTTCGGGCCATCCTGGCGAGGTGATGGACAAGCTGAGCCGCTGCCATAGCTCCGGGGCTGGGCCAACAATAGCTTCTGCCACCGGGAAGGCCTCTGTGGGGGAATCCCCTCAGTCCAGTATCTCCGTGAGGGGATACTTAGCCCGTTTTGAAATGGGTTCGAGCTTCATCCCAGTTGACTCTGAGATGAGCCGAAGCATTCCAAGGAACGAGGATGGGCTCTCGTCCACCGACTGAGCCCCAGTGGACTCTGGGTCAAGTGGCCTGCAGAACAAGGAGTCGTCGTCGTCAGACTCAGAGGAGCCTGTGAACAGCTGCCGAGCGCCTGAGCCACCCTCCACCTGCCGAGGTCGATCGGGAGTGAAGGTGACCGACAACCGATGGGGCAAGCCCTGACCCGACCAAGAATCCTTGGTCGGGGCCCCAGTTTTAGGTTGTGGAGGCGGGGGTTCCACCACAATGGGTGGTGTAACCAGTTTCGGCCGAACAACCGGTGCCAGCTTCGGCTCCTTGACTACAACGAGGGGTTGCTTCGGCCGCTCTGGTGACAGCCACTTAATGGCTGGGGAAGGCGACGGAGTCGGCTTATTCCCAGTCAAAAGGAGCTGCTGCCACATTAGATCCTCATAGCGCCGATGCAATTTGTGCCGGAGCCTATCCTCCAAAGAGGACGATGACGAGGATGAGTGGCGCCACTGCTTTCCATGGTGCGAGGACCGAGACCGGCATGTCGGCGGAGGACTGGAAGAAGGTCAAAGACCTTCAGTATTTCGGTGGGTCTGAGAGGGGGTGGGGGAAACCCGCTCCTCCCTCACTTCAGGGACCTTAACCGGGGACTCTGGCACAGGAAAGTCCTTGGTTTCCACCGAGGGAACTAGTGAAGAAGGGTTGTCTGCTTCTCCAGTCGACAGCCCGTCCGATGGGTCGAGAAAAATCTCGACTGCGTTGACGGGCGCCTCGGCCAGCTGACCTGACGGGGACACAGTGAAGCCAGTGGCCTTAGCCGCAACCTCGACCCGAAGTCGAGTGTCGACTATCCAGGGAAGGGAACCTCTCCCGCTCCGACAAACATCGACGGTGGGGCTTACCTTTAGAGTCCTTCTTTTTGGACCGAGAGGAATGTCTTGAAGGCCCCTCTCCCTTGGTGGAGAGGGATTGACAAAGCTCCTTGAACGAAGCCGTGTAGGAGGAACCCAAGGAGGCGGGATAAATGCCGTGACTGAAGATGATGATGATCGGCCTGGGATACTTCCTCCTCGAGGCGATCATCTGTTCGAGCTGTTCAGCTGAGCCAGCCGCGTGGACACATAACGGGACTCCTTTGACTTGACCGGAGGATAACGTTTCTCGGGGCCCCCAAGTTGCAATCTGGCAGCGCGATCCTCTAAGACCGTGGCCGAAAAGGACTTGCACAAGTCGCAGGCCTGCAAATCGTGGTCAAGCCCCAGGCAGTAAATGCACGTGGAGTGCGGATCGGTCCGGGACATCTTCTGCCCACAGGGGCACCAACTAAATCCTGGAGTCGAGTTGTCTATCGCAGCCGCAAAGGAAGATAAAGACCGAAGTCTTGTAAATTTTAAAATTAGTTTCAGGTTAACCGAAGAGCTTGGATCCAGGCCTAAAACGCAGAGCGCAAAGGAGGGAACCTGAGCTTCCAAGCGGTAAGGAAGATCTGACGTCATGGGGCGGAGCCGAGAGTTTTACTACCCGGGTGGGTGGGAGGAGCCAGCTTGAAGACCTTCCTGCAAGATTTAAAGCGGCAAGGAACCTGCCAGTAAGTGTGGATTGAACAACATATCCATGTCCCTAGAAGGAGATGTTATTTCACTGAAAGAGTGGTGGAGCCATGGAGTGCACTGCCCAGGTAGCTGGCGGAGATGGAGACTGTGGATGGGGTTTAAGAGGAGATGGGACAGGTACAGGGGGAACATCTGGGACTGGGGACAGTATAATCCAAGGGAAGCACCAAGTTATGTCTGCAGCGACAATGCCGACCTCCTCCACAGCGACGGCACAATACAGATGCAGGTATTGTGCCGCCTGTTCTGTGGGTGTTTTCTGTGGGGGGCTGTGCCCCCCCCCCACGTAATTTAAGATTCCAACTCCAGGTCGGAGTTGGTCCGGGAAGGGGGTGGAACACTGGGGGAAGGTGAAACAGGGAAAAAGGACCATTACCGCGAATGTCGCCGTAATGGTCTTTTTTCCCCCGTTTTGCCATCAGGGTGTCGCCATAAAGGAGTGCACCTAATCCAAGGGGGAGGAGGGGAACCCAAAATCGGCCCTCAGTGCGGGTGCTGAAAATCAAGCAGACTTGAAAGACTGTTAGGCATATTCTGCTGGCATTTTAGTATGTTGGTATATTGCAAGAAATTGCTCTAAGAAGAGTGACACTGGAGCAGATTTGTCCTTGGCAAAATGGAGTAAGTACTTAAGAGATGTGAAGGTGGGGGATAAGACTGTAAAGGGACTCATTGATTCGGGAAGCAGACAGACCCTAGTGCAGTTGAAGTGCTGAGAAAACACTGTGCAAAAGGACCAGGCACTGGTGTCATCTGCATCCACGGGGACACTCAATGCTATCCCATCTCCCTAGTGACTGTCCATTAAGGGTGTGTCGCACCAAATGAAATTGGGGATAGTACCTAAGTTACCTGTACCCGCGATTACTGGAAATGATTGTCCAGGATTTACTGAGTTAATCAAAGAGGGAGTAAATTCTGATGTTTCAGCAGTTGTGGTGACAAGGGCTCAGGCAAAGAAAATTTCAATTGGTGGGGACACTATTCCTTTCAGTGACTGATTCGGACTTGTTTGAGCACAGCTCCAAGATCCAGAAATCCAGGTAAGAAAGATGATGCCTGAAGAAACTGAGGCAACAAATGACTGATAGACAAAGGGTTAAAATATGAAAATGCTGAAGTTAAACTAATTAAATGATTGTGATTTTCTTTCAGAATAAGCTAACAATGTTTCTCTCCAGGGTTATTTTAAGCAGCTGGAGGTGAAACCAAAACAGGATGGACCAATGTTTAAAAAATGTAACAGGTTACTGTACAGAGTTTGGGTTAAACCTCAGACACAGGAACAGACAGAACAATTGATTATACCAAAGTACAAAACAGAGTTGTTACAGATAGCACATGATAGTCCTATGGCTGGTCACTCACGGAGGGATCGCACCCTTGCCAGATTGCTGTATAGATCAACAGTTCTCAGACTTTGTCATAGTGAGCCTCCCCTAAGCCATGGAAAAGATCTTGAGCCTCCCCCAAAATACTGAAATATTTTTGGGCCTCCCCATAGAAAAATAGCCTACTTTTCACAGTACATCAGGAATAAATTGAAACCTCCTTGCATAGCTGGCTGCTCATATTATTAAGCTTATTGTAACCCCCCCCCCCCAACAGGACAACCTACTTGCTCCAATATTTTGACTCTCGAACCATTGTTACCCCTTACTGCTATACCTTCATGAGTCAGACTGCTTTTTCTGTTTCCACTCTAACTGGAATAACCTTCCTTGTTGACCTCTGCCTCTCCCCCTCTCCCTCTGCTCTCAAGCAACTTCTTAGGAATCATTTTGCTCCCTCCTGCTCTTATTCCTAGTACCTGTATGGTTAACTCTTGTATTCCGACAGTTCTGCTGCCAGTCTAATTGATCAATTGTTCCTCACATTGTTGGCTTATTGTTCTGAATTTGTTCGTACTTTTATTCGTTTTGTATTTCTTGAGTGTTTTGCAGTTACATTTTGAATTGTAGTCTCTCACAACCCTTCCCTGGGTACACCTGAAGTAAGCCATGGCTCAGTGTACAGTACCTTCCCTGGTCACAGACTTGTGAATAAATACATAAATTCACCTACTATTATCCTCTTTAAGTTTGCCTTATCCCTTCACACAAAATCTATAAAGTTCAAAATTGAAATATAATACTTTTTCAAGACTTGCTTGAGCCTCCTCTGGAACAGATTGGGGCCTCCCCAGGGAGGCTGGCCTCACCATTTGAGAACCCCTGGTATAGATTTTACTGGCCTGGAATTCATGACAATGTTGCTACCTATTGTAATTCCTGTGCTGATTATCAGAAAGTAGCCCTAGTCACTACAAAAGACATGGTGCCCCTGAGGCCCCTACCCTTGATAGATGTGCCTTTTGAGAGAATTGCAATGGATGTGGTTGGTCCTTTAGACAAAAGTAAAAAGGTAATAGATTTATCCTGGTAATATGACTATGCTACTCGATACCCAGAAGCAGTTCCAAAGTGTACTCACAACTTCAAAAGTGGCAGCAGAGCTTGCAAAAATGTTAAGCAGAGTGGGCATACCTAAAGAAATTATTACTGATCAGGATAGTAATGTTGGTGCTGCATTACTTAAGGAGCTGTACAGACTACCAGGCATCACTGCCATAAGAACCTTCCCCATCACCCTCAGATAGACGGTCTCGTTGAGCGTTTTACCCAAACCCTAAAACGCACATTAAGAAGGTTTTGTAAAAGGGGAAGGGAAAGATTGGACCCAATACTTGCCTTACCTACATTTTGCTTAGAGAGAAGTGCCACAGGCATCAACAGGGTTTTCACCATTTGAAACACAGAAACAGAATCTGACTGCAGATAAGGACCGCTTGGCCCACCTAGTCTGCCCATGCTGTACGGTAGGCAGCCAAGAGGGCCACTGGATGTGACAAAGGAAATGTGGGAAGATAACCCCACTCAGAAACAATATGTAATGTCTCATATGTGTGCACTAAGAAAGAAGCTGGCAAAATATGTTGAAATTACCAATAGTAATCAGGAAGCGGCCCAAAACCAGCAGAAGGTATATTATGACCATGGGGTAAAAGAAAAGGTTTTTGAGTCAGGTGAAAAGGTTTTGCTACTGTTACCCACAAAAGAAAATAAACTGTTAATGAAGTGGCAAGGGCCTTAAAAAGTGCTTAGACATACTGGCACTGTTAACTACGAGACTGAGACCCCTGACAGGAAAAATCCTAAGATATACCATGCTAACCTCCTCAAGAAATGGGCCGAAAAATTGCAGAAAGTTGCTTTGCTAGTTTTACCAGAAACTGATAAAAAAGATATTGATGTAGCTTATGACAGACAGGAACAAACTGTAAATGCTGATGCTGTAGAGGGGAATGTTTCCTTAACCTCAGAACAAACTGCAGAAATTCATAATGTGCTAAAGACATCTAACAGTACTTTTATCACAGTACCAGGCCGAGAAAAAAGGGGTTGAGCATGTAATAGTGCCAAGGAATGCTCGCCCTATTAGGCAAAAGACATACAGGTTACCAGAGTGGTCAAGAGCTGACATGGTTAAGGAAATACAAAAAATGAAAGACTTGGGTATCATAGAAGAGTTGAGGAGTGCTTGGTCATCTCCAATGGTAATTGTAAACAAAAAAGAAGGGGGTGTTAGAATCTGCCTTGATTTTAGGAAACAATCAAGTGTCAGAATTTGACAGTTATCCTGTGCCCAGAACAGATGATTTGGTGGATGGACTGGTGAGTGCGAAGTATATCAGTACCCTCGATCTCACCAAGAGTTACTGGCAAATCCCTTTAGCTAAAGAATCCAGAGAGAAAACTGCATTTGCCACTCCTGTAGGATTCTATCAGTTCACCACCATGCCATTTGGTTTACATGATGCGCCAGCTACATTCCAGCGTTACATGGATGTAATTTTAACCCCTCACACTGGTTACTGTGCTGCATACCTGGATGATGTGGTGGTGTATAGTCCAGGCTAGAAAAGCCACCTGGAACACCTACGAGCAGTTGTCCAGGTCTGACGATTAATCCTACCAAATGTGCTCTGGGCTATGTGCTGGGAAATAGAGAAGTTAAGCCAGAAATTTCTAAAATAGTAGCTGTAGCTAGCCGGCCCAGTGACGTGTAGGGCTGAGGCATCATGCCTTACCTCCTGCCATGCCGGTGACCCATGTTCGCGGTGCGAGCGGGCTGCCGGGGGTTCGGCTGGGAAGAGAGAGAATCGAGCATCCGGAGGACAGCTCTCCTCTCCCGAGGAGGGGTTGGGATGGAGTCCGCTGCATGCCTGACCGCTAGCAGAGGCTGGGGTCAGCTCAGTGGCTCACATGCAGGGGGTGGTTACAGGGCAGTCGCCCAGTGTGTTGTGTCTGGTGGCTTGCTGGTAGCGTCATTGCATGTCGTTGTGCTGCTTTTGTGGAGGGAGCGGAAAATGGCCCTCGACAGGATGATTGCCAGGCGGCTGCCGGCCCCTCCCGTGAAAGGCGGCAGCCCCCACGGATCCGTTCCGGCGGGTTGAGGATCCCGCCACCTGCCACAGGGCAGCGGTGGAGAATAAGCAGAGGGTAATGCTGCGAGCAGGAGGCGGGGTGGGCGTCCTGGCAGGAGGGAACGCTGTAGGGGGATGAGGCGATAAAATAGATTAACAGCAAAAAAATAGAAGCTGTAGCTAACAGTCCTGTCCCTAAAACAAAGAAACATGTCAGGTCATTTTTAGGGCTGGCTGGTTATTATAGGAGATTTGTTCCCAACTTTGCTGAGTTAGCGATTCCCCTCACTGAACTCACGAAAAAACGGTACCCAAATAATGCGAAAAGGACAGCAGAGTGTGATGAAGCTTTTCAAGCCATTAAGGCTGCATTATGTTCAGCCCGTTTTAAGAAGCCCAGA
This sequence comes from Neoceratodus forsteri, assembly GCA_016271365.2. Classification (NCBI taxonomy): domain Eukaryota; kingdom Metazoa; phylum Chordata; order Ceratodontiformes; family Ceratodontidae; genus Neoceratodus; species Neoceratodus forsteri. The sequence goes on along the minus strand of CM057454.1, from coordinate 1,072,009,688 downwards.
TTCTGAGAAACCATTTTTGTTACAAACAGATGCATCAGAGGTAGGTCTAAGTGCAGTCCTGAGTCAAAATATAGATGGGAAGGAACATCCTATTCTGTACATAAATAGGAAGTTGCAGGACAGAGAAAGGGTACGCCACCATTGAAAAGGAATGTATAGCAGCAAAGTGGACCATTAAGTCCCTTAGGTTTTATTTAATAGTAACTGACTTTGTACTTACAACATATCACAATCCTCTCTGTTGGCTTTACCAAATGAAAGATAAAAATTCCAGAATCACAAGGTTGTACCTGGCACTACAGACATTTAAATTCAAGGTTATACACAAATCTGGTAAAGAGAATAGCAATGCTGATTTTCTGTCATGATATAGATCAGGAATTGAGGGTTCTGAAGGTTGAAAAACAAATGTATGAGTTTAAACTTTACTGTTTGCTGTACTGTTATAGAAAAAAAGGATAATGCACATGTGCTGAATTTCTGAAAGTTAGAAGCTAATATTAGAGAATTAATAAAAAGTTTTGGAAACCTGGTTGATAAAACAGGTTCCCTCTTAAGGAGGGGGGTGTATGTGACAGGGTTGAATAGGACATAGAAACATAGATTTTGACAGCAGATAAGGACCGTTTGGTCCACCCAGTCTGCCCATTTCCCTACCTAATGGATAAGCTGCAGATCCTAGTTAACCAGCAGCCTACTTCTTCCTACCCCTTCCCCTAGAATTGCCTTATGACTGTCCCATGCATGCTTGAATTCCACCACTGTTTTTGACTCCACAACCTCCTCCGGAAGACTGTTCCATGCATCCACCACCCTCTCTGTGAAAAAATACTTCCTTAAATTACCTCTGAGCCGCCCCCTTCTATCTTCAAATTGTGCCCCCTTGTTCTTGCACACCTCTTTTTTTGAAAGATGCTACCCTCTTGGACTTTGTTGATTCCCTTGAGGTACTTGAAAGTTTCTATCATGTCCCCCCTCTCCCTCCTTTCCTCGAGGCTATACATGTTCAGCTCCCTAAGTCTCTCTTCATATGTCTTCCGGTGCAGACCCTGCACCATTTTAGTTGCCCTCCTCTGAACAGCCTCCATCCTGTCTATGTCCTTGCAGAGATTGGGTCTCCAGAACTGCACGCAGTACTCCAGATGGGGTCTCACTAGCTGTCTGTACAGAGGGATAATAACTTCCTGTTTTCCACTGGTGATGCCTCTCCCTATGCATCCCAGTATCCCCCAGCCCTCCTTGCTGCCCTCTCACATTGCTTGCCCACCTTTAGGTCATCTGATATGACTACCCCAGGTCCCTTTCCATTTTTGTTGTTGTTAGTATCTCACCCCCATTGTGTACTCTTCCCTGGGTTTTTGTTTCCCAGGTGCATTACCTTGCACTTCTTAGCATTGAATCTAAGCTGTCAACATTTGACCATTCCTCTAACCTTGCCAAGTCCTTCTCATCCTTTCCACCCCACCTTGTGCATCAACTCTGTTGCAGATCTTTGTGTCATCTGCAAAGAGACATACTTTCCTTCCAGTCCCTCTGCAATGTAAACATAAAGACATTGAAGAGGACTGATCCTATCTGAACCCTGTGGTACCCCACTAGTAACCCCCTTTCTTCCAGAGTGGACTCCATTTACTATTACTCTCTGTGTCCTATTCTCCAGCCAATTCTTTACCCAGGCTGTCATCTTGGGACCCACTCCCAGGCTGGCTAACTTGTATATTAATCTTGTGTGGGACTGTGTCAAATGCCTTGCTAAAGTCTAGGTAGGCCATGTCCACAGCCCCTCCCTGATCTACTACTTTGGTCACCCAGTCAAAGAAATCTATCAGATTTGTCTGGCATGACCTTCCCGCTGTGAATCCATGCTGCCTTGGGTCCTGAGCCCCTCTGGCCTCTAGATACTCAACAATTCTTTCCTTCAGAAGTGATTCCATCATTTTCCCTATCACGGAGGTTAAACTAACAGGTCTGTAGTTTTCTGCTTCTGCCTTGCTCCCACTTTTGTGAAGGGGAATCACATCTGCCCTTCTCCAGTCCTCGGGTACCACCCTATCCTCCCATGATTTGTTAAAGAGGGTAGTCAGTGGTGTCACTAGTTCTACCCTTAGTTCTTTTAGAATTCTGGGATGAATCCCATCAGGCCCCATTGCTTTGTCCACCTTCAGTTTTTAAGGTTCTTTCAGAACCCTTTCTTCTGTAAATGGGCTGGTATCAACTTCTGTATCCAGAGTGTTACTACTGTTTGTTTTAGGTACTTCCCCACTTCCTTTGTAAATACTGAATAAAAATATTTGTTTAGTATCTCTGCCTTTTCACAGTCACCCTCTGCCCACCTCCCTCCTCTTTATTAAGCCTCACTAGCCCTCCCTTGGTCTTCCTTGCTCCTGATGTACCTATAAAGGTTTTATCCCCTTCTTAACTGAGTTGGCTATCTTTTCCTCGGTTTGGGCCTTTGCTGTTCTGACTGCCTTCCCAGCTTCCTTTGCTTTAACTGATACAGTTCTCTGTCCTGCTCCTTCTGTGATTCCTTGTACTTCCTGAATGCTTTCTTTTCTCTTGAACCTTCACTGCCACTTCCTTTGAGAACCATAGTGGTTTCTTACATCGTTCGTTTGTTAATTTGCTTCACACAAAGGCTTGTTACCTCTGTGATGGCAGTTTTTATTATTTCCATTGTTCTTCCACCCTCCTTCCTGCCCATTTGCTAGTGCATTCCTTAGGCACTCACCCATTTTAGCAAAGTCAGCCCTCCTAAAGTCCAGTACTTTTGCCTTTGTATGGCTTGACTCTATTGCTGTGTTTATTGTGAACCATACTGTTCGATGGTGCTAGTTCCCAGATGGCTACCCACTTCTACATCTGTGATCCTCTCTTCATCTCCATTTGAGAGAACCAGGTCTAAGATTGCTCCCTCTCAGTGGGCTCCAATACTAGTTGTCTAAGGCATGCCTTGTAGGGCATCTAGAATAACCCCACTCTTTGAAGTGGCTGCTGCAACTGCACTCCAGTTAACATCTGGCATATTCAGATCACCCATCAGCAATATCTCCCCTTTTTCTGCCATTCTAAGTGTTCTTTCTATCATTTCCTTGTCCATTTCCTCCCCTGAGAAAGGTCTGTATCTCTAACCCTGTGCGGATTGTGTGTGCCATTGCGGTCTCCAAATTTACCCACAGTGCTTCTTCTCCTCCCTGTTTTCCCTTTTGTTCTGTTGCTTTGATTCCTTCCCTTATGTAAAGAGCTACTCCTCCTCCTCTTTTACCCTCCCTGTCCCTCCTGTAGATAGTGTATCCTGGTATGTTTATGTCCCAGTCATGGTTTTGTGTGTACCATGTTTCTGTGACTGCCACGATATCCAGATGTTCCTCCTCCATCAAGGCCACTAATTCAGGAAGCTTGTTACTCAGACTACGGGCATGGGTCCCAGTTGTTATGGAGAGTTTGAAAGCAGGGATCTGGTCTGTTCTTTCTTTTCCTGTCTCTTGTCTGTCTGGTTGCGCAACCAAATTTTCCTGTGAGACCCAGGATTTGATATCACAGACAGTTTTGTAGTTCTTTGCCTCTCAATGTCTCTACCCTCACTTGCTGTTCTTTTTTACCTCCCTTGCATATCTGTTGGTATAAAAATATATGTAAATCATTATGTGGAAATGTAACTGATATTGGGATCCCTTTGTCTAGAAATTATATAGTTTTACTGCTGAAATGTATATAATTATAGTTTAAGATAATTGCAAAAAGCTATTTGCAACTTAGGGGGTAACCTGAGAGCAGTTTTAAAACCCTGTTTCAGAAGCTGTGGAGAAGGGGGATCAGTTCTGGGACATCGTGTTCTAGCTGCACATACCTGATATTTATTTATTTATTTAACCGTTTTATCAGGAAGGCATGCTGAGTGTTGACCACTCTATTCCAGATGCATCCTGGGGAAGGGAAAGCAGGAATATATACAATACAATAACAAAGCAGGAACACGTACAGTACAGTAAACAAATACACAGAGGCAGGTACAGTACAATAGGCTACAGAGTCGATATCCCAAAAGGTTACAAAGTAGATGGGAGATCGGAGTAACAATTAGGCGAATTAGCACTACCACTCCTAGTGGAGTCTAAGGTGCCTAGTATACTCTTGCATTTAATACCTATTTGAAGGGCTGGCTGGAAGCCCCTTTCAAACAGGTGGATGGGAGCGGGCTAGGTGCATGAGCAGGTGGGGCAGAAATGTGCACTGAGGAGATGGTTTAGATGCTGAGAGCTGTCTACGTGCCGAATGGCTGCCAGCAAGAAGTTCTACAGTTGGGGCATACGGAAGCTGAAGGCAGCTTAGCCTTTAGATGTGGACATGCGTGGGACATAAAGGAGCCTGGAGTCTGTGTTCCTGAGTGCGTACACAGAGGGGGGCTGGACAGAGAGGGTGGACTACAGGTAAGAGGGAAGGGACTGTGCCCAGAATTTAGCCGTTGCCCTGGTTCAGTGGGCCTGTCTCCGATCCTGAAGTGATGTCAGGTCAAGTGACTTGTAAAGGGTGCAGTGATGTGTCGTGACTGGGCAGTCCAGGGCAAAATGGCAGTAGGAATGGAAGAGGGGATCTAGTCTGGTTAAGGTTGACTTAGGGGCCGAGCGGTAGACTACGTCCCCATAGTCAATAATTGGGAGGATCATTTTCTGTATGACTGCTTTGCGGGCTGGCAAAGGGAGGCAGGCCCTGTTACGATAAACAGTGCCCAGTTTAGGATGAAGTTTTTTGTGGATTGCGTCGATATGAACAGAAAAGTCGAGGTGCTGGTCAAGCCATACCCCGAGGTATCTGAAGGAGGTGCAGTCTTCCAAGGGGGACCTGTCAGTGGTGTGGAAAGTGGGGGTTGAGGAGAAATGGGAGAGTCGTTGTCATGTCCTAAAAGTTAGTGAGACAGTTTTCTTTGGATTAAGAAAAAGATGGTTCGAGTGAAACCAAAGCTATTTACAAGAACATTTTAGAAAAAACAGGATGCTTGTTAAGAAAGGGGGTTGCAAGGACTTATAAAAAAGCTACAATTGCTTGCAAGACTCACAGAGATTGAAGAAAAACTCAGATGGATCTTCTCTATTTATTAGGCCTTTGTAAATAGTTATTCTGAGCAATTTTATTTTTTTATTTTATTGTTATTCATGATAAAATTCTTGTTGCGAATTTTACAACTTCTCCTGGTTTTTCCTGTGCTTCCTAACCTGTGCCTTGACGACAGCTTGTATTTGCGGTAATAGTACACAATGCAGTTTTTTTTTTTTAAACTCTTTATCCTCTTCTCCGACTCCCGGACTCTCTCCAGTGTGGTCACTCAGCTCAACCTTGTCCCACCCTGCCTGAATTTCCCAGCCTTACCTGCCAGTGGAGGGGATTCCCGCTTCGCTCTGCTGGTCCCTGACACCCGGATCTAAGCCCCCTGGGGTGGGACCGCAGACTCCTCCTGGCAACTTTTCTGTAAATCTAGCTAGGCAACTACGGAATGAAGGGAACACTAGAGGTAGGCTGGAAGACCCAGCATTGGGCGTGGAGGTTGGCCATGGGACCCACCTTCGCCTACCAGGGGATGGGGCATTTCCATGTTTTCTGTGGTTCTGGAGGCACTGACGTGCAGTGACATCCAGCACAGCGTGGGCGCACTCCCGCACCTATCTTCAGGACATCCACCACAGCCCCTATACCCCCTTCTACGTGCACCGCATCAGCTGCACACCCTGGTCGCCACCAGGAGCTACCACAGCTGCGTGATGCAACCCGACCCTCCAGCGTGAAGGAGGGAGCTGCTGCAGTGGCTCAATCCAAGTCTACGCCCCCCCTGGGTGCCGGGGTCGCCGATAGCGCAAGGTGTGGTGTCCAGCATCTCAACCCTCAGCGCCACCGGGCCGACTCACAATGCAATTTGATAAGAATTTCAACAAACATTGATTAGAAACAGGTGCTCCTTCTCGCTTAAGGGCAAACCAAACAAACAACTGATCAGCCTTTCTAACTGGTTGGGTGCGATTTGTGTAGTAATGGAGCACACTGTGAACAGCCAAGGTATGTAGCAAAGGATCCCCATGATTAGAATACTCAAGGAAATAAACAGGTAGGTGGATGGATTGGTTTAGCGTGAACTCAGACACCACCTTAGGCAGAAACTTAGGATTAGTTTGCAAAGACACCCTGTCTTTGTGAAAAACCAAGTAAGGCTCTTTACACTTCAAAGTCCGAAGCTCGGAAATCCTCCGAACAAAAGTAACACCAACTAAAAACAACACTTTCCACAACAGAAAGCGTAGCTTGCAAGTCATGGCCGGCTTAAAGGGAGTAAGTTTTTCCAACATGAAAAGAATGTCCCATGGAGGGACCGGGTCTCGAATTGGAAGTTTCAAATGCAGTATACCCCATAAGAAAGTGCAGGATACCTCCAGCTGAGTAACGGCTTTTTCCTTAATAGGAGATTGGTACGCAAAGATGGCAGAAAGGTGCACTTTAAGAGAGGAGTACCCCAGACCAGAGTCCGAAAGGGAAAGGAGACACTCCAGGATTAGATTTGCCGGACAGGTAAAGGGATCCAGGTGGTGAGCAGAGACCCATAGGGAGAAGTGCTTCCATTTCATGGCATAGTGGCTCTAGTGGAAGGTTTCCTAGCAGCCACCAGGACATCAGCATCCCTGGAAGAAACCCCAAAGCAGGCGACAGCCAAGTTTGCAGGAGCCACACATGGAGATGCAGAGATTTGAGGTCTGAATGGACCAGGGTGCCCTGCTCCTGGGAGAGCAAGCCTGCGCACAGGGGCAAGAATACTGGAGGTTCTGCTGCAACAGAAAAAACTAAATCTGATGCAGCCAGTAGGGGGCTATGAGAATCATCTCTGCCCCCTCTGACTGAAGCTTGAGGAGAACCCTCTACAGGGAGGGACGGCGCGTACAGGAACCTCACTTTCCAGGACAGGGACAAAACATAGAACATAGACATAGATGTCACGTCGAACTCTAAGCCCTGGATCGAGAGAGCAGAAAAATGGCAGTTTTGCGTGTGACAGGGAGCTACTGCCACTCTTAAGGACTGACCTTTTCTTAAATCTGTTGCAACAGTTCTTCTATTTCTTAGCCTACTCTATGCTTTACAATTTCTAGTCCATAAGGTTGGCCACCTATGGGCACCCCCTTCCCTTTCTTGACTATGCTATAGTGTCCTCTTTAATTTTCCTTTTCCTGTTCAGGTCCTCGTACAGGGATGTTATGGTTGTGACCTCTGAGCTGATGTAAAACAACAGGCTGTATTCCTCGTTGTTGGATTCAGTATGCAATGGCACTATGTCATAAAATACTTTAATGTATACACCTTATGTGTATAAAACCTGCAAATGTTGAAAATACCATGGCACTAGGTGTTTTTGATAAAGGTAAAAAGTTACTAGGGGATTGTATGATACAAATTAAGTTAGTTGTGCCATTTAAAATGCATGTAAATTGCTGTAAACTGAGACAATCTGAAATGTCATGTTGATTTGCATATATCCCATGATGCCTTGCAATATGGAAGTATGTGTGATAGTGTGCTTCTTTGAAACTTGGCTTATTGTCAATTCCCTTTGGGGTAACCCATGTTTCAGTGCTTCTGCATTGAGGTTCTTTGTTTTTAGCTTGTTTTTTTTTTTGTATTTGAACCCCCACTACCCAAGCAAACAGGGCCCAGATAGGTGTGGAGGCTGAATCTCAACTGCTACGTAAATCAGAGATCAGTGAGTCAGCAGGTGCTGGCTAAGTGCACAGAGAGAACATACATAGTCTGTTGCTGCAAACTGATGTACTGAAGAAGGAATATGTCATTTCTTAAGGTTATCTCCTGCATTTTGAATAAACATCACACAGAGATTGTCGGTTGAACTTGAAGTTCGGTGTCTGGTCCATCTGTTATACCACAACCCCTCCACATTGCGTTGAGTGAGGATGCAAAATGGTCCAACTCTGGATGCCCCCATCTGTGGAAGAGATCTTCTACCACCAAGGACAGGAATTCCCATTCATGCATTCTTGATCTGGACTGGCTTAGACTGTCGGCCAGGGCATTTTGGAGACCTGGAACATGGACGACTGAGAGTTCCAGTGCTCAGTGGCCCAGTACCAGACTCTCGTGGCCTCCTGACAAAAGGGGTAGGAATTAGGGCCCCCATTTGCTGATATAGAAAATTACAGACATGTAGTCTGTCTGCACCAATAGTGGGCCGGGAAGAATGTGGGTCTGGAAGGCCTGCAGAGCATAAAGAACTGCCCACATCTCCAGCACATTGATGTGGAGATGCTGCTCAGACTTGGACCAAATGCCCTGGGTCTGACGGTCGGCTAAGTGAGCACCCCAGCCCAGGCCCAAGGTGTCTGTAGTGAGACTCTATGGAGGGGAATCTACCTCAGGAGATTGGTGGGGTTCTGCCACCACTTCAAGTTCCTCATTACTGGTTTGGAAACCAGCACCGGCTGATCCAGGTCGTTGGTGGGTTGATCCAATTCGGCTCGCAGAGGCCATTGGGGAATCCTCATATGGAAGCAGGCCAGGGGAACCGTGGCTATAGCTGCCATGTACCCCAACAAATGAAGGAACACTCTGGCTGGTACCCGATGACTGGAGGATACTAGCCAGGCCTACGCTATCAAGCACTCTGCTCTGTCCCCCAGCAGGAAGGCTTTGCCCTGGGATGAGTCCAGAACTGCTCCTATATACTGGAGGCGTTGGCATGGAGTGAGACAAGACTTTTAAGTTTAACATGATTCCTAGGGCCTGGAAGAGCCGAAAGGTACCTTCCAGGGTCTGACACAGGAGATTCCTGGAGGGGTCGGTGAGCATCCAGTCGTCCAGGTAAGGGAAATCATAAAAGCCTAGTCTCCTCAGAGCCGCAGCTATCACTGCTTGACACTTGGTAAAGACCTGCGGTGCCAAGGAAAGGCCAAAAGGGAGAGCCCGGAACTGAAAGTGGTCCCCTGGAAACAAAAGAGGAGGAAACTGCAGTGGGCTTGGAAAACCTGGATATGGAGATGGGCTTCCTGCACATCCAGTGAACAGAGCTAGTCTCCCTGATGAAGGAGGGCAACAGCCCCTGAAAAGTAACCATCCTGAACTGCTTGTACTCTATGTAGAGGTTCAGGACTGGCCTCAGGTCCCCTGTTTTCTTGGGAATGAGGAAGACATGGGAGTAGAACCCTTTCTTGTTTGAGCTGGGGGACGGGCTCTATGGCCTTCTTGCGCAGGAGAGCCTGACTCTCTTCCCAGATGAGGGTGATGTGGGCCTGATGGTAATGGGAGAGTGAGGGAGGGTTTTCCGGAGGGGGCTTCAGAAACTCGAGGCTGTGACCCCATTCGATAATCTGTAGCACCCACAAATCTGAGGTTACTGTGTGCCACCCATCCAGGTATAGGAGAGTCAACCCCCGACCGTCTCCCCATGCCTCTGCTTGGGGGGCAGGGAAGGAGTCAGGCAGTAGAACGGGGGGTGAGCAGAGCAGCTGTGGGCGCTCGGGGGCCCCAAGAGGCAGCCACTCCGGCTTGAGGGGCATTTGCCTTTCACTTAAAGGGTCCTTTTGGCTGCTGGTCCTTGGAGGGCTGGTGAGAGGACCGGCGTAAAGACTGACGGGAAGACCTCGGTTGGGACCGGTACATGGAATGCACCAACCTCAGGGCCTTGCCTGCTATCTAAAGGTGGGAGATTATATCCTGGGCATCACTCCTAAATAAGACAGAGCCCTGGAAGGGGGCACCCATTATTCTGGCCTGCACATCAGGTGCAAAGCCTTGCTGCCACCCTATGCCCAGAAGCATTTACAGTGCCACATGCTGCTCTCAGCACGTGGTTGCCCTTTATCTGAGCCGGAATTTAAGGGTTGGGCCAACTGCATTTTAGTGGAATTTTTTTTTTTTTTTTTAAATACTTACTTTATTGTGGTAGGTCCCAAGGGGCTTAATACATCATGTCCAAACATATAGATCATACATCTGTTACATATGTACATAAGATAAACCTTATTGACATCAAACAGTAGCTTTTTACTGAATAAAAGCATAGGATGATCTAGTCAGACTAAATTACAAGATCTCAGAGATCTATCAAATAATACTGCAAATTTTCTTCTCTATTACAGCTCGATGGAGATATTAACAGACTGTTCAGTGCACTGAATAAAGTAATACAAAAATGTTTCTTTTCTTATTTTTTTATGAATTCTTGATATGAGAGAGAGAGAGAGAGAGAGAGAAGGGAAAGGGGACCTAGTAGTGCATGGCTAAGCATCTAAGTGCAAATTAGGCTCATACAAGAGCTATCTGGTCCACCTATTTTGGTATAAATGGGTTTGTTGGCGAAGGCCAAATGTAATCCTCTCCATTAAGTGAATATTGTCTACTATATCCCTCCAGTCTGCTGGGGGGGCTCTCTGTGCCCATTTCTTAGTAATGGCCTTTAAGACACTATTGTAAAAACCGACCATAAGTATGTTGCCTCTCTTCCCCATATCTCCTTTGGTCTAAGAGCCAAAACCAGATGTTTGGGGCCCAGTGGGGACTGAAAATACAGGTTACTCACCTGTAACAGGAGTTCTAGGAATGGTATATGTTGTTCATCCACACTCATTGGCAGTATCCTTGCCGCTTTAAATCTTGCCGGAAGGTCTTCAAGCTTGCTCCTCCCACCCACCCGGGTGGTATAACTCTCGGCTCCGCCCCATGACGTCAGATCTGGCCCGCTGGAAGCCCAGGTTGTGCGTCGAAGCCGGGGAGGTCGGGTGGGTCGTGTGGATGAACAACATATACCATTCCTAGAACTCCTGTTACAGGTGAGTAACCTGTATTTCTAGGGACATGGATATGTTGTTCATCCACACTTATTGGCAGACTCCTAGCAGTTCTCCGGGAGGAGGGAGGCAAGGCGCACACCCCCGATACTTACTTGGGAAAGAGAGACTGGAGAACCGAGGCCCCAAAACCAGCATCCCGCGTGACTCAAGGTCGATGTGGTAGTGGGTAATGAAGGTGTTTGCTGACTTCCAGGTAGCAGCCCTGCAGATTTCCTGGATAGGGACGTCCCTGGAAGCAGCCACCGTTGAGCAGTATGGCGGGTAGAATGAGCTCTTATCCTCTGGGAGGCTCCATGCCCGCCAACTTATAGCAGAGATCTATGCAGGAGGTTACCCACCTGCTTATCGTCCGCTTGGCGCAGGTCTGCCAGATACGGCTTCAAGCGTAGGTGACAAACAGCTAAGACCTCTCCCAATTTCAGCCGTGCGCTCCTTATAATAAGCGGCGCCCTTCTAGGGTCCAGAGTATGGAGCCTATATTCGGCCTCCGAGGTGTGATTGGGGTAGAACACCGGCAGAGTCAACACCTGGTTAAGGTGAAACTCCGACACCACCTTCGGAAGGAATTTCGGGTTGGGGCGCAGGACAACCTTGTCCCTGTGGAAGACCAGGTAAGGAGACTCGATGGAAAGCGCCTGGAGCTCTCCCATCCTTCTGGCTGACGTGATAGCCACCAAGAAGCGGTCTTCCACGACAGGTGAGAGAAAGCACACCTGTGCATAGGTTCGAATAACTTGCCCATGAGCTTTGCCAATACCAGCAGTAGATCCCACGGAGGTGGGGGTTCCCACTGGAGGAAATGTGATCAAGGCCTTTGAAAAGCGCCAGACCACCTTCTCCTCGCGCACGACTGCTTCCCGGCCCGCCCGGTAAGCAGAGATGGCTGCCAGGTGCACCCTTAGGTCGTCGACCTAAGCCCTTGACTAGAAAGGGACCATAAATAGTCCAAGATGCTTGCCAAGGAACAGGAGGAAGGGTCCAAGCCCTTGCCCTGACACCAAATGGAAAACCTTTTCCATTTGAAGGCATAACATTTTCTGGTCGACTCTAAGGACGCCTCAACTACATTGAGGACCTCGTCGGAAGACCCAAGGCCTGGAACTCTAGCCGCCAGGAACCAGGCCGCCAGGTGCAGGGATTGAAGGTCCGGATGGAACACCTTCCCTGATTGACTGAGAGCAGGTCCGGCGAGCTGGAAGCTGCCGTGAGTCCTGGAGCTGAGACTGAGGAGATCTGGGTACCAGAACTGGCGAGGCCAGTCTGGGGCTATCAGAATCACCTGCGCCTTGTCCCTCCTCGCTTGAGAAGCACCTTGTGGATCAAGGGAAATGGGGAAAGGCGTAAAGAGGCCCGGGTCCATTGCCTAGAAGGCATCCCCTGCAGCGAGCCCTGCTGAGGGGCGGGGCATGGAACAGACTCAGCTCGCGTTCTCCATGGAGGCAAACAGGTCCACCTGGAGGTGCCCCAAAGGGAGAACAGATGCTGTGCTACCTCCGGCAGGAGAGACCACTCGTGGGATGCAGCCCCTATCCGGCTCAGGGCATCGGCCAGGGTGTTGGAGGCTCCTGCCACGTGAATGGCTAGGAGATCCGCCTCCAGGCTGCGCACGAGTGACCAAATGCGGAGAGCTTCCTTGCATAGAAGCATGGAGCGGCCCCGCCTGGCGGTTTAGATAGTACATGGTCGTGGTATTGTCCGCCTGACTCGGACCACTTGACCCCGGAGGAACGGAGCAAAGGCGGTGAGAGCTAGGCGGACCGCTCGAGCTCCAGCAGGTTGATGTGGCATCGGGACTCCCGCGGGACCAGAGGCCATGAGCCCGTGTTCCCCAGATGGGCACCCCAACCCATCAGAGAGGCATCGGTCGACAGAGACCGTCGGCTCGGGCGGACGACAGGGATGCCCTCCTGCAAATGATCTGGAACGGTCCACCACTGGAGAGCATTCCACATCCCTGTGTCACCCGACTAAGCTGGTCCAAGGATCGCAGCGTTGTGACCACTGGCTGGCCAGTCCCCACTGAAGGGGACGCATGTTCCAGCGGGCCCAACGGACCACGCTGGCACAGGCCGCCATGAGACCCAGGAGGCGCAGGAAGTCCCGGGCAGGGCGCAATTGCCCAACCAGAAATGATCGGGCAAAGGAGGAAAGAACCTCGGCCCTGTCCGCCGGGAGCCGCGCTCTGGCTCAAGAGAGTCGAGGCTGCCCGATGAATAAAATCACCTGCTGACTCGAGTTCCGACTTGGCCTCGTTGATAAGGAGGCCCAGTTGAGAGCAGACCTGGAGGGCCAGATCTCTGACCACTCCGCCTCCTTCCTGGAGGAGCTGCTATCAGCCAGTCGTCCAGGTAAGGTACACCGGACCCCTCGGCGCCCAGGAATGCTGTCACCACTGCCATGCATTTGGGAAGACCCTGGGAGCTGGAGACAAGCCGAAGGGCATGGCTTGGAACTCAAGAGATCCGCCGGAAGCGAAGGAATCTCTGGTGAGACGGACGGATAGGACGGAAAAAACGCGTCCTGCAAGTCCAGAGAGCAGAACCACACGCCGTGTTCCAAGGATGGTATTATCTGAGCCAGAGTGACCATCCTGAAGGTTCGAGACCTTAGGAACTTGTTTAGGTCGTGTAGGTCGAGAATGGGGCGCCAGCCCCCCGTCCGTTTCGGAACCAGGAAGTACCTGGACACAAACCCTGGGTCTGAAGGAGGGTCCACCACCTCTCTTACCACCTCCTTCTGGAGGAGGAGAGTGATGTCGGCTCGACGAGCCGCCAGTGAGGCTGGGGATCCCGAAGCCCCCCGAGGGGCGACGGCTCTGAAGGGTGGTGCCTGCTCGAATTCCAGAGGCAGGCCTCTTCCCACCACCTCCAAGACCCACCTGTCCGTGGTAACAGCGGACCAGGCGGAACGGAAGTGCCGGAGCCGTCCCCCCACGGGGGGACCCAGGGGTAAGGTGACGGGGATGGGGGCGACACCCCTCAGCCCGTCACTGGGCAGGCTTGGAGGAGGGACCGGCCGAGGGACCTCCTGGGCCCTTTCCTCCCTGCCTCCTGTTAGAGGAAGCCGGCGGCTTGGGTTTGGGATGCTAGGCCGAGCCTGCTGGCCTCAGCGTTATGGGCCGGGCGCGGGGCTGGAAGGACGAAAGGAGCTTAGGCTGTGGTTTGCGGCCTTTGTCCTTCGTGAGCGGAAGAGCCGAGTCCAAGGTGGCATTGGACTTCTCGATCCTCTGCAGGTGACCTTCCACCCCAGGGCCAAGAGGTCAGTCCCCAAAAGGGAACATCCGCCAACTTGTGCTGGGTATCCGAAGTAAAGGTGGATATCCTCAGCCAAGCCCACCGCCAGCATAGCCACTGCGGCCGCCACCGATCTGGCACATGAGTCTCCCTACATCCAAAGCAGTCTGAGCTGCTGTTTGGCCACTGCCCTGCCCTGGTCCCGCACCTGCTTAACCGTAGTCTGCAGATCGGGCGGGAAGATGAGGGATGACCTCATCCAGGAGCCCAACAGGGCATGAGAAAATGTGCCATGAGGACGGCCGAACTGGCCTGACGAAGGCCGAGAGAGGACGCAGCGTAGACTTTTCGCCCGACATAGTCCAATTTCTTGGACTCCTTGTCAGGAGGTTTGTCCACATCCCTGGCGTTGCCGGCGCGCCGGAAAACGCTGTCGGTACCAACCCTCAGCAGAGGGGTGTTCCAAAACCTGACAAGGAACCGGGGACCGTGATACTTCCTGGCCATCCTGGCCAGGCGCAGGGCAGGAAGTCAGGCGCTGCCAAAGTTCCAGTGCTGGACCCACTATGGCCTCGGCCACCGGAAAAGCCTCCGTCGGAGAATCCCTCGTGTCCAGAATCTCCGTGAGGATACCTGGCCGTTTGGAACGGGTTCGAGCTCCATCCCGTAGACTCCGAGATGAGCGAAGCAGTCCTAGGAAGGACGACAGGCTATCGTCCATTGGCTGACCTCCTGAAGACTCCAAGTCCAGTCGCTTGGAGAAGAAGGAGGAATCATCTTCGGACTCGGAAGAGTCCTCGAGCTGCCTCTGGCCTGAGCCACCCTTCACCTGCCGAGGTCGGTGGGAGTGAGGGTAACTGACAGCCGATGGGGTAAACCCTTAGCCGACCGAGAATCCTTGGTCGGAGCCCCAATTGGTGGCTGTGGAGGCGGAGGTTCCACCGATCGGTGGAGCAGCTGGTTTTGGCCGAACAACCGCCTGGGTATAGGCCTCGGACAAGTCGAGGGGTTATGTCGGTCGCCCGTGACAGCCACTTAATGGTCGGGAAGGCGCCGGAGTCGGCTATTCCCGGCCAGGAGGAGCTGTTAGAACATAAGGTCTCGATCACCGACGCATTTACGCCGAGCCTCCTCATCCGAGGAGGAGGACGAGGACGAGCGCGACGCGCGCACGCGGTGTCGAGACCGAGACCGCTTATGACGGGAACGGCTGGACCGCGAAGAGGTCCGAGACCGAGACCGAGAGTCCCGAATTTCCGGGTCGGTGCGGAGGTGTCGGCCGAACCGGACTTCTCTTCGGCTGGAAGGTCCATCCGGAGGCCTCGGAACCGGAGGCACAGAGCGAGCCCACGGGATCCTCAACCTCCCGGGGAACCGGAGAGGGGAATCTCGGCTGCAAAGGCGACAGCTCGTCTAATGGGTCGAGAAAATCTCGACTTCATCAGTGGGAGTCTCGGTCAACTGACCTGGACGGGGACACCGTGAGCCAGTGGCGAAGCAAGCGTGACTGGGAACCGACGGTCGGCCCGGCCGGGAGAGGGACCTTTCCGCTCCCAAGAGCGTCGGCGGAGGGACTTACCCTTGTCCTCTTTTGGACCGAGAAAAAGGTCCAGCAGGCACGAGGCCCTTCTCCTTTAGTGGAGGGACAGACAAAACTCCTTAAAGGAAGCCGGTAGAGAAGAACCCAGAGGGAGCGGGATAAATGCCGCCGCCGAGGAAGATACGCCCGCGCCGCCTCTTCGAGGGGCGCACCATCCGCCGAGCTGATCCGCCGAGCGCCCACCGCCGCGGACACCGCCAACCGGGCCTCCTGGACTTCACCGAGGAACGCTCGGACGGCCCAGTTGCACCGGGCAGCACGGGTTCGAGGACGAGGGTCAGAGAAAGATGAGCACAGGTCGCAAGCCTGCGGTCGTGTCAAGGCCTGGCAGTAGACACAGCGGGAGTGTGGATCCGCCCGAGACATCTCTTCTGCCCGCATGGGCATCTCCGAAATCCGGGAGTCGATTTATCCATCGCAGCCGCGAGGGATCGAAGACTGAAGTCTTTTTGCAAATATTATTTTTAAATCCGAAAACGGAGAAATAGGAACCAGTCACAAACGCAGAGCGTTAAGGAGGGAACCTGAGCTTCCAAGCGGTAAGGAAGATCTGGCGTCATGGGGCGGAGCCGAGAGTTATACCACCCGGGTGGGTGGGAGGAGCAAGCTTGAAGACCTTCCGGCAAGATTTAAAGCGGCAAGGATACTGCCAATGAGTGTGGATGAACAACATATCCATGTCCCTAGAACTGGAAAATTTCCTTAAGATGGTGTTCTATATCTGTCCAGTACTCCTCAGGTATCGGACATATCCAAAAAATATGAGCCTGTGAAGCTGGTGCAAACCCACAGCCCCTCCAACAGTTCGAATTAGATGTTGGTGCATAGCGAGCTACCTGTGCAGGAACTTGAAAGTACCTAGATCTCACCTTCCAGCCATATTCCCTCCAGAGAGGGGCCCCTGTTGTCCGCCATGTAGTGTGCCACACTTGAACCCATTGTTTCTCTAGGAGAGTGATCCCCAGGTCCGTTTCCCACTTAAGTTTGAGTCTTTCCTGTTGCTAGCCTTGCTTGTAGAGCAGAAAGCAACTAACTAAAAGAAGCAACATTTTCTTATTAATTTAAAATGTATATCTCAGCAGGAGTTAGTGTCTGTTAAGATTAAGCAGACAGATAACTTTATTAGATGTAGAAGGGGTCTTATTTAGGGTTAAAAAAAGAAAGAAAAGAAAGTCAGTGTGTGTTCTGTGCAGGGAAGGGTACTGTATCAGCTGACTTTGCTAAACCAGTAGGAGGAAAGAGAGCTTACCGGGGGTGTGGTTTAGACACTATAAAAGCAGGTGAGTCAAATTACAACTTCCTGTTGCTAGCCTTGATTGTAGAGCAGAAAGCAGCTAACTAAAAGAAGCTACATTTTCTTATTAATTTAAAACGTATATCTCAGCAGGAGTCAGTGTCTGTTAAGATTAAGTAGACAGATAACTTTATTAGAAGTAGAAGGGGTCTTATTTAGGGTTAAAAAGAAAAAGAAAGAAAGTCAGTGTGTGTTCTGTGCAGTGAAGGGTACTGTATCAGCTGCCCTGGCGGAGGAGCTGGAGGACAGTCTGGTGGCAGATGTTAGGAGACACTGCAGACTGGGCAGAGGAACGGTGGTGGTGTTGGGGGACTTAAACATGCCAGGAACAGACTGGGAGACTATGGCATCCTCTGTGACCAGGGAACAGAGGTTGTTGGATGTCTTTCAAGACGCGTTCCTAACTCAGCAGGTGAGGGAACCGACCAGGGGCGCGGGTACTGGATGTGGTCCTGGCAGACAGTGACCAGATTGGGGGCCTGGAGGTAAGGGACCCATTGGCGGGGAGTGACCATGCCACGGTCTGGTTCTGCCTGGACCTAGGAGGGGTAGAAGGCTGCACAAAGACGGAAGTAACAGACTTCAGGGGGCGATTTAAGGAAATGGGAAGGATCCTTAAGAGCATTTGGATGGGATTGGGTCAGACATGGGCTGATAGTAGGTGGAAATCATCAGGAGAGGGGTGCAGGATGCTACCAGCACCTGTGCAAGAGTAAGGCAATGCGGTAGGGCCCAAAACCCTGTTGGTGGACCAGGGAGGTCCAGGAGGTGGTGCTGGGGAAAGAAAGCAGCCTATAAGCAATTCAAGTGCTCAAGGAGTGAAAGGGTTGAGGGAGTGAGAGCTGATGGCTAGAAGGGCCACTAGAGTGGTGAGGGCGCTAAGGCAAGGAAGGAGCAGAACCTGGCCAGGGAAATTAGGAGAGGGAACAAGGGGTTCTTTAGATACACTGGGGAAAAACAAAGGGTGAAGGGGCAGATTAGCAGGATTAAATCAGGGGAGAGATGGGCACAAGACCCGGGGGAGCAGGCTGAGGTACTAACTGAGTACTTCACCTCAGTTTTCACCAGGGAAAATGGGGGTGCTGCATCATACATGGGAGGAGACAGAGATACTGAGGAGGGGGGGACCCTTACCGATTGGCAGGTCTGGGGAGAGGGGGAGGCATCACTGGCAGGTGGGGGGAGGGCTAAGCAGGGAGAAGAGGTACCGGAAGTGGAAATCACAGCAGAGAGAGTGAGGGAAGCCCTCAGCTCCCTTAAGACGAAGAAAGCACCGGGGCTGGATAAATTACATCCCAGAGTGTTGAAGGAACTTGCAGATGTCCTGGCAAAACCCTGGCAGAGCTTTTCACCATCTCTCTGAGGACAGGGTGGGTGCCCCAAGACTGGAAGGTGGTGCATATAGTGCCTATCCACAAGGGGGGATCAAGGGAGGTGGCAGGGAACTACAGGGCCTGTCAGCGGACATCGGTGGTGGGCAAGGTGATGGAGGGCATTGTCAAGGAGAGGCTGGGGGGGACCTGGATAAGTCAGGGTGCCTGGACGATAGACAGCATGGATTCATCCCGGGGAAATCGTGTCAGACAAACCTGGTGGAGTTCTATGACTGGGTGACAAGTGCCTTGGACCTGGGTAGACCAGTGTATGTCCTCTTTCTAGACTTCAGCAAGGCATTTGACTCTGTTCCTCACGTGGGCCTGTTGGATAAGCTGGGAGAAATGGGGTGGGAGCCAGATGATCAGATGGCTAGCAATTGGCTCCAGGACGGACCAGAGGGTGGTTGGTGGGATAGTCTCATCCCCAAGGAGGGTCGTGGTGGGGTCCCACAGGGATCAGTCCTTGGGCCTTCTGTTCCAGCCCTCGTATCTGACATAAGGACAGGAATCAGGGTGAGATGAGTCTCTTTGCAGATAATTTCGAAACTGGGGCGGTGGTGGATGGGAGGAGGGGAGGGTGGCCCTGCAGGGGACCTGGAGGCTCTGGAAAGATGGTCTAGAAAGTGGAAGCTGAGGTTCAATGCAGGAAATGCAAGGTACTCCACCTGGGGCCAGAAACCCAGGCCAAGTGTACAACCTGGGGATGCAAGTCTTGATGGCTGAGAGGGACCTGGGGTGGTGGTGGATGTCAAGATGAACAACTCGGGAGACTTGTAGGAGGGCAGCAGCCAAGGCCAACAGGATGCTGGGATGCATCATGGGATCACCTCAGAAGGAGGAGTGATACTCCTCTGTATAACTGCTTGGTGAGGCCGCACCTTGAGTACGATACAGTTTGGAGGCCATACTTAAAGAGGGACATTAACCTTCTGGAGAGGGTCCAGAGGAGGGCAACCAAAATGATTTGGGGCTTGGGGACAGGACCTATGAGGAGAGGCTAGAAGAGCTAAATATGTACACATTGGAAGAGAAGGGACCGGGGGACATGATGAGGTCTTCAGGTACATGAAGAGGGTAAATAGGGGAGGAACAGTCAGGGTGTTTGAAGGAAGGAGGAAGGGGCCACTGAGGGCATGGGTGGAAGCTGGAGGGAAGATTCAGGGAGAAAGGAGGAGGTGCTACTTCACTGAGAGGTGGTGGAGCCATGGAATACACTGCCTAGGGGGCTGGTGGAGGCAGAGACAGTGGAGGGTTCAAGAGGGGGTGGGACAGGTACAGGATGGGTTCTGGAAGCAAAATCCAATGCAGCAAGAATATCCGGAACTAGGAAGGGAGAAGCCAGAGAAGGCGAGGGGGACAGCATGGTCAGCACCCAGGGTGGGGGCTGACCAAACGAGCAGACACGAAAGACCATTAGGCCTATTCTGCTGGCATTTTAGTATGTTAGCTGACTTTGCTAAACCAGTAGGAGGAAAGAGAGCTTACCTGGGGGTGTGGTTTAGACATTGTAAAAGCAGGTGAGTCAAATTACAACTTCTTTGTGCTAGCCTTGATTGTAGAGCAGAAAGCAGCTAACTAAAAGAAGCTACATTTTCTTATTAATTTAAAACATATATCTCAGTAGGAGTCAGTGTCTGTTAAGATTAAGTAGACAGATAACTTTATTAGAAGTAGAAGGGGTCTTATTTAGGGTTAAAAAAGAAAAGAAAGAAAGTCAGTGTGTGTTCTGTGCAGTGAAGGGTACTGTATCAGCTGACTTTGCTAAACCAGTAGGAGGAAGAGAGCTTACCTGGGGTGTGGTTTAGACACTATAAAAGCAGGTGAGTCAAATTACAACTTCCTTGTGCTAGCCTTTTTTCTTACTAATTGCCCTCCATCCACCCACCCAAAGCCAGTTCTACTTTTATAGCCACTGGATTTGACTGTCAACAGGAACTTCCTGTTTTGGCAGTAGGAAGGTAAGGATCACAGAGAAACATTGGTTTTATCAACCCTAAAGTAAAAAAAAAAAGTAGCTCACTCCCCAGCTGCTGGTGGTCTGATATTGAGCAAGGAAGAAGGAGGCTACTGAAGAAGATAGGAAGTTGCTGTCCCAGAACAGGAAGGGTGAGAGTTCTAAGGAGAGGAGAGAATAAGCATCCAGAGAAACAGTAGAGAGGACACAAAATAAGACATGATAGGAGTGGTGCAGTGCAATGGCTGTGGGCCGGCAGTGTTCTGGGAGACATTCTGGAGGCTGCAATGCTGCCCTAATTGCAGGCACCTCTCTGGTCTGAGAGAGGAGGTTGCCCATCTCCAGGCTGACCTGGTTAGGATGCGTGAAACCTCCTCCCCCACCCAGGGACCACCAGGGCCAATGCCACTACCTTAGAGGTTGCCAAGAAAGAGGAGAGGCTGGACCAGGGTGGGCTCAAGGAGGGAGAGGGTGGTGGAACAGAGTTGCATCCCTCCAGCTGTACCTCTCCACAATTTATTAGCTCTTCTGGTGGATAGTGGTTCCTCTATGGAGGCACCTGCAGTGGAGACCAAGGAGGATGCTGGGAACCTTCACAAAGGAGACCCACAGGAGGTGGCATGGGACCCACGGGAAGGAAACAACTCCTGGTGGGGACTCAATCATTAGGGGGTAGAAATGGGGGAGGAAGGGGAGAGGAGGTGCCTTCCTGGCGCCATGGCTGTGAGGGACAGGCGAAATCCCTCAGGATCGTGGGAGGAGCTGCACGAGGGAGGGAGCTGGATGTCATTGTCCACCTAGGGACAAATGACCTGGCTAGGAATGGGAGCAGAGCAGTGCAAGAGGAGTTTGTAGAGTTGGGAAGGGGCTTTAGACAAGTAGCACATACGGTAACCTCGGAGGTGCTGCCTGTCTGTGGCAAGGGAGATGCTAGGGCACTTCTCACCAGGGAATTCAATGAGTGGTTGAAAAGCTGGTGGTGTGGAGCTCAGGGTTTTGGCTTCATTGTGGACTGGGGAGCCACCTGGAGGATGCAGACCTATACTGGTGCGATGGTCTGCATCTGTGCGAGGGGAACCAGGATCCTAGGTGAGAGGTTTAAGTACTTCATTGGCAAGCATTTAGACTAGCCAAGGGGAGGCACTGAAAGGGCAAGGAAATCCAGGCCTCCCCACAAAACATGGTGGATTAGTGAGGAAACACCAAGGTACAGAAGTTATTAGGGAGCAGAACAGATTTAAATGTAAAAAAGGCAAAGGCAGTAAGGACAGAAATGGGGCTAAAAGAGGTAAGGCTATCAAAAAGTGAAGGGTGATGAGTACCAATGCCCATAGTCTGTGTAACAAGCTCCCTGAGCTAGTGGCCTTGATGGAAGAGAGTTGCCTGGATATTGTGGCAGTCACAGAAACATGGTACACAGAGAACCATGACTGGGATGTCAACATACCAGGATACACATCCTACAGGAGGGACAGGGAGGGTAAAAGAGGAGGAGGACTAGCTCTCTATGTAAAGGAAGGGATCAAAGCAACAGAACTAAAGAGTAAACAGGGAGCAGATGAGGCACTTTGGGTCACCCTGGAGACAGGAAATGGCACCACAATCCGCATGGGGGTTGTATACAGACCCCCATCTCAGGGGGAGGGAATGGAGAAGGAAATGATAGAAGACTTTCTTAGAATGGCAGAAAAAGGGAGATATTGATGGGGACCTGAATATGTCAGATGTTAACTGGAGCACCTTTGCTGCAAGCACATCCAAGAGCAGGGTCATTCTTGATGCTCTACAGGGGGCATACCTCAGACAGCTAGTATTGGAACCCACTCTGGAGGGAGCAATCTTAGACCTGGTACTTTCAAATGGGGATGGAGAAAGAATCTCAGATTTAGTAGTGGGTAGCCATCTGGGAACAAGTGACCACCAAACAGTGTGGTTCACGATAAACACAGCCATACAACAAAGCCATACAAAAGCAAGAGTACTAGACTTTAGGAGGGCTGACTTTGGGAAAATGAGAGAGTGTCTCAGAAAAGCACTAGCAAACAGGCAAGAAGGAGGGGTGGAGGAACAATGGGGAGTGATCAAAACAGCCATCACAGAGGCAACAAGCCTTTGTGTAAAGCAAATCAATAGAACACAACAAAGGAAAAAAACGCTATGGTTCACAAAAAAGGTGGCAGGGAAGGTTAAAGAGAAAAGGACAGCTTTCAGGAAATATAGGGAAACACAGAAGGAGCAGGACAGAGAACTTTATCAGTTAAAGCAGAAAGAGGCTGGGAAGGCAGTCAGAATAGCAAAGGCCCAAACCGAGGAAAGGATAGCCAATTCTGTTAAGAAGGGGATAAGACCTTTATAGGTACATTAGGAGGCGAAGAAAAGACCAAAGGAGGGATACTGAAGCTTAATAAGGGGAGGGAATGTGGTTAGAGGGTGACAGTGAAAAAGCAGGGATACTGAGCGAATATTTCTGCTCAGTATTCACAAAGGAAGAGGAGGAGTTACCTAAACCAAACAAGAGAACACTCTGAAGACAGGGTCGATACCAGTCCATTTACAGAAGAAAGGGTTCTGAAAGAACTAATAAAATTGAAGGTGGACAAAGCAATGGGGCCTGATGGGATTCACCCAAGAATTTTAAAAGAACTAAGGGTAGAACTAGTGACACACTGACTACTCTCTTTAACAAATCATGGGAGGATGGGGTGGTACCCGAGGACTGGAGGAGGGCAGATGTGATTCCTCTTCACAAAGTGGAGCAGGACAGAGGCAGGAAACTACAGACCAATTAGTTTGACCTCAGTGGTAGGGACAATGATGGAATCACTTGAAGGAAAGAATTGTTGAGTACTTAGAGGCCAGTGGGGCTGGGACCCAAGGCAGCATGGATTCACGATGGGAAGATCGTGTCAGACAATCTAATAGATTTCTTTGACTGGGTGACCAAAGTAGTAGACCAGGGAGGGGCTGTGGACATGGCCTACCTAGATTTAGCAAGGCATTTGATACAGTCCCACACAAAGATTAATACACAAGATAGCCAGCCTTGGGTGAGTCCCAAGGTGGTAGCCTGGATAAAATGGCTGAGACAACAGGGCATAAAGGGTAGTAGTACATGGGTACACAGTGAAGAAAGGAGGGTTACTACCGGGTACCGCAGGGTTCAGTACTGGGACTGGTCCTTTTAATGTCTTTATAAGTGACATTGCAGAGGAACTGGAAGGAAAAGTATGTCTCTTTGCAGATGACACAAAGATCTGCAACAGGGTTGATACACAAGATGGAGTGGAAAGGATGAGAAGGGACTTGGCAAGGTTGGAGGAATGGTCAAATGTATGGCAGCTCAGATTCAATGCAAAGAAGTGCAAGGTAATGCACATGGGAAACAAAAACCCAGGGGAAGCGTACACAATGGGGGGTGAGATACTGACAACAGTAAAAATAGAATGGGACCTGGGGGTAATTATATCAGATGACCTAAAGGTGGGCAAGCAATGTGAGAAGGCAGTAAGGAAGGCAGGGGATACTGGGATGCATAGGAAGAGGCATCAATAGTAGAAAACAGGAAGTTGTTATCCCTCTGTGCAGACAGTTGGTGAGACCCCATCTGGAGTACTGTGTACAGTTCTGGAGACCCCATCTCCGCAAAGACAGAGTGGAGGCTGTCCAGAGGAGGACAACCAAAATGGTGCAGGGTCTGCACCAGAAGACATACGAAGAAAGACTGAAGGAGC
This sequence comes from Neoceratodus forsteri, assembly GCA_016271365.2. NCBI lineage: Eukaryota > Metazoa > Chordata > Ceratodontiformes > Ceratodontidae > Neoceratodus > Neoceratodus forsteri. Next base: position 1,071,985,665 of record CM057454.1, on the reverse strand, counting down.
TTAATATGTATACTCTTGAGGAAAGAAGGGAGAGAGGGGACATGATAGAAACTTTCAAGTACCTCAAGGGAATTAACAAAGTCCAAGAGGGTATCATCTTCCAGAAAAAGAGGCTCCTTGTTCAGCCCTCTTGAATGTTTCTTGCTGCGTAGGGAGTCTCACAAGGCGGAAGCGATCGTGTTGCCCTTTGCGCCCTGCCTTTTGGTTCCACTGTAGGCCCAGTCCCTGGTTTCCAACTGCCTGCATTGTGGTAGATTGACCTCCTCACCCCGGTGCTGTATTTCCACCGAAATCAAGAAGTCCCTCGCTGCTTGCAGATCTGGAAAACGCCTCATACCTTCAGCCAGCTGGACCTTTAGGTGTGCTGGGTACTCAACAAAAGCCCTGATGTTCAGCTGCTGTAGTTTAACCACTGTGAGTACTTTTCTCCTTTGGGAGAGCAGTTGTGGTGTAAAATCATGGTCCAAATACAATTGAGCGTCTCCAAAGTGAATCACTTTTTTTGACCATGCTAGTTGTAAAATCTCCTCTTTCACTCTATAGTCCTGGAAGGCCTTAGGGTCCCGGGGTTTGGGATCAGGGATCTGTGCGCTCTAATTATGTTAAGAGCTTTGTCAGGAGGAAAATTAAGAATCTCATGGAGAAATGAGTCTATGAAAGTGGTCATTGCACCAGTCTTAGTGCCCTCAGGAAGCCCATGAATCCGGAAGTTATTACTCAGATTTCTGTTCTCTAGTTCTTCAAGGCGCGCTTTGAGTTGTTGGGAGCAGTGATGCAAGTCCAGAAGGGCTTTGTTATGCACATCGGTGGTGGTGGTGGTGGTATAGTCTGTTAAAGTCTCCTGAATTTCCCCAGCTCGCTTGGTTAATGTGGCAATTTCTGAACATTGGTCTGATACTTTAGCTTCTAATTGCTGGAGTGTCTGGTTAATTTGTTTCAGGGTTTGACAAAGTTCTCTAGATGTGATTGTGCATTCAGATTCCTCCCGTGGGGCTTCTACCGTTTGCCTGGGCGTGAGACTCAGGGATTCCAGGGCCTTCTCGGTGTCGACCAAAGCCGTCATTTTTGAGCATTTACTTGCTTGGTTCGTGGAATTATCACTTCATCGATGTTTTGGAGGCATCAGATAATCTGAGATTCTTCTTTTGGTCGACAGGATGATGGGTTAGGGTTTGGTTACCTGTGGATTGTCAAGTCGATTTGCGGAGCTTGCTGTTTAGGCTGCCGTTAGATGGGTGTCCCAACCGGAAGTCTTAGTGGAACATTAAGGGAGGGTTTGAACCAGATCCCTCGCCTGATCCCAGAGGGCATTCTGGTACTGAACCATATGGGCCAGATAGTTCTGGGCCTGAATGGCTAGAGTGGCAGAGGAATACACCCGCTTGCCCAACTGATCCAGCAGGCAAGATTCCTTATCTGGAAGGTGAGGCTAAGATGTTTGGGCTTTTTAGTGCAGTCTTGGGCTGCGTTCATGACCACGGAGTCCGCCGTGGGGTGTGCAGTGATCCCAGAGGGCATTCTGGTACAGAACCATATGGGCCAGATAGTCCTGGGCCTGAATGGCTAGAGTGGCAGAGGAATACACCCGCTTGCCCAACTGATCCAGCAGGCAAGATTCCTTATCTGGAAGGTGAGGCTAAGATGTTTGGGCTTTTTAGTGCAGTCTTGGGCTGCGTTCATGACCACGGAGTCCGCCGTGGGGTGTGCATTGATCCCAGAGGGCATTCTGGTACAGAACCATATGGGCCAGATAGTTCTGGGCTCGAATACCCAGAGTGGCAGAGGAATACACCCGCTTGCCCAATTGGTCCAACTCGTGAGATTCCTTGTCTGGAGGGTGGGTGCTAAGATGTTTGAGCTTTTTAGTGCGGTCATGGGCTGCGTTCATGACCATGGAGTCCACCGTAGGGTGTTCGTGAAAGAAAGGTTTGCCCACTGGCACATGGTAAAGGCGATTTGCCTTCTTGACCAAGGCTTGGGTGGTCGAAGGGTGGTTCCACACTACCTTGGTAACAACTTCATATGAATCAACAACAGGCAGGACCACCAAAGGTACAGTATCCATTTTTCAGAGGTAAATAGCCAGAAAATGGCACTCCGGGTCAAACTCCGCTGTCTCCCATCCCATAAGGGACTGGATGTGGTGCATCACATCAAGGAAAGAGAAATCATCAGGGGAGACGTATGGGTCTCCTTATGATGCTCCTGACCATCAGAGGAGCCCCTGGAGTCCCTGGACAACTTTAAAGAGGAAGAAGAATAGTCTCCTAACAAGTTATACAAAAACAAACGAACAAAACACACAATCAAACTTTTGCTTTCATTTTTCTCTTTCTAATTACTCTGACCAGGTTATAAACCCAGCAACCGATCTGGAATGGATATTATTAACTGCAGGTACTGCGGGACACTTTTCCAAAGGGCAGTTATACAGGATTTAGGACACTGTCCTACATGCTGGACCATTGGAGATCTAAGGGCTCCGGTCCGGGCAGCATGGGCAGAGAATGCGCACCTCAAATCACATATTCAGGAGGAAATATATCATAAGAACCGCCTGCCAATTCCCCAACATCCAACAGAAGCACCTCGACCGCAGAGGGTAGTTGGTACGGGAAGTTGGCAGGTGGTTAGGAGGGGCAGATCGGGTGCCCCATCACTCAGTGCTCTACAACATATCCCCTCCACATACCATATAAAAACTACAAACAAGTATCTGCCTCTGTCTCAGAAATCAAACAAAGGGGCAGAGGACACTGCAGCACAGGAGCTAGCACAACAAAACTCGCCCAAAATGGACCAAAAAAAAAAACAAACAGAACTCCAAACACTTCTGATCATAGAAGACTCCATGATTCGGGGAATTGATACCTACCTCCAGCCGGGGGTAACGGTCAGATGTCTCCCAGGTACATCAGCATGGAGAGACACTCACCGCATTGCTAAAATCGTGCAGGAAGCAGGAGAAAACATCAACGTCCTGGTACACATAGGGACCAACGATCTCGCCAACCAGTCAGTTGTGGAGACCAAGGAGCACCTGACCAGGCTGGGTGACAAACTGTCATCCATTTAGTCTGGCATCTCCTTCTCTGAGATCCTGCTAGTCTGGAAGAGGGTGGAAGATGGACGGAAGGTCAGAAAAGGGGAGATACCTAAACATGTGACTCTAGGGCTGATGCCATGAAAAAGGACACAGACTTGTAGGTAACTAGCAACAGTTTTGGGAGCGAAAGTTCTTTAAATTCGATGGACTGCATCTGACAAAGGAGGGAGTCAGTGAATTGAGGCAGAAGTTTGACGTCTTTGCAGAATATTTAAACTACCAAATGGAGAGAGGGGTGCAGCACCCAGTACATCGAATGGGAAGAACACCCCTTCCCCTCAGCTAGTGATCAAACAGGAGTTCAGCATGTTTGTAGTTCATTTGCATCACCAGGTAAGGAAAAAGGTCCTACTCCCCATACGACGCACAGGGGAAACACTGGACCTCACCCAACAACTAACACACCAAAATCTGGCCAATGGAAAATCATGTACACAAATGCTCGCAGTCTGAGAAACAAGATCCCACACTTGCAGGCAACAATGACAGAGGCTAAACTGGACATAGTAGCCATTAGTGAGACATGGTTCACCAGTAACCACGCTTGGGAGACTTCAGTACCTGGCTATGTACTGTTGAGAAGATACTGAGGTGCAAAAAAAAAAAAAAAGGGGGGGTTGTGGCGTGCCCTTTATGTCAATGAAAATATCAAAGCTACAGAAGTTCAGAATACACATAAGGAGCCAGGAGAACTGTGGGTCACCCTGGAAACAGGACAGCCATACAAACTGGGGTTGTATACAGGCCTCCAGACCAGGGGGAAGGCACAGACACATTACTGTTACACGATATACAAAACACAACAGCTGAAGGGGAGGTTCTGATTATGGAAGATTTCAACATGCCAGGTACAGATTGGTCAATACCAGCAGGAACATCTGCCAGAACTAGACACATAGTGGATTCCCTGCGGGGAAGGGCCTCGAACAACTGGTAGAACAACCCACAAGAGACAGGACTATCCTAGATCTAGTACTGACTAACAGGGAAAGGATCACAGATCTCCAGGTAGAAGGTCACCTAGGGGCCAGTGGCCATCACATGGTATTGTTCAATTTGGCACTGGAACTAAATCACCCCATTCCAAGGCAAAAATATGGGACTTCAGGGGAGCTGACTTTGATAAGATGGCCAACAGAGTTAAGCTAACCCTGGCAAGAAGAAATACAGGCAAGGGGGTACAGGCAAAGTGAGCAAGCATTAAGGATGCAATACTTGAAGTAGCATCCCACTGTGTTAGAGAGAAAAGCAAGAGCAAAAGAAGCAAGAAACCACTTTGGTTCTCAAACACGTAGCAGAAAAGGTCAGAGCCAAAAGGCTGGCCTTCAGGAAATATAAGGGAACGCAGCGGGCTGAAGATAGGGAGGTATACCAAACTTCCCTAAGGGAAGCAGGGAGGTAGTAAGACAGGCAAAGGCCCAAACCAAAGAAACACTAGCACGAACAGTAAAAGAAGGCGACAAGACTTTCTATAGATACATTAGTTAAAGGAGAAAGTCCAGAGAGGGTATTGCTAAGATCAAATGGGATAAGGGGGAGTGTAAGGAGGAGGACAAAGGAAAAGCATCTGTCCTAAATAGATACTTCTGCTCAGTATTTACTGAGGAAAAGGTAGGGCAGGGCCCACAGCTCAGCACCATGGACACGGGGGAGGGAGGTGTGCACTAGTCCCTTCACAAAAGAAAGGGTCCTACAAGAGCTTGCTAAGTTCAGAATCAAATCAAATCATCTTTATTTCTAAAGCGCCTTTCAAAACCAAGGCACTGTACAAAGAGATCATACATACATATAAATAAAAACAAACATAATCAACCATAACTAGGATATGCTAAACTAAATAAATAAGTCTTTAACTCCATTTTAAATCTCTCGATGGTTGGACATTCTCTCAACCAACGAGGTAGAGAATTCCACAGGGTTGGTGCTGAGAAAACAAAAGCACGAGATCCTGATGTTTTTAATCGAACCCTGGGAATCTCCAGCAATCCCTCATTGGCGGAGCAGAGAGGACGGAGGGGGCAATAGGGTACTAAGAGATCTTTCAGGTAGCCGGGTCCCTGATCATGTAGGGCTTTAAAGGTTAGTAAACCAACCTTATAGGTGATCCGCCACCTAACAGTCAGCCAATTCAGTTCGCGGAGCACAGGTGTAATACGGCTGGATCTAGAGATCCCAGTCAAAAGCCTGGCCGCTGCGTTCTGCACCAGCTGCAGTTGGCGGATATCAACCCCAGGTAGCCCTAGGTAGAGGGAATTACAGTAGTCAAGATGGGTAGTGATAAAGGCATGGACCAATGTTGGTAGATCACCCGGTGGGACCAGGTGTTTCACCTGGGCGATATTCCTTAGATGATAAGAGGATTTGACTACGGCTGATACCTGAGATTTTAAGGTCAAGCCATCATCAAAAATAACGCCCAGGTTCCGTAGCCGATCACAGGTAGTGAGTGACATACCACTGAGCAATAAGCCCGATGGTTGTCCAGCCCCCAAACCTACCACCGGATGACCTGGGTCCACTACCAACACTTCAGTCTTATCACGGTTCAGTCTCAGCCAGCTAGAACTCATCCATAATCTGATTTCAGCAAGGCAATTATTTAGCATGGAGAGAGCATCATCTTGCCCGGGTGGAAAAGACAAATACAGCTGAGTATCATCTGCATAGCAGTGAAAACCCAGACTGTATCGCCTGATGATATCTCCCAATGGCAGCATATACACTGCAAACAACATGGGTGCTAGAATGGAACCCTGTGGTACCCCACAAGGCAGGGAGTGAGCGCCAGAGGAATAAATGCCAGCGGCAACTCTCTGAAACCTGTCTGTGAAGTAAGACTGAAACCATTTGAGGACTATTCCAGACAGCCCACAATAAATCCGCAGGCGCTCCAACAGCACACCATGGTCTACAGTGTCAAATGCCGCAGAGAGATAGAGAAGGACCAAGATGGTACATGCCTTTCGATCTCTAGCCATTAGGAGATCATTCAACACCCGTACAAGGGCAGTCTCCGTGCTATGCTTCTTCCTAAAACCAGATTGGAGAGTATCATAGACACTGTGAGTTGTAAGATGATCATCCAATTGTAACGCAACTGCCTTTTCAATAACCTTACCAACGAAAAGCAGGTTAGAGATAGGCCGGTAGTTAGCTAGACAATCTGGATCCAAGGAGGGTTTTTTAAGAAGTGGTCGAACTACCGCCTCCTTGAGGGGATCAGGAAAGACCCCCTTCCCCCAAGGATTTCCAGACAATGTCAGCAAGGATTGGGCAGATAAACTTCTACACATCCTACTAAATGGGGTGTAGGACCCGGATACAAACTACAACTGGTTGGTCGCAATGTTTGGATGATCTTCACAATGTCAGTGAACTCCAGCTGGCGAAAATCTGACCAGACAGACCGGGTGCATAACACTTCCCGTCGACAACTGCAAACCCTCAAAGGAGAGGTCGGACCGATGCCAGACCTGATGCTGGCAACCTTATCTGCAAAAAATCGAGCGAACTCCTTGCATCTTAGCTGAGAAAAAGCTTCTCTGGGCTGGAGACAGATTGGATTGCACAATTTGTCAACAGTCCGGAAAAGCTGAGCCGGTCGATTTTGTGCAGCAGAAATCTCCCTGGACAGAAATTCTGCCTTCTTACGGGTGATTTCTGATCGATAGCCTGATAGCCATCATAATGTGCCAGCAACCTAAGCCTGTCAGCATCACTACCGGACCTCCGCCAGGCTCTCTCCAACCTTCGGCCAACTCTCATAACTCCTTCAAGGAGCCATCAAACCAAGGGCTCCTTGAACGGAGGGTGAAAGGCCGAACACGAACAGGAGCAATCTTGTCCAGAGCATCTCCCACAGCCTTATTATAGGCTAACATGAGATCATCTGGACTCATGCATTCACCAGACAAGCTCGATAGATCCAGTACCGCCATTAGGTCACTGGGAATGATAACCCTTAAAGGGCGGTACCGAACCATCTCCGTAGGGGGAGCCCTGAAACTGAACCTTATGGTGTGATGGTCAGACCAGCTGACTGGTTCCACCCCCAAATCAGCAATCTCCATACCCAGAAGAAAGATCAGATCCAATGAATGACCCTTTATATGGGTTGAGGAGGTAACTACCTGTGTTATGCCCAGTGACGTCATCAACTGGAGGAGACTTTGACCAAAATATGAGAGTTCATCGTTGACCCAGGCATTGAAGTCCCCCAGAATTATCAATCTTGGGGACTGCAATACCATGTCGACGATGAAGTCTGCTATCTCCTGCAGGAATTCTCCATCTCCTGGTGGACGGTAGATGAGGAGAATTCCGCAACCTACACCCTCACCCAAGATATATTCAAAGGATCTGGTACTTCCCAATGGCACATCCACAAGGCCCAGCTCAGTCTTAAACATAATGGCTACACCCCCGTCCCTACGATCCAACCTTGGATGGTGCATCACCGAGAACCCGGTTGGTGTTGCCGAAGCCAATATAGGGCCTGGATTTTCATCCCGCCAGGTCTCGGTGATGCAAGCCAGATCAGTTGACCCAACAAGATCAGCTATGATAGCTGTCTTGTTTTTAATAGATCTGGCATTGCATAGCACTGCCAAGGTTGGATGAGCTGTCTGGGAAGACCTCGGCTCCTGCCTACTAAAATTGGAACCCTTGGGTATGGGAACAAGCTCAGGGTGGATAAGGCAATGGGACACGATGGCATACATCCCAGGGTACTAAAGGAGCTAAGGGTGGAATCAGCAGAGCCATTATCAGAACTGTTTAGTGAGTCTCTGAGCACAGGAGAGGTCACAGAAGACTGGAGAAGGGCTCATGTGATCCTGCTCCACAAGAATGGTAGCAGGGAGGAGGCAGGAAACTACAGACCAGTCAGTCTTACCTCAGTAGTGGGCAAGATTATGGAGGCATTCCTTCAGGAAAGGATAGTGCAACAGCTGGAATCCATAGGACCACAGGATCCAAGACAGCATGGATTTACAACAGGAAGGTCCTGTCAAACTAATCTCAGATTTCTTTGACTGGGTAACCAGAGTGATGGACCAAGGGGGAGCAGTTGATGTTGCCTACTTTGACTTCAGCAAAGCTTTCGATACTGTTCCACATAGAAGACCAATTAATAAGCTGGGTAGGCGCAGGGTGGGTCAGAAGTTGGTCAACTGGGTGGCAAACTGGTTGGCGGGCAGAAAACAGAGAGTGGTGGTAAATGGTATATAATGAGAAGAGATGCAAGTCATAAGTGGGGTACCTCAGGGATCAGTCCTGGGGCCAGTCCTCTTCAATATCTTCCTCAGTGACATTGCAGGTGGACTGGAGGGTAAGGTTTGTCTGTTTGCAGATGACACCAAGATCTGCAACAGAGTAGATGATCCAGATGAGGTGGGCAGAATGAGAAGAGATCTGGATAAACTGGCAAAATGGTCTGAAGAGGCCGGCTTGGTGGCACTAAGGGTTGAGGTGCTGGACGACACACCTTGCGCCATGCCGGCGACAGTGTTCGGGAGCGAGCACAGGCTGCCAGGGGATCCGGAGGACTGATCTTCTCCAGAGATGCACAGCATTGGTGCCTGGTTGTTCCTGGCTTCTGCAGGGGACCAAGGCACTGGGCGTGAGCTGCGGGTGGGGGAGAGGGAAGCTGAGTGCAGATGCATGGAGGAGGCGTGCATGAAAGCATGTTGGCATCTCCTCTGCTTGTGTCACTGCACTTGGCTCGGGTTAAAACTGCAAAATGCGACTCCGGCACCTGTCCTGCCTGGCCACGACAGTTCTCTATGGTGGCCCCTCTGGGGGGGCCTCCCAGAGTACGAGGGACAAGGTTACCTGGAGTCAGGTAGCCCGGCAAGAAAAAGAGAAAAATAATTTTTTTTAAAATGGTCAGAAGACTGGCAAAAGAGTGGAAGAGTGGGGTTTAATGCAAAGAAGTGCAAGATCGTGCACACATGGAAGAGAAACCCTGACGCCACCTATAGGGTGGGAGGGGAGTTGCTGGCAATCACAGGGGAAGAAAGGGACTTGAGCATCATCATCATAGATGACCTGAAATCATCCAAGCAGACCACTAAAGCAGTAGGTAAGGCTAGAGGGATGTTGGGGTGTATCGGTAGGGGTATCGCAAGTCATAAGAGGGAGGTAATAATCCCACTTTAGAAGACACTGGTTAGGCCCCACCTGGAGTACTGCATGCAGTACTGGAGGCAGCACCTGCACAAGGACATTAACAAAACAGAGGCAGTCCAGAGAAGGCCAACCAAAATGGTGCAGGGACTGCATCAGAAAACATATGAGGACAGATTAACGGAGCTCAATATGTATACTCTAGAGCAAAGAAGGGAGAAAAGTGATATGATCAAAACATTTAAGTATCATAAGGGCATTAACAAGGTGAAACAGTCTAATATGTTTCAATATAAGAAACCTAGCAGGACAACAGGACACAGCATGAGATTAGAGGGAGGCCAATTAAGGGGGAATGTGAGGAAGGTATTTTTCACAGAAAGGGTGGCGGATGCATGGAGCGGCCTACCTCAGGAAGTGGTGGATATGAATACAGTGCAGGGCTTCAAACAGGCATGGGATAGGCATAAGGGAGCAATAAAGATGAGTATGAATAGATAGGCCATTGACAGAGTACAGGCCTATGGCACATTCATAAGGTAGAAAAAAATGTGCAGACTGAATGGGCCTTGCAGTACTTATCTGCAGTCAACTTCTATGTTACATCACTGTCAGGGACTGGCATCTGAGGGCGACTGTTGTCCTGATACTGGTCAGAGCTCCCTGTGTGTCCCCCCTCCCCCGTGGTCCCTGTGGTACAGGGGTTGCCAGGTCCTGCCCGGTCTGAGTCCCGAGGAGGGCATCCCAGGGAGGAGGAGGAGCAGAGGGCTGCCTAAGTGTGTCCTTATTTTGCATGAAGGTCCGCCATGCCATGAACAAGGCATTATAATTCACCAGAGGAGGTGCATAAGGGTACTGAGCAGGAGGGTACAGATACGATGGTCGAGGGACCGGCGTAGGGTACCCTAGTGTTGGTCCACTTGGCGCCAGCTGAGGATCCCGGGGAGGGCCAGCAGGCATTGGCTGTGGTATGGGCTGGGGCAGAGGCAAGGACGGCTGAGGAGTGGTCAGAGGAGGCATCAGTGTAGCCAGCACTGGCCTGGTGCATGCTGGGTGGGGGGGTCTCCCGAGGAAGGAGTAGAGGTGTCACCTACGAGGAAGAGACTGCGAGTGCTTGCTCCGGGCGATGCCTATGAGGGCTGTCACTGGCCCCCGAGTCGGGGACTGATGAAGGCAACGCCTTGGCTGGGGGACAAAGACTCGCCACCAGAGGTACCAACCCCGACCCAGCTACCTGGCTGAGGACCCATGGATGCTAAGGACCTGAGTGTCAGGGGCTGGGGATGAAGCTTGCTGCCCCGAGAAGCCGCTGCCCATAATGGCTATGAGGGCGGGTGGCTGCACCACCAGTAACCCAGAATGAGGACTGCTGAGGAAGATGGGGCCAAACCCCCCAGAGGACATTGAAGCAGAAGCCAGTCTGTGTGGTGACCGCGAGCGAGAGGCTGATTGAGGATGGTCCTGGTGCTTATGCTTCCTGCTGGACTACTTCTCCTTCTAGGAAGAAGATGCCCCAGAGGCCAGCGAAGTGGAAGAGCTTTTAGCCTAAAGCTCCATCTCTATCGCAACCGATTTCTGCAGAAGCAGGTAGCTTTGAAGGGTCTTCAAGCGGCGTCTCTGTGTGACCTGGTTGAAGTTCTGGCAGTGCCGGCAGGTGTCGTGGTTGGGACCTAAGCAGAGCAGACAGGAAGAGTGACCATCTTTGGTGGGTATCTGCTTGCTACAGACACACTTTGTAGGCTGATTGGAAGATGAGGCTGGAGCAGAAGACAAACAAGATGGAGGGAACACCAAAAATGGATGTTGATTCTAATAAAGAAAAAAATGAAATTGTGGGTAAATGCGAACAAAATGTCAGTCAACTGAAGCAGGCGTCTATGGAGGTTCGACATGCGCAGGTCGATGGTGGGAAAAGAACTGAGGTAGGCCTGGGGATTGCTCCTTTTACTGGATAGGCGGACGTGGTCCCCCGTGATAGACTGCTAGCTAGAAGTTTTCCGTGTGGTCCTTGCGCCTGGTGACTTCAGCCCTACCAGTGTTGCCTGGTGCAAGACCCATCTCGAAGTAAGATCTTGTGCAAAGATGCCCTGTCTTTGTTAAAAATCAAATACAGCCCACAACACCAGAGAATCTCAAGCTCAGAAATCCTTTGAGCAGAAGTTAATAGCAACCAAAAAAACAGGTTACTCACCTGTAACAGTAGTTTTAAGAGTGGTATATTGTGTTTGTCCATATGTCTGGCAGTGTCCTTTCCCCTTTAAGACTTGCCAGAACATCATTAAACTCCCTCAGCACCGCCCCATGACATCAGATCTTGCCTGCTGGAAGCAAAATTAGTGCGCCACTTGCCAGGGGAGGTCAGGTGGGTCCCATGTGGATGAACACCACGTCACTCCTAGAAAGTAGTTATGTAAGAACTTACCATAACGATAGATCTTTGAGGAGTGCCTCTTGCAGTAGGTAATACACTTAGGTCGTCGCCAGAGGTCCCTGTGGCACACAGCAGCTCTTCTAGCAGCCTTTTACTAGGGCCGTCCACACATGACATCAGCTTCCTATTTACTATATAAGCGTGGGTGGTCCCTGGTATACTCGGTTCCCCTGACGGATTCAGCTCACTAGGCGATGACCGAGGTAACAGAGGTATCCCAACCCAAAGTCACTGGACCAGAATTTGTTCTCCTAAAGAAGGAGGGGAACGGAGGGTGGGATTGGATCTACTGCAAGCGACACTCCTCAAAGATCTGCTGTTACGGTAAGTTCTCACGTAACTGTACTATCTTTTACGGAGTGGTCTCTTGCAGTAGGTAATACACTTGGGATGAATTCCAAGCAGTATACCAAAGAGGGGTGGATATTATGACAGAAGGCCTTGTAGGACTGCTTGGCCAAAGGCCGTCCTAAGGCATGAAGCAATATCCAAACTGTAGTACTTTGTGAATGTATGGATTGTGGACCAGGTAGCTGCATGGCAGATATCAGAAATGGAGGCTCCTTTAAAGCAAGCCCGCAGTAGTGGCCATAGCTCTAGTGGAATAGGCTTGGACAGGCCCTGGTAAGGGCTTATTGTATTTTTCATAACAAAATGTAATGCAATGTGCCAGTCAGTTAGAAAGGGTTCTTTTATTAACTGGAAGCCCTTCTTGGTTCGAGGCAAAGGTGACAAACAATTGGGAAGTCTTTCTGACCAATTGTGTCCGATTAGTATAGTAACATAATATATGATGGACACCTAGAGTATGTAATAGATGTTCATCTTGGTTGGAGTATTCAGAATAGCATACTGGTAACTCCAGGGACTGATTTAGAGTCTGTTCAGACACCACTTTAGGTAGGAAAGAAGGGTTGGTACGAAGTGCCACCCTCTTTGTGAATGATTAGTTAAGGGTCTCTACACAACAGGGCATGTAGCTCGGAAATACGTTGAGCCGAAGTGACAGCCACTAGGAAAGTACAGTTATGTAAGAACTTACCGTAACAGTAGATCTTCAAGAGAGGTTCCTGCAGTAGGTCAGAACATGTAGGACTGCACCCTCTGGCGTCAGGACCACACAGCAAACATTTCCAGCAATGTCTGGCGGGGGACCGCCCACCCGTCACCTGACCGAGTAAGCGTGACCCTATATAGTGGGCAGTCCCCACGCCCGCCTTCCAGTTCTTCCGCTGGAGATCCAAGGAGGATGAGACAGGAGAAAGGATGAAATCCTGGAGCCCAGAACAGAATGAGCTGAAAGAAATGCAGAAACTGGGGGAAGGAGGGAGGGGAAAAGGTGACCTACTGCAGGAACCTCTCTTGATGATCTACTGTTATGGCAAGTTCTTATGTAACTGTACTATTTTACTTCAAGAGGGTTCCTGCAGTAGGTCATAACATGTAGGACTGAATCCCAAGCAGTCACTCTCAGAGAGCAAGAGAACCACGGGAGGAGGAGCAACTGAAAAGACAGAACAGGACCGTCTAAGACAGTAGGCTCTGTAAGACGGTGGGGCCAAACTCGGCCCTACGTCTAGAAGCAATGTCCAAACTGTAATGCTTCATGAAGGTATGAATCAAACCCCAGGTTGCTGCCGCACAAATCTCTGCTGTAGAAACATTCCTGAGGAACACTGTAGAGGCAGCAATGCCTCTGGTAGAGTGACCCTTGACCTCCCCCAGTAGAGGTTTGTTGTACTTCTGGTAACAGAAGCGGATGCAGTTACCAAGCCACTTGGAGAGGCACTGTTTAGAAACTGCTAACCCCAAGGATTTGGGGGCAAAGGAGACAGCTGATCAGACTTGCTAGATTCTTTGGTTTGGTGGACGTAGCACCTCAGAATTCTGTTAACATCCAATGTGTGAAGGAGAGACTCCCATCTATTGGAAGGAGCGGGATAACAAACCGGAAGTTCAACTGTCTGATTCAAGGTGAACTCCGAAACCACCTTAGGAAGAAATTTAGGATTTGTATGAAGGACTGCCCGGTCCTTATGAAAAATTAAATATGGCTTCTTTTGCATCAGGGCCTGAAGCTCGGAAATTCTTCGAGCAGAAGTAATAGCAACTAAAAACAGTGCCTTCCAGGAAAGGTAGCGTATGTAACAGCTCATCGCTGGTTCGGAGGGAGGAAGCATAAGCTTCTCCAACACAAAATTCAAATCCCAAGAAGGGGTAGGGTTGCAGATGGGAGATTTGAGATGTAAAATCCCCCTCAGGAAGGTTTTAGAGACCTCCACCTGAGCTACGGGCTTTCCGTCCACTAGAACATGATGAGCTGAAACAGCCGACAAGTGAACCTTGAGGGAAGAGTAAGACAAACCAGAGTCAGACAGGTGCAACAGATAGTCCATAATCTGTGAAGCTGAGCAAGAAAAAGGGTCCCAGCCCTTGGACACTGCCCAAATAGAAAAACGCTTCCACTTCATAGTGTATGTAGACCTGGTGGAAGGCTTCCAGGCCTCTACCAGGACTTCAGCTACCCTTCGGGAGACCCCCCGAAATGGAATTTCATTATTTCTGAAGGAGCCATGTATGAAGCTGTAGGGTCCTGAGCGCCAAATGCACCAGTCTGTCCTTATCCTGAGTCAACAGATCGTATTGGAGAGGGAGAAGAACTGGGCGGTTCCACTGCTAGCTGCTGCAAGAGTGGAAACGAAATCTGCCTTGGCCAGAAAGGAGTGATAAGGATCATCCGAGCTCACTCTGCCTGAAGCTTGAGAAGGACTCTCTGCAGAATGGGAAAGGGAGGGAAGGCGTACAAGAGCTTCCCTGTCCAACATAGTGATAACACGTTGTGCCAGAAAGCACCAGGCTCTGGAACGAGCAAGCAAAAACTGGGAAATTTTGCGTTGGATGGGGAGGCGAACAGGTTTACCTCAGATAACCCCATTTTAGAAGGAGTCTACTACTCTCATTTTAATTCCCATTAGATGCCAGAGCTGAAGTTCAACTGAGGCTGTCCACCAGGTATTGTGAACGCCTGGAACGTGCACGGCTGTGAGACACAGTTCGTGCTGGACTGCCCAATTCCACAATTGCATCATCTCCCTGCAGAGTGGGTATGATCGGGTGCCTCTGTGCTTGTTGATGTACCACACCACTGAGATACTGTCCGTCTGGATTAGCAGTGTTCCCGGCGATAGAATGATCTGAAAAGCCTGGAGGGCATAGAGGACCGCTCTTATCTCCAGGATATTGATATGCAAGGACATCTCCAACTGGGACTACGAACCCTGGGTCCAATAATCTCCCAGGTGCACCTCCCAACCTAGACATCTGTGGTGAGGGTATAGAGTGGAGGGGAACTTCGAAAGGGAAGTTCCCGGGAAAGGTTCGACGGGTCCAGCCACCAAAGGAGATCCTTCTTGAGAGGACTGGAAATCAGGACCGTATGGTCCAAATTGTCCAGGCGCTGGTTCCATTGAACCCACAATGTCCACTGCGTAATCCGCATATGCAACCTGGCTAAGGGGACTGGGGAGATGGAGGCTGCCATTAAACCCAGAAGGTGCAATAACACCCTGGCTGGAAGGACCCTGGAGCGGAGAACCAAACTGACCTGCTCCCGAAGAGTCTCTGCCCTTTCCGGGGGCTGAAAGGCTTTGCACTGGACTGTATCCAAGACCGCCCCAATGAACTGAAGGTTCTGGGAGGGGGTCAGGGATGACCTGGGGAAACTGACGGTAATCCCCAACCAGGAAAAAAGATCCAGGGTGGTCGAGAGGGACTCCAGATGAGACTCCTAGGATGGAGCTGCCAATAGCCAGTCATCCAGGTAAGGGAACACTGCTATACCCCAGAGGCATAAGGCCGCTGCCACCACCGCTAGGCACTTGGTGACCCTGGGTGCTGAGGACAGGCCAAAGCGGAGGGCTCTGAACTGGAAATACTCCCCCTGGAAGCAGAATTGCAGGAAACAGTGGTGGCCCATGAAAACCGGAATATGCAGGTAGGCATCCTGCATATCCAGGGCGCAGAGCCAGTGGTCCTGGCTGCAGGAGAGGCAGGAGGCTCTTAACAGTCAGCATGCAGAACCTTTTGCACTCGACAAAAAGTTTCAGACTGCTGAGGTCACCCATATTTTTGGGGACCAGGGAAAAGTGGGAGTAAAACCCCTTCCTCTCTGGGACGGAGGCACGGATTCTATTGCTGCTTTCAGTTCCTGTGTCCCGATCTCTTCCTCTACCAGAGGAGCTTGGTACAGGGAGCAATGCGAGCAACTGGGAAGAGAGTTTGGAGGAAACTCCAGGAACTCTAGAGTGCGCCCTCTTGAGATGAGCTGCATGACCCATGCGTATGAGGTGATACCCTTCCACTCCTCAGGGTTTTATTTAACTCTAAAAATTGATTAGCGTTTTGCTCATAAAAGTTCTAAAACATTGTGAAAATGCATAGCACTTGCCTCACTGTGTTTAACAAACATAACACTTCCAGAAAACCTATATAAATGCTTTCTGTACAGTTAGTATTGTCTCAAGAAAAAAAGTGCTAATCAATTATTTAAAACCCTGACTCCTGCATGTGAAGGGCTAATCTTCTTCCCACTGGCTCCCCGTTTAGTGGTGGAGGAGAGGTAGGATGGTGCGAGTCAGGATGCAGAGGGACGAGCGGGCAAGGAACCTCCTACCGATCTATGGGATTTGGCAGTGGGGGGAGAGGAAAAAGAGCCCGTAGCTCATCTTTTGGACTGTTTCTTTGGGGAAGACTGCTTTCCTTGGCGACGAAATTGGCATCGAAAGAGATGCTTTTTATGAGAACCTGCCTGTACATGGATTGGATTGATCTAAGGGCCTGGCCACTGTCTTGGAGGCCCGTATTTATGTCCTTTTATCTCACCAAGAACCCGACCCTCGAAGGCGTCTTGTGGCTGCCTGCACATCTGAAGATCTCGGAAATTCGCAGCCAGGCGTATGGTCTTCTGAGGCAAACCGCCTAGGCAGAAGAGCGGGCCACCGCATCCACCGAATCATTGACGGCCGAAGAGCATGCCTACAGGACATTTTTGATAGGTGAAGGTCTTTGGAAAGCTCCTCCTTTAGCTCAGTGTCCTCCATGGATGAAATCTTGGGCTCAAGTTTAGCCATGGTGGCCTTCTGAAAAGACATCATGTACGCCACATAATTTAGAGAGCGCAGGGCACACATGGCCGATAAATAAATCTTCTCCAACTGGTCCAGCTGACAGGACTCCTTGTCAGGTGGAGAAGTGCTCTCGTGTATGGGGTGAGCCGAGCGCTTATAAGCAGTGGTTATAACTACAGAATCCACCTTGGGATGGGAGTCCAAGAAGGAAGGGTGGTAAATCCTGTCTGCCTTCTTAGGAACAGCAGGAATGGAATGAGGTAACTGCCATATAGTGGTAGTAAGTCCTCATGTGGAGCTATGCAAGGAGGCACCAGGATGGGAGAGGCGGTTTCCAGATCCAGATGTTCAGCTAGGTGCTTCTTCTTGGGGTCTTGATCCTCAGTATTCCAACCATTTGAGTGTTGGATTATGAGGAGGAGCTCATTAAAGAAGGGATCCTCCAGAGGAGATTTGGGCGAATCCTTACCCTTCGATGGAGAGGATAGCTCATCTAAGGAAGACTCTGACGTTTAGTTATCTGAGTCCGGGGGCACTTCCCTTCTGGACCTTCAGAGTCCGGGAGGGTGATCTCCTGAGGAGTGGTGCAAAAAATGTGCACAGTTGAATGCAGAGAACTAGCCGGCAGCGAAAAACGAGGGAGGCACTGCCATCGGGCTAGGTAGCCTATGTTCTAGGTCTGAAACTAGATGGGACCTAGCATCCTTTCACCAGGACCGGATAAGAGCTTGAAAGTCCTGTTGAGGAGGTGGAGGAGGAGGTCGGTTGGCTGCAGGCGGATAATAATGCGTCCCCAAACCCGGATACTGCGGAGGAGGGTACCCATGTTAATACGGGTAACCAGAATAATACCAAGGAGAATAACTTTAGGACTAGTGAGCTGTCGTCGGGCCCGACGGCAGAAAAATGGGGGCCTGGTGCCCAGTAAAAAGAGGTGGACCGGGCGTCAGGGCATGGCCTGGTGGCCAAGAAAGACCGGAAAAAATTTCTGACGTAATGATAGTCGTCATTGGGGTAGCTGATAAAAGGGTAGTGAGCATCGGGACAGCAGTCGAAGGGTGAACCGACATTAAACCCATCGTCGTCAGGCCCTGCATCAGGGGCTGGGACAGAGGCTTCGACGGAGGGGAGTTGGTTAAAGACATCAGACAGTGCTCCTGATGTAAGAGGAGCAGCAGCAGGTGGAAGATGACCCAACGACAGGGTAACCTGAGATCCTGGCGAAGGGAGAGTATCCCTGGGAGGGATTAGAGGGACCACCAGAGAAGTGGGTGTAGAAAAAAAAACACTTCCAGGTGTCCTCCTTCCTCTTCTGCCCCAGATGTAAGCTTTGGGGTAGAAGAAACCACTGGGGGAGGTGGAGAGGAAGGCTCCCACCCTTGGAGATCCTGGGGGGAAGGGCTGACTTGGGGAAGCCAGCGTGCTTGTCCAGATGTCGGATAAGACGGCGTTAGCCCCCGATGGGCGAGCGACGCCCGAGGACTGGCCGAATGACTGACCGGGTGAAACAGAGACTGGGCAGAGGACCCTCCACTGGCTTATCGGTCATAGTTAGGCAGACTATAGGCTGCTTCTGGTAGGAGTCCGACTTATCGACTGCCAAGCGGGCCCCAGAGGGGCCAGGGTCCTACTTAACGGCATGTATTGGGCGTTTGCCAGAGGACAACTTACTGGTCGAAATAAGGAGGAAGACGGCGGAAGCACTGGAGGTCGTCCGCAAAGCTGCCTGGGTCACCAAGAGGATAGGCGGCTTGGGAGTGGCCTTGCTAGTAAAAGGCTTGCTAGCAGAGGACCGGTCCCGGTCCTAGGGACGCTCCTTTTCTCTGTTTTTTCTCCTTGTCTCTTTTCTTCTTAGATTCCGGAGAAGGGGAAGAAGCTGTGTCCCGAAGTTTCTGCATCTACTTTTTGAGTGTAGCCATCCTGGTCTTAAAGAGCTGCGCCTCCAGAGCCTGCTGTCGTCATTTGCGAGTGGCCTGGTTGAAGGGCTGGCAGTCGGGACAGGCTGCTGTGTCATGGTCTGGGCCTAGGCAGAAGAGACAAAGACGATGGCTGTCCTTGTGGGGGATTTGCGCCCCACACTTTGTTGCACTTCTTTGCCTTTGGAGGTGGAGATAGCGAAGACATAAAATTATGAAAAGACTGACTAAATTCAAGAAATAAATCTAAATTTATTTATTTTATTTAGTTTTTGTTGACCGGGTAAGTGCACTAGACAAATCTTGCCTATTTTCAGGCACGACCCGGGGGAAGGGGATACAGATGAATGCCAACTGACCTTGAACCAGATTAAGCTGTTGGTGGTATTTTTAGTGGATGAGGGAAATTTGGCCAGGACACCGAGGAAATTCCCCTACTCTTCCTGCAGGGGGATTGCTGGCTGTCTTGCTGTGATGGCCACTTCACCGTGCTCTGTGGAGGGTGAGGATGCTGTTCGGACGGGAGCTCTGGCCTCTGCTCCTGTCCTGTCGACACAGGAGGTCCGTGGACCTCGCTATGGCAGCTGCTGACTTTTCTCCCAATAGCGCTGCTGAAGACCGTATGGAAATTGGGTCAGTTTCTACGGACCTACCTGTTTTTCAGACTGGGACCGTTTCTTGTGCTGGCTCCGGCCTGCAGGAGGAGTCTTGTCCTCAGGCTCTACTTCTCAGTCAACAGGAATGGCTCTGATTAGGTGAAGAATTGGCAGTGGAACTTGCGCTAGTGTCTCCGGTTTCCCCTGGGGCCAGTGTTGTGAAGGACCGGATGGAGCAAGCACGCCTATTCCGAGGCAGAGATTCCTCCTTCTTCTGTGGACACTATGGTTGCTGACCAGGCTGGCAGATCGTGTGCAGGTTGCTCCTGTGTGCCCTAAGCCTTCAGACCCTCCTCCTGAATCTACGACTTTGGAGACCGGTGCTTTGCGGAACACTAGACTGGGAATGCACTATAAAGCCATGGATATCCCTTCTAAACTGCCTGTTCCTCCAGTGCCTTCGGAGCAAACTTTCTCCTTCCTGGACCAACGTAAAGCTACCAAGTGGGGTGATTTGGCCCCTGTGCCACCTCCTATTGCCTTTCAGGATGCTTCCTGGTCTCCGGAAAGGGCCCACTCTGCGGCTGGTTGGGTCCCGGCGGCATTGGGTCACTGGACTCCGGACCTTTCTGATCCATCACATCGGAGGCTGTGTTCTTCAGATACTAAGTGGCCACCAATGCCGACCCTGCAGCGAGCTCCACCATACCCCGGGGTAATTCTGAAAAATTGTTGTCTACTGTGCCTAATGCTAGTACTTCTGGTGTTGGTACCACACCAGCAGCTGTGATTATTCCTTCTTTACCTGCTGAGAGTAGGATGGGGCCTAGCTCAGAGGCTTTAGCTGAGCACCAGGAGAAATCTTCCCTGGCTCCTTTGTTTAAACTTGCTGATTTGTTTCACTCCACGGGGGAACCTGCTCCTTGGAGGAATGCTGTTTGGCTTTTATACAAAGGGGGCTTGGAACACACTCCTGGCAGGTTACTTATTGCTAGGACTCTTTTAAAAAAGTCTATGAATTTTTTTCCTCAGAGATTTTCGCTTTGATTTCTTTAGGGAATGGTAATTATGACGTCGGTTTCAAAAATGTGTCTAATTTGGATACATTCTGGACTCAATATAATTCTCTTAAAAATTACCCTTTATGGGTGCCTTTTCAGGCAATACCCCTCACTAAGCCTTTGATTAAAACTATTACTGTTTTATTTAAGAATGAAAGGGTTAATGTTGAAGATATCCTTTTTTGGTTGCGGCAGCGTTGTGAGATTTTGGGAAGGCCCACCCCTACTATGGATAGTGAGCAGATTTGGGATGGGGGCTGGAAAGTGAAGGTTAAACTTTTTCCCACTAACTCTGGCCCTGTACTCCTCCCTAGTGTATTCTTTTTGGGTAGGGATAGGGGGTCTGTTTTCTATATTGGGCAGCCTAGATCTTGTTTTAAATGTGGCTCTCGTTCACACCTTAGTTCGGCCTGTCACACGACCACATGTAGTCACTGTTTGGAGTATGGCCACCTGGCCTCGGCATGTTTGAATCTTTTTAAATGTAATTTATGTGAGCAAACCGGTCATGCCTACGGCCGCTGTCCTTGGGCCTCTCACAATCGTGAGGACTGCCCCTCCCATGAAGGTCTTATTAATCAAGCTCAGCGTGCCTTAGCTACACAGGTTGCTGCTACTACACCTGTACCTGCTGATACTGTACCAGTTTTAGCGCCGGTCACTACGCCTCAGGTCACTCCTCCTGTGCCTCTGGCTGCTGCCTCTTCTTCCTCACATTTGGATGTAGGTTTAGCTTCTGCCGGTGCACTGGTCCCTGCTGCCCCACCTTGTAGTCAGTCCTGAAGACCATATGCCCCCCTCCACCCCCCCCCAAAGTCCCTTTCACGGTGGTTCCCCCTAGGAAACAGAATCGATGTGGTAAAACCATGTCTGAGCCCAAACGTCTCCAGAAGCCTATACCTCTGAAGGATCCTGTGAGGGTAGGGAATGTTTTTGGCCCTTTAGAGGAGGATACTGATACCTCTTCTGTTGTCTCCACTACAGACACACTGAAAGCCGATCTGAGGACTCTATAGCTAAAAGGACTAGACATAGACAGGCAGGAAAACCCCCTTGAGATTTTTATTCCGGACTTGGATTTTCCATGGTTATGTCTAAATTTGTTTTCTCCCTCTTATATCTTCCTTAACATTTTCTACTTTAAATGTTAACAGTATTAAGGGTGAGAGGAAACATATTGGCTTTTTTTCACTCCTTAAAATTATTACAGGTATATCCGACATTATTTTCCTGCAGGACATCCATCTGAAGTCTCACCGGGATCTCCAACATGCCTCTCACTGCTGGTCTTTGGGGCCTTCCTTTTGGTCTGTGGGGGAGGACACCTGTGATGGCCTGGGCATCCTTTTTTTCTAATTCTAACCTAGCTGTTTCCAGATTAGTGGATATACACCTAGGGAGGGCTATGTGTTTGGATATTTCTTTTTGTTTGGAACGTTTTCGGGTTATTACAGTCTATGCCCCCCCAACTAAGGCACAAAGGATAGCTCTTTTTGAAGAAGTGCAACCTTTTTTGCATACCTCCCAGTTGGTTGTTTGGTTGGGTGATTTTAATTGTGGATTATCTACCACTGATAGGGGCCTTTCTACGGATGAACTTTTTTGTGACTCCGTGGCTTTAAAAAATATTATTTCTACAGCACACGTCGGATGCCTACAGGGTATTACATCTTGCAGGGGGTTACACGTATTTTCGGGGTCCTCTTAGGACACGGATTGATTTTGTTTTTTTATCTACGCTTCTACAGGTTAAGCAGGCTTTTACTCAGCCTATCAAATTTTCTGATCATGCCACTCTTACAGTTACTATTTTCTGGGAGGGGGCTCCCAGATGTAAGACAAATGGTTGGAGGTTAAATGAATCCCTGTTAGAAAACCCTCGCATTTGACAGTTATGGGTGATGGACTGGGCTGCTCGGTTTTCTGTGCTGGAATGCTATGATTCCATCTTAGACTGGTGGGAGGATTCTAAACAAGGTTGGAAGACCTTTTTTCAACATCAGGCACATGTTAAATCTACTACTGAATACATGGGGTACTTGCAGTTGAGACACCAGATGCAACACCTTATCTCTCTCACTGAAACTACTACACAGGATTATAGTGGGCTTATTGCTACCATTAAAAAACAAATGATGGACCTGCAGTATAATCGGGGTAAGTCCTTATACCAGGAATTGCAGTTTGGCGTGAATATGTCCAAACACTCTTTGGACCCTTTTACATAAAACAAAAAACAGATGGATTCTAGACTGATTTCAGTTTTGACTGATATGCATGGCCACACTGTCAGTGATCCACGCTGGCTTCTGGATGTGGTTGAAACCTATATGGCGGCCACCCTGGCCCCTATTCTAGCAGACGAGGTTGTTACTCAGATATTGTATAAGCTGCAGTTACCTACAGTGTCTGATGCCCAACAGCAGGCTTGACAGCTGATGTTACTTTGGCTGAAGTCACTAAAGCCGTCCATGAGTTGCCTTCCAAGTCTGCTCCGGGTACGGATGGTCTCAGTGCAGGGTTTTACAAATCCTTCTTACAGTCCCTTGGCCCTGTTCTGGTGGTCCTCCTGAATTTTATTTTACACTCTGTGAAACATGCTCCCTCCATGTCTGAGGCTATTTTACTTCTCATATATAAGAAAGGTGATAAAACTGATTTAAGTAGTCTCTTAAACTCTGATTTGAAAATCCTTAGTAAAATTCTCTTGGCCCGGCTTTCTACAGTTACCCCACTGCTTCTGCATCCGGCACAGACCTGTGCTGTTCTGGGGCGTAAACAACAGGATAACTTGATCTAAGAGAGGTGTTTTCCAAGGGGGATGTTAGTACATTACAAGGGTTTGTTTTTGGTTTGGATCAAGAAAAAGCCTTTGATCGGGTGGCTCATTCCTTTTTATTTTTTGTATTAAAAGCTTTTGGGTTCCCAGAAAGTTTGCTTTACAGGGTCTTGATGCGCTTCCCTCTCTGCCACAACACGAGGTGCTGGCTTATGCTGATGATTTGGTGTTACTTTTACCCCTTCACTTTTCTGTCTCTGCTCTGTGAGACTCTATTCACCTTTTTAAGTCTCTCTGGTTCTAAAATTAACTACAGTAAAAGTAAGGGGGTTGTTATTGGCTCCACCCCTGTACCTCTCAATGGAGTTATCGCTGGGATCCCTGTCTCTAGGGAACCTATTAAAATTTTAGGAATATTGTTTGGCCCTGGTGATATGGGTAAGCAAACCTGGGATATGTCTTTGGCTAGGGGTTCTTGGACAGTGGGAGAATGGAAAGGGCAGCAGCCTTCTCAAAAGAAAAGGGTGCTGTTGATCAAAATTATCCTTACCTCTATATTTTATATATATTTGTTATATTTTCCTTCCCCCATTTGGTATTTGGACACAGATTTTTAGTGTTTTTTTCAGGCTTTTTGGGGGTCTCGTTTGAACCCTATTAAACGGGAAATAACCTATCTGCTGACTGCAGAAGGTGGTGTTTCTATGCTCCATCCTATTGTTTTTTTATAGTATCTTTGTGGTGTATAATTTAGGCAAGGTTTTGAAACCGGGGAATCTCATTTGGAGACCTTTTTTGGATCACTGGATAACTTTATGTAGGCCCAGTTGGCTGGCTCGTAATCCTAGACTTTTGTCTAAACTTCCTGACTTACCTTGTGGCATTAAAGCAATAGTTTTTAGATTTTGTCACAGTGAGCCTCCCCAAATCCATGGAAAAGATTTTGAGCCTCCCCTAAAAACTGAAATAATCTTGGGCCTCCCCAAAGAAAAATAACATACTGTTCTTTGTGCAGTACACCATGAATATATTGAAACCCCTTTGAGTACTTGGCTCACACTCAGTTCTTCAAACACCATGAAGTCTTGCTTATATTAGGACTTATGCAGTATGCCCATGGCTTTGAACTGCCCCGGAGATGAAATAGTTAACTCCAGAGTAATCTGGAGTTCCACAGCGTGAGGGCGCTATTCAAAGCTCTATCTGGGTTGTTTGAACCCAAACTGTCAGATGCTTTACTCCGCTTTCACTGAACAGACGCTCCGGAGACCAGCTCCTTCAGTTTGGTTCGTTTTGCGGTTTAAAGTAATTTTATCGGTTCATTGAACCGGGAAAGTGTTTAAATTTACCGCGGTTTTCGGTTTGAAGCTCTATCTGGTAACCGTAAGAAAAAAAAAAAAATTAGTCTGTATGGAAACTCATTATCGGTTCACTCTGAACCGATCGGTTTGCTTTAAAACTCATTTTCTTTGCATTTAGAGTGAGGTACCCGGTTCTTATCGGTCCTAAAAAAACCTAGTATTTTAAATTGTTTTTTTCCTATACCCGTGACACGGTTAGGGACCGATAAGGGTGTCTTGTCCTGGCAAGGCTGGAAAAAAAGGACAAGTTTGGTTAGGCTGGCATTATGTCTGAGAAACCCAAAAGGAAAACCGGGCCCACTGGGTTTCAACACTGTGATGTGTGGGGAAGCCTTTGCCAAGAGCTGACCCACATACTACTGTGTCTATTGTCTGAGGGGCTGACCACCTCCTGTCAGACTGCCAGGTGTGTAAGAATTTCCTGCAGCCACCCTGGAAAAGAGATTGGGCAGGCTCAGGGAGCGAGAAGGCCAAAAAGTCCGCTGACCGGATGACCAGCCCGGTCCAGCTCCGGCTAGACCAGAGGAGTGCCTCTGACCAGCGGACTTCCTCGGTAAAGAAAGGCCGCTATCCTGAGGAACCAGTCAAAGTAAAAAGACAAAGAAATCAGCTAGTGGAGTCCAGTTTTGTCTCTCCTTCTGCTGTAGAAATAGCTAAAAGCCACAAATTGTCCAGTCTTTGTCTCAGGGACTTGTTGAACCCTCTCTGGTTGGAAAAAGGGGTCGTTCAGGTCCAGTGGTTCAGGATTATGATGTTGAGGATTTTTATGAACCACAGGAGGGAGGAGGATTTTGATGATTGTAATTGTGATTGGGAAGGTCTGGAAGTGTCAATAGAACGCACATTTCTCCAGACAGACCCTTTGAGTCTCCCCTTTGTTGTCTGAGTCCCCTCTCATTTCAGATTTTATAAGAAAGTAGCGAAACTCTCCAGCTCCCTTAGAAGAGGCTGTGGATGAGCAAGAGGAGCCTGACTATGTGGAAATGATGGATATTCCAGAGGCTAGAAGGTTGTCTATTCCTTTGCATAAGTCATTTGGAGGCAAACCACTAAGATTTTAAAAATCCTTTTTCTGTCCCTCCTGTAGATAAAAAATGGACAGAAGGTATACTTTGTCAGGCCCTAATACAGACTTCCTTACTGAGCAGTGTAGTCATGTAGGTGTTGTTCAAGCTGCAGCCTGTGACAAGGCTAATATTCCCTGCTTCCACATCCTCCTGATAAAGATTCCAGAAAGATTGATGCCATGGAGAAAAACAGTATGTGGCAGCTTCTTTGGGACTCAGACAAGCTAATTATATGGCTTATGTGGCTAGACATCAGAAATCTAGATGGGACACTATATTGCAGTTGGCCAAGCAGGCTCAGGACCCGCTGGCTAGTGAGTTGGAACAGGTGGCTGCTGATGGCATTGAAACCTCTAAAGTTCAATTTCATGCTGCTGTTGATGTTAATGATGTTTCCTCTAGGGTCATGGCCACTTCTGTAGCTCTCAGTGAGGTTGGCATGGCTCAGATGCACTAATCTGTCCCAAGATACCCAGTCAAGGCTATAGATTTTCCTGTCATAGGAAATTCTCTGTTTGGAGAACAAACAGAAAATTACATGAAAAGATGGATGAATACAGAACTACTTACAAAAGTGCCCAAGCTAGGAGAGGCATGCCACTCCACAAAGGCATGCCTCAGGGGTGAGGGCAGGCCTTACCATAGGCCCTTTCCAATTCCAGGCATCCTCTGCGTTTTGCGCAGAGAGGATTTTTCAGAGGCAGAGGCAGGCAGAGGCACAGGCAGGCCCTCTCCCTCTCCCCAGCCTAAAGCTGCTCTGCAAGCAGGCACCCTGACAGGGTGTCTGGGGCCGACTCTCCTGTGCAGGTGGGGGGCAGACTGGCTTATTTCTGCCAGAACTGGTTGTCCCTAACCTCGGACAAATAGGTTCTGGGTGGTAAGCCAAGGCCTGGTTCTCAGCTTCAAACAGTTTCCCAAGATGAGAGCCAGACACTTTCCCCTTCAAGTCTTTTAGAAACCCTTGCACTAAGCGGAGGTTTCTTCTCTTTTGGACTGCAAAGCAGTGGAAGGTCCCCTTGCCACCAGGGCAAGGGTCTTTACTCAAGGTACTTCCTGACCCCAAAAAGACAGGAGACTGGCGGCCCATCTTGGATTTAAGATTTCTAAACAAGCATCTTGTAAAACCAAAGTTCAAAATGCTAACTTTGGCAATGATTTACCATCCTTGAGACCAGGGGACTGGTTGGCTTCCCTGGACCTCAAGGGCCTATTCCATATCCTAATCAGGGCCTCTCGAAAGTACCTCAGGTTCGAACTACCCTCTAGCCACTACCAGTTCAGGGCAATGCCCTTGGACTCACTTCTGCTCCAAGAGTTTCACAAAATGTCTAGCTGTAGTAGTGGCCCACCTAAGAAGACAAGGGGTAGCTGTGTTTCCCTACTTGACCACTGGCTCATTGTGGGTCAGTCACCAGAGCAGGTAAATCCCACTTGCAAATCACTCAGGAACTCCTCACCTTTCTGGGGTTCCTGTTAGATATTCAAAGTCAGCTCTCGAACCAGTTCAGGTACTAACTTTTATAGGTGCAAGCTGAACACAAAGTTAGCCAGGGCATTCCTCCTCCGAAAGAGTGGACAAAATTATTGCCCTGGCATCTTCTTTCACCCTGCAGGTCTCTCGACCAGCAAGGCACTTACAACTCCTAGGGCATGGCTGCTTCTACAGCTGTTGTTGCCAGGGGCGGGAATTTCAGATGAGGGACAATTCAGTTCCACTTGAGTCCTATGTTGGTCTCAAGGAGGACCCCCTTACCAAATTGGTCCCAGTGACCAAGACCTTGATCCTGGCTCTTCAATGGTGGCTGGATCAAAGCAACCTGTCCACAGGGTCCCATTCTACCTGTTCTTCATTCCTCACCCTCACCACGGGAGCGTCCTTGCTGGGTTGGGGGGGCTCACCTGGCGACCTTTCAACTCAGGAGTTTGGTCCCCTCAGGAATCTCTGCTTCACATCAATCTACTGGAGCTCGCTGTCTTCCTAGCTCTCCAGGTTTTTGGAAACTGTCCAGAACAAGGTTGTTCAAGTCAGGACAGACAATACCACAACAATGTGGTACATCAACAAGCAAGGGGCACTCGCTCTTCAGCCTTGTGCAGAAGCAATGAAGTTGTGGTCTCTGGCCTACTCCCGAACACCTCTCTTAGCGGTTCACCTCCCAGGGAAGGACAATGTCTGGAGGGCGCCCTCAGCAGGATTTCTCAGGGCCATCACGAATGGGCTCTGAACCCTCAAGTGCTGGGGGTCGGTCTTTGCCAGTTAGGGCACCCCTCAGATAGATCTCTTCGCAGCCCCAGACAGCCACCAGCTTCCCTGTTTTGCTGCAGGCCCCCAGTTCTGGGATCAGTCCCTCTGGATGCCCTTTCAGCTGGTTGGGAGGGAAAGTTCCTCTATGCTTTCCTCGTTTCCCCTCCCTCTTCAGGGTACTGGTGAAATCAGAACTCAGCCTTGCAGAGTGATTCTGATTGCCCCAGACTGGGCAGGCCTTGGTACCCTCTTCTTCTGTCCCTCTCATTCCGCCCTCCTGACCTTGCCCAGGACCCACGACCTACTGACCTGTGCACGGGGAGAGTGTAGTATCCGGACCTCAATTCCTCCACCTCAAGGCCTGGTTCTTGAGGAGTTAGAATTTGGATTTACCTTTCTCAAGGTGTCCTGGATATTTTGAAGGCTTCTAGGAAGCCTTCCACTAGACTCCACTTACAATTCTAAATGGAAGAGATTCTCATTTGGTGTTCTGAGGGCAGATCACCCAGAATCTGCTGACCTGCCTATTTTGTTGGACTATTTGGTCCACTTAAATTCCTTAGGCCTCAAACCAGCTACCTTGAAGGTTCATTTGGCAGCTGTTTCTGTTTTTTATTTCTGCAGGAAACCAGTTTCCCTTTTCTCTCACCTTGTGTTTTCCAAGTTTTTCAAAGGGTTACTTCATACTAACCTCCCTTTCGGGAACCTACTCCTGCATGGGACCTGAATGTTTGCATTGCCCAGCTAATGCAACCCCCTCTGAGCCTCTGGTTTGCAGACCTCAAGTTTTTAACTTGGAAAACTGTTTTTCTAGTGGCTATCACTTCTGCTAGGCGTATAAGTGAATTACAGGCCTTGTCAGTGGAAAGGATTTCATTTCTTTCCACAGAGATAAAGTGGTCCTCAGGACTAACAGAAAGTTTTTACCTAAAGTGGTTTCAGATTTTCATCTTAACCAATCCTTCTCTCTTCCAGTATTTTTACTGAGCACTCTTCTTCTGGTGAGAGGAAACTGCAGTTCAGACGTTAAAAGAGCTCTTAGCTACTATTTGGAGCATTACCAAGGGTCACAGGTTGAATCCTCCAGCTCTTCCTTACCTATGGAGATGTGGGTGAGGGGAGACCTGCTACTAGGAGGACAATCGCTAGGTGGATTGTCTCTTGATCAGTTCTGCTACCAAAACTGGGTAAGAGCAGCCCTCAGGCCTGAGGGCTCATTCCTCAGGGTACAGCTGCATCTCTAGCGGCTGCTAGAGATATTCCATTTGGAAATCTGTCAAGCTGCCACCTGGAAGACAGTCCACACTTTCACTAAGCATTATTCTCTGGACGTCCAGTCCAGGAGATGCTGCGCATGGCACAGCTGTGCTTAGAGCCTATTCCCTAAGTAGGTTCTGACCTCCTCCATGGAGGTACTGCTGTATAATCTGCATAAGTCCTAATACAAGCAAGACTTCATGGTGTTTGAAGAAAAATTACTCACCTTAGTAATTGCTTTTCTTCTCATGGAGTCTTGCTATATTAGGACAACCTCCCTCCTACCCCTCTCAAATCCCTACTTGGGTATGGGGTTGACATTTAGTGCAAGCACTGTGTCATGCCTTTTAGCTTCTAGTCCCCCCCTTTTCTTCTCTTGGGTTTAGGAACTAGATAATTTCTGTTTTTGTTAAGTGGTAGCTGGGTCCCTCTCTGGACTTGAGTCTTTTGGGCAGAGGGGCCTAGTAGTGATGGTCGAGGGTTATCCTAACAATAATAGGTAATATTGTTTTCATTATTGTTTGTTGTTGTGTTTTGTGGTTCTACTGTTAGTAGATAGCCAATGGTTAGTGTAGGGCTTTTCCACACAGACTTGCTATATTAGTTTAGCCTCGTAAAGAACCTGACAGTTTGGGTTCAAACAACCCAGATAGAGCTTTGAATAGCCCTCGCGCTGTGGAACTCCAGATTACTCTGGAGTTAACTATTTCATCTCCGGGGCAGTTCAAAGCCATGGGCATACTGCATAAGTCCTAATATAGCAAGACTCCATGAGAAGAAAAGCAATTACTAAGGTGAGTAATTTTTTCTTTTGTCTTATACTGAAGTGAAACCTTTGAAAAAGAGCTCCTGTGCTCAAAGGTGTTATCTGAATAACAAATAAAATAAACAAATATTGTATTCAGCTTATTACTTTGCTCCTTACTGCTATTGCTCTTAGCACTTCTATGCTCAACCATTGTATTTGGGCTGTTCTGCCATCATGCTACAAATTGATCAATTGCCACCACTCATTATTAGTTTATTGTTCGTATTTGTTTGCACTATTGTTCATTGTGTATTTCTTGATTGTTTTATAGTTACCTTTTGAAATGTATTCACTCCCTTCCCTGGGTACACCTGAGATAAGCCTTGGCTCATTCACCTTCCCTTGTCACCTATTAGTAAATAAATGCATTAAATTCTCCTACGATTATCCTCTTTCAGTTTGCTTCATCGCTTCACACAAAATATATAAAACTCAAAATTTAAATACAGTACTTTTTCAAACTTGCTTGAGCCTCCCCGGAACAGGCTGGGGCCTCCCCAGGGAGGCTGGCCTCACCATTTGAGAACACCTGTAAAGAATGCATAAAACAGCTTATTAAATGGAATATTACTCCTCATCACCTTTTGACTGATGACAGAAAGACGGTCTATAGGACTATCTTGTTAGCTGAGCGCACTACTGACGTTGTTTTTCCAGAGTGCCCGCAGGACAGGCAGGTAGTTATTTTAAAATATTTACTGAATAAACGTATCCCACCCTATGCTTGGGACTGCTTATGGCTCTGTAATTATGGGGAGTTAGGGGTTATAAGGGGAACAGTAAGCATAAGCAATTATCTGAAAGATTTTGTCCTCGCTCTACTTGTGTTCAACTCTTGGAGACTCAATGCCATTTATTTATAGAATGTGCCTACATTAAACCCTTTTGGAAATTCTTGGCTGCCCAGTGGCAGGAGCCAGAGTTCAGGACTATTGATTATCCTACTCTTTTGTTTGGCCCTTTTCCGAATACCTTTGTAAAATATAATAGTGATAATCTCTATGTTATTTTTTGCATTCTATGTTTGGCAGTCTGGGTGTCTCTGGATTCTACAGCAGAAGCATGTTGCCCATGAGGACTTATTTGCCAATGTTGGTACAGCACTGAAAAGACTAATGGATCATGACTTTTCTCATACTCCCTTGGAACACTTTAAAACCTATTGGATCAATTGTATGGCATAGGCTCAATGATTGTTTCTATATTGTTTGTTTCTGGTTTATGTTTGTTCTTTATTGTTTTTTGCTTTGTATTGAAGTCCATTTCTCAATAAAATTCCTCTACTCTTTTCGATAAGTGCCATGGGATCTTTAACATCCACCTGAACTACCACTAATCCAAGCAGATGAGACCTCGGTTTAACATCTCTTCCGAAAGACGGCACCTCAGAAGTGCAGCACCCCTCTCATGCTGCACTACAGTGTCAGTACTGGGATATTAACCCAAGTGCCAGATGTGGAACTGAACCCACAGAAAATGGCGATCGACAAAGCTGCAGTTTACCACGAGGTCCTAGCGCAGGTTGAGAGCGGGAAAGAACCAGAAGGCGGGTGTGGGGACCACCCACTATATAGGGTCACGCTGATGTCGGTCAGGTGACGTCGGGTGGGCGGTCCCCCACCAGACATTGCTGGAAAAGTTTTCTGGGCGATTCTGATGTCAGAGGGTGCAGTCCTACATGTTATGACCTACTGCAAGAACTCTCTCGAAGTAAGATCAAGGTTTTCCATGAGAGGAAATAGAGGTCACAAGTGGCTGCTGGTTCAAAAGGCTCAAGAGTTAATTTTTCTATTAGAAAATTGAGATCCCACGAGTGAGTGGGTCTTTCTTTTTTATTTTAGTATGCTTTTTGGTGGTACCTGGCCATTGGTATTATGTGCACTGGTCACGGACCCTCGGGACCTCCACCTCCGATCATAGCCTGCACTCTTCCCCAGTTACTCCCTGGCTTACCCCCAGAGGTGGGCGGGTTATGTGCTGGTCAGAACGCTCGCAAATCTAGTATCTGTTTAGAGCCAGCATCGAGGCCATGAGAGGCCCAGGGCAGGGCATCACAAAGACGAACCAGGCCCAATTTTTTCTTTCCTGTAAGCAGGAGCGGGACGCAGCAATGATGACTAGTGTCCGCCTGCACGAAGTTATACTGATGGTAGTCTCATGTGGCGGACTCAGCCGCCGCTAGCGTCGCGAAATTGAACACATGTACTCCTCCCTCAGAGAAGGAGAGCAGTCTGAGAACGCTCGATCCTTCTCCCCCTGGCCGACCCTCTGACAGCACGTCTGTTCCCGAACCTGGGGTCGGCCAGTGTGCAAGCGAAATCAACCGCCTGCGCTGGTGGCTGGCGGGAATGGGTCTTCTAATAGGTGGTTCGATGTGTAGCATTCCTTTCAAAACATTTTGGCTAGATAGTGTTGGTACAGTAATCTGTCTTCTAGAGGTTCAAGGAAGGCCAAGACAGCTGCCAAATGGACTTTGATGGCGGAATACCTGTAGCTTAAACCTGACTGA
Organism: Neoceratodus forsteri; assembly: GCA_016271365.2. Classification (NCBI taxonomy): domain Eukaryota; kingdom Metazoa; phylum Chordata; order Ceratodontiformes; family Ceratodontidae; genus Neoceratodus; species Neoceratodus forsteri. The sequence continues at coordinate 1,071,953,277 of CM057454.1, read as the reverse complement.
CAGCGAGGCCAGGTAGTCTAGAACTTTTGTCAGTGGGCAAGAGTAAGAATTCAATGATCGAGAGGCAGCCCATATGGAAAAGAGCTTCCATTTGGAATTATATGTTTCTCTGGTTGCTGGTTTATGTGAGGCCAAGAGAATGCTGGCAACAGGAGAGGACACTTGTAATCTGGCTATGAAAGTGTCCTCCGGAGTCAAGCGTGGCGCTGTACAGCCTTCAGGTTGGGGTGCAACATGGTCCTATGACTCTGAGTCTCCAGGGTCCGGAGGAGCTGATCTCCGGATGGAGCTTTGAGAAGCCAGTCATCCATGTAGGGGAAGATGTACAAGCCTTCTCTCTGGACGGCAGCAGTTACCGCTAAGCATTTGGTGAATACCTGTGGCAGAGGATAAGCCAGAGGGCAACACTTTGAACTGGTAATGCTCGCCATGAAAGAGAAAAGTACAGTTATATAAGAATTTATCGTAACAGTAGATCTTCAAGAGAGGTTCCTGCAGTAGGTCATAACATGTAGGACTAGCGCCACCTGGCGTCAGGACCGCACGGCAAACTTTTCGAGCAATGCCTGGCAGGGGACCGCAGACCCGACATCATGTGACTGACATCGGCATGATCCTATATAGTGGGTGGACCACACGCCCACCCTCCAATTCTTTCCCACTGGAATTCCTCAAAGACAGACAGGAGAAATGAAACAGGATCTGGAGTCCCAAAAGAAATTTGAGGGAAGGAGGGAGGGGAAAAAATATGACCTACTGCAGGAACCTCTCTCAAAGATCTACTGTTACAGAAGTTCTTAGGTAACTGTACTATCTTACTTCGAGAGGGTTCCTGCAGTAGGTCATAACATGTAGGACTGAATCCCAAGCAGTCCCTCAGAAGAGAGACCGAGAGAAACAAGGGAGGAGGAGCAAAATGAAGGACAGATCAGGACCCACTTAGGACAGTAGGCCCTGTAGAACAGCAAGGCCGAGCCCAGCACTACACCTAGAAGCAATGTCCACTTTAATGCTTGGTGAAGGTATGGACCGAACTCCAGGTATCTGCTGCACAGATCTCTGCTGCAGAAACAGTATGCAGGAAAGCCGAAGAAGCAGCCATGCCTCTCGTGGAACGACCTCTTACAGACACCGGCAGAGGTTGGTTGTGCTTCTGATAGTAGAAGCGGACACAATTAGCCAACCACTTCGAGAGACACTGTTTGGAGACAGCCGTACCAAGGATTTGGGAGTGAAGGACACAAAGAGTTGGTCAGCCTTACGGGAATCCTTAGATCGATGGACACAGCATCTCAGGATTATATGCACATCAAGAGTGTGCAGAAGCACCTCACCTTTGTTCGTAGGAATAGGATAATAAACCGGGAGTTCCACTGATTGAGTCAGTGTGAACTCTGAAACCTCCTTGGGAAGAAACTTAGGGTTTGTTCTAAGGACTACCCGGTCCTTGTGGAAAATCAGATAAGGCTCCTTATAAACCAGGGCCTGAAGCTCAGAAATCCTACGAGCGGAAGTAATGGCAACCAAAAACAGCACATTCCAGGAAAGATAACGCAAATCACAGCTCATCGCTGGGTCAAAGGGAGGACGTGTGAGCTTCACCACCACAAAATTCAAATCCCAAGGCGGTGTAGGGTTGTGGATGGCGGGGAAGGGGTTCAGATAGAGAATATCCTTTAAGAAAGTCTTGGAGATCTCCAACTGTGCCATGGGTTTACCATCCACAAGCATTTGATATGCTGAAATGGCGGACAGATGAACCTTGAGGGAGGAGTAGAATAACCTGGAATCCAAAAGATGGAGCAGGTATTCCATAATCTGTGGGGCTGAACAAGTATAGACCCCTCTCTATAATCTGAAGGATCCAGGCATCTGAAGTTATGGTTGTGGATGGGGTAGAGGGAGGAAAAGGCCTCTAAGAAGATCTTGGAAGGCTTGAGCAGTGGTCAAACACCTGGCAGCTAGGTTTCAATGCTAGGAAGTGCAAGGTCATGCACTTCGGAGCGAGGAATCCTGGGTACAGTTACAATCTGGGAGGGGTTCAGCTGTCAGTCTCTGAGGAAAATGATTTGGGGGTAATGGGGGTGCTCATCCCTGCGCACTATCCCACTAACCGATAAATGGCCTATGAGATATCCCTGTTGGTATGCAAACAGTTATTTTTGTTTCAACTGTTTCAGTCCAGCCGGGCACTTGTCTCTCTTATTTCCATCAATCCACTATACTATCTGTGATTTTGCTTTGCCAGTTCTTTCATGTGTCTACATTTATGTTGATTTTGATGTCTTGAATTAACTCTGTACCTTAGCTATTGTATGTTATGTAACATGCTCTTGCCACATTAAGTGGTCTGGGTCATGTCTGAAAATGGTCCCGGGGATCAGTGCACCTACTCGGTTACCAAAGTAAAATAAATAAATAAATTAATGGTCACAAACAATGTGAACCGGTCATCTCAATGTAGGAAAGCAGTGGCAAAGCCAACAGAATGCTGGGGTGCACTGCAAAAGGAATTGCCTCTGGGAGGGAGGAAGTCATTCTGCCACTGTACAGGTCACTGGTGAGGCCGCACTTGGAGTACTGTGTATAGTTCTGGAACCCATACTTAAAGAAGGACATCAGGTTACTGGAGGGGTACAGCGGAGGGCAACTAAAATGATCAGAGATATGAAGGGAAAGCCTTACGAGGATAGGTTGAGGGACCTCAACATTTACTCATTGGAGGAGAGAAGGGAAAGGGGTAATATGATCGAAACCTTTAAGTACTTAAAGGGCATCAACAGGGTTAGTACAGAGGGCATGTTTCGATTAATGGGAGACTGGATTACTAGGGGGCACAGCCTGAAGCTGGTGGGGGATAGAGTCAGGAGGGAGGTGAGGAAGCATTACTTCACGGAGAGGGTGGTAGGGGGAAGGAATGTGTTTCCTGAAGAAGTGATATCTCTTAAAACACTGCAGAGCTTTAAAAGGGAGAGGGATAGGGTTAAGGGCAAGATACTAGTCAGTGTGAAGAGAAGGGGGCAAGGGGTTGGGGGAGCAGCAGGAGTCTAACCTCTGTGCTGCACAACTGAGCAGATGCGACAGACCATTTAGTCTGTATCTGCTGGCAGTTTCATATGTTCTTATGTTCTCCACTTGAATGAGATGGAGAGAGAGAACCGACCTCTGACCACCACCTCTTGGTCAGGGACCTGAAGAGGGGGTCTGGCAAGGAGTGAGGCACAGGTGGATCCAGTCACTGGGGCTGATCCGTCGCCCCAGGGTCATTTCACAGCAGGGTCCAAGGAGGATGGGGTAGGTAAAGCAGAGGAGGCTTTTCTTTTGCCCTGGGGATGGGAACCTGTCTCCTACTTGTGGGACACCCTGTGAATGGATGGGCATTGTCTGCTCCTAGGCTGTGTATGGTAACGCGAATGGACAGACTTAGTAGCCCTACCAGATGCCTGTAAATTATTAATGATGTCCTGGACATCTGACCCAAATAACTGAGCCATTGAAGGGGGCATTCAGCACCTTCTGTTCTACATCTGCTGCAAATCCCAAGACCCCCCAGCCGGCAGTGCCTACGAAGGCAAATGCCTGTGGCAGCAGCCCTGGTACCAGTATCAGAAATGTCATACAAGGCCCTGAGGAGGTGCTTACTAATATCCTCTGTAGGGTGCAAGGATTTGAGAACCTCCTGTTTCTCGGAACATTCTGAGAGGGCTTGGGCAGTTGCCTTGCTCTTCTTCCAGATGGTGTTTTGGTACTTGACCATATGTGACAGATAAGTTAGCAATCAAAGGTCCCAAGGGTGAAGGAGGCATGAACCCTCTTACCCCAAAGGTCAATCCGCCAGGATTCCCTGTCAAGGGGAGGGAGCTAAGGTGCTTGGGCACCTTGGACCTGTCATGTGTTGCTTTAATGACCATGGAATTGGTCTCAGGTTGGGCAACATAATAAGGCAGGCTCTGAGGGGCATGACAGAGTTTGTCTGCCCTACGAAGCACAGCAGGAACCATGCCTGGGCAGTGCCAAGCCACACTAGAGCTGGAAGGATAGGAGGAATGACCTTGGGAGGAGATTCTGGAATCTCCAAGAAGTCCATCAGGTCTCTCCTGGTGGCTTCCTTTTCCCCAGTGTGGAAGCCCATAGCTGTGGATAGCTGCTTAATAACATTAAAAAAAGGTAAGATCTTCAGGAGGGGACCTGGCAGTATGTTTAACAGAGTCCTCGCTTGCTGAAGAAGCAGTGGACCTATCTGAGGAGAGACGTTCCTCCTCCTCCTCAGGTAGGATGAGATCAGGATGGAATCGGTCTCAGGTTGGGCAACATAATAAGGCAGGCTCTGAGGGGCATGATAGAGTTTGTCTGCCCTACGAGGCACAGCAGGAACCATGCCTGGGCAGTGCCAAGCCACACTGGGCAGTACCAAGCCACACTCCCGCAGCTTTGACAACAACAAGTCAAAGCTGCGGGAGACCTGTCCCCTCTGATAACCTTACTAAGAGGCGTCCTGCAAGGCTGTATCTTGGGGCCAATCCTATTCACTATTTATATCAATAACCTTGACTCGCATCTGTACTCAGCCAAAGTGCACTTATTTGCAGATGACACAGTTCGATACACTGGTAATTCCTCTATATGCATGGCCCATGAGGACCTACAGCAAGATTTCAGCTCCCTCCAACATAATTTCTTGAAGCATAAGCTTCTGCTTAATGCCAGGAAAACTAAAGCTGTGATCCTCTCCCCGTCCGCTGTCCCAGGGCCTACCTGCAACCCGCAGATTCTAACTCTGCTAGGCGAACCCTTGGAAACCGTGGCCACCTTTAAATACCTTGGATTCTGGCTTGACAATAAGCTTACTTACCATTGCCATCTGAATGAATTATCGAAAAAACTGAGACAACGCTTAGGTATTCTCTTCCGCTTAAAGCTCCTTCTTACCCCCAATGCCAAATTGAAAGTAGTGCAATCTACATTCCTACCTCTACTGGACTACGCTGACTTCCTCTACATCAACTGCTCTCCTACCGTTCTCCGCAATCTCGACATGCTCTATCACAGGGCCCTTCGGTTCATTCTTAACCTGCCTCTCCGCACCCACCATTGCCTGCTGTATCAAGCGCTGGGATGGACCTCACTTACTGTAAGGAGAAAAAGGAATGCCCTCCTCTGGATGTACAGGGCCTTGTCCGACAAGTTACCAGGGTACATCTCGAGACTATTTGAGCGTGCCAAGGGGTCATACGGGCTTAGAAGATTCTCATTTATCTGCTTTCAAACACTTAAGAGTACGGTCTTCACATGGGTTATCTGCTATCAGCTTCTCCCTCCCGTCTATCTGGAACACCATGCAACAGAAACTGAAGCTTACGGCCCTCCCCGGCCCAGTGACCTTCAAGGCATTGATTACAAAATACCTTAAAGAAAGCTGCACATGTTACAGATGACCTGGGTGACTATTTGCTTGCCGCCTCCTGTGACTCTCCTTAAACTCGCAGCTCCCTCCCAGCGAACCCTAATTCTCCCCACCCCTGCTTTCCCTTCACTTATCATATCACACCGCCTGTTCTTAAATATCACTCTGCCCTCCTCATGCCCTATCTGTTTAGTCGCCACTGCAGACCAGTCATTCCATCGTATCACCACCACCACCCTGTCCCCCCTCCTCTCACCCTTTCCCTACACCTCTCATGCCTCTTCTTTGATCAACCTCCAACTAACTCTCAAGTCCCATCTGTGAACTACCTTCAATGTCAGCACTAACCCTAGTACCAAGGCCTATTTCCATTTAAGCAATAGGTCACATATATGTCAACACTGTTAGCTCAAGTACTGTGTTAGCTTTGCATATGCTCATTGTATACTGTTGTCTTTCGCTCTTATTTTATATATATTTTTTGGTTTTCTTTGCTTGTATACCACTATGTTCTGTATCAATATGCGATTCATTTGTCTATGTCCAGGACCACTTTGAAAATGAGCTTGCTCAACGGTGATATGCCTGGTTAAATAAAGTTATTGATTGATTGACTCACTCCTCTTCAACATCGACCAGCTCTAACTCGAGGTCAGACGAACAAGGTACAGACGGTGCCCTACAGGGTGTGGATTGAGGCTGAAGAGGCATCAATGACAACGACGGGGCAGTCGACAGTGCTAGGGACGCAGGCCTGTATGAGCCCAATTGGTGCACCAGGGCCATAGTGATCGGGGTCAAAATTGTGTTAAGGCCAACGGCAGGAGGAGGATGCATCGACAGTGGAGTGGTCGCCAGTGCAGGGAGCGACAAGCTATCCATTGGGCCTTGACAGCCTAAGGGCCTGGGGAAGCATCAGGCTGTAAGGCAGGGGCAGGCGTCGACGACCCGTGGGTTGATGCCCCCCCACCGAGAAGCGGGAGGAGGCGCTGTTGGTATGGGCCTGGTGTGGAGCAGAGGCCTGGACAGCAGAATGCACTGGTGCAGCTGACGGAGTGCCCCTGGAAGACAAAGAAGAAGCCATCGTGGATCAGGAGCACCACTGGGGGGAGTGGTCTTAAGCTCTCTTTTTCTTGCGACCCCCCCCCCCGGACTGGTCTCGAGCCTTCGAGGCCTGGGAGCTCAACGAACCCACCAGTAATTGAGAAGGAGTGACCTTGGAGGACCCCTGCCCAGAACTGGCTACCTGCTGCTCCATGAGGAATTTCTTCAAAGCCTTTTTGCTTTGTCTAAGGGTTGTGAGGTTGAATTTCTGGCAGAGCTCACAGTTAGAGACGTCATGGTCAGGCCGAAGACAGCAGACACAGAGGTTGTGGTCGTCTGAAGAAGCAATCTTCTTTCAGTAGCAGCAGCGACGGAAGAGAGATGTGGAAGGAGTAACTCTCGACATAAACAAGGTAAATGAATCTCTTGTTTAGAGAGATTCTGAAAGCTAGGGTAGAAGAAAAAACTATAGGCAAAAATTGCGCAAACTGTGTTGGAGCTTCGGCGTAGACCCATGAGAACAGAGTTGACAGTGGGAAAGAACTGAGTAGGTAGCAGAGCCGCCCACACCTTTATAGGGTTGGTGACGTCAGCATGGGCAGCCCCAGCAGCACCGCTGGAAAATATGGTGAAGCGCCTGCGGTGTGACCTGATGATGGAGATACCCCTGAAGAAGATCAAAAGGAAAAAAGGGGAAGTGACAAGCAAAGAGCTAACAAAATCTGGAAGGCCATGTGTGCTAACGCTAGAAGTCTGGGCAGTAAGGTACTAGACCTTGAGGCTATCATGGCTGAGGCTGACCTGGATATTGTGGCCATCACTGAGTCATGGTACACAGACAAGCACGACTGGGGCATGGTCATATCAGGCTACATGATGTTCAGAAGGGCAAAGCAGGATGGAAGGAGAGGGAGTGGTGCTTTATGTGAAGAAAATCATAAAAGCAACTGAAAGACAGGGAATTCGGGGAGTGGGAGAGGTGCACTGTGTCACCCTCGAGTTTGAAACTGGAGCTACTATTCAGATAGGTGTGATCTACAGGTCTCCAGCACAGAGGGAGGAAGTAGATAAGGTAACATTAAAAGCAACTGGCAAAACGGCGGAAACGGGGGAGGTGTTGCTGGTGGGGAAATTCAATGTGCTGTATGTTGACTGGAGCCTACCTGCTGCAGCTTCTGCTAGAAGCAGGGCTATCCTGGACTGCCTGCAGGGGGCATTCTTCAGGCAACTAGTCAACGAACCCACTTGTGATGTGTCAATACTGGACCTGGTGATCACAAACAGGGACAGTGTTGCAGACGTCAAGGTCAGAAGCCATCTGGTGACCAGTGATCATTGTACAGTGCGGCTCAGCAAAAGAACAGCTGAGGAATACAATCACACAATGGTGAGGATCCTGGATTCAAAAAAAGGCTGACTTTATTGACATGGGAGAATGCCTCAGAAATTACTAGGAAGACTTGGAAGGGGGACATGACCGTGTGTGTGTGTGTGTGTGTGTGTGTGGTGGTGGGGGAGTGGGTTAAACTAAAAGAGGGCATAGTGAAGGCAACAAACCTCTGTGCCAAGCAAGTAAGCAAATGTAAACGAAAGAGGAAACCAGGAAACCGCTATGGTTCTCAAAAGAGGCAGCAGAAAAGGTAAAGGCTAAAAGAGTGGCATTCAGGAGGTATAAGGAGACCTACAGAGAGGAGGATAGGGAATTGTATCAGGGAAAACAGAGGGAGGCAGGCAAAGCAGTAAGGAGCACAAAGGCACAAAAGCTCAGCGTATCAAAAGTGGACATTTTTACGTGTGTTAGTGAAAAACGGAAGACAAAGGAAGGGATTGTATGGTTGGGGGTGCTATACGGAGGGGGGATCAAGAAAAAGCAAACATCTTGAACAAATACTTCTGCTCAGTGTTCACAGCAGAAGGGGAAGATGAAGGCCACAAAAAGGCACCAGGAGCTTTGATTGGAGGGAAATGAAAATGATGTACTCACTGTAATTCTTGAACTTCTATAATATCTTTACCATTCATCACTGGTGGGTCTATGCCGGAGGCACCAGGGTCCCGCAGTAGGGTATGCCTTTAAAAGCTTTGGACGTAGGGGACTGGTGTCGGAGACGGCGCTGCCCACAAGACAGATGAATGACGTGGTGCTCGTGGACAGGCAAGTGACCCATGCAGGCACCCTTACCTCCTCAGTTCTGTTCACCAAGAGGAGGAAGAAAGGGTAAGAAAATAGAAGGGATGGGGCAAGGGAGCCAAAGGGACAGACAAAATGATATATAGGAACAAATGAATAAAAACAGACTGAAGAAGATGATGATTCTGGGAGGAGGGTCTTAGAAGTGTCCAAAGATAGCTAGGGCAACTGGGCAGCAGAAAGAAAGAGCGAGAGAGATTTGGGGGGTGGGGGGAAAGAAAGAACAATGGAGGCCCCGAAGAGCGTCAGAACAGCTGGCTTGCTCTCAGCTGTAGCAAAGACATATCTGACATCCTCTGAGGCTAGCTGACTCCTAACGGGAGTATGGTCCTTGAAAATATAAAGGACCCACTAGAGGAGTGGATTGCAAGGAAAGGAGTACCTCTCTGAAGCTCAGAAACAGGAGAAAAACCCTATGAGCCCTGGGAAAAAAAAAACAAAAAAAAAAAACATAGCCAGCCATAGTTGTCCATCTGAGGAAATAACAACCATAATATGTTAAGGATTATGAGTCCCATATGACCAAAACTTAATATGGGAGAAGGCAAGCCTCTGACTTCAAAGGTCTGAAAGGGTGATACAGGGCTCAACAGCACCCTAAAAGGTACAGTTTCTGAATCAAAAAGATATAACCCTGCCTTCTAACACTCTGTCTCTGGAGAAAACATCCCAAAAACAGGTGATTAACTCATTCTATCGGATGTTGTCACTTTGGGTCAGGTTAAACAATGGATGGTTGTGACGCCATATGGCGCTAATGGGTAAACTGGGTTGAGTAAGAGAGGTGTAACAGGCCACTGAAACAATAGAGGGGGTGGAATGCAGGAGGAGAAGCTGAACTGGTAAAAAAGTGGACTACAATCCCAAAATTCTTAGCCCCTAGAGTGCCAGCTCCTCCTGTAAGGCCTTGTCCCGGGGGGGGAGGGGCAAGAAAAGGCTATCCAATAGCAAAAAAACCAAAACAAACAAACAAACAAACAAAAAAAAAAACAGGTTACTCACCTGTAACAGTAGTTCTAGGAGTGGTATATGGTGTTCATCCACACTTCTGGCAGTGTCCTTTCCCCTTTAAGGCTTGCCAGAACATCTTCAAACTGGCTCCTCCCTCCCATACAGCACAGCCCCGTGACGTCAGATCTTGCCCGCTGGAAGCAAAATCAGTGTGCCACTTGCCAGGGGAGGTTGGGTGGGTCAGTGCAGATGAACACCATATACCACTCCTAGAACTACTGTTACAGGTGAGTAACCCATTTTTCTAGGGATGTGGATATGGTATTCAATCCATACTTCTGGCAGACTCCTAGCAGTTCTCTGGGAGGAGGGGGCAAGGTGTACACCCTCTACTTAGGGAATAAAGACTGGGGAACTGAGGCCCCCCAAAATGGAAATTACGTACCTACTGTAATTCTTGATCTTCTTGAAGTCTCCACCACTCATTCACACTAATGGGACTACACTGGAGGCACTGGGAGCCAAAAATCTTCAGGAGGGTAGGTGCCAGGATAGGACTGCGCATGTGTGGCGCTGTGAGACTAGCTTGCGCCGTATAGGCTATCTCTGCGTCGACCATCCAACTGCCTCAGTATCTTTTCGACTGAGGAGGTACAGTGTAAAGTAACTTAAGAAAGCCTAACCCTAACTTCCGGGCATAAGATGGTCCGAATGACCCATGTAAGAAGGGTCAATTGAACAATGTCTTGACAGACTGAACAACAAGGAAATGAAGACTAAAATAGAATGAGTGAGCTTGGCGGATGGTGGGTGGGCGTGTGAATGAGTGATGGAGACTTCATCCAAGAAGATCAAGAATTACAGTAGGTACGTAATTTCCGTATCTTCCTGGACTAAAAGTCTCCACCACTCATTCACACTAAAGGGAGAGTACAGAGCTAAAAATCAACCTCCCCGAGTAGGGCGGTAAGAGACAGAACTCATTCAGGACTGAAGTCCAAAAGGACTGTCCTGCCGAAGAAAGTGAACTGTCTGGCATGGACATGCAGAACGTAGTGCTTACAAAGGAAAACACTGAGGTTCAAGTCATCGCCTTGCAGATGTCTGCAATGGGTACATTACGAATCTCCACAAGGAAAGCCGCAACCGCTCCAGTAGAGTGGTGTGAATCCGGCCTTCCAATTTGACCTGTGCCATGGATTAGTGGTGTCGAAGACATGCTACTAACCATGCAGAAATACATCTCATGGCAATAGGCAGACCCAGTCGAAGTATGCTGAAAGATACAATAGTTGCTTGGATTGCATATCTCTTTTGTTCTGTCGATGCAGAATCACAGAATTCTTTCAACATCCAGAGAATGAAGGGAGCGCTTTCCTTCATTCTGGAGTTAACGAAGTAAGTAGAGAGAAGCAAAACTTGATTAACGGTAACTGAGCCAGTGACATATTCTCTACTGGCTCAAGATAGTCTGAAAACGGGCAGAGGTGTACATTCTCTGCCAAGAAATGCAGACCTGTGTTCGACAGGTCCACGAAGCACCCTAACATTTTACTTGGTGGGCAACCAAGAAGGTCCAGATGGGACTTTGCACACCAGACAATGAAGTATATCCACGTAGCTGTGCAAGTCTTCCTGGTGGAAGGTCTATGCACAGCTAAGATTTCTATGATTGTCTGGGAAACCTAAAACTTGCCCCCTTTCATCTCCTCAGGAGCCCGGCACGGAGATGAAAGGAGTGCAGGAAGGATGGACCAAAGTCCCTATGTCAGAGGGTCCGCTCGTAGAGTGAGTTGACTCGGGGGAACTCCTGACCGACTGTTGATCAATGCAAATTATATCTGCCTAGGCTAGTCTGGGATGATGAGAATCATCCTGCCCCCATGTGCCTACAACTTGAGCAGCAACCTGTGAGCTAAGGGAAGAAGAGAAGGAATACACAGGAGAGTCTTGTCTACTGCAGTGAATACATCCTAACAGAAAACACCAGGGTCTGGATTTCTGAAGCAGGAGAGAGACAGATATGTGTCAAGAGGGGACGAAAAAAGAACCCGGTCCGGACTGCCCACTCATTGAATAGCGACTGCTCAATGACTGAACTGACACAACGTGCTCGAAGCACCACTCTCACATCCTCACGGCCTTCCTGCACAGAGGGTAGGGGAGTGCTCCACCCTGCTTGTTGATGAAAATATGTTTTATCATCCGTCCGAAGTGAGATCACTTTGTGGCAGAGGGCCTCCTTCAGGACTTGGAAGGCATACAAGACAACTCTCATCTCTAAGAAATATATGAGAAGATGATGCTCCTCCTCCTCCTGGCTCCACACCCGAGTGTGGAGGTTGTGACAGTGAGCTCCTCAACCGATCAGGAGTGCAACCATGGTGATGGTGATCTGGGATTTTAGAGGGTAAGGGTAGACCTAGCAGAAGCTCGACTAACCGCGTCTACCATGTCAGTAATTTTGTCTGAGGTTCTGTCATTTATGCAGAGGACAGCGGATGCATGGTCACAGACCACTATTTGTTGCAGACGAAGGCATCAGTCCTAGCATCCGCTGCATCGAAAAGGGCCCGAACAGAGTGGTTTTCCATGAAGTAACGAAACATCTGCAGATGTCATCTCTTCTGTTCTCTGGAAGGAAGAATCCTCGTCCTGGAGGTATCCAGGAGGGCTCCTATAAAGAGGAGCTGCTGGGAAGGTGAATCTGGCACATTCCCGGAATCAGAAAACCCCTCCTGGAAGACAGAAACTGAGAATCTGTGGCAACTACTTCCTGTGACTCCAGCCCGGATGGGCAGGCTCGGAGCCAGATATTCAGGAAGAGAAGACTTGAATACCAAGGTTGTAGTGAACTCCTCCCTGAACAGGTGTTTGTTTAACCTTTCAGACTCAAGAAATGGGCACATGCTGCCTGTTCTCTTGGAACCAAGCAAAGGAAGTAGGAATCTGTGTTCTGATTCGCCTCGGAACAACTTCTACTGCTCTGATTCTGCAGAGGCCCCGTCTCTTAGAGGAAAGAGGGTCTGACAGAGAGGCAAACAGACTGGGCTGCTGCCTGGGTCTGAGGAAAATCTCTGCGAAATTGGGAGAGTATCCCTCTCTGACAATCCTGATGGCCCATACGTCCACCGGACTGGACTTCCACTGGTTGTAAAATTGAATCAGATGCCCCCAACTACCGTCAATAGGTGTCCACCTCAGACAACTGAGGTGGGACCTGGGCTGGATCCAAGAGGATGATACTGGGCGCATCCGGGCCCTATGCCCTCTGCTGTGATTTTTTCACAGTTGAGGAGTTGGTTCCTGACAAAGGCTTCCAGGACTCTACATTGAAAGGACTGCCTATTTGATTTGATTTTTATTTGTATACGGGTAGGTACACTGGGATACAATCCCTTTTACAGGGACGACCTGTGGTCAAACAAATACATACAAAACTACATCAGGCAGAATTACACTTAATACAAAACATAATTAAATAGGAATACAAATTCCACGTCTCAATAAAATCACACATTGATGTTAATTTAAAAACTCTAATACAATTCAACCTGTTGTGCAAATTCATGTCACAAGGGCCGTAGCTCCATAGCTAATATATACATTCAGTAAATGTCAATCAAAATAACAGCTACACTTAGACAAATTTATAAAATGTGTTTTCAAGGCTGCAATGAATGACCCACAACTACCCATACCTCTGATATGTATTGGAATATTATTCCATATTATAGGGGCATAGTATACAAACGATTGCTGTCCTCTTAAAGTGTGCATGAATGGGATTCTTAACATAGTTGGATCCCCTGATAATCTAGTATGTAATCTGGAACTAGAAATCACAAGTTGTTTTTTTAATTTTAAAGGTACCCCTGTTTGTTGTGTTTTGTAAACAAATTTAGACATTACAGACTTATGGTAGTATTCATACGAGAATGATGATGGTGCTGTCCCTCTGAGGGGGAGAAGGAGTCTAAGCGCCCTCCAGAGCGCAATCTGAGGGCTGAACCGATAAGCACCGCAAAGGAAATGTTAATCACCTGCTGCTAATGGCAGTCACCCTAGGGACAGTGTCATAGGCGTCTATAAAAGCTTTTAGCCGATTATTGGGCTACATGAGACTAGCAATGGAGCGATAGATTCCAGGAAGCTCTCGACCATTGAACTGAGTGAGTTCCACAAGGTGTACTCGTACTGAGGAATGTAGGCACTCCAGACGTAGAAATCTGCTTTGGTCCACAGATGAAGTCTGAAATGTAATGGTGGACCCCATATCCCGGAGGAAAAACTGGAAAGAAGATCTTCCATCAAAGGCTCTGCTGATACAGAAGGCTTACATTTCAGCCCCTATAATGACTCATCTGCTGCGTCTTTGACAAAGCAGGATAGGGAGAGACTCATCCAGATCCACTTCTACCCCAGAAGAACCTCTAAAAGTTAGGTCCAGGCTAGAATCACGGGAGATACACTACCTGGAACTGTGTCGAGGAGTTCAGCAACATCCGAGGCACAGGTACCCCATGTGGCACCGGCATACTGGCCCTACACCTGAAGAAAAAGTGGGAGAAGGAAAGCGTTATCCATGCCAGCCCCTGCAGAGGAAAAGGTGAGGGGGATAGGCACATGAAGTCGATGGCGTTGGCACCAGAGAGGGCACTGTGCACATCTTGCCCGACCAACTAAGCCATAACCCAGTGGCTCCAAGACCCAAAGGCCCTGGGTCTACTGGCCAAGTCAACTGGGCAGACGTTGTACCCCCTGCTCTAAAAGAGCGGCCCAGAGGTGAAACTGCTCACTGGAGCCTAATCGAGGATAGAGACAGGACCCAGTGTCGGCAGAGATGGCTTCTAGCTGCAACTTAAGGGTCCTTGACCGAAGGCCCGACTGGGAGAGAAACCAAAGGTAGTAAAGAATGTCAGCCACTGGGCATGATAAGGGGTCCAGACCCTTGCCCTGGAACCAAATGGAGAACCTCTTCCATTTGAAGGCATAGCATTTCCTGGTCGACTCCTTCCGAGATAAGACTACTGTGGGAACAACGCCAGAGAGACCCAGAGCCTGGCACTCTAGCCGCTCAGGAACCAGGCTGTAAGGTGCAGAGACTGAAGGTGTGGATGGAGTACCCTCCCCTGATGGATTGAGAGCAGGTCTGAGCGAACAGAAAGATCCCTCGGGGGCCCGCTGCTGAGCTTGAGGAGATCGGCATACCAAAACTGGCATGGCCAGTCCGGAGCCACCAGTATCACCCATGCTTTGTCCCTCCTCACCTTTAGCAACACCTTGTGGATCAAGGGAAATGGAGGGAAGGCATAGAGGAGGTCTGGGGTCCAGGGCCTTGAGAAGGCATCCCCCTGCAACGATCCTTGCTGATGGGAGAGGGCACACAACAGCCTCAGCTTTGCATTCTCCCTGGAGCCAAACAGGTCCACCAGAGGGGTGCCCCACTGAGAGATCTGGTTGTGTACACCCTCTGGGTGGAGAGAGCACTCGTGAGATGCCTCGACCACGCAGGTGAGCATGTCCGCCAGCTGGCTGGAGACATGGCCAGGAAATCGGCCTCCAAGCTGCACATGAGGGTCCACACAGGGAGAGCTTCCCTGCACAGAGGAAGAGAGAGTGAGTCCCGCCCTGCCTGTTGAGGTAAGTACATAGTCGTGGTGTTGTCTCTCTGGACCACCTGACCATGAATGTGAGGCGCAAAAGCAGTCAGTGCCAGTCGAGCTGCCCGGAGCTCCAGCAGGTTAATGTGGCAACGGGACTACTTGGGGGGAGGGGCGCGTGCCCATGGACTCTGTGTTCCCCCAGGTGGGCACCCCAGCCCATGCGAGAGGCATCCATTGTCAGGATGACCGTCTGCTCTGGGCAGACAGATGGGATACATTCCTGCAGATGTTCCAAGACCAACCACCACTGGAGGGCATCCCACATTAGCCAGGTCACAGTGGCTGGCTGGTCGAAGTGGCCCTTGTGCTGAGACCACTTACATGACAGCTCCCACTGCAGAGAGTGCATTCTCCAGTGGGCCCAATGGACCATGTTGGTACAAGCCACCATGTGTCCCAGGAGCAGCAGGAAGTCCCAAACATGGCACAACTGCCCAACCAGAAATGATCAGGCAAATAAGGAGAGAGCCTCTGCCCTGGCCACCGGGAGCAGAGCCCTGGTTCTACAGGAGTTGAGCTCTGCTCCGATGAAACTGATCGCCTGTGAGGGCAAGAGGTCCGACTTGGTCTCATTGACCAGGAGGCCAAGAGAGACACAGGTCTGGAGGGCCAGGTCCCTGGACCTCTCCACCTCCTGCTTGGAGGGACCCACAATCAGCCAGTCGTCCACGCAGGGGTAAACCCGGACCCCTCGGCGCCTCAGGGAAGCTGCCACCACTGCCATGCACTTGGTGAAGACCCAGGGGCCTGAGGACAGGCCGAATGGCATGGCCTGGAACTTGTAGAGTATCTACTCCACCCGGAACTGGAGAAACTGGTGGTGGGATGGACGGATTGGGACGTGAAAACACGCGTTCTAAAGATCCAGGGAGCAAAATCACAGGTTTCATTCAAGAGATGGTATTATCTGAGACAGAGTGACCATCCTGAAGTTGCGCTGCCTGATGAACTTGTTTAGGTCCTGTAGATTTAAGATGGGGTGCCAGCCCCCACCCCCTCTAGTCCGTTTTGGCACCAGGACCGAGCCCGCTTCTGAACAGGCTCCATCTGGAGATCTGTGGACTCCTAGATAAGGCAGAGCAAGCCTATAAAAGAGGTAGGGACTTGCTCTGTTGAGAGATCCCCTGTCGACTCAACATCCACTGGACGAGAGTGCAAGGAGGAGCCCTCCGACTCCAAGGAGTCAAAGAGGGGTGGACTGCCAGATTCTCTGCTAACCCTCCGAGGATGGTTGGGGTGACAGTGACCCAAAGCCGGGCAGGTCTCCTTAGTCGGAGTGCCGGTCTTCGGCCATTTCGGTGGTAGCTCCACCCGAATCGTTGGAAAGGCTGGGGAGGCCAAACTGTGACTTTACGGGTCGGGTTCTGCTGAGGTGGAGAAGGCGTTTGTCTCTGGGGTGAAAGCTATGTGATGGCCAGGGTCAAAACTGGAATAGGCGTCATCCCAGTGAACACGAGCTGCTGCCACATTAAGTTCACGTAGTGTCGATGTAACTTGCGCCAATGCCTCTATTCACACGAGGATGAAGAATAGCAGAGGCGCAGCTTCCTCACGTGTCGAGAGCACTGATGTGGGCTGCTCGACTCAGGAGATCGAGAGCAGGAGCAGGATCTCTACCATCAGGGGGATAAATGGTGGGCCTCAGAGAGGTCCGTCGAGAGCTGGGGTCACCTCCAAGTCTGGAAGCTCTTGAGTTAAGAAGCGGCAGATCAGCTGACTGATCCATTCCTCCCAGAGTCAAAGGCAGGACCGGAGTTCGGGATAAGGAGGTATCGGTCTCTTCAGGAGACAACGGGTCGACCTGTTCAAGGAATATCTCAGCTGGAAGATCGACCTGCGTCTCAACCAAGTGGCCCAACAGGGAGACAGTGGGGCCGGTGGTCTGAGCCGAGAAATCTACTGAAGTTGGAACCTCTAGAGAAGCGTATGAATTGGTGGCCTGAGAGTGCTCCTGATCCCACGATAGACGGCGAGAGCATTTCTTGGTCTCTTTTTTACATTTCGATTTGTGCTTGGAGGAGGGACTCTGCCCAAGAGTAGGACGTGCCCGGTACAAATATTTGAATGCCCCTGTAAAAGGAGGCACCCAAGGAGAGTGGCAAAAAGGCCGAAGCCGAGGAAGCATGAGCGGTGGCCTGAGCCGTGGCCTCCTCAAATGCCGCAAGTTGCTCAGCGAACCCCGCAGCCGGAGAGACCACCTGACAGGGGTCCTTGGATTTGACCAGCTGGTCCAGATCGTCCAGATGACCTAAGAGCAGGAGGGCATAACGATCCTCCAAAGTGGACAGGTGGAAAGTGTGGCAAATGCAGCAGGCCTGGGGATCATGCTCGTGCAGGCAGTAAATGCACATGGTGTGCGGATCCGTCCAGGTCATATTCTGCCCCAGGCACATTTCCGGAATCCTGGAGCAGACATCTTGTTGTCCATGTTGATGGCGAGAAGAACAGCCTGAAGCAAAGTTTTTATTGAAAATCCAAAGATATAAAGTAAAGGGCTTCTTCAGCACGAGAGCATTAAGGAGGGAACCACCTTCTTCCAGCGGAAAGGAAGATCTTACGTCACAGGGCGGTGGTGCTGAGGGAGTTCTCATCTGGGTGGATGGGAGAAGCCAGCCTGAAGACGTTCCAGGAAGCCTTAAAGGGGAAAGGACACTGCCAGACGTATGGATTGAACACCATATCCACGTCCCTAGAAAGAACAGTTACGCAAGAACTTCCCGTAACAGTAGATCTTCGAGGGGATCTCAGTCATCAGGTTACACCGTAGAAACCTTCACCGTTGGTGAAGGGGAATCCACACAGAAGATTTTCAACAGTACAACTGGGACCACCCATGCCGTCTATGTCCGCAACCCTATATAGTCATGGGTGGCCCCCGCTCCCTTCTCATTTCTTTCCCTCCAGAGATAAGGGGAGCAGGCTCACACTATGGGCAACCAACAAGAAACAGAGGGACCCAGCTCTAAAAAAAAGATAGGATACAGCAGATAGCCAGGTCCTGAACAGGAGCCACAAGAAGGGGGATGGTGGGAGGGAAATCATACCTGATGACAGATCCCCTCTAAGATCTACTGTTACAGTAAGTTCTTACACAACTGTTCCGTCTTCTTCGGGGTATCTCAGTCATCAGGTTACACCGTAGGAACGAGTACTCATTCTTAACCACAAAAAAATGAAATCAATGTGGTTTCACGGCACCCACAGCAAATATAAAAACAGAGGTCTCTCTATCTCTTAACAGGAACGGGGCTATACTCGACCAAGTTCACCTGTTTAAATATCTGGGGGTGATCCTTGACAGTATGCTTGCCTACTCTGAACACATCGATTACATTGCAAAAATTGTGAATACCCATATTGGCCTGCTCTATAGACACAGGAACTGCCTCACGGCCGAAGCCCTAAGTACTGCCATCCAGAGCTCTGTCATCTCAATAACTGACTATGGGCTAGTGCTTTATGGATCTGCCACTGACACTGCCCTTCGACACATTTCCATTGCCCTATACAAGTCACATCATCTCCTGACATCAGCCCACCACTTTTCACACACCTGCGATGTCTACGAACAAGCAAACTGGCTCCAACTATCTGGTAGGATCAGGTATCAAACCTGTATCCTAGCCAAAAAGCTCACCTTGGAACTCCTACCCCTTGGGGTCCAGTCCCTGCTGGCTCTTCACTGTGGTACATGCCAAGCCAGAGACTCAGAGAGTCTCACTTTTTCCGTCCCCCGTTGCCGACCTACCCAAGGGCAATGCTTTTTTTTTTTTTTAAATTTACTGTGCCTTTTGTCTGCTTGCCAGCATTGGTAATTTCGGCCCAGTCACTGTCCCCGCTGTCCTCCACTCCTATATGAGCTGCTACTCCCCGTTGCCCCCTTGGCTTGCTCCCCAGGGCGGGGCCGCTGCACCGGCCAAAGTGCCGTGGACATTAGTTAGGTTGGGGAGTCAGCCTCGGAGTGCATGAAGGAGCTGCGAGGGGGCGTCATGAGAACGCTGGCAGCAGTGGGTATTTTTCCCTGTTTTTCTTGGGGGCAGGGCGTGCAATGGCGTCCTGCGTCCTCCTGCCCCATGCGTCCAGACACCTGCTGCTCGTGGTACCCACAGCCTCTGCCAGGGGTCCCTTGAACACGGACGTTCTCCCCTCCCCGGAGGGAGCGGTCCGAGGACGCTCATCCACCTTCTCCCCCCGGCCGGCCCTCCCGACGACCCAGGTCCGTTCCCGAACCCGGATCACTGGCATCGCAAGCGGAAATCCAAATGCTGCGCCGATGGGCCGGCCATGGGCAATGCTCTTTCAAATCCAGAGCCTCATCCTGGTTTAACTCACTTCCACTAGAAGTATTCAACAATACAACTTTGGGCCCCTTTCAGCACAGACTACAACATCTTGTCGCCAGTGCCTCTTGTGACTGTTTCTCTTAGCTAGCCAATTCTTCCTTTCCTCCTATCCTTTCCCCTACAATGCTCCCCTTTCTTCCTCTGCCCCTCCACCCACCCCACTCTGACAATGCTCACTGCATAGCTCCCACCAATCGTCCTTCTCCTCTACCTTCTTGCTCTTGACTGCTGACTCTCCCCCTCCTTTCTCTTACCCCACTTTAACTGCTGACCTTCCTGAAAGAGAATTTGAACATGTAAAATGAAGTATATTTTCTAACTACTCTACCTGACAAAGCCCATTGGCTTCTCTTATAGACTTTTTTTTTTGTATGTCTTCTGTATGTACTTTGTTCTTGCCTGCTGACGTGGAACCTTTGTAAAAGAGCCTTGGCTCAAAGGTGTATCCGAAATCTTGATAAATAAAGCAGTGACAAGATTAACAGACAGTCTGGGAGGCTGGATCTCCATAAACTTATGACAGGAGTCCTTGTAGCACAGCCCTTCCAAATCCTACCCGGGCTCTTAAAGAAATGTCCAGATTGTAATGCTTGGTGAAAGTGTGGACTGTACTCCAGGTGGCTGCTGCTCAAATGTCAGTGGCAGAGACCCCTTTGAAACAAGTCACCAAGGTAGCCATGCCTCTCGTGGTATACGCTTTGAAAGCACCAGGCAGTTCTTTGCCATACTTATTGTAGCAGAACACAATGCAATTTGCCAACCATTCGGATAAACATTGCTTAGAAACTGAAGCGCCCTCTCTACCTGGGGCGAAAGAAACAAACAACTGCTTTGACTTTCTGGACTCTAATCCAAAGCAGATAATACTTCAAAGTTCTGCACACATCTAATATATGATGCAGTGCTTCCCCTGGATTGGCATGCTCAGGAAAATAAACAAGAAGGTGGATAGACTGATTATGTGTGAACTCAGAGACCATCTTAGGCAGAAAATTAGGATTTGTGCGCAAAGATACCCTGTCTTTGTGAAAAGTCTAATAAGGCTCCTCGCACCAGATGGCCTGAAGCTCTGAAATTCTTTGAGCAGAACTAAATGCAACTATAAAGAACATTTCCAAGAGAGAAACTACAAACTGCAAGTTGTGACTGGCTCAAAAGGAGACAGGGTCAGCCTCTCCAAAATAGAATTTAAGTCCCAGGCCAGGACCAGGGAATGGATTGGGGGTTTCAGGTGCAGGATGCCCCTGAAATAGGTAAGGGAGATATCCAGCTGAGTAATAGTGCGGTCACCCACAGGCTCATGAAAGGCAGAAATAATCGAAAGGTGAACCTGGGGGGAATACTGGAGGCCTAAGTCAGACAAAACAGAAAGGTAGTCCAGGATATGATTTACAGGGCAGATAAATGGGTCTAGGGAATGCCTGGCAGCATAGATGGCAAACTGCTTCCACTTCATGGCATAAGTGGCACGGGTGAAAGGTTTGCGGGTGGCCAACCAGGACATCCGCCATCCTGTCAGAGACCCCAAACCTGGCGATGGCTACATTCTCAAGAGTCGTGCATGCAGATGGAGGGAACAGATATTGGGATTGGTTAGGGTCCCTTGATCCTGGGGCAGCAGATTCTTGCAAAGGCGTAGAGGGACTGGAGGCTCCTCTACCAGCTGCTGAAGCAGAGGGAACTATATCTGGAGAGGCCAGAATGGGGGCAACCAGAATCACACTGGCCCCTTCCGTTTGCAGCTTGATCAGCACCCTCTGAATTAGAGGAAACAGGCAATACCTACAGAAATCTCCTGCGCCATGAGAGGGACAATGCATCTTGCCACAAAACTCCAGGCCCTGGATCTATTGGGCAGTTTTGCGTTGAGTGGGGACACAAAGAGGTCCAACTCTGGATGACCCCATCTGTCAAACAGATTTTCTGCTATGGATGAGAGATGCTCCCATTCATGCATGCTGGACTGAGTCCTGCCGAGACTGCCCACTAGGATGTTTAGGACTCCTGACACATGGACTGCAGAAAAAGTCTGACTGTGCTCCAGTGCCCAATACCACACTCTCATGGCCTTCCTTTAAAGGGGGTACGAGTGAGTCCCACCCTGCTTGTTGATGTAGTAGATGACACTGAGACTGTCTAACTGCATCAGCAGTTGCTGGAGCAAGATGCTCCTGAAATGCCTGCATGGCATAGAGCACTGCTCTCATCTCCAAGACACTGATATGCATGGTGGCTTCCCATTGGGACCAGGAGCCCTGGGTTTGAAAGGGACTCAGGTGTGCTCCCAGCCTAGACAAGAAGCATCCATGGTTAGCATCTGACATGAGGAATAAATCTGGAAGGGAATCCTTTGAAGAAAATTCAAAGGGTCCATGCACCACTGCAGTACCTTGCGAACTGGGGAGGAGACCATGAATTGTTGGTTCAACTCATTTGTGCATTGGTCCCATTGAACTCTTGAGGGTCCACTAGAGGGTGCACATGTTGAGTCTGGCCAGTAGCACGGTTGGAATGGTTGCTGCCATTAAACACAATAGCCTGAGGTAAAGACCGGCAGGAATGTACTGACTCTGGGTGACTTCTTGAACCCGGGTCATAAGGCTTTTTTGCTTTATTTTGGGATAAGAAGGCCTACCCCTGCTCGGAGTCCAGAACCGCCCCGATGTACTGCAGTCTTTGGGACAGTACTAGAAGTGTCTTGGGTAGGTTGACAGGTATGCCCCGAGAGTGGAAGAGCTGGAGAGTGCGCTCCAGAGTCGGCAAGAGCTGCTTCCTGGATGGGGCCTTGAGAAGTCAATTGTCCTGGTAAGGGAAGACATACAGCCCCTCTCTTCTGAGAGCTGCTGTGACCGCTGCTAAGCATTTGGTAAAGACATGGGGTGCAGAGGATAAGCCAAAGGGCAGCACTTTGAACTGGTAATGCTCGCCCTGAAAGGCAAAACGGAGAAACCTCCTTTGAGGAAGAAAGACCAAAGTGTGCAGGTAAGTGTCCTGCTCGTCCACTGAACAGAGCCAATACCCGGCTTTGAGAAGGGGCATGAGGCATGGCAAAGTTACCATCCGGATCTTTTTGTACTGGACAAAGAGAGATTAAGGCCGAGCCTGGCCTATAAGCTTGTCTACGAAAAGTAGACCACCCTCTACCACAGGGCTGAGTGTGGTAGAGGGAACGGACAAACTTAACAGCTATGCCAGAGACCTGTAGATTATTAATGAGGTCCTGGACATCAGGGCTGAAGAGCTTGGTGCCATTAAAAAGGGCGTTAAGCACCTTGTTTTTCACATTGGCTGCAAATCCAGAGAACCTTAGCCAGGAGTGCCTACGAAGACACATATGCCAGTGGCAACTGCCTTGGCCACTGTGTCAGCCATATCATACAGGGCCCTGAGGAGATGTTTACTGACATTCTCCACAGTTTGCAAGCATTGAAGCAATTTTTGCTTCTGGAAACCATCATGAAGGGCTTGGGCAGCAGCTTTGCCCTTTCTCCAACTGGCATTCTGGAATTTAACCACATGCGACAGTTTACAATCTTTAGGCCCAAAGTGGAGAAGGTGTAAACCCTTTTACCCACAAGGTCAATCCTGCAGGATTCCTCGTCTGGGGGAAGGGAACTAAGATGCTTAGGCATCTTAGATCTGTCATGGGCTGCCTTGATGACCACAGAGTCAATTTCAGCCTGGGCAGCAAAACAAGGAAGGCTCTGAGGGGCATTATAGAATTTGTCTCCCCTACAAGGCATAGCTGGCGCCATGTCTGGCCTGTGCCAGGCTGCCGTAGTGACATTCTTCAGAGCTGGCAACATAGAAAGAATGATCTTAGGGGGAGATTCAGAAAATTCCAGGAAGTCCACCGGGTCTTTCCTGGTGGCATACCCTTCCTCAGTGGTAGACAATTGCTTCATGACATTGACAAAGATGGCAACGTCAGGAGGAGACCTTCGAGTATGCTTGACTGAGGAGGCAGTGGACTTATCAAAGATGAGGATTTCTTCCTTTTCATCCTCTATGTCATCAGGGAGGATGAGATCAGGATGCTACTCTTCCTTGATGGCAACCTTGTTTGTCTGGGTCTGGAGTCGGATGCATCGGACCGCAAGGAGTCTCCCGGGGCTGATGAATTGGTGTCAACGACGAAGCATCCATCGACGAAGACCTATTGAAGGCACCCAGCTGTTGAACGAGTATATTTGTGAACTTAATGAGTACTTCGTTAAGATCAATAGTGGTCGTTGACTTTTCCCCGAAGGCTTGTCTTGGAGGCCTGGGAGCTCGAAGATCCGGTGGGCGACTGGGGAGCCGGGGGCCCCGGAGGACTCCTGCCCGGAGCTGTCTACCTGTTGTTCCATGAATTGCTTTAGAGCCTTCCTGAGTTGCCTGAGGGTTGTTTGGTTAAACTTCTGGCAGAGCTCACAGTCGGAGACACTGTGGTCAGGCCAAAGACAATAGACAGAGTGTTCGTCTGTAGAGGCAATCTTCTTTCTGCAGCGATGGAAAAGAGAAGAGGAAGAATCAACTCTCGACAAACAAAAAGAAAATCTCTGAAAAGAGATTTTGGTAAGGGTTGAAGGAAAAAAATTGCCATAGGCTGAAAAAAGGTGTGAACATTGCGATGAAGCTTCTACAGAGACTGTGCTTGCAAGTTGACAGCGGGGAGCTGAAGAGGCAGTATGGCGCAGTGGTTTAAGGCTCTGAGCTGCAAATCTGGAGACCTGGGTTTGAATCCCACAGCCCCCACTTGCATACTGTGTGACCCTGAGCAAGTCACTTAACTTCCTCGTGCTCCCAGGTTGCACCTGCAAACAAGCTTTCAGCTTAGTGTGTCTCACCTGGTAAAATAATTGGTAAAAAAAAAAAAAGAGGAAGTGGGGCAGCCCACACCAATATAGGTTTGCAGATGTCGACAGTGTGGGTGGCCCCAGCTGCACTGCTGAAACTCTTCCATGTGGATTCCCCTTCACTGATGGCAAAGGTTCCTAAGGTGTAACCTGATGACTGAGATACCCCTGAAGAATATTTATAGATCCCCTTCATGTAAAGGGTGAAGGGGTGGGGGTGGGGACAAGGCTAAAACAGCATACTTGGAATAAAAGGGAGCTTTCTTTCTCTTAACTCTCTCTTTTTTTTTTTTCCTGGGGGAAACCAGGACCAGTACGAGTACTTCCAAAAGCATTTTTTGGTGTTTTTTTTTTTATTTGTATTAATTTTTTTTTTCAACATAATCACTCTAAAGACAAAAATTCCCTTTCCTTTTTTTTTGGCTGAGGGGCCACATAGGGACAATGTAGGGGGGATAAGACCCTGGAGGAGTTTGCTCCTTGATCCCACCCTTTTTTTAACACATAAAAGTGGGCAAGGCTGAAAGGAGGGAGGAAGAGACTGCCCAGAAGCCTGGCCAGTACAGGGGGAGGTGGGTGGGTTGCAGTGATGAATGGTGAAGATACTGATTAAGAATTACAGTGAGTACGTAATTTTCATATCTTCCAACAATCAGTCTTCACCATTCATCACTGTTGGGTAGGAATGCCAATCCACCACAAAATGGTGGTGTTGGCAAACCCTGAGGGAAATGGTTGTTCCCTCAGCATCATGTGGAGAAGACACAGAGAAGCAGGGGCCTCTCATGGTCCTGGTAAGGCCCCAAACCAGTCAGGGCTACACAGAGGCTCCCGTGACTTGAGAACAGGAATGTGCCCAGCAAGCTCACGCCTGGCTCTACAGGAGAAAAAGTGGGCCCCCTGGTAGCAGGAGGCAATCACCCTACACTGGGCTAAGGGTGACAACCATGAAAGGCGCTGCCATGCTGTCCGCCTAATGCAAACCACAGCTCCCGCAAGCCTGGAGGCTACCTTGGCATTACAGGACGCCCTTGGTGTCTCGCCAGCTCCAGATCCTGTGCAGAAAGGCGTATGGCCTGCCTGCTTGCCTAGCAATCCAGCAAGGACGCTAGGAGCTGACCCAGCGTTGACTGCCACAAGATGCCTGGTGTGCCTGATGTGCAGCATTGCACAACATGGTGGGTGCCGGCGAGAAAACCCTATGACACCAGATATCGAACTTGGCCGAGTCCGACTTCAAGGGATGGTCGCGCATTGGGCGCCTATGCCCAGAGGGAGTGTCCAGGAGCTGGGCCCCAGAGGAAGTGTAAGGCATGGCTCCTAGAGATCCCAGGGGAGTGCAATACCTGTGCTGGGCATCCTCGTGGCTGGAGAGGGGGCAGAGGGATGGATCCAGATGTGTCTCAGTGCCTCCACAAATGGCCGTGGCTATGGAGGTATGACCGTGGAGTCACGACTGTACTCCTTGAGACAGAACAGCATAAGATGTTCAGGATTATGGCTGGAAAAGTGGGACAATCGCAGCTCCCTCATCATCTTCGAAAGGAACTGCTAATAACTGGTGTAGTCGGCATTAGAGGAGAGGTGGATTGAGGAATCATCTTCCTCACAGGAGGTGGTGCCGGGGTTTCAGGCCGAAAAATTACCTGATCCATTGCCCTCAGATAGGTTAGGAAGGCACTTGCCAATGACCTGAACTGCTCCCAGGTCAGGGGTCCTGCAGGACCAGATATGCCTGAGAGAGGAGGAAGAGGGACAGGCAGAGGAGAACGGTCGTGAAGGACCAGGCCAGGTCCTCTGCCAGGGATATGAGAGCGAACAGGGGACCTACCCTGGGTACATCCAACTGCAGAGGGGCAATCTGGATGGTGCCCTTGGGGGAAACCCCCAGGTGGGGAGGTCGGAACCACAGAGGTTTCGCAGGTCAGCCCCGATCCCCACCTACTGCAGGCCTAGACTGTTCCAGAGGAGTCAGCGGACCCAAGTTGACACTATGACTCCTGCTAGAGCTCCCAGCTACTCTAGACGTGGAGTGCGGCGCTGATCGGGACCTACCAACCCCCATCTTGCCTGAGAGGCAGAGAAAGGGGAGATATTGCTGATGGGGGATCTGAATATGCCAGATGTTGACTAGAGCACCTTTGCTGCAGCAACATCTAAGAGCAGGGCCATTCTCGATGCCCTACAGGGGGCATGCCTCAGACAGCTAGTTTTGGAACCCACTTGGGAGAGAGCAATCTTAGACCTGGTAATCTCTAATGGGGATGGAGAGAGGATCTCTGATCCTGAAGTGGGTAGCCATCTGGGAACAAGCGCCCACCAAACAGTGTGGTTCACGATAAACTTAGCTGTAGAGTCAAGCCACACAAAAGTGAAGGTACTGGACTTCAGGAGGGCTGATTTTGACAAATGGGAGAGTGCCTCAGAAAGCACTAGCAAACAGGCAAGAAGGTGGGGTGGAGCAACAATGGGGAACATCAAAACTGCCATCACAGAGGTAACAAGTCTTTGTGAAGCAAATAAACAAATCAAACGAAAGAAAAAACACTATGGTTCTCAAAAGAAGTAGGTGGGATGGTAAGGGAAAAAGATAGCATTCAGGAAGTATAAGGAAACACAAAAGAAGCAGGACAGATAACTGTACCAGTTAAAGCAGAAGGAAGCGGGTAAGGCAGTCAGAATAGCAAAGGCCCAAACCAAGGAAAAGATAGACAACTCTGTTAAGAAGGGGGATAAAACCTTTTATAGGTATATTAGGGAGCAAAGAAAGACTAAGGCAGGGATACTGAGGCTGAACAAAGAGGAAGGTGGCTGGGCAGAGAGCGACAGTGAAAAAGCAGGGATACTGAACAAATACTTCTGCTCAGTATTCACAATGGAAAAGCAGGGGGAAATACCTAATCTGGTCAATAGAAGCACTCTGGATGGGGGGTTGATATTAGTCCTTTCACAGAAGAAAGAGTTCTGAAAGAACTCTTAAAACTGAAGGCGGATAAAACAATGGGGCCTGATGGGATTCACCCCAGAATTTTAAAAGAACTAAGGGAAGAACTAGTAACACCACTGACTACCCTTTTTAATAAATCATGGGAGGATGGGATGGTACTTGAGGACTGGAGGAGGGCGGATATGATTCCCCTTCATAAAAGTGGGAGCAAGACAGAGGCAGGAAACTACAGACCTGTCAGTTTGACCTCAGTGGTAGGGAAAATGATGGAATCACTTCTGAAGGAAAGAATTGTTCAGTACCTAGAGGCCAGTGGAGCACAGGATCCAAGGCAGCATGGATTCACAGCAGGAAGGTCATGTCAGACAAATCTAATTGATTTCTTTGACTAGGTGACCAAAGTAGTAGACCAGGGAGGGGCTGTGGACATGGCCTACCTAGACTTTAGCAAGGCATTTGATACAGTCCTGCACAAAAGATTAATAAACAAATTAGCAAGCCTGGGAGTGGGTCCTAGGGTGGTAGCCTGGGTAAAACACTGGTTGGACAACAGGACACAGTGGGTAATAGTAAATGGAGTCCACAGTGAAGAAAGGAGGGTTACTAGTGGAAACAGATTGGGCAGGTCCTTTTAATGTCTTTATAAGTGACATTGCAGCGGGACTGGAAGGAAAGTATGTCTCTTTGCAGATGACACAAAGATCTGCAACAGGGTTGATACACAAGGTGAGGTGGAAAGGATGAAAAGGGACTTGGCAAGGTTGGAGGAATGGTCAAATGTATGGCAGCTTAGATTCAGTGCAAAGTAATGCACCTGGAAAACAAAAACCCAGGGGAAGAGTACACAATGGGGGGTGAGATACTGACAACAAAAATGGAAAGGGACCTGGGGCTAGTCATATCAGACGACCAAAAGGTGGGCCAGCAATGTGAGAAGACAGTAAGGAGGGCTGGGGGGATACTGGGATGCATAGGGAGGGGCATCACCAGTAGAAAACAGGAAGTTGTTGGCCCTCTGTACAGACAGTTGGTAAGACCACATCTGGAGTACTGTATACAGTTCTGGAAATCCCATCTCCACAAAGACAGACAGGGCGGAGGCTGTCCAGAGGAGGGCAACCAAAATGATGCAGCGTCTGCATCAGAAGACATATGAAGAAAGACTAAAAGAACTAAAGATGTATAGCCTCGAGGAAAGGAGGGAGAGAGGGGACATGATAGAAACTTTCAAATACCTCAAGGGAATCAACAAAGTCCAAGAGGGTAGCATCTTTCAGAAAAGAGATGCAAGAAAGGGGCACAATTGGAAGATAGAGGGGGACGGCCAGAGGTAATATGAGGAAGTATTTCTTCACAGAGAGGGTTGTGGATACATGGAACAGCCTTCCTGAGGAGGTCGTAGAGTCAAAAACAGTGGGGGAATTCAAGAATGCATGGGACAGACATAACGCAATTCTAGTGGAGGGTAGGAGGAAGTAGGTTGTTGGTTAACTAGGATCTGCAGCTTATTCGTTAGGTAGGGAAATGGGCAGACTAGGTGGGCCATGCGGTCCTTATCTACCGTCAAATTCTATGTTTCTTTGAGAGGGCTCCCCCCCCCGACTAGGCCTGGAAGTGTTTGCAGCATCAGAATCCTAGAGCTAGTGGGATCTGGCATCGTGAACGACACCAGAACTGGCACTGGAGACATCCCTGTCACCACAGCGGGACGAGAACTCCTCCCAGATGATGATATGGACACAGAAGGCCAAGGGCTAGGCCCAGAAACATCTCTATCCTTGCCTGAACCGGAAAGCCAGTCATGATCATTCCCAGTCTTCACCCTTCTGGTCATCCAACTGCTCAGAGGACAAGATCCAGAAGATCTCAGATGGCCGGCCAGCTCCAGAGTCCTCCTTGCTCCTGGTGCTGTGAATGGCAGCAGAATGAGTCCTGGCTGAATGGGCAGCACTGCCCCACTCACTGGCACTGGTCTTAGTGCTAGGAGCTGAAGCAGCACTGCACCGTGGTCCCAAGGGACTCACCTGCGCAGGTCCAGCGTATAGCTTAGACGATGTCACTAGAGGCGTCCAGGCCTCCAAGGGGGTACTGGACTGGGAGGGGTGCACAGCCGGCCCGGGGGGACAGCTGTCCCACAGGCCCCTCCCCCAAGCCTCCCATCTCTGCAAGGCAAGGACTAGTGGAGGTCTGGTCTCCCTTGGTACGTACAGCAAGGGGGAGGGGCTCAGGGGAAGAGCCCAGGGACCTTGCCTTCGAATCTCGTGTGCGATGCCGGCCTTTGAAGGTGGTGGTGGGGTCCTGTCCCACTTCATCTCATGGATTTTAAGGGTGTGGAGGTCCATGGAAAAGCAGGCATCACAACGATCTATGTTGTGGTCCGATCCAAGGCAGATTCAACACCAATCATGGTGGTCCTGAGTGGACATATTTCTCCCATGGGGCACCAACACATTGGGGGGAGGGATCCATTCTCTTTTCAGTCTTCTTCAGCTTTTTAGGCCCCTGGGAACCGGACATGATCGACTTGACAGAAAATAAGGAAGACAAGCAAAAACAGAACTCTGCACTACACTACGAAGATAGAAAAAGCAGCGACGGGATGTCAAATAAATGGTACGGCGTCAAGTTAGCAGCGATGAACAGAGCTGTGATACAGTGGAAAATGGCAGAATGCTCCCAGAGAGTATCTTCCTCAATGGCGGAAAGAACAAAACCGAGGAGGCTGGGGGGCTGGCGTCGGTTACTTTCCAGTCCACGAGCACCACGTCATACATCTACTTCGTTGACGGCAACGTCTTGAACGTTGACCTCCTTCTTCCAAAACTCAAACGCATACCTTCCCATGGGGACCTAGTGCTGCTGGTCTAAGACCCAACACTGATGAATGGTGAAGACTGATTCTTGGCAGATCACTGGAATGCAGTTTGACCTTCACAAACTCATTTGCAGAGTTGTCAACAGGAGATTAGTTCTGAGACGTCATGTTCTATTTTGCTGCACCTGCAAGGAAGAAAACTGACAAAGTTCTGTTACATTTTGTGAGAAGCAGGATGTCCATTAAGCTCAGGATGCAGAACTTAATTTCCAGGCAAAGACTTCCTATAAAAAGAGCAGCAATGTTTGTTAGAGAGTGTGAGTGATTGAAATTTAGAATCAGATCTACTCTCAGATGAATGACTTTGTTCTGCTTGAACTGCCTGTAAAAGAGCTATCCTGCACAATTTTATTTTATTATTACTAAAACGCTGCTTGCGAATTTTATAACTGCTTCTAGTTTTCCTGTGCTTCCTGATCTGTGCCTCAACGACATTTGCCACCAGCCCCTCGGCCAAGGAATAGTCTGAGAACCCATGAAGGGACCTTGTGGGAATCGTGTACTTGTGGACCATATGAGCGGAAGGTGCCGGGCAAGAAGCTGGATGCTGCCAAAGCTCCAAAACAGGACCCAGAGTGGCTTCCGCTACCGGGAAGGCAACCCCCAAGGAGTTACCCTTGTTGAGGATCTCTGTGAGGGGGTATTTGGCCTGCTTTTGGACTGGCTCCAGGGGAATCCCCATGGAATCCGAGATGAGATGGAGTAAGGCCCCAAAGTAGACTGACCCATGCTTGGTGGTGAGCTCTTAGGTCTGGTCAGAAGGCATGGAGGACCCCTTGGAGTCTGAAGACTCTTCAAACACCGCCTTCAACCCGCGTTCCTCGTGGACCATCCTAGACTCATTTGAGTGGGTGATCTGAATGGACAGCCATCCAGGGAGACCAAAGCCAGGGTGAACAGCCTTGGATGGGACCCCATGCAAGGGCTGCTGAGGCAGGGGTTCCGCCAACATAGGTGGAAAGGCTGGCGCAGTCTCGGACAGTTGGGGGGGGGGGGGAAACCAGGATGGGCCGTGTCTGTGGAGATCAAGGGAGCATCAGTTACTGAGGCATAGGTTGACCATGGCAGAGAATCAATTGTTGCCACATGAGCTCCTTGTAGCACTGCTGTAACTTGCAACGGAGCCTCTCGCTGTCCAAAAAAGAGGAGCACTGATGGTGCTTCCTAGTCGATGACCAAAAGTGGCAACATCTACAGTCCTAAGACCTTGATCCCGAGCAGGACCAGATCCTCAACCTGGACCTTGACCGATGACGAGCTTGTTGCCAGTGAGGAGAGGTGGGGAACTGGTCATGTATTCGACATGGACCAGTTCCTGCCACTGAACCCCACAGGGGTTTATCTCCTGGGGGAGATAGCTGGGTTGGCTAGTTTGTTTGGACCCTCCTGGGAGAGAGCGGAAAGGATGGGAGTTCGAGAGAGCAAGCCATCCTCGACCTCTTCCGACAACAAGCTGACTTGGGTTGAGAAAAATCTCAACTGACTGGTTGGCGTGCATCTCAGCCAACAAGCCATTTCCATTTGACAGTCCCAAACAAAAGATCAATATACAAGTTAGCCAGCCTTGGAGTGGGTCCCAAGATGGTAGCCTGGGTGAAAAATTGGCTGGACAACAGGATACAGAGGGTAATAGTAAACTGAGTTTACTCTGAAGAAAGTGGGGTTGCTAGTGGGTTACCACAGGGTTCAGTACTGGGACCGATCTTCTTTAATGTCTTTATTTTAACTTTCTATTTTTCTCCTTACCCCCGGCCCCGAGCTACGCTTTTTCGGGAGACGCCTATGTGCCCCCCCCCCGGCAACTGGCCTACCTGAATCCCCGGAGGTTCCCCCATGGAGCCGTGGTTATACCCCCAGGCGGGTACGGAGCGGGGCCAGGACACCCCGATATCTTCTTGTCTTGTCGGGTCCCTCGGTGGTCAGGCAGGCAGTCGCAATTAGGGTAGACACTGGAGCTCCATCTACCCGTGCTCCGGTGGTGCTTTTTTGCCCCTTTTTCTCTTCTGTGTGGTGTGAGCCCTGACATCAAGACATTATGCCAACGTTCACCACACAGCTCCCACTGGTCTGTCCTACCGCCCGGGGTCAGACAAGCCTCGGATCCTGTCCCTCCCTCCCTCCTCCCTGGAGAAGGCAAGCAGTCCCTGGGACGTTCAAGCCTTCTCCCCTGGCCAGCCCTCCAGCAACCCGAGTCTGCTCCTGAACCCGGGTCACCGGTGTTGCAAGCGGAAATCCAACCACTGCGCAGATGGGCCGGCTCTTTAATGTCTTTATAAGTGACATTGCAGAGGGACTGGAAGGAAAAGTATGTCTCTTTGCAGATGACACAAAGATCTGCAACAGAGTTGATACAGAAGGTGGGGTGAAGAGGATGCAAAGGGACTTGGCAAGGTTGAACGAATGGTCAAATGTATGGCAGCTTAGATTCAACGCAAAGAAGTGCAAAGTACTGCACCTGGGAAACAAAAATCCAGGGGAAGAGTACACAATGGGGGGTAAGATAATAACAGCAACAGAAATGGAAAGGGACCTGGGGGAAGTCATATCAAATGACCTTAAGGTGGGCAAGCAATGTGAGAAGGCAGTAAAGAGGGCTGGTGGGATACTGGGATACATAAGGAGAGACATCACCAGTAGAAAACAGGAAGTTGTTATCCCTCTGTACAGACAGTGGGTGAGACTCCTTCTGGAGTTCTGCGTCCAGTTCTGGAGACCCCATCTCTGCAAGGACATAGACAGGATGGAGGCTGTCCAGAGGAGGGCAACCAAAATGGTGCAGGGTCTGCACCAGAAGACATACGAAGACTGATTAAAGAAGCTAAATATGTATACACTCGAGGAGAGGATGGACATGATAGAAACTTTCAAGTACATCAAGGGAATCGATTGAGTCCAAGATGGTAGCATCTTTCAGAAAAAGAGATGTGCAGGAACAAGGGGGCACAATTTGAAGATAGAGGGGGGACGGCTCAGAGGTAATGTGAGGAAGTATTTTTTCGCAGAGAGGGTTGTGGATACATGGAACAGCCTTCCTGAGGAGGTAGTGGACTCAAAAATAGTGGGGGAATTCAAGAATGCATGGGACAGACATAAGGCAATTCTAGTGGGGCCTCAGGAAGGCTGTTCCATGTATCCACAACCCTCTCTGTGAAGAAATACTTCCTCATATTACCTCTGAGCCGTCCCCCTCTATCTTCAAATTGTCCCCCTTGTTTTGCACATCTCTTTTCTGAAAGATGCTACCCTCTTGGACTTTGTTGATTCCCTGAGGAATTTGAAAGTTTCTATCATGTCCCCCCCTCTCCCTCGAGGCTATACATCTTTAAATCCTTTAGTCTTTCTTCATATGTCTTCTGATGCAGACCCTGCATCATTTTTGTTGCCCTCCTTTGGACAGCCTCCACCCTGTCTATGTCTTTGCGGAGATGGGGTCTCCAGAACTGTACACAGTACTCCAGATGTGGTCTTACCAACTGTCTGTACAGAGGGCCAACAACTTCCTGTTTTCTACTGGTGGTGCCTCCAGCCTCTTATGTTCTTGGTCAGGGGGCAAAGTACTCAGGTGCTTAGGTGCCCTGGACCCATCATGAGCAGACATGGTAACTACAGAGTCAATTTCTGGCTGGTCAGCATAATAAAGCTTAGCAGATGGACCAATATAGTGCTTGATAGCCTATCTGGGCATTGTAGGCAGTGAGTTTGGTCTGTGCCATGCAGCAAAGGTAGCATCATCTAATGCAGAATACATAGGAGGAATTATAATGGACAGAGAGCAAAGAACCTTTAAAAATTCCATTAAATTTTTTTAGTAGAATCTTCTTCCACAGCAAAGCCCATGGAGTTTGCATTTGCAGCATCATGGCTTGAAAAGGAGAAAATCTCAGGGCATACACCACCGAGTCCTCATTGCAGGATGAAAGGGTAGAATTAGAACGATGAACCACATACCGTTTTCCTTCATAATCTTCCCCTAATACCAAGAGATCAAGATTATATTCCACTTCGTCAACCTCACTGTCGACAACAGAAACCGTTAAAGCCACAGGAAATAACGGCAGCGAAGAAGAAGAATTTGCCATGTGCTAAAAACAGTCATCAATGGGAGAGCTGAATGAGTCGTATCATCTCGGAAAACTCTGCCAGCACAGCTTGAAGAGCAACAATGTCCAGGCCTGGGGCTGTGACTACCTGTATCAACAATGGGCTTGGGCAAGGTGATGATGGCGTTGTACAGTCCACAGTAGGTATGGCAGCAGCTAAACCAGACCTCGACTTTCATGTCTCACTGACTGTGTGTGTGTGTGTGTGTGGTCAGTGCCGTCACAGTGGGTGATAACGTGGATGGGTTACCTTGTGTCAACAGTGTCTGGGATGTCGCCAGGGAAGGAGACTTCTCCTTGTTTATATGTTTATGCTTGTGTCCCGACAGGAGGAAGGCCTTGATGACAACTGTCCCGGTCCTTTCTCTTTTGCAGCATCTCGGTTGATGTGGAGGGAGACTGCGATTTTGGGCCTTGCTCCTCCGTGGCCAATGCTTTTTGCAGAAGACTTTTCTCAGAGCTTTCGTATGGCGTCGCCTTGTTGCTTGGTTGAAACCCTGGCAGATCGCATTAGTTTTCACACTGTGAGACAGGCCAAAACATGACACATAAGCTGTGTGGGAGTCAGTCCGATGAGAGTGACAGAGAGCGGGAAAAGAAATGAAGGGTGATGGAGTCACCCACGTTTATGCAGACTCTGACGCATGATGTTATCATTGGTGGCCCCCAGTTGGCAAAAGTTTCCATGCAGACCTAGTGCCTGACTGCTGTAGTTCCAAAACTGTGGCCTTGTGGAAGAGATATCCTCAAAGAAGATTACACACTGCTGCTTTCTGTAACAAAAACTCTACATTTAACAGTATTACCTGAAACACATTCTGGATTATAGTGGTTGTTTTCAGCTCCTCATCCAGGACACGTCGCATTTTCTTCAGTTGGTCACTCTCTAGATCTTCCAACTCTTCTTGCTGTTGTTTCTGAATCGTATTGATTTCCTTCATTTTATCCTGGCAATTCTTATTCAGTGCTGGAAAAAAAAAATTACCATAGCAATATTGTTTCTTCTGCAATCAGCCTGTGGGTCTGAGCAGCACTGGAGAGTGGAATTTTACGCAAATTAGATAACAATGGAATGAATTAAATCTCTGCTGCGCAGTCATACTCGACTTGCCCTCCAACGTCAGATTTATTTTGCTAGCTAGGGGAGCAGTTACCACTAAAGTAACAACTCAACCAATGAGACCCCCCCCACCAAAAAAAAAATTACTGGCCCCTACTGGGGCAAATTATGGCAGGCTAACGCTACGCATCAGAAATGCCCACAAAATGACTGTAGGCAATTCAAAGTAATGCTCGAGCAAACTGAAGACTGTAAAAACAACAGATTCTTGGGAGAACCTTTTCCAGGTTCTGGAAGGGGAGGTACGGTGGGTGTGTCAAGCATAATGAGTAATTTTTTCTTTGCACCCCAGGAATCCCTCACTATACATACTATTGCAGACTATAAAACAGTACCTTGGGAGGCTGGGAACAGAACCTATTTAGGGAAAAGGTTCTGCATGACAGCAGTGCCAAATCTGGCATCCCTTCTGGACTGCATATCCAGGCAACGGTATCTTGTGAAGGAGTGTATTGTTTTCCAGGTAGCTGCTTTACAAATTTCCAGCAAGGGATTACCCTTGCAGCTGCCACAGAAACAGAGATGCCACGTGTGAAGTGTGCCCTAAGACCTTGTGGTAGCAGCTTGCCAGCTTTGCTATAACAGAACTGGTTGCAGGAGACTATCCAGTGAGCAACAGTTCTCTTGAAGGCTGACCTATCATTGCCCACTTCACCATATGTGAGAAACAACTGTGAATGGGAAGACCTGAGATCCTTAGTGCAGTCCAGATAGTAACCAAGTGCCTCCTTAACATCCAGACCGTGTAGCCTATGATCTCCAGAGCTAGATTTTGTTGCAAAAAAAAAAAGGAAGGAAGGGTGATGGACTGGTTTAGGTGAAATTAGGACACTACTTCAGAGAGAAACTTTCTATTTGTCCTTAGGACTACCTTACCCCTGTGGAAGATTGTGACAGGGTTGATTAAGGCCCTGTCTCATTTGTTATGCAGAAAGAGTTAAACACAAGGATCTGTTCTACCCTCTTATTTTCTGTCTCTTGTCTGTCTGTCTGCGCTACCAAATGTTCTCATGAGACCTAGGAACTGATCACTCTGACAGGCTCACAATTCGCTGCCTCCCATTATCTCTCTGCCTTCACTTGCTGTTTCTATCTTTTCTTCCCCTTGCGTATCTGCGGTTATAAAAATATATGTGAATCTTTGTGTGAAACTGAACATGATACTGGGATCCCTTTGAAACTGTATACAGTTATCCTGTTGAAATACTTGCAAAAAGCATTTTGGAACTTAGGGGGTTGACCTGAGATGCAGTTTGAGCTCCTCTCAGGCTTGTCTGCAAACTCTTTTGCACAGCTGTCAGTAGTAGGTCAGCTTGGGACACTCCTATTTGCATGCCTGCTCTACAAATAAACTGACAAAAACTCTGCTACATTTTGTGAGAAACAGGATGTCTCCTTAACGAGCTCAGGATTAAGAAGTTAATTGTCAGGCAAAGACTTCTGATAAAAACAGCAGCAGTAGTTTTGCTAGAGAGACTTCTTGGAAACTGGGAAGAAACCCTCAAATGCAAGATTTTTGTTTTCTCTGTCTGTACTGCCTTTGAATAGCGCTATCCTGAACAATTATTTATATTTTTTATTTTAGTATAGTGTATGATGGAACGTTGTTATTCATTATAATCCATCAGTTTCAAAATGTTATGCAGTAGTAGCTGCAGAATGTCACTGTAACTGTTATGCTGCACTATCTACGTAGCTACTACAGTATAACAACACGAACCATTCCAGTGGCGCGCCTTTAGCAACC
The DNA here is from genome assembly GCA_016271365.2 of Neoceratodus forsteri. NCBI lineage: Eukaryota > Metazoa > Chordata > Ceratodontiformes > Ceratodontidae > Neoceratodus > Neoceratodus forsteri. The sequence goes on along the minus strand of CM057454.1, from coordinate 1,071,916,051 downwards.
AGGCGGACGAAAGGTAGTGCGAGAGGCACAGCGGGGGTGGGGTAGGATCCCAAATACGCTCCTAAACTGTTTGTTTTACTTTTGTACTTAGCAGTTGGCATCCTACACTATAAAAAACAATGGATGGATGCTCAGTTGCTAACATGCCCCATTAGATCATCTTGCGATTTATTTATGTATTAAATTTTGTTAACCGGGTAAGCCCACTGGGCCCCGGAGATCCCTTTCTCAGGGGTGACCCGGAGTTAGTTACATAGAGTTGAACAAGTACAGTTAATAGATACAGAGTAGTACATTGCATACAAGTGTACGATGTTTTGTAACACCACACAGCATCCGTAGCAGCTGTTAGGTTGAGGGCAGGTAGTACTTTAAAAATATACAAGCAAAGCAGTACACATCTTTAAAAGGTGCAGTGATTACAATTGGAGTTGCTAGCTTTATATTGGAGAGGGCAACTATTTACAGGGGGAGTACCCTAGGTCAGCTGTGGTAATTAGATGCTAGGGGCGTGAGTTAGCTAGCCTTCCGGACATACGCAGGAGCTGAGATTTTGGAGGTGAGCACGTAACCTCGTCTGAAAAATAGCTGGGGAGGGTGCTTCTTGCAGTTGACAGGGGAGCTTGTTCCACAGTGTGGGTGCTATATGGGCAAAGGACTTACTATCTGCTGCAGATCTGGGCCTGGGCTGTTCAAGTAGTTTTTTGTCCGAAGTGCGAAGGGGCCTGCTGGGGCATTTTGAGGTGATTAGCCCAAAAAGCCCTGCGGGGGAATCATTGGAGAGGAGCTTGTATGTCCAGTTTAGTAGGGGGTACTGAAGTCTTAGGTTCAGGGTGGGCCATTTGAGTGCAGCCAGGACTTCGTAGTGGTGGGTCCTCGGTGGGCTTTTGTAGTGAATCGTGTGACTTTATGGTACAGTGTCTGTAGTCTACCATAGTCTAGCTTAGAGATGTTTATGCTTATCTAGAGCGATTGAAACCCCTTTGAGCTGCGCCTCGAGGTTAAAGTGGTCACCTTAGGAACTGCTCGATGATCTAACAGGTGTGTTACCAATGGGCATCCATCCATTATTCTCTATCTTACTGACAATAATAAAACGCTACTTGCGAATTTTACAACTGCTCCTAGTTTTCCTATGCTTCCTGATCTATGCCTCAACAACAAAGATGATGTAATTTGGATCTGTGCAGAGGGCCTGCAGCTTGCATACCTTTCAGGCAGAAGTTATGGCCACCAGGAACACTGCTTTCCAAGTGACATACTTCAAATCAGCTGTAGCCATGGGCTCAAAAGGAGAGTCCATAAGCTTCGCTATGTACAGGTTCAAATCACATTAGGAACTGGGTCCCTACCTGGGGGATGCAGGTGCAGAAGTCCTTTAAAGAACCTCCTAGCTGTCCCAATGGCGCTGGACGCTACACCTCGTGCCACGCCAGCGACCCAAGTTCAGGAGCAAGCTTGGGTGTCGGCAGGGACGGGGTGAGGATCGAGCACCTGCTGGGCTGCTCTCCTCCCCTGTGGGGAGGACTGGGGCATGTCTGGCACATCAGCGGCTCCCAGTGGAAATCGGGGACGCTGCAGTGCATCTGCTGCACCATCAGTGTGACTGACTCAGGCAGGGTTGCCGCGCCAAGCGTCAAAATGCACCATGTGGGGGGGGGGGGAGAGAGAAGAACACCAGAACAAGGAGAAGCCTGGCACCACGGGGTAGGCAATGGCATCTGACCCCCCCATGCCCACCGCCAGATCCACCACGCCTGGCCTTCCAGTTCCTCCACCTGGGCCCCTACCTGCAGCCAGAGTCTAAACTGTAAGAGCACCCCCACCCTGAAGGGGTTAAACTGGGGGTGCTGGCTGTAGGGAGGGGGGGAGAGGAGGCTCAGGGTCGAGGGTACCTCAGGTGGGCAGGAACAGGCAGGATGCCTGAGAGAGACTCAGCGGGCCGTGACCAGAGGCGACAAAGAATGGGGCGCGCCTGAAAATGGGGTGTGAAGCCCTTTTCTCCTTACCTGCCGAAACATAAGAGCACACTGAAGCCAAGTGCACCTTAAGGACGGAATGCCTAAGGCCCAGGTACTGAAGGTGGACAAGCTAGTCTAGGATTGTGGGCAAATCTGCTTGAAAAGCGATGAGCTGCTTAGGGGCTCACCACAATGAGAACCTTTTCTACTTGGAAGCATAGGTTTTCAAGGTTGCATGTTTTCTGGAGACCCATGGACATTCCAAGACTTCCTCAGAGAGGTAAAAGTCAGGGTACTCTAGCTCTTCAAGAACTATGCCTTGAGGTGCAGAAACCTAAGGTTCAGGAAGGTAATCCTGCCATGGGACACGGTGAGCAAGTTGTGCCTCAGTGGGAGACATATGGGCTGCTTGTTGGAGAAGGCCAGGAGGAGGGAATACCAGATCTGCCTGGCCCAATCTGGGGCTAAGGATCATAGTCACAGACTGGCTCCTCAGCTTCAAAAGCACTCTCAGCAAAAGAAGAAAGAGAGGGAATGCGTACAGGAACCTCACTGACCAATTCAGGGTCAGGGCATTCAATATGACAGAGCTCATTGCTGGAGGCCTGCAACAAAACAGGGGGAGCTGATGATTCTCCCAGGAAGCAAATATATCCATCTCGGGTGTACCCCACCTCCTGAACATTGTGACCAAAACCTGCTTGTTCAGGGTCCATTTGTGATGCCCCTGGCTGATTCTGCTGAGAAAATCTGCCAAGACAGTGTCTTCTCCTGGCAAGTGAACTGCTGAAAGCTGAACCTCCAGGGAGTAAGCCTGGTTCCAGATCTTCATTGCTTCTGTACACAGCTTTGAGGATCTTGTGCTCCCTTGTTTGTTGATGTAGTACATGGTAATGGTGTTGTCTGCCCTGACCTGGACTGACTGCCCCTTGACATGAGGGGCGAAAGACCATACAGCCAGGAAGACTGCCCTGAGATCCAGCAGGTTTATGTGCTCCCGGGATTCCTGAGGGAACCACACTCTACTCACTGTCAGGTTTGGCTAGGTGAGCCCCCAGCTTAGGAGTGAAGCATCAGTTGTCAGAAAGGGCAGTTATGCAAGAACTTATCATAACAGAAGATCTTCAACAGGCTCTCACTCATCAGGTAACATCACAGGAACCTTCACCGTCAGTGAAGGGGAATCAACATGGAAGATTTTCAGCAGTACAACTGGGGCTGCCCATGCCATCAACGTCAGCAGACGTCACCAACTCTATATAGGCGTGAGTGGCCCCACTCCCTCCTCAGTTCTTTCCCCCCCCGGAGACTAAGGGAGCTAGGCCTTTGCCCCAAGGGACTGAGGAGAAAAAGAGGTACCCAGACCTAAATAAAAAGCTGGATACACTAGATAGCCAGATCCTAGACAGGAGTCGCAAGATGGAGGATGGTGGGAGGGAAAATATACCTGATGACTGAGCTCCCATCGAAGATCTACTGTTACGGTAAGTTCTTATGTTAACTGTTCTATCTTTTTTGAGGGTATCTCAGTCATCAGGTAACACTGTAGGAATGAGTAATAAACAGTGACAAGTGTAAACAGTTTGGGCGGATGGGCTCTCTATAAACTTAAGACAGAAGTCCCTGTAACACAGCCCTGTCAAATCCTACACAGGCTCTTGAAGCAATGTCCAGACTGTGGTGCTTGATAAAATTATGGACTGTACTCCAGGTGGCAGCCATACAAATGTCAGCGGCTGAGACCCCTTTGAAACAAACCACCGAGGAAGCCATTCCTCTGGTGGAATGAGCTTTGACAGCACCAGGCAATTCTTTGCCATACTTGTAGCAGAACACAATGCAATTAGCCAACCATTTGGATAAACACTGCTTAGAAACTGAAACACCCGCTCTACACGGGGTGAAGGAAACAACTGCTTTGACTTACTGGATTCCTTAGTCCTAAGCAATTAGTACTTCAAGGTTCTGCACACATCTAATGTATGGAGCAGTGCTTCCCCATGACTGGCACGCTCGGGAAAATAAACAGGAAGGTAGACAGACAGTGTAAACTTTGAAACCACCTTAGGCAAAAACTAAGGATTTGTGCACAACGATACCCTGTCTTTGTGAAAAATAAAATCCGGCTCCTTGTACCAGAGCGCATGAGGCTCTGACATTCTTCAGGCAGAAGTAATTGCAACTAAAAACAGCACCTTCAAAGAGAGAGAGAAAGCGCAAATCGCAAGTTGTGATTGGCTCAAAAGGAGACGGTCAGCTTTTCCAAAATAAAATTCAAGTCCCAAGCCGGGATCAGGGAATGGATTGGGGGTTTCAGGTGCAGGATGCCCCTAAGGAAGGTACAGGAGACATCCAGCTGAGCAATCATGCTGTCACCCACGGGCTCATGGAATGCAGAAATAGCCGATAGGTGGACCTTGAGGGAGGAATACTGGAGGCCTGAGTCTGACAACAAAATCAGGTAGTCCAGGATGTGATTCATTGAACAGGTGAAAGGGTCTGAACGGCGAACCGCTTCCATTTCATGGCATATGTGGCTCAAGTGGAAGGCTTCCGAGCGGCCACCAAGACGCTGCTAGAGACCCCAGATCTGGCGATGGCTATATTCTCAGGAGCCAGGCATGCAGATGAAGGGACCCAAGCTTGGGATGGACCAAGGTCCCGTGATCTTGGGTCAGCAGATTCCTGCAAAGAGGAAGAGGGACCGGACGTTCCTCCGCCAGTTGCTGAAGTAGAGGGAACCATATCTAGCAGGGCCACAATGGAGCAACCAGAATCATGCTGGCGCCCTCTATCTGCAACCTGATTAGCACCCTCTGTATCAGAGGAAGCAGAAGGAATGCATAAAGAAATCTCCCGCTCCAAGAGAGAGACGATACGTCTCACCAGAAAACTCTAGGCCCTGGATCTATTGAACATAAACTGGGCAGTTTTGTACTGAGTGTGGACACAAAAAGGTCCAGCTTTGGATGACCCCATCTGTCGAACAAGTCTTCTGCAACAGATCAGAGAAGCTCCTATTCATGCATGCAGCACGGAGTCCTGCTGAGACTGTCCGCCAGGGTGTTTAGGATGCCTGGCACGTAGACTGCAGAGTGCAAGACTGTGATCCAGCGCCCAGTACCACACTCTTATGGCCTCCCGGCAAAGTGGGTATGAATGAGTTCCACCCTGCTTGTTGATGCAGTATACTACACTCAAATTGTCCGACTGCACCAGCAGCTGCCCCAGAGAAAGGTGTTCCTGAAGGACCTGCATGGCATAAAGCACTGTTCTCATCTCCAGGACACTGATATGCAGGGAGGCTTCCCACTGGGACAGCCCTGGGTTTGAAAGGGGCCCAGGTGTGTGCCCCAATCCAGACCTGATGCATCTGTGGTAGAATCAGATGTGGGGAAGAGATCTGGAATGAAACGCTCTGAAGCAGATTCAAGGGGTCCATCCACCGCTGCAGTACTTTTCATACTGGGGAACAGATGAGGACTGGATAGTCCAACTCATCCACTGGTCCCACTGTACCCCGAGGGTCCACTGGAGGGTACGAATATGAAGTTTGGCTAGCAGAACGGTGGGTATAGCCACTGCCATTAGGCCCAACAATCTAAGGTACACCCTGGCCAGAATGTAGCAACTCAGAGCGACTTCCAGAGCTTCAACTAAGAGGCACTCTGCCCCGTTTTGGAGCAGGAAGGCCTTTCCTTGTGCTGAGTCCAGAATCGCCCCCATATACTACAGCCTTTGTGACAGTACTAGAACCGACTCGGGCAGGCTGACAGTGATGCCCAGGGAGTGGAAGAGCTGGAGGGTGCACTCTAGGGTCAACCAAAGCTGTTCCCTGGACGGGGCCTTTAAGAGGCAATCGTCCAAGCGAGAAGACATACAGTCCCTCTCTTCTGAAGGCTGTTGTGACTGCTGCCAAGCACTTGGTCAAAACTCGCGGCACAGAGGATAAGCCAAAGGCAGCACTTTGAACCAGTAATGCTCTCCCTCAAAGGCAAAATGGAGAAACCTCCTGTGTGGAGGAAAGACAGAGATGTACAGGTTGGCATCCTGCATGTCCAGTGAACTAAGCTAGTCCCCCACACTGAGGAGGGGCATTACGCCTGGCAAAGTTACCATCTGGAACTTTTTGTACTGGACAGACAGATTGAGGTCCTTTAGATCTAAGATGGGCCTCAGATCTCCGGTCTTTTTGGGGACCAGGAGAAATCGAATAAAACCCCTGGTTTCTTTGGTGTCTGGGCACTGTCTTGATGGCCTGCTTGCGCAAAAAAGATTGCACCTCCTCCCGGAGAACAGATAAGTGAGCTGGAAAGTAACTGGAGGATGGAGGTAGGGTGTCTGGAGGCTGCCCGATGAGCTCCAAGGGGTGACCCTTTTCTATGATCTGCAGAATCCATGCATCCGAGGTTATGGTTCTCCGTTGATTCAGATGGAGGGAGAACTGACCTCCGACCACCACCTCCTGGCCCGAGACCAGAGGTGGGGGGATCTGGCTAGGAGTCAAGCTGAGGTGGAGCCACCGCAGAGGCTGGTTACTCACTTCTGGGACACTTGGCTGCCACTCCAGCACCGGAGGGGGCAGGCAAGTGAGCCTGTGCTCTGCAATTCCCTTGGATATGGGGAGCTGGTTTCTCTGGTGCTTGGGCACTGGCTTGATGGCCTGCTTGTGCAAAAGAGACTGCACCTCCTCCCAGAGAACAGACAACTGAGCTGGGAGGTAATTGGAGGGTGGAGGCAGGGTGTCTGGAGGCTGCTCGATGAGCTCCAAGGTGTGACCCTTTTCTATGATCTGCAGAATCCATGCATCCGAAGTTATGGTTCTCCATTGATTGAAATGGAGGGAGAACCAACCTCTAACCACCACATCCTGGTCTGAGACCAAAGGAGCGGGATCTGGCAAGGAGTCAAGCTGAGAGCCAGCCACAGAAGCTGGTCCCTCACTTCTGGGGCACTTGGCCGGCACTCCAGCACCAGAGTGGGTGGGTAAGGAAGCCTGTGCTCTACGATTCCCTTGGATATGGGGAGCTGTTCCAGGCATACTGCTCTGTTTACAAAAGGGAGGCCATGTTCTGCCCTTTGATTGGGTGTGGTAGAGGGAATAGACCGATTTGATGGCTGTGCCCGAGGCCTGCAGATCATTAACGAGGTCCTGGATGTTGTGGCTGAACAGCTTTGTGCCACGGAAAGGGGCATTAAGTACTTTGTGCTGCACATCAGCTGCAAATCGAGAAACTCTAAGCCAGGAGTGCCTACGAAAGCATATGCCAGTGGCAGCTGCTCTGGCTATGGTATCAGCCATGTCATACAGTGCTCAGAGGAGATGTTTGCTAACATCCTCAGCAGCCTGGAAACACTGAAGCAATTCCTGCTTTTGTGAGCAATCAGGAAGGGTCTGAGCCACAGCTTTGCCCTTCTTCTAGTTGGCATTTTGGTGTCTGAGCATGTGTGACAGATAATTTGCAGTCCTCAAGCCCAAGGTAGATGAAGCATAAACACTCTTTCCCCAGAGGTTAATCCTATGGGATTCCTTGTCTGGGGGAAGGGAACTAAGGTGTTTGTGTACCTTAGATTTGTCATGAGCTGCCTTAATGAATACTGAATCAGTTTTTGCCTGGGCAACAAAATAGGGGAGACCCTGAGGGGCATGAAAGTTTATCTGCCCTGCGTGTGGATGGCTGGCACCATGTCTAGCCTGTGCCAGGCTGTCATGGCTGCACTCTTCAATGCTGAAAGCACAGGAATGATTTTAGGGGGAGATTCGGGAATCTCCAGGAAGTCCACCAGGTCCTTTCTGGTGACATCCTCCTCCTCCTCCTCACTGTGAAAGCCCATGGTGGAGGACAACTGCTTCATCACATTGAAAAATGTGGAGCCCTCAGGAGAGGACCTGGTAGTATGCTTAATGAAGTTGTGACAGGGAAGAATAGGACCTGTCCTAGTTATTAATGTAGAAAGTGTTTAAATGCAAGTATCTGTTCTGTTCTATTCCTTTCCTGTCTCTTGTCTGTCTGGTTACGCAACCAAATTTTCTCGTGAGACCTAGGATTTGATCACCCCGACAGTCTTGCAATTCTTTGCCTCTCACTGTTTGTCAGTCTTCCCTTGCTTTTCTGTCTTTTTCCTCACTTGCATATCTGCTGATATAAAAATATATGCAATTCATTATGTGGAAATGTAACTGATATTGGGATCCCTTTGTTTAGAAATTATATAGTGTTACTGTTGAAATGTATATAATTATAGCTCGAGATGATTGCAAAATGCTATTGGAAAATCAAGAGGTTACCTTAGTGCAATTTTTAAGCCTTTTGCAAAAGCTGTGGAGACGGAGCCTCTGTTCTGGGACATTGTGTTCCTGCCAGCAGCTGCCTGAAACCATACAAGAACACTTTAGAAGAAAAAAAGGATGCTTGTTAAGGGGGGGGGGGGTGGAAGGACTTTTAAGACAGTGCTGCAATTGCTTGAAGGGGACACACACAGATTGAAGGAAAACTCTGATGGATCTTCTCAATTTTATTCTGCCTTTGTAAATAGTTGTACAGAAAAAGATTATTTTTTTTGTTACTGCTAGTACAAATAAATATTTTTTGTGAATTCTACTACTGCTCCTGGTTTTACCTATGCTTCCTGACCTGTGCCGTGACGACAGATGGTATGAGAATTGTGATTTTCGCCATGCATACTCTAAACCAGGAGTTTTGTGCGTGAGTACTATACCTAGTATCAGGGAAGCACAGAGAAAGGTATGGATTCTGCAGCAGCAAGTCCAGGAGTAGTTACCAGGAGAATGGCAGCCAAACTAGCAGAGACAGAAGTTCAAGCTAAGATTGTACAGCCAGCACAAATTATGGAGAAAGAACAGGCAGACACAGAACCTAAAAGCTGATGGACATTTTCAAATGGTGGGCTATACAACAAAAAGAGACAGAGAAACAGAGGAGAGATGAAACACAGCAGATGAGAGAAGAGATGCAGCGACAGTAGCAGAGATGGCTGGATGCCTTGCAAGCTGTCAAAGGCAGAGGATCTGGCACACATCCAGACGAGCAACAAAATTCAAGCAACTTAAAAGCCATTAAATTTACAAAGCTGTGTCCCTTGGATGATACTGAGGCATACCGGACAACTTTTTAAAGAGTTGCCACAGCCTGCCAATGGCCAGAGCAGCAATTGGCAATCAGACTGGTACCCTACCTGACAGGGAATGCCCACCTTGCCTACAGCAATATGGACACTGCACAGTCAGAAAACTATGACCAGGTGAAAAACAAAATCCTGAAAAGGTAAGACATCTTAGCAGAGACCTACAGGCAGAGATTTTGATCTATGAAGTACAACTCAGTTGACAATCCTTGCGTAGCCTTCACCCAACTCAGAGAACTCCTGATAAAATGACTCCAACCAGACAGCAAAACAGTCTGTTATCGAGGCACAGGTCAGGAAGCATAGGAAAACTAGGAGCAGTTGTATAATTCACCAAAAATATTTATTTACACTTGCAGTATCACAAAATAAACTTGTTTAGTACAACTATTTACAAAGGCAAAATAAAATGTTTTCTTCCAGTCTCTGTGTCCCTTTTTCTCCTAATCTTTCTTGCAGTTGCAGCTTACCTCTTATAAGTCTTTCAAACCCCCACCCCTTGCAAGCATCCTGTTTTTGTAAGTGTTCTGTTCTTGTAAGTTTCAGGAGCTGCTAGAACACAGTGTGCTTGCTGAGACCCCTACAGCTTTTGCAAAAAGCTTAAAAATTTGCACTCAAGTAACCTCTGGAGTTTTCAATAGCTTTCTGCAATCATCTCAAAATATAACTATATATATTTCAACAGTAACACTATACATTTTCCAAACAAAGGGGATCCCAATATCAGTTTTCTTTCCACATAATGATTTGCATATAATTGTATACTAGCAAATCTAGATATGCAAGGGAGGAAAACAGACAGCAATAGAAATCTAAGAGACAGTGAGAGGCAAAGAATTGCGAGACTGTCGGGTTGATCAAATCCAAAGACTCGCAGGAAAATGTGGTTGCACAACCAGATAGAGAAGAGACAGAAAATGAAAGATCCTTGCATTTAAACACTTTCTCCATAACAAATGGGATAGGGTCCTATTCTACCCTGTCACACAGTCCCACAGATCGACATCTGCAACGGAGCAATTCATCAATATCCTGCCTACAGATGTGCAGCTTTGGGTAAAGGAACACTGACCAGAAAGTGGGGAAAAGGGTGTTTCTTTGGCCAAGGACTACCAAATGGCCAGACAGATGCCACAGCAGCGAGGTAACAGCCAAGCACTGGTAAGACACCCTTTTTCCCATTTAAACTCCAAGTCTGATAAGAACTCTGGTGGGGGTAACAAATCTGTGCCCAAAGATGTTATTTGCTATCACTGTAATAAACCAGGCCATATTACAAGAAACTGCCGTAGTAAGGAGAGTGGCACTGGAGCAGATTTATCCTTGGCAAATTGGGGCAAGTACTTAACAGATGTGAAGGTGGGGGATAAGACTGTAAAGGGACTCGTAGATTTGGGAAGCAGACTGACCCTAGTGCATGCTGAAGTGCTGGGAAAATACTGTACAAGGGGACCAGGTACTGGTGTCATCTGCATCTACAGGGACACTCATTACTATCCCACTACCCAAGTGACTCTGACCATTAAGGGTGTGTCGCACCAAACGAAAGTGAGGGTAGTACATACGTTACCTGTACCTGTGATTATTGAAAATGACTTTCCAGGATTCACTGAGTAAATCTCAGAGGAACAGAGTCCTGCAGTTTCAGCAGCAGTGGTCATAAGAGCTCAGGCAAATAAAATCTCAGATGGTGGGGACACGTTTCCTTTCAGTGATTTTGATTTGGACTTGTTTGAGCACAGCTCCAAGATCCGGAACTCCAGGAAAGAAAGATGATGGGTGAAGAAACTGTGGCAACATATGACTGATGGACATAAGGGGTTAACATATGAAAATGCTGAAACTAAACTGATCACTGATTGTGATTTTGTTTCAGAACAAGCTAACAATGTTTCTCTCCAGGGTTATTTTAAGCAGTTGGGGGTGAAACCAAAACAGAGTGCACCAATGTTTAAAAAATTTAATGGGTTACTTTACAGAGTTTGGACTAAACCTCAGACACAGGAAAATACAGAACAATTGGTTATACCACAGAAGTATAGAACAGAGTTGTTACAGATAGCACATGATAGTCCTATGGCTGGTCACTCAGGGAGGGATCGCACCCTTGCCAGATTGCTGCACAGATTTTACTGACCTGGAATTCATGAAGATGTTGCTACCTATTGTAATTCCTGTGCTGAGTGTTAGAAAGTAGCTCCAGTCACCAGAAAAGACAAGGTGCCCCTGGTGTCCTTACCCTTGACAGATGTGCCTTTTGAGAGAATTGCAATGGATGTGGTTGGTCCTTTAGACAAAAGTAAAAAGGGTAATAGATTTATCCTGGTAGTATCAGTCTATGCTACTTGATACCCAAAAGCAGTTCTAATGCGTACTGTCACAGCTTCAAAAGTTGCAGCTGAGCTTGCCAAAATTTTCAGCACAGTGGGCACACCAAAAGAAATTATTACTGATCAGGGTAGTAATGTTGGTGCTGCATTACTTAAGGAGCTGTACAGACTACTAGGTATCACTGCCATAAGAACCTCCCCCTATCACCCTCACATAGACGGTCTTGTTGAGCGTTTTAACCAAACCCTAAAATGCATGTTAAAAAGGTTTTTAAAAGGGGAAGGGAAAGACTGAGACCAATACTTGCCTTACCTACTTTTCTGGGGTAAAAGAAAAAGGTTTTAAGCCAGGTGAAAAGGTTTTGCTACTGCTACTCACAACAGAAAATGAACTGTTAATGAAGTGGCAAGTGCCATATTTTTTATTTATTTTGTTAGTCTTTGGTAACCAGGTAAGGCCCACTAGCCACAAGTGCGTTTTCAGGGGCGACCTGGGAGCACTGGGTGGTTAAGTGACTTGCTCAGAGTCGCACAGTATGCACGTGGAGGTTGTGAGAATCAAACCAAGGTCTGGTCTGCTGGATGTACCAAGCTTGTTCACAGCTAAAGTGCTTAGTGCTTAGACATACTGGCACCGTTAACTATGAAATTGAGACCCCTGACAAGAAAAATCCTACTCAGATATACCGAGCTAACCTCCTCAAGAAATGGGTTGAAAAAAATGCCAAAAGCTGCTCTGCTAGTTTTACCGGAAACTGATAAGGAAGATAATGATGTAGCTTATGATAGACTGGAACAAACTGTAACTGCTGATGCTGTAAAGGTGAATGCTTCCTTAACCTCAGAACAAATTGCAGACATTCGTAGTGTGTTAAAGACATTTAACAGTACCTTTACCACAGTACCAGGCCGAGCAAAATGGGTTAAGCATGTTATAGGGACAAGGAATGCTCGTCCTATTAGGCAAAAGACATACAGGTTATCAGAGAGGTTAAGTGCTGACGTGGTTAAAGAAATACAAAAAAAAAAAAAAATCAAAGAATTGGGTATCCTAGAGGAGTCGAGGAGTGCTTGGTCGTCTCCAATGGTAATTGTAAACAAAAAATAAGGGGGTGTTATAATCTGCCTTGACTTTAGAACACTTAATCAAGTGTCAGAATTTGACAGTTATCCTATACCCAGGAGAGATGATTTGGTGGACAGACTGGGGAGTGCAAAGTATATCATTACCCTCGATCTCAACATGGGTTACTGGCAAATACCTTTAGCTAAAGAATCCAGAGATAAAACTGCATTTGCCACTCCTGTTGGACTCTATCAGTTCACCGCCATGCCCTTTGGTTTACATGGTTGTAATTTTATCCTCTTACACTAGTTATTGTGCTGTGTACCAGGATGATGTCGTGGTGTACAGTCTAGACTGGAAAAGCCACCTGGAACACCTACGAGCAGTCATCCAAGCTATCAAAAATGCAGGTCTGACTATTAAGCCTACCAAATGTGCATTGGGCATGCAGGAATCCAGATATTTGGACAATGTGTTGGGAAATGGAGACATTAAGCCAGAAATTTCTAAAATAGAAGCTGTAGCTAACAGCCCTGTCCCTAAAACAAAGAAACATGTCAGGTCATTTTTAGTGCTGGCTGGTTACTATCAGAGATTTGTTCCCAACTTTGCTGAGTTAGCTACTTCCCTCACTGAACTCATGAAAAAACAGTACCCAAATAATGTGAAATGGACCCCAGAGTGTGATGAAGCTTTTCAACCCATTAAGGCTGCATTATGTTCAGCCCCTGTTTTAAGAAGCCCAGAGTTTGAGAAATCATTTTTGTTACAAACAGATGCATCAGAGGTAGGCCTAAGTGCAGTACTGGGTCAAAATATAGGTGGGACAGAACATCCTATTCTGTACATAAGTAGGAATTTGCATGACAGAGAGAAAAGGTACTCCACCATTGAAAAGGAATGTTAAGCAGCAAAGTGGGCCATGGAGTCCCTTAAGTTTTATTTGCTAGGAAATGACTTTGTACTTATAACAGATCACAATCTTCTCTGTTGGCTTAACCAAATGAAAGATAAAAATTCCAGAATCACAAGGTGGTACCTGGCACTACACCCATTTAAATTCACGGTGATACACAAATCTAGTAAAGAGAATAGCAATGCTGAATTATCTGTCAGGATATGGATCAGGAATTGAGGATTCTGAAGGTTGAAAAACCAAATGTATGGGTTTGAACTTTACTGTCTGCTGTAGAAAAAAAAAATGGATGATGCACATGTGCTTAATTTCTGAAAGTTAGCAGCAAATGTTAATAGAGAATTAACAGAAAGTTTTGGAAACCTGTTTGATAAAATAGCTTCCCTCCGGGGGGGGGGGGGGTATGTGACACAGTAGAATAGGACCCTGTCCCACTTGTTATGTAGAAAGTGTTTAAATGCAAGGATCTGTTCTGTTCTATTCCTTTCCTGTCTCTTGTCTGTCTGGTTGCACAACCAAATTTTCTCATGAGACCTAGTATTTGATCACCCCGACAGTCTTGCAATTCTTTGCCTCTCACTGTTTGTCAGTCTTCCATTGCTTTTCTGTCTTTTTCCTCCCTTGCATATCTTCTGCTGTAAAAATATATGCAAATCATTATGTGGAAATGTAACTGATACTGGGATAACTTTGTTTAGAAATGATATAGTGTTACTGTTGAAATGTATATAATTATAGTTCGAAATGATTGCAAAAAGCTATGAGAAACTCAAGAGGTTACCTTAGTGCAATTTTTAAGCCTTTTACAAAAAACATGGAGATGGGCCTCTGTTCTGGGACACTGTGTTCCTGCCTGAAACATACAAGAACACTTTACAAAAAAAAAAAAAACAAAGGACGCTTGTTAAGAAGGGGGGGTTGGAAGGACTTACAAGACAGAGCTTTAATTGCTTGAAGGGGACACACAGAGATTGAAGGAAAACTGATGGATCTTCTCTATTTTATTCTGACTTTGTAAATAGTTATAAAGAACAAGTTGATTTCTTTTTTGTTACTGCCAGTACAGATAAATACTTTTTGTGAATTTTACAACTGCTCCTGATTTTTCCCCTATGCCTCCTGACCTGTGCCTCGATGACAGGAGTCCTTACTGAGAGAAGAGGCTGTGGACTTGTCAGAAAGTAGGATCTCCTCCTCCTCATCTTCCTCCACATCATCAGGAATGAGGAGGTCAGGGGAAAGTCTCAATGTCTACCTCCTCGATCTCTGAGTCTGGTATCTGGTTCACCGGCAGCGGCCCATAGGGAGTTTCCTGGGGTCGACGAAAGGGGCCTATATTCAAGGTGCCCAGCTGCTGAACGAGTACATTGCAGAACTTAATCAGTACTTCATTCAGCTCTATGGTGGATGTCAATGGGGTGTGCGTGTTTGTGTGTTCGACGGCTCCGGTGTCAGTGACCATCTGGCTGTGTCCTGTGAAGCCGACAAGCATGCAGCTCTGGTGGGAGAAGGCGCAGGCCTCGACGGGAGAGTTGTCGAAGAACCTGTCATTGATGATGGAGGGGCTGACAACCCAGGGGTTGATGGACTGGCGCTCTGTGAATTGGGTGGAGGTGCTGTAGGTATGGGTCTGGTAGGCAGAGACCTGGACAGCAATTTTCTTCGTTGAAGGAGAGGCATCCAATGAAGATCCCCCAGAGGAAGGAGATGCCGATGGGGAATGAGATCAATGCTGGGGGGAGCGGTCGCAATCTCAGTCTGTTTTCTGACCCCCCCCAGAGGCCATGTCTCGGGCCTTGGAGCTTGAAGATCCGGTTGGTGTCTGGGAGGCCGGGGCACCGGAGGACCCCTGCCCAGAGCTGGCTACCTGTGGATCCATCAGGAATTTTTTTAAGAGCCTTCTTGCATCGCTGAAAGGTTATTTGGTTAAACTTCTGACAGAGCTCACAGTCAGAGACGCTGTGGTCAGGCTCAAGACAGCAGACACAAACTGAATGTTCATCTGTAGAGGGAATCTTCTTTCTGCAGCGGCAGCGATGGAAAAGAGATGAGGAAGGATTAACTCTCAACATAAACAAGAAAAGAAATCTCTTAAAAAGAGAGATTAAAATAATGTGAGTGAAAACATCTGTAGGCTGAAAAAAAGGCATGAATATTGCGATGGAGCTTCTGCAGAGACCCATGCAAGTGAGCCGATGTCGGGAAAGAACTGAGGAGGGAGTGGGGCTGCTCACGCCTATATAGGGTTGGTGACGTTGGCCGATGTCGACGGCATGGGCAGCCCTAGCTGTTCTGCTGAAAATCTTTCATGTGGATTCTTCTTCGCCAACGGCAAAGGTTCCTATGGTGTTACCCGACTTATATACCCCCGAAGATCTACTGTGGCTGACTGCTGAAAGAAGAGTACTCCCTCCCTGAAGTTGTCCTCTTTTTTCCACCAATCCAGTGCTCTTTTTGTTTTGAATTTCTTTCCCTCCGGTTGCGTCGCCATGGAACCTCTCTCAGGCAGCCTGGTCCTTTGTCCTGCCCTGCCTGAAGCCCCCCCAATCCGAACCTCCTCTCTCCTCCCCCTACCTGTAGCCAGCACCCCTGGTTTGACCCACCCGGGGTGGGTCACCCCCTTCTCTTAGGCGCACTTTCTAGTCAGACTCTGGCTACAGGGTAGGGCTGGGGATGGAGGACCTGGAAGGTCAGTTGGGGTTGGCCCAGCATGGGGCATGGGGGAAAGGTGCCGTCACCTGCCCATGGTGCAGTTGGTTTCCTTGTTCCTCCCACTCCCTCCCTGCGTGGTGCACGTAGACGCCCTGGCGCATGTCAACCCTGCTGCCGTCATCCACGCTAGATACGTGCTTGCCTTGCTGTAGTACCTCCGGTCTCCACCGGGGGCTACCAGCATGCCGCACAACCCACCCCGCTTTCACCCAGGAGGAGTGGCACCACAAGGGCACTCTTCCTCAACTCCTCCTCGCCGACCCCCGGCGGCCCGAGCTCATACTCGAACCCGGGTCATCGGCGTGGTGCGGTGTATGGCATCCAGTGCCAGTGTCAGTGGCTCAGTAGGTAGCACACTCGCCTCTGAGGCCAGGAGATCAGAGGGCTGTGGGTTCAGCTCCCACATCTGGCACTTGGGTTAATATCCCAGTACTGACACCGTAGTGCAGCATGAGAGGGGTGCTGCACTTCTGAGGTGCCGTCTTTTGGATGAAACGTTAAACCGAGGTCCCATCTGCCTGGATTGGTGGTAGTTCAGGTGGATGATAAAGATCCCATGGTACTTATCTAAAAGAGTAGGGGAATTTCCCCGGAGTCCTGGCTAAATTTCCCTCATTCACTAAAAATACCACCAACAGCTTAATCTGGTTCAAGGTCAGTTGGCATTCATCTGTATCCCCTTCCCCTGGGTCGTGCCTGAAAATAGGCAGGATTTGTCTAGTGTACTTACCCGGTCAACAAAAACTAAATAAATAAATAAAAATAAAACCCTCAGCGCCACCGGGCCGGCTCGTCCACTGCTCTTAAGAGGGACTTTGTCACAGGCACCAGCCTTGGAAGAGGGTCTCTTTTGGGACCAATGGGCCCTGAGATGGTACTAGAGGTCTCTTATTTGGAACCTGGCCCCTGCCTCTACTGCTGTGGAGGAGGCCATATGACTTAATAACTGAAGGAAATGTCTTGCTGACCTGGGCTGACCCAGGATGAAGGACTTTGCCAGACTGATGTGATTTCTCACTCTCTCTTGTGGGAGGAAGGCCCTCCCTCAAAGGGCATCCAACTCTGCTCCAATAAACTCCAGCACTTGAACTGGCTCTGTCTGGGACTTTTGGGTGTTTGAGAAAGCTCAGATCCTCCAGGGTACGCTGAGTGCGGAGAAGAGAGGCCCTGGCCTCCTTATGTGATTTTCTTGCAACCTGACAGTTGTCTAGGTAAGGGAAAACTAGTACCCCTCACTGCCTGAGATGCGCTGCCACCATAGAAACACAGAAGTTGAAGGCAGATAAGGACCGCAAGGCCCATCCAGTCTGCCCATTTTTTTTCTACCTTATAAATCTGACATCGTCCTTTGCTGTCAGTGGCCTACCTATTCATACTCATCTGTATTGCTCCCTTATGCCTATCCCATGCCTGTTTGAAACCCTGCACTGTATTCACAGCCACCACTTCCTGAGGTAGGCTGTTCCGTGCATCCACCACCCTTTCTGTGAAAAAGAACTTCCTCACATTGCCCCTTAATCGGCCTCCCTCTAATCTTATGCTGTGTCCTCTTGTCCTGCTATTTTTCTTATATTGAAACATGTTAGACTCTTTCACCTTGTTAATGCCCTTAAGGTGTTTGAATGTTTCGATCATATCACCTCTCTCCCTCCTTTGCTCTAGAGTATACATATTGAGCTCCATTAATCTGTTTTCATATGTCTTCTGATGCAGTCCCTGCACCATTTTGGTTGCCCTTCTCTGGACTGACTCAATTTGGTCAATGTCCTTGTGAAGGTGTGGCCTCCAGTACTGCATGCAGTACTCCAGATGGGGCCTAACCAGTGTCTTGTAAAGAGGGAGTATTACCTCCCTCTTACGACTTGTGATACCCCTACTAATACACCCTAACATCCCCCTAGCCTTACCTACTGCTTTAAAGGTCTGCTTGGATGATTTCAGGTCATCAGTGATAATGATGCCCAAGTCTCTTTCTTCCTTTGACTGCCAGCAACTCCCCTCCCAGCCTATAGGTGGCTTCAGGGTTTCTCTTCCCTGTGTGCATTATCTTGCACTTCTTTGCATTAAATCCCAGTTGCCACTCTTCTGACCATTTTGCTAGTCTATCCAGATCTCTTCTCATTCTGTCCACCCCATCTGTATCATCTACTCTGTTGCAGATCTTGGTGTCATCTGCACACAGACAAGCCTTACCCTCTAGTCCATCTGCAATGTCACTGATGAAGCTATTGAAGAGGACTGGCCCCAGGACTGATCCCTGAGGTACCCCACTTGTGACTCCTGGACTCTGGGATATCCATAATTTCAACATAGTCAGGCTCCTCCTGGTCATCCACAGCTTCTTCCATGGGAAGCTGAAGGGTTTCAGCCACTTTCTTGTAAAACATGAAATGGAAGGGGGACTCAAAGCCTAGGAGGAGACACTCCTGAAGGTCTGTCTGGGGAGATGTCCGGGTCAATGGGCACATCCAGACTTTCATAATCACACTCACTTTCCTCATACTCTCCTTCCTCCTCCTCCTCCTCCAGTTCATAAAATTCCTCTAAATTATAATCCGGAACCGGCCGAACCGAGCGCCTTCCTAATGGTGCCGGTTCGGTCAGAACCGGGGATAGCGACTGAACAATTTTTTTATCGCTTTGGCTATTTCATCAGCGGTCGCAGAAAGAACTTTTGGATCCGCACCGGCTGATTTATCCCTTCTTGTTCTTTTAACCGGAACCGACTCCTTGGAATCGGTTCTCCTTTTGCCCGGAGAAGTTTCGCCCTGGTCAGAGGGCACTCCTTCTGGTTCGGTTGGAACCGAACCGAGCTGGCCATCCGGGTCAGCGGACTTCTTGGCCTCCCTTTCCCGGAGCCTACCAACTCTTTTTTCCAGGGTAGCTGCAGGAAAATTTTTACAAATCTGGCAGTCTGAATCGAGGTGGTCAAACCCCAGACAATAAACACAGGTGGTGTGGGGATCAGCCTTAGCAAAGACTTCCCCACACACACTACAGTGTTGAAACCCAGTGGGCCCGGTTTTTCTTTTGGGTTTCTCAGACATGGCCAGTCCTAACCAAAAACTTACCCTTTTTTCGGCAATCCGCCAGGCAAGACACCCTTATCGGTTCCTGACCGTGTTACGGGTCGTGGAAAAAAACGTAGTAAAGTCTGTTTTTTTTTAGAACCGATAAGAACCGGTTACCACACTCTAAAAGCAGAATAAAGTATTTTTAAAACAACTTGATCGGTTCAAACTGAACCGATCCCATGTTTACAAGTTCCACACAGAAAATTAATAAAAATAAGCCTATCTAGTACTCACGAAACCACAGACAGAGACTGAACCGATAGGTTACGGTTTAAATTTGGTCGAAAACAGAGAAAAATGGTACTTTAACCGACAAATTGAACCGAGCAAAGAAGAATTCTCCGGAGCGACTGTTCAGTGAGGCGGGGCAAAGAATCTGACGGTTTGAGTTCAAACAGCAACAGACAGAGTCTCAACCGAGCTTGAGCTCAGCGTTCCATGCCTGGCATGGAAAGTTAACTCTTTCATCTCCGGGGCAGTTTGAAGGTTGGACCTTACTGCAATTTGTCAGAATACAGCAAGACTTCATGTTGTTTGAACACTGTATTTCCTAAACAAAAGTGATCCCAATATCTGTTACATTTCCATACAGTGATTTGTACATATTTTTATATTAGCAAATCTAGATATGCAAGGGAGAAAAAGACCGACAGCAAGAGAAAACAGACAATGTGAGGCACAGAACTGCGAGCATGTCGGGTTCATCAAATCCGAAGTCTCACAGGAATATTGGGTTGCACAACCAAACAGAGAAGAGACAGAAAAGGAAAGATTCTTGCATTTAAACACTTTCTCTAACAACTGGGATAGGGTCCTATTCTACCCTGTCACAGTTGGGGGAGGGAAGACTCGCCACAAGGCAGGTGCAAGGGGGGAGACCCCGCCCAAGGCCAGGGCGCAGACCTCACTCACCCTCCTCCAAGCATGAGCCACTCGGAATTTCCGGAAGGGTGCAAACTGAGAAGGGAAGCCCCACCCAGTGGAGGGTGAGCGGGGAAGAGGACTGAGGCCTTGAGGGGGTAGGAGGGTAGGATTCAGTGGTGAAGATACACAAGAAGATCAAGAATTACGGTAGGTATGTACCTTTCCTATGTTCCCTATGTCAATCTTCACCATTCATCACTGGTGGACGAGTACCGAGCCCCACCCCCCCGAAGGGGGCCCAGTAGTTCCCTGAGAGACGAAATCCCTCAGCCTCCCGTAGGAGAAGACTACAGAGGGGAGAGGAGCCTCACAGGCAATTCAGGCCTGTGACTGGTCAGGGTGAGGAGGGGTCTCCCGATCGGGAGAAGGCAGGCGCCCCTGAAGTGCCCTTCTCGCCCTGCTGGAAAACAGGCGGGTTCCCCGGAAGGTGAAGGCAAGCACCCTACGCCAGGCCAAGAGTGACAACCATGATGGACAAAGCCATGCTGTCCGCCTGATGCAGATTGCTGTCCCTGCAAGTCTGGAGGCTACCTCACTGGAGTCATAAGACGCCATTGCTTGGTGCCTTGCAAGCTGCAGACCCTGAGCAGAGAGGGCAATGGCTTATCTGGTCACCTATGAATCAGGCAGCTGCGCTAGCACCTGGCCAAGCAGAGACCACAAATGCCTGTTATAGGCAGCGTGGTGTGCCTGATGAAAGAAAATGCACAACATAATGCGCGCCGAGGAGAAAACTCTCCATCCCCAGTGGTCAAACTCCGCAGAGTTCGCATCCGGGGGTTGGTCATGCATTGGGCATCTATGCCCAAAATGAGTATCCAGGGTCTCAATCCCTGAAGCAGGATGAGACATAGCTCCTGTAGATTCCTGCAGTGCAATATCTGCGCTGGTAGTCCCTGGGGGCAGGATCTGGGGAGGAAGGACACTGCCAGGTATGGAACGACTTTTCCTGGCAAGGCACCGGCCAAGGGGGGGAACCACGAGGTGATCCGCACTGAACTCGCTAAGGAAAGCACGAGTCACCCACTCAGGATTGCGTCTTGCCAGACGGCAGAGGTGAAGCTCATCCACCAGCCTTGAGAGGAAGCGCTGATACCCCATCTGGTCAGCATCAGAGGACAGATGGACTGAAGATTCCCTTTCTTCAGGGGAGGAGGCAGACAAGCCAGAGGATTCAGAGTCCGACTGCTGCGGGGGAGAAAGGCGAAAGACTGTCTCGTCCATGGCATGCACATAATGGGAAAGGTAGCAGCAGTGGCCCTGAACTGTTCCTAAGTTTAAGGACCTGTAGGACCAACGTGACCTGGGAGCTGAGGGGGGGATACAGAGGTAAAGGGGAAAGGCATCTCTTTACACGGCCTCTGCCAGGGCTAGGAGACCTAACAGGAGACATCACACCTCTTGGAGATCTATTGGTCTGCGCAGCCAGCGGCTGCTCAACTGTCTCGAAGCTGTTGGGGCTGAGGCCTGAAGAGGACACTCCCCTGTGAGGAGACTGGGGCTGCATAGGTCCAGAAAGGCTGGCCCCAGCCCCACCCAATGAGGTTTCCCTCAAAGGCGATGAGGAAGAGAAACTGGGCTCAACACTTTGGCTCTGCCCAAAGCCCCAAAGGGCCCCATGGGGGAACAATCACTCCGTAGCCTGTTCCCTACACCCCACTGACTCCAAGGCCGACCTCTTGCTCACTCTCAGAGACAGAGGCACTTCCAACCCCTCAGGCCCCCGCAAGAGAGGAGATCCCCGCCCCTATCCCTACATATGAATCCTGGGCAGAAGCAACAGCAGGGTCAGCCTGCACCCTGGACTCCAAGGCTGGGACACCACCCCTACAGTCTCAGAGTAGCCATTGGCCCCCTGGGATACAGCACCTACCCCTGTGCCGGGCCCGGAACCAACCGCAACAACTGGGGCCACTGGGGGGGAAGGGGGAACCTGGGAGAGTGCAGCAGTACAGAGCTTGGAAGGGCCCTCAGACTCCGAAGAGTCAGGCTGCCATTTGGAGTCTGCCACAGGATCATCCGGCTCCAGAGAGCTGGGATGAAATAAACCTCCACCGGGCGGCCCTCCCACCTACGGCGCCACGGGCAGACCCGGTGTTGCCCGCTCACCGGTGCTAGAGACGGCGCCGAGGAGCCACATGTGCTGGGCCCTGCAGCTGTGGGCTACAATGCCGGTAGAGCCTTCACCTCTAAGGAGATGACTGTCGATGCGGTGCTCTCCGCCCGCCCCTGAATGGAGCTGGATTGACCCTCTGGCACTGTGGAAGGAGCCCCTGCCGTGGCAAGCTAGAAAGGGCAGTGGCACCTTCCTCCTCGGCCCATAAAGAGCCATGAGGGGACCCGGAGGAAGAACAAAGGGACCTGCCCTTGGCGCCCCTGGTGCGACAGCGTCCTCAAAAAGTCAGCAGCGGGCGGCAGACTTTAAATGCGCAGTATTCCAAAACTCTTCAGTCCATAGAAAAACATGCATCGCACTGATCCATATCATGCTGTGGACCCAGGCAGGTTAGACACTGGTCATGTTGATCTGTAGCGGACATCTGTCGGGCACAGGACACCAGTGCATAGGGGCCTGACCCGCTTTGGAATGCTTCTTCTTGTCCCTGGACAGACCAGACATGACCGACGGCAACTAAACTCTATACACAGAAAATACCTGGCGCCGTTTACTAAATAAAAAGGAAAGATCTTACCGTAATCCAAATGGAACTGAGTGGATGGCAGGACTGAGACAGCGTCGTCGATGATGTCGAAGTTCGTCGAAAAAACAGACCAGACTAGGTCGCAATTAGCATGAGCTGGCTGGCGAGGTGCTGCACTCTCAACAGCAGGAGAAGCAGAACTGAGGCAGAGGAGGAGCCAGCGCCAGTTATGGCCAACCTGCGAGTGCGACGCCGTGCATCCGCCTCGCTGGTGGCACTGTGGTGCTGACTCCTCCCCCTTTGGGTGAATAATAATAAAAAAAAAAAAAGAAAAGAAAAAATCTCCCGCAGGGTGCTGCGCCTCCAGCTGACACCAACCAGTGGTTAATGGTGAAGACTGACATGGGGAAGATCTACAGTTACAGTTGAGTAAAAGCATGTTATTCACCAGGAACAGTTCTAGGAGTGGTATATGATGTACATCCACACTTCTGGCAGTGTTCCTTTCCCCTTTAAATCCTGCTGGAATGTCTTCAAGCTGGCTCCTCCCATCCACCGGGGTGGTAACTCCCTCCCTGTGATGTCAGATCTTACCCGCTAGAAGCAAGATCAGTGTGCCACTTGCCAGGGGAGGTCAGGTGGGTCAGTGTGGATGTACATCATATACCACTCCTAGAACTACTGTTGTAGGTGAGCAAAAACAGGTTACTCACCTGTAACAGTAGTTCTAGGAGTGGTATATGTTGTTCATCCACACTTCTTGGCAAGTACCTTGCCACTTTAAGATGTGCCGGAAAGTCTTCAAGCTGGCTCCTCCCACCCACCCAGGTGGTATAACCCTCAGCTCCGCTCCATGACGCCAGATCTTGGCCTACTGGAAGCCAGGTTTGTGTGTCGAAGCTGGGGAGGTCGGGTGGGTCAGTGTGGATGAACAACATATACCACACCTTGAAAGTACAGTTATGTAAAAACTTCCCATAACAGTAGATCTTCCAAGGACTGTCTCTTGCAGCAAGTCATTACTTATGGGAGTATCCACCAGGTGGTCACTCCACAGCTTCTTCTAGCAATCTTCCGTGGGGGCCACCCTCACAACATCACTTCTTCTGGATGAGTATAAAAGTGGGCGGCGCCCAGTACCCTCTGTTCACCATCCACCTCGGAGAGCACGACCTGGACCGAGGTAAATGAGGGCCAAAAAACAGAGAACAGTGATCCCACCCAACGTCCTGAGTTGCACAGATGCGAGGCAACAAGGCAGGGGGATGGAGGGTGGGGGACTTACTGCAAGAGACAGTCCTCGGAAGATCAACTATTATGGTAAGTTCTTACGTAACTGTACTATCTTCTATGGACTGGTCTCTTTCAGTAAGTCAATACTTATGGGAGATTACCATGCAGTAAAATCCAAATGGGAAGAAAGGCAAGGCTGGAAGCTGGGCCAGAGGGCACGCCTGACAGCTGAGCCCTTGCAAAACCCAGCAGTCCACGATGCCAAAGAAGCAAACTTCACAGTAAATATGTCAGCTGCAACTGCACCTGCTCTGGCAGAAAGGCCAAAGGTGGGGATGACAACATGTATGCTATTTAGTAGAACAATCGGTTCAAGTTCGAGTCAAAGACTGCAACCCAGGAGGTCAGAGAGCCTACTGTGCGAACTGAAGCCAGCAGGAAATTGAACAGAGGGTTCAGGGGGCTGCCCACTTTTATACCCATCCAGAGGAAGTGCGTGAGGGCAGCCCCCACGGGAGACTGCCAGAAGAAGCTGCCGTGTGACAGCGCCCCCTGGTGGATACTCCCATAAGAAATGACTTACTGCAAGAGACCAGTCTGTAAAAGATCTACTGTTACAGGTGAGTAAAGTACAGTTACGCAAGAACTTACCGTAACAGTAGATCTTCGAGAACAGCTCTTGCAGCAGGTTACACCATTAGGAATGAAGCCAGCAGGTGCCAGGACCCCACGGAATTTTCTAGCTAGCAGTCTTCAGCGGGGACCACCTCCGACGTCTGTCCCGCTCCCGACGTCAGGCGTAGTACATAAGGAAGCGGTCTCCCCATAATCCTCAGTTCTCCCGCCAGAGACTCCCGGCCACTGGATGACATCAGAAGAGGAGAATGAGGATCCGCCACCAGATGCCAAAGATTAGTGAATAGTAATGTCCCATCCCATAAGATGGGTGCTTGACTACAACCTACCTCCAAAAAGGGGGATGGTGGGCGGGAAGGTACCTGCTGCAAGAGCTGTTCTCGAAGATCTACTGTTACAGTAAGTTCTTATGTAACTGTACTATCTTACTTCGAGATACAGCTCTAGCAGCAGGTTACACCATTAGGACTGATTTCCAAGCAGTAGTGGCAATCATGCACCACCAGGAGGAGGAACGGTAGAGACCTCGATATAACTCGAGCCTAGGACAGAAGTCCCTGAAGGACGGCTAGACCGAACCCCACTCTTCGCCTCAATGCAGTGTCCAGACTGTAATGCCTGAGAAAGGTATGCACAGAGCTCCAAGTAGCTGCAGCGCAAATAGCTGAGGTGGAGACGTTCTTTAACGCCACAAAGGAAGCAGCCACCCTTCTTGTGGAATGACCCTTCACCGCGACCGCCCGGTAAGGGTTTATTTCGCTTGTCATAACAAAAAGTGATGCAGTGGATGAGCCACCTAGAGAGTGACTGTTTGGAGACAGGAGCTCCTATCATTCTGTGAGCGAAGGAGATGAAAAGTTGGTCTGACTTCCGGAGCGGTTTGGTTCTGGTCAGGTAGTATCTGAGGAACCGATGCACATCAAGAGTGTGCAGAAGGGCTTCTCCTCGATTAGAGTACCTTGGGAAATACACTGGTAGATCAATATCCTGATTAAGGGTGAGCCGAAATCACCTTAGGCAAAAACGTTGGGTTTGTCCTTAGGGATACCCTGTCCTGGTGGAAAACCAAATAAGGCTCTTTGCACATAAGAGCATGCAATTCCAAGATCCTTCTAACAGAAGTAACAGCAACTAAAAATAACATTTTCCAAGAGAGAAAACGTAGCTCGCAATCCGCGGCTGGTTCAAAGGGTGGCAGTGAAAGCTGTTCCAGGACAAAAGATAAGTCCCAAGGAGGGACTGGATCTTTGATGGGTGGCCTAAGGTGGAGAACGCCCCTTAAGAAGGCACGAGTAGTGTCCAGCTGGGCCACCATCCGATGGCCTACGGGGGCATGGTAAGCAGAAATTGCACGAAGGTGTACTTTAATCGAGGAGTAAGCCAGTCTGGAGTGGAAGAGGGAAAGTAGGTAGTCCAGAACCAGCTTTTCTGGACAGTCTAATGGCGGGGAAGCCGCACTTGAGCCCACAAACAGAATATCGCCATTTCATGGCGTGGGTTGCTGATTGTCTGGCGGCAGTACCTCTGCTTCTGCAAGACCCCAGACGATCATGGCTATGTCTCTAGGAGCCAAGCGTAAGTCTGGATGGACCAATGAACCCCCCCTCCTGAGACAATAGATGGGAGCGGATTGGCAAAGGAACTGGAGGTTCCCGGGATAGCTGGTGCAAAAGAGGGAACCAAATCTGTCTGGGCCAGAAGAGTGCGATCAAAAAGAGTGTTGCTTGCTCCCTGCAAAGTTTTAACATAACTCTCTGGATCAACGGGAATGGAGGGAAGGCATAGAGGAATCTGCCCACCCAGGAGAGGAACAACGCGTCTCGCCAGAAAACACCAGGCCCTGGAGCTAGTGAGCAAAAATTGGGCAGTTTTGAGTTGGATGGGAACGCGAAAAGGTCTAACTCTGGAGAGCCATCTGTGAAACAGATCCTCTGCCACCTCCTGTAGAAGTTCCCACTCATGGACTCTGGCCTGAAAGTGGCTCAGACTGTCTGCGATGGTGTTGTCCACTCCCGGGACATGTACTGCAATTAGGTTTGCGCTGTGTTGCAATACCTACTCCCACACTCTCAAGGCCTCCCTGCAAAGCGGGTAGGAGTGAGTGCCTCCATGTTTGTTGAGGTAATACATCACTGCGGTATTGTCTGTTTGTAACAGGAGTGTACCCGGTGGAATCTCCGACTGGAAGGCTTGCAGAGCATAAAGGACTGCCCTCATTTCCAAAATGTTGATGTGGAGATGAGACTCCTGGGCTGTCCACAGGCCCCGAGACTGAACACCGTTCAGGTGTGCTCCCCACCCAAGCCCTGAGGCGTCTGTGGAGAGGGTCACAGTCGGAGATGGTGCTGTGAAGGGAACCCCTGCAGAGAGGTTCCCTGGATTTAGCCACCATTGCCAATCCCGAATGACAACTTTCGTGATTCAGATTGGATGCTGCAGATGGTCTTGCCTTTGGTCCCACTGCACCCGTAGCATCCACTGGGTTACCCGCATGTGGAGACGTGCTAGTGGGACTGTCGCAATGGCCGCAGCCATGTGTCTGAGCAGGCGAGGGACCAGTCTGGCTGGGACAGTCTTCTTCACCGACAAGTCCCTGATGAGGGATCTGATGTGTTCCGCTCTGTCCGAAGGAAGAAAAGCTTTCCTTCTGACGGTGTCCAGAACTGCTCCTATAAACTGCAGCTTCTGGGACAGCACCAGGAGCGACTTCTCGTAGTTGATGAGAATACCCAGTTACTGAAAAAGGGACTGGGGTGCAGTGAATAGCCGTCATCAGTGCCTCCCTGGAGGGCGCCATGAGAAGCCAGTCGTCCAGGTATGGGAACACATAGTGGCCTTGTCTCCTCAGAGATGCCGCTACGACCGCCGTGCACTTCGTGAATACACAAGGTGCCGATGACAGCCCGAAGGGAAGAGCTCGGAACTGATGATGGCGGCTCTGAAACTCGAAGCGCAGGAACCTCTGGTGCGCTTTGAGCAATCGGAATATGCAGGTAGGCGTCCTGCATGTCCAAAGACGCCAGAAAGGCGTCCTACTTCAGCAAGGGAATTAGGCCCGGAAGGGTCACCATGCGGAAGCGTTTGTAAACGACCGAAAGGTTGAGGTCGCTGAGGTCCAGTATTGGGCGGAGGTCCCCTGTTTTCTTTGGAACCAGGAAGAAGTGAGAATAGTACCCTAGTCCTCTCTGGTTCTCTGGGACGAGCTCTGAGGCTTCCTTTTCCAGAAGTGTGAGCACTTTCTGCTGTATGAGCAGGGCATGCTGACCCGAATATCGGGAGAGCAGGGGAGGTCTTGTAGGTGGACTGCCTACAAATTCTATATAATGGCCTTTTTTGACCAGCTGCAGAACCCACCTGTCGGTGGTGATCAATTGCCATCCTGGCAAGTGGCATGTGATGCGAACCCCGACTTTCTTTTCCCGCTGATCCTGAGGAAGGGCAGGGGCCAGGAAGGAGTCATGCTGTGGCAGCATTTGATCCGGCAGGCTGAGCCGACTTTGCAAATCGTTGGCCTCTGCCTGGGGATGATTTGGCCTGGGCCTTGCGGGTGAAAGTGTCCCTCTGCTGTTGGCCGGAATGTTGCTGTTGCCTTTGCAGCCGGCCACGGAAACGGCTCTGGTTCCTATGAAAGGAACTAGACCGAGACCTGTACATAGCTTGTATAGATCGAACTGCCTTCCCTACGTCCTGAAGTTTGGTGATTACTCTCTCAGAGGCTTCACCAAATAGGACCTCGCTGTTATAAGGGATGTCTAAGATGTTCTTCTGGACGTCCGGGGTAAAGCCGGAGACACGGAGCCAAGAGTGTCTCCGGAGACACACGCCTGAGGCTGCAGCTCTGGCTGAAGAGTCCGCAGAATCATATGCAGCTCTGAGCACTCGGGTCCCCACATCCGAACCCGTGTGGAGGAGGTTTAAGAGATCCTCCTTGTGGTCGCCATCGGGCATCTTCTCAACCAGGTCCTGTCCCTGCTCTCACAGTGCGTTCTGGAATTGAACCATGTGGGTGAGGTAATTCAGTGACCTGATGGCGCAAGTCATGGCCGTGTACGTGCGCCTACCCAGGACATCCAATTGCTTGGATTCCTGGTCTGGTGGCTGTGTGCTCAAGTGCTGAGGTCTCTGAGACCGGTCATGTGAAGCAGTGATGACCAGAGAGTCAGCCAGAGGATGGTTCGCCAGATACTGATCCTCCCTAGGGGCCTTGTATATAGGTGGTCAGCCTTTTTCGGCACTGTGGGAGTGGAGTGCGGATGTTTCCAGGCGGCCTTGGTGACGTCCGCAAAGGTATCCACCAAGGGTGGCACTACCACAGGCGTCGGGTCTTTCTGCCGAAGGTAGCGAGCAAGGCATCGTCTCTTGGGGTCGAGCTCTTCAGCATCCCACCCCATGTTCTCCTGGATGTGCCTCATGATCTCTGCGAAAGAGGGATCATCCGGAGGAGACCTGGGTAGGTCGTGTGGGTCCGGAGAGGGAATGCTGACAGGAGAAGGTGATCTGGAGCACTCTGAAGTGTCAGATCTGGAATCCTCCCCTGACGGAGTGTACCGTGTCATCTGGGTCTCTTGGGACTGGGTGACCCTGAGGGGGATCTAGAGGGAGGTCTTCTCCTTTCTGAAGATCTGCCCCGAGGAGGTGGTGTCTGCTCCTTGGGGGTTGGCGATCATCCTACAGGTCCCTTAGGTGGAGGAGGGGGCGTAGGCAGTGAAGGAGTAGGTGGAGGCGGAGTCGGAGTAGGAGGAGGACGTGTGGTGACCTCTGCCAGATTCATACTCGACGACGGGCCTGTCGTTGGGGTTGGGCGTCGGGTCCACAGAGGTCTCCTGCTCCGGGGAAGGTTCCCGTGGGAGCCCGGCATCTCCGGGTGTCACCTGCCTGGTCCTTGGGCTGTGTGGCGTCCTCCTCAGATGAATCCTTCTGACCGGCGTCTGCCAGAGACGGTGGTGCGGTCCTCTTCTCAGGAGTAGCCGACGTCGGTCCCCTGGCCGACGTCCTTGGAGGCGAACGCCTGGTCGGCGACGGGTGTTTAGGTGTCGCCGGCTCCTGGAAGCGCCGGTGGTGTTTGGCCGACGTCGGGTCCGACGTCCGTTTGAGGGACGTCAGGTCTTTGGTTTTATGGGGAACCGGATCCGAACCATGTGGAGGCTGGGAAACTGACCTGGCGTTGGTGTCTCGCCGGCGTGAAGAAGATTTATGGCACTTCCCGGACTTCGACGAGGCCTTAGATGGAGTGGAAGAGGCAGATGGCCTGGAAGTCTTCAGAGGCTGAAGAGAAGAGGAGCCGCTTGAAGACCTGACCTGAACTAGGGGAAGTTGCGACTGAGCCCTGGAGGTACAGCGGTCCGATTTCGAGCCGGAGCTTCGGGAGTCCGAGACCCTCGCAGGAGACCTGGATCTTTCCTTTTCCAGGTGCTTGTGGGTTTTACCCGACGACTCCCCCTGGAAGGAAGGTTCCTTATCCATAATTTTCAGGTTCTCCTCCAAGAGAAATGCTTGAAGGGCCTTCTGGCGGCGGATTCTGGTGCGACTGTTGAAGCCCTGGCAGAAGGAGCAGGCCTTGGTATCGTGTTCCGGGCCTGGGCAGGCGCCGCACTTGGGCAGAATGTGGATCCTCAGAAGGGGATCTGTTTGCTGAAGGCACCCATTATGGTGACCCTCTAAAAAGTTGTTGGAGAGGACATCAGTTGATCCAAAGTCGAAAGGCAGACGAAAATCGTCGTAGTTCTAATGGTCGCCGCACGCTAGAAAAAGAGACAGAGAGGCCGATACTGGCGATGTCGACGGCGGGGAAAGAACTGAGGATTATGGGGGGACCGCCTCCTTATGTACTACACCCGACGTCGGGGGCGGGACCGACGTCGGAGGCGGTCCCCGCTTGAAGACTGCTAGCTAGAAAATATCTGTGGGGTCCTGGCGCCTGCCGGCTTCAGTCCTAATGGTGTCACCTGCTGCAAGAGCTGTATCTCGAAGTAAGATCCTGTTTTTCTAGGATCGTGGATAAGTTGTTCTAGCCACACTTCTTGGCAGACTCCTAGCAGTTCTCTGGGAGGAGGGCGGCAAGATGCACTCCCCCTACTTAGGAAAGAGGCACTGGAAAGCTAAGGCTCTAAAACCAGCATACTGGCGTGATTCGAGGTCGATGTGGTAATGGGAAATGAAGGTGTGTGCGAACTTCCAGGTAGCAGCCCTGCAGATTTCCTGGATAGGGACATCCGTAGAAGCAGCCACCGACGCAGCCATATGGCGGGTGGAATGAGTCTTAAGCCCTACGGGAGGCTCCGTACCTGCCAACCTATAGCAAAGGTTAATGCAAGATGTAATCCATCGAGCTATTGTCCACTTGGCTGCAGGTCTGCCAGGTGCAGCTTCAGCGTAGGTGACAAACAGTTGGCAAAACTCTCCCCAAACTTCCGCCGTTTGCTCTTTGTAGTAGGCAGGCGTTCGTCTCAGGTCCAATGTATGGAGCCTATACTTGGCCTCCGAGGTGTGACTGGGGTAGAACACAGGCAGAGTAATCACTTGATTGAGGTGAAACTCTGACACCGCCTTCGGAAGGAATTTTGGGTGGGGGCGCAGGACAACCTTGTCTCTGTGGAAGATCAGGTAAGGAGACTTGATTGAGCATGCCTGCAACTCCCCAGTCCTTCTGGCTGACGTCACAGCCACCAAGAAGGTGGTCTTCCACGACAAATGCGAGATGTCATATTTCTGCATCAGTTCGAATGGCTTTCCCATGAGCTTTGCCAAAACCAGCAGTAGATCCCAAGGAGGTGGAAGTTCATGCACCAGAGGGGATATGTGATCTAGGCCTTTGAAATAGCGCCAGCCCACCTTCTCCTGCATCACTGAATGCTGACCGGCCCACACCTGGTAAGCAGAGATGGCTGCCAGGTGTACCTTTAGGGTCGTCGACCGAAGTCCCTGCTGGGAGAGGGACCAAAGACAGTCCAAAATGCTAGCCACTGGACAGGATGATGGGTCCAACCCTTTGCCCTGACACCAGATGGAGAATCTCTTCCATTTAAAGGCATAGCATTTTCTGGTCGATTCCTTACGGGAAGCCTCAACAACATTGAAGACCTTGTTGAAGAGACCCAAGGCCTGGAACTCTAGCCGCTCAGGAACCAGGCCGTCAGGTGCAGGGATTGACAGTCTGGGTGGAGTACCTTCCCCAGATTAATGGAGAGCAGGTCTGGGCATGCTGGAAGCTTCCTAGGGAGCCTGGAGCTGAGGCTGAGGAGATCTGGATACCAGAACTGGCATGGCCAGTCTGGGGCTACCAGGATCACCTGCGCCCTGTCCGTCCTGTCCTTGATGAACACTTTGTGAATCGAGTGAAGGCATAAAAGAGGCCTGGGGTCCATGGTCTAAAGAAGGCATCCCCCTGCAGCGAACCCTGCTGAGGGGGGCAGGCATGATACAGCCTCAGCTTTGCGTTCTCCCTGGAGGTGTACAGGTCCACCTGAGGGGTGCCGCAGTGGGAGAACATATCTTGTACTACCTCCTGGTGGAGAGACCACTCCGTGAGATGCCCCGCCCATCCGGCTGAGGGCATTGGCCAGCTGATTTGAGGCTCCTGCCACGTGAATGGCTAGGAGATCTGCCTCCAGGCTGAGCATGAGGGACCAAATGTGGAGAGCTTCCTTGCAGAGGGGCAAGGAGCGTATCCCACCCTGCTTGTTGAGAAAGTACATGGTCGTAGTGTTGTCCGTCTGAACCTGGACCACTTGACCCTGAACAAATGGAGCAAATGCGGTCAGGGCTAGCTGAACTGCTCGAAGCTCTAGCAAGTTGATGTGATATCGGGACTCCTGGGGGGCTCTGTGCTCCCCAAGATGGGCACCCCAACCCATCAGAGGCGCAGTCATCAGGATGACTGTCAGCTCGGGGACAAACAGGATCCCTTCCTGCACAGGGGATGAGACGAGCCACCACTGGAGGCCGTCCCACATCCTCTGGGTCACAGAGGCCAGCTGGTCAAGATGACCTGAGTGCTGAGACCACTGGCTGGTCAGTTCCCACTGGAGGGAACGCATATGCCAGAGGGCCCACCGGATCATGCTGGTGCAGGCTGCCATGCAGCCCAGAAGAAGCAGGAAGTCCCGGGCAGGGCGCAATTGCCCAACCAGAAATGACTGAGCAAAGGAGGAGAGAACCTCCACCTTGTCCGCTGGGAGCTGGGCTCTGGCTTGGCAGGAGTCAAGCTCTGCTCCAGTGAACTAAATCACCTGCGAAGGCACGCATTCTGACTTGGTCTCGTTGATCAGGAGGCCAAAGTCGAGGCAAGTCTGGAGGGCCAGATCCCTGGACTGCTCCACCTCCTGCCTGGAGGAATCTGCTATCAGCCAGTCGTTCAGGTAAGGGTACACCCGGACCCCTTGGCGCCTCAGGTTAGACATCACCACTGCCATGTGTTTGGTGAAGACCCTGGGGGCTGAAGACAGGCCGAAGGGCATGGCTTGGAACTCATAAAGGGTTCCCTCGGCTCGGAAGTGGAGGAACCATCGATGGGATATACAGATCGGGAAGTGAAAGAACGCACCCTGAAGATCTAGGGAGCAGAACCACATGACTTGCTCCAGGGATAGTATAATCTGAGCTAGAGTTACCAACCGGAAGGTGCCGGACCTGAGGAATTTGTTCAGGTCATGCAGATCTAGAATGGGGAGACAGCCCCCCCATCCATTTTGGTACCAGGAAGTACCTGGAAATGAACCCTGGGTCTGAAGGCGGGTCTGCTACTCTGCGCACCACCTCCTTGGGGAGCAGCTGAGCAAAGTAGTCCCGGAGAGCCGACAGAGTCTGTGGACCCCAGATCCCTCCATTGGTCGTGGGCTCAACATGGAGGGGTGTGCTTGAATTCCAGAGGCAGGCCTTGATCGACCACTTCCAGAACCCAACAGTCTGTGGTGGTAGCTGACCAGGTGGAAAGGAAGTGGCTGAGCCGGCCCCCCACGGGAGGTCCCAGGGGAGGTGTGATTTAATTGAGGGAGGTAGGCTTGGAGGAGGGTCCGGCAGAGGAGCCGCCGGGACCTTTCCCCCGGGCTTCTTGAATGAGGAGGCCACGGACTTGGCCCGAGGATGCCAAGATTGAGCCTGCTGGCCCTTCTGCTGCTGGGCTGGTCTGGCCGCAGAAGTGGACGAATGAAAGGGCCTGCTATTCTGATTCTTGGGGCCCTTGTCCTTCTTCTGGGCAGATGTGGTGGAGTCCAAGGCGGCACTGGACTTCTCTATACATTGGAGGTGGCCCTCCACTCTGGGCCCGAACAGGCTGGTGCCCAAGAAGGGGACATCTGCCAGCTTGTGTTGCATATCAGCTGTAAAGGTCGAGATGCGCAGCCAAGCCCTGCGGCGCATGGCCACTGCGTCCGCTACCGAATGGGCACAGGAGTCACCAATGTCCAGAGCCGTCTGGAGTTGTTGCTTCTCCACTGCCCTATCGTGGTCCTGGACTTGCTTGACCATGGTCTGGAGTTCTGCCGGGGAGATGAGGGATCACCTCATCCAGGGAGCCCAAGAGGGCATGGGAGAAATGTGCCATGATAACAGCTGAACTGACCTGATGAAAGCCAAGGGAGGAGGCAGCATAGACCTTCTTCCTGGAATGGTCTAGTTGTTTGGGTTCCTTGGCTGGGGGTCTGTCCACATCCCCTTTGTTGCCTGAGCGCCGAAAGACGGAGTCTGCCACCAATGCCACTGCAGAGGGGTGCTCCGAAACCCCCGAAAGGGACCCCATAGGGACCACACACTTGCGGGCCATGCGGGCTGAAGGTGCAGGGCAAGATGCAGGATACTGCCACAGCTCCAAGGCTGGGCCCACAGTGGCCTCAGCCACCTGAAAGGCCTCCATCGTTGTATCCCCTTTGTCCAGAATCTATGTTAGGGGATTCTTGGCCCATTTCTGCACAGGCTCAAGCTCCATTCCTGTGGACTAGGAAATGAGCTGACAAATACCCATCAGCGAGGTAGTGCCCTTGTCGACAGAGAGACCCCCTCCCCCCAAAAGAGACTCTGTGTCAACATGACAAAAGATCACAGAGTAATCTTCGGACTCCGAGGAGTCCTCGTAAAGCAGGTGACCACCCGTGTCACTCTCAACCCACCTTGGGCAGTCGGGAGTAAGAGTGACAGACAACTGAAGGGGCAGACCTTAGGCCGACAGATTCCTTGGTCGAAGCCCTGGACTTTGGTTGCTCGGGCAGTGGTTAACTGCTGCCACATTAGATCTTCATAGCGCTGATGCAACTTGTGCCGGAGCCTCTCCTCACCAGAGGAGGACGAAGACAAGGAGCAGTGCTGCTGCTTACCATGGTGTCGGGAGTGAGATCGCTGATGAGGGCGAATCTTGTCCGACATCGAAGTCGAGGAACGAGACCGAGACCTCGACCATCGGAGCCGACATGAGACCACAAAAGGAGTTGAGAAAGCACGCAGCTCCTCCTGGTCAGGTTCCTTGGGGGATGGGTCCTGCCCAGCGGGCTGAGCCGACCCGTCCAACGGCACCGGAAATACCAGCGTCCGAAATAAAGTTGTTGGCCGGATTGGGCAACAACCCGCTGATCGGCTCAAGAAGAATCTCAGCTGTGTCGACAGGTGTCTTGACTGACTGGTCTGACGGGGTTACTGTGAAAATAGCAGCCTTGGCCGTGACGTTAACCGAAGTCAAAACAGGTGTTTCCTATGAGCGGGACCGCTCCCGTCCCAAGAGAGTCGACGTTGCGACTGGTCCTTTTTTGACTCCTCCTTCCGAGAGCATGAAACATGCGACCACGAAGGGCCATCTTCCTTGGCAGAGAGAGAGGGACTGGCACAACTCCTTGAAGGAAGCCGAAAAGGAGGATCCCAGTTGTAGTAGAATGAAGGCCGAAAGCCAAAGAGGAGCCCACCGAGGACTGAGCTGCCTCCTCCTTGAAGGACTTAAGCTGTTCCAGCTGCATGGCAGACCCCGCAGCCATGGAGACCACCCAATGGGCATCCTTGAATTTAACCGGCAGGTTAGCGCTTTTTCCGTCACCCCAGTTGAAGTCGGGCAGCGTGGTCTTCCAGAACCGAAGGTGAAAAGGACTGACAGTGATCGCAAGCCTGCGGATCGTGGTCGTGTCCCAGGTAGTAGACGCACACGGCGTGTGGATCAGTGCGAGACATCTTCTGCCCACAGAGGCAGCGGCGAAACCCAGGAACCAAACTGTCTTCCATCGCGGTGGCGAAAGAGGAAGGTGAAGACAAAACTCTAGAGAGTTTTAAAATAAGTTTTGGAAGCGAATCCTAAGATTCTAGAGCTAGGGTCTACTACACGTGAGAGTGCTAAGGAAGGAACGCGAACCTTCCAGTGGAAAGAAAGATTTGGCGTCATGGGGCGGAGCTGAGGGTTATATCACCGGGTGGGTGGGAGGAGCCAGCTTGAAGAGTTTCTGGCATATCTTAAAGCGGCAAGGTACCTGCCAAGAAGTGTGGATAGAACAACATATCCACAATCCTAGAACCTGTTTTTCTAGGGACGTGGATATGATGTACTAGCCATACTTCTGGCAGACTCCTAGCAATTCTCCAGGAGGAGGGGGCAAGGAGCACAACCCCTATTTAGGGACTACAGATTGGAGCACTGAGGCCCCAAAACTAGCATCCCGGTGTAACTCGAGGTAAATGTGGTAGTGGGAAATGAAGATGTGTGCCGACCTCCAGGTATCAGCCCTGCAGATTTCCTGGATAGGGACGTCCCCGGAAGCAGCCACTAAGGCAGCGGTATGATGGGTGGAATGAACCCTTAGCCCTATGGGAGGCTCCCTACTCACCAACCTATAGCAGAGGCTGATGCAGGATACAGTACACTTGCCAATTGTCCGCTCAGCTGCTGGTCTGCCAGGTGCGGCTTCAGCGTAGGTGACAAATAGCTGGTGAACCTCTCCCAGAACTCCAGCTGTGCTCTTCTTATAGAAGGTGAGATCTCTCCGCTGGTTTAAAGTATGGAGCCTGTGCTCGGCCTCTGAGGTGTGGTTGGTGACGTACACAGGGAGACTGATCACCTGGTTACGGTGAAACTTGGACAAAACCTTTGGGAGGAACTTTGGGTTGGGGTGAAGGACAACCTTGTCTCTGTGAAGACCAGGTAAGGAGACTCCACCAAGAGCACCTGGAGCGCACTGATCTTTCTGGCTGACGTGTTAGCCACCAGGAAAACGATCTTCCACGACAGGTGAGACATTTACCACCTGTGCATTGGGTCGAATGGCTTGCCCATGAACTTTGGCAACACCAGCAACAAGTCCCAAGGTGGTGGTGGTTCACGCACCGGAGGGAAAATGTGGTCAAGGCCTTTTGGAAAAGTTCCAGATTGTCTTCTCCTGCGCCACCGACGGCATACCAACCTGAGCCTGGTATGTGAAGATAGCTGCCAGGTGCCCCTTAAGGGTCGTCTACCGAAGGTCCGACAGAGAGGGACCAAAGTTAGTTGAGAATGCTAGCCACCGGACAAGATAAATGGTCAAGCCCCTTGCCCTGGCACCAAATGGAGAACCTCTTCCATTTGAAGGCATAACATTTTCGGGTTGACTCCTTACGAGAAGCCTCGACCATGGTAGAGACATTGAGAGACCCAAAGCCTGGAACTGTAGTCACTCAGGAACCAGGCTGTCAGGTGCAGGGACTGAAGGTCCTGAGGGAGTACCTTCCCCTGATCACAAGAAAGCAGGTTCAGGCAGAGAGGAAGATGCCATGGGAGCCTGCTGCTGAGGCTGAGGAGATCAGGGTACCAGAACAAGTGGGGCTAGTCCGGAGTTACCAGGATCATCTGTGTCTTGTCCCTCTTGGCTTTGATCAGTACTTTGTGGATCGGAGGAAAGAGAGGAGGTCAGGGCCTCAAGAAGGCACCCCCCTGCAGTGTTCCTTGCTGAGGGGGGCAGGCACAATACAGCCTCAAGTAATCCAGAAATAGAAGCACTCCAATGAAACACTGACCAGCTCACATCCACAAAAATTAAAAAATTCTATACCCTATAGCCAAATTTTGAGAATAAGAAGAAACTGTACTAGTGATTGGGATTTTCAACAACAGGCAAAGGAAATGTTGGATATGTTTAGAACAAGAGGATATAAAGAACAAGTTCTGGTAGAAGCACTTAGCAAAGTACAGAATATGACCCAGAGAGATCTATTGGGAGTGTAAGAAGGATTCCAAAGAATAAAGCAGAAATAAAAAAAAAAAAATCACATTTTCAACAGAGTATAAATGTACTGGCAGGACATATAGGGAACATTATTTGGAATGGTTGGAAAGTTTTACAGGGAGATCATGTATTAAGGGAATTAGTCTCAGACAGTCCTAAAATCACTTATAAGAGAGCAGCAACTTTACAAGATAAACTGACAAGAAGTCAGTTCTATGAAAAGAAAAAATGGAATAGACAAGGGTGGATGCCAGTGAGACCAACAGGTGTCTACAGATGTGGTAGATGTAATACTTGCAAGTACATGCAGTAAGGAAAAAAATCTAGTTTTACCTAATGGAATGAATATTTCAATAGATGATTTCATAATATGTACAACCACCTTTTTTTGCGTATGTTTTATGATGTAGCTGTGACCTATATTATATAGGCAAGACAGCGAGAGCATTAAAAGGGAGGATACAAGAGCATGTTTGCTCGATTATAAATCAAAAAATGGATAAGCCAGTCAGTAGACGTTTTTGTGAGATGCATCAATCAAACCCTAGCTGTTTTAAGTTCATGGGTCTTGAAAATGTACAAACTCCATCAAGAGGAGGTGATAGACGAAACCTTCTCATGCAGATAGAAAGTTTCTGGATCTTTAGAACAGATACAGTAAGGCCTAATGGCCTTAAAGAAAGATGGGATTTGAAACCATTCCTGAAATACAGATAACTGTATATAATATTCCAACATAGGTCTTATGCCTTACATAGAACTTGTTAATATCTTGAGTAATTATAACTCTTATACACAGAGAATTGGTATGTACATAGAGTATAAATAATGTTGTATCAGGTGATTTACAGTTGTTTATTGTTGTGTTTTTTCTCTCCTCCTTTCAGATCCCTCACTTATTTCTGGTGCACAGGGCCTAACATGAACAACTCTCTCCCAAACCAAGAAAAAGGAAAAAGAATTAGAAAGAATATTGGGCTTACAAGAAATGTGGAGAATTATTTTTCATGCACATAAGGCATGATATTTAAATATGTGCATTTAAAGCCCAACTTCAAATCTAATATGTTATTTAATTATGAAAATGTGTACATAAAAGATGATTTATGTGTGATATCTGGATAAGTTATTTAACTTAGCAATAAGATTATTGTGTTGGTGTATCCCTTTTTTAGGAGATCCCACACATGGATAAAATTAACTTTTGATACTTAATTGAAAAGGCATTCTGGATATCTTTTCCTTAAATCAGACCTTTTTTCCTGCTTTATAATGTTGGAGTCACAATTTCTAACAGTCTGCATATTGAAAAAAGTTATGAGTAGTGATGTTTAAAAACGGTGTAATATAAAGAAATTATTTTTCTGTAAAAAAGGTTTTTATTAGATTGTTTTAATTAATGAATGTAGGGTCACCTCCTATTGTGATGTCATGCACTCCTGAATGTATAAAAGGTAGTCTTTTCACTTTGGTTTACGCCCCCTAGAATGCTTGTTGCTGAGGCGCTAGGGTCTCCCACTGTGGCAAAGAAAATCAACAATTGAGTTGGATAATTTTGGTCAGTGTTTCATTGGAGCGCTTCTATTTCTGGATTACTTGAGAGTTATATAGTTTGGCAACCTTTTTAGAAGTGAACCAACTTTAGATTTGAGTGCAGCACTCTCATTGTGAATTTTTCTGACAATACAGCCTCAGCTTGATGTTCTCTCAGGAGGCAAATAGATCCACCAGAGAGGTGCCCCATCAGGAGAACAGGCTGTGAACCATCTCTGGATGGAGAGACCACTCGTAAGACAACTTGCCCACACGGCTGAGGGCGTCCGCCAGCTGGTTGGAGATGCCGGCCACATGGATGGCCAGGAGATCGACGTCCAGGCTGAGTACGAGGGTCCAGATGTGGAAAGCTTCCCTGCACAGAGGAAGGAAGTGCGTCCCGCCCTGTTTGTTGAGGTAGTATATGGTCATGGTGTTGTTCATTTGGACCTGAATGACCTGACCCCCAAATGTGTGAAGCAAAGACTGTCAGCATCAGCCAAACTGTCCAAAGCTCCAGCAGGTTGATATGGCATCAGGACTCCTTGGGGGTCCAGAGTCCGTGGACTCTGTGCTCCTGAGGTGGGCACCATTAGGGAGGCATTGGTCGTGATGGTGACCATTAGCTCCAGGAAGGCAAATGGAATTCCTTCCCTTAGATGTTCTGGGACTAACCACCACTTGAAGATGTCCCACATCAGCCAAGTCAATGTAACCAGCTGGTCGAAGTGGCCCTGGCGCTGAGACCATTGATGGGCAAGCTCCCACTGCAGAGAGCACATTCCCCACTGGGCCCAACAGACCACGCTAGTGCATGCTGCCATGTATCCCAGGAGATGCAGGAAATCCCAAGCAGGGCGCAACTGCCAAACCCAAAATGATCGGGCAAAGGAGGAGAGAGCCTCTGCCCTGTCCGCTGGGAGCAGAGCCTTGGCTCCGCAAGAGTAAAGCTCCGCCTTGATCAAGTGCATCACCTGCGAAAGTATGAGCTCACACTTGGCCTCATTCACCAGGAGGCCAAGGCACAAGCAGGTCTGGAGGGCCAGATCCATGGACTGCTCCAATTCCTCCCTGGAGGGACCCGCTATAGGCCAGTCTTCCAGGCAGCGGTACACCTGGACCCATTGGTGCCTCAGGTAGGCTGCCACCACTGCATTGCACTTGCCTGACTCTGGCAGCCGAGGAAAGATGAAAGGGCATAGCCTGGAACTCGTAGAGAACCCCCCTCTGCACAGAACCGCAGGAACCGGCGTCGGGACAGACACATGGAGATGTGGCAGAACGTGTCCTGAAGATCCAGGGAGCAGATCTAAGAAATGTAGACTCTGGCAGCACATAAGAATCGATTGGCCCACCTAATCTGCCCATTTCCCTACCTACTGGATAAGCTGCAGATCCTAGTTCACCAACAGCCTATTTCCTCCTACCCCCCCCACAAGAATTGCCTTATGTCTGTCCCATGCATTCCTGAATTCCCTCTCTGGTTTTGACCCCATGACCTCCTTAGGAAGGCCGTTCCATGCATCCACCACCGTCTCTGTGAAAAAATACTTCCTCACATTGTCTCTGAGCCGTCCCCCCTCTATCTTCAAATTGTGTCCCCTTGTTCTTGCAGATCTCTTTTTCTGAAAGATGCTACCCTCTTAGACTTTGATTCCCTTGAGGTACTTAAAAGTTTCTATCATGTCCCCCCTCTCCCTCCTTTCCTCAAGGGTATACATATTAAGCATATTAAGTACACCTTTTATAAGTACATCAGGGAGTGCAGAAAGACAAAGGGAGGGATAGTGAGACTGAATAGAATGGATGGTATGTGGGCAGAGAGGGACAGTGAAAAAGCAGGGATACTGAACAAATATTTCTGCTCAGTATTCACAAAAGAAGAGAGGGAGAGATGCCTAATCCAATTAACAGAAGCACTCTTGATTGGGGGGTCGATCCCAGTCCTTTCACAGAAGAAAGGGTTCTGAAAGAACTCCTAGAACTGAAGGTGGACAAACCCCTCTCCCTCCTTTCCTCAAGGGTATACATATTAAGCTCCTTTAGTCTCTCCTCGTATGACTTCTCTTGCAGACCCTGTACCATTTTAGTAGCCCTCCTCTGGACTGCCTCTATCCTGTCCATGTCCTTGCGGAAATGGTGTCTCCTGAACTGGATGCAGTACTCTAGATGGGGTCTCACCAACCATCTGTGCAGAGGAATAACAACTTCCTGTTTTCTGCCGGTGATGCCTCTCCCTATACATCTCAGTATACCCCTAGCCCTCCCTACTGCCTTCTCACATTGCCTGCTAACCGTAAGGTCATCTGATATGATTATCCCCAGGTCCCTTTCCATTTTTGTTGTTGTTACTACCTCCCCCCACTGTGTAATCTTCCCATGGGTTTTTGTTTCCCAGGTGCATTACTTTGCATTTCTTTGCAATGAATCTAAGTTGCCATACTTCTGACCATTCCTCCAACCTTGCCAAGTCCCTTCTCATCCTTTCTACCCTCCCTTGTGTATCAACCCTGTTGCAGATTTTTGTGTCATCTGCAAAGAGGCATAATTTTCCTTTTAGTCCCTCTGCAATGTCACTTATAAAGACATTAAAAAAGGAGTGGATCCAGTACCGATCCCTGCGGTACCCCACTAGTAACCCCCCTTTCTTCGGAGTGGACTTAGTTTATTATTACCCTCTGTGTCCTGTTATCCAGCCAATGTTTTACCCAGGCTACCACCCTGGGACCCACTCCCGGCCTGGCTAATTTGTTTATTAATCTTTTGTGTGGGACTGTGTCAAATGCCTTGCTAAAGTCTAGGTAGGCCATGTCCACAGTCCCTCCCTGGTCTACTACTTTGGTCACCTAGTCAAAGAAATCGATCAGTCCTCAGGTATTACACCACCCTCCTCCGATTTGTTAAAAAGCATAGTCAGTGGTGTCACTAGTTCTCCCATTAGTTCTTTCAGAATTCTGGGGTGAATCCTGTCAGACGGAGGAGCTGGGCAATGTCTTCCCAAATGGCTGACAGCATGTCAGAGGACACCATGTGTTCCCATGGGGCACGGGCTTGGCAAGGCAGGTAAGCCTCGAACTCTGGAGGCAGACCCTGACCGACCACCTTGAGGACCTACCTGTGTGTGTGGTGACAGCAGATCAGATGAAAAGGAACTGGCGGAGCTGGCCCCCCTTGGGAGGACACCCATCCCATCACTGGGCAAGCTTGGCGGTGGAAGAAGGATCAGCTGAGGAAGCAGTGGGGCCTCGACTACCTGTTTTTTGGATGACCAAAGCAACCGACTTTGGTCAAGGATGCCAAGCCTGGGGGGGGCAGAGAGGGGTTGAAATGGCTTCTTCCTTTGGAACTTAGAGCCCTTGGGATCCCTCTGGGTAGAGGTAAGAGAGTCCATGGTGGCACTGGTCTTCTTAATGCGAATAAGGTGTCCTTCCACCCCTGGCCTGATCAAGTTGGTACCCAACACGGGAACATCTGCCAACTTGTGCTGGGTATCTGCTGTAAAGGTAGAGATCCTCAGCCAAGCCCTGCGGCATATGGCTACCATTAAAAGCCACAAACCGGGTGCAGGAGTTGCTGATGTACATGGCTGCCTGGAGCTGCTGCTTAGCCACCACTCTGCCCTGGTCCCAGACCTGCTTGACTGTGGCCTGTAAGTCAGCTGGGAGTTGGGGAAGCACCTCACTAAGGGTGCCAGCAGAGAATAAGTGAAGTGGGCCATCAAAAGAGTGGAACTCACCTGCCAAATGCCGAGCAAGGAGACTGCATAGTCCTTCTTGGCCATGTGACCCAATGTTTTGGATTCCTTGTCATGAGGCTTGTCCATGTCCCAGACATTGCTGGTACGCCAAAAATTCAAGTTGGCCACCAGACCCTCGACCGATGGATGCTTGGTGAAACCTGACAGGGCTATATGGGCCGACGGTGCAGGGCAAGAGGTAGGATGTTGCCACAGCTCCAGAGCAGGGTCAAAAATGGCCTCAGCGACCGGGAAGGCCACCCAAGGGGAGTAACCCTAGTCAAGAATCTCAGTCAAGGAGTACTTGGCCCATTTTTGTATGGGCTCCATCTGGAGTCCCGTAGATTCCAAGATTCAATGGAGCAGGCCCATGAAAGAGGTGGGACCATGCTCCACAGACAAATCCTCTCCCAACTCGGCATCTAATAGATGGGAGTATAAGGAGGAGCCCTCAGACTCTGAGGATTTGTCGAAAAGCAGTCGACCACTAGAATACTCTCTGACCCTAAGGGGGTGTCAGGAGTCATGGTGACTGACAGCCTATGAGGAAGCCTGGGAGTGGTACGGGCATCCTTAGGAGGGAGGCCCTCTTTTGGTTGCTTAGGAGACTGCTCCACCTGGATGGGTGGAGAGTCTGGAATAGGCCGGGCCAGGGTAGGATGAGACCAATAGCCGGGGTTGGGGCTGGGATCTGCTTAAGCCCGGTAAACATGAGCTAAAGCCAAATGACTTCTTTTTAGCACTGATGCGTTTTGCGGTACAGCCTCTCCTCACTTGAGGAGGAAGACGAAGAAGAATAGCA
Organism: Neoceratodus forsteri; assembly: GCA_016271365.2. Lineage (NCBI taxonomy): Eukaryota > Metazoa > Chordata > Ceratodontiformes > Ceratodontidae > Neoceratodus > Neoceratodus forsteri. The sequence continues at coordinate 1,071,872,177 of CM057454.1, read as the reverse complement.
GTGGTGACGTTTACCTGAATGCTGAGAGTGGGAATGCAGAGGTCGGCCTGGGGCTGCTCAACTCCGGACTTCAGGATCATGACCTCAACTATCGGGGAAGCGGATGGCCAGCATCAGAGGGAACCGGTGAAGGTCGAGGATCCTCTGGGGTCATAGGATCCTGGGGGTTAGTGACCGGATCAGTGTGCTGGTCTGATGCACTCCAGAGACGCAACAGGTAGAACCAGAGTCCTCGAAGTGATGTATCCACCTCGTCCTGTGACAGCGCATCGACCTGCTCGAGAAAAATCTCGACAGGTTGGTCAAAGGGCATCTTGACTGACTGGCTCGATGGTTAGATGGTGGAGCCAGTGGCCTGGACTGAAGGATTGGTCGTAATCGAAACCTCCAGAGAAGCGTGGAAATCTGAGGCCCGAGAGTGCCTGTGATCCCACGATCGGCGACAAGACTTCTTTTTAGTCTCTTTTTTCCCTGCCCAAAAGTGGGACGGGACTGGCACAGATCCTTTAACGCCCCCATAAAGGTGCTGCCAAAGGAAGGTGGCACAAAGGCAGAAGCTGAAGCGGCATGCTGCACAGCCTGAGCTGCCACCTCTTCAAATGATGCAAGCTGTTCTGCAAACCCCACAGCCGAGGAGACCGCCCAATGGGCATCTTTTGATTGAACGGGAGGGTTCCCTTCATCAGGGATCCCTAAAAGTAGCCTAGCATGCCGGTATTAGGATGCAAGGTGCGACACAGGCCACATGCCTGGGGATCATGTTGAGACCTAGGCAGTAGATGCACAAGGTGTGCTGGTCCATCCAGGATATCTCCTGCCCACACTCGCACCGTATAAAACCTGACAATGACTTGGGAGTTGTTCATGTTGAGAATTCAAAGTTGCTTGAAGATAGTTGTTTCTGAAAAGTTTGAAGCAAAGGGCCTACTCAGCGCAGAGCGGTAAGGACAGAACCTCCTTCTTCCAGCAGAAGAAGCTCTGATGTCATGGGGGGGGGGGGGGCTACGAGAGTTTCCACCTGGGTGGGTGGGAGGAGCCAGCTTGAAGACGTTCTGGCAAGGTTCCTTTCCCCTTTAAATCCTGCTGGAATTGTGGACAGTACATCGTGTCTATATCCCTAGAAAAATATGTTATTCTTGCCTGTAACCGTAGTTCTAGGAGTGGTATATAGTTCACATCCACATAGAGGCAGGTCCACTGGAAGTGATGATTTGTTGAAATGTCTTCAAGCTAAGCTCTTTCTACCACCAGGGTGGTACATCCACTGGCTATCATGCACACTGCAAGCAGGGATTCGTGTGCCACTTGCCAGAGGAGGCCAGGTGGGTGGTGTGGATACGAACTATGTACCACTCATAGAACTACAATTATAGGCAAGTAACCTATTTCTGTAGGGGCATTGATATAGTTCACTATCTACACAACTACAAACTTCCAGCAGTTCTCTGAGAGGAGGGGGCAAGGCATTCACCCCTACTTGGAGAACAAATACTGGAGAACCTAAGTCCCAAAAGCAGCATCCCGATGAAATTCAAGGTTGATGCTACAATGGGGAATGAATATGTATGTTGACTTCTAGGTGGCAGCCCTGCCGATCTGGATAAGAATGTCCCTGTAAGAGCCACAGAGGCAGTGGTATATCTGGTGGAATGATTCTTAAGCCCTACAGGAGGCTCCCTAGCAGCCAACCTATTTATAACGGAGGATGATGCAGAATGTTATCCACTTGCAAATCCTCCACTTCTCTGCTGGACTGCCAGGTGCAGCTTCAGTGTAACAAACAGCTGCCGTGTCTCACCGTGAACTCCGGCCATGCGCTCCTTATAATAAATAAGCACCCTCCACAGGTCCAGTGTATGCAGCCTATGGTTGGCCTCCGAAGAAGGGCTGGTAAATTATATAAGAAGGTGCATTACCTGCTTAAGGTGGAACTCAGAGACAGCCTTCAGGAGGAACTTTGAGTGGGGGCGGAGGATGACCCTGTCCAGGTGGAAGACAAGATATGGAGACTCCACCGAGAGGGCCTGGAGCTCACTACTCCTTCTAGCTTATATGATAGCCACCAAGACCATCTTCCATAACAGGTGTGGTATTTCACACCTGTGCATAGGCTCAAATGGCTTGCCCATGAGCACAGGCAGCACATCAGTAGGTCCTATAGTACTGGTGGTTCCTGCACCAGAGGGGACAGGTGATCAAGGCACTTAAAGTGCCTGACCACCTTCTACTGAGCCACCACCGGCATACCAACCCACACCTGGTATGCAGAGATGGCTGTCAGGTGCACTGTAAGGGTAATCGGTTGCAGTCCTAACTCAGAGGGACAAAAGGTACTAGAGGATACTAGACAGAGGGCAGGCAAGGGGAGCAAACACCTTGCCATGACACTATATGGATAATCTTTTCCATTTAAAGGTGTAGCATTGGTGAGTCGACTCCTTACAGCTGTCCTCCACAACATGGAGCACCTCTTCCAAACGGCCCAAAGCCTGACCTCTAGCCCCTCAGAAACCAGGCTGTGAGGTGCAGGTATCAAAGGTCTGGGTGCAGGACCGTCCTCTGTTGTCAGGTCAGCAAGTCTGGAAAAAGAGGCAACCACTATGAAAGCCTGCTGCTGAGGAGATCTGGGTAGCAGAACTGACGTGGCCAGTCTGGAGCTATCACAATCATCCGCACCTTGTCTCTCCAGGCTTTGACCATCACCTTATGCATCAAAGGGAAGGGAGCAGAGGTGTACATGAAGCCTGGGGTCTGGAGCTTCATGAAGGCATACTAATTCAGCATCCTGGACTGTGGGGGGCAGACACAAAACAGCCTCAGTATGGTGTTCTCCCTGGAGGCAAACATCCCCCAAGGGGTGCCCCACTGGAAGAACAGCTGATGTACCACCCCCTGATGCGGGGGCCACTCACCCGATGCCTCTACCACCTGACTGAGAGCATATACCAGCTGACTGTTCACTCCTGCGACATGGATTGCCTGGAGATCTGCACCCAGGCTGAGCAAGAGGGCCTAGGTGCACAGGGCCTCCTGACAGGGGAAGAGACTGAGTTCTGCCCCTGCCTGTTCGTGCAGAACATGGTCATGGTGTTGACTGTCTGGACCTGCACAACCAGACTCCTGTCTAGAGGAGCAAATTCCGTCACAACAAGTTGCACTGCATGGAGCTCCAGCAGGTTGATGCCGTAAGGGACTCCCGGAGAGACCAGAACCTATGGGTACTGTGGTCCCCTTGATGTGCTCCCCACTCCACCAGAGATGCATCCGTCATGAGCAAGATGGTTGGTTTTGGGTGGACAAACTAGATTCCTTCCTCCAAGTGTTCTGGGACTAGCCACCAATGGATGGCGTCCCACATTGGCTGGGTCACAAGGACCAGCTGGTCCAGGTGTCCTAGAACCACTGATGGCCTAGTTCCTACTACAGGTGGCACATTCACCAGCATGCTCAACAGACCACGTTGGTGGTGGATGCAGGTATCCCAGCAGCCACAGGAAATCCAAGGCAGGGTGCGAGTGCCCAATCTGAAATGATCAGGCCAAGGAGGTACAGTCCTGAGGCTGGTCCACTGGAAAGTCGAGCCTTGGCCTGCAGGGAGTCTAGCTTTGCCTCAAACTTGATTACCTGTGTGGGTGTTGGTTTGGACTTGTCCAGGTTGACCAACAGGCCCAAGTCCCTGCAGGTCTGGAGGGCCAGATCCCTGGACCATACCACGGCATCCATGGACAGCCTGGCTATCAACCAGTCACCCAGGTAGGAATACACTCTGACATTACAGTAAGTCTGCCACCACTGCCATGCACTTGGTGAAGATCCTGGGCGCTAACGAAAGGTCAAAGGGCACGACCAAGAACTGACAAAGAACCCTTTCTACGTGGAACTGAAGGTACTTCCAGTGGGACAGGCAGACTGGGATGGGGAAGAATGCATCCTTGAGGACCAGGGAGCATAATCACATGCCCTACTCCAGGGATGGTATGATTTTATTCAGAATAACCATCTTGAACTTGTGCTTCTGCAAGAACTGACTCAGGCTGTGCAGATCCAGTATGGGATGCCAGCCCCATTCCCCCCATCCATTCTGGAACCAAGAAGCACCTGGAAATGCGGCCCACCCCCAACAGGGAGCTGGATCAGGGAATGGGCAAGTGGGAGGTTGCCAGCTCCGATCTGTCACTGGGCAACTTTGGAGGGAGCATAGACCACTGTGGATGGAGGGGACCACTTCCCCTTGCCACACCTCTTTTGTGGCCCTGGCCAGAGAACTTGGCTTTGGGACACCATGCTTGGTATTGTCCTTGCTGGGGCTGAAAGGGTTGAAACTGGAAAAGCATTTCTTTAAGTTTCTGGAGCTTAGGGTCTTTTTGGGGCAAAGCCACTGGGTCCAGGGTGGCGCTGGACATCTCAGTCCTTGTGAGATGCCCTTTCACCCCTGGGCCAAAGAGGTTGGTGCCTAAGAAAGGGCCATCGGCTGGATTGTGCTGAATGTCTGCAGTGAAAGCGGACAACCTCAACCAGGCTGTGCAATGCACAGTGATGGCCTCTGCCATGGTACAGGCACAGGAGTCACCCATGTCCAATACTGTGTGGAGCTGGTGCTTAACCAGTGCTTGACCCTGGCCTCTGACCAACTTCACCGTCAGCTGCTTGTCAGCAGGAAAGTGAGGGAGGACTTCATCCAGCACCCCCATCAAGGCTTGACCAGTGTTGGCCATCATCATGTGTAGCTCGCATGACAGAGACCGAGAAAGGACGCGGCACAGAATTCTTGGCTGCATGGACACGTTTCTTAGACTCCTTATTGACAGGCTTGTCCTCATACCCTTGGCCTCCGGACTTCGGGAAGGTAGAGTCAGAGGCTAGTCCTTCGGCTGGGGAATGGTCCAACAGCCATGAAAAGGACCCAGCAGGGGCCGCATATTTGTGGATCATACGGGTGGAGGGTGCCAGCAAGGATGCTGCCACAGCTCCAGGGCTGGTCCTGAAATGGCCTCAGCCATGGGTAAAGTATCCCCAAGGGAGCTGTCCTTGTCCTAAAAATCCATGAAGGAGTACTTCACCTGATTATGGACTGGCTCCAAGGACATATACAGGGACTCTGATATTAAACAGAGGAGAGCCTCAAATGACCCCAGCCCATCGCTGGTGGACAGGTCTTCGGCTGAGACATGATCGAAGGTGTGGGTCCTCGATGACACCATGGACGACCCCTCAGGGTTGTCCGAGGACACGCTGAAGATGGCCAGTGGTTGTGTGTTGCTCCGGACCACCCTAGAGTCTTCTGATAAGGTGACCTCCACTGACAGGTGACCTGGCAAGATGCCTGCAGCATGCGAGTCCTTGGTCAGTGCTCCATCCACAAGCGTGGAGAGGCAGACAGTGGAGACTTCTGCTGAGGGTGGACCAGCATGAGGAGTACTGGCACCTGCCAGTTGGTCACAGGGCCAGGGGGTATAGCCCTACCCTGCCCTAGAATGGTCCACTGCAGCCGGAAGAGTTCCTCATAGTGCCATCATATCTGGTGGTGGTACCTCTTTGCACCTGAGGAGGTTGAAGAATGTTGACAGCATATTCTCATGGTCACGCAGGATCAAGTGCATGAAGAGCACCTCAACTGCGACCTCGACCCGATAGCTGATGCCGAGGAGAAGTCGCTGGCAGGTCAGTATAGACCACATGCCAAGGTACAGAGAAGAGCACCGGCTTCAGTGGCATGACCACTGGCAGAAGCTGGTCCTAAGTGGAGCCAGTAGGGGATACTAACCTGTCCACGTCCACATGGGAGAGGACTGGGAGAACCAATGTCTTGGAAACTGACTCATTGTCGAGCTCCTCCGACCACTGGTTGACAGGGTCGAGAAAAATCTCAACAGCCTGACTGGCTTGTGTCAAGGTTGAAAAGCCCGATGGGGGCACTGTGGAGCTGCCCACCAATACCTCAACCAAGTGAAGCTCGACCGGAGTTGTGGGAACAGGAGGACCGCCCTCTCTTCCAATCCCAAGCTGGCACCGGCAGCACTTGTGTTTCTTACTGTGATGGACAGGGCTCTCCCCATTGGCTTGGATGGCACAATACATTTCACAAAAGTCTTCCGTGATAGACCTTCTGGCACTGGCCCTAGCTGGGAGAAGAACCGAGGCCAAAGAGGTGCCCACCGTGGCAGCTGCCGTCGCTTCTTTCATGGCCACAAGCTAACCAGCCAACCCCGTTGCAACGAAGGCAGTCTTGCGACTTGCAGCTGGAGCTTATGCTACCTGTCAGCTGGCCGAGAAGAAGCCAGGCTTAGCGATCTTCAAGACAGGAAGGAAGCATCTCTTGCCTGACACAGGCCACAGCCAGAACCGTCATGCACTGCCCCAAGGCAATAGAGGCAAGACATGTGTGGGTCTGTCTTTGACATCATTTGCTGACACGTGACGCAGAATTTGAAGCCACGAGTTAGCTTTGCTTCCTCTGAGTCCATCTTCTATCAACAAGGCACAGCGAGGCAGAGGAAGAGGTTGAGGATCAAAATCGAAAACTGTCAGAAACAGTGGGGGAATTCAAGAATGCATGGGACAGACAGAAGGCAATTCTGGTGTGGGTTAGGAAAAAGTAGGCTGTTGGTTAACTAGGGTCAGCAGCTTATCCAATAGGTAGGGAAATGGGCAGACTGGGTGGGCCAAGCGGTCCTTATCTGCCATCAAAGTCTATGTTTCTATGGACCACTGTTTCATGTAGGAGAAAAAAGTTTTAAACTCATAGGTGGTGCACTATGGTAGCCCACAATATTGCACAACTACAGAGCATGAGACTGGATTGGGTGGAGCCGGAGGACATGCCACCTGGGTGGTGGGAGGAGCTTAGCGTGAAGATGTTGCAGTAAATCAGCACTTCAGTAAAACTACCATTGTGTGGATGTGAACTTTATCCATGCCTCTAGAACCTCTGTTTCTACCAACGTGGATACAGCACACTACCCACATTCGGGCAGACTCCTAGCAGTCCTCCAGGAAGAGGTGGCAAGGTGCGGACCCTATCTGTCAAACAGGGACTAGAAGACTGAGGCCCCAAAAGCAGCATTTTGACAACTGAGCACGTTGATACTGTACTATGACATGACCTGAACACGTGTACTTTAGACTAGGCAGTTGCCCTACCGATCTGCTTGACTGGAATGTACCTGGAAGCAGCCATGGAGGCAGCGGTATGCCTAGTGGTATGAGCCTTTAACCCCTTGGGTAGCATCCTATCAGCCAACTTATAGCACAGGGCAATGCAGGATATAATCCACCTACCAGTGGTCTGCTTAGCTGCTGCTCTGCCAAGTGTGGCTTCAGTGCAACTGAAACAGCTAACGAGCCTCCCCGCAAATCCCCCCATGCACTCCTTATCATAGGAAAAAGCCTCTTCCTTGACTCCTTCCTTAATTCTAATTTCAGCTCTTACTTTGGTCCCCTACACTTCCTTGCTAACTAAGTTGAGTCTGTCCAGTAGTCCACTCTGTCATCTTCTTTCGGAGTATTCCTGTATCTTTTAAAGGAAGCCCTTTTCTCCCTTACTACTTTTAAAACCTCCCCTGTGTATCAGTGGGGTTTCCTGTGTTTGCTCTTACTCTTCTGCTTGAGGCACGAGTTAGTGATTGCCTGGATCCCTTTCCTTATGATGGGACCATTTCTCTTCTACACCACTTGTCCCCCCCCTCCCCAAGCTTGGCAAAATGCTTGCCTAACTGCACTCCCACTGTGCTGAAGTATGCCCTTTTTAAATATAACACACATATTTTAGTGTTCAGAATTTTCTTCCCTACATCAAGGCGAAACCTATTGCAACTTCCCAGCAGATCAACTAATGTTGATATCTCTGACACAGTCACGGTGTGTCAGTATCAGGTTTAGAATTGTCCAATCCCTTGGCTTGTCAACTCATTCACTCCCTGGGTTAAAAAGGCATCCTGGACTGCATCTAGAAGATACTGGTTTCTACTACTGCTAGCCTTAAGGATGTTCCAGTCTACAGTACTTCAGGTACTGTAGGTTGAAGTCGCCCACCCACTACTGCCACATCCCCTGCATTGACATCTTCCTGATCTCTCCCTCACTCTCTCTAGTTCCTGACCTATGCTTTTGTTCTGATGTGGCTCACTTTCCAGCAATTATTTTTCTAATCATTCATATGCCCCTTTCCAAATATACAAAATACAAACATTTTAAAATACCCAAATTCAAACACTGAAACATATATCTAAAGATATAAATACATGAAAAAAAGTATGAATGGCACTGTGTCTGGTGGTTACAGCTCTGAGCTATAAAGTAATTCAGTGGGAGCGATTCTGTTTGGGCAGCAGTAGGGGGTTTTGTTTGCTGGTAAGTTTCTGGCTGCTTGTAATTGGCCAAGTCTGTACCTTAAGCAGCAGGAAGAAGGGCATCACATTACAGGGGATTAGCTTTGTTTAAATTGCTGTGTTTTCCTAACGGAAATTCAGTGGGCTTAGCCATTTTGTTTAGGCAGCAGTAGGGGCTTCTGTTTGCTGGTAAGTTTCTAGCTGTTTCTGGCTATATCTGTACCTTATGCAGCAGGAAGTGCATGCATCACATTACAGGGGATTAACTTTGTTTAAACTGCTGTGCTAAAGAAACAAGCATTTGTCAATGCCGAATGTTTGCTTGCTGGCATTGGCAGCGTAGGAGTTACAGAGCTGCATAATAGGAATGGCAGTGAAGTACTGAACTGAAGCCAACCCCACCACCACCCTGCAGATACTGACAGGCATTGGGGTGCACTTTTGGGTTGTCAGGCATAATGGCCACACCATTTCACCACACCCTACCCTGCAGACACCGACAAGTGTCACAATGTGCCTTGGGGTCTTTGGCCCTTATGTTCACCCCATTCCATCAGGAAATATGGCGAGATAGGTGCAGTATAGGAAAATGGGGTGAACTTTGGGGCCAGAGAGTCCAAGGCACACCTCAATGCGTCTCACTAGCTGCTGGGTGGGGGTGGAATGGTATGAGCATTACAGGTGACAATCGTAAGTCACACCCCGATGCCTGTCAGAGTCTCTACAGGGTGGGGCGTTATGGTTGGAAACCCTAACGCCTCAGGCGTTCATTGGTATTTTCACTCCAAATTTTCAACAGGGTTTTTTTTTGTGACACCCACCTTATAAACAGTGACAATATCAGTTTGTTAGCCGAAAGCTGATTTTGCACAGCGACTACGCCATTTGGCACCACAGGTGCGAAAACACATTTCGAACAGGATGTGAAAAATGACAGCTGTACTGTTCATGGGGAGGTATAAAAAATGGCAATGTTGAAAATCTGCAGTGAAAATATAAAAAAAACAAAACTGGTGAAGTCACGAGTGTGCGTAGAAACTGCGCAACACACACCTGTAATGTAATTAGTTTGGGGATTTTTTCTTTTTTTTTTACAGCAGATTGTCAATGCAGGCATTCTGGGACCTCCGCTCCTGATCAATGTCACTGTGATTTTCTTAATCTGGCCCGAACAGTGATTTCCCACAGCGACCACGCATTTTTGAGCTGGAAGTGCGAAAACACATTTTGGCAATGGTGTGAAAAATAACAGCTGTACTGTTCATAAGGAAGTGTGGAAAAATGCCAGTGGTGAAAATCTGGACTGAAAATATTACAAATTCATGAACTTATAAGGGTGCATGGAAACTGCGCAATGCTCGCTCGTAACACAGTCATTTTACGGATTTTTGTCACCAAATTTTTAACATAGCCATTTTAAGACCTCAGCTCATGAACAGTGTCACTGTGATTTTCTTAATCTGTCCCGAACATTGATTTCGCACACCGACTGCGCCATTGTGCGCTACATGCATGGAAACACATTTTGGGAGAGATGTGAAAAATGACAGCTATACTGCTCACAAGGAGGTGTGGTAAAATGGCAATGTTGAAAATCTGGAGTGAAAATATTAAAAATTCGCGAACTTACGAGCGTGCGTAGGAACTGCGCAATGCATGCTTGTAAATCAGTCATTTTTGGGAATTTTTTCACCAAATTTTCAACATACGGTTTTTGGGGGCCTACCTCATGAAGTGTGATGCTGTCGTTTTAAGTAAATGTCGATCCCGAAGAAAGGTGGTTCAGCGCGGTAGTGAAATCACTTTGGGCCGGTAATGCCATGACCATGTCCGATTCATGATGAGGGGTCCCAAAACCCCATGTTGAAAATTTGGCCAAAATTCAAAAATGCCTGAGATATGCATCAAAGTTGAAAACCCCCTATTTATTCCATTATACAGCTTACCGGCATTTCCTCAGTTCGCGGTCGGCTTTGAAGAGTGCAGACGTGTTCCCAGTCCACCGAAGATCGTCAAGCTGTTGCGGAGGTAAGTATGGGAGTGAGGTGGGGCTGGGCAGAGGTAGGCCTGCAGGTGGGGGAGTCCAAGACAGTCAGCGAGGGATCGTTTTTCTTACAGGGCTTTTTTTTTTTTTTTTTAAGATGATGCAGGATTTTGCCACGCTGGGGTGGGCTCCCAGCGGACAGCTGGGAGGCTGTTTGAGGGGGCAGTGGAACCGATGGGGATTGGGCATCCCTCACGGCCATACAATGTGTGTTGTGTGGGGCTTATGAGCACGCTGGGTGGGCCTCAGAGTGCTACTTGTTATGGGGACGGTCGTCTATGACAGCTGATTCAGTGCAGTACTGATGTGTAGGCACTTTGCATACTGCTGCGCAAATTACCTACACGTTACCACTGCTGACTGCAGCAGTTTTTTGCCTTCAACTGTACGCCACTGCATCTGAAGGGCTGTTATAGACAGCTCCGACATTCATTGGTGGGGTGCAGTCGCGCCTGCAAAAGGTAGCAGGGCATTGGAAATGAGGGAGGCACGCCTACAAATTCTCGTATGGTGGCACTATGTTTCTTGCACATTCGTGCGAGCAAACATAAAAACAAACAAAATAAATAAACTGAAAACAGATTGTGCAGGCAGATATAAAACTGTATTAAGGAGTTGGGCACATAGCTAGGCTAAGCAAATACTGAATGTGCAGGCAGATATACAGTAATACTCTTTAGGGAGTTGGGCACATACCTTTCCTATCGGTGATTGGTCCACATTGTATCTTAGCCTTAGCGGGGACATTCTGAACAGATTGCTTATGGGATAGGGAGATAACACCCACCCATCCCAAGGCTAGGTCCCCCCCTTATACATTTCTGCTTTTAAGCCACTTCCTACTACATCACAGGAAGTAGGTCAGCACACATCCTTACACTACTTCTGACACACATTAAAGCATTTAGGCTGGGTCCCTTATAGTCAGAGTCTAGAACACTCTGAGGAGCCAAGCAAGCAAGGGTAAGCAGTAAGGAGAGAACAGACCAGAAATGAGGGACCAGGAGGGAGAAACAAAGAGGTAGAGGACGCAGAAGTGGAAGAGAAAGAAGAGAGAAATGTAAGTGCTGCATCTGTACTGTTTTGTGGGGGAAAGTGCTTTAAAACGAAGTGAACGGTGAAGATAGATGGAGTGACAAGGGAACTGGGGACGGCTGCAGCCTAAAGGAGGGGGAAGTGAAAGGGGTTGGTATAGGACCAGCAGCACAAGGGGAAATAATGGTAAGGTGGTAGAATGCAATGGATGTGGGGCTGCCATCGCCCAAGGGATTGCATGGAGACTGGGATGCATCTCGTGCAAGCAGCTTAGTCACTTCAAGGAAAAGATCAGCTGGTTGAGATGGGATATATGCAGGGTGGAGGGGTGTGCCTGGAGAGAGCACCAGGGCCCGGTGGAGCACAGGAACAGATTGAGAAGGGAAGAGTTGTAAATTAAGGAGGGACGCTAAACAGTCCACAGGAAGGAGCTGATCAGGACCAGGTAGTATCCCAGTCAGGGAATTGGGAAATGGTTAGAGCAAAAGGGAGAAGAGAAGCACTGGCTAAGCAATGGTTGTACTCACAGGGTGGTACATCCGGAAGAAAAAATTACTCACCACAGTAATGTTGTTTCTCCTAATGGAGTCTTGCTGTATTCTGACTATCTGCAGTTAGCCCCAGCACTTGAACTGCTCCGGAGAGGAAAGGGTTAACTGTATGCCAGGGCATAGAACGTTGAGCTTGAGCTTGGTTTTCAAACCTCTATCCCAGGTACTCTTCAGTGTAACTGTCAGATTCTTACGAGCACTATGCTAACTAACTATCAAATAGAAATTGTTTAGAAATTTGTGCCAAAAGGGAATAAACAAGTTATTAGGGGCCAAAAGACAAGTTGAGAACCCCAAAAAGAATCCAAGCAGGGAGTAAACTTAACAATATATAGTTAAATAGAACAAAACAAAACAAAAACAAAGAACAACACATTCTAAAGAATAGGTGACCCAGGTACACCCCTGGGGTACAGCACTGCACCTGCCAACCCATATCCCAAAACAACTAGGTTCTAGGAGGGGAGGCAGGAAAGGAGGTCAGAATACAGCAAGACTCCATTAGAAGAAACAACATTAAGTCTTGCTGTATTCTGACTATATGCAGACACCAAGCAGTACCCCCCGCCCCCAATGGAGGAGGGAGTTACAGAACCTATTTTGGGAACAAGCTCTACAGCACTGCTGTGCTAAACCTAGCATCACTTCTTGACTGAATACCAAGAGAATAATGCTTAGTAAATGTGAGAATAGTTTTCCAGGTGGCTGCTTTACAGAGTTCCACTATGCCTCTAACTGCTGTGACCAGAGCAGCTGTACCTCTGGTGGAGTGAGCCCTCAGGCCCGAGGGGTGGCTCTTTCCCCAATTTTGATTAGCAGAACTGGATACAGGAGACAATCCACCTGGCAACAGTACTCTTAGTGGCAGGTTTACCTTTTCCCACTTCCCCATAAGTAAGGAATAGCTGTGAACAGTCATTTCTATTAACCTTAGTGTGTTCTATGTAATAGCTAAGGGCCCTTTTAACATCAAGACTTTGTAGTCTTCTCTCCCTAGAGGAAGAATGGTCAGTGAAGAATACAGGCAATGATATAGATTGGTTCAAATGAAAGTATGATACCACCTTGGGCAGGAACTTTCTGTTTGTTCGAAGGGCCACCTTATCCCTGTGAAATGAAATAAAATCAGGTTCCACTGATTAGTCCTGTAATTCATTGATTCTCCTAGCTGAGGTAATGGCTATCAGGACACAGTCTTCCAAGTCAAGTATTTCAGCTCAGTTGAAGCTAATGGTTCAAATGGGGGCTGCATAAACTGTGCAATATGGATATTCAGATCCCAAACAGCAGTAGGGTCCCTAAAGGGGGGACTGATGTGAACCAGACCTTTGGAAAATTTCTTGAAAACTGGATGGGAGGCTAGGGAAGAAACCTTTCCAGCTGAAAGGAAGGCAGAAATAATAGCCAAATGCACTTTGAGAGTGGTAGGCCTGAGGCCCAAACTGTTAAGATGCACCAAATAGTCCAAAGCAGTGGCAATGTCAGCTGAATCAGGCTGAATATGCCTCTGAGAACACCAGAAACCAAATCTCTTCCATTTGGAATCGTAAGTTTTTCTAGTAGAAGGCTTCCTACTAACCATAAGAATGTCCAAGTCTGACTGGGAAAGATGCAGGCTGGCATATTCTAGCTCCTCAAGAGCCAAACTCTGAGTCTGAGAGTCTGAAGGTTGGGATACAGTATCCTCCCCAGTGAGGAGTGAGAATATTGAACTGTCTGGGAAGACAAAGTGGGATTGTCACTGACACCAACAGTAGTAAGGTGTACCAAGGCTGCCTGGCCCAGTCTGGAGCCACTAGAATCATAGTGCAAGGTTGAGATCTGATTTTGACCAGAACTCTGAATATCAGAGGAAAATCATACAGAAACCTGCTTGTCCAATCCAACTGGAGAGCATCTTGAAGAACAGACCCCAAAAGAGGGGGTCTGCAGCAGAATAGGGGAAGCTGATGATTGTCCGGGGCTGCAAAGAGATCTACCTCTGGAGTGCCCCACCTTCTGAAAATGATCTGAAGAATTAGAGGATTCAGGGCCCATTCGTGGTGACCTTGAGAAATCCTGCTGAGAGCATCTGCCAGTACATTGTCCTTCCCTTAGAGATGCACAGCTATCAGGGAAACCTGCAGGAAATAAGCTAGTGACCATATTTTCATGGCTTCGGTGCACAAGGCCCAGGACCGAGTGCCCCCACTTGTTGATGTACCACATGGTTGTGGTGTTCTGTCCTGATTTACACCACTTTCCCCTGAACTGTATTCAAGAATGTCTGAAGTGCTAGAAAGTCAGCCCTGAGTTTGAGAAGATTTATGTGCAGGAAAGACTCCTGATGAGACCATGTTCCCTGAGCAGTGAGCTGATCCAGATGGGCACCCCATCCCAGTAGGGAAGCACCTGTGGTGAGAATCACTGTTGGAGCCTGACTGAGGAAGGGGACACCTTGCCTCAGATTGTCCTCCACCAGCCACCACTGGAGAACCTGAACCAGAGTTTGAGACATGGGAACTAACTTGGAGAGGGGGTCTTTTTTCTGAGACCAAAAGGATTTTAGATGAAATTGAATATCTCTCATTTGAAACCTTTCCCCTTGCACTACTGCAGTGCAAGCTGCCATGTGGCCTAGCAACTGTAAGAAGTGTCTGGCTGGCTGAGACACTAGTGGATGAAAAGAGGAAGAAAGGCCTTGGACTGGACAGTGTCCAGTTCCACACCTATAAATGTGAAACATAGAAACATAGAATTTGACGGCAGATAAGGACCGCTTGGCCCACCTAGTCTGCCCATTTTCCTACCTAACAGATAAGCTGCAGATCCTAGTTAACCAACAGCTTACTTCCTCCTACCCCCACTAGGACTGCCTTATGCCTGTCCCATGCATTCTTGAAGTCCCCCACTGTTCTTGACTCCACGACCTCCTCAGGGAGGCTGTTCCATGCATCCACAACCCTCTCAGTGAAAAATACTTCCTCACATTACCTCTGAGCCGTCCCCTCTATCTTCAAATTGTGCCCCTTGTTCTTGCACATCTCTTTTCTGAAGATGCTACCTTCTTGGACTTTGTTAATTCCTTGAGGTACTTGAAAGTTTCTATCATGTCCCCTCTCCCTTCTTTCCTCAAGGGTATAGCATATTAAGCTCCTTTAGTCTTTCTTCAGATGTCTTCCGTGCAGACCCTGCACCATTCTGGTTGCCTCCTCTGGACAGCCTCCACTCTGTCTATGTCTTTATGGAGATGGGGTCTCCAGAACTGCACACAGTACTCCAGATGGGGTCTCACCAACTGTCTGTACAGAGGGATAACAACTTCCTGTTTTCTACTATTGATGCCTCTTCCTATGCATCCCAGTATCCCCCCAGCCTTCCTTACTGCCTTCTCACATTGCTTGCCCACCTTTAGGTCATCTGATATAATTACCCCCAGGTCCCTTTCTATTTTTACTGTTGTCAGTATCTCACCCCCACATTGTGTACGCTTCCCCTGGGCTTTTGTTTCCCATGTGCATTACCTTGCACTTCTTTGCATTGAATCTGAGCTGCCATACACTTGACCATTCCTCCAACCTTGCCAAGTCCCTTCTCATCCTTTCCACTCCATCTTGTGTATCAACCCTGTTGCAGATCTTTGTGTCATCTGCAAAGAGACATACTTTTCCTTCCAGTTCCTCTGCAATGTCACTTATAAAGACATTAAAAAGGACCGGTCCCAGTACTGAACCCTGCGGTACCCCGCTATAACCCTCCTTTCTTCACTGTGTGCTCCATTTACTACTACCCTTTGCGTCCTGTTGTCTAGCCAATTTTTTATCCAGGCTACCATCTTGGGACCCACTCCAAGGCTGGCTATCTTGTGTATTAATCTTTTGTGTGGGACTGTATCAAATGCCTTGCTAAAATCTAGGTAGGCCATGTCCACAGGCCCTCCCTGGTCCACTACTTTGGTCACCCAGTCAAAGAAATCTATTAGATTCGTCTGACACGACCTTCCCATCGTGAATCCATGCTGCCTTGGGTCCTGTGCTCCACTGGCCTCTAGGTACTCAACAATTCTTTCCTTCAGAAGTGATTCCATCATTTTCCCTACCACTGAGGTCAAACTAACTGGTCTGTAGTTTCCTGCCTCTGTCCTGCTCCCACTTTTGTGACGAGGAATCACATCAGCCCTCCTCCAGTCCTCAGGTACCACCCCATCCTCCCATGATTTGTTAAAGAGAGTAGTCAGCGGTGTCACTAGTTCTACCCTTAGTTCTTTAAGAATTCTTGGGTGAATCCCATCAGGCCCCATTGCTTTGTCCACTTTCAATTTTATTAGTTCTTTCAGAACCCTTTCTTCTGTAAATGGACTGGTATCAACCCCCGTCTTCAGAGTGTTTCTCTTGTTTGGTTTAGGTAACTCCCCTCCTCTTCCTTTGTGAATACTGAGCAGAAATATTAGTTCAGTATCCTGCTTTTCACTGTCACCCTCTACCCACATTCCTCCCTTTATTAAGCTTCAGTATCCCTCCTTTGGTCTTTCTTCGCTCCCTAATGTACCTATAAAAGGTCTTATCCCCCTTCTTAACAGAATTGGCTATCCTTTCCTCGGTTTGGGCCTTTGCTATTCTGACTGCCTTCCCAGCCTCTTTCTGCTTTAACTGATAAAGTTCTCTGTCCTGCTCCTTCTGTGTTTCCTTATATTTCCTGAATGCTGTCCTTTTCTCTTTAACCCTCCCTGCCACCTCTTTTGAGAATCATAGAGGTTTTTTCCTTTGTTGTGTTTTATTGATTTGCTTTACACAAAGGCTTGTTGCCTCTGTGATGGCTGTTTTGATCACTCCCCATTGTTCCTCCACCCCTCCTTCTTGCCTGTTTGCTAGTGCTTTTCTGAGGCACTCTCTCATTTTCCCAAAGTCAGCCCTCCTAAAGTCCAGTACTCTTGCTTTTGTATGGCTTGATTGTATGGCTGTGTTTATCGTGAACCACACTGTTTGGTGGTTGCTTGCTCCCAGATGGCTACCCACTTCTAAATCTGAGATTCTTTCTCCATCCCCATTTAAGAGTACCAGGTCCAAGACTGCTCCCTCCCGAGTGGGTTCCACTACTAGCTGTCTGAGGCATGCCCCCTGTAGGGCATCAAGAATGACCCTGCTCTTGGATGTGCCTGCAGCAAAGGTGCTCCAGTTTACATCTGGCATATTCGGTCCCCATCAACAATATCTCCCTTTTTCTGCCATTCTAAGAAAGCCTTCTATCATTTCCTTGTCCATTCCTTCCTCTGAGATGGGGTCTGTATACAACCCCATGGATTGTGGTGCCATTTCAGTCTCCAGGGTGACCCAAAGTGCCTCATCTGCTCCCTGTTTACTCTTAGTTCTGTTGCTTTGATCCTTCCTTTACATAGAGAGCTACTCCTCTTCCTCTTTACCCTCCCTGTCCCTCCTGTAGATTGTGTATCCTGGCATGTTGACATCCCAGTCATGGTTCTCTGTGTACCACGTTTCTGTGACTGCCACAATATCCAGGCAACCCTCTTCCATCAAGGCCACTAGTTCAGGGAGCTTGTTACACAGACTACGGGCATTGGTACTCATCACCCTCCACTTTTTGATAGCCTTACCCCTTTTAGCCCCATTTCTGTCCTTACTGCCTGTGAGAAGCTGGATTGGTTCCAGAACAGATTTTTCTAGATTTAGGATGAATCCTAAGGAGTCCAGAAGCTTTTGAGTGACCACTAGAGCTGACTTGACTTGGTCTGAGGACTGACCCACTATGAGCCAGTCGTAAAGGTAAGGGAACAGGAAGATACCTTGTCTTCTGAGAAAGGCAAGCACTACTGCCAGACACTTGGTGAACACCCTTGGAGCAGATGTAAGGCCGAAAGGCATTGCTCTGAACTGGTTGTGGCCTGAGGGCAACTCGAACCTGAGGTACTTTCTGTGGAAATGTCTGATAGGTATGTGGAAATAGGCATCTTTGAGATCCAGGGAGGCTAGCCAGTCTCCTGGTCTCAGGAAGGGAAGAATTATTCCCAGAGTCACCCTTCTGAACTTTGGCTTTAGTATATGTTTGTTCAGGTATCGTAGATCTAGTATGGGTCGCCACTCCCCTGTCTTTTTTGGGGTAAGGAAGTATCTGAAATACAGTCCCTTTCCCCTGTGACAGAGAGGTACCTTCTCTACTGCTTGCAGGAGCAGTAGAGAGGAGACTTCTGCCTCTAAGGCCTTTGTCTCCAAGTCAGAGGGAGGACTGAAAGACTTTGCTCTTATTTATGGGAACCTTTTGAAGCTGAGAGCAAGTCCCTGGCTCACTACTTCCAGGACCGATTTGTCTGAGGTAATACACTTCCAGGCCTGGAAATAGTGAGCCAGCCTTCCCCTACTGGAACTGGGGAGGTGACCCTGACTGACACATCCGGGTGTCTGTTTGGCAGGGCGCTAAGACTGAGTGGAGGATGAAGTCCTGGCCATCCCCCTTCTGCCTCTTCCCCTAAAGAACCCCCTCTTCTGGAAAGAAGAGGAGGCCTGGGTTTGGTAAAAAGGCCTTTGAAAAGGCCTGCCCCTTCCAGCCCTAGATTGGTGCCTCTGAGGACTGACCTGCTTTTCCTTGTCTGTAGCAGTCCTGTAGGTGGCCCTGTATTCATCCATCTTTTTCATGTAAACCTCCATTTGCTCTCTAAACAGAGAGTTACCTGTGACAGGAAAATCCATTGCCTTGGTATCCCTTGATAAATTGGTATACCTGAGCCAAGCAAATCTCCTCAGGGAGACAGATGTAGCCATAACCCTAGAATGTACACAATTCGAGTCAACAGCAGCGTGAAACTGGACCTTTGATGCTTCAACACCATCCACAGCCGCCTGCTCCAGCTCCTTGGCCAGCTGGGGAAGGGCATTCTTAGCCAGCTCCAGAACCGTATCCCACATAGATTTCTGGTATCTGGCTGTATATGCCATGTAATTAGATTGCCTGAGTCCCAACGAAGATGCCAAATACTGTTTCTTCGCCATGGCATCCACCTTCCTGGAATCCTTATCTGGGGGGCGAGATGCAAGGGGGATGTTAGCCTTGTCACAGGCTGCAGCTTGCACTACCCCAACATGGCTGCAATGAGTTGTAAGGAATTCCGTCCCAGGACCTGACAAGGTATACATCCTGTCCATCTTTTTATCCACGGGGGTCTAGGATGTTGGAAACTGAAGAATTTTTTGTGTCCATTTCCCCCAGGGATTTATGCAGAGGGATAGACACCCTTTTGGACTCTGGGACATCCATCATCTCAACATAGTCAGGTTCCTCCTGATCCTGTTCAGCCTCTTTCACAGGAAGATGGAGGGTATCAGCCACTTTCTTGTAAAACAAGAAATGGGAGGGGGACTCAAAGTCTGCGCGGAGACACATGAGAAGGCCTGCCTGGGGAGATGTCAGGCTCTACTGGTCCATCTAGGCCTTCATAATCATCTTCTCCTTCCCAGTCACCCTCATAAAATGCTTCAGGGTCATATTCCGAAGCAGAAACTTCTGACCGAACCAATCGTTTTTTGGGTCAGTATTGGTTCGGTTGGAACCAGGCAAAGCGACTGTACAATAGCAATCGCTTTAGCTATTTCATCAGCGGTTGGAACATGGGAACCGGGATCCGAAGCAGCTGACTTGCACTTTCTCTTGGATGGAACCGATTCCACATAATCGGCTCTGCTTTTGCCCGGGGCGGTACTGCCCAGGTCAGTGGGCACACTCTCATGTTCAGTCGGAACCGAACTGGGCTGGCCATCCGGGTCAGCAGATTTCTCGGCCTCCCTTTCCTTCAGCCTACTAAAATGTTTATCTAAAGTGGCTTTGGGAAAGTTTTTGCAGGCTGGCCTGGTGGCGCCAAGGGTTGAGGCGCTGGATGCCACACCTCATGCCACACCAGTGTCCCAGGTTCGGGAACGAGCCTGGGTTGCTGGGGGTCGGCAGGGAAGGGAGAGGATTGAGCATGCGGAAGACAGCTCTCCTGTCCCAGGAGGGACAGGGGTTCCTAGTTGGTGCTTGGCTGCCCTCTGGCGGAGGCCAGAGATGCAGCAAACGCGGATGACGTAGAGAAAAGGCAGGGGAGAGGTAGATGTCGGTTCCATGCCTTAACGTCAGGGCGCTAGCCACTCTCCAAGAAACAGGGGAAAATGCCCTTCAGCTCCGGTGGAGATGGAGCACTGGAGCTTGCCCTCGATCTGCGGCCGCCCACCTGGCACGCTCCCGACCTAAGCTACTGACTGTTAAGGTGTTGGGGCCCACCTCATCCCCACCCGGGGTATTCGAGGCTACATAGGCGATGGAGGACTGTCCAGGTAGGGCGGAATGCAGAGGGATGATTCCTTGGTGCTCCCGAGGAGACCAGAGTTGAGAGGAGGAGAGAAGGAATAAATATGAAGAAAAAAAGAAAAAAAAGAAATAAATAAATTAACGTTTTTGCAGATTTGGCAGTCTTCTTTGAGATGATCAAACCCCAGACAGTAAACACAGACGAGGTGGGGATCAACCTTAGCAAAGGCCTCCCCACACTCTGTGCAGTGCTGAAACCTAGTGGGACCAGTTTTCTTCTTGGGTTTCTCAGACATGCCTAAAGGAAACGTTACCCTTACCAGCGTTTAAGCCAGGCAACTACAAACCTATTGGTTCCAACTGTGTATTTTTTTCAGGATCTGATAGGTACCGGGAACCACAATACAAAAAACAGAAAATGTTACCAGAAAAGACAAAACAGAATTGCTTCGGTTCCCAACCGGACTGACCGGAAAGAAACCGAACAAAAACTATTTCTACCAACAAAACACTAAACTATCTACTAAGTACATTTACTGTATGGTGGACAGAGATCAGAATACCGATAAAATAAATAAATGGTTGATAAACCAACCGATTTTCACTTTAACCGAAGCTAAGGAGAGGATCTCCGGAGCGACTTCTCAGTCAGGCAGAGTAAAAAATCTGACAGTTACACTGAAGAATACCTGGGACAGAGGTTTGAAAACTGAACTCCAGCTCAACATTCTATCACCTAGCAGAGTTAACCCTTTCCTCTCTGGAGCAGTTCAAGTGCTGTGGCTAACTGCATATAGCCAGAATGCAGCAAGACTTCATGCTTGAAACAAGCAACACACGGGGATGTTGTATGGGAGCAGATATTCGCCACTGGCTAGCCTAGTGGATGGGGGCGTGGGAAAGGTGGTCAGGGAGATAGCTGAGGTTGGGAGAAACAGTGATACCTGCAGAGGGACAGTAGACAAGGTAGACACACCACTTGACAAAGAGTCGCAAGGGTGGCAAGAAAACGGGGAGGGGAATACACACCCAGCAGAGACTGGGACTGGAAAGGAGAAAACAGGGGCAAGTATGCAAAACATAGAAACTAGTAGGCAGGGGAAAGAGGGGGCAGGGGAAAACAGACATATTCCAGAGACTGGTACTGGAAAGGGGGGAAAAGTATCAGATGGGGAAGCAAGGGGGACAGGAGAGGTTCTATGTGGATGGATTGCATGCCAGGTATGACAGCACACAAAGTGAGGCACATTTATTCCCACATGTGTAAAGCGACAAGTGGGGGGGAAGCCTCACATAGTGGTGCAACTTGGTACAAAGGATTTGGAGGGTAACAGTGTACAGGTAGTTCAGGCAAGATTCAGACAGCTGGCCAGGGTATGCAGCAACGAAGGGTAAACAGTTGCCTTCTTTTAAGTTTTGCCTGTCCCGAAGGCATATACAGTCAGATAAAGTATAATGGCTGATTGGTGAAGAACTACAGGGTTTGGACTGGTGAGGGACTGGGGGTCAACATGGGAAAACAAGGACTTGTACACACCGGATAGACTTCACCTGAGCAGAGAGGGATCACGAGTCCCGAAGCAGAAACTAGAAGAGTTTGTTGCAACCACATATAATTTAAACTAAGAGGGGGCGCTAAGACCTGGGAACTCCTGCTTCCTGTATTGCATGCTAGCAGCCAACTGCGTGTACTTTGAATTCGGCTCTGCCCCCTAAACACTGTACTTATTCTGTCCTACCTCTTCTCTCCTCAGCAGTTGCTCAGGGAATCTGGGATCCTGCTACTTGGTCAGGGGCTCACCCCCACGCCCCCGGAGATCGCGAGGGCCAATCTGCAGTTGGACCGAAGGCTCTCCCCCACCCCAAATGGACCGAATCTAGGCAGCGCACAGCAGTCGCTCAGGGAATCTGGGATTCTGCTACTGGGTCAGGGGCTCATGCCCACCCCCTGGAGGTCGCGACGGCCGATCTGCAGTTGGACCGAAGGCTCTCCCCCACCTCAAACGGACCGAATCTAGGCAACGCACAGGTAGTCACCACAGACAGCGCTCTTGGGGCTCTGCGTGTTCAAATTTGGCGCCTTTTTCAAAGCTTCAAAATAGCAACCCAGAGATAGCAAAGTAAACTACATGCTAAGCCTATCCTGCACAGAAAAGCTAGGGGTTTGCCTGCATTTGTGCTACTGTCGAGAAATCAATTTAAAACTGCACTGTTTGCCTTAATTCACTTTAAAGCCATTAATTACTATAGATGGCTAAACTCCTGCTTCCTGTATTGCATGCTAGCAGCCAATTGCGTGTACTTTGAATTCGGTTCTGCCCCCTAAACACTGTACTTATTCTGTCCTACCTCTCCTCTCCTCAGCAGTCGCTCAGGGAATCTGGGATCCTGCTACTGGGTCAGGGGCTCACCCCCACCCCCTTGAGGTCGCGAGGGCCGATCTGCAGTTGGACCGAAGGCTCTCCCCCACCCCAAATGGACCGAATCTAGGCAGCGCACAGGTAGTCGCCACAGACAGCGCTCTTGGGGCTCTGCGTAGTCCCCGCAGTCACTTCGCGACTGCTCCCCGCCCCCCAATACCCTCCCACCCTTTTCCGGCTTTAGCTTTATAGGCATAAATCTCGCGATAGGTCGTGTGGTCTCGCTTTTTTTTTTTCTAACAGCGCTGTTTTCCATTTGCTCGTTATAACGTCTGGCCACTAGAGGGCCTCTTAATCCAGCAGATACATAACCACACACCTGGGACTCCAACACACCTAACCTTCCTTTTTTTTTTTTCCTCTTCAAATCTTGTCCTCCAGCTTTTGACTGTTGCAGCAGGGGCTAACTCACTTTTTCCTTCTTGCCTCTGCTAGTTTTCCGATTCACCTCCCCATCTCATTGTTTGAATTATTCCCTTCTACACTATGGCTTTCACTGCTATCTTTACTCTTCTAATGTGTGCCCTCTCCCTTTTGTTACTATCTGCACTCCCCTGCCCTGTCGTACCCAGCTCACCTCCCAACACTTTCTCTGTCGACAATTTTATCTTTTCCAACCTTCTGGCTTCTTAGTCACCATCCCCTATTCCCCCCACTGCACTTATTAGCAAGCGCCGGTTCCTGCTATCCAGGTTCTGACCAGCCAGGACAAATTTCTCCCCTCTTTCTTCTATAAGGACTTGCCTCAGGAGATCACTATGGACGTGCATCCTATACCTAACGCTAGCTGGGGATATTGAGGCAAATCCTGGTCTACATAGGGCACCCTACCCAGGACAACCTTCCCCACAGCTATACCTACCTAAATCCAATGGTCTCACCCTGGCACATATCAATACTAGAAGCCTTCTAGCCAACCTTGCCGATCTACAGTTATGGATGAATATGAACTGCCCGGACATCTTAGCCATTACGGAGATTTGGCTAAAACCCTCCGTTACAGACTCACAGTGTTCCTTTCCAGGGTACAATATGGTCCGAGCTGATCGATTGGGGACTAAAAGAGGTGGCTGGCTAGCACTGTACTTCAAATCACACCTTAACATCACACTCATACAGAACCCCCCTCTGCCAAATTGTGAAGTTCTCCACACCCTTCTTTTACTTGGCGCAGTAAAGAAACTCCATATTTTCTGTATATATATCCCTCCCAGAAACTCCAGTCAGGGTCTCTCAGAACTCATGGACAACCTATTATCAGGTACAGGCTAAAACGACATTATCTGCCTGGGGGATTTCAACCAAGACTGGTCTGAGAATAACTCAGCCCACCTATCATCTATCACTAGTAAGGCCAACCTCTCTCAGCTCATTCAGGAACCCACGAGAGTCTCTCGGGGGGGCACCTGCGCCACCCTGCTCGATTGGATCCTCACAAATAGGAAGGATTACGTGAACACAGCAGGTGTTCTCCCAGACACCATAAGTGATCACTATCCCATTTACTGTATATGGAACACCTCCACTCCCTCATTTCCCTCTAAAGTCCTTTCCTTCCCTGACGTCTCCCACCTAAGGGATGATGCTTTCATAACCGATCTAGGCCTTGTTGACTGGTCTCCTTTATATTTAACTGATGACATAAACCAGGCCACTGACTATTTTAACTCCGTTCTTCTGTCTTTGCAAAACCTTCACATCCCCACCTCTACACGCAGGGTGGCAAGGAAGGTGACCAAATGGCTCACGCGCCCCCTGCTTCAAATGCTGAAACACAGGGACAAACTTTGGGCTGTGTGGAAGGGCTCTAGTCTGCTATCCTGACTTCGAAGCATACAGGGCTTCTCGGAACAACTGCAAAAAACACATTCGCCTGGCCAAAAGCACCTACTTCAGGAACCTTCTAAAATCCTCGGCTGACAACCCTAAAATGTACTGGGCTCAAATTAAGGAAATTCTTGGCAATAACAAGCCTCAGACTCCTTCTGACATGAATATACAGGGCACTCACTGTAATAACCCACTCACTATTGCCAATGCTCTCAATTCCCTCTTCTCCTCACTTCCGGACGACGCTTCCGATGAGACCCAAGGTGAATGGCCTGCTCTTTCAACCTCAAGCCCTACCCATCCCTCCTTTGCGCCATCACCGACCTCGTACTGTGAAGTACGTAAACTTCTTAATTCCATACCAGCCCGCTGGGGCCCAGGCCCTGATGGCATCCATCCCGTCATTCTCAGGCAGTTTGCTCCTTGGCTTGCCAAGCCGGTCACCAGACTTTTCAATCTATCTATCGGCACCTCCTCTGTCCCATTGGCCTGGAAAACGTCCAGAACCATCCCTATTCCTAAGAAGGGCGATGTCAAACAAATGACCAACTACCGTCCCATCTCTCTCCTGCCTACTCTTAGTAAACCTCGAGAAATTAGTTCATCGTCAACTCTCAGAACACCTCGGTAAGTTCAATCTCCTTACCCACTGCCAGCATGGATTTAGGCCTTGACACAGCACCACCACAGCTCTAACCCAACTTACCAGTGATATTAAAAACAATATGGATATCGGACAACTCACTGGTGCCGTCTTCATAGACCTGTCCAAAGCTTTCGACATGGTGCATCACCAACTCTTGCTGTCTAAGCTTCAAGCCACTGGTGCCTCTGACCCCACTCTGTCTTGGTTCCATAGCTACCTTGACAATCGTACCCAGGCCGTAGCTTTCCACAAGGCTATATCCTCCCCCAGACGGATCACCCGAGGCGTTCCTCAGGGGTCCATTCTAGGTCCTTTACTTTTCTCCCTTTTCCTGAATGACATTCCCAACTCCTCCCGTCACAGCCGCATCCTCATGTATGCTGATGACCTGGTTCTCTACTCGGCATCCAATTCGATCACGAACATCAACCTCTCACTCTCAAGCGACTTTCAGGTCCTTCAGCAATGGCTTCTGAACAACCATCAACATCTTAACCTGAACAAAGCGCGAGCCATGCTGTTCGGCTCTACAAAAAAACTACCCTCATAGCCCCAATGCTTCTGGTTCAGTGCCAGGACGGATCTTCGTTACCAACACATCCTTTTAAATACCTGGGGTCACTCTTGATTCCTCCTCGACTTTGCTACTCACATCAACACAGTCTGTCGGCGCTGTTAATGCGAAATCGGCGATTGCCTACTGGTGCTGCGCTCCCTCACCCCTTCTGCTAGACTATCAGTAGCAAGGGGGGTGCTTCTCCCGCAGCTCCAGTATGGTCTTCCTCTTCTATACTCCGCTAACTCCAGCGTGCTCAGCAGACGGGACACTTCATATAATAACATCTGCAGATTCGCATTATCCGCACCACACCTCACTCATCACTGCCTCCTTTACTCCGGGTTAAACTGGCTGTCGCCCAAGGACCTCCGGGCCTTCTCGCTGGGCTGCTTTATTGACTCACTAACTAGACCCCCAAGACCGGACTCCCTGGCCCTCCTGCTTACCCCCGCGTCTCAAAGTCGCTCTCTCAGATCTTCCTCCTCACCCCTGCTCTCATGCAGACCTTGCGCCACAAAAATGGGCGAACAGGCTTTCTCGTACTTTGCTCCTAGGTTCTGGAACTCTCTCCCCCTTCAGGTCAAATATGCCACCTCCCACCGGGTTTTTAAAAACTCGTTGTTCTCTCACCTTATCACACTTGGTCACTGCCTATGCTCTTAACATAACCGCTGACCATTCGGCCTGTTGCCCGGACCCCCTCCCAGTGGTTGCAACATTAAAGCTCTGCTATGAGTATCCTGGAGTACTAAATTGTTGTCCCTCCACCATGTATACCTGTCACATTTTTGCTTGCCATCTATTGTTTTCTTTGATGTCATTATGGCATGATGTATCTCATACATGTAATGTGTAGCACCTTTGTCTTGTACTCTACCGGATTGTGCCTGAAAATGTTATATTTTTGCTTGCAGTCTATCTCTTTTTTTTTCTTTTCTCCTCCTTAATGATATGTCTTGATGTATCAACTGTAATATTGTGGCTCCTATGTCTTGTACTCTCCCAGGTCGTGCCTGAAAATAGGCAGGATTGTTTGCCTAGCACACTTACCCGGTTACCAAAAGCTAATAAATAAATAAATAAATTGTTTGAGATGCAAGATACGGGAGGCCTTTTGCCGCCCCCCACAGCTGGCGATAAATTGTGCGAAATTCAAAAAGAGGAGGAAGCGGGGGCAAGAGAAGGATAAGGGGGACCAGGGTCTGGCTGGAAGTTGGTCTCCATAAATGCAAGAAGCCTAGGGAACAAGCTACCAGAGCTCCAGACACTGATTGCAGAGGGGGAAGTCGACATAGCTGCCATCACGGAGACATGGGCCTACCAGGACTGGGACTTAATGATACCTGGATACTGACTGCATAGAAGGGACAGATTAAATGGAAAGGTGGTTAGGATGGCTTTATTAGTAAGGGATGGGATAGTGTACAGTAGGGAAGAAGGGAAAGGCGGAGACCATGTGGGTTAACGCGAAGGGCAGGAAGTTTAGGCTGGGGGTAGTGTAATGACCACCTTCCCAGTCTGAGGAAACTGACAGAGCTGGTGGCTACATTACAGAAGCACTGTAGCAGGGACATGACGGTGGTGGTCGGTGACTTCAATCTATTAGGAGTGGATTGGAGCACCATGACTTCCGCTAGCACCAGGGAACATGTCATACTAGAAACCTTCCTGGATGCATTTCTACCACAACAGGTGAATGAGCCAACCAAAGAGGAGAACATTTTTGACCTTGTATTATCAGACGGTGACCAGGTATGAGATCTGAGGATTGAGGACCCCCCGGCAGGAAGTGGCCATCATACAGTATGGCTCTTCCTTGATTTGGGGGGAGAGACACCTACCAAAACCAGGGTCGTGGATTTCAAAAGGGTGGACTTCGGCAAGATGGCAGCCATACTTAGAGGGGCATGTAGTCACCATCAGCCCGAATATGGATACCAACCAGAAATGGGACATCTTGAAGTTGGGACTGGTAGATGCCACAAACTCCTGCACGAGGAGCAGCAGTAATAAGGCAAAGTCCAGAAAACCAAGTTGGTGGACCAATGAGGTGCAACAGCCTTCAGAATGTACAAGAGGACCTGCAAGGGGACGGATAAGGAAGAATACAAGAAATCTAGGGAGGTGAGCAAGGCTGTAAGGGTAGCCAAGGCCTCAAAGGAGTAAAGGCTTGCACAGGGGATTAGAGAAGGTGAAACAACATTTTCTTAAGTATGTCAGGGAGAGGAGGAGATGCAGGGAACAGATCACCAGGATCAAGAAGGACAGGTGGTGGCCGGCCCGTCGGCGCAGGCAGTCGGATTCACGCTTGCAACCCGGTTCGGGAACGGACCCGGATCGCCGGACGGGCCGGGCCGGGGAGAAGGATTGAGCATCCCCGATGGGCAGCTCTCTTCTCCGGGAGGGTGCGGCAACATCCAGAGCGTTGGGGACTTCCTGGCGGAGGCCGGGAGAACTCACGCCGCCGGCTACTGTGGCCGGGAGGCGGCGGACGCCGCGCCATTGCACGCCCGCCTCCTCGGGAGGTAAAATCCCACGCCATATCTAGATGACGCCTGCCCCAGGAATGCCCTGATTGGCCACCGGAGCTGTTCCCCCAGCAAGTTACAGTTCCGCGGTCCGATATAGGGGGTCAGAACCGCGGCCCCACTCTCTGGGGGGTAAGCCAGGGATGACCGGGGGAGTCGGCGATATCCGGTGGCCGGGGCCCCGTGACCAGAGTGGAGAGATGACGAGAGGCGAGGGGTAAAAAGAAGAAAATATAAAAAAAAAAAAAAAAAGAAGGACAGGTGGGTGGGCAGACAAGGAGGTTGAACAGGAATAGGTACTAAATGAGAACTTCTATTCAGTATTTACCAGGGAATGAGATGGGCCCATCCCTCAGGGAAATGACAGGGTAAGTGGTGATGGAGGAGGGGATAATGGATGGAGAGATCCCTGTGAAAGGAGTGTTGGAGGGCCTTAACTCCTTATGGACAGACAAGGCACCTGGACCGGATGAGATACATCCAAGAGTCCTGAAGGAACTGGCAGAGGTCCTGGCAGCACCTCTGACTGACTTGTTCAGTACCTCCCTACAGACAGGATGTGTGCCTCTAGACTGGAGGACGGCACATGTGGGATGAGCTGGGTAATTACAGGCCTGTCAGCCTCAAGTCCATAGTTGGGAAACTAATAGAGACTACCCTAAAAAAGAGAGGATGGTGGCATTCTTGGAAGAGAACGGTCTTCAGGATGATCAGCAGCATGGGTTCATCCCAGGGAGGTCCTGTTAAACAAACCTGGTTGACTTTTTTGTCTGGGTGACTAAGGCACTGGATGGCGGTCAGGCAGTTTATGTCCTGTATCTGGACTTCAGCAAGACCTTTGACTCTGTGCTGCATTGGAGACAGACTAGTAAGCTGAAGAACCTGGGGGCAGGGGAGAAGCTGGTGAGGTGGATAGGGAATTGGCAGCAGAGGGTGGTGGTGGCGGGTGACTTTGGCCCCCCCCCGAGAAGTCATCAATAGGGTCCCACAGGACTCAGTTCTGGGGCCAATGCTATTTAATGTCTTCATAGCTGATATAGCTGAAGGGGTTAAGAGCAAGACAATATCAAAATAGGTGTGGTGGTGGACGGTGTGGAAGGAGGGAAGGTACTCCAGGAGGATCTGGAAAGACTTGAGTACCGGTCAAACACTGGGCAGCTGGGTTTCAATACGGAAACCCAGAGTACAGTTACCATTTGGGTGGGGAACGGTTATTTGTTTCTGTGGAGGAAAAGGATCTGGGGTGGTGGTCACAGGGAATATGAATCACTCAGCACAGTGTAGTAAAGTGGCAGCCAAGGCCAACAAAATGCTGGGGTGCATTACTAGGGGGATCACCTCTAAGAGGGAGGAAGTAATCCTTCCGCTGTACAAATCATTGGTGAGGCGTCACTTGAAGTACTGTGTACAATTCTGCTGCCCTTTTTTTTCATATACTTTTCATTTATCCCCCCACCCAGGCCATGGCGCATACATGTGTTTACTGGCGGCATGGTGGCCGCACATACACGCCCAGGATCCAGTGGCCCCCTTGCCTCTCCACGTACTTGTGTCACCACTCCTAACCGTCTGTGCTACCTACCGGGCCTCCACCCGGTGCGGGACTACGGTGGAGAAGGCATCCAACCCTTGGAAGGGAGAGCTAAGGCTCAATCCCGTTCCAACCCCCCCCCACAAGCCGGCACCCCAAGGTTGTTCCTGAACCCGGGTCGCCGGCGTGGTGCGAGGTACGGCACCAGTGCCTCAGCCCTCTGCGCCACAGGGCCAGCCTGGCGCTCTTATTTAAAGACAGACATCAAGCTTTTGGAGGGGGTCCAGAGGTGGGTGACCAAGATGATCAGGGGGATGGGAGAGAAACCCTATAGGGTAGGTTGAGGGAGATCAACATGTACTTCTTAGAGGGCAGAAGGGACAGAGGTAACATGATTGAGACCTTTAAGTACTTGAAAGACATAAATAGAGTTAGTACTGAGGGGTATGTTTCGATTGAAGAGGCAGAGGATCAGAGAGGGCATAGTCTAAAACTGGAGGGGGGCCGGTTCAGGAGGGAGATGAGGAGGCACTACTTCACGGAGAGGGTGGCGGTGGCATGGAATGTACTGCTGGAAGAGGTGATCTCTCAGAAATAAGTGGGGAGTTTTAAAAAGGGTGTGGGATAGGGTCAAAGGCAGAATACAAGTTACGGGGAAGGGGGTGCGGGGGGAGTTGTCCAGAGTGGGGAACTCAGCTTGGGGAAACAATGTGAATAGAAGGTTGGAGGGGGCAGCAGCAGTTGTCTGAACTGTGAGCTGCACAACCAAGCAGACGCAATAGAACATGAGGCCTTTATCTGCTGGCATTTTTGTATGTATGTATGTTCGTATTGTAGGTTTGAATCCTGCCACAGTCACTTGCTCACTGTGTGACCTTGAGCAATCAGTTGTTCACACTGCATTAAACTCTAGCCAGCTATAAAATCAGGCAGAAGCAAGACCATACTGAAAGAGATATTGCGTCTCAGGTAGGCTATCCCCAAGTATTTACAAAAAAAAAAAAAAAAGCTTGACTAAGATATACTTACTGAAATACTGCTTTCTCGTTTCAGATATTTTCTCCTTTAGCTTCCGAACTTCCTGCAATACAAAATGAATTCAGAGCTTAATACAAAACAGTAAACATACATATTAAGGAACAAATATTAAAATCAGTTCTTCAATTTAGAGTGTGACATTTTTGGAAAAACTCTGGAGAACATAAAATTGAGACACAGTTAAGCTTATATTTTATAGATGTTCAGTATTTCTATTCCATTTATTCTTCACTACTGGGTTCCTTTACGTGGAAGCAGGATCTTTGCCACCACTCAATTTGATATGCTCCTGCTGTTTAACCCTTCACGTAAGTGCCGAACCTCTGTGGCATTATACTGTAGTCATTTCCACAGCAACCTACGGATGTCGCAAACACAGGATTATGATCTCAGCAAAGAATTAAGCAGCAGATGCTCTCCAACGTTAGATTTATTTAGACAGCCTGGAGGTAGTGACCACTAAGCTCACTAAACTAACCCTAAAGAAAAACATAAATGGGAAACAACAAAAACGCCTAAAGATTGGTCCCACAGGACAAACTATGGTTGCGTAACAACAAAAACTGACTGTAGGCAATGCAGTAAGTAATGCTCAAGCCAAAAAATAAGAACAAGAACAATAAATAAATCTTGCAGAACCGTTTCCAGGTTCTGGAAGGGGAGGAATGTTAAGCATAGTGAGGGATCCCTTGGAAGAAAATATTTTACAATGGACATTTCCACTATGCTTACTAGTACAGACGACCCACCAGGGTGGCCACATGTTGGACCTGGTCTTCTCGCTGGGGCTTGAGATTTAGAATCTCAGGACTGATCGGGTTGTTTGGTCTGATCACTGCATAGTGGAGTTCTTGTTCAGGACCCCCCAAGATCCCTCCCACTGCAGAGATGGTAAGCTACCGCCCTTTAAGGGGTTTGACCCTGGAGGGTTTTTTGGCAGAAGTAGACCTATCTAGTGTGGACAGTGCATGCAGAGGAGGTGTGGGTGAAGCAGTTGCCGCTTATAATAGGTTGATGACTGAGGCACTAGACTCCCTTGCACCGGTCCGTGTACGACCCAGATCTTCTCACTTGAGGTCCCCATGGTTTGATGGGGAGCTCAAGGCATTGAAGATCAAACGTTGGGGGTTGGAGCGCTGTTGGCAGAGGACCACGTTGGAGGTGGACAAACTGGCCCTGCGAACACACTATAGTGTGTACCAGGGGACAATCAACTGTAAGAAGGCAATGTTCCTGTCCAGGGAGATTGCTGCCGGGAGAAACCGACCAGCTATGCTTTTTCCGACTGTGGACAGTCTTTTATATCCAGCCTGTCTACAGTTGGAAAAAGCAGCTTTCTGAGGCCTTGTGCAAGGAGTCTGTTCGGTTCTTCTTGGACAGGGTGTCTGCCACCAGGCAGGGAATTCTGCCAGTGAGCCGTGTTATGGCAGACAGTGGTCGCCTGGATTGTCGACGAGGCACTCCGCCTGGTTGGGGGGAGTTTAAACCAGTGGAGGTGGTTGATGTCATTGAGATGGCATCAAAACTGAAGCACACATATCGTGAGCTGGACCCGGTGCCGATTCGTTTCTTAATCATGTGTGTCGAAACTGTTGGCCCGGTGTTCACCTTGATTGTCCGATGTTCCTTGTCGGAAGGGGTCTTCCCAGATGCCTTGAAGGAGGCGCTGGTGAGACTCCTTCTGAAGAAGCAATCACTGGACCCTGACATCAAGGTGAATTATTTACCAGTCTCCAACCTGCCATTTTTAGGAAAGGTTGTGGAGAAGATTGTGGCATTTGATATCTATGAGTCGCTCCAGTCGGGTTTTCATGCAGGACATTCTAGAGAAGCTGCATTAGTTCGGGTGCATAATGATCTCCTCAGGGCGAGGGATCGAGGAGAGGGGACAATTCTCATTCTTCTCGATCGCTCCTCAGCTTTTGACACGGTGAACCATCGTGTGTTACCTGACCACCTGAGGGACTTTTGTGGACTCACCGGCACTGCCATCAGCTGGTTTGAGTCCTATTTGACAAACAGAAGGCAAAGGATGGTGATGGGGAATTTCTCCTCCTCCCCTAGCCTTCTGTCTTGTGGGGTACCTCAGGGTTCGGTCTCATCACCGATGTTGTTTGCCGTGTATATGCAACCCCTGGGTGAGATCATTAGGAAATACAGCTTGGGGTTTCATTGTTATGCTGATGATACTCAGCTGTACTTATCCTTTGCCCCTGGGACATCCAATGCGGTGGAAGTATTAAACAACTGT
Source organism: Neoceratodus forsteri (assembly GCA_016271365.2). Lineage (NCBI taxonomy): Eukaryota > Metazoa > Chordata > Ceratodontiformes > Ceratodontidae > Neoceratodus > Neoceratodus forsteri. The sequence continues at coordinate 1,071,839,146 of CM057454.1, read as the reverse complement.
CTGGTCGAGATCAATGACTGGATGGCCTCTAGCTGGTTGCGACTGAACCCCAATAAGACGAAGGTACTGGTGGTGGAGTCGAACAGGAGGCGTGATAGGATAGCCTCTTGTGCAGATACTGGACTAGTGCTAGACTCTGTCCCACTGATGTCCTCCTCTAGGGTGCGCAATCTTGGCATGGTTCTGGACAATGGTCTGACAATGGAACATCAAGTGTTGTCCGTTGTAAGGGTCAGTTGTTTCCATCTGAGAAACATTGCCAGGATCAAACACATGATTCCTCCCCTCGACCTCCCCACCTTGGTGCATGCTTTGTAACATCTATGCTTGATTACTGTAATGCGCTCTACCTCGGGGTCTCTGGAGGCACCCTCTGTCGACTGCAGCTGGTGCAGAACGCAGCTGCCAGGCTGTTGACTTGACAGTCGAAATACTGTCACATCACCCTGATGCTGCGCGAACGGCACTGGCTGCCGGTTTGATGGAGGGTGCTCTTCAAGGTGGGCTTGCTCACTTTAAGGCCCTACATGGACTGGGTCTTTGCTACTTGGTGGACCTTCTTACACCCACTGCCTCGATCCCCTCCCTTCGATCCTCCTCGAGAGGCCTCCTAGCAATTCCAAGGGCGAGGCTGAAAGCTGTCGGCGAAAGAGCTTTCAGTATCGCCGGCCCCGTCCTGTGGAATTTGCTTCCGCCACCGGTGAGGGAGGCCCCTTCTGTGAAGGAATTCAAAGCCCGCCTTAAGTACCATCTGTTCAACCAGGCATTCTTGGATACTGGATGAGAACATAGACTATCAGCCCTTTTAAAGTAAATAGGGTTTTTATTTTTATGCAGAATATCGCCTATTTTGATGTGTAATTATTTATAATATTGTGAGATTATATTTTTTAAACTTTTTTTTTTTTTTTAATTTGTTTGTATGGCGCCCAGAGTCTCTGGGATTGGGTGCCCGAAAAATAAGATGTGCCTTCCCTGTACTACAGAGCAGTACCTTGGGAGTCTGGGTACAGAACCTATTTAGGGAAAAGTTTCATCAAGACAGCAGTGCCAAACCGGTCATCCCTTGTGGACTGCACATCCAGGCAACAGTGTTTTGTAAAGGGTTGTACCATTTTCCAGGTAGCTGCTTTACAAATTTCTAGCAAGGGGACATCTCTTGCAGCTGCCACAGTGGCAGAGGTGCCACACGTGGAGTGTGCCCCAAGTCCTTGTGGAAGTAGTCTGCCAGCTTTGCTGTAACAGAACTGGATGCAGGAGACTATCCAGCAAGCAATAGTTCTCTTTGAGGCTGACCTACCCTTGCCCACTCTATCATATGTGAGGAATAGCTGTGAGTGGGAAGATCTTAGGTCCTTAGTACGGTCCAGGTAGTAACTAAGTGCTCTCTTAACATCTAGGCTGTGAAGTCTGTCGAATTCCTGTCTCTGCAGGAGTGGTTTAGTGATCATAGGTTAGTTTTAAATGAAAAGAAGACAAAGTCTATGGTAATTTATGGACATCAAAAGAGACGATCAAAAACCTGAACTGTCTTTATATACCACGAATGAGAAGGGGATAGAACAAGTCGAACAATTTAAATATCTAGGGCTGATGGTTGACTCTAAAATGAGTTACGAAATACATATTCATAATTTGGTAAAGTAATACATTAAAGGTTAGGAGGTGAATGCATTGTTAACACCAGCCACTAGGGTATTATTAGCCCAAAGTTTTCTACTGTCAGCCATGGATTATGGTTTGATCTTCTATTATTCTGCGTCTGGCAATTTATTAGGAAAAGTTAGAGTTTTACTCATCCAAGTCGCTAGGTTCATCACCCAGCTACAACTGAAACCTCATCGTTTTTTACTCAGAACAGCAGCGATATTAACCCTGAAACAATGATATGAATTTTATGTGAGCATACTAGCAAAACAAGTTACAATGGGGAAAGTACTGAAAATATCTCATCAGATTTTTCAAAAATATGTCAATCCATTTGATACCAGAAAGTCAGGTATTTCTTACTTTAAAACACCAAAGGAAAACAGCTCTGGGGCAGAGGTCCATACTTTACAACTTACCAAAATTATTTAATTCCATTATGAGTCAAATTGATTGTCTGTGAATATATATTCTTGGGTTTAGAAATAGTTTAAGGAGGCTGCTGAAACAGAATGAAGTATGTGAATGCTATAGGCAGACACTGACATTTTATCTTATGTATTACCTTGTGACATCTTTTTATGTGTTACTGTACTAATTTTTTTGTATTTTTGTATATTTAGATTGTAATTTAATACTGTGATGTAATTTGTATTTTGTTGTCTGCACTCTGGTCGACCATGCAAATGGGTCATATGGCTCATGGACTAACCAGAATAAACAAAAAATCAAATAAAATCATGTTTCTGCTCTCCAGAGCTGGATTTTGCTGTAGGAACACTGGAAGTGTTATGGATTGGTTCAGGTAAAACTCGAACACCACCTTAGGGAGAAATTTTTCTGTTAGTCCTTAGGACAACCATGATGACGATGTGATTTGGGTCACTGCAGAGGGCCCTCAGCTCGCACACCCCTCTGGCAGAAATTATGGCCATCAGGAGCACTGTTTCCCAAGTGACATATTTTCACACTTATATAAATCAGCAGTGAGGGGAGAAATCTGGGGTAGGAGCCATAAAGGATGAAGATGGGAATACTATATCCGAACCTAAAGAGATTGTCGATATTCACAATAAATACTTTAGTTCTGTATTTAATAACAAAACAGGCAGCACAGTCCAGGGCAGGGAAAATCAGGTGACAGGCAACAGGCAAATAGAGGTAACAGCAAGGGATGTAATAATAAGACTGAGGAAGCTTGACCAGAATAAGTCTCCTGGGCCTGATGGCCTACATCCAAGGGTTTGTAAGGAACTGGTCAGTGAACTGGCTGAACCCTTGGCAAACATCTTTAAGGAATCAAATCAGCTTTATTTTTAAAAGTGCCTTTCCAAAGATCAAGGCGCTATACATACACATTAATAAACACAAAAAACAACTAAAATCCAAGATAATAAAATCGTACATAAAACTTATAATTTACAGCAGTATTGAATACTAAAATCCCATCAATTAGACTCATCCGGGAACGCTAAGCTAAACAAATGAGTTTTGAGGGTTGATTTAAAACTCTGGACAGTCGAACACTCTCTTAGCCGACGAGGTAGAGAATTCCACAGGGTAGGGGCTGCGATCACAAAAGATCTAGCCCCAGATATCTTTAATCACACCCTGGGAATCTCTAAATCCCTCATCGGTCGATTGGAGGGGACGGAAGAGGCAGTAGGGAGAAAGGAGATCTTGTAGGTGGTGGGGTCCCTAATCATGTAGGACTTTATAGGTCAGCAAAGCGACCTTGAAGGTGATCTACCACTGTACAGGCAGCCAGTGCAGTCCGTGGAGCACAGGCATAATGTGACTGGTCCTAGAAGTACCAGTCACAAACCTGGCCGCTGCACCCTGCACCAGCTGCAAGCGGCGGATATCAACCCCCGGTAGCCCCAGGTATAGGGCATTGCAGTAGTCAAGGCAGGTCGTCACAAAGGCGTGGACCGATGTTGAAAGAGCATCAGGGGAACCAGGTGTTTCACCCGGGCAATGTTCCTCAGATGGTAAAACGAGGTCTTAACAGCAAACAACTGAGATTTCAGGGTCAAACCGTTATCAAGAATAACGCCCAGGTTTCTCACCCATGCCTCCCAACGATCCGGGTCCACCACCAACACCTCGGTTTTAGCTGGGTTTAACCTCAGCCAGCTGGCACTCATCCAGTTTTGGATCTCAGTGAGGCGGCAGTTAAACACCAAGATAACATCATCTTGCTCAGGTACAAAAGACATGTACAGCTGGGTATCATCTGCATAACAGCGATCCCTCAATCCGTACCACCTAATGTCTCCCAACGGCAGCATATACACTGCAAAGAACATGGGTGCCAGAGTGGAGCCCTGCAGAACCCCGCAGGATAGGGGGAAGAGCGTCAGAGGAAAAAATTCCCGTGACCACTCTCTGAGTCCTACCCTCAAGGAATGATCGAAACCATCTGAGGACCGTACCAGACAGTCCACAGATGAGCCACAGGCGCTCCAATAGCACACCATGGTCCACGGTGTCAAACGTTGCAGAGAGATCAAGGAGGGCCAAAATGGAATAACTCCTCTGATCTCTCGCTATTAGGAGATCATTAAGTACCCAAACAAGGGCAGTCTCAGTGCTACTTGGTTTACTTGGTTTCAAAGGACAAAAGAAGGCTACTGCCCATCGAGATTGTCCCCCACCACATTGGTGGGATAATTATACCTTGAAGTAGTTAGACTCGAGCCAACAATCCAGCCCCTTTTTGAAGACTGTATTAGAGCTACTGTTCACTAAGTATTGTGGAAGGAGATTCCACAGTTTGGGGGTTCTTACTGTAAAGTAGTTTAACCTTTTTGTTGTTTTAGCTTTAGATACAAATATCTGGTTGTTATGATACAGTGGGGGAAGTCCAGCTGGAAGAGAAATGTAAGCCACAGTGGTGCATTAACTCCTGAGAATTCTTGATTTTGTACAATAGGAGAAGGTCACCTCTAGTACGTCTTGTGCGTAGTGAGTGTAACCCTGTAACTCTTAATCTTTCCTCGTAGTCAAGTTCGGATAAATAAAGGACCATTCTTGTGGCTCTCCTCTGCACCCTCTCAACCCTGTCAACGTCCTGCCCCAGGTAGGGACTCCAGCAGGGGGATCCATAGTCCAGATGGGTCCTGACATAGGCTCTGTACAAGGGGATTATGCATTCCTGTGTCCTAGACACAAACGAACGTTGATTCGGTGAGCAGGCGTTAGATTTCTAGCTATCATCCTGCAATGATCACTAGAGGATAGTTTATTATTAATGATTACCCGAGATCACGTTCTAATGGTGACACATGAAGGGCCACACTGTTCAGAAAATAAGTCTGCCTAGGGTTGTTCTTACCAAAGTGTACAACATGACACTTGTCTGAGTTAAATGTCATTTTGTTTAAAACTGCCCATTCTTCGATGGATTTTAAGTTATTCCTCATGGTTTCTCTGTTTGTCGATGTAAGAACAGAGCCACACAGCTTGGTGTCATCAGCAAATTTTGAGAGAACATTTTCAGGGCTAGCCTGCAGATCACTAATAAAGATGTTAAACAGGTTGGGTCCCAACACAGACTATGCCTCTTCCGAAATCAGGACTGGAGAGAAACAGACATCGCAGGTGGAAAGATGATCATCCAACTGCAGCGCAACCACCTTCTCAATAACCTTGCCCACAAAAGGCAGGTTAGAGACAGGTCTGTAGTTAGTCAGACAGTCTGGGTCAAGGGAGGGTTTTTTCAGGAGTGGTCACACAACTGCCTCCTTTGGGGGATCTGGAAAGATCCCCCTCTCCAATGAACTCCAGACTATCTTGGCCAGGACCAGGCCGATGTCATCACTGCAACCCACAAGGAGTCGCGTTGGGCCCGGATCCAAACTACAGCTGGTTGTCAGCAGCGTCTGGATAATCCTTATGATGTCCACGAATTTCGGCCGGCCGAAGTCAGACCAAGCAATCCGGGTGCTGACAACCTCCTGCCAACCTTCGCAACACCCATTAAGGAGAGCCTCAAGGAAAGGAGGGAGAGGGGGGACATGATAGAAACTTTCAAGTATCTCAAGGGAATCAACAAAGTCCAAGAGGGTAGCATCTTTCAAAAAGGTGTGCAAGAACAAGGGGCACAATATGAAGATAGAGGCGGCTCAGAGGTAATTTAAGGAAGTATTTTTCACAGAGAGGGTTGTGGATGCATGGACGGCATTCGGAGGAGGTTGTGGAGTCAAAACAGTGGTGGAATTCAAGCATGCATGGGACAGTCATAAGGCAATTCTAGGGGGTGGGGGTAGGAAGAAGTAGGCTGCTGGTTAACTAAGATCTGCAGCTTATCCATTAGGTGGGGAAATGGGCAGACTGGGTGGGCCAAGCAGTCCTTATCTGCCGTCAAATTCTATGTTTCTAGGCTGATCCCGGACCTGATGGTGGCAACCTTATCTGTGAAAAGCAGAGCAAACTCATCACACTTCTCTTGTGAAAAAGCTCTCTCAGGCCGAAGATAGATTCACACTTCTCTTGTGAAAAAGCTCTCTCAGGCTGAAGACAGATTGGATTGCACAATCAGTCAACAGTCCGAAAGAGCTAAGCTGATTGATTTTGCGTAGCAGCAATCTCCCTGGATAGGAATTCTGCCTTCTTACAGGAAATTGTCGATTGATAGACTGTATAATGGTCCATCAATCTAAGCCTGTCAACCTCCAGTCCCGATTTCTGCCAAGCTCTCTCTAGCCTTTGACCCACTGTCCTGAACTCCTTCAAGGTCCCAACTAACCATGGGGACCTTGGTCGAAGAGTCAGGGGATGAATACGAACAGGAGCAATAGAGTCCAGGGCCTCTGTCACTGCCTTATTATAGGCAGGTACCAGATCCCCTGGATCCGTGCATTCACTCGGCAAACTCGACAGGTCCAACACCGCCGTTACGCCCTGTGGCGTCACGCCCCTAAAGGGCGGTACTGGATCATCTCTATAGGGGTCAGCCTGTTTGGGGGAGCCATGAAACTGAACCCTGTGGTGTGATGGTCAAACCACCCGACTGGTTCCACCACCAGACTGGAGATCTCCATCTCCGGGAGGAACACCAGGCCCAATGAGTGACCACAAATGTGGGTTGCGGAGATAGCTTCCCCTGTGAGGCCTAACAAAATTGTAAGTTGGAGGAAGTCCTGGCCAAAATGCAAGAGTTCATCATTGATCCAGGCTTTGAAATCCCCCAGAATCAACCATCTGGGGGATCTCAATACCACGTCAACAATGAAGTCCGTGACTTCCTGCAGGAATTCTTTCCCATCCCCGGGTGGACGGTAGATGAGCAGTATCCTGCACCCACACCCGTGATATACTCAAAGGATCTGGTGGACCCCGCTGGCACATCCACAAGGCCCAGTTCTGATCTAAAACAGATGGCTACACCCTCTCCCCTACGATCCATTCTCGGGCGGTGTATCACCGAGTACTTGGGTGGAACTGCTGAGGCCAACACTGGGCCTACATCATCATCCAACCAGGTCTCGGTGATGCACACCAGGTTCAATGTTCCAACAAGATCTGCTATTATTGCAGTCTTGTTCTTAATGGACCTGGCGCTGCATAATGCCACCTGAGTAGGATGTGCAGTCGAGCAAGACCGTGCCACCTGCATGCACACAGCAGAGCCCTTGGGTATGGGAACCAGGCAAGGAGAACCCGTACCCTGGTCCCATTTCGCCCCAGGGCATCTCCTTGTCCCTGTCGTTGAGGCACAGGTCAGGAAGCACACGCAAACCAGGAGCAGTTGTAGAATTCACCAAAAATATTTATTTACAGCAGCAGTAACATAAAAAAAATAAACTTGTTCAGTATAACCATGTACAAAGGAGAAAAAAAATATTTTTTTTTCTTTCAGTCTGTGTGTCCCTTTTTCTTCTAATCTCTCTTGCAGTTGCAGTTTAGCTCTTATAAGTCCTTTCAACCCCCATCCTTAGCTAGCATCCTGTTTTTTAAATATCAGGTCTGAGCTGCTAGAACACAGTGTGCTTCTTGAGTTGAGGCCCCCTTTTTTTGCACAGCTTTTACAAAAGGCTTATAAATTGAACTCTGGTAACCTCTAGCTTCCAACAGCTTTTTGCAGTCATCTCAAATTATAATTATGTACATTTCAACAGTAATGCAATATATTTTCCAAACACAAGGGATCCCAATATCAGTTACATTTCCATACAATGATTTGCACATATTTTTATATCAGCAGATCAAGATATGCAAGGGAAAAGAAACAGACAGCAAGAGAAAACGGAGACAGCGAGAGGCAAAGAACTGCAAGCCTGTTGGGTTGATCAAGTCTGAAGTCTCACAGGAAAATTTGTTTGCGCAACCAGATAGACAGAAAAGGAAAGATCTTTGCATTTTAAACACTTTCTCTAACAACTGGGACAGGGTTCTATTCCACCCTGTCACAGTCCCCACCACCCCGATCCACCCACTCCTCTCCATTCCCCCACGAGGCCCAGCTTCCCCCCCCTTCATCCTCCTTGATTATCCCAGAGGCATGACATCTCCTATATGCCTCAGCTGACAAATGGGAGGACAATCAAAAGGGCAGACATCCCTGAGCCTGGAGGGGGAATAGCACCTGACCGGCCTTTTGCCATCCCAACACATCACAAAACAGAAGCAGCAGACAGTCCAACCAAAACCAAATCAGTACTTCTCATACAGCAAACAAACAACGCTACTAATCACACTCCATGTTATCACACACCAATAACCTAACAGATTAAACATATTTAACACTCAAATTACAAAACACCCACCCAAAAACTCAATCTAACAAAGTATAAATATATATTTTTTTTCTTTATGGCAGCAGATGAAAATATTAAATGGCAAAGAGCAGTCACTAGTCTCTGCAAATTTCAGTTGTAGGCCCGAAAAGCTCCCACCTTTTCAGGAAACAGCCAGAAAAGGAGCCTTTCACCAGCACTACCTCTCACTTAGGCATGGGAAAGTCCACAGAAATTTATCAGCGTTCACCATTATAACAGGCACTCTCACTGCCCATAAAATACAGAGTGGTCTAAGAATAAAGTAAAAGGCCTGACCATCTTGTGTGAATGAAGCAATGCAGATTTGTATGAAAGAAACAGTGCATATAGGCACTCTCACTGCCTTTCAATATGTGGATTAAAAGAATCATTGGATACTGGTAGTGTGGTTGAGGCCTGGAAATTTGCAACAGTGGTGTCTATTTATAAGGGAGGCAATAGAGAAGAAGCAAAGAACTATAGGCCAGTGAGTTCAACCTCTGAGTGGGCAAGCTTTGGAGGGAATAATCAGGGAATACATTGAAGACCATATCATTAAGGAAGACATGACTGACACCACACAGCATGGATTTACAAAAGGGAGATCTTGCCAGACTAACTTGTTGGCATTCTATAACAAAGTTAGCAAGGAAATTGAACAGGGTAGTGCAGTGGATGTGATCCTGCTGGACCTTACTAAGGCATTTGTTAAGGTTCCACATGGGGAACTAAGACACCATAACAGATGGGTATCCACACTGGTCTGATAAACTGGGTTACCACATGGTACAAGATAGGAGGCAAAGGGTGACCGTCCGGAGAATACTATCGGATTGGGCTGAAGTAAACAGCTGGGTTCCACAGGGGTCCGTGCTGGGACTGACCCTATTTAAGATTTACATAGCCTCAATGAAGTGTAGCGACAACATATGGATGGCCAAATTTGCAGACAACACTAGGATCGGGACTATAGTTAATAACCATGAGGACAGTGTTAGGCTGCAAAACAAGTTAACGGAACTTGAGGACTGGGCTGTCGTCGAGGCACAGGTCAAGAAGCATAGGAAAAACCAGGAGCAGTTGTAGAATTCACAGAACGTATTTATTAGTACTAGCAGTAACATAAAGAAATAAAATTGTTCAGAATAACTATTTACAAAGGCAGGATAAACAGAAAAGATCCATCTGAGTTTTCCTTCAATCTCTGTGTGTCTGTGTCTCTTGCAAGAAATTTCAGTTGGTTTTATAAGTCCTTGCAACCCCCCCCCCCCGTTCTTAACTAGCATCCTGTTTTTTCTAAATGTTTTTATATGTTTCAGGCAGGTGCAGCCAGAACACAATGTCCCAGAACTGATGCTCCTTCTCCACAGCTTCTGAAAAGGGGCTTAAAAACTTCTCTCAAGTTAACCCCTTGAGTTCCCAACAGCTTTCTGCAATCATCTCAAACTATAATTAGATACATTTCAACAGTAACACTAATAATTTCTAAACAAAGGGATCCCAATATCAGTTACATTTCCACATAATGATTTGCATATATTTTTATACCAGCAGATATGTAAAGGAGGAAAAGACTGAGAGACAAAGAATTGCGAGACTGTCAGGGTGATCAAATCCTAGGTCTCAGGAAATTTTGGTTGCGCAACCAGACAGACAAGAGACAGGAAAGAACGGAATAGATCCCTGCATTCAAACTCTCCATAACAACTGGGACAGGGTCCTATTCAACCCTGTCACACTAACAAAACAAAATTAGAGTTCAATATAAATAAAAGCATAGTTATGCATTTTGGGAAAAGAAACATTATGGCAGACTACGAGTTAAGGGAAGTTAAACTCAATGAAGTTAGTAAGGAGAGGGACTTGGGTATCAGAATTACAAATGATTTATCTTTTAAAAACCACTGTCATCTGATAGCTAAAATAGCTAGAACAGTATTAAACAGTATTTTGAGGCACATCATGTGCCTACTGTTTCATACCCTGACCAATGATGATTCATGGGACAAATTAGGTCTAGAATTAAGTCTCTCTCTAGCTACAATATACGCTTGCATGTACTGCAGCTCAAAGGGGAATTATGCCACTCCAGGAAAAGGAAATTTTGGTTTAATCAAAGAGTGGTTGCTCTTTGGAATTCTTTGCCAGAAGAGGTTGTAGGGAGCACGACTATGAATGAGTTTAAGGGAAAGTTTTACACCTACTGCACCAACAATAATATCAAAGGGTACTTTTAAACTCATGGCAAGTTCAATGGACAACTGTGTCTACTTTGCTCGGTAATCACCTATGATACCTATGAAATCACCAGTAATCATGGGCTCTAAGGAAGGTTCCATGAGCTTTGCAAAGGACAGGTTCAAATCCCAGGGAGGGACTGGGTCCTTAACCGGGGGATGTAGATGTAGGATTCCTTTGAAGAATTTTCTGAAAATGGGATGCGAGGCCACTGTTTTCTCCTCACCTGCCGAGACACAGGTGGATATGACAGCCAGGTGTACCTTTAGGGTAGAGGGCCTGAAGATGGACCAAGTAATCTAAAAGTGCAGGCAGGTCTGCCTTTAGAGGATTGAGCTGCTTAGGGGCACACCACAGAGAAAATATTTTCCATTTGGAAGCATAATTTTTCCTAGTGGCTGACTTCCTAGAGACTCTAAGGATTTTGAGATGACTTCAGAAAGGTGAAAGTCAGAAAACTCTAGCTCTTCAAGAATCATGCCTTGAGGCGAAGAGACCCGAGGTTCAGGAAGGTGATTCTGCCCTGTGAAAGGGTCAGCAGGTTGTGCCTCAGTGGGAGACATAGAGGTTGCTTGATGAAGAGGGTCAGGAGAAGGGAATGCCAGACTTGCCTGGCCCAAACTGTGGCCACCAGCGTCATTGTGGCAGACTGGCTCCTCAGCTTGAACAACACTCTCAGTAAGAGAAGGAAGGCTTACAGGAACCTTCCTGACCAGTTCAGAGTCAGGGCATCCACTGGGACTGAGCCCACTGCTGCAGGCCTGCAACAAAAGAGTGATTCTCACTGGAGACAAACATATCTATCTCTGGCGTGCCCCATCTTCTGAACACTGTGTCCAGTACCTGTTTGTTCAGGGTCCTTTCATGATGTCCCTGGCTGACTCTGCCAGAACATTGTCCTTCCCTGGCAGGTGAACCACTGAGAGCTGCACCTCCAGGGAATAAACCATGTTCCAGATTATCACTGCTTCTGTACACGGCTTTGAAGATCTTGTGCCCCTTTGCTTGTTGATCTAATACACAGTGGTGGTATCTGCCCCGACCTGGACTGACTGACCTTTGACCTGGGGAGTGAAAGAATGCAGAGCCAGGAGGACTGCCCTGAGCTCCAGGAGGTTTATATGCTTTTGAGATTACTGTGGAGGCCGAACTCTGTTTACAGTTAAGTCACCCAGGTGAGCTCCCTGGCCTAGGAGGGAGGCATCTGTTAGAATAACTGTAGGGAACTTCTTCTGAAAGGGCACTCCTTCCCGGAGGTTGCACCTTCTTCCTTACACCAGTCCAGGGCTCTTAAGAGAGACTGTCACAGACACAAGCCTTGAGAGTGGGCCTTGTTTTTGGGACCAGTTGGTCCTCAAGTGGTACTGGATGTCTCATCTGGAATCTGGTCCCTATCACCAGAGCTGTGGAAGAGGCAATATGACCCAACAGCTGGAGGAAGTGTCTTGCTGGGTTGGCCCAAGACGAAGGACTTCACCAGATTTATCAGATTTGTTTTACCCCGTCCTGAGGTAGGAAGGCCCTTCCTTGGGGGCATCCAACTCTGCTCCTATGAAGTCCAACACTTGAACTGGCTCTGTTTGGGGCTTCTGGGCATTTATGAGAAAACCCAGACCTTCCAAAGTGTTCTTGGTCAAAAGGAGAGAGGCCTTGGCCTACTGCTGTGACTGTCCCGTGACTAGCCAGTCGTCCAGATAGGGGAAAATCTGCACTCCCTGTCTTCTGAGGTGTGCTGTGACCATGGCCAAGCACTTTGCGAACACTGGGAACTGAGGTGAGACCAAAGGGGAGGGCTGAAAACTGATATTGACCAGTTACAACCCTGAACCTTAAATACTTCCTGTGGCTGGGTCTGATTTGAATAAGACAGTAGGTATCTTTCAGATCCAGAGAGCTCAGCCAGTCCCCTTGCTAGAGAGATGGAATCACTGTAGCCAGGACTTTTTGAACTTCTCTCTTTTTAAGTGTTTGTTCAGATAACAGATCCAAAATCAATCACCACTCCCCATTTTTTTCTTGTGGGTGACGAAGTACCTTTAGTAAAGGCATTTTCACCTCTGAGAGGGGGAACTCTTTCTGCTGCATTTCCCTGCAACTTTTTGACCTCAACTCCAGCAGAATCTTTTCTGTTGGAGTGGGAGGTGTGAAGTTTCTGTGAGCCTGAGCCTGGGGAATTTTTTGAACTACAGTGTGAGCCCCTGGCTCACTACTTCCAGGACCCACTTGGCTGACGTGATGGTTTTACTATTCTTGGAAGAAAAGAGCTAACCTTCCCCCCCCCCACTGGGAATGGATAGACGACCTGGACAGACTTGTCAAGGATTCTTTTTGGGTTGAGTCTTAGGTGCTGGGGTTGAGTCAGCACATCTAGAGCCTCTTCTGCTCCTGAACAAACCTCTCACTTGAGAGAAATCATAAGGGAGGAAACTGCGGGGAAAGTAACCCCTACCTCCCCTTCCATAAGTCATATAGGAAGAGGAGGCCTTCTCCTCAGTGTAACTTTTATGGGGAGTTTTACACTCCTCCATCTTTTTCATGTATGTCTCTGTTTTGTCACCAAATAAGGAGTTACCCTCACAGGGAAAGTTCATGGCCTTCGTTTGAGTGTCCTGGGACAGGTTTGTGGCCCTAACCCAGGCAAACCTTTTAGGGTGATTACGTGGGCCATGACCCTGGAAGCAGTGTAACTGGTATCCACTACCATATGGAACTGGTATTTAGCTGCATTCAGAGCTGATTTTGAAATATCTGCCAAATCTTGCACCAGATCCCCAGAGACTTTGTCACTCATGGCCAGGACAGAGTTCCAGAGAGCTTTCTGGTATTGGGTAGTATAAGCTGTATGGGCAGCCTGCCTCAGCAGTAAGGAAGCAGAAGTGTAAACCTTTTCCCATACTATCCAGCTTTCTGGAGTCTTTATCTAGGGGCTGGGTAGAGGGCTGCAGCCTGCACTACATCCTAGAGGTCAGGGTTGCAATTGAGGTACTTAACATCTTGCCTGTCTAGCCGGTACTTCTTTTTAATTTTCTTTGTCAATGCCTGCGGTGGAGGTGGAAGTCTGTAATAATTTACAGGTTGCCTTTTTGAGGGGCTTATGCACAGGAAGAAGCAACCTTTTAGTTGGGGTTAGAACCATCATGTCAAAAACTCAACCTATTCCTCATCCTCCACAGTCTCTTGGATGGAGAGTTTGAGGGTGTTGACCACATGCCTCACAAAAGCGTAGTGTGAGGAAAAATCCTCCTGGGCCTGAGGAGGGGAACTGAACTCCTGTTCAGGACAGCTGTCGGTTTCTATGGGCTCTTATTCCTTTTTCTCATCAAAATAAAACCTGACCCCTGGGTTCTCTGGAACCGGAGAAGGAACCAACATGCCAATAAGTGATCCCATGGCTTGAAAAGCCTGGAATAATTGACAAGCCTTAGCCATGCCATCCATAGAAGGCATTTAGGTCTGTCCACAGATGACTCATTTCCTTCTTCAGAAGGAGGAGGAGGAGGGGCAGCAACATGTTTTTCTGTTTTTTCTTAGTAGGAACCATTTCTGGAACCTGCTAAGAGGGTCTTTTATGTTTGCTTACATAGGGATTCCCTCTTTCAGAGGCTCTAAACTCCAGAGCAAATTTGGGCGGTCTTTCTTTTTGTTTGCTGTGGGATGAGGAACCCATATCAGTGTACTTAGGTGATGTGGAGACAGACTGAGAATACATTATAATTTTTAGTTTCTTAGCCCTTATCTTGACTGTTTTAGGGCAAAACGTACTGCAGAGTTCACAATCAGGAAAAGGCCACTCGGGACCCAAGCACAAAGGGCAACCTTAGGAGTGTGACAAGGTAAAATAGGACCCTGTCCCAGTTGTTATGGAAAGAGTTTAAATGCAAGGATCTGTTCTGTTCTTTCCTGTCTCTTGTCAGTCTGGTTGCACAACCAAATTTTCCTGTGAGACCTAGGATTTGATCACCCGACAGTCTTGCAATTCTCTGCCTCTCACTGTCCCTCAGTCTCCCTCCTGCTGTTTATCTTTTCCTCCCTTGCATATCTGCTGATAAAAAAATATGCAAATCATCATGTGGAAATGTAACTGATATTGGGTTTCCTTTGTTTAGAAATTATATAGTGTTAATTATTAAAATGTATATAATTATAGTTTGAGATGAATGCAAAAAGCTACTGGAAAATCAATAGGTTACCTTAGTGCCATTTTTAAGCTTTTTGTAGAAGAGCTGTGGAAAAGGGGCATCAGTTCAGGCACACTGTGTTCCTGCCAGCACCTGCCTGAAACATACAAGAACACTTTGGAAGATGCTTGTTAACAATAGGGAGTTGGAAGGACTTATAAGAAAGAGCTGCAATTGCTTGCAAGATGGACACAGAGATCAAAGGAAAACTCTGATGGAGCTTCACTATTTTATTCTGCCTTTGTAAATAGTTGTACAGAACAAGTTTTTTTTGGTTACTGCTAGTACAAATAAAATACTTTTTGTGAATTCTACAACTGCTCCTGTTTTTTCCTATGCTTTCTGACCTGTGCCTCAACGGTAAGGAAGCATACACCAAGAACAGTCCAGCTCCTAGCCTGTCTGCTGAGTTTCACTGATCTTTACCAACTAGGAGAGAGACCAATCATGGAGGGAATGCAGACTGACAGGTACAGAAGCAGGGATTCCTTGACAGTAGCTCTACCTGGGAGAATCCTCCTCTGAGTGCACAGTCTGGGCTCCTTTCTCTGCTGAGGTGACTGCTCTCCTCGCTAGCTCTGCTCAGACCCAGCCAGTGGCTGCTCTCTCAGCATATAGAGCAGTTGGAACACACTTACCCAGGATTCCTGGCTGCTGTATGTAAAATCAGCATTTGTACTGCTGTACCCGCTACTGAAATAGTGGCCGGCTAATTGAAAGCTCTCAGCCGGAAGCAACAGCTCAGACACAAAGGGCAACCCTAGGAGGCATACATCAAGAGTGGTCCAGCCCCTAGCCTTACTGTTTGCTGAATGTCACCGATCTTCATCAACTAAGAGAGAGACCAATCATGGAGGGAAGGCAGACTGACAGGTACAGAAACAGGGATTCCTTGACAGCAGCTCTACCTGGCAGAATCCCACTTGGAGTGCACAGTCCGGGCTCCTTTCTTCGCTGAGGTGACTTCTCTCCTCGCTCTGCTCAGACTCAGCCAGTGGCTGTTCTTTCAGCATATGGAGCAGTTGGAATACTTACCCAGCATTCCTGGCTGCTGTATGCAAATCAGAATTTGTACTGCTGTACCCACTACTGAAATAGTGACGAGCTAATAGAAAGCTCTCAGCTGGAAGCAACACTCCAACACAAAGGGCAACCCTAGGAGGCATATGTCAAGAGTGGTCCAGCCCCTAGCCTTACTGTCTGCAGAGCTCCATTTTGCTTCAGTTTTTAGAAGCTGCAGCTAGAAGCTGAAAGGGAGCTAGCACTTACTTTTAACAGTACCTCATTTTGGAGAGGAAGAGGGTAACATATTCTCTTTTTGTGTGTGACTGATTGTTTCTGGCAGCAGCAGGTTGGTGAAGAGAGGACATCGGAAACCAACAATGAAAATAATGGAAATCACAACTCTAGACACCCCAATTAGGACAACAGAGCACTCTGAGCTGCTAGCAGAAGACAATCAGTCAGCTCCGCTAAGGGGGGATGCTAGTCCCATCAAGCGGGTGAAGACTGCAGTAACCTCAACAACCAGCAGCAGCAGACTTTACCAGGCCAGTCAAGGAACCAAGAAGATACTGGTACAGTAGTCGGCGACTCCATGATCAGAGGAATGGAATCTAGGATGCCCAAGTACTCACAGAAGGAGGTGACAGTCAGATGCCTTCCCGGTACCTCAGCAACAAGAGACTGCGCGTGTATTGGGAGAATTGCGGACAGGAAGGAAGGAGACATGGGAATACTGGTACACATTGGAACAAATTATCTGGCTGACCAGACAATGGAGGATGCAAAACGGAGTATCGAGAAGCTGGAAGGTAGGCTTTCAACAACTGCGATCACAGTAGCCTTCTCAGAAGTCTTGCCTGTATGGCATAAAGATGGCAGCATGGAAAGAATCAGACTGGTGGAAATAGACAAATTCAACAACTGGTTGAACAGCTGATGCCAGACAAGAGGCTTCCATTCTATCAGATCCTGGGCTAGATCACTCTTCAAACGGGACGGACTTCACCTCACACAAGTGGGAACAAGGGCACTGGCCCAGAAGATGGAAATATACTTGGACCATTTAAACCAGGGCTTGACAAATTTTAAAATCAGGTACTTGTCCAAAAATAGTTGTTCCAGTGCTTGAGTTGGTAGTCCCAGTATAAAATGGCATATTTTTAATGGAAAGTATAAAACTACAGAAAACTCAACGGATTTATTGTAGTATCAGTTATTTAGTGTTGGAATAGACAATAAGGAGAATAATATGATTTTATTTTTGTCAGCAGCATGGCGAGCATAAGGATTGTGACAGAATTAGCATCAGCAGCAAGGAACTGACAGCAAGTGTAGTTGCAGCAGCAGCGCAGAGCACCAGTAACACAGTGAGAACATCATTATAGCAGAGTAGCAGACAGTACAGCATCAGCATCAGGAAAAGTTACAGGAAGCCTGAGCTTGCTCCAGCCAGAGCATCGTATTCAGTGTCATCATCAAGACTAGTGACAGCCGCAGGGACATTTTCGCATGAATCAGCAGAACTAGTGGTTGAACTAGCACGACCATGAATGTGGCATGTGTCAGGACCAGATAGTAGCCAGTGGTTGACAGCTTGATCCGGATCAAAGCTGTCTATTGCTGGGCCTTCAACTGCTATATGCAGAAGTGACTGGAGTGTGTCATCAGCCAAACTTGTTCTTATTTTTGTTTTTATAAGATTCTGAATGGAGAATACTCTCTCACATTTAGCTGCAGACACACTCATAGCCAGT
Source organism: Neoceratodus forsteri (assembly GCA_016271365.2). NCBI lineage: Eukaryota > Metazoa > Chordata > Ceratodontiformes > Ceratodontidae > Neoceratodus > Neoceratodus forsteri. The sequence goes on along the minus strand of CM057454.1, from coordinate 1,071,821,563 downwards.
AACATTACTATTAGGTCAAGGATGCGAGCAAGCTGGGCCAGTTTCTCTCATAGTAGTCGTGAATACACTTGCAGATATGGCGGTTTATCAACTGCAGATTTAAGCATTGCTTTTAATGCAAAATACTCTCTTTTTATACTGGTTACGTGATCTTCAGAAAACAAGCTGTGAAAGTAGTCTAATAAATTACTTAAATCAGTTGTGCCAAATTGTGCAAGTTCTTCTCATGATAGATCGAGACTTTTGAAATCTAAGCAACTGAACCATCTTAGAGGTTCTGCGAGAAATTCCGAAAATGCTGATCAGTGTAAGATACTGCTGCATCTATTAAACTGTGCAGCTGTGTATCAGTCGTAAAATCTACTTCTGGACAGTTTCCTTTGAAAGTAAAAGGAACAATCTTGTCCTCACTGCCACGTTTTGAAATGAGAGTTCATGCATTTCTCTGCAGGATTATATTGGATTAGAAATTATGTCAAACTTTCCAGGTCTTGTTTTTAGCTCAGTCAACTGGAGTAAGCATCTCTCGACGAGTTGGGGGACTTCTAATATTAGTAGGTCATCCTTTTGAAATTCAAGGGATAGATTTTTCAACATTGGTAGAAAATCTTGAAGAATAAACAGTGATTTTACAAACTATACTAAGTGCGCATCTTTTAGAAGTGCCTTTGCTTTGGCCCCATCATCACCAGCAGAGTTGGAAACACGTTCAAGATGTTGAACTACTGTGGGCTGGTTGACTTGAACAGCATAAACTTGAACGCGTCTTACTTGCAAGCCAACGAACTTGCTTTATTGCACTGAAATGAGCCAACTTGGTGTGTATGACATCTGCCATTTCCTGCAGTTCCCTAAGTTTCTTGGGGCTGTAGTGGTAAAATGTAAAAATTACTTTCAAGGTGTTTTCTACTTTTTGAACAAAGGGATTTTTTTTCATGATGTTGAGAACTAACTCCAGTTTGTGGGCTACGCAATGCATGGGTATAACAATGGGGACATGTTCTCGGATTTTTGCTATGGTGTCACCTGTATGGCTCATCATCACACTAGCACCATCAAAGTTGGCAGATACGAGAACTGGTCCAGGTCTGCTTACATCATTAAGGTCCGCAAAAGAAAGATCAACAGACTCAAGTGCAGAGCTTATTGCTTTAAAAACTCTATCTGTATGAGAACGTTCAAGAGGTACAGCTTTAATTAACACAGTTGTAACTTTTTTCTGCGCCATCAACAAAACTAATGTAACCCCGAGGTGGCGCTATCCCAAGGGCTACTACCCCTGCCTGTGTAATTGCTGACAGGTTGAGGGGCCCTGATCCAATGGCAGGTGCCTCCACCCAGAGGTCGGGGTTAGAACAGTCGGGAACGACCTGATCACAGCCCTCTGGGTCACTGCAACTCCCCTTTCCTCCCACTAGTGGCCCACAAACGTTACCAACAACACCTTTACAATATACACTTACCCCCCCAGGATTGGTTGATCAGCTTGACTCTGGGGAACCCCTGTAAAATAAGATGCAGTAACACAATAACCCCTGTACAGTATGTTTGCACACACACAGTTCAGACAGTATGCTTTGCAGAACAACCAAATCTGATTTATTTAGGGAGGAAATAACAAGGCCGGGGGAAACCTAGTTAATTAGCTCAACACTCTACTATTTCAGAGCACTGTGCACAGGCTAACTTCCCTATAAGCCACTGTCACTGGGTACCCAGGCAATAAGGGGACTAGCCTATTCGATGCAGCTGGTTGGGGCCCTGAAGATGAAGACAACTGTTCAATACCCAAATTTGTAATCTGGAGCCAGTAGGCTCAGTTCATATGGTCAGCGAGGCAAACAGACCAAACTTGCACTCAATAGAACATCTGACAGGGAGCTACCCTGATTTTGTACTCACAACTCCTGTAGCAGGATCCCTCTCACACCACCCCAGGACACAGGCCTGTGATCTAAACACTTCTCCACACATTCATATGTAAGACAGAGGGGTACCATAGCAGGCAGCTGCTTTAAATCCCGACCGCATTCACTGCTTGACCGGGGAGTCGCAACGCAGCTTCACTTTTCCTGACAGACTGAGCGCGATGAAGCAGATTCTCCAGTCTTCTACAGGGTGAGTCTGGTAGGTAGCTGCAACATATACAGCCTCCTTTGCCTGCACACCACAGCAGATTCAGTCTGACTAGTCTGGCGGTACAGCCACCCGACTTGTTGGCCTTCCACATGCGCTTCCCGCACGAAGACTCTACAGCACAGGAGCCCGGAGCTCCTTCCTTTCTCACGGCCACGACTCTGCCCTCTCGGCCGTTAAGCAGAGAGTCACAATTCCGGCACCATCTGACTCTATTGGAGGGCTTCAGATGCCAATCCCCTCTGCCTCCTTCTTTTGGTGCAAAAAAGGCACCACCTTCTGGACTTCAGTTCCCAGAATCACGGGCCATACCTTCCATTGGCAGCCGGCTCCTGAGAGAGTCCCAGCCCTAACTGACTGCTCAATACTTCCATTTTAAGCGTCCCTCCCTTCTGACTGGACCCAAAAGGCAGTCCTGGTCCAAAATGGAGGGGCAAGACCCACAAAGTCCCAGCTGCAAGGGAAAACAGGTTAGATCAACTACATTTTTCAATACTCCGTCAACATAGAGTACATCCACAAAACAGCCCAATAAGGTGCCCGCTTTGCCTGCCTAGTGACGGCAAAGACAGAGCACATAACCAGCGGCTCGAGCGGGACTCGAGTAGGAGAACCCACAGTCCCCTCCCTTTTTAGCAAACTGAATGGGTCAGCACACTGGCAGCTCTTAAAGAGACAGACTAGAGCAGTTTTAGTAAACCCCCATTTTGTAAGGGGGTTACACTAAGGAAGACATTTTCCCACTCTACATGCGTGCATCTGTATTGCCATCTGCAAGAATGGTAAAAAATCTTGTATTTTTGACGGTCTGGATCTGTGTTTTAGACATGACAGCCGATATTGAGTTGCAGAAATCTCTGGCCATTTACCGCTTGTGTAATTGCTGCCGAGTTTAACCCCATTTTTTTCTTGCAACGTGCAAAGCCACTCCATATCAGAGAAAGGGCGTAAATTTTTAGCTAGGGAATATGCAGTGTTAAATAAATGCCTCATTTTATTTTTGGTGACTTCCTCCATCTGAGAAAATGCATGATAAATTGTAGTTTCAGATATGTTAAAATTGACTGCATGTTGACCAGTTTCGTGACTATGCTGGCTTGCACAACTTATACGTGGATTTGATTTCTCATGGGCTCTCACGGACTCAGTTCTAAAATTATCTGAACCAGTGGCAAACACGCTAGTTTTTTTTTGAATTAGCAGGAGTCGCAAGAGTGGGATATTTCTCACAGACAGAGCAGTACATGACGCATTCTTTGTTTTCACACCATAACCAGGTAAAGTGATTTAACCAGCGATGCTGAAATGTTCGAGCCCTTTTTTCTACGTTATATTTTTTATCTTTGCTTCTTTTCTCAGTGTTTGTTATTTCCTCATCATCTAAAATGAAAGGTCGCTTTAGCTGTACTGAACCAGAATGTGATGATGTCACTGAACTGCTGCTGCTACTGTTATGCTCACTCGTTTCAGAAACTGGTACGGTCAAGTTAGATTGTGTGCCTGTTAGGTCTACAAACACAGACCCAGACAGAGAACCTTGGTCTTTTTTTTCCTGACTACTAGTAGGGCCAGGGGAGGCTGGTTGGGACTGGCTTTCAGACTGTGAAGAAGGCTCAGGCTCTTTACTTTTTATTCCCGATGAAGAAGATGAAGATTATTTCCCAGTCCAAATGGAAAATACAGTAACTTGCTTTGGCTTCTTTCTTTCCATTTTTTAACTTCAATGCTGCAATGGTGAAATATTCAAACAAAGATTATTGTTGTATTGTACACAATAAAATTCTATTTTGTGTTATCTTTGTGGGTGTTGTATAATTGTTTTACCTTAAGCTGTTGTGCTTATGCAGCACTACAAGAGGGCAGAACACAGTAGGGAGGGGTCTGGGAGCCGGACGGAGTACTAGCAGTAGTACGACAGGAAAATGCTTTTTCCCTTCTCAGGGCAGGTTCGGTCTCACAGCCACATACAAACACCTCCACCAATGTAGCTTAGTACTGGTCGGTTTATTTTACTTTTTCTGTGGCCCCAAAAATGCCTTTTCCCTTCTCAGGTCTCACAGCCACGCACGCGCGCGCACACACACACACACACACACACACACACACACACACACACACACCCTCCACCAAAGTACTTGGGTAGCCAGGGTTTATTTTTTTCTGTGTAGTGTCACACAAAAATGTTTTTCCCTTTCCTATAGTTTATTCCTAAGAAGTCTGCAGTTGTTCCCAAGTTCCTCTACCCTCTCCTGTCAGGGCAGGTTAGGTCTCACAGCCACACACACACCTCCACCAAAGTACTTGGTAGGACAAACAAAGTACTAGCTAAGCTAGGTTTATTTGAATGTAGCACTCTTTTTTTCGGGGGGAGGGGGGTATCAATCTCAGAAAATGCTTTTTCACTTTTTATACCGCAACTGTTTACCTCATTTATAATAAGTATTCAGTTGTTCCCTTCCGTAAGTTCCTCTACTCTACCCTCAGGTTCTCAGGGCAGGTTCGGTGGTCTCACACCGACGGTCCCTGCCACGCACAACACACCTCCTCCACCAATGTATGTAGCAGACTGCAGTAGCAGCTAGGTTAATTCAGATTTTTTTTTTCTGTATCTCAGAAAAATGCTTTTTCCCCCTTTAGTTTACCTTTTATTCCTATAATTTCAGTTGTTCCCCAAGTTCCTCTACCTTACCCAGAGTCTTAGGTGAGGCTCTGCCATCTACAGGGTCTCACTACAGCCAAGACACTCACACTCCCCCACCCTATGCCTCTTCCACTACTGGGACAAGTCTCAGGAACAGTGGGACCGTTCTAGGCTAGCTAGGAATAGGTCTGGTGGGCCAGATATTCAAAGAGTTGAGCCATGCGCAAGTCCGAAATGCGCCATTCTGCAATACGCCCCCCCAAATCATGCTGAACAACAGCGCAATGCTAATGAAGGCATGCGCAACCGAAGGGGGAGGAACCATGCATAAACTGCACAGCCCGATATTCAGCCGGGCCGTGCAGAGTTATGCAGGCGCAACCCCCTACCTGCGCCTGCACAACTTTAAGCCAAAAAAAAAAAAAAAGGATCAAGTGAGGGCCACCCACAGGTGAGCTGCCACATTGCAGCGTGCAACACAGCAGCTGCCACCTGTGGGTGGCCCTCCACTGCTCGTGGCGCCACCCCATGCCCGATCATGGGCTGAAGAATCCCCATTAGCTCGACGGCGGCATAACGTTATCCCCCCATCAGCCCGATCGCGGGCAGAACGTTATTTCCACCCCCCATTAGCCTGATCGCGGCAGAACGTTATGTCCCCAAGCAGCCCCACAGGCATCAGGCGTCCCTCCCCAAAGTCCAATATTCCTGGTGGTCCAGTGGACCGTGAAGCCCGATCGCAGGCATAACTCAAACCCACCCCCAATGTCCCAATATCCCTGTTGATCTAGTGGCTCTCTCACCCCACCCACCCACGGAGCCCCACCACCACCAGAGGCTGAGGGAATGGTTGCCTCTATGTGAGGGAGGGCATCGGTGCAACAGAGGATGAAAGCACCAAGGCTAGAAGTGGTAAGAGTCACCCTGGGTCCACTTAGCCACCAACACAGAAAAGAAATTGCGCATGGGTGTGATATACAGACGCCCAGGGCAGGGAGAGGGGAAAGATGAACAATTAGCTGAGGAGATATAAAACATGGCTTGTAAAACAAGGCAAAGTTTATTTATATAATGCCTTTCTTGAAACAAAGGTGCTTTACAAGTTAAGTCATAAAAGTTAACATATAAATTGATAAAATTACAGATATATAAATTAATTAAAATCATCTGTGAAGGACATCTGAGAGAGGTAAGTCTTAAATCCTGACTTGAATCTCTTGACGGTCAGGTATTCTCTGAACTGATGAGGTAGAGAATTCCACAGGGTACGGGCCGCAAAAGAAAAAGCACGAGCACCAGATGTCTTCAAACGTACCCAGAGAATCTCAAGCAATCCCTCGTTGGTGGATTGGAGAGAGCAGAGGGGGCATTAGGGAGTCAAAGAGATCTTGAAGGTAGCTGGGTCCCAGTTCTTGTAGGGATTTAAAGGTCAGAAGACCGACCTTTAAGGTGATACACTCCTGAACAGGCAGCCAGTGCAGTCCGCGCAGCACAGGTGTAATATGGCTGGTCCTAGACGTAGCAGTCAATAGCCTGGCTGCCGAGTTCTGCACTAGCTGCAAGTGGCAGATAACCCCAGGAAGCCCTAGGTAGAAGGCACTGCAGTAGTCAAGGTGGGTAGTGACGAAGGCGTGGACCAATGTTGGAAGGTAATCTGGAGGAACCAGGTGCTTTACTCGGGCGATGTTCCTCAGATGGTAAAAAGAGGATTTGACAACGGCAGACACCTGAGGTTTCAGGGTCAAGCCATCATCAACAACAACACTCATGTTACGCACTTGGTCGGAGGTAGTGAGCTGGACGCCATCAAGCCATGTGCCCGACGCCTGCTCAACCCCCAAACCCGCCCCAGGATGACCAGGGTCCACAACGAACACTTCTATCTTGTCAGGGTTCAGTCTCAGCCAGCTGGTGCTTATCTAGTCCTTGATCGAGGCTAGACAGCTGTTAAACACAGAGACTACATCTCCTTGTTCGGGTAGAAAGGACAGGTACAGTTGAGGATCATCTGCATAACAGTGAAAACTCAAACCGTATCACCTAATGATATCTCCTAATAGCAGCATATACACTGCGAACAACATGGGCGGCAATATGGAGCCCTGTGGGACCTCACACAACAGGGGAAGGGCGTCAGAGGAATAAATTCCAGTGACCAGCCTCTGAAACCTGCCTGTGAGGAAGGAACAAAACCATTCTAGGACTGTCCCTGCCAGTCCACAGAGACACTGCAGGCACTCTAATAGCACACCATAGTCCACAGTGTCAAATGCTTCGGAGAGATCAAGAAGGACCAAGATGGTACATGCCAAAGGTGACATAGTGGTGGTTGGGGACCTTAATCTGCCAGATGTGGACAGGAATATCCCAGCAGCCAAGAGCTCCAGAAGTTAGGCTTTACTGGATACATTCCAGGACTGCCTGCTGTCTCAACTGGTGAAGGACCAGACTGGGGGATGCCATCTTGGATCTGATCCTCACAGACCCTCAAGAAATTAGATCCGAGAGGGTGGAAGGACTCTTGGCAAATAGCAATCACAATACATTCTGGTTTGAAATAACCACGGGCGCTACTAGAACCACCTCATGCACAGAGATGCTGTGCTTTCAGAAGGCTGAGTTTTGTAGATTGACGCAGACAGTGAGGAATAAGTTAAACATCAGAGACAAGTCAGACATGGAGGAAATATGGAAAGATATTAGGGATACCGTTCTAGAGACAAGACTCTACATTAGAACTACAACAAAGAAAAATAGGTTTAAAAGACCACTGTGGTTTTCCCATCCAATAAGAGAGGCAATCAGGGCCAAACGGAATGCATACAAATGGTTCATGCAACATAAAGGGGACAGAGAGTGGGAGGATTACACAGAAAAGTAAGGAGACCAGGAAAATAGTGAGGGAGGCCAAGGCAGCAAAAGAGCTGCAAATTGCTTGTGGAGTCAGATCAGGGGCGAACACCCTTTTCCACTATATCAGTGAAAAATGGAAGAAAGGGAGAAGAATTGGAAGGTTAAAAGTGGGGGGATGAGGCTCTGAAGGACAGCGGACAAAAAGCTGAGGCCCTAAATGAATACTTTTGCTCGGTATTGACGAGGGAGAATCAGAGCCCACTGCCAGACAGCCGTATTAGAGCCGAGACAAGAGGGGTTCAGAAAATGTGCACCCAGGAGTTCACCACTAACAGGGTCAGGAAGGGCCTTTCAGACATCAGACCCAACAAGGTCCCTGGCCCTTATGGTTTACACTATATAGTGCTCAGGGAGCTTGCAGAAGAGCTGGCAGCTCCTCTCGGGCACCTATTCAACAGTCACTGGAGTCAGGGGTAGTTCCAGGCGACTGGAGGGTGGCTGATGTAGTGTAACTGCACAAGACTGGAGACAGGGAAGAAAGAGGTAACTATAGGCCAGTCAGCCTCACATCAGTAGTGGGTAAACCAATGGATGCCCTTATCAAGCAAGATCTAGTGGAATACCTCAAAGTAAATCACCTCCAGAACTGCAAGCAACAAGGGTTTGTGATGGGCAGGTCATGTCAAATGAACCTTATTACGTTCTTTGATGAAGTGACCAAGGAGTTGGACAGGGGTCATGCAATGGGCTTGCTTTATTTTGACTTCAGTAAGGTATCTGACACAGTCCCCCACAGATGCCTCTTAAAATAGGCTAGAAGACCTTGGGGTAGCAGAACAGATAGTAAAGTGGGTACGGAGTTGGTTGAGGGACAGAAAACAAAGGGTGGTAGTACATGGGGTGAAATTTAACGAGAGGCAGGTCACTAGTGGGGTGTCTCATGGGTTGGTCCTGGGGCTGGTCCTCTTCAATGTATGCATTAGTGCCATCAGTAAGGTCATAAATGGCAACATTGCCCTGTTTGCGGACGACACGAAACTCAGCAGAAGAATGGATAGTATGGAGGAAGTCAGACAACTCCAGGAGGACCTTAAGAATTTGGAAAGGTGGTCAGAAATATGGCAATTAAACTTCAATGCCAAGAAGTGTAAGGTGGTACACCTGGGTAGGGCCAACCCTAAGGAAGAATACTGGCTAAATGGAGTCCAGCTGAGCTCCTCTGCTGAGGAATGTGATCTGGGAGACATCATTAGGGATGACCTCAGGCAGCAAAGTCAGTGCAATGAGGCTTACAGCAGAGCTAGCAGGGTGTTAGGATGCACTGGCAGGGGGATAGACAGCGGGGACAGGGAGATGATACTACCACTTTACCAGTCATTAGTGAGGCCTCATCTGGAGTACTGTGTACAATTCTGGAGGCCTCAACTAAGAAAGGTCATTGATAGATTGGGAGTGGTCCAGAGAAGGGCAACAAAAATTATACCTGGCCTTCAGAAAAATCACCTATGAAGAGAGGCTTGGGGCTCTGACATTGTACTTGCTAGAGACTAGGAGGGAGAGGGGGGATATGATCGATACCTTCAAGTTCCTTAAGGGCATCAACAAGGTGCCAGAAGTGCAGCTTTTTACCAGGAATGTCAATTCTACCACAAGAGGGCACGAATGGAAAGTGAAGGGTGGAGTGTTCAAGAGGGACATTAAAAAAAAAAACAGGTTACTCACCTGTAACAATAGTTCTAGGAGTGGTATATGTTCATCCACACTTATTGGCATGTCCCCTTTCCCTTTAAGGATCCACCGTAAGTCTTCAAGCTGGCTCCTCCCACCCACCCGTGTGGTATATACCTCAGCTCTGCCCCATGATGCCAGATCTTAGCCTGCTGGAAGCCAGGTGTTGTGCTTCCGCAGCCAGGGAAGTCGGGTGGATCCGTATGGATGAACAACATATACCACTCCTAGAACTACTGTTACAGTTGAGTAACCTGTTTTTCTAGGATTGTTGATATGTTGTTCATCCACACTTACTGACAGACTCCTAGCAGTTCTCCGGGAGGAGGGAGGCAAGGCGCACAACCCCTCTATACTTACTTAGGAAACAGAGAATGGAGAACTGAGGCCCCAAAACCAGCATCCCGGTGAGACTCAAGGTTGATGTGGTAGTGGGTGATGAAGGTGTGTGCTGACTTTCAGGTAGCAGCCCTGCAGATTTCCTGGATAGGGACATCCCTGGAAGCAGCCACCAATGCAGCGTTATGGCGGGTAGAATGAGCTCTTATCCCTCTGGGAGGCTCCATGCCCACCAACCTATAGCAGAGATCTATGCAGGAGGTGACCCACCTGCCTATCATCCAGCTTAGCTGCCAGGTCTGCCAGGTGCGGCTTCAGCGTAGGTGACAAACAGCTGGCGAACCTCTCCCCGAACTTCAGCCGTCCGCCTCCTTATAATAAGTGAGCCTTCTAGGGTCCAAAGATGGAGCCTATATCGGCCTTCGAGGTGTGATTGGGGTAGAACACCGCAGAGACAACACCTGGTTAAGGTGAAACTCACACCACCTTCGGAAGGAATTTCGGTGGGGGCGAGGACAACCTTGTCCCTGTGGAAACCAGATAGGGAGACTGATGGAAAGCGCCTGGAGCTCTCCCGTCTTTCTGGCTGACGTGATAGCCACCAAAAAGGCGGTCTTCCACGACAGGTGAGATATGTCACACCTGTGCATCAGTTCGAATGGCCTACCCATGAGCTTAGCCAATACCAGCAGTAGATCCCACGGAGGTGGAGGTTCTCGCACCGGAGAGGATATGTGATGATGGCCTTTGAAAAAGCGCCCGACCACCTTCTCTTGCGCCACCGACTGCTTCCCGGCCCGCGCCCGGTAAGCAGAGATGGCTGCCAGGTGCACCTTAAGGGTCGTCAACCGAAGCCCTAGCTGAGAAAGGGACCACAGGTAGTCCAGAATGCTTGCCAAGGAACAGGAGGAAGGGTCCAGGCCCTTGCCCTGACACCAAATGGAGAATCTCTTCCATTTGAAGGCGTAGCATTTTCGGGTCGACTCCTTACGGGACGCCTCAATGATGTTGAGGACCTAGTCGGAAAGACCCAAGGCCTGGAACTCTAGCCGCTCAGGAACCAGGCCGTCAGGTACAGGGATTGAAGGTCCAGATGGAATACCTTCCCCTGATTGACTGAGATCAGGTCCGGGCGGGCTGGAAGCTACCTCGGGAGCCTGGAGCTGAGACTGAGGAGATCTGGATACCAGAACTGGTGGGGCCAGTCTGGGGCTACCAGAATCACCTGCGCCTTGTCCCTCCTCACCTTGAGAAGCACCTTGTGGATCAAGGGAAATGGGGGAAAGGCGTAGAAGAGGCCCGGGGTCCACGGCCACGAGAAGGCATCCCCCTGCAGCGAGCCCTGCTGAGGGGGGCGGGCATGAAACAGTCTCAGCTTCGCATTCTCCCTGGAGGCAAACAGGTCCGCCTGAGGCGCGCCCCAGTGGGAGAAGAGATCTTGTACTACCTCCGGCAGGAGAGACCACTCATGAGACGCAGCCCCTATCTGGCTTAGGGCATCGGCCAGGGTGTTGGAGGCTCCTGCCACGTGAATGGCGAGTTGATCCGCATCCAGGCTGCGCATGAGAGACCAAATGCGGAGAGCTTCCCTGCACAAAGGCATGGAGCGGGTCCCGCCCTGGCAGTTTAGGTAGTACATGGTCGTGGTGTTGTCCATCTGGACCTGAACCACTTGACCCCATAGAAACGGAGTGAAGGCGGCGAGGGCTAGACGAACCGCTTGAAGCTCCAGCAGATTGATGTGGCATAGGGACTCCCGAGGGGACCAGAGGCCATGTGCTCTGTGCTCCCCCAGATGGGCACCCCAACCCATCAGAGAGGCATCGGTCCATAGAGAGACCGTCGGCTCGGGGTTGACAAACAGGATGCCCTCCTGCAGATGTGCTGGAACGGACCACCACCGGAGAGCGTCCCACATCCCCTGGGTCACTGTCACTAGCTGATCCAGAGGATCGAAGTGCTGTGACCATTGGCTGGCCAGTCCCCATTGAAGGGGGCGCATGTACCAGGGGGCCCAACGGACCACGCTGGTGCAGGCCGCCATGAGACCCAGGAGGTGCAGGAAGTCCCGGGCAGGGCGCGATTTCCCAACCTGAAATGACTGGGCAAAGGAGGAAAGAACCTCGGCCCTGTCCGCCGGGAGCCATGCTCTGGCTCGAAGAGAGTCGAGCTCTGCCCCGATGAAATGTATCACCTGCTTTGGCACAAGTTCCGACTTGGCCTCGTTGATGAGGAGGCCGATCTGAGAGCAAACCTGGAGGACCAGATCTCTGGACTGCTCCACCTCCTCTCTGGAGGGGGCTGCAATCAGCCAGTCATCCAGGTAGGGGTACACCCGGACCCTTTGGCGCCGCAGGAATGCTGTCACCACTGCCATGCATTTGGTGAAGACCCTGGGAGCTAGGGAGAGGCCGAAGGGCATGGCACGGAACTCGAAAAGGGATCCCTCCGCTCTGAAGTGGAGGAATCTCTGATGAGACGGACGGATTGGGACGTGAAAGAACGTGTCCTGAAGGTCCAGGGAACAGAACCACATGCCTCGTTCCAAGGATGGGGTTATCTGAGCCAGAGTGACCATCCTGAAGGTCCGAGACCTTAGGAACCTGTTCAGGTCATACAGGTCGAGAATGGGGTGCCAGCCCCCGTCCATTTTGGGACCAGGAAATACCTGGACACAAACCCTGGGTCTGGAGGAGGATCCGCCACCTTCCTGATCACCTCTTTTTCGAGGAGCAGGGCAATATCGTCTCGGCGGGCCGACAGCGAGGCTGCGGACCCCGTGGCCCACCGAGGGGCGACGGCTCGAAAGGGTGGAGCCTGCTCAAACTCCAGAGGCAGGTCTTCCACCACCTCCACACCCAGCGTCCGTGGTGATAGCGGACCAGGTGGAAAGGAAGTGGCGGAGCCGTTCCCCCACGGGAGGAACCCAGGGGGAAGTGACGAGGCTGGGGGTGACACCCCTCAACCCGTCACTGGGCAGGCTTGGAGGAGGGACCGGCCGAGGGACCTCCTGGGCCTTTACCTCCTTGCTTCCTACTAGAGGAAGCCGCGGGCTTGGGTTTGGGATGCCAAGCGCGAGCATGCTGGCCCTGGTGCTGGTGCTGTTGGGCCGGACGTGCTGCAGGCGCAGAAGGATGAAATGGCTTGTGCTGCTGCTGTCTGCGGCCTTTGTCCTTCTGGGCGGAGGTGACCGAGTCCAGAGTGGCATTGGACTTCTCGATCCGCTGGAGGTGACCTTCCACTCCAGAGCTGAAGAGGTCGGTCCCCAAGAAGGGGACGTCCGCCAATTTGTGCTGGGTATCCGCCAAGAAGGTGGATATCCTCAGCCATGCTCTGTGGCACACGGCCACCGCGGCCGCAACCGATCTGGCACAGGAGTCTCCTATGTCCAGAGCTGTTTGGAGCTGCTGCTTCACCACCGCCCTACCCTGGTCCCGAACCTGTCGGACCGTGGTCTGCAGGTCGGCCGGGAGATGAGGTATCACCTCATCCAGGGAGCCCATGAGGGCGTGGAGAAGTGTGCCATCAGCACGGCCGAGCTGGCCTGGCGGAGGCCAAGGGAGGATGCAGCGTACACCTTGGCGCCCGCGAGTCCAGCTTTTTGGACTCTTGTCGGGGCTTGTCCACGTCCTGGGTGTTTCGGAACGCCGGAAAACGCTGTCGGTGACCAACTCGGCAGAGGGGTGTCTAGAAACCGGGCAAAGAGCCAGTAGGGACCGCATACTTCCTGGCCATCCTGGCCGAGGGCGCAGGACAGGAAGCAGGCCGCTGCCAAAGCTCCAAGGCTGGGCCTACAATGGCCTCAGCCACCGGAAAGTCTTCCATGGGTGAATCCCCTCGGTCCAGTATCTCATCATTCTGCAGGTTGTACATCCTTTAATTAAAAATTACAAGTCTCTGATAAGCCATAGTGCCAGCTTTTTTGTTTGTTTTTGTTTAAATACTCTGTGCCACAACTGGGGGACAAAAACCCAACCAAAAACACATAAACAAAGGAGCTATTAATTGCAAACGTGATGCTGCTCTCCCTCAATGATGTATATACCTCCAATTCTCTGCCCCCCAGCTGCAGAGTACCACAAAGAAAAAGAAACCACATTTACTGCAGTAGGGAGTCTGTCTGAAGAGTAGAGCTTCCCAAGTAAATCAGAACCTCCTCAGAGTAAGTGTGCCAAGCAACTAAGAGGGGGAGAGCACCGAAGGTACAAAAAACCCGAAAAGGTGCTGCTGGAGAGGGACAATGCTAAACAAGCTTCAAGAAAAACATGTAGAGAAGTTCTTCGCCAGCCGAGGAATGCAGCCTTGGCAAACAATGCTGCAGGAAGACATGCCTAAGGGAGGAGAGGAGTTGGCACGTAACTGGAAGTGACCTCAAGCAGAAGCGCGTGACATCACAAGTACAAGCACGAGCACTCCCATTGGCCCAGGGCATGAGGCGTCAAGGACAAAAAAAGGTGCAAAAACTGTCTGGCAAGATGCCAGCAATAGCAAGAGCATATGGCTTGTTGGTGCTGCAATGAAAAAACGTACTATTTGGTGCGGTGATAAATGAATTTCCAATGGCAACGGAACTAAAAACAGCAAAAATAAAAGAATACACGTGTTAACAGGCCACGGGCTGGGCTTGCTCTGAAAGCATGATCCAACAGCCTCCCACACACACAGCCCTGTATCAAAGACCACACTGCATACCAACAAAAACTAAAAAAACTGACAGAATTAAAGTCCACATCACTAATTCTATTCTGGAGAACTAAAAGATGGAGGGGCTGCCAGCCTGTTGGCGCTGAGAGTTAAGGATACCACACCTCGTGCCACACCGGCGACCCGGGTTTGGGAGCAAACTTTGGCTGCTGGGGGAGGACAGGATTGAGCGTCCAGAAGACTGTTCTCCTGTCCTGGGAGGGAGGGGGGCCTTAATCTCGCGCTCCAGTGACTCCTGGCGGCTGCTGGGAATGCAGCAAGCTCGGGATCCAGAATTGCGGGGATTGGCTGTGGCAGTGACCTTGCGGTGCACACGGGAACGTACGTGCCCGCACTGGGACACATTGTACGTCCAAGCCAAGGGGGAGGGACCTTACAAGAGGAAAACCCCTGCAGCTCAGGGAGGCAACAGAGGCCTCCAGGAACCGTGGCACTCACGCCCGACACCGGACTTCCCCTGGCAATCATCCCGAGCCCTTGCCTCTCCTCTGAGCCGGCAGGACTGAATTTCAGAAAGGTCATCTAGGTAAGGAGCTTAAAATCCAGGGGGGGGGGCAGGGCCCCTCACATACCCTGTTGGGCCAGGGGGAGGTTTCAGGTGGGCAGAAGAAAGCCAAGGTTGAGAGTGGCACTCCTGAAAGATGCCTCGAAGTTGTGGGTGAACAAATAGACATTACAAAAAAAAAAAATTAAATAAAAGAGGGAGGGGCTGTTGCCAGAGACGCAGATAACAAGAGGAGACAGGGTAGGGCAAGTCCCTAAAACTGAGAATGACACCCCCCCCCCCAAACAAAATCTCTTACCTCAAAAAAGGCACCTGGCTAAGGCAAATCAAGGGAGACCTGCAGCAGACCCGAATAATGAATAGGCACGGGGCTCCTAATTTATTCACAAAAAGCAGTGAACAATGGGGTAACAGGAACAGCAGGTTAGTCAGCTTGAAAGCTGCAGCTTAAAAGGCATGATTTCTAAATCTGACAATGCTTCTTGAAAATAGGTAGTGCCAACCTGCTGCAGAGTTGCACAAATTTTGTCCAATAAAATAAACTGTGGCTCAAACAAATTCTGAGAGAGATCTCCTATGCAGAACTACCCCTTCCAGTGGCATAGCAAAGACTGAAGAAACTCAGCCTTCAGAATGTTCGTGTGAGCAGGATTCTATGCTGATTGACAGCTTGGGCTGTGCCACTACCCCAGTAGGGGTGGTCATTGCCCCCATAAATTAACTCCCCCAATGACAACAAGGAGGGATGCAGAAAGAACAGCTATGTACTTACCATAAAAGTAGATCACCGAGAGAATCTCTCATTAGACCACACCTTTGGAACATATAGCCACCAGGCAGTAGGACCACATAGAAACTTTTGCAAGCAGTCAGTCAGGGGGCATCCATGATGTCAGCATATACATAAAACGTGGGTGGCCCCATCTCTCCTCAGTTCCCTGGAGATCTGCTCGGAGGACCCGCCCAAGGGGATCAGGAGAGACCCCAGCCCTCCACATACTAGGTGAGACAGAGGGCTGGAAAATGTAGCAATGGAGATAGCAGCACAAGAATCCTTTGTCGAAACTCCTAAAGTGGGGGTGGGGTTAAGTGTGGGGGTGGAGAGAGAGAGAGAGAGAGCATGGCCTGATGAAAGAGATTCTCTCAAAGGTCTACAGTAAGCATGTAACTGTTCTATTTTCTTAGAGGATATCTCTTTCATCAGGCCACACCTTTGCAATGAGTACTAAGCAGTACCAAAAGCCAACAGCCTGAGCGGCTGGAGCAAGTACGCTTATGAAAGTAGGCCTTGTAGTACAGCTAGGCCAAAGCCACCCCATCTACAAGAGACTGTGTCCAGATTGTAGTATTTAGCAAGGGTGTGGACAGTACTCCAGGTAGCAGCTGCACAGATCTCTGCAGCGGAAACATTCTGGAAACAAGCAACAGAGGTGGTCATGCCTCTAGCGGAATGACCACAAACCACACGTAGAAGTTCCTTCCCATACCTCCTGTAACAAAACATAACACATTTTACTAGCCATTTGAACAAGCACTGTTTAGAAACTGGGGCACCCTATACCCCAGGGGTGAATCAAACAAAAAGCTGTGAAGACTTTCTGCAGCCTTTAGTACAGTGTATATAGTACCTGAGTATTCTGTGCACATTTAAAGTATGGAGCAATGTTCCCCTGGACTGGCATGACCTGGTTAATAAACTGGCAGGTGGATGGTTTGATTTAAAGTAAACTCAGACACCACCTTTGGAAGAAACTTAGGTTTAGTACACAAAGACACCCAAGGAAGAACACATAAGTCACAAGTCGTGGCTAGCTCAAAAGGAGCCAAAGCCAACTTCTTCAAAACAAAATTCAAGTCCCAAGCTAGTACTAGATTATGGATAGGAGGCTTTCTGTATAAAATACCTCTCATGAATGTATGGGTCATCTCCAGCTGAGCAACCGTATGACAATCCACAGGGCACATGGAAAGCTGTTGTGGCAGCCAGGTGCACTTTGAGCGAGGAATACTGCAAGCCTGAATCAGATAAGGACAGCAGGTACTCTAGACCCTGACTTGGCAGGTGAACAGATCCAGGTCATGTGAAGCGGCCATAAAGCAAACCACCTCCACTTCAGTGCAAGTGGTTCTGATTAATGGTTTTCTAGCAGCCACCAGGACATCCGCCACTTTCTAGGAAACCTCAAAGCGAGCTACAGCTGTATCTTCAGGAGTCATGCGTGCAGATGAACCTTCCCTTCCAAGAGAGGGACAACGCGTCTCACCAGAGAATTTTAGGCCCTGGGGTGAACAGAGGAGTGGCAGCTTTGCATTGTGTGGGGAAACAAAAAGGTTCACATCTGGACAACCCCATCTTTCGAACAGGTCGTCTACCTCTGAGGATAGTCATTCCCGCTCATGCCTTCTGGACTGGGACCTGCTTACACCTTGTCTGCCAAGATGTTTTGGATGCCTGGAACATGCACAGCTGATAGTTTTAAACCGTGTTTCAGAGCCCAATACCAGATCTTCACTGCCTCCCTGTACGGCAGATAGGAAGGAGTCCCCCCTTGTTTGTTAATGTAATGCATCACACTGACATTGTCTGCCTGTATTAACAGAGGACCTGGGGAAAAATGGTTCAGAAAGGCCTGGAGTCCACATAGGACTTCCCGCATTTCCAGAATACTGATGTGCAAAGTGCGTTCCACAGGGGTGCAGGTGCCCTGTGTCTGGTGAGGACACATGTGGGCTCCCCATCCCAAAGCATACTCAGTAAGGATCTGAAGAGGGAAGGGGATCAGGAACGGAACAACCCTGAGCAGACTGCTGTGCTCCATCCACCAGACTGTCTGTGAGCTGGTCCCATTGGACTCGTAGGATCCACTGGGGAATCCGCATGTGCAGCCTGGACACTGGTACTGTGACAAAGACTGCAGCCATGAGTCCCAGAAGGTGTACAAATGTCCTTGCTGAGATATAACAGCTGTCGTACACTAACTGCGCTTGAGCAATCAGGCAGTCGGCCGTGTCCAGAGGAAGGAAAGCCGAGCCCTGGGCCGTGCCCAGTACTGCTACTAGTTACTGGCAAGGTATCAATACCGATTTTGGTATGTTGACTGTCACCCCAAAGGCATCAAACAATAGTCTAGTTCAAACTAAAGTCATCAACAGCTGGTCCCTGGAGGGGGGCTTCAATAGCCAAACGTCCCGGTAAAGAAAAACATACAAGCCTTCCCTGCGAAGAGCTACTGCCACCACTGCCCAGCATTTGGTAAAGACCCATGGCTTAGAAGACAAGCCAAAGGGAAACACTTTGAATTGGTAATGTTCCCCATGAAACAGGAAAGTGCAGTTACGCAAGAACTTTCACTAACAGTAGATCATTGAGAGAAGCTCCTGCAACAGACAACACTGGTAGGACTTGGCCACCAGGCGCCAGGACCCCACGGAAAATGTTTAGTTAGCAATATACAGCTGGGGACCACCCTCTGACGTCAGACTGCCCCAGATGTCGGCCAGTGGTATAAAAGGGGTGGTCCCCCAGCCCTACCTCAGTTCTCCCACCGCAGACATGGCAAGCACAAGTAGGAGATCAAGGAGGGTCTTAAGAAAGAAAACAAACACGGGGAAGGAGGGAGGGAAAGCAGCACCTGCTGCAGGAGCTTCTCTCGAAGATCTACTGTTACAATCATTTCTTACATAACTGTACTGTCTTACTTCATGGAGAGCTCGTGCAGCATGCAACACAGGTAGGACTGTGTCCCAAGCAGTGCCAGGAAACAACCCTTGTCCAAAGGGAGGACTAAGAACAACGGAAGTAATCCTTCAAGAAAGGAGACCCTGCAGGACCGCAAGGCCAAAGTCTGTCCTGCGTTTGGAAGCAATGTCCAAACTGTAGTGCGTGATGAAAGTGTGGATGGAACTCCAAGTGGCAGCTGCACAGATATCTGCCGCAGAGACCTTCCACAGCAAAGCGAAGGAGGCAGACACTCACCTTGTGGGATGGCCTTTAATCAAGCCTAGTAAAGGCTTGTCATATTTCTGGTAGCAGAAAACAATGTAGTTAACCAACCATTTAGATAATGTCTGTTTAGAAACCGGAGCCCCTAAAGTCCTTGGGGCGAAAGAAACCAATAACTGATCCGATTTTTTGATAGAATAGGTGCGATTCTGATAATAACAGAGCACCCTGTGGATATCCAGGGTATGAAGTAAGGCCTCCCCTCAATTTGAGTACTCTGGGTAATAAACAGGCAAGTGGATGTCTTGGTTAAGCGTAACTCTGGACACCACATTAGGCAAAAAACTTAGGATTGGTCTGCAAGGACACCCTATCCTTGTGGAAAACTAAATAAGGCTCTTTACACTTCAGAGCCTGAAGCTTGGAAATCCTTTGAGCAGAAGTAACAGTAACCAAAAATAATGCTTTCCACAACAAAAAGTGTAGCTCGTAATCTGCGGCCGGTTCGAAGGGAGGCAAAGTAAGTTCTTCTAACATAAATAAAAGGTCCCGTGGAGGGACAGGGTCCTGGATGAGGGGTTTCAGGTACAGAATGCCCAGTAAAAAGGTACAAGACAGGCTCAGCTGGGCAAGGGTCCTGCCCTCAATAGATGCATGATATGCAGAGATGGTAGACAAAAGCGCCTTAATGGAGGAGTAACCCAGACCATAGTCTGACAGGGAAAGGAGGTACTCCAAAACAGAGGTTACTGGACAGGTGAAGGGTTCAAGGAAATGGGCAGAAGCCCACAGACAGAATCGTTTCCACTTCATAGCATAGGTAGCTCTGGTGAAAGGCTTCCTAGCAGCCACCACAACCTCTACCACCCTAGGGGAGACCCCAAAACGAGTGACTGCTAAGTCTGCAGGAGCCACACGTGCAGATGCAGAGACCTGAGGTCTGGATGGACTAAGGTGCCCCTGTCCTGGGAGAGCAAATGCAAGCTCAGAGGAGGAGGAACTGGAGGCTCTGCTGCCAGTTGCTGGAGCAGGGGAAACCAAATCTGCCTTTGCCAATAAGGAGCAATGAGGATCACGTCTGCTCCCTCCGCCTGAAGCTTGAGAAGAACTCTCTGCAACAGTGGAAAGGGAGGGAAGGCGTTGAAAAACCTCCCGGTCCAGCGGAGAGACAACATGTCTCGCCAGGAAACACCATGCCCTGGATCGAGCAAGCAGAAATTGGGCAGTTTGGCGTTGAGTGGGGATGCAAAAAGGCCCAACTCTGGATGCCCCCATCTGTCGAAGAGGTCATCTGCGATTGCCTGCAGAAGCTCCCACTCATGAGCCTTGGACCGAGACCGGCTTAGGCCATTGGCCAAGGTCTTTTGGATGCCTGGAACATGGACGGCTGTCCGTTCTAGACCGTGATCTATGGCCCAGTACCAGACTCTCATGGCCTCCCTGCAAAGGGGATACGAGTGGGTGCCTCTGTTTGTTGATGTAGAAGACCACAGACATGTTGTCCATTTGTATCAACAGGGCGCCCGGAAGGAGATCTGTCTGGAAGGCCTGCATGGCATAAAGGATCACCCTCCTCTCAAATACATTAGTGTGGAGATCTTGCTCCAGCGGAGACCATGTCCCCTGAGTCGGTCTGTTGGTCAGGTGAGCTTCCCAGCCCTGGCCCAAAGCATCCGTGGTCAGAGTTCTAGCAGGTGGGTCCTTGCGAAAGGAGACCCCCTTGACAAGGTTGGGCAGTTTGACCACCATCTGAGAGTCTGCTGGACTGCCTCAGACACCAGCACCTGCTGATCCAGGTCATTTGAACGCTGGTTCCATTGAACCCGAAGGGTCCACTGATGTACCCTCATATGAAGATGTGCCAGAGGGATTGTGGGTATGGCAGCTGCCATGTGGCCCAGAAGTCTGAGGTAAGTCCTGGCTGGAGTCTGATGAGACGAGGAGACTAGCAGGCTAAGGACTGAGCCTCTTTCCACTGTCTTCCGGGGTAGGAAGGCCTTTCCCTGTTCGGTGTCCAGAATGGCTCCTATGTACTGCAGTCTTCGGCAGGCCATGAGAGGACTCTGGGAGGTTCAGGGTGATACCCAAAGTCCTGAAGAGGGCAAAGGTATCTACCAGAGTCCTTAGCAGCTGGTCCCTTGTGGGAGCCGCCAGCAGCCAGTCGTCTAGGTAAGGGAAGACAGTATCCCTTTTCTGGGGTGCAGCCACCACTGCTAGGCATTTGGTGAAAATGCAAGGAGCTGAGGACAGCCCAAAGGGGAAGGCTCGGAACTGGTAATGGGCCTCCTGGAAGTGGAACAGCAGAACCACTGCTGGGGCTGAAAGACCTGAATATGCAGATATCTTCTTGCATGTCCAGAGAGCAAAGCCAATCTCTGATGGAAGAGGGAAGTAGAACTGAAGGGTGACCATTCTGAAACAGTTTGTACTCTACAAACTTGTTCACTGACTCAGGTTCAAAAATTGTCCGTAGGTGCCCTGTTTTCTTGGGGACTAGGTAAAAGTGCAAGTAATAGCCCTTTCCCCTCTGATCCGGAGGAACGAGTTCTATGGCCCATCTGGACAGCAGAGACTGGATCTCCTCTTGAACCAGACTGAGATTGGCGGGGGTAATGAAAAGGCACTGGGGGATTGTCCGGTGGGGCCTCGGTGAACTCTAGAATGTGACCCTGTTCGACTAATTGTAGCACCCACTGATCTGACGTAATGCTTCTCCACCCATCAAGGTAGAGGGAGAAGCGACCCCCTACTGACTACTCTAGATGCCCCGCTTGGGGAGGTGTCAGGCAAGGAGTCAGGCAGAGGCACTGGAGGAGGGGAGGGAAGGCTTGGGGGGTCTTAGAGCTTTTCTAGGATCGGAGCCTCCTCCTGGCCGAGAGGTAGCCTTCCCCTTGAAGGAACCCATGGGCTGCTGACCTTGGGATTTCTGGCCCTCTGAGCGACAAAAAGGTCGATGCTTAGCAGCAGCCGGTTCCTATCTATACAGTCTGTAGACAGACTGGACCGCTTTCACAGAATCCTGCAGCCCCAGGATGATCTTCTCGGTGGGTTCCCCGAAAAGCACCGGGCCTTGGAAGGGAGCATCTGAAATTCCCTCCTGGGGTCTTGACAGAAGCTGGATACTCAAAGCCACGAGTAGTGGCGCAGATACCCATAGCAGCAGCCCGAGCCGAAGTGTCAGTGGTATCGTAAGCGCATCGCAAAATGTGCTTGCCCACATCAGCCCCCGACTGGAGGATACCCAGCAACTCTGAAGTCTGGGGGTACTATGGCAGTTTTATGGCTTTCTTCCACAGGGTGTTCTGGTACTTCACAATGTGAGCCAAGAAGTCAAATGAGCGAATGCTGCACGTAGCCGAGGAAATACAGGTTACTCACCTGTAACAGGAGTTCTAGGAATGGTATATGTTGTTCATCCACACTCATTGGCAGTATCCTTGCCGCTTTAAATCTTGCCGGAAGGTCTTCAAGCTTGCTCCTCCCACCCACCCGGGTGGTATAACTCTCGGCTCCGCCCCATGACGCCAGATCTGGCCCGCTGAAGCTCAGGCGCAGCGTCAAGCCGGAGGAATCGATGTAGGGATGAACAATATATACCATTCCTAGAACTCCTGTTACAGGTGAGTAACCTGTATTCTAGGGACATGGATATGTTGTTCATCCACACTCATTGGCAGACTCCTAGCAGTTCTCCGGGAGGAGGGAGGCAAGACGCACACCCCCATATACTTACTTGGGAAAGAGAGACTGAGAACCGAGGCCTCCAAACCAGCATCCGGCGTGACTCAAGGTCGATGTGGTAGTGGGTAATGAAGGTGTTTGCTGACTTCCAGGTAGCAGCCCTGCAGATTTCCTGGATAGGGGCGTCCTGGAAGCAGCCACCGTTGCAGCAGTATGGCGGGTAGAATGAGCTCTTATCCTCTGGGAGGCTCCATGCCCGCTAACTTATAGTAGATCTATGCAGGAGGTTACCCACCTGCTTATCGTCCGCTTGGCTGCAGGTCTGCCAGATCTGGCTTCAGCGTAGGTGACAAACAGCTGGCGAACCTCTCCCGAATTTCAGCCGTGCGCTCCTTATAATAAGCGGGCGCCTTCTAGGATCCAGAGTATGGAGCCTGATTCGCCTCCGAGGTGTGATTGGGGTAGAACACCGGCAGAGTCAACACCTGGTTAAGGTGAAACTCCGACACCACCTTCGGAAGGAATTTCGGTGGGGCGAGGGACAACCTTGTCCCTGTGGAAGACCAGGTAAGGAGACTCGATGGAAAGCGCCTGGAGCTCTCCCATCCTTCTGGCTGACGGATAGCCACCAAGAAGGCGGCTTCCCTGCCACAGGTGAGAGAGAGCACACCTGTGCATAGGTCTGAATGGCTTGCCCATGAGCTTGCTAGTACCAGCAGTAGATCCCACGGAGGTGGGGGTTCCCGACTGGAGGAAATGTGATCAAGGCCTTTGAAAAGCGCCAGACCACCTTCTCCTGGCCACCGACTGCTTCCCGGCCCGCCCGGTAAGCAGAGATGGCTGCAGGGTGCACCCTTAGGTCGCCGACCTAAGCCCTTGACTCAGAAAGGGACCATAAATAGTCCAAGATGCTTGCCAAGGAACAGGAGGAAGGGTCCAAGTCCTTGTTCTGACACCAAATGGAAAACCTTTCCATTTGAAGGCATAGCATTTTCTGGTCGACTTTCACGGGACGCCTCAACTACATTGAGAGGACCTCGCCGGAAAGACCCAAAGCCTGGAACTCTAGCCGCCAGGAACCAGGCCGTCAGGTGCAGGGATTGAAGGTCCGGATGGAACACCTTCCTGATTGACTGAGAGCAGGTCCGGCAAGCTGGAAGCTGCCGCGAGTCCTGGAGCTGAGACTGAGGAGATCTGTACCAGAACTGGCCAGGCCAGTCTGGGGCTATCAGAATCACCTGCGCCTGTCCCTCCTCGCCTTGTAGCACCTTGTGGATCAAGGGAAATGGGGAAAGGCGAAAGAGGCCCGGGTCCATTGCCTCGAGAAGGCATCCCCTGCAGCGAGCCCTGTGAGGGGGCGGGCATGGAACAGACTCAGCCGCTGCCTCCGTGGAGGCAAACAGGTCCACCTGAGGTGTGCCCCAAAGGGAGAACAGATGCTGTACTACCTCGCAGGAGAGACCACATGGGATGCAGCCCCTATCCGCCCAGGCATCGGGCCAGGGTGTTGGAGGCCCTGCCACGTGAATGGCTAGGAGATCCGCCTCCAGGCCGCGCGAGAAGTGACCAAATGCGGAGAGCTCTTGCATAGAAGCATGGAGCGCCCCGCCTGGCGGTTTAGATAGTACATGGTCGGGTAATTGTCCGCCTGACTCGGACCACTGACCCGGAGGAACGGAGCAAAGGCGGTGAGAGCTAGGCGGACCGCCGGAGCTCCAGCAGGTTGATGTGGCATCGACTCCTGCTGGGACCAGAGGCCATGAGCCCGTGTTCCCCAGATGGGCACCCCAACCCATCAGAGAGGCATCGGTCGACTAGAGAGACCGCTGCTCAAGCGGACTTTAACGGGATGCCCTCCTGCAATTGATCTGGAACGGTCCACCACTGAGAGCATTCCACATCCCCTGTGTCACCGACACAAGCTGGTCCAAGGATCGCAGCGCCAGACCACTGGCTGGCCAGTCCTCACTGAAGGACGATGTTCCAGCGGGCCCAACGGACCACGCTGGTACAGGCCGCCATGAGACCCAGGAGGCACAGGAAGTCCCGGCAGGCTTAATTGCCCAACCAGAAATGATCGGGCAAAGGAGGAAAGAACCTCGGCCCCATCCGCGAGCCGCGCTTGAGCTCAAGAGAGTCGAGCTGGGCCTGATGAATAAAATCACCTGCTTGCGCTCGAGTCTGGCTCGGCCTCACAGAGGCCCAGTTGAGAGCAGACCTGAGGGCCAGATCTCTGACCACTCCGCCTCCTTCCTGGAGGGAGCTGCTATCAGCCAGTCGCCCAGGTAAGGGTACACCCGACCCTCGCGTCAGAGGGAATGCTGGCTACCACTGCCATGCATTTGCAGACCCTGGGAGCTGGAGATGTCGAGGGCGCATGGTTTGAATCAAGAGAGATCCTTCCGCCTTCGGAAGCGAAGGAATCTCTGGTGAGACGGACGGATAGGGACGGAAAAACGCGCCCTGCAAGTCCAGAGAGCAGAACCACTGCGCTCCAAGGATGGTATTATCTGAGCCAGAGGACCATCCTGAAGGTTCGAGACCTTAGGAACTTGTTTAGGGTCGTAGGTTTGGAATGTGCCAGCCCCCGTCTGCTTTCGGAACCAGGAAGTACCTGGACACAAACCCTGGGTCTGAAGGAGGGTCCACCACCTCTCTTACCACCTCCTTCTGGAGGAGGAGAGTGATGTCGGCTCCGACGCCGCCAGTGAGGCTGGGATCCAGCCCCCGAGGGGCGACGCTCTGAAGGGTGGTGCTTCTCAATTTCAGAGGCAGGCCCTTCCCACCACCTCCAAGACCCACCTGTCCGTGGTAACAGCGGACCAGGCGGAACGGAAGTGCTGGAGCCGCCCCACGGGGACCCAGGGGTAAGGTGACGGGATGGGGCGACACCTCAGCCTGTCCACTGGGCAGGCTTGAGGAGGAACCGCCGAGGACCTCCTGGGCCCTTCTCCTGCCTCCTGTTAGAGGAAGCCGCGGCTTGGGTTTGGGATGCCAAGGCCGAGCCTGCTGGCCCTGACGTTGCTGGGCTGGGCGCGCTCGGGGCACACAGAAGGCCCAAAGGGCTTAGGCCGGCCTGGCGGCCTTGGTCCTTCTGAGCGGAAGAGACCGAGTCCAAGGTGGCATTGGACTTCGATCCTCTGCAGGTGACCTTCCACCCCAGGGTCAAGAGGTCAGTCCCCAAAGGGGACATCCGCCAACTTGTGCTGGGTATCCGGGCAAAGGTGGATATCCTCAGCCAAGCCGGCCGACGACAGCCACTGGGCCGCCACCGATCTGGCACATGAGTCCCCTACATCCAAAAGCAGTCTGGAGCTGCTGTTTGGCCACTGCCCTGCCCTGGTCCCCGCACCTGCTTAACCGTAGTCTGCAGATCGGCGGAAGATGAGGATGACTCATCCAGGGAGCCCAACAGGGCATGAGAAAATGTGCCATGAGGACGGGCCGAACTGGCCTGACGAAGGCCGAGAGAGGACGAGCGAGACTTTCTTCGCCCGATATAGTCCAATTTCTGGACTCTTGTCAGGAGGTTTGTCCACATCCTTGGCGTTGTGCGGGCGCGAAAACGCTGTCGGTAACCAACCCTCAGCAGAGGGGTGTTCAAAACCGGACAAGGAACCGTGGATCGTGATACTTCGGCCATCCTGGCCGGGCGCAGGGCAGGAAGCAGGGCGCTGCCAAAGTTCCAGTGCTGGACCCATCATGGCCTCGGCCACCGGAAAGGCCTCCGCCGGAGAATCCTCGGTCCAGAATCTCCGTGAGGGGATACCTTGGCCTGCTTTGGAACGGTTCAGCCCATCCGGTAGACTCGAGATGAGCCGGGAGTCCTAGGAAGGACGACGGGCTATCGCCCATTGGCTGACCTCCTGAAGACTCCAAGTCCAGTCGCTTGAGAAGAAGGAGGAATCGCCTTCGACTCGGAAGAGTCCTCGAAGAGCTGCCTCTGGCCTGAGCCACCCTTCACCTGCCGAGGTCGGTCGGGAGTGAGGTAACTGACAGCCGATGGGGTAAACCTCAGCCGACCGAGAATCCTTGGTCGGAGCCCCACCTGGTGGCTGTGAGGCGGAGGTTCCACCGCAATCGGTGGAGCAGCTGGTTTTGCCGAACAACCGCCTGGGTATAGCCTCGGCAAGTCGAGGTTGTGTCGGCTGCCCGTGACAGTCACTTAATGGCCGGGAAGGCGCTGAGTCGGCTTATTCCCGCCAGGAGGAGCTGTTGCAACATAAGGTCTCGATCGCCGACGTATTTACGCTGCTTCCCTCATCCGAGGAGGAGGACGAAGACGAGCGGGCGACGCCGCCATCGCGGTGTCGAGACCGAGACCGCCCATGACGGTGGGAACGGCTGGACCCAAGGAAGAGGTCCGAGACCGAGACCGAGAGTCCCGGAATTTGCGTCGGTAGGGAGGTGTCGGGCGGAACCGACATCCCTTCGCTCGAAGGTCCATCCGAGGGCTCCGGAACCGGAGGCACAGGCGAGCCCACGGGATCTTCAACCCTCCGGGGAACCGGGAGGGAATTCGCTGCTAAAGCGCGACAGCCTCGTCTAATGGGTCGAGAAAAATCTCGATCATCAGTGGAGTCTCGCCAACTGACCGGACGGGGAGACCAGGAGGCCAGTGGCCGGCCGAGCGGTCGACTGGCCACGGTCGACGGCCCGGGAGGGGACCTTCCCCTGCCCCAAGAGCGCCGACGAGGACTACCTGTCCTTTTTGACCGAAAAGGTCCAGCAGACGCAGGCCTTCTCCTTTAGTGGAGAGGGACAGACAAAGCTCCTTAAAGGAAGCCGTAGGAAGAACCCAGAGAGAGCGGGATAAATGTCGATGCCGAGGAAGATACGCCCGCGCCGCCTTCTCTTCGAGGGGCTTACTCATCCGCGAGCTGATCCGCCGAGCTTCGGCCGACACCGCCAACCGGCCTTGGACTTCACCGAGGGAAACGCTCGGACGGCCCAGTTGCAATCGGCAGCACGGGTTCGAGGACGAGGCCGGAGAAAGATGAGCACAGGTCGCAAGCCCGCGGGTCGTGCTCAAGGCCTACAGTAGACACGCGTGGAGTGTGATCCGCCCCGAGACATCTTTCACCGCATGACATCTCCGAACCGAGTCGATGATCCATCGCAGCCGCGAGGGATCAAGACTGAAAGTCTTTTGCAAAAATATTATTTTTAAATCCGCAAACGGAGAAATAGGAACTAGTCACAAACGCAGAGCGTTAAGGAGGGAACCTGAGCTTCCAGCTGTAAGGAAGATCTGACGTCATGGGGCGGAGCCGAGAGTTATACCACCCGGGTGGGTTGGAGGAGCAAGCTTGAAGACCTTCCGGCAAGATTTAAAGCGGCAAGGATACTGCCAATGAGTGTGGATGAACAACATATCCATGTCCCTAGAATAAACTTTGCAGCCCAGCTGATCCAGCCACTTGGACTCCTTGTCCAGAGGCTGAGAACCAAAGTGTCGGGCTGCTTGAACCTCCCATGGGCAGCAGTCAAAACCAAGAAATCATCCCTGGGATGCTCTACTAAGAAAGGCTCATTCTTAGGAGCTCTACAGAGCCTGTCGGATTTTTTTAGGGATGGCAGAGGCCAAAGAGTGGTGCTTCCAACCCAACATGCTAATGTCTTCGTAGGAAGGAACCAGAGGGGGCCGGACAACAGGATCCTGCAATTCCAAGTGCTCAGCCAGGCAGCGCCTTTTGGGGTCCAGGTCCTCAGTGTCCCAGCCATCCAGTGCCCTGATGTGTCTCATGATGTCCATAAAACTCGAATTGTCAGGAGGGGACCTAGGCGTGTCTTGAGGATGGACTAGAGCAGGGGAAAAACCATCATCTGAAGACTTCCACTGTAGCTCCCAGAAAACAAGGACCTGGAAGAGGATCTGTGCCACCGACGGTGACTGTGTTGGCGTCTAAAGGTGGATCTAGAGGAGGAATGTCTCTTCCTTCCCCTGGGTGACTGGGGTTCCTCGGGATCTGGCAGAAGCGACAGCTTCTTAGGTAGAGGAGGGGTAGGAGTCAGTGGCTATGGCCCCATGGGGGAAGAGTCCCGGGCTCAGCAGGCAACAGGTCCTTCTTTATGGTGTTCCACCATGAGTCGACGAGGGCCCCCACCTCTGACGAGGGGATCGGGGGGGGGTGGTGTCTCTGGAGCCTGAGGGGCATGTCCCAACTGGTCCGGCACCAGGTTAGAGGGTGGTGCAGAGTCTGACGACCCGGAAGGGTCTGGCGTCAGGATAGCCAGTGTTGGAGTGACCAGTGTCGGACTGGCGGGCATCGGGATGATTGGCGTCTGGCTGCCAGGCCCGCAGGCAGCTGTTCCTTGGATTACTGCATCGTGAGGGTTGAAGGACAAGTCGGCGAAGACCGAGAATCGGGCTACTCGACGTCTGCTGTACCCAGACCAGGGTACTGGCCAGCGTCAGCTGAGATGGCGACAGCCTGGGGAGTGGATGTCTGACCGACGGTCACACTCCTGGCACCGGGGAGTGCCATCGGATCCTGATGTCTGGTCCGACTGAGCTGACGCCGCAGCCGGGCAAGCGGCGGGCAGAGGCCCTCCACCCAAAGTAGAAACACCGGCTGAACCTCCTGGCTTAGGCCCAGTAGGGTGGACGTAGGTCCTAAGGCACAGGGTAGTAAGGGCCGAGGAAGACTCTTTCCCCATGACCCCCCCACCAAATGTCAGCACAAGGGCGGGGAGCCTAACCAACAGCAACACAGATGAAGTGAGAGTGGGGGGGGGGGAGAGTTCGACCTCCCATTGGAGGAGGAGCTCGAAGTGGTCCTGCTGCATGGTGCGGGGACTGAGGATGGGAGCTCGACCAGGACTTCTCCTCGCCCTTATCCCGGTGAGAGTGTGTCCCATGGGACTTCTCCCTGTGGTTACTCGAGGAGGATGATGTTCCTGCAGCTTTTAAAGAGCTAGCTGACAAAGATTCCATGGTGGGCAATTGTTGTTCGAGCAAAAAGCTCTTGAGAGCCTTTAGGCAGCGAATCCTAGTCCTGCAGTTAAAGCTCCGGCAGTGCTGTTAGGTCTCGGTGTCGTGGTTGGGCCCCAGGCAAAACAGGCAGGGCAAATGGCCATCCGAGTGAGGGATCTGCTTGACACAGGCACACTTGTTCGTCCACCGGTCTGGAGATGAATTCCTGCAGAAATAAAACAAACTGTAAAACAAGTAAAATAAAATGGGTAAATGCAAAAATGGTGGTTGACTGTGAGCAGAAGACATCCATGCAGCCGATGTGCGCGGATCGACGGTGGGAAAAGAACCGGGGTAGGGCTGGGGGGCCGCCACTTTTATACCACTGGCCAATGTCAGGGGGCAGTCCCCCGGCTGTATACTGCTAGCAACACATTTTACATGGGATCCTAATGCCTGGCGGCTAGGTCCTACCAGTGTTGCCTGCTGCAGGAGCTCTCCTCGAAGTAAGATCCTCATGTATTTTCTGTGAGGGTTCTGGATCTTGACATGGAGGTACACATCCTTCATATCCAGGGAGCATATCCAATCCCCTTTTTGCAATAACGGAAATAGGCCCTGCAAAGTGACCATTCTGAACAACTTCTATTCTATGCAGAAATTTAGATCACTTAGATTCACAATAAGCCCCAGGTCTCCTGTCCACTTTGGGACAAGAAGTACGGGGAGTAGAAACTTGTGTTCCTCTGTTCTAGAGGGACAGGTTCTGTGGCCCGTGTTTCCAGCAAAGCCTTAACTTCCTCCCGCAACAGGGGCAGGTGTCCTGGAGGGTACGTTGACACCACTGGGCGATGATCTGAAGGGTTGTCCAGACGTCCCAGAGCATGACCCTTTTCTATGATCTCCAGAACACATGGATCTGTTGTCACTTCTAACCACTGGGCTAAATGGAGGAAGAGTCAACCCCCAACCCCAAACCACCCCTGGAGGTAAAGGTGGTGGTGGTGGTGGGGGGGGGGGAGGACAGAGAGTCAGGCCGAGCTGATGGAGGTGGCTCTACCTGCTCCACCACCTCTAAGTGCTTTTGCATGGGCACCTGGAGTAGACTGGCAAGGCCCATGCTCCAGCTGTCTGGGGGGCTGGGCACTGATCCCTAACACCAACTGGGTGAAAGGCACCTACTTCTACCCCTGTATTGGGTATGGTAGAGGAATTGCACAGATTTCAAAGTTCTGCCTGAGGCTCGGAGATCTTTGAGAATCTCCTGTATTTCATGACCAAACAACTTTTGTCCTCTGAATGGGGTATTAAAGATTGTCTGTTGCACATCTAAGCCAAGAATATCTCCTGAGACAGATGCCAGAGTCTGCAGACCTGGCAGAAGCATCAGAAACATTATAGGCTGTGCGGGGCAAATGTTTGCCCACATCAGCCCCAGCTGTTACAGCTTTCAGTAGCTCCTGTTTTGAAGTGCCCTCGGGCAAGGCCTGTGCAGCAGCCTTAGTCTTCCTCCAGAGGGTATTCTGATACTTCATGTGGGCCTGGTAGTTAGCAATACAAAGCCCCGAAGATGCAGAGGCATACGTCCTCTTACACATGACATTCAGCCTCCTAGATTCCTTATCAAGTTCAGGTGTTTTGGTGCCCTAGACCTGTCATGGGAAGCATTATGAGTTAGTCTCAGGTTGTGTGGCATAAAAAGGCTTCCTAGAAGGAGCAGAATATATTTTATCTGCCTTTCTGGGGACAGCTGTTATACTGTTAGGTCTGTACCAAGCTGCATAGGTGGCATCCTCTAGTACTGGGAGCAGAGGAGGCACCGATATGGCAGGAGACTCTGGCAGCTCTAGAAACTCCAGCAGGTTCTTTTTAGTGGTATCTTGCACTTCTAGAGGAAAGCCCACAGCAACTACCATCTGGTTCATCATGGTGGAAAATGTAGGGTCTTCTGGAGGGGACCTTGGTGTGTTCACCAGAGTCCTAACTGCAGGTGAAGACTGTAGAGCTGGTACTATGTTTGTACTGGTTCTCAGCAAAGTCTTCTGCATTGTCCTCCTAAACCTGCATCATTAGATCACAATTATACTCATTCGTCTTTGACTGGGTCGACGGGAATGAAAGACCTCACTGGCGACGTTGGCGGTGGCATAGGAGGACTCTGTGGCAAGGGAACACCTTGCATGGTCGAGGAGTTTTGTTTGAGGACTCCGTTGGCGGGCTCCCAGGAACATTGAGACCTGGCAGCAAGTACTTTGTCGTGTCCAAAAAGGAGAGAAGAACTGCCCGAGCGTCGGCACTGCTTTGGTTAGTGGGCATGACTGGAGTAGTCGACACAGGAAGCTGGATCCTCGATGTATCAGCCGTAGTAGGTGCATAATGCCAAGTTCTGACCTTGGTGTCAGATCGACAGTCAGTATTGCCGCTGGAGCAGATGATGCTGAAGCAGTAGCTGTAACTGTAAAGCACAGGGGTGACCTGGAGCGAGCTGGGGATGTCTTCTCCGTGTCCTGGTACTTGCGATTCCCTGAAGTTTTCTCCTGGGATTCAGATGACCGCAATCCAGTCAAAGACGGAGACACAAACTTTTTTTGGAGCTGCTTCTCATAGGTATCATAGGTCTATACTGAGCTAAAAGGACTTTCATCCATAGTGCTTGCCTAATAACCAATCCTAGTGAAACAATTCATCCAAGCGATGTTTGAACACATCCATAGAAGGACTGTTACTGAGCCTGGTAGCCCATTCCAAGTAGTGATCCCTCTCTGATTAAACCACATCTTTCTCCTCCATGTTCTGCAGTGTTCCCCTGAGAGCTGGAACGAAAGATTCCTTGTATTGTAATTTTTACACATGAATGTTAACCCCAGCTTCTCCCTCAGCTCATAATCCGTTAAGGATTTATACAGTAAACACATATCGCCCCTTATTCTCCTATACTCCAGTGTGAACATGTTTAAGTCGCTGAGCCTGGTGGAATAATCTTTTGTCTGCATTCCTTTTATAAATCTAGTGGCCTTTTTTTTTGCACGCTTTCTAATTTGGTTATGTCCGTCTTTTGATATGGGGCCCAAACTTGAGCGCCATACTCAAATAGAGGTCTCACCAGTGAGCTGTACAGTGTAACCATGATCGATTTCTCCCTGCTAGCAATGTGCCTTAGAATACAATTTAGTACCCCATTTGCCTTTTTGCTGATTTTATTGCAATGGGGTCCAAATTTAAGGTCATTAGAAATAGTGATTCCTAGGTCCCTTTTCTCAGTTGTAGTTTTTAGGCTAATATTACCTAGGTGATAGTTAGCTTTTAGGTTTTTGTGTCCAAGGTGCATAATGGTGCTTTTCTCAGGATTTAAATACAATTAATAAGTGCTGCACCAAGTGCTTATGTGATCCAATGCTTTTTGTAGTAATACATAATCATCTTTTTCTGTTAATTCAACACACAAATGACAGTCATCGGCAAATGTGGCCAGCCAGACCTTCTCATGCCTAAATTGCAGTGTGGAGACATATGTATTAAATAAACATGGCCCCAATACCGACCCCTGTGGTAAGCCACTGGGCACCTCCGTCCAATTTGACAGGTCCCCTCTTATGCTAACTCTTATCGTTGCATAAGCCATGATGTTACCCAAGTCACAATACTGTTTGGAATTCCTATTGTCTGTAGTCTAGCTATCAGTTGTTTGTGTGGCAGCTTATCAAACGCCTTTGTAAAGTCTAGGAAGACCACGTCAACTGATCTGCCCTCATCCAAGTGCTTGCTTGTTTTATTATAAAACTCAAGCATGTTGGTTTGACATGATCTCCCTTTTCTGAACTCATGTTGTGTGTCATCTTCCAACCCATTTTCTTTGAGAAAAGTGGAGATGTAGTTCTTTATTATGCCCTCTAAAATCTTACACACTACTTTAGTTAGGCTTACTGGCCTGTAATTAGATGGGCATTTCCTGTCCCAGTTTTTAAATAATGGGATGACAATCGCTTCTCTTCAAGCTGAGACCACTTCTCCCTTATTTAAAGATTGCTGGTATAAGTAGCTGACTAGTGGTGCTAACTTGTTTGCCACCTCCTTTAAAAATCTGGGATGTAGGTTATCAGGACCTGCCGATTTGTTTATATTTAGTTGAAATAACCTGTTCCTGACTTTGTTGATTTCAGTATTTATAGGACTTGGGAGGACCTGGCTCAGTGTGCCCGTTAGTTGTGAGCTGTCATTCTTATTAAAAGCTGATGCAAAATAAGTATTTTGAGTATCTGCCATTTCTTTATTAGTAATAGCCATTTGTCCATTCTGCATTCTCTTAAGTCTTCTGGAGTAAAAATTTCTCCAAAGCAACCTTTCTGCGTCACCTGGTTGGAGAATTAACCCCCCCGGCAGATTTTACAGGCTTTCATGTTGTGGTCTAGGACTAAGCAGCAGACACAAACTTCATGGGAGTTGCTAGTAGTATTTTTTCTCCATATTCTCAATACCAGAAAAGTTTAGAAGGTTCCTTTGATGACATGTAGGTCATCGAAAATCACTAAAAACGTGATTACTTTCAGTAAATGAATATAAATAAATTGTAGCGACATTTCCTACAGCAATCAGATGAGTCTGATCAACAGAAAAAGAACTGAGGAGGGGCTACCCACGTCTATGTATACACTGACGTGTGATATCATCATGGGTGGCCCCTGGCAGACTGCTTGCAAAGGTTTCTGTGTGGTCCTAGTACATGGTGGCTGTAAGTTACAAAGGTGTGGCCTGATGAAAGAGACATCCTCAAAGAAGATACTGGGTTATAAGGGATAAATAGCTTGAAGGGTCAAAGTGTATATGGAGTGACTATGTATACCCAATTCCAATTCAGAGACTCAAGTCGGGAGAATAGTGAGACTGTCAGATTAATCAGCTTAGGCCGTATACACATCGATGATGTCAGGGAAGCTTTCATGTCATGTCTGTGTAGGGAAAAGGGATACGAGTATAAGTAGGGAGGTGAATGTTTGGTGACCAGTTCAATTTCAGACATCGCCCTGTGAGAAAAGCTGACATAATAGAGGGTGGCCCTATCTTAAATTAGATTTTGTTGTGCACTAAGGCTCTAATCAGGTGCAGCACAACAGATATGCCCCAGCTCCAAGATAGAAAAAGTACATTTTATTAGCAGATTTATAAATAAAAACTACAGCCTAAAGTTTGAACTGGAGATACTTACAGGGTCCACACCACAGGTCAACTAAAAAAAAAAAAGTCAAGTAATGTGTTCTATCAAAGTGGTGCTCCACCTCCATCAACCATATAATAATAAAATAATTAAAATGATGTTGCCTGATTATGTCCTTCATCATCATAACTTATTTCAGTGACAGATATGCACGCAGTACTGCTGAGCAGTTAGTGAGAAAAAACAGTTTAACGGATATATGATGTTTTTTTTATTCATCCATCTAATAGCATGCATACAACTATGGTGGAAGGGTGGTGGGTCAGGGTGTGTGTTTTTGGACTGTACACTGATAAGCACTTGCAAGCTTGTTTATCTGGGGCTGCATTTGATTGGGGTGGTGTGAAGAAGTGACGCAAATGGAGTGTTGAGGTCTCATGTCGAATCTCTGTGGAGGAGCCTCTAATGTCTAGACTCTGAATCAGAAGGACAAGTAGAACATTTCTTGAGCAAGTAAATTTTAGACCATCACTTGTCCTGGGACAAATGATTACAAATTTTCATTTGCACACCCCTGGTGAAGTCAGTTACCAGTGGCACCCAAGTGCTAGCTAGTAGAGCTGCTAACAGTTACCCTGCCCCTGCAACAGTGATGGATACATGGGGATTTACCTCATCAGGGAAGCCAAGCATCCACTGACCTTACACAACCAAACTGTTGAAGAACAGAGCAGAACAGTCTGCACCACTGATAGGTCCATTATCAAATGGAATTAGAAACAGTTCAAACATTTTTCTCAATATGCCATTGAACAGAGGACAAGATTAATTATTTATTCTGTATGGAAGACCCATGCATAATAAACAGAGTGGCTCTTTTTGTCAAAGGAAGAGCAAATCTACAAATACCTTAATAAAAAGAACTGTTACTTGCCGTAACAGTAGATCTTCAAGAGATTCTCCTTCCTTCAGCCACAACTTTGGAATTGTAATCAGTCTGTATCAGGACCACTCAGAAACCTTTGCTAGCCGAGGGCCACCCATGCTGATGTGCAATGACAGTGCTTACATAATGTGGCCGGCCCCACTGCTCCTCAGTTACCCACCAGAAACAAGCTCAGAGGGTCTCTTACCATGAGGAACCAGTAGACCAAAACGGTACCAGGCACATAAGGAGATGCATGGGACCGGAAAATAGTATACATACACAAGACACTTATGGACACCTCCAAACAAGGCAGTGGAAAGATCTGCCAGCAGATACTCGAGAAAAAGGGAAGGAGGGTGGAAGTTCTGTGACCCAATGCAGGGGATTCTTTTGAAGATCTACTGTGACAGTAAAAAACAGTTACGTAAGAATGTACCGTAACAATAGATCTTCGAGGGGATCTCAGTCATCAGGTCACTCCAAAGGAACTTCAACATCATTGAAGCAGGATCCTATGGAAGATTTTCAGGAGTACAACTAGGGACGTATACGCAGTCACCAACTTTATAAAGGCGTGAGCAGCCCTGCTCCCTCTTCAGTTCTTTCCCCTGGAGACAAAGGGAGCATAGCTGTACTCATGGGGGACCGAGAGGAGAGAGAGAGAGAGGTGCCCAAAACTATATGAAAGGCTGGATACACCAGACAGCCAGTTCCTAGACAAGAGCCCCAAGAAGGGGGATGGTGGAAGGGAAAGCAGACCTGATGACCAAGATCCACTCGAAGATCTACCGTTACGTTAAGTTCTTACGTAACTATTCTATTTTCTTTGGGGGCATCTCAGTCATTAGGTCACACCATAGGAACGAGTCCCAAGCAGTTACAGGTGCAAACATACGGTCTGGGAGAAGGGCTCTTCATAAACGTAAGACAGGAGGCCCTGTCCAGACTGTAGTGTTTGGTGAAAGTACAGACGGTACTCCAGGTGGCAGCCACACAGATGCCTGCGGCTGAGATCCCTCGCAAACAAGCCACAGAGGTAGCCATGCCTCTGGTGGAATGAACTTTAACCGTTCCAGGCAATTCTTTGCTGTACTTGCTGTAGGAAAACACAATGCAATTTGCCAACCATTTGGATAAACATCGCTTAGGAACTGAAGCGCCCTCTACCAGTGGCAAAAGGAAAAAAACTGCTTCGACTTTCTGCATTCCTTAGTGCGAACCAGGTAGTACTTCAAAGCTCTGTGTACATCTAACGTATTGAGCATTGCTTCCTCTGGATTGGCATGCTCACAAAAATAAACAGGAAGGTGGCGAGACTGGTTGAGTGTAAACTCGGAAACCACCTTTGAGAGAAACTTAGGATTTGTGTGCAAAGACATCCTGTCTGTGAAAAATCAAATAAGGCTCCTCACACCAGAGGGCGTGAAGCTCTGAAATTATTCGAGCAGAAGTAATGGCAACTAAAAATAACACTTTCCAAGAGTGAAAGCATAGCGTGCAAGTTGTGATTGGCTCAAAGGAGACAGGGTCAAGTTCTCCAAAACAAAATTTAAATCCCAAGCCGGGAAAGAGAACGGATTGGGGGTTTCAGATGCAGGATGCCCCCTAAAAAGGTACGGGAGATATCCAGCTGAGCAATCGTGCGGTTACCCATGGGCTCATGAAAAGCAGAAATAGCCGAAAGGTCACCTTGAGGGGGAATACTGGAGACCCGAGTCAGACAGAGTTCAGGTAGTCCAGGATGTGGTTCACCGGACAGGTGAATGGGTCCAGACTATGCTTGGCAGCCCAGACAGCAAACTGCTTCCACTTCACGGCATATGTGGCACGAGTGGAAGATTTCTGGGAGACCACTAGGATGTTCGCCACTCTGTTAAAGACGACACATCTGGCCATGTCCTCAGGAGCCAAAAATGCAGATGGAGGGACCTGAGGTTGGGATGGACCAGGGTCCCCTGATCCTGGGTCAGCAGGTTCCTGCAGAGGGGAAGAGGAACCAGAGGTTCCTCCGCCAACTGCTGTAGCAGAGGAAACCATATCTGCTGAAGCCAGAATGAAGCTACCAGAATCACACACCAAAGATCTTCTGGGTCCTTGTCGTACAGTCCAGCCGGAACGCAGCACAGACAGTCGCGGGAGGCTCACACCACTCCCAAACAGTCCAAACCAGCAACGGCTAGTAGCACACTGGAATCGTCATACCACTACACAGATGCTCTGAAATGACTCTTCAGGTATCCACAGAGCACTGCCCACAGACTCTGAAAACAGACTGTAGTGGATCCACTTTTGCACCCCAAGCACCTCTCCTCTACGGAATGCTCCAGGAAACGTGCAGGTAAGGACACCATGTTGCGGTAATAGCGCCCTCTCTAAAAACCAAAAAGCTTTTTCCTATCACTGCTTCACTAAAAAAATCCCTAACTAAACTCCCCACCCTACAACTACTTCCCAACTATAATAAAATTTTAATGTTAAAAGAATTAAAAAGAAATAGTGAAGTGAGGACTCCCCTCATTACAGATGGCAGCCCAGTGTGGCTGCCTTTTTTTTTTTTTTTCAGGTGTAGCCAGGACATCCGTCTGATGCAGACAGCTTATCCAATGACCCTGGATGCTAACTTGTTGGCATCATACTGTTCCCTTGACTACTGCCATGCTGCCTCCATGCCCCTGAAAGAAAAGTCTATTGCCTGCCTAAAGACTTTACAGTCTGGCATTGCAGAAAAAAGAGTGTGCACCTGCAATCAGATGCCAAGTTGTCACATGTGCAAGATGAGAAAAAATAGTCAAGAGAGTGTCTGGCTCCGTGGCGCTAGGCGATTGCCTGGCACGCTGGTGACCCGGGTTTGTGCCCAAGCCCGGAGCATCAGAAGCGGAGGCTGGCAGGGAGGGCTCAGAATTGTCCCTTGGATGCTCTCCTCCGGAGGGAGGGGTGAGGGTTGTGGAGGCATCACCCTTTGGTGGCTCCTTGTAGCTGGATTCAGCCTTGCGCTGTGTGGTGTGGGTGACCACACGCTGCATGCGCAGGATATGAGGATGCCGCGGCGTGCCTTCCCAGGGGGTGGGGTAACCAGAACAAGGAAAATGGCCACCCACGCCAGCCCGTGCTGATGGCAGCCCACCTGCCCTGGCCACAAAGCCCCGAGTCGACCCATGCTGCCCACCCAAGATGGGCAAGTGCCAAAACGGCACCTCAATCTCCTCTCAGGTGCCTCCCATGGGCAGGGGGGAACTCAAGGGATACGCTGGGGACAAGAGGGCAGCAGGGGTAGACTGACGGCAGATTGGGGGAGTGACGGAGGGTGAGGACTTGGCAGCCCAAAGGAGAGGGTGGCCAGGTAGGATTCAGCGGGCATAAACAGAGCTTTAAAAATTCAAGAGAGAACTTACCAAGGAAAACACCTTCTTGTCCAATGCATTGAATCCAGCAGAGTCCCGATTGGAAGGTCAATCACATCTCAGGTATTATAGTCCAGTCCACGTCTGGAGGACCTGAAGCCCCAAAGTGGGGTGAGGTATAGTCCCAGCAGGGTCACAATATCCTACTAGGAGATCCTTGGGGTCATGTGGGTTGGAGTAAGGATGCCTCCATAGTGCCCAGTATGTCTCCTCCATTGTCCAGTGCCTTGGGAAAGGCCTTGAAGCCCAGGCAACACCCTTGCCATAGGTGAGGATTGAGTGAAGACTTCTGCTGCTGCTGGAACTCCTACAACAGAGGAGGTGGCAGAGCAGTGGCTTCAAGGGGAATCCCCAGACTGGACAGAGCCAGTCTACGACTAAGTAAGCCCCACTGAGAGGCCTGATCCAAGCTTGCTGGTGACGCCAGTGCCAGAACTAGGGGAGAAAACAGCACTGAAGCCATCACGGCTATCTAAACCAGCACCCCTAGAGGCACCGGGCGCTCCAGCAGCCTCGGCACCAATAATGGCACTGACTCTGGCACCGTGCTTGATGCCAACATCAGATTTGACACAACATCAGCACTGATCCCAGTACCTACACCTGAATGGTCTCAGCGCTAGAGTATGCACCAGTCTTGGTGTTGCCCTCTGTGCCATCACTGCAAATGGTAACAGTCTGGGTGACAATGACAGCTGGCATCGTCTCCAAAATGGACAAGACCAGAGGCCCTGACCCCGTCTCCAGGATGGTCTGCTGTGGAGGATGATCGGACCTTGGTAGGTTCTCCAACAGCTGCCCAGAAGGAGCCAATGCTTAGAGACCTCCTGGTCCAACGCCTGCTGCCAAAGGTTGGTGACCTCCCAGCCCAGTTGTAGGCAATGAAACTGGAGAACGCCACAGTGGAAAGAAAACCACGTGTCAAAGGAGGTCTTTGCCGTGTCCTGGTCTCAGGCAGGTGAAGCAGACTGAATGCCTATCATTGTGGCTAACTATATTGCCATATGCGCACAAAAAGAAAAAGGGTAGACTTGTGCTGCTTTTTTGACAACCGAGGAAACCAGATTCAACCCCGCTGTGTGCACCTGACGGCAGGGAAGAACATAACTGAGGTAGGCAAGAAAGCCAGAAATGATTGCTGGAAGGCGTGCATCCCCAGGCGAAGCCATACTGGCCCCGTAGGCCACTAGCCATTATTGACCCCCTGACCAAAAGATTTACTCATAAAGGGTCTTGGTGCCTCTGTCTTAGACCCAAGAGTGTGACTCCATGCAGAAGATTACCATCGGTATCACTGGGTGCTGATGAATTGTATTACTTATAACACCTGCCCGTACCCTGCTTTCACCTAAAGTACCTGGGTGATGGAGTCCGGCTAGCTGCAAGGACAGTTAGTTACAAGGCTG
Source organism: Neoceratodus forsteri (assembly GCA_016271365.2). NCBI lineage: Eukaryota > Metazoa > Chordata > Ceratodontiformes > Ceratodontidae > Neoceratodus > Neoceratodus forsteri. Next base: position 1,071,781,230 of record CM057454.1, on the reverse strand, counting down.
GCAAATATTAATTGGGGTTAAAAAAAAATATATATAACAATAAAAACAGTGCTGTAGAAAATACCACGAGGCAGAATTCTCTTTCAAAATTAGAGCCAGTTTATTTAGCAGACTATAAATAACTGTTTATTACTCATTTCATCAATGTCTCTCTCAACGACAAGGTAAATAAATGGCTATGAACATGGCTGCGCAGCCTAACAAGTGAAACATCTGCAAAACAGAATATCGGTTTCTTTCCCTGCCAAATCATCTAGAACTTTCTGTACCACACATTTTTCACTCCCACCCCCGAGACGAACAGTAAATGTCTTGGACACATTTCAGTCTGTTGTTTGCCACAGTTCTGAGTACCTCAACCCCAAAAGGCAAAATTCCTGAGGATGATGTAGTTCCTTGCTGTGATGCTGCTGCCCTGGCCAGGGACGAATAAGGCGTTGTCTTCCTGAGGTCCTGCTGCACTCTCAGCCCTCTTCGGTCCTGGTTGAAAGGTGAAACCTCCTTATACTATAAACTATAAAATAATAAACTCTCTGCAGGTGTCTGGATTTAACTGAAAAAAATTACTGCAACTTCCTCTCATTCCTCCTTTGGTCTATTTGGCAAGGTCCAACACTCTGTAAATACTTACACTAACTTTTTTTCCTAACTAAAAACTTGTTTCTAACTAGGCAGTGGTAGCCCCCCAAGTGTCTACCTTGTCACTTTAAACTCTTCCTAGGTTTTCTTCTTTTTTTCTCTTCAGAGGAGTTGCCTGTGGCAGAGCCCTCCCACAGCACTCCTGGCAGCTTCTTGAGAAGGGGGGAAAAAAACCCTCTCTAGTTACTCCTCTCAGCCTTTTATCCCTCCCTACTTGGCACCCGATTGGTGCTTTTAGCTGCCAAGTCCTCTGGCAGCCAATCAGGCGAGAGCTCAAGCTCCCCTAGAGGCGGGAGTGTCTCGAGCTGCTCCTCCCAACTGCTGTCTTTGCTCCACTTTGATGCCCTTTATTACCCCCTTTCTGACGTGGCACTGTACAAACATGATGTGGGTAGATAGGACTGGTGATTCCCCAGCTACCCTACTTTACACTTTTTAAAACTGAATTGTGGTTTTCCTGTCAGAAGCTACCGAATTGCAGACCCCCCCTTTACTCTTCATCAAAAGCTGGCTGATCCTGCCTCCTATGCTGACGTCAGGATGTCCTAGCAATGTCCTTGTCAGCCAGTATGCTCCCATAAACATGCCCTGTCTGATGCTACCTGGAGGACTGCCTGCTTCTGTTCCCAGGTAGCCACCTATTTTTATATATATGTATATTTAATTTATTGGTTTATTTAGCCCCTCTGGGCTCTGCTGCTGTGCTTGAAATGTGGGCTCTTACAGCCTGAATGTGCCTCCACTGCTGTCTGGTTCTCCCCCAGTTTACTTTTCAGCCCCTCGGGGCTCCCACACCAACCACTGTGTGGCTCTTTAATTTCTTTTCTCCCTAATGGAGCACTCTGCCATTCCTTGCCTACGCTCTACAGGCGTTAACTTTATTTAAACATTGGCCCCTCGGCCATTTATCCAACCGTAAATGCGACTTCTAACTTTTGCAGCACCTGCCGCTCTCTCTCTCTGTCTCTCTCAGCACCCCACCCCAGGCTTTGCATTTATGCAAGTGAGTGCGGTGTTACTTCTGGCGGCCCGCCACGGTATTCTCATCCCCCGGCTCTCTCAATGCGCTGATGCTGACTTTTACAATCAGCCTCCTCTAAGCCCAGTGGGGCATAAATGATTAAAATTATTGCTGCGGAGCGGTGATCGGAAGGTGGAGGGAGGTGCTTTAACTACTGCCTCCTCCTTCCTGGCTTGGCTTTACGCCTGCCTCCGATTCCCACCCAGGCGGAGTAAGCCACAGCCTGCTCTCTGTGCGGGCTGGAAGTGTTACAGTGCCTGCAGGCACTCTCTACAGTGTGGATGCGCTAGCGGCTGGCTGCACTGGCAGCCCAACTTGCTCCTACTGCTGCCTGCCATCACTTAGTGCCCACAACGCTAAAAGGGCACAGGAAAGCCCCACTAAACCCCAAGGAAGGGTTTTTAAAATTATTTAAAAACAAATACTGGCCTCCTGCTCCTGTGTGCTAGCCCACTAGACTACCAGGGCTATCTATTATTTAAAATTGGCCTCCCCAGGGCATTTTATTTAACAGGGCACCCCCCAGGGCATTTCCAAGCCTCAAAGACCCTCACTAGTCACCTGGCTATTTTTATTTAACAAAAGGGCTACTAGCCCCCCCACTAGCCCACACGGGCAGGCTACTCTGCCACCACTAGGGCAAAAGGGTTTTGCCGAGTCCCCCTTCCCCAAACCTCATTCTCTTCCTGCTTTTTACTGTTTCCTTTACTTTTCCAACCTTTTTTCTCTCTTTTTTACACAGGTCTGACATGATGAGGGCCCCTACCCATCAGATAAGTATTACTTTTTATTTCTATCTTGCCCCTTCCACCCTGCTGGACCCCCTTAAGAGTTGTGGATCCTTTGTAACCCCTTTTCTATCTTTATTTTTACAGGTACACTGGCGTCACCCCTTCGGACCTCCTACCCTGGCACCCTGCATCAGGTAAGTCCCTCTATTTTACTATTTTTTGGGGGGTGAGTTGACTAACGGGTGGCTGTGCCCGTTATATACTGTATAAACTGTACCACTGCCAGCAGATGTGCTTTTCAAAATGGGTTTTTGGAACAACTATGCTATTTTTTTTTTTTTTACTCCAATCAAAAATCTGATCATTTTCAAAGTCATTGACAACTCTGAAATGTCTTTGCTTGTTTTTATTTATTTATTTATTATTAGCTATTGTTTCATTTAGCTTTGCACTATGATCTTGGAATTCAGATTTGGTATTAAATAGCTGCAAAATATTCCCGTTTTTTCTTAATTTCTGTGCTGACGATCAAGAATATCACCTTCATCTTCCAGAATACATCAAATTCGTTTTTCAGAGTCTTCCAATAAAAATGCACTCAATTAATTAATAAATTTGATACATGAATTCCAAATGCTCTCCTTTTGGTTATAGGGAGACCCCTTGACACCCCTTTTCACTCCCAGATCAGCTTCTATAGTTTTACTTTGCCAATACAATTTTCCTACTATAAATGTTATGTGTTCCAGTTGATGACAGGCTGTTTAGAAGTTATTACCTTGTTAATCGCAGTCACCCGAGTCAGACTAGTTTTACTTGAGGCCATCATGAAGGCCAATGTTTGGAGGTAATACTGAGCAGAAACCACTTTTTTGGGCTCTGAGGTGCTGAATGTCTTGCTGAAGAATTTCCACTCAAGAGGAGGAAAGGAAGACTCAACTCTGCAGATCTGTTTAGAAATGGGCCCCAGGTGTTCCAGTCTTGGAGATGGAAGAAAAAAATTACCTTAGTAATCTTGTTTCTTCCAAGGTATTCTTCAATATGCTTAACTCTTGCAGTCAGTCTCCAATGCTGAACTGCATGGAGAATGGAACTTATGCAAATGAAGGAACACTCATTGGCTTGTGCCACCATTCAAACTGCTGCCCTTACCAACAGCTGTGTTCTAGAACGCTCAGATTCATAACAGCCTGCGGGGAAAGACCCCCTAACTAAGCTATCCAAAAATGAGTAAAAACAATTTAAATAACCAAATCCCCCCAACATGTCCTTTAAACAGACAGGACCCAAAGAAGAGGAACACCAAACTGGATTCAAAAACTTGCAACATAACCAAGAAATAACCCCCATTTTGATACAGAGGTCCAGTTGTTATGCAGAGGCCAAAGGTTCTGGAAGGAGAGGTAAGGAGGGAGAGTTAAGCATATTGAAGAATACCTTGGAAGAAACAAGATTACTAAGGCAAATAAGTTTTTTCTTCTAACCCCAGGAATTCTTCAATATGCTTAACTCTTGCAGACTACTAAGTAGTACCTTTGGAGGAGGGTACAGAACCTACTTTGGAAATAGGCTCTGCAGCACTGCTGTGCCAAACCTGGTATCACTTCTGGATTGGGTGTTCAAGTAGCAGTGCTTTATAAAAGTATGTACTGTTCTCCATGTAGCCACTTTACAGTTTTCTAGCAGGGGAATGTCTCTAGCTGCTGCAATTGCAGCAGCTGTACCCCTTGTGGAGTGGGCCCTCAGACCTGTTGGGGGCTTTCTACCAGCATTTTTATTTTATTTATTTGCAAAAGGTTTCACCAGGAAAGACAACATGAGCTGTAAACAACTCGTTTCCAGAAGCGTCCTGTGAGGGAGGGGATTACAAAAGTTGGGAGAGCAAGCAAACACTTGAACAAGGTGGAATAAAAGTACACTAGAATTGCATAACATTGCAGAACTATTTCATGACATTGTAATACACTAGGAAGGTAATTTCAGGTATCTCAAATGAAGTGCTATGAGTCGAAGGCTGAGCACAAGTTTAGTAAGTGCTAATACAAGCCCAAGGGGGAGCTAGAATATGACAAGAAAGGATGTAGGTGGGCGAGGGATAGAGGGCAGGGGAGAGAGGCGAGAGCCATTGAACCTATTATTACCCTTCAGGATGTTGAGAACTCTGCAAGGAACAAGACAGGCAGAAAGGGAGAAGGAGATGGGGAGTGAAGGGAGGGGCGGGTAGACAGCCAGGATCTGTTTAAAACCTCGGATGCTGAAGAAGCCCTCAAGTAGGGGGACAAGTCCAGGCAGAAAAGGAAAGATGGGGAGGAGGAGGCTTGGGGGAGACAGTATTGGGGTGTGTGAGAAAGGAAAATAGGGATATTGGGGGAGGAGTGATACAGGTATCTAGAAAAGGAAAAAGAGGGGATCAGTAGGGGAATAGGTGAGAGAGAAGGGGGGTAGGGAAGCATGTAGTGCGGCCACTGGCTGGAGAGGTAGGGGGTGAGGAGAAGAGGAGATGAAGGAGAATACCCTGTGCGGGTGTAGACAGTGGGAGGGATAAGAAGACTGGGAGGCGAGACTGGGAGTTGAGTCAGGGAAGAATGAAAAAAGGGATGAATGGTATATTTACACAAGGGTTGGGAAGGAGGAGGGGGGCTAGGAGTAGGTACAGGGGTAGGAGCTGAGAAGGAAGGAGGGTGGTGGGTTAAGGAGGGTGGTTAAGAGTGGGGCTAGTAACAAGTACAGTTAGGGGAGCAGTAGTTATATGTAGGGCTAAGGAGATGGAAGATGGGGATGAGGAGAATCTGACAGGAGGAGGATCAAGTTCCAAAGCTTTGGGAATCGGTAGGAAAAAGCAGCCTGGCCTATCGAGGTGGTGCGACGAGGGATAGCTAAGGTGCGTGAGTCTGTGGATCGGAGAGGGTGGGAGGAGAGGTAAGAGGGGAGAGTCCAGAGCCAGAATTTAGAGGTGAATTTGGCACAGTGAAAGAGGCACCTGCCCTCAAGGGAGGGGAAAGTTAGAGAGTAATACAAGGTCCAGTGATGAGTGTGGGGTTGTGGGGGGGCAAAGCGACAGAAAGCATTGAGAAGAGTATCCAACCTGGCAAGGGAAGACTTGGGAGCAGCACTGTAGACTGTCACAATAGTCAAATGTAGGGAGTATCATTTTCTGAACAAGACCACGCCTAACCAGAAGTGGTAGGGCACTGCTGTTCCTGTAAAGGGCACAGAGTTTGGGGCACAGTTTAGTCAGGATGGCATCAATGTGTTCAGAAAAGTTAAGGTGTTGCTCTAGCCAGACACCCAAGTATTTAAATGAGGAGGTGCCCTCGAGTATTGTCCCGTCAAGAGTGTGGAAGGAGGGGAGGGTGGGTAGCCTAGAGAGTCTCTGCCTCGTGCCAGAGGTCATGGAGATGGTCTCCTTGGCGTTGAGGAAGAGTTAATGTGAGCCTAGCCAGTGTTGAACATTAATGAAGTCAAGCTTTAGTCTGGTAGACACATCGGAGGGGGAGTGGCTGGAGATGAATAAGACCGTGTTTTACTGAAACAGAACTGGATACGCTGCACTATCCAGTGAGAAACAGTCCTTTTGGATGCTGGCTTTCCTTTTCCCACATCCCCATAAGTTAGGAACAGCTGCTGCCTGTGGGCCTTGGTATGAGTAATGTAGTAGCTTAAAGCTCTTTTGACATCCAGGCTATGTAGCCTGAATTCTCCCAAATTAGAATGCTCAGTGAAAAAGACTGGCAAAGTGACTGACTGATTCAGATGGAAGTCAGAAACTACCTTCAGAAGGAACTTTCTGTTAGTCCTAAGCACCACCTTACCTCTATGGAAAGAGATGTAGTTTAGCTCTGTACACAGGGTTTGTAGCTCACTAAATCTGCCTGGCTTAAGTGATGGCTACCAGAAGACCACTTTCCAGGTTACATATTTCATATGTGCTTTAGCCATAGGCTCAAATGGGGGTTGCATATGCTTAGCAATACAGACATTAAGATCCCAAGCTGGCACCGGTTCACCCATGAGGGGGATGTAGATGGGCCAACCCTTTGAAAAACTTAAACATAGGGTTGGATGCCATGGAAACACACTTGCCAGTTGAAATATAAGTGGATAATGAAGCCAGTTGCACTTTCAGAGTGGTGGTCTGTAAGCCCAGAGAATGTAAACGTGTGAGGTAGTCCAACAAGGCTGGCAACCCTGCCTGCGCATGCACTACATCATTTCTTTTATTTATTTAGTTTTTGTTGACCGGGTAAGTGCACTAGACAAATCCTGCCTATTTTCAGGCACGACCCGGGGGAGGGTGATACAGGTGAATGCCAACTGACCTTGAACCAGATTAAGCTGTTGGTGGTATTTTTAGTGAATGAGGGAAATTTGGCCAGGACACTGGGGAAATTCCCCTACTCTTTTCGATAAGTGCCATGGGATCTTTAACAGCCACCTGAACTACCACCAATCCATGCAGATGGGACCTCGGTTTTTATCAGAGTACTATATGGAAAACCTCTTCTACTTGGAAGCATATGTCTTGGTCGAGGGTTTCCTGGATCTCCTCAGGACATTAAGAACACTCTGTGACAGAGGTGTAAATCCGCACACTCTAGGTCTTGAAGAGCCAAGCCTTGAGCCTTAGGGACATACCTCTCAACCTCTCAGCATTAAAAATCATAGCACTGGCCTTCAAAAATCATAGCAAAGGGCCAGAATGTGTAGCACTTTCTTATTTTAAACAATATTATGTCTACAGATAGTGGGCCCCACATAGTTAGGGGTAACGAATGTTTCTATCAACTTAGTCAATGATTTAATAGTTTGTGTGTCTAGAAATAGCTCTAATATTATGAGGAACATCAGTAAACCTGTGAAGAGCAAGGGAAATTTGAGTGTGAAAATCATAGCTCTATGCAGAATTCATAGCAGCTGAGAGGTATGCTTAGGGACCTGAGGTTCAGGTACAGAATCCTCCCCCGTGAGGATGTTAGGAGATTGTGTCTCTGAGGGAGATGTATAGATGGGGCTACTGATGGGGACAGTGCAGTGAGTACCGAGGCTGCCTGGCCCAGTCTGGAGCTATTGGGATCATTGAAGCTGGCTGGGACCTGAGCTTGATGAGAACCCTGAGCAACAATCGGAAGGGAGGAAATGCATACAGTTTTCTCCCTGACCAGTCCAGCACTAGGGCATCCACAGGTACTGTCCCCTTTGCTGGAGGCAGCAGCAGAATTTGGGCAACTGACGGTTGTCCCGAGAGGCAAAGAGATCCATCTCTGGAGTGCCCCATCTCCTGAATACCACCCCTAGCACCTGTCTGTTTACAGACCATTCGTAGGGGTTCTGGTTGATTCTGCAGAGTGCGTCTGCCAAGGTGTTGTCCTTTCCTGATAGATGAATGACTACCAAGGAAACCTGTAGGGAATAGGCCAGACTCCATACCTGCATTACTTCTGTGCGCAGAGGGCTGGACCTTGTGCCGCCTTGCTTGCTGATGTAGTACATGGTGGTGGTACTGTCTGTTCTGACCTGCACCACTCTGCCCTGCACCAGAGATGCAAAAGCTTGCAGAGCTAGAAGCAACACCCTAAGCTCCAGCAGGTTTATGTGCTGGAGTGGCTCTGCAGCTGACCAAGTGCCATGCACTGTGTGTTCCTCCAGATGTGCACCCCAACCCAGTAGGGGAACGTCTGTCATGAGAACTATGGAGGGAGACTCTTGCTGGAATGGGATCCCTTCCCTGAGGTTGTCCCTGTCCTGCCACCACTGCACGGCCTGCAGTAGTATACGTGTTACTGGTACCAGCTTTGAAAGAGGGCCCCTTCTTTGGCACCAATGTGCCCTGAGGTGAAACTGAATGTCCCTCACCTGAAATCTATGACTGTGCCTGTGGCTGCAACCATATGCCCGAGTAGCTGTAGAAAATGCCTTGCTGGTCTTGGTGAACTTAGACTGAAAGACCCCGCAATCTGTAGGATGCTGTCCACCCTTTCCTGAGGAAGGAAGGCCCTGACTCACTACTTCCAGGACCCACTTGTCTGTGGTGATGTTTTTCCAAGCCTGGAAGTAGTGAGCCAGCCTGCCCCCTACTGGAAGTGGGGAGGTGACTCTGGCAACCACGTCAGGGATTCTGCTTTGGCTGGGGTTGAGCCTGGTTGGCTTGATTCTCCCGTCTGGAGCCCCTTCTGCCCCTGCCCTTAAATAGCCAGTCTGCTGGGGGTACTGTGGGGTGACCTGGGCCCTAAAGAAAGGTCTCCCATATGCCGACCTGCCTCTACCTCCCCTTCCCTGTGGCCTGTAGGATGTGGATGGCTTCTCCTTAGCTGCATTGCTTTTCTAGGTGGTTTCACACTCTTCAACCTGTTTCATGTAAGCCTCCATTTTGTCCCCAAACAGTGAGTTGTTCTCACAAGGGGAATCTATGGCTTTGGCCCGTGTATCCTGCGATAGATTTGTGGCTCTCAATCAGGCAAATCTCTTCAGGGCCACAGTAAGTGCCATCCACCTGGCAGCAGTGTCACTGGCATCTACTGCCATGTGGAATTGGTACTTAGTGGCTTCTAGCCCACACCTGGCTGTTTCAGTGAGGTCAGCTGCCAATCCTGCAGGGGGCCTTGTCTACCATGGCCATCACAGATTGTCAAAGTCTTTTGATATTGGGCCGCATAAGCCATGTAAGTTGGCCTGTCTGATGGCCAAAGAGGCCGCCAGGTAGCCCTTTTCAGCCATGCTATCTATCCTGCTAGAGTGTTTCTTGGGAGGATGAGATGCTAAGGATACTCTGGCCCTGTCACAAGCTGCAGCTTGCACTACCCCATCATGGCCACGGTGAGAAAAAACAGGTTGCTCACCTGTAACAGTAGTTCTAGGAGTGGTATATGTTGTTCATCCACACTTCTTAGCAGTGTCCCTTTCCCTTTAAGACAGCCGGAAAGTCTTTAGCTGGCTTCCCACCCACCCACCCGGTGGTATAGCTCGGCTCCATCCCATGATGCCAGAACTTAGCCTGCTGGAAGCCAGGTTTTGTGCATCCGCAGCCCGGGAGGTTGGGTGGGTCCGTGTGGATGAACAACATACACCACTCCTAGAAAGTACAGTTACGCAAGATTTTACCATAACAGTAGATCTTCGAGGAATGTTTCTTGCAGTAAGTCATTACTTCTGGCAGTATCCAGCAGAGGGCGCTGTCACACGGCAGCTTCTTCTAGCAGTTTTCACCAGGGACCGACCACACATGACATTACATCCTGCTTCCTACATATGTGTGTGGGTGGTCCCTAGTATCCTCAGTTCCATCTGCCGGATTCAGCTCGCAAAAGCGAGGACCGAGGTGAAACCGAGGTACCAAGGAGCCCACTCCTACTTCTGTGGAGTATGAAATTGCTTCTGTTAGAGAAGGAGAGGGTCGGAGGGAGGGAATTATACTTACTGCAAGAGACATTCCTCGAAGATCTACTGTTACGGTAAAATCTTATGTAACTGTACTATCTTCCATGGAATGGTTTCTTGCAGTAAGTCATTATTTCTGGGAGATTACTCAGCAGTTATGTCCAGAAGGGTGGACAATTATGATACGAGACCCTGTAGAACTGCATGGCTGAAGGTCGTCCTACGTCTCAAGGCCACATCCAGACTGTAATGGCAAGTGTGGATCATGGACTAAGTGGCCACAATACAGATTTCTGGAATAGAGGCACCCTTGTAAGAGGCCATAGCTCTTGTGGAATGGGCTTGGACTGGACCAGGAAGAGTCTTGTTGTACTTTCTTTAGCAAAATGTAATACAGTTTGCCAACCATGAGGACAAAGTTCTTTTAGCAACAGGAAGTCCTTCTCTGCCGGAGGCAAAGGTGACGATTAGTGTAGTATCTTAAGATACGGTAAACATCTATTAGATGCAATAGATGCTCACCACGGTTGAAATGCTCCGGGAAGAACACAGGGAGTTCCATGGATTGATTTAGGGCCTGTTCAGACACTACTTTCAGTAGGAAAGAAGGGTTGGTACAGAGTACCACCCGGTCTTTATGGAAAATCAAATATGGTTCCCTACACATAAGGGCATGGAGCTTGGAAATACGCCAAGCGGAAGAAATAGCTACCAGATATAATGTTTTCCAGGAAAGAAAACAAAGTTCACAAGTGGCTGTAGGCTCGAAATGTTTGAGAGTCAGCTTTTCTATAATGAAATTGAGATCCCACGGTGGCGTGGGTCTTTGGATAGGAGGCTTCAGATGAAGCATTCCTCTTAAAAACATTTTGGATAAATAATGTTGATACAGTAATTTACCATCCAGAGGTTCATGAGAAGCCGGGATGGCTGCCAGATGAACTTTGATGGACGAATGACTGAGACCCGACTCAGATAATGAGGCCAGGTAGTCTAAAATAGTCGTGAGTGGACAAGAATATGGGTTCACATTGTGAGAGGCAGACCAAATAGAAAATCTCTTTCATTTGGAGTTATATGTTGTAGGCTTCCTAAAAGCTTAGGAAAATATTGGCAACAAAAGAGGACACCTAGAGTCCATTTATAAATGTGTCTTCAGGAGCCAGGCATAAAGATGATGTTGTCTTGAGGCTGGGATACAGGAGGGACCCCTGATTCAGGGTCTGGTCTGGACGGCAACTGAATGGGATCCTCACCGACAGGTGGTGGAGGGGGGGAAATACACGGTTGCCAGGGCCATCTAGGTGCTATCAGTTATCATGGTGGTTTAAGCATAAAAGTAAAGTCCTGTCCAAGGTTGGGAGAGAGTAACGACAGACTTTCCCCTGTTGTTCGGGATAATGAAGAAGTAACTGGGGAGCCTGTGCCTGACTGGAGATGCGAACAGATCCAGCTGTGGAGTCCCCCAGAGCACGACAATGTCACGTAGGACATGCTCATGAAGTGTCCATTCGTGAGCAGACGACTGATTGCTCAGGCTGTCTGCTGACTGCACTGTCCTGGAAGATGGACGGCTGTCAGTATTAGTCTTTGTTTGATTGCTGTCTGCCAGACTGCAATGATCTCCCTGCAGAGAGTTTTTGGTAGGGCTGGAATGCCTGAAGGGCAAGACGGGCCACCCGTATCTCCAAGAGACCAAGAGATTGATGTGAGATGAGAGGACCATCGCCCCTGGGTCTGATGGGGACCCAAGGGGGCGCCCCACCCTTCCAGGGACACGTCTGTGGTTAGCATCTGTGTGGAGGGAGGGAGCGGAAAGGTATTTGACAAGAATTAATTTTGATTGTCCTCCAGGTTGAGGGCCCACACTAGGTAGGGAGTGACCGGAATCTGGTTGTCGAATTGTCCAGTTCTCTGGGACCACTGATTCTGCAGAGTCCACTGGACAGGTCTCTTATGGAGAGAGGCGAATGTCACCATGGGTTTAATGGCGGTGGAGAAGGTAGCCCAATAATTTCAACATTTGCCTGGCCGTGACGAGTGCCTGAGACGGTATCTTGTAAAGCCAGGGATATCAGTGTGTCCTGGCGGGAGGTAAGCCTTCACCTGAATAATGTCTAGAACAGCTCCGATGTATTAGATAATGGGAGATGTAGTGCCCTTTTTTCGTTAAGGCTGCCACTACCACTGCTAGGTATTTGGTGAAGAATCTCGAGTAGGATGAGAGGTAAAATGGGAGAGCCTGAAACTGGTAGTTTTGGCCCTGGAGGTGAGAAGTGCAGAACATTTGATGAACAGGGTGAATCAGGATATGCAGGTAAGCGTCCTTCATAACCAGGGCACACATCCAATCTCCTTGTTGTAGGAGAGGCATAATAGCAGACAGAGTGACCATGCTTATTCTGAATACATAGATTCAGGCGTCTCAAATCAGAAATGGGTCTGAGATATTGGGTTCTTTTGGGTACTAGAAAAAATGGGAATAATATCCTTACTGTTGTTTCGCAGCTGGTACTGGTGAAATAGTTTGTTTGACCAGAAGTGCTGACAGTTCCTCTTGGAGAAGAGGAACGGGCTGAGGAGGATATAGAATTATCTAGGGAGGGGAGGGAGGAGGGACAGATAAAAACTCCAGAGTATGTCCCATTTAGATAATTTAGAGTACTCATTTGTCCAAAGTGATCATTTGCCAAGCCTCTGGATGGACAGCAAAACAACACCGACTGTCTCCGAGGCCTAGACGGTGCTGGTGAAGTCACTGAGCAGTAGGCTGACCGACCCTTCCTGAGGGATGGGCACAGGAGCCATGGGTGACTGAGGGAGTACCTCTGGGAGGTTGGTAACGACCTCTAAAGCCACCATTTGTTAGAGGCATTATATTTTCTACGTCTTTTGAAAATTGGAGGAAAATCGGGATACGGTAGGTGCAGTGTGGAATATGGTACATACTTTGAACCGTACAAAGGGTCCTACCAGATGTTTGTAAATCATTTAAAAGGGTCTGTGTACCTGGCCCGAATAACATGAACCCTTTAAAGCGAGTACTGGTTATTTTATGCTGTACATCAGGGGTAAACCCAGACATACGTAGCCAAGCATGGCGACATGAGGCTACTCCAGTAGCTGAGAGTTGGGTAGAGGTATCCACAGCACCGTGGCCTGGCCTGACCTGAGAAGGTGGAGCGAGATAGAGTTAGTGGTAGTGACCATAGTCAATAACTGGTCTGTCTCCTTAAAGGGAGGAAGTTTAACAGTTTCCAGAATAGTAGTCCCCAGGATATGTTGATATTTTATCATGCGACCCATGTATTTCAAAAGCATGAATATTCATAGTACCTGATGCTAAAGCCTTTTGTCCAGGTAATCTATATTTTGGGACTTTTTATCAGGAGGTAAGGAGCTCATGTGTTTAGGTATTTTAGTACAATCATGAGTGGCAGTAATGACCACAGAATCTGCCTCTAGTAAAGAGGAATGGGTGGTCTAAAGGAGACAGGTATAATCTATTAGCCTTATGAGGAACCGCTGTAATGTCTGAAGGCTGCTACCAGGCAGCTAGTAAGGCACTTTGATATGTAGGTATTAGTGATGGAACCACTAACACTGATTCCTCAGGCAATTCTAAGTAACCTGCCTTGTTCTTACGGCGTTTATCCTGTTCTGTAGTGGAATATCCCTTCATCTTTTTTATATTTGAAGCATCAGTACAAAGGTGGGATCATCTGGAGGAGAGGTATGGGGCAAATCTTTGTCCAGAGAAGAGATGTCTGAGAAAGGTGAACCCTGGCCCTGAAATCAGTGCCAAGGAACTCCTCATTCAGATCATTAGGGACTTCTCCATGATGCTCCTACTCAGAGTAATTCTCCGTGTGAGGTTTTCTGGAGGAGAATAGGCAGGTTAAATATCATAGTCGTCATCATGATGACGCTTGTGAGATGAAGGAGACTATCCCCCCTTCCTGGGTCGGGAGGGGGTCATAAATACAGGTTACTCACCTGTAACAGGAGTTCTAGGAATGGTATATGTTGTTCATCCACACTTATTGGCAGGTTCCTTGCGCTTTAAATCTTGCGGAAGGTCTTCAGCTGGCTCCTCCCACCCACCCGGTGGTAAAACTCGGCTCCGCCCATGGCCAGATCTGGCCACTGGAAGCCAGGGTTGTCTTTGTCGAGCCGGGGAGGTCGGGTGGGTCTTGTGGATGAACAACATATACCATTCCTAGAACTCCTGTTACAGGTGAGTAACCTGTATTTCTAGGGACATGGATATGTTGTTCAATCCACATTTATTGGTAGACTCCTAGCAGTTCTCCGGGAGGAGGGAGGCAAGGCGCACCCCCCCCCGATACTTACTTGGGAAATAGAGACTGGAGAACCGAGACCCCAAAACCAGCATCCCGGCGTGACTCAAGGTCGATGTGGTAGTGGGTAATAAAGATATGTGCCAACTTCCAGGTAGCAGCCCTGCAGATATCCTGGATAGGGACATCCCTGGAAGCAGCCGCCGATGCAGCGGTATGGCGGGTAGAATGAGCTCTTATCCCTCTGGGAGGCTCCATGCCCGCCAACCTATAGCAGAGCTCTATGCAGGAGGTGACCCACCTGCTTATTGTCCACTTGGCTGCAGGTCTGCCAGGTGCAGCTTCAGCGTAGGTGACAAACAGCTGGCGAACTTCCGGCATCCGCTCCTTATAATAAGTGAGCGCTCATCTAGGGTCCAAAGTATGGAGACTATATTCGGCCTCCGAGGTGTGTTTGGGGTAGAACACCGGCAGAGTCAACACCTGGTTGAGGTGAAACTCCGACAGAACCTTCGGAAGGAATTTCAGGTGGGGGCGTAGGACAACCTTGTCCCTGTGGAAGACCAGATAAGGAGACTCTATGGAAAGCGCCTAGAGCTCTTCCATCCTTCTGGCTGATGTGATAGCCACCAAGAAGGCAGTCTTCCATGACAGGTGGGAAATGTCGCACCTGTGCATCGGTTCGAATGGCTTGCCCATGAGCTTGGCCAATACCAGCAGTAGATCCCACAGAGGTGGAGGTTCTCGCACCAGAGGGGAAATGTGGTCAAGGCCTTTGAAAAAGCGCCCGACCACCTTCTCCTGCGCCACCGACTGCTTCCCGGCCTGCGCCCGGTAAGCAGAGATGGCTGCCAGGTGCACCTTAAGGGTCGCCGACCGGCATTGCTGAGAAAGGGACCACAGGTAGTCTAGAATGCTTGCCAAGGGACAGGCGGAAGGGTACAAGCCCTTCCCTGACACCAAATGAAGAATCTCTTCCATTTGAAGGTGTAGCATTTCCGTCGACCCTTACGGGACGCCCAACGACGCTGAGGACCTCGGCCGGAAAGACCCAAGGCCTGGAACTCTAGCCGCTCAGGAACCAGGCCATCAGGTGCAGGGATTGAAGGTCCAGATGGAATACCTTCCCTGGTTGACTGAGATCAGGTCCTGGTGGGCTGGAAGCCGCTGAGCCTGGAGCTGAGACTGAGGAGATCTGGATACCAGAACTGACGGGCCAGTCTGGGGCTACCAGAATCACCTCGCCTTGTCCCTCCTCACCTTGAGAAGCACCTTGTGGATCAAGGGAAATGGGGGAAAGGCGTAGAAGAGGCCCGGAGTCCACGGCCTCGAGAAGGCATCCCCTTCAGCAAGCCCTGCTGAGGGGGGCGGGCATGGAACAGACTCAGCTTCGCATTCTCCCTGGAGGCAAACAGGTCCACCTGAGGCGTGCCCCAGTGGGAGAACAGATCTTGTACTACCTCTGGCAGGAGAGACCACTCATGAGACGCAGCCGCTATCCAGCTTAGGGCATCGGCCAAAAAGTGTTGGAGGCTCCTGCCATGAGAATGGCTAGGAGATCCGCCTCCAGGCTGCGCACGAGGGACCATATGCGGAGAGCTTCCTTGCATAACAGCATGGAGCGTGTCCTGCCCTGGCAGTTCAGATAGTACATGGTTGTGGTATTGTCCGTCTGGACCTGAACCACTTGAGCCTGTAGAAACGGAGCGAAGGTGGTGAGAGCTAGGCGGACCGCTCGGAGCTCCAGCAGGTTGATATGGCATCGGGACTCCCGAGGGGACCAGAGGTCGTGCGCTCGGTGTTCCCCCAGATGGGCACCCCAACCCATCAGAGATGCATTGGTCGACAGAGAGACCGTCGGCTCGGGGCGGACAAACGGGATGCCCTCCTGCAGATGTGCCGGGAATGATCCACCACTGGAGAGCGTTCCACATATCCTAGGTCACTGTCACGGGCAGGTCCAACGGATCGCAGCGTTGTGACCACTGGCTGGCCAGTCCCCATTGAAGGGGATGCATGTACCAATGGGCCCAATGGACCACGCTGGGGCAGGCTGCCATAAGGCCCCGGAGGCGCAGGAAGTTCCAGGCAGGGCGCAATTGCCCAACCAGAAATGATTGGGCAAAGGAGGAAAGAACCTCGGCCCTGTCCGCCGGGAGCCGAGCTCTGGCTCGAAGACAGTCGAGCTCTGCCCCGATGAAGAGTATCACCTGCTTCGGCACGAGTTCCGACTTGGCATCGTTGATGAGGAGGCCAATCTGAGAGCAAACCTAGAGGGCCAGATCTCTGGACCGCTCTGCCTCCACTCTGGAGGGGGCTGCAATCAGCCAGTTGTCCAGGTAGGGGTACAGCCGGACCCTTCGGCGCCACAGGAATGCTGTCACCACTGCCATGCATTTGATGAAGACCCTGGGAGCTAGGGAGAGGCCGAAGGGCATGGCCCGGAAATCGTAAAGGGATCCCTCCGCTCTGAAGTGGAGGAATCTCTGATGAGACGGACGGATTGGGACGTGAAAGAACGTGTCCTGGAGGTCCAGGGAACAGAACCACACGCCTCGTTCCAAGGATGGGATTATCTGAGCCAGAGTGACCATCCTGAAGGTCCGAGACCTTAGGAACCTGTTCAGGTCAAGCAGGTCGAGAATGGGGCACCAGCCCCCCGTCCGTTTTGCGACCAGGAAATACCTGGACACAAACCCCGGGTCTGGAGGAGGATCCGCCACCTTCCTGATCACCTCTTTTTCGAGGAACGGGGCAATATCGGCTCGGCGGGCCGACAGCGAGGCTGCAGACCCCGTGGCCCCCCGAGGGGCGACAGCTCGAAAGGGTGGAGCCTGCTCAAACTCCAGAGGCAGGCCTTTTCCTACCACCTCCAACACCCAGCGGTCCGTGGTGATAGCGGACCAAGCGGAAAGGAAGTGGCGGAGCCGTCCCCCCACGGGGGGAACCCAAGGGGGAGTGACGAGGCTGGGGGCGGCACCCCTCAACCCATCACTGGGCAGGCTTGGAGGAGGAACCGGCCGAGGGACCTCCTGGACCTTTACCTCCTTGCTTCCTTCTGGAGGAAGCCGCCGGCTTGGGTTTGGGACGACAAGCACGAGCCTGCTGGCCCTGTTGCTGGTGCTGTTGGGCCAGTCGAGATGCAGGAGCCGAAGGACGAAAGGACTTCTGCTGTTGCTGACGGCGGCCTTTGTCCCATCTGGGCGGAGGTGACAGAGTCCAGGGTGGCATTGGACTTTTCGATCCGCTGGACGTGTCCCTCCACTCCAGGGCCGAAGAGGTCAGTCCCTAAGAAGGGGACGTCCGCCAACTTGTGCTAGGTATCCGCCGTGAAGGTGGATATCCTCAGCCACGCCCTGCGGCGCATGGCCACCGCAGCCGCTACTGACCTGGCACAGGAATCACCTATGTCCAGAGCAGTCTGAAGCTGCTGTTTCGCTACCGCCCTACCCTGGTCCCGCACCTGGTGGACCGTGGTCTGCAGGTCGGTCGGGAGATGAGGGACAACCTCATTCAGGGAGCCCAAGAGGGCGTGGGAGAAGTGTGCCATCAGCACGGCCGAGCTGGCCTGTCGGAGGCCGAGGGAGGATGCAGCGTACACCTTGCACCCGGCAAAGTCCAGCTTTTTGGACTCTTTGTTGTGGGGCTTATCCACATCCCGAGCATTAACGGAACGCCAGAAAACCCTGTCGGTGACTAACACCTCGGCAGAGGGGTGTTCCGAGAAACCGGGCAAAGAGCCGGTGGGGACCGCATACTTCCTGGCCATCCTGGCCGAGGGTGCAGGACAGGAAGCAGGCCGCTGCCAAAGCTCCAAGGCTGGGCCGACAATGGCCTCAGCCACCGGAAGGCCTCCGGGGAATCCCTCAGTCCAGTATCTCCGCTGGGGATACTTGGCCTGCTTTGGACACGGGCTCGAGCTGCATCCCGGTGGACTCCGAGATGAGTCGAGCAGACCCAAGAAGGACGGTGGGTTATCGTCCAATGACTGGCCCCCGGAGGACTCCAGGTCGACCTGTCTGGAGAACAGGGAGGAGTCGTCGTCGGATTCCGAAGAGTCTGCGAAGAGCTGTCTCAGCCCTGAGCCACCCTCTACCTGCTGAGGATGGTCGGGAGTGAGGGTGACCGACAACCTGTGGGGCAGGCCGTGACCCGACCGAAAATCCTTGGTCAGTGCCCCAGACTTCAGTTGTGGAGGCGGAGGTTCCACCACAATCGGTGGAGCAGCTGGTTTTGGCCGAGCAACCGGCCCTGGAAACAGGCACCGACTGGGGCAGTGGTTGCTTTGAAGTACTGGCAACAGCTACTTGATGGCCAGGGTCTGGACCGAGTCGTTTAGACCGGACAAAAGCAACTGCTGCCACACAAGCCCCTCGAGCGCCACGCACTTTACGCTGAAGCTCCTCATCCGGGGAGGAGGACAGGAGGAACGTGTCACGCGCTTCGTACTGACACCAGACCGCCGATGTCGGCGGAACGGCTTGACCGAGATGAAGTCCGAGACCGAGACCCTCGGGGGGACCGAGGGCGGGTCTGGGAAGGGGCGGGGGACACCCACTTTTCCCTCGGCTCAGGCACCTTAACTGGGGACTGCGGTCCCAAAGGCGCAGGCAGATCATCGGTCTCCACCGGGGAACCGGTGAAAGTGGGTTGTCGGCTTCACCAGTCGACAGCCCATCTAACGGATCGAGAAAAATCTCGACTGCATCGACGGGAGTCTCTGGCAGGCTGGCCTGATCGGGACACCAGGAAGCCGGCCTGAGCCGCAACTCGACTGAGTCGACGGGTCGGCTGTCCGGGAAGGAGACCTCTCCCACTCCCATGAACGCCGACGGGACTTACCTTGACTCCTTCTTCTTGGGCCGAGAAGAATGTCCCGATGGCCCTCTCCCTCGTGGAAAGGGACTGACAAAGCTCCTTGAACGAGCCCGTGTCAAGAACTCAGAGAGAGAGAGTAGCAAAGCCGCCGCCGAGGAGGAGGAGGAGGAAGATGCAGCCTGGGCCGCTCCTCCTCGAGGGCGTATCATCTGCTCAAGCTGCTCAGCCGAGCTAGTCAAGGGACACCGCCCAACCAGCCTCTTTGATTTTACCATTGGAAAACGCTTCGGGCGCCCGAAGCTCAATCGGGCAGCGCGATCATCCAGGACGCTACGAAAGAGCGGCACAACTCGCAGGCCCGGTCGTGATTCTAGGCCTAGGCAGTAGATGCACGGGAGCGGATCCATCCTGGACATTTTTTTACCGCAAGGGCACTCAAAGCCGGGAAAGATTTGTCCATCGCAGCCGCGAGGGAAGATGAAGACCAAGTTTAGAAAACTTCAAAACCAACTTCGACAACCAAGAGTTAGATCCAGTCTAAAACAGAGAGCGCTTAAGGAGGAAACCGGAGCTCGCAAGTGTAAGGAAGATCTGGTGTCATGGGCGGAGCGAGAGTTTTACCACCCAGGTGGGTGGGAGGAGCCAGCTTGAAGACCTTCCAGCAAGATTTAAAGCGGCAAGGAACCTGCCAATAAGTGTGGATTGAACAACATATCCATGTCCCTAGAATGTATGTTATGCAAGACCTGCTGCACAATGTTGGTGACGTCCCATTTTCAGGAAGGGGATAGGGAATAAAAGGAAAGAAAAGGGGGGGGAAATGGGACGTGCAGTATATGCAGGTCTTAAGCCTGGGTGATAGTAACCAGGGTCCCTTGTCTCGATCAGATAGACCTCTATATGAGCCCACTTGTGTTGGTGGAGGGGCATGTTGAAGGGCAAACACCAATGGTTTTACCTTGAGGTTGTTGGGTCCTTGTAGAGGATCCCAATGAAGCATCATCATGCAAATTTCCTGCCATTGTCAACGGGGGAGAAGCCCCCATCGACGGAGCAACCCTGGGTTTAGTTGCTGTAAAGACGCTTGAAAGCATCGACGACAGGTTGAAGAACACCGTCGACGGAGCAGGTATTTCCTGCACCGCATTTAAGGCATTGGCAAGAATCATCGTCGACAAGAAAGCATGCCTAAAGCCAGTCGTCGACGAGAGAAGAGCTCCCGTTGACGAGGAAGCACGCCTTAGAACCCACGGTCGATGAGAGAGGAATCCTCGTCGACAAGGAGGCATGTTCTTGGTGCTCCATCGACGGGGTAACTAGTAGAATGGTGCCCGTCGACGAACATACAAGGCGAAGAAGGATTTATTGGGTTAACCTTCTAGCCAGCCGTCCATGAGAGAGGAGCTCCCGTCAATGGAGAAGTATGGTGAAAAGCCTGTCGGCAATGAGAGGAGCTCCCGTCGACGAGGAATCATGGTTTTAGAAACCACCGTCGAAGATAGAGGAGCCCTCATCGACGAGGAAGCATATTCCAGGTGCTCCGTTGACGGGGTAACCAGTGGAATAGCGTCTGTCAACGAACAGTCAGGGCAAAGGAGGGTTTATTGGGTTAACCTTGTCTTTAGATTTTGCCCAGAGTGAGAAGCAGATGCTGGGGAGCCCTTGGAATGGACTCCCTGGTTCTCTGATAGAGGCATTTTTGACACAGAATAGATGAAGGTCAGGCAACTGTCGTCGACGAGTTGTCTGAGTAAAGTTTTAAGAAAAACTTACAGGAATTGATGATTATCAAATCAAAATCTTCCAGCCACAGGGGCAGGAACAAAATAAAGCTTGCTTGGTTGAAGAATCCAAAATAAAGCTTGCTTGGTTGAAGAATCCAATTTCTCACCGATGACTGCTACACAGAAGTTGAAGTAGCTGCTGCTCCAGCTGAAGACGGCGGAAAAAAGAACTGAGGATACCAGGGACCACCCACACTTATACAGGAAGCAGGATGTGATGTCATGTGTGGGTGATCCCTGGTTAAAACTGCTAGAAGAAGCTGCCATGCGACAGTGCCCTCTGCTGGATACTCCCAGAAGTAATGACTTGCTGCAAGAGACCATTCCGTGGAAGATCTACTGTTATAGGTGAGTAACATGTTTTTCTAGGATCGTGGCTATGTTGTTCATCCACACTTCTTGGCAGACCCCAAGCAGTTCTCCGGGTGGAGTGAGGCAAGGCGCACACACCCTCTGATATTTACTTGTGGAAAAGAGACTGGAGAACTGAGGCCCCAAAACCAGCATCCCCGCATGACTTAAGGTCGATGTGGTAATGGGTAATGAAGGTGTTTGCTGTCTTCCAGGTAGCAGCCTGACAGATTTCCTGGATAGGAATGTCCCTGGAAGCAGCCACCGATGCAGCAGTATGGCGGGCAGAATGAGCTCTTATCCCTCTGGGAGGCTCCTTGCCCACCAACTCATAACATAGACTAATGCAAGATGTAATTCACCTTGCAACTGTCTGCTTTGCTGCAGGTCTGCCAGAAGCAGCTTCAGCGTAGGTGACAAACAGCTGGTGAACGTCTCCCCGAATTTCTGCCGTCCTCTCCTTATAATAGGACAGAGCTTGCCTCAGGTTCAAAGTATGGAGCCTGTATTTGGCCTCCAAGGTGTAATTTGGGTAGTACACTGGCAGAGTCAACACCTGGTTAAGTTGAAACTCTGACACTATCTTCGGAAGGAATTTCGGGTGGGGGCGCAGGACAACCTTGTCCCTGTGAAAGACCAGATAAGGGGAGTCCACCGAGAGCGCCTGGAGCTTCCCTGTCCTTCTGGCAGACGTGATAGTCACCAGGAAGGCCGTCTTCCACAAGTGTGGCAACTCACACTTATGTACTGGTTTGAATGGCTTGCCCATGACCTTTGCCAGTACCAGCAGTAGATCCCACGGAGGTGGAGGTTCACGCACCGGAGGGGATATATGATCCAGGCCTTTGAAAAAGCGCTTGACTACTGTCTCCTGCACCGTCGGCTGACTGGCCCACGCCCGGTAAGCAGAGATGGCTGCCAGGTACACCCAAGGGGTTGATAACCGAAGACCCCCTTTGGACAGAGACCAAAGGTAGTCGAGAATGTTTGCCACTGGACAGGACAGAGGGTCCACGCCCTTGCCCCGACACCAAATGGAAAACCTTTTCCATTTGAAGGCACAACACTTCCTGGTCGACTCCTTTCTGGATGCTTCCACTACTTTGAGGAAATCCTCAGAGAGACCCAGAGCCTGGAACTCTAGCTGCTCAGGTACCATGCTGTCAGGTGCAGGGATTGAAGGTCCAGATAGAAAACCTTCCCCTGACTGAGTAAGATCAGGTCCGGGCATGCTGGAAGCCACTCCGGGGGCCTGTTGCCGAGGCTTCCGAGATCTGGGTACCAGAACTGGCGTGGCCAGTCTGTGGCTACCAGAAACACCTGTGCCTTGTCCCTCCTCACCTTGAGGAGCACACTGTGGATCAAGGGAAATGGAGGGATGGCATAGAAGAGGCCTGGGCTTCACAGCTCGAGAAGGCATCTCCTGCAGCGAGTCCTGCTGAGGGGGGCGGGCATGAAACAGCCTCAGCTAGGTGTTTTCCCGGGAGGCAAACAGGTCCACCAATGGTTTGCCCCAGTGGGAGAACAGACTGTATGCTACCTCTGGATGGAGTGACTACTCATGGGATGTTTCGCCTATGCGGCTGAGAGCATCAGCCAGTTGGTTTGAGGCTCCTGCCACGTGGATGGCTAGGAGATCCGCCTCTAGATGGCTCACGAGTGTCCAGATGTGGAGCGCTTCCTTGCATAGCAGACAGGAATGTGTGCCACCCTGTTTGTTGAGATAGTATATGGTTGTGGTATTGTCTGTCTGGACTTGAACCACTTGACCCCGGAGCTGAGGAGCGAAAGCTGACAGTGCCAGTCTGACTGCTCTGTGCTCCAACAGGTTGACATGATAACGGGACTCCTCAGGGGTCCAGAACCTGTGGGCCCTATTATTCCCCATGTGGGCTCCCCAGCCAATGAGAGAGGCACCGGTCGTAAGGACAGCCATCGGCTCTGGATGGACAAATGGGATCCCTTCCTGCAACCGGTCTGGGACGGTCCACCATTAGAGAGCGTCCCACATCTTCTGGGTCACAGTGATCAGCTGGTTGAAATGACCGTGGCGCTGAGTCCACTGGGCGGCCAGCTCCCACTGGAAGGGGCGCATGTGCCACTGGTCCCAATGGAACACGGAGATGCACGCCGCCATGTAACCCGGAAGGTGCAGAATGTCCCAGGCAGGGCGCAATTGCCCAACCAGAAATGATTGGAAAAAGGAGAAGAGAACCTCCACCCTGTCCACCAGGAGCCGAGCTCTGGCCTGATGAAAGTCGAACTCTGCCCTGATGAAGCACATCACCTGAGAAGGCATGAGTTCCGACTTGGCCTCATTGATCAGGAGGCCGAGTTGGGAGCAGGTCTGGAGTGTCAGGTCCTGGACCTCTCCACCTGCTGCTGGGTAGAACCTGCTAAGAGCTAATCGTCGAGGTGGGGTAAATTCTGACACCCCCCCCCCCAAAACGCCTGAGGTGGGCTGCCACCACTGCAATGCCATTTGGTGAAGACCTGTGGGGCCGATGACAGGCCGAATGGCATGGCTCGGAAGTCATATAGGGTTCCCGCTGCTTGGAAGCGGAGGAACCACTGGTGGGACGGACGGATTGGGATGTGAAAAAATGTATCCTGGAGATCCAGTGAGCAGAACTGCATGTTTTGCTCCAGGGATGGTATGGATATGGGACAGAGTTACCATCCGGAAGGTGTGTGGCCTGAGATACTGATTCAGGTCATGCAGATCTAGAAAAGGGCGCCAACCCCCTGTCCACTTTGGAACCAGGAAGTACCTGGAAACAAACCCTGGGTCTGGTGGAGGATCTGCCACTCGGGCTACTGCCTCCTTGAGGAGGAGCTGAGCAATGTTGTCTCAGAGAGCCAACTGAGTGTGGGCAGATACTCTTTCCTCCCGTGGGGCACGGGCTCGGATTGGAGGGTACTGCTCAAATTTCAGAGGCAGCCCCTGGCCGACCACTTCCAAAACCTACCTGTCCATGGTAACAGCGGACCAAGCGGAAAGGAAGTGGCGGAGCCAGACCCTCATGGGGGGGACCCAGAGCTGGCGTGACAGGAGTAGGGGTGGCAGCCCCCCACCCCGTCACTGGGCAGGCTTGGAGCAGAGGGTCCAGGGCCTGAACCTTGGCCTCCCTTACGAGCCTGGGCTTGGCCCAGGGACGCCAAGCTTGAGTCTGCTGCTGCTGACCTCTGTGAAAGGAGGGCTGCTGGGCCACAGGAGAAGAGTGCCGAAAAGGCTTCTCCTCCCGCGCTTCCTGGAACCAGAAGAACCCTTAGCAGAAGTAGCATCCAAGGTGGTGTTGGACTGCTCGATGTGCTGAAGGTGACCAGCCACACCTGGGCCGAAGAGATCGGTGCCCAGGAAAGGCACATCACCTATGTTATTTGCGGTGTATATGCTGCCACTGGGAGCCACTGTAAGGCGGTATGGCTTGAGTTTTCACTGCTATGCAGATGATACTCTACTATAGATGTCCTTTGTGCCTGACCAGAATGATGCGGTCTTGGTGTTTAATAACTGCCTCACTCAGATTCAGGGCTGGATGAGTACCAACTGGCTGAAGCTGAATTGTGACAAATCTGAGTTTTTTTTTTTTGTTGGTGGTGTTTCTGGGAGCCCCTTGCCTTAACCCTCTGATGTCCCCCCCTCTGTGCCGACCGGGTATCAGACCCCCTTCCCTTCAGCCCCCCACGACTTACCCCTCGTGGCGGTGGGGTGGGAGGTACTCACCCATCAGTCCAGATCCAGATCCAGTTCGGGGGAGGTGCTCTCCCAGCAGCACTGTGAGGGGGGACCATCGTCATCCATGGTGAGGGCTCCATTTTTCTCTAATTTCTCCCCTGCAGAGAGAGGAGTGCAGGACAACAGTGGAGAGAGCGCGCATGTGTCCGCACACGCTGCATCTAGACATCGGCCCCATCTCAGCCCCGTAGTGTTTACAGCATCAGTGCACTGCCCCCCAGCCGCCGCTAGAAGCCAGTCAATGCCGATCACTGACAAACCCCCCCTTCCCGGAGAGGGAGAGCAGTCCCTCGGATGCTCAATCCCTCTCCAACCCTGCCAACCCCCACAACCCAAGCTCGTCCTCGAACACGGGTCACCGGCGTAGCGCGAGGTAAGGCGACCAGCGCCTCAGCCCTCAGCGCCACCAGGCTGGCTACAAAACTGAGGTTTTGATGGTGGACCCAGGTCACCGGGTAGAGGGGTCATTGGCTTGGCAGGCCTCTGGACTTTTGCTTGGGTGTGGAGTCTGGGCGTCATACTTGATGAGGGTTTGACACTGAAGTCTCGGGTATCGGCCGTCGTCAAGACCTCAATTTACCATCTGAGAAATATCACCCGGATTAAGTACCTTGTTCCGCCTGGTGATCTTCTAACATTGGTCCACACCTTTGTGACCTCCCGCCTTGATTACTACAACGCCCTGTACCTATGGCTTCTGGGGGTTGAAATCCACCGCCTGCAGCTGGTGCAGAACACTGCTGCCAGGTTGTTGACTGGGCTTTCTCAATCTGACCATGTCACATCTGTGCTGCATGAACTGTACTGGCTGCCGGTTCCGTTGCGGATTATCTTCAAGGTTGGCTTGCTAACCTATAAGGCCCTACACGGACAGGAACAGAATTATCTGCAAGAGCTCCTCTGTCCCTACTGCCCCAGCCAACCACTTCACCAGGGGTCCAGTCAAGGGGCGTATTTTACACCTGTTTTTTCCCCCATTTATATGCCTTGTGCAAAGTTCTCAGTCATCTCGTCATGACCGGGAGTTCCAATGCCGTTCCACAGAATATTATTCTACGGATCTCAATATTTTCCACAGAAAATATTGCGGAATAATTTTCTGCAGAAAATATTGTTCTGCACAACATTATTCCATGGATCACAGTAGGCGTAATTCTGCAGAAGAACCAGTTAAATTCTGTCAGAAATTCCACTGGTGGAATGGTCATTCCGCACTAATTCTGCCGCCGGAATTCCGCATTCCGCACAGCACTAGTTCCAAGGTCTGAAGCAGTAAAATTCACCCATTTGCTGTGGAAAATAACAAAAAGGAGCTGCTCAGAATGAAGAAATTATCAGTAAAACCTGTACTGTGTAAGCAAGCAGTCAGCGGGGGCAGCGTCAGTCACGGCCGGTCAGTCTCACGACGCCACTTTCAACTTGTGGTGTTAGTTGACATGCCAACACAAAATCTGTCAGCAGTGAACAGCACTGCTCAGCCTCCCATGTTTGTCGACAGTGCCTCCACTTGCCAGTGCCAGTCTGTTTTGCAAATTCAACTTGAGTGCCCTGGCAGAAACAAGCATTTCTAGCTGCTATGTCCATTTGCTGCTGTTAACCTCGAAGTGGCCTTCCCCGCACCTAGGCTGTTGTGGACTGATTCCCATACCCCTGGTTTGTTCTCCCAATTGGGGCCATTATGATGGAGCGAGTGTAGCGCACTGAGTAGTAGCATTGGGCTGAGGGCCACCACAGCACAGAGAGCACTAATATGAGTCAATCAGTGCTGCTGCTTACAGTGGGAGCACTTCTGTCTGTATGGACTTGGTTTAGGTTGGAAGCATTTCTTTTTTGTTCTGTCCGAGCTGAGGACTGAATTTGTAGGACAAGGACCAATTCCATCACACCCTGATCGTCATCCAGACTGAGATACAGCGTGTCTCCCTCCATCTCATCACTCTAACGTCACTCACAAGTTCGCAGTCACCCAACTGGTTTATTTGTAGGCACTGTGGGCGTCATCCTGCAGCCTCTATTTACTTATTCTGAGTCACAGATCTCCTTAGTAGTACTGCCTTCTAGTTCTACATAGTCACAATTCTGATAGCAGCCTACTGCTGCTCCCTGTGCTGCCTGTTAAGTCGCTTCCCTGCCCCCCACATCAGTATGGACTTGTTATGCGTGAGAGTGAGAAGTTGGAACGCTGACACTTGGTGAATTTTTTTTTTAAGTGTAACTTGTGACTTGCTTTAGTTTGGCTATTTTTCACAGACAACTCGCATGTCCTTTGTCCACCAGAACAGTGTAACCACGCGTGTCCGTGTCGCAAAATACTACCGGACGTATCGAAATACTACCAGCTTGGAAAAGTAGGATGTTTTTACTTCCTGGCCTAAAAAGTTATCTGGAGCACTGCACTTCACTCAGCCGAAGAGGGATTGCTGGAGATTCCCAGGGTCCGTTTGAAGACCTCTGGAGCCTGTGTGTTTACCTCTGGGGCTACGATCCTGTGGAACTCTCTACCTCTTCGGATAAGAGGGTGCCTGACTGTGGAGAGCTTTAAATCTGCTCTTAAAACATTTCTATTTTTTTTTTTGCCTACACCGATTATTAATTTGTGGAAGTTTGTCGTTTTAACTGGTTGTAATAATTTATTGTTCTTTACGTGTTTTGTAAAAGCGCTTTGGTATTCTTTGAATTGTGCTTGAAACAAATAAAGTTTATTATTATTATTTTTTGTAGTAGAAGAAGGGCTGGGTTGGTCACAATCCTGATCCCCCGGAACCGTTGGAGAAGCCAACTTTTTCTTAAACCTTTCCAACCTTTTTTTTTTTTTTTTAAACTGTTTTTGGAGGAAAGGTTTTTACAAATGTCACACTCAGAGGTGAACAAACAGTGTAGTTGCCGTATTGGTCCTTGTAAGAACAGACCCAGAAGCAAATGATTTGATACCTTTTATTGGACCAACATAGATGTTACAACAAAAGAACAAAATGCTCTAGCTTTCGAACCAACCAGGTCGTCACTATCTAGCTGTGCCAGTTTCTTCTTCATGTTATGCAACTGCCTAGGTTGGTTCAAAAGCTAGAGCACTTTGTTCTTTTATTGTAAGATCTATGTTGATTCAATAAAAGGTATCAAATAATTTGCTTTCGGATCTACTCAGAGGTGAAGTGAGAATCAGCCGGGCAAAACAAACAAATTATGTTTGTCAGCCTTAGCAAACACCTCTCCACACTCAGTCCAGTTTTTACAACCAGTGGGGCCTGTTTTCTTCTTTGGCCTCTCTTACATTTTTAAACAACCTACAAAAAGGGTTTTATCTCTGATCCTAACAGCAGTTATGTACAAGAAATACACAAACTCTGGTTACTGCTAACCACTGAAGGAGAAAAATGGTTGGTTCCCAAACCAGGAAAAAAAAACGTGATCTAAACAGCAACCAACAGAAAATAACGGATCCGGGTTAAACACAGTAAACACATAAATAAAAAGTTAAATAAAATTAAGAAAATGCTGGATCCTCAACAGGCTGTCACTACCAAACAGGAACCGCAAAACCAAAGTAAAATATAAACTAGCGTTATACTATACTAAAGAAGATAAAGGTAGCAGATGAAATAAAATTAGAGAGTTTACTTGTTTTTTTTATGAAACAACGAATTTCAGTGACTTCTGAGGCGAGATCTCCAGGGCATCTTGACTAGGCAGGCAGAGAATGAAATCTGAGCATTATAGAACGCAGCAGTTCGAATGGTGACATGAGCCAATGAGTGTTCCATCATTTACATAAGTTCCATTCTCCAGGCAGTTCAACACTGGAGGCTGACTGCAAGAGTTAAGCATATTGAAGAATTCCTGGGGTTAGAATAAGCAAACTCTTCCATTTGTTGACCTTGCTATTCCAGGACATGTAATGTCTTGGCTACTGAGGATCTCACTTGCCTGCTCTAAAAAGGCTCTGATTCTGACACTGTCCAGGTAAGGACAGTCATTTTGCCCCTCATGTTTGAGGGAGGTAACAATAACTATTAGCGGAGGCCAGGCCAAAAGCGAGAGTTTGGTACTGAAAATGTGTTTATTTATCTATCTTTGTTTACCGGGTGAGTGCACTGGTAACAAGTACCTTTTTCACACATGACCTGGGTGCAGAAGTACAGACAAACAGGAAAACAAATTACTGTGAATATATACGAATCTACAGCAAGTTGTAGGCAAACATGAGCACATATGGTGTTAATATTTGTAAATATACAAAAGTGCTTGAAATGTAATAAACAAAGGTAGAATTGAGGATAGAGAAAGGAGGAGGAGGATGATGGAGGAAGAGAAAATGCTGGTCATGAATGGCAAACCACAGGAATCTCTGATAAGAGTGACTGATCGGAATGCGAACATAGACATTCAAGAGATCTTTGGAAGCCAGTTAGTCCCCCGGTTGAACTTGGTTTGCTTCACAAAGTTGATTAGATTCTATTCAACAGCATGTTACCCTCCCTTCTCCGATTTCTTAGGGACTTTAGTAAATACAGTAGAACCCCTATCCCCTCTTGGAGGGTGGAACTGGGACTATCACCATTATCTGGAGCGCGTTGTCCAGGGTCTGCTCCAAACTTTTCATCATTAGGGTTTTGTATACTGAAGAGTGAAAGAGCCAGCCCCTTGAGAGCAGGACAGAAAATTCTATTGCATAGCCAACAGAGAAATTTTTTAGCACCCACTAGTCTGTTGTAGTCTGGGCCAATTTTTCTATAAAGTTCTAAAAAGCCCCGAGTAAGATCGACCCACCAGGCATCATGCAAATAATCCACCTTTTCTGCCAACTCCTTCCGAATGAATGCCTGCATGAGAACACTCAGCTGTTCAGACTGAACTTAAAACCAGTGAAGCTGCCACTGCCTCTGATTTCCATAGCCTCAAAAGGAACATAAAATGCCTTTGTTGTATCTAGCCTGGCTAAAACCTCCCCCCAGAGAGAGGTTAGATTAACCCCCCCCCCACTAAGAAACAGGCAACTGACCCTTTTTGTCTTCAATATGTTTCAAGATCTTGTCCAACTATGCAACGAACAGCAAATGGTTAGCAAAAGGAATCCCATACAAGTGTGCCTTGGTCTGTAAACCAGTGCCGAAGCCACATTCCTCTCATACTTATAATAATAGCGCAGCAAACCTAGCAGAGAGCTGAAGGCTGTCCAGACTTGCATCACCAGGGTAGAGGGATACCATGTTAACGAGAGGCAGGAGGCTGGCCACTAGGGAATCCTATGGAAAGCCCTCAGAGAGAACAGACACCCACTCACAGAATGCCCTGGAGAACAGAACAGAGGCGTACATAACTCTAATGTTAAAGCCAGCTGCCAAGAAGGCACACTGGCAAGCAGCATCTACAGTATTTTATCACTCCTGTCGACAAGAACAGAAGTTAGCTCAATACGGACAGTGGTATGTTTCATCATATTAGCCACCAAGCATCGGTGCTTGGTGGGGTCTCTCACAATTTTTTTTTTGTAGTAAGTATATTTTCTTGCAAGGGATAGCATTTTGCCCTTGACTTTGCAAATGGCTTTCTTATCAGTATTGGATCATTCCTGGTCAACAATCTGAACACAAAGTTCAACCTTGAGAAACGTTTAGGGGTATTTACAGCAGCCCTGGCTGAACGGAGTTGTGTGTTTGAATGTTTTTTTTTGGGGGGGGGGGGAGATGTTTGGTGACAACTATCGCCCTTGCAACGTTGGGCTTTAAAGCAATATCCCTTGCTGAGTAGGCGGGAAGGGCGCAGCCCAGCAGCCCTGGCTGGAGGATTGTAGGTGTGTACAGCAACAGCTTCCTGATCCTGTAGGCAAACGTAAAGGCATTGGGAGCCCTTGTTACACAACTAAGCTTGCTGCTGTGCTCTTGGCCTTCTCCTTCGCAGCAGCACTCTGCTTTATACCTACCTCTAGTTTCAAATGTCCAGGATTTTGTCTCAAAAGCTTAAACTAAGGTCCCCCCTAAATACCGCATTTCTGTCAATGAGGAGCAAGGCTTTGTAAATACAGGTTACTCACCTGTAACAGGAGTTCTAGAAATGGTATATGTTGTTCATCCACACTCATTGGCAGGTATCCTTGCCGCTTTAAATCTTGCCGAAGGTCTTCAAGCTTGCTCCTCCCACCCACCGGTGGTATAACCTCGGCTCGCCCCATGACGCCAGATCTGGCCGCTGGAAGCTCAGGTTGTGTGTGCTGAGGTCGGAGGTTAATGGTGGATGAACAACATATACCATTCCTAGAACTCCTGTTACAGGTGAGTAACCTGTATTTCTAGGGACATGGATATGTTGTTCATCCACACTCACTGGCAGACTCCTAGCAGTTCTCCCGGAGGAGGGAGGCAAGACGACACCCCAATACTTACTTGGGAAAGAGAGACTGAGAACCGAGGCCCCAAAACCAGCATCCCGCGTGACTCAAGGTCGATGTGGTAATGGGTAATGAAGGTGTTTGCTGACTTCCAGGTAGCAGCCCTGCAGATTTCCTGGATAGGGACGTCCCTGGAAGCAGCCACCGATGCAGCAGTATGGCGGGGTAGAATGAGCTCTTATCCCTCTGGGAGGCTCCATGCCCGCCAACTTATAGCAGAGATCTATGCAGGAAGTGACCCACCTGCTTATCGTCCGCTTGGCTGCAGGTCTGCCAGGTGCGGCTTCAGCGTGGTGACAAACAGCTGGCGAACCTCTCCCGAATTTCAGCCGCGCCCCTTATAATAAGCGCCCTTCTAGGGTCCAAAGTATGGAGCCTGTATTCGCCTCCGAGGTGTGATTGGAGTAGAACACCGCAGAGTCAACACCTGGTTAAGGTGAAACCACACCACCTTCGGAAGGAATTTCGGTGGGGGCGCAGGACAACCTTGTCCCTGTGGAAGACCAGGTAAGGAGACTCGATGGAAGCGCCTGAGCTCTCCCATCCTTCTGGCTGACGTGATAGCCACCAAGAAGGCGGTCTTCCACGACAGGTGAGAGAGAGCACACCTGTGCATAGGTTCGAATGGCTTGCCCATGAGCTTTGCCAGTACCAGCAGTAGATCCCACGGAGGTGGGGGTTCCCGCGACTGGAGGGAAATGTGATCAAGGCCTTTGAAAAAGCGCCCAGACCACCTTCTCCTGCGCCATCGACTGCTTCCCCGCCCGCCTGTAAGCAGAGATGCGCTGCCAGGTGCACCCTTAGGGTCGTCGACCTAAGCCCATGATTAGAAAGGGACCATAAATAGTCCAAGATGCTTGCCAAGGAACAGGAGGAAGGGTCCAAGCCCTTGCCCTGACACCAAATGGAAAACCTTTTCCATTTGAAGGCATAGCATTTTCTGGTCGACTCCTTACGGGACGCCTCAACTACATTGAGGACCTCGTCGGAAAGACCCAAGGCCTGGAACTCTAGCCGCTCAGGAACCAGGCCGTCAGGTGCAGGGATTGAAGGTCCGGATGGAACACCTTCCCTGATTGACTGAGAGCAGGTCCGGTGAGCTGGAAGCTGCCGCTGAGTCCTGGAGCTGAGACTGAGGAGATCTGGGTACCAGAACTGGCGAGGCCAGTCTGGGGCTATCAGAATCACCTGCGCCTTGTCCCTCCTCGCCTTGAGAAGCACCTTGTGGATCAAGGGAAATGGGGGAAAGGCGTAAAAGAGGCCCGGGGTCCACTGCCTCGAGAAGGCATCCCCCTGCAGCGAGCCCTGCTGAGGGGGGCGGGCATGGAACAGTCTCAGCTTCGCCTCCCTGGAGGCGAACAGGTCCACCTGAGGTGTGCCCCAATGGGAGAACAGATGCTGTACTACCTCCGGCAGGAGAGACCACCGTGGGATGCAGCCCCTATCCGCTCAGGGCATCGGCCAGGGTGTTGGAGGCTCCTGCCACATGAATGGCTAGGAGATCCGCCTCCAGGCTGCGCACGAGTGACCAAATGCGGAGAGCTTCCTTGCATAGAAGCATGGAGCGCGTCCCGCCCTGGCGGTTTAGATAGAACATGGTCGTGGTATTGTCCGTCTGGACTCGGACCACTTGACCCCGGAGGAACGGAGCAAAGGCGGTGAGAGCTAGGCGGACTGCTCGGAGCTCCAGCAGGTTGATGTGGCATCGGGACTCCCGTGGGGACCAGAGGCCATGAGCCCGGTGTTCCCCCAGATGGGCACCCCAACCCATCAGAGAGGCATCGGTCGATAGAGAGACCGTCGGCTCGGGGCGGACGAACGGGATGCCCTCCTGCAAATGATCTGGAACGGTCCACCACTGGAGAGCGTCCCACATCCCCTGTGTCACCGACACAAGCTGGTCCAAAGGATCGCAGCGCCAGACCACTGGCTGGCCAGTCCCCATTGAAGGGGACGATGTTCCAGCGGGCCCAACGGACCACGCTGGTGCAGGCCGCCATGAGACCCAGGAGGCGCAGGAAGTCCCAGGCAGGCGCAATTGCCCAACCAGAAATGATCGGGCAAAGGAGAAGAACCCCGCCCTGTCCGGGGAGCCGCCTGGCTCAAGAGAGTCGACCCTGCGCCCGATGAATAGAATCACCTGCTTTGGCTCGAGTTCCGACTTGGCCTCGCTGATAAGGAGGCCCAGTTGAGAGCAGACCTGGAGGGCCAGATCTCTGGACCACTCCGCCTCCTTCCTGGAGGGAGCTGCTATCAGCCAGTCGTCCAGGTAAGGGTACACCCGGACCCCTCGGCGCCGCAGAAATGCTGTCACCACTGCCATGCATTTGGTGAAGACCCTGGGAGCTGGAGACAAGCCGAAGGGCATGGCTTGGAACTCGAAAAGGGATCCTTCCGCTCGGAAGCGAAGGAATCTCTGGTGAGACGGACGGATAGGGACGTGAAAAAACGCGTCCTGCAAGTCCAGAGAGCAGAACCACACGCCGTGTTCCAAGGATGGTATTATCTGAGCCAGAGTGACCATCCTGAAGGTTCGAGACCTTAGGAACTTGTTTAGGTCGTGTAGGTCGAGAATGGGCGCCAGCCCCGTCCGTTCGGAACCAGGAAGTACCTGGACACAAACCCTGGGTCTGAAGGAGGGTCCGCCACTCTCTTATCACCTCCTTCTGGAGGAGGAAGCGGTCTCGGCTCGACGAGCCGCCAGTGAGGCTGAGACTCAAGCCCCGAGTGTGACGGCTCTGAAGGGTGGTGCCTGCTCGAATTCCAGAGGCAGGCCTCTTCCCACCACCTCCAAGACCCACCTGTCCGTGGTAACAGCGGACCAGGCGGAACGGAAGTGCCGGAGCCGTCCCCCCACGGGGGGACCCAGGGGTAAGGTGACGGGAATGGGGGCGACACCCCTCAGCCCGTCACTGGGCAGGCTTGGAGGAGGGACCGGCCGAGGGACCTCCTGGGCCTTTTCCTCCCTGCCTCCTGTTAGAGGAAGCCGGCTGCTTGGGTTTGGGATGCCAAGGCCGAGCCTGCTGGCCCTGACGTTGCTGGGCCGGGCGCGCCGGGGGCACAGAAGGACGAAAGGGCTTAGGCTGTGGTTTGCGGCCTTTGTCCTTCTGAGCGGAAGAGACCGAGTCCAAGGTAGCATTGGACTTCTCGATCCTCTGCAGGTGACCTTCCACCCCAGGGCCGAAGAGGTCAGTCCCCAAAAAGGGAACATCCGCCAACTTGTGCTGGGTATCCGAAGTAAAGGTGGATATCCTCAGCCAAGCCCGCCGACGCATAGCCACTGCGGCCGCCACCGATCTGGCACATGAGTCCCCTATATCCAAAGCAGTCTGGAGCTGCTGTTTGGCCACTGCCCTGCCCTGGTCCCGCACCTGCTTAACCGTAGTCTGCAGATCGGCGGGAAGATGAGGGATGACCTCATCCAGGGAGCCCAACAGGGCATGAGAAAAATGTGCCATGAGGACGGCCGAACTGGCCTGACGAAGGCCGAGAGAGGACGCAGCGTAGACTTTTCGCCCGACATAGTCCAATTTCTTGGACTCCTTGTCAGGAGGTTTGTCCACATCCCTGGCGTTGCCGGCGCGCCGGAAAACGCTGTCGGTAACCAACCCCTCAGCAGAGGGGTGTTCCGAAAAACCGGACAAGGAACCTGTAGGGACCGCATACTTCCTGGCCATCCTGGCCGAAGGCGCAGGGCAGGAAGCAGGGCGCTGCCAAAGCTCCAGTGCCGGACCCACTATGGCCTCGGCCACGAAAGGCCTCCGTCGAGAACCTCGGTCCAGAATCTCCGTGAGGATACCTGGCCCATTTGAACGTGTTCGAGCCCATCCCGGTGGACTCCGAGATGAGCTGAAGCAGTCCTAGGAAGGACGCACGGCTATCGCCCATTGACTGACCTCCTGAAGACTCCAAGTCCAGTCGCTTGGAGAAAAAGGAGGAATCATCTTCGGACTCGGAAGAGTCCTCGAAGAGCTGCCTCTGGCCTGAGCCACCCTTCACCTGCCGAGGTCGGTCGGGAGTGAGGGTAACTGACAGCCGATGGGGTAGACCCTTAGCCGACCGAGAATCCTTGGTCGGAGCCCCAATTGGTGGCTGTGGAGGCGGAGGTTCCACCGGAATCGGTGGAGCAG
This sequence comes from Neoceratodus forsteri, assembly GCA_016271365.2. Classification (NCBI taxonomy): domain Eukaryota; kingdom Metazoa; phylum Chordata; order Ceratodontiformes; family Ceratodontidae; genus Neoceratodus; species Neoceratodus forsteri. Next base: position 1,071,745,957 of record CM057454.1, on the reverse strand, counting down.
CTGGTTTTGGCCGAACAACCGGCCTGGGTATAGGCTCCTCGGATAAGTCGAGGGGTTGTGTTGGCCGCTCCGGTGACAGCCACTTAATGGCCGGGAAGGTGACGGGTCGGCTACTCCCGGTCAGGAGGAGCTGTTGCAACATAAGTTCCTTGTACCGTCGACGTACTTAAGCAGAAGCTTCCCTCGTCCGAGGAGGAGGACGAGCGGCGACGCCGCTTACCGCGGTGCCGAGACCGCCTATGACGGTGGGATCGGCTGGACCGCGAAGAGGTCCGAGACCGAGACTGAGAGTCCTGGAATTTCCGAGGTCGGTGCGGGGAGGTGTCGGCCGGAACCGGCACTCCCTTCAGCTCGGATGGTCCATCCGAGGGCTCCGGAACCGGAGGCACAGGCGAGCCCACGGGATCCTCAACTCCTCCCGGGGGAACCGGGGAGAGGGAATCGGCTGCTAAAGGCGACAGCCCGTCCAACAGGTCGAGAAAATCTCGACTTGGCCGGTGGAGTCTCCCGGCCAACTGACCTGACGGGACACCGAGAGGCCAGTGGTCGGTTTGAGCGGTCGATTTGAAGCCGACGGTCGACGCACTCGGCAGAGGGACCTTTCCCGCTCCAAGAGCGCCGACGGAGGGACTTACCTGTCCTTCTTTCTGGACCGAGAATAAGGTCCAGCAGATGTAGCCCTTCTCCTTAGTGGAGAGGGACAGACAAGCTCCTTAAAAGAAGCCATGTAGGAAGAACCCAGAGAGCGGGATAAATGCCGCGGCCGAGGAAGATACGCCCGCCGCCTCCTCGAGGGCGATCATCCGCCGAGCTGATCCGCCGAGCCCGCCCGTCAAGGACACCGGGCCAACCGGCCTCCTTGACTTCACCGAGGAAGCTTCTCGACGGCCCAGTTGCAATCGGGCAGCACGGTCTTCGAGGACGAGGCTCGCAGAAAGATGAGCACAGGTCGAAGCCCGCGGGTCGTGCTCAAGGCCTAAGCAGTAGACACGCGGAGTGTGGATCCGCCCGAGACATCTTCTGCCCGCATGGGCATCTCCGAAACCGGGAGTCGATTTGTCCATCGCAGCCGCGAGGGATCGAAGACTGAAGTCTTTTTCGCAAAATTTATTTTTAAATCCGCAAACGGAGAAATAGGAACCAGTCTCAAACGCAGAGCGTTAAGGAGGGAACCTGAGCTTCCAAGCGGTAAGGAAGATCTGGCGTCATGGGGCGGAGCCGAGAGTTATACCACCCGGGTGGGTGGGAGGAGCAAGCTTGAAGACCTTCCGGCAAGATTTAAAGCGGCAAGGATACCTGCCAATGAGTGTGGATGAACAACATATCCATGTCCCTAGAACATAAAATTATACCAGACTTTAATGTTGTGGTTTACTGTTTATTGTGAAAATGTTTTTCCCCAACTTAGTTGCACATTGTGACAACTTTTTGAACCATTATTGCCATTTTATATTATCGGTTATTCATAATCAGTTTTCCATAATGTCTATGGGTGTCTGATGTAAACACCACAGAATGAGACTGGGGTAAAGTGCATGTTTGTTTGTGTGACCAACTGTTGGACCCCAAGCATGAGACAGGGCAGTCTAAGTGACCAGCATTTGCAAAGCATCCAGCACAAGACTGAATTTGGGCTGAATGATGGACAGTGCATGTAACCAACATGTGCACAAACTGAGAAGCTGACAACTGATGGACTGTCCCAGTTGCCATAGACATTAGCACAAACTTATGAAGGGACTGACTGATTGATGAACAGGCAAAGGACTAACATGAGCATTAAAAGGACTAACAGACCAATGGAGGATGCAATAGACTGATGAAAGTGATGCAGTCTGAATGACAGTTGGCACAGGCACAGCATGTGATTGGCTAAGTGATGAACATACGGACGCATAGCTCAATGACACAGACCGCTTGACATACTGGTGGTAGTAGAGACTGGACAGTGCTGGTAACCAGAGGTGTGCATGTGTGGTGGGGGAGTCAGGGATTCTAAACTAATGCAGATAAAGATTTGTGAAGTGGGAGAACAGATCCCAGTATAAAGAAAAGTCAAAGTTAATTACAATAAAAAGACTGCTAAAGGTAGCATTACTATTACTTCAACTCTATTTAAAACATGCCATCAAAATTTGCAAGGGGTTCATACTACTGCTCAATTTATTCACTGGATTAGAGTACTCTATACTCATCTCACTGCTCGTATATTATGTAATGGGGTCTTGTCTCCGGCCTTTACTCTACAGCAAGGTACTAGACAAGGATGCCCTCTTTCCCCCTTCTTATTCAATCTATTTTGGAACCCCTTATAAGAAAAATGAATAACTCCCCCCTCAGTCTCTGGCATCCCTACTGGTCCCCACCAGTACAAACTCTCGGTATACGCCGATGATATTCTATTGCATATTACCCAACCTTCTACTTCCTTACCCGTTACACTAGATATTATCAAAGATTTTGGTCAATTGTCTAACTACAAGCTAAATTTGTCTAAAGCAGAGGTTATGCCCCTTAACGCCCTGGCATTACAGTCAGATATCCAACATTTAGGGTTTAAATGGGCTAGAGACAAAATGAAATACTTAGGTATTTACTTATCCCAATTAACGTCCAAAATGAAACAATATAATTTAGATCAGACTAACTCAAATTAAAACTGATCTAATTCGATGGGCCCTACTTCCCATTTCTGTCTGGGGTCGGATAAGTATTGTAAAAATGAACGTGATACCCCGTGTTTTATACCCACTACAGATGTACAAGTACCCCTTACCGAAATCCTGGTTCATGGAGCCATCTCCAAGTTCATATGGCAGGGGAAGCCCTCTCATAGAGCTCTCTCTAAACTACAACGTACCAAAAATAGAGGAGGACTTCAGGTTCCTAATCTATACCTATATTATCTCTCGATTAACTGCTCCATCCTTTTACATTGGCTAAGGCCCATAAACAATTCCCACCCAGATTCGTACTCCCCGTTATGGCTGAAGCTAGAGAAAACTATTTGTGTCCAATGTGGTGTGGATATCCATGCCTTACCTTATCTTTCCCTTAACAGGGTTCCCCAACTGTTAAGAGACACCCCAATTATGGCGGCCCTCCGCATGCATTTGCAGTTATGTGCATCCACCCGTACCTCACTGGTCAAAGATGTGTCACAGCCTATTTTAGGAAATCCAAACTTTAAGACTGGAAGTCAAATACTTGCCTAATCTTTTTGGCCACATGGTGCGGGCACAACAGTAGCTGATCTGATTAAAGATCACAAACTACTGACCTTTCAAGAAGCAAGGCTCAAATTTGGCATACCTCTCTCTCATTGTTTCAAATATATTCAACTCTCACACTTGCTACTCCAACATTTTGGCAGGGGCCCATGGGACCAATACATGGCTGGTCCCATTCTTGCTACGGTCACAGCCGCCCCCTCCTCTCATTTCATCTCCTTTTTCTACCATCATTTATGTACTCTAGTCGGGGAGTTAGATGGCCAACCACATTACACTTGAGACTGGGTTCTGTCCCCTCCCCCCCTGTTACCCATCAGTGGCCACAGATCTGGGATCATCTATACAAAGATGTCAAATGGGACTGTTACCGCTTACTCCAATTTCAAGTGTTACATGATCTTTATTATACCCCTGAGAAACTCCATAAAATGGGAAAACTTCTGTCTAACCTTTGTACCAGGTGTGGAAAACAACCAGGCACACTACTTCATATTTTATGGGAGTGTGAGAAGGTTTCTTCATTTTTGGAGGCTATCCAATCCAGATTAGATCCTTTACTTGGTTTAACTGATGTTTTCCTGACAGAGATCTGTCTCCTGGGGGATTCTGGTGACAGTTTGATTGGCAATCAGCGTAAATATATGACCCTGATTTCACTATGCATCAAGAAGGTGATAATGAGTCACTGGCTGGACCTTCACATTCCAACCTATACTGAGTGGCTCCATGAAATCCTTTACGTCCTGCAAGCCGAACAACTCTTGGCTAGCATACCAAACCGTAATCGAGTCTACCAAAAGATATGGGCACCCTTATATACTTTGTTACGTCTCTAAAGGACTAAGCTTACAGAGATTAATAGTTCCCTGGTAGCTTGTCCAAGCGTTGTTACTGATCAACAGTAACAGTTTATATTCCCTATGTCTCCTTTGTCTTTTCTCTCACACTGCACGTTGAATTCGTCTCCTCTGGTGGTGCGGGGGGAGGCATGTTTATTATTGGTACATGGTACCTATAATGGAAGTTTTCTGTTTCTTGTTAGTTATAGTACCAGTAAGTTTCTTAGGAGCTATAACCCTGTATATAACTTCTGTATTACGCTTTGCATGGATGTACAATCAATCTAAAACTTAAAAGTATATTAAATGTTAAAAAAAATGTGCAAGGGGGTTAGCATTCTAAAGTTGTATTTTAATCTGTAGCTTGGTTATTTTTAGGTCTTGTCAAGCTTAGTGGTTTGCCACCTTTCTGTACTTTGGGTACCTTGATTATGGTCAATAAATGAACTAGTCATAAATATAAAATACTGTATACGTTAGATGACACTTACTTGCCATGACTTGTTCATTTCAAAACAGAGTTTTAACATACGTTGTACTGTTCCCATGCAGGCTCTAAGCAAGAGGTAAAATTAAATCGATTAGAGAAAAAAGATGAAGTCTTAACTTTACTGTAAGCCGCCAGATGCAACACTAGACAGGTGGGATCACACTACATGACCAAAAAAAATTAAAAAAGCTGCCTGTAGTACAGTTTAGCTTACAATTCCATGCTATTTTTTTTTTTTTTTTTTTACCAGTATTAGTTTAGACTGTAGAAACAGCAATTAGAGCATAATAAAACAATGTTCTGGTAGCGCAGGAATATTTTATTTAAAAAGAAAATACAAAAACACAGCCCTTTTAAAAACAAAGGAGACCCTCAAAACTTCACAGAATATATTTCACAATAGGAGAAAACTTTAATCTCAGATGTCAAAATAGTAATGAATGATTTCAAACATCTACAGGCCAAGCTTTGAAACAAAATATTTCTTGAAACTGGCAGCTGCATTTGAAATTAACCCTCCAAAAACAGTGCTCTAACAAACTGTAGAATGGAGCAGTATTCAGCAAAAAGGATTAACGGTTCACACCATACACATTTGCCAAACTGCTGCTAAATGGTCACAAGGACAACTTAGCAACAGTTCAGTTTGCCCCCACCCCACCCCCAAACCATGCTACTCAAAGGGGGTCTTGAGGCTTCCCCCGTGCATCTGCCAACTTATTTGTGAATGTACATGGTGCTATAGTTCCACTAACCATGTAGCCCAATGCTAACAGAGTTCCCAAGTGGCTACTGGAAATTTTAACCAACTCATCAGTGCTAAACCCTTGTAGGCAAAGAAGGTGCTGTACTTATAGGTATTTTCTGTACAGTTACCATTTAAGCCTTTTTGTGAGGCTAAAACTTTATATTGCTTTAGCCACAAAGCAAAAATCTCAGTGAGATGTCACAAAGGGCACCACTGATATTTGCAATGACCCGTGCCCTTAGAATTCATAAGGGCTGGCAGTAGGGGTGTCACAACTCTGCCACAGTCTTAACTGGAGACAGGGGAGGATGGGACTGGGCAGGTTTCCTGGATGTCAGAGACGGATTCGGGACTGGGGTGTATGGGCCACTGGAACACAAGGAAAACTACCCAGGACAACCAGAGAATTAAACAGGAAAGTGGTGAGCCTAAACGCATGTGGAACACTTCAGCAGTTAGCACTGCTGCCCACAAGTTCTCTGTATGGCATAGCACCATGTGACTAGCACTAAGACACACAGGGAACTCTGTGGTTGTCGCAGTCTAGTATATCAGCGGGTGAAAACCCTCTGGTTTTTGATTCCTGTTAAGTTTGACCACATTTTTACTGCACCTAGTGGTATATTACCTAGACCCTGTTAATGATGATATTCTGTACTTGTTCACTGAGTAAGCCAGCTAAGTGACCTTTTCAATGGCGTTATTGAACATTTACTGTCTATCTGGCTGTGTTGGATCTCTATGCTGTTTCTTGTCCAAGTCACCCTTGTACATTCGATGGGTTCTTTTACCTGGACAAGGTTACAATTATTAGCATCTAGCCAAATTTGCACTGCAACATGATGGGGAGGCGTGCTCCTTTACCATCTGCTACTAGGTCACCCATTTGTTCATAGTAAAACAAGGTGGTGGCACAACAGGCAGCCTGTTCACACCCCGCTTTTATGCTGCTACCCACTGCGACTGTGTATGGGTCCTAGTTGTTTTTGGCTGAATTAGTGACTGTCACTATAAGCATGGAGTGATCTAACTTATTAAAATATATTACCCTATCACTCAATAAAACATCTTATTTACAACAGTACCCTAGGGCCGAAGACAAAAGCAGCATCAGCACAGTCTTTGCCACAGTGGGGAAACTATTACAAATAAAATACTCTCAGATGATTTATAAATTATAAAACCTAATTAAAGAATAACTGTAGCAATGGGTACTTTAAAGAGTAAATGTAATAATTTTTTGGGATTCCTTTTTCAAAAACATCAACAGCCTGATTTTTAGAGGGTGTCCTGTAAGCTGAAGATGCAGCCAAGACCACCAAAGCTAAACTCAGTCCCATGCATGGAGGGTTGTGAAAGGGTCCCCATACCTTTTGTAGTATTGTGATATCCATTTCATGCATTTTCCGGGTGCAGGGGCGATGCTCAGCCAAGTCCTGTCAGAAGGGGATATGGATGTCTGTTTTCAGAGGCCTACACAGCTAGTGCTAGACCAAACTATGTGAGCCTGCAGACTAGGGTTAATGCACACATTCCCTTTCTCTTGAAACCTAAACATGGACTTCCTCGCTAGAAATGAATATAGCCAACCCTTCCTGTCTGGTGGTTGGTGGAGGAGAACACATGTCTGAGATGTACATCCCCCTTTCTCCCAGTGTGAGCAACATCAGTGGTGTGACAGAGGAATACATTTGAGTATGCACTATCCAGCCCAGCATCTTTTTTAAACTGGACCTTGTACCTATGGTGAGCATGAAAGAGACAGGGTTTTTGAGGTTGCCCAGTGCATTGGCACTCTGGAGACCATGGAGAGAGAAAAGTTTTCAACCTTTCTGGACCGGAGTGATGCCACGTGTGGCAGGCGCAAGTCTTTTGATGACATCCTCACTTGTTGTTAGGAGTTACTCATAAGCTTTAATACTCAGCTCAACTTAAAATTGTCTACAGAGGCAAACAGTATATCTTTGTGGATCCACAGGAGGTCACCAAGCTCTTAACAACTATGCAGCAGAACTTTGGTTCCAGGAGCAGGACGAAGAAGATGAGAAGTCTTGAAGAATTTTATATACGGTTTACATAAAACTATGAGTAAGGGATGGGGTATGGAAAGGGTGGGGGTCAAGGTGCCCAGACAGTGGATGCGTAATGTTTCCAGGGGCTAAATGCCACCAGAGAAAAGCATATTGGGTCACACCTGGAAACGAGCCATTGGCTTAGTGAGCCTTTCCCGGTTACCAAATGTTTAAATAAAAATAAAAAAAAATATCTCCATAAATGCTGATAAAATAATTACATGTTGTTTATGTATGCGTGTTTTAAGATATGGTAATTTACAATGGCACCGATGACATGAGAGGTAACTCTATAACTCCTTACCAACCCCTCCCCCCCTCTAAATACCATTACCATTCTTCTACAATTTTTATAATTATTAATGTCGGACTATAACAGCTATACATGATCAGCAATATATCTCTTGGACATAGGTTCCAGTGAGCTAGAACTGGACTTCCTCATGATTTGGACATCTGAATCAGTCTTACGTATTTAAACCAGCCTTGCTTTTTTCCTTTGGGTATTATTGTTCTTTGGATCTTGTTCTCAGTGTACTAGTTAATGTTGTTTAACATCCAATTCCATAACTGGAGGCTAGCGGGAAGTGTTACCCTCACCCTCAGTTACGTTTATGTATATTCTGCAGCTTGGTGGGGGGACGGATGGACATGAAAACCTGATTTGTATCTTGATGATGGACCACATGACTTTTGGCAAAGCCCATGTTGTTAATAAATAACATTTGTTTTGGTCTCTCCTACTAGGGCAGCATGGGGCTCACGTGACCTACATATATGTTGATGTTCTGAGGTGTTATGAACCTCATGATCTACCATGTGAGCTATTAACTTGGACAGCTCTTATATGGAGGCAGTATAGCATAGTGGTCAAAGGCATTGAACTGCAAACTGGAGACTTTGGTTTGAATCTCATCAGCCCCCATTTGCCTACTGTGTTACCCTGAGCAAGTTACTTAACTTCTTTGTGCTTCCAAGTCGCGCCTGGAAACAAACTCTTAGCTTAGTGTGCCTTTCCTGGTTCAACAATTTCCCCTTTGCATTATGTGTAGCTAGTATATAGAGGACTGTGTATGAACACTCATACACAACAAGGTTATTTTTTTGATCAACTGGTTTCTGTGGCGACAAGAGACCTCGAGAGCGCACCTCGAAAGGTCTCATTATCACAGAAACCACGAGATCAAAAAATAGCCTTGTTTGTGTACGAGTTGCTCATACGCAATCTTTTACAGTGTATGGGCACTCATTATTGAACCACAATGTCAAGAAGCATCCCCAAAATAACTTTCAACTGCCTTACTGTGGTGTGCTGTCTCCAGTGGCGGTAACCTCTGTGTCAACTCTCACCACCGTGGCCGCTTCAACACGCATGTGCAACAACGTTTGATGATGTTGTGCTGCACTAGTGACATATTCAGTGCAGCACATCAACACTGAGACGCACTCAGGGCAGCACAACAACACTGTTCTAAGCTAGGATTTCCATGCAGAACAGTGTTCTACCATACACTGTAAGAATGTTGTAAAGTGTACTCTGAATTTTCTGTCGGAGATATTAGTATGTAAGTTCTGTACATAGATTTTACAAAAAAAAAAAAAAACCTTTGCTGGCATGAATTGCGAAGGGAGACACTAATCACTGGAGTCCAATTTATTCCCCATTTTTGTTCTCAGAACAGTTCCCTTAAGTGGATGCTGAACAATCTAGAATAGGTTAGTGAAGCCAGGAAGCAGGCTATTTTTTATAGTAATTAGGCACCCCGATAATAAAGGGCAAAACTGAAACCACTATCATCAGATGCCTGCCACAGAACAGGCAGGAAGTGTCCATATTTTAGAATGAAGGCAACCCTCAGTGTAACAGGATCCCTAGAGATAAACAAGAAAACAAAACTCCTAGAGAGAAGCATGAAGCAGAGACAATTACGTGGGGAGGGAAGAAAAATAACCTCTTATGTCGAGGACAAACATAATATGCAACAGCAATTCAAGTTACTCTACTTACTCAGATTCTGCACCATTTTCTTTTACTCGTGCAAGAAGTGCATTTGTAAGCTGGACCCTATTAGAAAAAAACAATAGACATTTCAGAAATAAAAAATTGTTTGCTTGTTCCTTAATAGAACAAACTCCAGTATCTTTCTACCACCTGTACTACAATCAATACTCTTACATACTAGCAATATATCATGTTCAAAATGTCACTGAACCAATGCCAACATCTAATTTTTAATGCATTTCAAAATCCTGTGTTGTCATTACTGTAATAGGCCTGCAATTGTACAATTTATCTCACGGCCTGTAAAGACATATTTTTTGTTTATTCTTCTTACTTCTGTTTTGTATATAAACTCTTCAGTGTAACCTTACATCACACGGTCTACTTTTTTTATATTATGTCTCTGTCACTGTTATTGCTGTGTACTTATGATAGGTACCATCTTGATGGCCTGAACTGTGCATGAAAACGATCCCGAGATTACTGTATCTACCCGGTTAACAAATAAAATAAATACTTAATCTAATATTATATATATATATATATATATATATATATATATATATATATATATATATATATCTAGATGTGTGTTGCAAAAATATTAATGCTCCAGTTAGAGACAAAATGACAAAAGTTGAGAAATGAGTCATACACACCCTCCCAAACCAGGCAGAAAAGCAGGTGTGATGTGTGCCTTGGGCTTCTCAAGCCTAACGCTGATCCCATTCCATCTGTAAATAAGATCAGATGTGTAGACTTTATGAGAATGGGGTGAGTTTCAGGCTTGAGAAGCCCAAGGCACACCCCACAAACCTGCTCTCTCTTGCCTGGTTTGGGAGGGTGGGGTGTTAGGGTTGGAAACCTCAACGCATTTCCCAACTTTTGTCGCTTTGACCCTAACTGGAGCATTAACAAAGTTTTTTGCAACTTATTTCCTTACTTTTTGAGATAGCATAATAGTATCCCTATTTTGCTGTGTACATGCAACTGTGGAAGCACATTTACAGGACAGCAATTGCTAAATTGTTAGCATAGCCACCTTATTACCCCAGCTCATGTACTCGGTACAGAAAATGTTCAAATCCCCATCAAAACATAATTCTGCGCAACTGCAACACCATTCTGTGCCACAGGTGTGAAAACACATTTTAGGCAGGATTTGAAAAATGACAGCTATGACATACATGAGGTGGGGTAATAAGGCGGCTATGTGGAAAACCTGAGGTCAAAATATTTAAAATATCCAAAATTAAGAGCGTGTGTAGTGAAACTGCAATGAATGGTTATAACTTTGGCATTTTTTTCATATTTTGACCCCAAATTGTCCATATAGTCTTCTTAAGTCCACAATTCATAAACACCATAGGTGAAAATTTTTTAAATCCATGCCAAAACAACATTCCGTGCCACATGTGCGAAAACACATTTTGGACAGGTTGTGAAAAATAACAGCTGTACTCTTCATGAGATGGTGTGAAAAAATGGCAATGTTTAAAATTTGGAGTCAAAATATTGAAAATTACCAAAGTTATGCGCGTTCGTAGAAGCATTTCAACAAACGGACGTAACTGCAAATTTTAAGAATTTTTTCACCAATTTTCAAGATGGCCTTTTTAGATCTCACCTCATGAACACTGCCATGAAATTTCATTATTTGGTCCCAAAAGGTGATTTTGTGCAGCGCCTGCAAAAATCACCTTCTGGGCCTGATTAACAAAATGACAGATGCAGTGTTCATGAGGTGGGGTCCCAAAAAGGCCATGTTAAAAATCTGATGAAAAATTTCCAAAAATGGCAACTTTGTGAACATAAGACATACATTATACAGCACTCACCTTTATTCCTCAGTTCACGGTTAGACTTTGAAGTGTGCAGATGTGCCTCAGTCCACAGAAGATGACAGAACCGAACAGTGGTCGGTAAGCATAGGGGAAAGGGGGTGTGTGGGAGGTGGGTGCTGTGTGGGAGGGTCAGGATGGGGAGGGGGTCAGAAGCAATGACGTGGAACCATTTTCTTTGTTTCAGGTGAAGGAAAAAAAAAAAAAAGACGTGGGGACGTTTTTTTTCTACTGCAGGTACCAAGACATATCGGGACACTGGGGGTTGGCTACTCAGTGTCCCACACTGCTGGGGTAAGGGTGTCTCTAAATGCCAACACATGGATTGGGCCCCCTGATGTCGGCTACAGGTTAATAAAATAACGGGCTGCAGGGGGGAGGGCAATAAATGAGAATTATGGGGACGGCAATTGGAGGGTGGGGGAGTGCCACTAGACAACAGGGCTCATTCAAAAAAAATGGGGACAGTGATCGGAGGGTGGGGGATGCCAACAGACACCAGGGAAGATATTTTTTATGGGGACAGTGTGTGCGTGTGTTGGGGGTTGCCCCACCAAACACCAGGGAAATGGCAGGGCGGCTTACAGCTCACACTACAGCTGGCAGCAGGAGTTCAGCTGCAGCTGCAGAAGTCAAGAAAATCTGCTGTTCTCATACACAGAATGGCACCTGGGATTTTGGGTGCCCAGACAATGTATTTCTGGCCCTAATTCTGAAAAACAGACATCAGAATCTACAGTAGTTAAACGGGGCCTGTTTGGCTAGGTTCTGGTGTTTGAGTTTTAAAATGACAACATTTTAATGTATTTTCCACATTTCTTAGTTGCTGAAAAAATAAAATAAATAAAAACAAGATGGTGTCTCACAAAAAAGGAACTGATCTCGAGAAAATTAATCTTTTTTTGTGAGATCAAATCCTTTGTCTAACTTTTTACCTCTATCCTGAAAAATTAACTTCCCATAGGAAATAATGGGAACTTTAAAAACTGAATAACTTTGCAACATGTTAATGTTTTTGCACCAAACACTGGCAGTTCTATACCCAGGTTCTTTCTACCATAAAAAAATTGCACCAAAATTCCATACCGTCTGGGTGCAAGATGATGAGGAAGAAACTACAAAAAGTGGTGACTTAACTTTTTTACAGTATCTGGATCTCAGAATCCGCACATCCAACTCAAACGAAACTTGATACGTCAAGAGATCTACCTCACAGAACAGGGCATACCAAATTTTGTGCAAATCCGTTTAACAACTGCAAAGTTATTAAAGTGCAAAATTTTAGGTTTAACATTAAAACAGGCTACTCAACCCCAACTATAGGTAATAAATATATATCTTCTTTATTCATTCGGAAATAAACCTTTGAGCTCAGGAGCTCTTTTACAAAGGTTCCACATCAATGGACAAGGACAAAATACACAGATTGAATAACTACAAGATACAAATTATGCAGTTTCAGAGGAACATTGTCAAGTAGCATTTCAAGCAGGCATTTACAAGTTCATATAACAGCAAAATGTGTTGTCAAGGGCAAAAGACAACTAGTGCAAAGTGTGTGGCATTAACCTATTACAAAGTACACAGTTCCAGAGGAACAATGACAGGTAACACTACAAAAGCAGATATTTACAAGTTCATACAATATTGCAGCATAATTTTCAAGGGCAAAAGACAGCTAATGCAAAGCACATACCTTAACCTATTATAAAGAGACAGTAGTACATGTCATTAACCTATTAGGGTATTGTCTAGGGTCATTCTGAGGCATTTAAAGCAAACTACTTTATCTAATATAGTTCCATTAGCACTGTGGATGGCAAGGGAAAGGACCTTTTCCTTCACTTGAGGACCGGAGAACAGCATAGTCTTGTTTGTTTTTTTCTTTCAATAGTTAAGGACAAGTTTATTTAGTTTAAACCAACCCTCCAGGGACTCAAAGCTATTTTGTAGGTTGCATGACAGTATCTCTTGGCATGTACTACTGTTAAAGACGACGGCATCATCTGCATAGAGAAGCACCTTTGAAGCAGGGCATGCTTTGATTAACTATGAATAGACCGAAAAGGAGTGGGGCAAGTATTGAGCCACGTGGCATTCCAGTCGAGACACTTAACATCCGATAATGTGCCTTGAATTTTTACCCGTTGTGCGCCATTGGGGAGCTAGCTATGGAAGCATGTTACTGTGTCTGTTGAGAGGCCTTTTGAGAAGCCTAGTGTGTAGATCTTACTGAGTAACAGTGTGTGGTTTACTAGATCGAATGCTTTGTCAAATCAATGCATATGGCACCCACCAGGTGGCCATCATCAAGTGCTTCATGGAGGAAATTGGTGTACTCATCAAGGGCAGTACTAGTGTTATGGAACTTCCTGAACCAGTGTTGCTGTTTACACTAAATATTGTACTTGCCTATGTAGGTGACAAGTTGGTCCGATATTATTCTTTCAAGGGCCTTGGACAGTGGAGAAAGAATTGATATGGGCCTATAGTTGGCAATGTTAGAGCTTTTGTGCACAGGTGTGACTAGTGCGATTTTCCAGATTCTTGGGAACTGGGAGTATTGCAGGGAAAAGTTAAATATTTTGGTCAGAGAAAGAGCCAGTTCTTCTAATGCTAAGGCCACCAGCTTCATGTCAATTATGTCAGTCCCCACCCTAGTTTTACCTAGGACTCGTTTTACATATTTGAGGGTATCCGCTAGATTGATGGGCTTAAAATAAAATTTTGGATTATTGGGGTTATGATCATGGATACCGATAAGGTCATTGTTGTGTTTCTCAGCAGGTCCTATCTCCACCATGGCAGGAGGGCAGAGCTGAGGTCTGTGGATGCATTATTGAATATATTGACCATCTCATCTGGAGTAAGGGTGATCATCCCATTGGTACTGAGCATGTTAGGGTGTGTTTTATCATCCCCCGAGTTCCTTTATGTTATACCAAATTTATTTCCCCGTAACTCCAATTGTTTACTTGTTCTTTAAAATTAGATGCTTTTGCCTGCCTTATTCCCCTGGTGCACTTATTTCGGGCTCCTCTGCACGTCACCAAGTGAGCCGGATTCTCTAGCTCATTGCCACAGATTGTCCCCATCTCGCATCTGGGCTAGAAGTGCAAGGGTGACCCACTCAGCTGCAGTGCTTCAGACCCCGCATTTGTTTTTCTCTTTTATGAGGGGCAAATTTGTCGCAGGCGGCACTAAACTTACTTATGAAGAAGTCTAGGGTTGTGTCAATATCAGGGATGGAATCAAGGTAGCTCCAAACTATATGGGCCAGGTGTGTCCTGAATTCACCAATTAAGCCTTTATGAAGGACCCTGCTGTTGATGGGGGTTTTTTTTTGGGGTGCTTAGGGAGTGTGGCAGTCCAGGTACAATGCACTGGGGAGTGGTCGCTAATGGAATCTGGCAGGACTGTAACCTCAGTTAGCCCTTCCAGGTGGGTGGTAAGTATCTAGACAATAAGTGTATTAGTACCAGTTTTGTAGTTGCTCCTGGTACAGAGTTTGACTACATGCGTGAGGAATAGGCTGTTCACTAGATCCCTGTGTGCAAAACTAGATTTGGCTACTCAGTTTAAAAGTCACCAGTGACAATAGTTTCCCAGCTATGACTGACTTTTCTGAAGTACCTTGCAAACATTTCAAGGCCTAGGTGTTGATTACCTGGAGGAATGTATAGTGCCATAATGATCAGTGATTTAGGTTCCGTGAGAAGGATTTTAACAGACAAGCATTCACATGTGGGAATGTTAAGTTGCTGGCCTTGCAGGTCAGCCCTTAGATTAGGCAACCACCAACTCGTTTACCTTGTTGGTCCAACCTGAATAAGTTATAGCCACCCAGTGTGATGGCAGTATTAGGGATTTTGGGAGAAAGCCATATTTTTGTAAAGGAAATTATATCAGGTTTAACAAGTGCCACCCATGCTTCCAGTTGTGCACATTTTGGTAGGAGGCTACACACTTGAGGGAGACAATCTTTAGCTTCCCTTTGGGATGCTTAGCAATCACATCACAATTAAATGGGCCTGGGTCAGGGTGAATATTATCAGACATGAGGAGGAGAATGAGTAAAAGTTTTTTTAAGGTCCCTCAATCCAGGGGTTAGTCTCTGGGATTTATTAGTATGCCACTGTTTTTTTAATGTGGACCTTGTGGCCATAAATGTCATAGGGAGAGGTAAGGCACAAACTAGATGAAAGATGGGTAACGTAATCTAGGAAGGAATGTAACACAGAAAGGGGGTCAGAAGTGTTAGCAGGTAGTACAGGGACACCCGTTTCCCACGGGCTTCACTTTAAATACGGGAAGTTATCAGAGTCAGTGTATTGACTACAGTCTCCTCCCTGTGATCCAGCCAGTATTAGTTCAATGAGAATTAGTGTGACAGACAGTAATTTGGCAGGGTGAGGAGGCGACCAACTGGGAAGGGGCATGGTTACTTTTATGATGGCAAGCTAGAACGACCAGCAAGCCCAGGGGGTCCCCTACATGAAACAGGCTTCCGGCAGCACAACCAGGAGAATTATGAAGGGGGGTACTGGGTAACATTAGGCCACAATAACAATGAGTCAAACCAGTTTACAACTATACATTTTATAATTTACCATCAGTATTTTAGTGGGGCCTCAGTGTTAGTATGGTTATTGGTTATGCCTTCGAGCAGGGTCTCAAGCCTCACAATTATCTTCCTCATTAATATTTGCAAGGTGATAAAGTAGACAGTAAATACTGTATGCAACAGCTATCTAAGAAACTACCAGAAGCAGCTTTCTGAATATTCGTAAAGGAGTACAGTATGTAAGTTAAACATACCTTCTATAAGTGATGCTTCCACCCAGAAGCAACTCTGAGTGGTTACAACGGGGCAGTTTACAGTAACAACCTGGGTGCTACAGACAGTATGCGGTATCAACACTATGCAGTTAATAATATAAGTATTAGGTCTACATGCAGGTAGCAGTATCAGTCCTATGCAGTAGTCAGTACTGTGATGATATGTGTATTACTTACATTAATGAATATTAATGATGAATGCCCTGCGTGCTTCTCTAGATTTGAACCTTAGTATAAATGCTGGCAGGCGGTTTAAAACAGTCTGCCCGAGTGTAATGTTCTGCTGGTTTATTAGTAAAGCTTTTGAAAAGCACAGTGTTGCCTCAGCTTTTCATTACAAGTACCACTCTGTGTATCTGTGTATAATGTGCATCCCCTTATTACTGTACTCTGATACCATTCTCTTCCTCACATTAAGCAAAAAAGGGGATAGAAAAAGGAACCAACACTTCAAAAAGACTAGTAAACTCGCATCATAGTTGCTGAAAGAATACCTCCCAACACTTGCCCTCCTGCTGCTTCTACTTGCTGGCAACATACACCGAAACCCCGGGTCAGTTGGCCAGACCCCAGATAGCTCTTTTCTTAAACAGGGTACCTTAAAACTGGCTACAATCAACATTTTATAGTCTGCTGAGCAAAATCGACATCCTTAAAGTCTGGGCCGCTCAGCATGATCCTGACATACTGTCAATAGTCGAAACCTTATGTCCCCTAAAAAATGCCCGATTCGGCGGTAGCCCTTCCCAACAACACCATATTCAGACTGGACAGAACATCAAAATGTGGAGATGGCTGTGCCATCTATCTAAAAAACTCACTAAAGGCACTGGCCTTGCCTACTGTAGAACTAGGATGCCCCTCTCAGGTTCTGGCAATTAAAGTGCTCCTGGGAGCCCATTGCAAAACGCTCACGGTATACTCAGTCTACATACCCCCTAAAGACCCTACCACAGGCCTAAACAACTTACTGGACTATCTCCGCGCTCAAAATCGCATCACTGAGACTACACTTCTGGGAGATTTTAATACAAACTGGCTGTCACCAAACACTGGTCCTATTAAGGATGCTGTATCTGCCCTTCACCTCACTCAACTTGTCAGCTCCCCAAATAGAATAAACTATAAGACTGGAACAAGCACCACCCTGGACTGGATAATCTCCAGTCACCCTGCTCGCATCTCCAATATAAACGTTCACCCTGACTCCCTTACTGAGCACTCCCTCATCTCCTGCAGCTGGATCAACAAATTTCGTAGCCCTCCCCTGAACCATCTACAATTGAGTGCTGAAAAAATGGTCACCTTGATCTCCTAAAACAACAGCTACTCTATCAGGACTGGTCTCTTCTGGACTCCAAAGACGACATCAACACAGCGTTGGAACACTTCATTAAGGTCTTCAATGCTGCCTGTGATGTACATGCACCATTTAAAAATGAGGAAGGTTTGGAGTGTGACAGGGTGGAATAAGACCCTGTTCCAGTTGTTAAAGAAAAGGATGCTTGTTGAGAATGGGGGGTTGGAAGGGACTTATAAGAGAAATGAGCTGCAATTGTTTGAGAAGAAAAAAGGGACACAGAGACTGAAGGAAAAATCTTTTATTTTGCCTTTGTAAATAGTTATACTGAACAAGTTTATTTTATGATACTGCTGGTGTAAATAAATAAGTTTTTGGTGAATTCTACAACTACTCTTGGTTTTCCTATGCTTCCTGACCTGTGCCTCGATGACACGGGATACCATGAATCCCTGGATTACCCCAGACATCATCGCCAGCTTGAAACAAAGGGACCATCTATGGCACAGAGTTAAAGCCTCTGTTAAGCAACAGGACCTGCAAGCTTATAAAGCTGCAAGGAATGCCTGCACATGGGCTATTCGACAGGCAAAAAGTTAACATCACAGAGTGCTGCTTACCAACGCGTGTGGGGATAGCAGAAAATTCTGGTCAAACCTCAATGATATCACTGGCAAAGACCCAAAGGTGTCATCTTCAATGCTAAACCTGAAGGGTACGCCAACCTTGGACGAGTTTAAAATTGCTAATGCCTTTAATGATGCCTTCACTAACCTTAGCAGTGTCCTTCCATATGACTACTTTGATGCAACCTCCCCAAATACAGTCTGTCACAACGCAGACAGGGCCACAGATCACCCCCATTCTACTTTAAAAGGGTTACTGCTAAACTGGTTAGAAAACACCTGATTAAAGTACTGGGAAAGTCTAGGTACAGTAGTGACTCTCTAGACCTCAAACTTATTGCACTTACCCTTGAGGAAGTGCTACTACCCGAAACAAAGATCTTTAACCTGTCTCTAACCCTGTCAGAATTCCCCCAGGTATGGAAAACAGCCCTTGTGACCCCAGTACATAAATCCGGTAATTGGGCCTTGCTTAACAACTATAGGCCCATATCAATCCTCCCTCCCCTATCAAAAAGTACTGGAACGCATTGTTGCAAATCAATTTGTTGATTACCTTGAAAAATACTCCATTCAAAGTCCTCAACAGCACGGTTTTCATAAAGGGCAAAGCACCACCACTGCACTCCTTGAATTTACTAACTTCATTCAGCAATCCTTTGACCAAGGCAAGCTTGTAGGAGCAGCCTTCATAGATTTAAAGAAGGCATTCGACACAGTTAACCACTCACTCCTCCTCGGTCAACTAACTAAAATTGGTCTTTCTAGTGATACACTGAAATGGTTCACAAGCTATCTTGGAGATAGGTCCCAACGGGTGAAAATAGCTAATGTTGCCTCCAATCAACAGGTCGTCAGATCTGGAGTGCCCCAAGGCTCAATACTATGCCAAAAGAACAAAAACCAGCACTGCACAGGTACTATGAGAATATATCCAGCTTGATTACTAGGCCCACTCCTGTTCAGTATCTTCCTGAACGACCTGCCATCAGCGTGTCACCAATGGACCATCCTTTATGTCGATGACGCGGTCATCATTGCAAGCCACTCAGACCCCAGCCTGCTTGAAAGAGAGCTCCAACCTGGCTTCAAGGAGGTTGAGCAATGGTTTAGTACCCACAAACCAGTACTAAACTATAAGAAAACAAAAGTTTTGTTGTTTTCATCCTATCGCAATGAGTACAAGTCTCATCCTCTTATTATTAGGAATAGCCTAGGAGCCCCCCTCGAACAAATGCAGCACTTTAAATACCAAGAGTTACCCTTGATAGTCATCTCACCTTCGTGCCTCATATCGAGAATGTTGCCAGGGTGATCAACATTAGTATTGGGCTCCTCTACAGACACACACGATGTCTGACACCTGAAGCTCTAAAGCTTGCAATTTTCAGCTCTGTCCTATAAGTCATTGACTATGGCTTGGTTATATATGGAGCTGCTACTGCTACGTCACTCAGAAGGCTAACTGTCGCTCTGAATAAGTGTGTAGACTCTACACAGGTGCTGTTCGTCTTACACGTGAGCTTTATATGCAAGCCAGGTGGTTCCATCTCAGTGGCAGGATCGAATATCAAACCTGCCTGCTTACTAAAAAAGCACTCTTTGGGCACCTACCCCCGGGAGTTGGTAGCCTTCTGAACAAATCTCTCAAGACTCAACACACTTGCACCTCAACTGCTGAACACCATGTTGCTAGGTGTCATACTGCCCAATGTCAGAGGACCTTTATTTATAGGCGCCTCTCTGGTTCACTGGATTGCACCATGAATTAACCAACCTACCCACTCTTGGCCAGTACAAAAGTATGCTACGGCAGCATCTTGCTACCAAAAGCCACTGTGACTATATCCCTTAATCCTAAAATCTACCCGCCCGCATCCCCTCCCCTGAGCGGTGCCCCCCCGCTGCACATTAATTTACACCCAGGTTTCCTTCAAGACAAGGCCTATGGCTGCTCCTCTCCTCCCACCCCATCCCGTTTGTCGCCTCTCTCCTCACTACCCAACCTCCTTTCCCCTCCTGCTCACTTCCTCATTCCTACCCACTCCTTGCCTCCATCTTATTCTCTTCTCTCTCTCTTCTCTTCCCTTCCCCCATTTCCCCCCTCTTCCACCACCTAGGCATCCCTACTCACCCCTCGCCCCAACTCTTCTCTTGCCCCAATCTTCCCTTACACCCCACTTAGGCACTTCAACAAAGTGTGCGGTAGTATAACTTCCTCTCTCTCCTACTGATGTTTACCATGATGTATGATTGTTTTATCAATATCTGCTAAGCCGGCCCGGTAGCACTGAGGGTTGAGGCACTGGATGCCACACCTTGTACCACACTGGCGACCCGGGTTCAGAAGCGAGCTCAGGTCGACAGGGGTCGGCCAGGAGGGAGAAGGATTGAGTGCCCAATGGCTGCTCTCCTTCTCCGGGGAGGGGGGAACCACGCTCTCCGCAGCGATACCGCCACCTGTTGGGAGATGCTCACGGTGGTTGGTGCAGTTGAGGAGCGCTGGCAGAGGACCGGCTTCGACGTGCGTCTCCACGCATGCCGGCAGCCTTGCTCCTCCTTGCACACCAGCGTCGCGGGGAAAAATACATCTCGGAGGAAAAAGCCCTTCAGCCTACTTAGATGACGTCCTCTGAAGCCAGTCTCATCATCCGCCGACCGAACAGGGCAGACCTTGCTGTATAGCTCCCTGCAGGGGAAAGAGCGGAGGTAATGTGGGATCTCTCCTCACCCCGCCCGGTGGGTAATCCAGGCCATCAAGGGCCCCGTTGACAGTGAGTATGGTGCTCTAGGGGCAGACCCTGAAGTGTCGGCAGGGTTGGGAGGGTCATACTCCTTGGGGGACTGAAGGAGTGAAGTTGAGGGACAGCAGGCATTGAAAAATAAGTAAAAAAAAAAAATCTGCTAGAAATCAATTGTTAGCTCCTCATAACTATTGCTGTTTACTATGATGTATGATGCTTTGCCAATTATTTGCTTGAATCTCAATTATTTAGCTCCTCCTTTATCTGTTTGTAAACACCACACTCACACTCACACTCACACTCACACTCACACTCACACTCACTGACGTGGAACCTCTGTAAATGAGCTATGTTTAGCTCAAAGATACTCTGTAATCCGAGATTGAATAAATAATATTCCCCCTACAAAGCAACTACAGTATCTAGATGATTAGCAGTTAACAGTATTAACCTGGCACTAATTTCCATTACGTGTTTACCTGTGTGTGCTGGGCCGCATAGGTTAGACCAGGGCACCGATCTCGTAGTGCACCAGCATCGTACCAGCTCTCCGTTGCTTACTTGTCCGACTGCAGGGAGTAGGGAGGGAGGGCAGAGTCTCCTGGCATCCTGACGTCTCCCCCTCTGGTGACTCCCCTTGAGGACTCCCACTCCTGCTGTACCACTCACGATGGGACCACAAAGAGGCACAGGCATCATAAAAAACGCTACCACTTTCAACTGAGCAGCCAAAAGTTGCAGTTTAAAAGCATCTCCCGGAGCTAGCTGCAATCGCTTGCTGGCAAGTCGACCCCCAGAAATAGAAATGGTTGGGGATAGCATCCTCCTCGTAGTGACTGAGGAATGGCTGGGGCCAGGTAGCTCAGGTACCGCTGAAAGTTCCTCCTCCAAAAAAGCACTACCACTTTCAACTGGGCAGCCAAAAGTCACAGTTCAAAAGCAGCTCCTGCTGCTAGCTGCAGTTGCTTGCTGGCGAGTGTCTTGGTTACTGGGGAGTCACAGCACAAGATGACTCATGATCCCCCAGAAATGGCTGGTGATGGCATCCTCCTCCTGGCGACTGAGGAGTGGCTGGGGCTAGGTAGCTCAGGTACAGCTGCAAGTCCCTCCTCCAAAAAAGCGCAATTGCTTTCAGTTGCGCAGCCAAAAGTCACAGTTGAAAAGCAGCTCCCGCTAATAGCTGCAGTCACTTGCTGGCGAGTGCGTTTGCTGGGCGAGAGAGTATATATGTGCATGCATGCAATACCAGTGTGGCTACATTTCGGCAAATATCTGTGATATCCACAGGCTGGTCAGACCTACAGTGAGGATATCGCGTTTATCCTCACTGTAGCTCATTTATCCACACAGTAGGTGACAAAGGCACTATCTGCAGTCCATCCAAACACAGCTATTAAGTGCACTCAACCCCGCAAGTCAACAAGAGCTCACCATCAGTACAGAGCTCTGACTTCACCCTCAGGACACCTCCAACCCAGAACCTCTTCAGTGTGAAACCGGCATTCACATGGAGGTTCACTTTCTTCCCCATTACAGCGTGCATACTAAAAAGCTGAAAAAAGTAACATCAAAAAATAATGACCAGCAGAGCACAGTCAATACCTTCCTCCCTTCCCAACCTCGACATCCACTCCTGTACCTCTCACAGTTCCTCGGTACCCGACATGGGCCTTCTCTGCTGCCTCAAACAGTACACAGAAAGAAAAAGCAGGATCAACCAGATAATCTATATTAAATCCAGATGAAAAACAAAAAAATTCTTAAAATAAACTGCTGTCCAGAAACCTCTCTCCCTCGCTAAGCTAGAGGAACCACTGCCATGTTAAAAAACTTCATCCCGCCCACACAAAAAAGCAACCAATAAAATGCCAAGATCAGTAACACAAGCACATACGGACCCTAGCGACCATGCTAGCGTCCCTACCCACAAGTAAAAAATAATAAAACACTGGGAATTAAAAAAATCCAAATATTATTTATATAAAAACAACTAAATCAAAATCACAAAACACTAGTACTGCATAAATCAAATATGCAATGGGGCTACTGGATATATCACTGATATTTCCTCTATGAGTGCAGTTTGACCTTGTGACCTCACTCTTGGCTACGCCACTTGTGAGGTCATAAGGTCAAACTGCACTCAGGGGAGGGGGGGATATATCCATGATATTTCCAGTAGCCCCAATGCATATTCCCTTATATATATTTTACAGAGGTGCGATCACGCCTCTATAGTTAGGTTGAGTAGGCAGCTTAAACCCCAAATTTTACACGTTAATAACTTTGCAACTGTTTAACAGATCTGCACGAAATTTGGAATGTGCGGTCTCCAGTGGTTAGATCTCTTGATCTGCCAAGTTGCGTTTTGATTAGATTTGTGGTTTTCGTGCAGAGAAGCGCCAAAAACAAGTTTTTCGCCTTTTTTTGAAAAATGTCAAAGTCATTTTTTGAGATTGTGCTGCACGCCCTCCGTTGGGGATTGTGATCTGAAATTTTCAGGGTAGAATGAGGTTATCCTAAGGACCAACTCAGCGTTGTTTTGGTGAAAAAATATGAATCCATTCCAAAGTTATTAAATTTAAAAAATTTGGGTTCTGAGCATGCGCAGTTTAGTCTTTGGGACAGATGCACAGTTTTGAGCAAGGATTTTCGGCATACAAACAGAGACTGTGAAAAGGGATTGCCAAATCTCGGAAAATCCCTTTTCACAAGAAAACTCTGTGTTCGGCCGCCATCTTGTTTTCTTACTTGGCGAGGGGAGAAAACAAAATCTTATAAGCCCCAAGAACGTCTTTTAAGAAAACCAAGGCATGGGTTTTGGTTAGAGGAAGTCCTATATCCACCCATGCCCCTTTTTTGTTACTGCAAAACGGCACTTTACAATTTAAAACTGTTGCTAGCCGATCCCTTTTTGCAAGATTTGCTTGCGAAAAGGGATTTTAAATGACATGCCCCATTTTCCCTGTTGTCTAGTGGCCCAAAGTGCCCCATTTTCCCTGGTGTCTAGTTGGTCCCCCACCTTCTGATTGCTCTCCCCTGCTGCTGTATTTAATAACTGTAATATTCTGACACTGGGATGCCCACCACTGGTATCAGATAACCCCCGCTCCACAGTCCGTTATTTTTTTTTGTTCTGCCAACATCGGGGGCCTAATCTCCACGTTGGCCTTCACCCCCTCAATACCCCCAGTAGTACTGAACGCTGGGGAGCCCACCCCCAGTGTCCCGAAATGTGTGTGTGTTTTTTTGTTTGTTTGTTTAAGATTCCTGAAAAAAAGAAAACAGTCCGCTGGCATCTTTTTGTTTTTAACCTGAAAAAAAAAAGAAAATGGTCCCTCGTTGTCCTCGCCTTCCCCTCTTCCATCCCAATCACCCTCTGTGCACCCACTTCTACAAACCCCTTCCCACCACATACTTGCCTCCAGGGGGTCAGCAGCTATGATCTTCTCTGGACCGGAACACGACTGCACTCTTCAAAGCTGAACCGCAAACTGAAGAATCAAGATAAGCACCGTATAATGGTAGTCAATGGAGTTTAACCTTATGTTGATATCTTGGCCATTTTAAGGTATTTTTTCACCAAAGTTTCAACATAGCCTTTTTAGGACTCCACCTCATGAACACTGGCACTTTCATTTCGTTACTCGGTCCCAAAAGGTGATTCTGTGGCCCCTGCACGGAATCACCTTTCGGGACAGATTAATGAAACAATAGGGCCACTGTTCATGAGGTGGCACTCCAAAAGGGCCATGCTGAAAATTTAGTGCAAAAATACCCGCGAACACCAGTTATGCACGTTAGTTGAAATTCCGCAATGCATGCATATAACTTTTGCAAATTTTTATATTTTCACTCCAAAGTTTCAACATTGCCAGCTTTTTACACTACCTCATTAATGGTACAGCTGTCATTTCTCACATCCTACTGGAAATGTGTTTACAGAGCAGTGGCACGGAATGGCACAGTTGCTGCACAAAATCACCTTTTGGGACAGAGTAATGAAATTACAGTGTTAGTGTTCATGAGGTGATGTCCCAAAAAGGTCACGTTGAAAATTTGGTACAAAAATATCTATAAATGCCCACGCTACGTGTCGTCGTTGGAATTTTTCTACGCATGTGCGAAATTTTGGCAATTGATCATATTTTCACTCCAAATTTTCAACACTGTCATTTTTTCACACCACCTTTTGAACAGTACAGCTGTCATTTTTCAAATCCTGCCAAAAATGTTTTTCTGCATCTGTGGTGCAGAATGGTGTTACAGTTGCACAGAATTACATTTCAATGGGGATTTGAAAATTTTCTGTACTAAGTACATGCAGTGAGGTAATAAGAAGGTTATGTTGAGGTGAAAATTATTTAAGATGGCACAGTTATGACTATTTGTTACAATTTGGCTATGCCTACTAGTAACTTAATGTGTGGAAGCGCAGGGGCTGGAGACCCCTGTGTTTTCACAGCGAGATACATATGTACATCTGTGGAGGGATGGGAGCGCCCCACAGTAAAATAAAGATATTATACTAGCTCAAAAAGTAAGGAAATAAATTTCAAAAAACTTTCTTAATGCATCAGTTAGAGTTGAAGTGACAAAAATAGGGAAATAAGATGATATTGTTGAGCCCCGCCCCAACACCCCCTAACCCAATCCCACCAGTCCACCCCACACCAACCCTCCACAGACCAACACGTGTCAGGGTGTGCCTTGGGATCGTCGGGCCTAACTCTCACCCCATTCCATGTGCAACAAAGTTGACATGGTACAGCATAGGAGAATGGGGTGAGGTTAGCGACTTAAGGCACACCCATTGTCAATCTAATGAAGACAGAGTGAGCTGGAGTGGGAGGGCAGTGAGAGAGAAACTCAACCCTAATATCTCATTTCCCTACTTTTGTCATTTCAACCCTAACTGATGCATTAACAAAGTTTTTTGATATATATATGCAGGGGTGACTGTAGGATAACTCATTTATCTGGTACAGTTGACAATGACCTCAAGTAACCTCACAAGTGGCGATGCCACCCAGTGATGGTTACGAGAGGTCACTGGCAACTGTACCAGATAAATGAGTTATCACAGTCCCCCCCCCCCGCATTTTCCATTTATGCAACAGTTTTTTCTTGGTTTAGATTTGTTTTCATTATAGTTTAAACTGAGATGACCATTAGCGAGGTGTAATGCGTGCTTGAATAACACATACTGGGCTATCGTGCAAAAGCTATGCCTTGCTAACAGTCAGTTTGTGCAATTTGCACAACTTGCAGCATAGTAATTTGCACGACTTATGATGCAGTAACTGTCTGTATAAATGAGTATAGAATTTATACACTCAGTTACTCAGATAAAAAGATTTATCACACTCCATTTATGTCCACCCCGTTGCATAAATAATATATATAATACACATTTTTTTTACTACTACCAATATACTGTATGTCATTAGCTGATCTATATATATATATATCTCTATATATACATACATACATATATATATTTATGCAACAGGGGTCAGGATAAAAACTGTAGGATAAAACCATTTATCTTCGCTACTATGGTAATAAATTTATTTATCCACATAGTAACTACATCATCACCCATTTATCCACACAGTAACTACATCACTAGCTCATTTATCTACACAGTTCTCTTCAGAATTCATTTAGAATGTTCAGCCTCAGAACCAGTACTAATCATATTTAAATGTCAATAACTTAAAGCGAAAAAGATAACATGGTACTGTGAGCACGAAAATTGTTCAGCACAAAATTATCTACAAAATGAATAATGTTTCATTTACATAAACCCTGTATATTGTATATGGTTAGCAAGAAAACAGAAGAAAATGTAATTTTTGTTCACTTTTTGACAAACAAATATAAATAACTTAAAACAAAAATGATAGCATGGTACTGTGAGCACGAAAATGTTCAGCTCAAAATATCTACAAAATGAGTGGTGTTTCATATATAGATACCATTTTGTTTTTTATAATTAGCAAAAACAGCATAAAATTCTATTTTCTTTTCCTTTTTGACAAATTATTTACACCTACCAAAATCAAAATGTTCACACAACATCTAAACCTGTTGCATAAATGGAATATGCCAGTGGTTCAGTGTGTGATAATGCATTTATCTTATACAGTTTCAGTGACCTCTCGTGAACTCTCACTCGTGAGGTTACTTGAGGTCACTGGAAACTGTACAAGATAAATGTATTATCACACACTGAATCATTGTATATCCTTTATATATATATATATATATATATACACACACATACATACATACATACACACACACACACACACACACACACACACATATATATATATATATATATATATATCTATGCTTTATGCAGACCTTGAATGGCCTAGTCCTGTGGCCCATCGCCTCCAATCTTATGGCGCCTTGATTGATGGTACGATAAGAGCAGGCCTCCCTCAATCTCTTGCCTTGCTACTACACCCTCAAACCCTTTCCTATGGTCTCCGTTCACTTGACCAGACACCTCTGTACATCCCTAGAAGTAGGACCTTAATGGGTACACGAGCTTTCTCCCATGCTGCTCCTAAATATTGGAATACTATCCCTCTAGCTATTCGTCGTGCCCCAACGCATACCTGTTTTAAGAAGCTCCACCGTCAATACCTATTCACAGCAAGTCCCTGCGCCTGCTTCCAGCCACCATAAACCAATATCCGTCTCTGCCTGCCCTTTCCTATTTCCACACTACCTGTTACTCTCTCCAATCTATCCTCTCCTACTCTACCCCCTTCCCTCTGCCTCCCCCAGTCACTGCGTTATCTTAGACTTGCCAACTAGCTACTTGCTAAGGATCTACAGGAATCTCCTGACCTGAGTTGCACTTATCTCATTTCTTCTCTATGATCCTGTTATCCATGTTTCTATACAACCTACTTTGCTTGCTCATGTATTATCATAGTCTTATTAATGTTTGAGATGTTTTGTACTCTTCTGGTTAACTATTTACTGTATGGTTTATGTGTGCTGCGTCACACTGATGTTTTGTATGTCATTTGTATCCTCCTGGGTGGTACCTGAAAATAGGCATTCCTATGTCTAGTGTACCTGGTCAACAAAGCAAATAAATATATATATATATATATATATATATATATATGCATATGTCAGTAGCTCAGTAGGTAGCACACTCGCCTCTGAGGCCGGGAGATCAGAGAGCTGTGGGTTCAGTTCCCACATCTGGCACTTGGGTTAATATCCCAGTACTGACACTGTAGTGCAGCATGAGAGGGGTGCTGCACTTCTGAAGTGCCGTCTTTCGGATGAGATGTTAAACCGAGGTCCCATCTGCCTGAATTGGTGGTAGTTCAGGTGGATGTTAAAGATCCCATGGCACTTATCGAAAAGAGTAAGGGAATTTCCTGGTGTCCTGGCCAAATTTCCCTCATTCACTAAAAAAATACCACCAACAGCTTAATCTGGTTCATGGTCAGTTGGCATTCATCTGCATCCCCCTCCCCCGGGTCGTGCCTGAAAATAGGCAGGATTTGTCTAGTGCACTTACCTGGTCAACAAAAACTAACTAAATAATAAATAAATAAATAAATATATTTGGACAAATGAAAAAGACAAACTCTTAAAAACATTTTTAGGAACATACTTCTGTTTGTGTCTGACTTTTGTTTCCAATTTAGTCTATTTCATGATGATCTATGCCATTCTTTAATCTTCTATGCCTTCATTTTATACCTTTAATTGTGCTGTATACATGTGCCTTAAAAAGTCCTAGACATTTATTCCTGCATCACCTGGGAGCTGTAAAATCAAGGAAGGCAACAACTGCCCCACCCCCTCCTGATGATGGAGCACAAGGAGGGAGGGCACTAAGGGAGTAAACTCCCTTAGGGCAAGGTGCAAGACAACAAGAGTGGGGGCAAGGCAGAAGACAAGGGGATATAAATGAAAAAAGCAAGACTAAAGGAGATGGGTAACAGACAAAGCAAAAAGTGAAAAGGTGCATCGAGGGAGCTTCAGGGAACGGCACAGGCTGGAAGGGGGGAGAAGACAGGGAGGTAAGTAGAGCATGAAGAGCCATGTGTGCCAATGCAAGGAGTCTGGGAACCAAAATTGTGAACTTGGAAGCCATCATGGCGGAGGCTACCCTGGTGGCCATGATGGAGTCATGATGCACGGACAGCCATGGCTGGGACACTGGGTTGTACTATATGTGAGAGGGAATCAAGTCCACAAAGGAACTGGACACTTCCTCTAAGGTAGAGTTGGAGGTTCTGTAGATTATCCTGGAGACAAGTTCTGGGGCTGCTATTCATACAACGGTGGTATACAGACCTTCTGAACAGGAAGGGGGGCTGTATAAAACACTAGGGGAAGCCATCATCAAGATGGTAAGGGGGAGGTGCTGCTAACTGGCGACATCAATCTGCCAGACGTCAACTGCAACTTCGGCAAAGACTAAGGCCATTCTTGACTTTCTACAAGGGGCTTTTCTCAGGAAGCTAGTTAAAGAAACGCACTAGGGACAGGGCAGTGCTGAAAAAAGGGTGGCATTCTGGAGATATAAGGAAGGAGGACAGGGAGATGTACCAAGTAAGACAAAGGAAAGTGGGGCGCTAGAGAGCCACACTTGGGACCGGATGACTATTTGATCAGCTCCTCAGCAGGCATAATTAAAAAACTTACTTTTTAGTAGTGTAACTGAGAGTAAAGTTATTGATTGCAAACATCAAACTATAGTTTATTATCCAAGGATTCTACAGATACCTTTTTATCATGGGGCAGCCGAAAAATCAACCGGGAGGTTCCAGACAAAAAAACGAGGCCACAGCAAATGACCCAGCAGGGATCTGGAGACTCCGCAAGTTCAGCAGACCCAAGCACCTCCTCCTTGGGAGACAGTTTTGAAGAAGGCTGTTCGAGATATGGACCATACAACTGAACAGGTCCTGGACAGACTAAATGCACAAGATACTAAAATAGCTGATGCAGTTAAAACTACTACTGGAGCGGACGAGCTCTCCCAGAGAACAAAGGCTGCATTTAGCAAAATGGTCTCAGAGAATTTCCATTTGAAGTCCTGCATAGAAACCTTGGAAAACTGTAACAGAGCTATGAATATCAGAATTGTGGGACTCATGGAAGGCACTGAGGGTGAAAATGTTCTCGTGTTTATTCAACGCCGTCTCCAAACAACCTTGCCGGAAGACATATGCCCATCACCAGAGTCTTTGACACACGCTTACCGTGTCAACTTTAGAAGAGCTCAGATAAATCATGACACAAGCAGAACCATCCTTCTGGTGACCGATGGCCCTGAGACTCTGGATGTCATCCTTGGCTGGGCAAGAGTCCATTACCCGCTGTCAGTGGAAGACCAGGACGTCAAGCTGTTTCCAGACTGGTTCTATGCAACTTGAAGCCAGCGGAAATCATTCAATACCCTCAGACAACAACTAAGAGCACTGGGGATTTCTCACTCCTTGCTGGCCCCTGCAAGACTGCGCATTACCTATAGAGGTAAGACTTTTCAATTCAGTGATCCAGATGAGGCTGAAAAAAGGGTGGACAGGATTGTGGCAGAGTTTCAAAGCAGGTTTGCTAGGGAACAACAACTGGCCGAAGAACTGGAGGATGAGAGTTGAAATATCAGAACGGGACAATAGGAGATTAAAATAGTAGTGTAGTTCGTAATATTTTAAGGCCTCCCAATCACCATGGGCCGTTCTACTTGCACAATGTTGGAGCTCGCTATGTTGTATTTTTCACCTGTTATGTAATAGCCTGTACAAGCCTAATTAAAAGTTTACGCGGGAAACATTTTACAAATGTGTAACTGAAGCAATCTAGTTAAATGTTTATGGGGGACATATTTTACAAACATTGATTAGTTTACCTAAGTTGTTTTTTCAAAAGTAAAATGGCATTTACCAGGTGGCACCATGTTGCTATATCGTGTCCTGACCTACGCAGTCTATAAGAGCAGCGAGGTACCAATTTCTATACCGGGACACCCTACTCTCAATGAAGGTCTTGATAACAGGAGTTGCCTATACAAAGGCTGCTCTTTATTTATGAAATATGGGACCCTTGCAATGTTTGCAAAAGGTCAGATGGTAGAATCTAAGGTTAAGGTTACGCAATTCTCTGTTGTTACACTGGTAGCATTCCGGATTGGTTACTCTGAGGGGCTGATCGAACCAACATGCCTAATGTTTTAGCACTGTATAAGCTGTGGGGACAGTGGCTAAACTAAGCCATGTAACCAGATTATGGTTATACCCCTATTGCTTTTTATACCCACAGGTCGTAGTGAGGCTAACTTCCTGGACTATGGATACCTCTTCTTAGGAGGAGGTTAATGGACATTTCGTTTGTGCCCTATGTGTAGTATCACTATGCAATGGATTGAAAATACTCCTAAAGCTTATATGTGCTGTATCTAACTGTGGTTTCCATTACTTGTATCACTTTTTTTTTTTGTTAGTCCTTTTTACCTGGTGGCACCACCTCGGTCTGCTTCACGTCCCAGCATCGGTCCCATCCGGCCGCCGGCTGGCCTGTCACAGACCCCAGAGAACCCCCACTGCTAATTACCCCCAGGGCTTGCCCCCCGCGGAGGGGCGGAGAGTCCCCCTTTCTCCCCACCGAACCAGGATCCAGTAGCCACAGTGGTGTCCCTAAGGCCATGCGTCCCTTGATGGCCAGCAAGCCGCCGCGATCGTGCACCATATTTTTCCCATTTTCTTGTGAGAGGGGCTGCAATGATGCCAGGGGGGGGGGGGAGCGCGCAAGTGTCTGCACGCACTCCCTCCCAGCGTCGTGCCCCAACTGACCCACCCTAGTGAGGTACCAGCGCACCACTCCCCTAGCTCTCCGGCCAGAGGTTGCCGAGACACCGACACCGAGAACCCCTCTCCCGGAGGGAGGCTGTCCTACAGATGCTCAATCCCCCGCCCTGCTGACCAGAGTTGGTTCCCGAACCGAATTGGCCGTAAGCGAGTGTGGCGTCCAGTATCTCAACCCTCAGCACCACCGGGCCGGCTCACTACTTGTATCACTTTGACTGGTTCATGCAAAACTGAATAAATATAAAGTTAAAAAAAAAAAAAACAGAGGAAAGTGGGAAAGGCAGTGAGGGAGCAAAGGTACAGACAGAGGAAAGGATAGCCAAAGGGGTATGTAAACAAGATAAGACTTTCTTCAGGTACATAAGTGAGAAAAGGAAAACAAGGAGAGGGATAGTGAGGATAAGGAGAGTGGCACGGGGAGACTGCAGAACAGGACCAAAGACATGTAATTCTCAACAGGTACTTCTGCTCAGTCTTCACAGTGGTGGTGGGGCCACAACCAGGGAGTAGCAGGAGGTGGGCACAAATCCATTTTCGGAGGAGAGAGTCCTGAAGCAACTGGCAACTCTGAAGGTGGACAAGGCTATGGGACTGGATGGGATACATCCAAGGGCACTAAAGGAACTCATGGAGGTGCTAGCTGCCCCAATGAAGGCCTTATTTAACAGTTCACAGGAAACAGGTGTGGTTCTGGAGGACTGGAGAAGAGCAGATGTGGTCTCCCTATGTAGTAGGGCAGCAGGGAGAAGGCTAGTTAACTATAGGCTAGTCAGTGTCACATCAGTGGCAAAGAAATGAATGGAAACTCTGCTAAAAGAAAGGCTGGTAGAGTATTTTGAATCCAATGAGCTGCAAGACCACAGGTAGCATGGAAACTTATTTAGAACAGTTACCCAAGAACTTACCATAACAGTAGATCATCGAGAGGATCTCCTCCATTAGGTTACACCTTTGGAACTGTAAGCCGTCAGTGTCATGACCACATGGAAACTTTTTATTAGCTTGGGGACACCCACAACAGCGTGCACCATCAACATGTATAAGACGTGGATGGCCCCAATACTCCTCAGTTCGTCGCACATTAGCCTCAGAGGGGTACTGTGAGGAACCAATAGACTAAACCAGTGCCAGGCAAACAAGGAGGGGGATGGGACTGGAAACAGGATGCACGGAATAAGACCTCAGGAACAAAATTTTATGCAACCCTCAGAAGACAAACGGGGAAGGATGGAGGGTACAGCATGGGCTAATGGGCTTTCAATAATTGCTAAATAATCTGCCTCTTAACTGTGTTCCATTCCTGCAAGGAGTTGGCTCCAAGGCTACATTAAATTTCTGTACTATGTTCCTCAGATATGTCACTTGTAATTAAAATATTACTATTACTGTTTACAGACGGGGACTTACCTTCTATTTGTATAATTACACCTTTACGTGCCTTAGTACCAATACTGTCTTAATCTTGTTTCACTTCTGATTGTGATGTATTACATATTTCTTGACACTGTATTCTATGTACCTGTATCTCTGTGTTGTTGATCTCCCAGGTCATGCCTGAAAATGGTAATTTTTGTGTCTAGTGCACCTACATGGTCATCAAAAATATATATATATAAATAAATAAATGCATATTCCACAGGTATGATATATTTAACTGTATGCTATGTCACATATGCAACTGTATGATTATTTATGATATTTTTCAACTGTATGTCTTGCTACAAAGCTAACAATGTTTAATTTCTTGGATATGTTAAATGTTAAACTGTATGTCCAACTCTTCATCCAACTGTAAACCCCCCCGGCCAGGTCGCACTGGGAGACGAGCAACTTGTTGTTCAGTGCGTCTTCCTGGTGAAACATTTCAATAAATAAATATATAATGGAAGAGATAGCTCTCGAAGATCTACTGTTAGGGTAAAGTCTTGCATAGCAGTTCTGTCTTAATCAAGGATATCGCCTCCATTAGGCCACAGCTTTGGAATGTCTTCCAAGCAGTGAGAAGTAAACCAGGAGGATGGCAGTGTCTGATAAATGATCAGGGCAGAAGGCCTTGCAGTGCAGCAAGCTCAAACACCTGCGTATTTATGAGAGCCGATGTCCAGAATGTAATGTTTAGCGAAAGTGTGTACAGTGCTCCAAGTGGCTGTAGCACGTATGTCAGCAGCAGTGACATTTTTGAAACGGGCAACTGAAGTGGCCATACCTTGCATGGTGTTCGCAGGACCGCACCAGGAAGTTCCTTACCATACTTCCTATAATAAAACGTAATACAATTCACCAGCCATTTGGACGGGCATTGTTTAGACACAGGGGTGCCCTCTTTTTGGCCGGAGCGAACAAAACAAAAAATTGAGAGGACCTTCTGCAGTCCTTGGTTCAAGTAACATAGCATCGAAGTGTTCTATGTACATCCAAAGTATGGTGCAGTGCATCACATAGATACATAGACAGTGTCGGCAGATAAGGGCCTATGGCCCACTCAGTCTGCCCAATTGAGCTTGTAAGTTCAGTTTATATTTTCCTAGAAGTCTGTTGCCCCTTACCCCTGACCTCCAGAATTCCTTTATGTCTATCCCATGCATTCTTAAATCCCGTGATTGTTTCAGCCCCCACCACTTCCTCTGGCAGGGTCCACTTGTCCACCACCCGTTCTGTGAAGAAATTCTTCCTCACATTTCCTCTGAATCGTCCTCCCTCCAACTTCATCCCATGCCCTCTAGTCCTGGAACATCTTTTTCGCTTAAAAATAGTGTATTCCTGCACACCCTTGTTGGTATGCTCAGGATAATAAACAGAAAGGTGAGTCGTTTGGTTCAGTATAAATTCTGATAAACTTTCAGCAGAAAAAGAACAGAAAACCTTCAGCAGAAAAAGAACAGAAAACCTTCAGCAGAAAAGAACAGAAAACCTTCAGCAGAAAAGAATAGAAAACCTTCAGCAGAAAAACGAACAGAAAACCTTCAGCAGAAAAGAACAGTTGCGTACTCACCGTAACAGCAGATCTTTAAGAGAATCTCTTTCATTAGGCCACACCTATAGAATTATAAGACGCCAAGCACTAGGACCACACAGAAACTTTTGCAAGCAGTCTTTCAGGGGCCACCCACGGTGACATCAGATGTCAGCTCTCCCATATAAATGAGGATGGCCCCTTCCCTCCTCAGTTCCCTGCCAGAGATCATGCTCAGAGGATCTCCCTGTAGGGAACCAGGAGAGAAAGTACAGTTACAAAATAAATTTACCATAACAGTAGATTGTTGAGAGAGGCTCTTGCAGTAGGTATTCACCTTGAGGACTGTGCCCCCTGGCATCAAGACCACACAGAAACTTTAGCTAGCAGTGTCTATCGGGGGACCGCCCACCTGACGTTACACGTGACCCTATACAGTGGGCGTTCCCCACACCCGCCTTCCAGTTCTCCCGCTGGAGACCTCAAAGGAGGAGTGACAGGCAAAAGGAAAAAAAAGAGGCTCCTGGAGCCCAGAATGAATGTTATGAAGAAAGAACAACAACCAAAAGCATGGGGAAGGAGGGAGGGGAAAAAAGTATACCTATTGCAAGAGCCTCTCTCGAAGATCTACTGTTACGATTAAGTTCTTATGTAACTGTACTATCTTACTTTGAAAGGGCTCTTACAGTAGGTATTCACCTCAAGAGCAGAGTCCCAAGCAGTGCGAATCAGAAGAAAAGGAAACAGGCGAGGCAGGAAAAACTGCAAATAAGGCAGAAAGCTCAGGACAGAAGTCCCTGAAGCACAGCGAGGCCAAAGCCTGCCCTTCGCCTAGAAGCAATGTCCCGACTATAATGCTTCATGAAAGCGCGGACTGAACTCCAGGTAGCTGCAGCACAAAAGTCGGTGGCTGACACATTCCTGAAACAAGCAGCAGAGGCAGCCATACTCCTAATGGAATGCCCCTTGACCTCCTCCGGTAGAGCTTTACCATGCTTCTGTTAAAAGAGAACAATGCAGTTAGCCAACCATTTAGATAAACCCTGTTTGGATACTGCAGCACCCTCCCTCTTGGGCACAAAGGACATGTAAAGCTGGTCAGTTTTCCCGGACAGACTTCGTCCTATTAGTGTAGTAACGGAAAAGTCTATGTACATCTAAGGTATGAAGAATCGCTTCTCCCCGATTTGAGGGCTCAGAGCAGTACACTGGAAGTTGAATCGACTGATTTAACATAAACTCAATAACCACCTTGGGTAAGAACTCAGGGTTGGTACGAAGAGCCACCCGGTCTCTATGAAAAATGAAATAAGGTTCCTTACAAATCAGGGCCTGAAGCTCCAAAATCCTTTGAGCGGAAGTAACTGCCACTAAGAAAAGTGCTTTCCAAGACAAATAGCACATATCACAGGAACCAGCCGGTTCAAAGGGAGGGGAAGAGTCAATTTCTCCAAAACAAAATTAAGATCCCAAGGTAGCACGGGATTGTGTACTGGGGGTCTGAGATGCAGAATACCCTTCAAAAATGTTTTTGAGACTTCCAACTGAGCCACTGTCCTACCATCTACCAAAGAGTGGTAGGCCGAAACAGCTGACAGATCGACCTGCAACGATGAATAGCTGAGGCCCAGATCGTACAGGTGGAACAGATACTCCTAGACAGACTGGACAGGGCACGAAAAAGGGTCACAACCCTTTGAGGTGGCCCAAACAGAAAAGTGCTTCCACTTCAAAGGATAGGCAGTCCCAGTAGAAGGCTTTCTGACCTCTATGAAAACCTGTGCCACTCTGGAAGAAACTCCAAAGCGTGAAGCTGCTACATCCTGAGGAGCCATGCGTGAACATGAAGGGACTGCAGGGCTGGGGATAGATCAGTGTGCCCTCCTCCTGAGTCAGGAGGTCGGTGCAGAGGGGCAGGGGCACCAGAGTTTCCACTATTAGCTGCTGAAGAAGCGAAAACCAAACACAGTGTGGCCAGAAGGGGCGATCAGAATCATGTGTGCCCCCTCTGCCTGAAACTATGAGCAGCACCCTCTGCAAAACTGGAAAGGGAGGGAAGACGTACAGAAATCTCCCTATCCAACAAAGAGATAGCACGTCTCACCAAAAAGTGCCATGCCCTGGAGCGAGCTAGCAAAACCTGGGTAGCTTTGCGTTGTATAGGGAGGTGAACCGATCCAGTTCTGTCTGACCCCACAGGTCGAATATGTGGTCTACCACCTCTTGCTTTAGCTCCCATTAGTGGGCTCTTACTCTGGTATGGCTGAGACTGTCTGCTAGGATGTTTTGCATGCCTGGCATGTGAACTGCTGTGAGATGAATCCGATGCATAACAGCCCAATTCCATACCCACATCGCCGCCTTGCAAAGGGGATATGAGTGGGTGCCTCCTTGTTTGTTGAGATACCAGACTACACACATGTTGTCCGATTGGAACAACAGCGTGCCCTGGTGTAGCTGGTGTTGGAAGGCCTGGAGGGCATACAGCACCCCCCTCATCTCCAACACATTTATGTGAACAGTCAGCTCTGTCTGAGACCACATACGCAGAGTCTTGTGGGGTCCCAGGTGAGCACCACAACCCATCTCTGACATCTGTTGTCAGAGTCTGGGGGGAAGGAGGAGGAGAAGACTGAAAGGCAACCCCTTTGGTGAGATTGGATGGATTCTGCCACCACAAGAGATCCCTCTGCATCGAATTGGAGACCATGACCATATGGTCCAGGTTGTCCAGCCTCTGGTCCCACTGTGCCCCGAGCATCCACTGTGAAACTCACATGTGGAGTCTGGCTAAGGGCGCAGTGGGGATGGCCACTGCCATAAGGCCCAACAGACGAAGAATTGCCCTGGCAGGAACCTTCCTGCTGGAGGCCACCAGATGGGCCTGACTCTGCAAGACATCCACCCTGTACAGAGGGAAGAAAGCCATTCCCTGAACGGTATCTATCATAGACCCAATAAATTGAAGACACTGTGAAGGAACAAGTTGGGACTTTGGAAAATTCAGTGACCCCAACTTGAGTAAAAAGGTCCAGAGTAGCCGACAGGGATCTTTCCAGCTGCTCCCTCTACGGGGCTGACAAAAGCCAGTCGTTGAGACAGGGGGAACACACAGTGGCCTTGACGCCTCAGGGCCACCGCCACTACTGCTAAGCACTTGGTAAAAGCCTGAGGTGCTGAGGACAGGCCAAAGGGAAGTCTCATGAACTGGTAATGTTCCCCCTGACATGCGAACCGGATGTAGCAACGTGGACAAGAAAGATCGAAATATGCAGGTAGGCACCATGCATATCCAGAGCGCAGACCCATTGCTCCCTTCGCAGGAGGGGCAGCAGACCCGGGAGGGTCAGCATTCGAAATGGCTTGTACTCTATGTAAAGGTTTAGAGCGCCGAGGTCCAGAGTTGGACACAAATCTCCTGTCTTTTTGGGGATCAGAAAGACGTGGCAATAGTACCCCTTTCCTTTCTGGTGATACAGGATGGGCTCTATTGCTTCCTTCTGTAAAACAGCCTGGATTTCCTCTTGAAGAAGAGGGATATGCGCCTTTGGGTAATGAGACTGCACCAGAGGCCTGTCCGGAGCTTTTCCACAAACTCCAGAGTGTGGCCTTGCTCTATGAGTTGAAGGTCCCACATGTCGGTCGTCACTGCCTGCCACCCTGATAGATGACCTACAGATAAGGACCCTGAGGAGGGAGGGCGGATTGAGAGTCAGGCGAGGGGGGGGGGGCTGTCTGAGCTGCACCTGAAGCTCTCTTGGCTTTTGCAAGAGGGGTGGCTGTGGCCGATGGAGCCCGGTGCTTGGGCTGATGTCGGGCCGATTGCTGTTGTCTCGTCTGCCTTTTGCCTTGCCGATGAAAAGGCTTCTTCGCCTGGAACTTGGGACAGTACATGGTATATACTGACCGAAGTGCTTGACCCTTATCCTGCAGGCCCGTGATGATGCCCTACGCATCCCCCCCCCCAAACAGGAAGGAACCTCTAAAAGGGGGCATCCTGGATGGCCATTTGGACATCCTAGGCCAACCCCGACACCCTCAACAATGAGAAGCGCCGGAGGCTGACTGCCGTAGCAGTGCCCCTGGCCGATGCATCCACGGTGTTGCAGGTAGCCCTAAGGGAGTGCCTACAAGCTACTTTTGTGGATCAGACAGAATCCTCCAGAATAATCTTGGATTCCGAATCTGGGAGAGCCTCTATGGCCAGCTCCAGCTGGGCAAACAACGATTTTTGGTAGACCAGCATATGGCCTACATAACTGACAGCCCTCATAGCCAATGTTGAAGAAGAGTAAAACTTTCTTCCAAATTGGTCTAGTTGTCTAGATTCCTTATCAGGAGGAGAGGTACTCATGTGCCGTGGCTTGGAAGACTGGTCATGGGCTGCAGCAATAACCACCAAGTCCACCTTAGGCTAGATACTCAGGTGGTCTTTTCCCTAAGGCGTCTGGCAGGTGCAGTCTGCCTTCTTGGCCACAGCCGGGATAGAGGATGGCATCATCCAAATCGTGGATGCCAAGTCCTCATGTGGCTCTAGCCATGGGGGAGTAAGGAGAGGGGCTGCCACCTGCATGTCCAGGTGTTCATCCAATCTTTGCTATTTCAGATCCTGGGCATCCGTCTTCTACTCGTACATCACCGCAATCTTGCGGAGGAGCTCTGTAAAGGAAGGATCCTCCGGGGGGTGGGGATTCCTTCGGCTGAGGCTCCCCTATAGGCGGGGTCTGTAAGCCTGCAGCCTCGGAAGAGGAGGAGCCTGGATCAAAATCCTGGTCCAAATCCGAAGAATTGGGGTTGGAGCGAGGCAGTTCTGCTGAATCTGGAGGCAGCCTCTTCAGTGCCTTTCCAGACATCGGTCCTTCGAAGGGGCTGGCGTCAAAGGTTGCTGTGAGGCTGTTGTCAGCCTGGCTGCAAGTTCGGAGCTCCTGGGGAGCTCCCTAGGAGGCTAGTGGCTGTCCAGCTCCGAAATGAGCTGTGCCTTAGTTTCAGACCAAAAGGACTGGAGGATAGCCTTAAAGTCTGTGGGGGTCTGAGGAGGAGACTAAGGTGGCGTTGGGCAGGCCAGCAGATAACTCAAGGCAAAGCCTGGCACTGGGAGGCCCGAAGAGTAATGTGGCGTTGGGTACTCTGGCAAAGGACAGGCTGACCCATGCCCAGTGTGACAGGGTGGAATAGGACCCTGTTCCAGTTGTTATGGAAAGAGTTTGAATGCAGGGATCTGTTCTATTCTTTATTTTCCTGTCTCTTCTCTATCTGGTTGCGCAACCAAATTTTCCTGTGAGACCTAGGATTTGATCACCCTGACAGTCTCGCAATTCTTTGCCTCTCACTGTCTCTTTCTCCCTTGCATATCTTCTGATATAAAAATAAATGCAAATCATTGCATGGAAATGTAACTGATATTGGGATCCCTTTTGTTTAGAAATTATATAGTGTTAATTTTTGAAATGTATATAATTGTGGTTTGAGATGGCTGCAAAAAGCTATTGGAAATGCCAGAGGTTACTTGTGTGCAATTTTTAAGCCTTTTGCAGAAGAGCTGTGAAAAAGGGGCCGCAGCTCAGGGACACTGTGTTCCTGCAAGCACCTGCCTGAAACATACAAGAACACTTTGGAAGAAACAGGAAGCTTGTTAAGAATAGGGGTTGGAAGAACTTATAAGAGAGCTGAGCTGCAATTGCATGTCAGATGGACACAGAAATTGAAGAAAAACTCAGTTGGACTTTTTCTGTTTATTTGGCCTTTGTAAATAGTTATACTGAACAATATACTTTTTTACGTAACTGCTAGTACAAATAAAACTCTTGTTACGAATTTTACAATTGCTCCTGCTTTTCCTATGCTTTCTGACCTGTGCCTTGACAACACCCAGACGAGGGAACTCTAATCGGGGGTAATTGAAATGTTACATGCTGGGAACCGAGGTGGGGATAGCCTGATGGCCGACTGATTGGAGGAAAGCCCAACGGAGGACCATTGGCGGATAGCCTGGAGGGGCTGATGGAGGAAAGCCCGGCATGATACCAGACAGCGGAGCCAGGGGTCCTGACAGAAGGGTTTCCAAGTCTGCACCCGAAGAACCCAGAAGAACCGGGGCTGGCATCGGCCCAGCAGATGGCGGACATAGTGGGGGCAGGGGAAGCCCTACCAGGGGAGCAGAAGGCTGGGAATCATGAGGATTACCTGGCCCCAGATCTGGAGGTGAGCTAGGAGGAAAAACGCCTACTGGAGACCCTTGTCCCCCTAGGAATAGGGAGGTGGGGTACCATGCATTAAGGGGGGTCGTGAGGAGAACCCCCTCGGAGGCTGAACAGACCCGGTAACAGGGTGTTGTCAGGGCCCATACTGGACCCCAACGCCAGATCGCTCATGCGGACGTCACCAGGGCCGACGACCGACTGATGAGACTGTGAGAGTGCCGAGCAAGTCGACGCCCGACTTACCAATCAAAGCCAGCCGGGCTCCAGAAAAGTCGGAGCCCGACAAAACAGCCGGGGCTGGGCGACCATCGGCAGACCCGACGATCGACTTATCAGTCCAATTTGGCGCGAGAGACCCAGCAGAAGAGATGGATCTGAACTTGGCCGAGGTACTTGCGGTCACTTTCACAAGTGGCAGCCGGAGGCCCGAGGGCTGCACCTTGGGTGGGGTAGACTGGGCTGCAGCGGCCGTCTTCCCCAAGGAAGAAGGCCTCCGCTTGTCTGAGGGGCCTACGGGCGGCCTTGGGTGGGAGGGGGACTTATACTGGTCCCAGTGCTTCTCCTTTTCCTTCTTCTTTTTGTGCCTGGGCTTGGTGGTCGAGGACGAAGCACTGTGCAAGTTTTGGAGCTCTTTCTGCATGGTGGCCATTCATTGCTTCAGGAGGTGAGCCTCGAGGGCCTGCTGGCGGCGCTTCCGTGCGGCCTGGTTGAAAGTCCACAGTGCTCGTAGTCTTCAACCTTGTGGGCCAGGATGCCGCACGATGCACACTTGTTCTTGTGCTCAACATTAGACGGCAACGACATATGCAAAAACAATTTACTGAAATAAAGAGAAAAAAGCAGATATTCATCTGAAAAGCAGTTGAGCTGAAGTGTGAGGACTCAGTGAGATCAGATGTGAACAGATCGATGGGGGCAAAGAACCGGAAGGCGAGTGTGGGGACTGCCCACTATACAGGGTCTCGCTGACGTCCATCACATGACGTCAAGTGGGCAGTCCCCCATCAGACACTGCTGGCTAAATTTTCTGTGTGGTCCTTACGCCAGGGGGCGCAGTTCTAGAGGTGAATACCTACTGCAAGAGCCCTCTCTAAGTAAGATCCTAGGGCTCTGCTGAACAGGCAAGGCAGAGGGCAGCGACCCTCATGGAAAGAGACAGCACTCACCAGTCTCAGGATCTGAGAGGGGGATGGAGGGTTGGATGGCATGGCCTGACGAAAGAGATTCTCTCAAAGATCTACTGTTACGGTGAGTACACAACTGTTCTATCTTCAAGCACATCTCTTATCAGGTCACGCCTATAGAATGAGTACTAAGCAATACTGACCATAAACAGTCTGAGTGGCAGGTGCCTATAGGCCTAGGAAAAGGCCATGGAGCACAGCTAGGCCAAAGCCAGACCATTCTCGTGAGGCAATGTCCAGACTATAGTGTTTAGTTAAGGTGTGGATCATATTCTTAGTTATGGTACTCATGTTCACACAATTACATCCAAAATGCATGCAAAGTTAGCTTTGTTACAGTATATAGGCTACGTAGTTTCTTAATTTATGAGGCACGGCTGGCAATTACAAATCATTGTCTATTACCTATACTAGAATATGTTTCTATAGTGTTTGACAATGCCCCAGTTAGTATAGTACAGCGAAAATCTGTTATTACACAGGATTGGGAGAGTTGCACTCTTGGCATCAAACACCACACATCACTGTGATGTTATCAATGATTTGGGGTGGTTAACTGTTAAACAGTCACCTAAGTCTGCTATGGCTAAATTTATATTTAAAATACAGCAATCTGGCATACCCATTAGTCTGAAAGGACAACTTGTAGCACCACGGAATGAAATCCAAACCAGGGCAACACGTGATTACACTTTGTTAAAAGTCCCGTACAGATGCACTTTAAGTGGGCAGTGAACTTCTGCATACATTGCACCTACAATCTGGAATGATATTCCTTTAGAAATCAGAAATATAACAAGTTATGATTTATTTTTAACAGCTCTAAAAATCACATTTTAGGACCTTGTCTATCTGTGATTGTTTTTAAAATGATTTCTTAACCCATAGACGTGGAATTTTTATTCCTACTTACATGTTTTTTCATGGATTGTATATTGTAAGTTTATGAAATTTGTGTGTTAATGTGTGATTTATGTATGTATATTGTACTTTTAAGGACCGCGGGTCGTATCTGTAAAAGTGACTGTATCCCAGTGTACTAACCCGTGTACAAATAAAAATCAAATCAAACATTATAGGTGGCAACTGCAGAGATTTCTGCAGCAGACACATTCATAGTTACACAGAAGATGTCGGCAGAAAAAGGTCCCTTGATCCATCTAATCTGCCCTAGATACAAGTTTAGTTACTGCTTCTGTACTGCAGATCCTGCCTAAACTGTGACATTTCTTCTCCCATTCTTGACATGTGCAACAGATGTGGCCATACCTCTAGTGGAATCACCACAAACAACCCCAGGAAGTTCCTTACCCTACTTCCTATAACAGGGTAATACAGTTTGCTAACCATTTGGACAGGTACTGTTTCGAAACTGGAGTACCCTCTTTCCCAGGGGTGAATGAAACAAAAAGCTGACACGACTTCCTGAAGTCCTTCATGCGGTGTATATAGGACCCGGGTATTCTATGTACATCTAAAGAATGAAGCAATGCTTCCCCTGGATTGGCATGCTCAGGAAAATAAACTGGCAGGTGGATGGTTTGATTTAAAGTAAACTCAGACACTACCTTTGGAAAATCAAATAAGGAGGCTCACAGATTAGAGCCTGATGCTCTGAAATGAGCAAAAGTAATGGAAACTAAAAATAATGCTTTCCAAGAAATGTACATTTCCTGTATGTTTTTGAGAAGCATTCTGCACTTGAAGTCTCCTTTCTGCAATCTACTCCCGGCTTGGGACCTGAATTTTGCATTGCAAAAGCTTACTTTGGATCCTTTTGAGCAAACTGCGACTTGTGGCCAACTTGTCGCGATTCGCTCAAAAGGAGCTAAAGTAAGCTTTTCCAACACAATAATTCAGGTCCCAAGCCGGGAGTAGATTGTGGGTAGGAGGCTTCAAGTGCAGAATACCTCTCAAAAACATACGTGCCACCTCCAGCCTGGCAACCGTACAACCCTCAATAAGTACATGGAAAGCTGAAATGGCAGTCAAGTGCACTTTGATAGAAGAATACCATAGGCCTGCATCTAACAAGGACAACAGATAATC
Source organism: Neoceratodus forsteri (assembly GCA_016271365.2). Taxonomy (NCBI): domain Eukaryota; kingdom Metazoa; phylum Chordata; order Ceratodontiformes; family Ceratodontidae; genus Neoceratodus; species Neoceratodus forsteri. The sequence continues at coordinate 1,071,701,978 of CM057454.1, read as the reverse complement.
TAGAACCTGATTTACTGGACAGGTAAATGGATCTAAGTGATGAGAAGTGGCCCACAATGCAAACCACTTCCACTTCATAGAATAAACAGCCCTGGTGGAAGGCTATCTGGCATCCACCAAGACATCAACCACATTTTGGGAAACCCCAAATCTAGCAATGGCTAGGTTTTCAGGAGCCATGCAGAGAAGTGAAGCGACTTGAGGTCCAGCTGGACCAGGGATCCCTCCTACTGTGACAGTAGGCCCTGGCATAAGGGGAGGGGAACAGGTAGTTCCACTGACAGTTGCTGCAGTAGGGGGAACCAGATCGGTCGAGGCCATAGGGGAGCAACGAGGTTTAGAGTTGTCCCCTCCATCTGAAGTTTGAGGAGCACCATCTGAATGAGAAGGAAGGGAAGGAAGGCATAAAGGAACTTCCAGTTCCAAGAAAGGGACAATGTCTCTTGTCAGAATACTCCAGGTCCTGGAACAAGTGAGCAGAAAAGTAGCATGTTTGTGTTGTGTGGGGATGCAGAAAGGTCCAACTCTGGACGACCCATCTGTCGAACGGATCTTCCACCACTGAGGTCAGCAGCTCCCATATGTGCATTATGGACTGTGATCTGCTTTGCCTGTCTGCTAAGATGTTTTGTGTGCCTGGAACATGTACTGCTAACAGTTCTAGACAGTGTTTTAGAGCCCAATACCATGCTCTCATTGCTTCCCTGCACGGGGGTAAGAATGAGTTCCCCTTTGCTTGTTGATGTAATGCATCACACTGACATTGTCAGTCTGTACTAACAGAGGACCTGGGGACAGGCGTGTCTGGTTGGCCTGTAGCCCATACGGCACAGCTCTCATTTCTACAACATTTATGTGCAGGGTACGCTCCACTGTGGTCCATGTACCCTGTGTCTGATGGGGCCCCAAATGTGTCCCCGACCCCATCCCAGAGGTATCTGTAGTTAAAACCTGGTGAGGGGAAGGGATCAGGAAAGGAACTCCCTTTAGCAGATTGCTGGGTTCCATCCACCACTGGAGCACCTTGCGTACAGGAGAGGCTACTAGAACCTTCTGTTCTAGATCGTTCGTGAGCTGATCCCACTGGATTCTTACGGTCCACTGTGGGATCCTAATGTGTAGTCTAGCCAGAGGTACTGTGACAACGGCCACTGCCATCAGGCCTAAGAGCTGCAGGAAATGTTCGGCTGCAACATACCAGCTGTCGTGGACCATCTGGGCCTGCAGTCAGATGTTTGCCTCTGTCCAGAGGTAGGAAAGCTGAGCCTTGGGCTATGTCCAGAACTGTCTCAATATACTGTAGATGCTGGCAAGGGTCACGACAGACTTTGGTAAGTTGACAGTAACCCCTAGAGCATCAAACAGCCGTCTTGTTTGGGCTAGGGCATACAGGATTTGCTCCTTGGAGTGAGCTTTCAGTAGCCAGTTGTCCAGGTATGGAAATACATACAGGCCTTCCCTGCGAAGGGCTGCTGCTACTACTGCCAAGCATTTGGTAAGGACCCATGACACAGATGACAAGCCAAAGGGCAATACTCTGAACTGGTAGTGTTCCTCTTAAAGGGTACCTAAACAAGCAGTTTTTTTAAAACTGCAAACTCCAAAATCTGGCTTCATTGCGAGGTAAAGTAAAGGCTGCTGTTTACATTTATGCTAAAACTGCATTTATGAAAACAACATAAATGCAGTTTTATAGCTTTTGAAAAATGTAAACATCAGCTTTTTACTTTCAAAAAACAGCCTTGGTTTCTCCCTAAGATGTCTGCCAAGTGTGTTAAGTGATGAGTCATGATGACATCATCGGAGCCAGAGACAGAGATCCACATATATTTCTATAGTGCTAACTAGTTCTTTCCTTCTGTATTTTGAATTGTTGTACCAGAATGATCAACACCATGTATTACCTCATGGGTTATTTTGATCAATACACGTTAGGCTATGATTTTGTTCATCTTGTTTACTTTAACTTGCATAAAATGTTTTGCAATCCAGCTGACTTTTTCTTTGGCAAACTGCATTACAGTACAACACTTCAAATACCTGATGATCTAGTGGTAATATGATGCACTGAATTTTGTTTTTTGTTAACCAGGAGAGACACAGTAAACTGAAAGCTTGTTTACAGGTGTGGCCTGGGAGCACAAGGATGTTTAATGACTAGCTCAGGGTCACACAGCAAAGTACCGGCCTTGTTCAATTCCAAAGCTCATGCTCCTTTGTTAATCCACAAATAAGGGTTTCATTTTCCAAGTGAACCCCCTGTACCAAGCCTGCCTTCTGTTGAACACCCCACCATCCATACCCTGTCCTTGGTACTGCCTGGGGCCACATATGAGCTTGCGGTCTCATGAAGAGAATTATCACACCTCAGATGTAATCTTGTACCTCAATGAGTTGTGCACACCTATACTGATGCACACCATCAGCTGGCACTGTTAAACATGCCTCCCAAATCACTCTCCAGTCCACATTCTCAATGTTTGACTTCTGCTCCCATAACATTGAGTGGATCACCACCCTTCTACACCGTGAAGGTAGCATGTACAGTTCCCTGTTGTGTCCCCAAAGTCATTAACCAACAACCAGGTCTTCCTGGAGGGCCAAGCAATAAGCATCATGACCCACCAGAAAAACTGCTGTTCATGCCCTCATAAGGGCTGCACTTACAATGGATAACAATATTATTAGCAGGAGAGGCATACTAATACCTCGAGCAAATCCACCCGACTTCCAGTGTCAGTCTGCTCCTTTACCTGTGATCTGCAGAACCCCGCAGGACAGTTCCCAGCAATTCTTCTCCAGTACTTTTCTACTCCACAATGCAAGTTGGCTGGCTACCACCCTTCCAAATCTTGAATAAGCTATACACAACTCCCTTAATACTGTCCTAACAAACATCAACATCCACCCCCCCCCACCCGAGGGTAATCTCCCTACACTGAATTCAAGTAACAGTTTAGGTGCAGCCCTGCCACTCTGAGTATCTGTCATCACTAGCTACTCTCATCCACAGTCATGTAGTGATCACGATGCTGGCACCACATTTCAGATCTCACAGTGATCTGCTTAGCGTCCTCCTTCATATCTTCAACTAACCCGAATATAGCTGTACCCTGCTGGAATGGCCTCTTCGGTCCCTCTCTGGCATTCATTCTTCTCACCTGCTCCCCATACCACAAACTTGTGAGTTCACTACCCTTCCACATCATGAATGTGGTTAGTACAGTCTCCAGTGTTATATTTACATATTAATAATAAACATGATCTTCTGGTATGCCAGGCTGATAGCAGCAAGGCACAAGTGGAAAAATAGGCTTTCCTACCCATATAAGTTCTAAGCCACCTATGATTAGGTACTATTGAATTATGTGCATAATGATGTGCACACCCATCATTTAATAGTGCCTAATCAAAGGTAGCCTAGTTTTTTTTTTTTTAAGGATAGGAAAGCCTATCATTCCCCTTGTTCCCTGCTGCTATGAGCCTGCTGCCTGACTTACTGGAAAGATATGTTTATATTTGATATGTCAAAATAAAACGGGGACTGTACTACTTGCATTCATGATGCAGAAGGGTGATGAACTCACCAGTTTTCCGTGTGAGGAGGAATAGTGAAGAATGAATACCAGAGGGGAAATAAGAAGGCCACTCTTGCAAGGTACTGCTATATACAGTGAAAGGGGAAGGCAGAAGGAGAGAAATATGAGCAGATTACTGTGAGAAATATGATGTGGGGCTGCCAGCACCTTGATCACTAGCTGACCCCATTGTCCTGGTCAACATTCCCTTTCCCATAAAACCAGTTCATGTAATTGTCCAAGGCTGTCTGTGGATATTAATGTATGAAATGGCTGCCACTACACGTTCAGTCACTTCACTACCAATCTGTATTGCTTAAAAAGCACTTTGGGATACAATGTGTATGAAAACCTCTATATAAATGCTGATTCTTCTTCTTATTACTATTTCCCATGGAAAAATATGAGAAGACAAGCATTTATTTGAGTTTCGAGAAAGTATGAACTGTAACATTGGACTGCACAAGAATTTTGCTACAAAAAAGTGGTGGCTCTAGGGGGTGGTAAAGGGTGTGGCTGCAACCCCCCCCCCCCCACATAGTAACGTACTTGCTTGCTGCAGCTGCTACATTTCACTTTGTTGAAGAAGTCTGATTAATTGATTGTACAAATTTTTAAATTCAAACTATGGATTACATTTGTAGGTTCTGTCAAAAACGTACTAGAAAAGAATAATAGCCGAAAATATAAAGGTTTAATAAAAATGTTAAAACATGCATATTAAGCATGCACACCACCCCAGCACCCCCATTGTAGCATCCTGGATCCACCATACCACTAGGTTATTCAAGATTTGTACTAAACTGTGGTATGCCACAGAGAAAGTCGGTTGGATTAAAACACATTGTCAGCATGTTAAAGTAAACAAAATTAACAGAACCATAGCCTAACATGTGCATTATACAAAATAATGCACATGGTTTTGACCATTTGGGTGAAACAATTCTATACAAAGGGAAAAAAGAACTAGTTAGCACTATAGAGAGCCATATATCTCTCTGACTTCAGCTCGAATTATGTCATCACAACACATTTGGCGGCCATTTTAGGAAGCAGGTAAGAAGTTTTTTTTTTTTTTAAACTGGAAGGCTGATCTTACAATTTTCAAATGCTCTGGAACCACATTTAGGTAACTTATGTAAATGCAGTTTTAGCATTAAAGAATACAGCAGCCTTTTCTTTAGTCACCTACGGAGTCAGATTTTTGAATAGTTTGTTGTCAAAATGTTGTTTAGGTATCCTTTAAAACTGGAATCTCAAAGATTTCCTGTGAAGTTTTCGAATTTTGATATGAAGGTAGGCATCCTTCCAATCTAGGGAACAGATCCAATCTCCTACCTGCAGCAGCGGGAGTAAGCCTTGCAGGGTAACCATTCTGGACTTTTTCTACACTATAAAAAAAATTCAGATCCTTAACATCCAGTATAGGTCTCAGATCTTCTGTCCATTTTGAACCTAGGAAATATCGAGAATAGAACCCAGTGTTTCTCTGTTCCACGGGAGCAGGTTCTATTGCCCTTTTCTGAAGCAAGGTGTGAACCTCCTCCAGGAGCAGAGGAATATGATCGAGAGGATAATGTAAAGGCATTGGAGGATGATCTGGAGGTAGTTCTAGAACTTCCAGAGCATGGCCTTGTGCTACTATTTCCAGGACCCAGGAATCTGAAGTCACCTCCTTCCACTGACTGAACCAGGTGGAGGGAGGGACGACCTCCAACAATCATCGCTGGAGGCAATGGTGGTTGGGGGTGTAAAAGGAGTCAGGCAAAGCCAGTTGCGGTGGCTGCTGCCACATCGCCACCTCTAGGGGCTTTTGAGTAGGCACCTGGGGTGGCTGCAGGAGTAGATAGGGCTCCTGCTCCTTTATCCTTACCTTGTTGTCTGGCACTAGTACAGCTGCACATCAGTTCATCACGTGACAAGTGTACTCTGTCACATAAGCTCTGGCGTCAATCAGTCCCAAGACAGTTCGTCACCAGACAATTCGCACCCTGCTCAAAAAATATAAAATAAACTTCAGGTGGGCACAATTCATGCATCACATGAGACAATGTGCTCAAGAAAGGGGAACTTGTACTGTAATTTTATGTGCAGTACAGTAGACATCTAGTGGGAGTGAACTGTCCAGGCACAAATTGTATTAGGGACAGACTGACACCAGAGCTAATGTGATGGAGCGCTTTGTCACGCGATGAAAAGCCCAAGTCAAATTGACTTGTCCCTGTCCAAGTACTGGCTGGATGAAAAGGCACTCTCACTCTACTCATTGGTTGGGGATGACAGAGGGAATGTACAGATTTTGGGGTTCTGCTGAGGCCTGCAGATTACAAAGGATGTCTTGAACATCTGCATTAATAGCTTGCATCCTCTAAAGGGGACAATGAGAATGGACTGCTGTACATCATTCATAAAGCCTGCCACCCTGAACCAGGAGTAGCTCCTGGGCATATCCCTGAGGCAGCTGCTCTAGCTGAAGCATTAGATAGGTCATAGGCCGTACGTAATAGGAGTTTTCCTAAATCAGCCGTAGCCGTTACAGCCTGGAGAAGCTACTGTTCAGGTGCACCTTCTGGGAGAGCTTGAGCAGCTGCTTTAGCTTTTCTCCGGAGTGTATTCTGGTATTTGCCCATATGGATCTGGTAATTTGCAATTCTAAGGCCTAGAGGGGCTGAGACATAGGTTCTTTTACCCAGCACATCTAACCTCCTCACTCCCTTATCAGAAGGACGAGAGCTACGGTGTTTTGGTGCATTGGATCTGTCATGGGCAGCATTTAGGACTACAGAATCCGCCTCAGGTTGGCCTGCAAAAAAAGTTTGCCCAAGGGGACCATGTACATCTTGTCAGCCTTTCTAGGTGTGGCAGGGAGGAGAGGTGGAATTGCTGTGGGAAGGTTGTCTGGCAACTCCAAGAAATCAACCAGGTTCTTCTTGGTTATGTCCTGTTCCTCCAGATCAAATCTCGTGCAGCCATAATTGTTCCATCATGGTAATAAAAGATGGGTCCTCGGGGAGGGGGAAGGGTAGATGGGACTAAGGGAGCATGCTCATGAGACTGCTGGCGCTCGAAAAAGGGGATGAGGCACAGCCCTAGCATGCGTTGGTGCTGAGGTGCTTAGGATTCTTAGTGCGGTTGTGCACCTCATTGATGATCACTGACTCAGCTTTGGGCTGTCCCCCTAAAAAGGGCTTACCAGCCGGAGCGTGGTAGAGCCTTTCAGCTTTCTAACACACTGCTGAGGTCGAAGAGGAACAATTCCAAGGTGCCCTGGTGATATCTTCGTAGGAGTCAATAAAGGAAGGCACCACCAAGGTGAAAGCATTGGGCTGCCGCAAACAGATGGCTAGCTAACGTTGCCACGGGTCCTGCTCCTCTTTCCCAGCCCATGGTGCCTGGATATACCTCATGATGTCCATACATGAAGGATCATCAGAGGGGACTTAAGGACCACCTTAGCGGGTTCTTCGCCCTCAGACAAGTCCCCATAAAGGGAGGAAGACTCAGAGGACTCAGAGCCATCTTCATGCTCCTCATCCGGCTCACTGTCAACTGGAGTCGAGCCTGTGCTCTGGAGTGCGTAGAGAACTGGGACCTGGCTGCATTGGGTCCAGGGGTGGAAGGTCCCCAGCAGGCTGCTGGGGTGATGCCAGGTTGGGTCATGAGGGATGCGGACCTACTTCTGCATGAAAGACCACCATGTGGTAAAGACAGCATTATAGTCCACTGGCACAGGGTGACTGTTATAGACTAGTGGATAGGGATGGGCCAATGCCGGGTAAGGAAACGGTGGCATCCGACAGGCGGGGCTGGCATGGGGTACTCTGGCATAGGTCCAGCATATGCAGGCTGTGGAGCCAGCACCAGAGGCAATACGAGTGCAGGCCCGATCCACCAGTGCCGGCAAAGGAGATACCCCTGCCTTGCAGAGGCGACACCGGGCTTGGGAGGCGCTGGTAGCCTGCTGCAGCAGCTGTCGAGAATGACTGGTGGCAGCTCCCCCATAGAGGGGGTCGACAGAGGCCAGAGGGGTGATGGCAGAAGAGCTGGCGCCGGTCGCACCCATGCCAACTGAGCCTCCTGGCTTAAAGCCTGTAGAAGTCAGGGCACTGAACGTTAGGGGTGGGAGAGCAGAAGACAGTCCCCTCCTCCGAAGAGCAGCCACCCACCATTAAGGGCGGGTGGCAGGGCCACTGGTAGCCCTGCAGGACTAAGGGCAGACGGGGCCAAATGGGCCGACCCTCTGTGGCAGGAAGACCCAGATGCGGTCAAAGACTTATGAGGAGACCGCGAGTGGGAAGCAGATCGGGCCTAGTCCCAGTGTCTGTCCTGGTGTTTATGATTCCCACTCAGTTTTTCCTGGGACTGAGAGGAGGAGGAGGAGGAAGCCCTGGAGGACTAGACTGGCGAAGCTGAAGAGCTCCTGGTCTGCAGCTCCTGTTCCATCGCAACGAGTTTCTGCTTGATCAGATGGCTCTCCAGAATTTTAAGAAGACATCTCCGTGTGGCCTGGATATGTTTCTGGCAGATCTGGCAGGTTTCGGTGCTGTGGGCACAGGATGCAAGCAGAATATCCATCCTTTTCTGGAATTTGTTTACCACAGGCACACTTAGGGGAGTGGTCGGAAGACAAGGCAGGCAGAGAAGAGAAACCTGAAATCAGTAACACCGAAAGACTCTTTTTTTTTGGCAGATCTCTGCCAAAGACTCCCAAGTCCCTGGACTGTTACAGGACCAAAAAAAGGAAACACCCATGATCAGGGCTCCAGGTAAGATTTTTGGGGATGAGTACTGTATTCCTCATTTTTAAAGTGAGATAAGAAAACCAAATTCAGATGTGTACGAATGTCTGGACAGAGAAGTACATTTTTAAAAACAATGCAGTTTTTTCTAGATAAGAACTGATCAAGTGGCAACAATGCTCCAGATAATGTTGGCAGTTAGGAGTAATTTACTCACCAGTTTTAAAATACAGTGAGTAAAACAAAATTGGGATGCATAAGAGTGCTGTAAATCTGGAAAAAAGATGTTCCTTTTGAATCACTAGTTACGTTCTGAAACATTGTTATCTGGAGTGTGGGGTATTTACAAATGTTGGGCACGTACCAGTACTCATTATAAACATTTTCTGAAGAGTATTTCCAAAAATGATCTGAGCAAGATAGGTTGGTAGTCCCCTTATCTGGAGCCCTGCTCATGATCATGAGGCACTGAAGGAAGCCAACCAATGGGGGTTTCTGTTCTGTGATTGACAAATTTTCTAGTCAATCCTCTGTGTCAGCCACAACAGGACTTCCCTAGGAAACAGATCATCAAGCGCATTTAGAGCTTTGCAGTCAATGGAGACAGGTAGGTGGCTGTGTGTGGAGATCCCTTCAAACCACACACAAACACACAAAAATAAAAAATAAAAAATAAAATCAGTGAAAGTTTTGTTAGAGAGGGAGATGAAAAGGGAGAGTAGAGACCAAGAGACCAATGAATTCAACAGCAGAAAACAGAGTGCTGCAAACGTTGAAGCAGAGTACTCAAAAAAAAAAAAAAAAAAAAAAATTTTTCATTAGAGAGGGACTGAATTCAACAGCAGAGTGCAGGGTAGACAGTAGCAGAATGCAGACGCTGCAGATATCACAGTAAAATGATGAAACACCCATTTTTGTTGGTCACAGAGGGGAGGAGACCAACAAATTCAAGTCGAACAGGACAAGGCGACTGACTGAAGGTCATAGTGCCTCAGTTATTTGGGGGGCTTATAGTGTCAGAGTTTGAAGAGGGTGTTACCCACGTCTCAGCCTCTGTGTTGCTCATCTCTGTGCTGCCCTGAAAGGCCACACTGCCTTAGACTCCGTGTTACCCATCTCTGTACTACCCTAGACTCTGTTGCCATCTCTGTGCCATAATCCCACACATATTGTGAAGGGGGGTTGGGGTGTCACATCTCAGACTCTGTGTTGCCCAACTCTGTGCTGTCCTGCAAGTTCATACTGCCCTAGACTTTGTGTTACTCATCTCTGTGCCACAGAGACTGTGAAGTGAGAGGGCATCACATTGTGTTGCCCATCTCTTGTCATACAGACTGTGAAGGTGGGGGGGGGGGATATCACATCTCAGACTCTGTGTTGCCCATCTCTCTGCTATCCTGCAAGGTCATACTGCCCAAGACTCTGTGCTGCTCTTCTCTGTACCATACAGATTGTGAAGGGAGAGGGCATCACATCTCAGACTCTGTGTTGCCCATCTCTTGCCATACAGATTGTGAAGAGGGTGAGGGTGTAATGTCTTAGACTGTGTTGCCCGGCTCTGTGCCTGAACTAGTAGTACTAGGCCCTATAGTGCCTCATGTATTCTGAGAGGGGGATGTCACTCATGTCTCAGACTCTGTGTTGCCCATCTCTGTGCTGCCCTGAAAGGCCACACTGCCTTAGACTCTGTGTGATACTGCCATACAGACTGTGAAGGAAGGGGGGGTGGCTCACATTTCAGACTTTGGTTTGCCCATTTGCGTGCCTGAACTACTACCGGGTCATATAGTGCCTCACGTATTTTCAGAGGGGAGTGTCACATCTCAAACTCTGTGTTGCCCATCTTTGTGCTGCCCTGAAAGGTCATACTGCCCTAGACTCTGCATTACATAAGAGCATACAAAACTGCCAGCAGATACAGGCCATACGGTCTATCAAGTCTGCTTGATTGTGCAGCTAGCAATCTCTTACACTGCAGCTGCTCCTCCCTCCACACACCCCCTCATGGTGACCCTCTCCTTCATTTTATCCTACCCCCTTTTAAAGCTGCCCACTGTCTTACAGGATACCACCTACTCGGGCAGCGCATTCCAATTAGACATCACCCTTTCCGTGAAGTAGTGCCTCCTTATTTCTCTCCTGAATCTCCCTCCTTCCAATCTCAGCCCATGTCCCTCCCTTCAACTTAAAAATCCACTCCGTACCAGCCTTGTATATACCCTTCATGTATTTAAAGCTCTCAGTCACATCCCCCCATCCCTTCTCTCCTCCAGGGAGTACATATTCAGCTCCCTCAGCCTCCTCCTGTAGGGTTTGTACTCCAATCCTTGGAGCACCTTGGTTGCCCTGCGCAGGACCCCCTCCAGAAATCTAATATCCTTCTTCAAATATGGGTTCTAGTACTTCTTTTTTATTTCAGTTTGGGAGTAATACCTTTGAGCCAAGGGCTCGTTTACAAAGGCTCCAAGTCGAAACAAAGAACAGAAACAGAGATTAACAGTACAATAGTATACAAACAGAGATATTTGCATGCTATGATATCATGATTACATGGTTTTATGGCAAACAAGGAGGGTTTTATAGCATACATAAAAAAAATGTAGTGATGTTCTTAACAGTCACTTTCCAATTAGGTTATAGATTAGCCATATAATTTAAAGTGATTACTTCATCGTCAGTTATACTTGAGAAAACAGTTAAAAAATTCAGCAAAGGACAAGAGACACATTTCAGGTAGCTAGTGCATGAGAGGGGTAAGGCCACCAGAGGTGTTTTATTTTTTTTATTGATGCTGAAACAGTGGCAGCCTGAGGAGGCTTTGTCATTGTAACAGGGGGTCCCTGGTGTGGACTGGGGGAAGAGAGGGTCGCGGTGGGTATGAGGTGAGAGTTGTGGGGGAGTGTTTAGGTGGGTAGAGTGAGGAGATAATAAGCAGGGTGTGGGGAGTGGCAGCCTGAGGAGGCATTATCATATGGATAGGAGGTCCATGGTGCAGATGGGGGTAGGGGTGAAAAGAGGGAGGAGTGGTTGGGGGTGTGGTATAGTGAGGAGATAGTAAGCGGGGGGTTTGGTGGTGGGGTGGGGGAGGAACTGGGCATGGTGTGGTGATGGTAGTGAGTGGAGAAGGGGGATAATTAAGCAGTAAATCTAGAAGTGGTGGGTGGGAGGAGTTGTTTGGGACAATTCAAGTGCTAGAGTTATAATAGACAGGGCACACTTTGAGTGTGTAAGTTTACTGGCTAGTTTTTGTTGGGGCACTCAACTATAGGCGTGGGCTAGGAAAGCTCTGAGTCCAGCTTTGACTTCATGCAGTACTCCAGCTGTGGTCTCACCAAGGACCTGCACAGGGGCAGGATCACCTCCCCCCTCCTAGAGGTTATACCCCCTAGCAATATACCCCAGCATCTTGTTGGCCTTTGCTGCTGCTTTCCTGCACTGTGCTGAGTGGTTCATTTGCCCAGTTATCATCACCCCTAGATCTTTCTTTTTCTCTGTAGAGGCTATCTGCTCCCCTTCCAACTGATAACACCTCCTCGGGTTCCTTGCTCTCAAGTGCATGACCTTGCACTTCTTAGCATTGAACCCCAGCTGACACGAGTCTGACCAATCCATGAGTATAGCCAGATCATCCAGCAGCCCTTGCCACCCTTATTTGTCATCCACCACTGCACCAACCTTGGTGTCATATGCAAAAAGACCAATCTTGTTCTTAATGCCATGTCAGATGTCGGTGATGAATATGCCAAACACTGGGCCCAGTACTGAGCCCTGTGGTACCCCGTTCGTTACAGCCCTTGGAGGTGAGGGTCCCCACCACCACCACTACGCTCTGTTGTCTCCCCTGTAGCCAGTTCTTTATCCAGTTTATCATCTTTGGCCCTGCTCCCTGGTATCCTACCTTACTAACCAGCCTCCCCATGTGGCACTGAATCGAATGCCTTGCTGAAATCCAGATAAAGGACATCTACCACATGACCCTTGTAAAGTTCCCTAGTCAACCAGTCATGACAGTCAACCAGGTTTGTCTGGCAGGATCTGCCCGAGACAAACCCATGTTGCATACTGTCCAGGAGTCCATTACCTTCCAGAAAGGTTACCAACCTCTCCCATCAAGATTGTCTCCATTAAGCCAGCCGGGTGGCACTGGAGGTTGAAGTGCTGGTCACTACACCTCGCGCCATGCCAGTGAACCAGGTTTGGGAATGAGCCCAGACCGCCAGGGGTCAGCAGGGGTGAGAAAGGATTGAGCATCCGGAGGACTGCTCTCCTCCTCCTCCTCTCTCAGGGGTGGGAGGGTTGTCGTCCCGCTTGTTGACTGCCAGAGGGCAGTACGGGTTGGGAGGCATGTACCAACATCCTTATGTCGGTAGGGGAGACAGGACTGGAGAAAAGAGTAAGGAGCCGGCAAGCTCCATGATAGCCCGTTGCGTCCCCAAGGGCTGCCCCTTGCTTCTGGATTATGCTCTGGGAGTTGATAGCCAGTACCCTCCTCCCTGGCCTGCTGCGGGGAACATATGGGGTTCGGCAAGAGCGAGGACGCGCAGACTGGAGAGCGAGTCCCTCTGAAAGAGGGCCACAGCCGCTTGCCAGGGCTCCAGGAGTATAAAAATATAATATAGCAGGAAAAAAAAGATGGTCTCCATTAACTTTTCCACAATGGATGTGAGGCTTACTGGTCTATCGCTGCCCAGCTCCTCCTTTGGTCCGCTTTTGTGAAGGAGCACCATGTGAGCCATCCTCCAGTTGTGTGGTACATCCCCCATTTGCAGAGAGGTATTGAACAAGTCTGCCATGACCTCCGCCAATTCCTTCGGCACCCAGGGGTGTACTCTGTCCGGTCCTGGTGCCTTATTCACCCTCACTGCCCTTAACCCTTCTAGCACCCTGCCCGCTGTGATTACCCCATCAGTCACCCCCTTCCCTCCTATGCCTACCCTCCCTAACCCCCGGGGCAATGATCCATCCTTCTCCTTAGTAAATACAGAGCAGAAGTATTCATTTAGTGCTTCCGCCTGCTCTGGCCCTTTTTCTGTCCACCCCCCATCCTTCCAGATAGTAACCATCTGATCTTTGCAGAGTCTTCTCTTCCTTATGTATAGTACCTGAATACATCTTTCTTCCCCATCCTTGATGCCCTGTGCCTTCCTAAGCTCCCTAGAAGCCTTGGCTGCCCTGACAGTTCCAGTCACCTCCCCTGATTTCTTCATGTACTCCTCTCTATCTTCCTCCTGCCTGGTTCTCTTGAACCTCCTGGAGACCGCCCTTTTTGTTCTCACCTTATCCAACACCTCCCACTTAAACTTGGTTTCCCGGTCCTAGCTTTTTTGCTTTGTGACTTGGTACAGGATCTAGTGGCCTCCATGAGCCCATGTTTGATAAATACAGGTTACTCACCTGTAACAGGAGTTCTAGGAATGGTATATGTTGTTCATCCACACTATCTGGCAGGTTCCTTGCCGCTTTAAATCTTGCCGGAAGGTCTTCAAGCTAGCTCCTCCCACCCACCCGGGTGGTAAAACTCTCGGCTCCGCCCCATGACGCCAGATCTGGCCCGCTGGAAGCTCAGGTTGTGCGTCGAAGCCGGGGAGGTCGGGTGGGTTCGTGTGGATGAACAACATATACCATTCCTAGAACTCCTGTTACAGGTGAGTAACCTGTATTTCTAGGGCATGGATATGTTGTTCATCCACACTATCTCGCAGACTCTAGCAGTTCTCCGGGAGGAAGGAGGCAAGGCGCACACCTATATACTTACTTGAGACAGAGTTGAAGAACGAGGCCCCAAAACCAGCATCCCGGCGTGACTCAAGGTCGATGTGCTAATGGGTAATGAAGGTGTGTGCTGACTTCCAGGTAGCAGCCCTGCAGATTTCCTGGATAGGGACGTCCCTGGAAGCAGCCACCGATGCAGCAGTATGGCGGGTAGAATGAGCTCTTATCCTCTGGGGCTCCATGCCCGCCAACTCATAGCAGAGATTTATGCAGGAGGTGACCCATCTCCCTATCGTCCGCTTGGCTGCAGGTCTGCCAGGTCGGCTTCAGCATAGGTGACAAACAAGCTGGCGAACCTCTCCCAATTTCAACCCGTGCTCCTTATAATAGCGGCGCCCTTCTAGGGTCAAAGTATGGAGCCTATATCCTCCGAGGTGTGATTGGGGTAGAACACCGGCAGAGTCAACACCTGATTAAGGTGAAACTCCGACACCACCTTGGAAGGAATTTGGGTGGGGCGTGGGACAACCTTGTCCCTGTGGAAGACCAGGTAAGGAGACTCGATGCTAAGCACCTGAGTTCTCCCATCCTTCTGGCTGGCGTGATAGCCACCAAGAAGGTGGTCTTCCACGACAGGTGGGAGACCACACCTGTGCATTGGATTCGAATGGCTTGCCCATGAGCTTTGCCAATACCAGCAGTAAATCACGGAGTGGGGTTCCCGCACTGGAGGAAATGTGATCAAGGCCTTTAAAGAGCGCCCGACCACTTTTCCTGCGCCACTGACTGCTGACCGCCCGCACCGGTAAGCAGAAATGGCTGCCAGGTGCACCTTAAGGGTCAGCCGACTAAGCCCTTGACTAGATAGGGACCATAAATAGTCCAAAATGCTTGCCACAGGACACGAGAAAGGGTCAACCCTTTATCCTGACACCAAATGGAAACCTCTTCTATTTGAAGGCATAGCATTTTCAGGTGACTCATGAGGACGCCTCAGCAGCTGAGGACCTCGTCGGAAAGGGCCAAGGCCTGGAACTCTGGCGGCTCAGGAACCAGGCCGTCAGGTGCAGGGATTGAAGGTCCGGATGGAACACCTTCCCGATTGACTGAGAGCAGGTCCGGGCGGGCTGGAAGCTGCCTCGAGTCCTGGAGCTGAGACTGAGGAGATCTGGGTACCAGAACTGGCGAGGCCAGTCTGGGGCTATCAGAATCACCTCGCCTTGTCCCTCCTTGCTTTCAGCAGGACCCTGTGAATCAGGAGGCAGGGAAAAGCGTAAAGAGGCCGGGGTCCACGGCCCGAAGGCATCCTGCAGCGAGCCCTGCTGAGGCGGGCATGAAACAGCCTCAGCTTAGCGTTCTCCCTGGAGGCAAACAGATCCACCAGAGGTGTGCCCCAGCGGGAGAACAGGTCTTGTACTATCTCCGGCAGGAGAGACCACTCGTGCAATGCAGCCCCTATCCGGCTCAGGGCATCGGCCAGGGTGTTGGAGGCTCCTGCCACATGAATAGCCAGGAGATCCGCCTCCAGACTCTTGCACTAGTGACCAGATGCGGAGAGCTTCCTTGCATAATAGCATGGAGGCGTCCCGCCCTGGGAGTTTAGATAGTACATTAGTGCGTGGTGTTGTCCGTCGGACCCGAACCACTTGACCCGGAGAAGAGCAAAAGGCGGTGAGCTAGGCGGACGCTGCGGAGCTCCAGCAGGTTGATATGGCATCGGGACTCCCGTGAGGACCAGAGGCCGTGCACTGATGTTCCCCAGATGGGCACCCCAACCCATCAAAGATGCGTCGGTCGTTAGAGACCGTCGGCTCAGGAGCGAGACAAGCGGGATACCCTCCTGCAGATGGGGCGGAGCGGTCCACCACTGGAGGCGTTCCACATCTCCTGAGTCGTCCACACGCTGGTCCAAAGGATCGCAGCTGTGACCACTGGCTGGCCAGTCCCCACTGGAGGACGGATGTGCCAGCGTGCCCAACGGACTACTGGTACAGGCCACCAGTGAGACCCAGCAGTCGCAGAGGAAGTCCCGGCAGGCCGATTGCCCAACCAGAAATGACTGGGCAAAGGAGGTAAGAACCTCGGCCCTGTCCGCGGGGAGCCGTGCTCTGGCTCGAAGAGAGTCGAGCTCTGCGATGAAGATTATCACCTGCTTGGCTCAGGTTCGACTTGCCTCGTTGACCAGGAGGCCGAGTTGAGAGCAAACCTGGAGGCCAGATCCTGGACTGCTCCACCTCCGACCTGGAGGCTGCTATCAGCCAATCGCCAGGTAAGGTACATCGGACCTTAGCGCCGCAGAATGCTGTCACCACTGCCATGCACTTGGTGAAGACCCTGGGAGCTGGAGAGAGGCCGAAGGGCATGGCCTGGAACTCGAAGGGATCCTCCGCCCTGGAGCGGAGGAATCTCTGATGAGGCGGATGGATGGGACGTGAAAGAACGCGTCCTGAAAGTCAGAGAACAAAACCACCGCCGTGTTCCAGAGATGGTATTATCTGAGCCAGGTGACCATTCTGAAGGTTCGAGACCTAGGAACTTGCTCAGGTGGGTGGAGTCGAAATGGGCGAGCCCCATCCGTTCGGGACCAGGAAGTACCTGGACACGAACCCTGGTTCTGATGGAGGGTCTCTGTCTCTTTTATCACCCTTTTCTGAAGAAGGGCAATGTCGGCTCGCGAGCCTTGAGAGAGTCTGGGACCCAAGCCCCCTTGGGGCGGCGGCTCTGAAGGTGGAACCCGCTCGAATTCAGAGGCAGGCCTCTTCCCACCACCTCCAGAACCCACCTGTCCATGGTAACAGCGGACCAGGCGGAAAGGAAGTGCGGGCCGTCCCCGGGAAACCAGGAGCGGGTGATGGGGATGAGGCGACACCCTCAGCCGTCACTGTGCAGGCTTGGAGGAAGGACCGGCCGAGGGACCACCAGGGCCTTTTCACTCCTTGCTTCCTATTAGAGGAAGCTGCAGCTGGGCTTGGAATACAAGGTCTAGCCTGCTGCCCTGACGTTGTTGTTGGACCGGGCGTGCAGCCGGGAGCAGAGGGCGAAAGGGCTTAGGCTGGGGCTTATGGCCCTTGTCCCCTCTTGTGGGACGATACCGAGTCAAGGTGGCACTGGACTTTTCGATCCTCTGGAGGTGACCTTCCACTCCAGGGCGAAGGTCAGTTCCCAGGAAAGAACATCCATGAGCTTGTGCTGGGTATCCGAGGTGAAAGTGGATATCCTCAGCCACGCCGCGGCGCGCCATAGCCACGGCCGCCACTGACCGGGCACAAGAATCTCCAATATCCAGCGCAGTCTGGAGCTGCTGTTAGCTACTGCCCTGCCTGGTCCGCACCTGCTTAACTGTGGTCTGCAGGTCCGCAGGAAGATGAGGGCGACCTCATCAGGGAGCCCAACAGGGCATGGGAAAAATGTGCCATCAAGGCGGCCGAACTGGCCTGGCGAAGGCCGAGGAGGAGGCAGCATACACTTCCGCCCAGCATGGTCAGTTTCTTGGACTCTTTGTCGGTGGTTTGTCCACGTCCTGGCATTTCCGGCTGCGGAAAACACTGTCCGTGACCAACCCCTCAGCCGAAGGGTGTTCGGAAAAGCCGGACAGAGAGCCTGTGGGGACCGCATACTTTCTGGCCATCCTGGCCGAAGGCGCAGGACAGGAAGCCGGACGCTGCCACAATTCCAGGGCCGGGCCAACAATGGCTTCAGCCACCGGAAAGGCCTCCGTAGGAGAATCCCTGGTCCAGAATCTCAGTGAGGGGATATCTAGCCCGTTTGGATACGGGTTCGAGCTTCATCCAGTGGATTCGAGATGAGCCTGAGTAGTCCAGGAAGAAAGAGCTATCGTCCATCGACTGCCCCCAGAGGATTCCAAGTCTGGCGCTTGGAAAACAGGGAGGAGTGGTCGTCCGACTCAGGCGAGTGGGTTGAATAGCTGCCTAGAGCCTCGCCACCCTCACGTGCGAGGCTTATCGGGAGTGAGGGTGACCGACAACCTATGGGAAGGCCATGAGGCCGGCGCAAACTTTGTCGGGGCCCCGACTGTCGGTTGGCGGGCGGTTCCCCAGTGGTGGGGCAGCAGGGTAGACGAACAACCGACCTGAAACAGGCTCCTCGATACAGCGAGGGGTTGTTTCGGCCGTTCGGTGACAACCATTTATGGCGGAGAAAGAGGCCTGAGCCGATTTTCAACAAAATTAGTTGTTGCCACATAAGTTCCTCATATTTAGTAGCAACTTCACGAAGCCTCCCTCGTCCGAGGAGGAGGAAGATGAGGAAAGCGGGACGCCGCTTACAGCGGTGCGAGACCGAGACCGTCTGTGTCGGACGGGATCAGCTAGACCTGAATGTCCGAACCGAGAATCTCGGCTAGGCCGAGGTCGGCGGCGGGGCAGGATCGGCAATCCCTGATTCGGTCGACAAATCCGGCGGCTCGGGAACCAGAGGAACAGATGAGCCGCGGTATCCACAATCCTCGCGGGGAACGGGGAGGAGAATTCAGCTTCTCCAGCCGACAACCGTCTAACGGGTCGAGAAAATCTCGACCACGTCGGAAGGTATCGGTCACCCAAGCCTGGCAGGGGCACCGTGAAGCCAGTGGCGGCGAAACTCGACCGAAATCGACTGTCGACAAGCGGAGAGATCTTTCCACGCTCCAAGGCGTCGGCGATGGGACTTACCCTTACTTTTCTTCGACCGATGAAGCGTTCAGAAATTGATTTCGCCAGCCTTTGGTCGAAAGGGTCAAGCAAAGCTCCTTAAAAGAAGCCGAATAGGAGGACCAGCGGAGGCGGGACAAATGCCGCAACCGAAGATGTAACGGCGCGGGCAGCCCCTCCTCGAGGCGATCATCTGCTCAAGTGCTGCACGAGCCCGCAGCCGCCTGACTACCGCAGTCAGGCCTCCTTGGATTTGACGGAGGAAATCTCCTTCCGGGCGCCCAAGTTGGAGATGGGCAGCGCGATCCTCAGGGGCGTGGGCGAAAGATGAGCACAGTTCGCGGGCCTGCGGGTGTGCACCTGGCCTGGGCGATAGCATGCGTGGAGTGCGGATCCGTCCGAGACATCTTCTGCCCGCAAGGGCATCTCCAACAGGAGTCAATTTGTCCGCCATGGCCACGAGGGAAGAAGACCGAAGTGGTAAAAGTTTTGTTATTGAAAATTTTTAAAAGTCGAATAATTAGGCCCAAAGCTTAATCGCAGAGCGTTAAGGAGGGAACCTGAGCTTCCAAGCGGTAAGGAAGATCTGGCGTCATGGGGCGGAGCCGAGAGTTTTACCACCCGGGTGGGTGGGAGGAGCTAGCTTGAAGACCTTCTGGCAAGATTTAAAGCGGCAAGGAACCTGCCAGATAGTGTGGATGAACAACATATCCATGTCCCTAGAACTTCCAATTTCTGGTTAGCATCCATGTGTGGGTGGATTCTGACTAGGTGCACGGACACTAATTCCCCCATCTTCCCAAAGTCATCCCACCTAAAGTCCAACACCCTGGTTCCTGTTCCCACAGCCTCCTTACCCACTGTGAGTGAGAACCACACTGGTGTGGTGGTTGCTCCCTGCCAGCGGTTCCTCCACCCTCAGCTCTCTGACAAACTCCCCATAAGACAGCACAAGGTCCAGAGTGCTACCTAATCTGGTTGGCTTGTTTATCATCTGTACCAATAAACTGTCCTCGAAAGCCTCAAGGAGGACCTGCTCCCCTGCACTAGAGGTGGCTGGGGTGCCCCGATCCACCCCTGGCACAATTAAGTCCCCCATGATCACGGAGTTACCCTTCCCACTGACCCTCCTTACCTGCTGTGCTAGTTCTCTGTCCAAGTCCTCTGCCCGAGATGGTGACCGATGCACACCCCCATCCTAAGTGACGTGTATCTTGAATCTTGGAATTGCATCCATAATGCTTCTGTTCTACCTTCCTCCCTGGCACACCTTATCCCCTTCCTCACATAAATAGACACCCCACCCCCTTTACCTTTTTCTCTGTCATTGCGGTATATCCTGTACCCTGGGATCACCAGATCCCAGTCCTGGTATTAGGGTGGCCCAAGTTTCAGTGACGGCAGATATGTCCATCTCCTCCCTCTACCATGAGAGCCTGCAACTCGGCTGTTTTGTTCCCCAGGCTCCTTGCATTCAGGGAGACTACCTTCCAATGTGCACCCTTCCCATCCTTCCTTCTCCATTAACATTATTATCAACACTGTATGAACCTCTCCCTTTTTTCTTCCCTACTAGTATGGGGGTAAGCCTATTTGGCTCCCCATTTTGGAGACCTAGCTTGAATTCCACCCACTTGCCTCCCCCCACACCTAGTTTAAATCCACCCTGGTTGCTATGTATTCCTCCAATCTCCACTTTAACACCCTTGAGCCCTCCTTGCTCAAATGTAAATTGCCCTGGGCATACAGGGCACTGCTATCCCAAGTTCTACTCCAACCCCCCCACCAGCCCGTACCCATTTGTCTGACACCATGCTCCCAGCCAAGTGTTGAACTCCTCTGTTCTCAGTCTCCTCACAGCACTTGCCCTGGGTACTGGGAGTACTTCCAAGAAAACTACTGAGCTACCTGCTTCCTCACACAGCTTCCCCAGCTCCATGAACCTCTCCTGTACTTCCTTGACTGTGTTTCCCTACAAATCATTTGTGCCCAAGTGCACCACTACATGAGGTTTCTCCCAACCCCTCTTTGCATACCTAAGAATAGACTGTCCCACCCTACCTGTCATTTCTGGCATGCACTCCACCCATATCAGGCTATGCCTTTCCCCTTTACTTCCCAATCTCACCCCTTTAAGAATTCAGTCACCCAGAAGTAAGGCCTCACCCCCTTTCTCAGGCATTTGCCTCAGCCTTTTCCCATTTTCCTGACCCGAGTTCTGACACCTTCCCCCCCAGCATATCCCTGGTGCCCACTGCCACATCTGCCTCCCCTTCATCTGTGACCCCGTCTCAACTCCCTCTCCACTGTGTCCCTTAGCTGACCAGACTGCCACTCCCCCACTGCTCTCCCTCCTTCCCATCTCCACAGACCCCCCCCTGCTCACCTCCCCACTCACCCTCCTAGCTGTTCCCCTCTTCCCATATCCCATCTTATCCCTGTTCCCTCCATCCACTCTACTGCTGCCCTCTGGGTTGTCAATACCCCCCTCTTCCTGCCCCATCCACTCTTCCCTCTCCCTCCATATTCTCCAATGTAGCCAGCATTGAGTACCTATTGTTTGACCCCTGCACACCGCTCTGAGCTATTCATTGCAAACTGTTTTGAGACATCCTTTTACTGCTGGCTTCTGGGCCATTCCCGATTCCCTTGCAGCTCCCTGGTTCAGTACCCCTAGGTTCCCGAGTGGGTGGCAACATTGGCTCCTTTACCCCTTCCCCCTTCTCTCTCTCTCTCCTTGGTCCGGTACGTCTGCTAACCTCTGGGACATTCCTATGTGCCCAAGGTCCTGGATGGTTCCCCTACAATGCCCCCATCTCTTTCCTTATCTCTGCCCTTAACCAACTAATCCCACTTCCAAGCTGCCTGCACACCAAGCACTCACCTGCTCTCCATGCCATCCATAAAAAGATAGCTGCCCTGCAGCTGCTGCATCCTACCACTCTCCCCATATCTCTACCAACCATCCAGCTCCCCCGTGTCCACAGCTGACGGCTTCCTGGCCCATCCCCTAGGCCCTTCCTCCCTTCTAGGCATACTCATGGTAATGTACAATCCCATCATCTCCCCCACTGCTAGCTCTCAATGTCCATGTATGGTACTAGTACCTTAGTGTTAACCACCTTTTTTATCCCCTGAACCCCAGGGATGAGTATGGCACGTAAGTGCCTGCACCTGGTTGTACACCCCTCCAATCCCAGTGCAGCCTCTCCCCTATATGTGTGGAGGACCACGGGGTGGGAGGGACAAGGGTGGGTTGGTTAGGTCTACCTCTGTGAGTTAGAAACTTACACAGACCCTCTTCCAGCCAGCTTCCCTTCTGTGCTCCGGTTCCTGGACATGCCGCTCCCTGCAAAAACAAAGCAACAGCCCCCAACCAAATGCAACCCTTCTAGCAGGCCAACAAAATCACAGTCAGCGTACCAACCCTTTACTTGTCCTGCAACTGTTTCCGATCCTCCTTACACAGCAGCACCTGTCGCCGGAACAAATACGCCATCTATGTGTTGGCCAGTCACAATGCCACTCCCCTGATAAAGACCAAATCGCACCTGACCGTAAATCCCGCCTCGAGTAAAATGTTCTTGCCATCTCTGTGCCATACAGACTGGGGGGGCATCTTTGTGCCCGAACTAGTACTAGCTCATGTAGTGCCTTTCGTGTTTTGAGAGGGGGCGTCGCTGCTCAGACTCTGTGTTGCCCATCTCTGCATCTGAACTAACGCTGCTAAGTAAGCAATCAAGTTGGACTCCAAAAAGAACATTCAGAATCAGAGTCTGTTATGGAAATGGAACATGTGGCCAACACCAGTAGTATGGCTGAAATTGGTGTACGTAACAATAAAAATATTGCCTGAAAATAAATCCAAAAAAAAAAAAAAAAAAATGGAAATTCACTGCTGGAGATGTCATTAATACAACTGATGAAAATGAAGCAACACAGGCAGTTAAAGAGGAATCAACACAACAAGAAAAAAAATGGTGGTGAGTCCCCTGATCAAAGTAGTGCAGCACTGTTGGTACTGCCTGAAAAATCAGATACAAGTAAAAACACAAAAACAGGCAGCCAGAACACTTAGGCCTAGAAAGTCAATGTTGAAGGAAAAAGCTCTATCTAGTACCACTAGACGTGGCACTCCACGATATGCTAATCATGCATATTGGGCTCCTTCATCAGAAAGCAGCGTCTCTGATGAGGAAGAGGTTGTAAATATACAAGAACAAGACCATGTATTACAGTCACGCTCTTCCAAAGATGATGAATCAGAATGTGATACTGATGAGGTAGTAGAGGGTGCCACCTGGGTTCCCCCACCCAAAAAGGAAAAAAAAAAAAAAACACACACATACAGCAAGCACCACCAGTAGCCACAGCCAGTAGTGGAAAAACAATCAATATTCAAGGTAGGTCTTCTGGGGACAGCCACAGTGTGCCTGAATCAGGGTCAGAAACACCAGCCTCCAAAACTGCCGCAGTTCCTGGCACGACGACAAAATGTTCCACCTCAGTTGTGTGGAGCTACTTTTATAGAAGTCCCCAAAATTAATGTGTTGCTGTCTGCACCTTTTGTCATCAGGAAGTTAGCAGGGGAAGTGAGGGGCCAGTTTGGGATATCACTAAAAAGGCACTTACAAACAGCACGTCCAACCATTTGGCTGGGCAGCAGTCCTGAGCAAGGGACAAATGTCTGTGATGAAAATAACCCCACCAAGAATGGTGATGGTGAAGAGACTGAGGAACAGGGCAGAAGAAAAACATGTTTGACCTCACTGACAAAAGTATTTAGACAAGCTACAGCTTTGCCAGTGCAATCCGGTGGCTTTGCCCACCTGCACAAACTAAACAGCAGACCATTACTGCCATGCTTGAACAAAAAAACGCCTACAGTAGATCACATCAACTCACGTTAAAAATTAAAAAGTTAATAGCTGAATTTATTGCCAAGGACCTGCAACCATTTTCTGTGGTGGCGAATGACCCGTTTTAGAGCCCTTTTAAAATATTTTGCTCTATGTTACAACATACCAAGCTGTAAATATTTCACACCTGTGGCTGTTCCCAAAATGTATGAATATATGCAAAGTAAAATAAAATTGGCTCGTCAAGATAGTTAATGTGGTTCTGTGCACCTAACCACAGACCTGTGGATGAGTACTCAAACCACTAATTATATATGTATCACAGCATACTGGGTGTCACGATAGTCTTCAAACATCACCACAAGCAGCAGTGAACAGAAGGTAGACAAAGAATGGCAGCTCTTGGCATTAGAATGTTCGGTTAATCATACCGCTGGTGATATTTTGGAAGAGTTGCGTGACTAACTTTCTAAGTGGTTAGAGCCCCTGGGACTCCATACTGAATTTGTGGTTTCAGACAATGATGTCAATATCGTTAGTGCATTGAAATGTGGTGGTTTTACTCACATTCTGTGCTTTGCACACTCATTAAATATATTAGTGCAAGCTTTTTTCCCCCCGTGACAACAGTATGGTAACACTACTGGGAGCTACAAAGAAAATTGGTGCCCATTTTAGTCATCCTGTAAAATCACGTGGTATCTTGCCTGCCCTCCAGAAAAAAAACACAAAAAAACTGCTCGCCAATACAGCAACTAAAAAGTACAGTTACGTAAGAACTTACACTAACAGTAGATCTTCGAGAGGAGCTCTTGTTGCAGGTAATATCATTAGGACCAAGCTGCCAGGCATTAGGATCCCATGGAAAACTTCTAGCTAGCAGTTTATGGCGGGGGACCGCCCCCGTCGGCTCCGCCTAGATATTATCTGCTCTGGTATAAAGGGGGCGGTCCCCCGGTACCACCTCAGTTCTCCGCCCGGAGACCCGACTGATATGAAGATGGAGAACCAAGGAGGCTCTCCCATCCCCCAAAGAGAAAATGAAACATTAGTCCCCGGGGGCAGGTGGGTGGGAAAGACACCTGCTGCAAGAGCTCCTATCAAAGATCTACTGTTACAGTAAGTTTTTACGTAACTGTACTATCTTACTTCGAGCGGGAGCTCTTGCAGCAGGTAATACCATTAGGACTGAGTCCCAAGCAGTACCCAAAGAGAGATCTAGGTCAGAAGGGTGGAGGACTGAGTGATGGGACAGGGTCCTATTCTACCCTATTTGTTTAGAGAAAGTGTTTAAATGCAAAGATCTGTTCTTTTCTGTCTCTTCTTTCTCTGGTTGCACAACCCAATTTTACTGTGAGACCTTGGACTTGATCAACCCGAACAGTCTCGCAATCCTTTGCCTCTCACTGTCTCTCAGTTTTCTCTTGCTGTCCGTTTTTCCTCCCTTGCATATCTGCTAATATAAAAATATGTCTAAATCATTGTATGGAAATGTAACTGATAATGGGATCACTTTTGTTTAGAAAATATATAGTGTTACTGTTGAAATATATATAATTATATTTTGAGATTATTGCAAAAGCTATTGGAAAAATCCAGAGGTGACTTGAGTGCAAATATTCCAGCCTTTTACAAAAAGGGGCCTCAGCTCAAGAAGCACACTGTGTTCTAGCAGCTCTTGAAACTTACAAGGACAGGATGTTTGCTAAGGATGGGGTTTGAAAAGACTTATAAAGGAACTAAGCTGCAACTGCAGGAGAGATTATGATTAGAAGAAAAAGGACACAGACTGAAAGAAAAAAACTAACTTCTCTGTACATAGTTATTCTGAACAAGTTTATTATGTTACTGATACAGTACATAAATATTTTTTGGCGAATTCTACAACTGCTCCTGGTTTTCCTATGCTTCCTGACCTGTG
The DNA here is from genome assembly GCA_016271365.2 of Neoceratodus forsteri. Lineage (NCBI taxonomy): Eukaryota > Metazoa > Chordata > Ceratodontiformes > Ceratodontidae > Neoceratodus > Neoceratodus forsteri. Next base: position 1,071,676,520 of record CM057454.1, on the reverse strand, counting down.
CCTCAATGACAGATGGTGTCAGCCTAAGTGGGATTTATGCCATGCATACCCCAAGACAGGAGTTCTGTGCGCGGATACTGGATTTAGTACTAGGGTAGCACAGGGAAAGGTATGGATTCTACAGCAGCTAGTCCAGGAGTGGTTACCAGGAGAATGGCAGCCAAACTAGCAGAGAGAGAAGTCCAGTCTGAGAAATTACAGCCAGCACAAATTATGGAAAAAGAACAGGCAGTGACAGAACCTAAAAGCCTAATGGACTTTTTCAAATGGTGGGCTATACAACAAAGAGACTGAGAGGCAGAGAGAAAAAGAGATTCAACATTTAGAAGCACAGAGGAGAGAAGAGATGCAGCAACAGGAGCAGCAATGGCTGGATGCCTTGCAAGCTATCAAAGACAGAGGATCCGACAGAGACCCAGATATGCAGCAAAATGCAAACAATTTAAAAGCCATTAAACTTACAAAGTTGTGTCCCTCAGATGATATTGAGGCATACCTGACAACTTTTGAAAGAGTTGACACAGCCTGCCAATGGCTAAAGCAGCAATGGACAATCAGACTAGTACCCTACCTGACAGGGAAATCCCAACTTGCCTACAGCAGTATGGACACTGCACAGTCAGAAATCTACGACCTGGTGAAAAGCGAAATCCTGACAAGGTATGACATCTCTGGAGAGACATACAGGCAGAGATTTCGATCTCTGAGGTACAATTCAATCAACAGTCCTCGAGAAGCCTTCACCCGACTCTGAGAACTCCTGATAAAAAGGATCCAACCAGACAGCAAAACAGTCCCACAGCTCATTGACACATTTGCCATGGAGCAATTCATCAACATCTTGCCTACAAATGTGCAGCTGTGGGTAAAGGAACACCGACCAGATTGAGGAAAAGGCTGTTTCTTTGGCCGAGGACTACCAAATGGCCAGACAAACGCCACAGCAGCAAGGTATCAGCCAAGCACAGGTAAGACACACTTTTTCCCATTTAAACTCTATGCCTGATAAGAACTCTGGTGGGGGTAACAAATCTGTGCCCAAAGACATTATCTGCTATAACTGTAATAAGCCAGGCCATTTTGCAAGAAACTGCTGTAGTAAGGAGAGTGGCACCAGAGCAGATTTGTCTGTAGCAAATTGGGGCAAGTACTTAACAGATGTGAAGGTGGGGGATAAGACTGTGAAGGGACTCATTGATTCGGGAAGCAGACAGACCCTAGTGCATGTTGAAGTGCTGGGAAAACACTGTACAAAGGGACTAGGTACTGGTGTCATCTGCATCCACGGGGACACACGATACTATCCCACCACCCAAGTGACTCTGACCATTAAGGGTGTGTCACAACAAATGAAAGTGGGGGTAGTACCTAAGTTACCTGTACCTGTGATTATTGGAAATGACTTTCCAGGATTTACTGAGCTGATCAAAGAGGGAGTAAATCCTGATGTTTCAGCAGCAGTGGTGATAACAGCTGAGGCACAGAAAATCTCAAAGGGTGGGGGCACTTTTCCTTTCAGTGATTTTGATTTGGACTTGTTTGAACACAGCTCCAAGATCCGGATATCCAGGAAAGAAAGACGAAGCTTGAAGAAACTATGGCAACAAATGACTGATGGACACGAAGAGTTAAATATGAAAATGCTGAACCTAAATTGTTAACTGATTGTGATTTTCTTTCAGAGCAAGCTAACGAGGTTTCTTTCCAGGGTTATTTCAAGCAACTGGGGGTGAAACCAAAACAGGGTGGACCAATGTTTAAAAAATGTAATGGGTTACTGTACAGAGTTTGGGTTAAACCTCAGACACAGGAACAGACAGAATAATTGGTTATACCACAGAAGTATAGAATAGAGTTGTTACAGATAGCACATGATAATCCTATGGCTGGTCTTACTCGGGGAAGGATCGCACCCTTGCCAGATTGCTGTGTAGATTTTACTGGCCTGGAATTTATGAAGATGTTGCTACCTATTGTAATTCCTGTGCTGAGTGTCAAAAAGTAGCCCCAGTCACTAGAAAACACAAGGTTCTCCTGGTGCCCCTACCCTTGATAGATGTGCCTTTTGAGAGACTTGCAATGGATGTGGTTGGTCTTTTAGGCAAAAGTAGTAAGGGTAATAGATTTATCCTGGTAGTGTCGACTACTTACTTTCATTATCTAAGAACAGTTCCAATGCGTATTATTTATCAAACGCTGCAGCAGAGCTTCCCAAAATTTTCCATAGAATGGGCATACCTAAAGAAATTATTACTGATCAGGGTAGTAATTTCGGTGCTGCATTGCTTAAAGTACAGACTGCTAGGTATCACTGCCGTCAGAACCTCCCCAACCACCCTCAGACAGACGGTCTTGTTGAGTTTTAACCAAACCCTAAAACGTATGTTAAAAAGGTTTGTAAAAGGGGAAAGGAAAGATTGGGACCAATACTTGCCTTACCTACTTTCTGCTTACAGAGAAGTGCCACAGACATCAACAGGGTTTACACCATTTGAAATGCTGTACGGTAGGCAGCCAAGAGGGCCAGTGGATGTGATAAAAGAAATGTGAGAAGATAACCCCACTCAGAAACAATCTATATCTTCTTATATGTGTGCCCTAAGAAAGAAGCTGGCAAAATATGTTGAAATTGCCCACAGTAATCAGGAAGAAGCCCCAAACCAGCAGAAGGTATATTATAACCATGGGGTAAAAGAAAAAGGTTTCGAGCCAGGTGAAAAGGTTTTGCTACTGTTGCCCATAACAGAAAATAAACTGTTAATGAGGCGGCAAGGGCCATATAAGGTTCTTAGACTTGCTGGCACTGTTAACTGTGAGATTGAGACCCCTGACAGGAAACATTCTTCTAAGACAGACCATGCTAACCTCCTCAAGAAATGGACTGCAAAAATGACAAAAGCTGCTTTGCTGGTTTTACCAGAAACTGATAAGGAAGAAACTGATGCAGCTTATGACAGACTGGAACAAACTATAAATGCTGATGCTGTAAAGGTGAATGTTGCCTTCACCTCAGAACAAACTGCAGACATTCGTAATGTGCTAAAGACATTTAACGGTACTTTTACCATGGTACCAGGCTGAGCAAAAGGGGCTGAGCACGCAATAGTGACAAGGAATGCTCGTCCTATTAGGCAAAAGACATACAGGTTGCCAGAGCGGTTAAGAGCTGATGTGGTCAAGGAAATACAAAAAATGAAAGAATTGGGTATCATAGAGGAGCCGAGGAGTGCTTCGTCATCTCCTATGGTAATTGTAAACAAAAAAGAAGGGGGTATTAGAATCTGCCTCGATTTTAGGAAACCTAATCAAGTGTCAGAATTTGACACTTACCCTATGCCCAGAATAGATGATTTGGTATACAGACTGGGGAGTGCAAAGTATATCAGTACCCTCAATCTCACCAACCGCTATTGGCAAATACCGTTAGTGAAAGAATCCAGAGATAAAACTGAATTTGCCACCCCTATAGGATTCTACCAGTTCACCACCATGCTCTTTGGTTTACATGGCGCGGCAGCTACATTCCAGCGGTACATGGATGTCATTTTATCCCCTCACGCTGGTTACAGTGCTGCGTACCTGGATGATGATGTGGTGTACAGTCCAGACTGGAAGAGCCACCTGGAACACGTACGAGCAGTTGTCCAAGCTAGAAAAAATGCAGGTCTGACTATTAATCCTACTACATGTGCATTGGGCATGCAGGAAACCACATATTAGGGCTATGTGCTGGGAAATGTTGAAGTCAAACCAGAGGTTTCTAAAATAGGAGCTGTAGCTAACAGCCCTGTCCCTAAAACAAATAAACATGTCAGGTCATTTTTAAGGCTGGCTGGTTATTATCGGAACTTCGTTCCCAGCTTTGCTGAATTAGCTACTGCCCCCACTGAACTTATGAAAAAAACTGTACCCAAATAATGTGAAATGGACCCCCGAGTGTGTTGAAGCTTTTCAAACCATAAAGGCTGCATCATGTTCAGCACCTATTTTAAGAAGCCCAGACTCTGAGAAACTATTTCTGTTACAAACAGATGCATTCCAGGTAGGCCTAGGTGCAGTACTGAGTCAAAATGTAGATGGGACAGAACATCCTATTCTGTACAAAAGTAGGAAATTGCATGACCGAGAGAAAAGGTACTCCATTATCGAAAAGGAGTCTTTAGCAGCAAAATAGTCCATGGAGTCCCTCAAATTTTATTTTGCTAGGAACTGACTTTGTTCTTGTAACAGATCACAATCCTCTCTGTTGCTTAAACAGATGAAAGACAAAAATTCCAGAATCACAAGGTGGTACCTGGTACTACAGCCATTTAAATTCACAGTGATTCACAGATCTGGTAAGGAGAACAGCAATGCTGATTTTCTGTCAATATATGGATCAGGAATTGAGGGTTCCGAAGGTTGAAAAAGCAAATGTATGAGTTTAAACTGTACTCTTTGCTGTACTGTTATATAAAAAAAAAGATGATGCACATGTGCTTAATTTCTGAAAGCAGAAAATATTAGTTGAGAATTAATAAAAAGTTTTGGAAACCTATCTAATAAAACAGGTTCCCTCTTAAGGAGCGGGGTGTATGTGACGGGGTAGAATAGGACCCTGTCCCATTTGTTTAAAGAAAGTGTTTAAATGCAAGGATCTGTTCCTTTCCTTTTCTGTCTCTTCTCTGTCTGGTTGCACATCCCAATTTTCCTGTGAGACCTCAAACTTGGTCATCCCGAACAGTCTTGCAATCCTTTGCCTCTCACTGTCTCAGTTTTTTCTTGCTGTCCGTTTTTCCTCCCTTGCATATCTGCTAATATAAAAATGTGTAACTCGCTGTATGGAAATGTAACTGATAATGGGATCACTTTTGTTTAGAAAATATATAATGTTACTGTTGACATATATATAATTATATTTTGAGATCATTGCAAAAGCTATTGGAAAAATCCAGAGGTGACTTGAGGGCAAATCTTCCAGCCTTTTGTCAAAAGGGGGCCTCTGCTCAAGAAGCACATGGTCTTCTAGCAGCTCTTGAAACTTACAAGGACAGGATGTTTACTAAGGACGGGGGTTGAAAAGACTTATAAAGGAACTAAGCTGCTACTGCAGGAGAGATTATGACTAGAAGAACAAGCATTTGTCAATGCCGAGTGTTGTTGCGCTGGCATTGGCAGTGGGAGTGGTGTAGCTAGAGATGCATAGTGTTGTGATTTTGTGAACATGTCTCAAAAGGTGATTTTGCACAGCAAGCACGCCATTGTGCGACACAGCTGCAGAAACACCTTTTGGGCAGGCTGTAAAAAATGTCAGCTGGACTGTTGATAAGGAGATGTGCACAAATGCCAGTGGTGAAAATGTGGCATGAAAATATTGCAGATTGATGAAGTTACAAGGGTGTGTGGAAACTGCACAATGCACGCTTGCAACACAGTGACTGTATGGAGTTTCGGCACCAAATTTTCAACATAGGCATTTTAGGACCTCTGCTCATGAATAGTGTCACTGTCATTTCCTCAAACTGTCCCAAAAACTGATTTTGCACAGCGGCCGTGCAATTCTGTGCCAGACGTGCAAAAACACATTTCAGGCAGCTGCAGTGTTCATAAGGAGGTATGGAAAAATGCCAATGATGAACAGCTGGAGTGAAAGTATTACAAATTCACAAAGTCATGAGCGTGCGTGCAAACTGTGCAGCGCCGCTCATAAAAACACTCATTTTATTGACTTTCGTTCCTAAATTTTCAACATAGGCATTTTAGGGCATCTGCTAATGAACAGCGTCACTGTCATTTTCATCATGTGTTTCGAACATGGACTTTCCACAGCGACCACGCTATTCTGCGCTGGAACTGTGAAAACAGATTTTGGTCAGGATGTGAAAAATGACAGCTGTACTGTGCATTATGAGGTACAGAACAATGGCACTGTAGAAAATCTGGAGTGAGAATATTAGAAGTTTGCGAATGAACGAGCGTGCGTGCAAACTGCACAACGCACACTTGTAACACAGTCATTTTATGGAGTATCGTCACCAAATTTTCAACACAGGCATTTTAGGACCTCTGCTCATGAACAGTGTCACTGTCATTCTCGTAATGTGTCCCGAACACTGATTTCACACAGCAGATATGCTATTCTACGCGAAGTACGAAAACACATTCAAGCGGATATATGAAAAATGACAGCTGCACAGTTCACAAGAAGGTATAGTAAAATGCCAAATGTGAGAATCTGGCATGAAAGTATTGTGAATGCGCTAACTTATGGCCTCTGCTCATGAACAGTATCACTGTCATTTTTGTAATGTGTCCCGAACACTGATTTTTGCTGACCGTAGCTATTCTGCGCTGGAAATCGCAACACATTCCAGCAAGGATGTAAAAATAATGGCTGTACGGTTCACAAGAAGGTGTGGTAAAATGCCAATGTTGAGAATCTGGCATGAAAATAGTGCGAATGCGCTAACTTACGAGCATGCGTTGCGCAGTTGCTACGCATGCTCGTAAAACAGTCATTTTAGGGAGTACTGTCACCAAATTTTCAACACAGGCATTTTAGGACCTCTGCTCATGACCAGTGTCACTGTCATTTTCATAATGTGTCCAGAACACTGATTTTGGATAGCAACTGCGCTATTCTGCACCGGAAGTGCGAAAACACATTTCGGGCAGGATGTGAAAAATGACGGCTGTACGGTTCACAAGAAGGTGTGGTAAAATGCCAATGTTGAGAATCTGGCATGAAAATAGTGCGAATGCGCTAACTTATGGCGTCGTTGCACAGTTATGCTCTGCACTAAATAAAACAATCCTTTTAGGATTTTTCCACCAGACTTACAACATAGGCTTTTTGAGGCCCCTCTCTAATGAGCAGTGGCACTGTCATTTCATTACTAGGTCGAAGTGATTCCATGCATTGACTATGAAATCACCTTTTAAGGACGAATGCTGCCATGACAGTGCAAGAATTCATGAGAAGAGGTCCCAAAAACCCCAATATGAAAATTTGCGGCCAAAATGCGCAAAAATGCCCGAGATATGCATTAAAGTTGAAAAACCCCTATTCATTCCATTATACAGCTTACTGGCATTTCTTCGGTTCGCGGTCAACTTTGAAAAGTGCAGACGTGTTCCCGGTCCATGAAGATCGTCGCGCCGGACTCCGCAGGTAGTATGGGGTGGGGGAGGCAGGGTGCGCCCAGTGAGTGGTCTTGGTGGGAGGGCATCGAGACTCTGAAGGACTGTTTTTATTTACAGGGAAAAAAAGTGGAAAACTCCATCGAGGACAGTTTTTTCTTTGCAGGGGATTTGTACGCTGGGGTGGGCCCCAGCATGCACCACCTAACTGTTTGGGGGTGTCTGTAGCCGGCGAGGTTGGGCACCCTCGTCAGCTACAACATGGGCCAGAAGGGTCAGGAGGAAGTAGTGCCGACGGGTATTGGGCACCCTCGGCACACAAAGAAAAGTAGCGAGGCAAGAGAGTTGGGCACCCCTCGGCGTTCAACAATGAGGTTATGCTGACAGAGTGGCTCCCCGTCAGCCGCATAAAGAGGGGTTACCGACATGAGGTTAGAGCACCCCTGAAGTCGGCACTACTTAGGCAGCCGCCCGCTCGCCGACCATGCACATAATGGAAGCGAGCACGGCAAGAAAAGGACCGCTGCATATGACGAGCTTTGCTCGGATTGCAGCAGACCTTATCATGGATGTGCTCGCCCCATATGTATGCATGGTGTGGCGCTGGCATGCAGGCTGATTGGGGAATGTGGGACGCACCTACTGGAGTGTGCCCTGCATTCACCCAACAGCGACCACGCCTCTAAAGCTGCACTGTCCCACTATGTTGGCTGCGCAAGCGCGCCAACATAAAAAAAGACACAGACAAAGAAAAACTAATTTCTCTGCACGTAGTTATTCTGAACAAGCTTATTTATTATGTTACTGATACTGTAAATAAATATTTTTGGCGAATTCTACAACTGCTCCTTGTTTTCCTATGCTTCCTGACCTGTGCCTCGACGACAGACTGTCTAAGTGAAAAGCCCTAGGCACCTCAGGAGAGTAGTCCCTGAAGGACCACTAGGCCGAAACCTGCTCTCCTTCTGGAAGCAAAATCCAGACTGTAGTGCCTGATGAAAGTGTGTACTGAACTTCAAGTAGCGGCTGCACAAAGGTCTGCTGATGAGGCATTCCTGAGGGACGTGAATGATGTTGCAACCCCTCTGGTGGAGTAACCCTTGACCGGTCCCAGTAAGAGTCTGTTGTACTTCTGATAACAGAACGTGATGCACTTCATGAGCCACTTGGTCAACGTCTGTTTTTATTACTGGTGCCCCTACTTTCCTTGGGGCAAATGAGACAAACAACTGGTCTGTCTTTCTGGAGGAACTAGTATGAACAAGATAGTAATGAAGAATTCTATGTACATCCAGAGTATGTAGTAAGGCCTCCTTTCTGTTTGAGTACTCTGGGTAATAAACCGGTAACTGGATGTCTTGGTTCAAGGTGAACTCAGACACCACCTTCAGTTGAAGCATAGCATTTGTGCGCAGAGCTACCCTGTCCTTGTAAAAAATAACATGAGACTCTTTACACATCAGAGCCAGCAGCTCAGAAATCAGCTGAGCAGAAGTAATGGTAACTAAAAATAATGCCGTCAAGATAGAAGGTATAGCTCACAACTTCTGGCTGGTTCAAAGGGGGGCAAGGTAAGCTTTTCAACACAAACAAGAGGTCCCAAGACAGCACAGGGTCTCTCCTGGGGGGTTTAATATGCAAGATTCCCCTCATAGCCGGTTTTAGGCACCAGCGAACCCTGCAGTTGCTGGGGGCCCCCTGCTACCTAGGGGCCCCAGCCAGATCCAGAGTACCACTTTAATTTCTTTTTAATTATTATTATTCATGTTGAATGTAAAACAGCACCAAAAAACATCACTAGGCTCTGTGGAGCCTTTTCTTGTGGTGTTATAACATTATGAAATGATTCGCTAAGGTATGCCCTGTCCACTCAGAGGCTAATGAACAGACATTGATTGAATGGACAGTGGGGCCCCAAAAACTAACGTTGCTACCACTCCCTAAAAACACAAATATAACTGGTTGTATTGAAACAAAAATGTGCATTCTGGACAAAGTAAAATATGAAGTATGTTGTGGATGAGGAAGGGCCCCATGACTTGTCTTGCTGGGGGCCCCCACAACTCTAAAGCCGGCCCTGATTCCCCTTAAAAAGGTCTCTTCCATACGTCCAACTGTGCCAAGGTCTTCCCATTCAGAGGTGCATAATAAGCTGATAGTGCACAGAGATGCACTTTAATGGATGAGTAGCTACACTTTAATGGATGAGTAGCTAAGACCCAAGTCCGAGAGGGATAGGAGATACTCCAGCACGGATTTCAGTGGATCCAGAGAATGGGGGAATGTCCACAAGCAGAAGCTCTTCCACTTCATGGCATATGTTGCCCTGGTAGAGAGCTTTCTAGCTGTCACGAGAACCTCTGACACTCTGAGGGACAGTCCAAATCTGTCGGTAGCCAAGTCTACAAGAGCCATGCATGCAGATGCAGGGACCGGAGGGCCAGATGAACCAGCATCACCTGCTCCTGAGACAGCAAGTGAGTGGACAGGATTAACGGAACCAGCAGTTCTGATGCCAGCTGTTGTGACAGCAGGAACCAAATCTGTCAAAGCCAGAAGGGCGCGACCAGGATCATTTGGGCACCTTCTGCCTGCAACTTGAGCAGGATCCTCTGAAGAAGAGGGAAGGTACACAGAAACCTCCCTGTCCAAGAGAGGGACAATACGTCTCGCTAAAAAACACCAGGCCCTGGATCTAGCAAGCAGAAATTGGGCAGTTTGGCACTATGTGGGGGATGCAAAGAGGTCTAGTTCTGGCCAACCCCATCTTTTGAAGAGGTCATCTACGACTTCTTGCTGTAGTTCACATTCATGGCTCCAAGACTAACAGCGACTTAGGCTGTCTGTGAGGAAGTTGTGGATCCCTGTAACATGGACTACTGTGAGATCCAGTCTGTGATCCACTGCCTAGGTCCATACTCTCATTGCCTCTCTGCATAGGGGGTAAGAAAGAGTGCCCCCGTGCTTGTTGAGATGGAAGACTACTGTGGTATTGTCTGACTGGACCACAAGAGGCCAAGGAAGGAGTACCCCTTGAAAGGCTTGTAAAGCATACAGGATGGCTCTCATCTCTAGAATGTTTATGTGGAGAGACCGTTCCGTGGAGTTCCAGGAGGCCCTCATCTGGTGAGATGCCAGATGTGATCCCCATCCCAGTCCCTAGGCATCTGTCATCAAAATTTGTTGGGGGCTGGGATGTTGGATGTGAACCCCTCTGTCTAGATGAGCCGGGGTGACCCACCAAACCAGGGACTGATGGACCGCAATGGAGACTCGGATTGGCAGATCGAGATTGTCCGTGCCTTGGTCCCACTGCAGGAGCCTCATATTCAGACAAGCAAGGGGAACTGTGGTTATGGCTGCGACCATATGGCCCAGAAGCTGCAGAACCACCCTCGCTGAGACCTGGTCCGAGGTCATCACCCTCTGAGCAACCTCCCTTAGCCTGACTGCTCGGTCTGCGGGAAGAACAGCTTTTCCTTGGACTGTGTCCAGGACTGCTCCGATGTTTTGTAGCCTCTGAGCAGGCCACAGGTATGACGGATATATTTATTGTGATGCCCAAGGCTCGGATTAGACTGAAAGTCTCCTCCAGTGTTTGACGCAATTGGTCTTCTGATGAAGCTGTGAGAAGCCAATCGTCCAGGTAGGGGTAGACATAGTGAGCCCCTCTCGAGGGCTGCCGCCACTACTGCTAGGCACTTGGTGAAGACCCTTGGTGCCGATGAAAGGCCGAATGGAAGCACCCTGAACTGGTAGTGCCCTCCTAGGAAGGTGAAGAGAAGGTACGTCCTGTGGGATGGCAGGATCTTTATGTGCATATAGGCATCCCGTTGTCCAGGGAAAAGAGCCAGTGTCCTTGATGAAGCACGGGCAACAGGCTCACCAAGGTCACCATTCTGAACCTTTTATATTCGATGTAGGTGTTCAGCTGGCTCAGATCCAGAATGGGACGGAGGTCCCCTGTCTTCTTCAGGACTAGGAAGAAGTGGGAGTAATACCCTTTGCCTTTTTGAATAGCTCTTTTTTCAAGCCAGGCCTATCTCTCTGCTCGCAGGAGAACTGCGTGGGAAGGGGAGCAGTGGACTGTCTGGTGGAACCTGGGTAAACGCCAGAGAGTATCCCCTTTCGACTATCTGGAGGATCCATTGGTTTGTAGTGATGTCGGACCTTCCTGATAGGTAAAGGGTGAATAGTCCTCCTACTGCCTCCCCCTTCGCTTCCTCCAGAGGAGGGGGATCTGCAGGGAGTCATGCTGTGGAGGAGGGGGTGGGCAGGAAAGGTCTAGCCGCCTTTGCACTTTTGGTGCCCTGGGCATCTGAAGGAAGGGGAGGGCCTCTTTTATTAAAGCCTCCTTTATGCTGCATTTGGCGTCTTCCCTGCTGTCCTCGGTTCTTCCAAAAGGGACGGTGCCGAGCTGCCTGCGGTTCTGACCTGTATATGCAATGAAAGTCAGACACCGCTTTGCCTGAATCCTGTAGCCCCCATTACGAACTTTTCTGTTTTTGTGCCAAAGAGGACAGGTCCCTGAAAGGGTGCATCCAACATGGCATCCTGCAAATCCTGGCGGACACCAGTGACCCTCAACCAGATATGTCTCCTCATACAGATTCTGCTTGCTGCCGCCCTGGCTGCCATGTCTGCGGAGTCATAGGAACTCCTCAGCACATAATTGTCCACATCCATGCCTGACTGGATGATGGCTAGGAGCTCTGCCTTGCTATCAGAGTCTGGTTGTACTTTAACCAGATCCATAGCTTTAGCCCAAAGCAATTTCTGGTATGTGACAATATAAGCCAAGAAATTCAGCGATCTGACCGTGCAGGTGGCCGAAGAATAGACCTTTCGGTCCAGTTTTTTTGACTCTAGAACCGGGGGCTGAGCGCTCATGTGTGTCTGCTGCTGCACTATGCCATATGCACTGCCGTGAGCACCATGGAGTCGGCTTTTAGCTGTTCGCTTAGGTGATAGATAGATCGATCAAAACTTTTATTTTCTGACAGTAAAGTAACTTTTAGGACCAAAAGAGGCCCTGTTTATCAAAGTTGTCCTGTTTTAAAATACAGTTTCAAAAGGTACAGAGCATCATAGAATAAAGTATATTACAAAAGCGATCTCACAAACATAGTTTCACAACATACATACAAAAGACAAATGTACACAAATTTTCAAAAAATCTAAAAGATTTTGGACCAAAGGATAAATATAAGCATTACAAGATGGGTTGATGGATTAAATACAGGGAATTTTTCATTTCCAGAATTTCCATACTAGAACCAATATAATGGGAAGGAAAAAGGGAAAGGAAGGGGAAGAGAAGGGAAGGAGGGGAAAAAAAAGGAATGATGATATCAGGTGAGGCTCTCCTTGGTTGTCTTACAGAGCCGATCTTAAACATAGAAGTTGACGGAAAATAAGGACCGCAAGGCCCATCCAGTCTACCCATTTCTTCTTCTACCTTATAAATGTGCCATCGGCCTTTGCTCTGTCAGTGGCCTATCTATTCATACTCATCTGTATTGCTCCCTTATGCCTATCCCATGCCTGTTTGAAGCCCTGCACTGTATTCATAGCCACCACTTCCTGAGGTAGGCCGTTCCATGCATCCACCACTCTTTCCGTGAAAAAGAATTTGCTCACATTCCCCCTTAATTGGCCTCCCTCTAATCTCATGCTGTGTCCTCTTGTCCTGCTTTTTTTCTTATATTTAAACATGTTAGACTCTTTCACCTTGTTAATGCCCTTAAGGTGTTTGACTGTCTCGATCATATCACCTCTCTCCCTCCTTTGCTCAAGGGTATATGTATTGAGCGCCGTCCCAGCACCATTTTGGTTGCACTTCTCTGGACTGCCTCAATTTGGTTAATGTCCTTGTGAAGGTGTGGCCTCCAGTACTGCACGCAGTACTCCAGATGGGGCCTAACCAGTGTCTTGTAAAGAGGGATTACCACCTCCCTCTTACGACTTGTGATACCTCTGCTAATACACCCTAACATCCCCCTAGCCTTACCTACTGCTTTAGAGGTCTGCTTGGATGATTTCAGGTCATCGGTGATGATGATGCCCAAGTCTCTTTCTTCCTTTGTGACTGCCGGCAACTCCCCTCCCAGCCTATAGGTGGCTTCAGGGTTTCTCTTCCCTATGTGCATGATCTTGCACTTCTTTGCATTAAATCCGAGTTGCCACTCTTCTGACCATTTTGCTAGTTTATCCAGATCTCTTCTCATTCTGCCCACCCCATCTGGATCATCTACTCTGTTGCAGATCTTGGTGTCATCTGCAAACAGACAAGCCTTACCCTCTAATCCATCTGCAGTGTCACTAATGAAGATATTGAAGAGGACTGGCCCCAGGACTGATCCCTGAGGTACCCCCACTTGTGACTCGCATCTCTTCTGACTGTATACCATTTACCACCACTCTCTGTTTTCTACCCGTCAACCAGTTTACCACCCAGTTGACCAACTTCTGACCCACCCCGAGCCTACCCAGCTTATTTATCAATCTTCTATGTGGAACAGGGTCGAAAGCTTTGCTGAAGTCAAGGTAGGCGATATCAACTGCTCCCCGCTGGTCCACCACTCTGGTTACCCAGTCAAAGGAATCTATGAGATTAGTTTGACAGGACCTTCCTTTTGTAGACTCATGCTATCTTGGATCCTGTGCCCCCTATGGATTCCAGGTGTTGCACTATCCTTTCCTTAAGAAGTGCCTCCATAATCTTGCCCACTACTGAGGTAAGATTGACTGGTCTGTAGTTCCCTTCCTCCTCCCTGCTACCACTCTTGTGGAGCGGGATCACATTAGCCCTTCTCCAGTCTTCTGGGACCTCTCCTGTGCTCAGAGACTCACTAAACAGTTCTGCTAATGGCTCTGCTAGTTCTACCCTTAGCTCCTTAAGTATTCTGGGATGTATGCCATCAGGTCCCATTGCCTTGTCCACTCTGAGCTTAGCGAGCTCTTGTAGGACCCTTTCTTTTGTGAAGGGACTAGTGCTGACCCCCGTGTCCATGGTGCTGAGCTGTGGGCCCTGCCCTACCTTCTCTTTAGTAAATACTGAGCAAAAGTATCTATTTAGGATAGATGTTTTTACAGGGTCCTCCTCCTCCCGTGCCTCCTTTTCTCCTTTGAGCTTAGCAATAACCCCTCTGGACTTTCTCCTTTCACTAATGTGTCTATAGAAAGTCTTGTCACCTTCTTTTACTGTTCGTGCTAGTGTTTCCTCAGTTTGTGACTTTGCCTGCCTTACTGCCTTCCCTGCTTCCCTTAGGGCAGTTTGGTATGCCTTCCTATTTTCATCCCGCTGTGTTCCCTGAAGGCCAGCCTTTTGGCTCTGACCTTTACTGCTACTGTATTTGAGAACCAAAGTGGTTTCCTTCTTCTTTTGCACTTCCTTTTCTGTCTAACACAATGGGATGTTTCTTCAAGTATTGCATCCTTAATGCTTGCCCACTTTGCCTGTACCCACCCACCTGTGTTTCTTTTTGCCAGGGCTAGCTTAACTCTGTTGGCCATCTTATCAAAGTCAGCTTCTCTGAAGTCCCATATTTTTGCCTTGGAATGGGATGGTTTAGATGTAGTGGCCAAATTGAACCATACCATGTGATGGTCACTGGCCCCCAGGTGACCTACCTGGAGATCTGTGATCCCTTCCCTGTTAGTCAGTACTAGATCTAGGATAGCCCTGTCTCTTGTGGGTTGTTGTACCAGTTGTTTGAGGCCCTCCCCCTGCAGGGAATCCACCATGTGTCTACTTCTGGCAGATGTTCCTGCTGGTATTGACCAATCTGAATCTGGCATGTTGAAGTCTCCCATTATCAGAACCTCCCCTTTAGCTGTCATGTTTTGTATATCTTCTAACAGTAATGTGTCTATGTCCTCCCTCTGGTCTGGGGGTCTATAGACAACCCCCAGTTCTTATGGCTGTCCCATTTCCTGTTTCCTGGGTGACCCACAGTTCTTCTGGCTCCTTATGTGTATTCTAAATTTCTGTAGCTTTGATATTTTCATTGACATACAGGGCCACTCCACCCCCCTCTTTTCTGCACCTCGGTCTCTTCTGAACAGTACATAGCCAGGTTCTGAAGTCTCCCAAGTGTGGTTACTGGCAAACCACATCTCACTAATTGCTACTATGTCCAGTTTAGCCTCTGACATTATTGCCTGCAGGTCTGGGATCTTATTTCCCAGGCTTTGAGCATCTGTGTACATGATTTTCCATTGGCCAGATTTCGGTGTGTTAGTTGTTGGGTGAGGTTTGGCATTTCCCCTGTGCGTCATATGGGGAGACGGACCTTTTTTCTTACCTGGTGATGCAAATGAACTGCAAACATGCCGAATCCCTGTTTGACCACTAGCTGAGGGGGGAAGGGTGTTCTTCCCAATCGACGTATGGGGTGCTGTATCCCTCTCCCCATTTGCTAGTTTAAATATTCTGCAAAGACGTCAAACTTCTGCTCCAATGCACTGACTCCCTCCTTAGTCAGATGCAGTCCATCAAATGTAAACTTTCGCTCCCAGAACAGTTGCCAGTTCCTATAAATCTGTGTCCTTTTTCCTGGCACCAGCCCTTGAGCCACATGTTTAGCTCCCTAGCTCCCTTCTCTGACCTTCGTCCATCTGCCCCCTCCCCAGATTGGCAAGATCTCAGAGAAGGAGATATCAGATCTAAATGGATGATAGTTTGTCACCCAGCCTGGTCAGGTGTTCCTTGGTCTCCACAACTGACCGGCTGGTGAGATCATTAGTCCCTGTGTGTACCAGGACGTCAATGTTTTCTCCTGCTTTGTGAACAATTTTAGCAATGCGGTCAGTGTCTCTCCACGCTGATGTACCTGGGAGACATCTGACCATTACCCCTGGCTGGAGATGGGTATCAACTCCCCAGATCATGGAGTCTCCTATGATCAGAAGTTATTTGGATTTCCTTTTTGCTTTTTTTGTTTTGGTTCCTGATTTAGGCGAGTTTTGTTGTGCTAGCTCCTGTGCTGCAGTGTCCTGCTCTACAGTGTCCTCTGCCCCTTTGTTTGATTTCGGAGATAGAGGCAGATACCGTTTATAGTGTTTATATGGGTTTTGGAGGTAATATGTTGGAGAGCACAGAGTGATGGGGCACCCGATTTACTCCTCCTAACCACCTGCCAACCTCCTGGACCAACTACCCTCTGCGGTCGAGGTTCTTCTGTTGGATGTTGGGGAAATGGTGGGTGGTTCTTATAATGTATTTCCTCTTGAATATGAAATCCGAGGCGTGCAATCTCTGCCCATGCTGCCCGCAGCTGAGCCCTAAGATCTCCAATGGCCCAGCATGTAGGACAGTGTCCTAAATCCTGTAAGACTGTCCTTCTGAAAAGTACCTGCAGTTAATGATATCCATTCCAGATAAGTTGATAGGTTTATAACCTGGTCAGAGTAATTAGAAGGAAGAAAATGCAAGTAATGGTTTGATTTTGTGTTTTGTTTTCGTATAACTTGTTATAACAAGTTAAATTACTAGTGCCCCTGTAAATGAGCTCACCTTGTGGATGCCCCACTGATCTGCCCCTTCCTGCTTTGCCACAGGAAATGTCACAACTGTGGTACCCTATAAAAGGAGTGTAGTGTGGGGTGGTTGGGGATGGGGGTGGGTGGTTGGGCCCTTCCCCTGCCAAAAAAGAAGAACCATGGATAAAAGAACAAGGAGGTAAGAGCAGAAACAATCAGTCAACAACAAATGCAGTAACCCTGAAAGCTTGTCCTAATGTTAGATACAACTGTAAAACCTGTAAAGCACCACCTGTAATAATTTCAGAGAAGATATACCCTGTAAGAAACACTGCTACAGAGAAAAATAAAGCAGCAACAGAAAATATACCTTGCAAAAGACAATTTGAATCAGAAGATTACAGCAGTAATCTGTTAGCACACACCTGTAGGTACACCTTGTAATAATGCAGAAGAAGGTATACCAGCAACAACAATTTGAATCAGAGAAAAATAAAGCAATGAAATGTTAGCAACAAATAGTAGCAATCCCTGTGAGTACAAAATAAAAATACCAACACACAGTAAATCTGCTTAGCCAAAAGAAGCCTTAATCCTTTTCCTTGCTCTGGTAAGGTTCTCTACTCTGTCCTTTCAAGCAATCTTAGAAGGAAAGAGCTCAGGTGAAGCTAGGTGCCTTGGCCAGCAAACCAAGTCTTCTACAATCTGCTTTTCTTGGCACTGCTGCAGTGGTAGTCAGATGCTTCCAGGTCAACTTTGTAACGTGCTGGAAGGGTTCAACAAGTGGGGGGACGACCAGAGGTTTTGGGTCATTTGCCCCTAGGGATTTTGCCAGGCGGCAGCGTTCCGGATCCAGCTCCTCCGTATCCCACTGATATAGGGCCTGGAAGAGTCTCATTATGTCCAAGAAGGACGGATCACCCAGGGGTAATCGTGGGGAGTCCCTTCTCGGATTCAGAGAGGGCAAGGGTAACATCCTCAGAGGAATAGTTTAAGGAAAAGTCCCCTGCTCATCTTCCTGGACATCTGCTGGATGAAGGAATGGATGGGTACTTCTTTCTGCCAGTTGGGGACGGCAACTGCCGGTCATCATCATCGGGTGGCAGACGCTCTGTCAGCAGGGGAAGTTGCCTGGGTCTCTGAGGCGACGGTTCCCTGGGTGGTGCCCTAACAGAGGATGGCTCTCTGGGCTTTGGCAGCAAGTCCCCCTTGATAGTGTTCCACCACACGTTAGAGAGAGCCCCCACATCTGCCAGCGGGATGACTGGTGGTGGAGGTGGCGGGGTAGGCACATTTGAGGGGCCTGGTGTCAGACCTGAAGCTTGTTGTCAATGGGTGCCTCGGGCATCAGATCCAATGGGGTCTTATCTGGCGGTGTCGAGCCTCCCCTGGGTCTGGAGTCTGGCTCCTTTGGAGGAGGTGGAGGAGGCGGTGGCTGGTTATTCACAGGTCTGGGTGCCTTATCCCTTGGAGCCCTGGGTGGTTGGTCTGACGCATGGTCCTCCGGGGCAGACGGCCACCCTTTTTCCAGTGGTGCCTGGTCAGTTTCCGACGTGGAGTTGGAGTGGTCCGTAGTCTGTCGACCTTCTGAAGCCGATGTCACCTTGTCTTCGAGTGGGGGAGGCATCCGGTACCCGACGACCTCCTGGCATTTGGAGCCGTCGTCCAACCCCTTGTGCCTGTTGGAGAACCCTGAAAACTTTTGGGCGACAGCATCTGATTTTTTGCTCAAAAGAGACGCCTGTCCGTCTGGCACATCCCCATGCAAATGCTTGTGAGGCCTATGTGCCAAGGGACTTGGGCGGACAAACACACTTGAGAAGAAGACTCCTTACCTTTGGCGTGGGAGGAGGCGGTAGTCTTCTTAGAGGAAGCCCCAGAAACGGCTGTGGTACCTGGGGGAACTGATTCCAAAAAAAGCAGAAGGCCTGTCAGGGGACTTAGGGCAGGATTCAGACCTGGCTCTCTCCTTATCCCTGTGGTGATGCTTCCCACCCAATCTTTCCTCCGGCGGGGGGAGGGGGGTCCCTAGCTGAGGAGGAAGAACTCAGTCTCAAATGGGTCCTCTGCATGGCGGCTACTTGTTGCTCCAGCAGGTAGCCCTTGAGTGTACTGAGGTGGCGAGTGCGGTCTTGCTGTTAAATTTCTGGCAGTGCGGGCAGTTTTCAGGCCAGTGGTCGGGGTCTAGGCAGATCAGGCAGGCGGAGTGGCTGTCCCTTGCCGGGATCTGCTTACCGCATGCTCACTTCGACTTCCACTGCTGGGATGATCATGAAGACACGCACTTGATGAAGAAAATCTACGGAAGGAAGATAACGAACTGTAAACTGCGTGAGGTGCAAAACGGCAGTCGACTGTGAAGATGGTGTCCATGGAGCCGATGTTAGCAGGTCAACGGTGAGAAAAGAACTGAGGTGGTACCGGGGGACTGCCTCCTTTATACCAGAGCTGATGTCAGGCGGTCCTGCCATAGAGTGCTAGCTACAAGTTTTCCATGGTGTCCTAACGCTTGGAGGCTTAATCCTAATGGTATTACCTGGTGCAAGAGCGCCCCCTCAAAGTAAGATCAAGATTTTCCAACAAGATGGAACTCAACGTTTTACATGTGTGAGAGACTTCTCGCACAAAAGAAGGCAGTCCACGAATATGCCATGGAGTAACGTGTAGCAGATGGTGTTATGTTCAATTCATTCCAGTCGGGCCTTATGGAGCATCTTACATTGTTTGTGACTCTCTTTGAGGAAGCAACCCAGATTAACAAAGAGAATGCTACTCTAAACCAGGTTATTCCCATCATAAATTTACTGAACAAGGAACTCTGGAGGCTACGCAGTGGTTTTAAACAAAAGAGACAAATCTGGTACATCCCTTATGAACCAACTGATACAGCAATTCCAAAGTTGCAGAAACTTCACAATATCACGACAGACACATTTTTTTCTTTCGACAGTTCTTGACCCTCGGTTTAAGGTATAACAGCTGCCTTTTTCAGATCCCTGTGCCTCATCTCAAACACACACACAAAAAATGCTGATTTCAATAATTGCACAGGAAAAAGACTGGACTGTATTTGACAATAAGTGACTCACATGATGTGGATGCTGCATCTCATGATACTAACATACTAAAATGCCAGAATAGGCCTAACGGTCTTTCGAGTCTGCTCGATTGGTCAGCCCCCATCCTGGGTGCTGACCTTGCTGCCCCCCTCGCCTTCTCTGGCTTCTCCCTTCCCAGTTCCGGATATTCTTGCTGCATTGGATTTTACTTCCAGAACCCTTCCCCTGTACCTGTCCCAGCCTCTCTTGAACCCCTCCACCGTCTCTGCCTCCACCAGCCCCCTAGGCAGTGCATTCCATGGCTCCACCACCCTCTCAGTGAAGTAGCACCTCCTCCTGATGATGCAACATCTATTTGTGGTAACAGCAATAATTCCACTTAGTGCCACCATGTACTCCATTAACGTTGAGTAGTTCTGCAAAAAGTCCTCTTTCATGGCCCTTGAAAAAGACATGTCATTCAGAACAGCACACAGATGACTCTTGCACTTTTTGGCCCAAACTCATGGAAACTGATAATTCAGATCTGTCTGTCTGTCTGTCTGTCTGTCATTAAGCCGCCTTCTTTGTCTTTGTCCGATATTGTGGATGCCTGTTTATGAGAACCACTCATGAATATTACTGTCTTATTTTGCTCTTATACCCCTTTCCCCACTTTCCCTCAGGACGCATCTGGAAACAAGCTATTTTTCAGCCAAGTAGGTCTTTCCTGGTGATACTTTTGAAATAAATAAATACATATACAAGATTACTGCCAACCTTTTGAGTACTGGCTGGAAAAGAAAAATATCTGACCTGCACTATCTGCCTTTGCTATTAAGCTTCTTAGTTGCCCTCCTACTAGTGTTTACTGTGAGTGTGTACTTAGCATGGCTGGAATTCGTCTCTGATAGCCGCACAAGGCTTGCTCCTGAAAATGTACAGTACCTTACCTTCCTAAAAGGCAATCTCAACAAATCCTCTTACCAGTTTAGTGAAGAGTGGCAGGAACATTAAAGCGATGATCGCGAACAGGTGTCTCCTAATAAGGGTGCCTTCTTGGTGGTGTTTGAAGACGATGGTGATTAATTTCACAGGTATGATAGGTGATTACAAGCCGAGTAAGGCATTGCCCATTATAGCTCACCACACTTTGTCGTATATCCCTGTATACCATTGACTAAAATTTATTTGTCTAGTTTCTTTTTAAAATCAGTCATATTTGTACTTCCTACAATGTCAAGTGGGAGAGTGTTCCAACGTTATACATACCTATTGGTTAAACCAAGTAGTTATCTTCTTACTATGACAATTTGCGCCCCTTAACTGCAAAGAATGTGATCTAGCATCATAGTCTGGATCCATCATCCTCAAACCCAAACAATCCCATAAATCATGGTTTGTAAATGCACCAAAAACTTGACACAGTTCTCCCCATAATCTTCTGTACTGTAGGGGAAGTAAGCCTACATCATTTAACCTGTTCTCATAAATGGAGGTCTTTAATAGTGATCATCCTAGTTGCATTGAACTCTTTCCAGGGTCTTAATTTCTGTTTTGCTACAAGGAGACCAACACTGGGCGCAGAACTCCAAGTGTGGCCTAACCAGTGATGTGTACAAAGGATGTATAACATTTCTATCCTTACTTTGGATATTCCTCCTAATACTATTTAATACAGAATTTGCATGTGCTGCCATTAGATTGCAATGCTTTTTGAAATCCAGTTTGTTTGTTATGCAAATTCTGAGATCTTTTTGTTTCTCTACAGATGTTAAGGGTGAATCCCTTAAGGTAATAGGTAACCTTTGTATTGTTTTTCACTAAATGTACGACTCCACACTTATCAATGTTCAGTTCTAATTTTTGTGTGGCTTAATAATTTATTTCTTTGAATTCAGAGGACAGAGGTCAGCAACCATAACAGAAAGATCAAGTAGAAAAATTCCTTCTTGTGAGGTCATAGTGTATATTACATCGTATGTATTGCTGTATGTTTTTCAATTTGGGAACCCAGGTGAAGTGTATTGTGTGGATCCCTGCCAGCTTGAGGATGTGGGAGGGGCCATGACAGGTCTGGGGGCTGGCACATGGGCTTCATGGCAGGAGCAGGTGGTGGTTGGGGCCAAACAGCTCTATTAAAGAAAACAAAAACCTAATCACGGGGTAACTGGATTAAAAATAATATGGCCAATCAGGCAGGAGTCTGTGGGATGGTTTGGGGCCATGATGACTGCTATAACACCAAGTAGGCAAACAAAATAATTAGAAATAATAAAAAAAGAAAAAAAAAAACTCAAATCAAAAGGGCGGGAGGGATGGTTGGGGCCCCACTACAGGCATTTATTTAACTCTAAAAACTGATTAGTGTTTTGCTCATAAAAGTGCTAAATCTTTGTGAAAATGCATAGCTCTTGCCTCACTGTGTTTAACAAAAACAGCACTTCTAGAAAATCTATATAAATACTTTCTGTACAGTTAGTATAGTCCTAAGAAAAAAAACTGCTAATCAATTATTTAAAACCCTGCACTACATATCCTGCTCATGCTGCCCGTCTCCCACCTAAAGCACTGCAGACTCAGTGAGGGTCTGCACTCTGCTGTTGTCTTTCTGCTGTTCAATTTGTTGGTCAGTCTCTCTCTTTCCAGCGTTTGACACACTGCCTCCTTTCACTGCAAAGCCCCAAATGACTTGCATACAGTGAGCTGGATTCACAAACATTTTTGGGTCTTAGTCTCACACCGCAACTCCAGTCGTGGACTGAAATCTGTGCAGCTGCGGAGATCACTACTCACATCCACAGCTGCAGAAGACGTTATGGCTACTCCCACTGACTGACATTTTTCCACAGCTGTGATTATTTCCATGGCAGCACCACCCGCAAGCTGCCATAAATCGTGGAGACGGTCATAAACTGGTTCCACTTTTGAGAATACCATAGCTGTGGGACAAATTGCAGTTCCGCAAATGGCATGCCACTTGCATGAGTTTTTCCCACAGCTGTGGGATTTTCAAGAGTTCTGCGAATCCAGCCCACTGTTTCCTATAAATGCTATGTGGTGGCTGACGCACAGGATTGGCAAGAACAACAGTCAATTTATTTTAAAACATGGGTTCCTAAAATACTTTCTTCTGATTCGTCCAAACTGGTCACCTGACCATTAATTAATCGCCGATATACCCACAGTTGCACGTTCACAGGACTTGGTAAACCTCTAACATAACATTACCCATGTTATAAGAGGATTAACCCACTCCAGGGTATGGGTTTACTGAGCATTAATCCACGCCTGGATGGCTGAAGTCACCTGGCTTCGCCTCGGGACACCAAACCCCACCCTCCTAGGCGTGGATTAATGCTCAGTAAACCCATACCCCGTCATGGGTTAATCCCTTCTTATTGCTGTTGGCTGCTTTCTGACCTTGAAAAACATTAAGAAAATATAGACACAATTTTTTTTGTTGTTGTTGTTGTTGTTAAAAGGTTACATTTTATTTATTTTTTAAACAGAGGGATCTAGAAGACTAGTACTGATGCATTTCTCATACTCAGATAGAATCAAGTCTACAATTCAGAGTAAATCAGAACCTTTTGGAAAAAAAAAATCAGTCCTAATCAGAACCAGATCACAGTCGACTCGCCCATCCCTAATTATAATGTAGGAGGAGAGCAGGGCACCTCTAAAAACTCAATGATGTTTCTTTCTGTGGGGTCTTTCTCTTTCGCAGCAAAGCCCATGCCAATCTGCATTTGCTGCATCATGGCTTAAAAAGTAGGATCCTCAGGAGAAGACCTTGGGGCACAGACTACCAAGTCCTCACTGCAGGATGAGAGAGTAGAACTAGATCTAGGTGGCACATACTGTTCTCCCTCATACTCTCATTCTAAATCCACCTCTAACACCAAGAGGTCAGAATTATATTCCACCCTGTTGTTGATGATGTCCCTATCAACAATGGGAGCTGCAGTATGCACCAGTGGCTACTGAGAAGGAGGATTCTGTCAGGTGCCGGTAGCAGCCGTCAATGGTATTTGAGAGCTCTGAAGCACAGTCATCGGGATGACTGCCTGCAGTTAAGCTAGGCAGAATGAGTCATCATCTCTGAAAATGATGCCAACAAAACACGAGAGTCGACGACACCCTGGATAGGGGTGGGAACTCCTTGTGCTGATAATGGGTCTTGGCCCAACGATGATGGCGTTCTACCATCCACAGGAGGTAGGGCAGTGCCTTAGCCAAACCCCAACCTCGCTGTCTCACTAATCGGGGTTAGTCAGCACTACCAGAGTGGTCAATGACACAGAATTACCTTGTCTCACTAGTGACCGAGACCTCACAATCAAAGTTCTTTGTCTCTGTGCTTATTCTTGTGGCCAGACAATGAGGAGGGCTACAACGCTGACCATTCCCTGTCCCAGTACTTCAACTTTGGCGGCAATTTCTCGGCCAATGGCAAGGCTGCGACAGATTTTGGGCCCTGTTCCTTCTCCAAGGCTTTTGAAGTTTTTAAGAGAAGGTAATTTTCTAGAGCTTTCTTGTGGCGTCGCCTCCTAGCCCAGTTGAACCTCTGGCATATCTCGCAAGTCCTCATGTTGTGAGAAAGGCCCAAGCAACACATACAAACCATGTGTGGGTCTTTGTAAATTTTCTCTCTGTACTTAAGAGTACCAAAATAAATGGTCTTTTGACTTCGGCGGCATACAGAGATGACAAAATACACTTATAATAAAAATAAAAGAATGAAGGGCAACAGCCAGTTGACATTTCCTTCAGCAGCTCCAACGAGAATGACCGATGGTGGGAAAAGAACGGAGAAGTGATGGGGCCCCCGGCTAGCAAAAGTTTCTTTATGGTCCTAGTGCTTCGGGACTGTAGTTCCAAAAGTGTACCCTAATGGAGGAGATATAGTCTTGAAGATCACCATTTTCCAAGTTACTATATAGTCTTGAAGATCACCATTTTCCAAGTTACTTAAAGATCAAAGGCAAACAATAATAAATGTCACCTTTTTCATTTAGTCTATAGACATTCTAATAAAATTTGACTGCTCTACCAGAATATAAATGTCTACTATGATCGTTTTCTTTGCTAATGTTATTATATGTGTCTGTATCTTTCTCCTAATCACAATCAACAGTTTTGCGCCCCACCCCCATCCCAATCGGGTCAGATCTGTTTGATTTAGTTTTTGACACCAAACAAAGAGTGAGACTTTCTTTGACTGCTCCTGGTGGTCTCGAGAATATACAGTGAAAACTGGATGCACATACTGTCTTGTTGCTTCCGACACGTTTGCTACAATGACATAAGAAAAGGAAAAGAAAGCAGTATCTTGATAGCTGTCACTCAACTAGCTACTGAGACTTATAAAAAACAGCTGATCAGCTCCTCATCTCCAAGCTGATTATGCTCTCTGATTCAAACTCAGGTTCCAGGGTTTGTTTGTTTGTCCCCCCCAGCAGCCACACGCTAGCCCAAAATAGCCTAATGCCGTATAGTAGCAGCTTTCTCCCTGTCTGCCAAATCACAGTAGACAGTATTACAATAAACAGCATTTAACCACAATATTTTCAATGTTTTCTTTTTTTGCCTTCTTTTTCCTGTCCATTGCAATCTGTCCCCAATCCCCCCATGCCTCCAGCTGTCACTCACTCCCACCTGCTGCTTGCTTCCTCACTCACGCAGTTATTATTAATGGCCCTGAACATAACATCATTGCTGTTTTTTATCTTAGTTTTTCTTCCAAGAGCTGCTCTGATCTTTCCCTTGTCTAGCCCCCACCTACCAGTCAGGCACTTATTCCCAGTCACCACCTGCATAACCATCCCCTGCCCCGCTTGACACTCTGTCCCACTCACTGCTTGCGACTGTGATCAACGAACCTTTTAAATGTTTTCTAACATTTAACTGGATTCATAAACAGCTTCTCATCACTGTTTTCAGCCTGTCTGATGCATTGTGCTGAACGCTAAGTATCTAAAAAATAAAAACACTCTCCGGCACATTGATCACGGATCCACTGGCGGCTTTCCCACCCATCAGTTGGATGCTTCACCACGTGATCAGTCACAGCTCACTCATAATCCAACTATGATACTAAAAAAAAAAAAAAAAAATGAAGACACATGCACACACACACACACACAGGTAACCACAACAACCAGCAACCACCTTTCCTACCAACCGGTCGGGAGATTTCACGCATGATCACTTGCATCCATAAGAAATACAACTTATATAAGCCAACTAAAAATATTTTAAAAAGAATAAATAAAGCCTTTAAAATGCTTACAACCCCCAATTTTGTGTGTGGGGGAGGAGGTAACATTGACAACCAGCTCACAAGCTACACTTATGGAGGCTCCAGTGGGACAAAACACAGAGCAAACTAGTAAAGGTGGAGGAACTATTTTAACTCAAAATGAACAAAACTCTTCAGTTTTTTTGCCATTTAAAGATGCAAATTAAATACAGTGGCCCATTTTATAAGTGCAATAAGACACTCCGGGGTGTGTGCATTAGACATTTATAACGCACGGTCAGAGGCTGAAGGCACGAGGCCACATGCCCCTGGCTGTGTGTTAGAAATGTCTAAAGCACACCCCCCTTGTGTCTTATTGCTTATATATTTCTAGCAATCTAAAGATGTATGCAGAAAGAAAGTAATCATAGGCATAACTAAGCATAGTAAAGACTTTCGTATGTAAAGCTCGCTAGTTTGTATTTTTAAACTATTATTAATTATACAATGGCAAGAAAATTTCCTGGACTCTGATTGGTCAGTGTGTGCCTGAGACAGTGATGATATTACACAATAACATCACTGTGCTGATTTTATGGATGAGCATATGGATGATATGGCTTCTTTTTTTCAGAAACAAAGACTCACTAAAAATCTACCAAAAGCATTTTTATTTTTTGTTTTGTATAACATTGAGCCATTGTATAATTGCAATAAGGCACTCCAAGGCGTGTGTTATCTTGTGTAATAACGTCACTCCTGGGGTGATGGAAGCACTCGGCTTTGCCTCGTGCTTCAACCCACCCCAGGAGTGACGTTCTTACACGCTATAACACACCTTGTCATGCCTTATTGCTTAAATAATGTATACCCTGTCTCCAGTGTCTGTCCAGATTTACCTTGAATAGATGCACTGAGCTACTCCGTATCACTTCTAGTGGCAATGCATTCCAAACTGGAACAACTCTCTGATTACATAGATACATAGACAGTGTCGGCAGATAAGGGCCTATGGCCTACCCAGTCTGCCCATTTGAGCTTGTAAGTTCAGTTTGTTTTCCTAGAAGTCTGTTTCCCCTTACCCCTGACCTCTAGAATTCCTTTATGTCTATCCCATGCATTCTTAAATCCCGTGATTGTTTCAGCCCCCACCACTTCCTCTGGCAGGGTGTTCCACTTGTCCCTACCGTTCTGTGAAGAAATTCTTTCTCATGTTTCCTCTGAATAGTCCTCCTCCAACTTCATCCCATGCCCTCTAGTCCTGGAACATCTTTTACGCTTAAAAATAGTGTTTTCCTGCACCTGTTCCTCCCTGTAAGATACTTGTATGTCTCTATCATATCCCTCTCCCTCCTCTCCTCCAGGAGTACATGTTCAGTTCCTTCAACCTGTCTTCATAGGACTTGTGATGCAATCTATGCACCATCTTTGGTGCCCTCCTCTGAACCTTCTCCCTGTCTATGTCCTTATGTAGGTATGGTCTCCAGAACTGTACACTGTACTCAGGTGGGCCTCACTAGTGTCTTGTATAGCGGAATTATGACCTCCTTTTCCTGCTGGTGATGCCCCTGCCTATACATCCCAGCATCCCATTTGCTTTACCTGCTGCCTTGTCACACTGTTTCCCTACCTTGAGGTCATCAGATGACAACCCCAAGATCCTTTCCTGCTTGGTGCATGCTATATCCTCACCCCAACTGATATATTGTGCCAGGGTTTTTGTGCCCCATATGCATTATCTTGCACTTCTTTGCATTGAATTTCAACTGCCAAACCCTGACCATTCTTCAAGTTTCTGCAAGTTGCTCGTTCTGTCTACACCCTCTGGTGTGTCTACTCTGTTACAGAGCTTTGTGTCATCAGCGAACAGTGAAATTCTGCCTTCTAGATCCTGTGCAATGTCACTGATGAAGATGTTGAATAGGACCGGTCCCAGCACTGATCCCTGTGGTACCCACTGGCCACTCTTCCCTCTGTGGAGTGACAGCCATTTACCACCACCCTGTGTCCTGCCACCCAGCCAGTTACCTACCCACCACACTACTGTCCTGCCCACACCCATATTCCCCAGTTTGTGTAATAGTCTTCTATGAGGCACAGTGTCAAAGGCCTTGCTGAAGTCCAGATAGGCCATGTCCACTGCCTCCCTGATCCACCTCCTAGTCACCCAGTCAAAAATTCAACTGAGGTTGGTCTGACATGACCTCCCTGGTGAAACCATGCTGCCTTGGGTCCTGTAGTCCATTGACAACCAGATGTTCCACCAATCTCTCCTTCAGTAGTGCTTCCATGATCTTCCCCAATACCGAGGTGAGGCTGACTGGTCTGTAGTTCCCTGCTTCCTCTTTGTTCCCACTTTTGTATAAGGGGACTACATCTGCTGTCCTCCAGTCTTTGGGTACCTCCCCTGTTTCCAGTGATCGGCTAAACAGGATAGCCAGAGTTCAGCCACCACCTATCTTAGTTCTTTAAGGACCCTGGGGTGCACCCGTCTGGCCCCACTGCTTTATCAACTCTTATTACTTCCAGTTCCTTCAGGACCCTTTCTCGTGTAAAGGGACTTGTGTCCATTTCTGCACCATTCTCACCCCTTGTACTCCCTTCAGACCCATTACCCTCCTCTTCCTCAGTAAAGACTGAGCAGAAATACCTGTTCAATATGTCAGCTTTACTGTTGTCGTCCTCCATGCGGCTCCCATCCTCCCCCTTCATTGAACCATCTAGCTCTATTCTTAGATAGACAATTATTACTATCCAACTGAAAGGGGTGTGATCTAGTCTCATGATACTTATCTTTGGTTTGCATTCTCAGGAGCTCCCACAGATCATGGTTTTCCCCAAGCCCCGTATGTTAAAACACACATCTCCCCTCTGTCTTCTGAATTCCAATGTGTACTCATCTAGTTCTTGAAGTCTTTCCTAATAAGACATATGTCTCAAACCCTCAATAGCTTTAGTGGCCCGTTTTTGTACCCACTTGATACTTTGAATCTCTCCTTTCTTATATGGGGACAATACCTGTGCTCCATATTTGAGTGTGGGTCTCACCAGGGAAGAATACAAGGGAACTATAACCTCTTTTTTCCTGCTTTGAATGTGTCTTCATATACAATTTAAAGTTTTATTACTTTTACGTGTGATATTAGTACTGTGAGTTTTAAAAGAAAGATCCTGTGTCACTGTAATTCCTGGTCCCTTTCTTCCCTAGTTACAGATAGGGCTACCTCATTAAAACATAATTATGTTTATTATTCTTCCCCATATGCATAACCTTGCATTTTTCTTGGTTTAAAGAGAATCTGTGTTCTACTGTCCAATCCTGTATATAATATAATGCTTCTGAAATGCTTCTGTATCATCTTGATTTTCTATTATTGCCCCTAACCTGCAGTCATCCGTAAAGTTTGATAACCAGATTTTTTTATGATAATACTGGATTGAGGAAATGTATAGATTAAAAAGGCAAGGGCCCAACACCAAACCCTGAGGCACCCCACTCGTCACCTCCCTCCATTTGGGGAGCCCCCCCTTTATACAAACTCTCTGTTTTCTTTCAGACAGCCATGAAGCCACTCATGAGATCAAGTTTTGATGAATGCCATGCTTTTGGAGTGATTTTATCAGTTCTGCATGAGGCAGTTTATCAAAAGCTTTTGAGAAGTCCAAAAAGACCACATCCACTGCCTTTCCCCTATCCAAAGCCATGTTTACTCTATCATAGAACTGTAAAATATTTGTCTGGTAAGATCTTCCCTCGGTAAAACTGTGCTGAGTTATATCTAACAAATTGTTTACTGTTAAATAATTTATAATATAATATATTCTTTTATAATACCCTCCAGTATTTTTGATATTACAGAAGTCAAACTAACTGGATGATAATTAGCTGGCTCGGCCCTTGATCCTTTCTTATGCAATGGAATAACTGTGGCTAATCTCCATGCACCCACCACAACCCCTTTATCCACTGATTGTTGAAATAAATGTGTTAAAGGTGGGGCTAGTTAGATATAAAGTATTTTGAAAATGTTTGGATGTATATTATCAGGGCCCGGTTATTTATTTTGGTTTATTTGTTGAAGCCTTTTCTGCACATCCTCAACCTGTATATGAACAGGGGTAGATGATATAGCCATACCATCTTTGACACAGACAGGATCCTTAGGACTAAATATAGAGGCAAAATAATCATTTTGTAAATTGGCCATTTGATGTAGATCACTTATGATTTCATATTCCATGTTTTTTTAAAGGGCAGACCATATTATTTATATTTCTTGTTTTATTAATGCGTTCATAAAATGCTTTATAATTGTCTCTGGTATTTGTAGCTAGTTTGAATTCAAAGGCTGATTTAGTGGTTTTTATTTCCTTTTTTTCTTATCCTATTTAATTTCCCGTAAACCATGTATTGATTGTACCCAATTTCTTTTGTTCTTCTTGAACATCCTATTTTTTGTTTTAATTAGTCTTTGGATTTTTGGTGTCATCCAATATGATGTTTTTCTCTGAATTTGATATTTAGCTTTCATTGGAATGCATTTACTTATCTCCAAATCAAGTTTATTACATAGAACATCCCATTTTTCCTGTAGTGTTTTATTCTGAAAATCGATACCAACTCCAATTTGCCATAGTGTGCTTTAACTGTTGAAAATCTGCTTTATTAAAATCTAAGATCTTAGTTATACCCTATTGATTAATAAGATTTTCTTTCAGTTCAAACTGAGCCACGTCATGATCACTATTACTAAGGGGAGGGGCTGCAAGACAATTTGTTAACGTATCTCCCAGATTGGTGAGAATTAAAATCAAGGGTATTTGTCCCTCTTGTTGGTTCATGTACCCTTTGTTCAAGGCCTATGTGGTCAAACACCTCTATATATTTATTTGTTTTCAATCCCACTTGACTCATTTAGTGCAATCCAGGTTATTCCTGGTAAATTTAAATCACCCATAATTATTATTCTGTCTTCTGGGTCTAGCTCCTGTAGGTGTTTAACTAATGCATAGTCATCCGTAGGGATGTAAGTTTATCATGGATGAGGTTTTAATGACTCATTGTTTGTTCATGAAATCATTAGTAAACAGTAGTAAATGTTGTGGCACTATCATCATTGCTACATTCTGATGACACTAGTGAAAATCATGTAAGTCCTGAATGAAGATCAAACATCATGGAATCAATGACGTGTATGACTGCCATGACAAACTTTCAGCCCTAGTTCATCCTCACTTGACATATAAGGGGGTCTATATATTACACCTAATATAATTTTGGGTTTATTTAATGCGGATAGTTTCACCCAAATGTGTTCTAAATTCGATTTTGTAATGAGAATTTCTTGGGATTCTATGTCCTCATGAGTATAGACAACTACCCCTCCTCCTTTTCTATATTTCGTAGAGGCTGAAAAATACAGGTTACTCACCTGTAACAGGAGTTCTAGGAATGGTATATGTTGTTCATCCACACTCATTGGCAGGTATCCTTGCCGCTTTAAATCTTGCCGGAAGGTCTTCAAGCTTGCTCCTCCCACCCACCCGGGTGGTATAACTCTCGGCTCCGCCCCATGACGCCAGATCTGCCCGCTGGAAGCTCAGGTTGTGCGTCAAGCCGGGAGGTCAGAAGTCGTGGGATGAACAACATATACCATTCCTAGAACTCCTGTTACAGGTGAGTAACCTGTATTTCTAGGGACATGGATATGTTGTTCATCCACACTCATTGGCAGACTCCTAGCAGTTCTCCGGGAGGAGGGAGGCAAGACGCACACCCCAATACTTACTTGGGAAAGAGAGACTGGAGAACCGAGGCCCCAAAACCAGCATTCGCGTGACTCAAGGTCGATGTGGTAATGGGTAATGAAGGTGTTTGCTGACTTCCAGGTAGCAGCCCTGCAGATTTCCTGGATAGGGACGCCCCTGGAAGCAGCCACTGCTAGCAGCAGTATGGCGGGTAGAATGAGCTCTTATCCCTCTGGGAGGCTCCATGCCCGCCAACTTATAGCAGAGATCTATGCAGGAGGTTACCCACCTGCTTATCGTCCGCTTGGCTGCAGGTCTGCCAGATGCGGCTTCAGCGAGGTGACAAACAGCTGGCGAACCTCTCCTCGATTTCTCAGCCGCAGCTCTTTATAATAAGCGAGCCTCTTCTAGGGTCCAGAGTATGGAGCCTATATTCGGCCTCCGAGGTGTGATTGGGGTAGAACACCGCAGAGTCAACACCTGGTTAAGGTGAAACTCCACACCACCTTCGGAAGGAATTTCGGTGGGGCGAGGACAACCTTGTCCCTGTGGAAGACCAGGTAAGGAGACTCGATGGAAAGCGCCTGGAGCTCTCCCATCCTTCTGGCTGACGGATAGCCACCAAGAAGGCGGTCTTCCACGACAGGTGAGAGAGAGCACACCTGTGCATAGGTTCGAATGGCTTGCCCATGAGCTTTGCCAGTACCAGCAGTAGATCCCACGGAGGTGGGGGTTCCGTGACTGGAGGGAAATGTGATCAAGGCCTTTGAAAAGCGCCAGACCACCTTCTCCTGCGCCACCGACTGCTTCCCTGCCCGCCTGCAAGCAGAGATGGCTGCCAGGTGCACCCTTAGGGTCGCCGACCTAAGCCCTTGACTAGAAAGGGACCATAAATAGTCCAAGATGCTTGCCAAGGAACAGGAGGAAGGGTCCAAGCCCTTGCTCTGACACCAAATGGAAAACCTTTTCCATTTGAAGGCATAGCATTTTCTGGTCGACTCTTACGGGACGCCTCAACTACATTGAGGACCTCGTCGGAAAGACCCAAGGCCTGGAACTCTAGCCGCCAGGAACCAGGCGGCCAGGTGCAGGGATTGAAGGTCCGGATGGAACACCTTCCCTGATTGACTGAGAGCAGGTCCGGGCGAGCTGGAAGCTGCCGCGGAGTCCTGGAGCTGAGACTGAGGAGATCTGGTACCAGAACTGGCGAGGCCAGTCTGGGGCTATCAGAATCACCTGCGCCTTGTCCCTCCTCGCCTTGAGAAGCACCTTGTGGATCAAGGGAAATGGGGGAAAGGCGTAAAAGAGGCCCGGGGTCCATTGCCTCGAGAAGGCATCCCCCTGCAGCGAGCCCTGCTGAGGGGGGCGGGCATGGAACAGACTCAGCTGCTGCCTCCCTGGAGGCAAACAGGTCCACCTGAGGTGTGCCCCAATGGGAGAACAGATGCTGTACTACCTCCGCAGGAGAGACCACTCGTGGGATGCAGCCCCTATCCGGCTCAGGGCATCGGCCAGGGTGTTGGAGGCTCCTGCCACGTGAATGGCTAGGAGATCCGCCTCCAGGCTGCGCACGAGCGACCAAATGCGGAGAGCTTCCTTGCATAGAAGCATGGAGCGCGTCCCGCCCTGGCGGTTTAGATAATACATGGTCGTGGTATTGTCCGTCTGGACTCGGACCACTTGACCCCGGAGGAACGGAGCAAAGGCGGTGAGAGCTAGGCGGACCGCCGGAGCTCCAGCAGGTTGATGTGGCATCGGGACTCCTGGGACCAGAGGCCATGAGCCCGTGTTCCCCAGATGGGCACCCCAACCCATCAGAGAGGCATCGGTCGACAGAGAGACCGCTGCCGGGCGGACGAACGGGATGCCCTCCTGCAAATGATCTGGAACGGTCCACCACTGGAGAGCGCTCCACATCCCCTGTGTCACCGACACAAGCTGGTCCAAAGGATCGCAGCGCTAGTGACCACTGGCTGGCCAGTCCCCACGAAGGGGACGATGTTCCAGCGGGCCCAACGGACCATGCTGGTGCAGGCCGCCATGAGACCCAGGAGGCGAGGAAGTCCCGGGTAGGCGAAATTGCCCAACCAGAAATGATCGGGCAAAGGAGGAAAGAACCTCGGCCCTGTCCGCGGGAGCCACGCCTGGCTCAAGAGAGTCGAGCTGCGCCCGATGAATAGAATCACCTGCTTCGCTCGAGTTCCGACTTGGCCTCGTTGATAAGGAGGCCCAGTTGAGAGCAGACCTGAGGCCAGATCTCTGACCACTCTGCCTCCTTCCTGAGGGAGCTGCATCAGCCAGTCGCCCAGGTAAGGGTACACCCGACCCCTTGGCCAAGAGGAATGCTGTCACCACTGCCATGCATTTGGTGAAGACCCTGGGAGCTGGAGACAAGTCGAAGGGCATGGCTTGAACTCAAGAGGGATCCTTCCGCTCGAAGCGAAGAATCTCTGGTGAGACGGACGGATAGGGACGTGAAAACGTGTCCTGCAAGTCCAGAGAGCAGAACCACGCCGCTGCTCCAAGGATGGTATTATCTGAGCCAGAGTGACCATCCTGAAGGTTCGAGACCTTAGGAACTTGTTTAGGTCGTGAGGTCGAGAATGGGCGCCAGCCCCGTCCGCTGGAACCAGGAAGTACCTGGACACAAACCCTGGGTCTGAAGGAGGGTCCACCACCTCTCTTATCACCTCCTTCTGGAGGAGGAGAGCGATGTCGGCTCCGACGAGCCGCCAGTGAGGCTGGGGATCCTCAGCTCTCCAGGGGAGCGGCCTGAAGGGTGGTGCCTGCTCGAATTCCAGAGGCAGGCCTCTTCCCACCACCTCCAAGACCCACCTGTCCGTGGTAACAGCGGACCAGGCGGAACGGAAGTGCCGGAGCCGTCCCCCCACGGGGGGACCCAGGGGTAAGGTGATGGGAATGGGGGCGACACCCCTCAGCCCGTCACTGGGCAGGCTTGGAGGAGGGACCGGCCGAGGGACCTCCTGGGCCTTTTCCTCCCTGCCTCCTGTTAGAGGAAGCCGGCGGCTTGGGTTTGGGATGCCAAGGCCGAGCCTGCTGGCCCTGACGTTGCTGGGCCGGGCGCGCCGGGGGCACAGAAGGACGAAAGGGCTTAGGCTGTGGTTTGCGGCCTTTGTCCTTCTGAGCGGAAGAGACCGAGTCCAAGGTAGCATTGACTTCGATCCTCTGCAGGTGACCTTCCACCCCAGGGTCAAGAGGTCAGTCCCAAAAGGGAACATCCGCCAACTTGTGCTGTATCCGGCAAAGGTGGATATCCTCAGCCAAGCTCCGCTCAACGATAGCCACCGCGTCACCAATCGATCTGGCACATGAGTCCCCTATATCCAAAGCAGTCTGAGCTGCTGTTTGGCCACTGCTCTGTCCTGGTCCCGCACTCCGCTTAACCGTAGTCTGCAGATCGGGGGAAGATGAGGGATGACCATCCAGGAAGCCCAACAGGGCATGAGAAAATGTGCCATGAGGACGGCCGAACTGGCCTGACGAAGGCCGAGAGGACGCAGCGAGACTTTTCGCCCGACATAGTCCAATTCTCTTGGACCCTTGTCAGGAGGTTTGTCCACATCCCTGGCGCGCAGCCGGGCGCTACCGAAAACGCTGTCGGTAACCAACCCTCAGCAGAGGGGTGTTCAAAAACGGACAAGGAACCGGGGACCGTATACTTCCTGGCCATCCTGGCCGGGCGCAGGGCAGGGAAGCAGGGCGCTGCAAAGCTCCAGTGCCGGACCCACTGGCGGCCTCGCCACCGGAAAGGCCTCCGTCGGAGAATCCCCTCGGTCCAGAATCTCCGTGAGGGGATACCTGGCCCGTTTGGAAACGGGTTCGAGCTCCATCCCGGTGGACTCCGAGATGAGCCGAAGTAGTCCTAGGAAGGACGACGGGCTATCGTCCATTGACTGACCTCCTGAAGACTCCAAGTCCAGTCGCTTGGAGAAAAAGGAGGAATCATCTTCGGACTCGGAAGAGTCCTCGAAGAGCTGCCTCTGGCCTGAGCCACCCTTCACCTGCCGAGGTCGGTCGGGAGTGAGGGTAACTGACAGCCGATGGGGTAGACCTTGGCCGACCGAGAATCCTTGGTCGGACCCCATTGGTGGCTGTGGAGGCGGAGGTTCCACCGGATCGTGGAGCAGCTGGTTTTGGCCGAACAAACCGGCCTGGTATAGGCCTCGGATAAGTCGAGGGTTGTGTCGGCCTCCGGTGACAGTTGACTTAATGGCCGGGAAGGCGAGCGGTCGGGTTACTCCCGGCCAGGAGGAGCTGTTGCAACATAAGGTCCTCGCACTGCCGACGCACTTACGCCAAGCCTCCCTCATCCGAGGAGGAGGATTTAGGCCGAGCGGGCGACGCTGGCCACGCGGTGTGCCGAGACCGAGACCGCTTATGACGGTGGGATCGGGCGGACCACAAGAGGTCCGGGACCGAGTCCCGGAATTTCCGAGGTCGTGCAGGGAGGTGTCGGCCGGAACCGGCACTCCCTTCCGCTCGGATGGCATCCGAGGGCCCGGAACCGAGGCACAGGCGAGCCCACGGGATCCTCAACTCCTCCCGGGGAACCGGGAGAGGGAATTCGCTGCTAAAGGCGACAGCTCAGTCTAATGGGTCGAGAAAATCTCGACTTCATCGGTGGGAGTCTCGGCCAACTGACCTGACGGGACACCGTGAGGCTGGTGGTCAAGCCGAGCGGTCGACCGGCCGACGTGTCCGGGAGAGGGACCTTTCCCGCTCCCAAGACGCCGACGGAGGGACTTACCCTCGTCCCTCTTTTGGACCGAGAATAAGGTCCTCAGAACGTAGGTCCGCCTCCTTTAGTGAGAGGGACAGACAAAGCCCTTAAAAGAAGCCGTGTAAGAAGAGCCCAGAGAGAGCGTGGATAAATGCCGCCGAGGAAAATACGCCCGCGCCCGGGCCTCTGAGGCGCACCATCCGCGCAGCTGGATCCGCACGAGCCCCGCCGCGCTGACACCGCCTAACCGGCCTCCTTGGATTTCACCTGAGGGAACGCTGGGATGGCCCAGTTGCATCGGGCAGCACGGTTTTCGAGGACGAGGGTCGTAAAAGATGAGCACAGGTCGAAGCCTGCGGTCGTGCTCAAGGCCTAAGCAGTAGACACACGTGAGTGTGGATCCGTCCGACATCTTCTTCCCCGCATGGGCATCTCCGAAACTGGGAGTCGACGGTCCATCGCAGTCAGCGAGGGATAGAAGATCAAGTCTTTTTCGCAAAATTTATTTTTAAATCCGCAAACGGAGAAATAGGAACCAGTCTCAAACGCAGAGCGTTAAGGAGGGAACCTGAGCTTCCAAGCGGTAAGGAAGATCTGGCGTCATGGGGCGGAGCCGAGAGTTATACCACCCGGGTGGGTGGGAGGAGCAAGCTTGAAGACCTTCTGGCAAGATTTAAAGCGGCAAGGATACCTGCCAATGAGTGTGGATGAACAACATATCCATGTCCCTAGAATAAATTATAACCCTCTATGTTCTGGTTCCAAGTGTCTTCCTCCTCCCACCATGTTTCCGTCACAGCACAGATTTGTATATTGTTGATTGCTATTAACAGTTTTAATTCATCCATTTTTGTAACCAAGCTTCTAGCATTTATCAGAAGTCCTTTCCAGTTTAAATTATTTCCAGAATGATCCAGTCCAGATGATGTAATCTGTTCTGATTTTCCCCTAGCATACCTCACCCCCCCGATTTCAGTTTCAATTGCAAGCTATTACTTCATTAAAATGCTTTGCCAGTACCCTTTTTCCAATTTTGCTGAGGTGAAGCCCATCTGTAGCATACAAGTTTCTGTTTTTGAATATATCCCCGTTATTCAGAAATGAATACTTCCTTTGTTTACACATAGTACTCAGACCCTTATTAATCCTAATTATAACGTCCAATTTTAAGTTATTGGGTCCATGTGTAGGGAGGATACTTGAAATGCATATCTGACCTCCTCTGCTCACAATATCTGATACTACTAAATCCATATCCTTAACTATTTCCACTATATTGTGTTTATTTACATCATTGATACCCACATGTAATATCACTAGCGGCTTTTCTAGGTGACCCACTAGTCCATCCAACATATTTTTAATATCTCTTATTTTTGGCCCTGGAAGTGAGCTAATGAAAAGTTATGGTGTATGTTTGGGATTCTGAATGGGGAATTGGCAGTTATAACGCTACCAGCAAGTTAAAACTTAACTATAGACATTTAAGTTGTAGTTGTTCTTTAGCCTGGAGTCGCGAAATTCCTCTGCCACATCCCTGTTGGTGTACTATATACATACCTTGTGGTCTAGTGGGTGAAATCATGACACTACTAATGATCATTTATTGATATAAAGTTGTTAACCGTGAAAGGCACACTGAGTCAAGGCTCGATTCCAGGTGCGACCCGGGGAAGGGGGTAAGGAAACAGCACATTTGTATAAATTACAGTGCATATTTACATGGACAGGAGATATACAAGAATACAGTCGTAGTCTGAAGTAACAGCAGTACATGAAGACTAGGCCTAGCAATATACAATTTAAATATAAGGAACAGCAACATGTATAGTTAAATAATAGGAATAGCAACACCTGAACTAACATAATATGACTAGATATTAGGTGCAGATGAGAGTTCCCAAGAGTGTATAGCTTGTATTGTATACAATGGTGACTATAGAGGAAATGCAATAGCTTACAGAGGACAGAAGAAGAAGAAGAAAAATAAAAAGAGCTGGAGCTGGCATGATTTTGGAGGGAGTGGACCATTGTAACTAGCAGTACCTAGCTGCTAAGTGGGGGTGGAAACAAGTGCAAGGAGGAGGTGAGAGGTGCTTAAAGTGTTGTTTGATGGACAATGTGGAGGGCAAGCTACGTAAAGTGTGGGAAAGAGACTTCCAGAGGGCAGGGAGCTGATGGGTGAAGGCTTGTTCCCAGGCGTGGGTGCGGGGTGTAGCCAGGGGAAGGAACGGTGGTCACGTGAGTGCAAGGAGTAGCCAGTACTAGGGGCAGGGGCGAACAGGGAGGAGAGGTAGGAGGGAAGGGTGTTGAAC
Organism: Neoceratodus forsteri; assembly: GCA_016271365.2. Taxonomy (NCBI): domain Eukaryota; kingdom Metazoa; phylum Chordata; order Ceratodontiformes; family Ceratodontidae; genus Neoceratodus; species Neoceratodus forsteri. The sequence goes on along the minus strand of CM057454.1, from coordinate 1,071,637,832 downwards.
CAGTACCTGGCGATAAAGACTGTGCAATGTGCCAGATGATGGTCAGCGAATGAAGGCATGGAGACAGCTTGATAGAGGAGGCAATGAGGAGTATGGAATGGCTAATGGTAGATTAGAGGCAAACTAGCAGAAGGCATGAAATAGTAGACCTAACTTGACTAGGGAGGACTGTGGAGCTAAACCACAGAACACATCTGGATAATCAAATGAAGGGAGGATGAATTTGGAAATTAATTTCCTCCAGATAGGAGGGGAGAGACTGTCCTTATGCCTGTAAAGCATTCCTAGTTTTAGACGCAGTTTATTGTGTATGTCATCCAGGTGTAGGGAGAAGTCCAACTTAGGATAAAAAAAACAAAACAAAACAAAAAAAAACCCCAGGTATTTGTAAAACTCAACTGCCGAGATTTTGGAGCAGTCGAGGGGAGGGGTGGGTGGAGAGAAAGGAGACAATCTGGCTAGTTTCTGGGCACAGCCAAAAACCATGGCGACCATTTTCTTGGTGTTGCATTTGGGTGCTTTACCTTCAAGCCACTTTAGGGTATTCTCGAAACTGGTTAGGAGGATGGTTTCAACCTGGACTAGGGAGGGGCCAGAAGCAAAAATCAGTGTTGTCAGTGTACATTTGAGCTTAGGAACCTGAGCAGGTAGAAAGTAGGTTGTTTACGAATACAGAGAAAAGAGTTGTTCCAAGGATCGACCCAGGGTACACCAGCAAGAATGGGGTGGGGGTTCACTTGATGTCGCCATGATGGATGAATTGAAATCTATATATTAAGTAAGCCTTGAACAATTCAGGGATGTGGGGATAGTCCTATAGCTGTGAGGTCTTTAAGGAGCAGACTGTGAGCAACATAAAATTTAAGGCCTTGGCTAAATCTATAAATATGGCCAGTGTTAGGTGACCCTTGTCCATGGCCGAGTAGATGTGGTTGGTAAGAGGGAGAAGGAAGTAGAGTGGCGTTACGGAAGCCGGATTGGAATAGAGTTAGAACGTCGTTTGTGGCGAGAAATGAGTTCAGTCTTTTAGAGATGAGGGATTCTAAAATTTTGGAGAGGGAGGGAAGGAGAGAGATAGGCCTATAGTTGCCAGGGATGGATAGCTCACTACCCATGTGCAGGGGATGACTTTGGCTAACTTCCAGGCCTAGGGTTGGGAGCCCAGTAGGTTCCATAGGGATCTGCAGCCTGCCACCAGAAAGTACAGTTATGTAAGAACTTACCGCAACAGCAGATCTTCTAGAGAGGCTCTTGCAGTAGGTATTCTAAATAGGACTAAGCATGGGCGTCAGGACCTGTGAAAAAAATCTCTAGCTAGCAGTCTCTGGCGGGGGACCACCCCCATGTCAGGTGACCAGTGTCAGCTGACGTCAGTATAAAGGGGTGGTCCCCCATGCCCGCCCTCCATTTTTTTCCCGCTAAGAGCCAAAGGTCTGACAGGATAGAAGAAGATATGCCCCCATAAACGATAAGAAGAAACAGAAGAAAGAGGGGGACAGAGGGAGGGAATGTAATACCTACTGCAAGAGCCTCTCTTGAAGATCTACCGTTACGGTAAGTTCCTACATAACTGTACTATCTTACTTCTAGAGAGCTCTTGCAGTAGGTATTCACAAATAGGACTGAGTCCCAAGCAGTCTGGAACAATAAGAAACCAGGAGGAGAAAACATAATCCACAAATGACTGAAATCTAATCAGGGCTCATGAAAGGAGACCCTGTAGAACAGCCAACCTGAAGCCTGCTCTGCAGCGAGAGGCAATGCCTAAACTATAATGTTTTGTGAAAGTATGAATGGAAGTCCAAGTTGTGGCTGCACAGATTTCTGCTGCTGACACATTCCTGAAACAAGCAGCAGAGGCAGCGACCCTTCTGGTGGAGTGACCTCTGACTTGACCCGTTAGGGTTGTGTGATACTTGTCTTAACAGAAAGTGATACAATTCGCTAACCACTTAGACAGGCACAGTTTAGAAACAGGGTTGCCTTCTCTTTCGTGAGCAAAAGAAACAAAAAGCTGATCTGTTTTTCTGAGATCCTTAGTTCAGTGAATGTAGTATCTCATAATTCTGTGTACATCTAATGTATGCAGAAGGAATTCTCCATGATTCGAGTGCTCCGTGTAAAAGGCCGGGAGCTCGAATGACTGATTCAGAGTCGATTCAGCCACCACTTTCGGAAGAAACTTGGGATTGGTATGCATGACCACCCTTTCCTTGTGAAAAATCAGATATGGTATTTTGCACATCAGAGCTTGCAGCTTGGAAATCCTCCGAGCAGACGTAATGACCACCAGGAAAAGTGTCTTCCAAGAATGAAACTTCAACTCTGCCTCAGCTCCCGGTTCGAAAGAAGGCAGTGTGATCTTTTCCAGGATAAAGTTCAAGTCCCAAGGGGGAGCAGGATTGCGAACTGGGGGCCTTAAATAAAAGGACCCCTTTCAAGAAAGTCTTGGAGACTTCTAGTTGGGCAAAAGTCCCGTTTCCGAAGGGGATGTGATAGGTCGAAATGGCTGCCATATGGACCTTCACAGAAGAGTAGCTGTGGCCTAAGTCGTAGAGATGTCTCAGGCAGTCTAATACTTTATTGGCTGGGCAGGAGAAAGGTTCCAGATCCTTAGATCTAGCCCAAATAGTGAAGCGTTTCCACTTCATGGCACAGGTGGATCTGGTGGAAGGTTTTCTGGCCTCCACCAGGATGTCTGCTACCGTGGGGGAAACTACGAAATGAGCTTTAGCTACGTCTAACGGAGCCACGCGTGAAAGTGAAGAGACTTGAGGCCTGGGTGGATCAGTTTCCCCTGCTCTTGGGTCAGCAAGTGCTGCAACAGTAGTAGAGGAAAAGGAGATTCCTCGGAAAACTGTTGCAGAAAAGAGAACCAGGCTTGCATCAGTCAAAAAGGAGCGATGAGGATTATTCGCGCTCCTTCTGACCGTAGCTTGTTGAGCACTCTCGGGATCAGAGGGAAGGTGTAAACAAATTTGTCCTTCCAGCACAGAGACAGCGCATCGCACTAGAGCAAGCGAGCAAAAGGCAGGACATTTGCTGTTCTCGGGGGAGGCAAAGAGGTCCATTTGAGGAGTCCCCCAGAGCTGGAAGACGCTGTTTAGCACAACCTGGTCGAGTTCCCACTTGTGAGACTTGGCTGATGAGCGACTTAATGCATGTGCGAGTGTGTTCTCCTCCATCCTCGGCATGTGGACAGCCATCAGATGGAGGCTGTGCTGGGATGCCCAGTACCAGACTCTTATTGCTTCCCTACAGAGGGGATAGGAACGAGTTACCCCTGTTTGCTGCGGTACTAGACAACACACATGTTGTCCGATTGTACGAGGAGGTGATCGGAAAGAACTGGGAGGAGAGCCTGGAGAGCACAGAGGACTGCCCTCAGCTCGAGGACATTTATGTGAAGTCTTTGTTCAAACAGAGACCAGCTGCCCTGAGTCCGGTGAGACCAGAGATGAGCACCCCAGCCTGTCCCTGATGCATCTGTCATCTGGGAGGGTGGGCGGTACAGAACGGGGTTCCCCGATTGAGGTGTTCTGTAACTGTCCACCACTGCAAGTCCTTGACCATTGGGTATGACACCAGGCTCTCGTGATACAGGTCGCCGTGAGACTGATCCCATTGAGTCCATAAGATCCACTGAGTGATCCTCATGTGGAGACGAGCCAGTGGGACAGTAGGGATGGCGGACGCCATCAGGCCGAGAAGGCGGAGGACCTTCCTGGCTCAGACTCTTCTGAAACCAGATAAGAGCCGAGCTTGGTTCGACAGTGTTTTGGCCCTGTCCGGGGGCAAAAAGGCTTTTCCCAGGTTCGAGTCCAGTACTGCCCCTATGAACTACAGCTGTTGGCAAGGGATCAGATAGGACTTAAGTTGACAGTAATTCCCAGGTTGAAGAAAACTTAAAGGGTGAGGGAGAGTCAGTCCAAGAGTTCCTCCCTGGATGGGGCTGCCAGAAGCCAGTCATCCAAATAGGGGAAGACTTGGACCCCCTTGGTATGCAGGAAAGCCGCCACCACTGCCAGGCATTTAGTAAATACGCAAGGGGCCAAGGATAGACCAAATGGGAGGGCCCTGAACTGGTAGTGAGACCCCTGAAAACAAAAGCGGAGGTACTTGTGGTGGGAGTGGCAAACAGGGATATGGAGGTAGGCATCCTGCATATCCAGGGCGCAAAGCCACAGGCCCGGCCGAAACATGGGAAGGCAGCTCAGAGGGAGAGCATTCGGAACCGTCTGTACTCCACAAACTGATTGAGGGAGTTGAGGTCGAGGATGGGCCTCAGGTCCCCGGTTTTCTTTGGTACTAGGAAGTGAGAGTAGGAACCTGTCCCATGGAGATGGGAGGGGACAGGTTCTAGTGCCTCTTTCAGCAGAAGCGAGTGGATTACTTCCAGTGCCAACTGCAGGTGAGTGTGGGAGTACGATGAGAGAGGAGGGGGTCTGCGAGTTTTTTTTTAATAAACTATCGAGTGTCCTGCTGAAATCAGCTGGAGCACCCAGGCGTCTGCCGTTATCCTCTCCCAATCCTGTAGACGGAAGGAGAATCGACCCCCTGCTGGTTTCTCTGAACTGAACAGAAGCAATGAGAGAGGCAGGGAGTCAGGAGGCAGAAGGCAGGGTAGCGGCCGAGGCTCCAGGAGCTTTCTTGCTGGGGGAAGCCTTGGCAGCTGACTTGGCTTTACATTTGTTGAGGTCTGTTTGTTCTTTTGGTGGTTGGGGCGCCGAAAGAACAGTTTCTGCCCTAGAGAGGGTTTGTACATTGTCTGAACAGACTTCAATGCCAAACCCTTCTCCTGCAACTCGGTGATGATGTCCTTGACATCACTGCCAAACAGTACAGACCCTCTGAAGGGAGCACTGTGGATGGCCGACTGTACTTCAAGGGCCAGACCTGACACTCTGGAGACAGGCATGACGCCACAAAGATATGGCGCAGGCCAAACTCATGCATGCTGTATCCACCGCGTTGTATGTAGCGCGGAGCATGCGTCTACAGGCTGAATGCCCACAGCGGACAAGATGTTCCAGTTCCTGCTTGGTCTGGGAGGGAGTCCAGTTTTGATTCCAGCTGACTAAGGGTGGCCTTCTGGTAATCCCCCATGTGGCTGACATAGTTGAGGGCCCTAATGCCCAGGGTGTAAGAAGCATAAATCTTCTTGCTGTACTGGTACACAATGTAATATCAGCAGCAATTCTGAACAAATCAAGTGAATCAGAGTCCAAGTGATGCCCTCAACAGTCATAAAAGGGGCACAGTTAGGAGGTGTGGTTTAATATTCGGTTTTCATTTCATCCAAAGGTGGCAACCCCAATTCAGAATGTTTCTCTTGCTTGGTTTACGTACTTCCCCCTCCTCTTTCGTTGTGAATACTGAGCAGAAATATTTGTTCAGTATCACTGCTTTTTCACTGTCACCCTCTGCCCACATTCCCTCCCCTTTATTAAGTCTCCGTATCCCTCCCTTGGTCTTTCTTCGCTCCCTAATGTACCCATAAAAGGTTTTATCTCCCCCTTTTTTTTCCTTTATTTGCTTATTCCCCTCCTTACTCCCTGGTGACCCCCACTCCTTCAGGCACCTGTAAGTCTGCCCGAGCCCCCGCCAGCCCTATCCGAGCTCTCTCTACCCTCACATCACAGTAAGTCCCTGGGATATCCCGGACATAACCCTTCGCCGGGTGAGTCCCTCTCCTCCGAGGGGAAATGCACCTGGGAGAGGATTCCAGCGCACTACTCAATAGGATCCAGGTATGCTGCTGAGGGAAGGAGGCTCATCAAGGCACCGGAGGTATCGGGGGAGACATCATCCAGTGGCCACCAGGCAGTATTTCCGGTTTTCTAGGTCCCCTTCATTGCACCGCTTGCATAGTGTCTTCAGTCTCCACTGGGGGCCGCTGCAGAGTGAGGCATTTCCCAAACCCACCCCAGGATAGGAGAGCAGTCCTTTGGATGCTCAATCTTATCCTCCCCCTGCCGACCCCCAGTGTCCCGAGTCCGTTCACAAACCCGGGTCGCCGGTTGGGTTTGAGGTAAGACACCAGCACCTCAACCCTCTATGCCACCAGGCCAGCTTTATCCCCCTTCTTAACAGAGTTGGCTATCTTTTCCTCAGTTTGTGCCTTTGCTATTCTGACTACCTTCACTGCCTCCTTCTGCTTTAACTGATAAAGTTCTCTATCTTGCTTCTTTGTGTTTCCTTATATTTCCTGAATGCTATCCTTTTCTCCTTAACCTTCCCTTCCACCTCTTTTGAGAACCATGGTGTTTTTTTCCTTCATTTTTTTGATTTGCTTCACACAAAGGCTTGTTGCCTCTGTGACGGCTGTTTTGATTATTCCCCATTGTTCATCCACCCCTCCTTCTTGCCAGTTTGCTAGTGCTTTTCTGAGGCACTCTCTCATTTTCCCCAAAGTCAGCCTTCCTAACGTCCAATACTCTTGTTTTTGTATGGCCTGACTCTATGGCTGTGTTTATCGTGAACCACACTGTTTGGTGGTCACTTGTTTCCCAGATGGTTACCCACTTCTAAATCTGATATTCTTTCTCCTTCCCCATTTGAGAGTATCAGGTCTAAGATTGCTCCCTCCCGAGTGCGTTCCAACACTAGCTGTCTGAGGCATACCCCCTGTAGGGCATCAAGAATTACCCTGCTCTTGGATGTGCCTGCAGCAAAGGCACTCCAGTTAACATCTGGTGTATTCAGGTCCCCATCAACAATATCTCCCCTTTTTCTGCCATTTTAAGGATGTCTTCCATCATTTCCTTGTCCATTTCCTCCCCGAGATGAAGGTCTGTACACAACCCCCATGCGGACTGTGGTGCCATTTCCTGTTTCCAGGGTGACCCATAGTGACTCATCAACTTCCTGTTTACTCTTTAGTTCTTATGCCTTAATCCCTTTCCTTATATAAAGAGCTACTCCTCCTCCGCTATTACCAACCCTGTCCCTCCTGTAGATTGTGTATCCTGGTATGTTGACATCCCAGTTATGGTTCTCTGTGTACCATGTTTCAGTGACTGCCACAATATCCAGGCATCTCTCTTCCATCAAGGCCTCTAGTTCAGGTAGCTTGTTACACAGACTGCGGGCATTGGTATTCATCACCCTCCATTTTTCGATGGCCTTAATCCTTTTAGCCCCATACCTTTCCTTACTGCCTTTTTCTGCATTTACCCCGTCCTGCTCCCTACTGACTTCTCTATCTTGGTGTTTACCTCTCTAACTACTGTGTTTTGTGGGGGGAGGCTGGGATTTCCCTGTTCCTTTTCAGTGCCTCCCCCTTGGCTAGTTTAAATGCTTGCCAATGAAGCACTTAAACCCATCACCTAGGATCCTGCCCCCTTCCCGGACAGATGCAGACCATCGTGCCAGTATAGGCCTGCATCCCTCCAGGTGGCTCCCCAGTCCCCAATGAAGCTAAAACCCTGAGCTTCACACCAGATTGTCAACCATTCATTGAATCCCATGGTGCGGAATACCCTAGCATCATCCTTGCCACAGACAGGCAGCACCTTTGGGAAGCTTACCGTACATGCTACTTGTCTAAGGCCCCTCCCCAACTCTATAAGCTCCTCTTGCACTGTTCTGATCCCATTCACAGCCAGGGCATTTGTCCCTAGGTGGACAATGACATCCAGCTCCCTCCCTCATGCAGCTGCTCCCACGATCCTAAGGATTCGCTTCCTGTCCCTCCAAGCCATGGTGCCAGGCGGGCACCTTACCTCCCTATCCCCCCCCCCCACTTCTACCCCCTAATGACTGAGTCCCCCACCAGGAGTTGTTTCCTTCCCCTGTGGGGTCTCATGCCACCCTCCTGTGGGTCTCCTTTGTGGAGGTTCCCAGCATCCTCCTTGGTCTCCACTGCATGTGCCTCCATAGAGGAACCACTCTTTGCCAGAACAGCACATGAACTGTGGAGAGGTACAACTGGAGGCATGCACCTCTGTTCCACCACCCTCTCCCTCCTTGAGCCCACCTTGGTCCAATCGTTCCTCTTTCTTGGCAACCTCTGAGGTAGTGGTGGTATACAACAAAAGTATACAACAGCCTACCTCTATCATTTTGTTTCCAATATTATTTTCTATTAGGTAAACCAACCTTCATTATTTTCCTGCAAGCACAAAAAATATATATTAAACTTTTCTGTTTATTATGGTGCACTACTTTCTCTCTGTCCCCATATGAGGTATATCCCCTTTACAACTGCAGCAATACCAGCATACCTAAGTCAACACATTTATAAATGTTTCTTTCAGGACTTCAGTCAATTTTTCTATTGGAAGTTGCCCATTCTGTAAAACATAATGAATCTGAGCGTTTTTAACTTTTGATTGCTTCTATTCCAGCAAGTATTCTATCCATTATATACTTATCACCAAAAACAATGCGGTTCGATTTTACCTTCAAATCAGACACTTCCGGTGCTGCTTTTTGCCCTCTAACTTGGCGTTCTGCTGTAATGACGGAAATGCTGTGTGCCTCTCGAGCTTCCCCAGAAAAGTGCTCTTAAAGTGACGTCATGACGTCACCAAAACAAGTCCGTGCATGCACTCATGCATAGTTAACAGTGCAGGCTCACAGACTTTGCCAATCTTTGAAAACAGCAGCAACTTATCTGGGGAAGCTCATATCCTGCAATTTAAAATTAACAGTCAGTTTCTTACATTGGTCGGTAGACATTTCTCAACCTCCTGGGTGATCTGTGTTTTAGCTTCAGCCCACCAGGAGGCCAGGACCTCCTTCAAGTCCACCTGAGGCTGCATGGTAGGTGGAGGAGAGGGAGGCGGAGGGGGCTCAGATACAGATAACCTGGAAACCCATGATAAGAGTACCATAACCAGATAGCGGGAGGCCTGGCGTTGGATACTGAGGTGCTGGATACTGCGGCGTCGGGTATTGGAGTCGAAGGTCCCGGCGTCGGCCTGGAGGGCACAGGGCCCGACGGGGACCCACTGTAGGGTCCAGGTGCCCGGATGGCTCTGAGTGTATAGTCAGGAAGAGGAATGCCGGAGGAGGACGGTTGTCTGACGTCCGGTCCGGCATCAGGGGACAACACCGGCAGCAGCATTCTAGACTCCTCAATCCCAGCCAGGGAGGAAGGAGTGAGCTCCTCAGAAGGAGACGCGGTAATCTCAGTGGGCAACACAATAGGTGTGCATTGCAGCGACTCTCCAGCGTCAGACGTGGAGGAAGAGCCTGTCGACGGCTGGGCGGACGTCAGGTGTACAGATGCCAGACTTATCAGCCATGTCTGGCCGGATGTCAGTAGGGCAGACGCCCGGCTTATTGAATGCACTCTTACCGGTATGCCTGGGCTTAAAGCCTGTAGCAGGAGTACGGGCCTCCTCCTTTGCCATGGAGGCTCCTAGCCCGCCCGATGGAGGTGTCGACGCTGGCTTAGAAACCACTAAGGTAGCTGTCGACTTACCGATGACTAGCAATTTCAGCTTGTGGCTGCCACTTGCATTTGTGCAGCCAAGCAAAGTTATGCGATTGTTATTTATTTATTTTTTTTAAACCCAGGTGTGAATTTCTCATGGCTGCCAGCTAGGGTTTTATCCGGCAACAATTTCCAACAAAAAAGGCCTGTCTCATCAGTGTTGTACCCCTGAGTTGCTGACAACCCCTCGAGTGCAATGGTATCTGTTAGTTTACCACGGAATGGAGCAATGAACTCGTTTGCTGATGACAGAAGCTCTCCAGCTACAGAAAGCTGTCTTATACTGTGCCTTTGCTTGAAGCGGGTCAACCATCTGTCACTGGCTGTGAACATGTCATCTTTCCCATTTAGGTTTCTATGAAACTGTAGGGTTTTCTCCTTCAATATGGGGCCTAAAATAGGTGTGCCTCTCTCCCTGTTCTGCACAAACCAGATGTACAGAGCTTTTTCCAGCTGTTCATCTTGGCAGCCCTTCATTGTCTTTCGCTGCTGAGGTGTGTCACTGCAATCCAGTACTGAGGCAAAGTTACAGATTTTTTTTTTTTTTTATAATATCGCAGACAGTGGAATTACCAATCTCAAATTTTTGGGCGACATCCACTGCTTGCTCACTACGTTCTAAGGTGTCCAGGATCTCTAGCTTTCGAACACTGTCAATTACGATATGCTTCCGTTTTGCCATAGTTACAGACTGTGCAAGTATAGCATGTACAGTACTGTACTGAGTTACAGCTTCTTATAAACTCATTTTTTAGCAGCACAGCACAAGCATAAACCGGACGGTCATGAAAAAAAAAAAAAAAAAAAGCAGCTTATAAATTAGCAAAAAAACAGTTCTCAATTGGGGGACATGAAATGAATTCGGATTAACTGGCATTTTGGTTAATCGGTATTCATAAAATCGAGAGTATTGTGTGTGTGTGTGTGTGTATATTATATACTGTATATATACACACGCACACACACACACACACACACATATACATACACACGTATATATATATATATATATATATATATATATATATATATACACACACACACACACACACACACACACACAACACATATATACATACGCTGTATATACATACATATACACACATACTCACACACACACACACATATGCACGTTAGCACTCCTACAGTTAGGGTTGAGTAGGCCATTTAATGTTAACCCCCAATTTTTTCACCTTAATAATTTTGACGTCATTTGACAGAATGGCACAAAATTTGGCATGTGCGGTCAGGCTGCTAGAGTCTCAAGATGTGAAAAGTTTCATGCCGGCATCTTGTTCGATCTTCGAAATACGAAGCAAAAAAACCTGTACTTAACACTGTGTATATTTTGCTCTCACCTACAACAACATACCCAAGTGGATATCTGCATTAATTTCAACAATATAATCATATACATTTGCAAACCAAGGGATATCAGTTTCATATAAAGATTCACATATATTTTTTAACCACAGAGTAGCAAGGGTAGAAAGAAAGAATACAGACAGCAAATGAAGGAAGGGAAATACAGGGGAAATTGTGGGACCATCTGAGTGGCCAGTTCCAAGGTTCCACAAGGAAAATTTGACTGTGCAATCAGACAGGCAAGAAATAGACAAGTGACAGAACAGGAGAGGAGAAAAATAAATCCTTACTTCTAACCCTCTCTGCATAACAAATGGTACAGGGTTTTATCCAGTCCTGTCACACATGTATGCCGTAGCCAGTGTTCGCTGGTGCTTTGATGAAAATGCTAACGCACCACAATATATGAGCAGGCCAATGGCAGAGGAGGGAACAGTGCCTTATGTAGGTTGGGTGCATACAGCTGCACACTACCCATTTATTGCCATAATGGGGGCACACAGTTGCAATGCTAGACATAAACTGGGGACAACTGGACCACCGGGTAAAGGGAAACGCTGGGGTAAGGAATGAGTTTACCACTGGACAACCATCGAGGTTACATCTGGAAGGGTGGGTCACTGAACAAACAGGGCCCTTTCAACTTGTTAGGGATAGGGAGGAGAAACACAACCTGACAGGAAACCAGTATCCCTAGCACTGCCACAGTGGACAGGATGAGGCATATCAGAATGCTATGGTAGGCAGAACAGAGGTTGTAGATGCACTCTAGGGGAGTTAGTGATGAAAAACCTATTTCCACCAACAAGTATCTGACTTAGCAGTTAGGAGTATGTAAATCTCAATGTGCATAGTGTTACTGAATGGAGATCTAAAACATGAGGACCCTACATCACTTGCATTCAACAGTTGCTAAGTGGCTGGACAAGAAGTGTTGGGACCCTGAAAAAAAAAAAAAAAAAAATGGAAGTAATCTTTTAAAGTTTATTACTACTTGCCTGTGCAGAGCTATTGTTTTGTTCTGATAGGAAATTCTGAGCGCTTCCAGGTGCTGTTTAAGCTCTTCAACACTGCCAAAGAAATCAAGAGACAAGCACAAGCAAAGAGTTATTTGAAAAAGTTTAGTTCTTTGTTTTATCAGATAAGTACACTAGGCAAACAGATGACTATTTTCAGGCGAGACCTGGAGATTTTCACTATAATACAGTGAAATGACAGATGCCAACAAAATGCAACAAGAATGAAAAGAGACCACATGATAGCATCGTGATAGGATCAGAGCCCCTGTTTGAATGTGTGCTACACTTTCATTTACACTGTCCTGTTCTTGTAAGTTTATTGTTCTAGTTACAGGCTGAAATCTGGCCACTTTCAGTCTTGTAGTCTCCCCCACACCTTCTCCCAAGTACTGTATAAGGAACATTTAAGTAAATCAAGAGGCAGTAAGTTGCTTGCCCTCTCCTATGCTGTATTGCAGGCAGGCAGAGAGAGGATGTAAGTAATGAGAAAGAATTGAAACACAGAGCTTTGCACTCTGTTTTAGTCTGTGTAAACTGCTTTAGGTTTGCAAGAAGCCAAAAAACAAAACATTCTTTCCTAGGAGTAGCAGAGGTGTGTAAAGGTCTGATGTCAGCCTGTGTTTATTTAGGATGAGTCAGCCTGCCCATGTTTACTTTAAAAATTGTAAGTCAAACAGCTCACATGGTGCTGACATCATCAGCAGGCAAAAATAAAAACCTACCTTCGAAAGTGCAAAACAGATGAGTCAGATAAGTCAGTCAGTAGAGACCTGACTGTTGTGGAGAAAGCAAAGCCTGAAAATTGTGCACTGAGGAAATTGTGCACGTGTTTCATAGTACATGCAAGTTTTTATGTGCTAGGAATCTATTTGGTTGGAACAAAGCCTAAAAGTTGTGTACTGTTTTTGCAGAACTGAAGGACTAATCACCTATTTCCTTTCTGTATGTTTATATTTTTGTTATTTTGGAAAATAAATATTGCAAAGTGCGTTCCACACCTTTTAACCTGTGGTTGTTGCATCTGTCTACCCATTAACCTTCACAAGTATTGGGTATTACAAATTAAAATAGTGCAAAAGAAAAAAAAATACTATTTTTACAGGGTACAAGCAGTACTGAATCAGCAGCACATCAAGTAGTGCAAAGAACTATGTAATCAACAGCATTACGAGCAAGCTATCAGTAGGTAAAAGTTAAAGGTTAGGTGGGCACTTAGGCAAACATAAGCACAGGGCCCATAAACCAAAACAGGGTAGTTCGAGAGGTCAATAGGGGGCAGGACAGGGGTAAATGGATAAAAGCATTAAGTACAGAGATGGGGCTAAAAGTGGTAAGGCCATCAAAAATGGAGGGCAATGAGTACCAATGCTCACAGTCTGGGTAACAAGCTTCCTGAACTAGTGGTCTTGATGGAAGAGGGACACCTGGATATTGTGGCAGTCACAGAAACCTGGTACACAGAGAACCATGACTGGAATGTCAACATACCAGGATACACAATCTACAGGAGGGACATGGAGGGTAAAAGAGGAAGAGGAGCAGCAGCTCACTACATAAGAGAAGGGATCAAAGCAACGGAACTAAAGGGTAAACAGGGAGGAGATGAGGCACTGTGGGTCACCTTAGATGGGAAATGGCACTACAATCCGCATAGGGGTTGTATACAAACCCCATTTCAAGGGGAGGACATGGACAAGGAAATGATAGGAGGCATCCTTAAAATGGCAGATAAAGGAGAGATATTGTTGATGGGGGACCTGAATATGCCAGATGTTAACTGGAGCACATTTGTTGCAGCCACATCCAAGAGCAGTCATTTTCTGTGCCTAGAGGGGGAATGCCTCAGGCAGCCAGTGCTGGAACCCACTCAGGAGGGAGCAGCCTTAGACCTGGTACTCTTAAACAGGGACGGTGAGAGGAAATCAGATTTAGAAGTGGTAGCCATCTGGGAACAAGCGAACACCAGACAGTGTGGTTCACAATAAACAGAGCCATAGAGTCAAGCCATACAAAAGCAAAGGTACTGGACTTTTGGAGGGCTGACTTTGGCAGAATGGGAGAGTGCCTAAGCAATGCAAATGGGCTGGAAGGAGGGGTGGAGGAACAATGGGCCAAAATCAAAACTGACGTCACAGAGGCAACAAACAAGCCTTTGTGTAAGGCAAATAAAGCGAAGGGAAAAACACTATGGTTCTCAAAAGAGTTGGGGGGAGTTAGGGAGAAAAAGATAGCATTTAGAAAGCATAAGGAACCACAGAAGCAGCAGGATGGAGAACTGAACCAGTTAAAGCAGAAGGAAGCGGGGAAGGCAGTCAGAATAGCAAAGGCCCAAACCGAGGAAAAGATAGCCAACTCAGTTAAGATGGGGGATAAAACCTTTTATAGGTACATTAGGGAGCAAAGAAAGACTAAGGCAGGGATACTGAGGCTGAACAAAGAGGAAGGTGGTTGGGCAGACAGAAAGAAAGACCAAGAGAGGGACAGTGAGGCTTAATAAAGGGGAGGGTGGGTGGGCAGAGGGTGACAGTGAAAAGGCAGAGATACTTAATGAATATTTTGTTCAGTATTCACAAAAGAAGGGGGGGGGCATACCTAAACCAAACAATAGAAGCACTCTGGATGGGGGGGGTCCATTTATTTATATATGCCTTTGATAACCGGGTGAGCAAACTGATCCAGAGAACCATTTTCAGTTGCGACCTGGGCCACCAGGGTGGCAGACACAGCAAACATCAATACAATACAATTGTTATCCATGGACCAGCACCCCTGATTGTACCTCCACCTTGCAGACAGCTATACACATGTAGGTATATGTACTAATCTTAGGGCACACTTATCATATAAGTTTGAGTTCTACTATACTTTTGCAATGTACATTATGCTTTACTATAGTCTCACAATATACTGTACCACTGGAAGAGGTTTTCCATTATATTCTTATTGTATAATCGTAAGTTAGGCAACAGTGCCATCTTTAGTGCTTGTGCACAACTGTAACTGCAAGTGACCTTGGAAGCATCACAGACCTTATTGCTTCACTTATCTTCTGCTAGCTAAGCAACTTCTCATGTTAGTTAGGATGGCTACTGACACCACCTGTTTTTAGCCAATTGCTTACTTTTTATGCATCTTCGTTTATAGTTGTCATGACAATTATCGGGGTACAAGACCCTTTGCAGCATGTATTTTCTCTAGAGAGACTTGACTGCATCAAAGTAGGTAAGGAAATTGGACACTCTCCCAGTGATTACACTATTGGTTGTAAGCCTGTAGTATACTGTATGATATTCATTATCTGGAAGCCACTTGTCTGTCATGTCTTCCTTTTGGGCAGTTCCTACAAGAACCTGAGAAAGGTAATTTTATTATCCAGTTACATAGGGATATAATTAGAACAAAACAGGACTGCCGAAAACACTTGGTATGAGGTCACATTACATACAACAAATATTTCAGAGAAATCAGTACATACTGGTGTTGTGATGTACATTAAGTGGCTGTGCAATATAAAAGGCTTAACATGGGGATTATGGTAAAGTATTACATGCAATGTACATGCAGTCACCGGGGAGCCAAAGAAATAAATAGTTAAAACAAAGGTTCAGTCTATCACCAGGATTGATATAGGCACAAGTCATAGGCAGAAACGCAACTTAAGTTAAGTTGCAGAGCCTGCTAACAGTTCAGAATAAAGCAGGTAATCATATCCAGACTGAACAGAGGAGCAGAACGGTGCAAGAGGGTAGGGGCATTGGAGGTTTGGTGAGGATACAGAAAGATGCTATGCCAGGATACAGTCCCTGGTACCGCCTGGGGAACAGCTGTAGGTACAAGCGGCCTCAGTCAGGAGCCACGCCCTTATGTTTGCCTTGAAAGATTGATGGGAGGGGGATGATAGGATGGACAAAGGAAGTCTATTCCAGAGAGAAGGCTTTACTACAAATGGTAGTAGCAGTGCAAAGAACTTCCAGTGAGGGAAAGGAGGAGGCCCAGAGTCTCAGAGACCACTCTGTCAGTGAGTAGGGAGGAGTAGGGGGACAGCTGATGGTTCCTGAGTGCACTATCAATGAGTCTGCCCGTAGTGAAGTCAAAACGACCCTGCAGAGAGAGAGTCACCCTAGGGACTGGTATAGCGAGCAGTGGTGGGTGGTAAATGGGGCTTGAAGTACAAAGCTGCAGATGGAGTTGTGCGTGGTATGTAAGCGGGTCCGTAGAGAGGAAAACACAGTAGAGTACATGGGAGAAGCAGTAGTCAAGGAGGGGCAGGAGGTTTCCTTGGACAATGGCTAGGTGAGCTTCAGGGAACAGAAATTGATTTGGGCAGTAGGCAGAGCCTAATTTTTGGTGGATTTTCATCACAGTGTTGCCGATACCAGTCCATTCACAGAAGAAAGGGTCCTGAAAAAAACTCCTAACACTCAAGGTGGACAAGGCAATGGGGCCTGACAGGATTCACCCCAGAATTCTGAAAGAGCTAAGGGGAGGACTAGCAACACTACTGGCTACCTTTTTAATAAATCATGGGAGAATGGTGTGGTACCTAAAGACTGGAGGAAAGCGAATGTGATTCCCCATCACAAAAGTGGGAGCAAGACAGAGGCAGGAAACTACAGACCGTTAGTTTGACCTCAGTGGTAGAGAAAATGACAGAATCACTTCTGAAAGAAAGAACTGAGTACCTAGAGGCCAGCAGGGCACAGGACCCAAGGCAGCATGGATTCGCTGTGGGGAAAATCATGTCAGATGAATCTAATAGACTCTTTGACTGGGTGACCAAAGTAGTAGACCAGGGAGGGTCTGTGGACATGGCCTACCTAGACTTTAGGAAGGCATTTGACACAGTCCCACACAAAAGATTAATAAACAAGTTAGCCAACCTGGGAGTGGGTCCAGGGTGGTAGCCTGGGTTAAAAATGGGCTGGACAACAAGATGCAGAGGGTATTAGTAAACTGAGTCCACTCCAAAGAAAGGGGGGTTACTAGTGGGGTACTGCAGGGTTCAGTATTAGGGCCGGTCCTCTTTAATGTCTTTATAAGTGACATTGCAGAGGGACTGGAAGGAAAACTATGCCTCTTTGCAAATAACACAAAGATCTGCAACAGGGTTGATACACATGTGGGTGTGTGTGGAAGGGATGAGAAGGAACTTGGCAAGATTGGAGGAATGGTCAAAAGTATAGCAGCTTAGATTCAATGCAAAGAAGTGCAAAGTCATGCACCTGGGAAACAAAACAAACAAACAAAAAAAAATAAAACAGGGGAAAGGGTACACAATGTGGGTAGGGGTGGGGAGTACTAATAACAAAAACAGAAAGGGACCTGGGGGTAGTCATATCAGATGACCTAAAGGTTGGCAGACAATGTAAGAAGGCAGTAAGGAGGGCTGGTGGGACACTGGGATGCTTAGGGAGAGGCATCTCTAGAAAACAGGAGGTTGTCATCCCTCTGTACAGACAATTGGTGAGACCCCATCTGGAGTACTACGTGCAGTTCTGGAGACCCCATCTCTGCAAGGACACATGATGGAGGCAGTGCAGAAGGGGACAACTAAAACGGTGCTGGGTCTGCACCAGAAATCATATGAAGAGAAACTAAAGAAGCTTAACATGTATACCCTCGAGGAAAGGAGGGAGAGGGGAGACATGATAGAAACTTTCAAGTACCTCAAGGGAATCAACAAAGTCCACGAGGGTAGCATCTTTCAGAAAAAGATGTGCAAGAACAAGGGGGCACAGTCTGAAGACACAGGGGGGACGGCTCAGGGGCAATATGTTTTTTCAACTGTATAATCAGGAGTGGCACACTAAGTTGAAAGCTTATTTACCGGTACGACCTGGCAGCACAGGGAAGTTAAGTGACTTGCTCAGGGTCACACGGTATGCAAGCAGGGGCTGTGGGATTTAAACCCAGGTCTCTAGATTTGCAGCTAGAGCCTTAAATCACTGTGCTATACTGCCTCCCAATATGATGAAGTACTTCTTCACAGAGAGGGTGGTGGGCACATGGAACGGCCTTCCTGAGTAGGTTGTGGGGTCAAAAATAGTAGGGGAATTCAAGAATATAAAAAAATATATTTTTTTTAATAAAATATTCTCGCTGAATTTAAGTTCGAGTGCTGGATTTTTTTGTAAACGGGAATTCAAGAATGCATGGGACAGACATAAGACAATTATAGTTCGGGGTAGGAGGAAGTAAGCTGTTGGTTAACTAAGATCTTCAGCTTATCCAATAGGTAGGGGAATGGGCAGACTGGGTGGGCCACGCAGTCCTTATCTGCCATCAAAGTCTGTTTCTATAAATCATGTACAGAACTCAGAAGCATGTGGGAGAAATCCTTCATACTTACCATAATTTCCTTTTCTGTCAGCACCAACACTGTCAATGAGGAATAACTGCATATGGGTAATGTGCGCCCCCACTGGGGTATTTTTTGGCTTTTGTGTTTAGTTTGCTTACTTCAGGCTCTGCCCAGCCACTGGTTGCATGAGCCCCCATTTCTCGCTCATTCCCATGGCTAAGCATGAGCCTCCCACATGTGAGTTGTTTGAAACGTTTGAGGAGAGCATTCCCCCTACTTTCAGTGACCCATCTGCATTGGTTGTGACATGTCACCACACATTTGTGCATATGCAAGTGTTCCTCGCTCTACAGACTAGTCACATCTGTTTAAACAGTTTCTGCATCACTCCACATTGTCAATGGGTGTATTTAGTGCACATGGGTAATGTGCTCCCCTACTGGGGTAGTAGTGCAGCCCAAAGCTGTGACTGTGGCATGGAATCCTGGGGCACAAACATTTCAAAAGCAGCAGTACAGGGCTCGAAATAAAGGGGTGCTGGGCAGCAATTTGCACCCTAAATTGGTGAAACAGTGCCTGCAAATGTGTCTCTTTAAGATGCAGGGGCACTGCATGTAGCACTGTAACTCATCGCTATAGCGAGTGGGTCGGGGCAGCGCTGTCAATCACTGCCGCAAGGGAGGTTACTCTGACTGGGCAGCCCGTGGACTAGCTCAGCCACACCAGTCAGTGGGTGTGCTGGGGAGAGGGAGGGATCAGAGCTGGATGAGGAGGTGATTGTGCAGTGGGTCTATCTGTGAGGGAGGGATTTGGAGGAGTGGCATGCAAGGAGGGAGGTGGGGGAAAATGAGCAGAGAGTGGGAAAAGGCAGGACCGAAGTGGAGGCATGTGGTATGTGTGTGTGTATGTGGGGGGTGGGGGGTGTTTGCAGACAGGAGTAAGCGCAGAGGACTGGCTCCTGCCAGGTATTGTCAGGGTGGGGGCGGTGATGCAGAAGGACCAATCACATGACCAGCCAACTGTACCTGCCAATCGAAAGGCAGTCCTGGGGCTCAAGACAATGTGTGAATTCTGATTCCTGAAAATCAGTGTCACACACTGTCTTTCAGCTCATAAGAGCGTTCTGAGGGCAGGATTTGGTCCAATATCCTTATGATGTGCATGACTTGTGGTGCACTTGCAATTCAGCTGTTGAGTGAGGAGGATCTCTCTGCTGAATCACACTTAGTTCTAAATCTACAGCCACATTTTCATTCCCCAAATGCTTGGCAGAACAATTTATTTCTTTGATTTAACATCACTAGCCGTCAAAAAATAGCTGCCTTCAATTATTTTAAAAGCTGATGTAAAGCTTTTTTGAGACTTCAGATACATCTCTGCTGTCTGTGTGTTTGGCAGACTTATAAACAGTTTTTTGATAATCACTGCTCAGTAGTGAAGACAAGGGGCAAATACCCAGCACAAATTTATTTTTTAAAATGTAATTTTTCCACCCTGGGCGTGCTGGGGGCAGGCATTCCATCCCCGCTCAACCCGCTCCTGCCAGCTCGACTGCCCCGGCCATCCCCGAGACCCTCCATGGATTACCCCCATGGCAGGGCCAAGGAGGAGGAACCCCCCTCCCCGGATTACAATGCAAATCTGGGGAGGTCATAGCACGCGCCGGTGAAGCGGGGTCGGTGATCTCATAGAGCCCCCAGCCACCATTTTCCCAATCTTCTTCCACCTCCGGCACACAAGGTGCTGTGCCGCATGTGGGGGGCATGCGCATGCCACATCGACTGCCTCCCTTAGCCACATCGCCTCTCCCAGCGCCCCCACTAGAGGGCGCGACGAAAGCAGGCGACATGCCCCCCAAGGAGGAAAGCAGTCCTCTGATGCTCCATCCTCCCTTGCCCCTGCCGACTCCCAGTGGCTCTGGCTCATTTCTGAGCCTGGGTAGCCAACATGTACGAGATGTGGCGTTCAGCGCCTCAACCCTCAGCGTCACTGGGCCGGCCTCACAAATTTAATCAGATTGCTGTTTTGAGATTTCACCATTGATTTAAATCTGTCTGTATGTTTGCCAGTTAATGATATAAACAGTTTATTTTGATATAACATAGTGCAAAGTGCCAAATATCGTGTACCTCCAGGCACAAAGCAGATAACGCTTTTGACTTCACGTGTTCTCGGCCTGTTTGGCAGAATTACAGTTTCTTTTGATATAGCAAAGCATTCAAAAGTGCAAAGGGCCAAAATACTGTGTCTGTCTACCACCACAAAGCTAGCTTAGCACAAAGAAATATTTAATTAAAAAAAAAAAAAAAGATTTTGAGACTTCACGTTCTTTAATTTTCTCAGTCTC
Source organism: Neoceratodus forsteri (assembly GCA_016271365.2). Lineage (NCBI taxonomy): Eukaryota > Metazoa > Chordata > Ceratodontiformes > Ceratodontidae > Neoceratodus > Neoceratodus forsteri. The sequence goes on along the minus strand of CM057454.1, from coordinate 1,071,617,358 downwards.
TGCCCTGTTTGGCAGAACTTCTACAGTTTCTTTTTGATTATCACTAACTGCTCAGAAAGTAAAAGGGCCAAATACTGTGTGTGTGTACCAGAAGCCTTTTTAAGCAATAAAAAAGCAGATAAAGCTTTTCAGTGACTTCACAGACATGTTATCTGCTTTTTTTTGGCAGAACTACAGTTCTAAACAGTTTCTTTGATAAAAAGCATCCCTGCTCAGAAGTGCAAAAGGGCCAATAATACTGTGCAACTACACCAAGCACAATTTTATTTAAGGAGCTTTGAGACTTCACATACACACTGCCTCATGTTTTAGAGTATTCTCATAAGCATCTCAGTGCTTGGTTAGCAATAAAAGCTTAGCTGTACAGAGCCAGCTTGCTTCCATCCCCCTCCCCCGTTATTGAGTCTGTGGTGTAGTCTGTGACCAGAGTTTTCCGACAAAATCATCCTCTGTCCAAAAATGTAATAATGACACAGGTCTTAGTCATGTTTATTCTTTTATTGTAATTTCATGCAGTACAAACTAGAGCAACTGTTGTTGAAACACTACCTTTAATTCTTGTTCCTCTATTCTTGCTGCTAGCTTACTGAATATGTCCTTGCTAAATTTTGGATTTAGTACTTCTAAAAAAGGTGCACATGAGACTATAAATCCCACCCCACAGGAAAAGAATAGTGCACCTACATCTTCTGCCCAGCTTGTTACAACAAAGTTCACCTAAGCTGAAGAAAAAACAGGCACATTCTTGCCACGTTTCCACTGTAAGATCGTGGCAGTTCCAGCTGTCAAACCCAGATTTGTTTTGGTTAGTTTGACTCCGCAGATGGTATTGTGACCAAAATTTGGTGCAAGTTTTGCAAAGCTAAACCAGACATCTTTCGTAGGTGGGCCACCAAAGTAGTGAAAAGGACTAACGTGGATTCCCCACATCTCAGGCACAAACAAAGTAAAAATACAAATTGTGAAAGACATGCATTGTCTGAAGGTCATAAACAGGCTAAAGAAAATGTTTTAGCAGAGAGCATACCATCAGGGGTGGGATAGAGAAATCCATTTTAAACATGAATAAAAAATCTCTTCATAAAATGGAAAAACTATTTGACATTGTGTACTTCCTGGCTAAAGAAGATGACCCTTTTCATAAATTTGGGAAGCTTGTAGCACTTGAGAAAAGATATGGAGTTCAGCTTGGAGAGGAATATGCCAATGGCAAAGCTTGTTCAACATTTATTTATTTTATTGCGGTCCGCTTGAGGCAATCAATTGTCAGTCATTTGAAGGGAGACAACAACTTACAAATACCATTCTGTATTTATGGATGGCACAACAGACAGAACAGTCATGGAAAAAGAAATAGTTTACATTAAAATTCTTGAAGATGGTCTGCCAACAATGCAATTCCTGGTATTAATGGATGTAGAGTCTGCCGATGCAAATGGGCTAATGTCAGCTATGATATCGGCATACAAACAGGGTTTGGGTCACAACAGCATCTATTTTAAAAGAATTGCCCTGCACTGATGCAGTAGCTTATGGTGCCTCTATGAATTTTGGGAGAAACAAAGGAATGATGGCAATGCTAAAAGAGAATTGCCCTTGGCTTATCACAGTTCACTGCGTCGCACACAGGCTGGAGCTGGCAGCAAATGATGCATTCAAAAATACATATTTTACTAAACATATTGACAATATCCAGATTTCTATATTTTATTTTTATGAGAACTCAAAGTAGTACTGTGAGCTAAATAGAGTTGTGGAAGCACAGCAGTCGACACTCATCAAGTTTAAAAAGGCTCATGGAATGAGATGGGTGATGCATACAAAGATTCTCTGCTTGCTATACTTCAAAACTACTCCACTCTTCCGTGTCACTGGAACAAACTTGTGTGCGATACTACGTAGAACATCCCAAAAGCTGATGAAGCTAAGATAAAGGGTTGGAGAAAAGAAATCTGTAATGTGAAATTCTTGCAGTTTTCACATTTTTATCTCAACATTCTAACTGGCCATCATCAGTTTCTCACACTTTTCAAGATGCTAATCTTTCTCTTCCAATAGTCACGGATACTGTCACGAGTGGATTAGCTGAATTAGAACATCTTGTAGAAAGAGATGGTTCCAAACTTGTGCAGTTCAAAAGACAGGCAGTCACAGATCTGGAAGCTGATACAATTTCTTTCAAAGGTTACAACCTAAAAGGTTTAGAGGATGCCAATTAAGCACTGACAAAGGAACGTTAACAAATTGTTAACCGCATTATGGAGTGTCTACACCAGCGTTTCTCAGGCTTCAAAGATGACCCCGTTAGTAAAAACAAATATTACTGACACAGCTAACTGGCCTGACAATGAACAAGATCTTGCAGAATTTGGAAAGGAGGAAGTGCATTTTCTGCTAAACCATTTTTCACCTGTCCTGTTACAGGATGGCTGTGATGTAGACAATGCAATAACAGAGTGGACGATGTTAAAGCAAAACATCAACAAGTATCACAGGCAGCTCTCCTTTCATGAAGTGTGGCGGGTAGTCTTTCAAAGAAAAGCCCAGTACTTCAAAAACATTCTGCATCTTATTGCTATACTTCTTGTTTACCCCATATCAAATATAACTCTTGAAAGAGCTTTTTCAGCAATGAAAATAATTTTCTCTGACTGGAGGGCTAACTTAAAAACTAGCACCACAGAGGACTTACTTCTGATCTCAATGGAGGGTCCGGAACCTGAAGAATTTTGTAGCATACCAGCAGTGAAAGACTGGTTCTTAAAAACAAAATGCAGGCTGGGAGCTAAACCCCAGCAGGGATCACAAGTAACACATGCCAGTGCTGGAGGAAATTCAGGTTACACCTAGAAGCGAGGCCGAGGATCCAGAACCTGTCCTGACTCAGGGCGCAGACCAAGATTCAGAAATTGAAGAGTTAAACACTGAGACTTACTGCCAAACATTATGCTGGATGGTGCCTGGTGCTAGCTTGCTTGTGATGCTTGTTGTAACCATTCTCTAGTGCTGCCTGCAGTGACTGTTACATATTTTTTATTTCAATACATTATTAGAGAGAGAGAGAGACACACACACACACACACACACACACACACACGATTTAATTTCTGCAGCTGCAGCTAGAGTCTTGCTGACTAAATAAAATCAGTCAATATATATTTTGTAGTAAATCTCCAGTTTGCTGCATGATCCTTCTATTTCCGCAGGCTGCCTGACTGCCTCTGTAGTCTCTTTCTGGCCTCTCCTCACTCAGCCTTGTCTTCCTATATGCAAGTCATCTCTCAGCTGTCTTCCCGTTTAAAAAAAAATTAAAAGAAAAAATCAATTTAGAGTGCGAACACCATTTCTTCTCATATATATATATATATATATATATATATATATATATATATATATATATATATATATTATGCATCATCTCCTGGGTTGACAGGAGTAGCTCCTGGTTGGTGGAAAATTGCCGATGACCAGGAGCTACTCCTAGCTCCTTATTTACGAAACCTTATTTCGAGGCTGGAGTTAACTTGTTACACAGAACCAGATGGTATAGGCAAAAACTTTGCAATCCATGACAGAGTGGGATGGAAACTGATCTGAGGTAGAAAAAAATAAAGCCCCCACCTTACCTAAGGCACCAGACAGAAAAGAACAGACCAACAGACAAAGTACAACAAAGATTAGAATTGTACACGTATACTGACAGTGACAAAAACTCACACAGACCTTCACAGAAGCTGTAAATGAGGAACTAAAGCAGACGATGCCAATTAAAGCTCCTTTTAAACAGGCACAACTGAACTTAGAGACTGCCTGTAGAAAACCAGCCCCCACCTGCTGGACCTACTTAATGGGGAAGACTCCCATAGTTTCACACCAATATTTTCCCAGAATCTTATGTGTAACTGCTGTGTGCCTCTTCCAGTTGCCAGCAGTCTTATTGCTGTCCAAATCTAGATTATAAATAAAAATATACATCCCCAGAAGTTATCAATGTGTTTGTTCTCTATTTTAAAATCAGTGTTGCTGGAGGATGATGTCATCAGAGCAACATATAATGGTGCTGAACTAAATGCAATTCCACAAGTAAACCCAACCCACAATGTTTGGTTCCCCACTTGAGTAATGGAGGAACCCTTTAAGTGTTGTGCACATCTTAAAGTGCAGGTCTAATAGGTACTAGGACCCATAAGAGTATGATGCTTCAGCACTGATTTGAGGTATATACAGTATTCATATAAGAAAGTGCCTGTATGTGTTGTGTTACTGTTTCTGTTAGCAAAAACAGTTTACTCAATAAATGATTCTGGGTACAAGAAGAGTTTTAAGTGGTATTATACAGCTGTTGTATTATGTCCTGTGTGTGTTAGCATTCTCTGTTTTGATTGACACCAGCAGTGAGAAACAATCTTGCATATAAGCCCCTTTCCCTTCGTAACTAGGCAGTCAGTGATTGGATGGCTGCTGTAAGGCAATAAAGAGTTCAGCTATAATAAGGAATAGGTTACCAGGAAAGCATCAGCTACAGCATATGGAAGAAGGATAATCTAGTTGTTAAAGCACAGGCACAAGAACTGGGAGATTCTGGTTCAAATCCTACTAGAGACCCTTACTCTCTAGCCCTTAACAAGTTCCCCTAACCTCCTTGGGAACTGTGATGGCCCCTCAGGTCCATGACTTTAAAAGTGCCCCCATTCCCATTAAAAATCATTAGCAGTGATGTGAGAGCTACAGCACTTCACTTTGAAGGTACTGAGTACAAGCTGTGGCAGCCACCCCGCTTTGTCCTGCCAGCATTTGAAGTAGGATGTCCCTCACAAATTAGATGCCATACTAAGTTCAGTTGTTGCAGGTAAAGAAACTAATCTGTCTCAGTGTTTGCAGTGCTCTGTATTGGCTTAGCTCATTCCTCCCATGTCATATGCAATCTGTGTCTTGGTATTTCTAGTCAGAAGCTCAGATTTAAGGAGCATTTGAAATGTAAAACAATGCACTTTATAAAGTAAGTGATCTATCTCTCTCTACTTTCAGGCTACTGAAAGTGGGTGTGTATCATTTGTGCAAAGGAGGAATTCAGTCTTGTGTGATCCTTTGGGAAACTGCTTAGGCCCACCTTTTTAATGAATCTTCTCAAGGGTGTTCATCTGGTTCAATACAGATTGACTGACTAGATGCAGTTTACTGCTCTCCACAACATGTTACAACTGTCTCACAGAGAGAACGGAGCAGTACAAAGAAACAGATTTTGTTTCCTGTGAATGCAATACTATTAGCTGTATTATTTGCTCTACACATACAGTATTAAGGCTACAAGCACTACTCCCTGTGTGAGCTGCATGACAGAACTGTCTTAAGCCATTGCAAACTTAAACTAAAATCAGGATAGACAACATTGATACCCTTATGATTTATTCTGCACTGTTGTTGCAGTGACATCAAGGAATGGGAGGGGCTGTATTACAACTGATTCATTAGCGTGTAAATGGAGGCTTGCTTGACATGCTACTATCTTGTGTCAGAGCCTCAGACTCTAGATGTGTTGCAACAGAAAAAACTACTGATTTCTTATTGACATATGTACAGTACTTGATGTAATGTACAATAAATACATCAGTCATATCCAAATCATAAATGTACAGGAGTCTTCTCCTTTAAGTAGGGAGAAAAACTAAAATTATGAAGACAGCAAATCAGATGACAAGCTCCTCTACAGTGCTGCTGCCCCTACTACACTAGTACAAAGGATGGAATAAAATGGAAGATTGGAACACTCAGAATACCAACATTCCATGCTACTAGATTCTGCTCTTAAAGCTACAGATGTACCAGTGAGCCCCTGGTCGAGGTGCACGTTATCCATTTTGTAAATAAACCCTATTGACAATGTGAAGTGACACAGAAAGAACAATTACTTAAGACTGAAACAGTATTTTTTTTATACTTTTATTTTATTCAGAGAGATATCTACACTTAATTTCCAAAATAAATACAAACAAGACAGTACTTCTCAAAATATTAAACTACATAAATTCTAAAGCATAAACATTTTTAAAAAAAACATTTTCGAGGGGTCAAATAGCATAAAACACAAGTTAATTTTTTTAAGGAGTTCTATCAATTTTTCCTCCTAATAAATTTTTAACAGTTGCTAGCTCCAAGCTTTTATACCCTAATGAAAGCATTTACTTATCAGACCCTTAAATCAAAACAAACACCCTCTGCCCCAAAACAAAGAACACAAAGTCCATTTTAAAGTCCAATAAAAAAAGAAAAGTTACATCTGGAGAAAAATAATACCCTTTGGAAGCATTTATGTAGCCAATGGCAAGTACAGGGTTTCGTCCTCCTCTTCTTCCAGCTCTGATCCAATGTCCGTTGGGAATGCTACATTTTTATCATAAAATTCCTTAGCCTTATCGACATCCTGAAAAAAGTAAACTTTTCCCTGAAATGTGATCCTCAATTTTGCTGGTGCATGTAGAACAGCTGGAATTCCAGCCTCAGTAAACTCGGACTTTAAATTCAGGAATCTTTTTCTCAGATGCTGAGTAATCATTGAAAAGTCAGGGCAAAAGTGCAACTTGGTTCTTTCATACGTTATACCTTTCTTATATCTAACAAAATTAAAAACTCTATTCCATTCAGAAATTGACTTAAATGTGCAAATCACATATTGAACAGATACACTGGATCCTTGATGCACCTCCTTAGACTGCGGTCAAAAAACCAAATCCAATACCAAATGTTGTTCAAATTCCAAGACTGTATTCAACAGATTTTCAACATAGACCTTTAAATCTGGAAAAGCAATGTCAGCTGAGAGACCAATAATATGTAAATTCTTCAAAAGCAGCATATTTTCAATTTTTTCGATCTTAGTCATTGCAGCTAGTTGTTCATGCAAAACAGCATTCAGCTCACTTTCAGAGGTCAAAGCACGAGCAAAGTGTTCCTCTGTAACTTTTTCTGCAGCTTCCATCCGCTCTTACACTGTAGAGATTTTCTCTTCAATTAACTGACAGCAGTTCAAGATGCTCCCTAAGGTAAGATTCACCTTATTTAGAGACATTTGCATTTCCTGCTGGAACTCAAGAATCATATTCTGAATGGACTGTAATGAGGGCTTTGGGGGCTGTTTTGGTTCTGCACCCTGATCTGGATGCCCAGTTACCGGGGAAGCCATTCCTCCTCCTGTACAGGAAGCTTCAACAACCCCCCCGGCCCCGAATCGGAGTAGCTTTCCCTTGTTGCAGGGTAAGGAACTTCTCAAAGATATTCTGCCTTCAGCAGCTTCTTTAACACTTTTAGCTCTCGATACTGAAGCAATTTAGCACCAAATGCAATTCAGACCGTGGAGCTCAGCAACTAACGTGACGCCATCGAGACCGTACAGTAGATCTTCGAAAGACTTTCCTCCATTGGGCCATACTTTTGGAACTGTATGCTGTGAGCTTCAGGAGCACTCAGAAACTTTTGCTAGCTGGGGGCTGCCCACAAAGATGTACAGCATCATCACTTATATAATGTGGGTGTCCCCGCCAGAGATAAGCCTCAGAGGGCCTCTTACTCTGAGGAACCAGGAGACCAACACCAGTAACAGGCAAACAAGCGAGGTATGGGACTGGAAATAGGATGCATGGAATATGGCCTCAGACATAGGGAAGGAGGGAGTGTAAGCTGTGGCCCAATGGAAGAGATTCTCTCGAAGATCTACCGTTGTAGGAAGTTCTTATGTAACTGTTCTATCTTCACTGCACATATCTCCTCCATTGGACCACACCTCTGGAATTATTCCCAAGCAGTACAAAGCATTCCGGGAGGATAGCACTGTTTGATATGTAATCCGGACAGAAGGCTTTGCAACACCGCAAGTATAGTGCCAGCATGTCTATAAGAGAAAATGTCTGGACTGTAGTGCTTAGTGAAAAAGTATGAACAGTGTTACATATGGCTGAAGCAGCAGGGACATTCCAGAGGCAAGTGACAGAAGTGGCCATATCCTCTTGTTGAGTAACCACAAACAGCACCAGTAAATTTCTTAACCTACCTCCTGTAACAAAACATTATACTGTTAGCCAGCTTAAGGGTAAAAAAAAAAAAAGGGGGTACAATGGGATATATTAGAAAACTACAAATCAATAAAACTGCTAAATGATCATGGAGGTAGGGATGAACTATCAAACACAGCATTGTAAAACACCAGAGCAGTGCATTGAGACTTATGAAAGAGTGATGAAAAAAATCTCTTCGATAATTCTTAGTGTCTATTAGTAAAATTAAGAAGGGAAGTAAATGGTATGACTGGGAGTGTAAAAAACAAACAAACAAACAAAAAAAAGAGATCAACAAGTGTGTTAAAACATGTAAAAACACCCCACTAGGGTTAACAAGCAAAAACTGAATAAACTAAGAAACAATTATTAAAAAAATTATCAGAGACAAAAAAAAAAAAACAGCTATAGAAAGATATTATGGGAAGAATCTGAACAGGCAGCGTGGGCGAAGAATAATAAAAAGTACTGGTGAATGGTGGCAAGGGGGTGGGATAATGTGCCCGATACATTACAGAATTACATTAATCCTAGCACCTGGAAATTATAGAGATCTCTTTTATGACTCAGAATCTGGCACAACTAATCAGTCTGATATTAAGTGGATACCATTTAGTGATATAATTACAGAAAAGGAATTAAATCTAGCTGTTAACACAGCAAAAAGACATAAGGCCCCTGGGCCAGATGGAATCCCCGTAGGTATCATTATGGATGATCTGGGGTTATGGATTCCAATGCTAAAATCCACATTTAATAGTATACTAGAAACTGGATGTATACCCCCATCTTGGAAAGAAAACATTATAGTTCCTATAGTCAAGAAAGGTGGTAAGGCGAATCCTTATAACTACAGACCGATAAGTCTCCTCAACACGACTCAAACTATTTACTAAAATTTTACATAGCAGGTTACTGTTTTGGATAAAAAACAAAAAAAATTCTAAATGAGGCGAAAGCTGGTTTCATGCCGAAACACGCCACGATAGATCAGTGCTTTGTTTTAGCATACCTCATATATAAATACATTTATATTAAAAAACAAAAGTTATTTTGTGTATTCATTGACCTGAAATCAGCTTCTGATAATAATTAAAAGGGAAAAACTATGGGAAATCCTAGAAAATTACGAGATAGAGCAAAGGACGCTTAACATGCTCAAAACTCTGTATAGAGACAATTTATACCTCTGTAAGGTGCAATAAAGAAGGGACACTACTTTAAAATTTTCATCTAATATTGGATTAAGGCAGGATTGCATTATGTCTCCTATACTATATAATCTCTTCTTTAACAGGGTATTGAATGGATTGAGTGACCCTGGGCTGTGCATACCTAAATTGGGCTCCAGCCAGTGCCCCTACCTGGCACATGCCGTCGATGTAACCTTAATGGCAACAAGCTATTTGGGGATTAGGAGAAGCCTTCAAAAATTTTATGAAGAATGCACTAGAGCTTCATTAGAGATAAATATCATATACTTAGTTTTTTGAAAGTTTAACAGACATCCGGTTAAAACTTGTAAAATATGCTTTCTGAATTGCAATCAACATAGGATAGAGTATGTCAAGAAATTTTGCTACTTAGGGATAAAGTTTACATTTAATTTAAAGTGGCAAGAGCACATTAACTGTACACCACAAAAGGTAACCATATAAACACCGTCTATAGAAACGTTTGCATATAAATTTGGGGGACAGTCCGTCAAGGGTTCTCTTAGGGCACACAATGCTAAAATACGTCAGATTTTATATGGTGCAGAAATTTGGGGACAAGACTAATGTGCTGGAATCTAACATACATAAATTTTACAAAAGACTACTGGGGATACCATATAGTTCTGCTTCAACTATGACTAGACTTGAAATTGGGCAATTGCCAGTTAGATGCAATATTGAACAGAGGCCGTCTTCTTACTGGATAAAAGTGTATAACATGCATAGACTAGAATATATTTGGAGGAAACTTTATACTACAGTCAATTGGGTTTTATTACTCCTAGCCTGCATATACTAGAGAAAATTATTAAACCATATGGGTTACTTCAATACATAGTTGAAAGCTATAGGACCCCATTCAAAGAGATAAAAGAAAAATTAAAATAAGAATTCAAGACATTCATATACAAAAAGAGATGAGTCTTGCAAAAAATTTCAAATTAAGTCAATGGCTGGCGATGAATATAAAAGAAGAATCGGGGACAGAACAATATTTGCATAAACTGAAAAATCCCCAATTAAGAAAAATCTTCATCAAGTTCAGATTTGGTTATATGGATAGCCAATCCCTAAGGAAGTTGTATGGGATAACAAATTACAACTTATGCGCATGTAATTTGGGCGAAGATAACCTAGCACATCTGCTCTTGCTCTGTCCTTTATATAATTACAAGAGAAAATTGCTACCAGGAGATATACTGGCAACCTTAGATATGAAAGCGAGATATCAAGTTAACTATCTATTGAAGACGAATGATAATAAATTATTGGAGAAAATAGTGAAACACTGTAGAATCATAGAAAGGAAGAAATTATGTATCCACATGGATTTGGTGTGAAATGGTAGATGATGTTTTAAAAATGAACATGAAACTTAGCAAAAAACATGATGTATTGTATAATTTATTTTTTTGGAAAAAATAAGAATCGCTATCAATAGGCTTTTTATTTAAGGATTTTAAAGTAAAAAATATAAGGTGTATTTTATAACACGTATTAATTATAAAGACTTTTTTTTTTTTTAAACTGCCAACAATAAATCTCTGATTTGATTTACTGTTAGCCAGCCATTTGGATACAGGTGTGCCCTCTTTACCAAGGACAAATGAAACAAAAAAAGTTGAGAAGTCCTTCTGCAGCTCTTAGTGTGAGTAACTTAGTATCTCAGTGATTAAACAACTGAAAATAACAAACAGCAATGGCTATTTTTCTTTTTTTTTTTTTATCGACTTTATGCTCACCTATCTGAACACTGGACTCTCTCCAGTGGGGCACCGAGTCCAACCTTTCCCACCCAATATGAAGTCCCACCCTTACCTTTACCGGTGGGGGAGTACTCCCTGCCACTTGCTTCTGGTCTCCTGGCCCCCTAGTTCTAAGCCCCACTGGGGCGGGACCGCCAGTGCCTCCTGGTGACCTTTCTGAGATCTAACTAGTCGACCAGGCGGTGGAAGGAGCAGTGGAGGCAGGATGCAGGACCCGGCATTAGGCGTGGTGGTCAATCACTCAACCCACCTTCGCCTACCAGCGTATAGGGCTTTTTCCTTCTTTGTCCCTCCCTGATTGGCTTAGACGTGCAATGCACCAGGTGCATGCATTCTTCTGCACACTCACGCAGGGTTGCCGTCGCAGCTAATTCCCCCTTTACAGGATTCACAGGCCACCAGGTCACCACCAGGAGTCACCTGAAACCTGTGATCTGGACCCCCCTCCCTCCCAGGACAGGAGAGTGATCCTCCGGACGTTCAATCCTGTCCTCCCCACCGACCCAAGTTCACTCCCGATCCCAGGATACCGGCGTGGCATGAGGTGTGGTGTCCAGCACCTCAACCTTCAGCGCCACAGGGTGGGCAGCAATGGGCTATTTTGACGTAGTTTCAGAGCAGGTCTGACAAGGATGATCGATGGTGAGAAAAGAATGTAACAGTTTTGGGGTTGCTCACGTTCTATAGGTTGAGACGCTGCACGTCACTGTGGTCAGCCCCTAGCTAGCAGACTTTTCTGAGTGATCCTGATGCTGATAGCTTACAGTGCCAAAGGTGTGGCCCAATGGAAGAGAAGCCTTGATGAAAATCACGACAGTTCTGATTCTGCAACTGAACTGAGAGATTTCTAATGTCACAGTTCTGGATTAGGACAAACAAATGGGGACTAACAGTGAATTACAAGGCCTTACTACAGATTAATAAAAGATAAACTTGCTATATTTACCAGTTGTTGAAGACAGGAGGAAGTAAAGACTTACATCTCACAGAATTTTTCTTCAGAGTCCACATCAGGCAAGTTTTCTTCGTCTTCTAAACAAAAACCAAAAACAAATTTATGTCATGTAGATGTAGAAAATGAAGAAATAAAAACATGCAACAAAAATATTCTCAATGTACTGATACAGTATGCTATTCACTAAACACAATTGCAAGTTACTAACTCCCCCAACCCTGCTAACTGGTTTTGATTTAAGGGAGAAGACACAACAGGATGTGGGGCAGTGCTGAGATACTCGCACACCTTGATGCATTAGAATTCAAAAACGATCAAATGGGAACTAGAGGACACCCATTAAAATTAAGAGCCAGAAAATTTAATACTAATAAAAGAAAGGCTTTCTATACTCAAATAATAGTCAACGCATGGAATAAACTCCCTTTAGAAATCATAATTAGTATAGCCGGCCCAGTGGTGTGAAGGGCTGAGGTATCTGTGCCTTACCTCCTGCCACACCGGCGACCTGTGTTTACGGTGTGAGCGGGCTGCTGGGGGTCAGCTGGGGAAGGAGAGGATTGAGCGTCTGAGGACTGCTCTCCTTTCCTAGGGAGGGGTGGGGATGGTGTCCGCTGCTCAACTGGCCCTTGGCAGTGGCTGTGGGCTTGTGCAACGGACCCACAACATAGGGGACAGATGCCTGGAGTGCCGTGCATGGCTCAGCCATTAGCGTCATTGCACGGCTTCTCTCCACGCTTGGGGCCGGGAAGCAGAAAAGTGGAAAAATGGATCCCCGACCAGCAAGATGATACTGACCTCCTGCAGGGGCCGCACCCGGCACCTCGTGGAAGAAAGCAGAAAGGGGAGTACAGTAGACACCAGGATGATGAGGCTGGGGGGGCCAATCAGACCAGGGGTGAAAAGAAATGAAAAACAAAACAAAAAAAAACGTAACTTATTTATTTATTTTTATTTATTTAAACAGCAGTTTGGAAAATTGGTAAAGACAAACAACAATTCCAAAACAGATAAGACTCTTACATTTTAGAGCTAAATACTTCGTCTTATTATGGATAGGAGCGCTAATGGGCCAACTGCCTTCCACCTTAGTATTAGTAAGGAATAAGGCCAAAGGCTGAACACCATCAGCACCGAAAAAGTACATCTATATTAATGGTTGAACATCCTGAAGTAGCTTACTTCCATTATGAAATGAACATCTTTTGTAATTAAGTAATTAAATCAGGCAAAAATAAATTAAAAACCATTTAAGCATAGTTCATGTTTTTTTCCAACAGTTGATGTTTTAATGCAGAAGAGCCGGATTGTAATGACCTGTAATCAAGCACTGTTGAAGAGGCCTTGACAAAGAATGCCCAATGGCTCAGTGCGCTTCCATGCCAGTCGCCTGGATTCTAGAAGGGACTGTGGGAGTTATTATTCACAGCAGAGGACAGCAGGCCTCTACCAGAAAGTAGAATTAATGCAGCAACAAGTGGGATTCATGAAATGGGAAGAGCAGAAACTTCAATTTAGCATCCAAAAATATTGAGCCCTGAGCAGGTGGGGGGGGGGGGAGAGAAGAGTCTCCCCATGGCTCTGAGCATAAGCAATTTGATGACAGGATTTATAGCTACATTATCTGCCCCCACTATCCTCTACTTTACAAGCAACAAACTGATTAAGAGACAAAAAGAATATTTACTGTATTTCACCATTTAGAAGCCGCCATTTTCTATTTTGAGCCGTGGCTTCTAAACGAGGGTGGCCTTTATTAATAAGGTGGGGGCAGTAGAATTTTCAATGTTCTTCACTGCTGTTCAAGTCAGTGGCTCAGTAGGTAGCACACTCAACTCTGAGGCCGGGAGATCAGAAGGCTGAGGGTTCTATCCCCACACCAGGCACTTGGGTTAAATCCCAATACTGACACTGTAGTGCAGCATGGGGGGGGGGGGTGCCGTCTTTTAGATGAGATGTTAAACTGAGGTCCCATCTGCCTGTTCTGGTGGTAGTTCAGGTGTTAAAGATCCCATGGCACTTCTCAAAGAGAATAGTGGAATTTACCTGGTGCTCTGGCCAAATTTCTCCCATTCACTAAAAATACCACCAGCAGCTCAAGACCAGTTGGCATTCATCTGTATCCCCCTTCCCGCATGACAATAGGCAGAATTTGTCTAGTGCACTTACTCAGTCAATAAAAACTAACTAAATAAATAAATAATATACTGGTAGAAACCAAAATCAAGGAGGTGGGTTAGGGAGTACAAGGCAAATGCAGAGTTCTGTTTTCGGGGAGTATATGAGTAGACGGTAATGTGAACTGGACTGCATTTCTCCATCCTGTCTGCTCACCTGCTCACAGCATTCTTCTTTCTCCCCGCAGCATGCCTCTCTTCCACCCACCCGCTTCACAGCCTTTCACAGTGCAGAGGCAAAACAGAGTCAAAGGTTGTTGCTCTAACACTGCTACAGAAGAACACCTCTCTCAGCAATCAGCATTTCACTCTTCTTCCTGGCCACTTACACCCGAGGCAAATACAGAGTCCTGTTTTTGGTGAATATAGACAACATTTCTTCCTCCCTCCCACCCGCTCGCTCACAGCATTCCTCTCAGTCCCCTGCAGTGCGTCAGTCATGTCTACCAACTACCTGCTCACTGCATTTTGTTTTGTTAATTCAGTTTGCTTTATTGAAGTTTCTGATAAAACACATCACACAAATTAGACAACATGTAATCATACAACACAGAACCCCAACCTATTTACACAGGAGTGATACTGTGTCCAAAGTGTGAGGGAGAAACAGGCAGTTCAGGGGCAGTCGATCGATCACACCATTTCACAGTGCAGACAACAGTGAGTAGAAAGTTATGCAACAGTCAGGAAATCAACAACCGTGTACTGGCCAAACAGTGTCAGCATTTTAGTGTTTAGAAGCCAGCATGTCACTGTTTAGAAGTCGCAGCTACAAAAATTGGGGTTATTTCTAACAGTGAAATATTGTACTTACCGTAACAGTAGATCATTGATAGACTCTCCTCCTCTGAGTCACACTTTGGAACTGTAAGCCGTTGACGTCAGGACCACCTCATGTTTTGCTAGTTGAGACTGCCCACACTGACATGCATCACCGCCGCCTATACAACATGGGCTGCTGAAGACAAGTTCGGAGGATTATCAGACGGGCAGGGACCAAAGCAGCAAGGACCAAGCCAGGCACACAGGAGAGGAATGGAAACATGAGTAAATATGCTAAAGTCAGGTATAAGAGGAGAACCAGCATGTGAAAGCAGGCAGGATATCCAACCATAACCCAAAAGGGGGAAGGGGGGGGCGGAGCTGTGGCTCAATGGAGGAGATTCTCACAAAGATTTACTGTTACAATAAGTAACTATTCTATTTTCTTTGAGGGCATCGCCCTGCAATGAGCCATGTCATGGAATGATCCCCTAGTAGTACCAAGCACCGAGGGAAGAAAGAAGGATTTAATGAGTCTGAGGAAAGAAGCCTTGCAAGACAGTAAGGCCAAATTTGGCACGTCTTCGGGATCTGAGGCACCCCACTGGTGACCATACCCTTCCTTGAAGTTACCCCATTAACAATTACTCTCTGTCTCCTGCCCTCCAGCCAGTTTTGCACCCACCTAACCACGAGTGGCCCCAACCCAAGGCTTCTCATTTTGTGTAGTAGCCTCCTGTGCCGCACAGAATTGAACGTCTTTTTGAAATCCAGATATGCTGTGTCTACTGACCCTCCCTTATCAAGTACCCCAGTGAGCCAGTCAAAGAACTCTATCAAGTTCCTTTGACACGCCCTTCCCTCAGTGAACCCGTGTGGCCGCTGGTCCTGTAGACCACTGGCTTCTAGGTAGATAGTGATTTTCTCTTTTTTAGCAACTTCTCCATGAGCTTGCCCACTACCGTTGTTAAGCTCACCAGCCTATAATGGCCTGCTTCCTCCTCATCTCCCCCCCTTATGAAGGGGGACCACATCCGCCCATTTCCAATCATCAGGTATCTCCTCTGAATCCAATGATCTGTAGAAAAGGTCGGTCAGAGGTTCTGCTAGCACCTTACTAAGCTCCCTTAGTACCTTGGGGTGCACCCCATCCAGTCCCATCACCTTATCCACCTTCAGACCCTCAAGCTTCCTTAGGACTTCCTCCACCTGGAACGGACTGGAGTAAACCCCACCACCACCTCATGTTCCTAGAGTTTCTTGGACTCCCCCTCTTTCTCTACCATGAATACTGAGCAGAAATAGCAGCTAAGAATTCCCGCATTCCCACCGGTCATCTACCACCAACTCCCCATCCCCATTTTACAGCCAGATTATCCCTTCACTTGACTTTCTCCTCTCACTCACATAGCGAAAGAAGGTTTTATGCCTCTCCTTAACTGTGTTGGCAATCCTTCCTTCTGTTCTTGAGATGAACGGAAAATGCAGGCCTACCCATCTTGAAGAACTGGACCCCCATTTGAGATGTATGAGTGCCATTTGCGGACTCCAGCACTGGATACCAGGTTCACAGTCAGATAAACAAACCTATGAAATATTAGCACCTCTGTGCTGTGTGGCAGTATTGGGGGCCTTAGTTTTAGCTGTTAAAATAGATTTTATTCTGTGTTTGTACTGTATATATGTCAGGAGCCCTGTTTCAATGACAGGAAGCAGGAAGACAGCCAGGTAGTTCAGGCATAGCTGACCCTGAACTACAAAATGGCTGTGGTTTTACATTATTTACAAATTCAATGCTTATACCTTGTGCCTGAGCCACGGATGAGTGGTACTCGCATAGAGGGCAAATTATTTAGGGATTTTACATTGCGAGTGATCTCGTGACCAAAGTTCCCTCTAATTTTTAGTCTCTGTGGGTGGGCGACTGATGTGTGTGTGTGGCACTTTGTGCAAAAAAATTGATTCATGTGCGCAAATTGGGTGGCCCAAACAAGTGATATATTGTATTGCCAGTCAACAGTAGAAAATATAACCAAACACTCAATGCAAAGTAAAAATATACATTCTGACACAGTCTGAAGCTTGGATGTGCATTGTGCGCCATAACAGTATGAACTGGAAATGTGTAAACTATGTACATTTTAAAGAGTTTTGCATGCATCTAAAAGGGGTGCTGCTGATGATGCATTGCTAAGAAATCAAAAATTACTGTTTTTCTCTCCTGTCTTTCCCATTCTTCCAGTGGACTTATATTTTATTAAGATCCATTTTTCCACCAGATGTTAAAAACAATTTTGTTCGCATCAGCATATCTAAATGGCTTTCTTCCAAGCGGTTTCTTTGCTCTTAATGCAGTTCATGAAGCTGAAGCCTCTTTCACGGTTAACACTAGAAGCTTGGAATGTAGTAGCAGTAGTACAATTTATTGTTCTGCATAAAGCAGTTACAGTATACTAAAATCAGGACAAAATACATAGTAAATATAAATAGAAAATAAATCAACAAGGAACTTAAATATCTTTACAGTGCAATTCAATTTAACAGAGTATCTTTTCACATAAAAAACCTCCACAGAACTTCAAGTCCCCCTAATAAACTTTACAAATGAGTTGAGATGAAAAATCTTGCAAAGATCTCTTCTATGTTCTTCTCTTTCATAGTAAACAAATATTCCAAAAGATCCTCCAGGGGAAGGCCGAGATCCCCCAGCAGTTTTTTCCTAGTTGAGTCGTACCTAGGACACAAGAGTACCACATGTTTGAGATCATCTATAGTCCCCACTCCATATTTACATTATGGAAAAAGTACCCCCTCTCTTTTGTCTGAAATGAATGCATTGAGCATTATAGTTTTCAGTTCCAAATCTTGTATAGATTCTTCTTTGTTTAGGACAGGTTAATAAAAGAGAGATATGGCTCATATCCCCATGAAATCTTTACTTTTTTATAAAATCCATATAGCTTAAGCTTGGAGAGTTGAACACAGAAAGAATTTATGTCTTAAGTCAATAAGCCTCAATTTGACATCCTGCCTAATCTCCTCAAATGGCCTCGTGTAAATTTTATATAAGAGGTGGCCCAATCTGGCCGGCATTACTGTTTTCTTAATAAGTTGAATAAAGGGATGTACATATCCCATGCTGGCCAATTTGATGGCTTCCACTACACACATTCTGGGATATCTTTGTTGGGGCAAAAGAAAAAGTTTCACCAGAAAGAGAATCTGTCGTTCACAGATGAGAGAAGGCAAGGAATGTTGTCCTACCTCCAAGGCAAGAATACAGCTTGGAGTTCCATTTAAAAATATTAAGATGTATCTATAGAGTTTATTCAGAATTATTTCTATTTCTCTAACCTTAGTATAACCCCAGATTTCAGAGGCATATAACATGATCGTTCTTATTTTGGCATTAACAACTCTTAATACCCCGCTGACCGATGACTTCCCCATCTTGCTATTAAATATTTTTAGGGCATTTACAGAAGATCCCATTTTAAACTGATTAGCCTCCAAATATTTGGTCCAAGATAGGCTATAGGCAAAATGGGTACCTATATAGTCATAACACTTAGTGTCTATATGGTTACCTTTTAGCCTAAAGCCTACCGTATTCTTGGTTTGAGAGCCAAAAACTACAATGTTGGTCTTGCTGAGATTAACTTTTAGTTTCCTTTGAGAACAGAGAGATTCAAAGTGAGCCAGTTTTCTTTTAAGACCTAGGACTGAAGTAGACAGCAAAACTAAATTGTCTGCTTATGCTAAACGTTCAATCCTTTGATCATTAATTTTTGCAGTATGGAAATCTGGGTTACCTAGCTGATCCAAGACTGTATTAATGTAGATGTTAAATAGAGTGGGGGCCAAAATACACCCCTGTCTGTCCCCCACATTTGTCTCAAATCTATCAGTTAGATGACCATATTGATTATACTGGACCCTTGCCCACATATTTTTATAAGTCTATTAATAACATCAAGTGAGGGCCTCAACTTCAGATCCATAATGTGGCCAAAGGATTTTCTACTAATGCTGTCGATGTCCAAGGAGAAGTCCACAAAACAGCAATATAATCTATTTTTTCTCACTTTAATATACTTCCAGATCAGGTGCTGAAGCACATAATAGTGTTGTACTGTAAAACAGTCCTTCCAGAAACCGTTCTGTGCCTCATTCGATACTGAGTTCTCCTTGACCCATGACAGCAATCTGCCCAAAATTATCCTAGACAAAATCTTCTGTGAAACATCTATCAAACTAATAGGCCTATACATCCTTGGGTCATTAGGATCCTCTTTTTCAAAAATTGGGAAGATAACACTACCTGCCCAACTAGCAGGGTAAGAGTACCCCTGAACCAGACCATTAAACAGTAAACAAAGAAAAGGAATCCATCTGTTGGTAAAAACCTTATAGAGGTCACCTAGGACCCCATCTGGCCCTGGTGCTTTATTTGCCTTAAGGCCAATCAGTGCCATCCAGATTTCGTCCTCTGTGATCAAGATAGGTCTTGGAAAAATTTCATCCTCCTGTATTTTGAAAGCATCAGGTGTCTCCTGCTCTTCATGAGAATAATAGAGCTTGGAGAAATCAGATGCCCAGACTTCAGGTGTAATATAGGCTTCAATCTTATTGGCATATCTATTATATCCCTGGGCAACAATATTCCAAAATCGTCTTCCATCCCTATCCAAAACAGCCTGCCTCAGTTTTTCCCCCAGAGTCTCCGAGTATGTTTATATGTCTCCTGTTCAAGAATTTTCCTATATTTTTCTCTTTCGGTCTTTAGGAATTTAAAATCTGCTGCAGACTTATTTATTTTCTTCTTATGCTGTCTTAGTTTTCCTCCAAACTCTTTCTTTGCCTGTAGGCATACTAAATTAAACTAAGACTTTTTATAAAGGGACCTAGGATGGTATGTCGTTTTACATCTAGGTCCAAGTAAAGAATGAATGGTTTCCCAATTCTCCGAAATATTAAAGGCCTTACTTTTGTCCAGGACCAACTCGTGAATATTACCTAAGACTCCTGTACTAACAATTTCTTTGAAACTAGCTTGATGAATCGGCTCCCATCCAATCCTTCTCTTGTTTATGACTTCCAGACTCTCTTCTTGTTGTGCCTCACTCCCTAAAGTTCCAAAAGGGCACTTGATGTTAATTACAATAGCACAGTGTGCTGATTCCAATCTATCCATGACCTCTAACTTTTGGATCAGCTTTACTGCTTCCAAATTCGTCCAAACCTAATCAGGGGTTGAAGAGCCAGTAGGTCCTCTACATGGTAAGGATCCAACTAGATCGTCCAGAGTTCTACCATTTAAAATACAGACACTTCTACTGGCTAAGCCCGCTAGCAATTCCTTACCTTTGAGGTTAGATTTTAGATCCTCAGCAGTCCTAGTATATGAGATATTTGGATTAATTATAGATACTGTATGGATCATATCTGAATATACATCCTCCAAGAAATTAGAAGGAATTCTGGCATTAAAGTCTCCCAAAATAATTATAGGACAAGGTATACTGTTATCTGACAATTCGTCAAGTGCCATTTTCAGATCCTGTATGAAAAGGTCAGCGGGATCAGTAGCTCTATTGTGAGGGGGCAAGTATATATTGCAGAGAATGATCTTCTCTTGTCCCTTGCTAATCATTAGAGCCAAAATACCCTCTGACTTAGTAGAAATGCTAGTGACCTGAAAATTTAGCAAAGTTTTGATAAAAAAGGAAATACCCCCTTTAAACCTTCCAAACTTTTTATCTTTAGTTACTGGCAGAGTAAAGATAGAATATCCAGACAGTTTGGGAGTTACATTTTCTGTACACCATGTTTCTTGCAGTCCAATAATATCAAAATTATCCAGAAATCTCACTACTTCAGGGTCAATTATTTTAAGATGGATGCCCTCAATATTCCATGAAAGTATAGAAAGGGCATCCACATCTTGATCCCCAGCTCCCTTATCCAAATCCAGCTGGCATTCACAGTTCATCTGTTTGACATTATCTACAGGCTGCA
Organism: Neoceratodus forsteri; assembly: GCA_016271365.2. Lineage (NCBI taxonomy): Eukaryota > Metazoa > Chordata > Ceratodontiformes > Ceratodontidae > Neoceratodus > Neoceratodus forsteri. The sequence goes on along the minus strand of CM057454.1, from coordinate 1,071,596,415 downwards.
TTTGTCAGGCTGAATCAATAACTCAGCGGCGAGTAGGTATTAGGGTCAATTAGGTTTCCAAAGTCAATCAGGGGGTTGTCTGTCTCTAAGATTGATTCTGGACTATCCTTAGTCTGTTTAAACCATGAAAAGACTTCACCCAAGTCTAACATGTTAACTAAATGTATTTCCAAACAATCCAGCTTGCTGGCCAGAGAAAGCAAGCTGCTAGCTGTATGAGGATTTTTAAATGTAATATCAATCTGTGTTGTGGGCTCAGGGTCTCCATATAACTTTATGGACTCCACCATGTTTCTGGATATACTGTATAAAATCCTAATGCTCTTTCCAAGAGCAGCAACAAATCTTCCCTAACTTTCCTATGAGAATCCTTGAGTAAAACCTTCCACCCAAAAATAGTTATGGTCTTACTCAGCCATACTTCTCTGTGCTTCAGTACATGATCCTCTATCATTCCCAAGATTTTTCTCTGTGCTATCATAGCCTTCTCACTCTGCACCTCCCTATGGAGAATCTCTTCTGAGGAATGATAAGACTATGTAGGAACCTCTATACATGATAGCTTCATGTTTAGCATGGAATGTAACACATACATCAATAAGTTTAGCCACCATGCTGTACTGCACATTAGTCAAAGCAAAGTGGATCATGTCAGTAAAGGATTTTAATGATCCTCCCTTTATTTTTTCAGCAACTATAAATCTGAAGTCATTGTACTGGCTAACAATTTCTGCCTGGTCCACTGATGAAAATAAATAGTCCTGATATTTGCTGTACAGTCTCTCAATATTTGATAAGCCAGACTCAAAGCTGCAATATGACACTGCTGAAAAATCAAAGGCAGATCAGTCAGAAAGTTCACCTGCAGGAAATCAGCTGTCCAGATGGTCACATAACAGGCCAATGAATTGCAAAATTGCTGTTGTGCTTACTTCAGCTGTGCAATTAGCCAAAAGCAGTTTTACTGGTGTGCTCCAGTGACAGTTTCACCCAGGTACTGGCTTCTGACATTTTTATTTTGCCTCAGCAATCTGTACAGCTTCAACTTGTTAGACCACTTTCTGAAACATCTTAGACAACTCTGCCAGCTCCAAAAGTACATAATTTAATACTGTTATGACAATGTGGTATTCAGGGTTGGACAGCTTCTTAAAGCAATACTTAGCAATGGGATATTTGATGGATGCATGCAAAATTGTATGTGATGTCATTTACCCTAGGTATGGTTTACAATAACTGTGCTGGGTATTGTCAAGCTCAGTGGGGGTTTTAAAATGTATTTTTGCAATGTAGTGAGTGAGTCAGTGTGATATGAGAGGAGATGCATTTAGGAGACTGTAATTCTCTTCCATTCTGGATCCATACTAAGAGCAGTCTGAATTTATGAAATTAAATGAAAAGGACATTTGTTGCACTGCTATTTCTTGTTGTCCATTTTAGAATTACTATCCCCATGTAGCCAACATGAGTAACCTTTTACAAGCACTGATTCTTTGAATCTCAAATGTTTGTGTAATGTAAGACCCTGTTTTAAAGAGAAGTGCAATCTCATCTCTCTAAACATATGTACAGTCTTGTACTGAAAAAAAATGAACACGCTTTCAATGGTGAGGCTTTAAATCCATTATAAACACATTTTGTTTGTGAGATGCTGTTGGGGGAGGAGGCAGATTACACGAAGTTGTGCAACTTTAAAACTGAAATAATATAATATACACTTATGTCAGAGAATCTCTCGATTGCTTTGTTGGGGGAATCTACCAAACAAATAAAACATGCCATTTCTGTGAACAGTAGGGAGTACTGTTCATTATCAAGTACTGTCTTACTGAAAAGAGGTGTCAAGCCAAAAACATTGCTGTAACTGCAAAGCCGATTGGTTGGAATTTTGCAGAGCGGTTCCATTGTTCAATAAGTGGAACAAGAGCGAGATGTCTGGCTTGTTAAAGTTAATGAGTTGTGGCCTCAGAGGTGGGCATACAATGTTTCTTTCCCATTCACTTTCATGTCCTGCTGTCTGAGTCTTAAATCTGAGTGATGACTGTAGTCACTACTTCATGAACATAAGGATCCCTGTCAGCTGCTTTGTGCGCTACTACTAAAGCTGTATGCAGGTTATTTCTGACTGCTGTGCAGGCACACATCATCATCATCATCATCAAATCTTTATTTATTCAGGCGAACATCATTGAGCAAGGCTCATTTACAAGACGGACCTGATAAGGTCAAGGTTCAATAGTTGATACACAACAGATACATCATACATTTATATAACACAGTTATACATACAGGGGAAAATAACGTTTATAAACACAGTGATGTACAGTAAATTCACATGATAAAAACAGTTACAGGAAAGTTAGCTAATATTTACAGTATGTACAGTATATACATATCCCAGTGGGGGCATGGAGACACTCAACATAATGTAATACTAGGATGGTGAAGGTATTACTGGGTGCCATAAGATGGGGTGTCTGTCTGGGAGGAATATGCCATATATGGTTTGGAAGGAGATTTGTGAGATGACAATGCTAGCTCTAGTGGTAGCAATTGCATTTCTCTTTAAGAAGACTGTACAGTGCTGTTTAAAGGATGCAAATGGAATGATATTGGACAGTTTTAGGGATTTTGTAGGGTGTTCCATGCTATAGCTAGAGAATAGCTGATTGCTGCCCTCCTAGCCTGGTGTTGAATTTGGGCAATTTGAGCAGGATGATGATGTTGCTTCTTAGGGCATAGGAGCTAGGAGAGGTCTGGTGAAGCAGTCAGGATATAGTTTGGAAGTTTTTTGACAACGCTCTGTAAATCCATAGTGCTGCATTTCTGTTCCTTCTGAGGTGAAGGAAAACCCACCCAACTGCAGCATAAAGAGAGCAATGATGAGTATTAGATGGCAGATCTGTAATGAACCTTATTGCTCTATGATATAAGGTATCCAACTTGTGATGGTAGGAGATGGGGGCAGTGACTATAAAGGAAGTCTGCATAGTCAACAACTGATAGAAACTTGGCCTGGACTAACCTCATCTTTGAGTCTCTGTTTAGGAAGGGTTTAATCTATAGAGAGGCCAGCCTTTGGCGAAAGCTTTTTAACAGTTCTTCTAAATGATGAGTAAAGTCAAGTCTGTTGTCAATCCACACACCTAGGTATTTGAAGTTTCTACAACTCCAGATTTTCTCCAAGTATAGTGCATAGCTGAGGAGAATGATTGGAGAGGATGTGCTGGTGGAGCTTTGATTTGTGAACATCATTGCTTTAGTTTTCTTTGCATTTAACAGAAGCTTTTTCTCGACTAGCTGATATTGTAGCAAGGAGAATTCTGTTTGTAGGATTTCACGAGCAGCTGCAGTAGTAAGGTTGCTGACATAACAGAACAGTGTCATCAGCAAAGAGGTGTACAGAGGAATTGGTAAGGCTTGAATCAATGTTATTTATATAAATGGCAAAAAGGATAGGACCCAGAATAGAACCTTGCGGGACTCCTCTTGACAGTGGTTTTAATGGGGATAGGTCACCTTCAGCTTTTACCTGCTGTGACCTACCGGTGAGATAGCATCTGAACCACTTAAGGGAGGATGGATCTAGGCCAATGGACTACAGGGATGAAAGTAGTAGCTTGTGGTCCACAGTATCGAATGCTTTGCTCAGGTCCAGGAATACTGCACAGACATTATTCTTTTTATCTAATTCGGATTGCCAGTCATTTGTGATCTTGGCTAGTGCAGTGATAGTGCTATACTTGGCCCTGAATCCAGATTGAGCTGGGTTTAGGAGGTTAGCATTGTCAAGATACTCCCTTAACTGATTACTCACTAATTTCTCCAGCATCTTAGATAGCACTGGTAGAATGGAAATGGGCCTGTAATTATTAAGATCCATAGGGTCCCCTGATTTTAGAAGGGGAACCACTTGGGCTGTCTTCCACAGTCTGGGAATAGAGCCAGAGTTTAGGGATAGGTTAAAGAGGTGTGTTGGGGGACTGCAAGTACATGGCATGCAATCTTTAGAAAGTAGGGGTCCAGAGAGTCTGCCCCTGCGCTTTTTTTGGTATCCAGTTGCCATAATAGATCCTCTACTTGTTTCAACAGTATAGATTTGAAGCTGAAGGAAGAGTCAACCTCTGATCACCAGTGTAATGGGGAGCTTAATTGTTCCCTCAGCAGGTTAGCTGGACAGGTGTCAAAGGCAAGGCCAGCCGTTGTGAAGTGGTTATTAAAGGCATCCAGAATTTCCATTTTGCCAGTGATAGGGCCATAACTGTTGTGTAATTGAGTTGGAAGGGGGGTGTTAGCGTCCTGCCCCACCATACCCTTGATGGTGCCCCAAAACCTAGAAGGATTATGGTAGGAAGAGTCAAGTTCGGCCAAGTAGAAGGCAGCCTTTGCATCCCTAACTTTCTTGGTGCATCTATTCCTGGCTTTCCTAAAGATCATCCAGTCATTTGCATTCTTGGTTTTTCTTGCCATTTTCCAGAGTTTGTCTCTCTCCAGCAGTGCAGCTTTGAGGTCAGCTGTAAACCAATGACAGGATTTGTTTTTTATTCGGATACTAGAGATTGGGGCATGGGTGTTAAGGGCATTTATTATAATGTTATTTAGCACCTGCTGAGCTTTTTCAACAGAATGGGCAAGATAAAACTCTTGCCAGTATGGAGAGTAAGCTAGATCATGCAAATATCCTTCAATATTGATGTTTTTCTTGGATCTCCTCATGGGGAATTTTGCAGGGCTTGTTGTTATGCTGGTGGATCTTACCCTGCGATGGGGCGGTGATCACTTATATGAAGAAGCACTCCAGCGTGTGTGAATAGATGTGGTTATTCACTAGCATGATATCAAGTAGTGTGCTGTTATTACTATTCCTTGCATTAATTCTTGTTGGTTCATTAATTAGCTGTGTGAACCCATCTGTATCACAGAATGATACCAGAGGTGCAGCTTCCTGGGTAAGCCAGTTGAAATTCAGGTCACCTAGAATAATTTCTTCAGTGCTGGGTTTGAGCAGGTTCCCCAGATGGGATAAGAGCTTGTGTTCAGCAGAGGGGGGTCTGTAGCAACCAACTAGCTGAAAAGCTGCTGTACTGGGGAAAGAGACTTTTAGGGATAGGCATTCAAACTCCTTGGGCATAGATGTTACAGCAATATAGGATACAGCTATACCAGATTTTGCATATATGGCTACTCCACCTCCCCTTGTTTAGCGATCAGCTCTGAATAGCTGGTAGTTAGGTAGGTTAACATCCCTGTCTGCTGTGGTGGGTTTGAGCCATGTCTCAGATACCACAAGAAAGTCTGGCAAGGTATGGGCAACCCAGGCTTGTATCAGTGTGAGTTTTTTCAGCAGACTGCATACATTAATATGCAGGAAACGGAGGCCTTTAATTAAGGTTAGGTCTGATGGAGATGTGATACATTCAGGGGGTCCAGGGTTGATTTCCACGTTATCAATACAGAGTAATAGAAAGAGCAGGAGTTTTGTGAGGGCTGCCAGTGAGAGCAAGAGGGGGCTGTCTTTGGTCCTCCTCCTTTTATTCTGTTGCCACTCTTTTGCACACATGCGCACACCTTAGGGGGAACATAGCTCGTGGCCCCTCGTAACCACTTCCAGGTTGAATTACCACATAAAACTTGCCCCTGCAGTGAGCAGGGCGAGCGGTGAAGCACACAGAGATGTGCGCAGACACACACGTCTGCTGTGACAGCTGGGAGTCAGGGCCCATCAAGATCTCTAAATAAAAGGTAACTATCATACCAGGATGAGGCTGTGTATTAGATGTAATATGCTAACTGAGGGGGAAGCCCTGGATGGGTTTGTTTGTGACAAATGTAATTTAATAAATATTCTACAAGCCGAGAAACAGGTCCTAAAGCAAAGGAGTAAAGCAATCTGGAACACTATATTGATTCTGTAGCAGAGGTAACTACGAATTCATGTGAACAGGATAGTCACTTAATTGGAACCCAGGAGAATAATGAGGAATGGTGTCTAGTAGTCAATAATACTAATAAAAACAAAAGAAACAAATGTTCTAACACCAAATAGGTTTTCAGTTTTAAATCAGGATGCTGTATGCAACATTTCCACACAAGATCACAATTCCCCCCTTCCCCCAAATTCTGGTGATCTGAGTTTAACTGTAAAACAAGATATCCCCTCTCCAAATGGAAAATATATTGCACACTCTCCCTCCCCATCTACTAAGGGGCGGATAAAAAAATTTAAAACAAACCACACCATTATTTATTTATTTATTGAGGAATCGGAAATACCTTTGCGTCAAAGACTCATTTACAAAGGTTCCACGTCACAAGAATTAGGTAACATAACAGACTTTACATAACCATACAAGGAGTACACAGTCAGCAATGAATACAAGGAGAGAGTGAAGGCTAACAATCAGAGACTAGGGTGAACTAGTACAGTCGGAGATAAATGGTAATGCCCAGAGAAAGTCTTGGTTCTTTGAGGCCTAGGAAGAGAGGCCAGTGGGGAAGGTCAGTGGGGGAGGATGGGTGTTAGGTAACAGTCACAGGTATTAGTGGTCTGGAGGTGGTGCCTAAGAAGTGTTTTGAAAGGGCCAAGTCTAATTTTATTTACAAGCCAGGTTGGAAGGCTGTTCATGACAGAGGGGGTTCTAAAGCTGAAAGACCTTTGTAATTGTGAGGTTGGGCAGAAAGGAACCGCGAGGAGTGGGCTGGCAGAGCTTTGAGTGCACTTAAGCTTTGGAGCCAGGCGGACTAGAGAGGTGAGACCGGGGGGAGAGAAGCCGAGGGTGTTTTTTTCTTTTTTAGCCATGAGGCAGGTGAGGAACTTGATCCTATTGTCGAGGTTGAGCCAGTTGGTGGAGTTATTGAGGGAACAAGTATGGGTGAGACGATCACATCCCAGTATGAGGCGACATGCTTTGTTTAGTGTAAAGCAAAGTCTATGGAGGGCTGTGGAACTAGCAGCACTGTAAATGAGTATACCATAGTTGAGCAGTGAGAGGACGAATGAGGAGACGGCGAGCCTAAGGGCCTCAGTGATAAGGCAGTGCTTGAAGCGGTACAGAAGTCCCAGCCTAGTGTTAAGAATATTAGACAGGAGATGGATATGTTGGTGGAAGTTGAGCACAGGGTCTAGTGTGATGCCCAGGTACTTGAAAGAGTCCACTAGCTCTAAGGGGGTCTGGTTGGCAGTGAGAACTTGGGGGGCAATGCACCTTCCGGGTGCTGAGAGGGTGAGATAAGAGCATAATTTTGGTCTTCTTATAGTTGAGGATAAGGCGCTGAGCAGTGAACCAATTCTCTGCGCAGCTAAAAGTGGATTGCAGGGAACGATGGAGTTGAGCGGGGTCAGGGTCGGAGGAGAGTATGACAGAATCATCTGTGTATAGTAACACATTACCGGGGCAGGCCATAGGGAGGGAGTTGAGGAAGAGGGTTAAAAGTAGAGGTCCTAGTATGGACTCCTGAGGGACACCTGAGAGGACAGGCAGCCTTTTGGATAGGGTGTTGCCAATTTTGACATGCTGGGAGCGGTTAGAGAGATAGTCAGAGAACCAACCAAGGGTGTGCCGTGAGAAACCAATGTTGGATAGGGTGGTTAAGAGGAGGGAGTGATTGACTGAGTCAAATGCCTTAGTGAGGTTGATAAAAACTGCACCAGTGATATGACCCCTGTCCAAGGCGGCGTATATGTGAGGTAAACTGGAGGAGGGCGGTGGTAGTGCTGTGACCTTTCCGGAAGCCATGTTGTTGCTTGCAGAGCAGGTCGTACTTGTTGAGATGGTCAGTGAGCTGATCAGAGACAATCCGCCTAAGGCCTTGGATTGGGGAGAATGGAAATGAGGCCGTAATTATTGATGATAGAACGGTCTCCGTTTTTAAATATAGGGGTGATGGAGGCTGATTTCCACCTAGAGGGAATTATGCCCTGACATAAGGACCGATTCAGTACGTGGGTGAGGGATAGAGAACCTCATGCAGGGTGAACCGCAGGAGTTTCAAGTCGAGGATGTCGCTACTGTAGCTGGAGCGACTTAGGGCTTTCCTGAGGTATGGCTCCGCAGACTTGGGTTCAATGTGGGGTAGTGAAGGGGCTTTGTGGGGAGGGAGCTGGTTGGGGGTGGGTCAAAGAAATTGGTGGGGGAGAACATGATCAAGGTTTGTGAAGGCGTTATTGAAGGCCGCGGCCATACAGGTAGGATCAGATGTCAAGCACCCATCAACCATAATCTGGTTAGGGACAGGGTTGGGGTCTTTACCACAGATATACTTGATGTTATTCCAGAATTTGCGTCCCGAACCCCAGGTAGAGGTTAATGAGAATTTATAATACTCCGCTTTTGCTTTGCGAAGGACCCATGTGCATTTGTTCTGGGCCTCCCTGTACTTTTGTCTATCAGCAGGCAGACCAGTCTCATTGGAGAGGTGCCACAGTGAATCTCTCATCCGCATAAGGGACAGGATGTGAGCAGATAACCAAGGCACCTGGTTTCATTTGACCACCCTTTTTGTAGGTGGGGCAAATTTGTCACAACTGGAATTGAAAGAAAGGATGAAGAGATCAAGGGCCCTATTAGGGTCAAGCATGTTCATTAAAAGGGACCAATCCATATAGCTGAGGTGTGATTTAATTAGGGCAAGTTTGCCTGGGCCCAGTTTGCATTGCAAGGTTATTTTGGGAGGAGGTCTGGGTGCTTTGCCTGACCAGGAGCACAGAAAGGGGGAGTGGTCGCTAAGTACATTTGGGATAACAGTTGTGCTTTTAATTTTGTGTGGGCGATTTGTGAACACAAGGTCTAGTAGGGAGAACAAACCTGTACACTGGTTAAGGTGGGTGACGGAGGTGACTAATTGAGTTAGGTCTTGGGCGGTGACAGCATCAGCTAATGGCTCGGTGGACTTATCTAACCAATTAATATTAAAGTCCTCGAGAATGATTTTTTCTATACTGGACAGGAGGGTGGATATAACATAATTATCTTCCTGAGAGGCCCTGAGCACAGGTAATAAACCAGAAATGATAAGGTCTATCAAACCACTAGTAATATTAACAACTTGGAAGTGGAAGAGGGGGCTAATATTAGAGATGTTCTGGTCATAGGTGATTCTATGTTGAGATATAAGGATCATATTATCTGTAAGAACTGTAACTCAACAACCACAGTTAGTGCACTCCCAGGAGCTGATACAAAAGATATTAAAAATCTCCTCCCTGGTGTAAGAGAAAATACCCTTAAACCATTAGTTTGAATACATGTAGGAATAAATGATGTGGAAAAAAAAAGACTCTTAGAAATACAAAGAGATTATGAGGAGGTAGGGAGGATTCTTACAGAAGCTGGCTGTGACCTTATTTCTGGTTTATTACCTGTGCTCAGGGCCTCTCAGGAAGATAATTACGTCATATCACACCTAAATGGATGGTTGAAAAGATGGTGCTTCAAGGAGGGTTACAACTTTTTGGAACAAGGTGCGAAGTTTAGGAACCCGATGCTATATGCACAGGATGGCCTCCACTTAAATAGAAGGGGCAAGTGAATTTTTGCTTACCCACTTAGACAGGCAATTGAGGGAAGTTTAAACCTAGCAGGAAGGGGGGAGGCAGGCCTACCAGTCTTTTTTTAAACGGGCACAAAAAAGATCATATTTCACAGAACTTACTCTCATTAAATGCTAGGAGTTTGAATAATAAGTTTGGACAGTTAAAATTATCTATTGAACATTTGAATATTAGTATTTGTGCTGTTACGGAGACTTGGTGGAGTTCAAATGATTCATGGGAAAAGCAGATCCATGGTTACGACTTGTTTCATAAGGATAGAAAAGAGAAACAAGGCAGGGCAGTAGCTTTGTATATCTCTAATAAAATTAATTCTGAGACAACAGAAACATCCAAATCGGATAAAATCGAGGTGTTATGGGTTAAGATATCTCCCCACCATTCAAATATTATTAATATTGGTATGATATATAGACCATCGTCTGCTACACTGGAACAGGATGAATACTGGATTTCTTGAATACAATTGGTACGACTAAAAGCAATGTGGTACTTGGTGACTTAAATTTACCTGGCATAAATGGGGCAACATTACAGACAAATACCACTATGGAATTACGATACCTAGAAACATGTTTGCTAGCAGGGATGAATCAGTGGGTCACCTCCAACACTAGAGGAAATCATATACTAGATCTTGTGCTAAGTAATTTAGTTGACAACATAACATCTTGTAAGGTTCTCCCCCCTCTTGGATCTAGTGACCATTCTATGGTCTGTTTCTCCATAGGCATATTAGCAGATACTACTTAAAGCACGACTAGTAAATACAATTATAATAAAGCAGATTTTGATAGCATGAAATCTCATTTAAATAACTGGAACTGGGTCGAAGATTTCCAAAATAAAACTCTTGATTCCATGTGGGATCTCTTGGTGAATAAAATAACCTCAGTAACTAAAGCTTTTACTCCTCTAATAAAGCGATCAGATGGCAATACTAAGATCCTACCTAAATGGATGTCAAAATCTGTATGGCAACTGATTAAGAAAACAAATAAGGCTTTTTCGAGGGCTAAAAGATCTGGCAGTAGCATATGTTGGGACATCTATAAGGATCTCCTAAAAAAGTCCACAAAATGTATTAAGGACACTAAAATAAAATACGAGTTGAGTCTTGTAACTAGGGTTCAAGATAATTATAAGTCCTTTCATGCATACATTAGTGACAAGAAGGGAGTTTGTCGTACTATCGGCCCACTACATGCAACGGATGGTAGCACGGTCACTGACCAGTCCCATTTAGCCCGAATGTATAATGACTTCTTCATATCAGTTTTTAACAATAAATATTCTCCTAAACTAGATCATTTAGAAACTGTGTTAGATATTAGAACACTAATTACTAGAGAAGGGATACAAAAAATTGATCAAAATAAATCCCAGGGCCCAGATGGAGTACACCCGAGAATAGTTAAGGAAATGGCGGAATTCTTGGCTAGACCTTTGACACCGAGCTTTCAAAAATCATTAAATAAAGGGTATGTCCTGGAGGCATGGAAACAAGCCATGGTGGTTCCTATCTACAAGAAGGGGAGTAGACATGATGTGTCAAACTACAGACCGATTAGTCGGACATCGGTCTTGGGAAAAATCTTCGAGGGCATCTTAAAAGACTATATTATGGAGAATGTCCAAAAAATGGACATGATGGATCCAGTACAGCATGGAATTACTGCTGGAAGATCTTGTCAGACCAATTTACTGGAACTCTATGGAAGGGTTAGTAAAGCCATGGGAAGGGGCAGTCTGTGGACGTGGTGTACCTGGACTTTTCAAAGGCCTTCGAAAAGGTACCACATGGGGAACTTATTGATGCACTAATAGTATATGGTTTGGATGGGAAAATAACAAAATGGATATAAGCATGGCTCAATTCCAGAACACAATCTGTTAGTGTTAATGGGACTAACTCTGCTTGGGCAGAGGTGACTAGTGGGGTGCCCCAGGGCTCTGTGTTGGGGCCTTGTTTGTTTAATATATATTTCCTCAATGTGTGTCAACAATGGAGTTTTGGTATCCAAGTTTGCTGATGACACCAGGGTAGGGTACCCCGTGAATAACCAGGATGATGCCACAAGACTGCAGGAAGCATTAAATGCATTGGAAACCTGGGCATTGGATAACAAATTGTTATTCAACGTGGATAAATGCTGTGTCATGCATTTCGGGAGACTAAACAAACACTGGTCTTGTACACTTGTAGGACAAACACTGAGTATTGTGGAACAACAAAGCGACCTGGGCATCATGGTTACTAATGACTTGTCATTCAAAACACATTGTAACTTGGTAATTAAGAAATCAAGTAGTATATTACATTGCATTAATAAGCACATTACATCTAGAAGCAAGGACGTCATGCTACCTCTTTACACATCCTTAGTGAGGCTGCTCTTGAATTACTGTGCACAGTTTTGGTCACCAAGTGGAAGAGCCGAGATAGCTGCACTGGAAAAAGTCCAGAGGAGAGCTAATTGCCACATACAGGAGGTTAAAGGACAAGATTATCAAGGGAGGTTGAATACCTTGGGCTTATACTCCTTGGAGTTTAGGCGATTAAGAGGGGACATGTGCTTGATTTATAAATCACTTATGGATCCAGGTTTATGGGAGCTCTTGGGATTGAGATTCAGGGAGTCATTGTGCAATACTAGGGCACACCCTCTACAACTGTTGGTGGATTGTCCCAAAACAAATAAAAGAAAATCTTGGCTCACCTTAAGAGTAACTAACATCTGGAATAAACTACCATTAGAGGTAGTAGCTAGTGACACTATGAATATCTTTAAGTTCAGATTGGATAGTTTCCTTATCCAACATAAGATTCAGGGCTATTGATAAATTGGCGAGCAAAAGGACTACTGTCTACATAGCTCTGTAATCACCTATGAAATCTCCTGGTCTACTCCTGCAAGCTTGTCTTAAAGCACAGAGAAACATCTCTTTAAAAGGGATATACTTGAATATACATAACTGACAGATACCCATGCCAGTTCCCCAGACAAACATAACCTCGTACATCTCACCTTGAAATCTATGGTTCATTACAAAATCATAAGGTATTGTACAAAAGCATCCTGATACAGCTGATGAATCCTAAACTATGAAAGAGCACTGTAGGTGACCTGCAATACAAAACACAGTGTACACTTACATAGATAATGTAACACACATACATATTATCTATATGTACATGTACATGTATATTGGATACAATTCTCCAGACAAGCAGACGGCTCCAGAGAGAGGTCCCACTGACAATGTTAGAGCTAAAAGAAAAGGAAATTATGCTAAGCAGGATGGGATTTCTCCTTTCTGCATCACTACATGTTGTCAATGAGGAAGGCAGTTAATACACATGTGTTCAAAAAAGCAGTACCCATCTAAGTAGGGCAGTGAGAGAATACTGTCTCATATAGGTCCCTAACAGACTACTAGAGTCTTCTTATAACTACTGCTTGTCAAACTAAGTATTGGACGGTTATATCCGTAGAGCTCACAGCATAGCCCCTGTAGGGCCTTTGAAAAGTTAAGGTTAAAAGGCTATATTACTGATTGCCAAATTCTGCTGCAAAGTTGTCCCTCTCAGCCCAGGATGCCATAGGCACCCTGAAACGAAGGAAAACAGTCCTGAGTTGACCTGTTCTTCTCAAGAGACTTATCCTTCTACTAATACAACTGCTGAGTCTTCGCACCCTTGCTGATCAGACCAGAGACAATAGTAAAACAGTGAAAGTAGCAACTAAAAGGAATTTTTATCCCACTAATTACTTTTTCTTGTCCTGACCTTAGAGGAATGCATCATCCCATCTCAACATCTTGCCTGGCAGAATACCCAACTCGACGGGATAACATCTACAGTTCTCCACTCTCCAGGTCAAAGACACTATTGACTTCAGGGACTATGGCGGAGCTACGGGTGAACCACCTACAAAAACAAGCAAACAAAAAAAAATACACTGAAGATGTGTGGAATCATGACCTTAGGGTCCTAAAACCCAGGTCTTCCGACTAATATGAGCAAAACAAATTTAACATTCTGAGCAGAGGCCGCCGAGTGATCCTCTCCTAGATACCATCTGGAGGACACCTCCTGGGTTAAGTACCCCTGCATCTGAGGTCTCCTGTCCTGAGGAACCAGGCTACTAACCTCGTACGTAGTTATGTTAACCAAGACTGAAAACAGTTCTTCTTGGCCACTCTGAAGCTGTCTAAGGGAACCTACTTCTGACCCCCTGAATCCTTGACAGATGCAGGACAAGAGAGACAGCACAAAAAACACCGAACAGGAATAATTCATGAAGGTCCACTGCCAGGGCAGGCAACTGCTGCCTTTTCCCCCCATCCACTGTACCTCAACGTTTGAAAGATCTCTGGTAGTAAAACAGTCTCGCCCTACGTCAGACTAACCCTTCAGCTCTGCAGACCAAGATACTCCCAGAAACATGGGATGCTCTCCCCCAAGAGTACATAGTCCAGCCTAGACCACCCTGAGCACCTTTCCTTCTGAAAAATACTCCCCGCACTCCACCCTGTGAGGTATTTCTAGGTCTCGGTCATACTCCCCTCTTCCTCCTCTGTTCCAGGGCGTACATACTGAGGTCCTTTAGTCTTTCCTCATAGGGCTTTTAATGCAGATCCTGCACCATTTTAGCTGCCCTCCTCTGGATTGTCTTCACTATATGCCCTTCCGGAGATGTGCCTCCAGTACCCCACAAGCCCTTCCTACTGCCTTGCCACACTGCCTGGCCACCTTTAGGTCATCCGATGCCATTACCCCAGGTCTCTTTCCTGCTTGATGGTTGTCAATACCACTCTACCTATTTTGTTGTCCACCCCTGGGCTTCTGCACCCCAAGGGCATTATTTTTCACTTGATTTTGCATTGAAACCCAGCTGCAATACCCATGACTACTCCTTTTTCTCATGTCTCTGCTCATCTCCCCCAATGTGGCAAACCTTTCCTTCCAGGTCCTCTGCAATGTTTACTTTCTCCTATGTGGAACAGTGTTGAAAGCCTTCCCATTCCACCCTGATCCAATTTCTTGGTCACCCAGTCAAATAAATCTATTGATTCGTTTGACATGATCTCCCCTCTGTGAAACTATGCTGCCTTGGATCTTGCAACCCACTGGATTCAAGACATTCCACAATCCTTTCCTTCAGCAGGGATTCCATTCACTTTCACTCCACCAATATCAAGCTTAATGGCCTGTAACTGCAAGCCTCCTCCCTGCCACCACTTTTGTGTAGTGGGACTGCATCCACCCTCCTCCTGTGCTCCGGAACCACTTCTGTTTCCAGTGAGCTGTTAAACAGAACCGTCAGTGGTCCAGCCAGTATTACCCTGAGCTCCCTCAGTACGCCTAGGATGCACCCCATCTGGCCCCATTCCTTTGTCTACCTTCAGATTAGAAGTCCCTTCAGGCATTTCGCCTCCAAAAAAGGACTAGTGTCCACCTCCCTCCAAAGTTTCTGTTCCTTTATGGCCCCTCCCCTTCTCCTTCCTCTGTGAACACTGAACAAAAGTATTTGTTCAGGATGTCTGCGTTTTTCTTATCCCCCTCTGCAACCTTACAATCATAGCCCTGGTCTTCCTCTTTTCATTTACATACCTAAGAAATGTCTTGTCCCCTTTTGTTACCTCTTGGGCTATTATCTCTTCAATATGTGCCTTTACGCTCCTGATTTCCCAGCTTCTCTCCGTTTCCCCTGATAGACCTCTGTATCCTCCTCTCTCTCTCTCTCTACATCCCTATATACCTTTTTAATGCTATACAGTCAGAAGATATGCAAGTCACAAGTGGGGTACCTCAGGGATCAGTCCTGGGGCCAGTACTCTTCAATATGCCCCCTTGTTCTTACACATCTCTTTTTCCAGGAGGGTAGCATCTTTCAGAAAAAGAGATGTGTAAGAACAAGGGGGCACAATTTAAAGTTAGAGGGAGGACAGCTCAGGGGTAATGTGAGGAAATTCTTTTTCACGGAGAGAGTGGTGGATGCATGGAACCACCTTCCTGGAGAGGTTGTGGGGTCTAAAACAGTGGAGGAATTCAAACATGCATGGGACAGACATAAGGCAATTATAGTGGGGGGTTGCAGGAAATAGGCTGTTGGTTAACTAGAATCTGCGGCTTATCCAGTAGGTAGGGAAATGGGCAGACTGGGTGGGCCAAGTGGTCCTTATCTGCCGTCAAAGTCTATGTTTCTATATCTTCATCAGTGACATTGCAGATGGACTGAAGGGTAAGGTTTGTCTGTTTGCAGAGGACACCAAGATCTGCAACAGAGTAGATGATCCAGATGGGGTGGGCAGAATGAGAAGAGATCTGGATAAACTAGCAAAATGGTCGGAAGAGTGGCAACTGGGGTTTAACGCAAAGAAGTGCAAGATCATGCACATAGGGAAGAGAAACCCTGAAGCCACCTATAGCCTGGGAGAGGAGTTGCAGGCAGTCACAAAGGAAGAAGGAGACTCGGGCGTCATCATCACCGATGACATGAAATCATCCAAGCAGACCACTAAAGCAGTAGGTAAGGCTAGGGGGATGTTGGTGTGTATAAGTAGGGGTATCACAAGTCGGAAGAGGGAGGTAACAATCCCTCTTTACAAGACACTGGTTAGGCCCCATCTGGAGTACTGTGTGCAGTACTGGAGGCCACACCTTCACAGGGATATTAACCAAATTGAGGCAGTCCAGAGAAGGGCAACCAAAATGGTGCAGGGACTACATCAGAAAACATATGAGCACAGATTAACTGAACTCAATATGTATACCCTAGAGCAAAGGAGGGAGAGAGGTGATATGATTGAAACATTCAAACACCTTAAGGGCATTAACAAGGTGAAAGAGTCCAACATGTTTCAATATAAGAAAAACAGCAGGACAAGAGGACACAGCATGAGATTAGAGGGAGGCCAATTAAGGGGTAATGTGAGGAAGGTCTTTTTCACAGAAAGGGTGGTGGATGCATGAAACGGCCTACCTCAGGAAGTGGTGGCTATGAATACAGTGCAGGGCTTCAAACAGACATGGGATAGGCATAAGGGAGCAATACAGATGAGTATGAATAGATAGGCCACTGACAGAGCAAAGGCCAATGGCACATTCATAAGGTACAAAAATAATTGGGCAGACTGGATAGGCCTTGCAGTCCTTACCTGCCATCAACTTCTATGTCTGTTTCTGTATTTCTTGCTTTTACCTTTGCAGCCACCTCTTTCAAGAACCACAGCGGTCTCTTTTTCCTCTTGCTTTTGCTCACTTGTTTGACACACTGGACTGTTGTCTTTACTATGCTCCTTTTTATCTTCACCCAATGTTCCTCCACCCCACCCAGGCCATCCCCCCCACCAGATCATCCTTGAGACATTTACCCATCATTTTAAAATCTACCCTCTTGGAAATCCAGAATTCTCACCCTAGTGTGGTTTGATTCTGTAGCCGTCCTTATAGTGAACCACACTGTACGGTGATCACTGGTCCTGAAGTAGCCTCCACCTTGATGTCTGCAACACTGTCCCTGTTAGTGACTTCCATGTCCAGTACTGCCCCATGATGAGTGGGTTTAATAACTAGTTGCCTGATGAATGCCCCCTGCAGAGATCAGGATGTCCCTGCTCCTAGCTGAAGCTGCTGCTGGGAGGTTCCAATCTACATCTGGCAGGCTGAAATCCCACACCAGCAGTACCTTCTCTTTTCTGCCATGTTACCAGTGGCCTCCACCAATATCTTATCTAACCAGTATGCTGGCTGCTAACATGCTTGACTGTATACCAATGACAAAATGCCAATGCAATATCTGAAGATGTACCAAATGCCACGTACTTCAGCGACTGAGATCCCTGAACTAGCTCTCTTTTCTGGTGGAAGATCAGGAAAAAAAAGGTGCCTCTGCATTTCAACCTCTGGAACAAGATGAGCACTTCAACCTCTGCGAAAGAGGTAGGAGCACTTCCCCCTACTGCTTGTCCAGTTCAGCATGTCTCTGGCTCCTAGTGTGCTGCCACCAATCGCTCTTCCATTGGCACCCTGTAATGACTAATTGTCCCAATACTTGATGTCCCTTATGTTTTCGGGATGCCTTAAGCAGTAATGGGACTTTCCAGAAAAAAATCTGCTCAGCTGCTAACCCCCTGGGGACCAATTAGCAAACTAGGGTGCTCCTGTGTCACTAGACTCCAGGTGCTTTGGGAAGCTGACTGGATCCTCTCTTGGCCATTTTGTGTTGGATAATCCATTTTAAAGGGGCAAAACCAGAACAGGCTGAAAATCTTATGCCCTCCTAATGACTATCAGGAGATAGTTTCATGTGGTGGAGTTACTGTCAGGAAAAGCACAAACCCTATACATTGAGGACAGCCTCCACTACCATCTGAACCTGTAGCATGTCAATAAGTGAAGCCCCGCACATTAAGATTATCCTACACTGGGACTTCCGGTGCAGCTTCCAATCTTAATGGCCTCCTAGAACGCCCACTCTGCCAACCCGCCCCTAAATTTAATTGCTAGCCACAGACGACGTATTAAAAAGTTATACCGGAACGTATCCCAGGATGACTGCTACAAAAAATAAAGGTGGGGGAAGCAATCACTAACAACTGCTGACTCCAACAGCTGAAAACTCTGAGCACAACTGCTCCAATTCAGAGGCTTCTGCACACTCGCTTGCAATCAAAACGTCTTCCCACCAAGAGGAAAGCCTCCAATATGGACATCAAATTGGAATGCATTCTGAAGGAACTCCACGAATTTAAGACTGAGTTTTCCACTTTTAAACAAGCCCAACAGGAGATGCAGATGGAAACTGAAGATACGAAAACCCAAATTTCCATGCTATAGCAAACTTCCCAGACACAGACAGACAACCCAGCAAATACAAGAAGCACTTACCAAAATTACAGAACAATGCCATTTAACGATAGATTGACAGGATGCCGAAAATAGGCACAGAAGGAAAAATCTTCGTCTTTATGGTATACCGGAGGGCAGCAAGGGAACAGACTTAAGGGAGTTCGTGCAGACCATGCTGCGCACAGCTCTCACCCTAGACCCTGCGCTCCACACGGACATAAAGAGAGTTCATAGAGCCCTCGGCCCTAAGCCCACACCACCCAATGCGAGGCTACATTCTATAATAATCCGATTTCTGAGTTATCAAATTAAAGAACTAATTTTGAAACAGGCCTGGGTACAAGGAAAATGCATTGTGGACAACAAAGGATCTTTATTGACAATGATTATGCACCCTGGACCATGCAGCGCAGGAGAGACTATATTCCATTGTTCCCTCTCTTAAGACAACACCAGCTTAAATTCAGAACTTCACATCCACACAAGCTAACAGTGCAGTTTCCAAATGGCCAGCAATCATATGATACAGCTGAGGAGGCCATAAAAGATTTTAAAATCAGGGGCTATGCTTTGCCTCAACACACTCCTGCAGACCCCAGATTCCGGAAGACCCCAGAAACAACCCCGGTGGCAGCATTAGCCAAGCAGAGCCAGCAATCAATGCTAGAGGGAATTAAGGCCCTTCTACAACAGTTCGCCAGGACATAAGCTTGCCTATTAATTTTGCTCTACCACAGTTACCCCGCTACACCCTCCCTTACAAACTGGAAGCTTGAGGGCTCCTACATGAACAGACAAGGCCCCCATTGTCCTTTACCGGAGACCGCACTCTCGGTTATTCAACTGGACCATGTGTTGGACATACCCTAAACTGTAAAACTGAATCTTATTAATGTTTATTTTCTCCACAGCTCACACGGACTTCTCACTGTATACTCATTCAACAATCTGGCAACTTATCAAACCAAAGGTAGGTGGCTGGCCCTAGGGTGTGCCCGGGGCTCTAACCTCTGTGGGAGGCAAGAGGATGGGGGGATGCTGGGAGGCATCTGGGGTTGATTGAGGGCTGCTAGGGATCCCTCTACCCCTCGGGTGATTGGGAGAGCCTCTCTACCCTGGAGTCATACAGGGCTCACTGTAAATAAATATTAGCTTCTGGAAAGAATGCAGCAGAGATGATTAAGTAGTGGAGGGTTGGATACCAGGTGACCTGAGAAGAATTCTCAATTGAGTCAGTGTAAAACCCACAAGACCTCAGGCAAACAAACCTGACCTTATTTAGCAAAAAGTATAAACTTTGGAAATTGGATAACTCCACTGGTGTGGTAGTTTCACATACACATAGCTGGAAACCCTAAGTCTAAAAATTTACCATCAGGTCTTGCTTGAGAATTAATTCCTAGACTGATCCCCAGCACTAGCCCATAATAGCTGTATAGCGGTGGGAAGTTTTGAATAACCTGCCTCCGCTGCCTCAGACAGAACCTAGAGTTGACCTAACTCTGGGGGACCTCCAATCTGCTCCGGGGTGAGACCATGACTGGACTGCAGATCTCGGTGCCTGACCCCTTGAGGGGACCCTTGGTATAACACACCTCCATAGCCATAATATTCAGATCAGAGTCCATCCTTGACTGTGGAGGGAGGTGCTCCATGTCTTTCCCTCATGCTCGGGGGTTCGAGGCTAGGGCCAACCACCTCATTATTCAAAATTTTGTAGCCTACTAAGTACAAATTCAGTGAAGACCATAAGGTGAACCAGATTTTAAGGGGCCTATCTAAAGTAGAACACTCAAGGCATTACGAATTAGAAAGTTGACAGACATAAGGAGGTCGTAACAAATGAACACTGAACCCAAGGTGTCCTTGGAAACTTAAACTAAACCTTATTTCCTTCCATCATCCAGGAGGCTTGGAGCTTTGGAGCTATAGCACCATATCTGGCACGTCTCAACCTCTCAGAGGCCAAGCACAATGGGGGGCCTAAGTCAAATCCATAGTACTGTTAATAATTCTGAGGGATATTAGATTCCTGGAGACTGCGATTAATCACTACATTTATCTTTCCTTGCCTCCTCCATCTCTGCAGGAGAACCCTTGGTGTGGCATCTCGCTCACCCCCTTCCATCACTGTCAGTGGGGAGGCAGAAGCAGAGCATTCCCCCAACCACAGAGCTGAGAATCAATGCACCAATTTATACCCAATACCCTTACCTGCATATTCCTATAAGATTACCCCTACTAGTTTATATTTTTAGTCTTCTTTTCCTCCCTCCCTTCCTTCCTCCATGTTAGGCGTAATGAAATCCCCAGGGGGTAGTATGCAATTGTTAAGGTGGCTACCTCCTCCACACAACAGTATACAATTCTGCCCACACCTGAACCTCCCCATAGGTACGAGGTGTTGGAAGTCACTGGAGGGAAGGATTACCGCAGCATGTATATAGTTCTACCCCCTAAATTCAGACCAAGTTGGTTAACCCCTGTTGAAGTTAACACACACTCTAGTAGTATTCTAGTTAGGGTTAAAAAAAAAAATCAGTCAGAGACTGTATGAGACGAAATGGCACTCTTATTACTTCTACTGTATCACTATGGAGCATCGGCGCGGGGTCCGGGAATGTTGTATATCTATTAATATGACAGTACTCTATAGAATTATTTCCCACACTGTGAATGGCCTGGCCGGGTCTATAAAGAGATACCGTACTATACACAACCTTGAAAAACTGAAGCCAGATGTTTTGCTCATACAGAAGACCCACTTATCCTCAGTGGAGCACCAAAAGTTACTGAAATTTGTTTTCTCTCAAATGGTTGAGTCCACATACCAAAATGGTAGGAGGAGGGGCACAATCATTCTGTTCTCCAAAAATTCCTTATTTAAAATCACTGATCAGTACTCCGATCTGGAGGGTCGGCTGGCTTTGGCGGTAACCACAATAATGGACCAGGAGGTGACTATTGCCAGTATCTACATCCCCCCAGGTACTGATGCATCCTCTATACAACGCCTATTTGACATAATCCTACCAAACCAGAAAGGCCCTCTGATATTAGGGGGCGACTTAAACTGTCAACTTGACCCATCCTTGGATACCTCAGCAGCTCATCTCTCCCCTCAGAATGCATGCTCTGAACATCTTAGACGCGTGCTTAAAGACACAGGTATGGTAGATAAATGGAAACAACTCCACCCCCAAACGAAAATTTACCTTCTACTCTCATGCTGATAAACATTATACCCGGTTGGACTATATTTGTCTTAGTAGGGAGCATATAGACATGATTCAACAGGCTGAAATATTTAATATCGGTTTGTCAGACCATGCACATATCTCTCTAACCATACGATTAGCCGGAGACAGGAGACAACTAACCATATGGAGATTTAATACTACATTATTAAGGGACAAGAAATTCAAAAATATGCTAGAGGCCAAAATCCCAGAAATAGTGAGAGATAATCAATCTGCCCAGACTTCACCCCAACTACTGTGGGATACTATCAAAGTAGTCCTGCGGGGATATATCATAGCTTATGCCTCTCAAAAGAAAAAACAACAAGAAGCCCACCTACAAAGTCTCCAGGATAGGCTGCAATTTCTGCAGGAAGCATATATGCAAGGGGATGAGGAGGTATTTCCCCTCCTACTCTAAACCCAGACCTCCATACAGAAACTACTAACTTATAGAACAGAGCAAGCCCTGATGTGGCTCCGTCAGAGATACTATGAGGGTGGGGCCTGAGCATCCCGTTTGCTGGCCTACTGGCTCCGTAAACAAACCCAAATGCACACAATTTCTAAAATAAAGGACCCAACAACAGGGCAAAATCATTACACTACAGAAAATATACTCTCAGCATTTAGAGCCTACTATCAACAACTATACTCCTCCCCTCAGGAGGTTCCCCCCTGGGTCACTGGACAAATTCCTAACCCAAATAAAATAACCCACTTTAACCATCACACAGATAAACAACCTTACATCCGCAATCTCTGAATCTGAAGTCCAAAGAACAATTAAAAACCTTAAGAATGGAAAGAGCTCTGGTCCAGATGGTTTTGGACCAAAATTTTACAAAAACACAACATAATTAATAATGGAACCCCTATTAACAGCATTACAAGCCACTAAGAAAACAGCAGAAATGCCCTACATCCTGGAAACAGGCAGCAATCTCTGCTATATTGAAACCCCAAAAACCTCCCCAGCTTTGCGATTCCTATCGACCCATATCAGTAGTTTATCAGGACTACAAAATATCTACAAGCATTCTCGCTCACAGACTGGATTACATTCTGCCTACCCTAATCCATCCAGATCAATCCAGATTTATAAAATCCAGAAGGACCACAGATAATATCAAACTAACCTTATATCTCTTAAACCACTCCACCTCCTCAGGCTCCCCTTTAACACTCCTAAGCTTAGATGCTCAGAAGGCATTTGATATGGTGAACTGGGATTTTTTTGCTAGCCGCCACGGCTAAATTCGCATTCCCTTCCTCCATCTTAGATATTATTAAATGACTATATACAACCCCAGAGGCGACTGTAAAGGTTAATGGGTTGCACTCCACCCGCTTCTCCCTGCACCGAAGTACCAGACAGGGATGTTCCCTGTCCCCGTACTTGTTTGCCATCTTCGTGGAACCTACTGCACAATTACTCAGGCAGACAGACCAAATACAAGGATATCAAGTTGGGAATATTATACACAAAGTAGCCTATTATGCGGATGACCTACTCCTCTATCTGTCCCATCTGGAAGACTCCCTTGAAATACTCTCTGAGATCCTAGCAGACATTGCAAGAGTCTCCGGCTATTCCATTAATCAAGCAAAATCAGAGGTGTTAATAATCAGAGGATCCCCATCCCCTTCAAAACTGAAATTATATATCATTATAGATGGAATAAACCCTCAATTACATACCTTGGAATTCAAATCCCTGCCAAACTTGGCAAATTATATACAACCAACTATCAGGCAGTAACCAGGCAAGATCCAATCAGACCTAGATAGGTGGCTTCCTCTGTCTTTATCCCTCCTCTCGAGGATCCAGTCATTACAAATGAATATTCTTCCAAAAATCCTCTACCTAATGCAAAACATCCCTCTCCCCCCTACACAGAAAGACCTTAAACACTGGGACTCACTATTCAGAAAATATATCTGGGCAGGTGGGAGCCCAAGGGTGGCATTACTTAAACTCCAACTCCCTAAGGACAGAGGAGGACTGGCCCTACCTAAAATATATAGATACTGGCTCGCCACATTAATATCCCTTATGGTTGTCTGGACATCCTCTATCCTGTGTGAATTCTGCTGGAACAATCGATGGCAGCTGTACGCCTAGACTCCTCCTTCATTTTTCAGCCTAATCAAGTGAAACAACCCATAGCTTGCTCTATATTCACTAAAGCTATAATAAATAGCTGGACTAAATTTCTGACTTCACCAGAGAACTCCTTGTTGGCACTTGGCAGCCTGGGTAGGAATTCCAGCTCGAAGCCCAGACTACATACCAGCATTTACAGACTCCACCTTTCATAACTGGTGTGCCATAGGATTATCAAACACATGCAGATTCTACGAGGCAGGGATCTTTATGAGTTTTGATCAACTCCAAAATTTACATGGCCTCTCACGCCGGATTTCTTCCGGTACTTGCAACTCAGACATTACTTAGCCCAAAAAATGGGATTAGTGATCCCACAAATGGAAATCCCTATTCTACATCCCTTTTAATATATATATCACGGGGCGGACCAGAGCCATTTGGCATCTTGGGCATGCCAGGCTCTACAGAGTTCCTCCTCATCAAGTGTTGAACTGGTACAATTCCAATGGCAAGCAGAACTGCCTTATGAGGAGAGACTAAAGGAGCTTAATATGTATACCCTAGAGGAAAGAAGGGAGAGGGGGGACATGATAGAAACTTTTAAGTATCTCAGTGGAATCAACAAAGTCCAAGAGGGTAGCATCTTTCAGAAAAAGAGACGTGCAAGAACAAGGGGACACAATTTAAAGATAGAAGGGGGGCGGTTCAGGGGCAATGTGAGTAAGTATTATTTCACAGAGAGGGTAGTGGATGCATGGAACAGCCTTCCTGAGGAGGTTGTGGGGTCTAAAACTGTGGGAGAATTCAAGAATGCATGGGACAGACATAAGGTAATTCTTGTGGGGGATAGGAAAAAATAGGCCGTTGGTTAACTAGGATCTGCAGCCTATCCTGTAGGTAGGGAAATGGGCAGACTAGATGGGCCAAGCGGTCCTTATCTGCCATCAAAGTCTATGTTTCTTAATTGTCTCTCGAGCTCACCCCGAAGGAGTGGCAACAGGTTTGAAAGGCACAGCATAAGACAACCACCTCATACTCCGGGAAGGAATTTTCATGGAGGGTAGCTATCCATTATTTCCGCACCTCCCAGATAGTGGCAAAGTATTCCGAGTCTGGGGACTCGTCGTGCTGGTGCAGATGTGGTTGTGAGATCTCCACACATACTCCTGTGTTCTGTACCCGCCCAGATCAGAGCGGATTCTGGGAGGGAATAGGCAGAGTTACTGCGGATTTATTCAAAGGCTTTGGCACACTTACACCTCAAGCAGCTATTCTCCTCCTGCTCCCAAAACAGATTCAACATAAACCACAAAAATACTTACTTAATATACTTCTTACTGCTGCTAAAAAATGTATAACTAGGCTCTGGCTGAGCCCAGAAGCCCCCATCATGACTTCCTGGGAGAACACAATTTATGATATCTACAAGATGGAGGCCCTCACAGCCCACCTCCAGGATAGAACACAGATAATTCAAACATATTGGACACCCTGGTTTTTGCAAATTGCACAGACCAGGCCAGATCTGATTCCTTGAGAGAGGTGGTGGATTGTGCTGCTTGTCCTTTGATAGGCCCTAATGACTTAGTGAGGTCTCTGGCCATGCCACTCCATTTATTTAACTCCCACAACCTGACAAGACTCAGCTGGGAAATCCTTCCCTGGGCTCTGTCACCGCCCGGTATCCCTCACCATATAATTTGTAACTAATCACAAGGAAAAATGTTCTCAAAGATAGTTTACAGGTCGGGATCTTTTCAGCAAAATTGCTCATTAAGTAATATAAGGACAATAATCAGCATTCATCCATAACTTTGACTGTAAGGCCATAATTGATGTGAAGAAATGTGCCTTTAATACAACTGTATGCATTTCATGTTGACTGAACCGAACATGAGAAAATAAAAAGTTAAAAAAAAAAAAAAAATCATCTTACACCAGGGCTTGAAATAACTGGCTGTCCGCCCGTCCCGGACAGCAGGTTTTTCATTGGGACATGTGTTTTATTTTGTTTGCCTTTCTCTTGGACAGTGCAAACAGTCTCCGAGTCAGAATGGGGATGGGGGGGCGCTGAACAAATATTGCTGCAGGCGATTATTTCTGATGTTCACATTATTTTCCTTCTATTATAAATTCGGCAAATGTCTCAACATTCCACCTACAGAGTAGGCTTTTTCAAGAGATGCCTTCTATATGCTTATTTACATAGGCCAAATGATTCTCTGTGTATTTCTACAATTAATCAAAGTCCTTTCAAATTTCAATCATTCGGCCTATGTAAATAAGCATATAGAAGGCATCTCTTGAAAAAGCCTGCTCTGTAGGTGAAACGTTGAGACATTTGCCGAATTTATAATAAAAGAAAAATAATGTGAACATCAGAAATAATCACCTGCAGCAATACTTGTTCAGCGCCCCCCCCCACACCCCCCATTCTGACTCAGAGACTGTTTGCACTGTTTTCACATCGGGAGAGGCCGCTTCGAGTACTTTTAAAAGGACAGTTCATTTCCTGTGGATTTCCTCTTTCTTTTTCAGTCCCTTGGACAGGCAGTTCTGGTTTTTAACTTTGCTACACTTTGTAGGGTGCTAGGATCCAGCCATGGCATGATGTTGAGGAGAAAGTGGGACGTCACAACATGCGACGGCATGATCTCAAGATGAGCCGCTGCTCTTTCATGGCGTCCTGCCACTTTCACTTTCCTTGTTGACGCTTGACTTAGTGGCTTGCTCCCTGTTCAGCAGTCACCTCACTCATCTTGAATCCTTGGTGGGCGGGAGCAGAGATTGGATGCTCAATGCTGCCTAAAGACTGTTCCAGCGCGTGCAGGTGTGAGGATGGTTAGGCGGGGGAGCACAGTGAGCAGGTGCTAGAAAGAGCATTTTCATAGTAGCATGCAGCTGGTCTTATGTGTAAAGCAGCTTAATGAAAGTGTCCTATTAGTGTATATTTACAGAACAGGACTTTTTAGACAGAGTTGATTCCGCTTCCAAAATCCGAGCAAAGAATCGCTGGGAGAAAGACAGACAAGAGTGCAGTGTGTGATGCCCCTGACTTTCAGATGGTCTAACAAAGTGTTCAGTAAGTCTCTCACCCATAACTTTCTGCTTAGCTGGCAAGTATGAACATTGGATAGCATTATCAGTTGGCTGTCATAATGCAGCAAACAGTAGCCTGTGTATTTTGCTATGAAAGCCATGTGCAGCCCTTGTTTAATTTGCAGTGGAATAATGAAATCAAACAGCCCGTCAAGCGTCAACTGTGTAATTTAAAAATTACGCACTTACATAAATCTCTCCACTAGTGTGCTGTGTTAACAGAACCCCTTGTAAAAGAGATGTTGTGCCTCAGACATGTTGTACCAAAAGCTTTATTCTGGAGAGCATAACTACAAATACTGTACAAACGAATATGATAAAATGAATAATTTCTGGGAAAAAATAACCTGTAGCTTTAGGCATTTCTTTTATGCTTTTTATATTAATGATTGTGCTGGGTCCCTCATCTTTCTTTTAAGTGCTGCGTTGCCCTTCAAAAGTGGCTATGTTCTACTGAATCCTCAAGTCATGGTCGCCCTACTGAATATCTTTGATCATGTTACCCTCCACAAGTAAGGGGGAAAAAACACAACAAATGTGTAGCTGTTTGGGACTATACACTTGTGTTGGGTGCTTGCTTATTAATTAAAGCAATAATCCATGACAATGTGTGTGGGTTATAGTGGGATTTACTTACGCCTGGTATGGTTTGGTCATGAGAACAAAGACAGAGTGACTTGACCACACCAGAAGTTAGTAAATCCACCATAACCCACACCCTGTAGTGGATTATTATAATTATACAATATCTTGTAAAACAAGGTTTTAAAACAAATCTGAATCAATGCAGTGGTGCTGAAGTGGACTATAAACACAGAATGAAAAAAAAATGTAAAAGTAGTGTGGACAGGCAAAAGTTTTGTGAGACAGGCAACATTTATGTCTCACCTGTCCCTCAAACAGGCAACTCAAAAAAAATATTTATGGCCCTGCCTTACACTAGTGACTTGGGGGGAGTGGACACAGTCATACCTCGCTCCGGACAGTTCTGGACAAAGATGAAGTCCTCAGCAATACGAGCAAGGTACTGGCTCATTTTCTTTTTTTTTTTTGTTTAGAATTTAGTGGGTTTTATTGAAATTTATGAATAAGTAATGACAACACAAAACATCACAAACAACTAAAGGACTATAAACGTTACGCAACAGCCAAAACGAAACAAAACAGACCTCCACCACTACTACCCTGGAATGACCACATATTTTATAATATCTAACCTTTAGGAGAGAATGCTAGTCTCCACCAACAGGTAGGGGACCAACAGAACTCTTATTCAATATAGGACCTTGCTCGTATTAATACCAACGAGAGCACTCCCCGGGGTGCCAACGGGCACGCCCCTCTCAATCCTTACCGTAAGAGTAATAAGGTCTGCAATGGTTCCCATCTAGCTTGGAAGGTATGTAACATTGTTCAAAGTGGCAACCGTTTTTTCTGCATTAAAGGCAAAAAGGAATTTCTTTACGCCACTCTGAAAATGAAGAGATTGTTTCATTTTTCCAATGATGCAATAAATTTAGCAACAGCAGCTACTAGGGCTATATACCCCTTCCGTGGGCCAAAAATGTGATTGGAAAATATTCTCAGTAAACAAATTTCCAGAGTGAAAGCATCCTGTAGCACCAAAAGGGGGTCTAGTCCCTTCCTTGTAGCAGACCAAAAAGGTTTAATTTTATCACATGTCCAAAGAATACCGATGTAGCCGGTGTCACTTGGTGCACAAATCGCTCTCTACCACACCCATTTTTAGAAGGGTGTGTGTGTGTGTGTGTGTGTGAGAGAGATATATATTGTGGAGAATATGAAATTATCGGCAGCGAAGCCTGTCTTGTTGGATATATGTATATGTCTACCCACCTACAACTCCACTGCTCTTCCTCAAGCCTTATGTTTAGTTAACTGGTCTAATAAACATGAATACCCACCTGCCTCTGTGGATATATCTGCTAAAATAAGGAATACAAGCTGGAAATGGCATGCAGTCCACCAAGTATAATTTTTCTAGCTGAGAGCCGCCCCCCTGTGTCCCATGGTGGAGGACCAAAGAGCTGTAGCACACAATGACGAAGCTGAAAGAATTTAAAAGTGAAGGAGTCCAGTACTGAACTTAGTGCTTTAAAAGCCTGAAATGGGACAAAAAAAAAACTCACACGGGACAAGGGTCCCAACTCCCAGTGCACTGGGCTAAGTACCTTGCCCCCAGTCCAAAGATTCGGGTTACAAAATATCAACTGTACCGAGTCCGTTCGCAGGTCAATCAACAGGAATCTGCAAAGCTGTTTATGGGCATGGAGTGCCCACATTAGTGGAGAGGCATGATGGGGTCATGGTACTTTAGCTAGAGGAACATGTATTTAGGCTTCAGGATTACACTCACAACTTTTGACATACTGCTGTTTCAGAATCTAGTCACTGTGGTTTCTGGCTCCTTTTCTTAAAAAGAGCGAAGCATATGGTTCAATGGTGCAGCCACCACTCACCTGGGTGCCACAACAGAGGAGTGCTGACCAAGCCAACATACACAGTAGCAACAGCCCAAGGATGAAGGACATGCCCATAAGGCCCCAAGGGAAAATTCAAGAGGGGTCATCTCATTTGTAGATGCTGCGATTTGAAGTACAGGACTGGTTTCATGCTGCTGCCCTTGGCCTGATCATTTGACAGACAGCATGACGCTACAAGGTAAGGCAGAGCACACCATGGTTCTGCATATATCTCATCTGGTCCCAAAGTACACAGTCTAGGGAGGATGCCACTTTGCTACCCTGGTCCCTTTCAGATCTATCATATACACAGTGATGGGATGCTGTAAACAACACTTTCTGGGGCCTAGGATAACATGCTGTAGCACAGCACGGGAGCCTTGCATCAAATAAAATAAAGGTTCACCACTACCCCAGGCAGTTTAGTCCACGGGAGCTGCCACTTGACCACCCCGGTACATTTCAGTTCTATCAGATAAACAGTGATGGGAAGCTGTAAATAACACTTTCCAGAGCCTAGGTCAACATGTTGCAACAAAACACAGGAGCCTTGGCACCAAATAAAATAAGGGTTCAGATCACTTCACCTCCTTCAAGCCATATAAAGGGGGAAAAACAAAAGGACTGCCACCTTCTGTCACTGGTCACCCCTCTCCCTCCTAAGACAGGCATCTTCCTCATGAGGGCTCTGACTCCATTCAGTCAGGATTATAGTTATACCCTCCCATATCCTCCTGATCTGCTGTCGAGGTCAGGGGTCACCTGCAAATTAGGTACGCGCCTGGATATGCCTGTAAGGACTCCTCAATGACCAAGGAAATCCTTATGGACTCAGATCTTCACAGAATGGACCTGCAGATCGTTGCTAGATAATCCAGTATATTCAGCACAAAAATAAACAGAGAAGACATTGTGTGACTCATCTTCATCACTGCCAGCAGTAACACAGGTGCACTCACACCACCCACCCCAGCTTGATGGGCTGGCTGGGAGGGACTGAGACATATTAAATTTAATTACAGTGCAGACAACTGGTTCCCTTTAATGAAGGGCCTCCTAGGTCTTACATCTATTGTCACTGGTCTGCGATAAGCCATGGTGCCACTACGAATACCTGAAAAGGAAGACATTTTTGTTGCTAATGCCAGAGTCTCGACAGTATGTCTTCTTACTCCTGTTCTTGGAAAAGGGAACGGAGGAAAAAACATCACTGACTGTAATATGCAGCCTTAGCCACCGGGAAGGCCCCAAAATTCCATCCAGCTGATCATATAACAAAGAGATATACTCCTTACAAAAACGAAAGATATTTTAAAATATATTATTAATATATTGAAATATATTCCAATCTACTTGTTTGATAATATATTGTAATGTATTGGAAAATCAATATATTTCTATAGATTTAACAATGTGCAAATGTATTGCAATATACTGTAAATATACACATTATGGCCACTTTACCATATTATATATATTGCAAAAATAAATTGATTAAATTATATTGATTTACTATATTGATTAAATTAAATTCCACATACTCTGGAGACTCTGGCATTAGCAACAAAAATGTCTTTCTTTTCAGGTATTCATATTGGCACCATGGCTTATCACAGACCAATGACAATAGATGTAAGACCTAGGAGGCCCTTCATTCAAGGTAACCAGTTATATATATATATATAATCTCAAATGTTTCCTGTTTTTACAAATATATGCAATATTAATAACTATTAACCAGACAAAACAAAGAATTATTTATGATTTAATGTACCTTTATCTGTACAACTGGAATACATCTGGTTAGTCACCATGGAGATATACACATTGTGAATTACTATTTTACAGTGCAGCTTTAAACTCAAACATACATTTTATGCATTTAGACTTGCACATAAGACTTGCCACACAAGCTTATGCTTCGCAAGGGCTCAGATCAGTATTTATACCATCCCATTTTGTTTCTCTTTTAGGTCAGGGTGAGATCCTATATGCACTTGCTTTATAACTTGTACCTTTCCTTTCAATCTGTAAGCTAATGTTGTGAATATGAAATTACTGTAGTAATTGTAATTATGATTTTGGCTGCTAAACTACTTTTTGGAGATATGCAAATTAGTTATGCAGATGTACACTTCGGACCAAACTAAGCATTTACAACAATATATGTAACATATATACAAATATATGCACCACGTATATATAATATATGCAACATATATAAAAAATATATGTGGCATGCATAAACGTGATGTATTAAAATATATGAGACACGTAAAAACATGTATGTGACATTTATACATGTCACATACATGTTTATACATTTATTTATTTAACAAATTGGAAAGACCTTTGAGCAAAGGGCTCTTTTACAGACATCCCACATCAAGCCACACAAATAACAAATTACAGTGGTTTCAGTTAGTAGTACAACATAAGGAAAGTAATTACATAAAACAAAAGAATAATTGGCAAGATAAATATTGTGTCAAGTGCAACCAATGGCCTTGTCTGAAGAGGGGTGGAAGGGATTACAAGGAGAGAAGGAAAGGGGGTGAACTGGGGGGTAGAAGGGGCAAAAGTAAGAGCAAGGAGGAGCTGCTACAATGTAGCTTATGCAGGAAAAGACTGACCGGGGGGGGTTCTGAAGGAGAGAACAAGGTTAGGAAACAGGGGAGGGAGGGGGAAGTGGGAGTGGAGGGGCAGAGGAAGTGGCGATGAGGTTGGATGAAAAGAGGGCAGGGAAAGGGATGAAGGAAGAAGTGTTGTATGTGGAACAGCGCAGCAACAGGGGAGGGCTATACAGGGGTGAATGGTAAAAGAAGGAGGATCCCAGTGTATTTAGCTATCTGCAAAGATTAGGTATAGCAGTCACAAGATGCTCTGGAAACTAGCAAATAACACAGCTTCCGCTTAAATGATCCCAAGGTTGCAGTTGTCGCAATCTCGAGGAAGGGAATTAAATATATTAGCCGCTCTAACTGCAATGGATCGCTGTCGGAGTGAGGTTCGACAGCGACAGACAGTAAAAGTTTGGCTCACACAATTTCATGTGTTACGAGTGCCCCGGAAGGGACTGAAAAGCTGAAGGAAACCTGGTGGTAGGAGACCGAGAGCTGCCTTCTTAGCCAGAAGGCAGGCTTGATATTCAATGCGAGCCTGGAGTTGAAGCCAGTTTGCTTGTCCGTAAAGGTCACAAGTGCGAGTATGATATGCTGCACCAGGTAGTGGACAGCATGCCTTATTCAGAGCTGTGGCGAGCTGCCATAGGGTTGTGTCCATGGCGGTACCATAAATGACCAAACCACAGTCAATAATAGACACAACTGAACTTTGGACAGCCAGTCTGAGGGCTTCAGTAGTAAGGCAGTGTTTGTATCTGTAGAAGGCCTAGGCAAATGTTAACTGCCTTGGCAACATTCTCAACGTGGTGGGAGTAGGAGAGCGTAATATCCAGAGTAACTCCTAGGTATTTAAAGGATTAAGTCTGATCAAGGACTACACCCGCACTGTTTTTAATCACTAATTGTTTGGCTGTGGGTACCATCGAAGAGCACAACCTTTGTTTTTTTTGCAATTAAACACCAACTTACGAGAGGTGAACCAGGACTCAACTTCAGTAAAACTTTTCTGAAGTTGGGCCCGAAGGAGGGTAGGGTCAGCAGTCTGAGAAAATGACACATCATCCGCGTAGAGGAGTACTGGTTTGGAACAGGATGCCGGAAGATTATTGAGGAAGGTGCTAAATAGAAGGGATCCCAGTATCGATCCTTGAGGAACCCCAGAGCAGACAGGCAGTTTAGCAGAAAGGGCAGACCCTATTCTCACCTGCTGTGTGCAGTTTGCTAGATAGCTGGTGAATCACTTTAGGGTGTCTGAAGATATACCAAGCCCAGCAAGTTGATGTGTCAGCAAATGGTGATTGACCATATCAAATGCTTTACACAGGTCAATAAAGGTTGCGCCAACAAGTTGACCCTGATCAAGAGTAGGGTAAATGAAACCTGTGAATTCCAGTAGGGCCGTATGTGTGCTGTGCCCTTTCCGAAAACCATGTTGTTGGACACATTGTAGGTTGTATTTTTTCCAGGTACTCCACAAACTGGTCAGCGACAATCCTTTCAAGTGCTTTGGACAACGGGGGAAGAATAGATATTGGCCTGTAATTCCTAGGTAGTAATTTGTCCCCACTCTTAAAAACTGGCGTAACCAGAGTGGATTTCCAGATCTGGGGGAATTGTGAAAGTATGAGGGAGCAACTGAGAAGCTTGGTGAGGGGGACAGGACTTCATTTAGGGTTAGGATAAGAAGTTTCAGGTCGAGGGAATCATTACTTGTCCTAGTTCCTCCTAGAACTTTAAGTAGGTATATCCTGGCTTCGCTTTCAGAGATAGTTTTTAAGTAGAAACATGGGTGGGTCAAGGCCTCTTCTGATTTGGTGGATGTAGGAGCTGTGCTGGGCAGTTCAAAGAAATTTGGGGGCAGAATTTGGCTAAAGTCTGTGAAGGATGAATTAAATGTGTTGGCAATTAACACGGGGTTATGGGTGACAGACCCATCAACATTTAACATAGTTGGAGCCTGCTTGGATGTTTTCCCAGTGATTTTCGAAAGGTTTTCCCAGAATTCTTTCCCCGTCTGCCCAGGTCTTGGCAAGGATGTCCTTACAGTAACATACTTTGTGCTCATGGATAGCCTTAGCACATGCATTCCTGGCCATCTTATAGGCCTGTATGTTAGGATGACTGCCAGAGGGGGTCACAAGCTTTCACTTGAGCCAGAAGGTTAAAAGAGATCCAGGGATTATCAAGTCCCCTGATCTTAAGTGTCCTAAAAGTTGTGTGGATGTCACAGGCCACATTGAAGCGTTCAAAGAAGTATTCCAGAGCCGAGTCAATATTAGGGGTGGTTTCAATATAAGACCAGTCTTGTTGCTGGAGGAGAGATTTTAGTGGCTGTAGGTGGACACGGGAGAGCACTCTTCTTCTAATTTGTGGGTCAGAGGGCTTGATAAATTTGTTAGTCCTATAACACTTGGTAGGAGACGGATCGCTGATAGTGTCAGGCAAAACTTCAGAATGGGAGATATGCGCTGGACGATTCATAAGGACTCAGTCCAGGAGTGTGCTTGTCCCAGTCTTAGTTTATCCTGGTTGGAGTTGTTATAACCGGGTAAAGTTCAGGCCTGTTAATTCATCCCTATGCCTTCTGACACCTGACTAGAGCCAGTTGACATTAATGTCACCTAAACAGGATGGTTTCTGCATCTTGTTTTAGACTCACGATGCAGTTCATTAGGGGTTTTAAGCCCCGTTCAGCGAGGTCAGGGGGAATATAGACTGAGCCAATGTTGAGGACCTTGTTGTGTGCACCGAGCATAACATTAACAGCAAGGATCTGAATATCCATAGCTGGTTCAGGGAGGGACAGTGGATGAGCCAACAATAACTCCTTCAGGTATATGGCACAGCCACCTTCTCTTCTTGATAGTCTGTCCTGCCTAAAAAGTGAGTAGCCTGGTAGGATAACGGCAGAGTCAGGGGTAGATGGTGACAGCCACGTTTCGACGACTGACAGGATGTCGGGGTTGTGTACTACGACCCAAGCAGTGAGGGCATCACATTTTTTTAACAGACTGCAGATATTCATACTGGCCAGGACAAGCGTACCTTGTTTTTTGTTGCCATTGACTCCATTCAAAGGAGGGCCCGGATTAGGATGTACACTCCCAGAGATAAGGAGAAGTAAAAGAATGAGATGTTTCAGGAGTTGTCTTAGTAAATAAAAGGTAAGAGAATGAGCTTGCCCCTTTTGATGTATTTTAACAGGGCCCTTACGAACAGAGAGGCTTTTAAGTAACATAAGAACAGTGGGGTCAATAGAGGACAAACATCTTCCATGTTTCATGTGCAGCCTGCTGTAGTACAGCTCCCATGGGAAGAAAGGGGTATAGTATGTTATACTGGCACTGGAGACCATGCCAAGTATGATAACAGGTCGCTCTGTGGCAGGGAGAACAGGGGTATGCGATGTGGGGTTCCATCGACATGAGAGTGGGAACCACAGTGCGCATAAAAGCACCAGAAATAGTTTCACACCCTGTGATGCCATTAGACAAGAGAGGAACTAAGTGAGGTCCAACAGGATTTAGTAGGAAGGCAGTGTCAGGAAGGTATATATCAAGTAAAGCTGCTGTGAATTTAAGAGGGCAGACTTCCTTAAATGAAAGAACAAGGTCCCTCTAGTTGCAGATCTGTATAATCTGCTAATGGGAAAATAGTAACAACAACAACAGTAATGTTAAGTATAAAAAGCAATTGTGGCATCAAGAAGAATTAGCCAGGGGAAAAGCCACTCGAGATGCAACAACAGAGGGCAGTGTCCAATCAGGATTTGGCTGTGGAAGTGCTAAAAACTGAACCTGTTGGCAGAGTCCTGTCGTAGCTTTGCAGGGTAGGGGAGCTTTCTTCTGTGCTGAGCAGTGCAGGTGGAGGCTTAGTTAGAGCCAACTGCATTGGGCAAGGCTTCGGGAGGCAGCAGAGATAGGAGGTGTGTTGGAGAAAGCACCCAAGCTGGGCCTCCACTTTGCAGGATAGGGGAGCTTTTTTCTGGGCAGACCAGCTGAGCAGCACAGGTGGAGGCTTAGCTAGAGCCGACCGCACCAGGCAAGGCTTCGGAAGACAGCAGAGATAGGAGCCGCACTGGAGGGAGCACCAAAGCTGGGGCTCCACTTTGTAGGGTAGGGGAGCTTTCTTCTGGGCTGAGCAGCACAGGTGGAGGCTAGAGCCGACCGCACCAGGCGGCTTTAGGCTCGAGGCAGCAGAAATAGGAGTCCATGAGAAGACGCCACATACAGTTTATACATGGCACATACATGTATAAACATGTACTGTATGTGACACGTATAAACATATATGCACCATGTATGAACATGTATGTAATATATGGACATGGTCAAATAATACCATCCTGTTCCATACAAAAAAATCCCAGTAATACAACACTGTCTGAAGTGATACCATCGTTCCTTCCTGATAATACTATTGTTCAGAGCTGATACTATAGTTTCATCTCTCAACGATAGTATTATCACCACAATCCCACAGCGCATGTCCAAATCTGCCTGCCAACAAACCCAGCTGCCATGGCGCCACGTCCCTTCCTGCACAACCGTACTAAAGGTGTGCATCTCCATTGGCAGCTTTTCTCTAGTAGGCAGGCACAACAGTCTGAAAAACATGGCGTCTTTTTCCTCTCGCTAATGTGTTCAGTTTGTTGCTTCAATTTTTATTATTTTTTAAACAGATAATGGACTATGTCGCTCATCCTGCACTTGCTGAACAGTGAAAAAACCTAAAAGGAAGGACTGCCTACTAAATTAAAAGAAACAAAATCTTGTCCGAAACGAGCGATGGCACACTCGTTAGTGCTGGGCGGCAGCCCAGAGACAAGCGCAGGCTCACGCGCGGCCAGCCCGTTTACAAAAATCCACATGTAAAAAGAAATGTTTACAATGGGGTCCATATAGTACAAACAATAACAAATAAAGGAGAGAGTATAAGGCAGTCAGACCATCTCGAGGCTTTGGGAACTTTGGGAACCTTCCAAGTCCCCAAAACCTCTCGATGGTCTTACTGCCTTATAATACATAGAATTATCGATAGAAGACTATTTGTAATAGATATACAAAATATATGTAACATATATAAAAATAGATGCAACATACATATAAACAAATTTATGTCACGTATATATCAAATATACGCAACATATATAAAATACGTGTAACATATTCAAAGAATACAGTATATATTTAGAAATGTACTAATATATTTCAGACAATATATTACTAAATAGACTGACATGCTGTCACGCAATGCATGAGGCAGAAATACATTATGATTATATAGTGACCTGGTGGAGAGTCAGGAGGAGGGGTTTAGGGAGAGATCCGAGGAACTAGGGAAGTTGGGAACATAAGCAGGAGGCTTGTAAGGACAGAGGTCTGGGGTTATATTCTGTTTTAACTGAAATATTTGAATAGTTTTGTACGTGAAATTAGTTCTATGTGTTAACAATTATTACCTTGAGTTAGAACTGTTACTTGGGCTGTAATATTGTAACTTTTGAGGCTTGGGAACACTTGTCTGGCACTGATAATTAGGGTGAAATTTAAATGTGTTGTTTGCCTGGTGTTAGGGGGAGGGGACATTAACAGGAATTACCTCGTCTTTCATTGTTCACTTGGGAACATAAGCAGGAGGCTGGTAAGGACAGAGGTCTGGGGTTATATTCTGTTTTAACTGAAATATTTGAATAGTTTTGTACGTGAAATTAGTTCTATGTGTTAAAAATTATTACCTTGAGTTAGAACTGTTACTTGGGCTGTAATATTGTAACTTTTGAGGCTTGGGAACACTTGTTTGGCAGTGATAATTACAGTGAAATTTAAATGGGTTGTTTGCCTGGTGTTGGTAAGAGCCCTCTCACCCACCCTGTTTTGTAGGCTTTCTTAAATACTGAAAAGCCACTGGGGGTTGGGATTGAAGGGCTGAGTATTTCTGTTTGGGACTGAAATTCGAAGCAACAGGAACTGGTGGGCCTGTGACATCATACGGTACCTGATGTCTGCATACACACACTGTTAGTGGGACTGGACACACACTGGACTGTATGTGTTTGTGAGACTTGGGAACTTTATTGGTGGGGTTGAAATTGGGTTTGTAAATAACTGCAGTCAGTATAGAGAGAAATCTGTATTCCAGGGGAAAGGGACTGAGAAAAGGGGGTGTGCCATTATAAACAGAGGGGGATAAACAGGGTGACCATATTCCACCATGGCAGGCATCTTCGGAAGGGTTGTAGGCTGCAAAGGCTGTGGGATGGCAATAATTCTCAACTGGGCCTGGAGAGAGGGAGGCTGCCCACTCTGTAGACAGCTATCTTGTATCAGGAGTGAGGTGTATTGGTTAAGGAGTAAGCTGGGGGGGTGTCCAAGGGTAAGGGGTGTGGATATGGGCAGCAGAAGGGTGGGGCTGAGGGGAGGCTGGGGCAACGCTCTGAAATTACAGGACGTTATGTTACAGCAAGCAGGAGGGGATATTAGGGACAGAGGACCCTTAGATATGGATATTAACGCTAAGGGAAAGCGCACGGGTGAAACATTCTGAATACAAAGAGAGTGGAGGGGAAGAGTCAGAGGGGCTGTTGTGGGGAAGCCTAAAACAGCAGACTGTGGGAAGGGAGCTCCCAAGGTGAACAGAGCAAGAGGGAAAGAAGAGAGGCAGTTTAGAGGTGCAGTCAGGGGAAACTCGGGTTACTTGATGGAGGCTGACAGAGTGTCACAATAAATTTGGGCTACTAAGCAACCTAGAGGGGGAGGAAGGGGTTGGTGGAAATGAGGAAACTTATACAGAGGCTTGGGAGGGAGTCTGATACCCATGGGGCATCACAGACCGCAATGGAAAGGATAGAAATAGTCCCAGAGGAGAAGGAAACATAAATGTTAAGCAATGGGGAGATGCAACATATTGCAGACATGAGGGAGGAGAGCATGAGCCGGAGAGAAACTGGGAGACAAGGAGGTGGGAAGAACCCCCTTCAGCAGGGGGTCAGTACCAGGATGAGGCCCTAGCTAAAGGACCACAGAGAACCTCTGGAGGCAGGGGTACTATTACAAGGGGAGGATGGCGGTGTGGGGGAAGGGGAAACCATCAGGGCCAGGATAAATGGTTCGGATAAGAGAGGGTTAAAGGGGACACCTATTCAGAGGGGGCTTGAGTTAAGTGGGCAAAATAACGAGGGAGGCAGAAAGGGGAGGGTGACAAGGGGGTCTCTAATAAGGCAGGAAGACTCCCATGGAATTGAGATCATGAATAAGGGGGGATGGGGGTCTGAGAGGGCATAGTGGAGGTAACCATAAGGATGATGGCGGTGTTAAGGTTCTGTTATTGGGAGACTCGATGATTAGGGGTATCCAGTGGGAGGGACAGGGGGGTGGATGCCATAGCCAGGTGAAGGTAGTGAGTATCTCTGGGCTGACAGTGCACAGAGCAAAGTTCATGGTGTATGAAATGGTTAGAGATTGTGGAGGAAAGGTTCCTGGTGCATGTGGAACTAACGATCTAGAGGGAAATAGCGTTTGAAATCCAAGCAAGGTTCCAAGAACTTGCCAGAGTCTGTCGGATAATGGATGCAACATTTCCTTTTCGGAGATATTGCCAGTACCAAAGGCCTCAGTGGAGAAAAAAATGAAGCTCACAGAGGTTAATGACTGGCTCAGGAAGTGGGGTGAAGAGAGTGGGTTGGGGGTGTTAGGGAGGATAAGGGACTATATGCCAAGGACAGGCTTCATCTTGCCCCATTAGGGAAGGAAGTCCTTAAACAGGGGATGGCTGACTACATTCAAGAAAGGTGGGGTTAAACTTGTGAGGGGGATAAGGGAGGGCTGACCAGAAGCCCTCTCCTCCAGATGAGGGAGTCTTCAAGCTCAAGGGGGAGGGGAACAGACTGGGGTGGAGGTTTCAGGAGGAGCAGAGGAGGATGGAAGTATAAGGAATCTGGGTGGGGTTCGACAAAGAGGATCAGGGATAAGGGGTGGGGTTGGTGTTAGTAAATGCCAGGAGCTTGGGAAACAAGTTGCCAGAGTTCCAGGTCATGCTGTTCGGGGGGTGGTGATGTGGTGGTCACAGAGACATGGGCCAACAAAAACCATGACTGGGACCTAAACGGGGGGTACACTATGCTTAGGAAGGATAGAAAGGAGGGCAGAGGGTGGAGTGGCTATGTTCATTAGAGATGACATAGAAATTGCTAGGGTAGAAGAGGCAGAGGAAACGTGGAGGCCTTATGGGTCACTCACGATCCCCAGCAGGAGATAAGGTCAAGCTGGGTGTAGTATATAGGCCCCGGATGAGTGATGTTCTAGAGGATGGTTTGCTGGACAACATCATTGCCCAGTGTGACCAAAAGGGAAGGAGTGGTGTTGATGGGGACCTAATATGCCAGGTACAAACTGGGGAACCATGTCCCTAGTGGCAAGGAGCAGAGGCTGCTGACGGCTTCCAGGATGTGTTCTTAACACAGCATGTGATGGAGCCCACAAGGGAGGAGCATGTCCTGGACGTGGTTCTGGCAGATGGGGATCTGGTAAGGGACCTGGTTGTACAGGACCCCTGACTGGAAGCCACCAATACTGTCTGGTTTCAAATAAGCATGGGGGGAGATCTAGGACACTGGCAGGGACTTCAGGGGGCAGACTTTGTGGGCATGGGAAATATTCTCAAGGATCACTTGAAGGGATTACATCAATGACAAGTGTGGAAAGAAGATGGGAGGTCATAAGACGGGACTTCTATGAGGCAGTCAGGATCTGCGCTAAGTTGAAACGTAAGAGCAAGGTCACATAAACCATGCTGGTGGTCCAGTGAGGTACAGGTAGCGGTCAGAAAAGAAGGCGGCCTACAAAAAATATAAAACAACAAGAGGATAGGGATAAGGAAATGTACCATCTTGCATCTAGAAAAGTCACCGGATGGTGAGGGAGCAAAGTCCAGTAAAGAGCAGCGGCTGGCACAGGGCATACATGGAGGGGAAAAGGGGTTCTTCCGGTACATTGGGGAACAGAGAAAAACTAAGGGCCATCTCAGTAGATTGAGATCAGAAGGAGGGTGGATGGAAGAGGCGAGGGACCAGGCAGAGGTATTTAACGAGTACTTTGCCTCTGTGTTCACTAGGGAGGGGGATGGGATATCTACAAAGCAAGGCATGAAGGAGATAGAAGCGGCAGTGAGTGGGATCAGGGGAGCAACAGAAATGGAGCAAGAGGGAGGGAGAGGTACCCCAGGGGTGTCACATCTGGATAAGGATAAAAAGGCCAGTAAGGTGGAGGGGACGGATGATGCTATCTCCGCCAAAAGGGTGTTGTTAGCCCTCAAGGCCCTAAAGAAAGACAAATCTCCTGGGCCAGATGGCATTCATCTGAGAGCACTATGGGAATTGGCGGACATACTGGCTGCACCCCTGGTGGAGCTCTTCAACAGGTCATTTGAGACAGGGAGGGTACCAAGGGATTGGCAAGAGGCACATGTGGTACCAATCCATAAGGGGGGGGCGTCGAGGGAAGTACCAGGTAACTGTAGACCCATCAGTTTGACCTCGGTGGTGGGAAAATTAATGGAGAGTATACTAAAAAAACAATTAGGGTGTACTTGAAGGAGGTGGGAGGTCTGGATAGTCGGCAACATGGGTTTGTGCCAGGTAGATCATGTCAAACCAATCTTGTGGAGTTCTATGAATGGGTAACATCAGAACTGGACAGGGGAAAGCCTGTGGATGTATTATTCTTGGACTTCAGCAAGGCGTTTGACTCTGTCCCCCACAATGGTCTGGTAGAGAAACTGATGGGATTAGGAGTAAGCCCTTTGATGGTCAGATGGATTGAAAACTGGCTAGCTGGATGTACCCAGAGAGTAGTGGTCTGTGGGGAGCTCTCGAACCCTAGAGAGGTTGGTAGTGGGGTACCGCAGGGCTCGGTCCTGGGTCCGATCCTGTTTAATGCATACATATCAGACATCAGGGAGGGTATAGGGTGTGAGATGAGTCTCTTCACGGATGACTTCAAGATGGAGCAGCAGTTGAGGGAGAAGAGGGGAGGTTGGCCCTGCAAGGGGACCTGGACACCCTGGAAAGCTGGGCTCACACATGGAAATTAAATTTCAATATCACCAAGTGCAAGGTGCTGCATCTTGGTCGGGAACCCTCAAACACAGGTACACCCTGGGAGGAGGCGCTGGAGGCCTCAATAGGGGAAAAGACCTAGGGGTCATGGTGGATGCATGTAGGAATAATTCTGAGCAGTGCAGGAGAGCTGCTAAGGCAAACAGGATGTTGGGATGCATCGTAGGGGATCACCTCTAGGAGCAAGGAAGTGATTCTGCCGCTGTACAATGGACTGGTTAGACCACACCTTGAGTACTGTGTACAGTACTGGAGACCACACTTGAAGAAGGACATACAGCTCCTGGAGGGTACAGAGGAGGGCAACTAAGATGATACGAGGGCTAGGGATTGACGATGAGGACAGACTTGAGGAGCTCTGCCTGTTTTCACTGGAGAGGAGAGGAGAGGAGACGGGGGACATGATTGAGGTCTTCAAGTACCTCAAGGGAATAAATAGGGTAAACATGGAGGGGATCTTTAGACTAAAGCAGGGAGGTATCACCAGAGGGCATGGTTTGAAGTTGGAAGGGTGAGGGGGAAAGAGGAGGAGGTTTTTCACTGAGAGGGTGGTGGACCCTTGGAATGCACTGCCTGGTGAGCTGGTTCAGAGACCCACAGTGGAGGGCTTCAAGAGAGGGTGGGACAGACACAGAAAGTGGATGTATCAGATGATGGCCTGTCCCAGGGGGGTGGGGATGGATGATAGGGGTTTCTGGAGCACAAGGGATAGGAGGGCCTCGGCACCCAACTAAGGATTTAAGGTTCGAGCAGACTCGATAGACTGTAAGGCCTAATCTGCTGGCAAATAGTATGTTAGTAAGTTGTGCAAGGAGGTTGGATGCTCGGCAGCCTTCTCAGAAGTGCTTCCAGTACCCAGGGTGATCACAGCAAGGAAGGAAAGGATTGTGGAGTTCAATTCTTGGCTGGTGGAGTGGTGTCACTCACAAGGATATGGACTGGTGGGGGTCTGGGGGAACAGTGACCTATATGCAGCAGACAGGTTGCACTCTAGTAGGGCTGGGCAGGGAGCCTTGAAACAGAAACTGGAAGAGTACACTGGTTCCAGGATGATTTTAAACTAGGAAGGGGGAGTGGAGAGTGTGCAGCTAGTATGCAGGGCTGCCATGAAGGGGAGCGGAATGAGCCACCCAAGACAGTAGGGTTTGTAAGGAAGGAGTGCAGGGAGGCATCAGGAGGAGGGTGCAGGGGCAAGGAAGGTGGGGGCTGGGTGGAGGGTAGTTTCTCAAAATGCAAGGAGCCTGGGGAATAAAGCAGGTAAGCTGCAGGCTGTCTTAAACATAGGGAAGGTGGGTGTTGCAGCCATCACGGAGACGTGGGCCAACCAACACTAGTATTGGGATCAGACGATTCCTGCGTACAGGGTGCAAAGAAAGGACAGGGGAGTGGGGAAGGGAGGAGGGTGGCAATCTATGTAAAGGACGGGATCAGGTGCACAAGGGAAGAAGGGGATGTAGTTCCTGGACCCGGAGGGTAGGAAATTGAAGCTAGGGGTGGTATACAGACCACCAATACAGTGCGAGGAGATGGATAGGGAGTTGGTGGATCAGATTCAATGGGTGTGTAGCAAGGGGAATGTGGTCATTGTTGAGGACTTTAATCTAACTGGGGTAGACTGGGGAACCCATACCACCTCTAGCGCCAGAGAACAGGGGCTTCTGGATGCGTTCTAGGACAGCCATCTGGAGCAGATGGTTGGTGAACCAACCAGACTGGGTAACATATTGGATCTCGTACTAACAAATGGGGAGATGGTGAGGGAGCTATGGGTGGAGGATCCACTAACCAGGAGTGACCACCTGTCAGTGTGGTTCAGACTGAGCACGAGCAAGGAGACAGTGGGGACAGCAACAAAGGCAGTGGACTTCAGACGGGTGGACTTTGGAAGGATGAGGGAAATACTCAGGGGGAGCCTTAACAGAGTTAGGTCAGATATGGTCGCACACCAGAAGTGGGTGATCATAAAGTCTGGACTGAGAGAGAGGCTACTAAAGAGTGCACCAGACTCTGCACAAGAAATCCAGAGCCACTGTGCTGTGCTGGATAGCCAGGAGGGTGCTAGAGGGGGTGAAAGCCAAGAGAACTG
Organism: Neoceratodus forsteri; assembly: GCA_016271365.2. Taxonomy (NCBI): domain Eukaryota; kingdom Metazoa; phylum Chordata; order Ceratodontiformes; family Ceratodontidae; genus Neoceratodus; species Neoceratodus forsteri. The sequence continues at coordinate 1,071,552,253 of CM057454.1, read as the reverse complement.
CGTTTAGGTGAATGAAGAGAACAGGGAGTGGGGAGGACAGGGAGTTGTACACTAAGAGGACCAGGGAGGAAACTAAGTTAGTAAGGGAGGTCAAGGCAGCCAAGGAGCTGAGGCTGGCTCAGGGCATAAGGGAAGGGGAGAAGGAATTCTTTAAGTATGTGAGGGAAAAAAAGGAACTGTAAGGACCAGATAGTTCAGATTAGGAAGGGCGGGGGGCTGGGTGGAGAAGAAGGGGGTACAGGCAGAGGTACTGAATGAATACTTCTGCTCTGTGTTCACGAGGGAAGTAGGAGGGCCACAACCTCTGTGGACTGGCGGGAAGGGGATGAGGGGGGAGGAGGTGACCGATGTAGTGATTCAAGAAAGCAGGGTATTGGAAGGTCTGAAGGCACTTAGGGTGGATAAAGCACCAGGTCCTGATGGCATTCACCCCAGAGTGTTGAGAAAGATGGCGGAGGTGTTGGCCAGGCTGCTGACTGACCTGTTCAACACCTCCCTGGACAGGGAAGGCATACTGCAGGCTGGCTCTTGTGGTGCCTATCCACAAGAGTGGCCAAAAGGATGAGCCATGCAACTACAGACCTGTCAGTCTGACTTCCATAGTGGGTAAGCTAATGGAATCTATCTTATAAAAGAGAGACTGGTAACCTTCCTCGAGACCAGTGATCTCCAGGATGGGCGGCGGCAGCATGGATTTGTCTCAGAGAGATCATGCCAGACCAACCTGATAGAATACTACGACTGGGTGACAAGGGAACGGGACAAGGGCCATGCAGTGGATGTCCTATATTTGGATTTCAGCAAGGCCTCTGACTCTGTACCTCATGGGTGATTGGGGGGGGGGGCAAAGCTGGAACACGTGGGGGTGGGGGCAAAAATGGCTGGATCAGAAATTGGCTTGGGGATAGACTGCAACGGGTGGTTGTGGGGGGAGAACTCATCTCCCTAGCCAGTGCCAGTGGTGTGCCGCAGAGCTCTGTGCTGCGGCCAGTGTTGTTCGTATTGTTCATAACGGATATAGCACAGGGCTAGAGAGCAGGATCAGTCTATTTGCGGATGACACCAAGATACCAAGATGACAGCTGTAGTGGATTACATAGAGGGATGGCAGAAGCTACAGGGTGACCTCACTGGGCTCCAGCAGTGGTCAGTGAGGTGGCAACTATGATTTAATGCAAAGAAGTGCAAACTTATGCACTTCGATGCGAGGAACCAGAAGAGGGAATATTGGTTGGGTGGGGTGTGGTCAGCAGTCACCGAGGAGGAGAAGGACCTGGGGATCATAGTAACAGGGAGCATGAGTAACTCTGCTCAATGCAGGAGGGTGGTAGCCAAGGCCAATAGAATGCTGGGGTTCATCGCGCGGGGATTCTCAACCGGGCACAAAGAGGTGATCCTGCCCCTGTATAGGTCCTTGGTCAGGCTACATTTGGAGTACTGTGTGCAATATTGGCATCCTTACCCAAGGAATGATATCAAGCTTCTCGAGGTGGTGCAACGCAGGGCGATGAAAATGATACAGGGGATGGAGGGCATATCCCACAAGGAAAGGCTGAGTCACTTGAGTTTTGTTCACCCTGCAGGAGAGAAGGGATAGGGGGTCATGACTGAGACTTTTAAATACATGGGGGTCATCATATTATTGCTAGTTAAAACCCCACATTTTATGATTGCTTACCTTCTCTAAAATTCACTGATGCTGCGGCTTGTTTTGTCTGTCTCCTTGTTTAGTAGAACTGAAATGCATGGCAATGTATATTTATAAACAACCTTGCTTTGTTTACAGTCCTGGATCTGTTCTGACTGCATACTTCCTGAGCATTAGAAACACACACAAACAGTGCAGTCACTCATAAGGCAGTAGCCTCTTAAATTCCCACTGCATCATGAGGGGGTTACACTGTGTTGTGGGTGTTCCTAGGTCCAGGAAAGATGCATATGGAGTTGATCAAGGAATGCAAACAAACCTGTTTTGGTGTGGTAACACCAGTATGTTGGGCAGTCTGTATTTTTTTTTTTTTTTTTTAAATAAAATAAAATAAAAAAAAAAAAAAGAGAGAATCAAATTACTAGCTACATCAGCAATCTTTACAGAATGTTGGCAATCATAAAATGTGTTTTTTTAAACTAGGGGCACTTTGAGACCTAAGGGGGTTGACAAGAGTCCGTTCAAGCAAAGGAAGGGAAGGGGCACGGGCAGAAATTGGAGGGAGGTAAGTTCAAGAGGGAGATGAGAAGGCATTATTTCACAGAGAGGGTTGTGTCGAAATGGATCTCTCTGCCAGAGGGGGTGGTTGCATGCAGGATGTTGGGGAATTTCAAAGGGCATGGGACAGGGCACGGAAGGGAGCTGGGTAAAGGACACCAAGCAGTCCCAGCATGAGTTTGGGGGACAGTGGGGCAACTGCATATAGGGGTTCTAGCTGCACATATGAACAGACTTGATAGACCATAAGGCCTGTTTCTGCTGGCAAGTTTCGTATGTTCGTATATTTCTGAAATATATTGCTTTATATATTTCAGCAATTCAGTGTATTGACATACTTAACATAATTTCCAGTATAGTGTAATGCATTTCATTTTTTGTAATAAAATATATTCTTTCAATACATTTAACATACATTAGATAATTTACTATTTATTTAATTAGAAATGTATGGTTTCAGTTTATGCTGAAATACACTATTACATTTCATTGTGTCAATGTATTTCTCAATATAGTGACATATTTTTGCATTCTAATAGCTAGAAACATATCACGTCAGCATACTTAAAATATATTTAATAAAATATATAATATTTTACATTGGGACAATGTATTTTTCAGTATATTGACATACATTAATGCATATTTTTCAATATATTGTAATATATTCCATTTTCATAAGGGACTACAGGGACACACTGCCCTCCTTACTTGGTCTACATCTTGTTAGCAAGACAAATTCTTCCAAGTTTTGAAAGGACACTGACTCTTTAATGTGCACAAATAAGGTTTTAAACCCAAACACCTGGGACTTATTGGTAGAACAGGGCAGGACGATTTGGAAGCCCTTGAATCACAGCATTTGGCAAATGAAGACATCGGCACAGCCTCTGAAGGAGCCGAGCTCCTACCAGGTAAGGGTGAAACTCCCAGATTGTTGCAAGCAAGTAACATGCTTAAAAACAAGGAATTACTTTTTAAGGGAAAATCTGTTTCTTGCCCCACTACATACAACACTACTGGGTCAACACTTGAACACACTGTTTTGATGCAAGTTAAAATTAAGTTCTGACATATTGCCATAAGGTATTGGGCTTCATATCTCAGTACCTTGTGGCAGTGTGAGTCGACGGATGCTAAAAGTTAACAGTGTCCTTTTAGAATGAGATGGTATCATAACTGGATGTCGAGCCCACGGCTAGCCGATCCCTCCCAACTTCCTGGTGTGCCCGCTCTGCCCCCGCGCTCAGAGGTTTAGCGATGTGTGAGTAGGGAGAGCGCGGGGATCAGCTCCATACAAGTCTGGGGAATTTTTTAAATGCCATTTTTCATAATTTTAAGCACTCTTAGAGAAAAATTAAAGTTACTATAAACGGCATTTAAAAAAGTCCCCATAGACTTGTATGGAGCTCACACTCTCCCTGCTCAGACATCACTAAATCTTTGAGCACGGGGGAGGAGCAGGCAAAACAGAAAGTCGTAAGGGATTGGCTGGCTGTGGGATCGGCACCAGGTACGATCCATTCCCATTCTAACAGGAAGCTATTTTAAATTAAACTTTTAGCATCAGTCAGCTCACACTGCCATAAGGTATTGGGCTATGAAGACAAATACCTTATATCGGATATTTCCTATAAGGATTTATTAGAAAAATCAAGCCCATGCCCCCCCCCCAAAAAAAAAGTCGTTTAATCTTACCAAACATGAAAATGGATCACTGAATGAACTTAAGGAATTTTAATAATGCTGTGATTAAAGCGGGGGAATATCATGCTTTTGGATGATGATCATTACAAAAGGATAGTAATGACACTGTTAAACAATAGCAGTAGCTATAGGAAAATGGATAGTAATCATGTTAGTTTTTAAAAAGAAATGCACAGAATGTTACAGGATGCGCTTAGAAATGGGGACATCACGCAGAATGAGTACAGATTAATCTCGAAAGAAAATCCCAAAATTGCAGGTTTCTACATGCACTTTAGGTGGTATAAAGACATGCTTAATCCTCTAGGGAGACCTATAGTCGAGTAGATTGTTTGTATTTTTTCTATATAGATTTGTATCCTGTTTTTTTTTTTTTTTCCCACCCCCATTTTCACCCATCCCCATGTCCCAGGCATGCACACGCCATGAGGCACCCTCTCACTACTTGCCACCCCCTCCTGCCTATGGTACCCATTGGACTTCCTCCCAATGGGAGCAGAACTACGGTGGGGGGGGGAAGGAGAACAGACAACCTCCCTGGGAGATAAAAGCTGCCTTTTGGCTGCTCAGTTCTGCTCCCTCCCCATGCTGGCTCTTCAGCAACTCAAGATCATTCCCGAGCCCAGGTCGCCAGTGTGACATGAGGTAAGGCATCCCGTGCTTCAGCATTCTGTGCCACACAGCCAGCCTGGAGTAGTTTCTTTAACTGAAAATCTAGGACAATTTGTAGATTTTTTCTTCTTAAAAAAAAAAAGTACCCAACCTGCAGTCTTTTGTTAAAGACACTACTAATGTCCTTAAAAGTTTGATAGAAACATAGACTTTGACAGCAGATAAGGACTGCTTGGCCCATCTAGTCTGCCCATTTCCCTACCTACAGGATAGGCCTCAGATTCTAGTTAACCAACAGCCTATTTCTTCCTACCCCCCACAAGAATTGCCTTATGTCTGTCCCATGCATTCTTGAATTCTCCCACAGTTTTAGACCCCACAACCTCCTCAGGAAGGCTATTCCATGCATCCACTACCCTCTCTGTGAAATAAGACTTCCTCACATTGCCCCTGAACCACCCTCCTTCTATCTTTAAATTGTGTCCCCTTGTTCTTGCAAGTCTCTTTTTCTGGAAGATGCTGCCCTCTTGGACTTTGTTGATTCCACTGAGGTACTTAAAAGTTTCTATCATGTCCCCCCTCTCCCTTCTTTCCTCAAGGGTATACATATTAAGCTCCTTTAGTCTCTCCTCATACGGCTTCTCTTGCAGACCCTGCACCATTTTAGTTGCCCTCCTCTGGACTACCTCTATCCTGTCTATGTCCTTGCGGAGATGGGGTCTCCAGAACTGGACACAGTACTCCAGATGGGGTCTCACCAACTGTCTGTACAGAGGGAGAACAACTTCCTGTTTTCTGCTGCTGATGCCTCTCCCTATACATCCCAGTGTATACCCCCAGCCCTCCCTACTGCCTTCTCACATTGCTTGCTAACCTTAAGGTCATCTGATACGGTCCCTTTCCTTTTTAGTTGTTGTTACTACCTCCCCACCCATTGTGTATTCTTCCCCTGGGTTCTTGTTTCCCAGGTGCATTATTTTGCACTTCTCTGCATTGAATCCTAGCTGCCATAAAGTTAGCAATTATTAAAAATTGAATTTACGTGTTTGCTGGGTGCTGGATCTGATGTTATTTTTATGCCCAAGTCCTTCCTGACATCCTTACTGAGGTCTGCAGTAAACAGACCAAAAAGCACTGGGCCCAAAACAGAGCCCTGTGGGACACCACTAGTGACCTTCCCCTCACTGGAGACAAAACCATTTAACCTTAATCACTGTGTTCTTTCAGAGAGCCAGCTCTCAATCCAATTAAAATTGTGTTAATGTTTGGATAGTTATTTCTAAGTTTGTCTATAAGTTTGTAATAGGAGACCACACCAAATGCTTTGCTTAGGTCTGAAAAGATTGCATCAACTGTATTACCTTAATCCAAAGCCTTACTTACTGGTTCATAAAAACTGAGGAAACTTGTGTTACACGATCTCCCCTTTTTACAAAGAATCTGACAGCAGATGAGGACCGATAGGCCCATCCAGTTTGCCCATTTTTCCTACCTACTAAAAAGATGCAGATCCTACTTAATCTCTGGCTTTATCTCCTCTTTTGAATCAAAATGGTTCCCCATGCTTATCCCAAGTGGTTTGACTTTCCCCACCAACTCTGCCCACCACTTCTTCTGGAGGCTGTTCCATGCCTCCACCACCTTTTCCGTGAAGAAGTACTTTCTCCGTTGCTTTAGTTTACCCCTTCCTATCACATGTCATGCCCTCTTCTTTAGAGTAGCTCCTTCTTTGAAGATGCTACCCTCCTGCACCTTATTTATTCCCTTTAGGTATTTGAAGGTTCTGTCATGTCTCCCCTCTCTCCTCTCCTCCAGGGTATACATATTGAGTGCCTCCAGTCTCTCCTCGGATGACCTTAGGTGCAGGCCCTGCACCATTTTATTTGCCCTTCTTTGAACCACCTCTACCCTGTCTATGTCCTTTTGGAGATGTGGCCTCCAGAACTGGACACAAGTACTCCAGATGTGATCTCATCAATGTCTTGTACAGTGGCATCACCACCTCTTTTCTTCTGCTGGTGATACTTCTCCCTATGCACCCCAGTAGCCCAATGGCTTGCCCCACAGCCCTGGCACATTGTTTGGCCACCGTTAGGTTATCAGACATGATCACCACCAGGTCTCTTTCCTGTTTGGTGACTGATCACAGCTCCCCATCCAACATGGAGGCCTCCCCTAGGTTCCTGCACCACAAGTGCATGATTTTGCACTTCTTCACATTGAATCTAAGCTGCCACACTCTGGACCAGTCCTCCAGTCTAGCTTAGTCCTTTCTCATCGTTTCCACCTCATCTGGAGTGTCTGCCCTATTGCAGATCTTAGTGTCATCTGCAAAGAGGCATACCTTCCCCTCCAGCCCTTCCACAATGTCACTAATTAAGATATTAAACAGGACTGGCCCAAGAATTGATGACTGTGGCACCCCGCTGGTCACCTTCCCTTCCTTGGATTTCGCTCGGTTTACCACTACCCTCTGTGTCCTATCCCTCCACCAATTTCCAACCCAGTTCACCACCTTGTGACCCAATCCCAGGTTACCCAGCTTGTTCACAAGCCTCCTATGTGGAATGGTGTTGAACGCTTTGCTAATGTCCAGGTAGGCCACATCCACTGCTTCCCCCGATCCACTTATCTGGTCACCCAGTCAAAGAAATCGATCAGATTTATTTGACACGACTTTCCTGACGTGAATCCATGCTGCCTTGGATCCTGTGCTCCGCTGGATTCAAGGTGCTCCATTTATCCCTTCTTTTAGCAGCAATTCCATAATTCAAATACATGTTGTAATTTATCAACATTCTTTGGTATGTTGCATTCATCAGCAATAATTTCTTTAATCATGATTTCCATTATTTTCCCTACCACAGAGGTAATGCTTGCAGATCTGTAATTTTGGGGATCTTCTGTATTTCCTATTTTAAAAACTGGTATCACCTCAGCCCTTCTCCAATCTAAAGCTACCTACCTCTCTTGAGTTTAGTGATTTGATAAAAAATACAGGTTACCGGGAATGACATTTAGTGCTAGTTCTTTTAATGTATGTGGCGAAATCCCATCAGGTCCAACAGCTTTAGTTATTTTTATGCTGCATACTGCCAACTGGACATTTGGGTCTTTTACTAAATCAATATCCCCTGCTGGGGACACTTTATTCCCTGCATTTTTTCCATTCTGCATGTCAAGGAACAATGTAATGAGAAACTTTTTCTACTACAGATTTAAGTAATAAGATAGATTTCAGCAGATCAATTTTCACAAGGTTTTAAACCCAAACATTTGAAAGTCTTAATAAACTAACTACATTATTTATTCCTACTATTTATTCCAATCTGATAGATTGATTTGGGATGAGGATTTTGCTTGGATAACTATAGATGTTAATTCATTATACATATCCATAAGACACAAGCAAGGTATCCATGCATGTAAATTCTTTTTAGCAAATCATAAGGACGGTATGCAGATACCGACTGAGTTTATCCCGAGAAGCCTAGAAATTCATTCTAACTCACAATTTTTTATTTTAATTCAGAATATTTTTTGCAAATTTATGGTACAGCAATGGGTGCCAGTATAGCACCCAGTTATGATAATTTGTTTCTGGGGTGGTGGGAATCCATTTATATTCCGAACCCTTTTTAGTAACATCAAACATTGGTACCATTTTGTGAAGGACAGTTTGTGTATGGAAGGGAGATCATTCTAAAGTGGCAGATTTTTTGACATCACGGTAATGACTGTAACCTTACCTTTACTCATTATATGAGTAAAGAAAGGGTTAATTTTCTGGGCCCAACAACCTACTCGGCATCAGATAGTGTGATCCAGACCAAACCACAGCAACTAATTTGTTAGGATCAGACAGTGCACATCCCGGCTAGGATAGCCTGGGCGCAGCTGAACTTTGTTGCGCAGGGGTGTGGCCTGTACGATATTCAACGGAGCTGCGGTATGATGCAGCAGCTTTGAATATCGCACCCTGGCCTCCCCTACTGTGCATGGCGCAGTGGCACTGCTCCAGTGCAAGTGCCACTGCGCCATGCACAGCACCTGCGATATTCAAAAGGGGACATGCAAATGAGGCCATAATATATGCAAGGCACACAGAGGGCCATTTGCATCTCATTACGGCCCCATTTGCATGCAATTAGCATGCAGGTGCGTTGATCCCCAACAACTTGCGCCTGGCGCCCTGCCAGGCAGCAGCTGTCGGGGACCGACGCCCGCAGCCCGATCGTAGGCACTCACTATAGTCCCCCCCATTCCCTGGTGGTCCAGTGGACCACACTGAGCCCAATCATGGGCATCATTAATAGACACCACCCCCAGTCCAATATCCCTGGTGGTCCAGTTGACCGCACTGAGCCTGATAGCTGCATCACATAGACACCCCCAAGTCCAATATCCCTGGTGGTCTAGTGTACCCCCCCCCACCCGCCCACTGACCCCAACCCGCCCCCCTCCGCTGCCTGCCGACTGACAGCTCGGTAGGGCTGCACCATTGGTTCACAGCATGAGCCAATGGCGGCAGCCCATACCATACTACTCAGTCCAGATATGTGAATGAATTCATTCTACTAACTGGCTGACCCCACCCTTCGACAAATTACTTACCTGAGGCACCAGGCTAGATATTTGATTGCTCACAGACCTACCAGAAAAAACACACCCTGCAAGGCACATTGTCTCCATCCAGACACTGCAGGCTCTGGAATGGAAGTTAGCCAGCAGGTTATTCAATTTAAAAGCCCCAGCTTAACAGGCACAATTTCTATATGTGTGGGGGCTCCCTCTGTAACCTTTCCATTTCTAAATTCAGGGGTGCCCCATCCTGCCCAGAAATTACATAACCCTGACCAATAAATAATTTTTAAACTGAACAAATTGTTCAGAGTTTATCTATGCTGCTGCCCCTATTGAGGTATAGCTGAAACTGGGGTGGAATGCAGCTGGAATGTACCACGGCCCTGAGGGTCTTTTCTGAGGTCACAGCTTTGGAGCTGTACCACTACCCCAGTTTGGGGGAGAAGGGGTGCATTAGAGAACAGTAAGGTTCTTCTGGGAGTCCCAGGTTACCAGTTGCCTTGGTAGTGCAACTGGTAATGCAACGTAATGGTATTCCATGGGATATGGGTTCAAATCCCAGCTAAGGCACTTACTTCTTTCTCTCTCTTATGTTTGGGTTTCATGTAAGTGCACACCGCACACTTGTGAATGAGAACATAATTATCTGTGCAGCATCAGGTCGTGCATTAGAGAAAGAGTAAGGTGCAACTGAGAGTTCCAGGTTTCCAGTTGCCTTGGTGGTGCAGCTGGGAGTGCAATGGAATCGTATTCCAGGAAGCCTGGGTTCAAATACCAGCGAGGGCACTTATATCTTTCTTCTGTTTGTTTGGGTACTTAAAAAACAAAAGGTGTCCATGACCTTTTGCACCAGCCAGAAACTGGCTAGGCCCTCCCCCTTCCCATTTTCTCTACCCTGGATGCATCCATCCTTGAAGTTGTTTCTTCCTTCAACAGGGGTAGAATTTAAGAAAAAAAAAGAAGTATTCTTGGTGGAATACCAGATTCAGAATTTTGGTATCCTGCCTGGAAATCTGGTATTCTGCCTAAATTTTTTTTTTTTTTTTTATTATTCATTCAGGTTTATTAACATCATTTGGGTACAAAAACAAGGATCAGAGTTCCAGGTATAGTCAATTTCATCCTCACATCATATATAAAGTTGTACAGAAATACAAATTCTTAAATCTTATAAATCCAATCCTGGCCGGCCCGTCGGCGCAGCGGTTGGATTTCCACTTGCGACGCCGGCAACCCGGGTTTGGGAACGGATCCGGGTCGTCGGAGGGCCGGCTGGGGGGAGTAGGATTGAGCGTCCGACGGACAGCTCTTCTACTCCGGGGGGAGGGCGCGGGCAGCACTCTGTGTGCTGGGGAACCCTGGTGGAGACCGGGAGTTCCACGCAACCGACGCCGGGGAGGCTGGGCGGATGCTGGCGCCATTGCACGCCCCCGCCTCCTCTAGGGAGAAAAATCAGGTGGAAAAAGATGGCGGGCAGGACCACCGATCAATGAAGCCCTCCCTGGAGAGCCTCACATTGCCGCCGGCGCTGCAGGACCCTGACCAGTCACAGTTCCGGGGTCACGAAGGTGGCCCATGGCCCCACCCTCCGGGGGGGGGGCAAGCCGGGGGTGACCGAGGGTCCTCAGCAGCAATTGACGGCGGTAGAGGTCTCCGGGGGCCGTGACCAGGGCGGATGGCAGCCGGTGGTCCTGCCAGAAAAAGGGCAAATTAAAAATAAATAAATAAATAAATCCGATCCTGGTGTAATTACATTCCTTATGAAGCATATCTTTGTTAACTTATTCCAAAATTTAAGATCAAATGCTTTTGCAGGAATTATATATCACCACTGTCTACTGCCCACCCCCACAAGGGACAGGCAGCCTAGCTATTAGATGGTCCCCTGGGCAGCAAGGAGAGGGTCAGGGTCTGGATATATATGTATCCTACCAAACCTGCCATCTCGTCCATCTACGTATGTAAATGTGAGATTGCTGGCCGATTTTAAATGTCAGTTCCTCAAGCTCAGAGATCTCCTGCACCACCTGTATCCAGGGCCAGATTGTAGGTGGGTCCACCTTCATCCACGAGAGAGTTATTGCTTTGTGGACCGCTGTCAATAAGATGGCACAAAGACAGAGCGAGTCTACATTCTTCAGGCCACGAGGGGGGCTACCCAAGATGACATTTGGCGAGTCCAGAGGGGGATCTATCATGAATAAGTCTTTCAAGGCTATAATATATCCTTCCAGAATGACTTAATCCCTAGACAAGCCCAAAATATATGGAGATGGTTTGCTACTGCCTCACCACACCCTCTCCAACACACCAACTGTCTTGAAGGGTTTCTTTTACTTAGGACTGAAGAAGTAAGACAATAACGCACTCTAATTCTCCAGCCAAATTCCTGCATCTGCCAGTGTGGAGAGCAGGTTGTTTTAGAGACAACCTGGAACACATCACCCCAGGTAATCTCATCGCAGTCTGCACCCCCCCCCCAGTTGTTTTAAATTTTTGTCAGGGGTTAGTTCTCAGTTCTGCTAGCACTTTATAAGGCACCAAAATCAGGCCCTTTTGGGTATGACCTGATATTATAGAGTGGAGGTTTTCTAGGAGTGGGGCAGCCCTTCCCGGACCCTGATCCTCCCCTTGTAATTTATTAATGTAAGTTCGGACCTGGAGGTATCTGAAGTGGTCTGAATTTCTTAGCCCATATGTGGTTTTAAGTGTAGCAAAGTCTAACACTGTATCCCCCCCCGGAGATATTAGCCTAGAAGTGACAGACCAGACCTGTCCCAGATCCTGAAGGTATGATCCCATCTTGCCGGAGAAAAGTTTGGAGCCCAAGCCAGTCTGAACAATGGCCAGAATGAGGTTTTAAGCTTATACTTTGGCCAGACCCTGTGGGTTGCCCTCAAACTATCACTAATAGTGGAGAGTGAGAGTGAGAGTGGTCAAGCATTATAAACGCCAGGAGAAAACACGGCTCGAGTCCCTAGGGGTGGACCCCTCTTCCCCTCTCCTTCCAGCCAGAATAGTAGTTAGGAACAGACCACAGGAGGGCTACTTTTAGCTGCGCAGCCAGATAGTAGTCCAAGATCTGGGAAAAGTCTACCTCCCTTTTTTCTGTGGGTTTGCAGAATTCAAAGGTTTATTCTGGGCATTTTGTTGCTCCAAATGAATTTCAAAATTAGCCTGTGCCAGTTCTGAAAGTGTGACTTGTGAATATGGGTGGGGAGGCATCGGAATAAGTATAAGAATCTTGGAAGTATATTTATGGTAATTGACTGGATTTTGGAATACATGGGGAGGTTCATAAGTGACCACCTTTCAAAATCTTTTTTCATCTGGTTCACTAGTGGGGTATAGTTTGCTTTAAATAACTGGGTGCGATATTTCGTGAGAAAGGTACCTAGGTATTTTATCTATTCTGCCGACCAGTCCAAGGGAAGGAAGTCTTGTATTGTTTGTGAGGGCTTATAGTAGAAGCTGAGAATATCTGTCTTGGATCTATTCAGGGAGTATCTCGAGTGCTCTCCAAATTCCTCCAGGATTGTCCACACCCGGTGAACTGACTCCTCCGGTTGGGAATGGGAGAGCAGAACATCATCTGCATATAGAGATATTTTCCTGTGTAGTCCCCCTACCTCAATCCCATAAATGTTCTTGGCTTTCCGTATGGCCTCCGCCAGGGGTTTGATATATAAAGCAAACAAAAGGGGAGACAGTGGGCACTCTTGACGGTTACCCCTGCCCATTCCAAATCTTTCAGAAATTCCCTTGTTCACCCTGACATATGCCTGCAGGCCTGAGTAGAAGTGTTTTTGATGGTGTCAATAAAGATCTGGGGGAATCCCATACATTGCAGTACTAAGAAAAGGGAGCCCCAAGAGACATTATCAAAGGCCTTCTCAGCATCCAGGCTCATCAGGCATGTCTGGGCATGGGTGTGATGGATGGAGTCAATTATATTTATTGCAGAGCGGATGCTGTCTGGGGCCTGTCGGCCAGCAATAAATCCGGTCTGATCCATACTGATCAGTTTTGGTAGGAGGGAATTTAATCTGGAGGCTATTATGGAGGTGAAAATTTTGTAGTCTGTATTAAGCAGGGAGATGGGGTGGTAGGATTCACAATGGGTGGGGTCTTTGTTTTCTTTATGGAGAATGGAAATGGTGACATATTGCTACGAGGGTGGAACTGGGTTTCCGTCCTTCCAGATGCCTGAGAAGACCTCTGTAAATAGGGGGACGGTCTCCACATTAAAGGTTTTATAGAATTCTGCACTGAAACCATTTGGGCCAGGACATTTACCTGTTTTCAGGTTTTTGATGGTGTTTAGGATTTCCAACTGTGATATTGGTTTGATTAGTGCTTGGCCTGTTTCCAGTGTGAGGGTAGGGATGGACAGGGATTGTAGATATTTTATTTTCTCTTCGGGCGTCCATTCGAGTTGGGGCCTATATAATTTCGAATAATAGGTGACAAAAGCTTCCGCAATTTGACCAGTTTAGTTCCCCTGTAGTGGAGGAGATTATTTTAGTAATGGTAGCTCTGGCTGCGTATTGCCTCAGATGATAGGCCAAGAGCCTGGTTCCCCAGGGGCCTCCTTCACAATGTCTTTGTTTAAGATAAAACAGGGCTCTTTCAATTTCTTCCCTTTGTAGTTTCTGAAGTTCTCCTATGCTCTTTCAGTTCCAAGTCCCTATGCCCTTCCCATCAGATTTTCTGTGCCCCTCAAGCTCTCTGATCTTGGAAAAGAGCTCCTGCTGCTTTTGCCTGGATACTTTTTTCTTGTAGGAGGCTACTGATATAAGCGTGCCTCTAATAGTAGATTTAAGTGTATCCCAAAGGATTTGTGGGGTTATTTTTTTTGTTAAATTTTCAGTTGTTTCATTTGATATGTTGCTTAATTTCGTCCACCACTTCCTTATCTCTAAGTAAGGAGGTGTTCAGCCTCTAGTGGGTGTTCCTTTTGGGTATACATAGATCTACTTCTAAAAAGATGGGGTTGTGATCTGATAATGTAGAGGTTCCCACCTACATAAGCTAAACTGGAAAGGTCCTTGGTGAATGTAATAAAAATATCTGGTTGGGAAAAACTTTTAAATCTGGGAGAATATGTGTAATCCCTGGCTCTGGGGTATTTCTCCCGCCAGACCCAGCTGTTCAAAGATCTTTTTAAGAGAGAGAGAGGACCTTCCGGAATTCTGGGTTGGGGATTTGCGAAGTGGTATCCAGTTTTCTGTTGAATACTAGGTTCCAATCCCCTTCCACTATCAAAATGCCCTTTGTTTTTTAGCAATGAGTTGGGCAAGGGACGAATAAAATGAAATAGGGGAGCCGGGGGGGGGTGGGGAAGCATATACCCTCACCAGGGTGACTTGGGTATCCTGCACTTTGCCTGTCACCAGGACATATCTTGCACCCGGGTCCTCTATCACCTCTTCCTGCTTAAATGGAAATGTAGCAGCCAGGAGAATAGCCACTCCCCTCTTTCTACCAGAGGGGAGGGAGGAATGAAATATTCCGGGGTAAGCCTTGTACTTCAGTTTTAGGACCTCCACAGGGGACAAATGCGTCTCCTGTAAAAAAAATCACATCCCCTTTCTGTGTTGCTATACATTTCTGAATTTGCTTCCTCTTGATAGGATTATTACACCCATTTATACTGAAAGAAATTATCTTTGTGTTCTGATTAATCATTTAAAAATAGTAAGATTATACCCTCTGGCATATAAAGTGAGACATTACAAAAGTACCATGGCTGACAACCCAGTCACAATTTTTCAAATGTGTGCCCATTAAAAACAGGGGCAAGTAACATCAACCAAGAAACAAACCAGTAATGTCCAACTTGGGACTAGAACTTCAAGCTCTGTCCCAGACAACATCTGGGCCCAGGATAAATGGGATATAGGGAGCTCTGAGGTTTGTGAGCCCCCAAGCTTCCTCACCCTGGAGATAGCAGTTTGACTTCCAAGGTTAAGCTGGGGACTGGAACCCAGCTGAAAGGTGTACGCATCTGCATTTAGGAATATCATGCCCAGAACAAGCCTGAGCCAGCCTAGAGACCCTCAAGTAAAATCTCGGTATGGGTCAAACCTTTTATTGTCAGCAAGCATTTAAGAAGATGTTATCGACATGCCCCCTCCCCAAACGACAACATACTTAAGAACTTGCGCGTTATCGCCTCGTCACATCAGTGTTGAAGTTAACATATCTAGATGTCCATAAATGTTCTGTATCTGTTTAGTCTACTAGAGGCAATCATGTCCTAGATGTTTACATGTCCTGAGCTCGATGCCCTGGGTCACTCCCAGCCCAGGCTTCCCATAGCCCCCTATCAGTCATTATAAGAGGAGAGCCATCAACACACTGATATGATGTGAGCAAGGTAGAACTCCGTGCCCCTCTTCCCCTCCACTTTGTTATTTTACTCGGAAGCCAGCATGACTCTGCAGTTGGAGCAGGACCCAACTCCAAAATCCCAGTGTGCCCCCCCCCCCGGTCAGAGTCCCGCAACATTTTGGATGATAGATAACTCGGGAACTGACAGACCTTTGTGATTCAGCCCAGGAAGAGATGTCACCCAGAAGCGACTGAACAAGCGCTGTGGGCAAGCCCAAAGTTCTCCAGCATGACTGCATGAGCATCAGACCCTTTGAATCAGTGGCTGTTGGAGTCGGGTGCTCCGGCAGATCCCCCTAAAGCTTACACTTCACTGGTGCATCTCAACCGCGCAATTTAAAAATGATGTGCAATCACGAGGGTCAGGACCACGCAGTGCAGGGTGAAATCTCTCTCCCCCCCACAATCGGGGGGTTGCATTAGGGCATACAACTGAAGGCCGGGAGTCGGTTAGATCCATTCTCCCCCTCAGCCTCCCCCCCCCCACCAGTTGAGCAAATTCTCCGAGAGCTGAGAAGAAGTGCCATGCAATGTTTGGCTTTAAAAAAGAAATTAGCTTCGGTACTTACAGGTACGCTGCAGGCTAAAAACTATGATCCTCTCTGAGCAATCAGAGCAATGTAGGTTATTCACGATCAAGGCCTAGAATGCGCGGGGCTGGGGTAACATTTGCAAATGTGAGGCTAGGGATAGGGGACCAACCCAATTGGCCAAAATATTGGCCTAGATAGAAGGGAAGTCAGTCAATGGTCTATCCTCAGGTTGTGGGGCCAGGCTGTGCATCTGTTTTGGTTCCGGATCCATCTGAATCTTCCTGTAGATGGGTTGCTTTCCGATTCACCCCTGTGGGAATCCCCATATTTTCTGAGCATATTAGAGACATCCGAATGGAGGTTAGTTAGTGGCTGCTTCTCCATTGATCCAGGCCTCGGGACTCCTTTCTGTGCTACAGACCACGCAGAGGCAAGCAAGTCCCTCTCCAACTCTTCTTTCTGGAGTGGTGGATATTGATTCCTAAGCTTTCCAGATAAGGTACAGCAGTAAGTAAATCTGGAAAGACTCTGTTGCCCTTTTCAGTAGCCACTTTGAGACTGGCTGGGAACAATAGCTGAGCTTTTACATTTTTTAAGTGTAGCTGTTTGACGATTGGCCACAAGACCCTTCTTGCTTCTTGGACCAAGGTGGTGTCACAGCATGTGGGAATAAACTTCAGACAAGGCAAATTTACAGGTTTAGAACACACCTTGGTGTGATATTTATTTTTCAAAAGTTCAAAAAATAATAAATGAAAACAAAAAAATTACAAAGAAACCACTACTTAACATCAGTAGTTTCTCCCATAATACAGTCCTGGATCTTAGAGCTCCCAAGACCCTTCTCATCTGCATTCAACAGCTTGTCTACAGTGGTAGTAGAAAGTACAGTTATGTAAGAACTTACTGTAACAGTAAATCTTCGAGAGAGGCTCTTGCAGTAAGTAATTACATATAGGACTGACCCGGTAGGCGTCAGGACCACACTTAAACATTTCTAGCTAGCAGTCTCTGAGCGGGGACCGCCTCTCACACTCCGCCTTCCAGCTTTTTCTAAGGGCCAAAAGGCAAGACGAGAGAAGCTGCTATTTCCTTCTTGGAAAAGGAGCTGAAAAGCTAAGGGGATGGAGGGTGGAAGGCATTACCTAATGCAAGAGCCTCTCCCGAAGATTTACTGTTACAGTAAGTTCTTTCGTAACTGTACTATCTTACTTCGAGAAGGCTCTTGCAGTAGGTAATTACATATAGGACTGAATCCCAAGCAGTCTGGAAAAAGGAAAAGCACTCGGGAGGAGGAAAACGATCCAACTAATGGAACCTCCGGCTGAACGGGTCTTATGAAAGAAGACCTTGGAGTACAGCCAACCTGATGCCTGCTCTATGGCGAGAGGTAATATCCAAACTGTAGTGTTTCGTAAAGGTATGGAAAGAAGTCCAAGACGCGGCTGCGCAGATGTCTGCCGCGGACACATTCTTGAAACAAAACGCAGAGGCGGCTACTCCTCTGGTGGAGTGACCTCTGACTTGACCCGGCAGGGTCTCGTTGTACTTGTCGTAACAGAAAGTGATACGATGAGCCAACCATTTAGATAGGCATTGCTTGGAAACTGCATTGCCCTCTCTTTTGTAAGCAAAAGAGACAAAAAACTGATCAGATTTCCTGAAATCCTTAGTCCTAGTGGTATAGTATCTCAGTATTCTATGAACATTCAAAGTATGCAAAAGGTACTCCCCTTGATTGGAGTGTTGCGTAAAGAAAGCACGTAGCTCAATGGATTGATTCAGCGTAGATTCCGCTACCACCTTAGGGAGAAAACTGCAGTTACGTAATAACTTACTGTAACAGTAGATCTTTGAGAGAGGTTCCTGCAGTAGGCCTTCACATATAGGACTGTGCCCCCTGGCGTCAGGTTCCAACAGTAAACTTGTAGCTAGCAATCATCAGCGAGGACTGCCCCTGACGTCAGGTGACGTGACGTCAGCCCAACTATAAAAGGGGTGGTCCTGCGCCCGCCCTCCAGTTCTTTTCCACTGGAGACCTAAAGAAAGGTAAGTAGAAAGGAAGGATTGATAACTCCTAGGACCATGCTTCCTCTCTAGACCCAAGGGCTAGGCAGGATGAAAAAGAAAGAAAAACATTCCAGGAGTTGGGGGAAGGTGGGTGGGAAACTAGACCTACTGCAGGAACCTCTCTCGAGGATCTACTGTTACGGTAAGTTCTTACATAACTGCAATATCTTACTTTGAGAGGGTTCCTGCAGTAGGTCTTCACATACAGGACTGAATACCTAGCAGTCCAAAAGAAAAAAATTTGGAGATGCATGCAGGAGGAGGAGAGATGACCAACTGAGTGAGTTATGACAGGAGGCCTTGCAGAACTGCAGGATCGAAACCAGTCCTGCGCCTAGAGGCAATGTCCAGACTAATGCTTAGTGAAGGTGTGGACAGACGACCACATGGCCGCTGCACAGATCTCTGCTGTGGAGACATTCCAGAAAAAGGCGGTAGAAGTAGCAACACTCCAAGTGGAGTGACCCTTAACCGCCCCCAGAAGGGATTTCCCATGCATTTGGTAAGTGAAGTGGATGTACTTAGCCAACCACCTCAAAATGGTCTGTTTGGAAATGGCCTTGCCCTGGCACTGGGGAGCGAAGGCCACAAAGAGCCGACTGGTCTTATGGACCTCTTTAGTCCGGATTGTATAATACCTCAGAATCCTATGCACATCTAATGTGTGCAAAAGATATTTCCCCGTTAGAATGTTGGGGATAATAGACACTCTGGTTGAGAGTGGTTTCTGAAACTACCTTAGGAAGGAAGGAAGGAAGGAAGGAAGGAAGGAAGGAAGGAAGGAAGGAAGGATTAGTCCGCAGGATGAGACTGTCCCTATGGAAAATCAAATAGGGTTCCTTACAGACAAACGCCTTAAGTTCTGAAACCCTTCTGGCGGAAGTGACTGCAACTAAAAACAAAGTCTTCCAAGAAAGGAAGTGCATGTCACAGCTAGAAGCTGGCTCAAAGGGAGGTAGGGTCAGCTTCTCTAACATGAAGTTAAGGTCCCGGGAGGATAGGGGTTCTGGACCGGAGGTTCCAAGTGAAGGATGCCTTTCAGAAAGGTTTTGGCGACCTCCAATTGAGCCAAAGTTTTGCCCTTCACCAGGATGTGGTAGGCCAACACTAGAGAGATGGACCTTAATAGAGGAATAACTAAGGCCCGTCTCAGAAAGATGTGCGAGGTACTCCAACACCTGTGCTGCCGAACACAAAAAGGCATCCCAGCCCTTGGCTAGGGCCCAGATCGAGAATCTTTTCCACTTCATGGCAATGGTGGATCTGATAGAAGGTTTTCTGGCTTCCACCAAAATATGAGCAACCTGGGAGAAAACACCATAGCGAGAGGCCACTATGTTCACAGGTGCCAGCATGCAGGCGGAGAGATTGAAGTCTCGGATGCACTAGGATGCCCTGCTCCTGAGTCAGAAGGTCGTGGGATAACAGCAGGGGAACCGGAGGTTCTAGCACTAGATGTTGCAAGAGAGGGTACCAGATCTGGCGCGGCCAGAGGGGAGCAATCAGAATCAAATGTGCTCCTTCCTCCTGAATTTTCACCAGAACCTTCTGAATGAGAGGAAAGGGAGGAAAAGCGTAAAGAAACCTCCCTGTCCAAGAGAGAGACAGTGCGTCTCGCCAAAAAGCACCATGCCCAGGAAGGAGCGAGCAAAAGCTGGGTAGTTTTGCGTTGAATGGGGAGGCAAACAGATCCATTTCTGGCCGACCCCATCAAAGGAGGAGATCTTCGACCACCTCTAGTTTTAACTCCCACTCGTGAACCCAGGCCACTGACTGACTGAGACTGTCCGCCAGGACGTTGCTTACGCATGGGACGTGGACCGCTATCAAAAAAAGGCTATGCTGAATGGCCCAGTACCAAACCCTCATTCCTTCTCTGCAGACAAGGTATGAGCGAGTTCCTCCCTGTCTGTTGATATACCAGACTGTGGACATGTTGTTCGTCTGGATAAGGAGTTATCCTGGTAGAAGGAGGAACTGGAACGCTTGGAGGGCATAAAGAACTGCTCTTGTCTCCAGAACGTTGATGTGGAGCAGAAGCTCCTGGTCGGACCAAGACCCTTGAGTCTTGTGAACCCCCAGATGGACTCCCCAGCCCAAGTCCGAGGCATCCGTGGTAAGGATCCGAGTAGGAATGGGGGAATGAAAAGGGGGCTCCCCCTCGAAGATTTGAAAGATCTTGCCACCAGTGAAGATCTCTCTGCAAGCTGTTGGAGATCATGACCTTCTGGTTCATATCGTCCGTCCTCTGATCCCATTGGACTCTAAGAGACCACTGGGTGACCCTCATGTGTAATCTGGCCAGGGGAACCATCGAAATGGTCACTGCCATCAGTCCCAAAAGATGGAGCACAGCGTGTGTGCTGGGATCCACAGAGTCTAGACCATGAGAGTGGCTTGAGAAATTAAGGTCTCAGCTCGATCTGATGGCAGAAAAGCCTTGATCTGAACCATGTCTAGTACTGCTCCAATGAATTGGAGTCGTTGGGAAGGTACTAGCTGGGATTTGGGCAGGTTAACCATGATACCCAGAAGAGCAAACAATTTCAGAGTGAAACAGAGTGACTCTTTCAGGCTGCTCGGAGAGGGTGTTGTGAGGAGCCAGTCATCCAGGAACACATAAATGCCCTGGTGGCAAAGAAAAGCTTCAACCACCACTAAACACTTGGTAAACACCTGTGGGGCCGAGGAAAGGCCAAAGGGGAGTGCTCGGAATTGAAAATGGGCCTCCTGAAAAGTAAAACAGAGAAAGCGGGTGGTGGGCTGGGAGGATGGGGATATGCAGGTAGGCATCCTGCATGTCTAGGGAACACAGCCAATAATTTGTTTGGAGCAGGGGAAGAAGCCCCTGAAGGGTCAGCTTGCGAAATCTTTTGTACTCGACGAAGAGGCTGAGCATGCTGAGGTCCAGGATTGGTTTCAGATCGCCAGTCTTCTTTGGAACTAGGAAGAAATGGGAGTAAAATCCCCTTCCTAGTTGGTTTTGAGGGACGGGTTGTATGGCCGCTTTTAAACAGGTGGACCTGAATCTCCTGGAAGACTACGGGAATCCGATCCGTTGGATAAAAGGACTGTCCCGGAGGATGAGGGGCAGGTAACTCTGTGAACTCTATCGAGTGACCTCGCTGGATGAGTTGCAACACCCAAGACTCTGCGGTGACTGTCCTCCACCCCTCCAGGTGGAGGCCGAACCTCCCTCCTACCGGTTCCACCTTGTCGGTTGGAGGTAGCGGGAGGAAGGGAAAGGAGTCAGAACGCAGAGAGGAGGGGAGCTTTAGCCCCGGAGGCCGGCTTAGGAAATTTGGCCTGGGGGATTTGGGCACCCAAACCAGGGGCTCGTTGCTTTCCCGGACGTTTACCTTGGTTTTTATTCCATCGTCTTTGGGGACGAAAAGGCTGCTTTTCTGCCCCGTCTGGCACATGGAGCATACATCCCGAAGGGAGTGTCCACTCTCCTGCTGCTGCAGCCCAGTGATATCTTTTGCGTCGCCGTCAAAAAAGACAGAACCCCTAAAACGGGTGTCCAGGAGGTACGACTGGACGTCTTGTGCCAAACCTGCAATCCTGAGCCAAGAAAGGTGATGGATGCAGATTCCCGTGGCTGCTGCCCTAGCTACCGAGTCCACAGAGTCATACGTTGCTCTTAAAGCATAACAGGAGGACTTGCCCATTTGGACTTTGTCCAGCAACTTGTTACGGAGCGTCTCTTCCTGGACCTCCTGAAGGTCCCTCTCCAGCTCAGAGAGGGAGGCCTTCTGGAAGGCCACCATGTGTGAAACATAGTTCAAGGACCGGATTGCACAAGAGAAGTAAACCTTCCGGCCAAACTGATCCAACGGTCTTGAGTTCTTGTCGGGGGGTGAGGAAATACAGGTTACTCACCTGTAACAGGAGTTCTAGGAATGGTATATGTTGTTCATCCACACTCATTGGCAGGTATCCTTGCCGCTTTAAATCTTGCCGGAAGGTCTTCAAGCTTGCTCCTCCCACCCACCCGGGTGGTATAACTCTCGGCTCCGCCCCATGACGCCAGATCTGGCCTCATTGGAAGCTCAGGCTGTGCGTCAAGCCGGGGAGGTTGGAGGAATGTGGATGAACAATATATACCATTCCTAGAACTCCTGTTACAGGTGAGTAACCTGTATTTAGGGACATGGATATGTTGTTCATCCACACTCATTGGCAGACTCCTAGCAGTTCTCCGGGAGGAGGGAGGCAAGACGCACACCCCCAATACTTACTTGGGAAAGAGAGACTGGAGAACCGAGGCCCCAAAACCAGCATCCCGGCGTGACTCAAGGTCGATGTGGTAATGGGTAATAAAGGTGTTTGCTGACTTCCAGGTAGCAGCCCTGCAGATTTCCTGGATAGGAACGCCCTGGAAGCAGCCACCTGCAGCAGTATGGCGGTAGAATGAGCTCTTATCCTCTGGGAGGCTCCATGCCCGCTTAACTTATAGCAGAGATCTATGCAGGAGGTTACCCACCTGCTTATCGTCCGGCTGCTGCAGGTCTGCCAGATGCGGCTTAGCGTAGGTGACAAACAGCTGGCTAACCTCCCCGACTTCAGCCGTGCGCTCCTTATAATAAGCGGAGCCTCTAGGGTCCAGAGTATGGAGCCCATATTGCCTCCGAGGTGTGATTGGGGTAGAACACCGCAGAGTCAACACCTGGTTAAGGTGAAACTCCGGCACCACCTCGGAAGGAATTTCGGTGGGGAGGACAACCTTGTCCCTGTGGAAGACCAGGTAAGGAGACTCGATGGAAGCCTGAGCCTCCCATCCTTCTGGCTGACGTGATAGCCACCAAGAAGGCGGTCTCCACGACAGGTGAGAGAGAGCACTCTGCATAGGTTCGAATGGCTTGCCCATGAGCTTTGCCAGTACTAGCAGTAGATCCCAGGAGGTGGGGTTCCCGCACTGGAGGGGAATGTGATCAAGGCCTTTGAAAAGCGCCAGACCACCTTCTCCTGTTACATCGACTGCTTCCCGGCCCGCCCTGCAAGCAGAGATGGCTGCCAGGTGCACCCTTTAGGGTCGCCGACCTAAGCCCTTGACTCAGAAAGGGACCATAAATAGTCCAAGATGCTTGCCAAGGAACAGGAGGAAGGGTCCAAGCCCTTGTTTCTGACACCAAATGGAAAACCTTTTCCATTTGAAGGCATAGCATTTTCTGGTCGACTCTACGGGACGCCTCAACACATTGAGGACCTCGCCGGAAAGACCCAAGGCCTGGAACTCTAGCCGCCAGGAACCAGGCCGTCAGGTGCAGGGATTGAAGGTCCGGATGGAACACCTTCCTGATTGACTGGAGAGCAGGTCCGGCGAGCTGGAAGCTGCCATGAGTCCTGGAGCTGAGACTGAGGAGATCTGGTACCAGAACTGGCGAGGCCAGTCTGGGGCTATCAGAATCACCTGCGCCTTGTCCCTCCCTCGCCTTGAGAAGCACCTTGTGGATCAAGGGAAATGGGGAAAGGCGTAAAGAGGCCCGGGTCCATTGCCTCGAGAAGGCATCCTCTGCAGCGAGCCCTGCTGAGGGGGCGGCATGGAACAGACTCAGCTTCTGCTTTCCCTGAGGCAAACAGGTCCACCTGAGGTGTGCCCCAAAGGGAGAACAGATGCTGTACTACCCTGCAGGAGACCACTGTGGGATGCAGCCCCTATCCGCTCAGGGCATCGGCCAGGGTGTTGGAGGCCCTGCCACGTGAATGGCTAGGAGATCCGCCCAGGCTGCGACGTGTGCGACAAATGCGAGAGCTCTGCATAGAAGCATGGAGCGCGGCCCCGCCCTGGCGGTTTAGATAGTACATGGTCGTGTATTGTCCGCCTGACTCGGACCACTTGACCCCGAGGAACGGAGCAAAGGCGGTGAGAGCTAGGCGGACCGCCTCGAGCTCCAGCAGGTTGATGTGGCATCGGGACTCCTGGGACCAGAGGCCATGAGCCCGTGTTCCCCAGATGGGCACCCCAACCCATCAGAGAGGCATCGGTCGATAGAGAGACCGCCGGCTCGGGCGGACGTAACGGGATGCCCTCCTGCAAATGATCTGGAACGGTCCACCACTGGAGAGCTGCCCACATCCCCTGTGTCACCGACAGACGCTGGTCCAGGGATCGCAGGCCAGACCACTGGCTGGCCAGTCCCACTGAAGGGGACGATGTTCCAGCGGGCCCAACGGACCACGCTGGTGCAGGCCGCCATGAGACCCAGGAGGCGCAGGAAGTCCCGGGAGGCGCATTGCCCAACCAGAAATGATCGGGCAAGGAGGAAAGAACCTCGGCCCTGTCCGCTGGAGCCGCGCCTGGCTCAAGAGAGTCGAGCTGCGCCTGATGAATAGAATCACCTGCTTCGGCTCGAGTCTGACTTGGCCTCTTGATAAGGAGGCCCAGTTGAGAGCAGACCTGAGGGCCAGATCTCTGACCACCCGCCTCCTTCCTGGAGGGAGCTGCTATCAGCCAGTCGTCCAGGTAAGGGTACACCGACCCTCGGCCGCAGGAATGCTGTCACCACTGCCATGCATTTGGTGAAGACCCTGGAGCTGGAGACAAGTCAAGGGCATGGCTTGAACTCAAGAGGGATCCTTCCGCCTCGAAGCGAAGGAATCTCTGGTGAGACGGACGGATAGGGACGTGAAAAACGCTGCCCTGCAAGTCCAGAGAGCAGAACCACACGTCGCTCCAAGGATGGTATTATCTGAGCCAGAGTGACCATCCTGAAGGTTCGAGACCGGGAACTTGTTTAGGTCGCGTAGGTCGAGAATGGGGCGCCAGCCCCCGTCTGCTTCTGGAACCAGGAAGTACCTGGACACAAACCCTGGGTCTGAAGGAGGGTCCACCACCTCTTACCACCTCCTTCTGGAGGAGGAGAGCTGGCGTCGGCCTCGACGAGCCGCCAGTGAGGCTGGGATCCCGGCCCCGAGGGGCGACGGCCTGAAGGGTGGTGCCTGCTCGATTCCAGAGGCAGGCCTCTTCCCACCACCTCAAGACCCACCTGTCCGTGGTAACAGCGGACCAGGCGGAACGGAAGTGCCAGAGCCGCCCCACGGGGAACCTAGTGGGTGACGGGAATGGGGCTTACACCTCAGCCTGTCACTCGGCAGGCTTGGAGGAGGGACCAGCCGAGGGACCTCCTGGGCCCTTTCCTCCTGCCTCCTGTTAGAGGGAAGCCGCGGCTTGGGTTTGGGATGCCAAGGTCGAGCCTGCTGGCCCTGACGTTATTGGGTCGATGCTGCTAAAGGCTTAGAAGGACGAAAGGGCTTAGGCTGTGGCTTCGCGGCCTTGTCCTTCTGAGCGGAAGAGACCGAGTCCAAGGTGGCATTGACTTCTCGATCTCTGCAGGTGACCTTCCACCCCAGGGTCAAGAGGTCAGTCCTCAAAGGGAACATCCGCCAACTTGTGCTGGGTATCCGGCTAAAGGTGGATATCCCCAGCTCCCCGACGCGATAGCCACCGCGTGCCGCCACCGATCTGGCACATGAGTCCTCTATATCCAAAGCAGTCTGGAGCTGTTGTTGCCACCTCTCCTGCCCTGGTCCCGCACCTGCTTAACCGTAGTCTGCAGATCGGCGGGAAGATGAGGGATGACCTCATCCAGGGAGCCCAACAAGGCATGAGAAAATGTGCCATGAGGACGGCCGAACTGGCCTGACGAAGGCCGAGAGAGGACGCAGCGTAGACTTTTCGCCCGACATAGTCCAATTTCTTGGACTCCTTGTCAGGAGGTTTGTCCACATCCCTGGCGTTGCCGGCGCGCCGGAAAACGCTGTCGGTAACCAACCCCTCAGCAGAGGGGTGTTCCAAAACCGACAAGGAACCGGGTAGGGACCGTGATACTTCCTGGCCATCCTGGCCAAGGCGCAGGGCAGGAAGCAGGGCGCTGCCAAAGCTCCAGTGCCGGACCCACTATGGCCTCGCCACCGGAAAGGCCTCCTCGCCGGAGAATTCCTCGGTCCAGAATCTCCGTGAGGGATACCTGGCCCGCTTGGAACGGGTTCGAGCTCCATCCCGTAGACTCCGAGATGAGCCGGCAGTCCTAGGAAGGACGACGGGCTATCGCCCATTGACTGACCTCCTGAAGACTCCAAGTCCAGTCGCTTGGAGAAAAGGAGGAATCATCTTCGACTCGGAAGAGTCCTCAAGAGCTGCCTCTGGCCTGAGCCACCCTTCACCTGCCGAGGTCGGGTCGGGAGTGAGGGTAACTGACAGCCGATGGGTAGACCCTAGCCGACCGAGAATCCTTGGTCGGAGCCCCAATTGTGGCTGTGGAGGCGGAGGTTCCACCGGAATCGTGGAGCAGCTGGTTTTACGAACAACCGCCTGGGTAGGGCCTCGATAAGTCGAGGGTTGTGTCGGCTGCCCGTGACAGTTACTTAATGGCCGGGAAGGCGACGGGTCGGCTTATTCCCGCCAGGAGGAGTTGTTGAACATAAGGTCTCGCATCACGACGCACTTACGCGCTTCCCCTCATCCGGTGAGGAGGACGAGACGAAGCGGCGACGCCGCCTACCGCGGTGTTGAGACCGAGACCGCCTATGACGGTGGGATCGGCTGGACCGCGAAGAGGTCCGAGACCGAGACCGAGTCCCGGAATTTCCGAGGTCGGTGCGGGGAGGTGTCGGCCGGAACCGGCACTCCCTTCGGCTCGGATGGTGCATCCGAGGGCTCCGGAACCGGAGGCACAGGCGAGCCCACGGATCCTCAACTCCTCCCGGGGAACCGGGAGAGGGAATTCGGCTGCTAAAGGCGATAGCTCGTCAATGGGTCGAGGAAAATCTCGACTTCATCGGTGGAGTCTCGTCAACTGACCTGGACGGGGACACCGTGAGGCCAGTGGCCGGGCCGAGCGGTCGATCAAGCCGACGGCCGACAGCCCGGGAGAGGGACCTTTCCCCGCCTCCTAAGAGCGCCGACGGAGGGACTTACCCTGTCCTCTTTGGACCGAGAATAAGGTCCCGCAAACGAGGCCCTTCTCCTTTAGTGGAGAGGGACAGACAAACTCTTAAAAAGCCGTGTAGAAGAGCCCAGAGAGGCGGAGATAAATGCCGCGGCCCGAGGAAGATCTGACCCGGCGCCTCCTCTTCGGGCGACCATCCGCCGAGCTGATCCGCCGAGTCACCAGCGACACCGCCAACCGGCCTCTTGGACTTCACCGGAGGGAACGCTCGGGACGCCCAGTTGCACCGGCAGCACGGTCTTCGAGGACGAGGCCGCGAAAGATGAGCACAGGTCGCAAGCCCGCGGTCGCGGCTCAAGGCCTAGCAGTACACAATGGGAGTGTGGATCCGTCCGAGACATCTTCTGCCCGCATGGGCATCTCCGAACCGGGAGTCGATTTGTCCATCGCAGTCAGCGAGGGATAGAAGACTGAAGTCTTTTTCGCAAAATTTATTTTAAATCCGCAAACGGAGAAATAGGAACCAGTCTCAAACGCAGAGCGTTAAGGAGGGAACCTGAGCTTCCAAGCGGTAAGAAAGATCTGGCGTCATGAGGCGGAGCCGAGAGTTATACCACCCGGGTGGGTGGGAGGAGCAAGCTTGAAGACCTTCCGGCAAGATTTAAAGCGGCAAGGATACCTGCCAATGAGTGTGGATGAACAACATATCCATGTCCCTAGAACTCAAATGTTTCGGTTGGGCTGACCGGTCGTGAGCAGCAGTAATGACCATGGAGTCAGCCTTAGGATGAGCAGAACGATATTGATGCCCTTCCAGTCGGACAGTAGGTACGAGCGGCCTTTCTGAAAACAGCAGGGACAGAGGACGGCTGTTGCCAGATAGTAGTTACCAGATCCTCATGAGGACCCATCCAGGGGGGAATGGGTAGAGGATCTGCAGTGGCCAGATCCAAGTGTTCCGCCAGTCTCTTACACCGGGGATCCACTTCCTTGGAAGGCCAGCCTCCTGCTGCCTGTATGGTATGCAGAAGGTCCCCAAAGGAGGGATCTTCTGGAGGAGATTTTGGGGACTCCTTGGGTGGAACCTCGACTGGGGACCGAGGGTCCGAAGGGTCTGAGTCGGTGTCCGAGTCGGAAGGCTCACACCCGCTGGGAATGGAAGGGTCCACCCCAGAGGAGCCTACTGGAGGAGCACCTGCTGCTAGTCCGGAGGACATCAGTGGGGGAGGGGCCCTAGGTAGGGGGATATCACCCATGGACTGCCTTAACTCCGTGATGAGCTGAGTCCTGGCGTCCTTCCACCACATGGGGATCATCTCTCCATTTGGTGTTGGAGGTGGAGGAGGAGGAGGCTGGTAGCCCAGGTACTGCGGGTATTGCCAAGAAGGGTAATGGAAACCTGGCATTCCCAGGTTATAGCTGTAAGGGTTGTACCCAGGGTATCCTGGCGACGGAGGCACGTGGCCTGGCCGGTAAATTGGTGCAGACGTGGCCTGCGACGGAGCAGTGGAGTCTGGCCCTGAAGACCGCTTGAGGTTTGACTGGACCTACCGGGGGAGGTGCCAGAGGGCCACAAGGTGGCATGGGATCTCGGAGAGCCCTGACAGTCCCAAGGGAAGGGGCTCCATAGAGGGATCCTTGGCCAGCGAAGGACTCCTGTCTGGAGGCGGTAAGAGACCAGGCGATGGGGGTAATTCCGGAAGGGACTCCAATGAAAGGTCTAATAACGATCCTGACGGCAGGGAAAAGACAGATCGGCTGGCGAATCCCTGGGGTGAAGGACCTGGAGGGGTGAAAAGTCTCTTGACAGCACACTCGAGCTGGTGTCAGGGGCCTCATGGGAGCCAGATGGGCGAGAAGAAAGGTCTGGGTGGGCGATGGAAGTTCTGCTGTCCGACGTATTAGACCGGACTCAGCTAGTGGAAGCAGCAAGGCCTCCACTAGGCTTATCAGTGGAGGCCGTGCACCCGGAGTAGAGAGGTGACTTATCGGCAGTGCTGGGAGGAGAAACAACAACTATCCTGATAGAGACTACCCCCGGCTGCCCGCTCACCTCGGCAGGAGGGGAGAAGGTGCCTGGCCCAAAGAGGTGGATGGGGTACCTGAAGGAGTACTCACAGTTTTTGGATCATGACTCCTGCGTGGTGACGGACTCTGTCCCTGCTTTCTCCTTGTCCTTTTTCCTTGCAATGCTTACCACCTTTCTCTCAACTCCTGGAGCTCCTTTCCCATCGACGCCAGCCATCGGGTAAGGAGGTGGACCACGATGGTCCGCTTGCATCTGGTCCAAGTGGCTTGACTGAAGGCCTGACAGACAGCACACTCGTCCGAGTTGTGCTTGGGGCCTGGACAAAAGAGACAATGGGAATGATAATCCCCATGTGGGATTTGAGCTCCGCACTTAGAGCGCTTCTTCTTTGGGCAAGTCGACATACAAACGGTCGAATCGGATGTTGGAAAAAATATAGGAATGAAGAAAAAAAACTTTGATTGATGCGGGCGTTAGATCGCTGTTCTAACTCATGAGCCGAACGAACTAAGGCGACGGCGGGAAGGAACTGGAGGGCAGGCGCAGGACCGCCCCTTTTATAGTCGGGCTGACGTCACATCACCTGACGTTGGGGGCGGTCCCCGCTGATGATTGCTAGCTACAAGTTTGCCATTGGAACCTGACACCAGGGGGCGCAGTCCTATATGTGAAGACCTACTGCAGGAACCCTCATGAAGTAAGATCTTAGGGTTGGTGCGCAGAGCCACACGTTCCTTGTGAAAAAAAAATCAGATACGGGATTTTGCACATCAAGCCCTGAAGCCCGGAAATCCATCGAGCTGAAGTAATGGCCACTAGGAAGAGTGTCTTCCAAAAGAGGAACTTCAAATCTGCCGAGGCTGCTGGTTCGAAAGGAGGCAGAGTAAGCTTCGAGAACAAAATTCAGATCCCAAGGTGGAGCAGGAATGCGGATGGGGGGTCTCAAATGGAGAACCCCTCTGAGGAATGTCTTAGAGACTTCCAACTGAGCAAAAGTCTTGTCTCCAAAGGGGACACGGTAGGCCGAAATTGCTGCCATGTGGACCTTCAAAGAGGAATGGCCAAGACCCAGGTCGAAGAGATGACGCATGCAGTCCAGGGCTCTCAACTGGGCAAGAGAAAGGCTCAAAGTCCTTTGATGAAGCCCAAATCGACAATCATTTCCACTTCATGGCATAGGTGGACCTGGTGGAAGGCTTTCTGGCCTCCACCAGAATATCTGCTACGAGCAGAGAAACCACGAACCAGGCTTGAGCTACGTCTGCAGGAGCCAAGCATGCAACTGAAGGGATTTGAGCCCTGGATGAACAAGGGTCCCCTGATCCGGGGTCAACAAGTGTTGTGACAGAGGAAAAGAAAGCGGAGGTTCCTCTGAAAATTGTTGCAGAAGACAGACTCAAGCTTGCCTGGGCCAGAATGGAAAAACGAGGATCATCCAGGCACCTTCTGATCTGAGCTTGTGCAAGACCCTCGGAATTAAGGGATGTAGAGGGAAGGCATAGATGAATCTGTCCTTCCAGTCGAGAGACAGAGTGTCCCGCCAAAAAATGTCTCGCCCTGGAGCGAGCGAGCAGAAGGTGGAAAGTTTTGCATTTTGAGGAGACGAGAACAGGTCTACCTGAGGGGTTCCCCAGAGCAGGAAGATGTCATCTACTACCTCTTGATCCAGGTCCCAGTCATGGGCTCTGGCTGAAGACCAACTGAGATGGT
Organism: Neoceratodus forsteri; assembly: GCA_016271365.2. Classification (NCBI taxonomy): domain Eukaryota; kingdom Metazoa; phylum Chordata; order Ceratodontiformes; family Ceratodontidae; genus Neoceratodus; species Neoceratodus forsteri. The sequence continues at coordinate 1,071,521,518 of CM057454.1, read as the reverse complement.
CTACCAGCGTGTTTTCTACTCCCGGAACATGAACTGCCATCAGGTGAAGGTTGTGCTGGACATTACAACTTCAAATTCTCATTGCTTCCCTGCACAGAGGGTAGGAACGAGTTCCTCCCTGCTTGTTGATGTACCAGACCCCACACATGTTGTCCGTCCGGATGGTAAGATGACTGGGAAGAATGGAGGAGTGCAAGGCCTGGAGAGCATACAGAACTGCTCGGAGTTCAAGCACATTTATGTGCAAAGTCTGCTCGAGGCTGGACCAGCTGCCCAGTCTTGAGAGACCGTAGATGGGCTCCCCAGCCCTCTCCCGAGGCATCTGTTGTCAATGTCTGGGAGGGGGGTTCGATATTGAAGTGAACTGCCCGGCAAAGGTTCTCTTGCACTATCCACCACTGCAAGTCCCTGACCATGGGATTGGAGACTAGAACCTCCTGGTCTAGGTAGTCCAGTGTTTGGTCCCATTGAGACCGCAGTGTCCATTGAGAGATCCTCATATGGAGCCAAGCTCGAGGGACTGTCGGGATGGCAGCCGCCATCAGGCCGAGGAGTGAAGGACTGACCTGGCACCGACCCTTCTGCGACTGGACAGCAGCCCTGCTTGAGTCTGGAGGGTGTCCACCCTGTCCAGAGGCAAAAAGGCCTTGCCAATGGTCATGTTCAGGATCGCCCTGATAAACTGGAGTCTTTGGCAAGGGACCAAATGGGACTTGGCCTGGTTGATGGTGATTCCCAGGCTGGTGAAAACCTGCAGGGTGAAGGAAAGAGAGAATGCAGAAGTTCCTCCCTGGATGGGGCTACCAGGAGCCAGTCGTCCAGGTACAGGAATACCTGCACTCCCCAGGTACACAGATGGGCCGCTACCACAGACAGGCATTTGGTAAATACTTGGGGAAGGGGGCCGAGGAGAGACCAAATGGGAGGGCCTTGAATTGGTAGTAGTCCCTCTGAAAACAAAACCGAAGGAATTTGAGGGGAGAAGGGCAAATGGGGATGTGCAGGTAACCATCCTGCATATCCAAAGTGCACAGCCACTGTCACTGCCGAAGAAGCGGCAGAAGGCTCTGCAAGGAGAGCATTCTGAAGCATTTGTACTCCACGAACATGTTCAGGGAACTGAGGTCTGAAATAGGCCTCGCGTCTTCAGTCTTCTTTGGAATTAGGAAGAAATGGGAATAGTAACCTGTCCCCCAAAGGTGGTGTGGAACTGGTTCTATCGCCGCCTTCGAGAGAAGGGAGATTTCTTCCAGGACCAGAGAAAGATGCTCCAGGGAGTAAGATGACTTGGGCGGTGGTCTGCGGGCGGTTTCTGAAGAAACTCAATTGAGTGTCCTGCTGCGATCAGCTGGAGCACCCAAGCATCTGATGTTATCCTTTCCCAACCCGGTAGATGGAAGGAGAACCTCCCTCCTACTGGTTCCTCTGGAGTGTCCAGAGGCTGTGGGAGAGGGGAGGAGTCAGGAAGTGTGGGGCAGCGCAGCGGCCGAGGCTCCCGTGCCTTTTTTGGGCGGGGGAGTCTTGGTTGCTGGAGGGGCCAGACTCTTGTTGGCCCGCTTGCCCTGTGGTTTCGCCTTTGGTAGAGTACGTCGATGAAAAAGGCGACACTGTCCCTGGGGGGGTCTGTACAGAGTCTCCACGGACTTGAGTGCAGTGCCCTTCTCCTGCAGGTCGGTGATGATGTCCTTGACATCACCACCGAACAGCACCAAACCCCTGAAGGGTGCATCCTGAATAGCGGATTGCACTTCACGGACCAAACCTGACACCCGGGGCCAGGCGTGACGCCGAAGACCTTCGGCGAAAGCCAAACTCAGTCCAGCTGTGTCCACTGCGTCGTAGGTGGCATGGAGCATGTGCCGCCTGGCTGAACGAGCAGAACGGACAAGGTCAGTCACTTCTTGTTTCATCTGAGACTCAGGAAGGGAGTCCAATTTAGAGTCCACCTGACTCAGGATGGTCTTCTGGTAGTCCCCCATATGTGCTACATAGTTCAGGGCCCTAATACCCAGGGTAGAAGATGCACAAGCCTTCTTCCCATACTGGTCCAGAAGCCGAGACTCCTTGTCAGGTGGAGACAAGACGAGATGTTTGGGGTTGGCGGAGTGGCTGTGAGCGGCGCTAATCACGACAGAGTCCACCTTGGGGTGTTAATTCAAAGAATGTACTCCCTCGGTAGCCTGATATAGCCGATCTGCCTTCCTCAAAAGGGGAGCCAACGCGGATGGTTGTTTCCAAATAGTGGAAACAAGGTCTGCGTGAGGCTCTATCCAGGATGGAATCAATGTAGGAGCGGTCTCGGGCAGATATAAGTGGGCTGCGAGCTTCTGACCCTGTGGATCTGGCTCCAGAGATTGAAACTGATGAACTTCCTGGATCTTTCTCAAGAAATCCAAAAAGGAAGGGATCCTCCGGAGGAGACTTCGGAGGAGTTCTTGGCCTGGGACGTTCTGGAGTTCAAGTTCATCATCTGGATCGAGCATCCCCCGAGTCCGTGCCGATACCGTGCCAGGGGCTCTGACGGAGCAGAGGGCTCCTGGAAAGGCCCGGCATTGGAGTCAAGGCCTGAAGAGGGACGCCGGCTGCAGTCGGGTAGGCTGGCATCGGAGCTGGTGTCTGAGGATTCGACGTTAGAGGGTCCGGCCCTATAGGAAAGAGCCCCGACGTCAGTGTACCCAGCTCCTCCATGTCGACTGGGGACGGAGGGTTGAAATCCCCAGGGTCCAGCAGAGGAGACTCAGGAGCATCAGAGGGCAATGGTACGCGTTGCGGAGAGCCTGGGATGTTGGACTGGTCGCAGGGGTGTAATGTAGGCTCCTTTGCTGGGCAGTCATCGGAAGGGCAGACGTCTGGCTTATCAGCTTGATCTGAGCGGGATTTGGAGGAACCAGTGTCCAACTTATCAGAACCCTGACCTGAAGCAGGTTGCACTGGGGATGACGGCCTTGTCGGGCGTACGAGGGACCGTGCGCCCTCCCAAAGGAGCCGGTGGCTTACCGGTCTTGTCCAGGTGGATGTCGGTGGCACCAGTGTTCTGATTTAGCAGACCCGCTTGACCCAGAGGGCTGAGTGGCAGCAGCCTTCCCGGAAGCAGAGGCCTCCTTTACCCCGAAGGTACCAGAGGGGCCCAAGCGCAAGCCCGACGGGGGAGTCTTGGACACCGGCAAGACGGTAGTCAAGGAGCGGTCCCCCGGAGGGGACGTTACTTTGAGAATTACGACTCCAGTCAGAGTCGCAGAGGCCATGGAGGTCGAGTCCCGGTGCCTGTACTTTTTCTTGTGGTCTTCGGGGGAAGTGGAAGCCTGCCTCAACTTCTTCAACTCCTTCTCCATGAAAGCCATCTTTTTCTTGAGAATATGGGCCTTCAGGGACTGCTGCCTCAGTTTTCAAGTGGCTGAATTGAACTTTAGGCAGTGCTGGCACTCCTCCACAGGGTGGTCCAGGCCAAAGCAGAAGAGACACAGGGAGTGCCTGTCCTTATGCGGCAGCTGGGAACGGCATGAGTCACTTATTTTTATGCGATTTGGAAGGCATCGGGGATGACATACACGGACGTTTTAAGCAAAAAAGCGAAATAAATAAAAATCGGTCAAAAAGTTTTGAAAACTAACTGACAGAAGGCTGACGAGCGATGGAACTCTACCGTAAGGAACTTTCACAAGTCGACGGCGGGAAAGAACTGGAAGGCAAGCGTGGGGGACCGCCCCTTTCTAATGATGTCGCATGACGTTGGTCACCCGACGTGGGGGCGGTCCCCCACCAGAGACTGCTAGCTAGAAATTTTTTCATGGAGTGCTGACACCAGCCGGGTCAGTCCTATGTGTAATTACCTACTGGAAGAGCCCTCTCGAAGTAAGATCCTCTCTTCTTTCTTTCTCAGGGCTGAGCCCCACTGGTCTGAACTGAAATAAACTCTGTGCAAAGGTTTTTATATCTTTTTGGTAGGATCACCTGACTGAGCCCTTGCATGTCTGGACATGTTTCAAAACAAAGGGGGGATGGGTTATTTCATGGGATTTCCTGGTTCAGTTAAAGGTACAGTGTATATATCCACAGATATTGACTGCATGTCTCTGATCCACAGTGACCAAACACTTTTATACATAGAACCTTATACAGTAACAAGTTTATAACGTGAATTTATGAAAATACCTTTAGGATTTCTTATAACTGTACTAATTATGACATTATTGTTTTATAGGACTTCTAAATCCTTTTTGTTTAAAAAGGCTTTATTAACTGTATTCATTCCTACAATCTAAAATAGTTTTCATATTTATTTTACACAAAAAGCACTTATGCACTTCACAAAACACCTCTCCGGGTGTTTGGCATCATTCCAGGGACTGGATAGATGGAAATGAAGAGAGAAAACTAGTAGGAAGTTTAGTAGGCACAGTAAAGAGCTACGCTAGGTGGCCAACCTAAGGTAGGGGGGAAAGAAGAAAATCAAAGAGAAAAGCGCCAACTGTTGCTAGGAAAAAAGGAGATAGAAAAGTGGTCCACCAGTCACTGCCGAGCATGTAGCCTAACTCCACCAAAGGTGATATGATCATTGTCAATTGAGATCCGTTGCCCCACAAACTGCAGGGTCCCCTGTTGCCATGCTCGGCGTAATAACTCTTCTTTAGCTTGATATGACGTGAGGCGGGCTATTAGTGATCTGGGCCTAGCATCTGCGTTGCGGGGCCATGGGGCTTGGGACCTATGGGCCCGGTCCATTGATAAGTCGAAATCCTCAGGGAGAGAGCAGCTCTTGAGGGAATTTTTGAAGTAAGGATATTACATCTTTGTGTTCATCTCTGGAGCCCTCTGGGACTCCATGGACCCTGATATTCTGCCTTCTGCTTCTCCCTCCAAATCGTTGAAGCAGTGCATTAGCTCCCTATCCCTTGCCAGATGGTAAAGTAGCAGGCAGTCGTGCCTGTTGGCTTGCTCCGAAGCTTGTGCTACACAAAGTTCAAGTTGCTCTGTCTTGTGGCTCACACTATTAACATCAGAGTGGAGCTCCGACAGCGTTTGGTCGATTTTGGTGACTGTGCGTGCTGTCTGCAAGATTGTGGAAATGAGATCGGCATCAGCTCCCTCTCCATGTGGTGCTGCTGCTGTCAGAGGGCCGTTCTGGGTCTCTCGATCTTCCATGACAATCCCGTTCCTGCTGCAGTAGTTCTTTTAAATTTTTGCACCGGGGTGCTCTGTGACTTCCCAGGTTTGTTGTTCTTTGTTTTTCCTGGCGAGGACATCGTTCAGTCGGCGATGCAGATGGATTTCTGTCGTTGGGGAACAGGAGCTGTGGGACTAGGCAGCCATTAGTTTGCCGGTGTCACCGGAAGTCCATATTCTGCCTAAATTCAATGGGCTTTTATGTTACGTGCATACGTAGAAAATTTTGAACACCCGCATGTAACGCGCCCATTTTTAGGAGTTTCTTCACCAAATTGCAGCATGGCCTTTTTGGGACCCAACCTCATGAAGAGTTCCACTGTCATTTCTTTCACTGGTCCCGAAAGGTGATTTTGCACAACGACCGCACCATTCTGCACCACAGGTGCGAAAACACATATTGGGCAGGATGTGAAGAATGACAGCTGTACTGTTCGTTAGGGGGTATAAAAAAATGGCAATGTTGTGAATTTGGAGTGAAAATATTAAAAATTGCCAAAGTTACAAGTGTGCATAGAAAATTTCAATCACAAGATATCTCATAAACATTTATTGCATTCAGATTTTATGGAGCGCAGACACTGAGAACACTGGCACTGTTTTGTTGGTCCCGAAGGTGATTCCACGAGCAACTGCAAATCACCTTCGGGAAAGAGTAATAAAATGACAGTGCCAGTTGTGAGGTGGGTGCCAAAACCCCATGTTGAAAATTTGCCAGCAAAATATTAAAAATGGCGAGATATCAATATAAGTTGAAAACGCCTTTATATGGCATGTAGCTCGATTCTTCAGTTCGCAGTTCGGCTTTGAAGAGTGCAGACGTGTCCCAGTCCACAAAAGAAGACAGTCGCCAACCTTTAATGGTAAGTATAGGGCAGTGGTGGGTTGGTCAGTGGGAGGGTTGGGATGGGGGTGACGACAAGGGACAGTTTTCTTTTTTTAAACAGAGAGGGGATTACTGGAACATTTCGGGATACTGGGAGTGGGCTCCCCAGTGTCCCAAAGTACTAGGAAGGAGGACCAGCACAGACATGTGGATTGCCGCCCCCCCCGGTCATATCGAATGCAGAAAAAAAATTTTTGGGTATCTCCCACGGAGCACCAGGGCTCAAATTTTGGTATTCCAGTACGAAATTTGGTACCCAAAACGTACCAGAATATCGTTAAATTCGAGCCCTGTTCAAGTATCTCAGTGTGTGGCTAGATAGTAAGCTCGACTTCTCTTCCCTCATTGATGCCATCCACTCCAAGCTCTGCCCCCACTCAGTGCCCTGTACCATAACTAAGGCTGCTTATCTCCTCATATCCACCAGGAGCTTGTTACCAAAAAAGTTGCTTCCGGTTTTCGACTAGGAGGATGTGGTCAATGGCACCACTCCTTCCTCTTTCCTTACCAGACTGGAACCCTCTGTAATGCTGTCTCTCAATTTGCTACCAATCTCCCCCTTGTACTCACCATTGTCCACTTTAATCCTCCCTAGGCTATCAGGGACTGACGTTAAGCTTTTTTCTGAACTAATCAGGACAAGCCCGATTCACAACTGCACTAGTCTGCAGATGTTTGCACTTGACAAGGCCACAGTTATAATGGCAGCATAGCCTAGAGGTTAGAATAACAAGCTGTGAATGAGCTTGGTAAGCCCAACAGACAGACCTGGGTTTGATTCCCACAACCTCCACTTGCATACTGAGTGACTCTGAGCAAGTCACTTAACCTCCCTAGTGCTCCCAGGTTGCCCCTGAAAACAGGCACCTGTGCCAAGTGGGCCTTACCCGGTTACCAAAGGATAAAATAAAAATAAAAAATAATTTCTTGTAATGACACAGTCTGTATGCCCCACCCCACCTGTTTTGTACAATGGCCAGTTCTTTTCTCCCAAACCGGATAATCCCATAGCAGCGGATATTCAATCAAGCAGATGCTGCACCCAAAGAACGCATGTTTTAGACTTTCAAATTATTTATTTTATTAGGGTTTTTTTGTACCATCCATGCACCAAAGCATTGTTGTTAGGATGACATTACATGCTGGGTCGGATAAGAGTGGGTGTGTATGGATGGCATTGACTAGTGTGGTGTATTGGGAAAAGCTGAAGACCCCTACACCTGCCAGTACTGGCAGCAGTAGGCTTATGGATGGTCATTCCAGGGTCCCACTCTCATCGACCTGCAGTGGTGACGAGGAAAGTAGACAGCTGGGAAACTGGGATGGGAGAAGGAGCAGCTATGGACAGGCTGGGATAAAATATACCACATGCAGGGCAGACACCATCCATATACTTCTTACCATTTTGTCACTGAAATGTTGAATACTGACACTCAAAATGTAGACAAATGATGAGCACTGACTTTAATCATCACACATACGGAGACAAACTCAGAACACTGAAAGTTAGTGACTTTCTAGCACTCCTCCCTTGGTCACAGCCTGGTTACTAGGTGCAATCCCTTACAATGAGGTGATGACGACTAACACAGAGTCTGTTGTGTGGTCCCCATCTTGCAGTGGGAGGCAACAATGCAGTTAGAGAGCTGTTAATCATACCAGGCTGTCTGAAACACTGAGGGAAATTGGCTTAAGAGTCTGCTAAAAGTAGGGGCCTTTTTAAAGAAATAGTACACCCTCATATCTTGCAAATGTTATTTTTTTCGTTTTTCCGGACAACTCTTCATGTAGCTGTTAGGGATGTATGTGTTTGCCTTAGTTTGTTTTCCCACTTCACACCAGCACCCGTAACTAGCCTGGGGGTCTCCATTTTCTGCTTTTTTTTTTCCCAATTATTTTTCCCTCCGGTCACCGGGGAGGTGGCCTCTCTCAAGCGACATCCTGGTTATCTCCTCCCAACCTGAAATCCCCCATGCTGCCTCCCGCCCGATGCCTTACCTCAGCCTGGCGAGAGATCTCCCTGGCTTACCACCCCCTCCAGCGGGGCCGCCACTCCTACAGGCACTCTAGACATCCAGCATCATCCAGGCAGTGGTGGCATGTGGAGGATCGGGACCCAGGTGGGCGGGGTCCGGCAGTAGGCGTAGGGCGTGCCGTCGCCTACCACCACTCTGGGGTGTTTCCTTGTTCTGGTGGTCCCCCCTACCCATCCCCTTGGCGTGCATGATTGTGCAATGACGCCCAGTGAAGGAGACGCACTCACTCCAGAGCAGGTTCCTGCCAACATCTGCCGTGCACCACCTTCCCTACTGCATGCAGGCTGTGGCGCATTGCCTCCCATGGGGAGGTACTCAAGTGCCGAGTCCTGCAACCTTCCTCCCCAGGAGAGGGCGCTGTCGGCAGATGCTCAAGCCTTCTCCTCCCGGCCGACCCCTGGCAGGCCCGTGTGCTCGCTCCTCGAATATAGGTCGCTGGCTGCAGCAGGTGTGGCATCCAGTGCGTCAACCCTCAGCGCCACGGGGCTGGCTTCCATTTTCTGCTTGTTGAACTCTCATTGTGTCACAGAACAGCATTAGCATATGAGAAAAGGATATGAAGCACCCTTTAGACTTCACAGTATGCCTGTTTGCTTACTTAGAATTCAACAAAAGAAGTTGCAGCAAGGTGTGAAATACCATATTTACCTTAAATAAACTTTATAAACCATCTTGGATGTAATGCAGGGGTTTTCTCTTTAAACTGCACTCAATCTGTGTGCTTCTAGAAAATTTTCTTTCCAGGTTATATGTACTTTGAGCACAGAGATACATGGTATAAATGGGTGCTGGAGGGGAAGGTATGCCTCTTTGCAGATGATACCAAGATCTGCAACAGGGTCAACACTCCGGGTGGGGTGTTGAAAAAATGAGAAAGGACCTAAACATGCTTGCTCGAGGAGTGGTCGAGAGTGTGGTAGCTTAGGTTCAATGCAAAGAAGTGCAAAATCATGCATCTGGGGAACAGAAATCCAAGGGAGGAATAACAAAAGGGACCTGGGGGTAATCATATCTGATGACCTAAAGGAAACCAAACAACGTGAGAAGGCTGTGGGGAGAGCCTGTGCAATGCTAGGGTGCAGAGGGAGAGGCATCACCAGCAGAAAAAAGGAGGTAGTTATGCCACTGTACAGATCACTAGCGAGTCCTCATCTGGAGTACTGCATTCAGTTTTGGAGGTCACATCTCCGGAACAACATAAACAAAACAGAGGCAGTCCAGAGAAGGGCAACCAAAATGGTGCAAGGACTGCACCAAAAGTCATATGAGGAAAGACTACAGGACCTCAATATGTATTCCGGGGATATGATAGACATTCAAGTACCTCAGGGATACAAACAAGGTGCAGGAGAGTAGCATCTTTCAGAAAAGTAGGCGCACAACAACAAGGGGGCATGATATGATGCTACAGCGGGGTAGGCTCAGGGGTAACGTGAGGAAGTACTTTTTCTTTCACTGGTACCTTTCGGGACCAGTGAAAGAAATGACAGTAGCACTCTTCATGAGGTTGGGTCCCAAAAAGGCCATGCTGCAGAAAGAGTAGTGGATGCTTGGAACAGCCTCCCTGTGGAGGTGGTGGGGGCAAAAACGGTAAGGGAATTCAAGAATGCATGGGATAGACACAAGAGTATTCTCACAGCAGGGAAGAGAGGGTAAGCCACAGATCAACTAGGTTTGGCGGTATTGCATTAGGTAGGGAAAGGGGCAGACTAGGAGGGCCACACGGTCCTTATCTGCTGTCATCTTCTATGTTTCATGCTCTCATATACTAATGCAGCTCTCAGGGGCAGTGAGATTTGAATAACCAGAAAATTGACCCCTTCCCCGGGCTAGTTACAGGGGCTAGTGTGAACATGGAAAAAAAACTAAAATAAGCATTTATACCCCCATCAGCTACATGAAGACTTATCTGTTGACAAGGAAACAGATAACTATTTACAAGATATGAGGGTGGACTACTCCTTTAACTTCATTCACAGCCATAAAGGAATTGCACTAGCCAAGACGGACAAGTAGAGGGTTAACTGCACTGGCCATGATCAGTTTACGCTATGCCCCAGACAAGTAAAACATGTTAAAAAGCTCCCTATCCATGCTCCCTTTATTCCTCACATAATTCGTCTCACTGTGCTTCCTTCACTTCCAAATTCTCGTTCGAGACCCTGCCCTTTTACTTGTCTTCTCTCCTCTTTCCAATTCCTTCTGCCTCATACACCTTCTGTTCTAGGGATCCTCACACCATCTCCCTTCCCCACCCTCACTTCTCTGCTCTGGGCAATCAGCCTTCTTCTCTCGCTATCCCTTCCTCTGGAACGTGCTCCCCTCCTCTCTCCTATAGGTACCGGTTAAAGCTTCTTCCCGGTCCCTCCTGCTCTTGTCATTCCCCTTCCTGATCCTTTCCTATCATATTATGACAAATTATTTGTCTGATTCTATTGAATTGTTTTACTATGCTAAACTGTACTCTGTTGTTATTTGGTACTGCGCATGCTTTTATGTTTGTATTTCTTGTTCCCGCTCCCCCAAGTCACACCTGAAAAACGAGCCTCAGCTCAGTGTGACTCTCCCACTTACCAATTTTCAAATAAAATTAATAAAATCTTGAGGGTGAAAGCCACAAATAGCTGAGAGGATTTCCCACAATCCTTAGTACGATCAAGGTACCAAAACAATGTCCGACAGATGTCAAGCGTATGCAGACTATGTTCCTCACTATCCATGGAGCAGACAGGAAGCAATAGAGAGCACCAATGGAGGCAGATAGGCATCAGGACTCAAAGTCAGTAAAGCAAGGCCTTTATTCACATATAAAGTGCACCCACAATAAGTGAGCATAAATCTGGTGCAGCAAAAGCTCAATGACTAAGCACTATCCATGGGAATAGAGAAATAAACCGGAAGGTCTATAGTCTGATTTAGTATTCGCTCAGAAATTACATACGGCAGAAAAACGAGAAGTGGTATACAAGGTAAACCAATTCTTGTGGAAAATAAGAAAAGGAGGCTCTAGACGGCCCAGTGGTACAGCAGTAGCATACTGCCCACCATGCTGGTGACCCAAGTTCAAGAGCAGACTTGGGTTGCTAGGAATCAGCTGGTGGGGGGTATAGAACTCTGCATCTGTTGGACTGCTCTCCTCTTGGGGGGAGTCAGTAATGCCGTCAAGTGCCACCAGCTGCAGACTGGGAGACATGTAGGGTGGGGCTGCCAGTCTGGCATGGTGCGTGTGTGCCTACACACAGCACACACCACTGTCTGTCCATGGTGGGTGAAGGGAGGATCCATAAAATTGAAAAGGGGACTATAAAGGTTAATGAAGCCCTGTCTGCCCTTCAGGAATCTACCTGAATTTGATATACTGGGGGAGGGGCTCCCCCCTCCCATATCCCAGCACGAAGGGCAGTCCTCAAGAGAGCGAGATGAATGCAGCTTGAGTAGGGGGTGGCAGGGCTGAAGGTCTGCCTGTACGGTCTTCGGAGAAAAAAATGCTTTACAGAGAAGAATTAAAAAAAAAAAAAAAAAAAGGAGGCTCTGCAACCACAGCCTTCAATTCAGAAATGCAGTGAACAGACATCATAGCCACTAGGAAGAGTGTCTTCCAAGAGAGGATGTGCAGCTCACAACTAGCAGCAGGCTCAAAGGGAGGTACAGTAAGGGTCTCCAGAACCAAATTAAAGTCTCACTCTGGAATCAGATCAAGGATGGGGGGGCGGAAGGCAGAATACCTCTGAGCAACCTGCGAGAAGCCTCAGGCTGGGTCAGCGTCCTGTCACCAGTGAGGGCATGATGATTAGCCGACAATGTGGCCAACTGAGCCTCAGAGGAATACCCGTGGCCCAAGTCCGTAAGGGACAAGAGACAGTCCAATACTAGAGTGACTAGACACAAAACACCATACTGTAAAACGTTTCCATTTTAGTGAGTTGGTGTACTGAGCGGACAGCTTCGGAGCCGCTAGTGGAATAGTACAAACCACCAGGGAAACCCAAAAGTGGGAGAGCTGTACGTCCTCTAGAGACTGGGGGTTCCACTGCCAATTGCTGAATCAGAGGGAGCCAAATTTGGCTGGGCCAGTAAGGGGCCACCAGAAATGGGTGGTCGACCAGCCTCAACTTGACCAAACCCCATAAGAGGGAACGGGAAAAAAAGGCACACATGGGCCTCCCTTTCTAAGACAGGGACAACGTATCTCGCCAAAGAAATTTCACACCCTTGAGCAAGCAAGCAGAAACACAGCAGTTTTATGGTGACACAAAAAGGTCTATGTCTGGATGACCCTACTTTAGGAAGGGGTCGTTCACAATGGAGCCCAAGAGCTCCAATTTGTGGCAGAGCACCTGGGACCAGCTGAGCCAATCTGCAAGGGCGTTGAAGGTACCAGGCAGGAAGATGGCCAACAGGAACATGTCATGTTCCATGGCTCAGTGCCAAACTCTCACTGCCTTTCTGCAGAAAAGATACCAGAGCACACCGCCTTGCCATTCTATGCAGTACATCACAGAGATGCTGTCAATATGGATCAACAGTTGATGACACGGAAGGAAGGTGACGAAGGCCTATAGGCCAAGCAGAACAGCCCTCATTTCCAGAGTGTTGCTGTGCAGAATGATAGCCATTGCCCTGGAGTACAGAAGGGCCCCAGGTGGGCACCTCATCCTGAACTGGAGTTGTCCGTCATCATCACCAGAAGAGGAGGCGGACAGAGAAAGGGGGGATCCTGTCTCGAAGTTGGAGCGGCTCAACCACCAAAGGAGGGACTGGAGCATAGGAGTCACTCCCATGAGACAGTCCAGCTTGTCAGAATGCTGAGCTCACTGGGAACGGAAGAACCACTACAGAATCCTCATATGCAGATGCGCTTGCAAGACAGTCAGAATACCAGCGGCTATGAAAGCTATCAGTTGTAAAGAGACATCTGGCCAAGACATAGTCACTGGAAGATATCAGCTGAGGCTGGGTAACCAGTGCCTTTTCACAGTCCGATGGAAGGAAAACCCAACCCAACCCCACCCCATGTCCAGAACAGCTCCTATGTACTGGAGACATTGGTATGGAGCGAGAACCAAATTTGTCTCATTCATCAGAATTCCAACTGCTCGAATAGTTGTCTGGTGTGGACAGTGTGTAAACAATAGCCTCCCTCAACGGGGCCTTCAGAAGTCAATCGTCGACGTAGAGGAAGACATATAGGCTCTCCCTTCTGAGCACAGCTACAAAGCATCTGGTAAAGACACACGGTGCAGAAGATAAACCAAAGGGCAAGACACAAAACTGATAGTGCAAGGCCTGCAACATAAACTGCAGGTACCATCTGTGCAACTTGTGAATTTTGATATAGGAGGTAAGCATTCTTCATATCCACAGCAACCATCAAATCACCATGCAGAAGCAGGAGGAGGGTTGAGGCCTCGGAGGTCTAAGCCGAGTCTTAAATCCATGGTCCATTCTAGTACCAGAAAATACCAAAATTAATCTCTCAGGTTCATTTTGGCAAATGCGATGGGCTCTACGACCCTCTTGCTGAGGAGGGTTTGAACCTCCACCAGCTGGAGGGCAATATGTCCTGGAGGATAACAGGTTGGTAAGGTAGGGTGCACTGGAGAGACAGAGAGGTGTTCTAGGGTATATCCTTGCTGAATTACCTCCAGTATCCAAGCATCTGTGATCTCCCTCCACTGTGGCAGGAAGAGGAAGATATGCCCCTTCCCCAAACCAGGGCACCCTGATCTACAAGGGCTGGAGTCGGAAGTGGTAGGAGTGCCGCCAATACCTGCCCCTTGGGTGAGCCTGGCATGGGTAACACGAGACAAATTGGCCTGAGGGGAGGCCCGGACTGCTGACAGCCACAGCCAGCACCCTAGAGTAATCCTTACCCAGGCAGGCAAAGGGCCTGCAAAAGGAACCCCAGCTCCTATTTCAGGGCTTAAGATTCAGAGTATGCAGGGGCTGCAGAGTAATTTGCGATGTCTGGAGGTCCCTTAGGGCAGACTCAACATTGATGCCGAAGAGTTCTTGCCACTAAAGGGGGTTATAAAGGACCGACTGCTGTACTTCAGAGGCAAAATCGGCAACATGTAACCAGGAGTGGAGGCACAGGCAAATGCCAGTAGCAGCTGTATGAACAGCCGCATCTGAGGCATCACAGACTGACCGTAAAACGTGCTTACCAGCCTCCAGGCCATTGGTAATAGTCTGCTAGACCAGTATTTTGTCATGGCCATCTGGCAGCTTGTCAGCCACTGCAACCTTAGACTTCCACAGGAAATTATATTTAATCATACAGAACTGGTAATTGGCAACACAGAGTCAGAGGGTAGAAGAACATTTTTTTTTTTTTTTTTTTTAAATCATGACATTAAGCCTCTTGGATTCAAATCAGGAGGAAAAGAACTCTAATGTTTTGGAGCTTTCCACCCATCATGAACGGGTATTATAACTACAAAAATCAGTCTCTGGTGAAAAAGGATTAATAGGGCTTTCCTGAAGGTGCAGGATGTTGTTTATCCGCCATCCTGGGTACAGCAAGCAAAGTACTAGGCATGTGCAAAGCAGCTAGGGTGGCATCCTCCAAAGCCGAACGGACAGGAGGCATAGGGAGGCAGACACCACTAAGAACTCACAGATTTCTCTTACAGGAATCCTCCTCTTTAGCCACTAATCCCAGCTCTGACAGGACTTGTCTGAGGAAAACCTGAAAGGAGGCATCCCCAGGAGGGGATCAATGAGTGTTTTGAACACTGTCCTCATTGCAGGAGGATAAAGTGGAACTGAAGCCCACCACAGAGGATAGAGCAAACAGCGTGTCTGTGGCTCAGCAGGTTGCACACTCGCCTCTGAGGCCGGAAGATCTGAAGGCTGTGGGTTCTATCCTCACATCAGGCACTTGGGTTGAATCCCAATACTGCTGTACTCATGACGTGCCGTCTTTCAGATGACACGTTAAACCGAGGTCCCATATGCCTGTCCTGGTGGTAGTTCAGTGGTAGTTCAGGTGGATGTTAAAGACATAGCAGACACTGAAGCTAATAACATAAGGCAGCTATCAAGAACATATGAAACATCCTCGAAAAGGAAACTTAAGATATTGTTCCTTAATGCCAGAAGTCTAAGAAATAAAATAGAAGAATTAGGATATGCTCTAATTCAATATGACATTGATGTATGTGTGGTAACCGAAACCTGGTTTAGCAATGGTGATTGGAACATCGACCTCCCTGGTTATAATATAATAAACAAAACTAGAAAGACAACTGGAGGTGGGATAGCCCTTTATGTAAAAAATAACATCAAAGTGTTAGAAATAGATAATAATACAGATACCAGCCTTGAATTGTGTTGGTATCAGCTAAAAACACCCACTAAGGGACTTAAAACAGGACTGGTTTACCGCCCTTCCAGTTACACCTTAACGAAAATGACTTACTATTGTCTACATTAGAGAATATAGACACTACCGGTGAGAGTACCTTGATGGGCGATTTTTACTTTCCCGGAATTTGCTGGCAATCACTGCTAGGACAAAGTTCAGTCGAAAAAAGATTTCTTGAAATACTGGCACTGTTGAATTTAGAACAACTAATTACCATACCCTCTAGAGGTAAAAATATTTTAGACTTGGTACTTACAAATAAGCCTGAAAATATTAATAATATAAAAGTATTGCCACCACTGGCAGACAGTGATCATAATATGTTTTACTATGAGTACACTATCAAACAACAAACAACAAAAGGCAAAACCCTGTTTAAAGATTTGAAAAAAAATGCAGACTACAACAGCATAAAGCGGTATTTAAACAACTGGAACTGGAAAAGTGAATTAAATGGGAGAGAATTAATCTCAGAATGGGAAGTATGTCATAAACATATAAATTATTGCATTAAAAGTTGGGTACCTACAAGATGTAAATATCAAAAATCTAAAAGAACCGCTTTATGGTGGGCTACTAAAATTAGAAAATTAATAAGAAACAAAAATATTATAACAAATACAAACAACCATTTGTCAATGCCGAATGTTTGCTTGCTGGTATAAGCACTGGAAATGCAGGAGTTAGAGAGATGCAGAATAGGAATGGCAGTGAAGTATTGAACTTCACGCCAACCCCACCTCCACCCTGCAGAGACGGACAGGCATTGGGGTATGCGTTTCGGTCGTCGACCATAACATTCATGCTATTTCACTTCACCCTGTCCTGCAGACACAGACACGTGTTGAGGTGTGCAGCTTTACAGTCACCCCATTCCATAAGGACATACGCTGAAATGGGTGCAGTATAGGAGAATGGGGTGAACTCTGGGGTCGAAGAGTCCAAGGCACACCTCAATGCCTGTCACTGGCTGCAGGGTGGTGGGGAAGGGGTGGAATGGCATTAGCATTACAGTTGGCAATCCAAAGGCACACCCCTGATGCCTGTCAGTCTGTACAGGGTGGGACATTACGGTTAGAAACCCTAACACCCAGGGGTTTTGTTTGTATTTGCACTACAAATTTTCAACATGGCCTTTTTGTGACCCCCACCTCATGAAAGCATTTGGGACCTCTTCTCATGAACAGTGACACTGTGATTTTGTTAATCTGTCCTGAACTTTGAGTTCCCACAGCAATCGTGCCATTCTGCGCCAGATGTACGAAACCACAGATCGGGCAGGATACGAAGAATGACAGCTGTACCATTCATAGGGAGGTGTGAAGAGATGGCAATGTTGAAAATCGGAAGTGAAAATAATAAAACTACTTGATCTTCTGGGCTTACGTGGAAACTGCGCAACGCATGCGTGTAACAGTCATTTAGAGGAATGTTTTCACCAAATTTCCAACATAGGCATTTTGTGACCTCTGCTCATGAACAGTGTCACTATGATTTTCCTTATCTGTCCCGAACATTGATATCCCACAGCGACTGCGCTATTCTGCGCCAGATGTGTAAATGCATATTTTGGGCAGCATATAAAAAAAAAAAATGACAGTTGTACTGTTCACAAGAAGGTATGGAAAATGGCAATGTTGAAAATCTGGAGTGAAAATATTACAAATGTGCGAAGTTATGAACGTGCATGGAAACTGAGCAACACATGCTCGTAACAGTCATTTTATGGACTTTCATCACCAAATTTTCAACAAAGGCATTTAGGACCTCTGCTCATGAAAAGTGTCACTGATTTTCTTAATGTATCCCGAACACTGATTTCCCACAGTGACCGCACTATTCTGCGCCGGAAGTGCGAAAACACATTTCAGTCAGGATGTGAAAATGACAGCTGTACTGTTCATAAGGAGGTGTGAAAAAAATGCCAATGTTGAAAATCTGGAGTGAAACTATTACAAATTCGCAAAGTTACGAGCATGCGTGGAAACTGCATAGCGGCTAAATAGCGTCATTTTTTGATTTTTTTTCACAAATTTGCAACATAGGCTTTTTCAGGCCATCTCCATGAACACTGGCACTGTCATTTCGTTAATCAGACCCGAAAGGTGATTCCGCGCAGTGACCGCGAAATCACCTTTCGGGACCGAATAACGCCACGACAGCGGCTGAATTCATGAGGAGGGGTCCCAATAACCCCATGTTGAAAATGTGGTGCCAAAATTCCCCAAAAATGTCTAAGATATGCACCAAAGTTGAAAAAACCCTATTTATGCCATTATACAGCTTACCGGCATTTCCTCAGTTCGTGGTCGGCTTTTAAGAGTGCAGATGTGTTCCCGGTCCACCAAGATCATCGCGCCAGGCTCGGAGGCAAGTATGGGGTGAGGGAGATAGCGCTAATTGGGTGGGTGCAGGTTGGGGAGGGACGGCGACTGGCGTGGACTGTTTCTTTTCTGGAGAGAAAAAAAGATGTAGCAGGAAATTTTTTTGTTTTTTGTTTTCCTTCAGGCTTGCTTTCCGCACACTGGGGTAGGTTCAAAGTATGCCACCTGCCTTTTTTGGGGTTGGGGAAGGACTTAAGCCAACGGGGATTGGGCCCCGTCGGCAAAGAACACTGTTTGGGGAGGGGCATGATGCTGAGGGGGAATGAGCACCCCCTCGGCACACAACAAATGAGGGAGGGGGTTACATTATTCCGACGGGGAGTGGGCTCCCCTGTCGGCAAATGAACTGGGTTGGGGGCATGCCGATAGGGGGATTGGCCACCCCTGTCTGCTTCCATGGGGCTGTGACGCAGCGGCAAGCCACCATGTTTACAAAACATGTTATACTAGGCAAGGTACCGCCCTGCAATGACGGGTCAATCCCTCATTGCAGCGGAATGGCGGACAATGCAATGATAAGGCAGACCCGCATTGCAGCGGCGAAATCGTTTCAACTTGGTGGCACTTTTGGAAACCAATGTCATCAGCACATTGGTCCACCAGTGCCAAGACCCCAAATGCAGTGCCGCCGTTGGCTGCCACAGTGCTGCACCTCCACAACCCGCTTCTCTAAGCTGCCACATAATGTTTCTTGCACATGCGCGCAAGCAAACATAAAAAGCACCAACATAAACTGGAAGAAATTTAAGTTATTAGCTAAAGAAACTAAAAACAGTATTAAAAAATCAAAATGTAATTTTGAACAGAATTTGGTTAAACAAGTAAAAGATAATAAAAAACAATAGTTTAGTTATGTAGGATATCTGAAGGGTAAGCAACCATCAGTAGGCCCTTTACAAACACCAGCTGGAGTCACTACTGATGAAACAGACATGGCAAATGCATGTAACGATTATTTTGTGAGTGTCTATAATAAAAAAGATAGTGCTACAATACAGATCACTGAATCAAATACGACCTATGTATTATTTACAAAAAAATAAATTATAGACTGTATCCACAAATTAAAATCATCAAGTGCCCCGGCCCTGATGGCATAACAAATTTATTTATTAAACAGTTGGTTGATGAACTAGCAGGGCCATTACCCTATCTCTTTAACACCTCTTTACAAGAAGGTAAACCTTTAGAGGATTGGAGGATGGCTACTGTAACTCCTATATTTAAAAAAGGGAATAGAGCACATGTAGCTAATATAACGATCAGCCTCACATCAGCACTAGGCAAACTTATGGAAAGGTTACTTGTTAAAAGGTTAATAACACATATAGAAGAGTCAGGAATAAGGGACACTACACAGCATGGCTTTATATCGGGCAGTTCCTGTTCGACCAATCTACTCCATTTTTCTGAACGGTGAGCGCAGCGTTAGACAGTAGTATACCAGCTGATGCAGTGTTTCTTGACTACGCCAACGCTTTTGATAAGGTGTCCCATTGGATATTGCTAGAACAACTTTGCAGATTGAAAGTTCATGATAATATAATCCAATGGGTTGAGTCCTGGCAAAATAAGAGAACCCAGAGAGTGTCCATCAAAGGTCACTGCTCTAGACCAGGCTGGGTACCTAGTGGAGTTCCACAGGGCTCAGTTTTGGGTCCCATCCTTTTTTAACATTATGATATCTACCCTTCAGCCTACAGATAACATCTGGATCTGCAAATATGCAGATGACTGTAAGACAGGGGGTTATGCACCAACTATTAATGATGCTAAGTTGTTTCAAATGAGCACTGATAAACCAGTCTTATGGGCCAAAGCAAATAAAATGGAATTCAATATAGCAAAATGCAAAGTAATGCATTTGGGAAATAAAAACACCCCATGCAAACATAATATTGATAATAATCCATTATCAGAGGTACAGAGGAAAAAGATCTTGGGGTTTTAATCACAAATGACTTTTCTTTTACCAGACATAACCAAGAGACTGTAAAGAAATGTCAAAAACTAACAGGGTGTATACTTAGAAACATCAAAAGCAGAGGCAGATGTTATACTGCCACTTTACACCTCTTTCGTACACCTTCACTTGGAGTATTGTGCCCAGTTCTGTGCCCCGCAAGATATTAAATCCAGGAAAATGGTAGAAAAGGTGCAGACAAGACTAACTAAAAAAATTAGGACAGGTCAACATCTGTGATATAGTAACAGACTTAAAACACTGAATTTGTACTCAACTCATTACAGAAGTACAAGGGGTGAAACGTGTCTAATTTATAGGCACATAAACGAACCTTATGGACTATATACTATTGGTCTGACCAGACATATGGGGAGAGAGAGTTAACTAGATCCCATGCCCTTAAATTAATAGGAGAGCAATCTATTACAGTAAGGAGGGTAAATTCTTCACACAGCGAGTCATTACTAGATGGAACACCTTGCCAAAAGACATAGTTAATAATGACAGCTTGGATACTTTAAAAAAAAAAAAAATAAAAAAAAAGACTGGATAGATTTATGGGGACAGAGAAATGTTTCTTCCACCACTAAGATGGTGGCAAGTTCGATAAAGGGCCCTGGCTCACTGAACTTGTATCCAATCTATGAAACCCATGGCACATCTCGAAAAAAAAAAAAGAGCAGAGCAATTTCCCTGGTGTCCCAGCCAAATTTCCCTCATTCACTAAAAATACCACCACCAGCTTAATCTAGTTCAATGTCAGTTGGCATCCATCTGTATCCCCCTGCCCCAGGACGAGGCTGAAAACAGGCAGAATTGTCTAGTCCTCCTTTTCCAGTCAACAAAAACTAAAATACATAAAAAATAAATAAAACACCACACTAATCATACCAAGTACTTTACATCATACTAAGCTCAGTCAATATCTTACCGCTAGGGATAGTTAGTGTACTGAAGGGGGTTCAGACCTTCTTATTACACAATATCCTGCGCTGCTTATTCATGTGGTAGCCACTGTCTGTTGTCAAGTGTTTTTTTACCACTTGAGGAATATCGCCAGGATTAAGCCCCTAGTTCCACCTGAAGACCTGCCATCATTGGTACATGCCCTTGTGATATCAAGGTTCGACTACTGTAACGCTCTATACTTCAGGGTCAAGCAGCGGCTCTGTTGCTGATGGGCCTGGCTAGGTCCAGTCATGTAACTTAGTCCTGCGGGCTCTGCGCTGCCTGCCTGTCAAGTAGAGGATCATCTTCAAGGTGGGTTTGCTCACCTTTAAGACCATATACAGACTGGGCCCTGGCTATCTGGTTGATCTCCTTACACCTGCCTCCTCAGTCTATTCCTTCTGCTCCTCGGCTTGGGGCCTTCTAGCCATTCCTACGGTTTGACTGAAAACATCAGGTAACCGTGCCTTTAGTGTCACTGGGCCTACCCTATGGAACACCTTTCCCACTGCTATTAGCAGAGTTCTTTAAAGCGGGTCTGAAGGCTCACCTGTTTGGTCTGGCTTTCCCCAATGAAGGCGAGTGACCAGTTTTACTGAATCTATATTTTAAATTACTCTAAGAGTATGGTTTTATATTTTATTGATGTATAATGTATTTTAGTTTTTATGTACTGTATTGTCAACCTTACCTGTTTTATGTGAGGCGTCCAGAGCCCCAGGGATTGGGCACCATAAAAATAAAATTGCCTTGCCTTGTCACTGTATAAGGCAGATTACCAAATTTAACACAAAAACACAGCACTCACTGAGATAAGGTACAAGCTGCAGAAATTTTATTAGTGCAAAAAAAATGCCACCATGACCACTTCCTGGCACTCTGCCACTTCGTCGGGGGAGGTCCAACACCATTTTTCATAGTAATTGTATATCTCTGAATTTAGTTATTTATTTATATATATATATATTTAAACATTTTTTTTAAAAGTTGTCTTAGTTATACTGAAATTATCCAGTATTACAGTACACCATCTTCATGCAGACCATGTGATTACACTGTGATTGATTCACATATTTAAAGGAGCCTGTCTTCAAGAGACACCTCCCTTGACAAAGTGGCAGACCACCACTAAGCACTGAGAAGTGGTCATGCTGTCATTTTTGCAGTCTGCACTTCATCTTAGCAAGCGCTGTGCTTTTGTGATGAGTTACATTCAGACCTTCCTCCATATACTCAGGACTGCACTTCAACTCACTCTCATCGCTGACAGACAGATAGACAATGATAGACAGATAGACAAAGTAGTAGACCAGGGAGGGGCTGTGGACATGGCCTACCTAGATTTTAGCAAGGCATTTGATACAGTCCCACACAAAAGATTAATACACAAGTTAGCCAGCCTTGGAGTGGGTCCCAAGGTGGTGGCCCGGATAAAAAAATTGGCTAGACAACAGGACGCAAAGGGTAGTAGTAAATGGAGTCCACAGTGAAGAAAGGAGGGTTACTAGCGGGGTAACGCAGGGTTCAGTACTGGGACCGGTCCTTTTAATGTCTTTATAAGTGACATTGCAGAGGAACTGGAAGGAAAGTATGTCTCTTTGCAGATGACACAAGATCTGCAACAGGGTTGATACACCAGATGGAGTGGAAAGAATGAGAAGGACTTGGCAAGTTGGAGGAATGGTCAAATGTATGGCAGCTCAGATTCAATGCAAAGAAGTGCAAGGTAATGCACCTGGGAAACAAAACCCAGGGCAAGAGTACACAATGGGGGTGAGATACTGACAACAGTAAAATGGAAAGGGACCTGGGGGTAATTATATCAGATGACCTAAAGGTGGGCAAGCAATGTGAGAAGGCAGTAAGGAAGGCTGGGGATACGGGATGCACTGGGAGAGGCATCAACAGTAGAAAACAGGAAGTTGTTATCCTCTGTACAGGCAGTTGGTGAGACCCCATCTGAGTACTGTGTCCAGTTCTGAGACCCCATCTCTGCAAAGACATAGATAGAGTGGAGGCAGTCCAGAGGAGGGAACAAAATGGTGCAGGGTCTGCACCAGAAGACATACTGAAGAAAGACTAAAGGAGCTTAATATGTATACCCTTGAAGAAAGGAGGGAGAGAGGGACATGATAGAAACTTTCAAGTACCTCAAGGGAATCAACAAAGTCCAAGAGGGTGGCATCTTTCAGAAAAGAGACGTGCAAGAACAAGGGGCACAATTTGAAGATAGAGGGGGACGGCTCAGAGGTAATGTGAGGAAGTATTTTTCACAGAGGGTTGTAGATGCATGGAACAGCCTCCTGAGGAGGTCGTAGAGTCAAGAACAGTGGGGGAATTCAAGAATGCATGGGACAGACATAAGGCAGTTCTTGTGGGGGGTAGGAGGAAGTAAGCTGTTGGTTAATTAGGATCTGCAGCTTATCTGTTAGGTAGGAAAATGGGCAGACTAGGTGGGCCAAGCGGTCCTTATCTGCTGCTATGTTTCTATGATACCAGAAAAGGGTCTGTTGGCTCATTCAGTAAGCCTGCCCCCTTCCATCTAACTACTCTGCACTGGCCCTAGTGGCTATCCCTCCCCTTTGTTTCTGCCCCTCTTTTCTAACCCCATATGCCTGTCCCATCCCTGCTTGAAGCTGTTCACTGATATGGCCTGTACCACTTCCTCCAGCAGCTTATTCCATTTGTCCACCATTCTTTCTGTGAAAAGGAGCTTATGAATGTTACTTCTTAACCCCCCCCCCCGGGTTTAAGTGAGCTCTGTCTCATCCCTGCAGTTGAACTCATGGAATAATGTTCTTGGCATCTACTGTATTTATGCCACGCTGGTACTTGTATGTCTCAATCACGTCCCTTTTCTCAAAGGTGTGCATACAAACATATGAAAATGCCAGCAGAAATAGGCCATAACAGTCCATCGAGTCTGCTTGAGTGTGCAGCTCAGTTTATTTTACTGTAGCTGCCCCAATTTCCTCCCTACATCCATCTTCCCCCACCCTCTTCTCCCCCCCACCAACCTCCCCCCAGATTTTACCTTTCCTTTCGTCCTGTCCCATCCCCTCTTAAAACTGCCCCCAGTTTTCAGCAATATCACCTTCTCCGGCAATTTGTTACACCTCGCCACCACCCTTTCTGTGAAACAGTGCCTACTCATTTCCCTTTTAAATCTACCCCCACTAATTTCAGACTATGCCCCTTGTGGACCCCTCCCATTGAAGTTTAAAAAGCCATCCATTCTAACCTTATTCATACCTTTCAAGTATTTGAAGGTTTCTATCACATCCCCCCCTCTCTCTTCTATCCTCCAGGGAATACATATTGAGCCCACAGTCTCATAGGGTTTGTCCTCTGGGCCAAGAATCCTCTTGGTCACCCTTCACTGTACCCCCTCAAGTAGTTTGATGTCCTTTTTCAAATATGGGCATCAGAACTGCACACAGTACTCTACGTATGGTCTCACCAGTGACCTATACAACGGTAGGATGACTTCCTCTTTCCTTGAGGCAATTCCTCTGGTGATGCACCCCAGCATTTTGTTGCTTGGGCTGCTGCTGCTTTATGGCACATCACAGAGTGTCTCATGTCCTCCGTGACAATTACCCCCAGATTCTTTTCCTCCTCTGAAATGGATACCTATCACACTACATGTGCAAGTCCTGCGGCCTCTCCTCGTATGTCTGGACCTGTAGTCTACGGACCATAGTGGTTGCCCTGTGCTGTACTGCTTCCACCTTGTTGCAGTCTCTCCTCAGGTGCGGACTCCAAGCTGGCCTGTTGGCACAGCAGCAGCAGCATTATCGCTCGCGATGTCGACAACCCAGGTTCGGAAACTGGGTGAAATTGTTCAGAACTTTGCCAAGTGACCTTGCAGTTGATTCTTGTGACATTGCTATTTTTTCTGTACTGTATGTCCTGTCTAGACGTGGAACCTTTGTAAACAAGCTTCCAGCTCAAAGGCGGTTTCCATATCAATAAACCTGAAAGTGTGCCCAAGTCCTCATGGGTCAGCAGTGGGGAAGGGAGGATCAAGTGTCCCAGTGGGTGCTCTCCTTCTCTGGGAAGTGAGGGTAGCCTGCCCCACTGCTAAGCTGCCAACTGGGCAACCATAGATGGCAGTGGAACCCGGAGAGGTTCAGCGGGTGTAG
The DNA here is from genome assembly GCA_016271365.2 of Neoceratodus forsteri. NCBI lineage: Eukaryota > Metazoa > Chordata > Ceratodontiformes > Ceratodontidae > Neoceratodus > Neoceratodus forsteri. The sequence continues at coordinate 1,071,496,621 of CM057454.1, read as the reverse complement.
AGACACTGGCGTATGATGCACACCATGCCTGCATCACTCCCCAGGCTGGCATCTCAAGGGCAGGATTCAGGCACTGGAGGAGAAAAGCAGAAGGCCTGGGGCACAATGATGGATCATCCATTTGCAGGGCCCACACTAGCGACATGTTAGTTTACCCCAAGAACTGGATCCTTAAGGTGGCATTTGGGGCCTTGCCGCACCCCACCACGGCAGTGGTGGGGGTGGTGGGAGCCGTTGAGGAAGTCAAGTAAGCCTAAAAGATGTCGGGAGACAGGGCAGGGGTCGGTCCGGATGGGGGCATAGGCCTACCAAGAGGCCAAAAAGGTGAGGACTCCGGCACCTTGTCAAGTATTCCAGGTGTGGCTGCACCAGTAACCTGTAAAACGGGAGGATAATTTCCCAACTTCTACTTCTTATCCCCTCCCCCATGCAACCCAGCATCCTTTTTGACTTGCCCACAGTTGTATTACCATGCGGTGTTTTTAGGGGCTCTTATATCATGACCTCTAGGTGCTTTCCAGCACCACTCCTGTCATATTGCATTTTTGGGTTCCTCTTCCTAATGTGCATCACTCTACATATTTCTACACTGAAGCCCAGCTGCCAAATCTTTAATCATACTGTCTTATTTTCAAGCAGATGTGATTAGGGGGAGAAAATTACAGAAAATAAAATATATGCAGACCTGTGTGCAAGTAGTATGTTTTTTTAAGTTTTCCCAGCTCAGGTATGCTCTTTAATATTTATACTCACGTGTGTCAACGACTGTATTAAGTTCCACAACCTGATTTTCTAGTTGCTTCTTTAATCTAAACCAAAAAGGGAGAAAGGGATATAGTGAGTTCTGTCCAGTGGATAATTTTATCAACAATATCCACACACACACACACACACACACACACACACACACACATTTTAAATGGGAAGAAAGAATTACAGCCTTGCCAATTCATATTTATTACTTCTTTCTGTACAACTTTTATTTATATTTTTCCATAAAAGTTTTCATTGAGTTTATAGTTTAAAACAAAGACATGTACATATCAACTTACAAACTTTCAGAAAAGGCACATGCACTAGGAACATGATAATCCAAACAGATCCAGATACAAAGCTGATACCAGTGTTGTGTAGAACATTATAACACAGGACAATGCCCAACAACAAGGCAGGATAATGGAAATAATCCAGGGAAAAGTCCCAGGGAGTGCTAAGTGTGGGAGGGTAGTGGGTGTGCAAAAGGAAAACAGACGTCAGGTGTCAGGCTTAAAAAGCAGCTGGCGTGGTTTTATTTGACAAAGTCAATTTTTCTTAAAAACGCAAGCTTCTGAGACCACTTTACAGACAATACAGGCAGTTCTTTGTAAGAACAGATCAAGTTAACCAGACTAACCAAGTAAATCAGCAGGAATCCCCCTCTCTCTCTCTCAGACAATCAACCAGCTTGAAACCTGTTTCACTTAAGAGTTTCAGACTCCTCTTTAGCAGCAAAGAAAATCGAAGGTCATATGTGCCCACCATCCGTGGATCACTCCATACCTTATTGCCTTATGCAGATCCTGCGACCAGGCCTGGGCCCGTTTCAAATCCTCCCAATCCCTATCCGACTTTCTGTCCTACAGGTTGCACAGAAATTCATGCACCAAGTCTACCCAAGCTGCTAAGGCCCTATACTTCAAACACAACCTTCAGTCCAACCTCATTTCCCCTGCAAAATTCTGTAAAGTAATCCACTCCATTTTCAACCCCCTGCCCAATCCGCCCCTTCCCCGTATTCATGAGTAGCATTGGTGTATGAATTTCTGAGTGATCCGTGTCACAAACGCATTCAGCATGGTCAGGCCCTCTGCTCCCACAGTGCCAACCTCAGAGCACAATAGTGTGAACAGTTAACAGACAGGGTAATCTTCCTGTCTGCCTTTGGGTTCGAATCACCTTTAGTCTCAAGTTCTGGAGGGATTCAAACTCTGAACCTTATGCTAGCATACCCAAGTGTACAGGCTCAGATACTATTCTCTTCCGGGGGATGCACTATATCTTTCACCTAAGGGCACCTAACCAGGTGTCCAAAATGAACCCTTAAAACTCTATAAGGCCCTGTCCACACTACGCCTCTGTAACATTACAGAGTGCCCAAACCGTTGCCGCAACAGTTTGCGTTTACGCGTGTAACGTTACAGAAGGTGTTTTCGTAACCGTTGTTGAAACCACATATGAGGTGGTTTCAACAACGGTTATGAAACCGGTCCCACCTCGGTAACGTTACCGGCGGTAGTGTGGACGGATAGTAACGGTCCCCTACAGGGCCTGTAGCGCAGCGCGAGCTGCATTGTGGGATTGGGCGCCGCGGTAACGGTTGCCCAGTTCCCGAGGTGTGGACTGGCGGTACCAGTCTTGTACCGGTCACCGCTGCAGTGTGACACACTGTACCGCTCCCCGGCTATAACGGTTTCTGTAAGTTACGGGGTCTGAGCAGTGTAGTGTGGACGGGGCCTGAGAGACCTTAGTTATATTCTCACCTTTTACCAAGTTTAGTAACACCATCAAGCTGTTGAACAGTTGTCAGACTTAACCACCTATACGTCACATGCGAAAAGAACTGACAGACACCCAGGCAGTCTTTCAAGGAAAATGTTCTTTACTAAAAGATGATAAAAATATGAAAAAAATGTAAACACAGAACAATATATCAAAGAGCTCACAATCACAAAAAAGAACAAGAGAAAATTACAAAGCAAAACTTCTACCACAATACATTTAGATTTCTGCTATCTAAGGTATTACCTCTGGAAGTGCTTTTAGTTAGATCAGAGCCCTGTTTCTCTCAGAGTCCCAAAATAATGACATACATTTCAGACACAAGCATCACTTTAAACTCTGTGTCTCCACACCCCTTCTGTGAGTCATCTAGCTCCTCCTTTTAGAATTAAAAATTACAAACATGATTTCCTACCAGGAGGTATTTTAAATAACGTGACATGAGAAGAAGAAAAAAGACATTTCCTACATATAACTCCTTAATTACACATGTTTCCTTTGAATTTAGCAATCCCACACTGGCACCAAGGTGTCAAAAAGCTAACAGGAATCAGCCTAATGACGTCCTGTTTCTGGTGTCAAAGACACATTTGGTTTCCACTTCAAAAAGCCTAGGCAGGTCATAAAAAAAGGTAATAAAATGCCCACTGGAAGGAAGGTAGTTAATTAACTGGTTCCCTTATCAGTTTTAATTACATCCTGTGGTTTCAGCTGCTGACACCTTGTAATTTAAAGGGCCAAATCTCACAGACTGACATTTTATACACTGACCATTTATTTATAATACCAATATCATACAATAATCATAACCAGCTGGCCAAGCGTCACAATCTGTAGGACAGAAGGTCGGATAGGGATTGGGAGGATTCGAAACAGGCCCAGGCCTGCTCGCAGGATTTTCTTAGGGAACATGAGAGTTCCATGTCTGAAAGAGAATGGCTAGGAAGTGGGATAGAGAAGTATTGACATCGGGGCAAGGTAAACAAGGGCCAGTCCAAGGTGGTAAGGTCATGGAGCAGGGCATGAGTGTCAAGTGATCTGAGAGATCTAGTCCAAGTATTTATTTCTTTATTTCTTATTTTTCGGATTACAGATGCCGCTGAGCTAGAAGCTCATTTACAGAGGTTCCACATCAATTAGGGCACAGGGTACAGTAACAGGGTAATTGGGGTATAGTAATATAGGAAGCATACTATAGCAAACAACAAACATAAATACTTAAGTATAGATAATAGAACAGTTTTAATAGATAGTGTATGCCCTTATTGGTTTCTAACAAAAATGTAGCGAGAATGATGAACAGTGCAAAGGTGGATGAAGAACAACAGTGCATAGGAAAGGAGGAATAGAACATTACTAATTATTTATTTGCAGTTAATTTCTCTCTCTTCTCGGGCGGCACTCCTTCTAGCCTGATGCCCCAGCCCCATTCCCGCTCACGGCCTACCTTCCACTGTCCTCCATTGGCTTGCCCCTTGTGGCAGGGCGGCAGGGATCCCTCAACCTGTCAGAATGGATCCGGTGTAGAGGTTACCGCTATTCATGGGAACGGAGATCAGCTGTCATCGTGCTGCGCCCAGGACTTTTTCTCCCCTTAGGAGAGGAGGCGTGCAATGACGCCCTAAGGAGAGAGCGTGCACGCGTCTGCATGCACTCCTCCAAGCGTCTGCCTCCTCTCCTCCCCTTTCTAAGAGTCAGTGTGCTGTCCCCCAGCCACCGCTAAAGGCCAGTCGACACCGACTGCTTGTGGCCCCCCTCCCCAGAGGAGGAGAGCACTCCCTCGGATGCTCGATCCTTCTCCTCCCCTGCCGACATCTGGTGGCCTCTGCTCATTCCCGAACACGGGTCACCGGCACAGCGCAAGGTAAGGCGCCGAGCACCACCGGGCCAGAACATTACTAATTAATGCTAAGGAACAGTGGAAAAGAATATTTTTACATGAGTAAGCAAGTTGCGTGTTGTACTTGGAAGTAATTATGGCTAACAGTAAAGATTTTATGAGCAAAAATAGATGAGGAGAGCTAGGAGAAGCATCCTGTAGGGGAGGGACACAAAGTGAAAAGGATGAACTAAAGCAGGTGAAGTAAATCATCCAAGTGACATCATCCAGGGCAAGTGGATGGTGGAGAGGGACATGAGGGAGAAAGGGGGTATTAAGCTAGAAGGAGTGGGGAAGGGAACTGGGTGGAAAGGGGGAAGTTTCAGGTGCTGAACGGGCAGGGTGCAAGTGCAAGGGCTGTACTGTCAAGGACACAACAGGTCCTGTCACACAGCGCAGTCGCAGCCACCAAATCCTATACTGAGAGCATAGCTTTCTTTTGGAAGGGCCAAGCTTAGTTTCAGCCATGACCTCACCCTGGAAGAAGCTGAGCCAGGTAGGTGCATGGTACCCAAAGGACCTCTGACCTTGTGATGTGCGGCGGAAGGGGACCTTAAATGGTTTGCCATTTGATCCTCTTGTTTGTCGTGGGTTAGTTGTTAGGCACAGAAGGTTCTGGATCTCTGGGGGAGTAAGTCCCAAACTTGACATTTTGGCCAGCAGACATACCTGATAGTGAAGTCTTCCTTTCAAACCAAGTCACCCAGTTTGAGCATAAAGGTCACAAGTGTGAGTGAGACAATATGCTCCTGTGACAAGCCTACAGGCTTTGATTTAGGACTACTGTGACCTTTTTTAAAGCGTAGTTCGATGCCGCCCCTTATACTACTAGCCCATAATCAATTATTGATAATACAGAGCTGTTTACCGCTAGCCTTAATGTATCATTTGTCAATGTTTGTGCCTATAGAGTAGGCCTATTTTTGTGCTGGCGGCCTTAGCTACATGGTTAATGTGGCTTGAGAAGAATAGTGAACTGTCTAGTCTGACCCCCCCCCCCCAAGGTATTTGAAAGATGGGACCATGTCCAATACTGTTCTTTGGTTATTTAGGATTTTAAGCTGGTGTGACCTTTGCTTGTTGTGTGAGGAAGTGGACAGCATAGTGTTTTTTGTTTTTTTTTAATAGTTTAGCGATGGTTTAGACTTAAGAAACCAAAATTCTATGTCAATAAAGTTTTGCTGCACTTGCTTGACTTGCTTGCAGTTGGGGGTGGAGAGGGCAAGTTTCACTTTTTCCAACAAAGTAGGTCAGGCTATGATTACTGAACGCATCTGGCACTGTGCTGGCAGTTATATTACGTTAGGGGTGGGAGGATGGGAGGAAAGTATCCAGTCAAGTAGGGAGTGAGAAGTGATTTGAGGAGTGAGGGTTGAGTCAGGTTGGTACAGAAATTCATTGGGTGAGGTTAAGGCAGGGGTGCTCAGATCAAAACTTTCAGGACCTGCCCAGCCAAGACTGTAGCTGAATTTTCACTTGCTCCTATTCATTACAATGAAATTAGCCCTCTTTTTATATTTGCCCTTCAAGGAAATTTACTTGCCCCGGACAGGGGGCAATAGTATTTGCACACCCCTGGTTACGGGACTCAGTTCTTATAAGTATGTGTTTGGAGGAAGGGGAAAGTCATTTTAGGTTGAAGTGACCCATGAGGATAAGTTCGCCGGAAGTGGCATGGGAGACTAGGGAGGAAAGGATTTGGGGGGGGATCTTGGGTGAGGCATTTATTTATTTATTGAGTCTTGGATTACACCACCTTTGAGCAATACAACTCATTTACAAAGATTCCACATCAGTAGTACAAAAACAAAACAAGGTAAACAATAGATAAGTAAATAGATATCGAGAGTATGATTAAAAGAAATTAATACAGCAAAAGCAATCAAAAGAGCACTGAATGTTGCTCAATATAACAGTAGAGTGGACTAGAAGAGAGGGCAGCCTGGGAGGCCTTGTCAAAATCTAGGAGAGAAAGTAATGGAGTATAAGGTGGGGGATGGGAGAAACAAGAGGGAGAAGGAGGTGAGTTGCACAGGAGGTGGAGAGGGAAGGAGCTGAGTTGCAAAGGAGGTAATGGGGATAGAAAGATGAGAGGATGAGGAGGTGAAGGGAGGGAAATGGGGTGAGTGCAGAGAGAATGGAGGAGTGCTGGTAAAGTGAGGGGGAGGAAGACTAATAGTATAAGGAGAAGAGGTGGTGTTTAGTCAGGAGAGGGGGCAGCCTAGATGGTCTTGTCAAAAACCCAAGAGAGAGTAATATGGGTAGGAGAGAGGTATGGGAGAGAAACGTAGGGAGAAGGAGGGGAAGAAGTTGCAAAAGAGGTGGCATGAGATAAGAAAATGGGTGGAGGGTGGAAGAGGGAAGGTGAGGAGGAGCAAGGGAAGAACCTGAAAATGTGTGAGCAGAGAAGAAGCAGGGGTAAGGGGTGGAGGGGAAAAGGCTCAAGAGTAGGATTGAAATGAAGTGTCAAGAATTAAAAGTGCCGGAAGGTACAAGTACAATGATAAAATAAGTAGAAGGCTGCTAAGGGCGGCAGTCACATATACGGTTTGCTAATAGAAGTTGTTGGAGTTTGTGTTTGAAAGGGCAGAGGTTGACTCAGAAGAAATGTCCCTACCCAGGAGTTGAGCTGGGGGGCTTCTGTAAGCAAAAGACCTCTCACCTAAGGGTAGTGCGGCATCTGGGAACAGTAAAGACCTAAGCTGCAAAGCTGCCGAGTACGTTGGGTACTGTGACAAGGGCTAAGGAGCTGTTGGACCCCAAGGGGTAACAAACCAAGGTGTGCCTTCTTGACAAGTAAGCAGGTTTGATATTGGATCCAGCTGAATAACTGAAGCCACCCAGTCTGAGCATATAGGCATAAGGGAAATCTACAAAGACTGAGAGGGTCAAAGGTGATTTTGTAAATTGGGTATTAGAATTCTGGAGGTAAAGGATCATTTTCCTTCAGAAACCTGAGCTGATGTGCAGAGCTAGCAGAAAATGCTTCCTGCATTAGAATGGCCCTCTAGTACCCCATACCACAACCACCTTCAATGGTTTTTTTTGTCTGCATCTAAACCCGCCCACACGTTTAAGCATCTCTGCCTTTTCTTCAGACGGTAGGCTGTCCCAAAACAGGCATCTCAGCCTTCCAAAGTGCCTCTTGGAAATGGGCCATGCAGTCAAGAAATGCAGCTACAGCTGGAATTTCACCACAGCAGCCGTTCCTTTAAGGAGTTTAAACCAAAGCCCTGGTGGTGAACCAATCTCATCACCAGAGACAGCCTTCCAATTGGCTGCTATACTCAGTACCCCAGGACCCTATTACCTAAACGAGGCTATCCTGGTGTGTGAAACGAAAACATAAAATGGAATTTTTAAACATTGGGTGGAGTGGGGTGGGGTCATGCAATCTAAATGTGAAAATCTAGTAAATATCTGGTGAGGTGCCACAATCGAGTCAGGTCCTCAAGTCTTCCCTAGTCATATACAGTACAAACAAAGCATTGCATAACATGACAAACCTGATGAACCCAAGAACGGAGTCTGGAATATCACCAGTATCTTCATTTTCCTGACTTGTGGATGCATAGTTATCAACAGCTATTCCTCCCAGCTTCTCAGCCATATTGTTCGGCTCCTCAAGTAATTCCATGTCCCAAAACTTCTGAAAAACAGAAACACACTTCTCTTAGTGACACTCTACACTTGTAGGGCTCAACTACATTTTCCCCTTTTCAAATGGAAGATATTTTTCCCTGCTTTCCAGCGAGGCTGCCCATACACAGAATCTGATGGAAAAGAAGGATGTTTGGTTCATCCAGTCTGCCCCTCCCTCCCTGTACTTCTACTGCAGACCATACCTGATCAACAGCTCTTTCTCCCCACCTTCCTTTCCACTAGGATTCCCTTGTGCTTATCCAATGCATTCTCGAACATCACCATTGTTTTCACCCTCACCACCTCTGCTGGAAGGCTGTTCCAGGAATCCCACACTCTTTCTATAAAGAAATACTTTGTCACATCTCTTTTGAATCTACCCCTCTCCAGCTTCACAACATGTCCCCCTTGTTCTTGAGCACCTTTTGTTCTGAAAAAACACTTCCCTCCTGTACCTCATTTACTCCAGTGAGATATTTAAAAAGGTCTTCATCATATCCCCCCGATCCCACCTCTGTTCCAGGGTGTACATACTGAGGTCCTTTAGCATCTCCTCGTAGGGCTTTTGATGCAGACACCATACAATTTCAGCTGCTCTCCTCTGGACCTCATCCACTCTGTCTCTGTTGTTCTAGAGATGTGGTCTCCAGAACTGGACATGGTACTCCAGGTGGGGTCTTACTAGTAATCTAAACATAGGCAACACCACCTCACTCTTTCTGCTGGCGATACCCTTCCCTGTGCACCCCAGCATTCTACTAGCCCTCCTAACTGCCTTGTCACACTGCCTGGCCATCTTTAGGTTACCCAACCCCAGGTCGCTTTCCTGCTTTATGGTCATCAATACCTCTCCACCCATTTTGTGCTCCATCCTTGGATTTCTGTGTCCTAAGTGCATTATTTGGCACTTTTTTGCATCAAACCCAGCTGCCATACCCTTGACCACTCCTCAAGTTTTATCAGGTCTCATCCTTTACAGCCTCCCTGATGTGTCCACTCTTTTGGCATCACTCACAAAGAAGCAGACCTTCCCTTCTAGCTCTTCTGCAATGTCACTCAAAAAGACATTAAAGAGGACCAGTCCCAGCACTGATCCCTAAGGCACTCCGCTGGTCAGCCTCCCTTCTTCAGAGTGAGCTCCTTTTACCACCATCCTCTGTCTCCTATCCCCTAACAAATTTCCTACTCAGCTTACCACCTTTGTACCACTCCTAAGAAACCCAACATGCTTACTAGTCTCCTATGTGGAATGCTGTCGAAAGCCTTACTGAAACCTAGGCAGGTCACATCCAACGCTCCAACCTGATCTAAATCCTCTGTCATCCAGTCAAAAGAAATCTATCAGATTCCTTTGACATCATCTACTCCCAGTGAAACCATGCAAGCTCGAGTCTTGTAACCCACTGGATTCAATATATTCCACAATCCTTTCCTTCAGCAGTGATTCCATTAACTTTCCCTTCACTGATGACAGGCTGACTGGACTACAATTGCCAGCCTCCTCCCTGCTACTTGTGTAATCTGACTACATCCGCCCTCCTTCAGTCCTCCAGAACCACCCCCGTTACCAGTGAGCTAGTAAACGGAATTATAAGAGGTGCAGCCATTATTTCCCTGTGCTCCCTCAGTACACTTGGATGCACCCTATCTGGCCCCATTGCATTATCCAGCTTCAAATTAGCGAATCCGTTCAGGACTCGCGCTCAAAAAAAAAAAAAAAAAGAGACTCTTGTCCACTTCCCTCGCACAAGCTTTGGTGACTTTTTTGTGCCCCCCCCCCACTTCCTCTATAAGCACTGAACAAAACCATTTGCTCAGGATGTCTGCCTTTCCTGGTCTGCCTCTGCACTATAGAAACATAGAAGCTGACAGCAGATAAGAACCACAAGGCCCATCCAGTCTGCCCATTTTTTCTAGTTTATGAATGTGCCATAGACCTTTACTCGGACAATGGTCTATCTATTCATACTTATCTGAATTGCTCCCTTATGCCTATCCCATGCCTGTTTGAAGCCCTGCTCTGTATTCATATCCAAAACTTTCTTAGGCAGGCCATTCCATGCATCCACCACCCTTTCTGTGAAAAAGAACTTCCTCACATTACCCCTTAATCGGCCCCCCTCTAATCTCATGCTGTGTCCTCTTGTCCTGCTATTTTTCTTATATTGGAACATGTTAGACTCTCACCTTGTTAATGCCCTTAAGATGTTTGAATGTTTTGATCATATCATCTCTTTCCCTCCTTTGCTCTACGGTATACATACTGAGCTCCGTTAATCTGTCCTCATATGTTTTCTGATGCAGTCCCTGCACCATTTTGGTTGCCCTTCTCTGGACTGCCTCCATTTTGTTAATGTCCTTGTGCAGGTGCGGCTTACAGTACTGCATGCAGTACTGCAGATGGGGCCTAACCAGTGGCTTATAAAGAGGGATTATTACCTCCCTCTTATGACTTGTGATATCCCTAATACACTCCAACATCCCTCTAGCCTTACCTACTGCTTTAGTGGTCTGCATGGATAATTTTCGGCCATCTGTGATGATGATGCCAAAGTCTGTTTCTTCACTTGTGATTGCCTGCAACTCCCATCCCAACCTGTAGGTGGCTTCAGGTTTGCTCTTCCCTTTGTTCGTGATCTTGCACTTCTTTGCGTTCAACCCCAGTTGTCACTCTTCCAACCATTTTGCCAGTTTATCTATGTCTCTTCTCATTCTGACCACCCCATCTGTATCATCTACTCTGTTGCAGATATTGGTGTCATCTGCAATGTCACTGATGAAGATATTGAAGAGGACTGGCCCCAGGACTGATCCCTGAGGTACACCACTTGTGACTTGCATCTCTTCTGACTGTATACCGTTTACCACCACTCTGTCTTCTGCTCACAATCCCACCTGTGGTCTTCTTATTGCTTACATACCTAAAAAATGTCTTGTCCTCCATCATTACCTCCTGGGCTATTCTCTCTTCTCTTCAATTTGAGCCTCTGTACTCCTTACTGCTTTCCTGCTTCCCTCCCATTTCCCTAATACCTCCCTATTCTCCTCCCTCTGCGTCTCTTTATACCTTCTGAATGCTACTCTTTACCTTTTCACCCACCTCTTTTGAGAACCATAAAGGTCTCCTTTTCCTCTTGCTTTTGCTCACCTTTTTGTGTTGCTTGCACATATGTGCAAGAAACACATTGCGTCAGTCAGCAGTTAGGGAGCAGGCCACATTGCGTCAAGAAATTCGGCCACGTCACCACGCAATCAACTGTTTTGGTGCATTACAAGCTACCAAAAATCGAAATTTAAATACCTGTAAGTTTTCTTTCTCAGACGGCTGGTCTCCGGGCTTCCTTACTCCTGGGCTGTACCTCCGGATACCGATAGGCAGGCAGGAATCAGACCTCTGCAGCAGGGGACATCCAGCCCTCCACTTCCTGTCTCCCTCAGTTCTTCCTAAAGCAGTCCAATGTGGCAATACTACTAGAACTTGGAGACAGAAAACAAGAATACAAATTTTAAGGCATATATGGCCTAGAGGTCAGCCAACTATATACATTCTGGGAGGGAATCCGAAGGCCGGAGACCAGTCGTTGGAGAAAGAAAATATACAGGTATTTAAATTTCGATTTCTGTCTCCCAAGCTGGTCTCCGGGCTTCCTTACTCCTGGGATATACAAAGCAGTACGTCTCAGATGTCCTGCTGGGAAGAATGTCAGGAACCCCTATGATCCACCACTTGAAGCACCTTGCAGCCAAGGATGCCTCATTCGAGGGCAGCACTTCCAGCAATTAAAATTTTGAAGCTGTGTGAATGAATTTTCAAGTGGCCGCGTTGCATAAGTGTGCTGTGAAGCTTCTCTGAAGTACATCCATGAAGGGGTCATAGCTCTGCTGGAATGGGCTCTCCCTGGGCCAGGCAAGTTACTCCAGCCTGATCACAAGCCATGGAAGTGGCTGATAGAATCAGTCTGGCTATAGAGCCTTTTGAATCATTGTTACCCATAATTTTGGCCCATAGCTGGCATGAACAAATTTGAAGTTTTGCGAATAGCTTCCTCTCTCTTAATATACATTTTCATCAGGGCAGGCTGGATGGGCCACGAGGTCCCCATCTGCCCTCAACCACCATGTCTCTATGTTGTTATCACACCTCCCAGATCTAGAGGATGCAATTCCCTTTTCTTATTGCTTTTGGACAGTGTGCAGAAGGAAGGAAGAATGAACCCTTGATAGTAATGAAGGGGAAGCATAACTTTGGCAAAAAACCTTGAACTGTTCGAGCCCGATGAAAAATAGTGTATAGTGCTTGGGTAAGCAATGCTTTTAGTTTGCTGATTCTCCTGGCTGAAGCAATAGCTATGAGAAAAAAGGTGACCTTTATGTTGAAACGCGTGATGGATATCTTCTTGATAGGCTCTAAGGGAGGCCTTGGCCACAGCCTTGAGAACCAGATTAAGATTCCGAGGTGGTAGCTTTGGTGGGTTGGAAGGCAACCTAATGCTGCTGCCTTTAGAAACCTACAGACATGAGTATATGCATCCAGCGATTCCCCTGAATCCGTCCACAACAGTGCTCCCAGTGAAAAAACCTGAACTTGTAAGGTGGCTGGTTGCAGTCCTTTGTCCATCCATCTGAAAGGAACTGCAGTAGAGCAGGCAATTATATTGGATAGTTCGATTGGCGTTTTGAATGAAGCCAGAACCAAAATATTTTCCAGATTCAATAATACACTTTGGAGGAAGAAGAGACATATAAGTTCCCCATCAGGTCAATAACAGGAGCTGTGTAGCCGAGCTCCTTAAAAGTTTTTCCCTCTCAATCTCCAGGTCTAGAGAGATAAGTTGTTTAAATGGGATGCCGGGCTGGACCTTGATGGAGAATGCCCAGGCTGAACTTGAATGTTAGACGGGAATGCCTTGACAGACAAATGACAAACGGAAACTATGTGTGGAAAAGCCATAAGGGGCAGACTAGAATCATGACTGTCCTGTCCCATACCACTTTGTGAAGGACTCTTGATAGAGGTGGTATTGGAGGAAAGGTATACAGGAGACCAAACTCATCCTGGTTTAGGGGAAAAAGGTGTCCTGAACCACCGCTGGTTCATCCTTGGCCAGGGAGCAGAACTGCTTACCTTGGAGTTCTGCCAGCAGGCGAAAAGATCTGTCTGAGGATTGCCCCACTGATTTGTCAAGATGTAGGAGGCACTATCCTTGAGCTCCCATTCCCATGGTCGACCAACCTTGTGACTAAGCCAGTCTGCCATGTCGATTACCTGCCCTGGTAAATACCTTGCTCAGTGGTGCGAGGCACACTGAAAGAGAAGGGATTCCCTTAGCATTTTGAGCTTCTTGTGCCACCTTGATGGTTGGTATATGTGAACGTTGACAGATTGTCGGTTGGAACCAGACTATCCTGATTGGGGAATTGCTGCTCAGAGTGCCTCAGGGCATGGCCTACTGTTCACGTCCGGAATGTTTATGCTGTACCTTGTGCCTCTAACAGCGACCACCTGCCCGGTGCCAACAGCTGAAGCAGGTGAACTGTCCCCAGCTCACGAGGCTTGCATCAGTTGCAATTCGGATTTGGTGAGGATGATCTAACTTGCGACCCTTCATGACCTCTGTCCTCTGAGACCGTCACTGGAGGGAGGGTTCACTCTGTCTCAGTGAGCTGTATGAAAATAAATAAACAAATGAGGAGTTAAACTCCTTGATGAGCTTTAGCAGAATCTGAAATTTAGTTTTCAGGGAGAAAAGTCCTTGTGTCATGATGTCTGCCCCCAGAAGGATCAAGGTCTGGTTTGAAATTAGGGAACGCTTTCTCCAGTTGATGAGAAAACCATGTGCCGGCAGGTACCAGACCTCTGCCACTGCTTGTAATGTTTGGTTGAGCTGTGTGGCCTTTATGTGGACTATGACCGGTACTGGCACCTTCAATTCTGTCCGTGGGTCTGAGGAAGACCCCAATGGTAGAGTCTGAATTGAAGAACTGCTCTGCCACTCTGAACCGGAGATCGTGCGTGTGACGTTTGCATCTGCTGGGTGATAGAGATGACCCAGTATCGTCTGCCAAGGCAGATTTAATTTGTCCTCCGAGTATGCATGGGCTTGAATACTCTAACTGGATCCCTACATCCAGAGTCTGTACATGCTCTTGAATTGTGGTAGTTAGGTTTTCCTCACTTCTCTGGAATCTTTTACCAGCCCCTTTAAAGACTATCCATACAGGATCTCTCTCTTGTCGGGGGCATTCGCCAAGTGAGCCTTGGCGACCTGTATACCTGCAATGCCTGCAGCCTTAGGTATGTCGAGGCGAGGTGAGTTAAAGCATGGCCCTTGCTGCGCAACTGGCAGCCTCCTTTGAGATATTTGCTGATAATGCCTAGAATAGTCCCGCTCTGAAGCTGTTGCGGGGTGGGCTTATCTACATCTGGCTTGTCAGCATGCTGGAATGCTAGGGTAGTGGCCCATGGTATTGCGGCTCATGCGGAAAACAGGTTGGCTGGGTTTGCTTATATGTGGCTCATCAGCACACTGACTAGTAGGATGAGACAGTGGTGTTGAGAACAGGTTGTTCGCAGCTGCTTTAAGGGAGGAGTGGAGGACTAAAAGCATCTCTTCGAGGGATGCCTTCACCTTCATGTCCCCTGGGTCCCATAGAGAAGCCCCACCCCCTGAGGTAAATATATAAGTTCTCCCTGTTGCTTGGTAGCCGATGTCAGTCTGAGTGCTGGTTGGAAGTTTAAGAGTTGCCGAGGGAGATCTCAAGTGAGATTCCTCACTCACCTATGAAGCAATCTAAACCATCCAAGGCTAAGTTTCTGGGTGGAGAGCCGTCCAAGACAGAAACGCCTCTCAGTAACCCCCCTGCCTCTGGGGGGACTAACTGACGTCTGGCGGACTTATGCTACTAGTATGTCAAGAGTAGCGATGTCCCTCCAGTGAGACGATTGGGAGTAGGCATGGGGTGGGCATCCCGTGGACCCTCTGATCTATTAAGGAGACTGAGACATGATGGCCAGGGCATGATGAGTTGAGGGCGAAGGTCTCATTAGGCTTGAGAGCCAAGCCGGCTGGTAAACCTCGCTGTCCTTTGGAGGAGAAGGGTTGATGGGTCTGCGCTGCCCAGGATTGGTTTCTGTGATAGCAGGATGTAGGTGTCTGGACCTCCTCTGCCCTTGCAGCTGTCTCACTTAGGCATAGCGAGCTGGAGAAGGGAACCTGGGGCGGGGGGGGACTACATCTGTGGCAGTGTCCACCTCATAAGGATTTGTGCTTTGCTCCCAATAGCCTTTCAGACCTTTGAACGGGAGGGTGGCGTGAGCCCCTATTTAAAGTACCCCAACAAGCTGGATAGTAAGGGGGGCGCAATCGCTCTGGTCAGTTCCCCCTCATCGTGCATTCCGCGGCCTGATGGGTAGGAGACTTTGAAATGTAAAACTATTGCCTACACCAGGATCTGAACCCAGCACCACAGACTCAAGCCACTACACCACACAGCCCGCTCGGCTATGGAGTTGACTGCCTGAGCTGTCCTGGCCGTTGGAGGGACTGTAGCATGGCTGTTCCCAAGCCAAAATTACCTGCCTGGCTGCTGCAGAGCCGCCACCGGGCCCCAGAATGCCTCATGAGACTCCTCCTGAGCTCCAAGAGTGCCCCCAATGAGGCTCTTAGTGTGCCGAAATGAAGCCCTGCTACTGTCGAATGGATCGTGCCGAGAGTGCCAACGATAAGGGACTGTAGCGTGGCCGGCTCTTCCGGAGCTGAAGTGAACCCGTTACTGTGGAGCATTGCCAGAAATGAAGCCCCTACATCGAGGAGTGCTCCTGCTAGTGAATCCTCTGCTACTGTGAAGCGTCCCCACGCTCCCGCTAGTGAAGCCCCTGCTACTGTGGAGCGTTCACACTCTAGGTGCCGATGAACAGGAGCAGTAGCGCTGCTCTCCCTCAGCCAAAATGAGGTGCCTGCTGTTGAGAAGCGTGACTGCTTCCGAGATAATTCCTACGCTGGCCGTTGGCGAGCCTGAAAACCGCTACTGCCGGGGTCTACCGAGGGACTGAGAGTGGATCCTCCTGAGCCGAAGGGCTGAGAATGGCTCCTCCTGAGCTGACTTAAAGCTCTTGCCCGTTGTTTTGGGCTGTAGCACAGCTCATCCCGAGCTGAAATTAAGCTCCTGCTGCCGCGGGGCCAGACAACCGCTTCTGTCTGAGTGGCTCCTCCTGAGCCGAATAGAAGCTCCTGCCCACTATTTGGGGGCTGTGGCACAGCCCCTCTCAAGCCGAAATTAAGCTCCTGCTGCAAATGAAGCCCCTGCTACTGTGATGGGGCGAGATCGCTCCTGGTGGCTTCCCTCCCGCGTGGCGATGAGCCTGCTGCGTCGGCGGCCTGAGGAGTAGGGCCGCCAGCGAGGAAGTGAAGTGCGGCTCTCCGGAGCCAAAAATAAAATTGCAGCACAAGGGGCCCTGCCGCCTGCTACCTGTCAGACTTGGGTGTTGGCAATGGGAATGTGAAGCAGGAATAGCAGCCAGAATGTCCCGCGTTGCAGTGTTTGAGGAGGCATGATGGGAAAACAGTAGTAATCCTGTCGAGTGAATTCTATGCCTCCCACCGAACCGTTGGGGGGGGGTACGTGCCTCAAGGCGCGGGAAAGAGTAGGAGAGAAGGGGTCCAGTCTGTGCAGCATGTATGGCTGAGACTGGGGACCCTCCAGAAACTATGAGGCAACGCTGTATTTAAGTTCTCCCTTTTCAGTTCTCTTCTTAAATAAAAATAGACTGCACTTACAGTTTGGTGTCTTCAGCTCTGCCACAATAGTGGCAGAGCCCCTGCAGAGAACCTGCCTTATGGTAGGCAGGAAGTAAACTGAGGGAGACAGGAAGTGGAGGGCTGGATGTCCCCTGCTGCAGAGGTCTGATTCCTGCCTGCCTATCGGTATCAGGAGATACAGCCCAGGAGTAAGGAAGCCCGGAGACCAGCTTAGGAGAGAGCAATAGAAATTTAAATACCTGTAAATTTTCTTTCTCTGACGGCTGGTCTCTAGGCTTCCTTACGCCTGGGCTGTACATCTTGAGGCTGGTGGTAGGCAGGGCTAATACTCTGCAGAAGGGGGATAGGAAGCCCTCCACATCCTGTTGTCTCCAGTCATTCCCACGCAGTCCCCCTAAGGCAATACTACGAGTACTGGAAAAACAGAAAACACAACAAAGTTACGGCATAATTGGTCCTCAGGCCAGCCAACTATATACATTCTGGAAGGGAATCTGAAGCCCAGACACCAGCCGTCGGAGAAAGAATATTTACAGGTATTTAAATTTCTATTTCTCTCTTCTAAGCTGGTCTCCGGGCTTCCTTACGCCTGGGATATCCAAGAGCAGTGCATCCCCTAATGTACCGGGTGGGAAGAATGTCGACTGACTGTAAGTGTCCGCCACTGACTGAAGCACAAGAATGCCTCCACTGAGGACATCACCTCCAGCTTATAAAATTGTGTAATCATTGGAATGCAGGGTTTTATTTAACTCTAAAAATTGATTAGCGTTTTGCTCATAAAAGTTCTAAAACATTGTGAAAATGCACAGCACTTGCCTCACTATGTTTAACAAACATACCACTTCTACAAAAGCTATATAAATGTTTTCTGTACAGTTAGTGTTGTCCCAAGAAAAAAAACTGCTAATCAATTATTTAAAACCCTGGAATGAATAAACGTTTGGCTGCTCTGAATAAGTGTTCTGGAGATGCTATATAAAGTGCTCTGTATTAAATCTGCTGTTGATGCTTATATGAAGTATCCCCATGGAGAAGTCATAGCTCCGATGGCATGTGCTCTCAGTAGGCCAACCAAGGCTATACCGATAGGATCATAAGCCTTGAGAGGTGAGGGATAGAATCCATTTGTCTACAGAGCCTTCGAAACCATGCTACTCTTAATTTTGGCCAGTAGTTGAAATGGACAATTTGAAGTTTTTGTGAGAGCCTCCTTCCTCTTAATATACATTTTCAACCCTCGCCTTGGGAACAGAAACTGAAATTTCCATTTTGTATAGTTTCTTGGAAGTGGGCAGAAGGAAGAACAAATAAACCTTTAATTGTAGTAGAAGGTAGACCTAACTTGTGGCAAACGGAACATATCTGGATCTGTTCTGAGAACAACAGAGCATAAATAAAAGATGTGTACGTTGCCTCTAGGTCACCATCTCCTGGCTAAAGTAACCTCTAACAGAAAAACAGCAACCTTCCTTCTGAGATGCTGGAGGGATGTCTGCTGGAAAGGCAGTAAGGAGCTTTGGCCCCCGCATTGGGAACTAAACTACTACTCCGAGGAGGTAGCATTGGTTAACTGGAGGGTGTTTTAATTGTGCTTCCTCTAGAAACCTCCAGACATGGGGATGTAAGCAGAATGGTTTTCCCAGAACCAACAACAAGAGTGCCCCTCTCACCAAAACCTGAACTGATAAGGTGGCTGACTGTAGTCCTTTTCCCAACCGATCTTAAAGGATCTGCAGTAGTACAGGCGATTATGCTGGATGTTCTGTAGGAGAATGGAATGAGGCCAGAACCGGAATCTTCTCCAGATTCCGCCATATGCCTTAGATGAAAAAGGCTACAAGAGTTCTCCTTCATTCCCATAACAAGAGCTGTGTAGCCTAGTTCCTAAGTTTGTTTTTTTTTTGTTACACTCCATCCCCATCCTAGAGCGACGTGTTGTCCAAATTGGGATGCCGAACCAGCCTTTGATGGATAAGGTCTGTGTTGAACTTGAAGGTTAAGATGTGGTCACCTTGACATATGAATGAAAATTGGGGACCACTTGTGGCAAAAAAAACATAAGGGACAGACTACAGTCATATCTGCCCTGACCAGAGCCGCTTTGAGGAAGGTTCTTGATAGAAGCAGCATAGGAGATAAGGCACACAGGAGACCGAACTCGACCCAGACGGGAAAAGGTGTCCTGAGCCGTCACTGGTTCGTTCTTTGTCAGGGAGCAGAATTGTTGAACCCTGTAGTTCCACTCGTAGGCGAAAAGATCTAGCTGAGGATTGCCCCACTGTTCTCAGAGGACGTGGAAGGTACTGCTCTTTATCTCCCAAACCCCTGGTAGAACAACCTTGCGAATGAGCCAGTCTGATGTTGCGTTTTCCTGTCCTTGAACATCCATACTCCTTAGTGCTCCATCCACTGAAAGAGAAGGGAGTCCTTTAGCATTTATGTGGTTCCTGTACCCCCCGATGGGTGATGCATGTGAACCTTGCCCTGTTGTCTGTTGAAATCAGTCCCTCCTGATTAAGGAACTGCTGTTCAGAGTGCCTCAGCGGAAGGCCTACTGCGTTTGTCCATGAGAATGTTTATGATGTACCTGCATTTAACAGCTACCGCCTGCCCTGTGCCAACAGCTGATGCAGTTGAACTCCCCAGCTCCTGAGGTTTGCACTGATAGTGATTTGGTTTGGTGAGGATGACCCAACTTGTGACTTAACATAACTACAGTCCTCTGAGACGGTCACTGGAGGGAGGGTTTTTAATCTGTCCCAGCTAGCTGCATTAAAAATGTAAGCAGGCAGCAGGGCTGTGTAAAGATCCTCGATGGGCTTTAGTCCCTTTCACTTAGTTACCAGTGGAGGAAACCTTTTGATGTCCTGATGCCTGCACCCAGGAGGATTTAGGTCTGGTGAGGGGTTTGGGAACTCTTTCACCACTTCATGAGAAATCCTAGAGTATTTAGGTCTGACATGGAGTTGAAGAACTCTAGCTTTAATAAATGAGAATCCACGGGCCATTGCTGCCCCTGCATGTACAGTTTGGTTGAGCTGTGGGGCCTTAATGTGGGCTATGCCCAATAACGGCATCTTTAATAGTGTCAGTGGGTCTTTAATATTGTCAGTGGAACCGGGGGGAACCCAAATGGCAGAGTTTTGAATAGAAGAACTGCTCCCCCACCTTGAATTTAAGCTGGTGCTTGAGTAGTTCCTGAATAGGAATCTGCCAGTCGGTCTCTTGCAAAAAGATGGATGTCAGAAAGAGGTCCTTTTTGCAGCTCCCTGATGTTTGAAAACCAGATTTCCGCCTTGAGAGGTCTGCGGATGGATAAAGTTGATCCTTTTTGCAGCTCCCTGATGTTTGAAAACCAGATTTCCACCTTGAGGGGTCTGCAGATGGATAAAGTTGTTCAGTACCTTGATATGTAGGATGGGCCTGAAACCCCCTGTGCTTTTCCGCACCATGAAGAATATGCAGCAACCCCCTGGCTGATCTCTGTGGGTGAACTTTGCTCAATATCCCCTGACTGAGAGGGCTTGTGTCTTTTGGATGGGTAACCGGAGGTGATGGGGGGAGGGGGGGCACACCACAAGGTAGTGGGCCTGTGTATCTGTGGTGCCACCCTCTCCACTGGACTTGCCCTTTCTGAGGTTATATTGGCTATGTAAGAAGACCTATGCTCTTTTTCCTCGAGAAGTTAAGAGTTTGATCCTAGACATAAGCTCAGTCATGAGATTTTGCATCTGGGGTCTCAGGTCCCTGAACTGCCCCTGTCCTCGACTCTGGCATGCCGAAGAGGTCCCTACCTGCTAGGGCCAAAGCCAGGGGCTGTGGTGAGCCGAGGTTTGGGCATCGCCCCGGGCAGCCTCCTCTGACAGGTTTGCTGCGCAAGCAAGGCCTCTACATTTCTGTCCACTGACCATCCGGTTGATTCGGTTTGAAATCAGAGGGTAGCTCCTGCGTCAGTTTAACCATTTTTCCGGTTGCTTCTGTCTAAGCCTGAAAATTTTAAGCTCTGCTGGGACACTAAGCCTGCAAAACTGCAGATCTTCTGTGGGCACTAGGTAGGGGAGAAAAATTACCAAACATCTCTTCGAAGAGGTCCCTGCCTGCTAGGGCCAAAGTCAGAGGTAGTGGCGAGCCGAGGTTTGAGGAACCTGAGAAGCTTACAGATCTGCTGGGGCACCGGATAGGTGAAAAACTTAGAGATCTGTCACTCCTCCTTGAGCCCTTTCCCTTATAGCAGGAGGAATAGCAAAAGCTGTTGCCAGTTGGGTAGTAGATGTCCCGAAAAACCTGTTTTAGATGGGTGGGAGGCCAGGAAATATCCAATGGAATATTGACTTTTTTTTTTTTTTAAATATATAAACTGTAGAGGATGAGGCTCCCTTTGTTTCACCTTCTTGAAAGGGCTCACATGTGGTGATCCCAGGGAGTCAGCAAAAGAATATTGAACCTGGAGCAAGGCACTATTTAACTAGGGTATGAGGTCTGGTGCCAGAGTGGGGAATGCGGACTGCTGGGTCTCTCTGGTGGCTGTCGCTTATTCTGACGTGTCTGCTGGCTATCTGACTGAGCCGAGACGAGGTCTGCCTCCATTGTGTCTGCCCCCTTCGCAGATGCTGCAATTCTTAACATTTTAGGCAAAGCTACCCAGCCAAGGAGAATTAGCGGCGGGGAACTTGCAGTGCTGGCATTTTCTGCTCTGGAAGGTTTGTGTAAGCCCACCACACCGAAAAAGGCACCACTTCCCTCTATTCAGTGTACATCTCTCCCTCATAGCTTCTTGATGCTATGCTGCTATTAACTGTGTAGGCCCTTTAAGAGTAGTGCTGGTCCTATAAGGGCAAAATACTGAGAAGTCCCCCTTGTGTATTCCATAATTGTATTCCATGTCTAAGAGACTATACGGGAATCCAGCCTGATGGAAGCCTATGCAGAAAAACAAGCCCTCTGGGCATCACTTCTTGCTGGTTTGGTGAGGGGGTGGGGGGCGCAGAACACTGAGCAAAGCTCTCACTGATCCAAAGCTCTCTTACCAAGCCACTAAGAAAAGCTCTCATCGAGCCAAAGCTCTGGATTAGCGCTCCTCCCGCATATAGCGCTCATCGAGCCGCTATGGCCACGCTGCAGGCCCACCGTCGACGAGCAGCTGAGGTAAGCTGATTGCCAACCGTCGACAGGCAGCTACCTGTTTCAACTCCTTATGCCCCTTAACGCTCGTTGACTACGAGTTCACTTAACGAGAGTTCTCACCAGACTGGGGCTCCTCATACTGCGCAGTGCTTGTCCTCGCTCGTCGACGACAGCTCGAGCTGCCATACTCATACTGCTGGCCCATCATCCATGATCGGCTTTACAGACAGAATGCCGGTTGTCAGTGGAGCCATAATCATAATGCTAGTCCCACCATCCACGATCGGCATTACAGACAGAATGCCGGTCATCGGTGGAAAAATATACGGGGCTGCCGTCTTAGGGGTACCAGATTCCCCCTAAGCCCTCCGGAGCGGGTTGACTTCCACTGCATGGGCTTTCACCACCTTGAGGGGATAGATCCTGAGAAGAAGCATTCGAAGGTGAGTACAGAAATCATGGGAAAAAACTTCTTCAGCACTCCAGCTCGGTTTTAATTCCCCATAACAGACTTCTACTGCACCAAGGAAAAAAGCACAGGAAAAAACGATGCGATGAAATAGGGCCAGTCTGTGCAGCTTGCAAGGCTGAGACTGGAACCCACAGTTAGACATTGCTGATTTCCTGAATATCCAAAATAAATCCAAATTGTATGACTTACAGTGTGCTGTCTTCAGCTCTGCCACATGGCAGAGCTCTGCTTGCAGAGTACCTGCTCGACTGAAGGCAGGAAGTAAACTGGAGACAACTGGATGTGGAGGGCTTCCTATCCCCCTGCTGCAGAGCTTTAGCCCTGCCTATCACCAGCATTAGGAGGTACAGCCCAGGCGTAAGGAGCCCCGAGACTAGCGTAGGAGAGAGAACAGTTGATTGCGTGGTGTCGCTATGGTGACTGCTTCTCTGTCGGCCTCTCACAGTCCCCAGAAAGCCGACGGAAAGCCGCCGCCCACCATTCAGTGTGCCTTCCTGGTGAATCATTTCAAAAAAAAAAAAAAAAAAGCCAAACTGGCTGCCCAATCCCCGTCGGCATAATGCACCCCTCCCATGGCTCATCGTCCCCCCAGTACACTGTATGGCCGTCAGGGTGCCCAATCCCCGTCGGCTCCTGCCCCCCCACCAGAACTGCCTGGTCACCATGCTGGGAGCCTACCCCAGCATGGCAAGAATCCTATCGTCTTAAAAAAAAAAAAAAAAAAAAAAAAAAAGTCCCTCGATTCTCTTGCCCCCTCCCCAACCACCTCCGAATACCCCACCTCCCCACACTTCCCTTTGGAGCCCAGTGTGATGATCTTTAGTGGACCAGGAACACGCCTGCACTCTTCAAAGCTGACCACGAACTGAAGAAATGCCGGTAAGCTGTATAATAGCATAAATGTGTGGGGGTTTTTTCAACTTTGGTGCATATCTCGGCCATTTTGGGGAATTTTTTCACCAAATTTTCAACATGGAGTTCTTGGGACCCCACCTCATGAACTCAGTCACTGTCATTTTGTTATTCAGTTCCGAAAGGTGATTTCGCAGTCATTGCATGGAACCACCTTTCGGGACAGATTAACGAAACGACAGTGTCACAGTTCATGAGGTAGGCCCCCAAAAAACCCCCATGTTGAAAATGTGATAAAAAAAAAAAAAAAAAAATTCCCAAAATGACTTTTACGAGCGTGTGTTGTGCATTTCCTACACAAGCTCGTAACTTCGAGCATTTTTAATATCTTCATTCCAGATTTTCAGCATTGCCATTTTACCGCACATCGTTATGAACAGTACAACTGTCATTTTTCACATCTCGCCTGAAATGTTTTTTTGCACATGTAGTGCACAGTGGTGTGGTCGGTGTGTGAAATCAATGTTTGGAACAGATTAAGAAAATCACAGTGACACTGTTCATGAGCAGAGGTCTTAAAACTGGATATGTTGAAAATTTGGTGATAATAAATGACTGTGTTACGAGCGTGCACTGGGCAATTTCCACGCACCCTCGTAAATTCATGAATCCGTAATCTTTTCAGTCCAGATTTTCAACATTGCCATTTTTTTTTTTTTTTTTTTTACACACACCTCCCCATGAACAGTACAGCTGTCATTTTTCACATCCTGTTCGAAATGTGCTTTCGCACCTGTGGTGCCAAAAGGCGCAGTCGCTGTGCAAAATCACCTTTCGGCTAATGAACTGAGTGTCACTGTTCATGCGGTGGGATCACAAAAAGCCAATGTTGAAAACTTGGAGTAAAAATACTAAGAAACGCCCAGGGTGTTAGGGTTTTCGATCATAACGCCCTACCCTGTAGGGATTGACAGGCATCGGGTGTGTGACTTAGTTTTGTCAACAGTAATGTTCATGCCATTCCACCCCCACCCTGCAGCCAGTGGCAGGCATCGAGGTGCGCCTTGGACCCTTTGGCCCCAGAGTTCATCCCATTCTCCTATACTGCACCCATTTTAGTGTATTTCCTTATGGAATGAGGAGAGTGTAAAGCCCGAACAATTCAAAGCACACCTTGACACTTGTAAGTGTCTGCAGGGTAGGATGAGGTGAAATGTTGTGACCGTTATGGGCGATGACCCAAAGGCACACATCAATGCCTGTCCATCTCTACAAGCTGGGGGTGGAGTTGGCGTCAGTTCAATACTTCACTGCCATTCCTATACTGCATCTAACTCCGGCACTTCCACTGCTAATGACAGCAAGCAACACTTCGCATTGACAAATGCTTGTTTTGATGCTGAGGTTTGTTGCCTTTATTATGCTCCCTTTTAGTTTCACCCACTGTTCCTCCACCCCACCCCACCCAGGGCATTCCCCCCTGCCAGGTCATCCCTGAGGCATTCACCCGTCTTAATAAAATCCTCCCTCCTGAAATTCGGGACCCTCGCCCTTGTGTGGTTTGATTCTGCAGTCGTCCTTATATTGAACCACAGTGTCCAGTGATCACTGGTCCCCAGGTGGCTTCCCACCTTGACATTTGCAACATTGTCCCTGTTAGTGAGTTCAAGGTCCAGTATGCCCCCCCCCCGACAAGTTGGTTCACTGACTAGCTGCCTGAGGAATGCCCCCTGAAGAACGTCCAGCACATCCCAGCTTCTAGCTCAAGCCGCTGATGGAAGGTTCCGGTCTACATCTGGCAGGCTGAAGTCCGAAACCAGCAGCACTTCCCCGTTTTCTGCCATCTTGCCAATGGCTTCCACCAGTACTTTACATAATACCTCCCCCTGTACTGAAGGCCTGTAGATCACTCCAGTGCAAACAGTAGCTCCATTTCCCATCTCCAGAGTGACCCACAGTACCTCTGCTTCCCCTTGTATTCACTGCATCTCAGTCGCTTTTATGCTTTCCCTCACATAAAGTACCACACCCCTCCTTTCCCTCCCACCTGCTCCTTCCTGAACGGAGTATAGCCTGGTATGGCTATGTCCCAGACAGTTATGGTTTTCAGTGCACCATGACTCAGTAATGGCCACAAAATATCCAGGCTGGCCTCTGCCATGATGGCCTCAAGGTGCAGAATCTTACTTCCTAGACTTCTAGCATTCGAACACATGGCCTTCTAGATTTGTTTCCATTCTGCTTGTTGACTCCCCCCTTCCCCCTGTTTTTTGCCCACCCTCTTTTTAAAATGTTCCCATTCTCTTCCTCCATTATCTCTACCACCCTGCTTCCTTTATTTGCACCCTGGAGGATTCCTCTCCACTTCAGCCTGTTGAGAAGGGGGCAGTTTGTGCCTCCCAGACTCCTTCCACCACCACCATCAGCTACATAAATGTACAAAGTAACATTTCAACTGCCCACTGAGTACTGCGGTTCCCTTCCCCGGTGCATGCAGGCCATCACTCCTGTACAGGCCTTTATCCTCCCACATGGGTCCCTGTTCCCCAATGTAGCCAAACCCTTCCTTTCTGCACCATTCCTTCAGCCACAAGTTGAAGCTCCAGGTGTGGAGATCCCTCTCCTTTGCCCAGTCATAGACAGGCAGCACCTCAGGTAAAGCCACCGAGTCTGCTACCTAAGACTTCTCCCCAGCTCCCTAAATTCCCCCTGCACTGTCCCAACTCCATCCCTAGTCTGGTCATTAGTCCCCAGGTGGATAGTGACATCCAGTTCTCCCTCCTGTCCTGCTGCCCTAGCAATCCTCTGCAGCCACTTCCCATCCCTCCAGGCAGTGGCGCCGGGTAGGCACCTAACCTGCCTCTCCCCACTTTTCCTATTCCCAAATCTATCCCCCTCAGAATCGAGTCCCCCACCAGAAGTTGCTTCCTCCTCCTGGTCACTATCATGGGTGCCTCCTCCCGGCAGTCCCACCCCACCAGAACAACTTAGAAATTAAGCAGTGGTACCAGTTGAGGAATATGCCTCTGTCCCACCACCATCACCCTTCCAAACCCCACAAGTCAAACCGTTCCTCCACCCTGGCATCCTCCGAGGTAATAGTGGCAGACTTGGTGGCCCCTGAGTGGGGGAAGAGGTCCCCCGAATCCTAACTAACTCATCCTGGAGTCTAGTGACCTCCTCCCTCAACCCAGAGAGGTGTGTGCAGATGGGGAACCACCCAGTCTCCAGAAGGTCCCTCTGAAAACTGCAGCCACACAGGCACTGCACCACTCCCAGCATTCTCAACTTCTATTCTCCCTACGTTACCTGGAAATACTTTTATATCCTTATCCCTGATAGGGTTTTCTAGTCCCCCCCCCCTTTTGTTTGTTACTATTTCTGTTCCGTGACTTGTTTAATCGTTTTATACTCTTACTCTAGATTGATGTTGCTCCTATTCCCAGTTTTAGCCCATCTTTGACCTTCTGCCCTTACCAGCAGTGACTGTTACACAGTAGTGAACAAGTGTCTTGCCTTAGCTAACCAGCAGAGTCTCCTGCTTCCTTCTGCTGATGCCTGCTGACACCTACTGTGCCAATTGCCTGTTCCATTCACTCACTGGGACATGAACATACTGGATAAGTTAGCGTGGAAGTGCTTTTATAATGCCCTTGTAAGATGGCACTAAACTTCTCTCAGCTCCACACCTTGGCTCCCACCCCCAATTGTACATCTGATTCACAGGGCTTCCTAAGTCTACTCAGACCTATTAATATCCTGAACTAGCTTCCAACACACCACCTGTTAGTTTTTTTTTTGTTTGTTTTTATTTTATTTACAGGGTTTTTTTTCCCCCCATTTAAAAGTTTTATCAGGAAGGCATGCTGAGCAGAATTGCTGGTTTCCAGATGCGTCATGGAGGAAGGAGGGTACATTGGTAGCATTTCACATGGATAGCAAAAACTTGCATTATTTACAATAAGCAAACTGTCTCAGGTAGCATTACACATAGATAGCACACAACTTACAGAATTAAAAAAAAAAAAAAAAAAAGTCCCCAAACACTGTCTACACATCTTTATTTCTTCCCACCCTACTCTGCTACTTTCAGTGTGAAGAGAAGAAAAAATGACTCACCTTAGTAATTATGTTTCTTCTAATGGAGTCTTGCTGTATTCTGACTATTGCAGTTAGCCCCAGCCTTTAAACTGCCCCAGAGAACAAAGGGTTAACTTTCTATGCAGAGCATAGAATGCTGAGCTCGCGCTCAGTTGAGGTCTCTGTCTGCAGCCGTTTGAAATCCAACAGTCAGATTCTTACGAGTAAAAACTCACTAACTACCCTATGTGGAAATTGTAAAATTTTTACTAGCCAACTGGCAACAAGAGTTTTGAATTCCCAAGAAAGATTCAAGTCAGGAAACCCCAAACCAAAAACCAATCCAAATAAGTACAACAATAAAACAAACACCCAAACAAAAAGAAGAGGGTGTAAAAGAAACACCCCTGCGGTGCAACACTGGACCTGCCCACCCACTTCCCCAAAACAGGTTCCGAGAGGGAAGGCAGGGAGGGAGGTCAGAATACAGCAAGACTCCATTAGAAGAAAACATAATTACTAAGGTGAGTAATTTTTTCTTCAAACATGAAGTCTTGCTGTATTCTGACTATTGCAGACTACCAAGCAGTACCTCCATGGAGAAGGTACAGAACCTACTTTGGGAATAGGCTCTGAAGTACTGCTGTGCCAAACCGGGCATCACTCCTAGGCTGGATATCCAGAGAGTAATGCTTGGTAAAGGTATGGACTGTTTTCCAGGTGGCTGCTTGACAAATTTCTAAGAGAGGAATATCCCTGGCAGCAGCCAGGGAAGCAGCTGTACCTCTGGTGGAGTGAGCCCTCAGGCCTGAGGGTGGAATCTTTCCTAGTTTCTCATAGCTGAACTGTATACAAGACACAATCCACCTGGCAACAGTTCTCTTGGTGGCAGGTTTGCCCTTTCCCACTTCTCCATAAGTGAGGAACAATTGGAAGGAATCACACCTGTGACCCTTGGTACGTTCTACGTAGTAGCTAAGGGCCCTTTTAACATCTAAACTGTGCAGCCTCCTCTCCCCTGAAGAAGGCAGGAAGAGACCAATTCAAGTGGAAATCTGAAACCACTTTGGGCAAGAACCTTCTATTGGTTCTAAGGACCACTTTATCCCTATGAAAAGGAGATAAAAATCAGGTTCCACTGACAGGGCTTGCAATTCATTGATGCATCTGGCAGAGGTAATGGCTACTAAACACAGTTTTCCAAGTCAAGTACTTAAGCTCTGCTGAGGACATAGGTTCAAAGGGAGGTTGCATAAATTGAGCAATGCAAATATTTAAGTCCCAGGCAGGGGCAGGGTCTCTAAAGGGAGGATTGGTATGAAGCAATCCCTTAAAAAATTTACAGAACACAGGATGAGATGATAGTGAGGAAGACTTCCCCACTGACAGAAAAGCAGAAACAGCTGACAAGTGCACCTTGAGAGTAGCTGGTCTGAGGCCTAAGCCATTCAAATGGACCATATAATCCAGAACTGTAGGCAATTCAGCAGTGTCTGGGGAAATATGTTACTTTGAACACCAAATGCTGAATCTCTTCCATTTGGAGTTATAGGTCTTTCTAGTGGTGGGCTTTCGAGAGGCTTTGAGGATATCCAGAACCCCCTGAGACAGGTGCAAATCTGCATACTCTAACTCTTCAAGAGCCATGCCTTGAGATTGAGAGACTCAAGATTGGGGTACCAAATTCTCCCCTGAGAGGTGGTTAACAGGTTGTAATTCCTGGGAAGAGACAGGGGAAGATGGACTGCTAGGGACAGCAACAGGGGGTACCAAGACTGTCTGGCCCAGTCTGGAGCAATCAGAATCACTTTGCAAGGTTGTGACCTTATCGTGACTAAAACTTTGAACAGTAGAGGAGAGGGAGAGAAGGCATACAGAAATTTCCCTTCCCAGTTCAGAATCAGAGCATCTAGAGGGACTGAGCCCAAGACTGGGGGTCTGCACCAAAAGAGAGGAAGTTGGTGATTGTCTGGGGCTACAAAGAGATCTATCTCTGGAGTGCCCCACCTTGAAAAAAAATCACCTTCAACACCAGAGGGTCCAGGGACCATTCGTGATGGCCCTGTGAGATCCTGCTCAGTGCATCTGCTAGCACATTGTCCTTCCCTGGTAGGTGGACTGCTATCAGAGAGGTTTGCAGGGAATAAGCCAGGGACCACAACTTCATGGCTTCTGTGCACAAGGCCATAGACAGAGTGCCTCCTTGCTTGTTGATGTACCACATGGTGGTGGTGTTGTCTGTTCTGACCTGAACCACCATGTTCTGCACTGACTGAGAGAAAGCTTGCAGGGCCAGAAAAACTGCCCTGAGTTCTAGGAGACTGATATGGAGAAGGGATTCCTGAGGGAACCACAGTCCCTAGTCAGTGAGGGCCCCCAGATGGGCTCCCCAGCCCAGAAGGGAAGCGTCCATAGTAAGGACCACTGAATGAGACTGAGTGACAAATGGGACCCCTTGCCTTAAATTGTCCTGATCCTGCCACCATTGAAGGGCTTGGATCAGAGTCCGAGTCACTGGAATCAGTTTGGTTAGGGGATCCTTCCTTTGAGACCAAAAGGCCCTCAGATGGAACTGAATGTCCCTCATCTGAAATCTTGCCCCTTGGACCACTGCTGCAGAAACTGCCATGTGGCCCAAGAGCTGAAGGAACTGCCTTGCTGGTCGAGACACCTGAAGGCTGAAGGAAGAAGCCAGTTCT
The DNA here is from genome assembly GCA_016271365.2 of Neoceratodus forsteri. Taxonomy (NCBI): domain Eukaryota; kingdom Metazoa; phylum Chordata; order Ceratodontiformes; family Ceratodontidae; genus Neoceratodus; species Neoceratodus forsteri. The sequence continues at coordinate 1,071,466,573 of CM057454.1, read as the reverse complement.
ATAAGAACGCTTGCCCTTTCCAGGGGAAGAAAGGCTCTAGCTTTGACAGTATCCAGCTCTGCCCCTATAAAGGTAAAGAGCTGCACTGGCTCAAGAACGGACTTGGGAAGGTTGAGAAAAATCCTAGAGAAGTGAGCACTTGCAGGTCTGACTTGACTTGGTCTGGAGACTGGCCCACTACGAGCCAGTCATCCAGATATGGAAAAATGGAAATCTTTTGCCTTCTTAGAAAGGCAACGACTACTGCCAGGCACTTTGTGAAAACCCTTGGGGCTGATGTTAGACCAAAGGGCATTGCTTTGAACTGATAGTGGCCTGACAGCAACTCTAACCTGAGGTACTTTCTGTGGGAGCACCTGATGGGAATGTGAAAATAGGACATCTTTGAGGTCCAGGGAGGCTAGCTAGTCCCCTGGCCTTAGAGAGGGAAGAATTATTCCCAGAGTTACCATCTTGAACTTTGGTTTTAAAAGATGTTTGTTCAGGTATCTTAGGTCCAGGATGGGTCGCCACTCCCCTGTCTTTTTGGGGGTAAGAAAGTACCTGGAGTACAGACCTTTGCCCCAGTGTAGGGTAGAAACCCTCTCTATGGCTCTTAAGGCCAGAAGAGATGAAACCTCTGCCTCTAGGGCAAGGGATTCTGAGAGACCTGCAGGTGAAAAAGATCTGGCTCTCATCTTTGGAAATTTTTTGAAGCTGAGAACCAGTCCCTGGCTTACTACTTCCAGGACCCACTTGTCTTGAGGTAATAGACATCCAGTCCTGGACAAAGTAAGCCAGCCTGTCCCCTACTGGAATAGGAGAGTCGACCTGGGCAGACCCATCAGGGTGTCTGCTTGGCAGGGGCCTTAGGCTGAGGAGTGGATGAAGCCTTGCTCATCCTCCTTCTGCCTCTCCCTCTGAAGAACCCCCTCTGTGAAAAGGGAGAAGAGGCCTGTGCTTGGTAAAATGGCCTATGAAAAGGCCTGCTCCTGCCCCTAGACTGCTGCCACCGAGGAGCTGCCTGCCTCTCCTTGGCCTGAGCACTCCTATAAGTGGTCCTGTTCTCATAGAAACATAGAATTTGACGGCAGATAAGGACCGCTTGGCCCACCCAGTCTGCCCATTTCCCTACCTACTGGATAAGCTGCAGATCCTAGTTAACCAGCAGCCTACTTCTTTCTACCCCCACCCCCTAGAATGGCCTTATGACTGTCTCAAGCATGCTTGAATTCCACCACTGATTTTGACTCCACAACCTCCTCCGGAAGGCCGTTCCATGCATCCACAACCCTCTCTGTGAAAAAATACTTCCTTAAATTACCTCTGAGCCCCCCCCATCTTCAAATAGTGCTCTCTTGTTCTTGCACACCTCTTTTTTTGAAAGATGCTACCCTCTTGGACTTTGTTGATTCCTCTGAGGTACTTGAACATTTCTATCATGCCCCCTTTTCCTCGATGCTATACATATTAGGCTCCTTTCGCCTCTCTTCATAGGTCTTCCGGTGCAGACCCTGCACCATTTTAGTTGCCTCCTCTGACAGCTTCCATCCTGTCTATGTCTTTGCAGAGATTGGGTCTCCAGAACTGCACACAGTACTCCAGATGGGGTCTCACCAGCTGTCTGTACAGAGGGATAATAACTTCCTGTTTTCTACTGGTGATGCCTCCCTATGCATCCCAGTACCCCCAGCCCTCCTTGCTGCCCTCTCACATTGCTTGCCCACCTTTAGGTCATCTGATATGATTACCCCCGGTCGCTTTCCATTTTTGTTGTTGTTAGTATCTCACCCCCATTGTGTACTCTTCCCCTGGGTTTTTGTTTCCCAGGTGCATTACCTTGCACTTCTTAGCATTGAATCTAAGCTGCCATACATTTGACCATTCCTCTAACCTTGCCAAGTCCCTTCTCATCCTTTCCACCCCATGCTGTGCATCAACTCTGTTGCAGATCTTTGTGTCATCTGCAAAGAGACATACTTTTCTTTCCAGTTCCTCTGCAATGTCACTTATAAAGACATTGAAGAGGACCGGTCCTAATACTGAACCCTGTGGTACCCCACTAGTAACCCTCCTTTCTTCAGAGTGGACTCCATTTACTATTACTCTCTGTGTCCTATTCTCCAGCCAATTCTTTACCCAGGCTGTCATCTTGGGACCCACTCCCAGGCTGGCTAACTTGTATATTAATCTTTTGTGTGGGACTGTGTCAAATGCCTTGCTAAAGTCTAGGTAGGCCATGTCCACAGCCCCTCCCTGATCTACTACTTGGTCACCCAGTCAAAGAAATCTATCAGATTCGTCTGGCATGACCTTCCGCTGTGAATAATGCTGCCTAGGGTCCTGGCCCTCTGGCCTCTAGATACTCGCAATTCTTTCCTTCAGAAGTGATTCCATCATTTTCCCATCACCGAGGTTAAACTAACTGGTCTGTAGTTTCCTGCTTCTGCCTTGCTCCCACTTTTGTGAAGGGAATCACATCTGCCCTCCTCCAGTCCTTGGGTACCACCCCATCCTCCCATGATTTGTTAAAAAGGATAGTCAGTGGTGTCACTAGTTCTACCCTTAGTTCTTTTAGAATTCTGGGATGAATCCCATCAGGCCCCATTGCTTTGTCCACCTTCAGTTTTAAGAGTTCTTTCAGAACCCTTTCTTGTGTAAATGGGCTGGTATCAACTTCTGTATCTAGAGTGTTTCTACTGTTTGTTTTAGGTACCTCCCCCTCCTACTCATCCATTTTCTTAATGTAATTCTCTATCTGCTCCCCAAACAGAGAATTACCCACTACAGGAAAATCCATGGCCTTAGCCTGGGTGTCCTGTGAGAGGCTAGTACATCTGAGCCAAGCCATTCTCTGAAGAGCCACAGATGTAGCCATGACTCTTGATAACACATCACTGGAGTCCACAGCAGCACGAAATTGTACTTTTGATGCCTCAATCTCATCAGCAGCCACCTCCTCCAGCTCCTTGGCTAGCTGGGGGCCTGTTTAGCCAGTGCCAGTACAGTGTCCCACCTGGACTTCTGGTACCTGGCTGTACAGGCCATATAGTTTGCCTGCCTGAGTCCCAAGGAAGATGCCATGTACTGCTTTTTTGCCATGGCATCAATCTTCCTGGAGTCTTTGTCTGGGGGGTGTGAAGCCAAGGGAATATTTGCCTTGTCACAGGCAGCAGCCTGCACTACCCCAACATGACTGCATTGTTGGTATAAAAACTCCATATCTGAGCCCGATAGTGTGTACCTCTTGTCCATCCTTCTGTCCACAGGAGGTACAGTATTGGGAGACTTTAGGATTTTGAGTGTCTGCTTCCCAAAGGATTTGTGGAGGGGAATAGACAGTCTCCTGGACTCTGGGATGTCCATCATTTCCACATAATCAGGCTCCTCTTGATCCTCCATGCCTCCTCCATAGGAAGCTGGAGGGTTTCAGCCACCTTTCTGTAAAACAGAAAGTGGGGAAGGGACTCAGAAAACCTAGGAGGGGATACACCAGAAGGTCTGTCTGGGGAGATGTCCAGTTCCACAGGCACATCCAGACTTTCACCATCGTCACCATCATCTTCGAACTCCCCCCTCCCCCTCAAACTCCGGTTCATAAAAATCTTCAGGGGTATATTCTTTTTTTTTTTTTGAAATTCTAATTTTTATTTGATTTCAAGAAAACAATAACAACAACCATACAGAGAACAGGAATGGAACAAAACAGTAACAATGTCCAAGGCATAGCTCAAGACATGGAAAAACATGGATAAAACAAAAACAAACCCCCTCAGACCCACTCACTCTCCCCAAGAGGGTGCCACCACTGAGAAAAGAGAAGGGAGACCTAGAAGGTAAAAAGGTGAGGGAACGAGAAACTTACAAGCCTGAGAGAGAGGACTAGAGTTCAATCTGAGCTACTAGTCCAAAGAGAAGAAAGAACGGCAACAACAACCAATGATTCATGGATGGGAAAGGGGTACATCAGGGAGATCATAAAGAAAAAGATCCCAGACTACAAAAAGCATCAGTAGACCTAAAGCTACCAATCAGTGTAGGTATAGGGCATAAAGTTTACCCCATTTTTTCTGGAAGGATGAAGGAGAGCGTCTGGAACTGGCAGTCAGTTTCGCAAGTTTAAAAAACACAGGGACATTTCTTCAAGCCAGTCCATGTACGAGATTTCTAGGTTATCCGACCAGTGACGGAGCACTAATCGCTTAACCGCCATGGAGATAAAAGCAATATGATATCTCCTCTCTCTGACGGAGATTCCAGAATAGATGCCCAGAATACAAATCTCTAATGTAAATAAATCCTGTAGGCCTAAGATGGGGTCTAAGTTATCTCGAATAGCCTTCCACAGAGGGGTTACTTTGGAGCAATACCAGAAAATGTGAGGGATATCACCCGGGTTCAGGGGTATATTCTTGAACCGAGGGAACCGACTGAACCGAACCCCTGCCAAATGGTGCTGGATCAGTAGGAACCGGGCGAAGCGATTCTACAATCCGAATCGCTCTGGCTATTTCATCGGCGGTCTGAATATGAACCTCTGGATCCGAACCGGACGATTTCTCATTGCGTTTCCTTTTTGTAGGAACCGCCCCTCAGGATCGGTTCTCCTCTTGCCTGAAGAAGTATCGCCCTGGTCAGAGGGCACTCCTTCTGGTTTGGTCGGAACCAAACCGGGCTGGCCATCCAGGTCAGCGGACTTATCGGCCTCCTTTTCCCTCAGTCTACCTAATCTCTTTTCAGGGGTAAATTTAGGAAAATTTTTACAAATTTGGTAGTCTGTGTCAAGGTGTTCAAACCTCAGACAGTAAACACAGGTGGTGTGGGGAATCGGCCTTAGCAAAGACCTCCCCACACTCACCGTAGTGTTGAAACCCAGTGGGCCTGGTTTTCTTCTTGGGTTTCTCAGACATGGCCAACCTAACCAAACTTACCTTTTTTATGGCAACCGCCAGGCAAGACTCCCTTATCGGTTCCTAACTGTGTCACGGGTGTTGGAAAAAAACATTAAAAACATGTTTGTTTGTTTTTTTATAGAATCGATAAGGAGTGGTAACCACACTCTAAGTAAAAAAACAGAAATTCACTAAAAGTGATCGGTTCAGCCGAACCGATCAAGCAAGATTACAATTTCCACACAGAATTTAGGTAAAATCTATCTAGTACTCATGGTACCGCAGATAGAGACTGAACCGATTAAACAGAACAAATCTGGCTTAAAACCAACAACTTTACCGACACTTTAACCAACTTTTCGAACTGAGCTGAAGGAGAAATCTCCAGAGCGACTGTTCAATAAAGAATCTGATGGTTGGATTTCAAAGGGCTGCAGACAGAGACCTCAACCGAGCTTAAGCTCAGCATTCTATGCTCTGCATAGAAAGTTAACCCTTTGTTCTCCAGGGCAGTTTAAAGGATGGGTCTAACTGCAATAGTCAGAATACAGTAAGACTTCATGTTGTTTGAATATAAATGTACCTTTAAGGTAAAACTAGGAGCTTTCACTGCTCTCTGTCAGCAAAGTTTGTATTTCCAGTTCAAGATCCCAACTAGACACAAGGAAAGATTACATAATGCCTAGGACGATGATTCATATGAACATGTTCATACAGATGTCAGATCAGAATAAGAGTCTGATAGCTTTGGCCAATGTGACTCGCCACATAGTGGCGGAATTTCATAGTAACAGGATTTCCCAGGTAATTGTCTAATGCTTTCACCATAGTTTCACAAGAGACAATATTAAATTCCAAGTGGTGATAATGCTTTGATTGATCCAATCACTTCTTTTGGTTTTTACAATTTCTCTTTTTAGTTGCATATTATGGTGCCTGAAACTCCTTTCCACCAACATATCCTATTTTTGTAAACCAACAAACTCCCAAAGCTCATGGTCAATAAAGGCTTTGTATATTAAACAAAGATCCCCTCATACGTCTATACTCAAGGGAGTACAATTCTAGTATTTCTAATCGTTTTCCATAAGACATTTTTGAGATCACAGATATTTCTGATTACTTTTCTCTGTGCCCTTTCTATCAATTTAGTACTAGTTTTGTTCTGAGGTGACCAAAATGGACTGAAGTATTCAAGATGAGACCTTAACATGGCTCTCTAAAGTGGCATAACACTTGGGTCTCTTTTTTTTTTTTTTTATACGTTTGAAAATGCAACCTAATATTTTAATCACGTTTTTTGACTGTTTCTCTTACAAAACCATCAAAGATAAGTTTATTAGTCACAATGATTCCCAAATTTCATTCCATGTCAGTACCAGTAAATCTTTGCCATCTAACCTGTAAGTTTTTATGGCCAAAGTGCATAATGATATTGCCATTTTGGATGTAGTATGAAAATATGGAAGCGAGTCACGAAATGGGAATTACAGTGTTGTAAAAAAAACAAACACACCCACCACCACAACACACATTTTGGGGCCATTTCTCCAACAGTTAAGTTCAGAATCCATCTAACAGAGTCCTAATGAGCAATACAGATGTCTTGGTCTGTCTGCAAGATGTCATTTTTGAGAGTTTTTTTTTTTTTTTTTTTTTTAAAGGAAAAAGCAGAAGCAAGGTGGAGGCAAATGAAAAAAGGATTTTTTTCCTCATGAAAAAGGATTGGCCCCATTGTGACAGAGAGATGCTGTCACTTTTGAGGACTGACCTTTTCTTAAATCTGTTGCAACAGTTCTACTATTTCTTAGCCTATCCAACCTTTACAATTTCTAGTCCATAAAGTTGGCCAATGGCCACCCCCTCTCCTTTCTTGACTATGCTACAGGATAGTGGCCTCTAATTTTCCTTTTCTCTCTCAGGTCCTCATACAGAAAGGTATTGTGGTGACCTCTAAGCTGATATTAAACAACAAGTTGTGTTCCTCGTTGTTGGATTTAGTATGCAATAGCACTAGGTCACAAAATACCTTGATGTATATGCCTCATGTCTATGAAACCTGTAAATGTTGAAAATACCACAGCACTAGGCGTTTTTGATAAAGGTAAAAAGTTACTAGGGGACTGTATTATAAAAATCAAGTTCTGTTATTTAAAATGCATGCAAATTACAGACTGTTTGAGAGGCCCTTTGGCACCATGCAGTCTTGCTTTAAGCTGAACAAGCATAAAATTTCATGGCAATTTGAGTATAGATCCCATTGCATTATGGGGGTATGTGTGATGTTGTGCTTCTTTGAAACTTGACTTTATTGCCAATGCCCTTTGGGGTAACCCTTGCTTCCACGCTTCTGCACTGAGGTTGTCTTTATTTTTGGAGTTTTCCTTTTTTTGAGCTCCCCATCACCTAAAACACACAAGATAAACATAGGGATCGAAACATTTTCACTAAAGAGATAGATCAGTGGGTCAGTAGGTGCTAAGTGCAGAGGAAGGGCATGCATATTCTGTTGCTGCAAACTGAGGTATTGAAAAAGGGATATGCCATTGCTTAAGGTTATTCCCTGTGTTTTGAATAAACATCACACAGAGATTGTATGTTGAACCTGAAGTTCTGTGTCTGGTCCATCTGTTATCCCACAACCCCTCCACACCCATATGAAAAAGGATTCTTCTAGCTTCACACAGAAATTTTGAATGCTTACTGAGCATGCTTAGAATTTGAAATTAAGAAACTTTGGAACAGATTCACATTTTTTCACTAAACCAGCAAAAGGCACATCTGTGGGACAGACCATTTCTACCCAGAAAATTTGAGACCAAAATTCCAAACCATCTGGGAGCTACGGCTGTCACAAAAACAAACAAACAAAACAGCAATCCCCCCAATCATTTTTTGCACTATCCGGATCTCTGAATCCACACATCCGACCGGAATGAAACTTGACACATCCAGAGATTTACCCAATGAGACCGCCTATGCAAAACTTTATGCAAATCTGTTGAACAGTTCTGAAGTTTTTGGAGTTTAATATTGAAGTGCCTGCTCAACCCTAAATGCAGTGATGCTACCATGCACACACACGTATAGATACAAGAACATAAGAATGGTGTCGGCAGATGGGGACCATTTGATCTATCTAGTCTGCCCAAGGTGACTACCCCCCCCCCAATTGTTTAAGCCAAGCTGTCCACACTGTCCCATGCTAGTTTAAATTATCTTACTGTCTTAGCTGCCACCACCTGTGCTGGCAGGCTGTTCCATGGGTCCATCACACTCTCCATGAAGAACTACTTTCTAGGGCTGGCCCGGTGGCGCTGAGGGTTGAGGCACTGGACGCCACACCTCACGCCACGCTGGCGACCCGAGTTCGGGAGCGAGCTTGGGCGCGGCAGGGGAAGGATTGGATTGAGCGCCCGCTGGGCTGCTCCTCTATCCCGGGGGAGGGCACTAGGATGTCTGAAGCTCCGGCGACCCCTGGTGGAGACCAGGGGATGCCGCAGTAGCTCGGGGCAGCATGTTACAGCATGCCCAATGCTGGCAGGGTTGCCGTGAGCTAAGCTTCGGGGACAGCGCACGCAAGGGTGGGTTGGGAAACAGGACAGAAAATGGAAAAACCCGGCTCGTGGGGATAGGCGACGGCACATCTCCACCATGCCCAGCACCGGATCTGACTGGGCCAAGCCTCATCACTCCTCCACTCAGGCCCCGGCTCGCTGTGGGCCTGTGTTCTCAAGTGAGCCCAAGTAAGTGGTCGGCTATCTCCCCTGGCGGGTTAAACTGGGGGTACTGGGGGGGGGGCACTAGACCACAGCAGATCTCAGGCAGGCAGAAAGGAGAGGATGCCTGAGAGAGTTCTCCCGAGCTGTGTCAGAAGGGATAAAGTTATATTAAATAAAAAAAAAAAACACTTTCTATAGTTGCTCCTGAACTTGCCTCCCACCAGACGCAAGTTGTGCCCCATGTCAGAGTTCCATTGTTTACTTAGAAGACAGTCTCTGTCTTGTTTATTCCCTTGACGTATTTGAACGTTCTATAATGTCTCCTTTATTTCTTCTCTGTTCTAAGGAGTACAATTTTAGTACCTTGAATCTAGTTTCATATGTCTCATGGTGCAGCCCGTGCACCATTTTAGTCACCCTTCTCTGCACTGTCTCTAATCTGTCTCTGTCCTTTTTCAGGTGTGGCCCCCAGAACTGGACACAGTACTCCAGGTGTGGCCTGACCAAGGATCTGTACAGTGGCATGATTACCTCTTGCTTTCTGCTTGTAATACCCCTACCTATACATCCGAGGATGCCATTTGCTCTCTGTGCAGCTTTTCCGCACTGTTTCGTGACTGTGAAGTCATTGGTGATGAGTACACCCAGGTCCCTTTCCATCTTTGTCACTTCCAATTGCTACCCATCCAAAGTGTACTTTATCCCTGGGTTTTGCTTTCCCAGGTGCATGACCTTACATTTCTTGGCGTTAAATTTTAACTGCCAGTGTTCTGACCATTCCTCTAGTTTCCTGAGGTCAGCTACCATGCTTGTGGCCCCCTCCTGTGTATCCACCCTGTTGCAGAGCTTTGTATCATCTGCGAAGAGGCACACCCTCTCCTCCAATTCTTAGGTACGGATACATACTATGTATGTGTATTACACACACACACTTGCAAGCACATGGACTGGAGTGCCTACCCAAAGTACTGCTTCTCTTGACCCCCCCTTCCCCTCCAGGTCACCCATTCCACCCTTCCTAATATATACATGGCAGCACCAAGGTGTCCACCCCCTGTGCCGCCAAACACTAGCCCGCCAATCAGGTGCCCAATCCCCAGTATCGCAATGGCCCACTAAAATAAACAAAACCAACCCTCAAATTCTTTCTACCACAGGGTGGGCCAAGCACATCTGGCCTTTGAATATGGCCGCACCCTGACAGCTGGCACTCTTCCCAGTTTGCACGACACACATATTTTGAAAGTGGGGGCCACAGTCTGGAGAGATCAAGGCTACTAGCGAAACCCCATCTATCCAATGGGGCATGAAATGAAAACAGCAGGAAGCATCCCGTATGAGGAGACAGTCAGTTGAAATCAAAATGTGCGAAGGCTTCCAAAGTAAAACAGAGACCTAGGGAATAGAGAATGGAAGAGATCCCACAGAAGGGATAGCTGAGCCCCCTGAGGCATCTGAATAATTTGAGCAGTGTAAAGTGAATGTATCCTATGGGATGTAACCATTTACAGCCAGATATCAGAAAATGAACTTGTTGGAACTGTGATCTCTCTGGTCCAGAAGTAGCCGATGGGGTACTGGACTAATAGCCACAGCTAATCAAATTTCTATCAGTAAAGAATCCTTGTTGTTTTACTTTCAGGTTTGGACATTCAATGATTAGAAATTGTTTGGTGCTTAACCACTATTGCCTTGCAGCTCGGGATGCCCCGTTACATGTGGAGATGTGTTTGCCGGGTAAGGAGCCACAAGCCCTGGATAAGAAAGCAAGCGCCTGCTAACTTTCAATTTGATGCGATTCCCTCCTCTCTGTAATATTTACCATCCATACTCCTAGACACCGAGGAGTGAGGGGTTACACATAGAAACCCCCTGCTCAACCCCAACTATAGTGGCACTACCGCACCACTATCACTCACGCACACCGTGAATAAAATTGTCCAATAAATGCATTTATTTTCACTCCAGTTTATTTAACAGTGGGCATGTTCAACTGAGCTGCATTACTTCCTTCTAGAATTATGCAGCATGTCTCAACATCCTAGCCAGGCACTGTCACTATATAATGGCAAATGACATGTGATGCCCAAAACAAAACACAAAAAAATTGATTTCAGTGGGTTTGATCTTTATAGATCTCACTAGTGGCCCTACTACTCATGAGGTCAAACAGAAATAAATCATGTATTTTTTTTTTTTTAAACTTTGTTTTATTTTTCATTAAAACAAACATACAGTTACTTTCCAAGCACGGATATTACACCTCATGATATATACACAATCACAAACACACACACACACACACACACACACACGTACATACATATATATATATATATATATACACATACATACATACATACATACACACACACACACACACACACACACACGTATACATATAGACATATTTTTCAGTTTTTCCATTTTTCTCAGACATTAGCGATCATTGTATAATCACCACCGTTAGATCCATGCACAACCCACAGTTTGTGGCAAAGTTCTCTAACAAGAGGTGCAAACACAATTTTGATTTGTTTGCATACGTCCACGACTTGAAACATTCACCGCGATGGCAGGAATTCTTCCTAGCCAAAACTGTTAACAGGGCATATACTATTTTTTATGATATTTTAAGTGAGACTTTAAATAAGCATGCACCCTTGGTTAAGGTGCGGGTCAGGAGCAGCACCTGCCATTGGTTCTCACCTGAGCTCAAAGCTTCCCTGTTAGAAAGGGATACTTTATGGAAAAAAGCCCGAAGAAGCAAGAATGACTCAAATTGGTGTCTTTTTAAGAGAGCACGTAACAAGTGCACTAAGTTGGTCAGAGCAGCCAAGGCCACCTACTATCGTTTGAAGCTAGCCTCTGCCTCAAGAAATCCTTCAAAGCTCTGGAAAACATTAAAAGACATGTCTGGACACGCACCTGGTAATTCCATTCCAGTAAAAATTAAGTCCGGTGGCAGCGTTATCTCTAACCGATCGGAGATATTGGAAGCCCTCAATAACCATTTTGCAACGGCAGGGCTAGCATTTGATACTTCCCCTGCCAATGACCTCCGCACAGCTCAGGGCCCACCAACCCACGAGTCCCCCCCCAACCAAGGAGGCCTTCTCCCTCCTGCCTGTCTCTCTAAAAGAGGTGGAAGACTTACTGTTGTAACTGGACACCAGGAAGGGAGCAGACTCCGACTTCATAGAGCCATACTAACTGAAATGTGCCTACCATGTGCTTGCTGTACCAATCACCCACCTATTCAACATGTCACTCTCCCAGGGTAGCCTCCCCCCAATGGAAAATAGCCCATGTCATCCATCTGTTAAAAGCAGGTGACCCCTGCGATCTAAATAATTACAGACCGATCTCTCTCCTCCCCATCCTGTCTAAATTACTAGAAAAAAATACTGTATGGCCAGCTAAGGGTATACTTAGAATCCAGAAGCCTATTAAACCCGATTCAGTCTGGATTCAGAGCAAAGCACAGCACCATAACAGCCCTAGCTAAGGTGACCAATGACTGGCTCCTAGACCCTGACAACAAGAAGCATGTCTGTGCCATTTTCTTGGATCTTAGTAAGGCATTCGACTCCTCCCTAAGCACCTTAGGCCTGGACCAAAAATCCACAAGCTGGTCTGCAGACTACCTCGGAGGACTGAAACAGCAGGTTAAAGCTGAAAATGCTCTTTCTCCATTAAAACCTATGCTGACTCGCGTGTCCTAGGGCTCTATTCTTGGTCCCCTCCTCTTTGCAGTCTACATTAATAACAACAATAACCCCATCAAAAAAGCCAACATCCACTTATTTGCGGACAACACTGTACTGTACTTGAGTCGTCCCATGCCGGAAGCAGCATGTGAAGACCTCCAAGCTGAATTTAACCTTCTACAATACCAGCTCATAAATAATAATAATAATAATAAAAAAAAAAAAAACTTTTGCTCAATGAGAAAAGACAAAAGCCATGCTCTTTCCCTCCTTGTATGCGGCTATTCCTGCTGGGGGAAGTGCTACTATCTCAGAAATTACCACTGTTCTTGGAGAAACACTAGAGTATGTAGCTAAATTCTAATATGTAGGAGTTTGGCTCAATCATAAACGTTCCTTCGACGACCATCTTGAAGAACTACAGAAGAAACTAAGGCAAAGATTAGGACTATTCTACAGAATTAACCACCTGCTCACAAAGGAGGCCAAGATTCAACTGGTTCAAGCTACCTTCTTATCTTTAATAGATTACACAGACCTATTCTACAGCCACTGCACTGGCTAAGTTGGACACCGCTATCAGGTTCATTACTGGCCTTCCACTTTCCACACACCACTGCTCCCTGTACTCATCGTTAAGCTGGACTTCCCTTCACTATAGAAGGAATAGAAATGCCTCCCTATGGGCCTTAAGAGCGGTGACCAACAAGCTCCCCTCATATGTCTCAGATTGTATTCCCCAGAGTGTGTTCGACACCTATGATCTAAGGAGCTATTCCCTAATTGCCCTCCAAGTTCCAAGGGTCAAAACTCATTTCAGCAAAGCTGCTCTAAGCTTCTCTTTACCCACACTGTGGAATGGTTTACAAAGGAACTTGAAGCTGAGCTGCCCTGTTAGCCTGAATATCTACAAGACACTCTACGATCGCTACATGAAAGCACCTTGCAAATGTTTTCCTCACTGCTAGCCCACTAATTCTGCAACTCCCCCTTTCCATCCTGACGCTCGCCATGTTTCTATCCCTGGCACTCTCTCTTTCCCTATTAACTCTTCCTGCTGCACCTACCCGTCCCTGTCTGCTCCAGCCTGGCTAAACTCCCACCCCACCCATAGTAGTGTCCCAATTATCTACCCCTCCTCCGTCATTATCATAAATAAACAAGTACACAACAGCCACTGTCACTTTCTGTGGTTTTAGTCCAATTTTCCCCCAGTCGTCGGTAATATATCCCTCCTCTTCTTTACCTCGCTAACCTGCCACCCCATACATGGCCTCTTTCCCCTATATGTGTAGTTGCCGGCTGCCTCACTCAAAAGATCTCTGCTTATAACCCCTGTATGCCTATGGTTGATTGTACATCTGCCGATTTCTTCAATTGTAAAATAATGCTATTTTTTTTTTTTAGTTCAACCTTGTACTGTACACACTGTATATACTTTTTCTTCCTTGTATATTATTGCTTTTTGTATACCTGCTTCTGTACTGTACTTTGATGTATTCATGACCAGGTCCACCTTGCAGATGAGCCTTGCTCAATGGTGCCCGCCTGCATAAATAAAGATTTTGATTGATTGAGAGATATGTATCTATACACACACATATCACATATACATACATATATGGCACCACTCCTCTTAATATTTTTAATTATTCTATCTAGTGATTTACAGATACTTCAACTGGGAAGGATACCAAAAAAGGGATAGTAAAGTACTATTCCCTAAAATTTTACAGATATTTTCTATGCTATAAGTAAGCCCATGAGCAACCTGAAATTTATCGATATAGTTAAATAAACTAAAGTCCTTTGCCACACAAGGTGGAACTGGTAACCAGGCTTTAACATAGTTAGATACAACTTTGTGCATCTCAAAATTTTGATCAAACCTAAATACTGTGTACAGTGCTTGACTAGCAAAACATTAATATTCAGAACTATAAAGAGTTAATCTCGAAAGTATATAAGAGAACCACAGCCCAAAGGAAAACAAGGGACAAAAGAGTTCTTAGAAAATTAGACCCTGTCTCTTAAATGTTCTGTAGCCAATCTTGTTGAAAGCATCAGAGCTACGTGGCCATTACTCCAATGACTGTTGGTAAAGAGGACTTAAAGTACCTGGGGAGGTTTCAAAATAGGTCCTGACCAGACTGGAACAGCAGAATCAAGTTTCTTCTTCATCAGAAGATTGCTGGTTCAGTTCTTCCTGCTGTCGGCGTGGGAGTGCTTGCCGATGGCCCCATTTTAAGGCTTCAGCGAGATCATTAAATAAGTACACCGTCCCATGATGGGCGACCCGCAGTCACACAGGAAGATCATGCTGTGGGGGACAGAGACCTCCCTAAGGATGGCTCTCACCCCATCAAACTGCTTCCGTTTTTGATAAGTGGTGTAGCTGATGTCCAGGTAAAGATTAATCCGGTTTCCATCATACAAAGCCCTCCCTTCCATCTGGCGAAACTCAGTATTAGATCTCTTGTACCTGCCCAGTCTGTCACCAAAATTATAGCTCGAGGTACTTCCTGGTCTTCCATTCTACCACAAGGAGTTACTTGGTAGGCTCGTTGGAATTGCAGGCCCTTAGGTTGTAGATCTGACCCAAGTTGCTGAGATAGCCAATCCTGCAAAAAAACAGTAGCAAGCTGTTGCCCTCTGCTTCTTCTGGAATACCCAGGATTCTTACATTAGGGGCCCCGAATTAGTTTGAGAGTCTCAATACGGGCTTTCCAGTGACTGCTTTCCTTCACCATGGAGGAAACGGCACCCATAACCACGTCATATCTCTTGGAGGCATCTAATGATGGGTGTCTATTGAATGTTTTGCTTACTCTTTTTGTTTAAAACTGTTTAGCTCTGCTTTGTACTGTTTCTATGCTACCTATGACTGATTGTATGTTTGTATCATGTAATCTCCCCGGTCATGCCTGAAAATGGGCAGGGTTATGGCCCAGTGTACTTACCCAGTCATCAAAAGCTAATAAATAAATAAATAAATAAATAATGCAGTTGTCTGTGTGCCTTCCATGGATGTTTTAAGTGCTGCAACTCGATTGCTGAGCCCATCAAATTTGTCAGAGAGGACTGTAACCGACTTAATCAGTTTGGCGAGTTTTGCCCCAATGGTTTGCAGGGTCTCTTCAGTTGTCTCTCCGAAGTTCTTGTCGGGCCTACTCAGCGTGGAACGAGTAGTAGGCACTGACTGAGCATTTTTCTATTTAGCTCCGAAGCCTTGGTTCTGATCCTTACAAGCATTTCCCACTTCTGCCATGGATCTGTACTATCCACTCTCTGAGCACTTCTTTCCAAACCAGTTGAGTGAAAACGTCCAATTTTTATGTTTTGCTAGAACAAGCTGAGCAGAGTGATCAAAAGGTCGCCATCTTGTTCAGGCTCCATAGCGCCCCCCCAGAAATAAATCATGTATTCTGAGGTATTCCATAGATTTATATAATGGACTGGCACAGATATGCCCATCCATGCAACAGCAAGCACTCCAGGGGACTTCTGCAGAAAGGAAGGGCCCCAGATTCTGGCGCACTTTCTCCATCCAGTGGGCTTTTGAGTTCCTTTAGTGACAGCCTTAGGCATCAACTGCAAAAGACTGAACAAGGTCTATAGTGGCAAGAGTGAGCTGAAGGCAGGCTGATATGGTGGAGATACCACTATGAAAGGACTAGCTGCTTCGGAAGGAGGTGTAAACGGAGCCATCCTAGGCCTAAGAATTGGAGAGTGAGATGTGAAGAATGCTACCAAGTTCTGGAGGGAAAGAAAGCAGCAAATGCACGCAAGCCAGCACATGTGTGACACTGAAGATCCAGTGCTGAGGACAAGACTGAGGTTTGCTGATACAGACTCCATAGCAGGCATTACAGCAAGGTGTTTGGATCTGTTTAAATCCTGGTACCAGGTGGGATGGGGTAGATGAGGCACATCTACAAGGGCGCCTAAAAGGGTTATGTTTAAAGGTGATGAATGCACCAACCCTTTTTCTTGCAGGCTGTCCTTTAAACTTGGGCCGGTTACTAACTCCTAGTGTGGTAATGAAATTAATGACTTCCTTATTGAGCCCCCCATGAGCAGAGGCCCTTTGTGACTCAGTTGACTGGAGTGTCTCCAGCATTCACCCTCTAACCTAATTTTGCTAGACTGCACTGGTTTACCAAAGGTGGTGGTGGTAGTGCCACCTGCATGGCCCATGCCACACTGCTATGGGGCCTGTCAAAATACATTTATAGGAAACCCAGTGGTGATGTGCTTTCCCTGGGGCCTTGGCTATGCTCAACCCCCGATGACACCTGCTTTTGCCAGTCTGGTGTGGTCTGGTTTTCACCCCTGCCCACTTAGGATTGGTAAGATGGGTAGAGAACTGGTTGGGGGCAGAACGCAGAGGGTGGTAGTGGAGGGTAGCCTCCAGTAAGAAGGAGGTCACTAGCGGTGTACCACAGGGATCGGTCTTGGGCCCTGTATTGTTTAATGTGTTTATAAATGACATTAGGGAGGGTATTCAAGGCAAGATGTGTCTCTTCACTGACAACACCAAAATCTGTGGGAGGGTGGACACTCAGGAAGGGGTACAGAAACTAAGGGAAGACCCAGCCAGAGTGGAAAAATGGTCAGGGATTTGGCAGCTGGGCTTCAACACCAAGAAGTGCAAGGTGATGCACATAGGGGCTAAAAACCCAAGAGTTGAGTACTATATACGAAAAATACAGGTAGCCAAGTCAGAGGAAGAAAAAGACCTAGGCATAGCAATCACTAGCAACATAAGGCAGTCCACACAATGTAAAAAAAGCAGTAGGTCAGCAGGATGCTGGGATGCATCACAAGGGGATTCAGCAGCAGACACAGTGAGGTTATTCTGCCACTGAATAGGTCACTGGTGAGGCCTCACTTGGAATATGGCCCCATACCTAAAAAAGGACATTATATTGCTGGAGGAGGGGTACAGATGAGGGTGACTAAGATGATCAGGGGGCAGGTCATATGAGGAGAGGCTGGAATCCTTGCAGATGTACTCATTTTATTTATTGAAGAGTTTCACCAGAAAAGGCACACTGAGCAAAGAATTGCTCATCTCAGGGTGCGTCCTGGGGGAAGGGTATGGAGAGGCAATATAAACATTTGAACAATAGAGTATCAGTCAGAGAACATAACATAATACTTATCAAATTGCTTAACATATAAGTGTAACCCCCTCGCAAATAGGGGTTCCAAGAAATGCCTGCTTGGACTTACCTTAGCCCGTGTTGCTCTGTCCTTCTCCCCCCCGGCCCCCATCTCTCGGGCTTCTCCTGATTTGGCCACTAATTTTTCTGGTTCCTCAGGTCCTGTTTGCCCCTCCATTTGCCTGCCCAGCTGCCGGAATGAAAATCCAGCCCCTCGGGGCTTACAGCACCGACCGCGAGCTCCCGCTGTAAAAGTGCTGTTTCTAAGGTAGCGGGAGTCACGTTGGCGCGTAAAGTGCCTTTGATGTAGAATCGCTTGTTTTGCGGTCACCTCAGGGACTGTGCCATGGGTCCCAGGATCCCTTCCACCTATTTCGGACCCGGTGACCAAGGACAGCCTGCTGGGGGGCCATTCGGGTGAAAATTGAAGGAGTTTTGACCGGGGCTCATTTAAGTATGCCTGAGAAGGGTCTCAGTCATCGGAATAACGCATAGCCAAGTGTCTGGCTGCCTCCAGGGTAACTATGTCCGGCTTTTGCTGAAAATAAGAGAAAATAAATGTTTTAAATAATGGAACCTGTTGCCGCATAAGGGGGATTTATGATACATGTGGTGGAAAGTGTCTAACTCTAGAATAAATGCTTTTCCCTGGCAATTCCAGTATTCTGGGACTCTTGGGTGTCAGCCTGTCAGCTGCTGCAGGAGGAGCTTGCTAAGTGCAGTAGCGACAGAAAAAGTAAAGGAGCCACATTCTTCATCTGTGCAGCGACTGCAAGTACAGCCTTTAAGCTACGGAACTGTTGGGCATTGGGGCGAATAATTATTTCTTTCTGGCTGCACCAGGACATTATTTAGGACTGTATCTAATCTGCTATAAGAGACAGTGGGTTAAGCAGCCTTTGCCAGCAGTCACAGCCAACTGGAATGCCAGGAATAGAAAGTCAGGACTTGTGGGACATTCACTGCACCTCATAGGTAAGCACTCAAGTGCTCATGGGGACTTAGAGACATTTTAGGTGCCAACTAGGTGCCAAGTCTACAACTCAATTGTGCCGTGAGTGTTTTGATTGACAGGTCCCTCAGCCACTTGGAGGCCTGTCACCCCATCTCTGCTACCAATCAGGAGTAGAGCTAGGAGCCCTATAAGAGACAATGTTGCAAGTTTGTCTGGAGATTTGGAGAGAGATCAGCCAGAGGAGAAGGAGAGCAGCCTGTTGGGAGCCCCACACAGGGGTGGGGGCTCAGGCTTCAGCCATGCCACCAGGCCTGGGCCACTTAATTCAAGCCCTTTCAGTCATCAGGGAGCATTTATTATTTTCTTTAAAGTACCAGTTAAAGTAATTTTAGTTTCTGTAACAACTAGTCTGGAGGCTGCCAGTACTGTCCTCCCTCCCATGTTGGGGAAAGATGTGGACCAAAGATCAGATGTCCAGCCGCGGTGAGAGCGCTGACCAGATGACATCGTGCAGTGGTGAGAGCGCTGACCAAGTACCTCAGTGGTGAGAGAGCTGAGGAAGTCTTCAGGGTGCCTTCGATTGTGGAAGAGACCTGTGGAGGACCTGAGTGAGTACCCTCATACCCCCCCGGTGCGAGGAAGAAGCTGAGCAAGTAATCTTGGGGGCCTCAAGCCCCGCTAAGAAATATATGCTGTTAAATCTGAAGTAGTGAAGTTATCAATCTGGGCTACTAACCCCATAAGAAACTGCCTATTCAAGTAAATGGATGCATCTCGTCTGGTGTCCAAATGGCTAAGTTGCAGGTGCAACAAGATGCCTGGCTATAAAGCATATAAATGTTTTACAAGTTGTGTAGCTATGGGTTAGAGTCCTGCCATCGTGGAGCTGACTGCCAATCTGTGTTTGCCACTTCATGAGACAGGAGGCCCTAGAGCATATTATGTCTAAGTTACCTTGAAGAGAGTTTACATGTGTCGGACCAGAATTTCATCTGAGAGCGCTTGGAATAAGTGTACAATGTCTAGACGTGCTGGATAAGACTTTGCTTGTGAATAATGTTCTTGGTATATAGAATGTACTGGATGTGACTATCTGTAACTAAAGTATGAGATGCTTGATAAAAGTGACGCTGTCATCTTACACTGGATGGATGCCTTTTGGTATATAATGTGCTGGATGTGACTGTGTTAAATTGCATATGGATGCTTGACAAAAGTACCACTCTCATTGCACTGGATGGGACTTTCAGATATTGTGCTGAATGTTCTGGATGTAAAATCCACATAGCTTATCCTGGAATGTTTGGAAGTCTGCAAGTGCAGGGCAATCCCTGCCACATCCTGCTAAAATGCAGGGCAATCCCTGCCTAGGTTGTAAATAGTACTCTGTAGTTGTACCAGAATCTGCTTCCAAGTTGCCCCCTTCCTCAAATTAATAGCCGGCCACCTCGTCCAGCTGCAACGTACTTCAGGTCTGCAACATCTTGGACTGTGGTATATGTTTAACCAGTATGGTATGAAATTGTAGGGTTTCTGCTATATCAGAGTACTGGTACCAGTGTGGGCATTAAAAATAAGTATGTTTATCATCCGATTTGTCAGCAGCTAGATAGCCAGGGTGCTGGATGTATTAAGTCGAATGGTAAAATGTGATTTATGTCTGCCTGTTAGTGTGTAGCCACCCAGCTGGAGGATTCACCAGCAAAACCAAATAACTGTGTACATGTGTAAACAGGATAAGATAACCTCTACTCCTACTGTTTCCCCTTCTTAGCTCCTATATTACCCACTAAATATCTTATTTGTTTGAAATTCTGGTGTGAGCATATTATTAGAGAGAGTCCTTAAATCGGAAATGTAGGGAACTGTGCATTGGTGCATGCCTGGGGAAGGCTACTGGTCATCGTGGGTGGTGTAGCATCTCAGAGGGCTACACCCAGTACCATCTCACCCACGTAAAGCACCCTGAGTGGTCCGGTGACGTCACCACCGGGAATGGCAGCATAGAGGGATAGCTCCCATACAGCCTGCCAATTATTTCTCCCCTCAACTGCCACATTGACTTCCAAAAATCAGCTTGAGCAAACGAAGTACGTCGGGGAGGAAAAATAGAGGACACTCACAATCAGGAAGACCCCTACAAAAGACGGATGCACCCAGATTTAAGATGAGGCCTACAGACAGTCGCAGTGCCTCCCCCGCGAGCAGCATGGCGGGTGACCAAGAGCAAGACCTTGACACGGACAGAGAAGCCGGAAGGCTATCGCGATCCCGATTCGAAACGCTCCTCACTGAAATAAAGGCATTCCATGCTGAAAACAAAAAAGAGTTTATATTACTACAAAACCGCCTATCTGAGATGGAGGGGAGACTGGATCGCTCAGAGGAAGCAGCTGGGGAGGTCGCTGAGGAAACGCACCAGCTCCATACAGCAGTAGACTACTCGGTGGAACAACAAGAACTGATGCAGGATAAGATCACTGATCTAGAGGCCAGGTCCCGGAGAGATAACCTGCGAATTTACGGTCTCCCGGAGGGATCTGAGACTGGTAGAATGGAGGACTTTATTTCTGACCTGCTGAAAGACGTCCTTGCTCTCCCTCCCACATTCAATTTCAGGATAGAAAGAGCGCATAGAACTCTGGTAAGAAAGCCCACTGACCCTTCCGAAGGCACCGATCAGTGGTCCTGAAGCTATCCAGCTACAGAGACAAGGAACAAACTTGAGAACAGCTTGGCCTTAAAAACATCTCATACAACTCATCCAGGCTACTTTTTGACAACGACTATCCCTCTGATATCATGAGAAAGAGGATGGCTTTCGCTCCTATCCTAAAGCTGCTGCGTGAAAAAGCTATTAAATTTCAGACTCCTTACCCAGCTAAGCTGCGGGTCTTTTGGGACTCAGGAACACTTATTTACTCATCTCCAGAGGAAATTTCGACGGAACTAAAAAAAAAAAAAGAGGATGGAGTTTCCACACGATGGGTCCGGTGAAACAACAGAAACGCCTCCCCCGATCCCTCTGGCAGGACCATGCAGACATTCGCAACAGGCAAGAAGAGAAGATTTTGGTCTCTGCAGGAACTTAAGCAGTATATTGGACCCAGACCTTCTCATACAAAAGATCTAGAAACCGATCCTCCCACCTCGGACACTTGAACTGGTTTTGCTTTACCGGACATCCCTGGAATATAAGTAAACCTGAATCATACTGTGCTGCACTCCTTCTAAAGCATCCTAGGGACTGACAACTACCAGGCTGCATTATTGATTTTTCCTTATACTGCTGTTCTTATAGGCAAAGAGAGCTGCTATCCAATTTCATTTGTGACTGATCTAATGCTGCCTATACATTAATCCTTACTAGCCCTGTTGGTCATTGTATTTATTTCTAATTTGTACCTTGCCCCCAGCATTAGTATCTGGGTGTACTTTCCATGTAAATGTAATAACTGTAAGAACTGTCTTTTCTCCTGCCGTTGTATTTAATTGTATTCGTAAGACCCTATTACTGTATCGATGTACCTGTTATACCCTTTTGTACTCTCCCGGGTCGTTCCTGAAAATAGGCATAAAACTTGTCTAGTGTACTTATCCGGTAAACAAAAACTAAATAAATAAATAAATTTCAGATTGGACAGTAGGGGGAATCTCTCTGTTGCATACATATTAGCTGGAATTTTCTAAAGTATTATGTGACTGCCTACATTGAAAAATTAAGCTTTTAGAGGCGCAGGCTGCGGGAGCTGCTGATTACTAAAATACCCTCATGCAGCGATCCCGATTATGCCTATTTTGGCTATGGTGTCAGTTTACCCATTTGATAGTGAGCCTGATAGCTCTTCTCGATGGTTTTTCGTCCCTTCTTTTGAACCCTGTGTTTTTTAGGGGTTGGGGAGGCCTGACTTTCCCAAAGGTCTCAATTCCTTCCAAAGGGCCCTTGAGGTCCTTTTTTCCAGGAGGGGTAATTCTTTCGCCCTCCGCCTATGGAAGTGCAACTGTAAATAGGTTGACGATGATCTGGTCCTTTTTGGTTATATATCATTCACTTTTCTGTTATGTGCACATACTACTAGGCTCCTTGGAACTTAATCGAGCCACAAAGGTTTTTTTCTTCTCAGTTTTATTTCCTCTGCCGTCCAGAGAGCCATATACAGGGTCACACTAGTGAGGCTTTCTTATATGGGAAAACAGATTGCTTTACTCTAAGCCTTTCTACGGTAGTGGTGGTATACATACAGCACTAGATAACATTTTTGTGGCTCAATGACAAACAAAGCCCCCTTAATTAAGGTTTGCTCTCATAATGTCAATGGCTTGAATAATCCTATCAAGAGATATAGAGTGATATCCTCACTTAAAAAGCTGAAACCTTCCCTCCTTTTACTACAGGAAACTCATTTAAACAAACAGGAACATCAGAAACTTACCAAATTTGGGTTTTCTACAGTTGTGGCCTCTGTGTATGGCAAGGGTAAGAGGAGAGGAAATGCCGTACTGGTCCCTAAAGGTGTCCCCTTTCAGTTAACAACTTCATATTCTGACCCTGAAGGTCGTCTTGCCATTGCTGTTGGTAAATTGAATAATCAGGAGCTTACTTTAGCCTCTATATATGTCCCCCCAGGCGAAGGACCCGTAGTTAGGAAACAACTCTTTCAGAAAATACTAGACAGAAGCAGGGGGGTTTTGGTAATGGGAGGGGATCACAACCTCACGGCCTCTTCCCTAGATACCTCTACTAAAAGGCCCTTTAAGAAATCCCCAGCCCACCGGATGGTACAGAGATGTCTTTCGGAGGCACACTGGCTAGATATCTGGCGAAACCTCCACCCTAACAAGAGGGAATATATGCATTACTCAGCTCCCCATAAAGTGTATATTTTATACATGTCTCTAAAGAACACCTATATAAAATGGAGAGCAGCACACACACTTCAACGGTTTTATCAGACCACTTCATTTTAACATTAAACATGATCTGGAGTAAGGATGGGACTAACACCTTTTGGAAATTTAATAATTTTCTACTTAATAATAAGGACTTCAAAGAGTTTGTACAACATAAAATAAAACAGATCCTGAAAGACAATCAGAGCTAGGACATCAAGAAGGGAGTCCTATGGGACACCCTCAAGGTGGTTTTAAGAGGGAAATAATCAAATATGCTGCCTTCCATAAAAACAGCAGCAGTCTGCTTAGATAACCTGCATACCCAGTTGCAAAACCTTCTCGCTTTGCACGCAGCTGGAGATGCAGGGGCCTACCCTCTAATACAAGCCACTAAGCAACAGATTCAAGGGATTCTGGATATACGAACTGAGCAGGCCTTGCAGCTTCTCAAACAGAAATACTATGAGGGAGGCCCCAGAGCTACTCGTTTACTAGCTCATAGACTTAGACAACATAAAGCCAGATCCAGTGTCTGCCAAATAAGAGACCCGGTTCTAAAAAAATTAGTTACCTTCCCTCATGAGATTGAACAGGCCTTTTGTAGATATTATAGTAGCCTTTATGGCTCTGAGCAATCTGCAGACCCTCATGCAATTGAAGCTTTCTTGGGGACACTCAATATACCAAGGATATCCCAAGCCCACCAACAATTCCTCAATTCCTGGAAAACCCAATCACTAAAACAGAACTGGAACAAACACTTTCAGCTCTAAAGGCCAATAAGAGTCCAGGGCCTGATGGCTACACTGGAGACTTTTATAAAGCTTTCCGGGCAGAATTGCTACCCACCCTGCTTGAAGCCTGTAAGGCCATACAACTGGGGGATCACACTCCTGACTCCTGGAGATATGCATATATATCCAGCATTTTGAAGCCAGGTAAAGACATGACCTCCTGCTCCTCCTACAGACCCATTTCAGTTCTCAACCTTGATTACAAGATCTTTGCATCAATATTAGCCAAAAGATTTCAAACTTTTCTACCTGAAATAATAGACCTGGACCAAACTGGCTTTGTTCCAGGTCGCCAGATGCAGGACAATATTAAGAGAACTCTGCATCTGTTGCAGAGGGCGAGAGCCTCTGGAACTAGTTTTCTCCTGCTTTCTCTTGACGCCGAGAAGGCGTTCGACCAGGTCGAATGGCCTTTCCTGTGGGAGGTGCTGAGGAGGGTGGGAATCCCTCAGGCAGTTGTTAACTCACCGATAGCTATGTATTCCCATCCCAGGGCATACATTCGCATTAGTGGTTCCTTTTCCTATCTCCCTTTCACGAGGCACTAGGCAGGGATGTCCCCTCTCCCCCTTGCTATTTGCACTATACCTCGAACCACTGGCACAGGCCTTGAGACAGAGGACCGAAATAACGGGAATAAGGGACCAGCACAGGGAGCATAAACTGGCCCTATATGCAGATGATCTCCTTATATACCTTACTGACCCTGAATTTGCTCTCCCTCATCTATGGGACATTCTGGAAGGGTTTGGAGCTGTCTCTGGATATAAAATTAATGAAACTAAAACTGAGGTCTTGACTTGTAACTTTGTCCCCCATGAAGGCCTGAGGCAAACACTTAACTTTAAGTGGCATTTAGACAACACTGAATATCTTGGGGTTCGCTTGGGCCCCCCTGGCAGTGACCTGTTCACGCTCAACTATTCCCCTTTTTTACTTAAGACCACCTCCGACCTTGAGAGATGGCGGGCCCTTCCTCTGTCACTTAGCCAACGTATAAAATCGATCAGAATGGTAACCCTTTCCCGATTTCTATATTTAGCCCAAACCTTACCAGTACCAATCCCGGATACTTTCTTTAGGACTTTGCAAAAAAGAATTTCTGCATTTATTTGGGCTAACCACAAGCCTCGTATCAAGTTGTCAATTCTACAACTCCCCAGGCAGGCAGGAGGCCTTTCTCTACCAAATTTTAAACTATACTATCAGGCCTGTCAACTTAGAATTCCTATGTACTAGCTAGACAAATCCTACACATCGCAGTGGAAAGAGGTGGAATTACAGGAGATGGAGCTCAATGATATATATGACGCCTTACTATCCTTTCCTCCCAGGATCAAGATAGAATCCATATCCAACCCCATACCCAGAAAACACTTACATGCTGGCAAAAAACTATGACAACCAAAGCCTTTAAGCCCTGGAGACCTGCCCTGTTCTCTCTCCCGTACCTCGATGCTTTCCTCCCTGGTAAGATGGATAAGGGGTTCTTTAGGTGGCTCAGGAAAAGCCTACACCTGGTGTACCAGTTCTCCCCTGGAGGCAAGATCCTGTCTCTCACAGAATTGACTCAAAGCTACAACATTGCCTATAATGAAAGATTCAGATATTTTCAGACCAGGAATTTTATGAATACATTGGGGAAGCTACCCTGGGAGGACACTCCCCCCAACCCCAACCTATTGCTTCTTCTGATTTCTGCAGTAGAGAGGAAACCGGTTCCTCCTCACCTAATATCTACTTTATATAAGGCCCTTGTTAAGATCCAAACTCAATCCCTGGAGGGGGTCAGGTTGGCCTGGGAAAGGGACCTGCTGGTGGAATTATCCCCCCCGGATTGGGACAGCTACTTGAAGAACATGTATAGGGGGGTGGGCTCAGGGATTTGGAAAGATTTTGCATGGAAACTAGCAGTTAGATTCTTCTTGGCTTCGGTACGGACTCAGAAATATTTAAAGCAAGCTAAAGCTGACTGCTGGAGACAATGTGGTTGCTCATCCGCCACCTTGGGGCATATCCTCTGGTGTTGCCAACCCTCCAGCCTTTCATCCTACAGCTGTCCGGGGCTCTCCATCAGATGGTATCTCCAAACTTACATTTAAACGCCCACATTTTTCTATTTGGCCTCCTCCCCCCAGAAATATCTGACACCTCCACAAAAAAAATTCTAAATTTGTCCCTTTTGGCTGCAAAAAAAGCCATCACAAAAAAAAATGTTATTCTTCTCTGCATCTTTGGCAACATTTGATGATAGACCTATATAAGATGGAGAGACTCACAGCCTTGATTAACAAAACGCAACAAGCGTTTGAAGTCCAATGGAGAAAATGGGTTTTATACATTATGCCTTTAAGATCCAATTTTATACCTTAGCCTACTACTGTATGCTTTAATGGCTTCCTTTTGCTTTTCTTTCCCTGTATATTCTAACTGGATTGATGAGATATAAATAACTGTTGCTTACTAGCCTTCATATTATTCAAGAAAATGTAATATCTTTTATCTGGATGTATGTGCACTTTATAATTATCCCCACCCCCCCCCTTTTTAACCCTTCCCTTTTCCTTTCTGTAAATATTCTACTCCCACCTTTGTATTTCTTCTTAAAATACAATAAAGATTGAAAGTAAAAAAAAAAAGCACCCTGAGTGGAGGCAATGTACAAAGGTTTTAAAAAAAATTTATTAGCTAGCGAACCCAACCCCCTCAGCCTACGTCCAGGGTAGTGCTGCAAGGGTGTAACACTGGTTATAAAATGGACATGAAAAAATAAGCTCGGTGATTGGCTAGAAAACCAGTGTAATATATGTATTACACATAGAATAAAAAAAGTACAGACAAAGAAATCAATGCCCCCAAATGGAATGTTCAGAGCTAGGCATGGAACGTTTATTTTTTAAAAGCCGCTATTGTTTTAGCAGCATAACAGCTCACTGAAGCTTTGGAGCCACTCGCAAAAAAAAAAAACGGGCCGTAGCAAAACCTGCAACTACTAAAAGAACGGGGGCGCTTCAATGAGTGCCTCCCACACCACACCGGCTGTCTTTCACGAATACTCCAACTCGCATGGAGCAGGCCGCAGCCTGAGCTCCGTATGGGCTGGGACTTTCAAGTGCCCACAGGAACAGTCACCGGACCAGGATTCAAACAGTAGGGCAAGGCACCAGTCAGATTTTCCCCCGCTCGGCATCCCTCAGACTCAGTTCCCCAGTCTGAGCTCGTGCCTATTAAAAAAAAAAAAAAAAAAAAAAATATACAACCAGAAAAACAAAACTGTAATAAGTACACAAGAGCACTGGGGTAGTGCAACAAAATTAAATCAGTAGTATCACTCGCAACTACATAATGACGTCACTTTTAAATAGGCGGAAGGACTATTTTGTCATCTATTAATTAAATCATCTTTTTTTCTACATATAAACATACTTTTTTGGTCTAAACTTTTATAAGATAAAAAAGGTGCCCATTTTATAAGCACAATAAGACACTCCAGGGTGTGCGTTGAACAGCTATTACCGCACTTCCAGGGGCTGAGGACACTCGGCCGGTGGCCTCGTGCCTTACTATGCCCCTGGGCGTGCAGTAATATCTGTTCAACACACACCCTGTGATGTCTTACTGCTTATGTATAGCGCCACCCAGGGGTTACATAAGACAGACAGAACCTTCTGCAGGGTACCTACAAAAAACTCAACTAGTGTTGTAGTCACTGAAGGAAAGGATGCAGACAGGGAATATGATAGAGATCTTCAAGTACCTAAAGGGTATAAACAAGGTAGCATGGGAGGGTCTCTTCAACATAAGAGAAAATAATTCCACCAGAGGACACAGCCTGAAGCTAGTGGGAGAAAAGTACAGGAGGGATGTGAGGAAGCACTTCACAGAAAGGGTGGTGACGTCATGGAACGAGCTGCCGGAGGCAGTCGTGGCATCCAAGACCATACTTCTCAACATTTTATCACCCAAATGTGTGACAACTGGACAAAATGTCTGAGACATCATCAAACATGATATTGTAAACTCAGAATATTGTGTAAAGAAGTGCACTAATGTTTATGTTTGCTGATAGCTTAGCATCATTATACATTTCTGCTTAACAGTCTTGGTGGTCAGTGTGGAATGTCATCTTCTCAATGTGGGACAGAGGGCTTCTGGGGGATAAAATGAGTGACGTACCTCGCATACATCTCAACCTCCTGCCTCCTAAATCAGGGACAAGGCTTAAAAAAATCAGGGACATATTTTCAAAATTGATGTTAACCACTCAGGAATCTTGTAGAGTATAGGGCTTAGTGTAAAATGCATTTTCTAAGGAAGAACAAGTCTGTAACTTTAATGTTTGACATTATTTTGTGCTTACAACCCCCGCTGGTTGGTCACGGAAACACAATTTTTAAGAGGGACAGAATAAAATTTTGAGGCAAAATCAGGGACAGTTGAGAGGTATGGTACCTCGTAATGTGTGACAGTTGAGAGGTATGTCCAAGACGGTAGGATCTTTCAAAAGAGCCTGGGACAAACACAGAGGGAGGGTGTGGGGAAAAGGAAGGGGACACAATAATCGGTGGCAGGATGCAATACAAGAAACCGACACAAATTGAGCGGACAAAATCGGCCTAAAGGTCTCCTTCTGCCGGTTACTTCTTATGTACCAATATGGTCCAGTTTTCAACCCTCTCATGCTGCCAGCCTCCATCGAATAATGCCCGGTACAGGAGCAGCTGAGAGGTTTGCACTGGTATAAAGCCAATAAGGGGGTTGCAACAAGATTATTAAAATGATAGGCCTGTTTAATGCACCAATTGCTGTTTTTTTTAAGTTCTCAATTTTTTTCAGTATCTTTCTCATAACAATCGTGTGATACCTGGCAACCAAAACTGTGCAAAACCTCGTAGCTCACTCTTATCTTGCTCCTCCCGAGTCCCCACGAACACAAAACTGCTGCTGTAACTGACGGAATCCCCAAGTGGGCTGTTGTCTGCCGTTCTCGCGGAACCTGCTACATTCCCCGCGCGTTTATTACAACCTTCTTTCCACTATGTGCTGCCTAGAGGATTGTATCTTACTTTCTAATTCTGCGCTTGTCAAACTTCCCCGGGAATCTCAGGCGCAAGCGCGAAGCACCTCCACACGCCCTGCCGGTCAATTTGGGCATGCGCGTAACGTCATTACGCCACAGGCGTTCAAAGTGTTCCTGCGAACGTTACCAAATCCATAACAGAGATTATTTTAAATAGAATTTGGCATTATAGTTGCAAACGCGAAATAAAAGTTATCTCCGAAATAACACGTACAGCAAGAAGATAATCGCTGAACCCTCCACTGGAAACCGCTGCTGGTAAACAGCTGGCAGAGGGGGGCGGGGCAGCTGTAAGCAGCGGGAATTTCGGATTTTGTTTCTGTTTCGCTGTCCTGCAGTGTGCACCCCACACCTATCAGCCCCGAGCTTCCGCCAGCAATCCGGACCAGTAAATACAAGCAGAGGTAGGCAACTGTGTTGCGGGAGTGTTAGCAGCGACGGAGAGTCCCTTTACAAGCATTGTAGCAATAAAGGGGGAAGGGTCAGTGGCGAGAACACAATTTATGGAAGAAAAAAACAGCATTGCTTCAGAAAAAGCAAAAAACTACCAAGAAACACATCGGATAAAGTCATAAAACAGGTGCATTGTTTGTTTTTAATCAGTGCTTTTTGTGTTGTTTACGTTTTTAAGTTAAAAAAGTAAACTTTTCAAACGGCATAAGGGGAACTCTTACAGCAGGGAAAAGCGCAAGACTACTGAAGGAGAGTTCCCACATGCAGGGAATTATTGGGTCATAAGGCTAGGATACAGTCAGTGTTTATTTGGAAATTGGTAACCGGGAGAGGCACATTGAGCCTGGGCTTTTTTACAGATACGGAGCAAGGGTTATTATTCGAGCTGCAAGAATATCAAGATAGGACGGCCGCAACTGGTAGCAGAACATCGAGCTTCTGTTTACTGTGGTTACTGCTTAAAGTTACGTAGATACATTCACTACCTTCTCTATTTACTACCTTCACTCTTCTGCTGGCCAAGTGGCCTTCTCCCATTGCCTTCTGAAATCTGCTCCCCTCCGCCTCTTCCCTTCTCTGTCTGCCATCCGACTCTACCCTCCTGTATCTTTTCCCTTGACCCTCACCTGCCGTATCCCCTTGCTACCCTTTACCCGTGCCCCAACAAGCACGGTGCACTTTGCGCCATACTGGCTTGGTTACTGCTGTATACACTGCTGGATTTGTATTACGCCAGTATGTTACTGTTGCCTCAGTATACACCTTTTATCCTGTAATTGCCATGCTGACCCTGAATTTTATTTGTAAAGCTGCTCTCATTACAGCCCCTTCCCAGGTTCGCACATGAAAACAAGCCTTGGCTCAGTGTGCCTCTCCCAATTTTCAAAATTCTAATTAAACAAGCATTTGTCAATTCCAAATGTTTGCTTGAAGGGAATGTGTCAGGTGTGTTGGTGCTCATAACTGCTCACAAGTCAGCAGTCCTAAGTAAGTTTAAGTGTACGTTTATAAAATTACTGCTGCTGTATTTACTGAGTGCAGATACAAACACTAGTATCTGCAGAGCTTCAGAGCCGCACTGTGAAGGGAAAGCTGCAACAAACCTGGAACTCTGATCCATTCAGTGGTCTGTCGGTTCAACAAGTATGTATGCTTTAAGATGCTGGCTTTCATTTCAGTGTGCAAGAGATCGGGTGAAAAACAATATGCTGCTGAAACGTTTTAAAATATCAGGAAAGTTTTTATTTTATTTTTTATTCATTAGACTCTAGGGGTGGGATATTCAAAGGGGTTGCACAACCTACTGATGCACCCCGGTGCGATATTCAAAAGGAGATGTTGCGCCGCGCAGATCCCGATGCGCCGGGGCGCACTAGTAATGTATGCGGTGCAAGTGTGGGGGGGGGCGTGCCCATGCGTATCCTGCACATCCCGATATTCTGCCTGGGATGTGCGGCGTAATTGCTGGTGCAACCTCTACTTGCGCTGTACACTGGTGCTTAAAGTTGAGCCACAAAGAAATAGGAGCAAGGGGTGGCCACCCACAGGTGAGCTGCCGTAATGCAGGGCGCAACACGGCAGACACCAGCTATGTGTGGCCTCCGGAGCCAGGGTCTGTCAGCGTCAGCTCTCCCCCAACGACGATCGCAGGCATAAGTAAAGTAAAATACACGTCCAATGTCCCTGGTGGTCCAGTGGACTGCTTGCAGCCCGATCGCAGGCATAGGTATACTAAAATCAGTGGAAATCAACCCTGGTGGTCCAGCGGTACCCCACCTGCCCACTGAGCTCCTCCACCCCGCTCCCCCCCCAGTCAGCGGCAGGTGGCAGCAACCCACCCACAAGCCACCCGGCTGCCCATCAACTGACTGCGTACAGTACGGCTGTGGACCAATGGGCATGCAGACCGTACCGTGCTACACGTCCTGATATGTGAGATACGTCCATTCAAGTATCAGGACTGTGTAGTATGGTGCGGGCTCCATGCCATTGGCCCACTGTGGGACCAATGGGCTACAGTCGCATTGACACAGTCAGTCAGCGGGCGCTTGTGGTGAGGGTGTTGCCGCCCGCCGCTGACCGGGGTGGCGGGGCTCAGTGGGAGGGTGGGGAAGGAGGTACCACTGGACCACCAGGGTTGATTTCCACTGATTTTAGTATACCTATGCCTGCGATCGGGCTGCAAGCGGTCCACTGGACCACCAGGGATATTGGACATGTGATTTATGTTACTTATGCCCGTGATCAGCATTGGGGCACTTTGCCGATGTGCAGGGGGCGTCGGTCCCTGATGGCTGCAGCCTGGCAGGGCACACGTCGCAGGGGATCGGCACACCTGCATGCAAATGGAGCCATAATGGCATGCCAATGGCCCCAGTTGTACCTTGCATGCATTATGGCCCCATTTGCATTTCCACTGCTGAATATCATGGCTCCTGCGCCTAGCACGACCGCACTTGCGCTGGCGCATGCCCCTGCTCCACTCTTTCCACTTGCGCAGGCGCAATGCCACTGCACCATGCGCAATGCGGGAGGCCATGTTGCAATATTCAGCGGTGCTGAGCCATGGCGCAGCTCCGTTGAATATCGCCCAGTCCACACCCTGGCGCATCCCAGTAGCGCTGTGCCCTGCTTGCACCCCTGCTAGGTGCATTTCTGAATATCCCACCCATGGATTACAAATACCTTTGAGCAATTACTGCTCGTTTACAAAGGTTCCACGTCAAAGGATGGAGGGAAACATACATACAGAGGTAGATCGTGGTTACAGGATTAACAAACAGCGAAGGCAAGGCTGTAAATTTACAGTACATAATGAGCCAGTTAATGAGAAATGACATTTCAAAGCAGACAGTACATTATATAGAACAGATAGTGAGTATAGGGTAGTAGGGTTAAAGAGAGGATGGGCAGGCTGATGGGCCATTGTCGGAGGGTGATGGATGGGTGGCAAGAATGCAGGGTAGATAGGGGTTGGGGGACCCAAAATCTGAAAGTGCCTACGAGAGGGGAGGTGGTGGGTAGGGCAGGGCGTTGTTGGGGAAGGGTAGGGGTGGGAGGAGGAAACAGGTGACAGGGGAGAGTGCTGCGGGGAGTTAACAGGACACCTTAGGTTGAGGTGAGGGAGGAGGCTGTCCCTAGGGGAAGCAGTCACATTGCGTGGTTGATGTTAGGTATAGACGGAGTTGCCTTTTAAAGGGTCCAAGTGTTGCAGGTGTGAGTACTTCATTGTTAAGGGCAAAACATGTACATCTTTCTATGTCAAAGTGAAAAAACATTGTCACACACTCACGCTGGACACAAACACTAACCAGCTACCCTGCGCTTTATCAAGAGACTCATGTCTTTCTTTTGATACAGTGCAGGGTAGCCTGCATGAAACGTTGAGTTTTTTCCTGAGTTTTCATGTCTTTTAAGGTGTGGAGCAGCTGAACTAATATTAAAGGACTTGAGCACTTTGAACTCTGTGGTCTGTGTCTGTGTCCAGTGTGAGTGTGTGTCAATGTGTTTTTCACTTTGCTGTTGCCCCTGTTACATTGAACACCACATACTGAGCAGCGACTCTTTTTTGGTTTACATTTTTCTATATGTGTTATGTAGTTTGGTTAACGGATACAGAAGGATATACATGTTTTGCCCTTAACTCCCTGCTATTTTAAAACAAAATGTTTCTGTAGCATATTTCCACCCATCGCTTGCACACTTAAATAAAATCTAGCATCCTGAACACATTTATTTATTTGTTTAAGCTTTTGTTCACTGGGTAACCGTGAGCTAAAGGCCCTTTTTCACATGTGACCCGAGACCATAATAAGTGGTCAAAATGTTAAATGACAGTAAAGATGAACATGGACAACAATTTACAAATTACAGTATGAAACATACACAAAAATACATAAACATTATGATAGGTTGGGAAAAACAATTGCATTCTAGCTGGTTAAAAAGATGCCTTTTTAGTTCACATTTAAAAATAGCATGGCTTAAATCTGTTTTTAAAACTAGAAGGAGGGTATTCCAATTTTTAGTAGCCTGTTAACTGTTAGACCAATCGAATGGATCTGACTTCTGGGTTTGTTGCAGCTTTCATTTCACGGTGCGGCTCCGGAGCTCTACCAATAATAGTGTATGTATCTGCACTATGTAAATACAACAGCAGTAATTAATGTACATTTACACTTAATTACTGAGGACTACTGACTTGGTTAGCAGTTATGAGCATTGAAGTTTTGGTGTGGGGGTTCAGCAGCCGGGGGTTGACTTTTCACCGAGAGAGAAACGATCCCTGTGGCAAATGGCAAACACTGTTAAATCAAAATAAAGCAATTCTGTTTAAATACTGGGCTGATACTGCACATACATTTTTTTTTTTACAGTACTTGCATAACTGTGTTTGGAGAGTAGGTGTGTGATGAGGGAACCAATGTAGTCTGCATAGACATCTGGTTTACTCTACGCTCTACCTTGTCTTGCTGCCATCACTGTCACTACAGAGCAATATGATAAAAGCAGTCTACCTCTTCACACACACGCACTTCATACATATTTATGGAGAAGGCTATGCCCTCTGCTCTCCGTCTTGTCCATCCACCATTAGAGATTGTTACAGAATGTAACACTGTTTAGAAATATCAGAGATACTCTAGGGACATGCTGCTTATGCAAAATGTCAAGCACTGCACATTATTGATTCCTCTGATATTTCTAAATAGTGTTGCATTTAGTAGTAGTAGTAGTAGTAAAAAATTTATTTTTATACAGGAATAATACATGTCATTTGGATAATACAATCCAGTTTTCAAGACAGTCCTGTGCAATTAATCCAAGTTCCACATATTCACATCAATAAACAATCTAATACAAAATATACATAAATACACAATTTACAAATTTATAAAAAACATTTAACAAAGACAATAAAGATCAATATTAAATACAGACACCAAATAAACATAATACACTTTTAACCCTTTCAAAAAATTTTTAGCAATTTTCTCAGACCGCAATAAAGGAGGGAGAGCATTCCAAATTACTGATGCTTGCGATACTAATGATCTAGCCCCAAATCTATTTTTACGTTTGTCTGGATCAATTCTGTTTGATTCAGTTCCCTTACTGAATGTTTCCTAAGTGCAGAATCCCTATCTGCTAATAATTTTGCTATATTATGGGTTAAGTAAATTGTCTTATATTTATGAATAAATAAGGACCAACTTTTTCTGTGTTCCAAATCAAGAGATAACCAACTTAACCTCATTAACAAATCACAATGATGAGTTCTAAAACTGCAACATAAAACATATCTTGCCACCCTATACACTGTAATTTATCTAATTTGTTCAAAAGTTTAGTAGTAGTCCTATAAATAATCTCTCCATATCTAATCACTGGAAGTATGAGCTGTTCTGTAATCAATTTCCTGTCTTGCAACCTAAAATATTCTCTTTAAAGCTCCTAACTTTTTATATGTTTTGATGATAGTAGACTCTATATGATTCTTAAAAGTTAATGAGGAATCAATGTTGACTCCCAAATAACTATATTCTGAAACTTGTTCTATTAGTGTTTGATTCAATGATGTGATCTGTACATCTGTGAACTCCTGTAGTCTACTAGTACCAAAAAAAAACATAAATTTGGTTTTGTTTACATTCATTATCAATTTTGACCTGGTGAACCACTCCTGTACCCTATTTAAGTCAGCCTGTAGGTTTCTCTGGAGATCCACCAGTTTTTTTCCAGAGGCCAGTAAAACTGTATCATCTGCATACATCCTTATGTTTGTATGCTGAATTACTGATGGTAAATCATCGTTAAAAATCAGAAATAACAAGGGTCCCAAAATGGACCCATGTGGGACCCCCCTTTTGATGATTCAAGGGTTTGAAAGATGATTTTGTAACTGCACTCTTTGAGATCGATCAGTCAAATATGATATAAACCACTTAAGTGGATCCCCAGAGAAACCCAAATCAGCTAACCTTTTGGATAAAATGGAATGGTTCACCAAATCAAATGCTTTTGATAAGTCAATATAAATTGCTGCTGTATCATTTCCTTTGTTCAAGGATGTATATATCAGATCATTGAATTCAACTAAAGCCGATGTAGTTGAAAAGCCCTTCCTAAATCCTGTCTGAAATTTTGTTAATGAATCATATTTTTCCAAATATTCTCCCATTTGCTGGTTTACTAGTCTCTCCAAACATTTGGATAAAACGGGCAAAATAGCAATAGGGCGATAATTATTAGGGGACATTTTGTTTCCAGTTTTATAGATAGGGACTATCTTCCTTGCTTTCCATGAAGCAGGAAAATGCCCTTCTTGTAAACTCCAATTAAATATAGCTAGAATTGTTTGTGCTGTATATGGAGTAGCTATTTTTAAGAAACGGCCCTCCAAATTATCTAGTCCAGCAGATTTATATGGATTAATTCTAGCCAGTTATTTAGTAACTTCCAATAATGTTAATTTTTTAAATCTAAAAGGGGGATGTTGATTAGAAAAATATTCCTCACTTTTAGTATTAAATACCATTGGTGTGTCTCCTGTTTGTTCCAAATTAGGGCGATCAACAAAATAGTCATTTAAAATATCTGATACCTCCCCTAGATGTTCTATAATACTTTCATTTACTCTCAAGTTTAAATTAGCTTGTCCATCATGCCCTCCAGGATTTGACAAATTTTTTATAGTCGTCTAAAATTTTTTAGGATTAATATTATGATTTAATTTACTACGATAATAAGATATTTTTGCCCTTTTTATCAATTTTCGACACTCATTTCTTTTAAGTTTAAATAAATCCCAATCATGTATTTTTTTTGTCTTTTTTGCTTTCCTCCAAATTCTATTTTTAACTCTAATTATCTTTTGCAACCTGTCTGTTATCCATGGAAATTTAGGCAAATCACTATGTTTTCTTATTATTTTGGGGGCATGGATGTTACAAATTTTTTGGAAAGTATCAGTAAAATATTCAATACTAAGATCCAACTCTGGCATTAATAAACATCTCTCCCATCTTTCTGATCTAATACTCTTCAGAAAATGAGGTTCTGAGAAGTGTCTCATATCATGAGACCAAGTTTGTTTCAACTCTCTTCTGGACACTCCCCCTAGGATGTATAATAAGAACAATCCAAACAGGATTATGGTCACTAAAGTGGGGAGGCAAAA
The DNA here is from genome assembly GCA_016271365.2 of Neoceratodus forsteri. NCBI lineage: Eukaryota > Metazoa > Chordata > Ceratodontiformes > Ceratodontidae > Neoceratodus > Neoceratodus forsteri. Next base: position 1,071,429,750 of record CM057454.1, on the reverse strand, counting down.
TTCCCTGATCTTTTATGTGAAAAGTTTGGGAAACAAAAATTAGATCTAATATAGATCCCTTATCTGTGGTATTTATGTACCTTGTTGATGAATTTATCAGTTGAGTAAGTCCCATCTCATTCGTAATTTCTTTTAATTGGTTATCTCTAACATTTGCCCAATCACAATTGAAATCCCCCATTAAAACAATAGGTTTTTCCTGTATACGATCCCCTATTTTATGTAAAACCCCCTCTATAGTTTTTATTTTTGCTCGGGGGGGGAGAATAAATCACAGCTACTACTAAATTTAAGGGAGTAACAAGAATAACTAAATAATCTACATTTCCCTCATTTCCTGCCATCATTATTTCAGCATTCCCCAATGAATTTTTAACAAAGCACATTACCCCTCCCCCTTTACTTTTCCTATCTTGTCTAAAAATCTGATATGCTGGCACACTCATTTCAGTTGTACTAATTTTATCATTAAGCCAAGTTTCACTCAGACCCAGAATACAAGGGTTTTGAGAATTTATAATGGATGCCAGCAGATCTGATTTTTTTTTTAAAAATATTACGAGCGTTATCATGTAAAATAGTTATCTCATTTGAGACATTTGGTCCTGGATTCAATTCAACATCACCTCCCAAAATCAAAACCAAATAACATGCATCCGTAAAAACTATCAGGTGATTTGTTGAAACTTGGAGGCAAACGCTTTAATTTAAAACTTGCTCTCATGTAACTATTCCAGCAATTAGTAAAAGTATTTCTTCTGTTTAAAATCAAGTACCCATCTTGATAAGAATTAACTTGAGTAGTGAATGGCCAAACAGTTTTAGTAGTTCCGAGGTCTGATTCACTAAATATAGCACCTGCAAAAATCAGACCCAGGACTACGTATCCCAATATTTGCATTGAGTACATTTTCTAATTAATTTTAAAACAAATCTTATGTTCACAAAGATATCATTGCCCACTTTGCTAGAAGATACTATCTCCTCCTTTTAGTCAATTAATCTTGTTTACACTTTCCTACAAACAAAGGCAGAGATAGCCAAATACAAACAATATATCCCACTTACACTTATCGTAACAGATTCCCTCTATTTGTGTTTTTATATTTTTTTTAGTTCGGAGTGGCGCTAAGTAGTGACTGAGGATGCCTGAATGAGGTTTACAGCACAACTTCAGTAGCTATAATGGTGTGTGTGTGTGTTTGTGTGTGTGTGTGTGTGTGTGTGTGTGTGTGTGTGTTTTGCGTTTTGGATGATGGGGAGAGCTACATTTCCCTGGTACTTGCTGGTGATAGGAAAAAAGTAATTTGTCAGTATCCACAATGTCATAAAGCCGCTGAGCTGCTTGCCAGCTGACTTTATGCAAATGAAAGGACAGTAGTGCTGTCTCATTGGAGTGCTTCAGTCCTTTCAACTACATGAACTCTTGTCATACTCAGCATGCCTACTCATTGGTCTGTCTGGAACGAGCCCAATGCAGCTTGACCTGCATTGGCCAGGACATTGACATACCTCTGAAAAGCCCTTCATTTTAACAAAATGTTTATTGCGCAAGCACAAGCAAACATAATAAACAAATGAGTGGAGGTCTGGGGTTGGGGGGGTCCAGGTGTTGGAGGGCATGGATGATGGAGGGGTGAGGGGGGCCCAGGTGCTAGAGGGCATGGGTGATGGTGTGTTGGCTTAGGAGCATGCCACCGTAGCTGCAGAAGGGAGCCTTGGAAGCCTGAGGCCAGTGATGTAGGTCTTTTGAAGTAGTAGTCCATGGCTGGGCGAGTGGCTTGGAAACACAGGCGAGGGTTGGGAATGGGTCCGTGAGCATGAATGCAGGGGGCGGCTGGTAGGAAGGCATTAGCATGGGGGGGTGTCAGGAGTCGACTGCCACGGCTGTGAGTGGGTGGCCTAGGTCACATGCCACCATGGCTGTTGTGAGCACCGGCATATAGATATATATCTATGGAGACAGAGGGTGGTGTTTAAGAACACTCACTCTTAAGGATGGGAGAGTGACCGGCGAGGCATCACAGGGCTTGGCACTGGGACCAGTCCTTTTCAATGTTTAATGTGGAGAATTGGAGAAGAAACATAGAAACAGAAATATAGAATTCAACAGTAAATATAGACCACTTGTCCCACTGAGTCTGCTCATTTTTTTCCCCTAACTGTAGCAGGGTTCATTTTTGGGTGGGGGATTGGGAAAATTAATGCACAGTTTTTAATTTTCACCCACCTTCTCCCGTGGGGACAACCTGCTCAGTGTTATAGAGAGTTTAAATTGCTGTTTTATGAATCAGGGCTTTGTTGAACAATATGACTCATTATATTTTTCACTTGATCCCTACTTTTTATACCCAGTGGATCAGTGTCCCACGTAGATAAATATCTGAAATGAACCCTGCTATAGCGCCATCGCAGACCTTATTTGATCTCCGGTTCCCCCAACCCTGAAAAGGAGAGATGTGCCTTAGTCACTGTCCATGAGAAATGGGATGACCAGCTATACATGCATGCCTGCGTTACCGGATAAGTGGTTAGTGGCTAACAGACTTACCAGGTAACTCCCAGCCGTGCTTATACATCTGGTTCGTTCTTGTCAAATTCATCTATATCTGAGCACATTCACATTATGCTGACCCGCTGGTGCTGTTGAGTTCAACTGAGCATGCTCTAATCAAAACTCAGCAGCGACACCTAGCAGAGATGTAATCTCATTTCAGCTAGTAAATAAACAGTAGTATGTGGGTCAGCAGAGGAATTATGCATGGTGGGGAGATAGTCTGTTGCCAGATTTTCCAAAAAGTTATAAATTTATGGTGTGAATATATTTCTTCTGGCAAGATGGACAGTTCATGGGGACAACAGGGATAAATGATGCAAAAGGGGCAAGAAAATGTGCTCAGGAGACTGCTGCCAGGGCTAGGGGACGGCACTGGATACAGCTTCTATGGACACCACCTCCCAAAGAACATACTGACTGTGTGCACCCATCTGGAATCTGGGCATAAAGGTAGCAAAGAGTTGACCCCCCCCCAATAAGTATAGCTGTCAGGGATATCAAACGGAGACCTGGGTGGGTAAAATGGATGAGAGAACTTGAGTAAGTCAGCAAGTGGAGCTGGGCTGCAGATCAGATGAGCTTATCAATGAAGCCTCCCAAAGCAAGCAGGTGGCTATTAGTTGAGATAATCATTAGAGTTTACCACAGACCTAACAGTGCTGAATTAGATGGCTCATGGACAAACCATATTGACAGATATTATTATAGGTGATATCTCATTTGGCTAAGACAGCACTGTTTCCAAAAGAGATTCAGGCTATTGTTTAGGCTTGGGATCAATACAGCTCTGGCAGGAGCAACATAGGCCTAGTGACATAAAGAACTTATGCATCGTTCCCCACCTGCCACGCTGACGACCTGTGTTCGTGATGCGAATGGGTCTTTGGGGGTCAGCCAGGAGGGGATCGAGCATTCTGAGAACAGCTCTCCGAGGGGAGGGAGTGGCAACTGGCACTAGCCTGGCCCCTAGTGGTGGCTGGGGACTTGCACGTTGAGTCCTGAAATGTAGGGGGCAGAGGCAGAGTAGACACCTGGTGAGCAAGTGACCACCAAACAGTGTGGTTCACAATAGACTCAGCTACAGAGTCAAGCCGTACAAAAGTGAGGGTACTGGACTTCAGGAGTGCTGACTTTGGCAAGATGGGAGAGTGCCTTAGAAAAGCACTAGCAAACAGGCTAGAAGGAGGGGTGGAGCAACAATGGGGAAACATCGAAACTGCCATCACAGAGGCAGCAAGCCTTTATGTGAAGCAAATAAACAAATCAAAATGAAAGAAAAAGCCACTATGGTTATCAAAAGAGGTGGCGGGGAAGGTTAGGGAGAAAATTATAGCAGTTAGAAGTATAAGGAAACACAGAAGGAGCAGGACAGAGAACTGTACCAGTTCAGGCAGAAGGAAGCAGGGAAGGAAGTCAGAATAGCAAAGGCCCAAACTGACGAAAAGATAACCAACTCTGTTAAGAAGAGGGATAAAACATTTTATAGGTACATCAGGGAGCGTAGAAAGACAAAGGGAGGGATAGTGAGGCTGAATAGAATTGACAATGGGTGGCCAGAGAGGGACAGAGAAAAAGCAGGGATACTGAACGAATACTTCTGCTCAGTATTCACAAAGGAGGAGGGAGAGGTGCCTAATCCAGTTAACAGAAGCACTCTAGATAGGGGTATCAATCCCAGTCCTTTCACAGAAGAAAGGGTTCTGAAAGAGCTCCTAAAACTGAAGGTGGACAAAGCAGTGGGGCCTGATGGAATTCACCCCAGAATTCTAAAAGAATTAATGAGAGAACTAGTGACACCACTGACTACCCTTTAACAAATCATGGGAGGATGGGGTGGTACCTGAGGACTGGAGGAAGGTGGATGTGATTCCCCTTCACAGAAGTGGGACCAAGACAGAGGCAGGAAACTACAGACCTGTCAGTTTGACCTCTGTGGTAGGGAAAGTGATGGAATCACTTCTCAAGGAAAGAATTGTTGAGTACCTAGAGGCCAGTGGGGTACAGGACCCAAGGCAGCATGGGTTCATAGCGGGAAGGTCATGTCAGATGAATCTAATTGATTTCTTTGACTGGGTGACCAAAGTAGTAGACCAGGGAAGGGCTGTGGACATGGCCTACCTAGACTTTAGCAAGGCATTTGACACAGTCCCACACAAAAGATTAATAGTCAAATTAACTAGCCTGGGAGTGGGTCCCAGGATGGTAGCCTGGGTAAAACATTGGGTGGACAACAGGACACAGAATGTAATTGCAAATGGAGTCCACTTTGAAGAAAGAGGGGTACTAGTGGGGTACCGCAGGGTTCAGTACTGGGTCCAGTCCTTTTTAATGTCTTTATAAGTGACATTGCAGAGGGACTGGAAGGAAAAGTAAGTCTCTTTGCAGATGACACAAAGATCTGCAACAGGGCTGACATACAAGGAGGCGTGGAAAGGATGAGAAGGGACTTGGCAAGGTTGGAGGAATGGTCAGAAGTATGGCAGCTGGGATTCAGTGCAAAGAAGTGCAAAATGATGCACCTGGGAAACAAAAACCCAGGGGAAGATTACACAATGGGGGGAGGTAGTAACAACAACAAAAATGGAAAGGGACCTGGGGGTAATCATATCAGATGACCTTAAGGTTAGCAAGCAATATGAGAAGGCAGTAGGGAGGGCTGGGGAGATACTGGGATGTATAGGGAGAGGCATCACCAGCAGAAAACAGGAAGTTGTTATCCCTCTGTACAGACAGTTGGTGAGACCCCATGTGAAATACTGCATCCAGTTCTGGAGACCCATCTCCGCAAGGACATAGACAGGATGAAGGCAGTCCAGAGGAGGGCAACTAAAATGGTACAGGGTCTGCAAGAGAAGCCATACGAGGAGAGACTACAGGAGCTTAATATGTATACCCTTGAGGAAAGGAGGGAGGGGGGGACATGATAGAAACTTTTTAAGTACCTCAGTGGAATCAACAAAGTCCAAGAGGGTAGCATCTTTTAGAAAAAGAGATGTGCAAGAACAAGGGGACACAATTTGAAGATAGAGAGAGGACAGCTCAGGGCCAATGTGAGGAAGTATTTTTTTTACAGAGAGCGTGGCGGACGCATGGAACAGCCTTCCAGAGGAGGAGGTTGGATCTGAAACTGTGGGAGAATTCAAGAATGCATGGGACAGACATAAGGCAATTCTTGGGGGGAGGGGGGGAGGAAGAAATAGGCTGTTGGTTAACTGGGATCTGCAGCTTATCCTCTAGGTAGGGAAATGGGCAGACTAGTTGGGCCAAGCGGTCCTTATCTGCCGTCAGTCTGTTTCTGTGACACCTGGCGGACTGCGTACAGAAGCAGCAGCTTGGCCATTGGCGTCACTGCACACTCTCGTGGCTGCACTTGAAGGGGGAGGGCAGAGAAAATGGAGGGAAAACAGGTGACCGGTAGGGCGATACATGTCCAAAGCATGCTTCGAACCCGGCCAGCATGACACCTCTGAAGCTGCATGAGGGGCCCCAACAGATGCCTGGGTGGCGGGGCTGGGTGGGTGGGGAACCAGTGGATGGGGACCAGTCAGCAGGGGCGTAAGAAAATAAGAAAAAAAAAAAGGAACGATACCAAACGTATGCATGGGGGGTTGGGAGTACCATTGAACGAACAAGATAATGATCCGCCGACAGACCAGATCAACTAGGTCAAATGCTTTGCAGATGTATTATCTGGAGCATGTGCTAGTAAACAACTCCATAGCTGACACCTAGCAGTGCTCTAGGCCATTTGTGCTTGCACATGGACACTTTTATAGTAGATAGTTCTTTTGTTGTGTAACATGGAGGACAACTAAAGATAGAGGCCTGATTTTGAAAATTAAGTTATGATAAAAAAAAAGGGGGGGCCATGTGTTTTCTGTGAGTTTAGACAATTTGTGTGGATGTGAGGTACAAGCAATGCAGAGGGGGCCACAGGAGGGCTGAAGAGCATGATGCCAAGGCTAGTGGAGGGAAAGGGAGCATGCTTCTAAGGTAGTGGGCTTCAGATGCTGCCGCCAGTACTTGGGGAAGTGGCTAAGGAGCCTGAGGACATGGTAATTGGAGCTCAGGAGCCGTAGGACATGGCAGTCGGGACTTGGAAGCCTGCATCCAGAGCAGTGGTCTGTGGAGCCTGTTGGCAGGCCTAGAGCAGTGGAGGGGTGTAGTGTCCCAGTAGCTTGAGGTCAGGGGTGGTGTGGTGTGTAGGCTTAGGATTATGCTGACATGGCTGGGGAAAGATGCCTTAGAAGCCTTGAGGCTAGTGATGCAGGTGCACGATTGTAGTATGACAGGGTTTTCGGAGATGGGGGGGGGGGTTAGAAACCAGACCCCAGGGTTGGGAGTGGGGCCATGAATATGTTAGAACCCCCTTCCATATACCTGAAATTTTCTTCATTTGTAGTCACTCTCATTAATAAGGGTTGTATCTCTAGGGCTTATAATATATTACACAACCCCACCAACATCCATGTTAAGAATACAGCAGAAATGGGTACTGCAAACCAGTATAGTTCTCACAGAACAGGACTGGATTCACTTTATAGGGAGTCACACAAAACCACAGCAGCTGCAGTGGGGAAAGAATTTAGATGGAGAATCATCTCTAGATACTTTTGTACTCCCCACATCACCTGTCACTTCAACCCCACCTATGCAAACATATGCGAGAGGGGATGCCAGCAATTTGGGGATCACACGCACATTTTCTGGTCATGTCTGAAGTTGGCAGGTTACTGGGTAGATGTTACAACTGGTATCAAGGACATCTTTTCTCTTGGTGCTGACCTAAAGTTAAAACATACTACTCTGGGACTTATCGAGAGAAACAAGAGAGATCAGCAAAGAATCTTTACATTTGTGTTGCCACAGCCTGAACATGTATTACTATGAAGTGGCTCATGACACACCCTCGTACCAAAAGGGAAGGGATCGCAAAATGGAAAGAAGTTCAAAATATGGAATTAATCATAGCACGGCCACATTTACAGACCAAGATTTGGCTACCATTCATGTGCTTCTTTGGGGGGGGGGGGACATAAATACTAGACCCACTAGCCAGGATGGAGACCTAAATTAGTTAAATTAGGGTCATATATGGCTCAGACACTATGCATACAAAATGGATAAACAGTTTATATCGAGTACTTTGTAATGAACATTGCCATTAGGCCACTTCGTTAAGACTAAGACGTAGTAATATGGTAAATTATCACACCTACAGGGCCTATATCCCTCCCTAGTGAGGTTTACAGCTCGTCAGAACACTCAAGAATTTTTTCTGAGAGGGTTGGCAAATAAGTGTTTTTATTTCTCACCTCATGTTCCTACTTCAGATCCAAATCTGAGGAGTAGACTCCAAGCATTTCTGGATTGTTGTTTGTATATGCCCAAGTGATGATGATCTAATTATGGATATATAAATGTGTATTGTACAACAGAAACATTTATATATCTGTGCGTAGTTTGGGTTCCTGGGGCTTTAATAAAAAAAAAAAAGAAAAAGACCGATCCCTGCGGTATCCTGCTAGTGACCTCCCTCATCTCTATGAACTCTTCATTCAGCACTACCCTCTTGAAGGGGTGCTCCCAGAGACCAGTTAGGGTCTGCGGGGGTCCAACAGGCAGGGAACCATTGGGCAGGCTGGTTGGGGATAGTGCTCCTTTTCCGTCAACAATCTGCTACATTTCTCTGAGTCCTCTCTCCTGGCAAATTTCTGATATATGTAAATATACTGTTCTTACCCCAGGAGTCCTTTAGTATCGGTAACTTTTTTGCACTTAGGTGGCTAGGTGCAACTGCCCCGTAGGTGTGCCTTTAAGAGAGATTTAAATGAGCATAGGGCCAAGCCACTCAAAAGACAGGTGGGCGTGTGAGCTGAGTGAGAGCTGTTGCATGCTTCAGAATTTTTTCTCCACTGGACTGAGCAATATTGGCTCTGAGGTATCTCCCAACTTTCCTTGTTGACAGCCTCCTAGTGCTTATCTGGGTAAAGTTTTCCTCATAAATTATTTCCTTTAGTGTGCTGAGTGAAAGTTTTACTTTTTCATTAGCGCTGTGCAAATTTTTTATTTTTAGCGCAGTGGCACTATTTTGGCTTTATTTTTACCATGACTATTTAGTTTAAAGCCTAATTTTATTGCAGGTGCTTATTTTCGATGGGTTCCTTCATTTTTGGGGCAACTTCTTGTGGGAACCATCAAATTAGGGACAGTTGCCTTGTTTTTTTTACCTCAGACCTCGCGGGGTTTACCACGAGGCACCTGCAGTAGATTTCAAATTTAAACAGTGCCTGGGAGTTTTCTCTCTAGATTGGCAATTACAAGGAAATATTTTTTGTTATATTACTGGACCATGGTATCGTCTGTGTCAGAACTGTCCGTAAGGGTCCAGCAGCCACCTGTGCGCAGTTGAGTATTACTGGGTTTCTATTAAGACTGGCACTGGTATAGATCCCAGTTTTACAACCAAAAAAAAAAGTGCTAGCAATAGACAGAGTTTATTAATTGGGGCAGGACTGGCTGGTTGCATTTTCACAGAAACATGCACTTAGTTCGTAGGTCCAGAACTGGTTTGCTTTGCTTAAATTGGTGAACATAGCAGATAAACCTTTGATTATTATGGCTGAGGATAAATTAAAGGCTTCCGACAAGGGGCCATTCAAAAGTACTAATAGCAAAATCAGAGGTGCTGAGGAGCCCTCCAGATCCCAGCCAAAAAATAAAGCTTCCAAAGATGAAGTTCCTCACAAACTGAAAAATAATGAGTGACAAAAAAGGAAGCTTGATCAAGCCTCTGAAGTGACTAAAAAGAAACACTGTCAAGACAGATATGCTCCCATTGCTCCTGGGAAAGCCAATAGCAAGACAACAGGCAGTTTAAAGCATACAGAAAAAACAAAACACTTACAAACTTCGCAGGTTCTTCTGTCAGTGCAAGCTATGGAAAATGCATGGCAACTGTTTCAGACCCTTCAAAAGATGGGTCCTCGCTTTACTGAGGCTGGCAAGTACTCTTCCACAGTTCTCTCTTCTGTAGACTGTGAGGGTGACACAGATGATGATCAATTTTATGGTGCCCCTGACATGGATTTTGAGGGCCTTGAGCCCCAGGAGCCCCGGACACCTACCTTGGGGATCCCCTGGGTGATCACGAGGATCCTTCCTCTATGTTTATATTTATGCAAAATATGCCGGATACCCTGGACCTTCCTACGCAGGAGCTCAACCAGGATGTCGATAAAGATGAAGATTATAGGGAGATGAAGGGTCTTTCATTCTCAAAGACCTTGGTCATCCCTATCTATAATACATTTAGAAAAAACACCATGAAGGGGCTTCAACACCCCTCTTCAGTATCAGTGGTTGATAAGCGGCTTGAGAGAAAATATAAATTGTCTAAAAATGGTACCGAGTTCTTGTCTGCACACCCTAGCCATGAAAGTATAGTGCAGCAGACAGCTTGTGAGAAAGCTAGAGTCTTCTTTTCTCCCTCTCCCCCTGACAAGGATTCCAAGAAAACTGACTTTATAGCAAAGAAAATGTATGCCGCAGCTTCCCTGCTTCTCGGGCATTCTTCTTACATGGCATTCACAGCCAAATATCAGAGAGCCCTTTGGAAATCTGTCCAGGCTATCGCCTGCAACAGATCATATTCTATGATGCAGGAGCTGGTGGATACATCAAAAACTGCTCTGGAAGCTACTATGTACCAATTACACATGGCAGATGACAACAATGATGCGGCGTCTAGGGCAATGGCCCATGCCATCTCTCTGAGACACTTTGCCTGGCTTAGAACAATCAGTCTGACCACAGAAACTCAGAACAAGGCTATGGATTTTCCCTGTGATCAAAATATTCTGTTTGATTACAGAACCACTGACTACATGAAAAAAGTCGATGAGTACAAGCCCTCCTGGCAGAGCCACTCATCCAAGCCTAAACCCGCCACCCTTCAGAGATCCCATCCCAGGAATAGTAGGGGAAGAAGTTTTGTTCCCAGGCCTTACAGTCCCTATTCCCAATCTGACTTTAGCCAGTATAGGGGATCTTTCAGAGGCAGGGGCAGAAGGGGCCAAAGAAGAGCCACCTCTACCCAGCCATCTACCTCTGTCTAAGTCCTGATGTGAGTGTCCAGGTCAGCTCCCTGTTTCTGGTTGGAGGCAGACTCTCTCACTATCTTCAGCACTGGTACCTCATTACGTCGGACAAGTGGGTGCTGAAGATAGTGGAGAAGGGTCTGTCATTACAGTTCAAGCAGCTGCCAGACCTCAAGTGTACCCAGGTGTCAAGACCTCTGTCCCCAATACAGATACCGCTGTTGGAAATGGAGGTACAAAACCTTCTGACTTTATGAGCAGTGGAGAGGGTCCCCACCCACAGAAGGGCAAGGGCCTCTACAGGTATTTTCTGACACACAAGAAAACTGGGGAGTGGCGACCTATCTTAGATCTCAGCTATTTAAACAAACATCTGAAAAAAAAAAAAAATTCAAAATGGTCACTCTGTCACTGGTCATACAGTCCTTACAGCAGGGACACTGGCTAGCCTCCCTCGACTTAAAGGATGCCTACTTCCACATACCCATAAGGAGATCTCACAGGAAGTTTCTCAGGTTCAAACTTCCCTTGGGTCACTATCATCGCAATGCTCTTCCGTCTGTCCTTGGCCCCAAGAGTCGTTACCAAATGTCTCGCAGTGGTAGCAGCTCATCTCAGGAGACTGGGTGTCGCCCTCTACCCTTATCTGGACGACTGGTTCATAGTAGCAAAATCTCCTTGCCAGGTCAAGGAATCTATTTCCCCCACAGAACGCATTCTGGGGTCTCTGGGTTTCCTGGTAAATCTAAAGAAATCTCACCCGCAACCCACCCAGCTGCTCACCTTCATAGGGGCCGAGCTGGACACTCAGAAGGGATATGCTTTCCTCCCGTAGGAAAGAATTCAGAGTTTCCTTTCAGTGGCAGATTCTTTCGCCCAGGGACAGCCAAGACCAAGCAGACATTTCCTCAAACTTCTGGGACATATGACCTCTGACTACAGTAGTCCAGGGGTCAGGTGCAGGATGAGACTTCTGCAAGCCTACCTCAGAGCTCGCTGGTCTCAGAGAAGTAACAACTTTTCAAAGTTGATACCTGTGTTGGAGCAGTTCCTCCAAAACTTGCTGTGGTGGAAGAACCCTGCATATCTGCAGGCAGGTATTCCCTTTCAAGCATACCTCTCAACTGTCCCTGATTTTCAGGGATGCCCCTGATTTTGACTCAAAATTTTACTCTGTCCCTTCTAAAAATTGTGTTTCCGTGACCAAACAGTGGGAGTTTAAACAACAAAATAATGTCAAATCTTAAAGTTACAGACTTGTTCTTCCTTAGAAAATGCATTTTACACTAAGCTCCTTATTCTACCAACTTTCTGTGTTGATATTCCCAATTTTGAAGACGTGTCCCTGATTTTGGTCCTTTGTCCCTGATTTATTTAAGCCTTGTCCCTGATTTATGAAGCAGGAGGTTGAGAGGTATGCTTTCAAGCTGCTCTTCCTACAGAGATGATCACCATAGATGCCTCCCTTTTGGACTGGGGAGCTCATTTAGACAGTGTCTCAGTAAGCAGCAACTGGACTCCCGAAGAGTCGCGGTTGTAGATAAACCTTTTGGAACTCAGAGCAGTCTTACTAGCTCTCAGCTTTTGCTCCCAGCATAGAAAGGCAGGTGGTTCAAATTCGAACAGACAACACCACTGCAATGTTCTGCATAAACAAGCAGGGTGGTACCAGATCTGGGATACTCTTTTTGGAAGCTTTAGTCGTTCGCATTCTCCCTGGGAGTCACCCTCTCAGCTATTCACCTTCCATGCAAACTCAGTACTCTGGCGTATGCTCTAAGCTGCATCAGTCAAAGTCAGAGCAAATGGACACTGAACAAGCAAGTACTAGCCACAGTGTTCGGGCAGTGGGGCACACCAGATGTGGATCTGTTTGCATCTTCTCTCAATTTTCAGCTTCCTCAGTACTGTTGCAGGCCCCCAGTTCCGGGAACACTTCCTCTGGATGCCCTGATCCTGGACTGGTCAGGGAGGTTCCTATACGTGTTTCCTCCCTTTCCCTTGATATTCAGGGTTTTGCTGAAACTTGGACAGCAGCCTGCATTGATGATCCTGGAGGCTCTGGACTGGCCCAGGAAAGCCTGGTATCCTCTCCTTCTCTCAATGTCCTGCAACAGGCCCATTCGCCTGCCTCTGACTCACTCACTGCTGACCCTCCCTCAGACGAGAGTGCAGTACCCAGACATACACTCTCTTCACCTCAAGGCCTGGTTCTTGAGGAGTTAGAATTTCTGTCCTCACTGTACTCTGAACAGGTCCTTAAGATACTGAGGATGGCTAAAAAACTGAACACTAAGAAGACTTATGCAGCCAAATGGAAAAGGTTTTCCCTGTGGTGCAAGAGCGAAAAGGTTGAACCCCTATCAGCTTCAGTCCCTCAGCTGCTAGACTACCTGGTACACCTACAGACATCAGACTTGAAACGATCTTCACTCAAGCTACACCTGGTGGCAATTTTTAGCCTACCTTTTGCTGGGAAGAAATAATCAGTTTTTTCCCATGACATTTTTAAACAGTTTTTCAAAAGTCTGTTCCTCCTTGGAGCCTGAACCTTTGCATAGATGGGCTCATGAAGCCACCTTTCGAGCCTATGTCCACAGCCCACATCAGGTTTGTAACTTGGAAGACCGTCTTCCTGGTAGCCATTATGTCTGCCAGGAGGATTTCAGAGCTACAGGCCCTGTGCACTGAGCTGAATTACATCATCCCTCACAATGATAAAGTTGAGCTCAGGACAAATAGGACATTTCTGCCAAAGGTGGTTTCAGAGTTTCACTTGAACCAGTCCATTACTCTGCCTGTCTTCTTTACTGAGTTCCATTCCTGGCGAGCAAAAGCTCCACAGCTTGGATGTCAAAAGAACCATCTTTTCACTACCTAGAGCATACTAGACAGTTCAGAGGCTCTTCCACTCAGTCGTTCCTCACCTATGGGGATGTAGGCAGAGGAAGACCAGCTACCAAGAGAATTATTTCTCGTTGGTTGGTCTCTTGTATTAGATTCTGCTATGAGAAAGCTGGTCAACAACCTCCAGTGGGGCTCAGGCCTATTCCACCAGGGGCACTGCATCCTCGCTTGCAGCAGCAAGGGACATTCCCCTACGGGATGTCTGCAAAGCATCTTCCTGGAAATCTGTGCACACCTGTGTGAAACACTATAGTTTGAATGTGCAGACCAGATCTGATGCCAAATTTGGCAGGGCTGTTCTGCAGAGCCTCTTTCCTAAGTAGGTTGTCTGCCCGCCTCCCACTCGGTACTGCTGGTTAGTCTGCAAAAAAGTTACTGATGCTAATGGACTCCTGGGGTAAGATGAAAAAATTACTCATTGCAGTAATCTTTTTTTCTTCCAAGGTGTCCTTTGGCATCAGTAAGCTCCCACCCTTCCTCCCCGGTTCACCTGTTGGAGAAGGGCTCTTACTATGTCACCTTTTACCAAATTTGGAGTTTTCTTATTGATGAGTTTTTAGCTCGGGTTGCTGTTGTTTCTGTTTCCACTTTTGTGGATATTTGCATGTTTTTTGAATCCTGTTGATTCTTTTTCGGGGCATTTGCCCTCGTTTTTCCTTGGAAAAAATTCTGAAGCATTCAACAGCTCTCACTCGGCTCATACCCCCTCCTGCCTTTTGATTGGCTTGGCCCTCCGCTCATTTAAATATCTCTTAAAGGCACATCTCCGGGGCAGTTGCACCTAGCCAGCGAAGTGCAAAAAAAGTTACTGATGCTAAAGGACCCCTTGGAAGAAAGAAGATTACTGCAGTGAGTAATTCTTCCTTCTGTTACACCCAGGTCTACTGTCCTGCAACCCCTATACCTCTAGAAACTCCACCAACCTTTGCCTGATTGTTCTTTTTGTCCACCTTTAGTGCTCTAATCCCTCACCCTCTCCTCTCCAGTTCTGATATCCATGCCCCAACCCCCCCCCCATGGGCTTTATCTCACACTGTGGGGGTGACCCTTCTCTTCTACCCAACTGTAATGAAATTATTCTGTTTTCAGTCATCCCTTGCTACCGTATACAGGCCCTACCTCACAGATCTCTCCCAGTCCCAACAACCCTGTAGCTGATGGTCCCCAGGACTTATCGCAGTAGGTTGGGCCTTCAGAGGGCATTTTCCCCTCTTAAAAGCACATCCAGCCAGAGATAAGCATGAGACAGAGAGTGCAGTGACTGTCCTTCTTCATACCAGGCAGGTGTTTTCTGTGGTTACTTCCCAGCCTCATGGGATGGCAGGGGCTCCAGGGAGCATGCAGTTTAGTGCGTACTGCGCTTAGCTATCCAGTGTCCTCCCATCCACTCCTACTGCTCCAGCTACACTGCCAGCTGTGGTCAGTCAGGTGGCAGTATATCATGCAGGGCCTGCAACTCTCCCTCCTCGGAGAATTGCGTATTCCAGGAATGACTTTTTCTCTCACACCCCCCCACCCTTGTCAGCTATACAAACTCTCACAAACTACTTTTCAGCCATATTGTCAGCGATATGAGCCACAATGCTACTCATAATGGTCTAGCTAGAATGATAACAAGTTACTAATCCCTTGCTTGTGACACCCAGATTTATGCTCAATTGAGGGGTTGCACCCCGACACACTCACAAATCACTTTGCGAATTTGCTGGGAAGGGTTAGGTCACCTTGCAAATTGCCACAAGGCCATTCAAAAAGCACAGTGACCTTTGCAATGTTTATTTCACAGTTTTGTAACACCTCCACTTGTAGCACCAATAGAGGCGGGCCATAATGGGTGTTGCAACTCTGCAACCCATGTAACAGGAGCTGCTGAGGACCAGAGATTGTTGTAGAACCAGTTTGTTTTGGTATCACGCAAGGGACCTGGTCTAGGGTAGAGGGCTCCACTGGAAACCAGGGAATGTTGAAGGACCGAAGCCAGAGTGGTGCACCTCTTTGGCCAGAAGCAGTTTCTAAGGTACAGGCAGTTGAAGAAGTGAAGGGACACCGTTGGGTGGCACTGCATGATCCGAAGGCTCTAAGCATGCATAGTGTACCACACTTCAGGCACTCTGCCACGCTGAGACCATATTATCTGGCAAACTAATCTGTATTATGACTAAGGCTCCCTAAGAAACACTTTTTTGTAAAGACCCGAAGTATCGTGGCACAATGGTGATCATTTAAATTAATAACAATGTCACTGATGAAGACATTGAATAGGACCAGTCCCAGTACTGATCCCTGTGGTTACCCCACTGTTCCCTCTGTTGAGTGACAGCCGTTTACCACCACCCTCTGTGTCCTACCAATGGTAAAGCAAACATACTGAAGTGCAGTATTTAGTCAGGATATGCAGATTGCCTAATTGTGCAGTCTGAGCCCATTCCCTAAATTTGCATCTCATTACTGGAATGTATTTGGCCCATTTGCATACCAATGGCATGTGCAGATCGAGCTTTGCAGGGCAGCTCCACCGCTCCTCAAAGGTGAACAGGTGGTACTGCAGCCTAGCAGGCTGGTGTGAAGGTATATAGTATGTGTGTAAGTGGACTGAGTACAGTGCATTCGCCCATGTACAGGGTCAGACTGGGGTACAGGGGGCGCATCTGGACAGTGGCTACAGAAGCCCACCTGGACAAGCAATAGGGGAGGGCCCCGGGTGACACACCCCGATCAGCATGCCGCAGGAATGTGATACAGTAGCCCTGTATGCATCGTACATTCACCTACAGTGCCCCACATACCTTATTATAATGGCTAAGGGACGAGAAAGGCAAGGGATGTCAGGGTTTAGATGGTGACAAGGCACCCGAGTGGTGTCCACCTGGAACTGTCTGGGTGACCTGGTTGACTAGTCTAACACTGGCTGAGTACATGCCCATAGTGGCCGGACGCCCACCAGAAGGGTGCCGTGTCTGTATGGGCATGCCCATGCTGCCTCCAGGCCTCAGGTGGTGCCACCCTTGCTCTGCGCTGTCCACAATTGTGCAACGTCTATCACTGGAACACCACATCAACCCTCTGTGGTGCCCCTGTGGCATTGCCACACTGCAGGGTTGGTATCGGTGTCATGTCTGTGGCTCTTGGTGGTGTGGGCCTGGCATGGCATGCAGTGTGCACCTATGATGTGCCACCATGGGTGTGTGCCATTAGTCAGACCCTGGACCATGCCATGCTGCCACCAGTACTGCCAGGCCACCTGGGCACTGTTGCCCCAGATGTTACCATGGGTGCATGCCACCATCGGGTGGTGTCCTGAAGGCCATATGGGTGCAGGCCATGGCCCCTGGTACATGTGCTGCAGTGTGGCTGTCTGCACCGCCTGTGTGCTAGGGGTGCACCCGACGGTACCTGCATGTGGCAGCTGGGTGTCTGCATCCCTGGTATGGTGTGGGGGTGGCCTTCTGGGTGGTGCCAGGGATGTCACAGCAACTGTGGCTTTGGGTACTTCCATCCTGGTATGACTGCTGTGTGTGGGTGCCTGGAGCACATCCTGGTGCACCTCCAAGGGCTGTCTGCAGTTCCACAGCCTGCGTGTGGGTGGCTGGCTGATTTAGGCCATCCTTTTTTCGTTCTGTCTTTGCATGGCACATTTCTGGGACGCACGGTACATTTTGGCTGAATAGTCCCATGCGTGACACATTTTTATACCCACCCCATTTTGCGCTACATACATCTATGTTGCAATTGCACATTCTGACATACGCAATGCATCTCTGCCATTTGAATATAGTGCATCCGCGCATTTCCCCAGATGTGCAGTGCATCTTCATTTTGTGTCGAACATCTTTTCTGAATATGTGGGCCCAAGAGTATTAAAATGTGCATTTTGGTCGTATCATTTAACTGCTAGGGGCTCATGATGTGAATCAATAACCAGCCCAAGTTTAACAGAATAGGGAAAAGGGAAATTGTTTGTTTAACCAGGAAAAGCACACTAAGCTGAAGCTTGTTTCAGGGTGTGACCTTGGGAGCACATGGAAGTTAAGTGACTTGCTCAGGGTTCCACAGTATGCAGGTGTGGACTGTGGGATTCAAACCCAGGTCTCCAGGTTTATAGCTCAGGGCCCTAAACCACTGTGCTCTACTTTAACAGCAGACCACCTGCAATAAAATGGGTTAGTGCAGATGTCTACCTTAAACACAGCCCTCTTAGGTGCCTCTTCCTAGCTGGTATCATGATTTAAACAGACTCAGATAGGAGCTGCCATAACTTGGTCCATGGTTACCACAGCTGTAGAATCTGAGCAAGTCTGTAGATGTTTTTCTCAGGTTGGTTGGCATTTGTCAGAGCAACATAACTCCGTTCCCCAAACCTATAGGTCATGCAGTTGCTTAAATGGCAGAAAATCCCCTCAAAGCGGGGTATTTGTATTCCTGATTGAGAAATACAGTGAAGCAGATGCTGCCCCTTGAAACAGTGCTGCACCGCGGTATACTCGTGGTAGGGGCATAGCTTGGGGGGGGGCTGGGTGCACAGACCCCCTGGTTCTCTTTAACGTTTAAAAACTGTGGCATTGAGTTTCGCACTGTCGGAAATGCAGCCACAGGGCTGGGGAAATCGAAGGGTAGTGCGACGAAGCAGGTGGGCATCGGTTCATGGATATGCAGCCAAGCCCCACTGACCCCCGCCAGGGTAAGACAGCTCAACTATATCGCTGACTGGTCAAATGATCTGTGTTGCTGCAAGGTCAGGGGTGGTCGGAGGAGCAAGAGCACATAAATCACGTGACAGTCACTTTCCCACCAGTGTGTGTGTCGGTGAATGAACTGTGCGCAGCCCTCGACCTCTCTGCTCTCGCTGATCATCTTCAGCGTGGCAGCATAAATTAAACAAAACAAAAAAAAATTTCAGGTGAGACCCGATCTTTCTTCCTAATTATCTCGGTCTCGGTGGGTGGTTGGACTGCCAGCTGTGAGAGGGTAAGCCTGCGATGGGGAAACAATCAAGCAGCTCCCTTTAGCAGAGGTGTTCAAATCGAAACTTTTAGTACTTGCCCAGCCATGACTGTAGCTGAATTTTCACTTGCCCCTATTAATTACAATGAAATTTGCTCTGTTTTTGTACATGCCCTTCGATGAAGTTTACTTGCCCCAGACAGGGGGCAATGGAATTTGCACACCCTTGTTTAGTCCTGTCTAGCTGGGCCGCGGCAGCAACATATGGACTGAGCGGCAGCAGGCGTGGCCATTGTGCCTTCTGCCCTGTGTAAAGCCACATCTGTCTCTTAAGGCAAAGTCTGCATAAATCTTGCTTGCTACAGAAAAAAAATCAAGGTAGGTAAGTGACTCGAGTGTGAGAGTGGAGATGGGGGAAAGGGGTCTCCTTAAGGGCTGCAAGATCATGACGAGTTAGGACTAAAGGACATAAGAAACTATAGAAATGACAGCTTTAGAGAAGGCATTCCAATCATGCCTTCTGCCGTGTGTAGCCCACATCTGTTTGATCTCCACGACTAATGTCTGCATAAATCTTCCTTGCTGCAGAAAAAAAATAATTAAGCTAGGCAAGGGACTCAAGTGTGAGAATGGAGATATTTTTTTTGGGGGTTACACTGTGGTGTCCTTAAGGGCTGCAAGATCATGAGTTAGGACTAAAGGATGTAGTGCCAGGAAAAAACTGGATCTGGATGACTTACAAGTACCATAAAACACCCAAGTGATGTTTGCTACACCTGCTGCCCATACTTTTTGGCACCAGTCTTACGTAATATTATATGGACTACAGAAATGAATGGGAACCTATTCTGCATCCCAGTAGCAAATACAACAAGGTCATATTACAACAGACCTTTCACCAGTGTTCTACCATTTATTCATGTGTCTCTGAATTAGTAATCGATCCAGAAGCAAATGATTTGATGCCTTTTAATGGACCAACATAGATGTAACAACAAGAACAAAGTGCTCTAGCTTTCGGACCAACCAGTCCTCCTTCAGAAGCTCATGGCAGTGGTTTAGAAAATACAATACTTATAACAGCTAGATAATGCAGAGAAAAACAGAAAAAAATTCCTATTAGTTTAAAATACTCATTTAAAAAAAAACAAGATGATGCCAGAGAAGTTTAACAGTACATACTACCTTCAGTCTGAAAGAACCTTGGGTTCAGATGTGCTTGGTGCAACACACATACAAAGAATCCTACTGCATATAAATTTAATTGACATAAGATAACACTGCTGAAGCAGATAACTCCTAAATCAAGCTATGAGTGTCACATTTAGTATAAGGATGTGATTACTGAAAGGCAACCCCCACTCAGCTTAAAGACAAACTAAGATAGTTATAGGGCTCATGAAATTACAATGTTAGCATTAAATACAAGAATTACCTGTAAAATTGTCTAAAAAAAACATCAGTGCACACTGTGTGATGTGTAAACCCTAGCTGGACGTGTCATCCAGCTGTATTCTCAAGCTAAATAAAAGGCCCAAGAAATTTCAAAAACCTCAGGACTATATACATGATAATTTAAATATAAATTGATGATAATAGTGTCAAACAAAAAACTCTAGTCGAGGAACCTCAAGGAATTAAGACCATGTAGCCTGGTATGTACTGATGTCAATATATACTGAGAATGTAGCAACTTGATGTACCACAAGTGTCTAAGGAATCTGAAAAAGAGATAAAAATGTAATTTCTCTCCTCCTCTTCATACAAACAATACCACCTAACCCACCCCACATCACAATAATGTGGGTGGGGGAGATGCATAGCTTAAAGGAGATGTCTCTATCTAGTATCCTTGGAAATGTTATTGTGCAGATAGTAGTAAGGTTAAATAGTGTTACTTTTTTACTCTGTAGATATTATGAGACACAAGACCTTTTACTCAGGATTTCATGACAAGTTGTATTCCTTTGGGGAACAATTGCAGTGACTGAAGTTAATATAGGTTCACTAGGAGAGAGAGTGAGTGTGTGTGTGTCTGTGGGAGAGAGAGAGAAACATCTCCTTTAAGCTGTGTATCTCCCCCACCCACATTATTGTGATGGGGGGTGGGTTAGGTGGTATTGTTTGTATGAAGAGGAGGAGAGAAATTACATTTTTATCTCTTTTTCAGATTCCTTAGACACTTGTGGTACATCAAGTTGCTACATTCTCAGTATATATAGACATCAGTACATACCAGGCTACATGGTCTTAATTCCTTGAGGTTCCTCGACTAGAGTTTTTTGTTTGACACTAGTATTATCAATTTATATATAAATTATCATGTATATAGTCCTGAGGTTTTTGAAATTTCTTGGGCCTTTTATTTAGCTTGAGAATACAGCTGGATGACATGTCCAGCTAGGTTTTACACATCACACAGTGTGCACTGATGTTTTTTTAGACAACTTTACTGGTAATTCTTGTATTTAATGCTCACATTGTAATTTCATGAGCCCTATAACTATCTTAGTTTGTCTTTAAGCTGAGTGGGGTTTGCCTTTCAGTAATCACATCCTTATACTAAATGTGACACTCATAGCTTGATTTAGGAGTTATCTGCTTCAGCAGTGTTATCTTATGTCAATTAAATTTATAAAGCACTAGGATTATTTGTATGTGTGTTGCACCAAGCTCATCTGAACCCAAGGTTCTTTCAGACTGAAGGTAGTATGTACTGTTAAACTTATCTGACATCATCTTCTGTTTTTTTTTTTTTTTTAAATGAGTATTTTAAACCAATAGGGAATTTTTTTCTGTTTTTCTCTGCATTATCTAGCTGTTATAAGTATTGTATTTTCTAAACAACTGCCATGAGCTTCTGAAGAAGGACTGGTTGGTCCGAAAGCTAGAGCACTTTGTTCTTGTTGTTACATCTATGTTGGTCCATTAAAAGGCATCAAATCATTTGCTTCTGGATCTTTTATTGCAAGGACCAATACGGCAACTACTAAATCTATTTTTCTGAATTAGTAAAACACCAGATGTCATGGTAGATTATTTATGTCTGAAGTAACTATGTCATGATCCAGCAGCAATAACTATAGTGGACAAATAAAAATGATGCTGCCCCATTATTTTTTTTTATGCACTAATCTGTACTGCACTATAGTATGCACACATTACTGTAATGTAGGTAGAATTAGAGAAAGGGAGGGAGACTAATGTAAAGAGGAAAGATAGAAAGTTGGCAATTAAAGGGGAAATGCATGTAGTGGGAGAGGTGGGACATAAAAGGCAAGGCAGTAGGAGCGAACATGAAAATGGAGAAGTGAAAATAAAAACTTTAAAGAAAGGTCTGGAAAACAGTGAAGGTGGTGTAGGGATGGTAATAGAATGGCAAGAGATCCAGGGAAGAGAGAAAAAGGGAGAAAAGAATCCTGAGTTGAACTCACAGACCTGGGATGAGACTGATGACTTGAATTTTGTAACTCAACAGTTATTGCCTAAAATTGCACTAAACGGCACAATTTCACGCCTACATTTCCAAAATGTTCTGAGGCAACATGTCCCTGAATGTTTGGACCTCCGCCCACCAAATTCTGACTATGCCTCTGCGTGGTTCCTGGACCCAGGTGGCCCTGACTGATTCAGGTCTATGATGCTGGCAGGCTCCCTCTCCCTGCCCTATATAGAACCTACCACCTTTGGCGCTGGCTGCAGGCTTTTCCAACTCCTTTCACTCTTTTCAGACTGCCGAGGCCCTGACCCTCACATGTCCTGGCTTCCAGACCCTTAGGTTGAAGGCAGCAAACACTGTGATGTAGTGACTGCCGCGGTACTGGAGGACTCTGGACACCCACACATAGCATAGCAGTATGTCACAGAATTAGCATACAGTATGCTATAGTAATGTTATGCCACGTGCTGCTCTGTTGGTTTCGGTGCCCACTTGTGTACCAACCTGTAGTACTCTGAGTTAGTTGGTACGGCTGTGTCAGGTTTTTTGGTCTGTTTATTTGAGCCCCCACTCCTCCTGTTTTTTTTTTTTTTTTTTTTATAAACACGGAGGGTATGGGGCAAAGGGACCCCCCCCCCGCAACTCAAATAAAGTGATTTAAAAAAAAAAAAACCTTCAGTTGGTTGTGGCGTAGAGCATGCCACAAGTGGGAAAGTAGTGTAAATGGGTCTGGACTCCTCCAGTATCGCTGTGCCTGCTACAGTACCTGGACCAGCAGCCTGTGGTCTCTTGCTCTGTGCTGGATCTTCGGCTTCACACACTTGCTGACTTGCATGTAGTTTTGTGTGTGTGTGTGTCTCTCTCTCTCTCTCTGGAACTCAGCAGCTCTGTTCACAGTTTGCTGTCCACTTTTCATGCCTGGGATGGCACAGCTTGTACACGCTCCCAGCATAGCAGACCTTTCCATCACGAGATGTCCCCCAGAACTGCCTGTCCCCAGCACATTCCTGCTTTTATAGGCCCTACTCATAGTCTTTCTCTGTTCGTGCCTGGAGTTGTCACTCCATGAACTGGACAGCCTACAGGACAAAGAGTGGGCACTAGAATCTGAGGTCCCTGCTTTCCCCAGAAGCCTTCTTGAGTCCCTTACCTTGTGGGTTTTCTGAGCGCGGGGACGGCCCATTACAGTATTTTAACCAGTATTGGAGCTAGAGCACACCCCCCCCCGTATCTCTTAGCAATATGCTTGATGTGATTTGTAGTGACAGCTTTTTTTTTTTTTTTTAGTTTTGTTTTGGGGGGGCTGTATCATTATTTACATATTGTGACAGGGAATCACCTCCTTCTTTATTGTAATTTTACTTGTATCCATAAACTTGCAGCAGCACTTACCTTCTCAGTTCCCAGAGTGAAATGTAAATTTAGCAGAAAGGCCTGTGCATTTGCAGCACCAGACCTTAGAACAAACTCCATCTCCAGCTGAGGAATGTTTCTAGCATGCAAATGTTCATGTCAAATCTTTTTGCCACCCTCGAACTTTCTGTATTTGTTTTGTTTCAGGATCCCCCAATTCCCAACTCTGATGATCATGTGTGTAACAGTGCTCGTGATTTTTGTGTACTGGGACTCCACTTTGTTAGCTTGACATGATTTTTGTTTGGATGTAATTTCCTTTACAGTTTATTTTTTCCTGTGTATTTTAGTCTGTATGTAACTCTTCTGCTGTACTGTGTTAACCTGTTGACTAATGCTAGCCTCTCTGGGACCCCAATGAAAACAAGATGCTGCATCTCATGGGGTTATCTTGGTTGGAGTAATTTCAGATAAATGAATATCGCAGTGTGTGCAATTGCCCTGATGAAGTTGAGGTGGCATGTCTATTTCTGCACTTTACGCAGCGGACATAGGCATCACTGGGCACACACAGGATCCGGAATCTAAACTGCTATAGTGTTCCTGTGGTAATGAAGTCAGGCTTGACTTTTTGGGACTTCACTAATAAGTCAGCCTCTGATGTCCTAAAATTATATGGTTTGCACTAGCTGCTAGTTAGGTGATGCATCTGTGTGTGTGTGTGTGTGTGTGTGTGTATGTATACATTTGAGGCCCCAAACAGACCTCTGATGACACCTCCTTGTCCTATGCCCCAGTTTGCACCTCTGCATTCTATAGAGGCAAATCTACTGTTTGTCTGAGGACTTCAGTAGCTGCCCATGCGTTACGGAGCACACGCCCTGCTTCTCACCATCTTAGTTATTTATTTGAAAATTGGTAACCAGGAATGGCACACTGAGGTAAAGCTCATTTCCAGGTGTGACCCGGGGAAGAGAGAACAGTACGGTGTACAAGACACTATATGGCAGCATAGCCTGTGACTGGGAGATCCTGCCACTCTTGAGGACCTTTTCTTAAATCTGTTTGGATGCAGAGATAGATTAGGGCTAAGAACTGAGAGCTGTAAAAAAGGTACAGGGCAGATTAAAAATACAGTAGAATACCCAGCTAGGGGCCCCAGCGGCGGTAAAGAGAGATGACAAGCAAGGGCAGGCAGAGAAGGGAGACTAGGAGCGGGGGGGAGGAATTAAGTTGAGCAGTATGAATTTAAGAGGCAGAATTGTCAAAAGACTCCGAGTCCCCTAAATATTTGTTTGATTTATTTATTTTAAACAGATTCTTCAGGAAGAACATACCGAGCTGAATCAGCTTGTTTTCGGGTGCATTGTGCATCTTGGGGTAATGGTACAGTGATGTGGAACCAATTTATAGTAGCAAGACAATAAATATACTGTAAATACAGCAGACAGAATACATGGGAACACGAGTACAGTGGGATTTGACAAGCAAATAATGGGTTTCAAAACAGTAACCAAAATTGTGAATTGGGTTCTAGGATGTATTGGTGCCACTAGCTAAAGAGAAAATGCAGCCACCAAGGAACAATGAATTGAAGGTGGTGGTAGAAATTAGTAAAGGGTGGAACCTGTGTAAAGAGGTGCAGAAGGGAAGATGGGGTTAGGTAAAACAGTGAGTATACTATGTTCATGGCATAGAGCTTTCAAAGTCTGTGGAGAGGAATATATGTAATGATGCACTGTTTTAATGTTTAAAGCGTGAAATGGGGGGCTACTATCGGTCATTAAGCAAGAATGGGATCCTGGGGTTATAAAATCTGATGACCTCAAAGTGGCAGGGCTGTGTGACAAGAAAGTGGACTGGCCTAGTGGGATGCTGGATTACATAGGGAGAGGCATCACCACCAGCAGGAGGAGGGAGGGAGGTAGTACTACCATTGTGTAAGTCATTAGTGAGACCACATCTGGAGTACAGCATTCAGTTCTGGAGGCTGCGTCTCAGAAAGGACATAGGCAGGGTGGAAGCAGTCCAGAGGAGGGCAAGTAAATTGGTGCAG
The DNA here is from genome assembly GCA_016271365.2 of Neoceratodus forsteri. Classification (NCBI taxonomy): domain Eukaryota; kingdom Metazoa; phylum Chordata; order Ceratodontiformes; family Ceratodontidae; genus Neoceratodus; species Neoceratodus forsteri. Next base: position 1,071,404,398 of record CM057454.1, on the reverse strand, counting down.
GGGTGACACAAGAAACCACACAAGGAGAGACTGAGGCCCCATCCACACTGCACTACTCAGACCCCATAACGGATAGAAATCGTTACAACCAGGGAGCGGTGGTGTGTCCCACCTGCCCGGCGGTGTCGGTCTGGACCCGGCGCGTCCACATTCGAGCCGGCCAACCATTACCGTGGCACCCGATCCCACAATGCAGCTCGCGCTGTGCTAGGGGACCGGTGCCACGCGTCCACACTATGCCTAATAATGTTACCGAGGCGTAACCGGTTTCATAACCGTTGTTGAAACCATCTCATGTGTGGTTTCAACAACTGTTATGAAAATGCCTTATGTAACGTTACAGGTGTAAACGCAAATCGTTGCTGTAACGGTTTGGGCACTCTGTAACATTACAGAGGGGTAGTGTGGACAGGGCCTGAGGGATGTCAACATGCACACCCTGGTGGGTGGGGGGCATGATCCTACAAGTAACTGATGAGCTGAACAGGGTGCAGATGGGGAGTCTGTTTCAAATGAGGAAATGCAACAGAACAAGAGGGCATGCAACAATGCTAGAAGGGAGGAAGTTTAGGAGGGATGTGAAGAAATACTGCTTCACTGAAGGAGTGGTTCATGCCTGGAACAGCCTGCCACCAGAGGTAGCGGAGGTGAAAACAGTGGGGGGTTTCAAACATGCATGGGATAGGCATAGGGGAATAATAGTAAATAAGCAGGAGGAGGGGGAGAGTTGCCAGAGACCAGTTAGTCTGCAGAGGCAGAATAGGCAGGGAACATCTGAGCAGACTGGGTGGGCCAAGTGGTCCTTTTCTGCTGACAAATTCTGTTTCTTTGTTTAATGTTAATCATTGCGTCTGTTGCATGTTTTACTCATCACGTTATGTTCAAACTACTTTTGTACAGCACTCCAGCCTCTGTGGACAGGTCGCAATACTAGATGAAAAATGCCTTACCCTAATTTCAACACTAGGACATGAGGATGAGGGGGGAGACATGATACTGACATACGACATTGTACATGACCCATGTTTTATTAATAAACTTAATGTGTCATTCAAGAATTACAGAGCAAATATCCAGGGCCACGCATTTCAACTAATCCCCACAAGGTTCAGAACTGATGAGTTTTTTATTCCGTGAGGGTGGTGACTCCATGGAACTGTCTATCGGAATATGCTGTTATAAATGAGAATAAAATTAAATTTAAGCAAAATATAGATAAATATATTCTGGAGGGAGGAAATCTGGTATATTACACATGATTACAGGATCAGCTATGGGCAAACAGCCTTCTCTGCTCCTTCCAACTTTGTGAACCTTTTTATTCTGCCAACAGGGCTGAGCCTTCCAGTAGATTTCAGTGGGTACTGTACTTGTTTTTTTTCTATATGGTTAATCCAGTCTTGGTGTTGGAATCATGTAAGCATTAATCACCGGCAGAGGAGGCCTCTACGGGATTAATGCCCGCTGAGGCGTTGTTGCGGGCGAGCCGGTTCCAACAGTGGGCGTAATCACGGTAGAGGCCGGCAACCCGATGTACTCTTCTACTACTGGACAAGCGCGATGTATACTAGGACAAGCAGAGTCATTAAGAAAAAAGGTGCGGAGACTGAGGCGATCTTCATAGACTTTTGTTACTTTATAACACGGCATTATTGAGGCTCTCTGAGGCGCCCAGCGGCGCATCGCCCGTCCGTGGTGGGAGCTGCCGTGTTGCTGTGCTGGAAGCGTTCACGACTCCAACACGGCATTGTTTCTCATAATGCCGTGTTGGTCTTCTTAGATTCAGGCCCAACACGGCATTATCTCTCATAATGCCGTGTTGCTCTTGCGCGTTCGAGCCCAACCGCGGCATTATGAAATAATGCCATGGTGGAAGTCGTGACAGCGCTTCTTTAACAACATGGCATTATCGGCTCACAATGCCGTGTTGCTCCTGCACCCGTGACGGCGCTACGCCTATCCTGGGGCGCCCTCCTAGAGCCTTCAATAATGCCGTGTTACAAAGTGAAATAAGGCAGCCTTGTTAAACAGAGCCACCCTTCCCATTTATAGGTAGTAATGCATGAGCTGCAGGGGTACCCTTCAAAGCTATTGGTGCTTCGCGGGGGGGGGAGCAGGGGGTTGAAGCACCGTCTCACATTCCACTGTTTCATTAAATTGTCCCACTCTGGTCCCTGTTGCGGACAGATAGGTCTGATCACACTGATATCCTTTGAACATAGGTTAACTGAAACTTCCCACACTATCTGGCGGAGTGTTACCAACCTAGACACTGCAGGCTTTTTTTTGCTAACCAACAAACACATTGTTTATCTTTCATGATGAGCCCTAGAAAGACCTTTTTGTGTCTTGAATTGTTACATACACTTCTGGAGCCAATGAGTTTTTTCATTTTCAAAAATGACAAATTCCGTTTGGCAAAATCTTATCAATTTTTTCCCCTGTATTGAGGGCAAATCAGCATGCTTTGTGAAAAAAATTGGCTCACAATGAAGGGTGTTTGCCAAAAAAGTGGGTGCATAGTGGGATTTTTCATGAAAAATTGACTCCCAAGTGCTGGTTTAAAAATGACCGATTCTGTTTTTTACTAGTATTTTCTGTTGGAATCAGAAAATCATTGGCCCTACACTTCTAGGTCTGACTCTAGAGCCACTCCCAAGCTGTCAAGCCATGGGCCCCACATAATTCCTACAGTCTTCACTACATAACTAATTCCAAAATGTTGGCAGTTTCTGTCAAGGTTATGGGAAAGATTGTTTTTTTTTTTAACATCATAAACCAATTGTTTTTTCTAGTGTGTGAATGGGTATTATTATAATTTTTTTTTTTTAAACCAGGAGAGAGACATTAACGCTTGTACTGTATTTTTGTCTGGTTGTTTTGGTAGAAATGCCCTCTGCTGTGACATCAAGGGAACTGCGGCTTCCAGAAGGCACTCCTCCGTATCATGGTCAGGAGTCATCAAACTCCAGGAAACTATTTACTCATCTTTATGAAGGGGGAGATACAAAAGAGAATGCAGGGTTTTCTGTGGCAACTCAACTAAATTGTACTCCACGAAAGAATGTTACACCACTGGTGTCTAACACGCTTGCTAATTTAATGTAAGTTCTTTATAGAACCATCAGTCAAAAAGGCTTGCACTTTTAGAAGGCTTTTTATGCTGGTTGTCACTCTCTTCTGTTAGACAGACTCGCTGAAAACATATTATTTGGCAGAAAAAGGCCCAGCAGCCCATCAGCTCTGCCCACCATCCCTTATTCTTCTGGTACAACTGCCCTAGCATTCAGTGGGTTCTGTTTCTACCAGTGTGGTAGGTCCTAGTCTCTCTGAGTTAGAGGAGCCCTGTCCCTCCCCATTCCAGGGTTCTGTATGGTTCTGTCCTTCGCCAAGTTCTTTTCTTGATTTTGTTTCCTAAACTACCTTCTCAGAGCCTGTATCTCATCTAATTAATCAATTGTATGTGGATGATAGTGCCCTGTTTGCATCTGGCTCTTCTGCTTGGAGTTATTGGTGCAGCTTATGTTCAGCCAACTCACCCTCGGTGCCAAAAAAGGCCGTCTCCATGACCTTTGGCACCTGGCAGTGCCTGGCTTTCATCCAGACCTCTGCTGTCTTCATGACCCTGGATGGCTCCCAACTAAATGTTGTACCTTCATTCAACTACCTAGTTTTGTGGCTTGACTGTTATCTTGATTTCTCTGCCTACATTGACACAGTTCACTCCAAGCCTCTGCCATGTTGAGGGCACTTTACATGAATAAAGCCAACATCCCTCCCTCTGCCAGGCATGAGATTATTTCATAATTGATTCTCCTTGTTTTTGATTTCAGTGATGTGGTCTGTAGGGATGGCCCAAAATCCACCATTGCCAGACTGGACCCCCTGTTCCATTCTTTCTGTCAGTTTGCACAGGACTGACCTCGACCCATTGCGCCTTGCATTCTTTCCTCTCGCTTGAAGGCCACCACCGCTCTCATTTTACCTCCCTCATAGAAACATAGACATTGTTGGCAGATAAGGACCGTCAGACCCATCCAGTCTGCCTGTAAACCCTATACTTGGTTTCGGCCTCTGACCCCATCTGGTCAGTGGCTTCCCCTTCCTCTGCCTTACCTCCAAGGTTCCCTTATGCCTGTCCCAGGCATGCTCAAATCCTTCCACAGTGCTCGCACCCACCACCTCCTGTGGCAGACTATTCCATGTGCCCACCACCCTCTCTGTGAAGAAAAAACTTTCTCACATTCCCTCTTAGCATGCCACCTTCCAATTTCATATCATGCCCCTTCATTCTTGTACTCCTCCTATATTGGAAGAAGTCTCCCCCTTGCACCTTGTTAATGCCCTTAAAGTACTTGAATGTTTCTATCGTGACCCCCATCCCTCCTCTCTTCCAGCGAGTACATATTGAGGTATTTTAATCTCACCTAAGTTTTTGTGGTGTAAGCCATATCTAAGTTTTGGTTTTGTTCCCTCTCCTGTTATCTCTTCTCTGTCCTTTCTCCTATCCTGCTCTTAGTTTCCTCTGCTCTGCTGACTCAAGCTGCTTCTCCTTCTCCACTCCACGGGTTAAAACCTCTGCTACTCGGGCTGCATTTTCTCATAGTCTTCTCCTACTTCAGTTCTCCATACCAGTTCACCTGTCTGCTCTGCATCCTCACTATCCTCCTTGAAGATCCTGCTTCATGCCCACACTCATGTTTGCTGCTGCCTATAAGCGCTGTCCTCGTCTCACCTTGTCAGTAGCATTTATTTTGACTACCTGCACCATTCCTACTGCCTGTATCATAAATTGCTGCTATGCATGTTTGTAAATTAGTTTACAGTCATTGTCTTACAGTTGTTTTATTAAACTGTTGCTCTGTTCCTACTGTCTGTATTATAAACCCTGGTATTCCTTGTATATGAATTTCTGTCTTCTGTTAAATTGCTGTTTGTTTCCCTATGTACACCAACTCCATGATGTCTCTGAAAACTAGCTATTTACAGCCTTTCCTGGTAAACCTGTTTCAATAAAGAAATGCACATTAGGAAAGGCACATTTCTCTGGAAGGTCACTTGTGGGATTGCAGTCAATCAGCAATCGGAAATGCAGGCCCTATTGTGTTGCGCACTGTTCACTCCTTGAGCAATCCACCAAAGAGTGTGTGTGTGTGTGTGTGTGTGTGTGTGGGGGGGGTTGGGGCACACAAGTGCTACATGCACTTTTTAAACTTTAAAAAAGGTGGAACAGAAAACTTACCACACTCACCAACTCTAGTGACTTATAATCAGTTTATATTTGCTGTGTAAGATGTCTCTTGGATATTAACTTGTTTCAGAAGTTTCACCAAGAAAGACATACTGAGTTACTAACAGGTCATTTCCAGATGCATCCTGGGAGTGAGGAAAAGTGGAGATATATGGAATGTTGATAAAGTAGGGTCTGCGGTGATAATGTAGGTAGTGAAAAATAGATTGGCTGGGCCAAGTGGTCCTTATCTGATGTCAAATTTCATGATTTTATGTCAAGAGGTGGAAAAAAAACTGAACAGTAACATATTACAAAAATGGTGGTTATATACAGAAATACAATGTAACAGAGGAGCGTGATCATAAATATTGACAGCAAATCAGTACAACAGATCCATGTAGTAGATGAAATTGAGATATGGTAGGCAGGGGGAAAGTACTTATACAGATGTAGCCTAAGGGATGAGGGGAGCAAAATTATCAGGGCAGAACTAGTGTGGAGGAAGGAAGACAAGAGGTAAAGGAGCATGGACAGTTGTAGGTGGGGGAAGAGACTTAAGGGAGGAAGCAGAAGAGGCTATGTGGATTGATGAGCGAAGGGAGGACCGGAGAAAACAGATTGACCAACAGTAGATTTCTTAGAAGGAATAGAGAGTGAATGAGAAATATTACTGCGGAGAGGATAGGAAAGATGTAAGGTATGAGGGAAGGGAACCAAACCAGAATTTGGATATAAAGGAGGCACAATGGGGAAGGCACCTGTCATCGAGACAGGGGAGTGAAAGGACAGAGCAGAGGGAGGGGAGCAGTCTAAGGCAAAACATCAAAAAGAGTGAAAAAGGGGGCCCAGTCTGGCAAGGGAGGATTTGATTCGATATAAAAGCATCATCTCACATAGTTTGGGCAGACAGAACCGCTCAACTTCATGGCCTCGTGCCCAGACTGCATGAGAGAGCACTCTTTTATAACAACATAAGAGACATGTTATTGGGGGGCAGGACTCGGTAGTGCGTCATGTTCACACCCTGGTGCCTGGGTTCGGGAGTGGATTTGGTAGCCAGTCAGTCAGGGTGGGCGGGGGAGGCGATGCAGTGGTGACAGTGCTCCCAGGGGAGGAGGACTCAAGGTTCCGCTGCCTGGTGTGACGTAGACAGCCAGCTCGGAGTGCTCGAGTGCTGTATTAATTTTTGTTATTGCATATAAAATATGTGAAGGGAAGGGTCAGTTCAAGGAAAAGGCTTTCTTACTGGAATTGACATATCAAGACCCCCCCAAGGATAATTTCAAATGACAGGAGAGATTTTAAACTGCAGAGATCTGGGGTGCAATTACCTTGTCAATTTTGCTTTCATCCCAGGAAGTAAGATTAGCCATTCATAATGCCCTAAGGGAGATCCTTTGACTTGCATAGTTGCCAGGGAAGGACTTGTGGTGAGGGGTGTCGAAGAGAGGCCAGAATGGACATTGACGAGGTTTGATATCTGAGCCAGGGAGGACCCAGACAATTCTGGAAGATCCAATATACATTTCCAGGGAACTCTTGAATTACAGCAGAAAAACCTGAGGTGTAGATTCCAAGGTCCAGACGGGATTAAAGAGGCCAATACACTTTTGCTTTGAATACAGTGACTTAGATCAAAGAAACTTTTGAGATGTATGTGTAGCAGAACAAAAACCAGTTCTGGCCAGTTAACCTGTGGAGATGAAAGTCAGTGAGGTCATCTCATATGTTTTTTTTAAATATTTTATTTGGAGACCCTGTATTATAAAATATAGAGTTTGATACACTAAGGCGGAGTTAGTGACCTCATGAGAAAGCCGGCTCAGAAGTGTGTTTAAGTGCTGAAAGAACCTGACAGAGACACGCAAGAAAATATTTCTGACTGACACAAGAAAATATTTCTGACTGACACAAAAGAATATTATCTGACTGAAGGAGAATCATCACAGCACTGAAAGAGAGTAGGATTAGACCAGTCTAAATGTATGTATTGTAGGAACTGTACTTTTTCCTGTTTGTTTTAAGGCTGTATGTGTTGGGATATATATAATTTGTTCTGTAATTATTGTTCCGTTTTGATATTTTTAAAGTAAAGATATTTTTTTACAAACTAAACTGCTGGAGTGCCTTGACAATTCTTTTTATTTTAAGTGGAGCTTTTAAAAGGTTATAAGTACACTGTGTATGGGCTTACTGTATACCAAACTAGGAAATGGATAGAGTTCTCTAAAGTGTTGCATAGAGTTCTAAGGGTTCGTTTGGAAGATCTGGTTGGGTGCCCGTGGGCAAAGATATCTGGCCCCTCGAAGACAGGATTATCTGAGCCTGAGAAGTGGGTACTCTAATAAGAGGTTATCAGTTTGAATCCCTTCAGAGCTTGAGACTAAGGTGACTTGAACCTACAAAACAGACAAGAGGGTTACCGTGTCTGTTCACTGTACACAAATCATACGCTCAGAGGTTGTCACTTTGGGAGTAGAGGGCTGACCGGCTGAGCGAGTTTGTGACACCTGGTGCCATACTTGTGGTGTGTGGGACATGGGCAAAAAAAACAACAAAAAAACAAAAACAAAATGTGCACAGCCGTCATGTATGACAACACCAGTACATATCTGGTCCCACCCTGTGTGGATCTCCTTTGGTGTGATGGGGGGAGTGGCAGATGGGACTAGGGGCCTGGGTACATGACCTGATGCAGGCATAAGATGACTGGTGGCCAAACTGCTAAATACACAGAATAGCGTGAAACATGTCACACAGTACATATAAACTTATAGTAAAAGTGGTGCAGATGGTGATAAAAAAACCAGGCAGTGGACACCCTTTACCTTTGACTCAGTGCCACACATGAGTCTTACTCGGAAAACAAGCATTTGTCAATGCCGAATGTTTGCTTGCTGGCACTGGCAGTGGTAGTGTAGAAGTTACAGAGCTGCGTAATGGGAATGGCAGTGAAGTATTGAACTGAAGCCAACCCCCCCCCACCACCCTGCAGAGAGTGACAGGCATTGGGGTGTGCGTTTGGGTTGTCAGGCATAACGGCCATGCCATTTCACCACACCCCACCCTGCAGACACTGACAAGTGTCACGGTGTTCCTTAGGGTCTTTGGCCCTTATGCGCACCCCATTTCATTAGGAAATACGGTGAGATGGGTGCAATATAGGAGAATGGGGTGAACTTTGGGGCCGAAGAGTCCAGGGCATACCTCGATGCCTCTTACTGGCTGCAGGGTGTGGAATGGTATGAGCATTACAGGCAAGAATCCCAAGTCACACCCCTGATGCCTGTCATTCTCTACAGATTTGGGTGTTATGGTTGGAAACCCTAATACCTCAGGCATTCGTTGGTATTTTCACTCCAAATTTTCAACATGTTTTTTTTGTGACCCCACCTCATGAACAGGGGGAATATCAGTTTGTTAGCCAAAAGCTGCTTATGCACAGTGACTGCGGCATTTAGCACCACAGGTGCAAAAACATTCCGAACAGGATGTAAAAAATGACAGCTGTACTGTTCATGGGGAGGTGTAAAAAATGGCAATGTTGCAAATCTGCAGTAAAATATTTTAAAAAAATGGTGAAGTCACGAGCGTACATAGAAACTGTGCAACGCACACCCATAATATAATTAGGTTGGGGATTTTTTACAGCAGATTGTCAACTCAGGCATTTTGGTGCCTCCGATCATGAACAGTGTCACTGTGATTTTCTTTATCTGTGCCGAACAATGATTTCCCACAGCGACCACGCATCTCTGCGCTGAAAGTGTGAAAACACACTTCAGCCATGTTGTGAAAAATGACAGCTGTACTGTTCATAAGGAAGTGTGGAAAAATGCCACTGGTGAAAATCTGGACTGAAAATATTACAAAGTCATGAACTTACGAGGGTGCGTGGAAACTGCGCAATGTTCACTCGTAACACAGTCATTTTATGGACTTTTGTCACCAAATTTTCAACATAGCCATTTTAAGACCTCTGCTTATGAACAGTGTAACTGTGATTTTCTTAATCTAAACATTGCTTTCACACACCAACAGCACCATTGTGCGCTACATGTACGAAAACACATTTTGGGCGACATATGAAAAATGGCAGTTGTACTGTTAATAAGGAAGTGTAATAAAATGGCAATGTTGAAAATCTGGAGTGAAAATATTAAATTCGCAAACTTACGAGCATGCATAGGAACTGCGCAACGCATCTTGTAAAAGTCATTTTTAGGAATGTTTTCACCAAATTTTCAACATAGCCATTTTAAGACCTCTGCTTATGAACAGTGTCACTGTGATTTTCTTAATTTGTCCCGTACATTGATTTCACACACTGACTGCACCATTGTGCGCTACATGGGTGGAAACACGTTTTGGGTGAGATGTGAAAAATGACAACTGTACTACTCATAAGAAGGTGTGGTAAAATGGCAATGTTGAAAATCTGGAGTGAAAATATTGAAAATTCGCGAACTTACGAGCGTGCATAGGAACACAGTACAACGCGCGCTCGTAAAACAGTCATTATTTGAATTTTTGCCAGATTTTCAACATGGGGTTTAGGACCTTCTCCTGAATGATGTCACTGTCATGGCGTTATTCGGGCGAAGGTGATTTAGTGCAGTGACTCGAAATCACCCCTTGAGGCCGAATCTTTCTCATATTTCAATGTATATCATGAAGGGTCACACACCCAGTGGTAATTGATGCAAAATTCAAAAATACCTGAGATATGCAATAAAGTTGAAAAACCCTATCTAGCCCATTATACAGCTTACGGCATTTCCTCAGTTCGCAGTCGCTTTGAAGAGTGCAGGACGTGTTCCAGTCCACGAAGATTGTTGCGCCCGAGCTCCAGAGGTAAGTATGGGGTGGGAGGCAGGGTGCGCGGTAGTGGGTGTGGGTTGGGGGGGCTGGGAGGCGGCCGTGGGACCGCTTTATTTTGCATAAAAAAAAAAAAGACGTGGACGTTTGCCACGCTTTGGGTGGCCCCAGTGTGGCACAAGGACGGGGCTGGGGGGGGTGGCGGAGCAGACTGGGGATTGGGCACCTCCGTCGGCCATATGATCAGTTGCCACACTGGGGTGGGCACCCAGTACTCGGGGGTGAGGACAGTGGAGGCAACGGGAGATTGGGCACCACAGTCGGCTATTCTATCAGTTGCCATGCTGGGGTGGGCACCCAGCGTGGCATGTGGAAGGCTTGGGGGTGCAGCACAACCCGATGGGGATTGGGCACCCGCAGCTATACCGTGCAGGGAGGGCAGCACGCAGTATGCGCAAGCCAGGTGTGTAGGGGAGCTGCATGCGAGCAGGCAATATCTTATCACTGCTCACTGGAAGCGCAGGCCCCTTGAAACTGTATGCCACTGCATTTTGAAGCTTGTCATAGACAGCTCCAGCATGCATTGGCTTACAGGGGCTGCGCCTGCCAACACACTGACTGAATTGGAAAAGGGGTGACACACCTCCGAAATCTCTGATGATGGCACTATGTTTCTTGCACATGCGTGCAAGCAAACATAAAAATGGCACTCGGGTCTAGGAGAGAAACCTTGGACTGATAATCGTCTGTCTTAAAGGACTCTGAGAGTGGTGCTGAATGATAAACTCTGCTGTTCAGTCCCTGCCAGATGTCACCAATGGACATATTTAACAAGACTGATTACAGCATCTACCCTTGCAGGACCTCAATTATAGCTTTCCTGACACCTAAGAGTTAGGCTATTTGTAAATGACACAATGCTGTGTGGTAGTAGTATAGAGAATACTGGATGGGCAGCTATGCATAACCAGAGTGTTTTGCCACCTCGGTGTTCTGATTCCCTCTGATCTTTTAGAGCAAAGCATGAGACGTCTGTGGTAATCAGAACCCCGACGTAGCAGAACACAATGGTTGTACATAAAGTTGCTTATCCTGTTGTTGTTTTTTTTATAGTGTATAATAATATGTGAAATGCACACGCGCGGGTTTGGGTTTATTTTCAGGATGAAACTGACTCATGCAGTCTCTAGAGGTTTCAGAGTGCTGCGGCTTGGGAGGCAGTTGAAAAGGTTAGGAGACCAGGATGATAAACAGTATGGCTTCGTCCCAGGGAGATCATGTCTGACCAACCTCGTAGAGTTTTATGACTGGATGACGGAGGGCCTTGGATAGACATAGGCCGGTGGATGTCCTATACCTAGATTTCAGCAAGACGTTTGATTCAGTTCCTCATAATGGACTGATAGCAAAAATGTGGGAGATGGGGTGGGAAGACAGGAGCTAAATTGGGTTGAAAATTGGCTTTCAGGGCATTTACAGAGGATAATGGTGGGTGGGATACTATCCTCCCACAGGAGGGTAATCAGTGGGGTTCCTCAAGGTTCAGTATTGGGGCCACTCTTGTTTAATGCCTACGTCTCGGATATAGGGAAGGGGGGTTAGAAATAGGTTGAGTCTCTTTGTGGATGATTCAAAACTTGGAGCACTGGTAGATTGTGAAGAAGCGAGGGAGACAGTCCAGGGGAATCTGGATACCCTGGAGGGGTGGTCAAAGAGGTGGGGACTGAAATTTAATGCCAAGAAATGTAAGGTACTTCATTTGGGAGTCAATAACCCGGGCCATGTATACACCCTTGGGGGGGGTCACTCTGCATGCCACATTGGGAGATAGGGATTTAGGGGTGGTGGTAGACGTCAAAATGAATAACTCTGAAAATTGTACAAGTACAGCAGCAAAAGCAAACAGGATATTGGGTTGCATAGCCAGGGAAATTACATCCAGAAGGAGGGAGGTGATCCTCCCTCTATATAATGCTTTGGTCAGGCCGCAGCTCGAGTACTGTGTACAGTTTTGGAGACCTCGTCTGAAGAAGGACATAGTGCTGCTGGGGAGGGTTCAGAGGAGATTGACCAGGATGATTCAGGGCATGGAGGAGAGGACTTCTGAGGAGAGACTGGAAGAGCTTGGACTTCACTCTCTGGAGGAGAGGAGGGATAGGGGAGACATGATAGAGGTTTTCAAGTATGTAAAGGGAATAACCAGGAGTGGAACCAAGGAGTTGTTTGGACTAAAGAAAGGGGGGAAAACCAGGGGCCATGGGTGGAAGCTGGAGGGGGGTAATTACAGAGGGGAGCGTAAGAGGCATTTTATCACTGAGAGGGTGGTGGAACCATGGAATGCACTGCCTGGGAAGCTGGTGGAGGAGGGCACAGTGGAGGGCTTCAAGAAGGGGTAGGATAGGTACAAGGGGAAACTGAACCGAGAGAAGACCCTCTTGGGGGCTAGGGGGTGGTGAGGCGAGTAGCCACTAGGTTGCTGGCTTTCGAGCAGACAAGACAGACCATTTGGCCTAGTCTGCTGGCTTTTAGTGTGTTGTACCACAGGAGGCTACAGTCACATTCCATGCCTTTGAATTGTGGTAAAACATCATTTTGAAAGGAATGGAATTCTATACAGAACAATGCTCTACTGTACACGATAAAACTTTTATTTTTTGACAGGATAAAGAACTTGAGGTGGGATCCATACTAAATCCCGACATCCCATTGCCTGTCATTAATGTTCCAGAAAGTAAAATCCTGACTAGATTGAATGCCTAATTAAAAAAAAAAAACCGCCTGCCGAAAAGCCGACAAATCAATTCCCGACTGCGCTTAAAGCTTACAGCTGACTGATGTATGACTGTAAGCATACATCAGTATGCATCAGTTAATCATTTAATTAGTAAGTCAAAAGCTGGTGGTTAGAGACCTCCTCCTCAGTGCTTGCATTATGTTGTTTAAAACTAAGAATACATAGAAAATTTGAATAGGTGCAGACCAAGTTAGATACCTTGTGTTCATACAAATATCCTCGGTAGCAAAAAAGATGTATACAGGAAATAAGTGAGGTGTTGTAAATATTATGTTTCACAAATTTATTTGAGATTTTTGTTATATAAAATATAATCGTAAGATTTCCAGCGATGTCACCCACTAGAATGACCACCTAGCTCTCATTTTCATTTACAGACTGCCTTTGCAATGCACAAATGCATCACTGATGGTAGAATGGGCTGGCTGTCAGAAAGGTGTTGTTTTTTGGTTTTCTGGCTCTACAGCTCAACACTTGCCCTCATAATCGGAACGGCATAATGCAAGCACTTCGCTGACTCGCACAGCTAGCTGTTCAATCCAGACGAGGCATACTGATGAGTCCTGGTAGGACAAAACACGTGTCTATGTATTCTGTTGGCACCCTTTGCAAACTTTGTGAAAGGCCTTTTGGCACCATGCATTTCTGCTTAAAGTTGAACCAGCATAATATGGTGTGGTGATTTGCATATGCAGCCCATGATACTTTGCATTGTGGGGGCATGTGTGATTTTGTTTTTCTTTGAAACTTGGCTTCCCCGCCAAATGCCCTTTGGGGTAACCAATGCCTCAGTGCATGTGCACAGAGATTCTTTGTCTTTTAGCTCTTCAATGGCCACTCAGTATGATTGTGACCTGGATGAGGAGGAGGTCTCCAACCACCAGCTTTTGATGGAACTTTGGCATCTAACCAGAATACTTGACATGGTAGGCAACAGTCTCTGATGTGCGGAGAGACCAGAGAGTGCTAAGAAGGAAGGCAGTTCCTATGGAAATGGCCCTATCGGATGCCTCAGATGGTGTAAAGAGGCATGACAGGGCTCTTGATCACTGTTATGAAAGCTTTCGTAGAAGAAACATTTCCACTTCTGTAGGACTGTGGAGGCAAGGGGTAAAGGTGAAAGGGTGTAAGTAGCAATACAGCAGCCCTAAATGTGTCCATTTATTTAACGTGTAACAAACACCAACATAACAGAACAGTTCATGTTGGGATTCTGTCATTCGGTATTCACTGTTCGTCGGTATTTTGAATAACGGGGTGGGGGGGGAATGGGCATTTGACAGTCAGGGATTTTAACGGTAACCCCTTGAGGTCATATTAGACCTATTTGTAAAGTTGTCCTGTGGTGGGTATATAGGATACAAATGTGCAATAATAAAAGGATACAGTGGAGCACAACAAAAATCCACGGGCAGCTTGGGGGAACCTAGCAGTGGAGGCTGGAGAACCTTAATATGTACTCTTTAGAGGGAGTAATACGATAGAGACATTGGGGGCATATAATAGGATAGACAGCAGATGCTGTGTAGACTGAGTGGACAGACCAACACCACAGGTCATGACCTCAGACCGGTAGAATGAAAGTTTAGGAAGGATGTAAGTATTTCTTTATGGGTAGTGTGGTGGACCAGCGGAACGGACTGCCCAGAGAAAAGGTAAATGGTGACAGTATCTCAGTTGCCAAGATAAAATAGGATAGACACAGAAGGGTAGTTGGGTGTAGGGGTAAACACTGGAATCTAATATGGCATCTGTATAGGAGTCATGCACACCAAGTTCTGTTTTTCCTGTAGTCTAAATAGACAGATGTGAGGAAGAATGCTGACCTGTAAAGCGTCAGAAGAGAAAAGTTAAAAACCTGTTCCTCAGCAGACTCCTACTCTGTAGACGAAACGAAGACCAATTCAGAAATTTCTGCTTGCTGCACAATACGGCCCGGTAAACGCCATGGAGGCTAGTAGCTCATATGTGGAAAGTGGTCTAGTGGTGACACCTACAAGAGCGGAATTACTCCCCAGGTCCAATTCGATGGCCAATCCTCACCTTGTTTTTATACTAGAGAGACCCCCAAGTATGCCCAGCCCAAAAGGCAAATGTTAAAAGGGGAGGCAAAGATAAAACTGATATTAAAAATGTTACTTTAAGCCCGGCCCAGTGGCGCTGACGGTTGAGGTACTGGACACCACACTTCTCGCCACGCTGGTGACCCGGGTTTGGGAATGAACCTGGGCCGTCGGGGGTCAGCAGGGGAGGGAAAGGATAGAGCATTCAGAGGACAGCTCTCCTCTCCTGTCTTGGGAGAGGAGGGATTGTGCTCCTGCCGAATGACTGCCCCCAGGTGGAGGCCTGGGGGAAGTGCAAGTTTGCAGGGCGCACAGAAGGGGAGTGTGTTGTGGGAATTCTGACGTCAGCGCCTGCACGCATGTCTGGTGTGTGCGCCCCAGCAATAGGGATCGGGGAGGAAAGTGGATCCTCCAGATGCAGGATGAAGCCCGACTCTCCACAGGCTCCGCTCCTGGGCCAGGCAGAAAGGTAAGCCCCGGTAATTCTGGGATGTCGTGGCTGGGGGGTCGGTCTGAAGGGGGCACTGGAGGATAGGAGCATAAACATAATGTGGAAGAAAAAAAATGTAACTTTAAACAAATTAAAGAGCAGCAAACTATGACTCCAACAGAAATCAAAGAATTTAAAATGAAAACCCCTAACAGAAGCCCCATCACAAGCAAATACTAGAACAATTGGTACTTTTTACCGTAGAATTGAAGTACTCTAGAATGCGTCCAGGTTTGAAAGTGGACAAATGTATGAAAATTTAAGAGAACGTGTAGCAAATGTGCTTAAAGACACTTTGAATATGCCTGAAGAAAATTTCCCTTTCATAGCATGGGCTTATAGATTACCACCAAAATGACTGCAAAAAGTTCCAATAAAAAATCTTTTAGCACAAAGAGACACGGCAGTAATATCTTTCATACTGGATATTCATACTGGGTATAGAGCGAAAGAAGGCATTCATTGCTCATATTACCGCTCCCCATATCACTGGGTCCAACTATCCCTGTTTTCCATCAACCACTCATCAGTTTTGAGTTTAAATTCCTCCAGACTTCTACTATTCATGACGTCTGCAGAAAACGTGTTCCACATCCTGCCTGTTCTATTGATGAAAGAGTGATGCTCACTGTTCAGTCTAGCTGTTATTAATTTAATCTAGTTTTTGTGCCCTCTTTATCCTCCTGGTTTATTGCTCAACTCAACATTCATTTCCCTAATTAATTCCTGAATCATCATAATTTTAAACAGCATTAGAAGATCTCTTGCTCGTCTGTGCTCTAGGGAGAACAAACTAGTCCTACGTAGTCTTTCCTTGTAAAAAAAAGTTTCTTCAAAGAACCTATAGACTTAGTATATCTTCTCTGTGTCTTCTCCAATGTATTAATATCCCCAAGCTTATATGGATTTCATAGCTGGGATCCAGAATCTAAATGCAGCCTAACGACAGTTTATATAGTGGTAGCTTACAATTCATAGATTTATTAATAAAGCACCTACTAATATTTGTTATCATAAAATTTGTTCTGATTAATGTGTCCTGTGTTTCTCAAAATCTAACTTATTATCCACAATAATTCCACAGTCTTTGTCATTTGCCACTTTCTTCAATTTTTCCCCATTTAACACATACATCTGTTTAGTATTGTTTTTCCCCAAGTGCATACTGACACTTTTTTTTTTTTATATACTTTATTTTTACTTTTTATCATATACATGACAGGTATATATCATATAGCAGACAGACCATTATAATGCCATTATCACCATTGGGGGTGCAAACAGTCCCCTTAATCAAAGTATAAGCATGCATCCACTATATAGTGTTACAACATATGGGGGTTCCTATTAAGGTAAAAACCTGATTAAAATTATTCTTAATTATGTGCTGTGATACTAGCCGATGAGCCATATGGCCTTATCTGATGTAATTTAATTGCCCAACAATTTTAACCAAAAATAAGCAATGCCCCTAATAAAGAGACTGTTGGTGCCATATTTATATCTTAATGTAATGAAAGAAAAAACACCCCCTTTTAAATATACTTGCAGACTATTAAAGCTCATCCTTAAAGGGAGAACAATGCCTTACAGTTCCCTGGTTCAAAATACACCAGGACATTAAAGCCCTAAAATAATATCTCTCAGTTGAAAATTATTTAATAACAAACTGTTCAGAATTGAGTCCAGAACTGCAAAAATAAGTTTAGTAATTCTGTTTCTACCGAAAAAATGAACTGAACAGATTTTGATTTTTATAGAGTCCCATTATACTGAGGTCAATCGATTTTAGTATAAGCAAAAAATAGGAAGTAATGTCCCAGAAAGGAAAACTTCAGTTGCGGCTCCCTCGTCCTCATCTTCCGATCCGCTGGCTCTTTTACGCGACTCCGGTTGGCCCATCTACCATCTCGATTGGATCCAAGAATATAAACACTTTGCTTTGATGGACAATACGGAGCTTGGCAGGGAAAATAATAGTATGCGATATGCCCAACTCCTGGAGGATTCTTCTCACTCCCTCAAACTTCTTACGCCGCTGTCTCGTCGCGTAGCTAACATCAGGGAATATGTGGATCTGGTGGTCATCTTGGGGCAAGGGAGCTGCCCTACGGGCATACCGGAGAATCTTATCTCGAGCCGCGACGCCCAAAGTCACTAACATCGAGGTACGTGGTTCCTCCATGTTCTATGGGCGACCACGAGGGGCTATTCTGTAAACTTTTTGCACTTCCCAGATATTATCAGGGGCTTCTGGTGATAACTTTTCAGTTAACCATTCTTTTATGTTTAAAAGTGGGTGATCCCCTTCCAGGCCCTCAGGAAGGCCAAAATTCTAACATTCGCCACTCGGGCTTGGTTTTCAAGTACCTCTAGCCGTGCCCTGAGATGCTGGTTTTCTTTAAGCATTAGTGTGGTCGCACCACTAGACGCGTCGGCCTGTTTGCGCACATCACGGAGGTCAACTTTAAGGCCATCCACTGCAGACTCCAAAGTAATAACACAAGCATTAAAATCGTTCACTTTTTGATTGAGTGGACATGGATTTGATCAAAGTCTGTAGTTTGTAGCCCAGGGTGGTGATGGTTTCCCCCGGTTCAGGCCTCTCCACAGATGTTGTAGCTTCCTCTGCTCTTCCGAGACCCCCCACTCCTTTGCATTTTCCAGCTCCTCCTGGTGCTTTTTCTTTTCTGGGATTACCCATCCTAGCTATTTCTGGGTTGCTCTTTTCGCTAGTGGGGTCGAAAAGGTAGAGTGAAGCACCCAACTCGAGTTTTTAGGCAAAACTCCTTCTAATTGTTTAGGAGCTGTAAAAATCTGCTGCATGCTGCTCGAGCTCCACAGCGCCCCCCCCATACTGACACATTTTTGTACACTAAAGGGTATTTTATTTCTCCTTGCCCAATCCTTGACTGTTTTCAGGTTGTCTGTCATATCCTGCTGTTTTATCGTACCCACTGGTCACCCTAGCTTAGTATCATCAGCATATTTTATAATATTATTATTGATGTTAACCTTTAAATCACTAATGAAAACGGAAAACAGGGCCAGCCCCAACACCGACCCCCTGTGGCACTCCACTAGTAACCTTTATGGGTGCAGAACACTCCCCAACCACTCTCACTCTGACATCTGTCATGCAACCAATTTTCTGTCCAATTTATAATTCTTCTGTCCAAACCTAAATCAATCAATGCCCCATGTGGGACTTTATTGAATGCTTTCTGGAAGTCCAGGAGAATAATATCAGTGGGTACCTTTTCACCTACTAGTTTTTTGATCTTTTCATAGAAACAGAGATGATTTGTTGTGCATCCTGTTTTTTTTTTGTTTTTTTTTAAACCATGTTGTTTCTCATTCACTACCCCATTAATAGGGATATTTTCCTCCAGCTTTATTTTCAAATAGCACTCGGCCATCTTGCCAATTATAGAGGTCAAACTAACTGGTCTATAATTTGAAGTTTCCATCCTGTCCCCTTTTTTCAGTAGGGGTATCACTAGAGCCCGTTTCTAGTCCTGGGGTACTTGACCTGTTTCAAATGATTTATTAAAAATCCTGAGCAGAGGTGGGGCTATATATTTACTTGTTTCTTGTATTAGTCATGTGGTTAACTGATCTGGGCCTGCTAATTTATGAGTTTTTTTTAATTTTTTTATAAACTTCTTTGATCACAGACCTTATCTGTTTTGGCATGGCCAACTCTAGTTTTTTTTTTCCCCCCCCAAAATAATCATTAAAGGCCTCCACCATGCCCTTCAGCTCTGTTATTTCTTTCCCGTTGGCCATTAATGGGCCTATCTGATTATTTTTGCCTTTCAAACTATTCACATATGAGAAAAAGCCTTTATAATTCTCTCTTCTATGCGTTGTGCCAAATTCAGTTTTATTTCTTTCAAACTGTATTGTCATTTTTAACTGTTTTAATACTGTGTTATAGTCCTCTATATTTTCAACTGTCCCCAGTCTCTTCATATTCTTAAAAGCCTAGTGTTGCACCATGTAGGTTTTTTACCTCTCCTCTTATACAATTTCCTACATGGAACAAATTTGTCTTCCAAAGATCTTATTTTGTTTTTGAAGATATTCCACATCTGCTGTGTGATTTTTATTTATTTTTTTTTTCTCTGCCAACTCATCTTCCCACTTCCATGCTTTCAATTCTTGATTAATTTCTTTGAAGTCTGCCTTGTTATAATTTTTTTTACAATTGTGTTACCCCTTGTTATGTACACTATGGCCGGGATATTCAAAGGGGTTGCACCGGTGCAACCCACATTGCACCCGGCAGGATATTGAAAGGGCACGCCGTCATATAGCAATCCCGATGTGCCGGGAGTAATGTAATGGCATAAAGTAGATGCAGGGCATGTTAATAAAGATACGCACATCCCGATATTTAGCCTAGGATGTGCAGCGCATATGGTGGTGCAGTCCTGCAGTGTGCCACATAGGAGGGTTCAAAGTTGAGCCGCAGAAGAGTGGGCACAAGTCCCAGCCACCTACAGGTGGGCTGCTGTATTGCAGGGTGCAACACAGCAGCCACCAGCCTTGGGTGGCCATTCGCCCACCCAGAACACCGTCCACAGGCACACATAGCCCCCTGGTGGTCTAGTGGCACCCCCATCCCAGAGTCCTTGATAAATATAATACACAGCTATCCTTGGTGGTCTAGTAGAACCCCCGCCCATTGCCACGATTGTGGTAAAACCCATAGATCAATTCCCTGGTGATCCAGTGGCACCCTCCACCCTGCCACCCTCTCAGATTTTATTACCTTGTACTGATGAGATCGAGACTAGTTTGGTCAGTTTGGGAAAAAAAGACATTTATTCAAAATTTTAACAGACAAAAGGAGAAGACCTTGTATTAAGACAACATAAGGTAAACACTCAAATGCACACAATCTGTTTGTACAGACCCTGCAAGTAAATACCACTGATCTAATTATTAAAGAAGTACATAGAGTGGGAAAATGACCAAAAGAATGGTCAAGTGGATGTACTGATACAAAATGCAGAAATTGCTGGAATGATTTTGGAGAGAGCAACAATTTTGGATAAAATTGGGCTGCATGTAATAGACAGCTCCATCTTATTGGAATCAAATAACATAATGACTGGATGAGTGCTAACTGGTTGAGACTGAATCCAGACAAGACTAAGGTGTTGGTGGTAGACCCAGGTCATCGTGTAGAGAAGTTGACTCCTGGGCAACCATCTGGCCTTGTGTTAGGGAGTAACCAGTTGAGAACTTCTGAATGGGTGCGGAATCTGGGCGTAGTGCTTGACAACGAACTGATGCTAAAAGCACAGGTGTCAGCAGTTGTCAAGTCCTCATTTTACCATCTGAGGAACAACGCCTGGATAAAACACCTTGTTCCACACGATGACCTTCCTGTAGTGGTTCACGCCTTTGTGTCCTCTCGTCTTGATTACTGCAATGCTCTGTACCTAGGGTTACTGGGGGTGGATCTCCGTCGCCTGCAGCTGGTGCAGAACCCTGTGGCCAGGTTGTTGACTGGGTGGTCAAGAACTTGCCATGTCACACCTGTGCTGCGCGACCTGCACTGGCTGCCGGTGCGGTGGAGGATCACCTTCAGGGTCGCATTGCTGACCTATAAGACCCTACACGGACAGGGACCGGGTTTCTTGCAAGATCTCCTTCGGCCCTACCACACCCTCTGTCCACTTCGCTTCACCAACGAGGAATTGCTAGAGGTTCCCAGGGTCCGTCTTCAGTCATTGGGGGCCAGGGCTTTTTCTTTTGTGGCACGAACCCTGTGGAACTCTACCTCGTCAGATTAGAGCGTGCTTGTCCACTGAGACTTTTAAAGCCTCTTTGAAAACTTGTTCATTTAATCTGGCTTTTGGAGACAATGTTTAGTTTTATTTCTGCTGTGTTTTTATCCTTTTATATGTTTTTATTTATTGAATGTTTGTCGTTTTGTCTAAAGTGTATTCACGCTTTGGTTCTTGAAAAGCACGTTATAAGTAAAAACTGATGATTGATTGATAAACAAAAAGACTGGGTAAAGAATTGGCTGGAGAATAGGACACAGAGAGTAATAGTAAATGGAGTCCACTCAGAAGAAAGGAGGGTTACTAGTGGGGTACCACAGGGTTCAGTATTAGGACCGGTCCTCTTCAATGTCTTTATAAGCGACATTGCAGAAGGATTAGAAGGAAAAGTATGTCTCTTTGCAGATGACACTAAGATCTGCAACAGAGTTGATGCACAGGGTGGGGTGGAAAGGATGAGAAGGGACTTGGCAAGGTTAGAGGAACGGTCAAATGTATGGCAGCTTAGATTCAATGCTAAGAAGGGCAAGGTAATGCACCTAGGAAACAAAAACCCAGGGGAAGAGTACACAGTGGGGGGTGAGGTACTAACAACAACAAAAATGGAAAGGGACCTGGTGTTAGTCATATCAGATGACCTATAGGTGGGCAAGCAATGTGAGAGGGCAGCCGGGAGGGCTGGGGGGATACTGGGATGCATAGGGAGAGGCATCACCAGTAGAAAACAGGAAGTAATTATCCCTCTGTACAGACAGCTGGTGAGACCCCATCTGGAGTACTGTGCAGTTCTGGAGACCCAATCTCTGCAAAGACATAGACGGGATGGAAGCTGTCCAGAGGAGGGCAACTAAAATGGTGCAGGGTCTGCACCAGAAGACATATGAAGAGAGACTTAAGGAGCTTAATATGTATAGCCTCGAGGAAAGGCGGGAGAGGGGGACATGATAGAAACTTTCAAGTACCTCAAGGGAATCAACAAAGTCCAAGAGGGTAGCATCTTTCAAAAAAAGAGGTGTGCAAGAACAAGAGGCACAATTTGAAGATAGAGGCGGCTCAGAGGTAATTTAAGGAGTATTTTTCACAGAGAGGGTTGTGGATGCATTGAACGGCCTTCCGGAGGAGGTTGTGGAGTCAAAATCAGTGGTGGAATTCAAGCATGCATGGGATAGTCATAAGGCAATTCTGGGGGGTGGGGGTAGGAAGAAGTAGGCTGCTGGTTAACTAGGATCTGCAGCTTATCCATTAGGTAGGGAAATGGGCAGACTGGGTGGGCCAAGCGGTTCTTATCTGCCGTCAAATTCTGTGTTTCTATGATGATAGTGTAACCAATACGGTAATAATATTTGGTATAAGTAAAATCAAAAATGAGAATAACAGCAAGTTAAAAAAAAGGTTCTTGTGGACCTGGCTGAGCAATGTTTGAACATTGAAATCAGTGATTGGGAAGCTTTATTTGTCTCTAGAGGGGATGCAAATTCTGATTTTGAACAAGTAATACTTACAATTCACTTTCAGAGTCTGTACAACAAAATCATGGGTAATACTGGATGCAGTGGGACTGTATGCAATGCCTATAGAATATGAACAAACCAGGAAAAACTACAAAGAAGGGCCTGCAGGTAGACAATTATATACACTGGAGATCAGTAATGAAATGGATAACAATTATGACTTTTTGTTTAACTGTACAACACAAAATAGGTTTGACCCACTGAGCACAGAAATCTGACTAACAATGGGCCAAAAGAAAGTAATTGTTCAAAATTAGTTCCATATGACGACATATCCTGGAATGTCTCTGGATTGCAAAATAAATTCTTAGATAAGGAGTGGGTTATGTATATGAAGGAGTTTGCTATAGCATGCTTACAAGAAACTTGGCATTCAAAGGATAGTGATGGAAGGCATGTGGGTGGATTAGTGTCTTGGTTTAAAATTGATAAAAACGTTAAAGCTGATACGATTATCTCAAACGAAAATATGCAAGCTTTTACAACATAATATTATCAAGAAACGTTTAGTATCATAAATGTCTATATCCCCCCTTCAACATCAAAATACTACAATGGGGGATTGTGGGAACTTTTAGAAGATTTAGTACATATAGCTTGGGCTATAACTGCATGTGAAGAGACTCTTGTATGTGGTGACTTTAATGCCAGAATTGGAAACTTTGATGGATACACTGATGGCAGCTATCATAACTGGTGTAATAGGAATATACAGCAGTTCCCTAGGCTAACAGTAGATATGAAAATAAGCAATACGGGTCTCAAACTAACAAACATACTTAAAAGTACATTTTTTAGCTCCGCTCAGTGGAAGAATAAAAGGCGATACAGGAAATTACATGTGGTTCCTCATATGGCCCTACAGTGTTAGACTTAGCTTTTTGGAATGGGGATATGGACTTCTGGGAGCAGTGTGTAATAGTTAAGCGCATGGACAGTGATCACTTCCCAGTAACTTTAAAGCCAAAGATTTCACTTAATAAAAACAGAAATGATCAGACAGAAATAAGGATGGAGATAAGGAAGAAAAACAATATAAGGTGGAATAAAACTAATGAAAAAGCAGTACTGGAGATAATGTACATTTTTAAAAATAATATTACAAGCATTAATTCAGAGGAAGATCTAAATGAAAAAAATTACCCTTTGTCTTAGTGAGATAAGAGAGATACTAAAGGTTGCAAGCACAACAAAATCTGTAAAAAGGAAAGCCGACACTTGGTTTGACCAGGATTGCCATATGGCCAAAAAGGGTTTAAATATGGCCAAAAAAGTCCTCCTTGGGATCATGCCCCCAAGGGTTGAAAAGCTCCTCATAGATCACTACAGCAGTCATCAAACTAGAAGTTCACAACAACAAACCTTCCTTGTCCCCAGATGCCGGACTATTGTGGGACAGAGGGCTTTTGCTCACAGAGCTCCACAGTGGTGCAATACCCTCAACAAATAAACTCTTACTGCTGCTGCCCTTGGCCCATTTAAAACCCAACTCCGACTTCATCTCAGCTCTACTAGTCAATGTGACTGCTTCACCTAACCTGCGACCCCACACTTCACTGCCCTCTGCCCTCTGCCTTAGACAGGTCTGTTACCCCTCTTACCATACCCTCCCTCCCCTGCCTCCTCCTGCACACACCCTCCCCACTCCCCTTCCTCCCCCCTTCCCTGGCACTTACAATTATCGCACCCCTTCCTTTCCCTGAGTACTCCTACCACTCTCCCCTTACCTTACGACAATGGCATTCCTGCCTGCATACCCCACTCTCCCTATCTACACACCAACAGTACTTATTACTAAGTTTATTTCCAAGTTTATCTCTAAGTTTGCCCTTGCACATTTTGAGGTACTATAATTAACTATGCCTCAGCCTCTTGTTCTTTTTTTCTTCATTTTTACTATGTAAGTAGGTATAATCCTGTCGACCTTTGTATGTATGTTTATCTACCATTTCCACGATGTGGAACCTTTGTAAACCAGCAGTTCTTGCTCAAAGGTATTTGTAATCCTAAATTTCAGTAAATAAATAATAGATTAGTTAAATCAACGAAAAACTCAGATTTAAGAACAAAAAACAAAATGCTGAATAAAGAATGAGAAATATAAAATAATGCTACAAAAAAAAACAGAAAATATTACATTAAACAGTGGGATAGAATGTTCACAATAATAGAAAAATAAAGACTGTCAAGCTTACTGGCTGCTCGTAGCCAAAGGAACTTATTTTACCATTGCTGCGTTAAAACAAAAAAAGCACCGGGGCGAGACTTAATTCCTGCTGAAGTCTATTTGGCAGCTCCCTCTATATGGCCAAATATATTGGCTAAATAGTTTAATGTATGTTGTAAAAGTTTAAATTTCCAGAATCCTGGAAAGGGGCCATGATTGTATCCATTTTCAAAAAAGGTGACAAAGATAATCCAGCAATGTACAGACCTATATCTCTATTATGGGGAAAAAAATTTCAAAGCTCATCCTTGGGATGTTAACAGAACAAATAGCTGCTTTGGGAGGCCTGTCAGAATATCAAGCAGGATTCCGAGGTGGCTACAGTACCACCGATAACTGTTACATACTCAGTCATTTGCATGAGAAATACTAGTATGTTAAACTCAGAAAACAAAAGATTTACTTAGCATTCATAGACTTCAGTGCAGCTTTCGATATTATTTCCCGTCAAAAACTATGGGAAGAAATGAGAGACTGGGGCATTTCAGCACAACTAGTGCATATTATAAAGGACTGTATACCAGTACATGGGTACAGGTTAGAACGAGCTCAGGTGCATGGACTTCAGCTAGATTCCCTACTAATCACAGTGTCTGCCAGGGATGTGTGCGGGCTCCCACACTGTTCTGTATCTATATAAACAGTCTATTAATAAAATTAAAGAATTCCCAAACAGACTCTCCAAAAATACTAAGGGAAAGTTGTGCCGCACTTGTATATGCGGACAACTAAGTTCTTACATCCCTGACACAGTCAGGACTTTCCAAAAAGCTGGAAATACTGCAAAACTATGCAAATAAGTATGAACTGAAAATCGGTGAAACAAAAAGTCAGGTGATGATAATTGGTACAAGACAGCAAACCAAAATGTGGCATATAAACAATCATGTGACATGCAACATCTAATTGGGCTTGTCGTAAATCGGGTGACAGACTAGTGCTGCGAATCACTGAATTTTACAGTACTATTTGGTGCTTTGGCCTTTGGATCTACAAAGAAATGGGAAATAGAAACGTGATAAGACGTGGTTTAGTGGACAGGTCATGGAGAAGAAATACTAACTTAACTGGCTAGCATTTCATATAGTAAGTGAGGATGTGCTTGTGGGTAGAGGAGTGTGGCGTATGGGATATTGGGGGGCTGCGCTTTTGTTTATTTGAGTATATCACTGACAGTTCATTCCCGCACTTCAAACTGGATTAGGAACACATGTCTGCCCATACTGCCTTGGAAGTGGCCGCGCTTGTCAATTCCATTTTGTAATGCCATCGATGTGACACACCATTGATGGGTTAACAACAAAATTATGTCACATCAATGGTATAACAACCATGGGAAAAGATGCATTTCACCTAATAACAATGCTCTAAGTAATAGATAAACCACTCTGAGGTGTGTGGTCGCGCTCTGATATACGCACAATCGCCTGATGGTGTTTGTCCAATGCTGTTGCTTTAATTGACCATTTATGTATCACCCATTTATAACATACATTATAAACCATTAGATAATGGATGAAGTGAAACTGGCATTCTGATTGGCTGAAACAGCCTGCCACCTGGGCTGTTATTTCTTAATAACTGCCTGGTGAAAAACAAGTTCCATTTTGGTGTGCCCTATTACTAACACTGTCCTTGGGCACCCCCGAATTTTGAAACCGTCCAGCTGCCATTTTTGCCCCACTCACTTACTGACACCGACTTTCCTAAACACTGTCACAGTACACTAAAAGCAAATGTCTACAACACTATTTTTTCTTTTAACTAATTTAAAACTTTCCTTACTGAGCGCGATTGCGCTCCGTATCAGCACACAGCTGAATGCTACAGTAACCTGCACACTCGTGCGATGCCACAGCTCCCAACACAAAAACATACCTCTGTTCAAATATAAATGTTCAGGCAACATTCCCCACTGCTAAGAAACGGTCCAGACAAGTAAATAAACATATTTCCTCTCTCTGTTTCCATGCCTCACTCAGCAACGAACAAGAGACAGAGCGAGACAACAAACTGAAAAAACAGCTCTCTTGTCTGTGAGGCACTACCCAAAAAAACAAAGCAAGTAGACAAACTCAAGGCACACACAAACACGCAACGCCCTTGCATGGTAATTCAATTACCATGGGGATTATTTCACTATAACATGTACCTTTTTTTATTTTCTATTTGTTTCTGATACATAAATCTTCATTGTTATATTTTTTCAAAAAGTTACACCTATAGCCCATTTTCTATGTGTAATAATACCCTCCAGGGTGGGGTTTATTGGATATAACTGACCTTCCAGGGGCTATAACGCCCACCCTGTCGGGTATTACTTACTTACTTTAAACTCCAGGGTATTCCATTCTTCATTACTAATGACGGTTACAGAAAAATGGATGTCTTACCTCTTAGACTTTGTTTTCTGCTGCTTTTCCTGCCCTGAACTTATAACATTCAGTTATAATCCTCAGAAGAATTTCGGTTGGACCAGATTGTGATGTCATAAGCAGAGGATTATGACTTTAATAGCAGACATAAGCAACATCAACAATCTCTTAATGTTTGGTGACAGCAACTGAACAGTTTGCTGCCCATTAACAGTAATTTAAGGTTGAAAGGGGCTTTAGGTCCATCACATCCGTCCCCTGGTTCTTAAGTAGGGACCAACAATTATTGTGTGCTAATATGTACTAATTTGTAGAAATTTGTCAATGTGCTAATTTATTGAGATTGCATGGTAGATGTCAGCATGATTATACTCAGTATACTATGCTTGATGAAGCAGTAGTGAACTAAGGTAAACAGTGGCATATTCAAGGTAAGATGTGATAGTTACCATAGCCAGGGCATACGTGAGGCTGCTAAATGAGCTACTCTTGCTGTGCAGGCGCCAACATTTTTAGTTGGCACCTGCAGAGTGAAGTGGCTCGGGCCATGGGCCTTACACCAGCTTGTGGATAATAACCTGTTGGCCTGCAGTGGTGGCACACACAACCCCCTGCTCCCAAGTACCACAGTTGTAATTATCCCAGTCCCCAATTTTTCATCAGTTCCCCAACACTGCCTGATTTCCCACTACCACTAATCCCTTGGTGCAGTCTTCCTCTATGGGTCCATCCACCACGCGCATGCACGCTGGTTAAGCCCAGTTAAACTAAGGGGGGGGGTTGTAAAAGTGTTTTGGCACATATTGATTGTGTGTGTGTGTGTGTGTGTGTGTGTGTGTGTGTGTGTGTGTGTGTGTGTGTGTGTATGGCGGGGGTGGTAGCACTACAGCACAAATTATTTGCATTCCGGGAGCGTACCCAGTACAGCTAAGCTCAAAGCATTTGGGTTTTGGTGTTACCACACCAGTATGGTGCCCTGTATATTCTGTTTTAAACTAGACATTGTTAGAGGTCTTTAAGATGGAATAAAATTCTATATTTTAAGACAATGTCCCCACCAGTCATTTAAGCTGAAAATGCAAAAAAAAAAAAAAACATTCCACGGGGTATACAGAGTCTCTTTAACACTGGTATTCATGTAAAATGCCTCAGAATTTGCAAGACAATGGTTTCTTTTTAAAAGGTTTGTATTTCTGTGATACATTTCCATTATTGTCACCATTTTAGCAATTTAAAATTTTCTGAATATATGGAATGGGACTGTCATGGTATGAAATCTTAATGGCACTGTATAACCATCACATGTAATACCTTGGTTACCGTAATACAATGGTATTGCAGAAGTAGTCATTTTTATACAAATAAGTCTCCTAAAACTCATGTCAGGAAGAGTTGGCGGGGATGAAATAGCTGCCCCCATCATAGCTGGAAGCCCTGAAAATGGCATTATGCCATGAACCACAGTTACTTTCTGTTCAGAAGTTGCTCACTCTGTCAATACTGTGACTTCTGATACCACACTATACCACGAAACTGGCCTACCATGACATATGGAAAGTGTGCATTACTCTTAGAACCATTTTGATGACTTGTTTGAACTTTTTTGAAAGCACTGCCTCTCTTGTTACAAGGTCTCATGTCGAGTCCAGCCGCAAACTACCAGAAAAAGCTGTGAGCCCAATCCTTGCTGAGCTAAGAACAACACCAGGTGAGTGACTTATTTAAATAGCAGTGTATTTCCCTTCTCTCTTTGAAAAGAAAAATTCAATAAATGAGCCCTAGGAAATAACCATAAAGCTTCCCCTAATTCTTTTCTTATTGATAAAGAAATATTGCCAATGATTTAACCACTATTTTACTAGTCCAGTTGAGTGATTTGCAGCCTCTTTTCCAGTAAATGGGACCATCAGTGGTTCTTATAGTATATGGTCCAGCGTTGTCTTCTGCGGAATCCATACACTTCCACATCCTGTTGTACAACATTAGTGATGTCAGAATGCTGTTGTACCACAGTACTGATGTCCCTTTATGGTACAACAGCATGCACTCCTGTGTCTATTAAGATTTCTCATGCTTACCTAAACTGCAGATTCCTTATAATGAAGATATGAGCAATGCTGAAAACACCACAAATGAACTGTTCTTAAAAGATGAACTACTAGAAATGATGCCAGCACATGTACCTATTACTTAAATCACATTAAATGTTTTGAAACTTATCCTGTTTGCTGTTTATTGACTACAGTTCAAGTCATGTAGGTTCTCCGTGTCCTTTCAGGAAGTACGAACTGTGTGGAAACGATCACTTGTTACACCAGTGTTTAAAGGGAGGTGCAGGGTTCATTTCAGGCTGCAGATCTGTGTCACTGACACACATTTGAATCCCTCTGTCCCCTTGTTGTCAGTTGCCATGGGACACAGGACACACATACTAATGCTGTTTGTAAGGGGCTGACATGGCTGAGAGTTGTAGCGCTGAGGTGGATGAGAGCGGTGATTCAGCTCTCAAGGACGGGCTGAATCAAGCCAGTATGTGTGTTTAATATTTTTTTTTTAATCTCACCATGGAGAAGAGTGGGGGCAGTCCTGAGCCTGGAATTACGCTTGCAGCTCGCTGAGTATAAGGGAGAGGGGGGCGGTCCTGCATAGGCATGCAGGTTGGTCTTGATAAGCAGCAGTCTTTGTTGGGGGGAGGGCAGGGGGCAGATCACAACACTAGATGTATGCTTCGCTTTAAGTGGGAGGAGGTTCCTTGTTGTTCTTGTGGGTGGCGCTGATGCAAATTAGAGAAGGCAGGGCTCAGGTCATGGCGGTGTGATTGCAGACAACCTCCGTTCTGGAATGGGGGGGTGTACTCTGGCTACTGGTCAGTGCAAGTGTCACAAGAGCAGAATGTAGTGCTTACACCAGTGCTTATAATATGTTGCTGTACCACATAAGTGTCTTTTCTGACACACGTGGTACAGTAACAGTGTTGTATGCATCTGTGAGCAGTGAGATCTACGCAGTTACAGTTGACCTCGAGGAGAGAGAGAGAAGCTCATCTCAGAGCAGCATGCTATTGGGGAAAAAAACGAATCAATGAACTTCATCTGCCTACTAGTCTTGTTCTTTAAGGAAGGCAGTATAGGAATAACAGATTCCTTTTCGGAGTTCATAAACTAAGTAAAGCAGCCAGTCTGTGATCAAATAATTTATTTTATGTGAAAAACCTCATAGAACTTGAAGAAGTTATTAAAAAAAAATGAATAAAGTACATTTTCACAGTGAAACGATCTTCCGTCAAAATTGTGTTCCGAGCGACTTTTGTGGCTGCCAACAGGTTTGCCTGGCAGGATTATTGGCAGGATAGATATTCACTCAAGTGACTAATAAATAGAGACTTACAGTATTTTAACAGAGAAAGGGGTCACTGAAGTGGTAGCAGCCAGAGGAAACGATAATAGGGGTCAGTCCTGAACCTCTTCGCCAGAGGAATTTGAAGCTTCCAGATCAGAGCCTCTTACAAGAGAACTTCAGTCCAGCCACTAGGTTAGAGTCTGTGACCATTAAACCTCACAGAAAAGTTAATAATCCATCTTATTGTGACTGAAATACAGTCAGTCTGCAATTACTGAGTGCCCAGTGAGTTTGTATCTGGCAACAATCGATTTAAAATAGGCTGACCCATTTTATTGTGATTTTACAAATTCTGTTGCTCTCTCAGCACTTGCTTTGACCCTCCCAGACAGTAGCTACAGGCTCCTAGCACTGCAGAGAGAAATAATACCAACTTCTGCAGCCACAGTCTATTGGACAAAACCCAGTTAGTGCCCTGTCAGTGAGTTTGTGTCTGTCAACACGTGATGTAAGCAACTGAACAAGCTGACTTAGCCGGACAAATTTTATTGTGATTTGTAAATTCTGTTGCCCTTAGCTCTTCCTTAATCACCCTCCCAGTCGTGAGTAGCTAGAGGTTCCTAGCACTGCAGAGCATAATAATACTAACTTCTTTAGCCAGAGTCTAATCGGAGACGAAACCTCACAAGAGAATTCATTTTAGAAAAAAAAGTAACAGCTTTATTTTCACTAAACTTAAGTACAGTTTTTACAGCCACTGTGTGAGTACCGTAGCAGTGAGTTAGCATCTGGCAACAGTGTGGATTTTGCCAGTGCCCTGTCAGTGAGTTTATGTCTATCAACACTACTTGTAAACAACTGGACAAGCTGACTGAGGACAAGTTTCATTGTGATTTATAAATTCAGTTGCTTTCTCAGCTTTTAAAAAAATCCCCTCCATCCATTCGATCACTATCCAGGTGCTCAGAAAATAAACGTTTAATTTCTTAGCTGACCCCACCTCCACCCCCATACTAGTGTTCAGAAAATATGTGTTTTAATTTCTTAGCTGACCCCCCAAATACTAGTGTGGGCACCTGCACTAAAAAACCTGTACCTCCAGTCCCCACATTTCAGGTTTCATTTGCTAAAGTTATGATCAACATCATGTGTGCAACAGGTCATGGGGAAAAAAGGAGGGTTCCTTTTCTACCCGGACAAGGAATACTGCCGTGGACCAAAAAAAATAAAAATATGGGGGCTACAGCATGCTGACTTGACAGCTGATACAGAAGTGAGCACAAGTAGGGAGGCTCAGCCTGGCACATCTGTGCCATGTGAACAGAGGAGCCATCATCATCCACAACAACAAATGAGGACAGCATGGGCAAAGTAGCAAAAAGAAACTTTCGTAGCCAGTGGGTGCTAGACTACAGCTGGCTACAGTTTGATGCCAATGAAAATAAGGTGACATGTTCTCTCTGCAAGAAATATGGGGAAAAAAACAACACATTTACTAGGAAGGGTAATGATAATTCCAGAACCAGTACCCTTCAGAAACATGTCTATTTTAGGCAATCATAAAACAGCCGTTGTGGCTGAAAGCATGAAAATAATTTTGCTCAGGCTGTAGGTAAGGCAACTGGAGAAAAGGAAAACACAATAATTGTTGGTGTGACAACTGTATACTGGCTGTGCAAGGAAAATATGCCCAGGCAGAAATATGAGTCTTTAATGACACTTCTTTCGGAACTTAAGTGCCTCCATGTTGACAAATTAGCCCATGGACAGAAATCTGCATACACCACAGATACGCTGGCTAATGATATGGTGCTTGACTCAGTGGCATGGGTTGTAAGAAAATACATTGACTCAAAAATGCAGTTTTCTCATTCATTAGTATCCTTGCTGAAGAAACTACAGGCATTGCCAATCATAAAAAAATTGACCGTTTACGTTCGTGTTCTTGACCCCATCACATTTATGCCAAACACTTGTTATGCAACTAATGTGCAAATAAGTTCTGTAACTGGTAAAAATATACTGTACTGACAACACTGTTAAAGTTTTCAAGTGAAAAAATGTACCTCTGGCTAAAGTTATGGCCCTAGGCAGCGATGGGGCTAAAGTAATAACTGGAACAGGGGAGGGAGCAACAGGACGTCTTCTCAGACAGCATCCTATGCTACAGAACTATAATTTCATAGCCCATCGATCGGCTCGTGTATGCTCCCAGGTGACAGACTGTGTCTTATTTGCAGTGCTAGCAAGAGGTCCTGATGGGGATTTTTTATTACTTTAAGGCATCTTCCACCTGCTGCGATAAATTACAAGAAATTCAGGAAATTATAAATGAGCCATCCCTAAAAAGTTAGCGTATGATGTGCACTGGCTAGCTGTATATAGTGCACCTAAAATGGTTTACAGAACTTTGGACTCAATAATAACATACATGTCAAGCACTAGAGCTACAGGGTAGGCAAAAAAAAGTCCCAGGTAGATTTTGTGGGAACATATGTTCATGGTTGTGTTATCATTCCTTATCAAGTTACGTCTAGTTAAAAAAAAAAAAAAAAAAAGAAAAGAAAAAGATCTTGATATAGCTGTTGTGGAACAAACGTGGCATGGCAACACAGGAGAAAATTAAAAATGGAGAAAAAACACTTGTTGGGTGGCCAGCAGACACATATGCAAAAGCTGGAGGAAGACATCACAACAGATGAGGATAGCACATTTTTTTAAACGTCACCACATCCTACAGGGCAGCTCAAACATTCAGGCAATCAAAACTGCCTTTACAGAGAAGCTGCTAGAAAACTTAAAGCTTAGGTTCCCAGAAAATAACAGCAACATAATGTACACATTTGGTGTTTTAGCTATCAGACCACTGTCTTTTCTTTCAGCTAATGATTTACCACAGTGGGGTAACAAAGAGCTAGACATCCTTCTGCAACACTTTGGAAAGGAAAATGAACACAAACTTGAGGACAAGGTCACAAAAATGAGACCAATTGTGGACACTTTGAGAACTATTGATGAGTGGGATACATTGAAAGCTCTTCTGCTGCAGGAGGGTTACCCTAGGAAAAATGTCTGTCTTGTTGGAACTGATTAATAAGTATGGTGATAACATTCCCAAATGTAATCAATCTTGCAAGCTTAGCACTGATAGCACCCATTCACAGTGCAGACAATAAAAGGGGATTCAGTTCTCAGAACTTGATAAAAACCAGTCTCAGAAATAGGCTTTCACCAACAGGAATAGATTACGGATTGTTGTTGAAAGGCCACCACTTACAGACTATGACTTTGTTTCTGCATTACAACACTGGACAGTAAAAAAGAACAGAATAATTTTTACATAAACTAATGATCATGACACTTTGACCTGTCTGAAAATGTTCAGCCCTGAGTGATCTCAAACATTTAATTTCTAATCTGTCATTTAACAGCAGAAGCCTGTTCAGGTTTAAGTCTCTCAATTGTTTCTGCATGAGTATGTATTTTTTTTTTCATTCAAGTCACAAGTGGGGTACCTCAGAGATCAGTCCTGGGGCCAGTCCTCTTCAATATATTCATCAGTGACATTGCAGATGGACTGGAGGATAAGGTCTGCCTGTGCGCAGATGACACCAAGATCTGCAACAGAGTAGATGATCCAGACAGAGTAGGCAGAATGAGAAGAGATCTGGAGAAACAGGCAAAATGGTTGGAAGAGTGGCAACTGGGGTTTAACGCAAAGAAGTGCATGATCACGCACATAGGGAAGACAAACCCTGAATCCACCTATAGGCTGGAAGGGGAGTTGCTGGCAGTCACAAGGGAAAAAAGAGACTTGGGCATAATCACCGATGACCTGAAATCATCCAAGCAGACCACTAAAGCAGTAGGTAAGGCTAGGGGTATGTTGGGGTGTATTAGTAGGGGTATCACAAGTCTTAAGAGGGAGGTAATAATCCCTCTTTACAAGACATGGGTTAGGCCCCATCTGGAGTACTGCATACAGTACTGGAGGCCACACCTTCACAAGGACATTAACCAAACTGAGGCAGTCCAGAGAAGGGCAACCAAAATAGTGCAGGGACTGCATCAGAAAACATATGAAGACAGATTAACAGAGCTCAATATGTATACCCTAGAGCAAAGGAGTGAGAGAGGTGATGTGATTGAAACATTCAAACAACTTAAGGGCATTAACAAGTTGAAAGAGTCTAACATGTTTCAATATAAGAAAAGTAGCAGGACAAGAGGACATAGCATGAGATTAGAGGGAGGCCGATTAAGGGGTAATGTGAGGAAGTTCTTTTTCACAGAAAGGGTGGTGGAAGCATAGAACGGCCTACCTCAGAAAGTGGTGGGTATTAATACAGTGCAGGGCTTCAAACAGGCATGGGATAGGCATAAGGGAGCAATACAGATGAGTATGAATAGATGGGCCATTGACAGAGCAAAGGCTAATGGCACATTCATAAGTTAGAAAAAGAAATGGGCAGACTGGATGGGCCTTGCGGCCCTCATCTCCTGTCAACTTCTATGTTTCTATTCAAGCAGCCTGCATAGTGTCCTATAAATAACTCCCCCATTTCACTCATGAGTCTCTTTCTTGTCTTCTGGCTGTCTGATCTGTCTATTGCTCAGTTTTCCCCATAA
Source organism: Neoceratodus forsteri (assembly GCA_016271365.2). Classification (NCBI taxonomy): domain Eukaryota; kingdom Metazoa; phylum Chordata; order Ceratodontiformes; family Ceratodontidae; genus Neoceratodus; species Neoceratodus forsteri. Next base: position 1,071,369,118 of record CM057454.1, on the reverse strand, counting down.
ATCTGAGGCTATCTGGTTCTCGCTATTTCCCAATCTTGCTCACCTACTTCTGGCCAATCTCTTTTCCAGATTATCCTGAGGCTCGCTTCTGTGAGTTCTAGAGTTTTGCACTGGAGTCACTGCAGTTACAGTAACCCCCTTGCGATAGTGAACCCGGCTATAACAAATTCTCATGTATAAGGAATGCAGACTATGGCCCCCGATATTACCTGACTGTATCAACATGGGTGTGCTGAGCAGACGCAGCAGGGAGCGAGAACACGAAAAGTGCTGCTGCAGTTCAGTGAAACAAAGTTGTGTTTTAGTTAAAATACATTGTAGTGTATTAGTTTGATGGGAGTAGGGGACAGCAGATGGATATGGAGTGTCGGGGAGGATGGTAGGGCTGGTGAGCTCACAGACTCCGCTGCTGAAGACTTGGTTGAGTGAAGTAGACTGACATGTTGGGGGAAGTTAAATTCTGTGCTTTGTGCACCCCTATGCTTCATGTGAAGTGAGTTGGTGCAAGCTGGCTGATAGTGTTGGTACTACTATGTACATAAGCATCCCTCGATGTAATGAACAGAAAGCCATAACGAACATATGTTATGGTCCCAAACCATTCTTCAGAGTGAGGGGTTACTGTATCTGAAACTTCTCGCTAATTCTCTCATGTGGCTGATCTGATTGCTCTATTTGACAGTTTTCATGCTTGTTTCTGGCTGGCTGTCACTTTCCTTCCTTTATTCTCTGGATATAGAGTATGTTGTTCTGGCACTGAAAAAGATAGCTACACAATAAAAATTGTGTGAAACAGCAATGTTTAAAGAATGGGGTTTGTCCCCTTCATTTCACTGCTTGTCCTACTATTTTTCCTAAATGTCCCTTATTTTTTAATCTCAATGGGACATTGTCCCAGTTACAAAAATTTCTGAAATGAACCCTGGAGGTGCTATGAATGATGTTACTAACTATAGACCCATCTCTCTACTTTCTCTATTGTCCAAAGCTTTAGAAAGAATTATTCATGATTAAATAATTGATTATCTTCGAAATACAGTTGTTAGGGGTCCTTACAATCTGTTGAGAGTTGGTTTCACAATTACCTAGTCAGTCAAGTACAGAAAGTAATAATACAGGATAAACTATTTTCTGTTCTTCCAGTACAGTTGGAGTTCCACAGGGGGTCAGTTGTAGGCCTCTTACATTCTAGTTTATTTTATAATAAACTACTTGCAATCATGAGAGCCTCTCGTATTTTGATGTACGCAGACAACACTGATTTTCCTCATAATAAAAATCCTGATGGTTTTGTGGAGCAGCTTCAAAATGGTTTCAATGCAGTTCAGAATTAGTTCAGTACTAATAGACTTTGTATGCTTTTTTGTTAAAAAATAAAAATTAAAAATCCGATGTGATTCCCCTTTCAGTGTTAAAACTTGTACACGGGCCATCCTGGATCATTTTGATGCTCATCATTACCTTCGCCTGATTTTGGATCATAGTCTCAGTTCTTTTCTACACATTGAGAATCTTGTAAAACTAGCAAAGTGAAAATTCAGTGTCCTTTATTGAAATAATGAACTTTACTGCTAAAGCCAAAAAGCAGGTTATAATGCATTGTATAAATTATCAGTAATTGAATGTAGATTGGTGATTTATTCATCTGCTTGTAAAACTGCATTGTACAGGGTTGAAGTACTGTTCAACAGAGCATGTAGGTCTGCTTTTGATTTGCCCTTAGAATGTCCCACTTGTTCACTTTACCCTTCATCTTATTGGCCTACTCTGAGTAAGAAAGTATTATGTTCTCTGGGGTGCTGGGCCTAGAAATTGATTTATGGAAAAGACCCTTTAAACATGAAATCCTTTGATTTTAACACAACTGCCGCTTCAGTAGTCAGTGGTACCATTGACCTCTCCTCCAGTGACAAAAAAACACATACACACAGTCTTACAGCAACCAATAACTTCAACACCTAATCTGTTTCTATTATTAACATACCCAGTGGGCTGAGACTGGCATGCAGCTGGGCAAAAGTGTAATCAGATTATGGTTGGAAGTACAGCCCCCAGCGACAGAAGCTTAATGGGAGATGGAGAACCAAATCTATAAAATAGGGAAGATTATGTACCCCCAAAACAATATCCAATAAAAATGTGTATATTGGTGGAATAGATGGGTACTGTACATCATGGCCCAAGATCTGGTATTATTGCCTTAAACTAAGGGTTAGTCAGAATCTCTGTTCATAGTACTTTCCTGGATGGTCATAAGAATTGTGCTCCTCTCCCTCTCTTAATCCTGTCTCTTCTCTCCCCCACCCCGTGGGTTCATATGTTCTCCTTCCTGTGATCCTTTTGAAATATGAATTGATTCATTAAATACTTCTGGAACATTGTATGACTGTATAATTAAATGCACTGTTACTAACCTATAAAATCTTAAAAACAAAAAAGTTACAGACAGCACATTGCCATTATGTCAAAACAGGCATAGAACCAACTAAAAGAATCTCTTTAATATAGCATGCTATCCTTATCTTCGTGGAACCAGGCAGGCAGAGTCTGAGAGTTGAGTTTTGAGGTTGGAGGCAGGGATTAAGCAATGGGGATATAAGACTGGAGGCAGGAATTGAGGGTTGGGGATCTGAAACTGGGGGCAGGGATTGAGAGTTAGGGAGCTGATACTGGGGGCAGGGATTGAGAGTTGGGGATCTGAGACTGGAGGCAGGGATTGAGAGTTGGGGAGCTGAGACTGGAAGCAGGGATTGAGAGTTGGGGATTTGAGGTTGGAGGCAGGGATTGAGAGTTGGGGATTTGAAGTTGGAGGTGGGATCTGAGAGTGGAAGCTGGGTTTGAGCGATGGGGATTTGTCATTGGCAGTGGAGTCTGAGTGATAAGGATTGGGGGTGGGGTTTGAGATTAGACATAGCATTTAATGGCTGAAGCATGAAGATTGCAAATGGGGTTTAACAGTTGGAGAGGTTGAGAGTTGGGGATTTGAGATTGAAGGTAAGGAGTAAGAGTTTAGAATTTGAGATTGGAGGAGGAGATAAGAGTTGGGGTTTGAAATTGCAGGTAGGGTTTGAGAGTCTCGGATTTTGCAGTTGGAGGCAGAGTGGGACAGTTGGGTATCTAAGAGTGGAGGTGGGATTTGGGTGTTAGGGATTTAAATATTGGAGGTGGGGTATGAGAGATGGGGATACTTGTTTGAAGACAGGGTTTGAGAGATGCTGATTTGTGATTGGGTCCAAAGTTTGGGAGTTGAGAATTTGAGATTGGAGGCAGATTTTGAGAGTTGGGGATTGAGTAGGGGATCAGAGAATAGAGGCAGTGTTTTGAGGTTATGGATTTGAGATCAGAGGCGGGGTTTGAGAGTTGGGGATTTATGATCTGAGGCAGCAGTTGAGAGTTGGGAATTTGGGATTTGAGGCACAGTTTGGGGATTTTAGATTGAAGTCGGACCTAGGGTTTATATGTGATGTAGCCTACTTGGTGAGGTAGTAGAATCTGGCCCCCTTCTGCCTTTCAGAGCAAGGCTAGACAGATTCCTGTGGGAGAAAATCATAGGGGTTACATACCAGTAGTGGTAACGTTTTGGCAGTTTAGCTTAGATGTGTGTCAGTACTAAATTGGGATACATTCTGTACTGCCCAGCTAGAGGGTTGAACAAGGTGGGCCCCACTTCCTCTGTGTTATTAGTCCAATTTATAAAATATTAAGCAATGTAAAAAATACACCACCCCCTTAAAAAAAGTGGAACAATCCATTGTATCTAAACGTCCTAGAGATGGTGCCGTAGATCAGATGAAGTCTGCAGCATTAATTAAAAAAAAAAATACAATGGGCAAACTGTGGGGGACTGGCAGCCCTGATCTGCCATCACATTCTGTGTTTCTAGTGAAGACATCTTGTGAAAGTCTTTGGGCACAAGTAAATTGGTGCCAACAATTTATAATAACTTCATAACAAGGACATTAAAACAATGGTTGACTTTACGGATAGTTGATGACTTACTGGTGAGTAGAGTGCCCAAGACAACTGGAGCAAAGGTGTCTTAGCCTGAGCTTATCACTGACCACAGAGAAAACAAACTAGCCAATGCAGCAGTGCAACCAGGATGTTGGGTTGTATTGGAAGGGGTTTTGCTAGCAGGAAGAAAGACGTAATAGTGCGTCTCAGTAGATCATTTGTGAGACCCCATCTGGAGTACATTGCCCAATTCTGGAGTCCCCACCTAAGGAAAGACAAAGACATGCTGATGATGGTGCAGCACAGGGTAACCAAGATGATTCAGGGCCAACAAGGCAGATCCTATGAAAATCGGCTCATGGCACTGAACATGTACTCTCTGAGGAGCGACATGATAGAGACCGTCACGCTCCTGAAAGTAATGAACAAGGTAAACAGTGAGGAGCTATTCAGCAGGAATTCCGGGTCAGCAACAGGAGACATGAGTTAAAGGTGGCTGGGGGAGGGGGGAACATTCAGGAGGGATGTCAGAAAGTTTAACTTTATGAACAGTGGTTAAGCCATGGAACAGTCTGACTGTTGAGGTGCTGGGTGCAAAAAACATTAATGGGTTCAGGCACAGCTGGGACAGAGTTGAGGGCTTGATCATTACCTAAGGGGGGGGGGACAGGGGCAATAATCCCATCTGAAGAGTAGGTCTAGGGTAGGATAGGGTGATATTGCAAAAAAGTGCTAGGTGTTGCACTCAGGGAACAAAACCCCCAGGACAGAGTATTGGATGGGAGGGGTAAAGCTAAGCACTATTGTTAAGGAAAGGGACCTTGGAGTCATCATTAGTGACACCCTAAAACAATCAAAACAGTGTAACAAGGAGTATAGTATGGCAAACCGCATACTGGGGTGTATCAGGAGAGGTATCAGCAGCAGAAGAATAGAGGTATTACAACCTTTCTATAGATTACTGGTGAGGCCGCACCTGGAGTACTTTGCCCAGTTCTGGAGTGCTCACCTAAGAAAGGATAATGGCAGGCTGGAGATGGTGCAGTGTTGGGTGACCAGAATGATTCAGGGGTCAGCAGAACAGCGCTTTCAAGAATCGGCTTAAGGTACTGAACATGTACTTGCTTGAGACCAGATGAGAGAGGGGTGATATTAATAGACATTCAAGTTCCTGAAAGGAATAAACAAGGTGAACTGCAAGGAACTATTTAGCATGAACAATGGTTCAAGAACGCAGGAGCACAAGTGGAAACTGTTGGGAGGGGGTTCAAGAGGAACATATGAAAGTTTTTATTTTACAGAAAGAGTGGCTGAGTTGTGGAACAGTCTGCCAGTTGATGTGGTGGGTGCCAAAACCTTAAGTGGTTTCAAGCAGGGATGGGACAAAGTGAAGGGTTTAGTGGTTGCTCAGGGAGGGGAGCATGGCAGGGGAAAGTGAGGGCTAGAACCCTGCATGAACAGTAGGTCCTGTGGTTTGATAGGGTGCTGTGGAGAATGGTGATATGATGTCCTGAACATAGTTTCAGGAGACATATTGGCCCCCTCTCCCCCAAACTCACCTGTAATATTGGTAGAACCAGCAATGATGGCATGATATTAGCGTTGTCCACGGGCTTATTTTTGATATTTGGATTTGTCTGGTATTTGGATTTCTGCCTGTATTTGTTTTCATATTAGTGTTTGCAAAATATCTATATATATTTTACATTTCAACTTGTTTCTGATGGATAATGATGGCACAAAATCAAGGGTTTGATAGTATTCAATAACCTAAGCAGAGGTATCAATAAAATACACTTTTATGTTATTAGCAGTGACTTGGGCAAATACAGTTTGGGCTATACGCTTTCAAGCCTGAGATATGTCATTTTTAAAGTTGCCAAAGTTACAAAGACCACCAAGGACTTATGACATGTGGTTGTTTTTGAGATGGGACACGACCTAGAGGGCAGAACCTGCCAAAGCCCCATTGCACTATATCTTTGTCTTTTACCTTTCTTGCCATAGGGCAAATCGGCATCACATTTTTTGTGACACTAAAGAGGCATGGCAACCAGTGTTATTTGGGGCATGGCCCACATATATCTCCGCCTAAGAGGAGGGGCCTGTCATATTGCGCCAAATACTTCTTGGGCTATAATTGTGTGACTGTAGGGGTGATGATCTACTAATGTGTAACGCCAATAAAGAGCTATAGGAACCAAGGCAAGCAGGCAATTATACAAATTTTATGAGCTAGGTAGTTGTAACTTTTTATTTCTGAATTATTTTTATTTTTCCTTTTGCCCATTAGAAAATGTGTTTGATACTTGTGTTGGATGTGTGAAATAGCTCTGTCTGGCAGCTGACATATGTAGTTTAGAGCCAATGATTTTCCATAGTCAGAAATTGCCAGTTCTGCTACATTGCTTGAGTGATGGCTACCGGAGGCCTTGGGACTGGGGTTTGCCCCGAGACTGATCTGAGCATATCTGGTTTCTGTATGGAGAGCATGTTCAGCTGAGGAAGATCCGAGAATGCTGCTTATGGTGCTGGACTCGGCAGCCAGAGGCAAGATCTTGAGAGTGGGTTGGGAGCGTGATTGTGGCCGAAAGCAGAATTCTTTTTCCCCCAGATATATTCATTTGCTACCTGGTGGCATAGGAAAACTTTTGAGGGAGTTGC